>HG995419.1:2916250-5832500 GCA_905333125.1 Pheosia tremula
TATTTCTTTTTTTTATACATTGCAGGCAAGTAGTATTTGATCTCGATCTCACCTGATGATAAGTGACAATGAGATCTACGATGGAGCATACTTGCCTAGAAGGTACCTGTTCACTCTCAACTTGAAAACACCCAGATGTAAGATCCTACGATGAGGAACAACGAAGTACCTACTTTTTATATATATAAAGTAGCCCATGTTCAAAGGCTTACCACGGAAGAATATTTCTTCTTTCTTTGTATGTAAGTATAGAAGTAGGTAGATCATATGTTTCTTTGTTTGTCCCTTATGCGTAGTTCTGACTTCAGATAGTTTTACATATACAAATGCGCTAAGGAAGTCCACGTTCCACACTCAGTATACCCTTTCAGAACCCTGCTGTATACCTAGCCATTCAACGATTGCCACGTAACTTTGGTGAGTTGCGGGGCCCGCGATAATTTCTGTGACATTGCAATGCATACCAGGTACTGGCAAGTACAGTACAGAAAATCAAGTGCCAGTATGTAGGTAGGCATGTAGCTCTGATTTCAGGAATATATCAAAAAATATACGAAGCTTACAATCAGACGTGAATACGCCAGATCCGCTTGCTCTTTCTAAGAAGTCGTAAACGAATGATTTTTTGATACACGTGTTTGATACGGCCAGACAGTCGTCCGGATCTGTTATAACTGAAACATATTATAGTTTGACCACTGCCGCTGTGCCGCGCCCTAGGAATGCGGGGCGTGGTGGGGTGCGGGGAAGTAAAGAGCATTACGTAGGTACGCGTTGGCGAAGGACTGACGGCCGATCCCCAACAAGGCGGGAGAAGGACCACCGTGGGGTTTTAGTCGGTAAAAGTCCGGCATAACCCGCTTGCTTCCCTCGGGGCTTGCGGGTATCCATGAGGATTTCCCCACGGACTGACGGCCGATACTCCCCCCGCCTCGCCGCGCACATACCCAAGGCTCGGTATAGCGGTAGTGGTCAAACTATAGTAGATAGATTAATAGGTACATCCTAGCGTAGGTGCAGGTGAAATGAAAAAAACATTGGTAATATTGTAAACTAACTGTAGTGTAGCTGTAACTATGTTTCAGCGTAGGTACCTATTCATATGATATGGCAATAAATAGAGTTGCTCTTCTTGTTTTTTTTTTAATTTAATCACAAGAGCAACATTTATAATAGCGAATGAAAATCTATTGCGTTTCAGGATTGTATGGGGAATTGTCAATTGTTCTCAATGCGTCTGCAGCGCCATCTAGCTTGTGGCGAGGTTCACGGCGTCTCTACAACACTAGGTATTAGGTAATATTATACATATTCATGTGAAATAAAAGAACCTTTTTTAATTGCTTAAAACTGCCCCATTGTTATGCCTACATGCCCATGCCCCATGTAATTGCTTATGAACAATGTTATAGGGTTTCAAAGTCAACCAGCAAAAAAAAAACGGATTTGCCCACATTGACCTTACCTACTTAAGTATACTTACCTACTTTAAAACAGGATTAAAATAGTAATTGTTACCGTATGCTGAAAATGGGCCGACTCTCATAGTAACAGAGTCACATTGCTTCTCTCTGGTAAACTTGGTTAAACTTTTTATCATATCAAAAATTTCTGAAACAGAAGAGAGACACATAAACAATAAGTAATTCATAATAATTAACTTAAACGGTAACCTAGAAGTTACCGTTGAATAAGATAGGTAGGTACGTACTGGCTACATCAATTGCGTTAGTCTTGTTTGAAAAAAAAATCTTGCGTAATCTATGTCGTTTTTCATAAAAAAAAAACTAAACCTTCTGTTGAAATAAAATTAATTTTAAGGATTTTATGTTTTTACGTTCCCACCGACTTGGGATCCAGAAATTAATATAGTTAAATCCAAAACCAAGCGCACCGTTGCAAGACTGTGAGCACTTTCTGCAAATAACAATTAAATATGAGGGTACCCCAGTTCTAACTATGAAAATAGGACGTCTAACACCTCAGTCCTCCCGTGACCATGGTGGCTGCAAAGCAGCCGAAACGATGGGAACGTAAAATCATAAAATAAACACGATAAAATCCTTAAAATCAGTTTTATTTCAATGTGTAGGTAGTATTCGTGTAAATATATCAATCTCAACCAATATATAAATCATTAAAAAAGTCTGTGGTTACATAATAATGGTATCTTCACACAGCTTTGTGTTGCATGCATTCGGTTTACGCTGTGAGAGTTGCTTACTTTGGATACGTAGCGTCAGGCGATACTTATTATTTCGACCGGCTTTGTATTTATGGAGTTATTCATCTACTTCCTACTATTTATTTTTACAGAAAATGTGTGATTACCTATTACGTGTTATCTTTCGACTTTATTCAGTGGAGGGTGTGACATATAACACATCCTGCATTAATTAAGTACCTACCGATTTAATTAGATTATTACTTGTTCAGTAAATGAAAAAAACATGGCCAGAGGGCAAGTTACAACTAAGGACACACGGTGAATTGTCTTGACTCGCCTCGACTCGCCAAAGTAGTGTTTATGGCGTACTTAAGGGTCGAATAAAATATGCATATGAGTGATACATACTATCTTTGTCTGTAACTAGAAGTGCGTGTCCAATGATCGGGAGGGCGCCTGGATAGAGGGGGGGTCGGGGAGCGCAGCCGCTGCGCCTGCGCCGCTGCCCCCACCAAACCACCAACAGACAAACCACGAACAACACTGTCAACATATTTTCAATAACTAGCACACAGTCTATGAATCTTAGTTATATACCTGCTTACTTACCTAATAAAATAACTATAGCGTCAACAATATTTTTTTTTGGTTTAAATTATTTATGTAATTAGTGGCGCGCAGATTTCGCATCTTCTGGGTTCCGTACTGTTATTATTCATTCATTCACATTTTTATTTAAGAAGGTACTAGTAGTACCCTCGCCTTCGAATGCGGAGACTTAAGATTTTTGTAATCCTGGGGGAATCGTTCCATTATGTAGCTGGTTAGTAGGCTATCACCATGCCAAGTTTCATTACAATCAGCTCAGTGAATTTAGAGAGGACGAGTGCTATAATTTTCGACTAAGTAGGTATCTGGAGGGAATTTCCCGGTATAAAAAGCATTCTAAATGTCTTCTGTGATTATAATCTGTCACGCATCTTTATAATCAAAGTTTTATCAGGTTGATTACCTGTACGTATTTAGTATTTTTAGTTTGGGTATAGGTACATAACACTAAAATAAATAGGTAGGGGGCGATGCCTATAACACCCAGAAGAGGGCAAATAACAAAATTATCATTTCAGAAATTAGCTCAAACGGGACTCGATGCCGCGCAACCACTTGTTGCAGTGAGCCGAGTAAACTAATATAATATTAGCGCGAAAATAGTAATATATCACACAGGTCCTCAAGTCGGCTAACACAAACGATTTATAATCGAACAGCAACGGCATAATAACTGTCACTTTTGACAAATATCCCATACAATATCTGTCAAAAGTGACAGTTACTGTGCCGTTGCTGTTCGATTATGAATCGATTGTGTTAACAGACTTGGGGCCCAGCTACGCTGCTCTTCATTGTGGTAGCAACTAAAATTTATGTTTGCTTTTAGGTAGACATTTAGCTATGCGTCTGCCTTTATTTTTGGCCAAGAGTTGCTCACTAACAAGTTCTTTCCAGTCATTATTATTTATTCGATGCCTTAATTACCATACATACAAGTGGGCTTTCAAACTCCTGCTAGGTAGCTTCAAGAGAACCCAAAATTAGCCTGGGAAATAATTTCCAATGATAAATGTACACAATAACAACGATAATTATATGATAAGTAAAGGAACTAAGTACTTCATTAATTTTAATTAAGATTACTTTGGTTGTAATAGCCATACATAGTACCTACCTGATATGGCTGTTACGACAGGTAGGATTTACCTTCACCCTATAATCCAGAAGTTACCCCCTACGTCCAAAGCAACAAACTTTGCCTCTTTATAATACCTCGCCTCTAATCCATTGTACGGATTCCATGACACATGCGTTGTTGGCGGTAAAGGGAAGATCTTCCAGCCATGTTGGCGATAAGTGGAATTTACATTAATACGATAGGTGGTTTTAGTTTTTGAGCGCCCAAAAAACGGCGCTACAGGGCCCCAAGTCTGCTAACACAATCGATTCATAATCGAACAGCAGCCGTATAGTACCTGTCACTTTTGACAGATATCCCATACAATATCTGTCAATATTATAATACTCTGCGTCGGAGCATAGCGGCCGCCCAGGATCCCGGAATGCGGATCGATATTACCAACTTATTCGAATAGAAATAGGCAAGTAGGTACCTACCTACTTACCTATTAAATTTTCTCTCAGAATTGTCCAGTTTTTCTTTAAAACAACAAATGATCATTGTTATTTTTTATAATAGGTAAAGTAACAAACTTCTAATAGAAAAAAAAAACATAATGCTGCTTTATTATGCTTTAATTGCGTTATTTTTTAAATAAATCAGAAAATAATTATTCTCAAATAGACAATTTACCTTTGGGTACAGTCAGAAAATGTTATAAGGAAATGTTTTTCCTGATAGCCTTTTTTCATAAGGTCAGGCCAGACTCATAGTGGTAAGGAAGTTTATTGCCCAGTAGGTTGAGTTTTGACGGTAAAAAATACTGATACAGTGCTCTTAGCCAAACATGACGAGAGCCCACAGACAATGTCTTCAGTGGAAAAGCAGACTGGGAGATCACGGTAATTTGTATAATCAAACAAAAAGTTACTTATGTAAGAACTTATATTATAAACTGATAAACTAAAGTAAAATAGATTTTGATTCATGAATAATTTGTTACACAGATTATGTAACAATTGAACATAAAATCTTTGTGATAACCACATAATAAGTAGCAGTCATCATTATATCAGATTAAATTTTTGATTTAATTAATAAGCGATTTGTTTATACAGAGTAATTATTTTTATCAACAGGATCAATTCACAGCTAAGGAAATTACTATTCTATTTAGCCTCGAGACGGTTTTGAGCATTTTTCGGTATTTTGCAGGTTTAGATTTGCAGCCCACTTGAATAATTCATCCTCAGCCTTCATATTATAGTGAATTATTGAGTGTTCTTATGTTTCAAAGTCCTTTTTTTAAACATAAGAACACTCAAAATACTGTAAAATTACACTCCTTGTGAACAACAACACTAGTTTCAGTCTTCAGAAACTAGTTTCAGTTTACCAGGCTTCTTTTAGATGAAACCTAAGAAGCATACATATATCAGGATGGATCATCATCCGAGTCCAGTTCATCAGAAGAATCGTCAGATGAATCGCTGCTTGAATCTGTTGTGCAATCACTTTCATCATCACTCCCATCTACATAAACTGAATTACTCTTTTTTAAATCTGGCAGTAATGCCATGGATGCCATTCTGACTGCCATTTCATTTTCCATAATATCAGCTGCTTCCTCTTTCACCATCTCCGCTGCATCTTCCAATTCCTCTAAGTCTAAATCTAGATCGTTCTTCGAGATTTCAATGTTTGCTATATTATTACATAGTTCATCTAATTCCTCGTTCCTACATTTCTGTAAGAAGACTAAATAGTCTTTAATGTATAGTTGATTGAGTATGTACCTTGCATCATTGCTGGAATTGAACATCTGGTGAATATCAATCATACATTTTACAATAAATTTCTTGCCTTTCCTGAACAAAGATACAAGATCATTCTTAACTTTTTGACATAATTCGAAATTTCTAAATATAGGATATATGAGTGCACGTCTGAAACTAGCTATTAAGGTCTGTTTCACATCTTTGAATGTGCAGAACCAGCATAATGTTGAAGACAGTTTATTGATTGTCCAACTGGATTCCACAGTGCTCTCGTTCAGTGTAGTTCGCTTATCATAACAATAGCCAAACAGAATATCAACTAATCCATACAAAACCTGCTTATATTCACTTTTACTTAACAAATAATGTTTATTTGGTAATTCCTTTAGGACCCCAACTTCATCTTCAGTAAAATCAAAGTTTTTATTTAAATTTTTATCATCCCAGTATGATTCTGTAGATAGGTATGGCGCAAGAAGTTCTTCATCAAAGAAGTCGGCTAAGTAATGGTCCGAAGAGAATTTCTCATCCTCGTGCTGCATTCTTAACAACTGACGGTCATCAATAGCAACATTCTCAGGGATCCTTAATTCAAATATCTGAGGAAACTCACTGCCAATATCGGTGAATTCGGTAGTAATTTTATTTCCAAACCCATAAGAAAACGTACCGCCGTCACTCTCCTTACATTCCGTTTCCAAAGTGATGCCATCTTCCTCCAACATTTCAACCAAGTTCGGGTTCATATCGGGAATATCCCTTGGCGCTAGCAAGCTCGTAATCATGTCTAGATTATCAAAATATTCACCAGACACTTCCTTGTCGAAGGTTAGGTTAAAATCACCGGAGTCACAGACGTACGAACCCTTGGAACGGTCATTGTCGACAATTCTCCCGGGTAGCCGAAGCCTCAGGAAATAAGGACTCGACACGAAGAGGAAGTTTTCGCCGTCTACATCGATTTCTGTATCGCCAATGTTTGTATAAGGAGCATGCACGTTTATATAAACGTGGTTATCGTCCTGACTTAACTTAAACCGTGGAGTCAACATTTTAATTTGTTAATAACATTCGCTTTTAATCATAAATTTTAATTGAAAAGTTAGGAACGAATTTGTGAATTAAAAGTTATACTGTAATTTTTAACAAAATAAATGGATATGATTTCACCATAGACCAAATGGCTCGATGCACAGACAATAAAATCACAGATTAGAGATATGTCATGAGTTACCATCCTAATAGTCTGTGGATATGAATGATATGTTGGCAGACTTCACATGTTTTTCGTTAGGTTCTCTCAGACATACAGTTTCCTCGCGATGTTTCCCTTTACCGCTTAGCAAGTGATAATCATAGTTGAAAATGAGATAATTGAAGATACGTTTAAAATATGATATTTTTTAGTAAATCTAAGATAATTTAAAGGTTCTTCTATTGAGCGAGCATATCTTGCACTTATTTACGCACAGGTACCACCGCGAGATCTTTAGCTAAGCGAAAAAAATGGAATTCCTTGGGATAGCTAAAACAGTATTCCTACGAACAATGTCGCGAGCACTACTAGTTACAATAAAAAAAAAACAAGAATTAACGTTTGGAAGCATAGTCAGGAAATCCTCTGAAAAATAATCTATTTTAGGGGATGCACAGATGTGAGTTTATTTTTTCTGTTGTGGTTTTGTGCCAGTTATGTGTGGGATGCGTAGGCAGCAGTGAAGCGTAGGAGTAAGAATTAATTCTCTCCATTTATAATTCGGCAACAGCCGTGCGATTATTGTAGCTAGGAAATAGACTAATGGTAACTTTGCAGCTAATAATTTTTCGATTTAAATAACACCAATTTCAGTTGCCTGTTTTGCGTTCTTCTTCTTATTTTTTTGCAAAGAAAGAAGAAACGTCGTCATTAATTTGTGCGAAATTGCAATTTGCGGTCTTTTGACATAATTTACTGACACTGAGTGATTGTCATTGAATCGCAAATCGTCTATTGTCGGTCTGACTGACGTTTGTGTAAATAAAACAAGAAATTAAATTATTTTGATTTATTTATTGACAAATTGGATTGAGAAGTGCATCCAGCTTATCGTGTTCAAGAAAGTAATATTTCATGTAAAGACGTCTATTATAAAGTATTTAAAGTAATGCCTGTCGTTCGCAAACGTTGGCAAATACATGGTAAGTCAATGTTATGTGATATCCTCATTACATATTAATTTAATTTCTAACTTTGGCGGGCGCTTCAGAGATATTGACCAATAATTTTGTGTAGGCGCTAGTTACCGTATTATATGTATGAGTCACTCGTCTAAGTATCTGAGTTAACAGCACAGTATATAGACACGTACTTTTATGTTTTGATGTCCTCGGATAGCCATATGTATACGCATTTTCGTATTACTTAAAATTAAACTCATCCTGGATGTGTGGAGCTAATTGGGGGAGGCCTAAGTCCAGTAGGGGATGTCTATCAGCTGATGGATGGATGGAAAAACATCTGCTTACCAGTGGCAAAGTTTCCAATGATATATAACGATTTCTGTTGCCTTATATTTCGAAATTTTGTAGAAACTAACTAGAATCTTGGTTGTTCTCTGCTGAATAAAATGATATATTTTATAAGGAGATTCAGTGCATATTGAGTATAATTTTTTATGATTTTTTTTCGCTCATAAGGTTTTTATTTAGGGCTAGGCCTAGGACTACTCCTTGAGAATACTTATAACTGTAATATTATTGGTGTTGGCTTTTTATAATATAATCTGTTATTTATAATATGTTCTTTATCAATAAAGTGCATAAGTAAATTTATAAATACCTACTTACCTAGGTACATTTAATTTAAGGTATTTCATTTTTATTTTTGTTTTTAGCATAGGTAGTCTTACTGGTGATTAATTTCTATTACATTTTTCTATATCTTATGTAATTTTAATATTTTATCATTATCTATTTCTTAGCAAGAGTACCTATTCGCAATTAGGTTAATTTTGTACACTTCTATCATTTTTGTACCTACTTTATAGAAATCTTTCACTTATTAACTTCTATTGAATGTTGTTCTATCAACTGATTATATTGTTGGTGTAATTTTAATTACTATACACTGCCATGATGCAAGCATTGGCTTAGCCCAGAACAAGAACTAAATAACTTTTTTTTTGTGTTTAAGTTTCTTATTGTTTCATACTTAAACTATTTTCAAATGTACCATTATTCAGTTATAATTATGCAAGTAAATAATGACATAATTTGTACTATACATTGATTTGTATGTTGATGATTTCTGCATAATGTAAGAGATTGTATGACCGCCCTGTAATGCTTGATTACACTATTAATCATACCGCCTCACTTGAAGGAAATTGGTTCAAAGTGTCTTATAGTATACTTTCCAAGGTTCTCCTTGCTCCAGATGGACCAGAAGGCTCTCTGAAACGGCTTCGCAACCAGCTCGCCGAGGATGGGTGTGCCGAGTCTCAAGTTGTGCTTGCCAAACAGTTACTTGAAGAGAAATGTGGTGGGTATCTTTTGAATATTAAAAATGTGAAGTATTTTATTTGCACTTTAATGTATATCATATAATGTGTCCATTATATGATATACATTAAAGTATACTATTTAAGCGTTGCTTAGTGTGGGATGGTATAGTTGGCGTGTTCGTCTGGCGATATTATATTATATTGTATTTTATTATATTTTTACCCATTTGATAAACTAACTATATTCCTACCGACCATATCAAATGCATAGTCAAGATTCATAAATATTGAAAAGCTTACGCTTGATATTGCTTAGTGTGGGACCGTATTGTAGGTGTGTTAGTCTGGCGATATTATTAATTTTCATACCGGTAATATAAGGGTTCCTCCCTGATAGTAAAAAAAACGCAAATCTACATGAAAATTATAATATGCAGGGAAATGCACATACTTAGCTACATGATAATTTCGTTTGAATTTCAATAAATGTTTTGTTTGTATAGTTTTTTCGACATGTTCTCAATAGCAATAAGATCCAGTATTGTAGACACAGATGTCATTTGAGAATTTAATGAACAAAATGAAACTAGGTTGAATATTAAACAATACCTATGTACCTGCTGAATCTATCAGGAATTTATAATTTATATTCTGCATTTCATCAATGATTAATTTCTAATCTTACAAAAGTTATAGTCATATTACGGTCGTACATTAAGCCGGATCTCCTGCGCAGTATATTAAACGTCCACGACTCAGGCACCAACAGGTTGTGCTCGTCACACACAAAGAATCAGAATCAGAATATTTTTTGTTCATGTAGGCCATTCAGTACAGTACCTACTTAAGAAATATGGCCTCTACGTTAATTCGGTCCTGTGATCCCCGGTACAGAAAGCAGGGTTAATAGCAAATGTGCTATTCAGGTCGTCATTTTGACTAATACCTGATTCCTAAAAAACAAATGGGGAAGATGCTGGCTTCTGTAATTATCGATCAACTTGTTTGCTTTATAATTGGAAAAGTTGACAAGCCGATGGTCAGTGGTGGGTACCTAATCCCCATTTGTTTAACAATGGATTTCCGCCAGGTTTCGCCTAGTTCTACCAATTATATTGAATCCTAAATTGTTATTATGGTAGGTGCATGCTTCTTCTTTTAAATAACAATATGGCACTACCTACTTAGGTGGGTATATTTTTGAACTAAGATTGAGTCTGTTGCATTCACAGTCTCCGGGCATAGATCATTGTCATTGTGTTCTCCCGATTCAATTTTAAATAGAAATGTCTAATTTTGTTGCGCCCGCGCACCCACGCCCGCGCTCTCACTGTGGGGGAGCGCTAACTATAGGTCCCAAATTCGATTCAATAATAAATAAATATCGCCCGACGAACACACCAACTGTACAAGTCCCAAATTAAGTAACCCTTGTGTTGTACCGACTAGACTCAGGTTCCAACATTGAAGATCATCACACAATGTTTGCCTGTACCGGGATTCGAACCCGGGGCGTTTTGTACAGAAAGCAGGGTCAATCATTCACTACCAATCGGGTCGTCTATGGCGTCATCGACTGTTTTTTACTACTAGGATTATATTTGTTTGCAGAGCTAGAAGCTGATAAAATATCTAACTTCAAACAAGCCTTGGAATGGCTCATCTGTGCCACAGAACAGGCGCATCCTGAAGCCAGAAGAATGTTGCGAAGGTACCTACTTACTTATTGTCTATGCTATCTACAGGCTGTTTGACGTATGCAAAATAAAATTTGGTCATATGCACGAGCATCGCACGAAGAAATAAATAGAAAAATTTGACAAGCTATTTATATTAAGTCCTCGTAACTTAATGTACCGCAATACAGAGGTCGCTACTTAACTTTTGACAGCTTATATTTCTTTCCAAAAAGTTTTCTTTTATGTTGAAACACATAAAATCACTGGCACAAAATATCGCGACACAAAAAAAACCACATGACACTGAAAACTAAAAAGCTTCGCGCTCGGTTCGCGCTACCAACCGAACCATAACAATCAAGCAAATTCAATAGAATCGTCGATATTCAACGAATCTCACTCAATCAACAATCAAATGAGGTAATTGTGGTGAATCGCAAGCATACCAGCAGTCGTAAACATGTGGTAACTCTGCCGTGCATTACGTGAGACAACGTTACCGTCAACGGTATTTTGTATCTTGTTCCTTGTCAATTCCCTATTCAATTTGGCACAGTAATTGCACTTTATTTTAGCGTATTTGAATGTATATATAAATGAACGCGAATGCACACGATTTCGCTGTGTGGAAGATAAGATGGGACAGAGTTCGCGATGAGTTGCGGAAATCTATGTAAGAGATCTTAAAGTTGTTTGAAGGCATGCGACTTGGAAACCTTTACGGGTAAAACGTGGCCACAACAAGCCCATGACATGATCCAGTGGTGATTGAAAAGGGGGCTATAAAACATGATTAAAAAGGCTAGCAACATTTAATGGGCGGGTGGCATCGCAACTGACATCAGTTCAAAACGTTCTGCCTGAACTAACGCACACAAAAAATAAATAACAAGCAGTGAAATAAAACTAATTTTAAGGATTTTATCGCGTTTATATTATGCGACGTTTCGACTGCTTTACAGCAACCATAGTCACAGGAGGACAGGTGCATGACGTCTTTTTATTTCAATGTGTAGTATTCGCATAAAAAAAACAATATGTGAACAAGCAATGAGAGAAAAATATGTGGAATTCTCGATTTTTTCTCAATCTTAGGCGGTTGGTGTCTGACTGGATGTGGTTTAAATAATTTGGTAGGTGGCTTATGACCATTTTACAATTTAGGTTCCATTATGAGTCGAGCTGCAGAATACAAGGCTCAACTTACGAAGAATGCCTAACATTGAGCAGCGATCGTTGCATATAAAAAAATTAAGCAATCATTGGGTACTATAAGGGATCGTGTTGTCTCTCTCAGGTGCATCCGCAGCGGTGTGATAGACGAGGACAGCGCGGCCATAGTTCGCGCTAAGTCGTGTCTCGCTGCCAGCCGACAGGAGACGGTCGCTCGGAAGGCGGCGAGGGATCTGTTTGCCAGGTAATAACTAACCTAATGGGGAAAGAGGACCCACCACTGACCCTCAGCTTGTCAACTTTCCAATTATAAACCAAACAAGCTTGATCGATAATTAAAGAAGCCAACAACACCGAACTCCTTTAAGATGTTAATCGAGAAACTATCTATCACGAGTGATGGGACCTCAAATAAAATTCTTTATCTATATCTATGGTCATGTTCACAGAGTTTCTATTGTTTATGTGCGAGTGTGAGGGAGATCGATGTAGGTAACATATGCTACCTCCTCTGTCTAACCCTTTATAATGGGTTTATATAAGGCTAAAAGATATCCCCAGCCTGTTATAATGTTGACATGTTTATAACAGAGTAATAATGAAAATAAAACATATTATAAGCTTTATAAATCACGATTTTGCATTCGTTATATAAGAGCATTTTTATATCATTGTAAAGGGATTATAATTTTTATAAATTTGACCGTTAGTTGATAGTACTATATATTGATAGTGGATACTCTCGTCTCGTTGTCAGCTTATCAAACGGCGAGCAGTTTATAACTACGGCGCAACTCGAGCGGCGGATTCGCGAGATATGTAACACCACCCTTAGGAAACAGCCGGACGATAGCGACTCACCAGACGATGATTCACTTGGTATGTACCCATACAATTAGTTACCTAGAACAGGGGTCAAATATATACAAGTATAAAAAAACTCAGTATTTTTTAAATCCTTCTTTAAAACATTAACGATTCCAATTCCACTAATTACACTATTCCACTAATCCACTTCGACTATCCATCCACTAATCCACTATAATATTATAAATGTGAAGTTTGGTTGGATGGATGGATGGATGTTTGTTACTCAATCACGCCAGAGCGGCTGAACGGATCTTAATGAAATTTGGCACTGACATAGATTATAGTCTGGAATAGCACATAGTTACTACTTTTTATCCCGGTAAAATGTATGGTTCCCGTGGGATAGATTTGTTTTAATTTTTCATACTTTTTAATCGCGGGTAACACCGCGGGGCGCAGCTAGTATATAACATTGAGACTCAGACTTTGCGCGAAGTTGAAATGTGAAACAAAAAATCTTTTTATTATCGGTTTTCGAATTAAATGTTACGCCCTATTGAACTTTGGATCTAATCATTATAGGGTGTCAATTTGTTTGGCAGATGATGCGCGTGCGTTGAACGGGGAGCACGCGCTAGAACCGTCGCAGTTTCAAGCCGGCGATCAGCTGCACAGCAATGGCACTATACGTACATCGCCGGCGCCTGAAGGAGGTAGGACTATTATAAATAATTGTTTTTTTTTTATTGCATTATAGGCAAGTATTTGATCTCGATCTCACCTCATGGTAAGTGACGATGAGTATACATGAGTATGTCCAGGCAAATATGACAACTGTACCGTACCATATCAGTATGGGACGGTACAGTTGGCGTAACCATTGTGTGTTCATAAACGTGCACAGTTGTGTACGTTTATGAACACACAATTTATTTATATATTTCCTTCAGTTGAAGGAAATTGAAATACAATGGTATAATTGGACATTTTGAGCTCTCACAAGATGTCTGTAAAATTTTCAGTAAAGTATCCAGATGTAGTATCCAGTAGGGGATTCATTTCATCATCATTATTAACATTAGTCGTAATTTTTTTTTTTTTTTTTTTTTTTTTTTATTACATTATAGGCAAGTATTTGATCTCGATCTCACCTGATGGTAAGTGACGATGAGATCTACGATGGAGCATACTTGCCTAGGTAGGAAGGCGGCAGTAGATCGAGACGCTACATTCACTAGGCACATGCAGCGCAGCTGATCTGACCCGCCATCCATGAATGGCAACACCGAACATCATGCCGGAACACGGCTAGGCCGCTTGGCGACATGGCTTTGTTCAGTGGGTGGTGACTAGCCACGGCCGAAGCCTACCACCAGTAAAAAAAATTATAGTATTTAAAAAACGAGTAAATATTTTAGTTGACCCTGGCAAAATAGCACTATTTTGTAGCCGATTACAAACTAAAAAATATTAGAAAAAAAAATCAAACTCCTTTTGGCGCTACACAGCATAGGTGGCCTCTTAAAATATCTTCCGAAGCAGTAGTAGGTCAAATTGATAGTAACCGGGCCAATAATTTTTCCACAGAATACGCCGACAGATGCAATCAAAACGAGGAGATCCGCAACCTAACGGTCGACAACTTAGTCACAGCCGCCGTCGACTATTGCCAAGGCGAATTGCCCCTTGTCAGCTACGAACTGACCTTAACGGACCCCAGTCTTAAGGCCTTAGACCACGTTCCGTTGCTCCACCAAGCGTTCCTACACCCCTTAGTCTTTATCCAAGTGTTATACCTAAAGCTACTCTATTATTTCGCCGCATTCTCGTTTAGGCTGTCGAACGTGGAATTGTCATTACTACTCATAGCTTATCTGTCAGTTAATACTCAGAGTTTATATCATCTTGTACCACTGGCGTTGTACTACGCGAGTTTTGTTGCAATGGTCATATGCAGTTTCAAGATGCTGCATGCAAAAAGACAGTTTATAGACTTCAGAAAATGGTCGGGTTTGTTTTTGAGGTACAGCGATGGTAACTTGCTCCCGGACGAGTCCGAGAACCTTTTCGTGCGAAATAACCTGTATCCTTTTGTACAGTTTTTCTTTGCGTTATTTATCAATTTGTTTTTGTATCCATTTATAGCGACTCAGTGGGTGCCGTTTTCGGAATTTTGCGTGCTGTCGTTCTTCTTGATGTTTTTAACTTTATTCTCGTTCAAAACGAACGGGCACCCGTATCCTGATGTGCTAGCGCTGCTTTCGTTTGGCATAAACGTGCTGGCTAAATACCCATACGAGAAAGACACTGTGGTCCACCAAGGCTGGCGGTTTCTGGATCTACAAGTCTCCAATTATCCGTCTTATATACTAGGGAACAGCATCGAGTTTTGTTTGAACGCTCGCGTTTTCTTCTCTCTGTTAATACCTGTGATATTGGTGATAATGGCTCGAAGGAATGGTTGGCAAGGTTTTCTCAAGGCGACACTGCCTCACTGTGTTACCTTGAGTTGGTTGCAAATGTTTATAACATGCTCTCATGGGTGTACGACTTATGGTCTTATAAGAGGCACTTTGGCGCTTGTGTGCTCCTTCTTATTCCTGCCTCTGATTGGTGTGGTGACTGTAACACTGCCCATTATTGCGTTCCTACAGTATATAACCATGTCTAAGGTGTTTTATACTGTGTCAGTATTGATAGGGTTCGGACTGAGCATAGGAGTCACGTGCTATTTGGCTAAGTCTGAAGCTACGAAGAAATTTGTTACGCCATTCCAGGTATGTACACATTATTATTTAAGTTATTTACGTAAGGTGTAACCGAAGTGGTAGATTTTTTTTAAATTAGTACTTAGGTCGAACTGATCATGTTTATGTATATGTTTACATTAATACGATAGGTGGATTTAGTTTTTGAGCGCCCAAAAAACGCCGCTACAGGGCCCCAAGTCTGCTAACACAATCGATTCATAAACGTAAAGGTATGGCTCTGATGACGGTAAGGCTCTGATGCAACCCTGGATGCTCGATCTGTCTAAGTAAATTGGTTTAAGTTTTGAGGCAAGTCCCCGCATGGCGGCGCCACATTGAACTTTTATCATTCGGAATGGACATCGGAAACGGATTTGAAACATTCCGATGTTGATATCGCTACCGACGAGCTCTCCGACGGAAACTTTTTGAAAAAACGATTTGATATTGTCATCAAGATACATCGAACATAATCAAATTCGGAAATTTTAATAGCGATTGCAGTAATCCAGCTCGGAAGTTTTCGATTCCGTTTCCGATATCGATTTCGAATGGTTTAAAATCACCCTACCGGATAGACTTTCCACTTCAATAACCTATAATTATCTTCTACAGCTCGCAGCTGGCCTCTTAGCCTTGGTCTACTTCGGCAACCAATTCATGGTCAACGTACAAGACGATGGCCTGCCACTAAGACTCATCGAACTCATCGGCGACGAGAAGTCCAGCATCAAGAACCTTCTCAAGAACGAATTCATAACAGATTACGAGGACAACACATATCATATCAGCTGGGACGATTATTACAACCAGTGTAACTCGCCGTCTTGGGCCGATTTGAATATAGCGGCTACTCAAATCAAGTGTTCGGTACTAGATGGCGCTAACGTCAACTGGGAGGGTTACGTCAAAGATGTCCAGCTGAAGGAAGTGAGGAACAGATGGAGCGATTTCGCTAATTGGTTGCCGAGTTTTCTCCAAGAGTATTTCAAATGTTTCTACGGCGAGGACTATTCGACTTTGTGTCAGGGTGTGGAGAGTATGCATTCGATTAAGGAGTGCGAATTCGTGAGGAGTGTTGCCAGACAGAGCGGGAAGACGTGTCACTTGAATGATTTGAATGAGTAAGTAATTGAAGGGTTTTGAAGCGTCAATAGTCTAGCGCAGGGGTTCCCAAACTTATTTTATCTACTGCCCACTTTGAGAATGAATTATTTTTGAGCGCCCCCATTTTTTCACCTACTTAAAAACCACTATAACATACATTTGAAAAGAAATATGGAACTATTTAGATCCATAACAATATCACTCCTTTAATTTTTTTTTCATATTATTAATGCTTGCGATACGATGCACAGGCGGGGTCTTAACTATTTTCCTTTGATCTCCAGGTACACGTACGAAGTGATTCTCATGATGGAGACAAGTGGTGGCCTCTTAAAACGTCACGCAGACATCACGATTATTTTCGAACACTATTTCAGCAACTTCACACGCCGTCTTCGCGTGGACGACAAGATCCGATTCAAGGGGGTGCTTTCGAACGAAAATGGTCCTTATATCATTGGCGCTAAAGACCTTAATATCAAAGGTTATGAAATTAATTGTCTTGAGTGCAAAGAAGCCCGAGGAACGATTCGATCTAAAGCGCCATCTGTATCCAAATTTTCGGAACTATGCAAGACAATAGCGAACGACTGCGTTGTGT
Organism: Pheosia tremula; assembly: GCA_905333125.1. Classification (NCBI taxonomy): domain Eukaryota; kingdom Metazoa; phylum Arthropoda; class Insecta; order Lepidoptera; family Notodontidae; genus Pheosia; species Pheosia tremula. Next base: position 2,933,470 of record HG995419.1, read on the forward strand.
CCACGAAGTATATTTTAAATTTCCTATTGAACCCCGTGATTGTTTTTAAATAAATTATTTATTTTAATGTTTGCGGTTTCTGAGTTGTGCGGGTTGAATAATATCAGTTTGTTCAAATTCAAAAGATCTCTATTAATTATGTTTAATTGCAAAATTGTTAAACGCGGTTTAGAACGACGTTAGTTCTCATTATGGCCACCGTAACGAAGGAATTTGTGGCACTAAAGATGTCAAGAGGGCGCTAGTCTGTCTGTAGGTATCCCACTAATATTATAAATGTGAAAGTTTGGATGGATGGATGTTTGTAACTCAATCACGCGAGGAAGGCTGAACGGATCTGGATGAAATTCGGCACCTAGATAGAGTATAGTCTGGAATAGCACATAGGCTACTTTTTATCCCGGTAAAATATACATATTTTAATCGTGGGTAACACCGCGGGGCGCAGCTAGTAACATATAATTTTGCTACGGATATATCAGACTCTGTTATAGGGCGTGCTCCGTCATATATAAGGTGTTACAAAAATATTGTAAAATATTTTAACCGATGGATCTGTAGGTTATATGGATCACGTTGATGTATAAAATAATTGTGTAAGGGATGTTTTTTTTTTGAAACAAGGCTACCCAGTAGCGTTTGACCATGCGCTCAGTACAGGGTGGATTTTTTTGTTATCTATACATATAAATAAAATTGGTGTGTCTGTTTGTAATATTAAAATAACCGCTTTTTACTGAGTGCATTTGGATGTATACACGTTACCTATACCGAAACAACATTTTTTACAATTTTTGTCTGTCTGTCTGTCCGTCTGTCTGTCTGTCTGTCTGTCTGTCTGTCTGTCTGTATGTCTGTTTGTTCCGGCTAATCTCTGAAATGGCTGGACCGATTTTGACGGGACTTTCACTGGCAGATAGCTGATGTAACAAGGAGTAACTTAGGATACTTTTATTTTAGAAAAAAACAGGATCTCACGAAAAAAAATTAAAACCAATTTTGCAGCGTTGCACCTGATTAAGTTTGATAGCAACAACCTGAAATGCGTCCCGCGGGCTCAGAAAGCGCGAGCAGGCTGTTGCCAACGGTTGAGTCTTTGTTAAATACCACGCGAACGAAGTCGCGGGTAACAGCTAGTGCCTAATAATTTGATTATTCGTATTGGAATGTTATCTTTATAACTTACTGTTAGCCCTGTTAAAATGTTTTACACTATTTTTGTTACACCTTATATACATACGGTGGCTACCAGTTTGCGAGAGTTAACTGAATAAAAGTGAAATTTATGTTTTATTTATTAACAAAATACATTCACTGAGTATTAGTCATTTTTCAAATGAAATCGGAGATTATTAAAACACTTTTTTTGTTTGTGTGTGTGTTTTTTTTACGTTGAGTATGCAAGGTTCATGAGAATGAGGGATAAAGAATATAGGTAATATTTTGTTGAGATAATGTATTTTATAATAATGAACATGTATAAAAAATATATGGATTGAGTTGAATGTATTGCGTTGTGTGTGAAAATATATTATGAGTATATTATGTATACATATATTTAAATGTCGGTGTTGTTAATATATTTGAAAATATATACTTAGGTATATTTCATTTAACTTTTCCCGGACTACACTCAAAAAGATTTTATAATCCTTTTTTGAACAAGACTGAATCTTCGACTTATTCCTGAAACGATAAATACTAAGCCTCGTGTATCAAGTCTTAGAGGAAATTAAGTGCGATGTAGTTTTTTTTTTAATATAGCAATAGATTAACGATAGTATAGCCATTGCGAAGATCGCGCAATATTGAGTTTCAAATTGCAAATTGGCGTAACAGCGCTACGTGATACAAATTTGCGATTTGATATTAAATATTGCGCGATTTTAGATGTCGCTAGTCCATTGCAAGATACGTTATCAAGGACCTTTTACACTGTTATTAAAGTATTAAAGTGGGGAGAATACCATCTCGTAGTACCTAATTATTGGGCGTCGAACAGCCAAGCAAAAGCGATGATTGCGCGGGCGGAGCCATAATGATTATATACTCTTTAGGCGAAGCTGCAGGCATAAAATAACATACTTAGATATATATCTACTATAGTGATGGATCATGGATGGCGGGTCAGATCAGTTGCGCTGCATGTGCCTAGTGAATGTAGCGTCTCGATCTACTGCCGCCTTCCTACCTAGGCGAGTATGCTCCATCGTAGATCTCATCGTCACTTACCATCAGGTGAGATCGAGATCAAATACTTGCCGTTGGTAGAAAGTGCGTTCCAAGAATTTGGTCCCGAGTGGTCCCAAGTAGTATTTACCCAGCTGTGACCTAAAACTGTTAATGCAGAGGAGCGCTGAAATATTCTTTGTTTAAAGTGCACAACATATTGTGTGTGAAACAAATCACTAGTCATTAGCCTTAACGGCTGCACTCGCGTGGTTTAGGTCGAGAAAGGGGCGGCTTATTTATTTCTTTTAAAAATACTCTCACAATAATGTCTTCATGACTTTTCGCAAAATATCTGAGTATATTGGGGTCGAGTCACCTTCGTCCGTAGGAGAATTAAATACCCTCGAGATACCCTACACGTGACCCTGGGTGGTGCCAACTAGGTGACAACTCTACTGGTGGTAGGCTTCGGCCGTGGTTACTCACCACCCACTGAACAAAGCCATGTCGCCAAGCGGCCTAGCCGTGTTCCGGCATGATGTTCGGTGTTGCCATTCATGGATGGCGGGTCAGATCAGCTGCGCTGCATGTGCCTATAATGTAATAAAAAAAAATAAAAAAATATTCGTAAAGCTGAACGGCTTACGATCAATAGTATATCTACTAGTCAAATATGCAAACGATAAGTGTGCAACAAAATGTTTATTTTCGTACTTGCCTACATTATAGTCGGGCTATATAATGCGGCTTACGCTCAGTAAGTACCAACCGAATATTCAAATGCATAATGGATTGTAATGGCATTATAACGAACTATTCATAGGAAAAAGTGCGTTATAACGGCTTTATAATCTAACTATCTATTAAATTGAGGGCTGATCTATTAATGTCCGGGTTGATAATGTTTTGCTGGATTAATAACCTATTCATATACTATAGTTATATAGACCGGTCTAAATTCCCATTAAAAAAAAACTTTTTTTACGTATTCTTTAAAACATTATCCGAATTAAGTAGGTATAACGAACATAAGAAAAAAAAACAAATTGGTCCAGCCATTCTAAATTGATGCATTGCATTTAATTTTTATTTAAATTTCTATATCAATTTAGGTTTAGACTGTTTCTTGGCTAACCTCATGTTCTAGAAATAATTCTCGCACAAGATCCGATAAAGACACACCTATATTGTGCCTTGTCATCTTCACTATCATAAATGTAGGTCACTTTGTAGCAAATACTAGGCGTAATAAGTACTACGCCGTAGTCGTTCGTAGCAAACTCCTTTAGACTGAGCCCAGACAAGAAACTCATTGTTAGAACCTAATGGGGTAAGGTAGATGAGATGAGATGAGTGTCCGAAGGGTAAGCGAGAACTTACCGTACCGTACTTGTAATCGTGACGTCATACAGAAAACATGCTTTTATTTACCCTTGCAAATATTATTGCCGACTATAATATATGAAAACACTGATAGCCAAGTTGGTAGAACGCTTGCCTCGGTAACGAGGATCGCAGGTTCAAACCCCGGCTCGCATCTCTGGGATTTTTGGATTTCATGTGCGAATCTCATTTTCAACCATGATTATCACTTGCTAAACGGTGAAGGTAAACAACACGAGGAAAGCTGCATGTTTGAGAGAACCTCTCGAACCCCATTAAAAAGGGCTGGTATTATTATTATTATATATATAATACCCCAAAAAAACAGTCTACATCATACAATTCCATTTGATTGACCAAATCTGACGTTTTTCAGTGAATTACAATAACCGATCAAGTTCCTCCTCCCACCGACCGAACCGACCAACCTCCTAGTATAAATAGAGTTGTTATTCTTTCCTAAAGAATAACAGAATTCCTCCAATCAATGAGTAAGTGAAAAAGTTAACAAAGTCTGCTCATTTGAATGGTATTTCTTTCTGTTTCTCTTCAAAATGTTTTATAAAAGCCGGCGTTATATTTTGAAGTTTATTGTTTTAGCGGATACATTTTATTGATATATGATTACTTTTTTGTTAAAAGATAAGAAAAGTTCCGAAGTCCTCCTCCTCCTATATATTCCAACGAGCAGGGTTCAGCACGTCAAGTGCGAGCTAACGGTATACTTTATAGTCTACCGTATTTAGACATTTTGTATCGAGAATTGAAAAGCGCCTCTAGCGGACGGTATTTAGAACTTTCAATTCTCCATACCAAAATGTCTAAATACGGTAGACTATAAAGTATACGGTTAGTTTGCGAATAATCTCGCACTTGACGTTCTGTTCGAAAAGTGACATCACATTTTAAAAATATGTAGGTAGGTCTGTATGTCTTAAAACCTACCGATCGACCTCTTAAAATACCTATTCATAACTTTTTTATTACAATGTTTATATTGCGCTTCCATATCAGCTTCCATATTGCCATATTATCCAACCAGCCAGTCATATTGTCTTCCCTTATAATATAGCTGGTTACTGAAATTTACCCCGAGCGATAATAATCTACCCTCGGAGCTAGGGCAACTCTCGGTTACCTAGGGGTAAGACCATCCGAGAGATTTATTCAGTCTTATAACTGCCCATAACAGCTCAAAGGTGTCATGATAGTTAGGCCCACCAGCTTAACGTGCCCTCCAAAGCACTGAGGAGTGCAGAGTATAATTAGACCCATCCTAGTTTCGAGAAACCCAACGAAATATGGGGCTCTTACCGGCCGGGTTATGCATTCCGCAATTGACCTCTTAAGATATTGTACCGACAGACTTTATATAATTTGGCATCCCCAAGACATCTTCAGAGGGACAGGAACTCCACTCCACAGCCTTTTAATGAAACAAAGGTCGCGAATGTCGGGGAGAGGTCATGTAATGATTGCTGCGGCAGCTAAAGGAAATTATCGTCAGGCAACTTTTAGAAGTTTGTGCGAATGAGTTTGTGTAATATAATGTTGACCACATTTTCTTGTTGAGCTAGTTTTGGTCCAAGGAGATAAATTATAACCGCGCTGTCTAGTCTCAAACTTTTCCATCCACTATGAACATGCTTTCTGCGATGCGTCTGATGTGCTACCTTGTGGAGAGCTGTTCTTATAAAGCTTTTGGTTTGTGATCATTCTAAAATCATTATCAGCAGTCCAGCATTGGTGGCATTGCCTCGCATTGATGGAGGCCGTGCCCAATAGTGGGACGCTAAAAGGGCTGGTATTATAGTATAGGTGTTGTACCTCTTTAAATAATTATACATAAGGGGAAATAAAATTGTGTGTTCGAATCACGTCGGGGTCTCCACTTTAGGGGAAATAAAACCCCTGTTAATCTTGCGTAAATCACAACTGGTTTAATTGAAAATCACATAGAAAGTAGGTAAAAACAGCACATTGTCTAGACAAGGGATTTTTAACTGACATCGGGACCGCCAAATACGCTCTACCCGCGTCCCCATCTACCAACATTACCGCAACACTGGTGCGTTCGGAAACGCGAACGCCAGAATCCATACCCAGCCCGTACTACATACCTAGTAGATTATATAAAGCTAGCGTTTATATTTCAGACCAAACCCGTCAAATCGACCTAAAACTTGATGGGTGAAAGGAAGGCCGACGTGAAAGGGTGTAAGCGAAAAGTTTAATGAAATAACCGTCAAAACTTGCCCGTAGATATCGAGGCCGCAGTCTTGAAGCTTTGATACATTGGTTGATACAATGTACCTACCTGCTCTACATTGTAATAGTTTTTAAAGTAAAACTTGTATATAGACGAGGGGTATTAGGACTTTTTCTATCACAAATAAGCGTTACGGCCGCGTGGTGAGACGTGGCAGGGGCGAAATTTTTTTTTTTGATATATTGTTTGTTTTGCCACTTGTCCGTTGAAGTTTCCCTTCTACTATGTGTCCCAGCACACATTTCTATTATTTAAATTTTACAACTTATGATAAGGCTACTGCCTACAACTAGATCGTTACGACGTATATTTTTTAATAAAAGTGCACTGTAACGTCTATTTACAATGATAAATGGACAAAATCTTTCTATAAATTTGGAAGTTAAAGTTCAGACAACTCGTGATGTTTCTTTCTTTCTATTTGAATCTGGTAATATTAACCATGAATATCGTTTATTAAATAAATAAAGCATGTTTCGTTTGATGTGAAATTGAATTCAGTTCATTGGGAGTTTTAACTGAAGGACTTTTAACCGAAGTGTATAAACGCTTATGCGTACCGATAACATCGAATGGTTCGCTGAAGTTTGTGTACGTACCTACCAAGAGTTTGAAAAATTCAAATAACAATTTTACAGTTGGACTAATCCAGAAGATTGATAAGAGTATTTTTTTTAATTATAACCCATTGTGCGATAAACTCATTGCTGGCCCCGTTCGACTCTCAACTAAGGTATGGTGCTACTAGTGGGTTCATGCCAATACCTACAGGATGATTCAGAAAACCCTTTCTGAATCATCTCGCTTAAGTAGCGCAGGTTCAAGGCTTAGATTATCCACCCTAAGCCTTGAACATGCCCTAAGTCAGAATTGCGATGTCAATTTTAAAAACAAAAAATGATCACAACAAATCGCCTTTGGTCGTAGGGAACATTTAGTTTTTTTAAATTTTAGATATAGAAATTCTAAATTCAAATAATGTTCTCAAATGCGCTAAACAATTGCAGGCTAGGGCAAGGCTTAGTATACCCTTTCTGAATCACCCTATCATCCAGCTCAGCTATTAGTGAGCTCACCTCAATAGTTTAATAGCCAGGATAGGGATTGAACCCTGACAACAGCACACCCTCTAACCACTGGGCTGCTGATCCTAGTCAATGTAATATCTATACCTAAGGGAAGCCAAGAGACGTTCCAATTTCTTTTATTAAATTTCCAACAAAATTCAACTAATTTTGAGACTGGAGAGATAATCTTTATGAAAATCTTCATTTTAATGGAGGTTAGTCCTAATAACTTGCGGTCGGTGTCTATTAGGTTAATTAGTTTAACAATGCCGGTGGCCCATCGCGACGGCTTCCACCTCTAATAACATTTCCTACTCGTTCGTTAATTTCAATTTAATTTCTAATTACGTAGCAAGTTTTAATAACGCTGATATCTAACGGCCTGGCCACGGGACATTCGCCACAGCGAAAAATCGCCCGGCGCGATACGGCGAGTGCGAGTGGCGGGGCAGCAATTCGCGCGGCATCTTTTGCAGGCCACGGGGCACGGCGGCAGTCGCGATCGCCGCCGCGATCAGTAAGGACGTCCGAGAGCGAAATGTTGCTATCAAAGTTATCTCGATATTGCTATTAATAGTATTTTTGTTCAAGACATCACATTTGGAAGAGATTGTGGAGTACATGTTTTTTTTTATTACATTTGAATTGATTTGAATAGGAATCGAGGTATAGATGAAGAATTCCACAAGAAGTATGAGAAATACAGAATGTACCCAGAAAAAAATTTAAGAAATAATTTTAAAGACTACTTTGTAACCTACTAACTAATTATTTGTACCTATAAATAAAAAAAATCTACCTTCAGAACCTGGGATTTTTTTTTTAATTTCTTCCCACAATATCTTCTCTACATGCTTATATTTATAATTTGGGTGGCCAGACTTCCAAATAGGCGGCCTGGCTAATATTTCGGCAATAAACAGCTCCGTGTTCATAATTCGCGGCGAAAACGACTAAACAAATTTAATCGCTGCCGTGTCGCCGCGAATATCGCCCGACGCCGTGGCCTGCGCCGTACTGATTCATGTATTTGTTTCACCCGCCGGCCGCGCTGTCCGCCGCCCGCGCGATTCGCCCGGTACAAGCCGCCGGCCGCGCTGGCGTTCGCCGCGCCCCGTGGCTTGCTCAGTACATTTCTATACGTTTGTTTCAATCGCAAGACGCGCCGCCGTATCGCGCCGGGCGATTTTTCGCTGTGGCGAATGTCCCGTGGCCAGGCCGTAAGTTGCTTGAAAGCTGGCTTTGAAAACTAAGTTCTGATCATGGCACGCACCTCCTATTTCTGGATTTTATATTCGCATCTCATTTCGAAAAAACTTATAGATCATTCGATATAATATAAAACATTCCACTTATTTAACATTTGAAATAAAACTATTTTTTCGAGTTTTATCGCGTTTATTTTATGTTTTTACGTTCCCGACGTTTCGGCTGCTTTGCAGAAACCATGGCCGCGGGACTGACTTGGTTGACGTCCTAGTGTCATAGTTTGAAACGGGGTACCCTCATATTTAGTTGTTGCTTGCGGTTCGACCTACGCAAAAGGTGCTCACAGTGTCTTCTTTATACAAAGCAGACGTTAAAGAATATTTTCGAAGGTCTGCTGGATCACGCACCACAGTTATTAATTTTAATGTTTATGAATGTTAAAAAAGTACATCACCGAAGCGAGACTGCGTGAAGCTATCAATAGCCTGCAGCTCCGCCGGTCCACTGAGCAACCGGGTCGGGGGTGTTGGTACCTTCGTTGATAGCTTTAACAATATTCATAAGAGGATGAGCTACAGATATATCTAGATCGAAATAAATACTAAATAGGATAGTTTGAAGTCTCTTCAGAGTAATTATGGTTCATATTCGATCGATTTTAAAATGGGATCGAAAGAAAGGTGTTCTCAATTAAAGATTGTCATCTACAAATGCATTCAACGAGTATTTATCATGGTACACGCAGTAGTTGGACGCTAGCAATTTGGATGGTGATAAACTTACCTATATCGTGAGGAAACGTATATGTTTTTCGTTAGCCCTGTGAATTTCCCTAACTGGGCTAGTGTGGAGGACTATGTAATCTATGCCCAGTATAATGGCGAGAGAGCTCTATTAAATAACGGCGTCGAAAACTAGGTGCACTGTAGTTTGCAGTGCACCCAGTATCCAGTGTATTATGCAGTTATGAAACCTCGAAAACACTACCCCCGAATTTATAATTATCACACTAATATTAGACATGTGAAAGTTTGGATGGATGGATGGATGTTTGTTACACAATCACGCCAGAACGGCTGAACGGATCTGGATGAATTTGGCACGGAGATAGATTATAGTCTCGAATAGCACATAGGCTACTTTTTGTTCTGGTAAAAAGGACATAATTTTTAATAGCGGGTAACACCGCGGGGCGCAGCTAGTAATTTATATACGTTTTATAACTTTATCAAACGACATGTAACTGTTATAGTATATACTGCGCAAAACAAAACTCATGAGCGTATTGACGTTTGATTTATAGACGTTTGATAACTTTATCAAACGACATGTAACTGTTATAGTATATACTGCGCAAAACAAAACTCATGAGCGTATTGACGTTTGATTTATAGACGTTTGATAACTTTATCAAACGACATGTAACTGTTATAGTATATACTGCGCAAAACAAAACTCATGAGCGTATTGACGTTTGATTTATAGACGTTTGATAACTTTATCAAACGACATGTAACTGTTATAGTATATACTGCGCAAAACAAAACTCATGAGCGTATTGACGTTTGATTTATAGACGTTTGATAACTTTATCAAACGACATGTAACTGTTATAGTATATACTGCGCAAAACAAAACTCATGAGCGTATTGACGTTTGATTTATAGACGTTTGATAAATGAATGAAACGCCTATAAATTTGGGGGTTTAATTTCTATAAGCGAAGGTATAATTTTAATTAATATCGTACGAAATTATTTTAAAACCTTGGGTCGATACACATTTTGTTTGCCAATAGATATTAAGGCATGGCACATTAATCACTGTCTTAATAAGTGCCCGTCAGCCTGATTATGTGAAAGCTGCTAATTACTTGCATGGCCGGTAATTACTTGCATGGCCGGTAATTAAATAAATAAATGTATGTAGAGAAAACGGAAAATATAACACTTACTGGCAGTTTCAGCTTAAATAGGTACCTATACTAAATGGTGGTACATCGATTCTTGCCATCTTGCCATAACCTTTGGACGAAACAAACTTCACTACAATAATATTATTGGCAAGAATTTGTCCAGTTCTTAAATGTCTCTACAATTTCGGCAATCATACGCCGAATTCGGCCAATCGCTTGCCTCTCTACACTCACAAATTACACAATACAAACAATTCAACCAGATGGATGACAGGGTGGGGGTGGGGGTAATTGCAAGGATTTGTTCGACGGGTAATGGCAAGGATTTGTTCAACATCTTACAGCTGATAATCTCGTTGAAATCGGCTTTGTTGCGACTTACGGTAATTAAATAAGAATCCCTTAATAGGTACGTAGTTTATTATTATCTTTAATTGCAAATGTGGTGGTGTTATAGTTGTTCTATTTTTAAGAATTTTATCGCGTTTATTTTATGTTTTTTACGTCCCGAAATTGAACGCGATAAAATTCGTAAAAATATATATATATTTCAATGTGTAGTATTCGCGTTACTATAAGAAAACAATATAGCGCTGAATTATTAATTCAACATTAAAATAAAAATAAAATTAAGTTATAGGCTAGCCACATTACTTTCAGTTTTATGTAACTAGTTGAAAACTTTAATGATTACAACTTTTATATGAGGGCTTTTGAATTTGCGAAAAACCGCCAAAGTGTCCGCAGACAATGATATAGATGCGAGATATTAATATTAAACTTTTATGTTATCAGCAAAATGTTGCGGTAAATTATAATGATACAGCCACTAGGTGTTTAAAATCCCTAATAAAAGACTATTATAATAATAAATATCTAATTGTATGTTGAAGATAAAACCCCCGAATTTATAGACGTTTTATAACTTTATCACATGTCATATAATGGCATCTAGTGTCATATAACACTCAGTATTTAACAAAAAGAATCTTAATTTTTTTTTTGGTTGGCAATCGGTTAAAATAATGCTAGTTTTGCCAGTGTTGAGTATTTCTTGATAATTGTTATAACATTATGTGTACCCTGGATGATAATGATGAAATGAATACCTTACCCCTATCGGTAAAGCAGTAGATACTTAACAGAAAATTTACCGGACGTACTTGAATAGTTAAGTTATGCTATTTTATTTCAATTCCCTTCACTCATGAACGTTTGTTAACACACAGTGGTTATCATCCCACTAATATACACATTATTTATCAAAGAAACATTTTTTTTGGAAAAATATTTAAATTTGACGACTTCACGGTTCAAGATCCCGTCAAATTTTTTTTCTCTTCTAAATAAAAGTTATTACATGCCGTAAATGGGTAGATATTATACGGGGTGCTACCCAGATATTGTTGGCTTAGTTTCACGTGATACCTACCTACATATTATTATGGGAATAAGTTCCTTTTTGTTGCCTAAATAGAATGTAGCACCCACACGTGATTGCAATTGAGGTTTTTTTATCAGGTGCGTGCCCGATCGTAACTTTATAAAAGGATTTCTTCATAGCAATTTTGATCCCTGAGTTGATAACCTTAGGGTTTGTTATCCAAAAAAATAAAAATCCCCGACAAGAAATCCAATTTTAAAATTCAAAAATATCATTTTTTTTTCGCAATAATTATTGATCCTTAATGGCGTCAGAGCCGCTAAGATGACTCTATTTTATTAACAGCACGTTGTTTTCATTAACATATCGAAGCTTCAAGAAAAACCAATTCCATTTTCGAAAGATAATAGTTTTTGCACTCTCTTTGTTAAAACAAAGGGATGTGCGATAACTCTCTTGGGAATTTGGGATCTGTGCGACCTTCGCTCTATGGTACGTGATCATGCGTGGTATTGACGTCACGTAGAGAATAGGAGAGTAATAGGCTGGAGCGGCGGGAAATGTCACATGTCTTTTAAGTGGCATTTTAACATATCTATTGGGTAGTTTATAGGGTCGTCTATCGATACTCGCCTCCTGATTATCCATAAGAAACCGAATCGATATTATATAAATAAATATCGCCATACGAACACACCAACTATACGGTCCCACATTAAGCAACGCTTGTGTTATGGGTGAACTCAGTATTTAATACATATTAAACATCCATGACAACAACAACAACGGTACAAACATTCGTGCTCATCACACAAAGCTTGTGTCTCTTACCAGGATTCGAACCCAGGACCCTCGGCGCAGAAAGCAGAGTTACTACCAACTGCGCTTATCAGGCCGTCATTGGATACATTTCTTGAGCCTTGAAGCACTTTCTGTGACATTCATATTTGTCAGACGTTCGATAATATTTTGGTGGAAAAGGAAAGATCTTCCAGCCAGGCGGGTGGTTTGCCTGGCGGGGCGGCCGCTATGCCCCAACAGTTCTTGTCGGGATCTTGTATATATGTTACGTGCTCCGAAAACTCTCATAGCGCGATTCAGGATTGTATTGGGAATTGTCTATTGTTCTGAATGCGTCTGCAGCGCCATCTGTGTAGCTTGTGGCGCGGTTGAGGTTGAAGTGGTCGCTACAATATTATTAAGAGACTAGCTGTTGCCCGCGACTTCGTCCGCGTGGTATTTAACAAAGACTCAGCCTTTGGCAACAGCCTGCTTGCGTTCTGATCCCGCGAGACGCATTGCAGATTGTTGCTATCAAACTTTAATCAGGCGCAGCGCTGCAACATTGGTTTTAATTTTTTTTCGAGAGATCCAATTTTTTTTTCTAAAATAAAAGTAGCCTATGTTACTCCTTGTTACATCAGCTATCTGCCAGTGAAATTCCCGTCAAAATCGGTCCAGCCATTTCAGAGATTACCCGGAACAAACAGACAGACAGACAGACAGACAGACAGACAGACAGACAGACAGACGGACAGACAGACAGACAGACAGACAAAAATTGTAAAAAATGTTGTTTCGGTATAGGTAACGTGTATACATCCAAATGCACTTAGTAAAAAGCGGTTATTTTAATATTACAAACAGACACTCCAATTTTATTTATATGTATAGATATGTATTATGACAAGCCCGCGATTAATTTAACGAACGATAACGCCTATTTATCGTACGATAATAAATATTGTTTGACCCATTATCAACAGCGCCTACGTACTAACTCTAACGAATTTTCCTCTCTACTTAACATCAAGGTACGGTACTTGAGTTGATAGTTTATAAATCCTCTCAATTATACATATTTTCCTAGAAGATCATCGGCTTTAAACCTGGTGCCCGTCATCTACGGCCTCAATATTATTAGCCCAATAACCCGTGCAGGCCGTCGCGACGGCTCGACTCAATAAAACCTGGAATTTCGAAATACACGTCCCAAACTTCAACGACCGATTTTTAACTCTATAACTGCAAACGTAAAACTGAAACTCACTCAACTGTAGCTAACGTGATTGTATCGATATTTCAGCGACCAAAATAGATGCTTCATTAATCGAATAGCGGATATAATTCCGGGGATTAAGGTAGAATTTCCCTAGGACGGTATTAAAAGGAGAATTTCTCTAAAAAATCCATCAAAACTTAGACGGAGGACGAAAAACAAATTAGTTGTTAAAAAATACAGAACGATTGAAGAGGGCTCTCTGCGACAATCGATTACGGTCCGAATAAGCAAAGTTTTTTCAATCACACTTTTTCGTCCATTTATTTAATGTAATTAGATTGATACTTAGGATAAACTCCTGACAAAGCCTGGACTTTCAAAGGTTTTGATTATTTGACTTGAAGTCAGGCCACACTTTACTGGTATTGGATGTGGTGACTTCAGTATCTGTTCTCCACTTTACTGGCGCTCCTGATCATTCTAACATCCTTAGCGGTTGTTACGGGCAGTCCGAAGCCTGATTCAATTTGACAAACAGGTTACTGGGTACCTATCCTATCGCTACGAATTGGTTCTCGAAGGGCAGATACAACGTGTAAATATATCAAAATAAACATGAATACCAAGCAAGCAAAGTAAAGTATAAGTAAGCAGTGATAGCCAAGTTGGTGGAACGCTTGCGTCGGTAACGAGGAACGCAGGTTCAAACCCCGGCTCGCACCTCTGGGATTTCTATATTTCATGTGCGAATCTCATTTTCAGCCATGATTATTACTCGCTAAACGATGAAGGAAAATATCGTGAGGAAACCTGCATGTCTAAGAGAACACCTCGAAGGACGTGTGAAGTCCGCCAAACCGCACTGGGCCAGCGTGGTGGACTATGGCCTAATCCCCTCGCATTGAGATAAGGCCCGTGCCCAATAGTGGGATATTAAAAAGGCTGGTATTATTATTATATAAATATCTTGGAAGAAGAGGACTCATTAGTAGCTGGTACCCTATCACTACTTGCCAAATCGCTCCACAGTAGGTTGTGTAGTGAACCACCATGACAGCTACTTGTACTTCAAAATTCGCAGTAGTGTATTGGAGGCCTGGCCCTTGGAGATAGACGCACAATGACGTATTGTTCGCGAAGCGGCCATTGTGGCGTGGTGGGTATAAGCTAGGCTATGACGCGCATTGCCGATTTGACGACGAAAACTAGATATTATAGGCTATAATTTCCTGTGTAATTTAGATTAATAGGGACTTTTAGTTCTATCGCGCAGCCATGATACAAAAAGTAAGCCTTATTAACTAATTAGTTCTAATTGCGGTCTAAGAGAAAGAATATCCCATTATTCGCATTATTAAAAGTTAAAGACAACACATAGATACAAATAAGGTAAATATTAGAAAATACTGTTAATAGTTGTTTACTTAGTTTTATAATAATTATAAAATTTATGTTTTATGATTATCTTCTAAATATGAAACAATAAGATAACAATTAAAAAAAAGAAAAGCAGAGATAGTGACGTCACTGCCATTTGCCAGCGTGGGTGCAACAGAGAAAAAAACCACAAGCGCATTATACCGGGTACATTAATGCTCAATATGAGAAGGATTTAGGCCATAATCCCAGTCTGGCCCAGTGCGGCTGGGTCAACCTCAGACTTTCTTCTGACGTGCAGATTTTGGACACGATCTTTGCAAGTGATCATTATAATTGAAAATGCTGAACCAGAAAGTCTTTCGTACAATCGAATATGTGCGTCAACACTTACAAATTAAGGTCTCTATTAGATGTTGTTCGAGGGATAAAATAAATAATGATTAAGTATGATGTTTCTGCACTTATCTTTTCCTTCTTCGAGAGTCGAGTCAGTTTGTTCACCAAACATTTTTGTCCATCAGGTGTTTACCACGATATAGGATTTGTAGTTGTAGTAGATTTTTAGTAGATACTGTGAGCACCTTCTGCGTATATCGGAGCGCACGCAACAACTAAATATGAGGGTACCCCAGTTCAAACTATGACACTAGGACGTTGACCACCTCAGTCCTCCCCTGACCATGGTTACTGTAAACTAGCCGAAACGTTGAGAATGTAAAAAAATTAAAACAATCGCTATAAAATCCGAAAAAAATGTTTTATTTCAATGTGTATGTGTATTAAAGAAATCAATAGCTATAAAAAGAGTGGAATAAATAAAAATACAAATATATTCACTTACAACCTTTCGACATTTTAAATCACTCAGTAGGTATCCTTCATTGCTATAATGGTCTCAAAAGGTCGGCAAAAATATTGTTGATTTAACAATTTGCTACAAATTACTACAATGAAAGTGAGTTGGTACGAGCTGAAAGTTAAATTGAATGCTTGATGTGATTTCCAGGCGTTCGTTATTTCAATTTAGGAGTTAGCCAGAACATTACGAAGGTTTTTTTTCTCAATCCCTTGCAACCAAAGCCCTGAAGAACTAAACTAATATACTCAATCAATATAAAGATATATAAAGATTGTATATTTGTTCGTGTCTGTACCTACATCCCATCCCACTAATATTATAAATGTGAATGTTTGGATGGATGGATGTTTGTTACTCAATCGCGCCAGAAAGGCTGAATGGATCTGGATGAAATTTGGCACATAGATAGATTATAGTCTGGAATAGCACATAGGGCATACTTTTTATCTCGGTAAAATGTACACTTTAATCGCCGGTAACACCGTGGGGCGCAGCTAGTTGTATATACTTATAAAAAAATATCGTATACATTATTATCTTGGATGGCGGGTCAGATCAGTTGCGCTGCATGTGCCTAGTGAATGTAGCGTCTCGATCTACTGCCGCCTTCCTACCTAGGCAAGTATGCTCCATCGTAGATCTCATCGTCACTTACCATCAGGTGAGATCGGGATCAAATACTTGCATATAATGTAATAAAAAAAAAATATCGACAGGTAGGTATTAAGGCCGAATCTGTCAATTTTGTTTATATAACTTCCGCAAAGTTTACGCTAGCTTCTAATAATAGCGTTGCGCTTTCTACCCAAAAGTGTTATACCCGGTACCTGCTTATAAATTTTATAATAAAATATTTTAAAATTATATCCTAGGATCACATAGCGTATACATATTGGTACTTTGGATAGCTATCTCCGTTCACATGATTAACTGTATCCGCGGAGACTACAGTCTTGAGGCTTCCCTCATCTGGTGCCGACATCAGAGTTCCATACGACTTTTGTTCAGGTATTATAACTGCTTTGTACCACACTTGCTTTGGGCTATCCTTAGGAACACATTCATTTCCTGGGATGAAAAGTATCGTTTACAAAGGTACGGTTTCATGACGTTTCAGTACGTTGAATACATATTTTGGCAATACTGCAGGCACGTTTCCAGTATCAGGAATAAAAATACTGAGATTTTCTCACTCGATATACTCGATATACTGTTTGATCTCTATAAACTGTAATTATTTCAGTTTTTTCGGGCAACAGTGTCTTGAGGTCTTGAAATGGTGCGCTTAGTGCGCGATAAACTCTGTAAAATAAGTTTTATTTCAAAGCGTAGTAAATAAAATAAATCAGTAGTTTAAAATGAATAATAAATACAACAGACCCCATCAGGTGACTGAGGTAACCTCAAAGATACACACACACAAGTCGTTTTACTAATGAATTGGTTCTTAGAATATCAAATGAGAAACAATATAACATTTTTGCGCACATACATGCTTTACACTTACAAGACACGTTTTTTTGGGGTCGAGTCACCTTCGTCCGTAGGAGAATTAAGTACCCTCGAGATACCCTACACGTGACCCTGGGTGGTGCCAACCAGGTGACAACTCTACTGGTGGTAGGCTTCGGCCGTGGCTAGTCACCACCCACTGAACAAAGCCATGTCGCCAAGCGGCCTAGCCGTGTTCCGGCATGATGTTCGGTGTTGCCATTCATGGATGGCGGGTCAGATCAGTTGCGCTGCATGTGCCTTGTGAATGTAGCGTCTCTATCTACTGCCGCCTTCCTACCTAGGCAAGTATGCTCCATCGTAGATCTCATCGTCACTTACCATCAGATGAGATCGAGATCAAATAATTGCCTATAATGTATATAAAAAAAAATAAAAAAAAAAACACTGTGTTTTGCCGGGAGTAAAAACTATGAAATATTATAAAAAAAATATTGAGTCATAGAGTATTAATTTTTTTTGTTTTAGTAAAACGTAGTGCACACTCATTTAACACAAACAGGGCATATAAAACATTATTAACATAATGGAAATTATGTTTAATGTTTCTTTTCAAGTACCGCAATAACCTCTCTACTCTACATCTAAATGGTACCTACAATGCGAGGTAAAGAATATAGCGCATATAACGATACCAAAAAATAATTATGTTACTGGTCATATACAATAATAATATAACAATAATAAGTAGTAGCATAGTATCTTTCGGGATTTCGACATGCTTACCATAGAGAAAATGGTAGTCCAGGCAGAAACTTTTTTATTAGCGACAGTTTTGGGTCTTACGTATCTACTAGAAATAATTTGCCACGTGCCAACAGTTTTTTTTGTTATATTTATTTATAAATCAGGCTTCTTTGACACCGCTTATATACCTAGGTTCACTACTTTTTAATAATTATAACCTCTATGGTAATTAATGTAAGAACTTTTTGGGAATAAAAAAAAATGTTTATTCTTCCGCCAAAAGTTAGAATACCTATAGTCGAAGTCCCAGGAGAATCTCTCTTTTAGGGGAAAGTTTTATGCATGACGTGCCATTTATATTCAATAACATTGTACCTACGATCTCATTTTATTCACTTTGTTTGAAGTGAAGTCATAAAACAAAAAGAAGAGTAGTTTTTATTCATATCATGATCCATTGTTACAGACTTTATAAGCGTCTAGTTTTTTTATGGTTAGACATATACTTACTACAAAACTTTAAGGAAACAATACTTCTGTGGATTGAATAAATTTATACCTTATCTTAAAAGGTATAGCAAACTCATCTGCATTTTATTGATTAACTAGCTGTTGTCCGCGACTTCGTCCGCGTGGTATTTAACAAAGACAACCGTTGACAACAGCAGGCTCGTGCGTTCTGAGCTCGCGGGACGCATTGCAGGTTGTTGCTATCAAACTTAATCAGGCGCTGCGCTGCAACATTGGTTTTAATTTTTTTTCGTGAGATCCTATTTTTTTTCTAAAATAAAAGTAGCCTAAGTTACTCCCTGTTACATTAGCTATCTGCCAGTGAAATTCCCGTCAAAATCGGTCCAGCCATTTCAGAGATTACTCGGAACAAACAGACAGACAGACAGACAGACAGACAGACAGACAGACAGACGGACAGACAGACAGACAGACAGACAGACAGACAGACAGACAGACAGACAGACAGACAGACAGACAGACAGACAGACAGACAGACAGACGGACAGACAGACAGACAAAAATTGTAAAAAATGTTGTTTCGGTATAGGTAACGTGTATACATCCAAATGCACTTAGTAAAAAGCGGTTATTTTAATATTAGAAACAGACACTCCAATTTTATTTATATGTATAGAAAAGATTTCGCCAATTTACAATAGTATTGCGAAACAATTTTCATCTGCAAAATTATTCCTTATGTTAATTTTAACTTCTTTAAATCTTTACAGTTTAGAAATTTGTGTCTTATATCTTATATTGTTCTAGACATACGCATTCTGAAGACTATTAGATTCAATGTTAGAATAAGCACTTAATAAACAATGTTGTACTTCTTCAATATAGCTTGATGGTTGGACCACTCAATAAGATGTTACCGTTTCTAAAATGAATCCGCATTTATTAATCCTGGTCACGACTTGTGTTTTCTGCAAATCATGCATATATGATTTGAAATCGTTCACTTGTAAGGTGTTCAAGGAAATTGATATTGCTTTTCAACCGTTCAATAAGTCTACCTATTGTAAATCACAGTTCAAATAAGACTTTATAATATTTTCAAACGAAAACGTTTTTAAAAATAAAACAAAAAAGGAACGTAATTTTTTTTTAAGAACAATCAATTTGGCATACCTCCCCGTAGCTGTCAAGATGACAGCCGATGTGGCAAAGGGCGATCGTACGATAGGCTTCGACCTGTCCGCTCTAGATCATTTATCTGGTGATTGATGATTACATTCTTTATTGGTGGTCGTTAGTTAGAAAATATTGGAAAATCATTTTTTATTACCCTTGTAATGTGATGGTAAATAATTAGTCAAAGTTTAGTAAATGTCGATGGTGACAAATTATTGATGATGTTTACATTCGTCATTATGTAAAAAGTGTCCCAATTAATATCTCAAATGAATTTTAAGATAATTTGCAATAGCAAATACTAGTGGAATTAAAATTAATATTACGGATTTTATCAGTTTTATTTAAGGTTTTTACGTTCCAACACCAAGTGCACCATTGCAAGACCTAAAGACACTGTGAGCACTTTTTGTGTATATGAGACCGCAAACAACAACTAAATATGAGGGTACCCCCGGAGGGGATCATGGTTGCTGTAAAGCAGCCGAAACGTCGGGAACGTGAAAACATAAAATAAACGCGAAAAAAAAATATTTACCTAATTAATAGTTGACAAAAAAAATATCCTGATACTGAAAGGTTTTAGATGGTAATTTCACTAAAGCAAAAGTATCTCCATGAAAAATTCACTAAATTCACAGCAGCGATAGATTACAGCAGAATAAAATTAGGTTTTTCTTCGATATCATCAATTATATGTAGTTAATCATGGCGGTACCTTATTGCTTTTTAAGTAAGCTACGAAATTCGTAGCCCACAAATTTAATGTACCTACCTAAGTAATTGCTTCCTTCTAATCTAAGTATCCACTTAGTAACGAAATATTGTGAGTATAGCTGTCAAAAGTTCCTACATTTGTTGTCGCGAGTGTAAAATTCAACTTAATTGATGTTCACTTTCCAATTAATTACAAAACATTTTAATATTGATTTCTTATATTTACGTACTTAAATTTGCCAAACTGGGGCGGCTGCCGTCAGTCAAGTAACATGTGTAAGTCGTGAAACTTTCAGAACAAGTGTTGAAAAGTTGCCTCGGATTTCGTTGGGGTGTTTCAAGGAAGCGTGTTCACAGGAGGGTCACATCAATTTGTTTGAATGATTGTTAAAAATAAAAGTAGGAAGTATAAGTAATACCTATATAGGAAGCTGTATTTTGTACACCGACATTTTTAATGCCGTTAAGGAACATGAAATTTTATTGCAACTTTTTTTTTAATTAAAAAAATGACGAATATTTAGACGAACACAACAGCTGTATGGCCCCAAATTAAGCGACGCCTGTATTACATGTACCTCACAATGAACTGGGGGCGATCCTCGTAACACGCAGATCAAGGTAAATTACAAAAAGATCGTTTCCGAAATTTGCCGAGGCGGGAATCGAATCCGCAACTACCCGGTGCAGTGACCCGACTGGCCTACGCTGAAACCACGAGACCAAGCTGTCGTCCAAAACAGATGTTTAATCGCCATTTTAACCTACCTTTTAATACAATTGATAGAACTAGGCGATACTTGGCCCAAATCCATTGGTAAACCAATGGGGGAAGAGGAACCAACCATTGACCCTCAGCTTGTCAACTTTTCTAATTATAAACCAAACAAGTTGATCGATAATTCAAGAAGCCAGCAACACCGCACTCCTCTAAGATGTCAGTCGAGAAACTGTCTGTCACGAGTTTCGGGACCCCAATTAATATGCAATTCTCCGCGAATCGATAAAAGTATTCGACCCGTGTTTCGCCTCTAGACGTAGCATCCTCAGGAAGGCTGCGCTACGAATGAGCCCAGCCTTACCTTTAAAATCACTGAGGATACATAATTCTGAAACAGATACTATAATTATAGGGGTAGCCCCTAAAGTTGGTCAAACCTGTACGCCCTTATTCTTAAACCAACCTCGCGATGTCATCACCAGTATTAGCTGTCAACCCTATCAATTTGTCCCAGAAGACTGAATCTTAATTACCTCTTAAACTTGTCACGTAACGGGACCGATGTTCATTAACAAGCTTAATTGCCTCCAATACAGCTTGAAGATAGCGCGATTAGAACCGAGGGCTCTATCGATGTGCCCTTGATTGAGAATACGGTTTGGCCTGTACTAGATCTTATACAGGGTGTAACTTATAAATTTTCTGGTAATAATGTCTTTAAAAATACATATTTTTTAACATGAAATCATAATAGAAGTCTATCTCGGTGTGTTATATAAAATAACATAAAACATTATGACTAATTTAGACCTAAAACTGCAATGTAACTTAAAATTCAATACGCTTAAGCGTGCTCGTTACTCGCACAAGTCTAGTATCGCGCGGAGCGTTGTGTTGCGATCGTGTGGTTTAGGATACATTGCACGCTCAAAAATTACAACATTTGTAACTCATGATTTTTGACATAAATTTTACTATTGTAATTTAGTGTAAACTTTCCCTAAAAGTTTTCGTGTCCTTGCCCCTTACACCCTGTATAGAAACTGGCGAGCTTTGATGTAATGAGACTATCCCGCGCAGAAACTGCGTTTCCTTAGAAGTCGAATATCAATAGCCTCTGCCTCTGTCAGTACTTGGTACTCCCTCAGTCAGTACGTGGCTTGCCTGAGGCATGCGCTCGTACTGCCACGCTGAATCGCTGTTTTTCTCGTCTGTCATATAGATTCCTGGCTGTCAGTGGCACATTATAATATCATAACGAAAAGCTGCTCATTTTTCCATAAGTCAGTACTTGACTCGCCTGAGGAAACTTTCAGGTTGCCTCCCCTAATCGCGGTCGTCAAAGTCAAAGTCACAGTCAAATTGTTTATTTCGTATAGGCCTACGGGGGCACTTCCAAATTGTCATTAACATTTTTTTTCCTTAACTCTACAATACTACATCTTTCATTGTCCTCGCCTCAGCCAAACAAATTTGTGTCAACTTCGCTATCTGATAGGAATGAAATTGAGTCTTGCGTGCCACGCGCCCGTGGTAGCCTCATTCAGCTACGCTTGTAGAATATTCGTAGCAGTGCAGAAACATTAAAGGTACTCATTCAAAATATTTAAAGTATGTATACAAATTTAATGTAAATACATTATATAAAACCACGTTTTCCAGTCATGTTTACACTGCAGATTTTGCGGGTCCTGAAATAAAACAAACTCGAGGAGATTGATGAAATCTTGCCACCCCTTCGTCCCCTAAACAAACTTCTAAATCCATAAACTTTTCCGCGCTCGTGCCAAGTTGTGTGAGTTCCACATGTTACTTCACAGCCTCTGAGCTTTGTAATTAAATATTGGAGCCTTAGCCTGGTACGTAGGTCGCCTGTCACTTTATCTATACAGGCTGAAATATTCTACAGTTATAGACCAGGCCTACTTGGACCACCTGGTTTACTAGTTGGAGCGCCCAAATGTCGTCCGTGGGATACTGTGATTACTTATAATTCAAAGTCAAAGTCAAATCTTTTATTTCGCATACGCCTACGGGATCACTTACAAATTGTCATTTTTCATAAATTTTTTTAACGCGACTTCAACTTAAAAGATCCGGAAAGAAACTCAGCAGGGTTGCCTTTTTTTTAAACCGCCATAAGTATTACAAAAGTTTATTTTTTTAGCTCCAATGTGCCATGCGAGGCGCACACACGCAACACTTTGACATTTTAATTTACGCGGGCTTTTTAAGTGTTCAGCCCATCTATTTTATCATTCAAACAATGCAAGATTCTGTGATAATCCTTTGCACAGAGTTTACTTTTGACAATAGTTTTAAATTTTCTAATCAGGCCTTACTTACCAGCCCTACCTACCAGCAAAGACTCTCGCCCAATGTTCCTAACTCCGTGTATAAAAGGTATATTCCTGATGAAAATTTGATTATCCTTTAGGTAAGGGAATTAAGGCACGGGCAGACAATACTGGGAGTATACATTTAAATTGGGCGACTGATCGCCGCTGTTTGCCGACTCCCGCGGTTCCCCGTTCTTTGGTATGGTGATAATGTTTACACATGCAGGGTTGCGTCGTTGCTACATTTAGGAAAAGGAATTTAGTGTAGATATCATGTTTATAGGTACATATATAAGTAATTTAACAGTTTTTTTATATTATTAACCGTGCTGTTATATAAAATTGTTTATGCTTTGAACTCTAACGAATTCGTGCTAACAGCGCTATATGGTGTAGAAGACCATAATCTTCTCATACATAGCCATCAATGGTGGGGAGTTCTCCGCAGCTGTTGGCATGTGTGGGCTTAGGTACAAGCGTACTGAATGTCTATGATGTCATTTGTGACGTCACAAAGTGATGACGATAAAAAAATATAACCTTAGTACCGTTAGCCCCATCAACTAAGCCAACGATTACGTTACAAAAAGTCTAGTAGAACTAGACAGAAGAATTCATTTATTTTCTATTTTATAAATGCTGGCAACCCTACACGGTGCTATTGTCTGTACCTGCCTTTAATTATATTTACTGCGTAGGACTTAGTGCTACGCACAATAGAAGTGTTGTGATTTAGGATTCGATTGTCTTTTTGTTATGATTAAATTACTATGCGATCTGAAATTGACTTGGAAATTCAAGGAATATATTTATAAATTTTGTGAAGTACGTATTTTAAAATAATAATCCTAAATCTGTAGTCTAAAGATAGTCTAAAGAAAATATTCATTTAGAAAAAATTTATCAACAAAGCAAAGCAAAGCATGACTTATGTAGAAATATTATTTGTAATGTAATTGTAAATGGATTGTAACTTTTTATAATTTTGACAGGACAGACTTTTTGGTTAGTCCAACTAGGACTAGGACTGCTCGTATCTTGGTCAGGGAAGAGGATGCCCTGGCCGACCCGATCCGCAGAGCGAGGCGGGGGCGAAGAAGGGGGCGATACGCTCGCCTCTTGCCCCCGCCATAAGAGGGTTCTTCGGCAACGAGCCGGAAGGGGGCCGGGGGGCCTCCGAACCCGAGGTATCCGCCGGGGCGTCACGGTAGTGTGCTCGTAGAGCGATCCCGTGGCGCCCCACAAAAGGCACAGAGGGCGGCGCTGGGTTTTAGTGGGTAGTCTGGACTTCTTCCAGGAGCCCCACATAACCGTCCGGGCTCCCCCGGGTTCGGGCGGTATGCGTAAATGCATTTCCCAGCGGAAACAAAAAAAAAAAAAGGACTGCTCGTATCTTGGTCATTAATACTTATACCTATAGGTATATAGACAGGACACTTGTACAAACATTTGTGCTCATCGCACAAAATTTGTGTCTACCCGGATTCGAACCCAGAGCCCTAGATACCGATAGTATGGTCACTACCGTACCAACTAACGGCCTGGCCACGGGACATTCGCCATAGCGAAAAATCGCGCGGCGCGATACGGCGAGTGCGAGTGGCGGGGCAGCAATTCGCGCGGCATCTTTTGCAGGCCACGGGGCACGGCGGCAGTCGCGATCGCCGCCGCGATCAGTAAGGACGTCCGAGAGCGAAATGTTGCTATCAAAGTTATCTCGATATTGCTATTAATAGTATTTTTGTTCAAGACATCACATTTGGAAGAGATTGTGGAGTACATGTTTTTTTTTATTACATTTGAATTGATTTGAATAGGAATCGAGGTATAGATGAAGAAAGTATGAGAAATACAGAATGTACCCAGAAAAAAATTTAAGAAATAATTTTAAAGACTACTTTGTAACCTACTAACTAATTATTGGTAGGTACCTATAAATAAAAAAAAATCTGCCTTCAGAACCTGGGATTTTTTTTTAATTTCTTCCCACAATATCTTCTCTACATGCTTATATTTATGATGTGGGTGGCCAGACTTCCAAATAGGCGGCCTGGCTAATATTTCGGCAATAAACAGCTCCGTGTTCATAATTCGCGGCGAAAACGACTAAACAAATTTAATCGCTGCCGAGTCGCCGCAACTACCGCCCGACGCCGTGGCCTGCGCCGTACAGTAGTGTTATTCTGTAACGACAACCTACAACTCACGCGTGAGTCCAAAAGTGAATTGTCAAATTTCAATACAAATTTTACATTTAACCACCGGAATCACGCTCGAAATATGAAATTTAACGACAAGCTCACATCGCACACGTGAATTCTCGGGTAAAATGTAAAATTTGTATTGAAATTCAACAATTCACTTTTGGACTCACGCGTGAGATATGAGATTGTCGTTACACTGATTCATGTATTTGTTTCACTCGCCGGCCGCGCTGTCCGCCGCCCGCGCGATTCGCCCGGTACAAGCCGCCGGCCGCGCTGGCGATCGCCGTGCCCCGTGGCTTGCTCAGTACATTTCTATACGTTTGTTTCAATCGCAAGACGCGCCGCCGTGTCGCGCCAGGCGATTTTTCGCTATAGCGAATGTCCCGTGGCCAGGCCGTAAGCCAATCAGGTCATCCATTATTGTTCAATATACCTAACACCTTAGGTATTATCCTGTATCTTATTAGCAGGATCAATTAAAAAGATACCAAAAATGAAGAGAATCACATTTACCCTAAAACGAATCAGACACCTTAAATTAATTGATAGTAACCCAAAAAAAAAAACTCCTAAGTTATTAAGAACGCGTTATTCCATTCAGTAGTTTTCTGCATTTAGTAACAAATTCTATAAAATAATGGATTCAACCTTTCTATGGCAAATTATGTCTCGTATGATAACAAATGTCA
Source organism: Pheosia tremula (assembly GCA_905333125.1). Lineage (NCBI taxonomy): Eukaryota > Metazoa > Arthropoda > Insecta > Lepidoptera > Notodontidae > Pheosia > Pheosia tremula. The sequence continues at coordinate 2,959,629 of HG995419.1, forward strand.
TAGGATTCTGTTTTATTAGATCTTTTCGAGCTTACGTAGAAAAGGTACATGTCATTGTAAGACTCCTACTCACATACCGCTCACCCTATTCCATTGAAGTCGCCTACACATAACATGTTTTACTCGCGCACAAATATATGTACTAATATAAACTTATGAAAAGTAAAATTTTTTGGGGTCGAGTCACCTTCGTCCGTAAGAGAATTAAGTACCCTCGAGATACCCTACACGTGACGCTGGGTGGTGCCAACCAGGTGACAACTCTACTGGTGGTAGGCTTCGGCCGTGGCTAGTCACCACCCACTGAACAAAGCCATGTCGCCAAGCGGCCTAGCCGTGTTCCGGCATGATGTTCGGTGTTGCCATTCATGGATGGCGGGTCAGATCAGTTGCGCTGCATGTGCCTAGTGAATGTAGCGTCTCTATCTACTGCCGCCTTCCTACCTAGGCAAGTATGCTCCACCGTAGATCTCATCGTCACTTACCATCAGGTGAGATCGAGATCAAATACTTGCCTATAATGTAATAAAAAAAAAAAATAAGACAACAATACACATTCAAAATTACGCATATATTTCACTACACACCACGAACAAATTCGAGTCATCAACCACTTTTATATAAACAAAAACGAGATGAAAGGTGCTCTACATATTAAGAGTAAACCTACAACATCGAGATGAGTGAGTGCTTCTATAAATTCTTAGAAAGACAAGCGACATTGAATTTCTTAGCGAGTGAGTGAACCGTGTCCGTTTGCTTTACGACTTAAATAAAACTGTCGTAAAGGTGCACTGAGAGAACAAAACAGGTTAAAATAACCAAAAGTGCTTCGGTTGATTTTTTTTCGGTTAAATTTACTAGACATAGGTTAAAATTACAAAACCGACACGCTTAAAATAACAAATTCACATTCGTTGTGCTTACTAGTGCCCATGTAGTTAAAACAAACAAAATCACATATTAATATTACAAAACCTATTCGGTTAATTTCTGTTTTGTTCATTTTACTGCTTATTTGGTCAATTGACAAATCTTTTACAAAATATATTGTTTGAATTAACAAATATGTAGTTTTTTTAATCAACCCGCATGCATTTAGTAGTTTTAATAAAAAAATATATTAGATATCAACAAATAATTATGTAACTCAACAGTAAATTCTACTAAAAAAAATTGTTTCATTTCGTCATTTCTTCAACAAACATTTTTAGTAATTTGAACGCAACACGTTGGCTGATATCACTAAAAGTTACAGGTTGTCACAACAATAGCTGTGGTTTAATTTGTCTTTGTTGAATTTACCTTATTTATGCTCAATTATACAAAAGTATTGTGGTAAGAATAACTAATTTAACGTCATCCAATTAAACTGCACTCAGCTAGTAAAAGTAACAGAATAGTAGTTTAGATTTACAAATTGACGTGGTCAAGACTAACTAGTAGTTTTGGTAAATTCAACAAACATTTTTAGCAAATTGAACAAACACTTTTAGTAAATTGAACCCAACACGTGTGCTAAAATTAATAAAAGTACCAGGTTGTCATAACAATAGCTATGGTTTAATTTGTCTTTGTTGAATTTACCTTATTTATGCTCAATTATACAAAAGTATTTTGGTAAGAACAACTAATTTAACGTCATGTAATTAAACTGCACTCAGCTAGTAAATGTAACAGAATAGTAGTTTAGATTTACAAATTGACGTGGTCAAGACTAACTAGTAGTTTTGGTAAATTCAACAAACATTTTTAGCAAATTGAACAAACATTTTGAGTAAATTGAACCCAACACATGTGCTAAAATTACTAAAAGTACCAGGTTGTCACAACAATAGCTGTGGTTTAATTTGTCTTTGTTGAATTTACCTAATTTATGCTCAATTATACAAAAGTATTTTGGTAAGAATAACTAATTTAACGTCATCCGATTAAACTGCACTCAGCTAGTTAAAGTAACAAAATAGTAGTTTAGATTTACAAATTGACGTGGTCAAGACTAACTAGTAGTTTTGGTAAATTCAACAAACATTTTTAGCAAATTGAACAAACACTTTTAGTAAATTGAACCCAACACGTATGCTAAATTTAATAAAAGTACCAGGTTGTCATAACAATAGCTATGGTTTAATTTGTCTTTGTTGAATTTACCTTATTTATGCTCAATTATACAAAAGTATTTTGGTAAGAACAACTAATTTAACGTCATGTAATTAAACTGCACTCAGCTAGTTAAAGTAACAAAATAGTAGTTTAGATTTACAAATTGACGTGGTCAAGACTAACTAGTAGTTTTGGTAAATTCAACAAACATTTTTAGCAAATTGAACAAACACTTTTAGTAAATTGAACCCAACACGTATGCTAAATTTAATAAAAGTACCAGGTTGTCATAACAATAGCTATGGTTTAATTTGTCTTTGTTGAATTTACCTTATTTATGCTCAATTATACAAAAGTATTTTGGTAAGAACAACTAATTTAACGTCATGTAATTAAACTGCACTCAGCTAGTTAAAGTAATAGAATAGTAGTTTAGATTTACAATTTGACGTGGTCAAGACTAACTAGTAGTTTTGGTAAATTCAACAATCATTTTTAGCAAATTGAACAAACACTTTTAGTAAATTGAACCCAAAACGTGTGCTTAAATTACTAAAAGTACCAGGTTATCACAACGATAGCTGTGATTTAATTTGTCTTTGTTGAATATACCTTATTTATGCTCAATTATACAAAAGTATTTTGGTAAGAATAACTAATTTAACGTCATCTAATTAAACTGCACTCAGCTAGTATAAGTAACAGAATAGTAGTTTAGATTTACAAATTGAGTGGTCAAGACTAACTAGTAGTTTTGGTAAATTAATAATAGATGCTAAATTGTAATGGTGTCCACATATTAAAAAAAAATCTGGTAGGCTGAGTTCGGCAGCTTATGCTGTTAAAAAAATCGACTATTAACTGATATAGACACAGCTAGAATTGTTTATTTCAGTTATTTTCATAGTGTTATGTCCTATGGTATCTTGCTCTGGGGTTGCTCTGCAGATCTTAATACTATCTTCATTTTGCAGAAAAGGGCAATACGAGCAATTTACAGCATGGGTCTTAGAGACTCCCTTAAGGATAATTTCAGAAAAATAAATATTCTAACTGTTGTGTCTCAATTTATTTATGAAAATCTAATGTATGTTAAGAAAAACATTCATAATTTTGAGAAAAGGAGTGATGTTTATGTTGTAAACACTCGTAATAAGGACTAACTATCCGTGCATGTCACTCGTCTCCACAGAATAAATAATTATTTTATGAATACACATAATGAATACACAAGTATGTAATAGAGCGCCATATACCAGCGGCGTGGTGCGTGCGACGGTCTGCCGCGCGCGCCTAGAGTGGGACGCAATAGCAACAACATATCGCAACGTCTGGCATGGTTCGCAGCGATCATCTTTACAAACTCCAAAACCTACCTACAGTGACAATGCATCGCCGTGTGTACTAGACCAACAAATAGTTCAAAATTACAATGAAAATTATTACGATATTCGAGAAAAAAACAGAGCCTTAGGTCTGCTAAACAATTGTTGCATACATACAACATAAATCTTTAAAATGATACTTCTTGGTTCTTATCCGTCTTCGCATGCTGCTAATAATATTGATAGATTGTTTATCAGCTAATATAATTGTATAATCATTGAGCTTACAGCAAACATTGTTAAAAAAATTAATATTTATCTCTATTTAAAGAGCCCCAATTCTCGTTTAAATAGAGATATATCTCGAAAGAGAGATTGCGATTCGAGACGTATCTCGAAGATAAAATTTGGAACGCCAAACCTATTTTCTCGAATCGTGTATTCTCAGTCGCAACCGAAACAAATCTCATTTCCAAGGACAAAGTTGCCACAGCAAATGATACACGACTTGCGATGCACTTCGTTTCACGTAAATGCGTTTTTAATGTATGCAATGCACTATACCTTCATGGTAAAATATATTAAAGAAAGCTTATAAGTCTATGTTTAATGTTACAAACAACATTCTATACATATTTCAACAAAATGTATATGAATAATATATCAATTTTAGAACTGATACTTATGAATCCCGTCCCGTCCTTCCCGTCAAGTTGTTCAATGTAGCTGCAGTCGTTGAAAGGGTTACATCATTCAGTGTCATAATATTGTATGTCGTGGTGTTATTTTCTCTATAGTCACATCCATTCAATACTAAGAGCAAGACGAAATATCCAAAGCATATTTCTGTTGAGTAGATAATATTGTTAAAAAAGAAAGGAATCACCATGAGTATTTATCTTAATTTGTTTTAACATGCTATCTTATTTAAGAAAGAGTACAAATAAATGTATCCCACACCGCTGCAATTGCTCTAATTCGAATGTGAAATGACGTCTCGATCGGTCTTGACCACTGCTTTCCTTTCGGATTTACGGCTTTCCTTCGAAAAATACTTGATTTGGCACTCGAGAAAATTCACGAATTCGAGATTTTATTCGAATCCGTGATCAATTCGAGTGCACGAGAATTGGGCCCGGTCTAAATTATAAGGGCTCGTTTTTGCGATTTGGCTACGAAACCCTAAAAATAGGTCAGAAACATTCGTCAACTGTGAATTCACCCCCAGGACCTGAGGATGAAGTGGGTAAGTTGTCACAGGAACTACGTACTTAACAGCAAACCCACCATGTTTGAGTTCGTCTAATATAATGTTTCCACGAGTTCGTCGTTTTACACGTATTTCAAGATAAGAGATATATAATTAAATAAGTTGGTAATGATAACCGAGTTAAATTGTATGGTGAAGCAATTTTTTTCGTAGATGTGTGAGCCAGAGTACTCACGATTCAAACATGGCGGCTGTGAAGTTAGACGCGAGTTAGGGCAGGGGGGTGTGCGCTGCGCTGGCCTACGTAACCGCGGCGCCCAGCGCGCGGAACTTGAGTGTGTGCGTTGCGCTTGCAGCGTGCGGACGTTGCGCATACACTTCGGGCGATCAGTTTCATATAATTTTCTATATCATTGTAATCTATTATATTCCCTTTTGAAACAATACATTCAGAAGAAAATTAATGTTTATAGTTAAAATAGATTGTTAGTGTTGTTATTGTGTCTTTCACCTGAGCAAACAAGGAAGACTTATTGACTTCGTGGGGAGTATCACAAGATACTATAGTTGTCTTTCATGGTAAGTACAATAATTAATAATCTGATAGTTTCCAATTGGCATTTGTGCCAATAGCATGTTACACGAGTGGGTGGGAATCATACTCGTAATAGGTACAGATAGATTCAAGCATAAATGGCGGCTTTGAAGTGCGCTGCGAGCGCGGTTACGCGCAGATCCTCATCCATCGCCCGCGCGTACATATTTGCTATTACGCAGCGACCAGCGCTTATTTCACAGCCGCTATAATTGTTGAATCCATCGGCATTAGAAACTGAACGTTACGAAACCAAACGGTAATATTAACATGTAATTATTGTATATGGAACGTGGTATAGCTGTTACTCGAGCCAAACACTGTCACTCAAAGTTGGTGCCACCAAGACGTCCGATACCGCTGACACGCTGCCCCAGCCCCTAGCTACAGTTTGCATATTTATACTACCTTCGATAGTTATTATATAATTGATAGAATTAGTTAGTTATAGTTATTATGTTAAACTTTCCGTTTGGTTTTAGTAAAATCTTTTATTAAGTAAGTTGTAATGGCTTTATAACACACTTTTGCTCTGAAAAGTATTTTATAAAGCCATTATAACTTTCTATAAATCTGGGGGTTAGTTTCTAGAAGTCAGTACGGATATTTCGATTCCGTAACAGCATTTAGCACGCCACCCATGTATATGGGTGTTTTCTTTTTCGCAGGTTGATCCCGCATGGGGGGCATCTTAAACGAACCAATCATGCGACCACTGCGATCAAATCCCTGCCGGGGAAGACCAAAAGACCACTGGTGAACAATTGGAGGCTCGGCAGGTCGGTCACCAGTAGGCGACGACATCACTTGGCTTTCTTTATTCGGGCCGTTGCGTGTTGAAGTCTTAAACAATAGGTACCCAGGGTACACACGACCCTGGGAGGTCAATGGCAGCTTGTCATTTAATGACATCCAATGCATATGACCCAGACATACACATTATGTAGGTACCCAAGACCTTAACTAGCCTAATCCTAACCTAATCTCAAATAGATAAGACATTATTTCTAAAATTGCTTATTTGACTGCTTAATAATTATATTAATATAATTTTAAACATTCCAGATAATAATATCGACATAGCGTATCTTGATAGCTTAGGAGAGGAAGAACATCAAATGTTGATGCCGGATAACTAATTGAGAGACTGCATCAAATTCAAAATGGACTATAAAAATTATAAGGCCGAAATAGAGACCGTGCATAATGTAAGTCATGATAATATTTTTACTGGTGCTTAGGTATCCTTTCATCCTGTTAATTCACAGACATTGAGATGCTGTAAGCATTATACTTTTATTTGGGTTCCCTACCAAAATAGAAAAAAGGAACCCTTATACTGATACACCGTTGGTGTCTGTCTGTCCATCTGTATGTTACATCCGATTTTCTCAGGAAGTATTTTAGCTATCGCCTTATTTTATCTTTTATTTTCGTTTTCTTGTAGCTTTTCCTCAAAATTGGGCCTTACACTTCAATATTGTTGAGTCTTATGAATGGTCAGAGTGTAAAACTTATATTATAAAGAGAAATTATATTTCTTTGTTGTTTGTAATGGATAAACTCAAAAATACAATCTTGTTTCAGGAAACGTAATATATTCCTAGTAGAACTATAAGTCCCAAAACTACGATGCCAGCAAAAGGAAAACTTGTGGACAGATATTATAATCAAATACGGACTCCCAAAAAAATTTAAAATTGGCACAAGCAATAACAAAACTACTGATAAGGGTAAGCAAAATACATCAAAGCAAAGGCAGTATTGTGCAATTTCAAAGCTTGATATATAAATATGTTCTAACAGAATTTACATTGTTTAGGGTTCCAAACCAAAATGGTGAAACAGAATTCATATACTCCGGCTGAAACTCTGGTGTCTGTCTGTCAGACTGTATAACGCAGTAAATTTTTTAAGGATCTTTAAAAGCTATCATCTTGAAATTTGGTATAAATCTACATAATATCACTTGTCCACACATTTTGCCACAATTTATTTATTTATTATTTGTTAAATATTACAGACAACAATGAAAAAAAAATGCAATGGTTGAAATTTAACCGAGTCCCCTGGCCGCTGGTTGAAGAAACATGGACGGCGACGTGCGATTATTGCAAAAAAAGGACGACACAGCAGATTAAATATGATGATTAGTGAATGGCCATGCCTGAAAGCAACCAACGGATATCGATTGGTATGTTTATTTTTGGTTTAATTTAATTTTAGATATTTATCTCATTCTGTTCCAAGTATACCTACTCTGATGGTATTTATTATTATGGACTTTTTATTCATTAATCTGATTTGTTTTAGAATTATGCTGACATAGAAGAAGCATTGCAGAACAGAAGCAAGTCTATGGCAAAAAAGGACTTACTCGCCAACCTATGGTTATAAGTGTTGGCGCACCTGCAGCACTTGAAGCTTTTTATGTGGCCATTGATGACGTAAAGTACAGGTTTGATTCTCTGACCAAAGCTCTCGTATCTGTATGTTTTGTATCGTGTATGATCTAGCTAATATATAATGTTTAAACGTAGGTTAACCACACTTGATAAATGTCATTAATTATATGCTAATAATCAACATGCAATAATTTTGTTTCTTCCTGTAGGGTATAATAATAGGGTATAATAGTATATAATAATATAGTCTTTGTACTGAAACACGCCCATACTTTCTAGTATGTTTCAGTACCAAGACTACCCATACAAAATATTCAATGTAATCTACTGGGATATTGAAAGCTTGAATTTTTGTCCTATTGATTTTTAATAATACAAAGTAACATCGCGAATCACCTAATGCAATGATAGTTATCGCATGCGATAAATATTTCTGAGAATCGTATGCGACATTTATTACTGGATTGATGATTTCCCAAAATCATTGTGATCACTAATAATCAGTAGGATAAAATAATTCATGCTTTCAAAATTCCGGTATATGAAATTTCAAATATGTTGTATTAATGGAGACTGAGTGCACATGCATGCGCCCTTTTAAGTGCAGATTTTGTACTTTTTTATTGTATGTTAATATATATAAAATAAAAAATCTTATTTGTTCATACACTTACTTTTTATTTTTCTACAGAAATCAAAATTCATTAATGTTCGACTACCCAGTAGCAGTGACTAGCTTAATTTAACTGACACTTTTTGTTCTGCAATGATGTACTTTTCTATTGTACCTACATACCTGTTTTATTTCAGATATGTTACAAGCTATCTAATATTTAATATATAATATTATTAATATTGTTCCAATCATTTACTGGGTAGTCAATACTGCTAAAAAATTTGTTGGATTTTATATATAGGATTTGCTAAACTTGTGATGTAGTTTTGGTTTACCATATTGGTTTTAATTATATTGAATGTAAAGCGGTATACTTATATAATCGTATCCTGTTAATTATGTAAACAATTGTGTTTTACGAAGTGTCTAACGTTTTATATTTCAGTGTACGAAGTACTTTATTGTATTTACTTTTGGCTTTTTAATGACCAAAAAATTACTTAATTAAATTAAGGTGTGAATTACTGTTAAAAAATATACTTAGTATAGGTGTTTATTAACCAACATTATATATTAAAGTAACTACGTTTTAGGCAGGGCATACTAAACATATGTGTTGTATTTATTTTGGGATTTTTATTAGAATAATAGATTTACTTTGTAATCTAAATCCCAAAAATAAATTCAACATACTGGTTCAGTATGCCCCACATAAAACGTTTTAGTTTAACACACCATATTGGTTATGATAAACACTTATACTAGTATTATTAAACAGTAGCTTTGACGCCTTATTGGTTGTTCTAACCAAAATCCAAAAGTAAATCCAACAAATTTATTCTCGTATACCCTACCCAAAAACGTTTGTTACTTCTACAGACAATATTGATTACAATAAACAGCTGGACTAGTATTTTTAAACGGTAAATTTAAAGCCCTATTGGTTGTTGTTACCCAAATACCTAGGTAAATCCAACAAATATATCTAGTATACCCTACCCAAATCGTTCGTTACTTTTACAGACAATATTGGTTACTATAAACAGCTAGACTAGTATTTTTAAACAGTAAATCTAACGCCCTATTGGTTGTTGTTACCCAAATACCTAGGTAAATCCAACAAATATATCTAGTATACCCTACCTTGATCGTTCGTTACTTTTACAGAAAATATTGGTTACTATAAACAGCTAGACTAGTATTTTTAAACAGTAAATCTAACGCCCTATTGGTTGTTGTTACCCAAATACCTAGGTAAATCCAACAAATATATCTAGTAGACCCTACCCAAAACGATCGTTACTTTTACAGAAAATATTGGTTACTATAAACAGCTAGACTAGTATTTTTAAACAGTAAATCTAACGCCCTATTGGTTGTTGTTACCCAAACACCTAAGTAGATCCAACAAATATATCTAGTATACTCTACCCAAATCGTTCGTTACTTTTACAGACAATATTGGTTACTATAAATAGCTAGAATAGTATTTTTAAACAGTAACTCTAACGCTTTGTTGGTTATTCTAACAACCATTATCAATGTACATCCGACATGTATTTCGATATATACTACAAAAAGATTTTTGTAAAATTAAACAACTATTGATACATACAACAAAGAGCTGTTGTATATAACACAAAGTAATACAGTAGTAGGAACCATAACAGGTGGTGAGCGCTACAAATATTTCCGGTATGAACTACCGTAATGATTGCGTTACTTTAACACTATTTGTTATAATGATTACAACAATAATAGTATTTTCTACGAATTATTTTGGTTTTACTAACCCAACTAGGTAATAAATTCAACATCTCTTTTGGTATATTTGACTTACCGTTTATGTTACTCTTAAATTGAAATCCTTTACTAAGAAATGATAAAATCAACAAACATGAAATTTGTTATATCAACCAATGTTATTTTGTAAAAAATAATACCAAATAAAATTTGGTTGTCTCAACAAACAAGAGTTCGTTGTAATTACCGTGAATAATTGTTACAGTAACAAATAAGCAATTGGATCAATCAAATTCTCTGTTAAATGTACAATTTTCAAACATAAAAATAACAAAGTCAAATTTGTTACACTAACAAATTTCTCGATTGGCGCTATTTTAACGTGTAACTTTTGTAGGTTTTTTGTTGGGCCAACCAATAATTTCTCTCAGTGTGGATTGTGAACCCAGACACTGTCATTACGGTGTACGCGCTGAATTCTCCCTTAAATTTCGGATTAGATACTTGTATTGTTTCACTGACCCTTTTTTTTTTTTTTTTGTTGACGGGGGGGGGGAAATCTTCGATAGATACCCGGCCTCTGTGTGGGAGAGAGCCGGGTTATGTGGTATTCTTACCCACTAAAACCCCCCCGGTGGCCGCCTTCGACACATGTTGGAGGGGCTCCGGGATCTCCAAACGGAACGCACCGGTGCCCCTCTTGTGCCTCGCCCCCTTATGGGGGCCCGTCTCGGGGGAGCAGATGTTTGCTCCCCCTGCGCCCTCGCTGCGCACGGCGGCGGGGAGCCACGCCCGCCGCCGTCCTCCTCAGGAGTCGTCATCGTCACCGGACGTCCGGGGCCCACACCCCAGTCGTCCTCGACCCCGAGGGTAGCCCGTTATTTAAGGCCCTGGGCATCAGGGCCGGTGTTTCACTGACCCTATGCCTAGGTACACAAACCTTTAAGGTCAAAGATCAACCCTATAAAATAGCAGTAAAATTTGATGATGAAACATTTTACTAAGGAGTTATTTAGTTCATAGATTTCCTGCTAAAAAAAATATGGCAAGGTGAGGGGAATATAGTTGAAAAGGTTGACGGCTATTAATGTAACTAGGTTCTGAAATGGCAACCAGGAGCTGGAAGACTTAGGTGAGTGAACCGATAAATAATAAATATATATAGTCAAGGCAGAGGAGGCCCAGCAGTCTTGGCCGCCCTAGGCCGTTAAGTTCCAATCGCTTCTTGTTATTTTTGCTGTGTGAATGTTGGCCGCGGACACAAGATGGCCGCCCCTATATATGGCTGCCAAAGAAGCGGGCCTGTCGTCCTTATGGAAAGTATCTGGTGGGTTATTTTAAATCATTCGGAATCGACATCGGAAACGGATTTGAAACTTTCCGATGTTTGTGTCGCTCACGACGACCTTTCCGACGGAAACTTTTTGAAAAAACTATTTAGTATTGACATCAAGATAAATCGAAGATAATCAAATTCGGAAATTCTAATAGTGATTGCGGTAATCCAATTCGGAAGTATTCGATTCCGTTTCCGATATCTATTTCGAATGACTTAAAATCATCCCTCTGATCATGATTCTAAAAATGAAGGTACAGGTTAAAAAAGTAGGTATATTGATTTTTAAAAATCCGTAGAATCTCCAATATTATAAAATCACAACAAAAAAACATTTACGGCTACTGTATCAAAGGCATTATTTGTATAAGGCTCGGACAAATCGAATGGAATGTCCGTGACGGAATTCCGGTCACGGAATTTCGTTTTAATCTATTGACGTTGTTTTTGCCTGTCCAGAAATTGGTGTTTGCGTAACTCCTATTTTCCGCTAGGTATGTAGAGGGTTATTCAGAAAGGTTATACTATCCTTGAGGCCTGCGGCACTTTAGCACATTTTTAAACATGGACATAATTTCGACGTCAGTGCACAGTGCTCTGAACGAAATAACAATTGTGACATAGGGAGCATTTATTTTTCAAAGTCGACTTCGAAATTCAAACTTCATGAGGCTTAAACCATAGTGTACCCTTACTAAGTCACCTCACGGTATATCCCTAGCCTTATTTTTAAAAAAAAACTGTTTTTTTCCGTCCACTGTAAGTCTATTAGTGTTTACTTCGTTCAACATGACACTTGACCCTTGACCTGACGTCATAAAACATTCCCGATCCAACCGAGCAACCCTTAGAGACGTTTCATTGCTATTGATGTCGGCTGTGGTGTACTATTTTCTCGGCTGCTGGGAATATTTGACCCCGATGTCGCGACGACAGGTTTAATATTGATTTTTACAGCACAGGGTGGCCATTGATGCGCCTTTGCTGAGTTGTTTTTTTTATTTTGTTATAGTTGCCTTATACGCAATATAAGCCTCCCCTCAATGCCAGCGGGGATTCGACTTTAGTCCACTACGCTGGCCCGGTGCGGGTTGGTAGACTTCACACGTCTTTCGTAGGGTGCCCCCATATATACAGGTTTACTCACGATGTTTTTGTTCACCGTTTAGCAAGTGAAAATCATCATACTTGTCCGAGATCAAGTTTAAATGAAATTAATCTCTATCTATTCGAAAATAGAATAAAAAATGTATTTGATGCCGGCATTTTATCATTATATCGCCAGACGAACATACCAGCTATACGGTCCCACAAAAGCAACGCTTGTATTATTGGTACCGTACAATAGACAGAGCTCGAACATAATACTTATATAGATAATTACCATCCATGACTCAGGTACATACATTCATGCTCATCACACGAAAATTGTCGCTACCAGGATTCGAACACGGGACCCTCAGCGCAGAAAGCAGAGTCACTACCAACCCTCGTTACATCTATACATATAAATAAAATTGGAGTGTCTGTTTGTAATATTAAAATAACCGCTTTTTACTAAGTGCATTTGGATGTATACACGTTACCTATACCGAAACAAATTTTTTACAATTTTTGTCTGTCTGTCTGTCTGTCTGTCTGTCCGTCTGTCTGTCTGTCTGTCTGTCTGTCTGTCTGTCTGTCTGTCTGTTTGTTCCGGGCAATCTCTGAAATGGCTGGACCGATTTTGACGGGAATTTCACTGGCAGATAGCTGATGTAACAAGGAGTAACATAGGCTACTTTTATTTTAGAAAAAAAAAATTGGATCTCTCGAAAAAAAATTAAATCCAATGTTGCAGCGCTGCGCCTGATTAAAGTTTGATAGGAACAATCTGCAATGCGTCCCGCGGGATCAGAACGCGAGCAGGCTGTTGCCAACGGCTGAGTCTTTGTTAAATACCACGCGGACGAAGTCGCGGGCAACAGCTAGTCATTAATAATGATCCACAAACCATTCTCTTAATTATGTCAGTCGAGCATCGCCAGAAATTCGAAGGCATTCCAATATCGGTATTCCAAGGATTATTTGGTATTGAATAACTGAGACCACATCATTGTTGAGGTAAACCATCTGTTGGGATATGTGGCTTTTGTATTTTATTATACACCATCACGCCTATATACCCTGAAGGGGTAGACAGAAGTGCACTGTAGTGCTCCCACATTTCACCGATGTTATTACGTCCCAATGTGATAGGGGGGAGCTGAGTGCCATTATACCAGGGCCCCAAGTCTGCAAACACAATCGATTCATAATCGAACAGCAACCGCATAGTAACGATCAGTTTTGACAGATATTGTATGGGATATCTGTCAAAATGACACTTACTATGCGTTTGCTGTTCGATTATGAATTGATTGTGTTTGCAGTCTTGGGGCCCAGTATGTGCCTGCTATAATTCCAATGGTCTCACCCCAGAATATGAGTAGGATTTAGGCCGTAGTCCACCACGTTGGCCCATCCAATTTGTAAATGTGGGAACCATGTAACCATTAACTTGTAATGATATACTTAGAGTAAGTACTTTTGTTTTGACCAGCTGCAAAAGTCTGCCTAGCCGTTCCTACATTGTTCTCACATACCCATAACAATGTACTGCTCAAATATGTAAAGAATCTTTTTAAAAAGACCATCCATGGAGTTGATTGCCCGTTCTTCTGCATAAGAACGGAATTCCGAACGGGTGGTAAAGTTAAAGCTAAACATTATAGACCATGGTTGCTGTAAAGCACCCGAAACGTCGGGAAAGTTGTAACATAAAATAAACGCGATAAAATCTGTAAAACAGTTTTATTTTAAAGTTTAAACTATGTCGACAAAAATCAATAAATATATTACTTTCTATAATAACAGTTATACATGTTTTATACCATTGTATAAAAATGTATACTGTAAGTATTTGTTTTCTGAAGTACACGGATAAATATAGATGCGTTCCAAACAATGTGGCCGCCATTTGCATTAAGTGTCAAATTTAAATACCGGAATGCTTGAGAAGGCGCTTCAGATCGGTACAAAAATTGTTATTATTTGTTAATGTAAATCAAGTCTAGAAGTACTATATTAAGATGTCTTATGTACGTACTAAAATAACCTTCAGGCTTTTTGGCGGAACGTTTAATAGTAAAGTTGTAAATGTTTGTTTTTTCCAGAAAATGTGTTTCTAGGATAAATAATGTGTAATATTAGTGGAACATTAACAATTGTGATATATGTGCTCAAGTTAAGTAAATTAAAATGAAATAATAAGGCTTGACTTTTTAAGTTTATCAAAGTATCAGCTTTACTGTTAGGGATCGGAGATTCATTTTATTATCACCATCAATTTCATCATCATTATCATCAGGGGTTCTTTAAATTTTTTAACAGTTATCGAGAAATACTCGACACTGGCAAAACGGCTATATTTTGTAGCCGATTGCCAACCATAAGTAAGAAGAAAAAGAAATAACCTTCAGTAATAATAATCAGTATATAAACTTCCAAGTGCAAGTTATTTACCTAAGTACCTTGTTGAATCGACTACAAAAATCCGAACTGATTTAACATTTTGCTTCTACAACAAAATTTTCTCCCGCGGGAAATTAGTCCGAAATTAATTTGTACGAGCGAAATCTGGGGAGAAATTGGAACTTTAAAAAAAAGAGAGAGAATAATGTTTTTGTGTTACAAATACTATATAGCTAGACTAGTTCCGTTTGACCTTTTGCTTTGCGTGTTGCTAGCACGTAGGCTTGCTTAGTAAACAACGAGCAGTTTTTCTAAGGGCTTTTACTTTGTTGCCCGGTGAGGTTGTTGTTCGGTCATAGACCTCACGTAATGGTTTAATTAAGTAAGTCTCTTTGGGTCACCCCATTACATATTGGCTTAGGTACTTTCATGTCTTTATCAATACGTTCGTGTGTGTGTGTGTGTGTTTGACGACCTGATTAGCTCAGTGGATAGTGACCCTGCCTTGTGCGCTGACGGTCCTTGGTTCGAATCCCGGTAGGGACACACACTTTGTGTGATGAGCACGAATGTTTGTACCCGAGTCATGGATGTTTAGTATCTATGTAAGTATTATATACTGAGTTCACCCTCAGTCCATTGTATGACGTCTATCGGGTACCGCTGAGCTTTCTAGATTGTATTCCATAGAGATTAGAATACATTTTTGAGTGACTCGATACTAAAGATACGTACTGTATAAGAAGGCAGGTTGAATAAGGTCTATAGAAAAAAAAGTCTTGAATACTTTTAATATAATTTATTTTAGACTAGAAACTCCGAAACCAAATATCAGCTTTGGCTCCAATACCTTAAAAGTCTTTCTCCAAAGCTACGATGATACATTTAGATAATAGAAAATGATATTTACAAATATTAGACGAGGGTTTATTATGGCGTGGCATTGCTCATCTTAGTTTAAAACTACATATTACATTAAATGTTATAGGTACGTAAGCTCTGAGCAGCTTAAATAGATTTATAACTTTAACAGTGAACAATTATATAAGGTAAATCAATTTAAAGAACGCAACTTTTTAAATAAAGTATAATATTCTCATGAACATTTTCAAATAAATTGACTCGTTCAATTTACACTATAAGATAAATGGACGTTTAAAAAATATAATTTAGATATTATAAGTGAGATTTATTGATATCATTTCACTACATTTTTCTTTTTCAATAACTGAATTTTTAATTTTATTAATTTCAACGTAAGTAGGTAACTATACTATAACAAGTGATTTATTTACAAATTTCACATTTATTAAAATAAAAAAGTAGATACAGTCAAATTTAAAGAATGAAAACGCAAGATACACTAAATCATATTTTGATTTAGTAGCAAAATTGACAACACTAGATAAATTTAATGCAAATAAGGGTCAGCGCACACACTCGGAGATGCGGCAAAGCGGCTACGCAAGCGTGGACGAGAATCGCAACTGTATGTCAAAGGATGCAAAGTTCACTTTGAATTATCAGTACATATAAATAAAATTGGAGTGTCTGTTTGTAATATTAAAATAACCGCTTTTTACTAAGTGCATTTGGATGAATACACGGTACTTATACCAAAACAACATTTTTTACAATTTTTGTCTGTCTGTCTGTCCGTCTGTCTGTCTGTCTGTCTGTCTGTCTGTTTGTTCCGGGTAATCTCTGAAATGGCTGGACCGATTTTGACGGGAATTTCACTGGCAGATAGCTAATGTAACAAGGAGTAACATAGGCTACTTTTATTTTAGAAAAAAAAATTGGATCTCTCGAAAGAAAATTAAAACCAATGTTGCAGCGCAGCGCCTAATTAAGTTTGATAGCAACAACCTGCAATGCGTCCCGCGGGCTCAGAATGGGCGAGCAGGCTGTTGTCAACGGTTGTCTTTGTTAAATACCACGCGGACGAAGTCGCGGGCAACAGCTAGTTACTGAATAAAATCGCTTTTCCGCTACGCCATTTGTGTGCGCTAACCCCAATATACGCTACACATATGCGAGCATATATTGAACCCTATATATACCCTATATATATGCGTTTTGTAATTAAAACAGTCGAGATCATATCGTATAATATTTAAAGTGTTACTCTAAATACTGTACATAATGTTTTTAACTGTTAAATAAATTAATATTCTGATGAATAATATTGCTATTACTAACAGGATACGGATCGGTATTTATAAATAAACTTAAAAAAAAAAAATTAAAAAAAAAGTAGGCACCCAAATGTCAAAGATTAATTCGTTAATTAATAATACTGCTGTGAATATGTACATTATGCTATGATTATAATTGCTTTGGAATTATGTGATATGTACTATCATATAATAATACTGGCCACTAACAATAAATATACACAATTGTTAACTTATATTACATCATTAGCGCTTTTCCCCATTGATAGTAAATATATACCTAACACTGTGCCTATCTAAATTTATTTTTAATTTATTAACTTAATTTTTATATTAGCAAACTGGCCAGTTCGCGGTTTTTGAAAGAGTTGCGTTCCTATTTCAAAATCCAAATAAGAAATATAGCGGCTCGCAAAATAGTGTAATAAAAATATTTTAACCGTTTTGTGTTACATTAAGAAAAAAAGTAAAAAAAAAAGTTAAGTGGTAAAAAATAGTAAAAAAGTTTCATATCATTCAAACTGCCATAATGTTTTTAAGAGCTGCCGGGTTTTTGTAATGCCTTTCTATTTGCTCTAAGGTCAATGTCATGGTACCATAGAACTGATTGACCTATCTCATATAGTTTTAGACATTTCAGACTCCCAAATACTGGCCGGTCTTGATAAATCTCTGTACCTACAGACAGTTTTTTTTTAATGACTATTGAATTACGTACTTCTACAAACAATATTTTATACTAACGATTTTTATGATCCTTCGAACAAGTCAGTTAAATTATATTGTTACGTGCGGGGGTAATCAAATGCCGATTCTCGTGAAAATGAATTTAATCGCTCTCCACACAGAAGGCAAAAATAGTACACACCAGTACACTAACTAGTAAACACTCAAATCACTTAGAAACACAGTTGTCCACAGTATTCACTAGAGTCGCCGGTATAGTCTTCTTAGTTCGCTTCCGAGAGATGTGTTCACAATCGCTTTCAAATAGAAACTGTCTCGTCGCTGGTCCTGCACACTATTTATAATCCGAAAATAGCGAGGGTGGATCTTTCCAGAAAGGTGTCGACAAAAACCCACAAAACAGAAATGTTCCATAAGGAAAATGAACCTTATTTACTCGGTAATAAGGAGGGGCTAGAATGTTCTAGTGTACGTAGCTGCATTCGTGAAATCGGTATTATTCTGAGAACTCCCAGTTCCAGGAATTGCATTGTCCTCGCCTTTTGTTTACTAATAATTTTAATAAAAATAATACGAGATATATTCTGGAAGCCGGTTGCAACATTGTTGGCGATTCTAGATCTTTCTTCACAGATCGATAGGAGACCTTGGACCCAACAATGCGTTTTTGTTTCTAGAAGCTTCGATGACTATTTCACGAGTTATCGATACCTCTTTTATACGCATCGTAACAATATAATTAATATAATATCCTGTTGCAGGCTGAGTAGTATACATTATATATACATGATAAAATAATAAATACATATATACGCTTACATTAATTATTGAATACAGGGTTGCCCTACTACACAATTAGCTACTCGTACTTTCTTATCGCAATAAATAAATAAATACATTTTTATATAAAATAAATAACCGTATACTACTCAATACATTAATTTTACGTGAAGTTGCTATATTCTACTACATATTTGGTATACATTTTTGAGTTTAAATATACAATTGTGGCTACTTATTTATGTTAAGAATTTTTAATTCACACCGTATTCCCGTAAATATAATTATCTAAAGGTATCCGCAGTTTATTAAATTCATTTTAGAAATGCCTGAAATAATAACAACTTCGATTTATCACCTAAAATATGGCTACCCCGAAGCCCTTGTTTCTAATAATTTGATAAAGTAAATAAAATTTTCTGCACATTTATGACATATAATCATGATAGGTAACGATATAATTTACTTACATTAAACTATTTACAGAAGTATCACAGGAATTTTAGATGATTAAAGTCTGAACAGGTCTTTATTATGACTTATAATAATACTGGACATATTTCATGTTAAAATGTGCTAGTTTTATGTTGAATATTTCATAGGCTTAACTATTTTAGTTTTAAGTTAGTATATCTGACATTTATATGGTAATATTAGTTTTTTTTTCTGAACGATGGACCTGAAAAAATTAGTTTATTCATCTATTTATAAATTGATCTCTATCTTAAATCCAGAGCGCAAGCGATTAAGTCTTTTTATTATATACAAATCAAGTCAAAGACAATATATTTTTTGTATTATAATAAAATAAAGTCGTATTAGTTACACCAGAAAGGGTGGGCCGATTTTTTTAATTTGTCTCTGTCCAGAATAGCAGAATAATTCTTAAAAGAAATCATAAACATGATCCATTTTTACAAACATTTGATTCTGAGGCGGTACGAAGTTCGCCGAGATCCCTAGTATGTTTATTCAAGAAATCTTTACATGCATTCATAATTACGGAAGTTTTTTTTTATGAATAAGATGCTATCACAACACAATCTATAAGAAATACTATCAAATTACTGTTTCTTATCTGTATTGTGTTAAAAATATCGATTGCATACCAGTCTTGCGAAGCTCAAACGACATCACTCTTATCAAGCAGCCCGTTATTGCTACCACCATCGTCTTGTCATATATGATACTCTCTCAGCGGCCTCACCGACTCAGCCGAGGATCTCGGAGTAGGGTCCACTCCAGATAACCCTAAAGAACCACTCCTACGAACCACAAGAGTCTTAGTTCCATAGTCAGTCACGAAGTTGTCGTTCCTAGTTGGTGTGTTGGCCCTGACGCTCTGGTAGCCGCAACAGGGTGGGTATCTTGAAGTCAGGATCTTCTTGAAGGCCTCTCGGAATTCCGTGTTGAAGATGGAGTAGATGATGGGGTTGAAGGCCGAGTTGGAATAGCCGAGCCAGGTGAGGATTTTGAAGGCTAAATCTGCAATAAAATGTTATTGTCAAAACTTTCCAAGAAGAAAATGTATGCGCCAATAGCCATGGGCTCTTGTTTTAGATCAAATCGGGCTATAGCAGCACGTTGTGACATTTTTTGGTCCGTGACAGTGAGGCGTCGCTACAGTGCGGTTAGGGATTCCGCTACAGCGTTGCAAAACTTTTGTGCAGTTAGGGGCTACGTAATCGGCGGTCCGCTTCAGCGGTGCGACGTTGTAGTGCAGCTAGTGGTTGCGTAATCGGCGGTCCGCTACAGCGGTGCGACGCTGTAGTGCGGTTAGGGGCTACGTAATCGGCGGTCCGCCACAGCGCTGCGATGCCGTAGTGCGGTTAGGGGCTACGTAATCGGCGGTCCGCTACAGCGGTGCGACGCTGTAGTGCAGTTAGGGGCTACGTAATCGGCGGTCCGCTACAGCGTTACGATACTGTAATGCGGTTTGGGGTTACGTAGTCGGCGGTCCGCTACAGCGCTACGATACTGTAATGCGGTTTGGGGTTACGTAATCGGTGGTCCGCCACAACGCTGTGATGCTGTAGTGCGGTTTGGGGTTACGTAATCGGTGGTCCGCTTCAGCGTCGCGCTGCTATAGTATTCTTTGGGACAATTCGGGACAACTTAACTAATAGATCAAGCTTTGACGCGCCTCTGCGCTGAGGTTTCGGTGTAGCGTCTAACCTTCTAAATATCGTGTAATATAAGCCATATGTTTGAAGCCTATCTTACATGTTAGGTGCTAAGACATTTCAGACTTCAAATATACGAGTACTACTAGACTCTAGAGTGACGTGATACAAATGTTAAACCTTAATTATATAACTAGACGTAATCCATTACCAGACCTATAAATGACCCTAATCTATTGGTTGGTATTGCCCCAAAATAAAGGGGCCTTTTAATAGGCCTTTACACTCTATGCATTTCCTTTAAAATATAATTTCCATCATCGAATACGAGAATTGAAAGCATTTATTAAATATTCCATTTAATAATTGGTACAAACGAAGTTTTCCATTAACATGGCACATTTTGTGATTTACATGTTCCAAATTGGGTACGTTAATTGCATTAATTACGTACGAGGTTTCATACAAATTATTTTCGCGACGTCAATTATAACATTTTAATCTATACTAATATTATAAATGTGAAAGTTTGGATGGATGGATGGATGGATGTTTGTTCCTCTTTCACGCCCGAACGGCTGAACGGATCTGGATGACATTTGGCACGGAGTTAGATTATAGTCTGGAATAGCACATAGGCTACTTTTTATCCCGGTAAAATGTATGGTTCCCGTGGGATAGATGTTTTAATTTTTCATACGTTTTATCGCGGGTAACACCGCCGGGCGCAGCTAGTAATGTAATAAAACACTTTAAGTGTTATTTATTCTTCCGAGTTGAATATTTCTCTGATATAATGTTCCTCCTATTAATTTTATTTGAGTATAAAAAGCCGTTTGATAAAATCCTCATCCTTCAAAATTATTGTAAGTCGAAGATAAAGAAAACATTATATAATCATTTTAATGACTTAAGCTCCAAGATTTTGATTAGTTAAGTCTCAATAATATTAGTGGTAAGTAAGTACTTAAAATAACTTTGAATATCGAGAGACGAGGCATGTTTCAAAATATTAAAATTGTTTGCTAGACTAGCTGTTGCCCGCGACTTCGTACACGTCTTTAAATTGATATAACTATTTTATACTGATATACATACTTATTATGCAAATGTCATTAAGATAATCTTAAAACGTACCTACCATTTCTACAATTACAAAAACAGATTTAAAGTTATTCGAAGAAATTTATTTTGTCCTGATTAATAGGACAATCAAAATGGAACAATTGCAATGTATTTTGAAATAAACTAAATTCAAATTTATTTAAATTCAATTGGAGGATTAGTTTTAATTGTTCCAAGAATTGGATCTAACTGTATCAGCGTCTTTAAAAAAAACGTAAATTGTGACCTCCAATAGGGCTGGGCTAACCATTAAGTGAACCCTATTGCTAACCTGAGTGAGTCGAAAGTCGCAACCCTATTGGATAACTATACAATATATAAGTTTTCTAAATAATAGTGTAAAATATTTAAGGGGTCCATCGGTAATATATAAAAGTTCACATTCGCGAAAAAGTTAAATCAAATTATTTGATATTTAAATAATAGTGATTTACCTATGAAATTGCCGTTGTGCAGTACTGGCCATTTCAATTCAAAATATTTTTTGTTTGGCTAAGAATTCTAATTTCAAATTAATTTTATTTAAAAAACATGGATTTCTTTTTCGAAATTAGTATTTTGTTTATTGATTAGCGTTATGTTTTCATCTCATTTGATTCTTTTTCGTCATCATGGATACGATAAAAAATCGAGTAATTATGGAATATGAGTACCGTCTCGCTTTCTCACAAAAATCAAACACTGTATATACATATATTTTATACATAAACGTGATCATTATCACCCACTTGTTAACCCCTTAAAATATTTTACACTATTTTTGTTAAAACTTATATAGACGTAGGATTTTAAAAAAAACGTTGACATTCTCTGCTCACTCTGACTCCAGTACCGTAGCTATGTATAGGGGTCTCGATTTAACGCTCGAAAAATCCCGCCACCGTTATCTTGAGACCAACATTAACAAATTAAATGAATAAATTGCGAGTTGTTCTGTTCAAAATAAAAACATCCACAAGCCAAGTATGTATCAGAAATGCAAAGTAATATTTTAGGTACACATAAGCTAGTCGATTTATAATCTGTACGTAATTATCTTAGTTACAAGACTTCGAATATCTATCTGAACTCTGTGATGGGGCATTCAATCTGTCTAGAAGCTTTTTAACACAGTGTGAGCTGTTTTTACTAGTAATAAAATCATAGTAAAACTACTGGGGATATTTAGGGAGTATTTGCAAATTGAAAAAAAACAAATTTTGCAATTTTTATCGCATGTATCTTATGTTTTTACGATCCCGACGTTTCGGCTGCTTTACAGCAACCATAGTCAAGGGAGGCAGCCGAAGCGTCGGGATCGTAAAAACATAATATACACGCGATAAAATCTGCAAAATTAGTTTTATTTCAATGTGTGTATTATTCGCGTCAATATGAATAATTGCACATGCACCTTTTTGACATCAATGACATGTGAATGTTTTTTGAAAAAAAAACTCCAAAATCTTTTTACAATAATTATGTGGTAATTCTTGACGCATCCCTAATATACAAAAATATTACTTGACATTAAAAAAAAACTGTTTATTCAAGTGCGCTTACCCGGTATACACGTCTTACAGAACGCAGCAACGATGTTGACACAGAAGAACGGCACCCAGCACAGGAGGAAGACTCCCATGATGATGCCCACGGTGATGGCCGCCTTGTGATCGGACACGTGGTACGGGGACGAGTGCACGTGCGTATGGACACGGGTCCGGACCGACTTGGTCCGGTTATCCGGCATTTGGACCGTCCGGGTGACGGCTCGGATGGATTTGACGTGTTTCTGAGCATAGCAGTACAGTCTGTGGACAACATAAATTGGTTGTAGCCTAGTGGATAATAAGCCGTGATGTCCTGGTCCCGGCTTTGGTCATTTAATTATTAATGTGAGCCTATTTATAACACAAGCTTTAGCTTAGTCAAAAAGGTTAACAGCACAACTGATAATGTGTTTCTAGTTATCAATATGTGAGTTTATACAGGGTGAAAGGGGCAAGATAATGAAATCTTTGGATAAAGGTAACACTAAATGCCTGTAATAAAATTATAGAAATAATTTGCTTTGAAAGTCATCGGTTACAAATGTTGTAAGTTTTGAGCGCGCAATGTAAACAATGCGATCACGTAATAACGCCCCGCGCGTAAACCGACGCGTGCGAGTGACGACCGCGCTCAATGGTGTCGGGTTTTAATTTACATTGCAGTTTGACGACGAGATATACTTCTATTATGGTTTCGTACCAAAATAAATTTGAAAAATTACGTAAAATTCATAAAAAGATCGACGGAAAATTCCAACTCTGGAGGTTCAGAATTGAGTTGAATCCATGGTATCAGTTTTCGTTACGAAGCAACTTACATCCTGTATATTAACGGTTAATCTAAAGACATGACTAAGCAAATTTCAGTGTTACTTACAACTTAACTTAGACCGATTTTAAAGGTTCACGTTATTTAGTTAAATCGACAATGTTAATACGCTATCAATTATTCCGTTTGTTTTAAAATATACCGTAAATTTTATATACATTTTGTGCATAACTTTAATTTAAATTATAAAAGACTGGACGATCGCAATTAATTGCACGAGCGAACATAATATTTTAATACACCATTTCCAATAGATGTTAACTTCGCCAACATACTTACGTCATAGTGACGATTTCTAAAGTTTCTGTCACAATAAAAAAATAATTTTCCAAATCGGTTCATAAATGACGGAGATCTGAGGGTAACAAACATAAATAAGAATTGAGAACCTCCTCCTTTTTGAAGTCGGTTAAAAACAAATGATTGTACACATGTTGTCAATGATCACATATAATCCTACATCTATGTAATACATAAGTACATTGATGTAATATCCCCAATCTTCAGCGGTGCTTAGTCTATAATAATCTATACTCTATACATATAAATAAAACTAGCTGTTGCCCGCGACTTCGTCCGCGTGGTATTTAACAACGTCTCAACCGTTGGCAACAGCCTGCTCGCGTTCTGATCCCGCGGGACGCATTGCAGATTGTTGCTATCAAACTTTAAGCAGGCGCAGCGCTGCAACATTGGTTTTAATTTTTTTTCGAGAGATCCAATTTTTTTTTCTAAAATAAAAGTAGCCTAAGTTACTCCTTGTTACATCAGCTATCTGCCAGTGAAATTCCCGTCAAAATCGGTCCAGCCATTTCAGAGATTACCCGGAACAAACAGACAGACAGACAGACAGACAGACAGACAGACGGACAGACAGACAGACAGACAGACAGACAGACAGACAAAAATTGTAAAAAATGTTGTTTCGGTATAGGTAACGTGTATACATCCAAATGCACTTAGTAAAAAGCGGTTATTTTAATATTACAAACAGACACTCCAATTTTATTTATATGTATGTATAGATGTATAGATTGGAGTGTCTGTTTGTAATATTAAAATAACCGCTTTTTACTGCAATTTTATTTATATGTATGTATAGATGTATAGATTGGAGTGTCTGTTTGTAATATTAAAATAACCGCTTTTTACTAAGTGCATTTGGATGTATACATGTTACCTATACCGAAACAACATTTTTTACAATTTTTGTCTGTCTGTCCGTCTGTCTGTCTGTCTGTCTGTCTGTCTGTCTGTCTGTCTGTCTGTCTGTCTGTTTGTTCCGGGTAATCTCTGAAATGGCTGGACCGATTTTGCCGGGAATTTCACTGGCAGATAGCTGATGTAACAAGGAGTAACTTAGGCTACTTTTATTTTAGAAAAAAAAATTGGATCTCTCGAAAAAAAATTAAAACCAATGTTGCAGCGCTGCGCCTGATTAAAGTTTGATAGCAACAATCTGCAATGCGTCCCGCGGGATCAGAACGCGAGCAGGCTGTTGCCAACGGTTGAGACGTTGTTAAATACCACGCGGACGAAGTCGCGGGCAACAGCTAGTATTAAATAAATAAATATCGCCATACGAACACACCAACTATACGGTCCCACTTTAAACTTAACGCTTGTGTTGTGGGTACCGTACAATGGACTGAGGGCGAACTCAGTATATAATACTTATATACATATTAAACATCCATGACTCGGGTACAATCATTCGTGCTCATCACACAAAGATTGTGTCCCTACCAGGATTCGAACCCGGGACCTTCGGCGCAGAAAGCAGAGTCACTACCACTGCGCTAATCAGGCCGTCAAATATTATTATTAGACATTGCGTCAATCAATCTTGTAATTGAAGGTGTCGGTTGCGGTAGCCATTTTAATTACTCGCGTCTTGCTTGACGCGTCACGTCGCCCGTATAATGGGCTTCCGACGCGACGCGACGCAGGGCGGCAGCGAATCGTGAGGTGTGTTATCAATTCGGATAATAGTTTCAACAAGCTGCGCCCCGCGGTGTTACCCGCGATTAAAAATTGTGTCCTATTTACCGGGATACAAAGTAGCCTATGTGCTATTCCAGACTATAATCTCTCTCTGTGCCAAATTTCATCCAGATCCGTTCAGCCGTTCTGGCGTGATTGAGTAACAAACATCCATCCATCCAAACTTTCACATTTATAATATTAGTGTGATTAATGAAATTATTGTAGTACTTAATTGTTTATTTATTAATAAACTCACACTTATTATCACACATTTTCTAAAATGTAATGCGACAGCGGAGAGCTGTTATTGGTTAAAAAAAAACTGTAACATATTATAAATATTGCTATCTTCGTGAATTCATTCAGTTTGCATCAAAATAAGTATATTTCTTCAGCAATACGAACGTGTGATTATTATAAGTGTTATGGAAAAATATATACTCATCTACATAATCATCATCAAATAAAAAAAAACACAAATAATCACAACGTCGTTGGGAACAAAATTATTATTTTAAAATAAACATATCAAAATTCAGACTTTACATAATGGTAACAGATGAAGTAGCGCAGGTTGAAGGCTTAGTATACCCTTTCTGAATCGCTCTGTATACAGGTGTACTGTAATGGTAAAATATTTTATGACTTCCATATGTAGGTAATGCAAAATATATTTTACATAAACTACTAATAAACCTTTTTAAACATTATACACATTTTTGTTATCTTTTTATATGTAGTAGGTACCTACTACGTACTTTAGTAAAAAAAAAAACTAACTTCATTCAAACACGTTATCATTTATTGGCCCCATACATTGAAACAATGAGATAGAATCATCCGTACAAGACTATGGCACCAACATACATAATGTTAAAGGCGTTAAGATAACATAACAACATTAATTATGTAATGGAACGCGTCGGTGAGGCGTCCGCGTCAGTAGCGGTCGGTGTTAGTGCGTCGCGTTGGTGGCGATCGGCGTTAATACGTCGCGTTGGTGGCGAGCCGCGTTAGTGCGTCGCGTCGGAAGCGAGCGGCGTAACTGCGTCGCGTCGGCCATTTTAATTAATGTTCGTGTTGGAACTCGCGGATTCCGAATTATATTTAATGGGATTTTGCCGCGATACCGTACATGAGATACGGTGCTTTGAGATAAATTTCCTTTGACTTTATTCTGCCGCTAATTTAATTACATAGAAATACACTGCGGTTTCCCGTCGACGTTCACTGGCGGGAGCAAATTGACATACCATAGATAGCCTCGACAGTCGCATGCAGCAGAAACCACATCTAATAACCGCTCCTTCGAACTAGCGAACTACATCACTGTGGTTTCTCAACACAAACAAACAAACGCCGCTATGATAATTGCGGATCCATTTTGAGAACAAATAGAATAGAGCAATCATCCGCATATCATGTACCTTTGTTATGAGAATGGTCAATTGCTCTGAATGTCCGTCTGCAGCGCCATCTGTGTATCTTGTGGCGAGATTGAAGAGGTCGCTTCACCTTAGTTACCGTAGTAAGTCACTACAGTAATACTGAGCCCCAAGTCTGCTAACACAATCGATTCATAATCGAATAGAAACCGCATAGTAAGTGTCACTTTTGACAGATATATAATGGGATATCTGTCAAAAGTGACAGTTACTATGCGCTTGTTACAAGTGTCACTTCCTCTTGTGGGGTTTTTTTTTATGTCCGGGCGCTATCAGGCCCGGCCCGCCAACACCTCTGACATGGGGTCAGAGACTTTATTTAACTTATAATTATTGACAGGAATTAACTCTTGTGGGGTAAAAAATACTGATCCAAAGTCGGTGATCCGTTAAATCTTATTCAATACGACACACTCCGCCACAAATGCGCTAATAAATAGCAAAACTCAACTTGCTACATACTCTATGCAAAGTGATCGATTGTTCATCTCGCTCCCGCGCCGAGCTGTTTTGTATTCAGCGAGAATTGACTTTGATAGATGAGTTTTAGATTTCAAAAGCTTTAGAGGCACTAGCTTCATCTTATACCTATTGAAAAGTGGCTCGCCTTGCGTAAGTGGACATGTTTTTTTTTCTTTATTCATAGGTATATACGTAACGGTTGATCTTGAATGGATAACAGTATCATTTTCTTCCCTTTTCTTATTGATGTCGAAGCTTTTCAAAGGAATACCTCAAGTAAGGGAGATATTTTTAATAAACATACTACGTAAAAAATACTATAAACACATTCCCTTTAGCCGTGCCAACTATGCTTTGTGCGATGAGTGAGCTTACATCAATGGCAAAATGAATGGTACGGGTGGAAATCGAACCTCTCGGCTACGAGGGCGGACGACCTAAGAAACTAGGTCTTAGAGTTTAAAGTAAACATAACTTTATATATATATAAATGTAAACATTGCAAATATGTAAGACTTCATATATGCATACAAAAATAACTGTGCTTAACGAAAATGCCGTCTGTTTAAATAGATATTAAATTATGTTAACAAAATATTCTTTGTTCCCTCAACGCAGTCCAATAGTTGAAAGAAAGACTTTACCATTTACCATTTATCTTCATTCTCTGGCTTGTTATTCTTTATAAACTACTCTTGTGAAAACACCTTACTATATAAAATAGCCCAGTTTAAATAATTTTATTCTTTTACCGTAGTTTGTTTTTTAAAAATATCAACGTGAACTCAAACTGTAACTTTTCGAAAACCGAACACACTATTCCGAATCCAATACTTTTTAACCGCAAGGGATTAAACGTATCATACGTGGACGTATCCAATTTGGCTTTCCACTGCGACTGACGTCACACGCCAGCATATACATCTACGTGTAGAATGTAAGTTATGGCTCCCCACTGCACTCGGTTTACGGAATAAAGTGATATTGTACAGTGTGATTCAGAAAGGGTATACTGACATTATACATGCGCTTCTTAAGCGCATTTGTAGTCCGTAGAAGTCCGTATTTTTATGTCGATTTAAAAAAAAAAATGTTGCGTACAATTGAAATAAAATGTAATTTTAAACTGTAAAGGAGCCGAAACGTCGGGAACGTGAAATCAGAAAATAAACGCGATGAAATCCTTAAAATAAGTTTTATTTCAACGTGTAGTAATCGCGTAAATATAAGAAATTAATATTACAATTGTGATTTTTCTTGAACAATTTTTGTTTACTCGTTAATTTACCTCAACATTACAAATGTGCTAAGCAAGCGAAGGTTCAAAGGTACGCTTTTAATACCCTTTCGAATGATTATCTATATTTCGATAATATAATATCACCAGACGATAATACGAAAACAACGACAAGCATAAATGAAAAACAAATATAAATGAACACTCACCTGCAATATATACTTATCATCACGATACAGGGTAGTATGAAAGATATGCAGCTGGACACGACGGCGTATGTTGGAGTCAGGACCAGCGCACATGTGGGGTACTTGGGGGGCCTCTGAGTGGCCAGGGCCTCCTCATCAGGCCTGTGGAGGCCGAGGGATATCGGCAGGAAGCTGACCAGGCCAGCTAGCAGCCAGATCATGGCAATTGTGACGAGGGCGACGCGACGCGTGACCCAGCGGCCGTATCTGCAGACAAGACTTTGAATCAGCAGGGTCATTTTAAATCATTCGGAATCGACATCGGAAACGGATTTGTAACTTTCCGATGTTGATGTCGCTTCCGACGGAAACTTTAAAAAAAAAAACGATTTGGTATTGTCATCAAGATACATCGAAAATAATCAAATTCGGATATTGGGGATTGCGGTAATCCAGCTCGGAAGTTTTCGATACCGTTTCCGAAACCGATTTCGAATTGTTTAAAAGAACCCTGCAGAGTCGTCTAACTCTAGAAAGGACTATTATATTATAGCTATAGTCGTCTATAGAGAATTATTATTATTTGTTTACGACTGCGCTGGCGTGACATGCAATCTTGTTAAGTTTCTGTCGAATAAATATATTTATTTCGACATGTCGGGCGGACCCCAAGATCTGATTAATATTTATATGTCTAATTTTAGTTACTTAGCTAAACTATATTAGTAGTACTAATATGTGCTAGTTAAACTATTTAGTCCTATTAAGTGGATCTGCTCTCTTAGAAAGTTTTATAAAATAACTTGTGGTAGGAGTTCTTCTATATATCACTATCAAACATAAAAATCTATTAAATTATTGGCTTAAAATATCATGAGTTAAAACAGATCAAATGTTTAAAAGCTCGGTCTGTTATTGGAGTTGTCTGAATTCAAACGTCGAACACGTAAATGAAAATTTCAAAATTATGAAATTTAAATGGCTCTATACGATGTTTTCATAATTCAAGCTTTAATAAACACGGACCAAAAACAAACCCTTGCGGTATACCTAACTTGAATGAAGTTGTGAAAGTTTGCGAAACCGCGCCGAAGTACAAACACGCGCACGAATGCAACCATACTCCTTTGATTTCAGTATTTACATTCGTTTTTAAGCAAAATGAAATCCCCTTCAAGCTCGCACGCGAAGGTACACTTGGAAAATATCCCGTACAATATTTGAATTGTATTCGCATGTATACCCACAGAAAACGATGAATTTATTTTGTATCATACGGGCAAAGCATGTCATACAAATGGTTACCTTACGTGTTTGTAATAAAGTCAAAATGCCTTCGGCAGATGTCTTAAAATATAAGGAGCGGTACGTGCTCCAGACAAAACCGGAGTTGACGGATGAGGTATAACAAAAGGAGTCCTGTGTCACTTTTGCGTTGTATTCTAAGAAGTTATTGAATACAAGTACACTTGAGCGCCTCAAGTAAGTTAAGGAATATTATTTTGTACTGAAATGAATACGCCTACTTGAGAATATATTTGGCTTTTATTTTTTTATTGACTTTTTTTTTAATTTGACTTATATAAGTAGATGTTTCTACTAGCAATTAATTACCTACACAGACATTATTTGTTATCCCTTCCCGTCGATTTGTACTGAGTGTAATCAGTAATCATTTTGAGAACTCAGAATTTTGATGGCAATGATAACAAAATGCTCACTATAAATCACAAGAAAAAAATATTGGAAAACGCTGGTACAAGGGTTAGTATACCCTTTCTGAATCAACCTGTTTTTTTGTCAATTTTTTGTAATAAGTTGATTGAGCCACCAAAAAAAAATACAAATTAATATAAACTTAGCCATTTAGAGAAATAGCAAAAAATACAACAACACCACTACTACTAAAAGCGTGATAAAACCTTAACCACGGCTTAATTGACAGATTGCCCATAAAAAAATCTGTCAAATAAGATGTAGATATGTTTTATTGTGTTACATGCCCCAAGAATCTAAAATAACCACGTCATAATTGTACGGCCATTAAGCATGGATCTTCTCCTAATAAAACATGATATGAAGCTTAATAAAATGGCCGATAAATCCCCAGCAATAACTGACGGGCTATATATTTTTACTGGCTGCACACACATAGGCTATTGGCTGTGGTAACCTACGGCCGGTTATGAGATTCTTGTATCCAGTCGACTGACATACTACACTTGGGAGCAATAAATCCGGGTCACCAACATAAACATTAATATCTCTGTAAGAATTCTCGTACATTCCTAAGAGACACAATTACCAAATAATAATGAATATTGGAGTGCCAAAGACGCTTCTAATTGTTTTTTTTTTATATACAGAGTGTAAGTGGCTTCGCAACGATAACTGATACAATGGATTCAGCTCATGATGGGCCCCCAACATTGGAATTTTCCGTCGAACTTTTCATCAATAATGTGCTTTTTTTCAGTATTTTTAAATGTATTTTAGCATGAATTTAAAATACAAGTCTATCAAATGAGATTTTTAATTAAAGAATATACTATAATTGTAACCCATGACTTTCGACATGAGTAATTTCTATAATTTTATTATGAGTGTAACTTTTACTCAAAGTTTTCGTTACCTATAGTTGTCATGTATAGTTTTCTGATAATACATTATTCATTCATAGAACGCTTGTACATATTTTAGCCAACACATCAGCATTGCCATTCAACGTGGCAATGCTGCCAGCGTTTTGAGCACTCTCCCGGCCGATGGTGGTGGGGATTATGAAACCTATCAAATTTTAATTTTAATCTTAATTATATTGAACTAAAACGTCCCGCGGTGTTACCCGCAATTAAAAAGTATGAAAAATTTAAACAAATCTATCCCACGGGAACCATACAATTTACCTGGATAAAAAGTAGCCTATGTGCTATTCCAGACTATAATCTATCTCTATGCCAAATTTCATCCAGATCCGTTCAGCCGTTCTGGTGTGATTGAGTAACAAACATCCATCTAGCCAAACTTTCACATTTATAATATTAGTGGGATTAAATGCTATGCGAATATTTATAAAAACATCACAGAGGGGAAGATAGAAGGAAAGCGTGCACGAGTAAGATAATAAGCTACATGAGTCACATATAAAAAGGGTCGGCGTCACGTCGTATAAGGCTGTGTACTCAGTCGGCAAACTGTCACCGGCCGACTGAGTTAGAGGCGTATCGGTTTAGTACGCCCTGCCATATATTTGAAATGGAATGTTCACAGTTTGCTAGTTTGCGCTCACTCTACGCAGTTTGCTGTGTTACGCGCGCCGATTGATTCAGTGAGCGGCCGACTCACAGCAAAACCGGTTCCAGTCGGCGACGGTTATATGCTTGTTCGCCTGGCGTAGTGAGTCCGTTTGCTGCAAACTGTCATGTGGACAGTTGACAGTGAAAATTCAGTCGGTCGGTCGACCTAAATAAGCGGCTGACACATAACAGTTTGCTTGCGACGCACGCAAATTAATCTGAGTTTGCAGCTAACTCGAATTTCAGTTCACCACAAATTTGCGGCTAACTCAGTCAGCCGCTGACAGTTTGCCGACTGGGGACACAGCCTATGGAGCTGAAAGGGGCTACTCTATACAGATGTTTCAAAAAGATTATACTAAGGTTTGAACCTCCATTTCTTTAGCGTATTTGTAATCATTATGTGTTGT
Organism: Pheosia tremula; assembly: GCA_905333125.1. Lineage (NCBI taxonomy): Eukaryota > Metazoa > Arthropoda > Insecta > Lepidoptera > Notodontidae > Pheosia > Pheosia tremula. Next base: position 2,992,728 of record HG995419.1, read on the forward strand.
TAGAATTTTGAATTGTTGATTAAAAAAAAAGTTCTTACATAATGACAATAAAACAATGATATCTTGTGTGAACATTTTTGTTGATCTATCGAATTTCTGACTTCATAAATGATTACAAATGCGCTGGAAGCGCAAGATAAAGCTTTGTATAGCTACTCTTTCTGATTCACCCTGTATAGAGATGGGTGGGAGAGCCTCATCAGCTACACCGACATGGGTCTTACACGTATATGAAAAGATATTTTTCTCATCTTCAATTATTATTTTTATGCTTTTAGACTTTTTAATGGCATTACTTTACAGCATAAGCAGATACTCCTAAATATAATAGTGATATTATAGAAAAACCATGGTATCACTGCCATAGTTACTTCTTCTTTCTTACGAAATGAAATGCGATAAAATAAAATGGATATGAATATGGCCTCACCCGCAACTTAGCGGGTATTTTTCCAGTGTCAGGTAATTAATAGCAATATTATAATCAATAAATACACATTATAAATAAAAAATGGATGTGACATGAAGATAATGAAAATGGCGTGTCATATCTGGTGGAAGACATTATCCATACCGTAACGGTACATAAAAAAGATTGTGCTCCAAATTCAAATTGTGATTGAGCTATCACGCTGTCACTGTACTTCTCATTTATAAAACCTGTGGAGTGAGTGGGATGGAAGTCGCATACGTTACAGCCATGTAATATGATTAAAGCAGTGATAGCCAATTTGGTAGAACGCTTGATCGGTAACGAGGGTTGCAGGTTCAAACCCCGGCTCGCACCTCTGGGATTTCATGTGCGTATCTCATTTTCAACCATGATTATCACTTGCTAAACGGTGAAGGAAAACATCTTGAGGAAACCTGCAAGTCTGAGAGAACTCCTCGAAAGATGTGTGAAGTCCGCCAACCTGCACTGGGCCAGCGTGGTGGACTATGGCCTAATCCCCCTCGCAATGAGGGGAGGCCCGTGCTCAGCAGTGGGACATTAAAAAAGGGCTGGAATTATTATGTAATAAGATGCTGCATGCGCCACTGGTCTCACCTCAAGGGATCCTTGATGTGTATGTATCTGTCGAGCGATATCGCGCACAGATTCAATATGGAGGCGGTCGAACACATGACGTCACACGCCACCCACGTGTCGCAGAATTGCTCACCAAACACCCAGTACCTGCACCGAATAATACAATTTAATAGTTGACCATATTGATTGCGTACAGTTGTAGCAAGGGTCTCTTGGTTATTTGTAACTGGCTGTAGTACCGGCCACCGGGGGGTTTTAGTGGGTAAGAATCCCACATACCCCGGCCCTCTCCCACACAGAGGCCGAGTATCTTTCGAAGATTTCCCCCCCGTCAACAACAAAAAAAAAGGTGTCCCGGCGAACTTCGTACCGCCTCAGAATCAAATAATGTATGATGAAATGAATTAGCTTTATGGTTATTATTTTTTATGAATTTTAATAGAGATTCTTCAAAAATTCATAGATCATAAAAACAACACTACCTAGTTTTATACAGGTACCTACTAAAATAGATTAATAAAATATTAGTTTGTTTTTTTTAAAGCAATTCATGTTATTGGTTTTTTATAAAAGATTTTAAAGCTACGACTGAACATCTAAAAATGATTTTAATAAATTTAGAGAATTTGGGTGATAATTATTTTGATTCAACTGACATTCCGTTCTGTATTTCTTTTTTCTTTGACAATTTATAAAACTATTGCTTCATTTGTCAACACAGTGTTAAAAAGAAAAAAAAGTGTGACGGAGGTTGATAGTAAAATATGTTTGCACTTGAAACTAATACAGGTAATATTTACAAGTCATACACACATACATGTACGTAAAGGTCGTATGTAAAGCCATGAATCGCAAAAGCGGAAAAATGAAGAAGAATGTTTAATATCTCGTGAACCCCTATCTCTTGGAGTATAATGTTCTGTGACCCCTATTAATTTAGAAGCTGACACACACAGCTGATTGCATGAAGTGTGTGTTGTGTAGGCACATATGTGTTGAGAACATCAATTTAATAAAATAATATATTAGGTCACGGATAAAGTTTCTACGAAGTGCCGATTAAACGTTTGTATTATTTCGAGTTATTTCAAAAATTGTCTCATTGTTAACAATCATAAAATTTACATTGTACACGAAAGCAATAAAATAATAACGGCCAAATATCCTATAACATGAATTTATGTAAATATTACTCACCCAAGTAGATCATTGACTCCAGCAAATGTCATGACAGCGGCAGCAACCAGCATGTCAGCGATTGCCAACGACGCCAGGAACAAGTTGCCGATCCTCCGGAGCCCCCGGTCCGTGTAGATGGCAATGCAGACCAGGATGTTGCCGGCCACACTCAGGAAGATCAACAATGACAGGAATATTCCTAGACCAAAATATTACGTGATATTAAAATACTATATACAAAGGTAAGAATATACTCTGAGGAGTCAGCAGTTCTTGTAAATATCAGAGGATTGTCAGCCAAGTTATGTACCTACCATAATTCCTCTGATCATATCATAATATCCTCTGATATTTACAAGGTCTGGAATCGGAGTCCAATTAAATTCGGAAAAAAACTGCCGAAGAGTTATTATAATAATGAACTAGCAATAAATGCCATGATTCAAAGGGACATGTTAACAGACGCGTTTAAAAATAGCAATATTTTTTTATGAATAAATTCTGTAGTCGAAGTACTGACCCACCATTGGTATAGACCGGGAAAAGGGGGAGAAAGAAATTGGATGCCAAGCAAAGGGACGATACAGCTTCCCAGAAAAAAAAAACTAACACGTAAGCTCATTGGAAAAGTATATATTCGGGACTTTTTGGCGGGAAGTTGAACCGTGAAGATGTCAATTTTGTTTTATTTATCAAAAAAAGTGTTTTTTTTTTATAAATGATGTGTAATATTAGTGGGATATTAACCATGGCGTGTTAATAAACTTTACTACCTACTTATGTAAGGCACTCAACTGTTTTGTATGTTTGATTAAATAAAAAATAAAAAACGTGCACGAGTGTAGGAATTGAAATAAAATAATATAACTGGACTTTTCAAGTTCTCCCAAGATGTCCGGTTAATTTTCAGTAAAGTATCCACAGCTTTACTGATAGAGGTAGGGGATTCATTTCATCATCGTCATTAATATTATCATTATCATTACTAAAAATTATCAAGAATCACTTGACACCGGCAAAAATGGCACTATTTTATAGCCGACTGCCAACCTAAAAAAAGAAGAAGAAATACTTAATGATTTACACATCACTATCTATACATATAAATAAAATTGGAGTGTCTGTTTGTAATATTAAAATAAACGCTTTTTACTAAGTGCATTTGGATGTATACACGTTACCTATACCGAAACAACATTTTTTACAATTTTTGTCTGTCTGTCTGTCTGTCTGTCTGTCCGTCTGTCTGTCTGTCTGTCTGTCTGTCTGTCTGTCTGTCTGTCTGTTTGTTCCGGGTAATCTCTGAAATGGCTGGACCGATTTTGACGGGAATTTCACTGGCAGATAGCTGATGTAACAAGGAGTAACTTAGGCTACTTTTATTTTAGAAAAAAAAATTGGATCTCTCGAAAAAAAATTAAAACCAATGTTGCAGCGCTGCGCCTGCTTAAAGTTTGATAGCAACAATCTGCAATGCGTCCCGCGGGATCAGAACGCGAGCAGGCTGTTGCCAACGGTTGAGACGTTGTTAAATACCACGCGGACGAAGTCGCGGGCAACAGCTAGTTTAAAATATAAGCCTACTATTATTGCAAGCTATTAGAACAGAATTCACGATTCATATTTCAAGATTATTACGACATATATGAGTGTCGATCAATGTATACTAAGCTCCTATAATATTTCCAGCAAATGTTGGAGTAAATTCACGCCAAAATATTCCCCTTCATCGCTCAGACACATGAGCAGCGATCGGAATATACCTGGATGGAAACGGTTTATTAGTTTCAGGAAATTGGACCGTTTAATAGGCCTGACTTGCGCAATGCTAGTAATTTAAACACAGAGTAGAACTTATTGAAGGTTTTCATATTTTGAAAGAATGTATACGTCGATTAAAACCTATGTGCAGACACTAAAAGAAACTGTAAGTGCGTAGTTTCTTTAGTAGCATATAAAATTAAGGGTACGTTTTATAGGTCATTAAGATTGTTATAAAAGTCATATCAATAGCAGCTATTGTTATACTAGTGGTATTCTGTGGCACTGCAACGTACGGTATACATGTTAGTCAGTTTTATCCAATAAAAATAAGAGAGTGGGTCCCTTTGTTCGGCCTTCCCAAATTTCATCTTCTTGAGTACTTGACAAATAAAAATAACACCTCACCTCAGAATGATAACCCGACCTATTACCAACCTATAACGAAATATAGCCCGACCTACTTCTTTTCATTTAATGACTACCATAGCATAATATTCTTCTTATTTTTTTAGGTTGGCTATCGGCTACAAAATAGTGCCATTTATGCCAGTTTCGAGTAATTTTTTTAATCGTTGTCCTTACATACAAATAAATAAAATTGGACACTCCAATTTTATTTATTGTTTTATTTATGTTTGTAATATTAAAATAACCGCTTTTTACTAAGTGCATTTGGATGTATACACGGAACATATACCCTAACAACATTTTTTACAATTTTTGTCTGGACGTCTGTTTGTTCCGGCTAATCTCTGAAATGGCTGGACCGATTTTAACAGGACTTTCACTGGCAGATAGCTGATGTAACAAGGAGTAACTTAGACTACTTTTATTTTAGAAAAAAAACCCCAACCCGCCAACGATGTAATATCACAAGGGCTGCCGGTCGCGAGGGCTCAGAACGCGCGAGCGGGCTATTGCTAACGGTTGTGTCTTTTTAAAATAGAGAGCTGTATAATGTTGTTCTTCTATATAATATACTAACCAACTAGTAATATGGAGAGGAGTGTCACAGCATCCGGGTCGTCGGTATCGTCGTACCCCACAGTGGTATCGTTCAACTGTGGCGCCACCTGTAGACAAAACATGAATTATTTATACACAAGAAGGATTGCCGCCGCACGACCGAGCGAGGACATTTTATGATATAATTGACGGATGTTTTCTTTGGCAAAACCTTTTGTGCTTATCCAAGCACGAAAGGTCTAATATCACATTCAGAAGTGTGATAGGAGCGATGTTTGTATACAAATAACATATACTACATTTATAGAAGGTAAAGATTTGTGTTAAACATACATTGTACTTTATTCTTGTAAAGATTATCGTTTAAGTTAACCTTAAGCATAGGTTTCATGATTACACCAATCAAAAAGTGATAGTTAATTGAAATAAATCTAATGTTACGGATGTTATCGAGTTATTTACATTCCCGACGTTTCAACTGCTTTACAGCAACCATGATCACAGGAGGACAAATAACGTATAATAAACGCGATAAAATCCGTAAGATTAGTTTTATTTCAATGTGTAGTATTCGCGTAAATATAAGAAATCAATAATTGATAGCTAAGTTAGTAGAATGCACGCATTGGAAACAAGGTTCGCAGGTACAAGCCCCGGCTCGCACCTCTGGAATTTCGTCAACCATGATTATCTCTTGCTAAACGGTGAAGGAAAACATCGTGAGGATACCCTACATGTCTGAGAGCACCACACAAAAGGCAGTTTTATTATCTTGTTTATCAACAAAACAGTAATTTATATTGCCAGGCAAACATATGAACAGTATAGTCCAAAACTAAGCAATGCACTGTACAACGCAATAGGGAGTAACTTAATTATTTTTTATCCTTTCGAGTATTCTAATAAAAATGGTCCATGAATTTCAAGATGGGAAAGTTTATCTCCACTCGAGAATTTGTTAATCGCGTTCGAGATTGAGGTATAATGTTCCATCTTTGCTCAGTTAATTGCAATTAACTTTAACTATGTCCTAGCCCAAGACTGTTTGCGGAAATGTGAGTTATGTAAATTTCGAACCCCCATAAATCTAGGCAAGATTGAAATAATTATTATAATAATAACTACAACCTATTTAATCTCCCACTGTTTAGCAAGCGCCTTCCCTCAATGCGAGGGGGACTAGGCCATCGTCCACTACGCTGGCCCAATGCGGGTTTGCGGACTTCACGCGCCTTTCCAGGGGTTCTCTTAGACATGCAGGTTTCCTTAAGATGTTTGCCTTCACCGTTTAGCAATGATAATTAGGATTGGAAAATCTAAAAATCCCAGAGGTGTGAGCCGGGTTTTAAACCAGCGACCGTCGATACCAAGGCAAGCTTTCTACTAACTTAGCTAATTGATCTTAATTCCCTTCTACATCAGTTTGCTATAATATTGGTTTGTAAATTAATGTAATGACTTAACAATACGATAAGTAAACATTCAAGCTCGCTCTGTGAGAATTTTGCGTTCGGTGATATTATTATTAGGACACAACCCCAAATTTATAGTCTTCGTCCATTTACAATGGCATTGCCACATATATTCTTAAAATTAATTTGTTATACTATTGTATAGGTATTGTTGAACAAAAGAATTTCAAAGTGGCAGTGGGCAAGGAACATAGCTCGAACAACCGATAGCCTTTGTGGAAGGAAGGTTCCGGAATTGCAAACACGAGCCGGAAAATTTTGTATAGAATGCCCTCGACCAGGTGAACGATGATATTACACGCATTTGCGACCGCGATGTGTAGAAGTTATTGGAAGATGCATATATATCCACCATTGGACGTGTTTTGGCTGATAGATTTCTAGGCTTTCTAGGCGAATTAAATAAATAAAAAAAAATACTATATTTTACATTGGAATGTTATATATAAAATTTATAATTACAGTTAAACTAAATAGAAATATAAAAAAAAAACTTAAAAATAGTATGACAACCAATTATTTATCAAAAAGAATTTACTTACATTGGTAGATACAATAGAGGTCAACTCCATTTTATTCGAATCCGCGTCTACAGTGCTTCATGCTCAAGTCTTGGTGTCAACCTTCAACAGGAAGCTCTCCAGGTGGCTGTGCACCCTCCAAGCTATGTGTAGGGATGCCATCGTGTTTATTCCTTACATATCTGCAACAACATAATGTTTTGTTTATTATTATTCTGGGATTACGAAAATCTATACTAATATTATAAATGTGAAAGTTTGGATGGATGGGTAGATGGATGGATGTTTGTTACTCTTTAACGCCCGAACGGCTGAACGGATCTGGATGAAATTTGGCACAGAGATAGATTATAGTCTGGAATAGCACATAGGCTTTTTATCCCGGTAAAATGTATGGTTCCCGTGGGATAGATGTTTTAATTTTTCATACCTTTTATCGCGGGTAACACCGCCGGGCGCAGCTAGTATTATATATTGATTTCTTATAATTACGCGAATACTACACATTGAAATACAACCGCAAGCAACAGGTTGCTGTAAAACAACCGAAACGTCGGGAATGTAAAATACAAATAATAAACGAGATAAAATCCGTGACATTAGTTTTATTTCAATTAAGAAAACTAATTATAAAACTAATTTATTATCAAATTCATTGCCATAATGATGATTGAATTTTTAATTTTATTGTCCACAGTCGCCACGCCGGTTTAAATGAAAATAACAATGATATATTAATCTAAAATGACTGTTAATTAATTCCGCAAGAAAATGTTACTAACATGAATATAAATAAATATCGCCATACGAACACACAAACTATACGGTCCCACTTTAAGCTTAACACTTGTGTTATGGGTGCCGTACAATGGGCTGAGGGCAAACTCAGTATATTTTACTTATATACATATTAAACATCAATATAAAAGTAGCACCTACTTTAGGGCGTGTTTTACCATTTGAAAGCCTAGCTAAAACTTATCTGACCAGTGGCACGTATAAATTCTGTTAGATAAATTCCAGACAAAGTTTATTAGGATTTGTGAAGGACGCCTTAACTACTAAAATGTTCTAGTTTTTTTTTCAATAAAAGCCAAACTACTTAAATATGTAGTGTAGGTGGCTTCATACCGAAAACTGGATTTGGATTCAGCTCATTATTCTGGACCCCAGAGTTGAAATCTTCTGTCGATCATTTCATGAATATACGGATTTTTTTCTCATTATTTCGAAATTTATTTGATTACAAAATCATACTAGAAGTCTAATTATACGTGATTTTAAATTAAAAACCATATTTATAAATTTAGACCTAAAACTGCAATGTAAATAAAAATTAGATACGCTCGAGAGTACTCGTCACTCGTACGCGTCCGATATCGCGCGAAGCGTTGCGTTAAGCACGCGTGGTTTACAACACATTGCGCGCTCAAAAATTACAACATATGTAACCAATGACTTTGGACAAAAATGATTACTACAAATTTTATTTTGGACGTTAAGTGTAAACCTTCACCCAAAGTTTTCGTTACCATGCCCCATACATCTGTATACAGCAAACTAATTAAGTTTTGTGTAGTTTTATATATCTCCCTCCACAAGGGCTATACCCGAATCTTTGGAAGGTTTGTGAGGTACATGGGTCCAACACGTAGAGGTCCTTTTTGAGAATTTTAATGTTATGTTAGCCACCTGCTGGGGTCAATTGCTGAAAATGATAGCATAAACAGCGAATTGACCTCAGCAGGCGGAGAAACTATTGCAGGAATATGGAAACATAACTGGGACTATGGATTGAGGATTGGATGGACATGGGATGGGAATATTGGCAGGGTTGCGGACACCTGCCATAATCAGCTTTTATCTAATTAATATTCGCAGGTGCAACTCGCCGCTCTTTAGATGGGCCCCTCAAAAGGCCGATATAAGACGATAAGGGGCAACACTTTATATATATTACTAGCTGCGCCCGGCGGTGTTACCCGCGATAAAAAGTATGAAAAATTAAAACATCTATCCCACAGGAACCATACATTTTACCGGGATAAAGAGTAGCCTATGTGCTATTCCAGACTATAATCTATCTCTGTGCCAAATTTCATCCAGATCCGTTCAGCCGTTCGGGCGTGAAAGAGTAACAAACATCCATCCATCTATCCATCCATCCAAACTTTCACATTTATAATATTAGTATAAAGTATAATAGTATAATAATATATACACAAGAATTATACACTTATTCGATAATTTCAATTGACTATCAATATTTACTTAACAAAAGGTTCACTATATTTATTAATATCCTTATTACCTAATTACTCGAGTACGCCTGTGCACATGACAATTTCGGATTTTAAACAGAAACTAATTATGTACGCTTCATTAAAATGTTGGTGGAAAGTTAATTTAAGTTAACTAACTCCTTAATAGGATTTTATACTTAACCGCATGGGTATGGGAACATGAGAGATAGGTCGAATCAATTTGCCGAACATAGAGAACTGATAACTAAGGCAAATACGGATGGATGGAATGTTTTGTCCGTTCGTAATGAGTTGATTGAGACTGTAATATATAAAAAAAACAATGTCATATAAAATTAATTTTACCAAATTTATCGTGTTTTTTTATTGTTTTTACGTTCCCGACGATTCGGCTGCTTTACAGCAACCATGGTCACGGGTGGACTGAGGTGTTGACGTCCTTGTGTCAAAGCCATAGACTATACATTTAAACTGTCATAGCTAGAACTGAGGTACCCTCATATTTAGTTGTTGTTTCCGGGCCGCCACGCAAACAACAACTAAAATTAATTTTATTTCATTGTGTAGTACCTATTCGCGTAAATATAAGAAATCGATATGCTTTTACTATTCAAATTATGAGAAAACAAACACCTACTTGTACGAGTACTGTTTAAATAATGTTGCAAATAAACAATCATCATCACAATGTTATTTATATCGCAAGAAATTTAACCAAAATGGTTGAACGCATTATCGACAGCAACTCAAACTTGGTTCTCGTCATTAATGTAGATAAATGTTGGTTGGTATCATTAAACCATTAGCGGCGGAGTAAGCAAAGTAATTATTATTCCACTAGATGTTACAGGTACTATTGCAGATAACTTGGCCGTTCGTTAGTAGGTCCTATCAAATTTCCTAGGATAACAGATTTAAAGGTCTGTGAATAAAGTTACTTAGTATATAATAATACCAGCCCTTTTAATGTTCCACTGTTGGGCACGGGCCTCCCCTCAATGCGAGGGGGATTAGGCCGTTTTCCACCACTGTGGCCCAGTGCGGGTTGGCGGACTTACATGCAGGTTTCCTCGCGATGTTTTCCTTCACCGTTTATCGAGTGATAATCATGGTTGAAATTTGCACATGAAATCCAGAAATCCCAGAGTTGCGAGGCAGGGTTTGATCCTGCGATCCTCGTCACCGAGGCAAGCGTTCTACAAACTTGGCTATCACTGCTTAAGTTACTTAGTAATATGTATGATATTCTCCATATTATGAACATTATTAGAAGTTCGTAGATTTAATGAACCCATTCTGCGAAGTTAACATTGGCGGTCGCGGTTATTCAAATAACTGTGATACCGAGCTACAGGTGGTTAGAAGTCTGAATAGTTAACAAGATAATAGTCTCTGGTTAAATACAGTATGTACGTATACCTACCCCTTCTTTCTTTACAAGAGTATCGAGTTTCTCGCCAACGCGTTAGTTGAACCAATATCCGAGCTCGTTTCAGTACCAACCAACTAATATTTGAACGGGTGGATAGGTATATTTAATTCGATTTTTGTTACCAGTACTCCCAATAACTGGGTCTCGAACTGCAGAGAGCAGGTAACTCAATCACAATTTCAAATATTACCAGGACGAAAGTGTATTGTTTAACTTTATAAGGTGTTACGATAATCTATACATATAAATAAAATTGGAGTGTCTGTTTGTAATATTAAAATAACCGCTTTTTACTAAGTGCATTTGGATGTATACACGTTACCTATACCGAAACAACATTTTTAAAACTTTTGTCTGTCTGTCTGTCTGTCCGTCTGTCTGTCTGTCTGTCTGTCTGTCTGTCTGTCTGTCTGTCTGTCTGTCTGTCTGTCTGTCTGTCTGTCTGTCTGTCTGTCTGTCTGTCTGTCTGTCTGTCTGTTTGTTCCGGCTAATCTCTGTAATGGCTGGACCGATTTTGACGGGACTTTCACTGGCAGAAAGCTGATGTAACAAGGAGTAACTTAGGCTACTTTTATTTTAGGAAAAAAAAATAGGATCTCACGAAAAAAAAAAAACCAATGTTGCAGCGCAGCGCCTGATTAAGTTTGATAGCAACACCTGCAATGCGTCCCGCGGGCTCAGAATGGGCGGGCAGGCTGTTGTCAACGGTTGTCTTTGTTAAATACCACGCGGACGAAGTCGCGGGCAACAGCTAGTAGTGTATATGATTTTAACAGGGCCAACAGTAGGGTATAAATAAAACATTCCCAAAGAAATATATCTAATTATAGACATTTAAAAATGACACATTATACTGAGAGCGCGGCCGAACGTTACTTGAGCGTGTTATTTAAAAAAAATATACATTACACTACACATTTACATTACACTATTATTTTATACATCCACGTGATCTATAAAACATACTAATTCCTCTGTTAAAATCTTGTACACTATTTTTGTTACATCCTGTATATCTACTGGTTACTATATACTAGTTACGTTACCATATAATATGTATAGGTTTACTGAATGCAGCCGTTCGCATAATTAGTCACATGTTTCCGAAAACACGTAACATCGTTATGTACTGTTCGTTGGTGTACATTGGATATGTCAGGTGTATACAGGTGATCTGCATATTATAATAAGCGTGTGATCGAACCCATCACATTGACTTGTATAAATATAGGGTTGCTGTATATCCAGTAACACTAGGGAAACATCATTTTATGTAGTACGTATTTTCTTTTAAGATATTATTCTTTAAAAAATAAATTTCAAATACTACAATATAGAATGTACAAAAAGTCTGAGCCACGTGTTATTAGATTCTGATGTAAGGTACCTGTTGTGTGCCGGTTTTAAAATTAATTATGATACAGTTACATTTACAAACAAAAACTTTGGGTAAGGCTTACACTTTATGCTTTCAATAATATTATACTAATCATTTATGTCGCAAGTGATGGATTACAAATATTGTAATTTTGAGCGCGCAATGTATCGTACACTACGCGATCATAACACAACGCTTCGCACGATACGCAACTCGTGCGAGTTACGAGCGCGTCGAGCGTATTGAGTTTTAATTTACATTGCAGCTTTTCGTCCGATATATTATTTATTTTTTATTTTATTAAAATTCACTTTCAGATAGACCTCTATTATGATTTCATGCCAAAATCAATATTAAAAAACCGTAATAAAGGTAGTACAATTCAGTAAAAGATTGAAGGAAAATTACAACTCTGGGGGTTCAGTTGAATCAGTTTTCATTACAAAGCCACATACACCCTGTATTGTAGCAAATAAATACGCAAGATCGAGTAAGTAATAAAATGGGGCAAATCACATCAATATCATGAACGCAGGAAATGAGTATTTACGTTTTCCCGCGCCAAAATGTCGAAGCAATTTTCCCCGAGTGTGTGCGATAATGCCCCAAGGGCCGTTGGGGTGATCCTGCAATTTGCATTTACGTGGAGTATTAGGTAAATATCATTGATTTTTTATTCGAATTCGTATGTTTTAAACGTGACTTTTATATATGTTTTGGAATCAATTTTGTTAATTTAACGGCGTACTCGTTTTATGGGTCGATGATTGGTAATTTCAAAACGTGTTTTTTTGATTCCATTGCCTCATTAATCTGTTCGAAATTGATTACCTTAACCCATGTTCTGTTGTTACAGACCATCAAATAATATAGGTTGATTTGTATTTTAATAATACCAGCCCTTTTAATGTCCCACTGTTGGGCACAGGCCTTCCTTCAATGCAAGAGGGATTATGCCATAGTCCACCACGCGGCCCTGTCTTTAGTGGGGTTCTCTCAGACATGCAGGTTTCCTCGCGATGTTTTCCTTCACCGTTTAGCAATGATAATCTTGGTTAAAAAATAGATTCGCACATGAAAATCCATAACTCCCAGAGGTGCGAGCCGGGGTTTGAACTTGCGATCCTCGTTACCAAGGCAAGCGTTCTACCAACTTGGCTATTACTGCTTGGTATTTAGCAACTCTGGGTATAAAGCAATATGTAGATTTTAGAATTAGCGTGTTATGCCCGCGTGAAATTTGGTCATAAATAATTAGTTACGATATCACGTTATCTTAAACTCGTGCACTACGTATGGAATGTATTAGAATCAAATCATCAATAAAATCAATAAATTCCAAACGGTTGTAGGTGAATTAATCTATTGTTTTTTGAAATAAACGACGAGACATAAAAAAAAAACGCTGAATCACATCATCAAAAAAGGGTAGCGACGTCTTTCTCAGCAGGTAAGTTATAACTATGTGAAATCTTCATTTTGCCGTCCCTTCGTTAAAAAAACCGTTATAACCGTGATAAAAATAACTGTAATATATAACGTATCACCAACCAGTTAATATATATCGTTAAATAACAAATGATAAACTAAACCTTCACTGAAGTCGGTTAAAAGTAATTCAGTATTCTATTTATCTCCCTAAGGGAGTTTCTAAAGGAATTTGCGGGCGTGAGGCCCAGCCCTAAGGGCATACATCCATACCGTGCCAGATGGTGCCGAAGGCACTCTTAAGGGACTGAAAGGTTCTGCAATCGTGAAGTATGTTAAAAATTCACGAAATTTGTGATGGCAATTCAGATAGCAAAAATTACCTTTTGCATCGAACTTGATCCATAAATTGTGTGGTTATTATTAAATTTTATATAGATGACATTATCATCTGTTCAATATGCATAAGTTTATGGTTGTTTCAGTGCTTATCATATACATGGTGATTCAGAAAGGATATTCTAAGTCTTGAACCTGCGCATCTTTTGCGCATTTGTAATCAGCATGTGAAGACAGAATTTCGAGATGTCAAAGAATCAGAATCAGAATATGTTTTATTCACGTAAACCTTTATTGTACATTACTTATGAATCGTCAAGTTACAAAAACATTATGCTACTGGTTTACCACCCGTTCGGAATGCCGTTCCTATGGAGAAGAACGGGCAAGAAACTCCATGGTTGCTCTTTTTTTTTAAATAGATTTTTACATTATTTAGCAATACATTGTTATAGGTATAGGTAGATCAATTAAAAACAACTGCTCACAATTAGCATGTTGTTCGAAACATTCTTTCTTAAATCGATACATCACTTAAGGATTACAAACGGGCTAAAATAGCACAGGTTCAAGGCATAGTATAACTTTTCTGAATCATTGAGATCAATGCCAATTTTGTACATGATATTTTTATTGGTCCCACTTTCTTTATTAGATTTTTTTTTTTATTACATTATAGGCAAGTATTTGGTCTCGATCTCACCTGATGGTAAGTGACGATGACATCTCCGATGGAGCATACTTGCCTAGGTAGGAAGGCGGCAGTAGATCGAGACGCTACATTCACTAGGCACATGCAGCGCAGCTGATCTGACCCGCCATCCATGAATGGCAACACCGAACATCATGCTGGAACACGGCTAGGCCGCTTGGCGACATGGCTTTGTGATTAGATAAGTGACCCTTTTTAATTTAATAAACCAGTTCGCTTCGACATTTTGTTGGAGGCATTTAATTGAACAATTACAGTACTGTGCTGTTTTATCGGACCATTTTGGGCGAGTTTAACGATGATAAAGTTTAACATTTAGATACAAAGTTGACGGGAGATATTTTAAAGTTTGTAATCGTTCACAGATAGCGAATTCATTGAGTAAATAAATTAATTCACATTAGTATTCGATCAAACGAGTTGATTTTTGTCATTTCAATATTAATTCAATTAAACAACAAAGTAAACAATGCGTTAATGAACTAAAATTTCTCAAGTCTACTATTTTCTTTTTTAAATAATTTGATTAAGTACCTACAAACAAAATTGTTTCGATTCACTGAATCGTTTCAGTATAATGAGAACCACTCTATTTTTTAAATGAAACTGTCTTCTAATTAACAACTTATCACGATACTAACACCAATTTAATCTAACTCTTGAAATGTTAAGAATAAAAAAAAAACTTACCAAATTACTTAGAGCGTTAACTGTGGTTTATTCATCTTATACAACTTTCAGTCACTTTGAAAAATAAGCTAGGCTTAATTAAAACTACAGAAAAAGACAACAACTTGGATTGTCGGCGTGATGTGAAAACTTTGCTCGTTTCGTATTTACGCGCCCTTTTTTATGTCCAACTCTTTAGAGCATCCTGTATAATTGCCACTCCGAAGTTTCTTTTTTGTTTTGAACACCTCTAAAAGAATACTTTTTTTTAGTCACTACAGAGTCTGTGCAGCTCCAAACTTTGTTAAGGGGATTTGAAATATTCATACATGACATTATGATTGAAGTGTTGGTCCGTGGCCATGTACAAACCGAACGCGTTAGCTCACCAGACTGTCGATAAGTATTCCAGATTATGATATGAACGATACTATATTCGATTGAGTATACCGATTTGAAATTAATATATCTGAAATTGATTTCTTATATTTACGCGAATACTACTCATTGAAATAAAACGAATTTTGCGAATTTACTTTATGACTTTACGTTCCCAAGGTTTCGGCTGGTTTACAGCAACCATGGTCACGGGAGGACTGACCATAGTTGTTAAATTTTTATTTCAATATTTCAAATTTACAAATACATGAACATGATAGAAAGAGTTGAACTATTTTTTCCCAGCACCACTTAGAGTTAGAAAATATGTCCATTATGTGGAATTAAGCTTTAAGAGTATACTATAGCCTTCCATTTACATTGACTAAGCATTTTCATTGGAACATACCGGCCTCGTACGACCATTTTTATTAAAGAAAAATGTATAAAATAATTTACCGAAGCAACTGAGGTAGTAGGGCAGAACCCTTTGTCCCCAAAAACCTGAGGAAAAGTTCTATCTTATACCAGACAAACAAGATATTTTAGAATAATAATGTCTATCAATTTGTCAGTGTAGATAGGTGTATGCATACGAATTTTCTATGTGAACACGAAAAAATTAAACATGGCTAGAGATTTATAATGGAATGAAATAGTAAATTACACGACGTGATGGCCTTTTTCTTCCTAAAAATATTTTACTAGTCAATTACAAGAGATTTCTTTATTTAAAACTTATAACTTCACTTTTGAAGTTTTAACTAATTTTGTCAGTTTTTTTTATGCGTAATTACTCAACAGCTAGGCTAATAGTGAAAGCCCTTTTTAAAAATTGGTTCAACTGTTCCTAACAAATATTAATGATAAAACACTCGCTGGATTTTAAATACATTTTAATAAAAAAAACCGTCTTCAAAAAACTAAAAGACAAACAATTAACTAATCTTGACATCTACCTTGTCTAAAAATCGAATGTTTAACGAATGTGAAGTCGGTGCCAAACAACCAACTGAGTCGAGTATTGCCGGTCCGCGCCAAAGACTATATATTTTAACATATTGTATGGAGAATTCAAAAGCGCCTCTAGCGGACGGTATTTAAAACGTTCAATTCTCCACACAAAATATTTAAATACGGTAGACCATAAAGTATACGGTAAGTTTACGAATAATCTCGTACTCGACGTACAGGTGGCGAATTTACCAAGCTAGTTGCACGATTCCAGTCAAGGTGACTGACTACTTGCCAACTAGAATCTTGTCAAACCAAAACCCTTGTATACTGAAAATACTTGTAAGTATAATAATTGTGCAGATTGCGATAAGAATAATACAGTTAATCGAATTAGTGTAAGTGACGTCGTGGACCCGCTGAGAGATGTAATCTTATTATCGGGACCCGTGAACACAAGCAAAATGGAGATTTTGGCAGAAAAATGAGGGCTGACGGTAACTCGAGATGAAAAACATGTTATAAGGCTAAATAAAAAATCAAACAACTCAGTAAATAGAAAAACTGTTTTAAAAATCTAAAACAGTGATATTGCAGTGGATACCCTCTCATATAGGTATTATTGGAAATGAAAAAGCTGATACATTAGCCAAAAGAGCGTGTTATGAGGGAATCGATTTAACAGTTATACCTTATTTTTCAGAATGCTTGCATTTGGTTAAAAGTTTCTGTCATAAACTTTGGAAAGAATATTTCGATAGGAGGTCTCAGGAGAAGGGTATCTGGTACAAGACCATAGAAGCCGAGCCAGTGAGAGCAGCTTGGATTGATAATTGTTCTATGAGTAGATATCAGGTTGTAACTGCTTTGAGACTGCGATCCGGCCACATACCATCAAATAGGTTTAAATCTCTTATGGGTATAACGCCTTCCCCTAATTGCGAAGAGTGTCAAGTTGTTGAGGATGTATACCATGTTTTGATGGAGTGTGGACGGAACGAACAGTTAAGAAGACATCTTTTTAGCTATAATAATATTTCAGTACACAATGTTGGTGCATGTAATAGTGCTCTGGCAGCTCCAATGTCTGATGCAGCCAAAGCACTATACAAACTATATTGTTCAATTTTTGATTAATTAAGCTCGGTATGTATAAAGTAATATGTGTCTACGGAGCGGCATCGTCAAAACTGACGAAGCTCCTTAAATAAAGATCATAAAAAAAAAAAAAAAAAACAAAAAAAAAATCCGTCGACATAAAACTAAAAGGCAAAACATTATATAATCTTGAAATCTACATTGACTAAATCAAATATTTAACGAATGTAAAGTCGGTGCAAAGCATACCTCTTTAAATAAAAAAATAATTTTACAAATCGGTTTATAAATGACGGAGATCTGAGGTAACAATCGTAAAAACAACAAAATGAGAACAGTGTTTGGGTATCGCTCGCATAAAGGGAGTTGGATGTTTGACAAATACCTACAATCACTTAACAGAAAAAAAAACATCTATTCTTATCACTGACCGACTGATTAACAGACACACAGTCTTAACCGCCGAACTTAGAAGCGTGACAGTTTGCATAAGAATTCCTTAGGTGTGCACTAAGCAGGATTTTGAAAATTCAACCTCTCAAAGGGGTCAAAAGTTGTATAAAAAAATAGTAAGTTACGATCGGACTCACGGCTAATACAATGTAAATTCTCAAACATGGGTCTTATTCCCAGTTCACTGCTATATTTTTTTATAAACACAACTGAGTGAGTTCAAGTCGGGTAATCGTTTACCCGTTGAATCTTTAGAAGATCGACTTTGTAAAATTATTTTGTAAGTCAGTGAAGATTCCTGAGCGAGCAGATGTCATATTTCGCTTAGCAATACTTTTTTGAGACGATGTAATTTTAATATGTTCGTCAAGAGGACCTCCACTCACCTTACACAATTAAATCATAATGGTGTGGCAATAAATTAATAGTACATAAATTTCGCCAGACGAACACACCTGTTTTATCTAGTGGTACCGTACAATGGAATGGGGGCAATACCAGGATATAATACTTTTATAGATATGAAACATCCACGACTCGGGTACAAATATTCGTGGTCACCACACCAAGTTTGCCCATACCAAGAATTTGATCCCGGGACCCTCGGCACAGAAAGCAGGGTGACTACACACTGAGCTAATCAGGTCGTCAAAATCAAAACTCAACATAAACATAACCAAACTAAATGTATTGACGGGAACTGGCTTTATTGTAGTTGTATAAAATTTTATAATACTTTATTGAAATAATAGAGTTAATTATTATTTAAATAAGGTCTACTAATAATACGCACAAACTTCATGTAATAATACGTTATAGAAATAATAATAAACTATATTATTTCAATAACGTATTATTAAATGCAGTTTTAAACAATTTGTGTTCAACAGTATCGACATTATTTATCGTCCACCAACAATACAAATCATCAAAGCTTATCACAAATCGATTACTGACTGACCATCAATTCGTTGGCATTACAAAGATACGAACTATTAAATAATTTAGACAACTAATAAATCTATTCGCGGTTATCAATACCTACTTTGAAATAGATGGTTGTGCTCTTATTAATCAAATGCTGACTTAAGCCTCAATCCTGGAAAATTTATTACGAAATGGCACTCTGGATAAAAATAATCCTCATAAAAAGCTAAACATTATTATTATTTCTTCTCATTCTATAAGAACATTGAATGTAATTCAGGTATGATAAGTAATTACAAGAAAAAACTTTAACTACTACCTTATTTATCAGATTAAGAATCATAATTGAAGTCTTAATTAGGAATTTAAAATCGATTTGTTAGTGTCAGTTAGTTTCTATTGCTTAGCAATTAACACTAAAACAAAACGATTTGTGAAAAGCGAGCTTTAAATCGTTAATTGAATTATTTAATTATCCATTAAAAGGCATTAGCTTTAAAATGTTCTCTTATTAAGTAAATACTAACTTTATTGCTGAAGCTGGAAAATTTAAAACGATTTGCTGCACATGGTCGTTTCTTATTTGGTGAAATATTGAATGTGGAACATAAAAGGTGTATAATAAGAAACCAGTATTGAGTATTCCAATAATTATGTTATATATTATAATTCTATGATTATATTACAAGCATGGGTGGCGGTGGTCGCCTTTTGTGAACGTGAATCCCATCAGAATATTTAAAAACATTGCTGGGTACCGAACGGAGGATTTGAAGTAATCTGATTGGTCTATTCCGGACATACTCCTCTTCACTTTAGTGGAAACCAGCACTAATACCTCCATCAGTCGACTGCGTCTACTGATATATAATATTTTAATATAATGTGTTTAACTATTAAGATTTTTTGTTATTTGAATATTTTCACAATAGATGTCGCTAGTGTCGAATTAACACACGGTGTCTAGATCGCGTGATAAATTTATAAGTAGTTTGGTGTATTTTGTATGTGTGGTTTTTCATAAGGGTTATTTTCGATTAAACCGAGATTTCATAAGCCGATACTCGAGTATTTATTACCGTATTGGTCTGCCTTAATCCCCTCCCCAGGACCTATATTTGCCGTTGAACAAATTGGTCCTGTCGAGTCGGATAAAGTCCGAAGTCTTTTTTGATAAGTCCTGGGGGGAGTTGGACTTGGTTCCGGGGAAGTGGTGAAAAACCGCTTGGAACCATCCACTATCAAAGGGGCAACCTGACCAGCACCAGGAGGGGTGCTGATCAGCATTGGGGTAGATCTCCCGGCAGCGGTAAGAAGGCGGCAGTCGAGTAGCGGTTGGATGCCTAGCCGTGCCACGAGGGGTACAGGCAGGCAGCAGCAGGAGGGCTGCAGTCAAGCAGGCGGCATATGCACCAGGTGGGGTGCGTAAGCGGCGAACAGGTGAGCCGTGAAGTAAACGGCTAAGTACGAGTCTTCAGTGACGTCAGCAGGTCAAGTGTGAAGTGTTATGTGAGTGCCTTGGAAAATAACTGTGAGTAATTTGAATATTATTGTGTAGAAAATTGAACTTTAAATGGATACGAAAAATAACTTTAAGATTTCTTTTTAAAATTAGAACTTGTAAAATTTAATTTAGAATAAGTTAGGACTTAGAATAGTTTTAAGAATTTGGTTCAGACGGGGAACCTATGCCCAATTTTTTTTTGGATGTCGAGTTAGAAACACTTAGAAAAGTTTTTGGAACTTAGAAATTTATAAAATTTTACGTTTAAGTTTTTTGTTGGGGTTTGTATTGAGTAGTGTTGGGAGTTGTTTTTATAATATAACAAGATGGATTCCAAAATCTATTTACAATCTGATATTCAACAACGAATTGAAAAAGGCTTGGAGAATTTCAAGAAGTCTCCTAAAGAACGGTTGACTAAAGATTATATTGAAAGTAGATTAGAGTCGCTAGAAGCACTTTGGGCTCAATATTTGGATAATCATTCGAATATTATTGGTAATGCTGATGTTAAAATGTTAAGAGCTACAACGTATATGACGGAGGACTGGTTTTGTGTTACGGAAGATCGTTATATAGATTATAAATGTGCATTAAAATCTAAGCTTGCTAAGTGTTCTGCCATTTTAACTACACCAGCACAAGATTCAGAGAATTCGTGTTATTCAAAGAATAATAATGTAAAGCTTCCAAAAATAGAAATCCCTAAGTTTTCGGGTAATTACAGTGAGTGGACAACGTTTCGCGATTTATTTGTATCTCTTGTACATAAGTCTGATATAGATAAAGCACAAAAAATGCAATATTTAAAAGGTCTTCTCTCAGGTGAAGCAGAACAATTAGTAAGACACATTAATATAGCTACTGATAATTATGATAGATGTTGGTCTATGTTAGAGGAAAGATACAATAATAAACGATTTCTGACAAATTCCATTTTAAAGAGATTGGTTAATCAAAAAACTATCGTGTCAGAGTCGTCAACATTGTTGAAAGATTTGGTTGATACTACCACAGAGTGTTTGGGTGCCTTGACTAATTTAGGGGTCGATGTATCCACTTGGGATGTCATCGTAATTTATTTGCTGACGTTAAAGATGGATTCTGAGTCACGAAAGCAATGGGAGCTCCAAATATCAAACAAAACTTCTAAAGATTTGCCGACTTTGGAAGAGTTTAAACAATTTGTTACAAGCCGATATCGTGCTTTGGAGATATTAGACACGGAACCCAAATCTAACAAAGGTATTAATAGTGAGAAATCTAAGGCGTTTCATGTTACAAATAATATAGTTTGTAAATTTTGTAATGAGAACCATGGTTTAGCTAACTGTGAACAGTTCGCCAGTGCAGAGGTACAGTCTCGTCGTGTATTTGTAGAGAAGAATCGTTTATGTTTTAATTGTTTAGCAAGTAATCACGCGGCCAGGTTTTGCCGAAGTAAAGTATCATGCAGGGTTTGCAATCGCAGACATCATTCGTTACTCCACGCAGTTGGTGCCGGGGAAACGGTTATGACTACAGGTGGTGCCGGCACCACTTGTACTTGTACAGGTTCATCAACGAGTGAAGTAATCGTGGTTCCAGCAGCGGAGAGTGGACTATCAGACGTCGCTCCAGTGGTTTGCTTTTCATCAAAAGAGGTGGCAGCTCGTCAGGTATTGCTCGCGACAGCACTTGTACAAGCTGAAACTCAAAACGGTGACCGCCATACAATCAGGGCGTTGCTGGATCAAGGCGCCCAGGCATCTTTTATAACGGAAGCAACTGCTCAGTATTTGGGTCTTAAGAAGACACCAGTAAACGGATGTATTTCTGGTCTAGAGGGGAATCAAAATGTTTCTACAAGGTGGATAAGCAAGTTAACATTTAGTTCTATTTATGATGAAAGAGTTAAGATTACGGTTAAGGTTTATGTCTTAAAATCTATAACTACTCTACTTCCAAGCCAGAAGATAGTTGCTGCGGAATGGGTATGTGACTTACCGTTGGCGGATCCACAATATTACACACCCAGCAAAATTGATATTTTGCTTGGTGCCGAAGTATACGGCCAAGTGATTCAGAATGGTATCAGAAAGGGACCACTTGGTAAATTGGTGGCGCAGAATACTTCGTTGGGGTGGATCCTGTCGGGTGCAGTAATGAAGTCAAATCAGCCAACAGCAAATGTAGTAGTTATGCATTCCTGTATAGAAGATAACGATATGCTGAAAATGTTTTGGGAGCTAGAAGCTGATCCCAAACCCACTAGTAGAGATCTACTTACAGAAGAGGAAGAACAGTGTGAGAAGTTTTTCAGTGAGACGACTACAAGAGATACAGATGGTCGATATGTCGTTAGGTTGCCATTTAAGACGGATGAGCCGGAGCAAAAAATTAAAAATAGCAAGAGAATAGCACAGAAGAGACTACATTTTTTAATAAATAAATTGGAAAAGCAACCTAGTATGAAAATAAAATATACACAAGTTATCAATGAATATTTACAATTAGAGCATTTGGAAAAGATACCACAAAATGAAGTTAATAATGGAAAAGGGGTATACTTACCGCATTTTGCAGTTTTGAGGCTCGACAAGGACACGACGCAAGTCAGGATAGTGTTCGATGCTTCATGCAAGGGTGAAGATGGAGTTTCACTCAATGATATGCTAATGATAGGTCCAAGATTGCAACCAGAGTTAAGACACCTCCTGATGAAATGGAGATCACATCGAATTTGTTTGTCTGCAGACATAATAAAGATGTATCGGCAAATACGGGTTGCACAGCAAGATGTTGACTTCCAAAGGATCCTATGGAAAGAAAATCCGGAAACAGAAGCAAAAGATTATCGTTTGTTGCGAGTGACATTTGGTACAGCGTCGGCTCCTTATCTGGCTGTGAAAGCACTGCAGCAAGTCGCTATTGATGACGGGGCAAGATATCCTAAGGCTGCTGAAAGGGTAATTAAAGATTATTATATGGATGACTTGCTTACTGGGTGTGATACAGTGGAGGAAGGATTGGAGATCTACAGTGAAATGAATGAATTATTAAAAAAAGGAGGATTCAAACTACAAAAATGGTCGAGCAATAGTAAAGAATTGTTAGATAGCATTAAGGGAAGTAAGGATGCGATAGGTAAGGAAGAAGAAGGACTAAAGCTGAAAATAGACGATGTGATGAAACTACTGGGACTTACCTGGAATAGGATGATGGACGCCTTTCAATACACGGTGATGTTGCCGCAACTGCAAGAACCTGTAACAAAGAGAATGATTATATCTGATATAGCACGCTTGTTTGACCCACTTGGATGGGTCGCGCCAATTGTGGTAAAAGCTAAGATGATGATACAAAAGCTGTGGTTGTCAGGCATAGCATGGGATGAAGCAGTTCCTAGTAAAATATTGGATGAATGGCTTACCTATCGCCGCGAACTTACTCAACTTGCCATGTTGAGCATACCTCGTTGGGTTAATATAATGCAAAAAAATTTTATTGTTGAACTTCATGGGTTTAGCGATGCCTCCAAGTTGGCATACGCTGCAGCTGTCTATGTTCGTGTGGTCGATGTGAACGGAGATATTCATGTGGCACTTGTCACAGCCAAAACAAAGGTAGCACCACTCAAGCAAATCTCTATTCCAAGACTGGAGCTCTGTGGAGCTGTTCTCGTAACCAAGCTTTTAATGGAAGTAGCAGATGTGTTGAGAATTCCGAAAGATTACATTCACGCATGGACAGACTCCACGGTGGTACTTGCGTGGCTCAATAGCCATCCCAGCCGATGGCAGACGTTTGTAGCAAACCGGATTTCCGAAATTTTAACGATTTTGGAAGCACGTCAATGGTCGCATGTGCAGTCAAAACTAAACCCAGCCGATTGCGCGTCGAGAGGACTCACGCCCTCGGAATTAGTAGATAATAAATTGTGGTTTGAAGGTCCAGAGTTTTTGCAAGGCAAGGAAGTTACCTATAGAATAATGAAAGAGCTAGAGACCGATTTAGAGGAAATAAAAGTTCATTTGGTTACGAGTGATGAAGAAGATATAATTTGGGGTAAATTTTCAACGTTAACAAAACTAATCAGAGTTATAGCGCACATGAGGCGTGTGTTATCATGGAGAAAGAAGACAGTTACGAAAAATGAATTTTTAACAACAAAAGAACTACAGGAAGCGATGGATATATGCATTAGAAAATGTCAAAGAGAAAGTTTCAGTGAAGAAATTGGAATTTTAACCGGAACAAGTAAACAAAAGTTGAAAGGACCGCTGAAGTCATTGAATCCTTTCTTAGACAATAACGGAAATTTAAGAGTTGGTGGACGGTTGGAGAGAGCACAACTGACTGAAGATAGGAAACATCCTCTACTACTTCCCAAGAAATCTAATCTGACGGAGTTAGTGATTGCTGATGCCCATGCAAAGACACTACACGGTGGACCTCAGTTAATGTTGGTGTACTTGAGATCCAGATATTTGATACTTGGAGCTAAAGAATTGGTCAAAGTCCATGTGCATAGCTGTGTAAAATGTGTGAGGTATTCGGCTACAACTACAACGCAACTAATGGGGCAGTTGCCATCCGCAAGAGTGACACCAACACGACCTTTTAAGAATAGTGGAGTAGATTATGCTGGTCCAATTAATGTGCGGACATCCAAAGGTCGAGGTCACCATGCCTATAAAGGCTATATTTGTGTGTTTGTATGTATGGCCACCAAAGCCATACACCTTGAAGTGGTCAGTGACTTAACCACGCAGGGCTTTTTATCCGCGTTTAAGAGATTTGTATCGCGTAGGGGTTATTGTTCCGAAATCTGAAGCGATAACGGTAAAAATTTTGTAGGGGCCGCTAGAGAGCTAGCTGCATTATTTGATGCTGAAAAATCGAAAATGCATACAGAGATTGTTGAAGCTTTAGCGTCTAATGGAACAACCTGGCATTTTATTCCCCCACATTCACCAAACTTCGGCGGATTGTGGGAAGCCGGCGTGAAGTCGGTAAAGTTTCATTTGCGACGGGTTATCGGGGATTCAACATTAACGTACGAAGAGCTGTCGACAGTACTTATCCAGATCGAAGCTTGCCTTAATTCTAGGCCGCTTTCACGCATTGAAAGTGATATGGACGGGTTTGATGTCCTTACTCCTGGTCACTTCCTCATTGGTGAACCTTTACTTACCGTTCCGGAACACAACTTTGAGTCGTCCAATATACTTATATTGGACGACTCAAAGTTGCCATCTACGAAGACTACTTAGTCTTCGTAGATGGCAAGTGACTCAAAGGATGATGCAGAGCTTTTGGCGACGTTGGTCGCACGAATATTTGATCACCTTTCTGCATCGTTACAAGTGGGCTTCTCAGTCTCCGGAACCAAATGTAGGAGATTTAGTTTTAGTGAAAGAGGACGATTTACCTCCTTCACGATGGTTATTGGGTCGGGTTCTGTTAAAGCATCCCGGTGCTGACGGTATAACACGAGTTGTATCACTGCGCACAAAGGCATCTGTTATTAAAAGACCCACCTCTAAAATATGTGTATTGCCTGTGTCAAATGTTTAATGTTTTAATTATTTTTGTTGTGATTGTTAGTTTTTTATTTTATTTTTTTTGTTTCATTTTACATGTAGAACCTGTCATGGTGGGCGG
Source organism: Pheosia tremula (assembly GCA_905333125.1). Lineage (NCBI taxonomy): Eukaryota > Metazoa > Arthropoda > Insecta > Lepidoptera > Notodontidae > Pheosia > Pheosia tremula. The sequence continues at coordinate 3,018,842 of HG995419.1, forward strand.
TACTATTACTCCGAATTATGTGTGATTAGAATATAGTTAAGAACAAATTTCAATTAATCGATTTGTTCTTGGTGGGCGGTATGTTTAACTATTAAGATTTTTTGTTATTTGAATATTTTCACAATAGATGTCGCTAGTGTCGAATTAACACACGGTGTCTAGATCGCGTGATAAATTTATAAGTAGTTTGGTGTATTTTGTATGTGTGGTTTTTCATAAGGGTTATTTTCGATTAAACCGAGATTTCATAAGCCGATACTCGAGTATTTATTACCGTATTGGTCTGCCTTAATCCCCTCCCCAGGACCTATATTTGTCGTTGAACATAATGCCCTTACCTGCAATACTCAAGCGTACACCGTTTGTCAAACACAATTTATTGGCCATTGCATTAGTTACCTTTATATCAATGTACGAGGTCTACTAATGTATTTAAATTTATTATTCATGTGATTGTATTCAATTGCTAAGTTTTAGTATTATTATTTTTTACGAGACAGCTATAACCGTGTCAGTGGGCAATACTTACACACCCAAACTGACTTAGTTCAAATAGGTCATTCGAAGTTATAGTTCAAGTTATACCAATAAATTATATTCACGTGAATATGAATGAGAACCGTTGGTACCTCGCCGAGCTCCCTCCAAGCCGGTCTAGTGGAAGCGCTTTCCATTTCAGTGCATTTTCTCGCCCAAGCACACAGGACACGCTTTGAACTTATTTTCCACTCTGGGCATTTGTTTTCTTTCTCTGTAGTAGGGGCTATAGTTATTTAATTATACATCACTAAATAGTAATGAAAAAAACAAAAATATTTCTACTTATTTCGAACATGTTGCAGACCTGAGGATTCGGCCCCGTGTCTGTAGATTGAATATATTTATATGAAATAATTAATAATAGAATATAATATATTAGATTAAAGAATCATACAAAAAGAAAATATGGATTTCAATGGCACTTGGAATGTGATAACTTATAAACCGATATTTTTATCCCGGGAATGGGATCGGTGTCCATGGGATAGATTAACCTCGAAATGACTACTATGATATTGTTGGTAATAAAAATAAATGAGTATAAAAATGTAAACCGATAAAATGTCACGGACTATGTATAAAAAATATTCACATTTTTTAACAAAACATACGAAAAATATTACTATATATCTGTACATTGAGGATAATTCTCAACAACAGATATTGAGGTGAAAGCTTTCACGTTGTCTCACAGAACAACTTCAGTAAAAGCCAAACTATAATTTTAGTGAACTTGTTACCGATAACCAAAACGTACTTATAAGTTATATTTTACCACGATGCGATATGAATATGAATACCTATATAACGAACTAACATACACTTATCAACTTACTAAATAAATAACTATTGGTCTAGCTAGTGGATTGAGCGTAGAACTCATTGAGGGTTCGATTCCCGTTTGGGGTCGAATCACCTTCGTCCGTAGGAGAATTAAATACCCTCGAGATACCCTACACGTGACCCTGGGTGGTGCCAATTAGGTGACAACTCTACTGGTGGTAGGCTTCGGCCGTGGTTAGTCACCTCCCACTGAACAAAGCCATGTCGCCATGCGGCCTAGCCGTTTTCCGGCATGATGTTCGGTGTTGCCATTCATGGATGGCGGGTCAGATCAGTTGCGCTGCATGTGCCTAGTGAATGTAGCGTCTCGATTTACTGCCGCCTTCCTACCTAGGCAAGTATGCTCCATCGTAGATCACATCGTCACTTACCATCAGGTGAGATCGAGATCAAATACTTGCCTATAATGTAATAAAAAAAAAATTGGCTACATTACGAAAATGTTATTTTATATATAGTAGGTTGTAATAAAATCTCAATGTTGGCTGGCGAACATACTGACGAACTATCGCGGAAAATTGTCACTGACAAAATAATGTTGACAATCATTGATTTTTTAGCGAAATAATTACAGCTTTTTTCTCTGCTGTATTTAATTCCTTATTTGTGTGGTTATTATTATTAGACTGTGTCTAGATTTACTACCAAGAAGTCATTGAAATAAAACTAATTTTAACGGATTTTATCGGGTTTATTTTATGTTTTTACGTTACCGACGTCTCGGCTGCTTTCCAGCAACTATGGTCACGGGAGGACTAAGGTGTTTGACGTCCTAGTGCCACAGTTTCAACTGGGGTACTCACATATTTAGGTGTTGCTTGCGGTCCGATCTACGCATAAAGTGCTCACATTGTCTTGAGGTCTTGCAATGGTGCGCAATAGTACCAACATAATACAGGGTACCAAAATAAATAAGAATAGAAGGCACTTTATTGATGAAAAGCTTTAAAATCTGTATCCGAATTGCGAAGTGCCTTTGACCATTACGATATTTTATATCCGCTATTAAAATTGGAAACCATTGGACTTTTTGACATTCAAAGTTTATAACATAGGAATTAATGGAGTCTTAATAATTGTTAAAACGTAATGGATCGATAGGTATGTGATGCCTAACGGTATCTTAGTTTACGATTGAAGTAAAAAAAAATATAGCAACTTAGTTTTCACGTTTGATAAGAACTCTATTCATATGGCTATAAATAACAAAATACATTCATCGCACTGTTACAAACATTTTATCGTTTAAATAATTCGTATTCACATAACCAGAGTTCCACTTTTGTGCCCAGCCTCTTAACAAAATTTGGGTAAGATCTCGACGGCCTCCAACGAACCCTACAGGCCCCTATAATTAGATAATCACATTCCACTAGACCGTACGCCGATTCATGTGTAACCCTAATTATATTTGAATCGTTAATTTTAAAATTAACAGCCAGTAATTGGTAACCCAAGGCTGAATAAATGTTAAAGGTTCAATTAAAAGTTATTTAGGCTACCCAAACTATAAGCTCGTGGCTATGACTTTAAAAATAAATTACGTTCGATTTTTGAAAATGGTGTACACAGAGTACATTAATACGCGACTCAATGGCAGCTTCGGGAAAATTCGTTTACCCGATCACATCCGAACAAACAACCAATGACAATCAGTAGCTCAGTAACAATCAGGGGTGGCAGTGTGTGGCAGGCTTAGTCTCGAAAAAAAAAACAGTAGCTCTTTACATAATGACTGCTTTAATGAATATCGTTCGGAAAAAATCGGTTTTACGATATTATCTATGCTACTGTTAAGTTGTATACCGCAAATGCAATAAGTTTTACAAGTTAAAGGCCTGATTAGCGCAGTTGGTGGTGACCCTGCTTTCTGTGTTGAGCGTCCCGGGTTCGAATCCTGGTAGGGACGAACTTTGTGTGATGAGCACGAATGTTTCTACCCAAGTCGTGGATGTTTAATATCTATATTGGGTTCGCCCCCAGTCCATTATACGGTACCCATAATGCAAGCGTTGCTTAGCGTGGGACCGTATAGTTGGTGTGTTCGTCTGACGATATTATTAAATGTATATAAGTTGCCAATTCCACAATCAGCTTTGTTAACAACGTAATCTTAATTTTATATTCCGAGTACGTTACGTCAAAAGGGCCTTCTTGTTTACATGCATTTTCCACCTCGTATGTTAATTACAACGCTAATAAGACCCCGTAAGAACATGACTAGCCTGCTAGTGCCACTTTCCTAGGCTTTGTGCTACGATCAAGTATAGAGATTTATGGCGGAAACTATACACTTAGTTAATTAACCAAGTAGGTCATAGGAAATAATAGCGTAGATGACCGAAGTTCGACGCTAAAACTAGGCGTAACATATACATGTCTAAACACTACGCCACATACATATTGTTAGATTTCGGAACGAATCTTTAAAAAAGTATAAGTTTGTCTGTGTATTTTATGTGTGTACTATGGTATGTGTTTGTTACTGTGTAATAATAATAAAAAGGAGCGACCAAAGGTAACAGTTTTATCGGATCACATTTTTTAATAATGACATTGGCCCACAAATTGATGGACGTTTTATAACTTTATCAAACGTCATATAGTACTACGCACAAGAATTTTGCTTTGCGCAGTACTATATGACGTTTGATAAAGTTATAAAACGTCTATAAATTCGGGGGTGTGACTAAATACCATAGGCGAGATGTGGGTTCACTGCATTGCACCCCTAATTTCCACCTTGAAAATGCCAAGCGTTATACACCATAGGAATAAGTATACTATGTTTATTTTATTTATCGTCTATTACTAACATTATAATAGGAATAGTAAACATAAATTATTTTATTATATAATAAGAAGTTGACAATGTTATAACCATAATATCGCCAGACGAACACACCATCAATACGGACGCATACTAAGCATTGCTAGTATGTTACCAAACAAGTCATGGATGTTTAATATCCATATAAGTATTATATACTGATTTCGCGCTCAGTTCATTGTACGGCACCCATAATACAAGCGTTGCTTAGTGTGGGATCGTATAGTCGGTGTGTTGATATGATATTAAACATCCATGACACGGGCACAAAGTTTGACCGTACCAGGATTCGAACCCGGGACCCTCGGCACGGAAAGCAGGGTTGCGCTAATCAGGCCGTCGCCGTCACAATAACATACGTGTACAAAGTTAATTACAGTGCTCTGTTTTACGATAGACACAGCTAATTTAATACGAAACAAACACTCGTAAATTTATAACGCGTTGTTCCACACGCCAGAGCCGCGCGTTCCACCATCCAATCAAATAGTATGTAGCAAGGGCCCAAGTCTGCTAACACAATTGATTCATAATCGAACAGCAATCGCATAACTGTCACATTTGACGGATATTGTATGGGATATTTTTTTTTTATTACATTATAGGCAAGTATTTGATCTCGATCTCACCTGATGGTAAGTGACGATGAGATCTACGATGGAGCATACTTGCCTAGGTAGGAAGGCGGCAATAGATCGAGACGCTACATTCACTAGGCACATGCAGCGCAACTGATCTGACCCGCCATCCATGAATGGCAGCACCGAACATCATGCAGGGACACGGCTAGGCCGCTTGGCGACATGGCTTTGTTCAGTGGGTGGTGACTAGCCACGGCCGAAGCCTACCACCTATATCTGTCGAAAGTGACGGTTACATTATGACTCGATTTTGTTAGCAGACTTGGGGCTCTGGCTGTTGTCATTATGTTTATTGAAGACTGGCCATTAAACTCTCGTTATCGAAACATATTGAATAATAACAGTGGTAGCCAACTTGGTAGAACGCTTGCATCAGAAACGAGGGCCGCAGGTTCAAGCCCTGCTCGCACCTCTGGTATTTCTGGATTTCATGTGCGAATCTCATTTTCAACCATCAACTGTCAAACGATGAAGGAAAACATCGCGAGGAAACTTGCATGTCTAAGAGAATCCCTCGAAAGACGTGGGAAGACCGCCAACTCGCACTGGGAAGCCCACTGCCTCGGGAAGATGGCATTCCGATTTGTATAGAAGGAGCGATACTTACCATAATATTTTATTTTACTTGATCATACCATGTTGTATTAAAATTCATATACTGTTCAGTACTTTCCGCGTGATGTGCGGACACACCGATAAAAGACTCAATGATTACCTCACTGTGTTGTGTATACTTAATACATTTAAAAAAAGTTAGCAATAGTAAAGTACATAAATAAACATCGTAAAGCACTAGTTAGAATCTTGCCCATTGGTCATAATTACGCATCCGATTAGATTACAAGAACAACAAAAAAAAATCGATATCGAAATAGAGAAAAAACTAGTTACAACAGATAAAAAAATAACTATATTTCCACTCAGCGAAGTGTGTGCTTACGAGGCTCGTAAACCAGCCATCACGGGGAAGCCACAGCCGCCATTAATGCACCATAAATCCCTATAGTAGACTCGAAATGGTTTGCCGAAGGATCGTGTTGTAGATTTATAAATTTATAACACTTAATTGCTGTATTCAGGTGGAAGTTGGACACTCGTGTGTAAATTACAATGAAGTTGTCTGAATGTTGTTGCAACATTTCTTATACTTTAAATATGTTGGGGTTGGCTGTGGTTTTGCGTTATTTATAATACACGTTGAATATTTTCTGGCATAAGATGGGGATTATTGAAATAAAACTATTTTTTAAGGATTTTATCGCGTTTATTTTTCGTTTTTACGTTCCAAATAGTTTTATTTCAATGTGTAGTATTCGCGTAAATATAAGAAATCAATATGGGGATTATTTTTATTATTCTACGTAAAAGGAATACTGAATAGAAAAACGTGTGTTAAAGAATTTATCTATATGATAAAGGGGAATGAAAATAGGTATCATTTAAAAAAGTATTGCTATACATATTTCGTAATGGCTTGATTACACGCACTGAGTACTAGGCGAGACAGTAAAATGGTACTAGGCCGAGACGTCGTGTACTCATTTGCGATTTGTCGACTTATATATATATATAATACGAGTACCAGACCGATATTGGTGTTTTGACTGGAACCGAACCCTTATTTTTTCAATTCGCTGAAAGTGACGGTACAACTCATGAAGTTTCGGTTTTGGCCACCTTGGCGTTGAAGGTGGAACTGAACTGAACTTGACGCGTGACGCTTGACGAATGACGCTTGACGAATGTGTATTTATTGAATTTAACATTGCTATTAATTACTTGACACTGGCAAAATACCCGGTAAGCGGGTGAGGCCATATTCATATCCATTTTATTTCATCGCATTTCATTTCGTAAAGAAAGAAGAAGAGACGCTTGACGCGTGACGAATGACGCTTGCCGCGTTACGCGTGACGCTTGACGCTTGACGCATGACGCTTAACGCGTGACGCTTGACACGTGACGCGTGACGCTTGTCGCGTGTTGCTGCTACAATCGCTAGTAGCGTAAAGCATAACTTTTAAGACCGCTATCCAAAAACCTAGTTCTGCATATGGAGAGAAACATTAAATTAATACCTTTGTGTATTTTCAATACCTTTCACCTGAAAGCTAAAAGGCTCGGATTAATTCCCATATATATTTCCACCATTACACTTAATCCTCGTCGGCTATTAAATGACACAGTTAATACTGGTCATATCAGACCCTTTTAAGCCCACTAAATGACTTGCGCAGTCCCCTAATGGGTTTTATTTCCTTTACAATTGTATTGTTATCATTAGAGTTCAAGGAGTTGCCAAATGGAAGGGAGTCTTTGGTGGACATGATTTGACATACGTTGTTGGGGTCGAGTCACCTTCGTCCGTAGGAGAATTAAGTACCCTCGAGATACCCTACACGTGACCCTGGGTGGTGCCAACCAGGTGACAACTCTACTAGTGGTAGGCTTCGGCCGTGGCTAGTCACCACCCACTGAACAAAGCCATGTCGCCAAGCGGCCTAGCCGTGTTCCGGCATGATGTTCGTGTTGCCATTCATGGGTGGTGGGTCAGATCAGTTGCGCTGCATGTGCCTAGTGAATGTAGCGTCTCGATCTACTGCCGCCTTCCTACCTAGGCAAGTATACTCCATCGTAGATCTCATCTTCACTTACCATCAGGTGAGATCGAGATCAAATACTTGCCTATAACGTATAAAAAAATAAAAAAAAAACGTGTGGCTGATGATAATGATGGTGAAGGTCATGATTTTTTTGATGTACTGAGGAATTACTTATTATAGGTCACCATGTGTTAATCCAAATTAACATGATTCTGTCTCTTTTTATTTTGACGTTGTTTTATCTGTCACACTTTTAATTGTCTTTTTTGTTTTATTATCTGTTACACTCTCTTCAAAAATATGGCGGTCAGACGACACGGTGTATGTGTAACTCAGATTAAAACATTCAGTTAAAAAAATCAGTAGAATTCATAAAGTGATTTCATTCATCAAAAAGCACGATAACGCCACCCGGTAATATAATTCAACACCATGACTTACAATAAGTACTTATACACGTAAAGAAAGAAGTATTACTTTTGGGAGACACAACCCGCGCTTAGAGATTAAGAAATTTAACTATTAGATGTCTTATATTTACGTGAATACTACACATTGAAATAAAATTTGTTATACGAATTTTATTTTTTATTTTTTTTTATTACATTATAGGCAAGTATTTGATCTCGATCTCACCTGTTGGTAAGTGACGATGAGATCTACGATGGAGCATACTTGCCTAGGTAGGAAGGCGGCAGTAGATCGAGACGCTACATTCACTAGGCACATGCAGCGCAACTAATCTGACCCGCCATCCATGAATGGCAACACCGAACGTCATGCCGGAACACGGCTAGGCCGCTTGGCGACATGGCTTTGTTCAGTGGGTGGTGACTAGCCACGGCCGAAGCCTACCACCAGTAAAATTTTATCGCGTTTATATTATGTTTTTACGTTCCCAACGTTTCGGCTGCTTTAGAGCAACCATGGTCACGGGAGGACTGAGGTGGTTGACGACCTAGTGTCATAGTTTGAGCCAGGGTACCCTCATATTTAGTTTTTACTTGCGTTCCGATTTACGCAGAAAGTGCTCGCATATAAACGCGATAAAATTCGTAAAACTAGTTTTATTTAAAAATTTAATTATTTGTCACAAATAAACGTATTTCCTCTTCTTCTTTATGTTTTCTTGCCCTTTAATTTGATAACTTTATTGAAATAAATTTAGTTAGCAGGCTAGACTTGCAAATGCTTTAAACATTGTTCTGAAATAGCCATTTTAGTCTTGAGATATAGTTTTACAATATTCTCGACACTCGTTAAATATCTGAGATTATGACGCCATATTTTGTTAAACTTGAAGTTACATGAAATTAAGATATTATCGCCTTGTAGTGAATCGAAAGTTATATCAAGTTTAGAATTTGTTTGTTTGTTTAACCTCTACTTTATACGTCAGATAATAGTAATTTTCTCGTAATCCTCCGTTAACTAGCTGGGGAGAGTGGTGACAAGTCACGTTAGCTCGGTTGTGAGTGTAAGTTACTTTAACTACTGTACGTCAAATGTGAGATTATTCGTAAGATAACCGTATACTTTATAGTGTACCGTATTTAGACATTTTGTATGGAGAATTGATAGTTTTACATACCGTCCACTAGAGGCGCATTTAAATAGACTTTTAATAAGACTATAAAGTATACAGTTAGCTCGCACTTGACGTGCTCTATATGAAGCTAACTGTATACTTCATATTCTACGTTTTAGACATTTTTTATAGTGAGTTGAAAATGTTAAATACCACCCGCTAAAGGTGCTGTTCAATTATCCATGCAAAGTATGTCTAAATACGTAGGCCATAAAGTCTACGGCTTACGCGAATTCTCACACCCGAGTACTAAGCAATTTGGATTGAGTAGTTGAACAACCTTAATATGACCTTAAATACATTTTGTGAACACATTTTTCTTTTATCCAAATTCTCAACTGAATTCCATAAGTTTTTATTTGTCATCTTTGTACTGAATACGTGACTTCGTGATGTTTCAGAAATACCTATTTGTTTTTTTCTTAACCATACGAGAGTTCATGTTACGTAAGTTTTGTGAATATTATTTGCCTATTTGTCTAACGATGATGTATAAAGTTAAATAACAAATTTATGATGTAATGGACATTCATTAACTCTAAATAAAGGGAATAAAATAATTAGATTCCAGTTCTGTAATACATTATTATTATATACATTATTATATTAAGGAAACGATAGCAAACATTTTAAAAAGGAACTGTTGTAGTCGAGAATGGCTCGAACCACAGCGAGTCAACTCAGATATTTAATATTCTGATTTCTTAACGAGGGCCCGCTGGTTATCGAATCAACTTGTTTGAACGTCTACGTAGATTAATATGTGCAGTACCAGTACGGTATAACTGGCAGGAACTCTCAAGAAAGTTAAAGCTCTTGACAGAAAATAATAAAAAAGGCTGGCATAAAACAATTTTGCGAACCACATATAATTATAACTTAGAATGTATTGTCTACAAATATTTAGTGACAACGGATAGACTTTACAAGGTGCTAATAATGAGTTGATAGCACTGCATAATATGTTTAAAAAAGATTTTGATATAATAAGCAATTTTGTAACTACAGAATCGGTTTTCATACCTCTTTACTGGCTTGTGGGGAAGCAGTGTTAAAGTGGTAAAAAATCACTTAAAAATTATTATATTTTTAACATGTATTCTTTGTAAAATAACCGTAATATTCCCAGCAATATATTTGGCCACATCTCAAACATTATCTAGGTATACACGTATATTCCCAGAAGTTTTACCCACATCAGAAAACCATATTCTACGAAGGTTCCCAAGAAATATAGCTAGACGTCTTGGGTACCGTAAAATCGGAAATTTTTATAACTTACTTGCCAGACAGGTACCGGCATGCTTTCAGAATAACGTCCATATTAAAGTGTTGCGATACTTTACCGTAGTAGATGATCATAATAAATTTTAAATGTCTGGTTTGAAATATTGCTAGAGTTAAAAGTTAGTGGAAAATATTATTTAGTTACAAATACTAAGTGTAAGTGATAGTCCATAGCTCTGTGTAGGTGAAGATAAAGAAGACATGGAAGAAAAAAGGCGATTTCTGGTCTACATCAATGCGGTCACTATGATAGACAGAACCACATGAAACAAAACAAATTGAAATACATTTAAAAAAATAATAAAAGTTTAATTTCAATGTGTAGTATTCGTGTAAATATAATATTTGTGCTTCTAGTTCTACGTTAATGATAGAGATTAGATATAATATTTATAGATTTATAGTTTAAATTGCGAATTCAAGTAACAACGTTTACCAATATATAAATCCATTTTCTTCCACCCCATTGGGGTGAATGTTTGGCGTTATTTATTTATTACTTGGGCCTGTTGAACTACATTTGGTAATTATGACCGTAAAGTATTCTAGATAAATTTCACTTATTACCTAATATTAAATAAGGTTTTAACGAAAATTATGTAAAATATTTTAACAAATGAACTAGTAAGTTAATATGTACATTAATTAGAAAGAAAATAACTGAAATATTTACGAAATTAATATAACTTAAAAAGAGTACAGAAAAGCTACCCAAGCGTAGCGTAGCGTGCCCAAGATGCTGGCCGCATTTCCTCGCTGAATAGCCAAAGCTACTCGCTGAGCGAGGAAATACCCAGCCCTTGGGTCGCCGGTTGAGTCGACCAATCTTCTAGAAAGAAAGAAAGAAAGAAAGAAAGAAAGAAAGAAAGAAAGAAAGAAAGAAAGAAAGAAAGAAAGAAATAAATAAATAAATAAATAAATATATTTATTTGTGCAAACACATTTGAACATAAATAATCTACATTTGAACATAGGTCCCATATAGGACTACAAGTTTGGGTAATATCCAAATGTTTGACACAAATTGGCAAAGAAAGTAAGTCATAACGATCACGTTGATGTGTGTAAATTATGTTTGATGATTTTGAAACAAGGCGAAAACGCTCAGTACAGGGTGCCATTTTCTAAATGTCTAATCATTTGATTTATTTCTTTGGGAATATTATCTTTATAACCTACTGTTGGCTGTGTCCAAATATTTTACACTATTCTTGTTACACCTGATATATTTGTACTAGTGAAGATATAAGGTGAGACTCCGGGGTTAGTTAATTATAACAGCCAGGGAGCCAGGATCGATAGCACACTTTGATTTAATTAAATAATCCCCAGAACGCGTGCGGGCATTGCGAGTAGGGTATGCCAGCAGGGCCCCAACTGTGCTAACGTAATTGACTAGCAATCAAACTGCAATGGTATCGCTATTATAATTTTTGACAGCCTTAGATTGGTTACCTTAGTCCAGCTGTAAGAGTCTGGCTTCTGTGGAAACTTGTCTACCAGATCTTTTTTGTCTCCCGCTTTACATTGAAGGGAATTGGATGATTTTCTTCCAACTCCTCCTATTTTTATCTTTCGATTAATTTCGTGCGGGTTCCAAGACAATTAACTTTATACCGGGCTCGCCGAGGGTCAAACCTCGGTGTCTTCATTGGACACCACTTTAGATCCTGGCTTACAGGAGTGGCAGTGGTGGGAGTGTGTAGCGGGCCTAATCCCATTTAAAAAAAGGCCTTAGATTGGGTAAATTGTCAAAAGTGACACTTCTATGTTGACTCGCGGCCCAGTGGCTTAAGTACGTACTTACAATCTTCTTTCATACCGTTACGGTAACGTACACGTCTTGTTTCCCGCTCGCACCATAGATTTCATCAACAAGTATAACAGTGACAGCATGCTTTGATGCAAAATCAAACATCATTAACACAATTATTTTATACATCAACATGATCTTTATAACTTACTGATTCATGTGTGCAAATATTTAACACTATATTTGTTAAACCTTGTATTCGTCTTGTATTTCGAACGCGTTAAGCGTCCCTAAGAATAAACAACTCGAACATGTTTACTTATTTATGTATTACACAGATTTATGGGCTTATCGTATTTCGCTAACACGGGTAACATGCTGTTGAAATCACTGCATTATTCTGCCCGCATTTATTTTTTCACCCGATAATGTATCGCTCCCGCCGCTAAGTAAATATGCGCATATACTTATTTAAAACTATCTGTTGCCCGCGACTTCGTCCGCGTGGTATTTAACAAAGACTCAACCGTTGGCAACCCCTGCTCACACGTTTTGATCCCGCGGGACGCATTGCAGATTGTTGCTGTCAAACTTAATCAGGCGCAGCGCTGCAACATTGGTTTAAATTTTTTTTCGAGAGATACTATTTTTTTTCAAATTCCCGTCCCGTCCGTCCCGAAATTCCCGTCAAAATCGGTCCAGCCATTTCAGAGATTACCCGGAACAAACAGACAGACAGACAGACAGACAGACAAAAATTGTAAAAAATGTTGTTTTGGTATAGGTACCGTGTATACATCCAAATTCACTTAGTAAAAAGCGGTTATTTTAAAATTACAAACATAGACTCCAATTTTATTGATATGTATAGAAGAAATGACTTGACATATTGTGCTCAGTGGAATTGTTTATAGGCCAAGCAAGTGCAATGGTGGTCCGCCATTTTTATATCCTCATGCCACATCCATTATTTTATTTATAATGTGTATTTATTTAATGTGTTATTGCTATTAATTACTTGACATTGGAAAAATACCCGCTAAGTTGTGGGTGAGGCCATATTCGTATCCATTTTATTTCTTCGCTCTCATTTCGTAAAGAAAGAAGAAAAAGAAGTGCAATGGTAATCTCGCGTCATTTAAGAAACTCAGTAGAGAGAGAGCGAGAGAGAGAGAGCGAGAGAGAGGGAGAGAGAGCGAGAGAGAGAGAGCGAGAGAGAGACAGAGAGAGAGAGCGAGAGAGAGAGAGCGAGAGAGAGAGAGCGAGAGAGAGAGAGAGAGCCAGAGAGAGAGAGAGAAAACAATCAACAGTATGTATAACATTATTGCTTTTAATTCATGAATTTGTTTTATCTATATAAGCCTTTGATTGACTGACTGACAGCCAAAGCCACTGTACGTAGAGGCTCGATATTTGGAAGGTGTGTTTATAGAGAGCTGAAAACTCACACTGAGAAATAATTATAGATACGCTATAAGCATTCAAGCCCGAGCTGCGAAGCAAAATCAACAGTTGCGCAGGCGGAGCCGCAGGAACGAGCTAGTCTACTATAAGTTGAACTAGCTACGGAACCCTCTCACGTTCCATGTGACTAGATACGCACATGCCCAGATATTTTGGTTTAATATAATATTTTCTATCAAGATTTTCGGTACAATGATAGTACTTTTTAATAATTGGAAAGGTCAGACCACATGTGGGGTTAGCCTTTAGCGTTTTTGGTCACGAAACAACAATATACTAAAAGAATTCGTATTGGTTCGTACCCTAATAGAAATTGTAGAGGTCAAGCACAACAATATTATTATGGACAAAATATGTAAAACGGAAATGTACAATATATTGCTACTGTAAAGATATGCCACTGGCTTAATCATATACGTAAGCATTTACTGTCCCGCTCACACCACAGATCATATAAATAAATATGACAGTGACAGCAAGAATTCTTGATGTCGTTACGATTACATTACTTCTTGTTTACTTTACGGTTCAAGTCCTTGCAATGGACTTTTTGGGGGTAGTCGAAGCGAAAGATTATAAATTTTGTTTTATTTTGTGAAAAATGTTTTTCTTTGAAATATAATGTGTAATTTTCGTCGAATATACACCATTATGTGTTCATAAACGTGCACGAGTGTAGGAAAATAAAACGAAATATTAAAAAATACTTTTTCAGTTCTCCCAAGAAGTACGGCAATTTGTCAGCAAAGTATCGTCAACTTTACTGATAGGGTTAGGGGGGTTTATTAGGCCTAGTCTACGGATTAGGCCTGCACAGAATCTCCCATGTGATATTTAAGAAAATACATTACACTTGACGTTGGCAAAATAGTTTGCCAAAGATGGGTGAGGCCATTTTATAAAAAAAACTCATTGCAGTAATTCAGACTTTATGGTTTTATTCAAAAATTAAGTAAAAAGTATCACCCCTTTGTGTTTTATCGTTTTCTAGGATGCTCCGAACAGAACAATAAGGGCCTTTTATCCGCGGCACTGAAGACATAAAGAACGTTTTTCTTCGCAGCTTCATTTCGTGAATGTCAGTGGTTATTGAATATAGATCTCGATGTTTGAGAGATATTTCTTGTCCGTACTGCATTATTTATTTATTTCATTTCTAGCCATTGTCATTGGGATTATTTCAGTTTCTACAGTATTTTTCATTCGGTGAGATGCGTTTGGTTGGACGGACTGAAATTGCAAAAAAAAATATAAAAAAAAATTGCCTGACTTGCTGCCGATTCACATTATAAATATGTTTCCCGTTTTCCCTTTCCATTGGCTTTGCCGTGAGATTAAAAAAAAATGGCGTCTGTAGATATAACAACAAAAACAGATACAAGCCCTGAATTGAGAACCTTTTCCTTTTTTTCATCGGTTAATAATATACACTAGTACAATTGTTTTACAACAATTTGCAATAGAAATACACTATCAAGTTGGAGTCTTACTATACGTAAATATAGATTTCAGCTTCGCTGTGTTGCTGAAAATTTACGATGGCATTAATTTTTGCCACTTTCAAAGTAGCATTATCAAGATACGTCCTGACGGCATTAGACAATATTCAATCCAAAAACCATTACGTCTTATATATAATTCATTAAAATCGATAAGACTTATGAACGTGTTGCGGGAAATCCAACTTTACGAGAAGTATTAAAGACTATTTCCATTGTCTTACGACAATTGTCATGACATTATAAGTATGTCGAATAGTATGTAATACTACTGTCAATGATATCATTATCAAATATTCCTAAGTTTTTGAAGCTTATCGTAAGATAATAGTTACTTATCTACCGTAGTGCAAAGTCATATTACGTCCTAGCAGGCCTCTGAACTTGTTAACAAATACCAGTTAATATTGATTCAACATCGCTTAATATATCAATCATTCAAGACCTACCTAATGATGCAAGGTACAGTTTATCTCTGGCCTACAATGTCATCCATTACCGGTTACTAAGTGAACTCGGTTTATTATCTGAATGAACTAATTACAAAACCGGAATTAACGGTAATTTATGTGGCCCTAGCTGGACGCCTTTGATTGTCTGACTAATAGCTGCAGAATTTTCATTGAGTTGAGTCACGATATATTTTATTTTAACCGATTATTTTCACTACAATTATGAAACCGGTTCTAATTTCGGTATGAGGTCGAACACCGAAACAGTTTTGAGAAATCGGCAACCTACGTTCGTTGCTGATGGTTCGTTACGTACGAGTATAATACGGGTATACGTCGAGTACCTGTCAGAAGTGTTGATTTATTGTTGCCTTATAAATCATTGGAGCGGCACAAACATAGCTAGATAGATAATTACGTTACTGATATACTGGTGTAAATAATTATTTTCAAGATTATTAGGTTTACTTGAGGTTATAAAAGATTACCTGCTCAACTGGCTCAGGAGGAGGGGCCATTTGATATACACATTGGTGAAGATACTTACCGGGCATGGCTGCTTTGGTAAGTATCTGTACCAGATCGCTGGGCGGGAAGTGACCCCCAAATGACACGGCGTGCTACACTCTTCAAGAGTGTGTGGTGTGGGGGGTCGCATGGGCACGACTTGTTCAGTGGGGTCGGAGGGGACCTCTCACTTAGGAGCACAGTCAAGGCTATGCCTCCTGCCCCCGTGATAAGAGGCAGCCTTATAGGCAATTAGCCAAAGGGGGCCGGTGGCCTCGACCCTGAGGTTTCCACCGGGGCGCCATGGTGGTGTGCTCGTAGAGCGATCCCGTGGCGTCCCCACAAAAGGCGAAGAGGGCAACGCTGGTATTTAGGAGTCCTAGATACCAGTCCGAACTCCCCCTTTTAAGTTCGGACGGGATGCTTAAATGCATTTTCAAACGAGAACAAAAAAAAATGGTTATAAAAGATTGACACAGTTTGTAGCCTGCTTTCTGTCAAGAGTCCCTGGTAAGAATCCCGGCAGGGACAAGCTTTGTGTGATGCGCACGAATTTTGTACCAGAGTTATGGACGTTTAATACCTATAATGACATCGGAGTACATTGCACGGTATCCATAATAAAAGCGTTGCTTAGTGGTTGGTGTAACCTGACAAAGTGATAGCTTATAAAAAGATCAAAATCTGGCTTAATGTTAAATGGAAGGATTCCTTTTTGATGGCATAAAACTAAACGTCACGCGTACAAAATCACGGGTGCAGCTATAGTATTATATAAAAGGGTAATCAGAGACAATACTGATTTGAAGCTTCATTGTAAAGGAAAAATTACTCGTACAATCGTCGCCTCGGACGGCAAAGGGATTAAAAAACCTCTGTCACTTTGTCGTTGTTATTGTTTTCAAAAGCGAGATACGCTTTGAGCTTTATTACGGAGGCGTAAAGTTCTAAATAAGGAAAAGGATTTGAAGGGCATTTTATTTTTATTTATTTTCAATAGACTTTGCTGGTGGCTTCGTCAGAGTGTTTTTATAAAGTCTTTGAGCGAGTATTGTAAGTGCAGCATAACTCTGAAGTAATTCCTTCAAATGGCGGATTTGGCCTCAGTATTGAAAATTTTGGTTCCTACGATTATTTTCTTTTGAAAAAGAAAAAAATATATAAGTATATTATGTATATATGTACAGACATAATCAAATCACAATCTTATTAATACTATACTTATAATGATAACAACATCGCCGGAAAACCTACCAGGATTCGAACTCGGGATCCTCAGCATAGAGAGTAGGGTCACTACCAATTTCTGATTAGCGCAGTTGGTAGTGAACCTGCAGTCTGTAGTCACTTATAAGAACTTATACAATACTTTAAATAATTGCTTACACTGAGGCAAATAATTTTAAGTAGATTTCCCATCAAGTAGTCCCATTAGTCCCATCCCCTTAGTCCCATTAATCCGACTGATTAAGAAATCCCGTGTCACATTTTTTTGATAAATAGCAAAAGTTTTCTATTGATCACACGCAACTCACACCTAACAGCTGTGCAAATTTAGATATGTTTCAGGTTTGATTATCCTATGCCAACAAAGGGCAGCCGTCCGTTCAAATTATCTACAGGTGATATAAGTTTCAGATAAAAATAATAATAGGTACATACGTGTTAAGTAAGAACTTACTTCCATTACATATTGATTTCTTTTATGTACGCGAATACTACACATTGCAATAAAACTATATTAATAAATATGAGGGTACCCCAGTTCAAACTATGACACTAGGACGTCAAACACCTCAGTCCTACCGTGACTATAGTTGCTATAAAGCAGCCGAAACGTAGGGAACGTAAAAAACATAACATAAACGCGACAAAATCTGCAAAATTATTTTTTTTCAAAGCTAGTAAACTGTTTTTTTTCTGTCACTCTTGAGAGGCGAGCGACGAACACGTGCAAACACAACTAAGTATGCGTGTATCATGTCTATACACACACACATTGAGGTAAAATGAACACCCAATCACTACTTTTATATAACGCTTAATGGCAAATGAGCATAAGGCAGAAGGAAGCCAATTCCAAGCAATTTGTCGGAGTATTCGTCGAAAGAAAATCCCAAACAACGAAAGTGTCCGAGCGCATCGGCCATGGTGACAATATTAGATGTAGTGTCCGCGGGAACAATACGAATGGATGCCATTAATCTCAGCCGAGGAGGGACAAGTATTGAAACGAATTAGTGGTGATATTGTGCTGGAATATAAAAGCACTCAAGACTATAAAGCCCTAAGCCACCATGTAGCTATATTAACTTGTAAATTTTATAAACTTAGGCTTCGTACTTTTTAATTATTCACTCAAGCCTGTTAAGCCGTTTCGACATTATTCCAATATACCCATAACAATAAATAGTAATAAATAAATATCGCCAGACGAACTAACCACATAAATATACGGTCCCACACTAAGCAACGCTTGTATTATGGGTATGGTACAATGGACTGAGGGCGAACTCAGTATTATAATAATTATATAGATAACTACCTGTTACCCGCGACTTCGTTCGCGTGGTATTTAACAAAGACACAACCTTTGGCAACAGCCTACTCGCGCATTCTGAGCCCGCGGGACGCATTTCAGGTTGTTGCTATCAAACTTAATCAGGCGCAACGCTGCAACATTGGTTTTAATTTTTTTTCGCGAGATCCTATGTGTTTTTCTAAAATAAAAGTAGCCTAAGTTACTCCTTGTTACATCAGCTATCTGCCAGTGAAAGTCCCGTCAAAATAGGTCCAGCCATTTCAGAGATTACCCGGAACAAACAGACAGACAGACAGACCGACAGACAGACTGACAAAAATTGTAAAAAATGTTGTTTTGGTATAGGTACCGTGTATACATTCAAATGCACTTAGTAAAAAGCGGTTATTTTAATATTACAAACAGACACTCCAATTTTATTTATAGAAAACATCCATGACTCGGGTACAAACATTCGTGCAAATCATAAAAGACCTCTTCTCTACCTACCTATGCATACTGATTATTTTGTTATTATCAACTATATACTCGCAAGAATGCTGGCTGCATTTCCTCGCTGTATTATCAAGCTAACTTTTTGAGCGAGGAAACAGCCAGCCCTTCTGTAACCTGTGGAGGCAATCAACCTAGGTGATTCTGTTATTGTTTATACCTACCACATATATTAACCAACAGTTGACATTTCAAACAATCATCACAAACGACCGCATGTCACCAACATGTTGGCTAACACAATGTTGGTTATAAAACCGCAGTCATATGTGTGCATATGTCGCGAGCGTTGCAATGTGGGTCGCGTCCGGCGCAAACTTTGCCAATAATGTTATTGGAACACGTACGGTCAATGGAGAGCTATTGTAACGAGTGTGTGTGCCGTGTACTTTGCGAGATTCGAACGTGATGATGTTATATTACTACACGCTACCGGCGTCTTTGTTCCCCGTTGACTTCAATCTGGGTGTTTTCAAGTTGAGAGTGAACAGGTATCTTCTAGGCAAGTATGCTCCATCGTAGATCTCATTGTCATTACCATCAGGTGAGATCGAGATCAAATACTTGCCTATAATGTAATTAAAAAAATATATATGAAGTGTTTTTTTTTAATATGCAGTGATAGCCAAGTTGGTGGAACGCTTGCCTCGGTACCGAGGATCGCAGGTTTAAGCCTCAGCTCGCACCTCTGGGATTCCTGCGTTTCATGTGCGAATCTCATTTTCAACCACTATTATCACTTGCTAAACGGTGAACGAAAACATCGTGAAGAAACCTGCATGTCTGAGAGAACCCCTTGAAACATGTGTGAAGTCCGCCAACCCGCACTGGGCCAGCGTGGCGGACTATGGCCTAATCCCCCTCGCATTGAGGGGAAGCCCGTGACCAGCAGTGGAACATTAAAAAGGGCTGGTATTATTATTATTTCTTATATTCACGCGAATACACTACACATTGAAATTAAACTTATTTAAAGGATTTATCGCGTTTATTTTATGTTTTTACGTTCCTCCCGTGACCATGGTTTCTGTAAAGCAGCCGAAACTTCGGGAACGTAAAAACATGAAATAAACGCGATAATATCCTTAAAATAAGTTTTATTTAACAATAATAGATATTTCCAAAATAAAATTTAGGCACTAAGTAACAAATCGAGGGCCGTTCGCTCCGAGCCCCTGTACTATTCGTTTTTATTATTAAAAAATCTAAAGAGATCCTTGGAAATAATTCAGCGTATTGAACTCTCGAAAGGGAATTACATCAATTTGTGTCTGGCGTAATGAAAACAGACGTTTGTATATAAATACATATCAACATAATTTCGGAACGACATTTTGTTATCTTCCAGAGCTTGTGTTGTCAGCAGTTGTAAAAATAAGAATGGGGTTGCTCTTTTGTATATCAGAAAAAAAAATGTTAATGTAATGTAAATAAATGTGTAGCTTGCCGGAAAATTTTAATGAAAACATCCATCACGCTGGTGTTCCCTGAAGGATAGACAGAGATGAACTGTTTTACAATCATTAGTGTATTTGCTTTTAGCTCTTCGCAGCTACTTCGCACGCGTGGGTCTGAGGGCTGTGAGTTTTTTTTACTATCCGGTTAAGCCCGTTGTTTTCCTGGAGTAGAAAAAGTTTCATAAAAATCTGTTTTGATAGTAGAATTTTAAGAGAAGTTTTGAGGATATATATCATGAGTAATTCATTTCCCAGGATACAAAGTATTTATAATGTTTACCCGGGCTTCAACCTATCACCATCCAACTATCATCAATATTCGTACATCACTTTACCTGTGATGCTGGTTTAGATAGAAAGATAAATAAAAACTCCAAAAATAGCAGATTTGGTTTCTGTATTAAGAATATTGTATAATGGCAAAAAGTAGCAATGGCAAATCAGCAAATCCAGAAACTGTCGTTCAATCGATTTTATTCTCAAATACAAAGATAATAAAACACGAAATGAAATAACGCGTATCTTATGTCGATCTTCATGAGACGTACAACATTGATTTTCAATTTAGCTATTAGCCCACTCGGATGTTAGCTACTGGAATCTGATAAAAAAACCACTCTGATACAATGAGAAATTCCATTAGACGGTACTGGCTTAATGATACCAGTATTTTAAGGAAAATCAGGAGATAAACTAGTTTTTTTTATTAGAAAAGAAACTTCGATAAAATTGGATAAGATTGTAGCGATAAGATCACTATTTCATGTCCTGTGAACTCCCAATTGCACGGTCCCAAACTAAGCAACGCTTGTATTATGGCTGTCGTACCGTACAGTACCGTATAGATCGAATCCCCAATACCCTCGCTGTCCAATGCCTGTTGGTAGCCATCATGCCGATACTGCCTGTAATGTACCATATGTGATCAAATTGAGGTTCTGAATCCCAAACTAATTTACAATATAACATAATAGTACTACAATATGTTTTTGTAAGTAATTTCTAGACATTGCTTGCCGCTTTTAAATAGCTATATTCAATTAATAAAACTCACTACCAACTTTTAGAAACATAAACATTTAACAGATGATCATATTATATATTTTTTGGGGTCGAGTCACCTTCGTCCGTAGGAGAATTAAATACCCTCGAGATACCCTACACGTGACCCTGGGTGGTGCCAACTAGGTGACAACTCTACTGGTGGTAGGCTTCGGCCGTGGTTACTCACCACCCACTGAACAAAGCCATGTCGCCAAGCGGCCTAGCCGTGTTCCGGCATGATGTTCGGTGTTGCCATTCATGTATGGCGGGTCAGATCAGCTGCGCTGCATGTGCCTAGTGAATGTAGCGTCTCGATCTACTGCCGCCTTCCTACCTAGGCAAGTATGCTCCATCGTAGATCTCATTATCATTTACCATCAGGTCAGATCGAGATCAAATACTTGCCTATAATGTAATAAAAAAAAAAAAAAAAAAAACGAAAGCCCAGGACGCGAATGTAGTATAGTATGCGAATGTAGTACAGTATGCGAATGTAGTACAGTACACGAATGTAGTACTGTGATGTAGAAAAGACCTTGATCAATGATTCCAACTAATGATCATGATACTCCTTACTTTAACATTATGTTCAAATTTTCTGTTCAAACACTCTAAAATTACACCGTATTGGGCACTACAAAGATTTTTCGAGAAATTGGTCAATAAGTTACGTTTAACGTCGGTCCCGGTTGATTTATATCTGGCTAACTAAAACACTGAAAATGTCTCCACACAAGAGAGTGAAAAATATCCAAGTAAACACAACATTTTTATTACATGCAGCCGTCTCTAAAGCCGTGTGAGCTACGATGACCGCCATCAACCGATTGAACATGTCACCTATAGAAGACTTTTTCATTAACTAATTGATCCGGACATACTATACGACCTAGTTACTGCTCAGATAGATTATTTTTTGCTTTTTACCCTGGGACTGATCGCTCAAATATCAAGATTTATAATGTTAAAGTGTAGCGTGTGTGCGCTTCGCATGGCAACACACTGGAGCTTACTTTTTAATTTTTTTTTCTAAATATAATGACATTAAAAATAAAGCCGGCTGAGTTTCTCGCCGGGTCTTCTCAGTTGACGTCGCGTTCCGATCCGGTTGTAGAGTTAAGAAAAAAAAATGTTAATGACTATTTGTAAATGCCTATAGGAAATAAACGATTTGACTTTGTCTTAATATTATATCAACGACTTACTTAAATAACCAGTTACAAACAAATCAAATGTGTTTTTGCAAATGTTTGAAATTATATTTTCATAATTTTCCTCGGTCTGAGTATTACTAGGATTACCCCATTCCATTGTTTGGTAGCTATGTAACACAATTTCTTATTTTTGGAATATATTATAAATTTGACAACAATGAGGTAACAATGGTGCAATGTATATCTCTGATTGGTTTTGCTATCATTTAGATACTGTAACAACCATTGGTATGGAATAATAAACCTAAATATTACAATAAAAATAAATTTTAATAAAACATACTGTCATACTATTATTAAGTTTTTTTTTCATTTTCCTATTTAGTTTAACTGTAATTAATAATAAAACTTATTTTAAGGATTTTATCGTGTTTGTTTTTACGGTTCCGAAGTTTTATAATGTGTAGAATATAAGAAACTAATAAATGTTCTTGTCTGGCGAGATTAATATATGTGTGTTTATAATCTATGTAATAAGACTTAATTTTCATAGTTACTTTGTTACATACCTTTGAGGTCTAAAAACTCTTATATAAATCCGAATCGGGAACGAAAGCAATCTAAATATTTTTTCAGTTCGCTGACAACTTTGGCATGTAAAAAGCACCGCACACAAATACAATACCACAGTGTAATAGTTCCTTTTGTAGGAAAAATTGTGACAATTTCTCAACACGATAATAGATTGCTGGGACAAA
Organism: Pheosia tremula; assembly: GCA_905333125.1. NCBI lineage: Eukaryota > Metazoa > Arthropoda > Insecta > Lepidoptera > Notodontidae > Pheosia > Pheosia tremula. The sequence continues at coordinate 3,042,296 of HG995419.1, forward strand.
CGGGGCCGCGATTGAAATTCAATCATTCAAAATGGAAATGGAATAGCGACAGACGCTTGTGCTCGTGCTTCTATTTCCATGCTTTTATTTATTACGCTTCGGTAATTTGTTAACCAAAAATCTTTTGATTCCACGCGCATTGTGCTCCGTTGTATATTCATAGCCTGCTTAAAGACATTAGACTAGACCAACACACTGAATAACATTGAGTAGGTAGGTACACATAGGTATGTATACATGAACATAAATTAGTGGACTTTGTGTAAGACTTAAAATAAGTATTACAAATCTCGGTGGTGAGCGTGCTCGAACGTATTGAATTTTAATTTACATTGCAGTATTAGGTCTAAACTAGTAATTTTTTTTTTGCTTAAAAAAATAACGTCGTGATAGACTTCTATTATTATTTCATCCCCAAATCAATTTGAAAATACTGATAATACGGAGAAGTGTTTTTTACGTTCAAGAATTATTTCGTCCTAGGAATAAAACTGAAACACATTCGTAGTATTCATGAAAAGATCAAACATCATGTTCATCATGATTATCATATGTATCATGTGTATCAGTTCCTTACGAAGCCACCTGTATACTGAGTACGCCCTCAATCCATTACACTACCCATAATACAAGCATTGCATAGTGTTGGTGTAGTTGGTGTGTTCGTCTAGCGATATTGTTATTAGTATAGGTAGAATCGACATTCCATAAAGCATATTTTCGCATATCAATCATAACAGCAACTCACGAATTTGATATTAATTACCAAGAAACGAAAACACCGTGTTCCGTGGCATTACAAATTTTCTTTGTTGATGTGACACAATGGATGTAATTATGTCGGGTGGAGTGAATTTTTAGGGGTGATTCGTCACACGGAACATCAAATTAATTTAATACTTAATAACTTTGAGGGTAAAGTGATAGGGAAGTTGTTGAAATGCCCGCCTTGGTAACGAGGATTGCAGATTCAAGCACCGGCTCGCACCTCTGGTCTTAAGCATCGTGAGGAATCTTGAATATCTGAGAGAACCCCTGGAAAGTCGTGTGAAGTCCACCAACCTGTACTGGGCCAGCGTGGTGGACTGTAGTCTACTCCACCTCGCATTGATAGGAGGCGTCCGTGCCTAACATTGAGACATTAAAAGGGCTGGAATTTTCATCTTCTTTCTTCCCCAAATGAAATGCGATGAAGTAAAATGGATATGATTATGGCATCACCCATAACATAGTGGATATTTTATAATGTTTTATGTCTATTCATTTTCTTTTTTTTTGAATTTTATTGTTTTGTCATTTCTCCTTCATTTTTTAAGATGGCAATACACTACAAAATTATGTCATTTTTCCCAGTGTCCAGTAAAATGTTTATTCGTTATTTTAAATATAAGCACCCCTAATGATAATAATGATGTTGATGAAGATGATATGAAGATAAAAACATTTTTTAGAGAATAAAGCAAAATTGATAACTTCACTGTGCAACTTTCCGCCAAAAAGTCGTCATGTAATTTTTTTATTCGCAAAATAAGATCACGGTAGAGCATATTACAAAATACATAGATACTAAATCTTCAGCAACAGCTTCTGTAAACCAATAGCTCTGGATCTGCCGAAGGCTCTCGTTTCACGTTTGCACTTCGAAATAGCAGCGCGCAACACCTAAGCCGTTTCCAATGGTAGTCCAAAGCCTAGGCTTTGAGAGATCTCGTGATTGAGATAAGACCGGCATTTCGATAAGACCTCCATCGGTAAATCCTACTTAGCAAAACTTCAGCGGGCTGGTAACTAGTTTCAGGGAATACAGGGCATATTATATATGATTTACCTAACGTCCTGAATCTACTATATAGTAATACAGCAAGCATGTTGATTTCTTATATATACGCAAATACTACACATTGAAATAAAACTAATTTTACGGATTTTATCGCGTTTATTTTATGTTTTTTACGTTCGGACGTTTCGGCTGCTTTACAGCAACCATGGTCACGGGAGGACTGAGATGGTTGAGTTCCTGGTGTTATAGTTTGAAACGGTTGGTCAATTATAACAACGTTATATAATTAACTTGATAATTTTATTCTTAGTTTGCAGGTTCGTTACATGGTTTTTTATCATAGGTTAAGAATCAGAGACAATATTATTTTAGTTTTTAAATACATTCATAGACATTAGTTTGTTATAGCCAAGCAGACAATATCGACTAAATCAATTGGAACATGCCCCCAGCCTTGAAAGCACTGCCTTTCAATGTAGATCTTGGTTTTCAGCTACTGGTCCAGCAACGGACAGATTTTTGTGAATGCCCGTCTCACAATGCCTGATGCGGTCTTGATGTCTGCTACTCTTGCAACACCATCGGTCCCTGGGATGGGTTTAATGATGCGCCCAAGGTGCCACTTCAGCGGTGGTAGATGATCGTCTTTGATGATTACGAGCATGTCAGGACGCAGCTGAGATGAGTTCTCCGTCCACTTGGTTCTGATTTGCAGTTCAGAGATGTATTCTTTCGCCCATCGCGACCAGAAATTTTGTCGAATTTGCTCCACTCGTTGAAAGCGCTTGAGCCGATTTGAAGGCGTCTGCGTCAGGTCAGCGTCAGCTGGTGATGTCAGCGGGCGGCCAACCAGGAAATGTGCTGGGCTAAGTGGTGTGAAGTCATGCGGATCTGTAGACATAGGACTTAACGGACGGGAGTTAAGGATTGCCTCGACTTGAGTCAACACTGTGCTGAACTCTTCGTAGGTCAGATGTGCGTTTCCTACAACTCGGCGTAAGTGGTATTTGCAAGATTTGACCCCTGCTTCCCACAACCCACCAAAATGAGGCGCATACGGTGGAATAAACGAAAATTTAATATTTAGACTTGTGGCGTATTCAATTATGTCAGGGGAACATTTAGATAAAAATTTGGAAAAATCATTCATTAAACCGACAAAGTTTTTTCCGTTGTCGGAAAATATCTCACATGGCTTGCCACGGCGTGAAATAAAACGCTTTAAAGCTAATAAATAGGCATCCGTAGAGAGATCACTTACTAATTCTAAGTGGATAGAGCGTGTCACAAAGCAAACAAATAAACAAATGTAACTCTTTATAGTTTGAGCTCCTCTACCTTTGCGATTAAGTATGAGCACCGGCCCGGCGTAGTCAACGCCACACCGCTCAAACGGAAAACCGGGAGAAATACGTTCTTTGGGCAGGTTCCCCATGATGGGGTTGATCGTACGGCCTCTCAATCGACAACAAACTACACAATCGTGAACAACCTTCCTCGCGAGGTTCCTACCACCTAATGGCCACCACGTCTCCCGTAAATTAAATAAAAGCGCCTGGGGAGCAGCGTGTAGCATTTGCTTATGTTCATAACGAAAAAGTAAAATTGTAAAATGATGGTTAGATGCCAACAGCACTGGGTGCTTTTTATTGAACGAAAAATCGACCGAGTTTAGAATACGACCACCGACTCGCATTATTTTATCGTGGTCGATAAACAAACTCAACTTAAGTAAATGCGTATTTTTTAATTTCGTATTTTTCTCTACAGAATCGTATTCAGCGGGGAACGATTCCAACTGAGAAAGTCTAGCCAGTGTGAATACAGATTGTCTCAATTCATCCACAGTGAGAGCGCCAGACCGCCGGCTGCCTTTATTGCGCGCATTGTAAATAAATCTAAGAACATAAGCGGCTGCGCGTTTCATGCGGTTGAATTGAGAAAATCGGCTATACGGAAATAGTGAATTTGGTACCTGGGTAGACACTAACGTGTGTGATATTCCTGATTTGATTTCAGGCAATTCTTCATGCGCGTGATTGTCTGACTCCGATGCTACTTCAGTGCAACTGAACTCGAGTTCACGAAGGAAATTTGGGCCTTCCCACCACAGGGGGGACTGTGGAAGCTCTTGCAAACCGACGCCGCGCGATACCAAGTCGGCTGGATTCTCTCTCCCGCTTACGTGGCGCCACTGAAGTTCCTTCGTCAACTCGTGGATTTCAGCTGCCCTGTTTTGCACAAAAGTTTTTAAAAGATTAGGAGGCATGTGTAACCACCCTAACACTATAGTGGAATCAGTCCAGAACATTGTTGTGTCAAATTGTAAATTAAGCGATCTGCGCACCTTGTCGTACAGTCTGGCACCGAGTAAAGCACCGCATAATTCTAGCCTCGGAATACTGACAGGCTTTAATGGAGCGACCTTGCCCTTGGAGCATAATAGCCTCACTGATACAGTATGGTCGTTGCACACTGTGCGTACGTATACACAAGCGCCGTACGCTGCCTGCGAGGCATCAGTAAAGATGTGTAGCTCCCTGCGTGTAAAGTTGCTAGCTGTGACGTGGCGCGGGATGCGTATGACGGTAAGTGCCGATAAACCACTGACGAACTGGTTCCATGCCCGTGCGACGTCAGCTGGCACTTCCTCGTCCCAGCCCAACTGTAACAGCCACATTTTTTGCAAAAGAATCTTGGCAATCATTACAGTTGGGCTAAGAAACCCTAAAGGATCAAAAATTTGAGATGCATGTGATAGGATAGCGCGCTTTGTTAATTTAGAACTATCACATTTAAATTGTGTATTAAAATAAAATTCATCAGAAGCCGGGTGCCAACCCAGTCCTAATGTTTTACATTGACCGTTGTCGCTTAAATTTAACTTCTCTGAAGCGCTTGAAGTTATAGGTTTTTCAATTTCAAAATTAAAAATCCATTTTCGTAACGGGAAACAACCTGATTGTAAAACCGCCGCGGTTCTCTCGCATAACTGTAGCAGCGTCTCTTTGTCATCTATACTGAGAATCATGTCATCTACAAAAAAATTATCATTAATTATTGTTTGGACCGTGGGATCCGGACAATTAATCGCGAGTTGTTTCAGGCACCTAATGCTCAAGAAGGGAGCTGAAGCGGTTCCATAGGTGACCGTGTTTAATCTATAAATACCTAGCGGCTCAGCTGGGTCGTCGCGCCAAATAATCAACTGTAGATCACGTTGTGATTCGTGAATCAGACACTGCCGGTACATCTTTTCAACATCTGCGCATGCAGTGTACCTATGTTGCCTAAATCGTAATAAAATGGTGACTATATCGCTTTGTAATGGCGGCCCTACCAGCTGAAGATCGTTTAACGACTTGCCACTGCTAGACGCGGCGCTTGCGTCGAACACAACACGAAGCTTGGTTGTCGTGCTATGTTCGCGGAAGACACCGTGATGCGGCATAAAATAATGCGGGGTTCCGTATGTAGGCACGCGTGTCATATGGCCTAAGCTTACATATTCGTGTATGAAATCGCTATATAGTTTTTTCATATTTGGATCGCGTTGTAAACGCTTCTCTAACGCTATAAAACGGCGCTCGGCTTGAGTGAATGTTTCACCCAAGTCGGCCGGTGAATGTTTGAGAGGCATACGTACACAGAATCGTCCGCTACTATCACGCGTAGTATTCTTCACGAAACTATCCTCGCACGCACGCTCCTCGTCGGTACGCGTATCGCATAATATGGGCAACTCTTCTAATTCCCAGAATTTTCGCAGTAAGCTGTCAACAGAATCAAGCGTATTAGTTAAATTGCATTGGATATACCTATTTTGATGCGGATTTAAATCGATAGGCCCTGAAACTATCCAACCCAATTTAGTATTTTGTAAAAAGGGTCCATTTTTTAACCTCATTTTACCATTGTTGAGCAAATCCCAAAATATGTCAGCGCCTAGTAAAATATCAATAGCTTGGGATTCGCAAAACTGCGGATCTGCCAACTGTATGTTGTCAGGAATTGTAAACTGTGCGCTTTGTTTACATACAATGGGCAAAGTAGATGTGATGCGCGGCAACACAAAACATTTGATGCGTGTCGAGTAAGTACTTATGCGCGATTTAATCTCGACATCACATACTTGCGTGGAATGTGTCACTGAATTACCTACCCCTCGAATTTCGTGTGTGGACTGTATTAATTTTGTGTGTAATAAATCGCATAATGAATTTGTAATGAAGCAATGTTGACTACCGCTGTCGAGGAGTGCGCGTGCTACGTGATAATTTTCGTGATCATCAGCTATCTCGACTAACGCAGTAGACAGTATCACCTGTTGCAAAGGCATAGACAAATTGCAACGTTTGTCTATGTGCGCGTTATGTACTTGAATACAACTAACTTGTGGAGAGTTCTCTTGGCTAGTAACCGGACTAACCCCCTGTTCGCTTACATTTGATGCGTATAATGATACAGTTTGATTGCTTGACAAGTCATTGTGAATTAATGAATTATGTTTTTGGTTACATTTGCGGCATGGCCCAAATCTACAATTCTCTAATGAATGGCCTGTGCGCAGGCAATTTTCGCATAATTTATTAGCATGAATGAAATTAAGTTTTACCTCTAAGTTACTGTCTAAAAACTTTTGGCATGCATATATTGGGTGATATGCCGAACACATCAAACAAGGTTTTTTAAAATTAACAATCTTTTCTTGTGGCTTATTGTGAGAAACATTGCAGTGAATCTTGTGGTTGCCATGGGCTGCTGGGGTGAATTTTTTAACATCATTAGACAATTTGTTTCCATGTGACACCAACAATGTTTCTAACATGTCAGCCCGGTCTTTAAGAAATTTAAGCAAATCACTTACTTTAACTGCTGTTTGAGAACTGTGATATAATGTAGTGCCTTTGTATTGCTCCCACTCTCGCTCAGTGGTTTCATCCAATTTTGAGGTCACTATATAAATTATTAATGTATCCCAATGCTCTGTGGGCTCTTTTAATATTTTTAAAGCGCGTAGATTCTTAAGAATAGTATCAATAAGTTTCCTTATATGATGGGGAGACTCTTTAGAAATTTTCTGTATAGTGAAAAGAGCCTTTACATGATTATGTACCAACAGCCTAGTATTGTTGTACCGATTGAGAAGCAATTCCCATGCCACCAAATAATTATCTGCGGAAAACTCAAGAGAATCTATTACTAGCTCTGCACTGCCCTTTAATGAAGACTTGAGGTAGTGGAACTTCTGAATAGCACTTATTTCACTGGATTGATGTACTAGTGAGATAAATGTGTCTCTAAACTCGAGCCAGTGCTCATATGCACCGTCAAAGGTTGGCATGGATATTGTAGGTAACTTAATAGATTGTGACTTGTTACTAGACATGTTGGAAGTGATCTCTCCATTGTTAATCAAGCATTCCACCAATGACATGGAACTGTAATAACTATTCTCAAATAGTTCTCTTTGTGATAACTGATCGTCAAGCTCACTATCACTGACAAATTCCTCAATTTTAGATTGAATACTATTAAACTCGGCGAATAATGCGGATGCGCCTTGTATGCGTAACTTTAAATCAACTTTTTTCTGACTGTCTATGTCATCATGTTGACAATTAGTGATATAATTAGAGAGCTTAGTTAGCCTGCCCTTTAGAATGCCTCTTTTTTTAATAAGGTCGCGAAGAAAAGGGTCATTACTAGTATCAGAGCTAAGCCTGTTAGGCGATTTATTGCGTGAAATAGCACCGTCACATACGCTCATTGTGGTTAGGTTTTAAGAAGCAGAGGTACTTACGGTTTCCCAGTGGTATAGCAGCCGATGCTAGCACGTCACAAAGCTGCTATGTACAAAGAAACCGCGCAAGCATGCACCCCTCATGCACCGAGCCACTGAAAAAGTTCAGACACAGTACACAAGCTGAAGCGGAAAGTTTAGGTTAGGATGGGATGGTTAGCCGTACCCGATGATGCGTTTATGAATCTTCTTCTTCTTATTTTACGAAATATGATGCGAGAATATGATGATTCGTAGATGAATTCTTGGTTGGCGTGATGATGCGACGCCACGATGTCTTCAACCACGTAGCGATGACTTGCAAGACATGACGGATTGCGTTGTCCGTACTCGTCGTAAAATCCGTAGGTCGCTGGCTTTTATCCGGCTCGAAGGACCACATGGTCAATTATAACAACGTTATATAATTAACTTGATAATTTTATTCTTAGTTTGCAGGTTCGTTACATGGTTTTTTATCATAGGTTAAGAATCAGAGACAATATTATTTTAGTTTTTAAATACATTCATAGACATTAGTTTGTTATAGCCAAGCAGACAATATCGACTAAATCAATTGGAACAACGGTCTACCCTCATATTGAATTGTACCGGGGGTGTACAGCAAGTATATTTATATGTAAAACATATAAATATAATTCACATAGCTTTTCGGGAATTGGGATTATATTTTCAGTTGCTTCTGCCCGCGCAATAATCGATTTTGCCCTAAAGCTCAACCCCAATAGGGATAGAGTAATAATATTGTAGTCATATCCCTGTAATTCTAATCTTATGCGCTGGCTTGTAGTAGAAACGCCGTTGAAATTGACTCAGTACTTTTTCGGTGACGCTCGAACAATCTAACCAAATATCCAGATTGCGAACTAGAAAAGTCCAAATGCAAAACACCATTATATTGCATTTTTTAATTATATTGATTGTAAAGACAACCATTGAAAGTTCAATAACTGTTCAGAATAGCATATATTTCAAATTATTTTCGTATATTCCGCATAATATTTAAACCTCAAAGGCACATGTTTAATTATCACAATATAACGTTAGAACGTTTTGCTAAAGTATGTCGAAATTAACAGGAACGATATTATGTATAATTAAGTCACTCATGGCTTCGGTTTATTTTATTTATTGACTGTCTTTGAAGTGATATCGGAATTAAAATAAATTATATAATAATATTTAAATGGTTTTAAATTAAGAAAACAACCAAATCAATTAAGTTACTACAAAAAAATACGATTAGAATAAAAAAAATACGAACATATCTGATATGAAAAATATCTTAGCTGCCAATGAATAAAATAAATATTTAGCCTCATATTTATAGACGTTTTAATCAACGAACTTCACAAAGTTATTGTCTACAAAAAAGGGCATACCGTTGTTATTGGACTAAGCAGGTGGCTTATTTTTTTGTCATAATTACCGACGCCTAAAATCTGAATATTTTATTGATTATGAATAAACGGCAAATAGTCCCCTGTAAATAGAATATACTCATAAACGTTGTAATATTACACAAAAAAAAACCACAAATATAATTATAAACGAACCGAATCAACACCAGTTTTATTCAATTTACAATAGCATTACAAAGCCATTTTTAATTAAATATATTTTTAATTATACTTAATTTAAACAATATTTCTACAATAGATTATTTACTTTTAAGATTGATTTATATACCTGCAAAAATCAGTTGCGCTCCGAGCTACCAAAACTTCGCTGTTACTATAAAAAAAGTTTTATATACCACTGGACTTTACTTAGTCGTACTATAGACACTGCGGGTTTGTCGCACCTAGCTCACAGACACAACAATATATTTATTTAGTATGTTCTCTTGAGTATTAAAAAAGTAATATTTTTGAATTTACAATGGATTGTTTTTTTTTCGAACTTGAACTTTCGTCGCACTCAACTAGTGGGCGATCCGCTCGGCGCCCTACAGTCTACTGCCGTTGGGCGGGCGGTTTCAGCCCTCTAGTTAAGGCGGCAAAGTTTAAGCTGCAATAGAGGCAATTCTCTATACTGTGGAGTTAATTAATCGCAGTTTTGGATTAATTATTATTGTTTTGAAAGTGATAGTAATGGAGTAGTTTTGTAACGCCCGTTAGGATTATGGCAATGTATAGGGGTATATTTAGAAAACATAAACTATAGATAGTAGCTTATAGGAATGAAGTAGGCCAGGTTAGTAGAGTATGCTAGTAGCAGTACTCGTGACTTAGAACGCGTGTATTTTCTTTTTGCCTGTACCGGGGAACTAACCATACCCGCTATAAACCATAATTACTTCTTATGAGCTATTACCGTGGCAAGTTGCATTAAATTAGAAACTTAAACCCATATTTATTCTAGGAAGAAAATAATCCCGGCTATTTTAAAATCTTTTTATTAGCAATCACTGTGTCAACTTACATTGAAGTGAGTCTTGTAGTTATCCAGATATCAAGAAAAGACAGACAAAAATGGTGGATTTGTCTTCTGTAGCGAAAATAGTGTCGTGCCAATTTTTATTTTCCAATATTATAAAATCGACCAATCGGTATGATTGACAGATTAGGGATGGGTATACAAAAATATCATATTTTCGTAACAGAATAAGTAATACCTGAGTAGTTACTTAAATGTAATAAAAAAAATTCAAAGATAATTAGATTGGACATTCAACGATACATTTATAACCATAGATAATGCGCTTTCTTGTCTTTTTATAAGATAATCTTGACACTGGCAAAATACACAATCGTGTGATGCCAAAAACAAAAAAAGTTATATCTTTTCACTCGCTTATGTCATTTGTAAGCTTGATTTATGTATGAAAATTATACCACGTTATTTAACACTCTGATGCGCACATTTTTAATTAAAAGTGGTTTAATTCAACAAATGAATACCCTTCGCAATTAGTAATAAAATATTATGTAGCCAGAAATTTTATTAAATCTACACAATGTATGTAATTAAATCATAAATCAAGGATTGAATAACGAAATAAATTTGAAATGGTTCACCCCTACATGTTGGTACTAAAAATTACCTGGCGATAAAAGAAACATTATGTCAAATATTGGAAGCAAATTGTTTACTTAGCGTATTTATGAGACACATGTAACAGCTGTTTTATATCAGACTAGCTGTTGCCCGCGACTTCGTCCGCGTGGTATTTAACAACGTCTCAACCGTTGGCAACAGCCTGCTCGCGTTCTGATCCCGCGGGACGCATTGCAGATTGTTGCTATCAAACTTTAAGCAGGCGCAGCGCTGCAACATTGGTTTTAATTTTTTTTTGAGAGATCCAATTTTTTTTTCTAAAATAAAAGTAGCCTAAGTTACTCCTTGTTACATCAGCTATCTGCCAGTGAAATTCCCGTCAAAATCGGTCCAGCCATTTCAGAGATTACCCGGAACAAACAGACAGACAGACAGACAGACAGACAGACGGACAGACAGACAGACGGACAGACAGACAGACAGACAGACAGACAGACAAAAATTGTAAAAAATGTTGTTTCGGTATAGGTAACGTGTATACATCCAAATGCACTTAGTAAAAAGCGGTTATTTTAATATTACAAACAGACACTCCAATTTTATTTATATGTATAGATGAGTTTATATTATGGTAAATGTAACTAAATATTTTTTACAGCACGTTTTAGCTAACTTACGAGTATGAAGCCTTGTTTTTGTCAAATTTTCTATCCGGATTCCATCCATGATTATGATCATAAACCTATGGATTTCGAAACTTTCAATCATCATTGATCATATTCATTGTATATATCATAGTTATTTGACACATATTAGAGTGTCAAATACCCCATACAAAGCACGAAGGAGAAAATATTTTATTTGTTAATTGAACCAATTTCAAACAGTGCCAAGTTATTTCAACGTGCTGATTGATTGTGCCAATTTTAACTACATATTTATACTACCAATTAAACTATTTCACCTAACCTAAATACTTTACCTCTACTGGTTAAAAATGTATTTTTTTTTTAAGTTTAGAAATTGAGTTTCAATCAAATATTTTTTGTTCACATGTCAGGGAAAACGACAATGTATTCAATATGCGCATGGTATTAACATTAGATTGAATAATTAGTCTATACCTACAATTAAGCCGGGTACTCACCGGGAGCATTCGTGTGTAATCGTAACGTCTCCACGAACGGCCCAACATGTGCTACCCAACCTGTAGGGCCGATTAGTTGTTTTTTTTTATTACATTCTAGGCAAGTATTTGATCTCGATCTCACCTGATGGTAAGTGACGATGAGATCTACGATGGAGCATACTTGCCTAGGTAGGAACGCTACATTCACTAGGCACAAGCAGCGCAATTGATCTGACCCGCCATCCATGAATGGCAACACCGAACATCATGCCGGAACACGGCTAGGCCGCTTGGCGACATGGCTTTGTTCAGTGGGTGGTGACTAGCCACGGCCGAAGCCTACCACCAGGTTCCTACCAATCGGCATGTAGATAAGTAGCCAACTCGCCTCTTGACATGCCAATTTGGAGGGACCCTATACAGTGTATGTACATTACATACACTGCATACATATTTGTTTACGGAGATATAAATATAAGTATTTCGTTTATTTTATGTTTTTACGTTACCGATGTTTCGGCTGCTTTACAGCAACGAGAACCTAAAACATAATATTAACGCGATAAAATATGTAAAATAAGTTTTATTTCAATATTGCAAGTGTGTTTAAGTATTGAATGTGGAATACAAAAAGTGACCAACGCTGATTGCCAAAGAAACAAGATTACTAAGACAAGGAGTGTAGTTGTAAATCTCTAGGAACGAAATGAGACTCGTCTGTCAGTGAAATAAAACTAATTTGAAGGAATTTATCGCATTTTTTTATGTGTTTTACATTCCCAATGTTTCGGTTTCCCTTGAAATTACAATGTGTAGTGTTCGCGTTAATATAAGAGAACGTCTATCAGTGTTAAGGAATCACTGAAAAGGGAATGCATTCTAGTTTTCTGTGTGTAAACCCAACATTAGCATATGGTGTGGAAACGCTCTTAATCATACAGAGCCAAGTCCTAACTCAAACTTTACCGAACGCGTTTGGGCGACAACTGCTATCGCGCTCGCTCACTTCCCGAGAACAAAGTTTTCGTACGACAGAACGCGCAAGTCGACGTGAACTTGGAATGCAATTTACTTGTGTCGAACTATGAACTGTTTGTAGAAGTCCCGAGCTTGTCGGGGTTCCAACAAAATGATTGTTATAATATTATTATTATCATCGGAAATTCTGTTGGAGATATTATAGTGCACAAGTATGTGGACAAGCACATTACGTACTCTCCAAGACACGAACAAGTGATAATCATGGTTGAAAAGGAGATTCGCATATGAAATCAAGAAATACCATAGGTGCAAGACGGGGCTTAAACATGCGACTCTCGTTACCGAGGCAATCGGTCTACTAACTTGGTTATCACTGAATAGCACTGATTAAAAATAAATATTAGTGTTATTACTTCGTAAGCACAAACTTTTTGAATATAATAAAGGAATTTAAATATAATAAAATGTTTATAATATGTTCAAAGATTTATTGAGTATAAATTAGAACATCATTTTTCGTTTGATATACATATCTATCATCAGTTATGTAAATAATTTTAGATCTTATTATGAAATAATAATACTCGTATAATATCACCCTAAAGGTAGTTAAGGGCTGCAACTGAGGGATTTCGGAGGAGATGGGTCTCGTCAGGAAAGTCACAAGAAGGGAGAACATTGGAGACTTTATTTGCCTCCAACAAAACAAGTGCTTCTGAATAAGTCAATCTTCAGAAATTGCTGATCAAAAACTGAAATTAAAAAGCTGTGAAAGTGGTTGTTTTGCTGCATCGCTGAAACTCAGGTTGTCTGACGTCATCGACCCTTCATCGGCTTCCACGCTCAGCCTTAATGCTTGTTTATTAATAGTCAGGAAATGGTTTAAAATTGAAGTGATAGCGATTTTAATTTTACTTGACTTTTTTATTTTTATTGTCAAAAATAAAGAACGTCGTCTTCATTCCTGGCCTCATTGATGTGACAAGAATATGTTTGAAATCAATTGTCATACGCCAAGGAATTATTTGGTATGATTCGGAACACCTCTGAACTCAGTTCGAAGCTTACATGCAGCAGACAATCCAATACTTATGAATGTGGTTTCAAGAAACTATTTTTAATTCTACAACACGCGTTAACTACAAAGCGATTAAAACTTGATTTAAGCCAACTCTATCATATATAGAAAGCGCTTGCAAAATATTTTATGTACCGACGCTATACTCGCACCACCTCGCCTTGCGTGGAGTCATTGGGACCCACTGGGTTTTTTAACCAACCTCAAAAAGGAGGTTCTCAATTTGGTTGTATTTTTATTATTATTATTATAAAATGCCTGTACAGATATACTGCTGCACCTCTACCTGCTGCTACCTCAGGTACTAATTCTGGAAAAAAATGTGGACAGAAAAATGAGCAAAATTGTAGACAAATAATTGTTTGAAGCATGTATGAACTGTAGAGTCATGTTTTTTTTTTTTTTTTAATTACTCCTATATTATAATTAGAGTCATCCGCTCATGAATTGAGTCTATATAACCTCTTTGACGAAGGCATTAGACGATGATTTGTGAAAACGGCCACATTAAGCCCCTGTTTATTTTCAGTGGCGTACCTACATCACCTGGCTGTTCAAATCTGTAGAGCTAAGATGTTTTCTTAAATCATAAACTAGCTATAGTATTCAAAACTTACTAGACGTGATCGTTCAAGGGATTTGGGGATTTCGTCTGAAAAAAAACAGGTCTGGTTCTTAGGGAGAGTATTATGTTAATTGATTTCTTATAATAACGCGAATATTACACATTGAAATAAAACTTATTTTAAGTACACCTCAGTGCTTCATTGATCATGGTTGCTGTAAAGCAGCCGAAACGTTGGGAACGTAAAAACATAACATATATGCGATGAAATCCATAAAATTACATTTATTTCAACCAAATTTAATTTAAAAAAAACAGAATGAGTATATTTTTATTTATGTAGATTGTAGACCATTAAGTATAGTAATTATGAATCGTCAACATTTTTACAATATGCTAAGCTACAACTTTACCACCCGTTCGGAATGCCGTGCCTATAGAGAACGGGCAAGAAACTCCATAGTTGCTCTTTTTAAAAAGATCCTTTCCATTTTTGAGCAGTACATTGTTATGGGTATGTGAGAACAATGTAGGAACGGCTAGGCAGACTATAGTAGCTGGTATTATTATGTCTACTTATAAGCGACCTAGTTCTATTATTTTTTGGAACTTACGTTGTAAATACTTTTAATAGCGAGACCTACACGCTCGGGGGAATGATCACATAATAACAACACAACAAACTGCCCCAGACTCTAGGAATTTAAATTTATAAGTCGCAAATATTCTGTGTAGTGTAGACTTTCATGTTGCAAACCGCAAACTGCTAAAGTTATTATATTTTGTGTGAAGTTTGGATATTAGTCGAGATATAAGAGGGTTTGTTTTTAAGTCCATGTCTGGTTTTATAGTATATTATAATAGAGGGGTGATGAATGCCTTATCAACTTACATCGTGATACATGAGGCGGGCCTAGTCCCAATTAAAAAAAACTTGCAATGGATTGAGAGCGATCCTAGTATATAATAACTTAGAAGTGAAAGTCAAATTATTTATTTCGTATAGACCAACGGGGGGCATTTAAAAATTGTAATTTGTTTTTTTCGTAACTCTACAACCGGATCGGAACGCGACCTCAACTGAAAAGGTCCCACAAGAAACTCAGCGGGCTTGTCTTTTTTATTATAGTTCTTTTTTATCGCCATTTATGGTACAACTGTTCATTATTATTGTTTAGCTCCCGTGTGCTGCCTATTTAGGTAGATATTAAACATTCATGGCTGTGATCGTCGTGCTCATCAAACAAAGTTTGCCTTTACCGGGATTCGAACCCAGGATCCTCGATATATTATGACCACTTACCTACCGACGTCGACCTAATTAGCGCAGTTGGGTTCGAATCCTGGTAGGGACAAACTTTGTGTGATAAGCATGAATGTTTCTATCCGAGTCATGGATATTTAATATCTATATAAGTATTTTATACTGAGTTCGCCCTTAGTACATTGTACGATACCTATAATACAAGCGTTGCTTAGTGTGGGACCGTACGGTGTGTTCGTTTAGCGAAATTATTATTGGTATTGCCGATACCGTATTATGGCCATCGAGAATACTAGGTACCTTTTCAGTAAACCCAAATGATTAAAAGTAATACAATAAATCACCAATTTCAATTCAAACATTATTAAAATCAAAACGAATGAAACTAAGGCGAGACGTCAAAACAAATAAAATATAATTATTAGCTAGAGCCCGTGCAAACATTTTCTCAAAAGGAAAATATTTGATAATGAAATTCAATATTAACTCCAACATTACTGAATTACCATTAAAACCGTTTTGTGTGTATTTTCATAATTTTTATTAACATCGTTATAATGTTACGAGGGCAATTTGTTTATAGAGGAGGCCCTGGAATTAATTATAACAAAGCCAGTTCAATCAATTATGTATAATTCGTTATACCAGTGCTCGGTAGATGTCGCTAATCTAAAATTAGCTCGCGGTGTTGATGTGTTGGTCTTTCATCTACACTCTAGAGACCATTTTTATAGGAAGCAATATATCTACATACCCCCACATTAGAGACTTCACCGTGAAGTCTCTAAAATCTTTACGGCAATATTATTCCAATTAGCTAACCAGTTAATTAATAGAGTAAATAAAGTACCCAAGTTAATCAAAATAATCGTCCCCGAAGCGTTGGGCGCCTTGACCCAAATCCTTGTAGCTATTAGTGGCTATCAGTGTCTGTAACAGAATGTGACCAGCGGGAGTAGACTTTTCAGAATGTGTGTGTACACATTATTAAGACCTGTCAGACTCCCGACAGAGGGGGACAGAGAGAGAACAACACACACCGACAAACACATAGACACATTTGTCAACTAATAATTTAAAAAAAACCTTTACTATATCTCCGGCAACACAATCGAGTCATAATCTAATTGCAATGGCAACATAATGTCAGTTTTCTCAGGTTTCTTTTAATCTGTTATTTACTGTTTACTATGCCATTGCAATTTTATTTTGAGAGCAAAATAACAACCTTATTGGCACAGTAATGCTTTCTATAACGCCAGGGTTGACTTCTGGTACGGGCAAACGGTGATGAGCATGAATGCTTGTACCCAGATCATTGAGGCTTAACTACTAGTACAAGTGTTGCTTAGTCAGTGTGTGCGTCCGGCAATTATTAAAAGGAACCGTACCGTAGTCTGTACGTACCCGGGATCATCTGACGCATTTTATCTCGACATTCGGCCCACGTCCGTGCGGGTCGTCCGCGGATATAAATCTACAACATTAATATACGGTACAACATTCGAGCGTTTGGCAGGGGACGCGCTCTTTTGGCGGAAAAGTTAATTGCAGGAATTTAACTTCGTTTACTGGGTTATCGGAATGTTTTTTTTTTGTTCGTCATAGAATGTGAGGCTAGGAAAGTAAAGTAGGTTACTAGATGGAATACATATTATTTTGTCCACCAACCCGCACTGGGCCAGCGTGGTGGACTAGGTATGGCGTAATCCCCCTCGCATTGAGGGGAGGCCCGTGCCCAACAGTGGGATATGAAATAGGATTGGTATTATATTATTATATACATATTGTTACGATGCGTAAAAGAGATATCGATAACTTGTGAAATAGTCATCGAAGCTTCTCGAAACAAAAACGCATCGTCAGGTCCATGGTCCCCTATCGATCTGTGAAGAAAGATCTAGAATCATCAACAATGTTGCAACCAGCTTCCGGAACGTACCTCGTATTATTTTTATTAAGATTACTAGTAAACAAAAGGCGAGGACAATGGGATTCCCGGAACTAGGAATTCCCGGAATAATACCGATTTGGCGAATGCAGCTACGTACACTAGAACATTCTTGCCCCTCCTTATTACCGTGTAAATAAGGGTCATTTTCCTTATGGATTATTTCTGTTTAGTGGGTTTTTATCGACACCTTACTGGAAAGATCCACCCTTGCTATTTTCGGATTATAAATAGTGTGCAGGACCAGCGACGAGACAGTTTCTATTCGAAAGCGATAGTGAACACATTTCTCGGAAGCGAACTAAGAAGACTATACGACGACTCTAGCGAAGACTGTGGACTACTGTGTTTCAAAGTGACTTGGTGTATTTTTATTTGAGTGTTGAACTAGTTAGTGCTCTGGTGTGTACTATATTGCCTAGTGTGTGGAGAGCGATTAAATTTATTTTCACTTAATCGGCATTTAATTAACCCCGCACGTAACAATATTATATAAGTAATCTAATTCAGTCTTAAATAATATAGATGTTACTTACGTGTCGCCACGTTACACGCTTTGTAACTTTATCCAACGTCATATATTACTGCGCAAAGCAATACTCTTGTGCGGAGTACTAAATGACGTTTGATAAAGTTATAAAACGTCTATAAATTAGGGGGTACAATTACATTAAGAAATGTCCTAGCCCGGTAGGTAATTGGGGAGGATGAAACTGACTCAAATGTTAAATAGCTGCCTATGTATAACTTTTATACATAATCCCGTTTGGAACGCTTCAAAACTCAAGTACTTCCTTCTCTTACAGGTATTAGTTATATTAGGATTTATACCTTAAGACATCGAACCAGTTATCCAACTAAAACCCAATCTGAAACACAGATCTAATGACAGTTTAATAACATTTGTCGATTTAAATTCTTGAGAGAAATATCTGAGTTTAATTTCTACACCAATTTGAGCAATCGCTCCGATACGTAAAGAGAAAAGTTTCTGTTAGATAACGGTCGGGAGTGAATGATTGTTCCTAACTTTGTATTATGAGTACTTGCGGGCGAATCGTGCTAGATTGGTTTAAGAGCATATTCCATTCAGAAACTAGTACTGCATAATAATTGCAGTTTCTATGCTAGCTAATGTATAGAAGTAATGACATATGGTACCGAGACGCGGTCGCTTACTATGGGCCTGATAAGAAGGCTCAAGGTTGCTCAACGCGCAATGGAGAGAGAGCCATGCTCGGGGTTTCGCTACGAGATAGAATCAGAAATGAGGAGATCTGTAGACGAACTAAAGTAATCGACATAGCTCAAATAATTTCAAAGTTGAAGTGGCAGTGGGCAGTGCACATAGCTCGCAGAACCGATGGCCGTTGGGGTAGAAAGTTTCTAGAATGGCGACCACAAATCGGAAGACGCAGTGTAGGACAGCCCCCCACAAGGTGGACCGATGATATCACACGCGTAGCAGGAAGCCGGTGGACGGGAGTAGCGGAGGACCGTGATGTGTGGAAGTCATTGGGGGAGGCCTATGTCCAGCAGTGGACGTTTTTCGGCTGATGGATAGATAGAAAGAATTTTTAAATGGAACTAATATTATCAAGTTTAAAAAATAAAATAAACACAGGCATGGATTATACGAATAGGATATGGCAACAGTTAATAAGCACAGCCAACAGTTGATAAGCAATGGTCTACATTTTGAACACTACTTCAGAATCAATTGTTGGTTTAGGATCCCTCAAGGGCTATTGTAGTTCCTGATTGAGATAATAGGGTGAGTTCTGAACTAATTACTTTGGAAGTTGGTTTTTGTAATAGTTACAATGGCATTTAGGTTTGTAGCATGCGGTGATTTGTTTTTGATAGTTAAACCTCGATTTCAGCGCCATTTCCATAGGCAAATGTTTTACACATATTTCAGACTGACAATGTTATGTTATGTTATTCAGATTTCATGTTTTCATGCCATGTGGTTCATGGCTTTTACCAATATCCTATGACGAAACAGAAGGAATCATAAATATTTTTGGGCTTACCTACACACACAAACACACACACATACAAAAAAATAAATAGAAATAACAAAAATGCACACAATATCGGCCTACAAACAATTCTCTACAAATTCACTTTTTTATTGCAATAAAGAAATGTGTAAACCATAATAGGTATATTAAACTCAGATAAAAACTTGCAATATCAACAGAATTATTTCAACGCAAACAAACGCGAGTCTTAAACATTTAACAAATACGCGGAGAGAGATCCGACCAAGGTAACCGCGTGCATTTTAATACAAAAATATAAGGGATAGTGTTGAATGAACTCCCACAGTGAGGGTCCCGCTTATCGCTACCATATTGACTTAATTGAAATAAGATTTAAAGAAAAGGATTAATTTAAAACAAGGCATGACAAAGTTGATACCTATTATTCATGTGCTATGTTGTAAAATCAAGATGGTAAAGAGAGGAGAGAAGAAGAGACGAAAAGCACAAGCGACACACTCCCACCAGAGGCTTTTTCACTTGGCACGTATTCTAGAGTACAACATTGTTAAACAAAAGCTGACCTTAAACTCAGTAAATTAAGTATAATGTCGAACGAAACACAATGATCATTTCATTTAATCCCGCGTCAGTTTTGACAATTCCATTTTTAAAGTCCCGAACCCTAAAACGTGTTTTCAGCCTTTTTCAAATATTTGTTCAATTTACATTCCATTACGCAGAGCCTGGGGCGCGGTGGAGACTAAATAATTCTACTTGCAGACCCATCTTAGATGTCTATTAAACCTCGTGTTATTTTAAATGTTCAATGTTTATTAGTTACACGCTGTATGTTCTCAACAGAATGTTTAAATAAAAATCCCTTTGAAATCAATAATTTTCTTGTGATTTATTGTAGTTGTTGTAATATCGATTCACAGAGAAGGTAAGTGACATAGCGAAGTAAAAGACCATAGAGGCGTGAAAAACATAGGCATAATAAAAAATAGTGTTGGGCGTAAACATCCTCCCCCTCGTTGAAGCTCTGCAAATGATCTTCAACCATATAAATCCTCTGCGGACGGAAGCGGACAAAGACGAGTCAGGGGGCGTCGTAGACATCCTTTGGTGGTCCTTATTTCGGCAACTCGGACTACGTGATCTGGTCCGGGATACAAGGCTTCGACTCGACCAAGGCGCCAGCAAAGTGGTGGTGAATTATCTTCCTGGAGTAACACCAAATCACCAATTTTCAAACTTGTGGTATTTGTACGCCATTTTGTTCGGTGTTGCAACTCCGCCACATATTCCTTTTGCCATCGCAACCAAAAATGTTGCCTCAGTTGCTCGAGGCGCGCGAAACGCTGCAGCCGATTCAAGTTTTGCTCAGCGACTGGTGGTGATGGTAGTGCAGTTAGTGATCGGCCGATTAAAAAGTGCCCTGGGGTAAGAGCAAGGAAATCGTTTGGCGAGGGAGACAAAGGACACATAGGACGGCTATTGAGTATGGCCTCGACTTGAGCGAACAAGGTAGTTAACTCTTCAAAAGTTAGATGACTATTGCCCATAACGCGCTTAATATGATGTTTAGCCGACTTGACGCCAGCCTCCCATATTCCACCGAAATGAGGAGCGTATGACGGAGAAAAGTAAAATTTTATGCCCTCCTCACTTGCAAAGTCAGATAAATAATTTTTACTTGTCTTGATTAATTCACCAAACTCTCTGGCCGCGCCAACGAAGTTACCTCCGTTATCGCAAAACACTTCCGCTGGCTTGCCACGGCGAGCTACAAAACGACGAAAGGTCATAATGAACGCATCTTTGCTAAGATCACTAGTAGCTTCTAAATGTATGCATTTGTATCTTAAGCAAACGAACAAGCAAAGATAGCATTTAATTACCCTTGATCCACGCCCTTTACGATTTAGGATATGAAATGGGCCTGCAAAATCTATTCCTACAGTATTAAAAGGAAAATTAACGGTGACGCGTTGAGTAGGTAGGTTTCCCATGAGAGGATGAATAGTCCTACCCTGAAGACGCCTACACATTACACAGTTATGTACAGTACGGCGAGCAAGATGTCTGCCGTTTATGGGCCATATGCTCTCGCGAACGAGAGTTAAAAGCAGCTGTGGGCCAGCGTGCAGGTTACGTTTATGCTCATGTTCGAAAATTAGACGAGTCAAATGATTAGACGAGTGCAGAAGAACAGGATGTTTTTGCTCATAATTAAGATTGGAAGCTTCGATTCTGCCACCAACACGAATAACTTTGTTCTCAGAGTCAAAAAAGGGAGTCAGTGATAGGATACTCGATTTTGGGCTCAATGACTTTCCGCTTGACAATAATGCATATTCAGTAGGAAATGACTCTCTTTGAGATAAGTTGCAAAGATACAAAAAGGCGTTATTTAATTCACAAATGTTTAAACTGGATTGTTGCTTATTATCAGGATTTTTTAAATTATTAATGAATCTTAAAACATAGGCAATGGCTCTTTTTAACCTATTAAAATTTGAATATTTTAAGAAATCAATAAATGATTCGTCTTTATTTGTAGCTATGTTAGATTTGACTTCAGGAAGTTCTATGTTGGTCTGAGAGTTTAAAATAGGCCACTCCAACTCGGGCAATAACAAAAAATTTGGGCCAGACCACCAAATATCAACATTTTCAATTAGATCTGGTCTAACACCTCTGGATATGAGATCAGCTGGATTTAGTGAAGTAGGCACGTAGCGCCATGAATTGGAATTAGTCAGGTCACATATCTCTGAAACTCTATTTGCTACGAAAGTTTTTAAATCTCGAAAACTCGCCTTTAGCCATCCCAATACAACACTTGAGTCGCACCAGTGATAGCAAGAAATGATTTTGCTACGCAATGAATCAAGGACAGTCTTGCATAATCTAGCTGCGAGTAGAGCTGCGCAGAGTTCGAGCCTTGGGATAGTGGTCACCTTTATTGGCGCGACCTTGGACTTTGCACAGAGTAGTTTGACAGTGACGTTGTTGTCTGCGTCTACACTCCTGACGTAGACGCAGGCACCATATGCAGATTGAGAGGCATCACTGAAAGAGTGCAATTCAATTAGAACAGGATTAGGGCATAAAACTAGTCGGGGTATGTGTAGATTGCCAATAGATGGCAGTGAGGTTGCAAAGACGTTCCATGCAGTCGCAATATTGTGGGGAACTGGTTCATCCCAACCTAACCTTTGTAGCCATAATTCCTGAATTAGCATTTTAGGTATAATTATGCATGGACTCAACAGCCCCATGGGATCAAAAATCTTGAATGAAGAAGACAAAATGTATCTTTTCGTTACATTGCTACTTTCTGAAGGGATTTTAAATGAAAAGTGCATATCATCGGAATCTGGGCTCCAGCCCATGCCTAGAGTGCTAGAGGATTCACTAGTGATTAGTTTTTCCGTATTACTCGCTTCAACAGCATTGAATAGAGAGGGTAAGTTTGTTTTAAATTTACGTAAGTTGAAACAACCACCTTTCAAAGCTTCAGTGACAGTTTTATGTATATAACCTAGCTCTTCCTCTGAATCACAGCCCGTATAGAGGTCATCTACGTAGAAGTCATTTTGTATGATGTCCTTTATTTTCTGATCTTTGCACTCCTCCCCTAACTGCCAAAGACATCTGGTGCTCAAATAGCTGGAGCTTGCAAGGCCATACGTTATGGTATTCAACTTGAACGTCTTAATGGGAGTAGATTCATCTTCTCTCCATAAGATGAGCTGAAGATTTTGGTCATCCTGATGTAC
This sequence comes from Pheosia tremula, assembly GCA_905333125.1. Taxonomy (NCBI): domain Eukaryota; kingdom Metazoa; phylum Arthropoda; class Insecta; order Lepidoptera; family Notodontidae; genus Pheosia; species Pheosia tremula. The sequence goes on from HG995419.1 coordinate 3,065,623, forward strand.
TTGCACCTGACGATACATTTTTTCTATATCGCCAGTGAGCACATATTTGTACTGACGCGCTCTGATCAGAATAGAGAGAAGAGAATCCTGCATGTTTGGGCCTATCATGAGGATATCATTGAGGGAAGTGCCTGATGTAGTAGGAGCGGATCCATCGAACACGACACGTGTTTTTGTAGACTCACTGCTGGTTTTAAAGACAGCGTGATGACATAAAAAATAAGATGGGTCAGGCTTTAGTATAGGTGATTCAGAGAGATGATTTAAATTTGAATATTCGCGTATGAACTCTATGTATTGAGATTTAACAGTGGGCTGCTTATTAAAACGTTTTTCTAGATTAAGCAAGCGTCTTTTAGCAAGAGTATGCGAATCACCTAAGCAATTGGGTGATTCCTTCAAGGGTAGTCGAACACAAAACCTGCCTGAAGGTAGTCGAGTAGTGTGAGCTATAAAATGGTTTTCACATTCCCTTTCACTCGCACTTAGGGTGACTCTGTGTGGCAGCTCTTCCAGCTCCCAAAACTTGGCAATTTGTCTGCTCATGATATCATCATCAGTTTCATAATTAATAGCATGATGACATTGAACAACCAAGTCTCCAGGTTTAGTAGGTTGTCTTAGGTTTGGATGGATAGGACCAGCTATAAGCCAGCCAAACTGGGAGCTTCTGATCTTGGGAAGATTAGGACCGAGAGAACGCTGCTCGCAACCAAGAATATCCCAGAATAGGTCTGCACCCAGCAGAATATCAATTGCCGCAGGCTGGTTAAATTTAGGATCAGCCAACTGGAACTCCTGTAGCAATGAAGTATATTGACTTATATCAAAGGAAGACTTAGGCAGGTTGCCTGTCAGTTCATGAAGCACTAGACAGTTAGCCATGATGTTAAAAGAGTTGTGTAGAGAGATTAATTTGATCAGGCAGCTCTCAGTCACCTGGTTGTTTGTGGAATTTCCTATACCTATTATGTTTATTTTATTAATGGCATTGGTAGTTAATGCTAATCTGCTTTGAAGAGATTTTGTTATAAAGGAGGATTGGCTCCCACAGTCCAGGAGAACACGCACTCTCTCAGTCTTGTTTGTTTGTGGATTGCATACCTCAACGATAGCAGTGGATAACACAACTTCATTGCACAGTTGCCTTGAAAAGTTAGATATGGATTCCTGAGGTGCGCTTTCATTGGTAGTAGTAGAAATGGTGGGAATATGAAGTAAAGTGTTGTGCCTTCGTCTACACTCACGACATGGCCCTAGACGACAAACGCGGACAGAATGTCCTTGGCGTAGGCAGTTACTACATAGATTTAATTTAGACACTTCAGCCTTTCTATCTTCTACATTTTTGGCTCGGAAAATGGGGCAATCATAAATTCTATGTTCTCCATCACAAACAACACATTTGGAATAATTTGGGACTGAAGTATTTTCAGTGGAACATGCAAATGATTTAGTTTGTGGATAATTAGGTTTAATTACCTGGCGAAGATGAGTAGGTTTAGCAAGAACTTGGGATTTACTCCGGTTTAATGATTCTAGGACATCCGCACGATCAATTAAGAATTTATGAAACTGTTTTAAATCAGGAATATCATCTAAACTATTGCGATATTCTTCCCACTTTGCAAGGGTACAATCGTCCAGTTTTGTGCACATAATATGAATGACTAATACGTCCCAATGCTCAGTGGGTTGCTTTAAACTTGCTAATGCGCGTAGGTTTTTTGTGACATGGTCAACTAAGAAACGTAAAGATTGTTCAGACTCACGAGTGAAAGCATTTATATTGAGTAGAGAATTTAGGTGATGTTTTATTAATTGGCGTTTATTGTCGTAACGCTCACATAGTAATGTCCAAGCGGTAAGATAATTATCGTTTGACACTTCTAGATTAGATACGATCCTAGCGGCATCACCTTCTAAGTAAGAGATGAGGTAGTGATATTTATGGATGGGCATGATGCGCTCATTTTTATGAATTAATGATGTAAACGTGTCGCGAAACTCAAGCCAGCGAAAGTATTGGCCATCGAATTTGGCAATCTGAATTTGTGGCAATTTAAAACTCACGTCCTGATGATTAGGAGAAGATTGAGCGGAGACTAGAGATGAATTGAGGCCCTTGTTGACATTGTCCTTTCCTAATGTTGGGTTGTTGTTTTGTATTATGCTATGGGCAATGACTATGTTGCTAATGAATGACTGCTCAATGTCATCCCTCTCATCAATCTCCTCAGACAAATAATTGGAGTTTAAAATTTCTATTTGACTTTGCAAGTCGTTGAAGCTGTTCGACAAAAGTTCAAATTTATTTAATTTTAAATTTAATTCATCCAATTCAGTTGGATTCATCACTTGTTTAGAAGTTAAGCGGGATAAATAGTTTTTGAATTTAGTAATTTGGCCTTTAATCGAACTGCGTCTAACAAAAAGAACTTGTAGTGCTGACGACGCATCAATCCTACTAGCTTCGCTTCCATCACTCTTATCTTTACTCATTATGCACTAATATTTATGTATTTAATGTAAATTTGCTGAATGTTTAGTTTTATAAATAGAATGAAGTTTATAGCAGAGCTATGGAAACAAAGATAGTGAGTGAACTATAGTAGACTAAATGATAAAATAAAGCATTCTCACGCTCCTCATAAAGGCAGAAATAGGCAGGCAGCGTCGCGTGGGCTAGCTAGTCGCACGCGGCTCGCGTTGGCAATGATAACAGTTATTTTGTTATCAAGGCGCCAGGCATCAATGATTTCTGAAACGGATCGGCGCAAGTATGTTTATATCTCGTGAATTACCTTCGTTTTAATTAATTACTTGTAGGATTTTTATTTTTTATAAAGTTTTAAATGTCAAACTTAGATAAGTACATATATTTTTTTTCATAAGCCAATTTGAAATATTCGCAATTGGGCATAAATTTATAGAAAATAAGCTACTCACTCGATAAGTGACGTTGAATAGATGATAGCCCTTTAATATTTATTACAATAAATAGCCGGATTGAATGTATTTTGCTTATTTTTATGCTTACTTGTTCATAAATGGCGTCGTGACAATGAATATGTACTTTTATGAAAATGATGAATTTGAAACACAACTAGACCTTGTTAACTCAAGTCAAGAGGGTGTATTGGATCGAATTGTTATATGGAAAGACGGGAAGGGCACTTATCTGCATTGGCCTGGCTGCGGAGTGGTTTTGCACTTTTGCTTTCGGTACTTCGGTTTTTGGTTTCCGTAATAAGTATGGATATATCTGAGGTTCTGTCTTGCGGTCGCCACTTTCTGTATGTTCTCAACAGAATGTTTAAATAAAAATCCCTTTGAAATCAATAATTTTCTTGTGATTTATTGTAGTTGTTGTAATATCGATTCACAGAGAAGGTAAGTGACATAGCGAAGTAAAAGACCATAGAGGCGTGAAAAACATAGGCATAATAAAAAATAGTGTTGGGCGTAAACACACGCTGTAGTCTATTTAGATGTGGTGATAGAGTTAGTTTCAATTAACTTACTAAAGACAGTGTTGTGTCTTAGTAAATTATAGTGTTCGATAGGTTGCGTTGATAGTTTATATTCATATAGACATAGTCTTCATGACCATGAGAAAATCATCCTCATACATCAGTAATATACGTACGCGTCCTTCCACTACCCTAACGATGCTGATACATGCTATTGGCAATATGGTATGTCATATTTAAAAATAAAAACGCATCAAAGCAACTTTTTAGTTGAAAGCGCGCCTTATGAAAGGGATGACTAATAAAACATGTAACAAGCTGATTAAGAATTTGTATAATATGGAAGATGTATTTCGGAGGACATTTACAAGTTATTCCTGTAAAGCAACATTGCCGTCGTATACCTTAGGAATTGGAATCGACCCCCTGATTACTTAACTTGCAATATTTGCTTTCCAATTGCTAATTTGTATACCGTAGCGCTGCGATTTCATACAAAGTTGCGATTTGAAAGCCAATATCGCGCGATTATTGATGTTGCGTTGATATCGCTCAGGCTAGGCAAGGCAAGCGTTTGTTGAAGTACAACAATAAAAAAACCGACATTGTATTTAAATGTGTTTGCATCGTTTTAAAACTATAAAGTGAGTGTTGCCACTGTAAATCCTGGCCCAAATACAAACTGGGCGAGCGCCCGAAGCACCACAGCTTACAATGTCAACAGTCCCGCGCAAAATGCAATATAAGGTTGCCACACATGAAGAAACAATATCAATTAAGCATTAAGATCACTGCAGTTACAGTTTTTTTAATAACCTAACCTAGCCTAACATCATCCACGTAGACTTAAAAAAATATTTAAGCTGGATAATCTCGATTAGAATATTTTGTATTCTCTAATGTGTGTAATGTTTCTTGTAAGATAATTAAGAAAAAAAATTGTAATAGTATAGTCATACCAACTATTTTAAATGATCTGCTCAAATATGTATCAAGATACATATTAACCGCACGCATATTAAAAACCAACCAGCGTTGTAAGTCTTTGAATCGTTAAAGAACCGTACCAGAGCTTACGTTCGAATTTACCTTGCCAGGAATACCGCCAACCCTACAGTATTGCTACACGAAAATGACACCAAACGCTTTTTAATATGAGACTGAGTAAATGACCGTCTCTCATTTCGTTTCAATATTGCAGTTGTGTTTTGTTCACAGTACAAAGTATATAAGGCTTAACAAAAGTAATGTAAAATAGTTTAACCAATGAATTACTCAAATATATAGGCTCCAGTTGATACATAAAGAATTGTGTAAATGATGTTTTTTATTTTTTTTAAAGCGAGGCGACCCTATAGCGTTTGGCCGTGCGCTCAGTACAGGGTGGAGTTCTTTTTAATGTCTAATATTTAGAATTGTTTCTTTTGGAATAATAATTCTATAACCCATTGTTAACCCTGTTTAAATATGTTACACCTTATATGTAACGCTGAAGGAAAACATTGTGAGGAAACCTGCATGCCTGAGAGAACCCCTCGAAAGACGTGTGAAGTCCGCCAACCCGCACTGTCCCTCTCGCATTGATGAGAGGCCCGTGCTCAACAGTCGGACATTAAAAGGGCTGGTATTATTATTTATTTACTAGCTGTTGCCCGCGACTTCGTCCGCGTGGTATTTAACAAAGACAACCGTTGACAACAGCCTGCCCGCCCATTCTGAGCCCGCGGGACGCATTGCAGGTGTTGCTATCAAACTTAATCAGGCGCTGCGCTGCAACATTGGCTTTCATTTTTTTTTCGTGAGATCCTATTTTTTTTTCTGCAATAAAACTAGCCTAAGTTACTCCTTGTTACATCAGCTATCTGCCAGTGAAAGTCCCGTCAAAATCGGTCCATCCATTTCAGAGATTAGCCGGAACAAACAGACAGACAGACAGACAGACAGACAGACAGACAGACAGACAGACAGACAGACAGACAGACAGACAGACAGACAGAACAGACAGACAGACAGACAGACATACAGACAGACAGACAGACAGACAGACAGACAGACAGACAGATAGACGGACAGACAGACAGACAGACAAAAATTGTAAAAAATGTGGTTTCGGTATAGGTAACGTGTATATATCCAAATGCACTTAGTAAAAAGCGGTTATTTTAATATTACAAACAGACACTCCAATTTTATTTATATGTATAGATATGAAACCAGTGTTGTCCACAGTCTTCCATTGTGCCCAAACTTTTAACCGAAATCTGGGTCTAGAATTTTCGCAACGTTAATTCCAAGACGACAATATACTGTCTTAGGATTCTATTCTATTGAACTTTATTAAAAACAAACTGGTCTGACTCTACTAAACACAAGAATCATTACGATTCGGTCTTGCAATAATAAGAAGGTTGGGTTTGCTGAGATTTTATTGTGATACAACAAAATAATAAACTTAAATACTCCCAATTAGAAGAATAGAATTAGATAAAGTGACGTCAGAACCAAGAATAATACGAATCCTTCTCGAACGAATATCTCACAGTTTACAAATTTCCCTGAAGAATATAATTGCGGATTTATTACAGGTTCAGAATGACCGGCATCCGTTCTAGTATCCGAGTATATCCAGGGAGCTAGGGAGTGTGAAATGACACCCGCGGGACTGATCGATCAATTTGCTGTTGGATTTTGAACCTAGTGAGTTCCTGGCGGATTTGTTCGAGGAGTTTCGTACAGTCTTTAATAATCTACAGCACGAACCTAGCCTCAATGTGAAGAGCATTGAAGGCATAGTTCACCGCGACGGCCTAGTGCAGGTTGGTGGAATTAGTTGATTTCTCACGATGTTTCATCACCGTTCAGCAAATGAAACTGTTCATCGAATGTATGTTTCACACACGAACATTCTGTAGGTGCAGGATTCATTCATCGCCTGATTAATAATTGTTTGATAAGGAACTGAACGGATTCCGTTGGAAGTTACTCTCGTGTCTAGATATTTTTTTCAGTAATTCAGATAAACCCACGAGTAGTCAATAACGCCAAAGATGCACGCTCACAATCAACCAGTGTAATATATCTCAATATAAAAAAAATATCGCCGACAAACACACCAACTATACGGTCCCACACTAAACAAAACGCTTGTATTATGGGTACCGTACAACGGACTGAGGGCGAACTCAGAATATATTACTTATATGTATAGATATTAAACATCCATGACTTGGGTACAAACTTTCGTGCTCATCACTCAAAGTTTGTCCCTACCAGGATTCGAACCGGGACCCTCGGCACGGAATGCAGGGTCACAACCAACTGCCCTAATCAGGCCGTCAAAAATAAATATAGATTTAATAGAATAATACTTCGCACTCGTCTGCGGCATCAGTAGCGATTTTTTCTGTCAGCTTGTGTCAAATAGATTTCTTTAGATTTACAAATATTTAATTGTTTTATGTTATACCCATTAATGTAAACAATATGTACAACGACAAAATACATTGATATGAGAATAAAAAACTTACTGTCTACTTTATATTTACAAAAAGGGTAAAACATTTGGTCCATGCGGTAGCGTACCCAAGATGCTGGCCGCATTTTCTCGCTGAATGGGCAAAGCTACTCGCTGAGCGAGGGAATGCCCGGCTCTTGGGTTTCCAATTGTGTCGAGACGAGCAATATTTTTGATATACTTTTTATTTTATGTATAAGCTACAATGAAAAAAGCCAGTCAGACAATTTATAATTAGTATACTTATAATATAATAATTCCAGCCCTTTTAATGTCCCACTGCTGGGCACGGGCCTCCCCTCAATACGAGGTGTATTAGGTCATAGTCCACCACGCTGGCCCACTGCGGGTTGGCGGACTTCACACATCTTTCGAGGGGTTCTCTCAGACATGCAGGTTTCCTCACGATTTTTTCCTTCACCGTTTAGCAAGTCATAATCATGGTTGAAAATGAGATTCGCACATGAAATGCCAGAGGTGCGAGCTGAGGTTTGAACCTGCAATCCTCGTTACCGAGGCAAGCGTTGTACCAACTTAGCTATCACTGCTTAATTAAACTGCCTAATTAGTATACTTAAGTCATTTAAATAATGAAACTCAAACTGTTCAATATAGTCCCTTGTTAAAACATCTGGCCATTTTGATAGTCATTAAAGTTGAAATAAATTATTATCAATATTATAACAGGCTTCGCAATATTGAATATTGAGAGAACTTAATAAAAGAATATAGTGAGCGGGGCGCGTCAACAGCAAACATAATGAAGTTATTAAATTATTGAAATATATAATCAATTTCAGGCGTCTGGTGCAGTGAGATGGCTGAAGTAAAAATAATAAACTTTATATTTTAATCTAGTAAGAAGATATTCTGAAATCAGCTCTTTATTAATACCATTTAAATGAGGATCTTATCAATGATATCAATGTGAAATTTAGGCCATAGTCTGCGTAAAAAAAGGTTAAAACAAAAGACAAGCCCGCTGAGTTTCTCGCCAAATCTTCTTAGTTGAGTTCGCGTTCCGATCCGGTTGTAAAGTTATGAAAAAAAAATTGTGTGTGCCCCGTAGGCCTATACGAAATAAATGATTTGACTTTGACTCAATGGCACAATTAATGTAGCCACACTTCGCACATATTTTAAGAACTATTCAGTTGAAAATGCGATACCCATCTGAATGTTTCAGGTGTGCAATCCCAAAGCTCTGCCTTTTTGTTTTCAAAGCAAGATCTAATTTAGCTTGGCTATGTCTGCTAATAACAGTTAATAAAACAAGATTATTAAATTTAAAGACGTACTGTAGTTCTAAAGTTCTCAGAGCGCTTGATACTTGATAAACTTGTTAGTGCGGATGTTGCACATTAAATTAAATCCCTTTCGGCGCATCTCCGTTGCGAGGGAATTCTTTTCATACTTCATCTGGGAGTTTGTGCAGGGGAGATTGTAACAAAATAAATTTGCTAACTCATTCAACTTATCTTATTTGTAATGTAAATTGCTACGTCATCATAATTATGGTTTGTGTGTAATATTAAGTTTGTGCATTTTAGTGCTATTGTCAATTAAAATTGATTTCATCGGTTGTATTCCGAAATGCACGGATGACGTCATAGTGTCCGCCATCTTGCCAACCGAAATCACCTTGAGCACTGCTGTCAAACGCAAAAGTGACGATGTTCTTTCGGATTAATATTTTTTTAACATATGTTTTCAAGCTAATATAGTAGGCAAGCCTAACAGGTGAATAATTTCATTAATATCACTAGAGTAATACAACAGGGACAGCTGATGTCGAGACAATAAACGGTTTGTGTTTTTGAGGTTATGAATGAACACCGTGCGCTTTCATGAGTGTTCCGAATCATAGTCAGAATTCAACCGTCATCAGTGCGATTTACAAATCGGAACACAAAATATCTATGTGGACTCTTTCCGCGATATTAGCGCGTCTCGGAATGTAACCAATATCGAAGTTGAAATCGTAATCATCGTACGCGATTATTGGTAAATATGTTTGTTTGCTTATATTTTGGCCGTTATTCTGTTTCTTGCCGTTTCTATTAGGTACCTATGCGATTCCAAAATTCCGATTTGCTGTGCACAGTCCGGTAAAATAACATTGATTTATTCGTCGGAACCCAATAAAAATCCCCAACAATGGGTTCCGACTGTTAAAGTCGCTATTACTCTTGTTTTTTTTCTTTTCATATTTTTTACGCAGTCGCATTTTTTTTTATTTATTGTCGAATTTTCGTAGCTATAAAATCACTGTATCAAACTCAATAATTGTGACTTATATTTGTTAACCACTCGGCTTTAGTTGTGGCACTCTATTCTGTGAATTGAACCCCAAGTGCAATTGAACGGTCATTAGATTAGTTTCTTTTTGCCCTAAGAAATTCAGGGTTCATTTTAAAAACTCTTTGAGTCTCATACCCGTTCACAGACCAATTAGACATATTCTTCATGGTGAGTTTGAAAAAAAATTCTTTGTCGTTAAAATTTAGATTTAAAAAAAAACTCAATAAGTTCTTTGTAAAACTCAATTTAGAGGATTAACAAATAGCTAGGATTAATTTATAATATTTTAATAATCTATATTTAAAAAAAAAAAATTACATCATATATAACTAATGAAAGGGTGGGCCGATTTGTATGATCTTTATTTTTTTTATTGTTTTTTTTTGTATTCGTCTCCGCGCCGAATAGCAGAAAGACTATAATAAAACATGGAAAAAAATCACCAATTTCTCATACACTTGATATATGAATTGGACGGGAGAGCTAGTATATCTATACATACATATAAATAAAATTGGAGTGTCTGTTTGTAATATTAAAATAACCGCTTTTTACTAAGTGCATTTGGATGAATACACGTTACCTATACCGAAACAATTTTTTTACAATTTTTGTCTGTCTGTCTTTCTGTCTGTTTGTTCCGGCTAATCTCTGAAATGGCTGGACCGATTTTGACGGGACTTTCACTGGCAGATAGCTGATGTAACAAGGAGTAACTTAGACTACTTTTATTTGAGAAAAAAAGATAGGATCTCACGAAAAAAAAATAAAACCAATGTTGCAGCGCAGCGCCTGATTAAGTTTGATAGCAACAACCTGCAATGCGTCCCGCGGGCTCAGAATGGGCGAGCAGTCTGTTGTCAACGGTTGTCTTTGTTAAATACCACGCTGACGAAGTCGCGGGCAACAGCTAGTTATAAATATAACTTTATTGTCATGCATTTAATATCCAACAATTATTAGATGCGACAATCCATTTTATATAGACAGTTTTCGTCCAATTTTCTACTGCCAAAGTCTTTGTAACCAGCTTAAATTTATCTGTAGGATAATTTGAACCAAACGGAAAAAACATCATCAATATTTAAATAACTTAGGTCCGCCTTTATAATCACTACCACATTGCTGGCCGTATAATTTTTATAGCCTATTTTATGTCGCACTCCTGGGCAAAGGCCTTCCCTCTACGACTCTACTTGTTCTTGTCTAGAGCTTGTTGTGGCCACGTTTTATCCATAAAGGTCAAAAAAAACATCGCACCTTAAAATAACATAAATCTATACTAATATTATAAATGTGAAAGATTGGATGGATGGATGGATGGATGGATGTTTGTTACTCTTTCACGCCAGAAAGGCTGAACGGATCTGGATGAAATTTGGCACAGAGATAGATTATAGTCTGGAATAGCACATAGGCTACTTTATATCCCGGTAAAATGAATGGTTCCCGTGGGATAGATTTGTTTAAATTTTTCATAGAATACCAATAAATTCCTTTTCTCATACATTTGATTCTGAGGCGGTACAAAGTTCGCCGGGACCGCTAGTAATATATAAATTGTAAGTATTTTTGCCATTTTCCGTCCTGACGTTAGGTTAATGGAGTCATAGCGCTGAAGAGTTTATTCACAGAATATTACCCAGGTTGATTGTCTCCACCGGTGACAGGAGGGTTGAGAGACTCTTTACTAGCTCAAAAAATTTGCTTGATAATACAGCTAGTAAATGCAGCCAGTCAATGCAGCAAAGCAAAACTCTTGTACGCAGTACTATGTGACCAAAAAAGCTATAAAACTTCTATAAATTGAGGGTAAATCTATAACAAGTTATTTTTTGTTATTTTGCAAACGATTCGAGTTGACTTAGAATTGTAACGTAATAGGTCAACTGGGTCTCTGGTTCCATTACTACTCGGTCCAAGTCGACTTAAGAGCCTCAAGTAAGTGTGATAAAATGGCAATTATTATAACTTAAAATTCATGCATTCATTCTTTGAACACATAATGCATTTATTGTTTACAATTTGAATATGTAACGAGCTTCGCTATTCTCAATTTTGAATAACGAAATTTGAATTTTAATGCGCGAATTTTGAGTAAAGCACGTATTTGGAATGAACATTTTACAGTTTTCTTAAATGGAGTGTCAAATAATGTGTGGCGTTTAGTTTTCATTGCGCTGTTTTGTATTAAGCCAAGTGTTCATCAGTGTGTGACAAGCTCCATTTAGAATATACCCCAATTGCGCACCTGTAGTATGGCTCAAGTAATGTACTTATGGCCTTTATTTCATTAAAAGTCTTATTTATTTAATATTGAACATGGTTTGGCGCCATTTAGCAACCCTTATCCAACACATCATTTTTTTTCAATTATCAACGATATAAGTTTTTTTATTTTTTCAATATTTTTGCAATACAAAATACTCATTAATTTATTAACTGTGCCACGGTGATTAAAAGAGTTCTGTAAAAAACACAAGTCCGCTATATTTATTGCCAAAATTATTTCGCTCGAATAAAATTAAATGTAATTAAATTTATTTACTATAATACCTTAAGTAAATTGACAATTTGTAAGTGCCCCCTTATACGAAATAAATTATTTGACTTTGACTTTTGTGCCCGCGAGTTTGTATGCATGGACCCCTAACCCTAGCCCTCTGACTCTCGTTTGTATTTTTCCCCCGCAATACCAAGCTACTGATACAAAATAGCAGTGTAATGTAAGCACAATGTGCCCGCGAAATGAACCGTTACTAGCAGACGTGATATAAACTAACACGATGCTGTATTTCAAACACTATGTAGCAGGTAATAAGTAACCGAATTCTGCGGCGAACTTAACACATAAAGAAAATTTATATACATAAAAAAATGTTGAGAAAATGAAATAGCTTTATATATTTTTTTCAAGTAAACTATACCATGTTACAATAGTTATTCTGGTATTTGGGGTGGAGACAAATTTAAAAAAAATATATCATAAAAATGGGCCCCACTCGTTCTTGAGTTATAAATGGCTAACACGACTTTTATATATACTTAGATAGATAGATTATCATATAATTAGATATTATGCAGATTCAAACCCTGACTTCCGCCTTTGAATTTATACTTAGTCATATTTAATAGGTTCCATTCTTTCAAAAGTAATTGAAATAAAACTAATCTTACAGATTTTGTTTATTATTCGTTTCTTGCGTTCCCGAAGATTCGGCTGCTTTACAGCCACCATAGTCACGGGAGGACTGAGTTGGTTGACGTCATATTAAAAGATCGTAAAAAACGAATAATAAACGCGATAAAATCCGTAAGATTAGTTTTATTTCAATGTGTAGTATTCGCGTAAATAAATGAAATCAATATGTTTCCGCAGTAAGTCAACTAACTTACCATTCATTAATGACGTCACTTAAAAAATATATATTTTTTAATTGGCCAAGAAAGGCTGCACGAAGTCAAGCCTCATTTTAATATCAATTTAGATTTACACAGGCGCCATTTGCATTTTAGGTGACAAATGGAAATTGTGATTTAAGGCGTGAGCACACGCGAGCTGGCGCGATATTGAAACGCTAAATTAATTTATATTCTATTCGTATTTTGTGGCTTCATTGTCAACACGTGAGTACTCAGGACAGGCGTTAACGAGAACCGTGAGTATATCTTTTGTAACTTAGTTAATTAAGTGGAATTTATTAAAGATCGTGTGTAATGAAACTGGTTGGCAAACGAAAAACATATTATACTTTTGTTACGAGAATTTTGAGAAGATAACCAATTTACTTTTATTTATGTATCTTCGAGTTAATGGGAGCTATCAATCACCTTACAATGGCTTTACAAAGCTCCGAGAAGATGGTTATAATTTATATTAATTCGATGGTTGAGTTATAAGCTTGTTAAAATATAAATTAAAAGTACTTCGAGTGCACGACAATTGGGTATTTTGTTTGAGGGTCCATATACACCTTACCCCCTTCTATTTATTTGTCAACTAGCATACAGATATGGCAGCAGGACTGTGCAATGACGTCACTAGCTTGCGTGTGCAATGGCCAATTATAAAATTGGATTTTTTTTTTTTTACATTATAGGCAATATTTGATCTCGATCTGATGGTAAGTGATGATGAGATCTACGATGGAGCATACTTGCCTAGGTAGGAAGGCGGCAGTAGATCGAGACGCTACATTCACTAGGCACATGCAGCGCAGCTGATCTGACCCGCCATCCATGAATGGCAACACCGAACATCATGCCGGAACACGGCTAGGCCGCTTGGCGACATGGCTTTGTTCAGTGGGTGGTGACTAACCACGGCCGAAGCCTACCACCAGTAGAGTTGTCACCTAGTTGGCACCACCCAGGGTCACGTGTAGGGTATCTCGAGGGTAGATAATTCTCCTACGGACGAAGGTGACTCGACCCCGAAACATTACCCAACTACAAACTATAACCTCACACAGATAAATTTATCCAATACGAGAATTCCTAAAAATAATATTGAACGAACAAATATTTGCACAGCTGACAAATAACTTATTTGTGGGATATTCACATTTTTCTAATCCGAGAAAGGGTCGGCTGTGATGTTGTTCCCTCTAACGCCAAAACTACGATCGGGATGGGACGATACCTATTCATATTCAATTCGTTGTCGATAAACGAAAAAAACAAATTTACTATGTCTCTATAAAGTTATTTTCTTTCTTTTGTGAATTTCTTTTTTTTTTTTTTTTCGTACAACCAATTGGTATACCGAACTGGGGGTATAGTTGTAGCTTAGAATTATGTAACTACTAGCTGTGCCCCGCGGTGTTATCCCACGGGAAGCATACATTTTACTGGGATAAAAAGTAGCCTATGTGCTATTCCAGACTATAATCTACCTCCGTGCCAAATTTCATCCAGATCCGTTCAGCCGTTTGGACATGATTGAGTAACAAACATCCGTCCATCCAAACCTTCACATTTATAATATTAGTGAGATTTTGGCGAATTATAAGTACCGTACTTAATAAAACATATTCTGATTCTCATTGCGAAAATATGATCATACATGTCCTCAATCAATATCTTCCTATGACGTATTCGGCGCTCATTATAGTCACGCACGGCGAATACAAGCGGCCACCCGTAATCATTTGCATACATATGTATAACAAACACTCCTAATCAACGTTGCTTTGTCTAAGATGCTCGAGGAACCGCCATAGCCGTGCGAGACCACAAACCAACCTCGTATGGTGCTGAGTACACTATTAACGCGGCAATTGTGAAGCTCGTTGAATGTTAATTTCGTATGATAATTAACAAACAAGAAAAAAAATATAGTTTAAATTTCAACTCGAAAACAAAAAAAAATATCGCCAGACGAACACACCACCTATACGGTCTCACACTAAGCGACGCTTGTATTATGGGTACCGTACAACGGACTGAGGGCGTACTCAGTATACATTACTTATATATATTGGATCGCCGAGGGGTTCGGCCGACATCTCAGCCGGCTGATCTGATACCTTGGTGTATCGATCTTCCATCGTGGACGTGCACGTGCCGATTGTAATAAAATAACACAAGGGAAATATTCTTCATACACTATTTTAATGATTTTAACACTTAATTATTTGCTACACAATATGATCAGACTAATTAAATACGATTTAAGAGCCGATAGGTTTGCGCGCGTGCATCACGTCTGACGAACTGTGTAAGAATGACAGCTCGCCGCCGCCATGACACCCACAACTCCATCCGGTGTTACCCGCTCCTAAATACGTATCCCATAAACAAAAAAAAGCATCGAGTAAATATCGACTACAGAACTGAATATAAAACTCCTATTTGATTAAAAATTAAACAATAATGTCAACTAAATTATCTCGCGCCGTCACGGCCGTCCTGCATCTTCACACGTCCTCGTGTGCTTCCCGACCGTTATCATCTGCAGACAAACATTACAATTGGTACCCACAACTACACACTCGGTCATTCTGACCGTATAACCTTACAAGCCACACATAATTTGTACCTTCAACATTACACATGATTCTGGCAATAATGCCAGTCATTACTTCCAAGGCAATGCGATGCCACCCAGGCGATACGTTTCCACAGAGGCTAATGTATTGCCACAAAGACAAAAGACTACATAGACGGGTGCCACACAGGCGGGTGCCACACAGGCGTTTGCCACACAGGCGGGTGCCACACAGGCGTTTGCCACACAGGCGGGTGCCACACAGGCGGGTGCCACACAGGCGTTTGCCACACAGGCGGGTGCCACACAGGCGAGTGCCACACAGGCGTCACTCGATACTCAACAAACAAACAAAACCCATGTTACGGGTTTAATAACTCACCAGCGCCGTCATCGGAACATTCTGACTCTCCATTGCCTGCAGGCGTTTCCAAGCCAACATTCAATTCTAACGGAACGTAACACTCGGGCATAGGCCGTATGCGATCATGTGCATACTTATACGTTCGATTAGAATTCAATGCCTTTAGCAGATATCGGTCACCGTTAAGCAGCTCAGCTACCTGATAAGGACCTTTAAATTTAGGTTCCAACTTAGTTTTATTGCGTTCATGATTTTCAAGCAACACATAGTCTCCTACCCTAAAATTCCTTACTTTTGCCTTGTTTTTATCAAATCTAGCTTTCTCTACAGAAGCACTTGATTCTAATGCCTGTGCCGCTTGCTCTCTGATCAAATTTAAGTCAATGTCAGTCTCGTCAGTATCACAAGTCATTAACTGCAATGGCCTAGCAACCTTCCCCATTAATAATTCGAGAGGACTTGCTTTAGTCGTACGATTTACTGTGCAATTAATAGCAAGTTGAACTTCTGGCAATGCCACCTGCCAAGATTTGTGGTTACCCATCTCAACTGCGGTCAGCATGTTCTTTAAAGTGGACATAACCCGCTCCACCTGGCCATTAGCACGGCTGGTACCTGTGGCAATTAAATGCAAGCTTATATTGTGCGCAGTGCAAAAATCCCTAAACTCCTTCCCTGCAAAGCATCTGCCCTGGTCGGCTATTACTCGCGTGGGAGCGCCAAATAACGAAACACCTGATTTCAACGCTTTTATAGCATTGTTGGTATCTATGTTCAAGGTATGATACAGAAGTACGTATTTTGTAAAAGCATCAATGGACACAAACACATACTCTTTGGTGTCTCTTTTGCCACTGAGCTTTCCTGTTGCATCCATGTGAATAGTATGCCATGGTATTGTAACTTTTGGTATTGGATGGAGTTCCGCTTGAACTTTCCCCGAATGTGACTTAGATACCCTACAAGTGATGCAATTATCCACGAACTTTCTGACATACTTGTTCATGTTTGGGAACCAATAGTGACAAAAAGCTTTTTCCAAAGTTTTGTCCGACCCCAAGTGCAAAATGCTCTCATGGATGTGGTTTATGACTGCCCACTGAAACGCTCTCGGCACCATTGGCAACCAGACACTTCTCCTATTGCGCTCTATTTTTCGATGCAGAACTCCCCGTCTAACTTCATAAGTTTTATCAACTTCCTGCGTCATATCGTTGGACTGTAGTTTGTTGATTATTGATTTAATCTCATCGTCTTTTTGTTGTTCAGCTTGTAACCATATATGTGAGATTTCTGTTAGATGAACTCTTTTGTGGTCGACTTTTGCGGTTACATGTGGACTGGGCGGCAAAGGGTTCCGAGACAAGAAATCTACATGCCCCATATTTTTGCCCTGTCGATATTCGATATCAAATTCAAAGGTTTGAAGAAAACACCACCATCTGTGAACCCGTGGAGTAAGGTCAATCTTTGATTTAGACGCTTTCACAGCACTGCAGTCAGTTACTACCACAAACCTTCGGCCTTGTAAGTAATGACGAAAATGTTTTATGGCATTAACCACTGCGAGCGTCTCTAACTCGTAAGAGTGATATCTAGACTCCGCGCTGGAGGTCCGGCGGCTGTAATATTCGATTACCTGTGATTTCCCATTAACTTTCTGCATCAATATAGCACCATAACCTTCAGCGCTGGCATCAGTATGCAACTCTATTGGCTTGTCTGGATCGAAAATAGCCAAGACAGGTTGGTCAGTCAGTGTATCAATAATTTCTTTCCTTACTTTCTCTAATGACGATGTCCAATTAATTTTACCTTTTCCCGATGTTAATCGATAGAGAGGAGCAGTCTTTTGAGAGAAACCTGGCACAAACTGTCTGAAGTACGATGCAAGCCCTATAAATTGTCGCAGTTGAGTAACAGTCTGTGGAGGCGAAAGCTCTGTCAAAGCCACGATTTTACGTGGGTTTGGTTGAATTACACCTGCCTTTACGTGGTACCCTAGAAACTCAACTTCAGTTTTAAGGAAAACACATTTCCTTAAGTTTAGAGAGAACCCGGCATCTGTTAAAGCTCTCAAAACCTCCCGCAGTCGATCAAGGCCCTCTTCGACAGTGCGAGAAGGAATAATGACATCATCAATATAGCATATTGCAAATGACTCAGTTAAAGTACCAAGTGCCTTATTTATTGCTCGTTGGTACACCGAAGGGGCATTTCGAAGACCAAATGGCATAGCCAAATATTCAAACTGCCCATCCGGCGTCACAAAGGCAGTACGCTCTACAGAATCTGCTTGGATCGGTATTTGGTGATAGCCACTCGCCATGTCAAGAGAAGTGAAGTAGTGCGCCCCTACTAAGCGCTGTATCAGATCAGAAATTAGCGGAAGAGGGTAGCGATCTGTTACCGTGTTACTATTAAACTCGCGATAATCCACACAAAGGCGGTCTGTTCCATCCTTTTTCTTTACGAGTAAGATAGGACTTGCGAACGGAGAGCAACTTTCCCGAATGATACCAGCTTCAAACAGTTCCCTAATTTTAGTACGCACCGCTTGTCTTTCATCAGGACTTAGGCGGTATGGTCGGTGTTGTACTGTTCGACTAGGATCTACCAACCGAATTTCTAATTGTCCCGTACTAACTTTACCAGTTGGGGTGCCTTCAACAAAGTAAGCAGAATTATCTTCAAGCAAAGAATGTAATTGTTCTTTATATTGAGCAGGAATATCACTGACTACGTTGCTAAAGTCGCTTACTTTGGATCCGACATCACATACCGATACTACCTTTATTTTTCGCAAGATTAGTTGGTTTTCAAAAACCTCAACCGAAAATCCCAATAAGAGTAAGTCCCGTCCGATCATAATAGCATCAGAAATGCAATCGTCAGGCACAACATGAAGCAGCAACTGTACAAAGTACCCCTGTATTGCAATAGTGGATAATATTTGGAAATTGCATTTCAAACTAGATTGACCTATGCCTAACAAGGTCACGGAGCATTGCTGTCGCTTGCCGGGAAATTTAATAGCTATGCCTTCCCGGATCAGAGAGCATTCAGCACCAGAATCAAAGCAAAATGAAAACTTCTCACCAGTTTCAGTTGACAGTTGGTCCCTAGCTGGCTTAACGGTGCAGACATCCACCCGGCGCTCGGCATGAGTATCGCTTGATTTGGCTTGCTTCTTCTGGCAATGTGGTGCGATGTGGCCCGCCTCACCGCAGTAGAAGCAGATTGTAGGTGACGGCTTCTTCTGCTGTACGCCGAGGTCTTTCGCCTGTTGCGGTGCATTTGTATCTGCAAGCTGGGAGCGGGACGGAACTGGAGTATCGCGAGTATTTTTGGTCCGACATTCATTTGCGATATGGCCTAATTTGCCACAGAGGTAGCACCGCCTTGCTGTTTCCAACTTCGATTTCTTAGCGTCACTAGGTGCATTTGATTTATCCTGCATGGGTGGTCCTCTCTTTCGGTACGTAAAAGCCATTAACTCTTGTTGTAACTTGACTCTTGTATCAATTTCTGTAGTAAATGCTAGCCTTTCTAGTCGTGGATCCACCTTAGCTGCGTGTGCTATAGTGACAGCTATTGCTATCTGTTCAGTTGAAAGACTGCGCCACTGATTCATTAAAGTGCTCAAAAATCGACTAGCGTATAACGATAAACATTCTCCTTCTTTTGGGATTTCATTAAAAAGCCTACATAATGAAGCGGCAGGAGTTTCAACGAAATCGAATCGAGCAAGAAACAGATCCCTCAACTGAGGCCAGGTTATTCCAGCAAAACTATTTTGAGAAAGCCATGTTGCTGCAGCACCTTTAAGTGCTTTACTCATAGTAATAATCAGATTGCTTCCAGATAGCGGTTTTTCTTGCATACACAAATCTACCGTATTGCACCAAGCTCTTGCATCACTTTCTCGAAAATCAGGATTAAATTCGGGAAGGGCTAGTACAGAATTACCAGCGTTAGGTTCTTTAATCGCCCGAATCAATTCCATCATTTGCCGTTGTTGTAATTCAAATAAAAGTTTCCACCGCTCATTTTCATTTGTTAACAAATTAATACTCTGACCTGAAGGTATTTCCTGCGCCGTTTCTGGTAATCCCACTTCTGATATTGGATCGCCGAGGGGTTCGGCCGACATCTCAGCCGGCTGATCTGATACCTTGGTGTATCGATCTTCCATCGTGGACGTGCACGTGCCGATTGTAATAAAATAACACAAGGGAAATATTCTTCATACACTATTTTAATGATTTTAACACTTAATTATTTGCTACACAATATGATCAGACTAATTAAATACGATTTAAGAGCCGATAGGTTTGCGCGCGTGCATCACGTCTGACGAACTGTGTAAGAATGACAGCTCGCCGCCGCCATGACACCCACAACTCCATCCGGTGTTACCCGCTCCTAAATACGTATCCCATAAACAAAAAAAAGCATCGAGTAAATATCGACTACAGAACTGAATATAAAACTCCTATTTGATTAAAAATTAAACAATAATGTCAACTAAATTATCTCGCGCCGTCATATAGATAATACATCTAGGACTTGGGTACAAACATCCGTGCTCGTCACACACAGTTTGTCCCTACCAGGGTTCGAACCCGGGACCCCCGGCATAGAGAGCAGGGTCACTACCAACTGCGCTAATCAGGTCGTCCAATAACAGACCTCTTTATCCTAGCCTTATAACACATATCTATTTTTGTATTACGTCGGCTTTCGGGTCATCCTGATTACCGATATTTACGCCGAGCGATTGTCATCTACCCCTCGTAGCCCAATCCGTGGGGCTATAGGTAACCTAGGGTCAGACTTTTACAGGCTTATAACTAATCGTAACGACTATTAGTGTTACAATGATAACAGGGACCACTAATTTATAGTGCCTTTCAAAGTACGGAGAAGGTCTGCACGTCAAGTGCGAGCTAACTGTATACTTTATAGTCTACCGTATTTAGACATTTTGTATGGAGAATTGAGAAGCGCCTCTAGCGGACGGTATTTAAACCTTTCAGTTCTCAATATAAAATGTCTAAATACGGAGACTATAAAGTGTACGGTTAGCTTACGAATAATCTCGCACTTGACGTACATATGTTATAACTACGGCATTAGGCCTAACTAGGAACTTTACTAACATAAATGCTCAACTATGAAGATTTATAATGTTAAAGTGTAGCGTGTGTGCGCCTCGCATGGCAACACACTGGAGCTTACTTTTTTTTTTGTAAAAATAATGGCTTTAAAAAAAAAGACGAGCCCGCTGTTTTCCTCGCCGGATCTTCTCAGTTGAGGTCGCGTCCCGACCCGGTTGTAGAGTTGAGAAAAAAAAAGTTAGTTAGTGTCAATTTGTAAGTGCCCCCGTAGGCCTATACGAAACAAACGATTTGACTTTGACTTTGAATACCAAAGATATGCTAGAATTAATGTTATGTAGGTACACTTCAATTATACTGTTCAATTTGCAGGAATCATCAATTAGTATTCACCGATGAGTTGATGTTCAATGTTACCACGTATACCTGTTTAACATGACTAAAACAAACAGCTTGTTGCATTTTCAATCGCTTCATTGTGTTCATAAATTTGTGATAATGTTTATTTTATGCTTTTAGTAAAATTAAAATTAGCCTGATATCAAAATATGCACTCAACAAAGCCCCACCACCATCGGCCGGGAGGATGCGCAAAACGCTGGCAGCATTGCCACGTTGAATGGCGAGGTTGATGTGCTGATCTTCTGGTCTCCAGATGTCTTCACCAGACGTTTTGAGAGCACGCTGTAGATCCGATGGGTGGCCGGTCCCCACGGACCCAATGTCTCTACCCCAAACGCTTCAAATATGTACCCTGCACCGAGGAAACCATATTTGCGTCATTTGAGGCATTCTGCAGGTTTATCTGCTTTTAGTCATGAATGGCGGGTCAGATCAGTTGCGCTGCATGTGCCTAGTTAACACGTTAGCTGCGGCACCAATTTTTGCATACTTTCCGTTCCTGCGGCACGAGGTATAATCGGCCCGTACCGTGACCAGACGTTAGGGCGACACGCGGTCTATTAGACCCCACCTCCTTTTACAGACTAAAATCCATTTTCTGGCGCGAAATCAAAGATAAATGAGAGTTTTGGTCCTTATTGATATAGACAGTGAATTGATGAACCCTAATCCACCGTCGCCCCGGGATCTGATGGCTAGTTTAGGAATTATTAGCAAAACAAAATATGGGATCTTATACACCTCGTAACGCACTGAAATAGGGCAAATTTTCGCTGCGATTAGTGATGGGAAAAATAATATCGACGTTTTTAAACTGTCTTAACTACGCAACGACTTGACCGATTTTGATCAATTATATCTCATTAGATCGTTTTAAGGCCAAAACCTGGCAAAACAACACAAAGCTATCAAAGGATACATTTTTTTTTAAATAATCTAAATTGTGCTTGAAGGCGCCATAAAGAAAAAAAAACCGGCCAAGTGCGAGTCGGACTCGCGCACGAAGCGTTCCATTCTATACCATTAAGAGGCACCTATTACAGACTTATTATTGGAAAATAATGGATTACGGTTTATGCATAAGGTTTATCTTTCTATTTGTATATGAAAATCTTAATGCGGTTCACAGAATAGAAAAAAAAGGCAACCAGAAGTAGAAAAGAAACTGTCCTATTTATTCTGCCTCGGGCTTTAAAAATACAATTATTAGAACTTGAATTAACATTAAAAAATCAGTATCAATATACTTTTTTTATAAAAATCTCAATATATATGTTGTACTTATTTATGAGTGTTTTTCATTGAAACAGGGTAGACAATAAGATTTTTTGCACTGAGTGCACTAAGTCAAAATCTTTTTGGATTTTTTATCAGCTTCACGAGATGGTAAAAATGTGCGTAGTTTTTGGTAACAACCAACACATCTTCTCCTTTTTTCACCCTTTTCGAGGCAATGGCGTGCGCTTTCAGGTGCTGAAAAATAACAAAAATGTAAAGATAACCAATAATATCTTTAGGTATAATATACTTAAGTAATAATATCTTACACTTACTTTAGGTACATAGCTACCAAGATAAGAAAAAAACTAGGTACTTACTGAAGATTTTTTCATTAAAAACTTACCTGTTTTGGCTCTGTTTCTGGGTTTTTTAAAATTAACTTCTTCCGACATCGTTTAGACATGTTAGGCGCTGTAAAAGGACGTGCTCTCCAATCGACGTGATGCACAACACTGGTCGCGGGAAGCTCGCGTTGAGTGCGGTACGAGGTCAGGGGGGATATGGGACGTTTTAGCCTCGTTCCGCACTGCATTATAATAATTCCAGCCCTTTCCGCACTGCATTAAAATTATATTAATTCAGTGCGGCACGAGGCCTAAGACATCCGGTACCAAGGTAGGTACACCACCGAGTCCGGAACCATTAGTGATCTCAAATATATATTTATCTCTTTTCTACACTGGACCAAACCAAAGCTATGCCATTCGCACGACAGAGAAATTCACTTTTTTGCTTGCCGCACCACAGGGAAGTTGCATCAGGGGTGATTTAGGCCTCGCTTCGCACTTAACGTGTTAATGTAGCGTTTCGATCTACTGCCGCCTTCCTACCTAGGCAAGTATGCTCCATCGTAGATCTCATCGTCACTTACCATCAGGTGAGATCGAGATCAAATACTTGCCTATAATGTAATAAATAAAAAATAATTATTAGTCAAACGTTCATGCTTCGATGTTCATTGGAGTAACGGATTCTTGTAGAATCATTCGTGGTTCATGTAATCTGTTCTGCTGTTCGGGGCGGAGACAAATTTCAAAAATCAAAAATCATAATAAGCGGCCTCGACTGTAATGGCCATAGCTCACTAGTATCATACCGTACTATACACTTTTAAAGAACAAAAACTGTCTTCAAAAATCTTAAAATATTTAGAAATAATATTCTATTTTTTCGAGTTGATGCCAATCTTAATTTTCTTACATTACTTAAAAGTATTTTCAGTAATTTTAGGTGTCAACCTGATGTATTGGCACGGTTGGATTTTGTTTTTAATTTTTTTATAAATCCAATTGCGCTCGTGAGATCTTATGTAATACATATATGTGTGTGTGAATGCTAATGTACACACAAACGTGTAATATATATTAGTTTTAGTCATCGATGTCTAATAATAAAGACGTAGATAGGTTAGTTGTGGTCGGAAATGGCAACACAAAATTGGGCTGCTCAGCGTACCTGCTACTCATTCTAATTAGTCGAGCTACATCGCAAACACGCAGCGCAACAAATATCTATCTTACTTTTGCATTTCTTGCTCTCATGCTATCTCGTTTACACTGACTTTGTACGGTTAACTGTGTACTAGCAAAGTACGTTTTATTATACTTATTGATTATGTTTTTAAAACGCCTCTATATTTTAGCCTCGGAAGATGTAATGGAATTTTATATTTTCAAAGCCGTTTGTTTATCTTTTTGGCCCTCCTATTTCATTTCATGTATAAAGACAAAAAAAGCATACAAGTTCATTCTTAACATCACACACATTCACATTAGTACTAATTTCAATTCCATTTAAAAACTATGGCTCCATCGTTTACCGATGATTCTGCCAACGACAAGAGGAGATTAAAAAAACACAGAAAAAAGAATTACGGTTACACACATTAGTACTAGCATGACTTATCTACGTTTATTACTTAAAAGTCATTGTTAAAGTTGAATTTTAACAGCAAAGCATTACCTTGGTCAGCGCCATGTTCCCTTTGGTTCAATACCGAACAAGGCAGTGTTCAACGATATCGACCACTCCCAGCGAACCCGTTTTGCGGCAATAAATTATTTGCAGCTTAGTTACCTTGAATATTCACAAACTGTGACAGCGGGCTAACGCCATTAATCTATGTACCGCGATTGCATATTTTTACCCATGAAAATGAGTTTTCCTGACATGGTTTTATTGCGGCCTTTCATTGAAAATGTTTTCATGAGTAAAAGTGCTGTGTTTGAGCCGCTTGATTTTGGCCCAAGTTGTAAGTTTTGTTGGATATAAAAACTCGCATTCTTGTTATTAATATTTCTTAAAGGGAAGAGGCATAGACAATGGTAAAAGAGTGAAAGAAACGTCAAACTGACAGTTGTTCAATGAAGGCGTAAACAGGCTGTGTTATATTTTTTGTCATGTAAATGTTAATTTTAGCAATTAACTCTCAAAATCATTCTCCGTCACCCAAGCTGTATTTTAGAGCTTTAAGAGACATGAGCGTTTTGCTTTCTGCCACCAGTTTTTGCGTTCCGCGTTATTTAAAATGGTATTGTTGGCACATTAAACGCGTATATTACTAAGAACGCAGAACGCTCTCCTGTGTGTTGTGTGTGTGTTTATGCATATGTGTGTGGAGTGTCGCTGTGTTCACAATATAATACATCTATATATCACGTCTGTTCAGACTGATCAGACTCTGTTCTCTAGTGTCCATTCTGGCAATAGAATAATACTATATCTTTCTCTGTACCAATATCTCGTAGATAGGAATTGAAGCTGCATCTCGAATCTCAACGATCCAATCTTAGCTTAGAACAATAGGTGACCAATCAATAGATGCGGTGTACAACAATAGACTCCATTGTCTTTGGATCCTCATGGAAATCTTACTTTAACGAAGCTTCATTTAATGTTTGCTTCAGTCTCGTTAGTGGCAGAAACATTTGTTTATTTTACAATACAATACCTTATTACAAGCGTCGGTAAAGCAGGACTTGGGAGAACTGCTTTACCGACGCTTCAAGCAGATATCATCGAGTATTACAATATTTCCACGTTAGGCTGACCTACTTTGAGGCTAAGATATATTGATAGCCCCCTAGGTAAAAGTTACGGACGAATGCAGTTAGGTTTGCTCATAAATCGTATATTAAGAGTGTAACTTTTATATTGATTTCTTATATGTACGCAAATACTACACATTGAAATAAACGAATTTCAAGCAACGACTTGGGGGCCAGTAATTAATGTAATTAAATCCAACATCAAGCGCACCATTACAAGACCTTAAGACACTGTGAGCACTTTCGGCGTAGATCGGACCCCAAGCAACAACTAAATATGAAGGTACCTCAGTTCAAACTATGACACTAGGATGTCAACCACCTCAGTCCTCCCGTGACCATGGTTGCTGTAAAACTGCCGAAACGTCGGGACCGTAAAAAAAAACATAAAATAATCGCAATAAAATTTGAAAAATTAGTTTTATTCCACCTATATTTCTAAAAGAAAACTCTGAAGACATTAATAAAATACGAAGCGTTGTAAACTGCATACCCACCCATACCAAGCGCAGTATGGTGCATTCTGAAAACGAGATAACAGCCATAAAAGTTAAATAATAAAATCCTGCAGTCATGAGATGGTAGAATAAATTAATATCGTATGCCACAATCATCGTGTTCCTATAGACTGCCGAGTAGGTACTGACTGTGTGACTTTTTTTTTTTAAATTTTAATACATTATAGGCAAGTATTTGATCTCGATCTCACCTGATGGTAAGTGACGATGAGATCTACGATGGAGCATACTTGCCTAGAAGGTACCTGTTCACTCTCGACTTGATAACACTGCGTGCCCGCCGGTCGCCTCCTGCGTTGTATTGCTTTGAGATGTTGTTGGGTTTCACGATGGATTCTTTTTTTTAGATAAAAAACGGCGTGATGTGCTTCCTGTTCAAGGTTTCTTTATTCTTATTATTACTTTTTTAAATTATAGATATTCTAGATATTGCCAACTAATTCTCTATGGTAAGAAGGGCATGTGCATCGATGTTTATGGAATCGATTAGCATAAGGATTGCTATACCATTATTGGCAGCGCCATAAATTGTGAAATAAAAAAGACTGACTGAGCAGCCCCATAATTCGTCGTAGTTAGCATGGAGCGCTCCAAGCATACGGTTATGCTTTTTGGCGGGACTTTCAACCGTAAATTTGTAAATTTTGTTTTATTTTCCAAAAAAAAATCTTCTTTGGTAAATAATTTGTTATTTTAGTGGGATATTCACCATTGTGTGTTCATAAAAGTGCACGAGTGAAGGAAATTGAAATAAAATAGTATAAATTCACTATCCAAGTTCTCCCAAGATGTCCGGTATATTTTCAGTAAAGTATCCACAGCTTTACTGCTACGGGTAGGGGATTTATTTCACCATCACCATCAACATTATCGTTATCATCAGGGCTACTTATAATTCAATAACAATTATCAAGAATTACTCGACGCTGGCAAAAATGCCACTATTTTGTAGCTGATAGCCAACTTAAAAAGAAGAAGGTAACATGTGCTGGCGAACGTTAAACGAATCAATTTGAAATAAACGTTAAACTCTGCGTGGTGGCTTACACCTGGACTTAGCTCAGCTGTAGAGTCTTGCTTCTGTGAAAATTTGTCTACCAGATCTTTTTGGCTACCGCTTTGCAATGGAGGGAAGTGGGTAAATTTCTTCCAACTCCCCCTATTTTTATCTTTCGATTAAATTCACTGTGTGCGGGGTTCCAAGACAATTAACTTTATCCCGGGACTCGCCGAGGGTCAAACCTGGGTTTCATCATTGGACACCACTGTAGATCCTGGCTTACAGGAGTAGCAGTTGTGGTAGTGTGTGGCGGGCCTAGAATCAATTTGAAAACTGACGAACCTTTGCATTCCGCCACTGTACCTATTCCATGTAATATTTCGCAGATCTAAAATCTCAAACGAGATTATCCAACAGGGAACCGCCAGAACAAATCTGCACGTAACCCTTTCAGCGCTTAAAGCGGTAAACTTAACTCGCTTCATTCAGCGCTCAAAGCGGTAAAACTCAACTCGCTTCGATCGAGGACGAGCTGCAAGTTTCGCAATAGCGCTTTCCCCGTCGAGAATTAAATTCGTCGTGACGTCACCAGCGGGACTTGAAACGGCAATGCTATTTATGAGTGTCTACTTTGTTGAATCGGTTAATGGATCTAAGTCGAGTTTGGACGACCCGGACCCATTTGCCAATGCAACGAAGTTAAAATGGTTTTTTTTCACGTCACTGTGACAAATTGCCTCAACCATGTCACAGTAATGTGACAGCTATGAAGTGATGTTAAAATTCACTGGTTTGGAGAAATAAATAACGATAATGTAGATTCATAATTATTTAGTTGTAGATATAATGACATCTACAGTGAATTTAATCGATAAATTAATAACATACAGACGTAATAATCAGGAAAAAACACAACTTTTCGGAACTACAGTGCTGTGAAGTCACAGCCATATAAGTACGTGTGCCGTAGAGAAAGACCGCGACTCCACATAATAATACGATTTTACATTGGTAGCTAGGTATACCGAATATTAAATAAAAACGGAATCCACCGTTATTGGAATTTATGCCGGTCTATTGGTTTGCGCATCGCGGGAAATCTTCCGAACGGTTTTTGATTAAGCTTGGCATGATGAGAGCTCTTGTCACGTTTTTTACCGTTAAGTAATTCTTAAATAATTGCTTAGACTTGAGTATTAGGCCGCTAGAACGTCGGACGTCAGAGCCGTCGGTACGGCGCAAACTGTGAATATCTTCAAACTAATCTTAATTAATCTCTCATCAGATCAAATAATATAACAATAACCAGCTGCGCCCCGCGGTGTTACCCACGATTCAAAAGTATGTCCTTTCCCCTAAACTACTACTACCTATAAAAAAATAATGTCGATCCATTGCTCTATGAAAATTCAAACAAGTCTATTCCACGGGAACCATAAATTTTACCGGGATAAAAAGTAGCCTGTGTGCTATTCTAGACTATAATCTACCTCTGTGCCAAATTTCATCCAGATCCGTTCAGCCGTTCTGGCGTGATTGAGTAACAAACATCCATCCAAACTTTCACATTTATAATATTAGTGGGATTATTGCGCTACTTCGTTTATTCGCTGACGTTTGGTTTATAAGGATTTTCACGTCGGTGGTCGACTGTAAAAGCGTATACACCTTCAATATGAAAATTCACCCGTCTGCCTTACTCATGAATATTCAAGAGTTTATTATAATATCCCTTGTTGCATGCTAATTGCTTGGCGATGGGAATTAAGTTAGCGTGTCCTGACAAAAATATTTGAGTACTAATCTAATTATATGTATGTAAGTAGGTAATTTTTTATATCAATGATATAATATACAATATACAATAATAATATAATAATAATAATAAAATATATGCAAATAATAATTTCTAAATAATGTTATATAATTTTAAGCATTGCATAAGCATTGAAAAACAACTCTATTGATATGTTCCTGTACCTAGTATTTAAGAATCGTGTTTAGTAGATAGAACTAGCCCCTCAACATTGCAATGCTTGAAGAAGGCCGCTATGTCATAAGTACTAAAACTAATGTTAGACCAATGAACACATAGTTTGCAATAAATGTTTGAGTTTGAGTTTATTGAGTCTATAGTGATACTCTATCGCTGATATTTTTTTGCATTAGTGATAATAGTACCGCCACACGAGCACTACAACTATACGTTCCCACACTAAGCCACGCTTGTAAATGATGGGTACCGTATAATGAACTGAGGGTGAACTCAGTATTTACCATACAAATAGTGTAGTATACAAATATAGCAATACAAGTAGTGTTTTATATCGACCTATTTAAGTATATATACCTATTCATATAAGGTGTAACATTAATAGTGTAAAATATTTTAACAGGTCCATCTATAGGTTATAAAGATATTAGAAATTAAAAAAGACACATGGTTTCGTACGGGCGCGCCTTGGTTAAAAAAATCAAATATCATTTATACAATTATTTAATAAATTAACGTGATCCGTATAACGCACTGATTCACCTGTTAAAATATTTTACACCTTATATAATACTTATTTAGGTAGATATAAAATATCCATGACTCTGGTAGAAACATTCTTGTTCATCCACCGGCTTCCTGCTGCGCGTGTAATATCATCGGTCCACCTTGTGGGGTGCCGTCCTACACCACGTCTTCCAGTTCGTGGTCGCCATGCTGTCTCCTAAAACAATTGTAATACAAAAAAATATATATATAACCTCCGTAAAAAGTATTTAATGAAAACCATTCTAAGGTAATTTAATGTCGGACAAGTTAAATTGAGCGTAAAAAATCCTTTGATTTATAAACTACCTAGCTGTAATAAAATAAGTACGCGTACTCACATCAGCATTTCCACGTAAATACCTCAACTGAGGATAGGGTGAGGGATCCAATTTTCGCCACTTAAATACAATTTACATTCCATTTGTTGGATTTATTAAATAGGTGCAGTGTTAAACAGTTATAATCTTATTCATTTTATTGTGTACTCAGTGGAAATTGTCAATAAAATTCTACAATATTGATAAATTGGATATTTACTTACATATTTTTTATTAAATGTAATCAGATATCATAGAACTGTAGGTCAAGTGCGAGATTATTCTTAACCTAACCGTATCCTATATAGAAACATTGTATGGCATTTTGAACTGCACCTGTGGCGGACAGTATTTCAAACTTTTAATGCTCTATACAATGTATACTATCCAAATACGTACACTATAAAGTATACGGTTAGATTACGAATAATCTCGCATTTGACGTGCTGTATGTAAAAACGAATGATAAAATCCATGAATAACATAAAAAAATATATTGTATTATTATATATTTTTTTTACAATACTGTAAGAGTCTGTTTAGTAAAGTACTTATAAACCCATCAAACTTGTTTAACAGAAATTGTCTCGGACATCAATTGGGCCCTTCACCCTACGTCATTTTTGTAATCGGCTTTCACAAACGACTGATAAAGGTCGAGAACGTCGTACTCTTTGAGATATATAACACACGCAAAGGCCCCAATAATAGACCTCTATTATCTCGTTATAGAGATATTCTATAACGAGATAAGCGAGTTAAGCTGGATCCTTTTAATAGGGTCTACAAAATATTTACTTGTACATTTTAGTCATGCTGAAGGAAATTTTGTCGTAGTTTTGTCGTCGTATTTACAATATTATGACATATCTAAGAATTTTATAGATATCTTACTGGCTTTTCAATATGCGCAGATGTTATGACAATGATGTCACATGCCTGTAGTTTACCAATGTACCTTTTTTGGATTTCCTGGTCCGAATCTTTAAACTTCTGTGCTCGTTAAAAAATATTCCAAAAACTCATCTATACATCTATACATATAAATAAAATTGGAGTGTCTGTTTTTAATATTAAAATAACCGCTTTTTACTAAGTGCATTTGGATGTATACACGTTACCTATACCGAAACAACATTTTTTAAAATTTTTGTCTGTCTGTCTATCTGTCTGTTTGTTCCGGCTAATCTCTGAAATGGCTGGACCGATTTTGACAGGACTTTCACTGGCAGATAGCTGATGTAACAAGGAGTAACTTAGTCTACTTTTATTTTAGAAAAAAACATAAGATCTTACGAAAAAAAAATAAAACCAATGTTGCAGCGTTGCGCCTGATTAAGTTTGATAGCAACAACCTGAAATGCGTCCCGCGGGC
Source organism: Pheosia tremula (assembly GCA_905333125.1). Lineage (NCBI taxonomy): Eukaryota > Metazoa > Arthropoda > Insecta > Lepidoptera > Notodontidae > Pheosia > Pheosia tremula. The sequence goes on from HG995419.1 coordinate 3,096,866, forward strand.
TTAGAAAGCGCAAGCAGGCTGTTGCCAACGGTTGTGTCTTTGTTAAATACCACGCGAACGAAGTCGCAGGTAACAGCTAGTTATGCAATAAAAATTGGCAAATTATCTATTAGGGTATCTTACCTGAGTCATGCTTTAGTACTCGCGTTATGACTAGATACTTAGACCTGTGGTTTTTATTCTAGTGTCTATGGCAGTAATTACTGACGATGCCGGCGAACGGCCGCAGTAGTCGGGGTCAAACGAAAAGACGGTGGCTTGATGACGTGGACTCCTCTGTGGTATAGACGTGACCGGAAATTGCCGCAATCGAAAGGATATGGAACCAAGAAGGAGAGTTCATAGGCTAAAAAAACATTATAACTAAATGAGTTCAGAATCTTCATTGCCCCACGAATAATATTTACAGACTACATTTACCATTATCATCTTGTACAACCGAATTAACAAAACATTTTTTTCCCCCGCTAGCAGATCCAGCGGTGAATTTGAATACACCGTTTCTTAATTCAGATGTTAAAAGCTTCAGTGTGCTAGGAATAAACCGTGAAACATTATGGAAATGAGATTGGCCATTAAAAGTGTGTTCGCAGTTTGTCACCTCATTACGCCCATGTGCGGTGTCCCAAGGGCTCTGAACGAGGCCCAACCTTTTCCTTGATCGAATACCGTTTTTATAACAGACCTTTATGAGTTGATCACCCCAGAATATTGGAGGGACAATGGGAGGGAATTGATTTTTGAGTCGTGACTAATATACAAAACACAAAAATACACGTACTGATTTTTTATATTCACGCGAGTACTACACAATGAAATAAAACAAATCTTACGGACTTTATCGCAATTATTATACGTTCTTTACGTTCCCGACGTTTTGTCTGCCACAGCAACCATGGTCGCGGGAGGACTGAGGTGGTTGACGTCCTAGGGTACCCTCATATTTAGTTGTTGCTTGCGGTCCGACCTACGCAGAAAGTGCTCACATTGTCTTGAGGTCTTGCAATGGTACGCTTGGTTTTGGATGTAACGATATTAATTACAGGATCCCAAGTCGCTGGTAGCACCCAGTCCGGTTCAAACTATAACACTCGGACGTAACCGCGCCACCACAGTCCTCCCGTGACCATGGTTGCTGTAAAGCAGCCGAGATTTCGGGAACGTAAAAAACGTATAATAAACGCGATACAAACCGTAATATTAGTTTTATTTCAACAAAAATACACGGATTTTGCAAAATTCTACTAGCTCGTTGTTCTTTTTTTTTATTTGAACAGCAAACCAAAGGGTTCTATTCATACTGTAATTAAAATGTTACATTTTATCCATCGTGTTTAATCGGGTATTCAAACAACAGAGGGTATGTAGAAAGCCTGAAGTTTCATTGTGAGGGTGGTCTGATAAACAGTTACAATTTGTTTACCGTACTCTTTTGTATCGAATTCGCCGTATATTCTGCGGGTAATCAAAAGTAGGTGTAAGGGTCGGCTTTTGTACCGTAAATATATACCTATTATGATAGAGACATAAGTATTTTGCAACCAAACAGCCCACCATATGAATAGTGTACATAATGAACGTACCTAATCCCACTAATATTGTAAATGTGAAAGTTTGGATGGATGGATGTTTGTTACTCAATCACGACAGAACGACTGAACGGATCTGGATGAAATTTGGCACAGAGATAGATTATAGTCTGGAATAGCACTTAGGTTACTTTTTATTCCAGTAAAATGTATGGTTCTCGTGGGATAAAGTACATACTTTTTAATCGCGGGTAACACCGCGAGGCGCAGCTAGTAATAGATAAAATAATAATTCAATTTATAACGCATTTTTTTCTCTATTATTAGGACGCCATTTTGTTTTAAAAGATTTATCCCCATATTTATAGACGTTCTATAGCTTTGTTTAACGTCATATAGCACTGCGCACAAGTATTTTGCTTTGCGCAGTTCTATACGACGTTTGATAAAGTTATATAACGTCTTTAAATTCGGGGGTACACAATACGGTACCTATAGGAAATTATAAATCTCAAGATGATTACACTTTAATGGAAAAGAGATCCCGCCAGAAAAAGCAATTTTTGATCTTATCCTTTAGGCAGATTCAATATTTTTGTGAAAATTTACTGGAACAAGTCGTGCGTGAAATGGTTAAGGGATATCGGGATTGAATCAGGATGATATTCTGAAGAGTATCTGTAGGTAGCCATTTGTTTTATAAATGTTCAACACTCCAAACGGAAGTAAAACTAAATAGAATTTTATGTAAAGATGATATTTTTTAATTTCGTCATTTTGGATTTATGTTAATAAAGCAATAAAAAATGGTGACTACTTCCTTTTGAACAATAATAATATCTCTATCATGATGAGTAAGACCAAGAAACTAAGGTATAGAATAGCATGTTATACATATCACTCCGCTAAGATGTTGATGTTGTTAAGAAGATACCATTTATGAACTTAAGATGTTGGTGATAAGGTCGCTTTTGAAATTTGAAAACTGTATGTAGGTATTGAAAATATAAGCTACCAACAACATAATATGTTATGTTACCGAAGTAAAGTAATTAGGAGCACTGTAATCAAAGGGTACAATAGGCATGATGACAGTAACTAAGAATCACTAAAATAATGTGTTTATCTAATGAGATAGGATTAATAGGTTCTCAAAAATGTATTTATTTACAGATTTAGGGCGAGATTGATAATTTATTTAATAAAATAAAACTACAAAATTCAACAGTCCGCCATGATAACTTGAACACCAATCAGAGTGAACTACGTCACGAGCATGTACACATTGTAAACATCGCTAAGTTTCGTACAAACTTCGACGATCTCTGCTCTTAGTAATTGTTTTTACCTGCGTTTATAAAGTATTTCGTGATTTCTATCGATCAATTACATAGTTTTGTGTTCTCAAAACATGGAACAAGGATTTACCATTTTTGACACAAACAATATAAAACCTGTTGCTAAGCAACCGCAACATTATCAGCAAAGAGTAATAAGATAAACTCCATACTCTTTACAATATTTATATACGTAAATTACTGATTTGATGTGTTTGCGGTCAGTTTGCATAATAGTGACGTCACAAGCAGACGCCATGACACCGGCGATCGTTTTGGAGCGAATTTTAAAATTACAATTTAAATAGCGTTTTTTTCTAATAAAAATTAGTTTCCTGCCGAAATAATATATTTTTTTGGAAATAGTAGATACCTTAGAATATTATAGAACAGTTTTTCAAAATCAGTCATCATGCCTATTTGGCTGGTTCAAACTAAACGAAATGGTTCCGTAAGCGAGCTGTGTGCGGCAATACATAAATTGAGTCAAACGCTGACATTAGCAGAACCCTAACGATATTTTATCGAACATGAAAATCCTTTGGTCTGGACTTTACTTTACATACTTACTTTATAGATTGGTCGACGCAACCGGCGACCCAAGGGCTGGGTATTTCTTCGCTCAGCGAGTAGCTTTGGCTATTCAGCGAGGAAATGCGGCCAGCATCTTGGGCACGCTACTGCATGGGCCAAATTTTTTACACATTTTGTAGCTTTTCTTACTTGTAATATGACTTTTAAGCCGAAAAATACAATTTTATTGAGAACCTCAAAATTTTTTGAAGTCGGTTAAAAACAAGCGTTAAGTAATTATGATTGATGAATTATAAAAGGTGCACCAAAAATTGTGTAAAACATAATAAGGGATCAACAAGTTGGTCATATATCACTCACGTTAATGTGTAAAATAAATGTAAAAATTGTGATTGGTTTAAAAAAAAAACACGAGGCAAGAACTTTTAGTCGTGCACTTAGTATGTGATGCTATTTCTAAATTTCTCATTTTGATTTTTTTTTTGAGACTGACAAATATTATAAACTGTTCATGTTGAACCTTTTACGTAACTATTTTCAAAACCTGTGCTTACTAGGGCAACTAAGGCAAAACACAGCGGAGTGTTCTGCGGGCCCCCGACGGTTTCCACTCGGCCGACGAAGACACGCCGAGGTGGCCCTGACCGACTCTCTGGGGCACTCGGGTCCGAGGTGTCGCTACTCACCAACAGCTTGCCACAACCTGCTCTGCGGTTATTATTATTATTATTAATTTTTTTTTATTACATTATAGGCAAGTATTTGATCTCGATCTCACCTGATGGTAAGTGACTATGAGATCTACGATGGAGCATACTTGCCTAGGTAGGAAGGCGGCAGTAGATCGAGACGCTACATTCACTAGGCACATGCAGCGCAACTGATCTGGCCCGCCATCCATGAATGGCAACACCGAACATCATGCCGGAACACGGCTAGGCCGCTTGGCGACATGGCTTTGTTCAGTGGGTGGTGACTAGCCACGGCCGAAGCCTACCACCAGTAATCTTGAGACTTGAGAGTAACTTGAGTGGCTTTGAGATTTTTGTTGACAATATCTTAAACACATGCAAATAGAAAGTTGTCACCAAAATGTATACCAAACACATTCGTGTTCCTGTCGTGTCGCGGTAAATCTTTGAAAACACACGACATAATCGTTCACGCCATGTTGTCGCTTGTAGCATATCAATCAGTACATATCACATGGTCTCAATACGGGTGGAATGCTTCAAATGAGCACATGTTCGGAATAAGCAATGACGTCACGGCTCACTGGCCACCCCAAAATTGGCGTACCGTAACAAACCCGTTGGTAATTTACGTTCGAACCGTGAACCGCTTCGAGTTTCGATTTCTTGTCATATTTCAAATCGTGGGTCGTTCATGGGTTTTTTTTCCATAAGATTATTATGGTTATCATATGATTATACAGTAGTATTAGTAGTAGTTGTACAGTACATATAGATGCTTACGTTTTTTAAGTTCCTTTTATCTATGGGCCTCCCGTGACCATGGTCGCTGTAAAGCAGCCCTAACTAACGTCGGGAACGTAAAAAACGTAGAATAAACGCGATTAAATCCGTAAGAGTAGTTTTATTTCAATATTTTACACAATTTTTATTACATCCCATAATACCAAGCGACCTTAGATTTGTATGTAGTCGCGGGGAATGTATCATATAATTCGTCTGATAAATCGAAGGCAGCGGTTACTTTTCAAATTATCTCAAGCATCAAGCTGAGGATAGATAATTAAACTAGGTATCTCAAATTCACAGAACAGCATCATTAATTCTATCACGTCTACTCTGGACCTATTCTACGAGAACGGGTCTGTGGTAAAGAATTTAAGTTGTACGTCACCGCATCGCGGGAGCATTAATAATTCCTGTAAGACCCACCATTTGCTGCCTCTGTGGTGCACTTAATGTGTGGTCACACTGATAGCGTGGATGTTCATATAATTTACGAATAAGTTCCTTGTCGGTGTATCTGATGAAGCTCTTTCCACCTGTTTCTATCTAAAGAAAATTCAGCTTCTTATACGACACAGGATTTTGTCCGCGGCACTTTAATGCAACATAGAGAGATGGATCTCCATATAGTACTCAGGGATAATGGTAGCTTTCTATCAGTATAAGTATTATCAAAAACAGATCAGTAGATCCGGAGATTACCTCTTACATCCAAACTAACACTGCCGCCTTTACTAGCTTTGCCAGAACATGCCTCGCCTGAGTAATCCCATTTGCTCTGCCTCGTTGTCAGTTGTCTGTAATTTATAAACTTGTCTTGAAATTCAGACTTTTGACTGTTATTTGTATTTATTTAGCTAGTGGGACCACACATTTAAACAGTCGTGTACAATCCGTCTTTGTTCCACCCTCGTAAAATGTATAAGTGAAAGAGGGAAAGAAAATGAGTGGAAGATTGGAATTTTTCAATACTTGGTGCTTTGCAGTTTAAGTAAGTTTCAAACGGAACTAAACGGTTCGATGAGAACTAGAATTCGATATTAGCACTTTTTAACCGACCTCAAAAAGGAGGAGGTTCTCAATTCGGTTGTATTTTTTTTGTGTTTGTTACCTCTGATCTCCGTCATTTGTGAAGCGATTTGAATTTTTTTTTATTTGAAAGAATATGCTTACAGATTGGTCCCATTTATTTAAAAAAATAGTTCTGGTGCTTTGATCTATCAGCATGATAATTACATTAATCTCTAAAAAAAACCTTTATGTGACCGACTGTAAAAGATCTCATTACAAATAGCTAACATCGGAAAGTATAAAGGCAGATCTCCTGCGCGTATTTTTCTCTACACACCACATAAATACATATCAAAATGTCACACTCCGCTGCATTCTAGGAATGTTAAAGCATGTGCATCACTGTCATTCTTGTTTATTAAACTATACGCGTGAGCGAGACGGAAGAAGCTTACGATACCATATCGCTACGTAAAAAACTGTGCACGAGCATAGTACGATGACGACGACGACGGTAGTAATACGAGTATAGGATAGTGTATTAAAATATAGGTAATAGCAATTACAAATATTATTAATTTATAGATTAATCCAATAAAGTCAAAGTCAAAGTCAAATCAATTATTTCGTATAGGCCTACGGGGGCACTTACAAATTGTCATTACATTTTTTCCTTAATACTACAACCGGATCGGAACGCGACCTCAACTGAGAAGATCGAATATTATCTACATAGCCACGAGTCGTCTTCCAATCTATAAACTGGCGTGCCAATTCACTTTGGGGCTTATGTTAAGTCCAATTGATGGGATGCATTAAAATCCTTAGCTCCTCAAATCCAATACGATTGATTGATTAGCGAATCCAATTGAAACAAGGCAGTTATGTATTGACATCTTATATTTACGCGAATACTACACATTGAAATAAAACGAATCTTACGTTCAAACTTTGACACTAGGTCGTCAAACACCTCAGTCCTCCCGTGACCATGGTAGCTGTAAAGCAGCCGAAACGTCGGGAACGTAAAAACAAAAAATAAACGCGATAAATTCGTAAGATTAGATTTATTTCAACGTTGCTTTATTTTAATAAAATTATTATAGTAATAGGCAGATAATATTGGGTTCCGCTATTTATCGCTATCTTGGTATATGTTTCTCAGGTAGTGATATAATATTATCTAAGCACGTATATGGGTGAACCGCATATTAGTGAAATGTGGCGAGCCCGTCGGCGGAACCATGTAGCTCCAATTATATGGATCATGGTTAACACCATCATATAATTGTATTGATATCCATGATATTGATTTCTTATATTTACGCGAATACTAAACATTGAAATAAAACTAATCCTACGGATTTTATCGCGTTTATTATACGTATTTTAGATTCCCGACGTTTCGGCTGGTTTACAGCAACCATGGTCACGGGAGGACTTCCATGAGCTACTCCCCTTGCATATCTCCCCATAAAAATTCTTCCCGTTATTTGGTGAACAACTTAACTTCTTTGAGAGTTGTTAATCTAATGCTGAATAACATTTGATTGGCCAACTTCGCGCGGTCCGTTGTCTGTCGATTTCGAACGATTTCCCGCGGAGTGGGGGTTGCAGGGCTCCATTTTAAGTAGCGTTGGCAAATAAATTGTTGAATATTGGATTGACGACACGATAAATGGACCTATTATGTGGTACATACCAAACTACTCAACAACGACAGCAGTTGACAACGCAGCGGATTTTCTTTTTCCTCGGTGGATGCAATGGTAATTGAAGTATTTCTCGTAGTTTTTGAAATTAATAACGCTGTATTAATGATATATAATAAAGAAAATGCATGTCTCTCCATATTACACTGAGCTGCAAAAATAATGGGACGTTTAAAAAACTGATAGAGTCTGAAATGTATTGTGACAGTATAGTTTGCTGATACGAAATTCAGATTATTAGCTGTAACTCGTACAAATGAAACCGCTTTTGAGGTTTATAGTAAGCACTACTAATCTAATTTCATAACATAATATTTATACGAGCGACCTATATCTACAATTTTGGGAGATTGTTGTTTTTCTATGTAACCCGTTAATTTTGCGTTTCGTTACAATTTCGCTAATTAAAATAAATTAAATAACAGTGACAGCCAAGTTATAACAGTGATACAAGTCTTTGAAGTCTTTAATAATAATAAAAGATTTTCAATTAATTTGCTGACGGTTTTATTCGTCTAACAATGTCAAACACAGAGTGATTGCCAGCACTCAACTTTACATTTAAGAATAAGGGCGCCCTCCAACTACTGCTGTGGAAGACGTTTCGCCGAGACATTTCAAATTAAAATCTGGTACAGGATTAAAGTGCTAACAGATTTAAAAGCACGTACAGTTGACCAGCAATAAAATAAACTAAAACGTACAGTGTATAAGTAGCTTTGTAACGAATTTGGAAGAATTCATGATTCCGGACCCCCAGAATTTTTTTGCCAATTATTTTTTTCATGAACATACGCATGTTTTGTATTTTTTTTTATTGTTTTTAGCATGAAATCATTATAGGATTCTACTTCATTATAGAAGTCTACTTAATAATTTTAATTAAAAAAAAAAACCAAATTACTAATTTAGACTTAAAACTGCAATGTAAATTAAAACTCGATACGCTCGAGCGCGCTCATCACTCACACAAGTCGGGTATCGCACGGAGCGGTGTGTTGTGAATGCGTGGTTTACGATACATTGCGTGCTCAAAAATTACAACATATGTAACTCATGATTTTCGACATAAATTATTTCTATAATTTTATTACAGGCATTAAGTGTGTATCTTTCCATTTACCTGCAATAGATGCTCAACCTTCTAGGATCAATTCAATGTTAATGTCCATGATTTTTAGCAGTTAACCCCAGCAACAACGCCAAAATCCTCAAAAAGGGCCTTTACGTGTAGGACCCATGTCCCCGCGCAAGCCTACCAAAGGTCCGGGTATAGCCGTGGTGCATAATGATTACAAATTACTAAATAAACGCGGCTTCAAGGTTTAGTATACCATTACCATATCACATTGTATATGTATAACACATTCGGCGTTCCCACTACTTGGCTCTCGTAAAGACATTGTTATTATATAATTGTTCACTAATTATACATCAACAGTCACAACCAAACACGGAATTGTACCGTCACGACGTTGCCTCGTAGAACTTGTATTACGGAATAGTAATTTATAGTGTTTATTTTAATTTATAGAGTTTATTTTAATTTATCGACAAACTCTATAAAAAATGGGTGAGCACCTCTCAGAAACGTTTTACATTTAAAAACTGATCTCAACTTTCACTCTCCAATATTGGAGTTGTGTCGGCAATTCCTAACACAACTGTTGGGTATTTTTATCTGAAATTGAAATCCTAACAGACTTGCTCGTTCGAAAGTTAGTTTGCAATGTAATTATTGGTTTTTGGTATATTCAAAGCGAGAATATTTATTTGACTTGTAGATACGTCATAGTACTAGGTGCCTACCCGGGGATTCCAGACGAGATGCGTGATATTTTTTTGCTGCCTGCAAGGACATGGTAACGAAAACTTGGGTGAAGATTACACTAAATGCCTACAGTGGTTAGTCACCACCCACTGAACAAAGCCATGTCGCCAAGCGGCCTAGCCGTGTTCCGGCATGATGTTCGGTGTTGCCATTCATGGATGGCGGGTCTGATCAGCTGCGTTGCATGTGCCTAGTGAATGTAGCGTCTCGATCCACTGCCGCCTTCCTACCTAGGCAAGTATGCTCCATCTTAGATCTCATCGTCACTTACCATCAGGTTAGATGGAGATCAAATACTTGCCTATAATATTATATAATTTTTTGTCGAAAGCCGAAGGTTAGAGATGTTGTAATTTTTGAGCGCGCAATGTAACGTAAACTACGCGATTAGATTATAACGCTCCGTGCGATACCCGACTCGGGCCAGTGATGAGCGCGCTCGAGCGTATCTAATTTTAGTTTACGTTGCAGTTTTATGTTTTTTTAATGTAAAAATGACGTTTCAAGCTAAAATAAATGTTAAAATCGACGGAAAATTCCATCCCTGGGGGTCTACAAAGATGAGTTGTATTAATAGTATCAGTTTTTGTTACGAAGCCACTTACACCTTGTATAGTTCCTTTGTTCTAGACTATTATGTTGGATATTAAGTTTGATTGGGAAGAAGATCCATGATTGAAAAGTGTAATATCTTTAATATTTCCAATACAATATGATTCACAACAATTGCTCAGTACTGTAAACGTAGCTACGTACGAACTTGCAATTCGCAAATTGAAGAGTACACTCGGAGCTAAGTTCGCAAGTTAAATGGATCGCATTATGCGAAACTCCTTTTAACTGGGAAGTCGCTCATACTCGAGACATCCATTGTACTAAGACCCCTCTGTTCAGAGAGTACATTGTTGGCAGTATGATAAAAGACAGGTCTAGATATTCAGGTCCAGTAATGATCCTGTATTTCAATCGTAGCTTGGCTATTTATATTTTCGAGAACACTTTGAGTCAACATGATAAATGAATAAACTTATTTGTAGGTGAAGTAACATCTAATACTAAATTAAATACTAGAAAATTACATCGACTTATAATTGGGGATCAACCGAATATACCAAGTGAATTTTGATACTTATTATGCGAGCAAGTTAATTTTTAACGATCTAACAAGCAAAACTCAATGACAAGTGGACAAATTTAAACTTTTCAAGCGAATATCGTTTTATTTCTGGCAATGTTATTGAAACTGTTCCATTTATAGATTCAACATTTTTACAGTAAGTCAAGTACGAGATTACGTAAGCTAACAGTATACTTTATAGTCTACCGTATTTAGACATTTTTATGGAGAATTGAAAGTTTTAAATACCGTCAGCTAGAGGCGCTTAACAATTCTCCATACAAAATGTCTAAATAAAGTATACAGTTAGCTGGCACTTGACGTGCTGAACAAGTCGACGTTATTTGTCGAAGGAGTACAAATCGTATCAGTTAATAATAAAACGTCTATATTTCCCTGTGTGCTGTTGCAAAGACGTGCTTCACTTGAGAGCTAACATTACCCTCGCTAGGTCCAGGGCAACACAAACATGGCGAGTGGACCAAGACTCGGCTCTTTGTGATATTGTGAGCCAACCTGTCGAGATCGCCTCTTCACCAAGTAAGTGTAATATTTCTTGTGCGTTATCATACTGTAATTATGGATAAAATGCTTATATTATACGTTGTGTTCTTGTGTTGTGTACCTAAACCCAATTAGAGTATGGCTGATATGTATCATATATAGTACACACACAATTTCATTATCATCTGAAAATAATAATAGCTCCCAATAAGGTACCACTTCATTCACACGAAAAAGCGGCGAACGTTTGTATTTAAAAAAAAAACAATAAAAAAATAAAACACTACTACTATTATTTCTTGTGCTCTGCAGAAGCTTGTGCTTAGAGCATAGGGCATAGACAATTTCGAATGTTTTCTTAAAATATTTTTGTCTTACATATGTCGTTTCCAATTTTGAAATTAAATCCTGCAACCCCCTTTTACGGTGTTCTTATATTTTTATTAGCAAGGAATAGCAAAAGATTTTTAAATAATCCACCCAAACGTCAGAGCGGCTTGGACCCATCATTATTAATCTTTATTTAAGTTCTTTCTATCGCGTGTACAAAAGGTTTGGATTCGCGTGCACCCTCGTCGTGGGCTTGGCACCTGCCGATGTTATTGTTGGCATGCTCATCAATCATAAGAAAGGATGCCCTTTGCTTAAAAGTCAAACTTAAGTACTTACTGAACGACTTTTTCCATAAAATACTGTTAAAGTCACATACACATTTATTTTTATTTGGTTCCTGAAATGGCTGGGAAAATATATTCGCGGTTTATTTTGATACATTATAGAACTTGAAGCTTATTATTTAACTCAAACTATGCTCAAATAAGTACTCTATTTACTAGTTGAGAGATTGTTATTTTGAATTTAATCCATGGTGTGAAAGCAATCCTTAAATTTTGAGTGGCGTTTGAGTATTTGGTGGTAGAATTCTAGGCATATCCTTTATCTAATAGTGGGATGACAATAAAGATTGATTCCATACGTTACATTATACAAAACAATGAATAAAGGCCATCTATCAACCTTGAGAACAGACAAGATACGAGATCTATCTCCGCTATTTATAAATTATGTCAGTTCAACTGTAGCTACCTACTATTGTGACGGAAAGCCAGGAAGCTATTATATTAACCTTTCTTTGGGTCACATCCATTATTTTCTTTAATGCAAGTGTTATTTATTGATTTCTTATATTTACGTGAATACTACACATTGATATAAAACTATATTTTAAGGATTTTATCGCGTTTATTTTTCGTTTTTACGTTCCCGACGTTTCGGGTGCTTTACAGCAACCATGGTCACGGGAGGACTGAGGTGGTTGACGTCCTTGTGTCATAGTTTGACGGGGGTACCCTCATATTTAGTTGTTACTTACGGTCTGATCTACGCAGAAAGAGGTCACTGTGTCTTGAGGAACGTAAAACAAAAAATAAACGCGATGAAATCCTTAAAAAAATGTTTTATTTGAATGTCAAGCCATATTCATACTCATTTTATTTCATCGCATTTCATTTCGTTACGAAATAAGAATAAGAACCTTTCTTTGTACGCACATACATAAGTACTTACAGGCTGCCATTTTCATATTTATTTATTTATTTATTAAAAACGGTCTACCAACAATTGTTACAACTATACATTTTTCAGACAAAAGCCCAGGTGGTCTTATAACTAATTGCACAATTACTTACAGGTAAACACCACTAATCCAAACAAACTTAACAATCTAGAAAAAAAACATAAATGTATTTGCTCGTAAACAAAAAGGAAGACAATAAAAGCTAATTCGATATTGCAACCAACAAATGCTTACGAAAACGATACAATGAGACAGAATGAATATCAATACAGCCACTGTATTTATTATAAAGTTCATCCATCCATCCATCCATTATTTTATTTATAACTAGCTGTTGCCCGCGACTTCGTCCGCGTGGTATTTAACAAAGACTCAGCCGTTGGCAACAGCCTGCTCGCGTTCTGATCCCGCGGGACGCATTGCAGATTGTTGCTATCAAACTTTAATCAGGCGCAGCGCTGCAACATTGGTTTTAATTTTTTTTCGAGAGATCCAATTTTTTTTCTAAAATAAAAGTAGCCTAAGTTACTCCTTGTTACATGAGCTATCTGCCAGTGAAATTCCCGTCAAAATCGGTCCAGCCATTGCAGAGATTACCCGGAACAAACAGACAGACAGACAGACAGACAGACAAAAATTGTAAAAAATGTTGTTTCGGTATAGGTACCGTGTATACATCCAAATGCATTTAGTAAAAAGCGGTTATTTTAATATTACAAACAGACACTCCAATTTTATTTATATGTATAGATGTGTATTCATTGAAAGTGTTGTTGCTATTAATTACTTGACCTTGACCTTGACCCGCTAAGTTGTGGGTGAGGATGTATATCTATTGTATTTCATCGCATCTCATCTCGTAAAGAAAGAAGTACTTACAGACTTAGTCAAATTGAATAGTACCTAAGTACATACATACGGTTGTCCGATTTAGTCTAATTGACATACGGAATTAAAGTCCGGCTGCAGTACAAGAAAGGCCAGCTTAACGTGGGATTGAAAACAAATACTGGCGGCGCCATCTGTAGGAGACCTCATCTGCAATTATATACGGAATGATTCAGAAAGGGTATATTAAGTCATGAACCTACGCTTCATTAGTGAATTTGTGATCATTATGTGAAGTCAGAATTCCGATACGTCTATTAATTCTTCTTCTTTCTTTACGAATTTAGATGCGATGAAATAAAATGGATATGAATTAATTATTTGTTTCCCAAGAAAATTACAATGGTGACATTTGAGAGCATTTTTTTAAATTGACATATTGAATTCTGACTCAATATAATTTGCAAACGCGCTAAAGAAACGCAGGTTCCAGGCTTAGTATAACCTTTCTGAATCACTCTGCATATTATCTCATGTTAGGTATTGTTTTCCGAAATAAATGTAGACTATTTTTAATAACATAATTTTGATAAACCGAAATTTTGTACTAAATCAAATATAAAAAAATACTGTCACATTTACATCATTAACTGTTTAATTATAAACATTGAAACTATAATAGTAATGAAATCAATTTTCAGATTCGATAAAGCACAATAAATCACAGCGCCCCCGTACTCGTGCGCGGTTACTTTAGCCCTAACCAGATAAATGACTGTGAAGTTAATATAAATTAATGTTAGCTGTAACTGGCAATTAACATAGATTGGAGAAAGATGAATTACAATAGAAGTGAAAGAACCATATAATTAAATTTAAAAAAAAATAAGATACAATACATACATATCTCAGGCCTGTATCCCATATGGGGTAGGCAGAGACCGCTGATTGCCATATACCACGATCCTGGCTAACCGTCGTCGCTTCATCTACATTCTTACTTCTCCTCATACACTTCCGTCTATTGAAAGTACTACGGACTTGCCCTTTTCTAGAATGGACCAGTTATCTCGTTCCCTTTCTGGAATAGACCATTTATCTGGTCCCCTTTCTGGAATAGACCATATATCTAGTCGTGGAAGGTTCTCCTTGGGCGCCCCGTACTGACGCTACCACTCACGTTCGCTCGGTATATTTCTTTTGTCAGTCGTCTTTCATCCCATCTAGACGACAGCTTGGTCTAGTGGTTTGAGCGTAGGCCGGTCGGGTCACTGCTCCGCGTAGTTGCGGGTTCCATTCCCGCCTGGGCATACTTCGGAAAAATCTTTTCGTAATTTGCCCTGGTCTCCAGTCCCAGTCCATTGTACGCCATCTATAATACAAGCGTGGCTTAGTATGGGACCGTATAGTGGGTGTGTTCGTCTGCCGATATTATTATACATTGTAAAGACAAAGTAAAAAGTCAGTGAAGTAAATCTCACAGTTGTAGGAACAAATCGGACGGAAAATTCTCTCATAGCAGCTGTCCAGTAATCCCGACGAGGTTTGACGAGGGTAGGCGCTTACTCACTGATAGGAAAAATGCGTTTTACGTAACTGTTTGTCATATTTTTTTTCTTCTGATGTGTACGAAAATGGGTGTGGAATAACATTTCAAAAATAGCCCAATCCAAAAGTACCTTCCCATAAAAAAACGGTTGTATGAGTATGTAAGTAGGTTATACTGAGAAGAGCCAGGGACAAAATCAGAAGTCATGTTTTTGATCAACAGTTATTTGCTGACTGGATTTGCTTGTTACCATACTTGTTCATTATCTAGCTACATCATATTATGTATTCAACATCGAGGAATATATTTAAAACATATCGTTGGTACACCCAGGTATAAAATATAATCTTGAAATATTTTAAGCTAAGCTTAAGAATAAGTTAATTGTGATGGATTTATAAAATCTGCTATCACATTTAAATAAAACTAATTTGAAGGAGTTTACAACAAAGGTGTAACTTAATATCTTATATTTAAGCGAATTCTACACATTGTTTTAAAAAAACGGAGATCGCGTTTATTTTATATTTTTTTACGTTCCCGAACGTTTCAGCTGCTTTACAGTAACAATGGTCACGAAAGGACTGAGATGTTAGACGTCCTAGTGTTATAGTAAGAACTGGGGTAGCCTCCCATTATGTTGTAGTTTACAAAAAACAAAAAATAAACGCAATAAAATCCTTAAAATTCGTTTTAATTCAACGTGTGGTATTCGTTTAAATCAATATCTGCTATCGATGTTCCATCTTCTTAGTCTAACTATGTTAAGCTAATAATATAAACACCAATATATCGTGAACATGGAATATATTATGTACGCAGAACACAAGTCCAACAATAACCATTTTGTCCATTCGTTAGGATTTAGAACCGAGCGTCGCACAAAGCCGTAGATAACGAGTTTTCAAATTGTTTATCTAACCGCAGGATTGTTCGCCGCATCCTGATTGGAGTCGAGGCTTATTTTAACGTTAAGTTGACACTTCAACTGTCTACTATGTAACTCATTTTGCTGCTGTTTTGGTCGGACATATCAACGCTGGATCCAATATTGACGTTAACATCCTGCGCGCGCGCAGCTGCACAAACTTGTTCGGCCAAAGGTACGCGAGGGAAGAAAATTAAATGTTTTAGATTCATTAAATATACTAGCCAAGTTGGTAGAACGCTTGCCTCAGTAAAGAGGAACGCAGGTTCAAACCCCGGCTCACACCTCTGGAATTTCATTTCATGTGAGAATCTCATTGTCAACCATGATTATCACTTGCTAAACGGTGAAGGAACCTGCATGTCTGAGAGAACCCTTCAAAAGTCGTGTGAAGTCCGCCAACCCGCACTGGGCCAGCGTGGTGGACTATCGTCTAATCCTCCTCGCATTGAGGGGAGGCCCGGGCCCAACAGTGGAACATAAACGGTAAACGGATCTTCCTTTTTAGAGCGTAGATTAGTGCGCTTCTGAGATAATAAAAATAATAAGCCCAGTTGAAGAAGTCGGTTTATTCATATGCTTCTCATTTGAAATCTTGTTTTAGCTATTATTACTATCAAAGGATTTTATTAAGTACCTGCAATTAATTGCAACAATACGCCTCGTGTCCTCCTGTAATTAAATCAGCACCATCATAGAGAACAAGTGATGAAGATTATTTACCATGCAGAATATTTGGAATTAATATTTTTACTTTGTAAATATATTTGAATTAGAAATGTATGCAATATAAACTATGAATTTCACAGCAAATTTTGGCTCCATAGCTTAAGCTCCGCTCGCTTTTTCAAGGCCCTAGTGTTACCAGACGAAAGACTCGTGAAATAGCCGAAAGGAAGAAGCTCCCATTATTAGTGACACGCTTCAAACGTTCGGTTTTTACATATAACTCGTGCTGGCCCTTCGAATGTCATTTATAAGCACATAATTACAAATTTACTGGTTTTCTGTCATTAGCTAAATTGATTTCACTATTAAGCATTATAATTGAAGGGAGAGATTTTAATCGTGATTAAAATTTAGTGAAGTTTCGAACATCAAAGAGGACTCATCGGGCGTGCCAAGTTTCAGATTATTTTCTGTCAACAATTAATGGCCCTGTCACGAACTTATATCTAGGACATCGTGATGTTTAAGTCGATGGGTGATAAGCACTTGTTCGAACTATGATTACTCGACAAGACTTGTTAAAAATATGTCTTTATAATTCAAATTAAGATCCTCAATGCTTACGACTTTAGTATACTATTTATTAGTAGGTACAACGTTTGTAAAAGATTTCGTAGTGTTTTGTCACGCTCACACCACAGATTTTATAAATATGAATAAGAGCGAAAGCATGCTTCTCAAATACGGAACGATTACGTCATGAGGTCCTGTTAGGCACACAAATCAAGTCGTACATAGTGATGTATTGTTGAATTTCTAAGATAACCTAGACGTCTGACACTACAGATATAACTGCAAAATAAAACTGCTTTACCGACTCGAATTATTTAGCTAGTATTTACTAATTGCATTCAAAAAGTTTGTTTGTTTACCGACGTGTGGGCTCGGAGTGTTGAAACGATTCATGTGGAAAGTTCCAAGTCCCGGGGGTCCGCACTAATTGGACCCCCGCAAGGGAAAACTTTTAACAATTCATATGGGAGAGAAAAATACATCGAAAAATATCTTCGTAGCGCGTGGAGTTTGGTGTAGGTATTGACATCAATATTACTTTAAAATCTTTGTTATAGGTTATGCAGCTGACGAGTAACAAGTTTTATAATTACACTGTACCTACATAATAAGTATATAATACATTGCTTGTCCAGTATAACAATGCATTATAAGAATGTTGTAGAGACTTCTGTAGTGTATTCAAAATGTTGCTGAGGCTCGCGTTGATGATTCTAGGCAATGATTCGACAGCTAATAAAAAACCTGTTGTATAGAAAACGGAGTGGAACAAACAGTATCCGGACTACTATAATGGAGTTACTTTATGGGACAGTCCGAAAATAATGCACTAGATACACTCTACCTTTTCGCATTGTACCCCTAAATTAAAAGTTAAATTTATCTATTAAATAAAAAAACAACTGACTAGCGGTCAGGCAACGTCATCACAACAGGTATTAGTACGTAACTGTTGTGTCGATGTGAATTGACCACAATGTAGATTTTTTTACGTAAGAACTTTTTTACAAATTATTTTTGACCTTGAGCCTTGAGCATAGCAATCTTCCCTTGCTCGCTATTATTGAAAGCTTGCAATATAACTAAACGTGACACAACAGTTAATTTTCTGACCTATTTTTCAGTTTCGGAACAGCTCATTTTAATCCTGATTGAAAATTATTTCGCTACGGTGTGACGTCAGTGAAAACATAAACTCCTCCGGTTTATGGAAGCCTTTCGATATCAATATCCGTGACTCGATGTAAAAAAATAACATAATCCTGCAAAGATGAGATTGAAAACAAATCCAATAGAGTGCAAAATAAACAACACACAGGTGCGCAAGAAGGATAAATAACTGCGACTTTACAACTTGCCATGGGAAAATAAACTGTGAGTAATATCCCTTTCCTTCCTTTCAATGGTAATTATAGAAAAAGATAGCGAGATCTCCTGATAGCCATATAGCCCGTAGCATGTTCGCTACGCGGTGCTACGAGTACCCACCCGTAGCATATTTGTTATGCCGTGCTACACGTCGTCATCCGTACTTCGCAATTAGTCGTATCGGTGGTAAAATATTTTCATTAATAATATCAACTAAAATAGAGGTGACCTTACTCAATTATGGATCACTACAAAATAATGTAGCGAAGTATAAATGAAACCAAATTAACTTTGATTTTGTTAACCGTAAAATTTAGTAATCGCTGTTTCGTTTTACGCGATACTACTTCAGTTTCTCTGGGTTGTGAACATAGTCGATTATTGGATTTTATAACGATTGCAAGACTGGGAACTGAAAATAATTACTCTGAGCGTGACTTGATATATAAAATGTTCAATTTCCGCTTCATAGTATGTGAGAGATATACAATTAATAACAGTAAATTGTAATTAAAATTTTTATTTGTTAGTTATCACAAACAAAATGAATCCATTATACGTCTACTATGTGAGCAAGCAACCACCGATTTATTTTATTAACCGTTACTCCTTATTTTAAACTAAATAACCGTTGAATCTAATAAGCTCGCGCACCTGTAAATGTTTATCAAAGCAACTGTTAGCTCGGGCCGCACTCCGCGTGTTTTACTTGCCCCTACTTAAGTGCTTACCCCAAGTGGGGCCCTTTGTTGACCCCAACTTCAGGACGTCCCTTCGGTTTGTATTATACAAGGACAAGTGGACTTCTCGGTTAATTACACTTGTTAAGGTCCGATTTTAGAATTGATTGATGATTAGTGAGGGCTGCTTAGTTTAACACAAAATTAATAATCCCAACACAAAAAAATATGCGATCTGCCAAGGAATGGAACACGCTACCGGCGTCTTTGTTCCCCGTTGACTTTAATCTGGGTGTTTTCAAGTCGAGAGTGAACAGGTACCTTCTAGGCATGTATGCTCTATCGTGGTTCTCATCGTCACTTACCATCAGGTGAGATCGAGATCAAATACTTGCCTATAATGTAATAAAAAAAAAGATAATAAATCTTCACAACAAAGGAATTATGTTATTATAATTCCACCAACTTCCTTCAAACATTCCATTGTATCTGCAAAAGCTGGGTATTTTTAATAAAAGCCCCTTCATATTCGCTCTTATTGGCTATAAACTGATAGTTTTACACAAGATCATCCACTTTGACATAACATTTTGTCTAGACGTTTACAACTTAGTTGTAACATGTTACCGCTAAGTTGTAAAAGTAAGACGCCTTCACGGAATATTTCATGCTCTAATAAAATTCACAATGTTAGTTATTAAACGTTCACATTTATAGGTTGTCTAAGAAAACAATGTGTCTAAAGATATGTGGGTCGTTCCTAGGTAGACTACTTAATAGGTATGATAATAATAGCAGCCCTTTTAATGTCCCACTGCTGGGCACGGGCCTCCCCTCTATGCGAGGAGGATTAGGCCATAGTCCACCACGCTGGCCCAGTGCGGGTTGGCGAACTTCACACGTCTTTCGAGGGGCTCTCTCAGACATGCAGGTTTCCTCGCGATGTCTTCCTACATCGTTTGCAAGTGATAATCATGGTTGAAAATGAGATTCGCACATTAAATCCAGAAATCCCAGAGGTGGGAGCCGGGGTTTGAACCTTCGATCCTCGTTACCGAGGCAAGCGTTCCACCAACTTGGCTAAAAATGCTATTAGGCTGCACATAGATATGATAGGAAAATAACAAAACCAACAGCTGAATACTAAACGCTGAGCGAAATTACGCCCGTGTAGCGGTAACGTCGGCGTCGTTACTCTGCATTCTTTGTGTGACGCGTTCAAATTAAGTAACCTTCTAGTTACCTTTGAGGTTAAGTTATCTGCTATTTTAAGTTATCAGCTTTATGGCCACACCACAAATCATTTAACCATTAGTATAACTAAAATAACAAAAAATATATTCACATAAATTATAGGCTATTTAAAACCCATCTCTGGGGATCATATTATTATCCCATGAGAATGTAAATAAAAAACCTTTCAAATAAAATTTAATAGTTGAAATAGTTAAACGATGCATGAATAACATTCGGCTTGACATTCGAAATTCGAATAGCTCCGCCAACGATCTATCACTGCAGTGTACCCATCTTTGTACACATAAGGCGAACGAGAGCAAAAGAAAACATATCAATCTCTTCGTGTAGAGCCTTTTATTAGTTAAGAATTAGTTGGACGGGTAGAGTAAAAAATCAAGGAGTGTTAGAAAGAGAAGGAAACAATTATCCTCCATAGAGAATATAGAGAAAAGATGATTGTGCACTGAACGGATACAACAGGAACTGGAACATACATCTCTAACAATAAGGAAGCTCTTCAATTTTGAAAAGAAACATAGCATAGCCAAGGTAGAGCAGGTGATTTATCTTAATATTTTGGTTTTTATTACACAATTATAATGAAAGCAGATAGCCGCAACGAACATGGCAGTTATGTCCTCAGAATATAAAACCATAGACACTTGACAAGGAAACTTTTTATTCGCTGACCATATTTTCAGAGCCGCTTACAAATACAAACCACTTAAAATACTCTCTACCCGTACGCGCTAAACTCAGCAAGATGTAAAATTTACGAGCGAATAGCCGTATCCAAACCAACCGCACAGACTCGGGCATATGGCACGCGTGAGCCGACAGCGAGGCCGAGAGCGTTTGTCTCGGCCATTAAATTCTTCAGCGTCTAATCTGTACAAGGCATAAGCTGACTAAAAATATCGGCTTGCAATTCAAAAATTCCTCACACACAATAGTGTTGGAAAATCCAATGGCTTTGTATAGAAAATCCGATTAAAAATGACCAGCGTGATAGAACAATGCATTTTTCATGAGAACATTTTATTCAGACCCTTTCGTATTTATCGGAATGAATTTACGTAAAGCTAAATGGGAATTAAGACATAAAACTATATATACCTAATCGCTTAGTCCATCAGTTTTCTTAGCATATATTGAGACGTATATAAGTACAAATAACACATTCCATATCCCTTCGGAAAACGCATATGATTCAGTTTAATTTGTAAAAATAAAGCAAGTTATAGCTGGTAAGTTTGTAGAACTTATTTCACGTTAAATAAAAAAAAAATTAATCCACAAAATAAAAGCTACGTAATATTTCATAATCTGACAGTTTCATAGTTTGACAAACCAAAATAGTAACGACCTTATAGTAAAACATATTGTCGTGAAATTTACTTTTACAAACATAAATCTCAATCGTATGTTGCAAAGGTTTTTTTATTAAATTACGAGACTCAAAGCATATTCTATTCATTATAATACCAAGGAGAAGAGAAATATTTATTGAGTTTATAAAAGTAACATAAATATTTCTATCTATCTATCTATCAGCCAAAAGACGTCCACGGCTGGACATAGGCCTCTCCCAATGACTTCCACACATCACGGTCCTCCGCCACTCGCATCCACCGGCTTCCTGCGACGCGTGTGATATCATCGGTCCACCTTGTGGGGGGGCGTGCTATACTACGTCTTCCAGTTCGTGGTCGCCATTATAGAACCTACAAAAATATTTAAATACACATTTTTTATGGTAATGAATAATAGGGTAATGAAACTGCACAAAAGACAGTGCCTTCACGTCCAATCCGTACATTCATCCGATTGCGATTTCAAACAATTTCCAATCAACAAGTCTCCATGAGACGAGCAGATCAACGTCGCATCAGCATTAACGTTGGTGATATCTCGGAGCCCAGTTCCCTAGCTTCGTTAACTAAACATACACATTCAATGGGACCGGTCAGGTTACCTTCCAATCTGAATGGTAATTAACCTACCTCTATTATACTTTATCAATCTCTGTAATGACCCCAGATTTTAGTAGAGAATATCGATCATTATTCGTTGATGAATCGGAGTCTGTACGATAGCGGAATTTTAGTAGTGACAAGCTTATGCTAATGGTTAAATAAATGCTGGAACTAACACGACTTTGTTATATATCTTAATATATATAAATTACGTGTCACGCTGTTTGCCCGCTATGGACTCCTAAACTACTGAACCGTATTTAATAGAAAAAAATATACTGTGTGCAGTTTTGTCCAACTTGAAAGATAAGATAGTTTATATCTCAATTTATTTTATATGGCCAAAAACAACGTTTGCCGGGTCACCTGGTAATTATATAGATTATTTATGGAAATTCCTGTAAATTATTTCCCGGAGTATAACTATCCAAAAAGGCCCGGATTGATACGAATTTTAAACTATCACCACGCCGAAGATTTTATAATTAATCCAGTGCTTTTATTATTCAACATTCAGCCAGAGTTCATAATATCAAAAACGTCTCAAATATTCAAAGTTGTGAGTTCGCCATTAAACTCCTGGGACCTTAGAGCCCCGGCCTTCGCTCTACTTTATCAGAATCCTAATTGATGATTCGTCACATTTAGGTAAGTACCTACATATTTATCTTTGATAAATTCTTGTGAGCATTCCTATCAGTTTGGTTATTTGTTTATCGATTGAAGTGCGCACATAGCGAATCTCATAAGTGTGATTTAGGTTATTAGAATGTTCTCATAAAATTAAAAGTTTAAACAGGATATTTTATATGTAGTACTTTTTATCAACTATTTGGAGAGGTCAAAATAGCCCCAAATTATTTATTTTTTTATATTTTAAATTATATATATGATTATTATATTTTAAAATAGAAAGAAAGAACATAATCTTCCTTCCGTTAAAATGGCCTCACCCACCCAACGGTAGGTATTTTGCCAATG
Source organism: Pheosia tremula (assembly GCA_905333125.1). Lineage (NCBI taxonomy): Eukaryota > Metazoa > Arthropoda > Insecta > Lepidoptera > Notodontidae > Pheosia > Pheosia tremula. The sequence continues at coordinate 3,120,286 of HG995419.1, forward strand.
TCAAGTAACAAATTATTAAATGAAATACAACATGGGAGATTCTATGCCTAATCCGTAGACTAGGCGTAATAACGCGATAAAATCCTTAAAAAAATATTGCAATGTGTAGTATTCGCGTAAATATAGTAAGTCAAGCTACACCTATGTTCGTATCCATGCTCCATTGGAATTGCGCGCATAATTCTCGCCGTACGAAATTATCCGGAACCTGGTTGGGCCGTTTTAATTACCCTCGCGACGTCGAGACAGACACTCGCTGCTTTCGGATTGGAAGGACTGTTGCTAGGTTCTCTGTAGTTATTGCTTCTGTGTGTGTTCTTTTGCGTCGGGGTACCTATATATGTGTGTGTGTATTGTGTGACTCTTTGGATAAAATATACGCGCCCTATTGATAACATCCATCATATTTTTTGTACGAGAAAAAACTAATAAATATGAATCATGAAACCCTGGGACAAAATAGTATCAGTCCGAAAAGGTTAAGTACCGAGAGAAATGTTAGCGAGATGGGATGAGGGTCACCATGTTTTAGTATTTTGTCACTGTCTCTCACAGTAAAAAACAATGGTCTCTGCAATTAATATATTTTCTTGTCCATTCGATTTTCTATTTTACCAATATACATTTTTATTTCTGCGCATATTAATTTAATATCAATAAAGTGCCCATCAGGAGACTGATCTCGCGTTGTTTTATGATTTCAATTTCATTTTCGGGTTAATAAAAATGAATTACAAAATTCGTGCAAGCAATAAAATAATATAAAAACTACAGAACAGCAATGTCATAGGTAAGAACCTATTATTTAATAGGTACTTACCAATACGATTGATTGAACTTTTTTGACGCTACTTACTGCTATTCATTTCATTCGTGTTGATTTTTTTTCTTTGCCATACATTTGCTAATTTCCCTTATTTTGTCTTCTACTGAAGTAGGTATTACGTAAAATGAATTAGCGCCTTATCGCATTTATTACTATGATATCTAATTGAATACAAATATAATTTATCTGTGTATTTTCACAGAACTTGTTTTCTGAATTGAAAGATAAATATGATATGGAATGAAAAAAAAAATGTATATGACGCGAAAACCAACAATAGTTCATTATAGATATCTATAAAAAATGAAAAATCGCATACGTACTAAAATTATTTGAATAGATACTAATTAAATCTATGAAGCCGAGATGGGATGGTTAGTCAATAAAAAAGACAAAAAGAGAACATTGACCCCGACGTGATTTGAACACGCAACCTTCTGATCTGGAGTCAGACGCGCTACCGTTGCGCCACGGAGTCGATGAATGTGACTGCGAATTTAAGCTATAGTAAACACACACAATAGGTGCATTATGTAGGGTTGTATGTATTCTTATATCTCACTCATACCACCTATTCTATAAATAAGTATGACGGTGACAACATGCTTTCTCGATTCGATTACATTAGGAGTTTCTGCTTATCCCAGTAATTTACATAGATTGATTGATAACCACAACTAGCACCAACGTTGCTTTTTGTTAGGGACCACACAATCCCAACTACATATTCAAACTAAATTTGATGAAAGTCCGAATAATTCATACTAAAATAATATAACCATGCTACGGAGAGCAACGTTGATTTGGCATTTAAATGCTGGCTGACGTAACACAAAAATATTTTTACAGAAAATCCACTCCAAACAAGCTCATAAGTTTGGAAGAGTAAAATAAAATAACAGTGTAAATTATTTTTACTGGGCCAACAGTAGGTTGTAAACATAATATTACTAAAGAAATAAATCAAATAATTTTATATCAAAAAATGACACCCTGTACTGAGCGCAAAACCAATCGCTACTGGTTCGCCTTGTTTAAAAAAATATCAAACATTATTTACACAATTGTTTTACACATCAACGTGATCAATATAACTTACTGATTCACATATTAAAATATTTTAAACTATTTTTGTTACACCTTGTATAAAGTAACATCGCACTGCGGATACCATTCTGAAATTAAAACTCTGATAGGACAAGTTTAATAAAAAATATAGTCAGACAAACACACCAATTTGTACGGTCCCAAACTATAAACGCTTCTATGGGTACCGTACAATGGACCGGGGGCGATTCCGGTTAATAATTACTGACAAGTATAGATATTAAATATCCATGACTCTGGTACAAACATTCGTGCTCATCACACAAAGTTTAACCCTACCGAGATTCGAAACCAGGCGCCTCTGTACAGAAAGCAGTGTCACTACCAACTGTGCCAACGGGGTATTAGGTAACTACTGATTATTCTGTAGACATAACAAAACTGAATCTTGTTCATACAATCTAGATTGTTAAGGAAGCGAAACGCCATTCATAGCCGTACGTGAGGTCACGCCCAACTTGCATTCGCCAAAATGCAAATTGAGTCAGAAAATTGTATACTGATGTTAGCGCGAGCCGTGACGTCACTATACAGCATTCTGAAGGCAACCGAGAGACGTTCTTATAATGGGTAAAAATAGAGTGTTTAATAAATGTAGCACTTGACGAAATATTTTTCATAAACGCTTACACCTGACTGGTCGATCAGACGGCGTCTACCAGGTTAGGTTTATAGAAATTTGTTGATGAAATCCTTTCGTTGAATCGAAATATATCCCTCAAATTTATAGACGTTTTATAACTTTATCAATGGGTATATGTGAATAATCAAATGCGATAATCTCTGTAAAATAAGTTTTGTTTTCAATGTGTATAGTATTCGCGTAAATATAACATATCAATATGTGTTTATACTACTTTAAAATCTTGATAATGTGAAAAATAATTGTTTTACACTTAAACGATTGGCAAGTGGCAAGTATTCGACAAGTTGACACTTAACGTCTGCAGCATAACTTAAACACAACGCAGACGAGTTGAACTGGATTGCCGCCGCGTGCGATGCTGCACTCTTAACTTGGTTAACTGTCGTCCCAGTCGCCTCCTTGACATTTTCATCTGTGGAGTCAGAGTTGATACTGTTATCGATTAAATGCATCGATTATGACATCAGTAATAATCGATACATTTAAGTCGAATCGATACTTTTACAGTCAGCTACTACCATAGTCCAGTACGTCAAGTGTGAGATTACTCGAAGCTGACCGTATACTTTATAGTCTACCGAATTTACACATATTGTATGGAGAATTGAAAGTTTTAAATACCGTCCGCTAGAGGCGCTTTTCAATTCTCCATATAAAATGTATAATTACGATAGACTATAAAGTATACGGTTTGCGCGCACTTGACGTGCTGAAGCATTGAAATAAAACCCTTAGCATCGAAATTATATTTTCTATATCCATGCATCGATGTTTCGCAAGTCCCAACCCTCGCACTGCTCGCGCTAGTTGGATATAATTACTAACTCGTTTCTATCACAGATTAAAACATAAACCCTCTCGAGCCGCGCTCCTCGCTGTTATTATAAGCACTATAATATAAACTTAATAAACTTGTGTCTTCTACGACCCGACGTGTAAGGATAAGTACTACAGGGTATCTGACTTGACAGTAATGTTGGGTAGATTAGTGCCAAAAAGTCTTTACTGTATTTGGTCCCAATATAATAGGGGGCGAGCTTATTGCCATTATACCGGGCAACCATCTTCTCAATCTGAGGAGGATTGATGACATAGTCCACAACACTGGCCCAGTGCGGTTTTAAGAACGCCACTCGCCATTCGATAGACATGCAGTAGGGTAAGCAGGAACTTCTAATGTAATAGTAAATTCATCGAGAAAATATGCTGTCACTGTCTAACTTAATGATGAAATCTGTGGTGTGTGAGGGATGGAAGACGCTTACGTACCGAAACGGTTTGTAAAAAGGATTGCGCTTTAGGTACAGGTTTTCTCACGATGTTTTTCCGTAAAGCAAGTGATAATTATTGTTGAAAATTTGATTCGCATACGAACCGGGGCTTAAACCTGTTTACCTTATATCCAAGGCGAGTGTTCTACTAACTTAGCTATCACTGGTTTTTTTAACAGTGCATTTTTTGAGTATTCGTCTACTAGAGTTGGGGTCGTCGGGATCAAAGAACAAACCCACGGAACTATAGATACCTGAATCAAGCAGGACCTATATAATCTTGCCTATTATAAGCTATACCCTATAAACTCCAGGCATATTTAAGTTATTACGATTCGGATTTCAATGTTTTTTTTCAATTGCGAAAAATGTCTGAGCAGCGAGTACCAACCGCATAAAAGTAAAATCAACTTCAATTGTTTAGGATAAAAGGGGGCGGCTCATATTTAATCAACTTATTTAGCTTAAATTAAACTATATTGTGCTCGTAGAGTTTACACAAATTTCTTTATTAAATAGATGCTAATTAGAGTATTAGAGACTACACAGGAACAAATAAACTACGTCTCGCCAGCGCTAAGCTAATAGCATGGTCTTGCCCGGAGCGGTTCGCCAACGGTCTCATTACACCAGTCGGGCTACACCTCAGCTCAAAGTTAGTACGTTAATTTCGAGACAGACTTAGTTGTTAAGTTGCCTGGATGCTTCAATTGCCTTAGTTCGGTCCTATTGGTACGCTAGGATACTGCAACGATTGGTGCGAAGATTCATTGCAAAGAGTCGAGTATTTGATAATAATAAATAATAATACCGGCCCTTTTTAATGTCGCACTGCTGGGCACGGGCCTCCCCTCAAATCCAGGGGGATTAGGCCATAGTCCACCACGCTAGCCCAGTGCGGGTTGGCGGACTTCACACATCTTTCGAGGGGCTCTCGAAGACATGCAGGTTTCCTCACGATTTTTTCCTTCACCGTTTAGCAAGTGATAATCATGGTTGAATATGAGATTCGCACACGAAAACAGAAATCCCAGAGGTGCGAGCCGGGTTTTGAGCCTGCGATCCTCGTTACCGATGCAAGTGTTCTACCAACTTTGCTATCACACCTTGTGCATATATTATTTAACACTCCCTATTTAACATCTGTACGGTAGCAAACTTAGCGACGCATGTTTTATGGGTACCGTACAATGGACTGGGGATACAAGTACACATTATAAACATATTCTTATCATAAAAAACGTTCATAGCTCAGCTTCAAACATTCTTACTCATCTCACAGAGTTTAACCCTACCGGTGTGCTAATTATGCTAGTCAAGAAAAAAGAACAAAACGAGTGTGATGTCTTAACTCTTTATGCGTAGAGTATGCGTAATGCCATTTTCCAGATATAAATTCAACGGTTTCATTTAATTTGAACTTTGAGAAAATAGGACTGAACTAATTATTATCTAAACGTGACCATCAAACAGGGTCTAGGTGCGTTTAAACCTGTTTATAACACCATCCACATCGAACAATCGATGCACGTAAGTCGATTACTCTTTTGCTCAGCCAAACTAAACCGGCGAAATGGCTGGAATAATAGTGATTTTTAACTGACATTATAATTTCAATATTCCATTCAGCGAGAAACTAATGTGGTTTGGATGGAGGCCAACACTGTAACGCCAACAGCAGCCGCCAGATGGCAGGAAACTGCACCCCGCTACATTAAACTGCATGCAAAGTTTTTCAGCGAAGCAATTTGCTTTCAATTTTCACGAGAATATTCAGTAGGTGCACACAGAGAATTAAATATCGAAAGCCAAATGCGTTGAAAGCTCGATTTGATATCAACGAACGTAGGTTCAATTACTGCATCTTCTAATTTCTTTACGTAATAAAATATTGCCTCACCCACAAATAGTCTAAAATATGTGTACAAAATACATGTATGTATGGTGTTGCCGTTCTAGGTTTATTGTGTATATTAAAAAAAACATTTCCGATAGTTAGTGGAAGACCCTATTATACATTCAGAATAATATTGCCACTATACAAGAGAAATAAACGAGGAAAATCTTGAAGATTCATGAAACATCTGTTTGACCTACCTACGGATATTCTCAAGTGTCGTGTGGTCCAAGTTATTCCCGTGCTTAACCAAGCTGTGAGACCAATATAGCTTACATAAAAAGCCCTATGGTGACCATTTTATTATTTGAAAATATTTGTATTGTTCGATGGAAATAGATTTTAATGAGGAATAAGACACTAACCGCCGAATTTATAGACATTTTATAACTTTACAAACGTCATATAGTACTGCGCAAAGCAAAACTCTTGTGCGCAATACTATATGACGTTTAAAGTTAATTATTCGGCTTTAAGTATTTTCTTGTCACCGCTCGCTTCACATAATTCTTGGAACGAAATACTTTCTTGTCACTTGTGCCACAATTTTCGTGTGACTATTAAATTCTTGCCGCTGCTAGCTTCACAATTTTCTTGTAAGTACGTAAGTAAGTACTTTCTTGTGACTCTCACCGCAACTCGGCAAACACTAGTGAAATATGGTGCAATTACTTTGTGCAAATGTTGTACGGAATGCGAGAAACGTTGACGCTCCACTAACTCAGTTTCTTGATGAAGTATTAAAAGAATTTCCCCTGAATGCGAGATGAATCAGCTGCTTTTGAAATTTGCTAATTTAATTCAGCGTGAAAAACGTCTTGATAAAATATTCAAGAGAGAGCTCAAATATTATAAGCACCTATTTGGTTTTTTTTTTCGTCATTACATGAAAAAGTTCCATACCTTCTAAGGGGCCATCCATAAATTACGTCACACGAACTTAATGAATTTTTGACCCCTCCCCCGTCCTTGTCACAACTGGTCACATTTGTGTGACCCCTAGTGTGATGTCACATATTTTGCAATTTTACATCTAGAAATTTATGAAATGAAAACAGCAGTGTTCCAAAATTGTTTTTATTTCCATTTACATTATTTTTTTCCATAAAATCAATAGTTGTAATACTTAGATATAAAATATTATATTTAGAAAAATGTGATGTCACAAAATTTGGGATCCCGGCCTTTTGTCACTCAATATCGTACTTCGTCGACCCCTCCCTCCCCCTTACCGTGTGACGTAATTTATGGATGGCCCCTAATGTGAAAACTGTCTGAACATGTATGTATTGTTCTCTTAAAATGCGATCATAATATAATCAACTATGTTCATCTGTAAAAGGCTATGAAACAATTAAACCCAACATCGATTTGTTTCCTAGAACCATCTTCAATAAAAAATATAACCTATTTTATGACTCACAAAGTCAAATTTAAATAGAGCGCAAAATGAAGCTAGACTTAATTAAATCTGGGACGTTGTGAAATTCTCATCAGTACCTATCTAATTTAAATAATATCTACGATTCGGGAAATTATTTTAACCCTTTCAAATAATGAGGCTGAGTACGTGGTTATACAATCTCACTAATATTATAAATGTGAAAGTTTGGATGGATGGACGTTTGTTACTCAATCACGCCAGAACGGCTGAACGGATCTATATGAAATTTGGCACCGAGATAGATTATAGTCTGGAATCGCACATAGGCTACTTTTATCCCGGTAAAATGTATGGTTCCCGTGGGATAAATTTGTTTTAATTTTTCATAGAGCAAAGGATCGACATGATTTTTTGCATAGTTAGTGGTAGTTTAGGGGTCAGAAAATGACATAGGCTAATTTTCATCCCGGAAAAATGCACGGTTCCTATGAGACAGCATTAGGGAACCGTGTTTTTTTTATTAAACTTTTTAATCACACTAAGCCGAATAAAACTGAAATTTTGACAACCTTACATACATTTGAAAGTATTTATAAATTAGATTATCGAAAGATTTAATACATATTTTATGGTGGGAAAAGCACTGGTGCACCAAGTTTGCACCAAGTTTGCATCTCGGAGAATCCACTTTGAAAAAGTTCCTGAAACGTGCTTGAGAAAACTGAAAACTTAATAAAACTGTCCGGTGCAGTTCGGTTTATAAATTTGTAAACGGTTGAATAAAGCTTTAGAAATATTTAGATTTAAATACCAAAAGTGACGTAACGTCTTCAAAAGCAGTTGGTAAAATAATTTAAAAAACACCGGGCATTTTTTTGGAATGTTAGGCAATATATATTTTTGGAAAAAAAAAAAATGAACCGTTATCATTGCGACTATTATGTTCACAGATGTACGACCAGTCAGTACACAGCTTATTTCCCCTATAAATAAGACTACACGATTTTACATTTTAAAAAATGACACCATGTAATGAGTACAAACCAAAGGATACCAGGTCGCGCAGTGTTTAAAAAAAAACAAACAAAAAAAAATATTTACACAATTATTTCATAGATTAACGTGATCCATATAACGTACATATTCCTCACACTATACACACACGCACACGCACACACACACACACACACACACACACACACACATACATTACACTATTTTTGATATACCTTACATACAGCTCATTGTACTTTACCTATTTATCCGTGTATAGTAAGTAAGTTTTTTTTCGTTTGGTATCACTTTATTAAAAGTTTAGTTGGTCACAATGGAGGTCCTATTATCATAACGGGCCCTTGGGAATAGAACTTTCTTCGCTCACTCTTCGACACCACAGAACCAACACGTTTGCTGGCAAACTTTTTAATGCAATTACTTTATTAACCGACAGACGCTGGGCATTATGAAAATTGAGTTTCATCATTGGTGTAAATCGACCAGTACATGTGAGTGTTTATTAAAATCATAACAAAGTTTGATAACAGACAATAATTACGTTCCTTTTTTTAGTCACATATTCAAAAATAGAAATAATAAGAATTCAAATTTATTATTATAACCTTATATTACAGAACCATTTAAGTTGCCATGTCACTGTTCAGGGACATGGCAACTTAAATTATTATATCCATAAATACAGCGTATAAAACTTAGTTCTCAATATTAAAGCATTGCCTTAACAGAAAAACAAAATAAAGTTTTCATTCTTTCTTTGCAAAAATAAAAATAATAATCGTAAACATTATGGTAAAATACTTATCATAAACTAAACATGCAACCTCCTTATTCTAAAATGTCTTCAATTTCTAATATATGTACCAGGTCAGCATGGCCGCATGTAGGTTGTTGGATACACACCGGCATCGGCTCGGTGCACTCAATCCCGTTACGCTGCCTATTTCCTTTTGCGAATGACGGTTGCACTACCATTTTCGATTGCGTTTTATTTCGTATAAAACGCGCTTCGCTTTGTTAGTACGAGTATAATATGCGAGCTAGTTCTGTTGATTTACAATTTTTACAGAACAGAGAGTTTGTATTGTGTAGTGAAATTGATGCCTACCTGTCTATATCAAATAAAATCTAAAGATCATCAAAATAAAAAATGGTTTTGATCAAGTTAGCAAGATGAGAGCGTCGAATTATTTAAATTGAGAACAGCACGCAGTAAAACATTGCATTTAAAATGTTTAAACTTTTTTTCCAGCCTGACCGTCATAGAGACGAACATAATATTATTTTGATTTTCTTTTCTTCCCATTGCACGAAATACATGTTAATTAAGTATATTTTTTTAAATGTCGAAAAAAATGGTCCGCAATTCAATACGTAGGTGTAAGTTTTTTCTTTTGATCGCATATTTTTTTACTGAATGTAAAAAAGTTTAGTTATTCTTTTTATTGTATAGGATATAGTTTAAAGATGCCATCCCATCCCATTTAAATTTCATCAAGATCGTTTGAGTATTTTTTTTAATTTCCCAACAACAATTCGGTAACAAAGTGGCGCCGGTTTCAGTTTCGTATCTTGAATTAAACGTACCAGGTGTGGGCCATTATTAAAAATTGTTTTTCTCTAATTGGGGCCTAAGGGGAGAGATTTATAATATAAATTACGTGGACACGGTTGAGACTGTGGTAATGGGGGATAAATTTTAAAATTAAATAAAGATAAATTTCTTTGGAACATTTAAACGTGAATTTTCTTTCTTTATCATGATTATGTTTTGAGCGGTGATAACCAAGTTGTTGCAATGTTTGATATAGTAACAACGGCCATATGTTCAAACTTTGGCCTGAACTTTTGGAATTTCAGGTTTTTTTTTTCATACGTAAACAGACATGGGATCTCGATTCAAAACTCGTTAAGAATGAAATATGCTTATTTATTTACTTTTCTGTGTAGATAATAAAACAATTACCATCCATTATGCCTGTATAACACAAAATGGTATCCGTGCACTGATAAGGGCGGACTGACGCTAATGTATTTTTTTTTATAATGACCCTGTTATTTAGAAATAAGTATATATAAATAGCAGTGACTGGTCTGAGACTCAAAGTCGCTATCTGCAGACCGCGCTTCAAAACGCCAGAGGAGGTACCGAGCAATTTCTCTGAGAGTACAAAAATGACACACTACATTCAACTACTGAAATATCATTACACCAATTCACAAAGACCTGTTTCATATCTCATCGAAGGAAACATGCGAAGTGGAGGGGTCTGGATAATATGGATTTTTTAAATGAAATGACTTCCTAGATATCACTTAGTGAACTATTGGAATATCAACACACCAATTCACAAAGACCTGTGTCATATCTCTTCGAATACAATTATTGAAGGAAACATGCTAATTGGAGGGGTCTGGATAATATGGATTTTTTAAGTTAAACTACTTCCTAGTTATGAAAGTTCGCATAATTCAGTCCTCGACTTTGGACCTAACTCCGAGCGTGAACTTCTATTAACTTTAGCTGAAGCATGAATAATCGAGGTTAAGTAGTAATAATGAGTTGTAACTTACGTGCAAGTATACTTTAAATTTTTAACAAGCAGCGCAACTCGGTAAGGTTTGAGTAGTACTTTTATTAAATAATCAGAATCAGAATCAGATTTTTTTTATTCAGGTAGGTAGACCATGACATATGTACAGTACTTATGAATCGTCAAAATTTACAAAATATTATGCTACTACTTTACCACCCGCTCTGAATGCCGTTCCTATGGAGAAGAATGGGCAAGAAACTCCATGGTTGCTCATTTTTAAAAAAGATCTTTTACATTTTTTGTTTATTTTTTCTGAATGAATGAATCTGAACCGACAGCCATCTTAGTACTGATCTGAGTCGGAGTCGGACCTAGTGTGGATATTTCAAAGATCTATATTAAGTACTTATAATATTTGAGCACATTGGGTGCTATATTTTTAGTAAAAATAGCGCGACTAAATTTAATTAGGGCATTATTTATTTAGACGACCTGATTTGCGCAGTTGGTAGTGAACATGCCTTCTTGGCTGAGCTACCCGAGTTCGAATCATGGTAGGGACAGACTTTGTATGATGATCATTCATGTTTAATATCTACTATGTATAATCAGTGTTATATACTATGTTCGCCCTCAGTCCATGGTACGGTACTCCCAATACGAGCGTTGCTTAGTGTGGGACCGTATAATTTGTGTGTTCGTCTGGCGATATTATTATTATTCAATTATCGGAATAAATTTTGTAGAGTACATGGCGAATTTTTTTAAGCAAATGGCCGCTGAACTTCTTGTTGCAACTTATAAGTAGGCCTAGAAATACATAATTTAACTTCACCTTAGTATAACGGAAACCCTTCACATTGCATTTTATTTTCACATTGAGTATCAGACATGTCCAAATAATACACTCTACTAGCGAGCTTGGAACGTGCAGGTATTCCAATTAATAGATGGAATATCTAGAAATTGATGCAATGTTTCCATTGGAAATGTCAATTCGCAGCGGTAGGTATGTTAGGTATATTTGACTACCCAATTTACAAAGTTGCTTACATTTGATTGCTACTTTCTATATACATAAAAGCAATATTTAAGAAACCCCCCCCCCCCATTTTGGCGGGCAGACATCCTACCATCAACATGGTCATAACACCAGAGAGTTATACTAACACTTTGCATGACCCAAGAGTGAACGAAAGACCTCTCGATTGCCAGGTCACGCTTGCGAGCACTAGATCATAGAGACAAATATAGAGTCATAGAGTCAAATAGCTTCTTAACTGTCACCCGTATATAGAATTTTATACGACTCTTGCTCATTTCATTCCCTAATATTACAGTCAGGGGGGCAATAAATAAACTCCGAATTTACTTAGCTGTAAATAAAGTCTAAAGTGCATTGCTTATGGGACCCAATGGTAGGGTTTAAGTCAAGATAACTCTACATAAAATTTAAATAGCGATTGTTTTAAACATTAGTTGCCATGATGGAGGCTCTAGAAACAAAGGAGTGCAGAGAGCTTATCCAGTCTAAGAGTATACATCTTTTCATATTAGGATGGTTTTCTCAAAATAATAATATTAATATCTCCAGACGAACACTAACTATTCGGTCCCACACTAAGCGACGCTTGTATTATGAGTACCGTACAATGGGCTGAGGGCGAACTCAGTATATAACACTTATAGATAGATATTAAACATCCATGACTCGGGTACAAACATTCCTGCTCATTACACGCAGTTTCTCATACCACGATTCTCTGAGCGCAGAAGTCAGGACCAGTACGAACTAGGTCCCAAGTCTGCTAACACAATCGATTCATATTCGAACAGCAACCGCATAGTAACAGACACTTTTGACAGATATCCCATACAATATCAAAAGTGACAGTTACTATGCGGTTGCTATTCGATTATGAATCGATTGTATTAGCAGACTAGAAGCACTGATCTAATGTCGTCAAAATATTTGTCTTCAATTCATATTAAGTGCGATTTTGCGATTGCGACTTTTTAAAACAAGATGCGTTTGAAATTCTCGGTAAATATCAATATCTTTGCACGTTATGCTCGAGCACTTGCAAAAAGTGAAGTGATAACCTTGATAACCCTCGGCTATCTAACGGTTAACCCTCCGGGATTAAGGCACGACGTAATTGACACGCGGGTCGATCGGACCCCTAAATCTGAATTAGCGTGGAATATCAAATTGTGGGTTCCTGGATTTAATGTTGTATGTTTTAATAATATATTAGGGTAAAAATAAATATATATTACTAGCTGCGCCCGGCGGTGTTACCCGCGATAAAAAGTATGAAAAATTAAAACATCTATCCCACGGGAACCATACATTTTACCGGAATAAAAAGTAGCCTATATGCTATTGGAATAGCATATAGGCTACTTTTTATTCCGGTAAAATGTAGTAGTAGTAAAAATGGTCTGGAGACCATAATCTATTTCTGTGCCAAATTTCATCCAGATCCGTTCAGCCGTTTGGGCGTGAAAGAGTAACAAACATCCATCCATCCATCCAAACTTTCACATTTATAATATTAGTATAGATTTTTACCTGCCTAGCCATTCTTACATTGTTCTCACATACCCATAACAATGTGTTACTCTAACATGTATAAGATCCTTTTAAAAGGCAACCATGTAGTTTCTTGTCCGTTCTTCTCCATAGGAACGGCATTCCAAACGGGTGGTAAAGTCGTAGCAGAGCATTTTGTGATTTTTTTTAACAATTCATGGTTTACATGAATTAAAAGTATTCTGATTCTGAACGGCTTTTATGAGTGTGTAGTTACGAATAAAATAAAATCCCCGTAAAACGAAAAAAAAATCTAGATTTTGGGAGCATTTATTTAAATTGAGATATAGACATTCTGATTTTACATAATTATTACATATGCTCTAACGAAGCGCTGGTTCATGGGTTTGTATAACTTTTCTGAATCACCCTGTAGAGCTACTTCTGATCCGCCCCCTGATTACCTATCTTGTCTAGCCTAGCGATAGTAAAGCGACAGCAATAATCGCGCAATATTTGCTTTTAAACCACTAACTCATATTACGTAGCCCTGCGACGTAATACAAGTTAGCGATTTGAAAGAAAACCTTATGAGATTATCGCTATCGCTTTGCTATCGTTAAGGCTAGATAATATACGTAATCGGGCAGCAGATTTCATTTCTGACTCTAACGCGTAGCAAAAGCCAACTAGCCGAATATCAACCGTAATTAATATCGGTAAAGCCATTTACATGTAAATTTGCGATTTGACAGAAATATTACAAAGTCTAGTAAAGCCGAGTGTCAGAAGGGATCACATAGCCGTTCAAATGAAATTTCAAATTAAATGCTTGACATTTTAATCGCCTCTACATAGCCCAAATCTTAAGAAATAAATCAACCTAAGAGTAGAGAATAGACCTATTTGGTGAGAGACTATTATTATAATTATAATAATTATAGGAAACATAAAAAAAAAAAAAAAAAAAAAAAATGACAAACATCCGTGAAAAAAAAAAATCACTGTGGGTTCCAGCCGAAAATCAGCGCCAGGCGTCTTCGATGCCTGGCTTATGCTGAGCTGGACACCTGTTTGGCGCAGCCATGAGACACACATGACCCACTATATCTGACACACTATTATTTAAATACAATAAGCTGTTAATAGTTATAAGTTTCTCTATGTAATCTCGTGTCTTGTGTTGTTGCCAAATAAATGTTTTTTCTTTCTTTCTATTTTAGTCGGGTTCGATACCCGTATGGGATCAATTTTGATAATTCTATTTATTTATTTTTTCCTACACTAGGCATTGTAGGATCCCTGCCAGTCTATTGTATGGTACTTATTGTACAAGTATCGCTTAGTTTGGGACCGTACAGTTGGTGTGTTTATCTTGTGCCGTGTACCTATGTATTTTCCTTATGTAGATATTTGTCTTATTTAGAATTACGTCAGTTTTTTGCAAATAGTAGAGACAATTTGTAAACGGCAGATTCGATTTTATAGCATAGCTAAAAACTATATAAGCCATACAACTATCAAGATCAGTTACGTGTTGTAATCGGCGCAGCCGTTTCGCAGCTACAATGCCAAAGTTAGATAGACACCCTGCTAACACACGTTGCATCTGGGGTTTAAAAACAAAACAAAATCAATATAATTTTCATAAAAACAATCAATAATACCCCCGAGTCCTTATCCACTTATTTTTAAGTGAAAATCAACAGTGGACCCGAAGGGATGATCTGGATTATCAGGGGTCCGTAACCTTTTTGCAGGCATAGATAAAAGAGGTTATCAACATTTTTTAATGGTTTTAAAATTTGTGCTTCAGTTCTATCCAAGGTACTTACGAAATCGAAACATTACTGATGATGATATAAGCTTAAAATCTGATTTGTAATATGATATTGAATCCTTTTCAATACATAACTAGAAGATTATTGAAATAAAACTAATTTTAAAGATTTTATCGCGTTTATATTAAGATCTTTACGTTCCCGACGTTTCGGCTGGTTTACACTAACCACGGTCACGGGAGGCCTGAGGTGATTGACGTCCTAGTGTCATAGTTTGACCGGGGTACCCTCATATTTAGTTTTTGCTTGCGGTCCAATCTACGCAGAAAGAGCTCCAAGTGTCTTGAGGTCCAGAATATTATTTTATATTTGTTCACAAGAAATAACAATCGTAATTTTGTTGGGAACACAAGAAATATTTAAAAATCAACATATGAACATTTAAGCTTCACATAATGAATTTATGAATCAGCCTGTATAGATATTAAGCATCCCACTGAACAAAGCCATGTCGCCAAGCGGCCTAGCCGTGTTCCGGCATGATGTTCGGTGTTGCCATTCATGGATGGCGGGTCAGATCAGTTGCGCTGCATGTGCCTAGTGAATGTAGCGTCTCGATCTACTGCCGCCTTCCTACCTAGGCAAGTATGCTCCACCGTAGATCTCATCGTCACTTACCATCAGGTGAGATCGAGATCAAATACTTGCCAATAAAGTATAAAAAAAAAAACCATGACTTTGGTGCAACCATCCGTACTTATCATACACACACTTGGTACGAGTACTTATATACTGTTCCGAATGAAGCTGGAATGTACAGCACTTAAAAAGAACACAATGAGCAACTCTCCCGTCTCCTAATTGGTGGAACGGCTGTCAAAGAGTCGCTACTCGTATTCAAAGCGCAGCATCCATTGTGTTATACTAAAAACGACAAAGTTCGAGAACGTAAGTACTTTTTGAAATCAAAAAGAATTTGAGGAATTTTTCAATGGTTTTCAATATTCGGGCATTAGCTGACTGAGCTGCCTCGCAAGGCTGCCTTTCCTTGCTCAGACATTAACGTGGCAGATGATATATTAAGTAAATATTAAACATAAATATAGGTACATATTGTCGCCTTCGATAAAAAGTGAAAAGAAATTGCAACTTGATATATATATGTGTCGCCTGACTAACAAGTCTGGCGATATATATATGGTATAATATATTTATATTATACCAACTATACTGTCCCATACTAAGTAACGCTTGTATTGTGGGTACCGTGCAATGAAATGAGGGCGAACTCAGAATACAATATTTATATAGATACTAAACACATATATCGGGTACAACCATTCGTGCTCATAAAAAAATATTGACCTTATCAGGTTTCGAACCAAGGACCCTCGGCGCAGAAAGCAAGGTCACTACCAACTGTAGACATAGATTACGCTTTGCACCGAATTATAAAGATTTACCTGTTAATTAGATTTGTAATCACAAAATTAGGACTTAACAAAATACAATATAACTAGTACGACGGTCGGAGTATAATAAATAGTAAAGCAAACTCATATCTGGAACTATACATTTATTAAAACTAAACTTAACATATTCACAGCATCCTTACACAGATTGTTTGAGTGAATTATAAAACAAATGTGTCATCCTGTTCCGCCGAAGGCCGTCCATCATTGAATATAGGCCTAAAAGTAAAAAACGTATTTAAGATGGAGAAGCAGTGATAGCCAAGTTGGTAGAACGCTTGCCTCGGTAACGACGATCGCAGGTTCAAACCCCGGCTCGCATCTCTGGGATTTCTGGATTTCATGTGCGAATCTCATTTTCAACCATGATTATCACTTGCTAAACGGTGAGTGAAAACATCGTAAGGAAACCTGCATGTCTGAGAGAACCCCTCGAAAGATGTGTGAAGTTCGCCAACCCGCACTGGGCCAGCGTGGTGGACTATAGCCTAATTCCCCTCGCATTGGCCCGTGCCCAGCAGTGGGACATTAAAAAAGGGCTGGAATTATGTTGTTAATTTTTTTAAAGCAATATTAAATATAACTGCACTGACTTATGACAGTGTCGTCATATGCCTATAGGTCTGTGCTCGGCTTTCACACGAAGCATTCCATGACGCATAGTTATAGTTAATGGCTTGTCATTTACACCAGACTATGAGATCTAGTCGAAACTTAAAGAAAATATAAATAATATTGATCCAAGAGTCACATTGATATTTATCTGTACCTGTCAAATTGGTAGCGCGGTAATTGTTGCCCTGCTGATTGTTGCTCCGGAAATTGTTGTCCTGCTGATTGTTGCTCCGTTAATTGAGCTCCCGGTAATGGTGACCCCGATAGCTCTACGTCCGGCGATAGCAGCTCCGACAATTTTATATCTTCAGATGATGGTGGATCCGTTGTATGTTGCTCCAGATCAACTTTTAATTGTTGTTTCGCTGCTTGTTGCTCCTCTCTTTGTTGCTCTAGCAATTTTCGCTTCCGCAATTCCTGCAACCGTATTCGTTGGGATATTGATAGTACCGGTCGCAATTGTTGTGCTTGTGATTGCTGCTGTTGTGTTTGTTGAGTTCGTACTGGTTGCTCATCAGGCTTTTTGATCTCGTTCTCCGCAGGCCTGTAAATTAATGTTTCATACAAAACTACGCGCAGCCCATCCACTGGCCCAGTGCGGGTTGGCGGACTTAGCCATAGTTGACTCGACTATGGCCTAATCCCCTTTGCATGGAGGAGAGACCCGTGCCCAAAAGTGGGACATTAAAAACGGGTAGAGTTATTATTTATTTCTGCACCTCTACCATATTTCTACCTTTGGTTATTTAGGCGTAATGGTGGTATTTACTTACCCATCAGGATGTCCAAACCACGATATATATCTTTCAGTCTTATCAAAACCCCTTACATCAGGTGGGGCGTCACAGGAAGTTCGTCTCCTGTCAATAGGAAATATCACAGGAGCAATTAGAGAAATAAAAAAACTAGAGTCGCCGAAATAACTCTCACTAACATTGGGCGGGGCTCGTTGCTTGTAGAGCCGTGGGCCGTTGGGGCAAAAAGGTTCTAGATGAAAACCAGGAAGCGCAGGCCGCAGTGTCGGTTGCCCCCCACAAAGTGTTCTGTGATTACGTATTATACGCATTGCAGGGCTGTGCCGTTTCGACGTCATAATGGAAGTCCAATCGCCCGCAATGGACGTCTTTTAGTTACTCTACAATACCCCTGTAAGTATTAAATTCGTTTCGTCTTCACATACCTGCAAAACTACCCTACATCAAGTAGCTACAGTTATTGCTTGCTTTACATAGAGGTATAGAGACTATACTATAAGTACAGTTATTTTTTGCCTCGATAGATGGCGTTTGACTAACATAGAAGGTGTTCGTACAAAGATAGCTTTACATTATTTATAACTAGCTGCCCTGGCGCACGATTGCCGCATCAGAATCAAATGTATGCGAAAATGAATTATCTACGACAAACATTCTGCCGGTCGGCTTAATAATAATACCAGCCCTTTCCCACTGCTGGGGATAAATGCGAGGGGATTATGCCATAGTCCATCACGCTAGCCCAGTGCGCGTTGGCGGACTTCACACGTCTTTCGAGGAGTTCTCTCAGACATGCAGGTTTCCTCGCGATGTTTTCCTTCACTGTTTAGCAAGTGATAATCATGGTTGAAAATGAGATTAGCATATGATATCCAGAAATCCCAGAGGTGCGAACCGGGGTTTGAACCTGCGATCCACGTTACCGAGGCAAGCGTTCTACCAACTTGGCTATCACTGCTTTTTACTGCTCGAATGCTCATTGTCTGCCTGTCTGTCTGTCTGATTGTCAAGCAAAATTGTCTGTGGTAAAGCCGTTACCCTGGTTTGGTATTCAGTATGCAATCCAGGAAGGCCCCATTGCACTGTGTGCTGGTGAACAGGTAGGGTCCTTCGCACTGCGACGCGGCGTTCACTCGGAAGACCGAGGCAACGCCAATGAGCACCTCACGGGATCCCACCCACGTCACTAGAGGACCCCCGTGGTCATTCTAAAATTATCATCATCATAAATCAAATAGGTCCTCTACGGAATGTACCACAAAAATGTAGGGCTCAAAAAAATATAATTTGTAATTGGATCAAACTATAGCCTCACAATGTGTTTCGGCCTAACAACACGTTCAAATTATTATAACAGTATTTTCTGTGTTCACAAATAATGGCCATTTATAAATAGTGAGTCAGTATTCCACGTCAACGAATATAATTATGGCATTACGAGTTCATAAAGTGGATGCACAAAGATCTGTGAAAAGAAAATGGTGACTGTTGATTATTTTAATGGCCAATTTAATTGAGCCATTTGAATTTGGAACACTTGAAAAACATTGCGATTGAACTTCTATGGCGCGATGTCTCACCGTACCTCTAATAAAAAAAATAACAAAAGACTGAGTCACACTCAAGTGATGTTTTTACCTGACATATACCATTGCGTCTATAATTTACACTTTTATTGACATTCGCATCTTCTCTGCGCGTGTTATCAATCATCACTATATCTTCATTATTATTATAATAATCATTTTCTGCAGTTGGTTCGGCGCACTGTAAAA
Organism: Pheosia tremula; assembly: GCA_905333125.1. Taxonomy (NCBI): domain Eukaryota; kingdom Metazoa; phylum Arthropoda; class Insecta; order Lepidoptera; family Notodontidae; genus Pheosia; species Pheosia tremula. Next base: position 3,139,902 of record HG995419.1, read on the forward strand.
AATATTTCTTATTGTTTTTTTTTTTAATTGGGCCTTAAACACTGTCATTAACGTGCAAAACAGGACCCATATCACGATGGTATTGACTATACCGCAGGAATTGAGACCCTTAAAAGATTAAAACGGATCGTGATACTGTAATCCGGGCTGTCAGTGTGAACGGCGCCAATAAATATACATATCATTTGGGTTGCCTTACGTCCCGTATTTGAGGGTTTCACTAAAACGTACTTAGTAAATTTCCTATCGATATTGCCGTGAATGTCATTATGATAAAAATATATTCAGGTATAGGGCTAACATGTGGAAAAAGTGCCTACAGCCCCTACTAGTTTTTTACATAACCTGGGCCCCGAAGCTAACTCAATGCAATCATAATCGCACAGCAAAATGAGAGAGATGGAATAACAACGAGCACGGTAGAATCTTGTTATATCATCAGCGAGAAAGCATGCCGTCACTGTTATACTTATTCATGGATTATATGATGTGAGCGGGACAAAAACACGTTTTGCGAAATCCGTCAATGCTATAAATTATGTTATTGTAATTTAATTGTGTGTTGATTGTGTTAGCATACTTGAGGCTCAGAAGGTGATTCTTACAGGCTTTCCTTTCAGTCCTCTCATCCTCTGCATTCTAGTTATACATCCTTCCATCAGCTGGCCTGGCTTGATTTCTTTTAGTATCAGTTCACCGGCGTCGTTGAAGTTGCCGGGATCCATGGTGCATATCATATATTTGTCTATGATGTAGTCCATTTTCACAAACTTTGTATAGTATGACTTGCATCGGTTTTTATCCAGGATCAAGGCGGACGCGTAGCGTAGGTTCTCTTGATTGTAGTTTCCGGCATCGTTGGGCTATAAATATGTAATAAAATGAAGATAAAAGACACTTACAAAGCCATCGCGCGTTTCAATGTTAAAATTAAATCTGTATATAGAACAGTGTCGTATTATTTACAACATTATTTGCCCACCCGTTGGTTTGTAACCGTACTTTTGAATCACAAAACTGTATACTAATAATATCGCCAGACTAACACACCGACTATACGGCCCCACACTAAGCAACGCTTGTATTATGGCTACCTTACAATGGACTGGGGGCGAACCCAGTATATAGCACTTATATAGATATTAAACATCCATGACTCGGGTACAAACATTCGTGCTCATAAAAAGTTTGACCCTACCAGGATTCGAAGCCAGGACCCTCGGGATACAAAGCAGGGACACTACCCACTGACCCAATCAGGTCGTCAAGGTCAAGGTCATAAGGTCAAGGTTACGTACAGTCCGCCACACTTCCGTGTGACCCCAGCCGTACGTCAAGGTCTCCACCCCCGGCTCCTGGAACCTCTGCTCGAAGTTCACGGATATTGGAGCGGGGACGTATGAGCAGATACTTTCGTAAGACCTGTCGTGGAAGTCATACGGAGATTCCACCTTCACGACGGCTATGTCAATGTAAGACCATTTTTCTAACCTCTCGTAGACCAAATCGTAATCTGTAAGATATAAACAGCATTATTTAGACTATAAAATAATACCAGCCCTTTTAATGTCCCACTGCTGGGCACGGGCCTCCCCTAAATTCGAGGGGGATTAGGCCATAGTACACCACGCTGGCCCAGCGCGGGTTGGCGGACTTCACACATCTTTCGAGGGATTTTCTCAGATATACAGGTTTCCTCACGATGTTTTCCTTCGCCGTTTAGCAAGTGATAATCGTGGTTGAAAATGAGATTCGCACATGAAATCCAGAAATCCCAGAGATGCGAGCCGGAGGGTTTGAACCTGCGATCCTCATTACCGAGGCAAGCGCTCTACCAACTTGGCTATGACTGGTATTATTTACACTGAAACATGATTATTATACACCATCACGCTTGTTAACCCTGAGAAGGTAGGCAGAGGTGTACTACGGTGCACCTGCAGGGAGTACTTCAACCGCAGAACAAGGTACTCAGATGGCACTGCAGACGCTTTCAGAGCAATAGACAATTGTCATCACAATCCTGAATCGTGCTATAAGAGTTTTTGGAGCAAGTAATATATTATATCCCTAAAATACCTAAAGCTATACAACACCATAAAGTTAGTAAAAGTAGCGTTTTTTACAAACCTTATGGTATTGTATCGGATTAGGTACTTTTTTAAGCAAACTTAATACATCAAGGCATCCAATGCAGAATGCTAATATCGCAAAACACTAAATTACATCGTAGAGATGTCCAAATTTTTCGTAAAAAAATAAAAACCATTGACATTTTGAATTTCGCGCCCTGACCCTGAGCTTCCCCCTTAACGATGTTTGAGTTCACCGTGCAGCAAATTTCATTGATAATCATGATTAAACACATAACCCTCATTCTTGCGCGGTCCGGTAAAAATGGAACGACATAGCCGTTGCTTCAGTACCTCGTGGCCTCGCAAACCTGGCTCTGGTCTATGACACGCGCGAGCTGACAGCAAGGCAAATGAAAGATGTAAGCGCACGGCCGAGGCAGCGCGCTTACTTTAGGCATGACTGCTCTATCTGTGTATAACCTCGCGAGGCAACCACGGGCACGTGCCGAATGCGGCGGCGAGGCAATTGAGAAAATATATCGCTCGGACACGGCTGTCTGCCTCAGGCGAGGACCGTACTTACCTGAACATGCCGTCTCGCTCCATCAACTTACTTTTAGGCACACAAATAAATACAATTTTCTTCTTCTTCTCCCGGGTGCACGGATCTAAGTTTAACATTTCAAAGCCTATGTACTTCTTGTAGCCGGCTATTGCGTATAGGTGCTGGACGTCCTCCACACAAGCTGCTGAAGTGATGATATACTCAGCGCTGACCAGTGCGCCGCCGCACAACCACGTGTCGTACTTCTGCGGCGACGCTGGAGCTTTTAATAGGTATACCTGAAAATATTAGTCAGTTGAAATTTGGAACACAAAAACATTTTTAAGCGCCTTCAAAAAGAGGTGGTTATCAATTGTTGGGTTATGTTTTTTTTATTTAAAATTAATTTTGTTTTATCTTGTATACAATATGTTCCGTTCTCCGAAAACTCTTATAGCGCGTTTCAGGATTGTATGGAGAATTGTCAGTTGTTGAATATCCGTCTGCAGCGCTATCTGTGTATCTTATGGCGAGATTGAAGAGGGCATTACAAATGTATGTTAGCGCATATTATGTCTGGAATTATTTTACCGATATCCATCGTGTGGTTATAAATGTAGTGTGTGGATTCTTGCAAAGTAAACAATTTGCGTAATTTTCAGCGTTTATTCTTCTTTCCTCAATTTTAAAACAACTTATAATATAAAATCACGTTAAGCGCTCTCGCGGCGGCCATATATCGTATCCTTTTCTTCACTCATACATCCGTTCTACCATTCATTCGTCCCTGTCCTTCGTACCCACCTCACTCCACATTATGCCAATCCCACATAAATAAAACAACGCATGTACCTCAATAAAAGATAAGGATGATTACCTAACAGGTAAATAATTAAAATGACTAAAATATTAACAATTAAAGTGGATCCAAACAGTCGTATCTGCACAACTAAAGGTAGACAGCGGCTAGTGCCAGTAACTGGCCTCTACACTCGGGAACAATGAATCCGGGTCACCAAGTAATAAATCTCGTATATTCTTCAGATACACCAGGTAGTAAATACCAGGAATGTTGTTTATTATGTCTGTAAAATTATTTTTATTCTGAATAAGTTGATAGCATTCTAATAATCGGAATTATTTAGTTTTATTTGGTGACCCAGATTAATTGCTTCTGAATCTAGTACATAATATGAGCAACATTAAGTTATAGGATTTTTTGGGGAAAGTCGAAGAAAAATATTATCAATTTTGTTTTATTTGGTGAAAAATGTGTTTATTTGAAATATAATGTGTAATTTGGTGGAATATTAACCATTATGTGTTCATAAACGTGCACGAGTGTAGGAAAATAAAACTAAATAGTAAAACATGACACAGTTCCTCCAAGAAGTCCGGTTATTATCAGTAAAGTATCCTCATCTTTACTGATAGGGTTAGGGGGGTTTATAAGGCCTAGTCTACGGATTCAGCCTGCATAGAATCTCCCATGTTTGATATTTAAAAATACATTCCACTTGACGTTGGCAAAATAGGTACCTACCCAAAGGAGGGCGAGGACATTTTCTTAACAAACAAACATTAAATGATCACTCACCACATATTTCTTGTCTGAAGTGACAGCATTACCATTCCTTATTCTTCGTTGTGCATACGATACTATAAATAAATAAATATACTACTTTACTGGTGGTAGGCTTCGGCCGTGGCTAGTCACCACCCACTGAATAAAGCCATGTCGCCAAGCGGCCTAGCCGTGTTCCGGCATGATGTTCGGTGTTGCCATTCATGGATGGCGGGTCAGATTAGTTGCGCTGCATGTGCCTAGTGAATGTAGCGTCTCGATCTACTGCCGCCTTCCTACCTAGGCAAGTATGCTCCATCGTAGATCTCATCGTCACTTACCATCAGGTGAGATCGAGATCAAATACTTGCCTATAATGTAATAAAAAAAATATATCACCAGACTAACACACCATTCATGCGGGCCCACAGTAAGTATTTACTATACATATAATTTGATTTATTAATTTTGAATTGTGATCCTACCTATAGACCTGCTTTAATATCTAACACTACTATTTTGACACCTTATAAAATAATCTATACATACATATAAATAAAATTGGAGTGTCTGTTTGTAATATTGAAATAACCGCTTTTTACTAAATGCATTTGGATGTACACACGATACCTATACCAAAACAACATTTTTTACAATTTTTGTCTGTCTGTCTGTTTGTTCCGGCTAATCTCTGACATGGCTGGACCGTTTTTGACGGGACTTTCACTGGCAGATAGCTGATGTAACAAGGAGTAACTTAGGCAACTTTAATTTTAGAAAAAAAAATTGGATCTCACGATAAAATATTTAAACCAATGTTGCAGCGCTGCGCCTGATTAAGTTTGATAGCAACAACCTGCAATGCGTCCTGCGGGCTCAGAACGCGCGGGCGGGCTGTTGCCAACGGGTGTCTTTGTTAAATACCACGCGGACGAAGTCGCGGGTAACAGCTAGTTTATTATAAAAAAAAAATGTATACACCATACGGAACTTTGTTGCACATGTTCAAATAATTAAAAAAAAAAACTCACATAGTAGAAGAGTAAATATAAATATAATCACAAATCTCAATTTAATGGGCAACATTCCCATGTCGTGATAGCAAACATTGATTTTCCAATGAAACGGCCGCTTCGAGAACACCAATTTCACGGTATACAAAAAAGATAATGAATATTATTGATTCATTAAAATGATCATGTTTTCTTTAGTTCCACTTTGTTTCACTATTTAAACTCGTAACTACTTGAAAAATTATGTATTTCAAATGTGAATATGCTATATTTTTATCACTCGTATTTTTCCCACGTAAGTTCACAAGATCAATTACCTATGCGTCATATAGAACCATTGCTGCAAGTGCGAGCTAACTGTATACTTTATAGTCTACCGTATTCAGACATTTTGGATGGAGAATTGAAAAGCGCCTCTAGCGGACGGTATTTAAAACTTTCAATTCTCCAAACAAATTTTCTACATACTGTCTATAAAATATACGGTTAGCTTTCGAATAATCTCGCACTTGACGTACCGAACTTAGGACGGCGAAGGTCCATATCGTATAATGTTTTCATTTTTAATTTGGTAAACCAAAAACAATTGCGAGCTATACCACTTCTGAAGAGCTCAACGTTAGTGAGTTCGTTTGCGTGGAGCTAATTTTTTGCTATACCAAAGGATTTTTTCCATTGCCAGGACTAAAACTAAAATTACCACTAAGCCAAGATTCACTCAAATCCACCCAGTAAATTTTGTTACATCTTTTTGGTTTTCCCGCGGGAACCTTTTAACCGGGATTAAAGTATTCTATTCTTAATCTGGGATATAGGCACGCTAATTATCATTAATATCCGTCTATAATATTTGACGCAATTATTATATTTTTTTACCGGAATCCCTATTCTAAGTAGTTCTTTGGTATTTTTAACTGTAGTCAACTGTCTGATGAGAAAATAAAATACTCGTGTGTTTAGAATGCCTCGAACGGATTTGATTTTGGAAAATGAATCGTATATCTTTGACGATGCTCATTATAACATTTCAGCAATAATATGTCAGCGTAGAATCGTCGATGGGAGGACGATAAATGTTAATGCCTCATTTGTGGTAAGTAACCTGTTAAATATTGTATTCTCCAGGCCCATGGTGGTGGGGATTTGCGGAGTGCATTTTGAAATCTGCATAATTTTAAGAATTAATTAACTTAATCTCACTATCCCACTCATCCCACTGATATTATAAATGTGAAAGTTTGGATGGATGGATGTTTGTTACTCAATCACGCCAGAACGGCTGAACGGATCTGGATGAAATTTGGCACATAGATAGATTATAGTCTGGAATAGCACATAGGCTCCTTTTTATCCCGTTAAAATCTATGGTTGCCGTGGTATGGATTTGTTTTAATTTTTCATACTTTTTAATCGCTGGTAACACTACGGAGCGCAGCTTGTTGTATAATATAAGTATTAAGTAGCAGAATTTATATAAATTAGTTTTATTTCAATGTGTAGTATTCGCGTGAAATAAGAAATCGACTTATTAAATCCCTTAAACTTGGACTAGCTATGCCGCGACTTAATAAACGCGGCCTTCAGTATCTTGGCTATCCCAATGGACTCTTCGACTTTTCGGGATTATTTTTTATAATATCCTCAGACGAACGGGGAACCAAAATTCATCATATACCAAGTCACTCACTCCGAAATATTTCGATGGCTGTAATTTCCTCTATCGTCGGCAACAAGCCGTGTAAAATCCTTACGGTCCTGTCAGGTATATCTACTGCAAGGAGGGCCCGTGAACCTTCGATTCCCGGGCTGGCTGTGTGGCGGTGCCATTGTCGATCGCTGGTTCATCCTGACGGCCGCGGCCTGCCTTGAAGACGTAGATTTAATTTATGTGGTGGCGGGATATGAAAAATATGTTAATTCCTTTGTGATGGATGATGATGAGTGTATCTCTAAAACGAGGAAGAGGATTATTAGTTGGTGCCATCAGTCGAGTGAGTTGCCTTTCTGGATCCCAAATATTTCAAATTATTATAATAATACCAGCCCTTTTTAATGTCCCACTGCTGAATACAGGCGTGATCACAGATCAATTAGAAGTAGGTCTGTGGGCGTGATGTTATGTCTATTACGTGCCTACATCAATATAATATAGTATACGCACTATTCATCCATCCAACCATCAGCCCAAAGACTCCCCCCCCCCTCCAAAGATTTCCATATATTTTTTTTTTTTACCTGATGGTAAGTGACGATGAGATCTACGATGGAGCATACTTGCCTAGATAGGAAGGCGGCAGTAGATCGAGACGTTACATTCACTAGGCACATGCAGCGCAGCTGATCTGACCCGCCATCCATGAATGGCAACACCGAACATCATGCCGGAACACGGCTAGGCCGCTTGGCGACATGGCTAATGGCTATGATAATCGCGGTCCTCCGCCGTTCGTATCCACTGCAACGCGTGAGAAATCATCGGTCCACACTTATGGGGCACCTACACTACGTCTTTCGGCTCGTGGTCGCTATTCTAGAACTTTTCTGCCCCAATGGCAATCAGTTCTTCGAGCTATGTGCCACCCACTGCCACTTCGACATATTTATTTTTTTGATAACTCTTCAATTCTGCTTACAGAATACGTTCTAGGTGATCCCGATCAAAAAGATGATTGGAATAAGTCTCGCATTTGGGCGAACATGGATATAGCACTTGCGAGAGTGCACGAGCCCTTCAATTTCAAAGACCCCCTGTATATACAGCACTGTTCTTACTTGCCCTCAATGATAACTGTGGGCACCGGTGCATTGCACAAAATGCCTGGTGCAGTGGTCACGGCATACGGATGGGGCCACAAGAAATATTTTAGGGCGGTAAGCGAAATTCAGACATAACTTTAATGTTATTATTAACCCTTAACACAAGCGTTGCTTAATGTGGGACTTTTTTTGGCCCTGATACCTAGTATCTTTTTTTTTTTTATTACATTATAGGCAAGTATTTGATCTCGATCTCACCTGATGGTAAGTGATGATGAGATCTACGATGGAGCATACTTGCCTAGGTAGGAAGGTGGCAGTAGATCGAGATGCTACATTCACTAGGCACATGCAGCGCAGCTGATCTGACCCGCCATCCATGAATAGCAACACCGAACATCATGCCGGAACACGGCTAGGCGACATGGCTTTGTTCAGTGGGTGGTGACTAACTACGGCCGAAGTACTACCACCAGTAAAGTTGTCACCTAGTTGGCACCACCCAGGGTCACGTGTAGGTTATCTCGAGTGTATTTAATTCTCCTACGGACGAAGGTGACTCGACTCCAAAATCTAATAAGACCGCAACGAAACATAACTTAACTTTATCTTGATTTTTTACAGCAAGGCATAACAAGAGATTACAATACGGAGAGGCTCTATTACGTGTCTACGAAAATAATGAACCTGAATGAATGCATGTCTATGTTTCCTTATGAGTTTACAAAAGAAAATATTAAGCATCATTGCATATGCACATCTGGGAACGGTTATTTAGATGATGCAGGAGATATAGCCAATCTACTAGATGTACCTCATATTCAGTGTGATGATGAAGTAGGTATCTTTATGTGTTGCCAGTTTAAATATTTGACAGAGCGTGGCATAATGTGCACTGGTATTCAGTGTGTGTTGCCCATTCAAAAATAATAAATAATAATACCAGCCCTTTTAATGTCCCACTGCTGGGCACGGGCCTCCCCTCAATGTGAGGGGGATTAGGCCATAGTCCACCACGCTGGCCCAGTGCGGGTTGGCGGACTTCACACGTCTTTCGAGGGGTACTGGCAGACGACGAAGACATGCAGGATTCCTCGCGATGTTTTCCTTCACCGTTTAGCAAGTGATAATCATGGTTGAATATGAGATGTGCACATGGTATTCGGTATGTGCGCGGTGTGTGTTGCCCAGTGCTGAGTAGTGTGTTCGGTGAGTGCAGGACGTGTGTTGCCCACTAATGATGTCTGACCATGTCCGGTTTATTCAATATGTGGGCAATGTGCTGCCCATTGACTGGGTCAACGGACGAGTAGTGTGTTTGGTGAGTGCAGGGCGTGTGTTGCCCACTAACGAAGCAAGACCAATTGCAGCGTATGTGGGTTTAAGATGGCATAAAGCGGCTGTGTGGCATCATCCACAACCTTTGAACTATCTTCAGCATCAGAACTTGTATTGCCTTGGCAGATTTTATGTGCCCAAAAATTACCAATGACAAATTCCACCGAGTAATCTGTAGCTGTCCTTTCGCTTTCAATTGGAGAAAGATGGGGTAATTCTGTTTTTGTTTTTAAGTGCAAGCAGACACGGCGCCAGGGTATATGCCAGGTATGCTTTTGATTAACGGTAAGTATATAATAAAACATTATCGACTTATTAAGTACAGAGTACAAATATTAGCAATGTAGCGGTTTTGTGTCAGTATCAACTATCGCTACTTCACTGCCGCAAGTGACATGTGTCAGACGAAAGTGCACCTTAAGTTAGGTACCCTTTATCTCATAATAAAGGTGTTGTGCTTATGCTCATAGAGTTCAGCTTCTAAAGATCGGGCGAGCATATATCTTCACATCGAAAGTAGGTTCTTTAGATCCAAAATTTATTATAGATAATATTAATATTAGCCCTTCCCACTATTGGGCGCGCGCCTCCCCTCAATGCGAGAGGGATTATGTCATTATCCACCACGCTGGCCCAGTAAGGTTGGCGAACTTTACATGTCTCTTAGAAATGTAGGTTTCCTCGCGATGCTTTTATTCGTTAGCGAGTGATAATTTATTTATTAAGTACACCAACGATTACTAACAAAGATGAAGGTACATCGACAGAACTGACTCTAAATGCTTGATCAGTTACTGGTGAACATGACATGTAATTATGGTTGAAAATGAGATTTGCATATGAAATCTTAAAGGTTCGAGCTGGGATTTCAACCTGCGACTCTCGTTACCAAGGCGAGCGTTCTAACATGGCTGTCATTGTTTTTAGAATGACCACGGCGGTCCATTGGTGATGTGGGTGGGGGGAATCCGGTACGTGGTGGGAGTGGCCTCTCACTTCAGAATATTTATGGATTACAGATGCACGTCACCTTACGTATTCACGAGTACCGTATGTGTCAGCAAATTTCTGATGTGTATATTAAGCCGGTAATTATATTCTTTTTGTTTGCTGATGGATTATTTTTTACCCGAATTCAAAAAGTATGACGTTCTCAATTCGGGTGTATATTGTTTTTTATGATAGGCCTACTACGGTTGTCAACCCTACTAAACATATACTTACCCCCGAATTTGTAGACGTTATATAACCTTATCAAACGTTATATCGTACCGCGCACAAGAGCTTTGCTTTGCGCAATACTATATGACGTTTAACAAATTTAAAGAGCGTCTATACATTTTGGGGTTAAGGGGGAAGCGCAAGGTCAGGGCGCGAAATTCAATATGTCAAAGGTTTTTATTTTTTTACAAAAATTTTGACATCTTTTGCGATATTAGCATTCTGCATTGGATGTCTCGATGCATTAAGTTTGCTTAAAAAATACCTAAAGCGATACAACACCATAAAGTTAGTAAAAACAGCGGTTTTTACTGACTTTATGGTGTTGCATCGCCAAAAAAAATATACCTAAAGCGATCCAAATTTTTCGTAAAAAAATAAAAACACTTTTTAATGTTAATATTAGTTTGGCAACATTTTTTATTAAAAACCGATATTTAGACATTCTGAATATTAGGGTGCTGAGTTAGGATAATAAGTTGGGAAATTTCTTTTTAACCGACTTCAAAAAGGATGAGGTTCTCAATTCGGTTGTATTTTTTTTTTTATATTTGTTACCTCAGATCTCCGTCTTTTATGAACCGATTATTTAAGTTTTATGTGCACAGGTAATGGTTTTTTCGGCTGCCCTTGTCTGTAGTATTGAACTTTAGCCACTGGTTACTACCAGCTGTCGTTTGTTCCATTTCAGAACGAGAAGATTTGACGATTGTGCCGTGGAGCATGGCGTTAACATTGTGGATAAAGAACCAAAATGGGATGAATATAATAAAATGTGAGTCTCAATCATTTATCTGGATGTACGAAGCAGATATATTGCAACATACTAACGTAATTTAGTGACACACTAAACAGGCTTTTTTATTAATGATTTAAAGTTAAAACTTCGATATGTGAATTAAAAAAAAAAGTTTCCAAAAATGTATGTATCCATTATTTGCCGAAGATAGAATCAGAATATTTTTATCTTTCCATTGATGCATTCGGCATCCTTGGTTTATTTTCCGTGCTGGTTTAATGTTAAACCACAATAAATTAAACCCCACTTCGTTTCAGGACGACTGTCACGGAAAAACAAGAAACGAGAACTCCTAGTAAACCTTCGACAAAAATGAAAAAGTATCCTGATTTACTCACAACTTCTCAGAAAACGAATAAAACTATTCGAGTCAGAAAAAAATCCACAGAAAAAGGAATCTTCTCGAACACTGATACAAGACATGACTCGACGGAAGAGCTATTAGAAGCGTTAGTCCTGGGCCCCAAGTCTGCTAACACAATCGATTCATAATCGAACAGCAACTGCATAGTAACTTTCACTTTTGACAGATATCCCATACAATATCTGTCAAAAGTGACAGTGACAGTTACTATGCGGTTGCTGTTCGATTATGAATCAATTGTGTTAGCAGACTTAGGGCCCTGTTAACACTTCAATTTGGCACAGATTAGATAATAGTAGGTAAAAGCCTCTGGTCTGAGAGACTCATGCATATTCAGTTATATCTATCTAGAGCAGGGGTTCCCAAACTTATTTTGTTTACTGGCCACTTTGAGAATGAATTATTTTTTAGCGCCCCATTTTTTTAAAAACCACTATAACTTATAACCACTATAACCACTAAAAACATCGTAAATTAATGGTTTGTTTTCAGATTACCTGATTCAAAAAAACGCACTTCCACCGAAGAACTATTGGACTTGTATGAATAAACTATTTAAACATAATTATATTTTTATATGTATTTTTTTATTTCCTATCCGGAACTTCTGCGGGTATATGTTCAGAGGCATGTTTTAATTGAGCAGCAACTCAACTGAAATAGAAGAAAGTACAAACTAATTTCAAGCCAATATAAGCGGCAATGTCTTGCTAACATTATTGCCGTTGTATAAGGTTTAACAAAAATTGTGTAAAATATTTGAAGGGTGCCACAAGGAGGTGACAATCGCAAAATATTTATGAATGCAGTGTTTGATTTTTCTGTGAGAAAGCGAGACAGTACCGTTACATCGCGGACTTAGCATGTAATGTAAATTTGATTTTTTTTCTGGAATGTAACCGTTATAGCCCTGATGGACCCCTAGGTATATTTTACACTGTTTTTGTTAGACCGTATATAATAATTTAAAGATGATTGCAATAATCCTTTGTCTATACATCTGCTAGTCTGTTTGTTTGTGCACCACAGGAAAACTAACGAACCGATTTTCATAAAAGCAGACATGGTGATAGCTTATAAATCAGTAAATGATATGGAAATTATTTTGGAACCCAGCAAATGGATGGGTTCCCCAGGATAATCCAAAAACTTTAACTCAAAATCTCAAGCCGGATTTATTTTAATCTGACTAGGTAGCTATTGCGATCTCTTTTTTATGTCTGGAAGTGGAAAGGGACAGGGAGGGAGGGGTTGGAAAGGGATAGTCAAATACCGCACGTACAAAGAAACGCGTAAAATAAAACAATAAATCACATGGTGGAGGACAAAATATAAATACTTACAATCAAATTTCCGAAATTAATGACTTACATTCCTATGTAGCATGAGACATTGATTGTAAGCACGCATTTTACGATATGCAGTAACAAGATGATTAATATTATTGATTCATAAAAAAAATCGTATATCCACTTTGTTTCAATAACTACTATAGGAAAGTAATACCTACATACAAAATAATGTTTTACAAATTTGATTTTATTATTTTTTTACCGCTCATATTTTTTCCACGTAAGTTCATCAAATCAATAGTCATTACTTAGTTGTGCTAGTATTGTAGGACTCGGTACGGAGAATTCAAAAAATTATCCTCTGTGCCGTACAGACTGGCAAGGTGTTTCAATTTTTAGTTTGGCTCGAAGGTCTTGAATAGCATGTTTAAGATTGATATGTTCACGTGAATTTTAACTTATTCAAACTGAATGATGATTTTTGACAATTGTTATTCTTCTTCTTCTTTCTTTACGAAATGAAATGTGATGAAATAAAATGGATATGGAAATGGCCTCACCCCCAACTTAGCGGGTATTTTGCCAATGTCAAGTAATTCATAGCAATAACACATTCAATAAATACACATTATAAATAAAATAATGGATGTGACATGAAGATATGAAAACGGCGTCCCCTTGTCAAGGGTTATTATCTTAAATGGGTTTTATTTTTCCTTTTGAAGTTTGAATGCCTTCAAACGTTATCGTTTTTTTTACAATTGCTAAGTCTTGTGACTGGTGGGTCAAACATTGGACAATCTCACATTACGTACCTATCTGGCCATTCGTTCTTTACCTTTCATTCTCTTGCGTGTCTTAGCTTACAATCGTATTGGGCCTATAGTCTCAATAGAAAAAGGCCAAAAGTAAAGAAAAAAGTGTTTTGACGTTTCAGCAACAATTTGTCAACGTAGAATCATAGATGGACATACTACAAACATCAATGCAACATTTATGGTAAGTTATATAACTATGAGTACATATAATGTATACTTTAATAATGTCCCCCACCCTACTAATATAAAATGGAAGTCGCTAATTTATGCCAGTATAATTAATTACTTATCTGGAAGTTGTCTCCAATAATTCACCAGCGGAAAGATGACCGCCACTGGACGTACATCATTGGCAAGGCTGATGACTTCCTCGTCACAGTCCGCTACTCGTATCCACTGGCATCCTGCGACAACATCAGTCCAACTTGTGGAAGCCCGTCTTTTGGCTCGTAGTCGCTATTCCTGAACCTTTTGCCCTTGAACCAGCTTGTTAATAGCTTCTAATGTTCATGGGGGCCCGCCGGCCGGCAATCAGCATGCTGCAGTGACCTATATCGTCGACAGCCGGTCGTCATTCCATGTTTCATAGCCCTTAGGTCCTGCCAGGTATATCTACTGCAAGACGAATCCGGGGCCCAAACAAATCCAGGATGGCTATGTGGCGGTTGCATAGTTGATCGGTGGTTCGTCCTGACATCCGCGGCGTGCCTCCAAGATATACCATTGGTTTATGTGGTCGCGGGATACGACACATATGTGGGTTCCGATCGGATGAATAAAGATAAATGTATCAGGAACACGAGGAAGAGGGTTATCAGTTGGTGCTCTCAGTTCGGTGAGTTGCCTTCCTTGATCTGGAGTTTTGTAAATTATGATACAAACCTATCTAAGGCCTCTGCCTCGAATTTAGCGGGCAGCGGGGCGGCGCGGCGGCGGCGGCGCGGGAGCGGAGCTCGTTGGCCGCCCCGCGCCGCTGCCGCGCTGCTGTTTTCGAGAACCGGTCCATTTGATTTTACGCATAAGATCCTGCCGCTCCCACGCCGCCGCCGCCGCCGCCCCGCTGGCTGCAAATTTCTAGGCAGAGGCCTAATATATACTACTACTATACATGTAACTACATTTGTGATGCTCCCGAACCCGACCCAACCCAACTGGTCAATTATAACATTGATGTATAATTATTTGAACAGTTTATTAGCGAGTTTGCAAGTTCGTTATTTTTCTTCATAGGTATCGTCTTCTTCTTCATATCAGAGAGTATATTTTTTAGGTTACATACATAGACAATAGTTGTTTTTTTCTAAAGCAAAGACAATATCAAAATCAAAATGCAACATCGACTGAATAATTCGAAACACCAACGAAGTTCCCCTTCGCATTAACATGAAGTACGCCCGGAATAATGAGGCTCACTGGCCAATTCATTGAGCCCACATATCATCGACAAACTATAAGTGCGTGCGTTCCTATGACGTCACATCCTATCACTATTTCTTTCTTAATTCTATCGATCTCTATTCTCTACTCAACAGAAAACAATTTTATATTCATAATTAATCCCATGAATATTCCTAACTCAACTGATCACGTAAATCAAATAATTGCTGTTTGAATAAAGAATGGAAATCGGTTGAATTAATAAAAGCATGTGACGTCATAGGATGAAAGCAGTACCACCCCATGCCAGTATTCAGAACGTATCCAGTTTATTATTACACCTAAATGCAATGTAGAATATATTTCAATGACAAATTTGCAGTATACGTTGGCTTGTCTCCGCCGCCGTTGCGTCCATTGCCGTTCTATTCAGGCTAAAGGCAGGACATTAGTATAGTGAACGCACTATAATTAAAACTTACATACATCTTTTTTTACAGACTACAAATTTGGAAATTTATCCAAACCCGCCTATAATGAGTCTCTCATTTGGGGGAACATAGACATAGCACTTGCGAGAGTGCATGAACCGTTCAACTTTACTGATCCTATATATTTACAACATTGCTCATACTTGCCTAGTATAATAAATATTGGTATAGGTCATTTACATATGAAGTTTGGTGCGGGCGTGTTGGCATACGGATGGGGGCATAGAAAATATGTTAGACCGGTAAGCGATATTCATTAATGTCCCACAATTGAGTATTAGTTTGTTAGACTTTCATCATCGTTTAACATCTATAAATACTAATTTATACTACCGTTGTCTAGTGCCTAAAACAGGGAATCCTAGTTTTGGGCAAGCTTGCTCCATTTATATTTGTTCAAGCTTCCTATCAGTTCCTGTAACACTTTCCCAAAAGCCCCGTACCCAATTTGCACGCCGCATTGTAAAAAAATAAACAACTCGCTACCGCGCGCGCGACTGCGGCGCCGCCTCGCTCCGACGGCCCGCGTAGAAAACTACAAGCAGGACTTCTTGGCGGGAAACTGAAAAGTCATGGCGTCAGTTATGATTTAATTTCTAAAACTAGTGTTCCTGCGAGTTATAGTGAGTGATACAAGTGGAATATTAACTATTATGGGTTCGGTAAAGTGCACGAGTGTAGGTAATTGAAACAGAGTGACGAAAATTGGCTTTTCAGTTTCTCACAAAAAATCTTTCAGTAAAGTATCCATCACTTTACTGATTGAGGAATGGGGGGGTATTTTACTTGGGCCTAGCCTTTGGGCCTGTGTATGTGCTCGAAAACTGAAATAATGTATATTACTTGACACTGGCAAAATACCTATGGTGAAGCCAAATTAAATAAAAAAGTACATCACTAAGTTTACCTTCGAAAATGTGTGTAAATGTGCAGAATAAAAAAACCATTATAATTATTTATTATTTACAGTTGGGCGACAAAACAGACTATAATTCGAAGAAGCTTTACTACGCTTCGTCGGTAATATTGGACACCCGTGAATGCGTACAAATGTATAATATGAAGCACATAGAACGTTATCTTAAGCAAGATTGCATTTGTACTATGGGAACCGGTAACTTAGATGACGAAGGACTTTTAACCGATATCAATAATAAACCGGGCCCGTGTACTACTGACGCGGTAAGTCTATTTTACCTGGTACCATTAAATTTTTTTTCATGTATACCAGGGATCTCGGCTCGCGATCACCATCTATCCGTGGATTCTGGAAGAACATGATGATTATACACGAAATTTATTGTTTTTGCCCTTGGGGCCCAGGGCTGTGTCGGGCAATCAGTGGGCCTTTTCCTAAAACGTTTGAAGATCCCAGACAGTACTTATCAATCGTCAAAATAGTTACAAAATGCTAATCTACAAATTTATCAGCCGTTCGGAATGCCGTTACTGTGGAGAAGAACGGACACAACTCTGTGGTTGCGCTTTTTAAAAGGATGTTATATTTTAATTTTGTAGTATATTATGGGTATGTGAAAACAATGTAGCATCACGCCGCGTGACGGTATCCGCAATCTTCAAACCTGGACATGCCATTTTCATATCTTCATGTCACATCCATTATTTTATTTATAATGTGTATTTATTGAATTTAATATTGCTATTAATTACTTGACACTGGCAAAATACCCGCTAAGTTGCGGGTGAGTCCATATTCATATCCATTTTATTTCATCGCATTTCATTTCGTAAAGAAAGAAGAAGAAGAACCTAACGGCGGAGGGAGGGAGGGGTTTTTTTTTATAAATTTCCAAGATATATATTTTTTTTTAATTATTAATTTTTGGAAATATTTTTTTTGGATATTTGAAATTATTTGCAGTAATCCTGCGAAAAAATCGAAATGTGTGCTCAGAATTCGTTTAGTCACTTTTCCGTTGCGATTCGTTTTTCCAATTGTCCATTGAAGTTTCACTTCTACTATGTGTCCCAGCACACATTTCGATTTTATTTTTTGCTTTGACAGTTATTTGACTTCCAAATGCCACACAGTGAGTAAAATTTTATTTTGGTTTTTACTTTTTTTATTGAGTCCCGAACCAGCCTGTATACTTAGGATTACTTAAGCATGTTTTTTTGGACAGTGATTTTGATTATTCTTGTTGTTTTTTAACAGTGTAAACAAGACAGACCGAATTTCAGGATAGAACCAAAGACACCAGGTATATGCCAGGTATGGTTTTTTTTTATTACATTATAGGCAAGTATTTGATCTTGATCTCACCTGATGGTAAGTGATGATGAGATCTACGATGGAGCATACATGCCTAGGTAGGAAGGTGGCAGTAGATCGAGACGCTACATTCACTAGGCACATGCAGCGCAGCTGATCTGACCCGCCATCCATGAATGGCAACACCGAACATCATGCTGGAACACGGCTAGGCGACATGGCTTTGTTCAGTGGGTGGTGACTAACCACGGCCGAAGCCTACCACCAGTAGAGTTGTCACCTAGTTGGCACCACCCAGGGTCACGTGTAGGGTATCTCGAGGGTATTTAATTCTCCTACGGACGAAGGTGACTCGACCCCAAAATGGTATGGTAGTTATTAGTTGTACATTGATATTGTTATATATTATCCTCTTTATCATTGGCTATTTCTAGTTTGACTAGGGGATCCAATAATGGGTTTGAAGTCAGAATATTAATTACGAATAACGCCAGACAAACACACCAACAATACGGTCCCACACTAAGCGACGCTTGTATTATGGATACCGTAGACTGGGAGCGAACCCAGTATATTGTTACGTGCGGGGGTAATCAAATGCCGGTTACGTGAAAATTACTTTAATCGCTCTCCACACAGAAGGCAAAAATAGTACACACCAGTACACTAACTAGTAAACACTCAAATCACAATTCACCAAATCACTTAGAAACACAGTTGTCCAGAGTATTCGCTAGAGTCGCCGGTATAGTCTTCTTAGTTCGCTTCCGAGAGATGTGTTCACAATCGCTTTCAAATAGAAACTGTCTCGTCGCTGGTCCTGCACACTATTTATAATCCGAAAATAGCGAGGGTGGATCTTTCCAGAAAGGTGTCGATAAAAACCCACTAAACAGAAATGTTCCATAAGGAAAATGAACCTTATGTACACGGTAATAAGGAGGCGCTAGAATGTTCTAGTGTACGTAGCTGTATTCGTCTAATCGGTATTATTCCGAGAACTCGTAGTTCCAGGAATTGCATTGTCCTCGCCTTTTGTTTACTAATAATAATTTTAATAAAAATAATATGAGGTATATTCCGGAAGCCGGTTGCAACATTGTTGACGATTCTAGATCTTTCTTCACAGATCGATAGGGGACCTTGGACCCAACAATGCGTTTTTGTTTCTAGAAGCTTCGATGACTATTTCTGGAGTTATCGATACCTCTTTTATACGCATCGTAACATTACCCCCCTCTTAGTCATGCTCGTCCCGAGCATTATTTGAGCCATGATATCGCGCTAACCGGTCCACATGGACTACCTTTGGTTTTCCTCTAAGTCCCTTCTTGATGCGGAAGGTAACATCATTGATCCTTGTAATGACGGTGTACGGTCCTTCCCAGCGAGCTTGAAGTTTCGGAGACTTTCCCTTTTTGCGAAGCGGATTATGAAGCCACACTAGTGTTCCTTCCTCAAACCCGTTGGTGTTCGAATTCCGATCGTACCGGGTCTTCATCCTTGTACTAGTCTTAAGATTATTCTCCCGTACTCTTCTGTGTACTTCATCCAGCTGGTTTTGAAGTTCACTCACATAGTCTGTAACAGGCTTAGGACTATCGGGTGGCGTGCCTGTTATTGCATCCACTGGGAGCCTTATTTCTCGGCCGAAATTTACCTTGGCCGGAGTATGTCCCGTACTATCATGCTCCGCAGATCGATAGGACATCAGAAACAGCGGAATGTATTGGTCCCAATCTCTCTGATGATCGTCCACGACTTTAGCCAAGTAGTTCTCTAAGGTCTGGTTGAACCTCTCGACCATTCCGTCTGACTGCGGATGCGCTGGAGTCGTACGGGTCTTATTGATTCCCAGAAGTTTGCACATTTCCTGAAATAAGGAAGACTCAAAATTCCGCCCTTGGTCTGAGTGAAGTTCCATGGGTACGCCATATCGACAGACCACTTCCTGAACCAGTTTCTTCGCCACAGTTATAGCTTCTTGATTCGGTGTCGCAAAGACTTCGGGCCACTTAGTGAAGTAATCTTGCACTACTATGATGTACTTGTTCCCATCATCTGTTATAGGAAAAGGTCCAGCAACATCAATAGCGATGCGTTCCCATGGCGCTCCAACGTTGTACGTCTTTAACTTTCCCCTGCTTCTTGTCTGCGGGCCTTTCACTGAAGCACAAGCAGTGCATTTACGGCACCAATCCTCGACATCTTCCCGACAACGAACCCAGTAGAACCGTTGTCGCACTTTAACCAGGGTCTTCTTGACTCCAAGATGCCCACCAGAAATACCGTCGTGAATGTGCCGCAGAAGAGGGGCCACCTTACTCCGAGGTACTACGACTTGCATGGTTACTTCTTTCCCGTCGTTGGACTCCCATTTTCTGCATAGTACACTGTCTTCCAGAGTCAAGCTGTCCCACTGAGCCCAATAGCTTTTGGTGGTCGAACTATGAGCAGACACATCACTCCATTGGGGTTTGTTCCCAAGTCGTTTCCAGTCCAGTATAGGTCGAAGGTCATCGTCCTCTTCTTGGGCCTTCTTCATATTAGTTCCAGTCCATTCGTCATCATGTCCGTGTGTCCTGATGACTTTAACCTCTTCTCGTACTTCATTCTTCTGACAGTGCTTGCAGTCTTCGGCACACGGTCTTCTTGACAAAGCATCGGCGTTGCTATGTCCTTTTCCACTTCGGTGTTCTATCACAAAGTGAAATTCCTGTAGTTGCTCGAGCCATCTAGCTACTTGACCTTCTGGGTTCTTAAATTGTAACAACCATTTTAAAGCAGCATGATCTGTTCTTATAGTAAACTCCCTTCCTATAAGATACTTCTGAAAATGCTGTAGGGTCTTCACTACGGCAAGTAGTTCACGGCGAGTAACACAGTAATTTCTTTCTGGTTTGGAAAGTGACTTACTGAAATATGCTATCACGACTTGACGATCTCCCTGTATTTGAGATAAAACACCACCAATTCCTGTGTTACTGGCGTCTGTGTCCACGATGAATCTTCCTTCTCTATTTGGGTAACCCAAAATAGGGGCTTCACATAACCGTTGCTTGAGCTCACTGAAAGCTTCCTCACAAGTCGGCTCCCAGATAAAATCGCGTTTCTCTTCTGTAAGTCGATGCAACGGTTTTGCAATGTCCGAGAAGCTCTTAATAAATCGTCGGTAATATGCGCATAATCCCAGAAAGGCGCGCACTTCTGTTTTATTTCTTGGGACAGGCCATTCTTGAACAGCTTTTATCTTCTCAGAGTCGGTTTGGACTCCTTCCGTTGAGATGACGTGTCCAAGGTAACTGACTTCCTTTTTAAATAGAGCGCACTTCTTTGGGCTAAGTTTTAGATTAGCCTCACGGATCCGGGTGAACACTCGTTCTAGATTCTTCAGGTTCTCCTTGAAGCTACGACCCATAACGATTACGTCATCAAGGTAGACCAGGCATACGTCTCCGAGTAAACCCACCATCACTCTTTCCATAAGGCGCTCAAATGTGGCTGGAGCATTACATAGCCCAAAAGGCATAACATTAAACTGCCACAATCCGTTTCCAATTCCAGTGCTGAAGGCTGTCTTCTCTTTATCTTCTGGGCTTAGTTCAACCTGCCAATAGCCACTTTTTAGGTCGATTGTTGAAAACCATTTCATACCACTGAGCATGTCCAGTGTGTCGTCAATCCGAGGTAAGGGGTAGCTGTCTTTCTTTGTGACGTTATTCAACATCCGATAATCAACACAAAATCTTGTACTGCCATCCTTCTTCTTCACCAGCACCACGGGTGATGACCATGGACTCGTAGAAGGTTCAATTATTCTGTTATCAGCCATATCCTTTATCATATCTGTCACCTCCTTTTCTCTTGCCCATGGTATGCGTCGTGGTCTTTGTTTTATAGGCCTGGCGTCGCCTGTGTCGATCCGATGTTTTACGAGCCCCGTCCTTCCACAGTCATTTCCAGTAGCAAAGATGTCGTTGAATTTCAGCAAGAGCTCTTTGGCTTGCTGCAGTTCTGTTGCCGATAAATTCTCCTTAGAAGATTCCAGTAGTTGCTGGATGTGATCCTTCTTTACGTGGGTACCATTTTGTTTACCTGTATCACAATTCAATCGTCTCAGGTACTTCACTTCCTCACATCTTCCAACCACACTATTCTTCTTGAGATGAACTTCTTCATTACCAAGGTTAAGGATTCTCACCTTAGCAATTCCGTTCGACATTAGTAAGGTCCTTGCTGTAATTAAACGTGGGTAATTTCCAGTGTCTTCAACAACGAGGCATCTTCTTTGTTTAATATTACGAGGAAATTTCACTATCACCAAGTTTTCTGATTTCGGCGCCAGTGTAGTGTCCTTCAGGCAATAAATATTGCACGGGCGTGATCCTTGCAAACAAACTTCTTGGTCAGGAAACCTTAAAACTCCTCTCACAACATCCAAAACACACTGTTGATTCTTCAAGAAATCCAGTCCCAAAATGCAATCGTCGGTTATATTAGCAATCAAAACTGATTGGAGATATACTCGGTCACCAATTCTTAACTTAACATCTGTTTCGCCGAGGACGGAAACTGGCTGGCCGGTGGCTGTCTGAAGATGACATTTTGGCGATCGTCTATTCCACATTATGGTGCGGTTCAGTAGCTCTGGTCTCACAATGGTACGCGATGCTCCGGTGTCCACAGTTAAACTACATGATTTATTATCCACGGTGCCCTCGAGGATCAGACTATTCCCATTAAAAATTTGAGTTATGGTCACTGTAGGGGCTTTATGATGACCAGCCAGCGCCCGCCCCGCGGCCCTGGCGACTTTTAGTTTAACGGCGTATCTTGAATGACCTGGGTCTCGGAGTCCTTGACCCTTCTCTTTTTCTTAGGGCATTCGAGCCGAATGTGCCCTTTTTCTCCACACTCATAGCACGTGGGGACGAACCGAGACTTCTTCTCTTCTGGTATCATCGCTCTAACTTTGTGTAGCCTCGTGTCTTGTTGCACAGCTTCCACCTCAAGAGCATGCGCAAGTGCGTTCTTCAAGGACTGGTGATGTCCCAGTTTCACAGCCCCTCGAACCTCTGAGTTTCTTATGCCATCGATAAATGCCTGCAGCAGGGTCACTTCAATAACTTCTGGTGCCGATGAGTAAGCTCGACGAACCAGCCTTTCAATTTCCTGGGCCCACTGCTGGAGGCTTTCACCAGCCTTCTGTGATCGCTCACGGAGTTGCACTCGGTAGACATGCTCCAGGTGCTTATCACTGTAGCGCGTGTCTAATGCTTCCATTAATATATCTAGGGTCCTTCTTTCAGGCGGCAGGTTTTCTAGAATTGTCAAAGCATCCCCTCGTAGAGCAAGCGTAAGAGCCATGAAAGATTGCTCGTTGCTCCAACCATTGCCACTTGCAAGTACCTCGAACTGGTACTTGAACGCTGACCACGACGAAGTCCCATCGAAGCGTGGTAGGTCAAGTTTTGCAGATGATGGTGAAGCCACTGCAATAGATCCATGTGTTCTTAGCTTCATCACCTCCTTATTAAGCGTTTCCCAGCGGTCTTCCATGGCTTCATTCTTGAGAGTTACTTTTTGTAAGCGGTCTTCGAGGTTCCCTGTTTTTATGGTAACTTCTTTGTCAAGCACTTCCACACGGTCTTCAAGAGACTTTACTTTTTCTCCAAGAGCTATTATGCCGGCATCGATTTTTCCTACTACAGCTTCCTGGTTAGTCTGGAGCATTTGCTGCATGGCAGCCATTTTTTCTTTGTTTTCTTTAAGCTCCTGCCGACTGGCTTCTTGGTTGGCCTTCATCATTTCTTGCATAGAAGCCATTTTCTGATTGGCCTCTTGATTGGCCTGCATCAATTGTTTGAGCTCTTGCCGACTGGCTTCTTGGTTGACCATCATCATTTCCTTCATGGAGGCCAGCAGTGCTGACATGTTTATGTCTGGTGAGCTAACTCCTGGTGCTGCCACAGTTCTAGCTGAAATCTCAGCATCAACCCGAGGCTCTTCCTCTTCAAGGCTACGTTGACGTGCAGCATCCATCTCCACTTGCCGTCTGGTTCGTGGGGTACGCCCTTCGTCTTCACGTGGTAGTAACGGCATTCCGCTTCTGACACCAATTGTTACGTGCGGGGGTAATCAAATGCCGGTTACGTGAAAATTACTTTAATCGCTCTCCACACAGAAGGCAAAAATAGTACACACCAGTACACTAACTAGTAAACACTCAAATCACAATTCACCAAATCACTTAGAAACACAGTTGTCCAGAGTATTCGCTAGAGTCGCCGGTATAGTCTTCTTAGTTCGCTTCCGAGAGATGTGTTCACAATCGCTTTCAAATAGAAACTGTCTCGTCGCTGGTCCTGCACACTATTTATAATCCGAAAATAGCGAGGGTGGATCTTTCCAGAAAGGTGTCGATAAAAACCCACTAAACAGAAATGTTCCATAAGGAAAATGAACCTTATGTACACGGTAATAAGGAGGCGCTAGAATGTTCTAGTGTACGTAGCTGTATTCGTCTAATCGGTATTATTCCGAGAACTCGTAGTTCCAGGAATTGCATTGTCCTCGCCTTTTGTTTACTAATAATAATTTTAATAAAAATAATATGAGGTATATTCCGGAAGCCGGTTGCAACATTGTTGACGATTCTAGATCTTTCTTCACAGATCGATAGGGGACCTTGGACCCAACAATGCGTTTTTGTTTCTAGAAGCTTCGATGACTATTTCTGGAGTTATCGATACCTCTTTTATACGCATCGTAACAATATAATACTTATATACCAAGGTATTAAAAATCCATCCAGCTCTAGGTTTATCTTACCAGGATTCGAACCCGAGACCCTAGGCGCAGAAAGCAGGATCACTACCAACTGCGCTAATCAGGTCATGGTCACTAATTATAGTTTGACAACTAACACTGTGCAGCGCCCTAGGAATGCGGGGCGCGGTGGGGGGTGGGGAAGGAAAGAGCATTATACTATTTCCATTTCTTTATTTTCTCGATGACAGCTCCGATGTGGAAACTTGAACTAGCGTCTTTTTTACATGATGTATACATTATTTAATAAAAAATATGACGCTTACGCACGTACTTTTATTAAATAATGTATACATCATCTTGTACAAGGTCATAGCAGAGTCGGAGAAACTGATAAGGATGGAGCTATCGATAAACGTTGAACGTGAAAACGAAAAAATTATAGGTACGCGTTGGCGGTGGACTGACAGCCGATACTCCCCCCGCCTCACCGCGCACGTACCCAAGACGCGGTACAGCGGTAGTGGTCAAACTATAAATTAAATATTATCGTTGTCTCTTAGAATGACCACGGCGGTCCGCTGGTGATGTGGGCTGGCGGTCAGAAGTACGTGGTGGGCGTCGCCTCCTACTTCAGAGTGGCAAAAGATCGCAAATGCTCAGGGCCTTTTGTGTTCGCAAGCACTACTTGCCACAACAGATTCATTATGTGTATATTAAGCCGGTAATTTTTTTTTGGCACCTTATACTATTCTTCTGGTATGGCCAGCGAACCACGTCTAGCAGAATACATAGAAAATTACACGAATTCTCCACGAGGACGATCATTATTTTTCTCACTCCATCTTGTTACTGTTACTCCTGTAAGCCAAGATCCGATCAAGTGTACAACGGATTAGCCGAGGTTTCGCCTTCGGCGAGACCTTAAAAAAGCTTATTGTCTTGGAACCCGCAACGAAACTAATCGAAAGGAAATTAGGTGGAATTGGAGAGAATTTTCCGTGGGCGATCCGCGTAGTTTTCTATGTATGCTGCGCTCAGTCAGTCAGATTGATTTGGTGCTGGTCAGTTATATTCTTTTTGTCGTGATACATCACGGGAATCATCCGAGCTGCAGAGTAGGTGGCCTTATAGGTCCGCGATGGCCAAGCGCAGCATGCCATCTACGTAAAATTAAGAGGGCCATTAAAACAGACGATTCCTGCCTTTTTCTATGTTAGATTCTAGGAAAAAACAGTACGTATGAGTCGTCAAAATCTACACTGGTTTGGAAACAGTCTCACAAAAAAATCAACACTCCCGGTCGTTTGGGTGTGCGTGTAAAAAAAAGTATCCCTAACTAGACGACTGTGCAGCTGTGCAAGCTACCATTATATGCCTAAGAGTGGTTTTGCAGAGAGTAAAAATCTAATTGTCAAGCGGGACTTATGAAACGTACCTTTATTTCAGAACAAGAAGATACGATGCTTGCGCTCGGCAAAATAAAATAAAAATTGTGGAGAAAAAATTGGATTGGAGTAAATTTGATAAAGGGTGAGTCCAGCTAAAATGTGAATACTAAAAAAAAAACTACATAGTTCATTCCAATACCTGCTTATAATAATTTGTCTGGAGTAAGCCGCATCTACCAATATACGGAAAGAAAATGTATGGGATTATAATATTGGAGATTTTGTTGCCTCCCGTTCAGCTGATTTCTTCAAGAATCAATAAACTGCCACTGCGATGGCAACGATGCATCGAAAGCATGGGCAAGAAAAAAAATACGTTTACTTATTTTATAACGGCAACGGCAATTTCATAGGGAACGATATTATTACACCCACACAACCACTTAGCCGGTACTTGCGTCAGATTTTGTAAGAAAAAAAAAATCTTGTCTTTTTATTTTGGTATACTTCAATTTGACCAAAACTATATAAAGTGTAACAAAAATAGTGTAAAATATTTACACAAGTGACTCAGTAAGTTATTTGGCTCACGTAGATGTATACAATAATAGTGTATATTATGTATGGTTTTCTAACACAAGGCGAACCAGTAGCGTTTACTATGCGCTTAGAATGGGGTGTCATTTTTAAATGTCTCATACACTCTATGATATATTTCATTGGGAATTTTATTATTATAACCTACTCAAAGGCCAAAATAATTTTCACCATTATTGTTAGACCTTATATAGGTACCTACTAAAATGAAACCAACTTTGTTTTCAGACCAAAGGTCTCGAAAAAGGAATATCCTGCTATCAGAACAACTATTAAGAATTTGGAAAATACCATTCCTAACAGACCAAGTTCCATGGAAATGAAAATCTCTACCAGCGTGGACACAAGATATAACTCGACGGAGGAAATATTAGACATGTTAGATCTCATTTGCTGCCTACTTCACTTTAGCACAGAATCCCACTAATATTATTATTGTGAAAGTTTGGATGGATGGATGTTTGTAACTCAATCACGCCATAACGGATCTACGGATCTGGATGAAATTTGGCACACAGATAGATTATAGTCTGGAACAGCACATAGGCTACTTTTTATCCCGGTAAAATGTATGGTTCCCGGGGGATAGTTTTTTAAAAATTTTCATAGCGGATCGACATCATTTTTTGCATAGGTAGTGGTAGTTTAGGGGAAAGGACCGAGGAAAATGACATGCTTTTTAGTCGCGGGTAACACCGCGGGGTGCAGCTAGTATTTATATAAGTATTATATACTGGGTTCGCTCTCCGTCCATTGTACGGTAGCCATTATACAAACGTTGCTTAGTGCCGTACCGTATGTGTTCGTAGAGCGACATTTACAATGGTATTAAAAAGCATTTTATACTAAAAATGTTACCAAGGTCCTGTAAGATTAGTCGCGTCAGTGTGCGCGGTTGTTTGCCGCCGGTAAACGATACGACATCTCATGGCATTTGCCCACTATTGTCAGCCTGAAAATTCTGTTCTGTGCCAAGACTGGAAACTATTTTTACATCGAATAGATCTACAAATGATCGTTATACTATTAACTTACGAAACAAACTGTGATTGATACAAACGCTTTGTTTTCAGAATACCTGATCCAAGAAATCGCACCTCGACTGAAGAACTATTGGACTTGTATGACTAGGTACGAATAAAGTAACAATTTAAACAGTAGGTACGTTGTTTTCATTTATTTCGCTAATCAGACGGCCTGATTAGGGGCTAGTCCCGGGTTCGAATCCTGGTAGGGACAAAATTTGTGTTAAGCGCGAATGTTTGTACCTAAGTCATGCATGTTAAACATCGCGCCATTGCAAGATCTCAAGACACTGTGAGCACTTTCTGCATAGGACTGCAAACATCACCTAAATATGAGGGTACCTTCCCCAATTCTAACTATGACACTTGGACGTCTAACACCTCAGTCCTCCCGTGACCATGGTTGCTGTAAAGCAGCCGAAACGTCAGTAACGTAAAAAGCAAAAAATAAACGCGATAATATCTTTAAAAATAGTTTTATTTCAATGTGTAGTATTCGCGTAAATAAAAGAAATCATTAAGTACCTATATTTTAGTTTATCACAGAAACTGTTTTATGAAACCGTTGAACAACCTCAATCCAGGTTCATTATGCTTCTGATACCAATTTTCTTTCCTCAATCGGTTCCACCATTCGTGAAGCCTCGCGTATTTTTTGTTGACGGCAACAATGCAATCCAGTGACGAGATTGTAGTGATGCACGATACATCAGCCACCGTCAGATGATCGGCTGCTATGTACGACTTTGTGAGATACGCCTCAGCAACATTGTAACACTCAATAATATCCGACACCTGCTGTTCACTGATCCGTGTTTTGTCTTGCACGACGCCGTAAATCACGGCCCTCAATCTCGTAAAGAGTATGCTGGCGTCGAAATACAATCGCTGATCAACTATGGCTCTTACCGCAACGTCTTTTGGGTACAAATTTTCGTGTTCGCCTCCGTATTTTGAGACCAAATATGTGGATATGGCGTGACTGTCAGCCAGCACGAAGTCGCCGTCTTCTAGTAGCGGTACAGTGTGCAACGGGTTCTTCGCTAAGTATTCGGCTCTAAAATGATCTCGGCTCGGTAAATTTACTTCGCGAGTTTCGACTTTCAGGCCAAGCAGGTCGGCGATAATAAGCGCGGCCCGAGCGGGAGGGCTTACCGATGTTTGATGAATTATTATAGACATTTTTCTGCAATTATTTGTAGTTTATATTATACCACTCGTGTAAATAGTGACTCACTGATCGCTGGGGTATGCTGTTATCTTTTTATCGGTATCTGCCTTTAGTGTGACGTCATGTGTACTTCAATATTTGGGACTTAGATTATAAATCCGTAGATAATAACATAGCGAGCGAGCATGAAACAGCGATATACAGAGTGCAAGTTCTTCGTAACGAAGACCGATAGAATGGATTCATCTCATTCTGGGCCCCCATAATTTGAAATGTCCGTCGATCTTTTTTTTATTAATTATACACATTTTTTAAAATTATTATAGAAGTCTATCTCAGCGTAATTTTAAAGTAAAATGCATCAAATTTATATGTCTTATTTAGACCTGAAATGTAAATTAAAACTCGATACGCTCGTAAATTTACCGTTTCAATCGCACGCGTCGGATATGACGTGAAGCGTTATGTTCAGGTGACGCGGCAATGAAACATTACGCGCTCAATAATTAGAAAATTTGCAACTCATGAGTTTTGCCATAAATAATGTCCATAACTTTATTAGGTGTAACCTTTACCAGATGTTTTCGATACCAGGTCTCTACACCCTGTGTTTCAATTTAATAAAGCATTGGAACTTTCCACCCTCAAAACACGGTTTCTAGGCAGTAAAATTAAATAAAACTATTGATTACTAGAAACGAAATTTATTTACACGATGTATAATAATTCTTAACACCACTATCACTTAGTAACTTTTTTTTATATAAACTATCAATAGTCCACCTTTTAAATATACAAAACTATGGGGTACTTATGGTATGTGGCTACAATTCTTTACCTTTACAAAATTTACATACATTCAACTTTATACTAAGCAATAAAAAGATTTCCTAAAAGTCTAACAGTGTTTCGATATAAAAAAATATGGAATCTTTTTTTAAAATCACTTCTTTCATTTATTCCGGGGCCCGTTTCTCCGCTTGTTGATAAACTGCTCTCGATAAAACTATTTTTTTCAGTTTAAGGTTTATACATAGATAGATTAATCTAAGAGGTATTTTATCTGTAACATTACTATCTGGCACTTTATCAGGAAACGGTGAAAGAAACCCTTTCGTTTATTAAATCAGCCCTAAGCTCGATTTACACGAGGACAGTACGCAAGTAACCAGCAGCGAATTATCAAGTAGCCTTATTATATGGAAATCTATTCCGGACACTTGTCAATTCGTACTTGCCGAGTCGTTTGTATGAAGACACTTGCTTTGTTGCTCGCCTACTGCCTTCATGAAAATAGAGTATTACTCTATAAATGTTGATGTCAGCCTTCGCAATGACACCTTTTCACCCACATGTTGGCTGAAGTACATTCAGCCAACATGTCGTCCACACATTGGCCTCGATCCGACCAACATTATTGTATTCGCAAAACAATGAATGCGATATATTTATGTTAACAAACAAAATGGAGTTTTCATACGGAATTAATTTAGTTTACTGTGAATATTTGTATATACGACACACCGTTGCCCGAGAGTAAATTTTTTAGTATTAGTAAACAACATGCACACGTTATTTTATTGGGTTATTAATAACCATACATCTATGACATAGATCTAGGAGGTAATATTTATAAGAAAATGTAATTTAGACATATGACTCTATCTATTGTCATAGCTTCATTCGCTTAGTCAATCATATTAAAATAATGATCCTAAATCTATGCCATATTAACAAGTAATTCAGAAAGGGTTTAAACCACATGCACTTCTATAGCGCATTTGAAATAATAATGTAAAGTCAGAATTCAATACGTCTATTTTAAAAACTATATTTAATTCCCAACAAAATGATGATTGTAATTTTGGTGGCGAACTATTACTTCTTCAAATTTACATGTTGAAATTCCACAGGTTCAAAGTTATACCTTTTCTAAATCAACCTGTATTTTATACAGTAATTTCTCATTTGTGCTTAATCCCATTTTATTCTGCGCTGAACCTCGCTGCACTCAGATATTATAACAGATGTGCTTAAAATTTACATAATAGTACTAATTCTGTTGGTACACTAATTGAAGTCGACTTGATAGTCTATTTTTCCTTACTTGTCCTAAAACGTTAACAAATGATGATAGGATTCCTGGATGTAATATTTTGAATACATCGCACGCTTAATAATAGACTGACCGATTAGGGTTTAAGCCCAAAGTGAGATAAGCACACAGATAGATTTATTCCAATGTTATCTATCTACCAATCTCAGAATTTTTACGATATCTTATTCCTAGACTGAGTTACGAATATGTTGTCTTTTTTACTTATACAAATTTTGACAAAACTTTTAACATGAAAGTGACATAAATCATAATGCGTCTGAGATTGCGACAGTCAACTCGCGGTGCTTTTATATTATAGTGACCCATTCATGTTTCTGAACTTAAAAATCAATACTACATAAAAATAATATGTTATTATTTTATCAAGTATAGACTTATAACATAAAAGAGAAAGGGTTTTAGTGAAATGTTTAATAAAATACAGACATATAACAAAAAGTGTCATCACTAGTACAGCAATATATCATTGATTTTATTAATAAACAGACGTATCTCAGGGACAACATTTTAAAAGCAATAAATAATTATAAATAATAATAAAATTTCTTTAAAATTACATTTTAGTATCAATA
Organism: Pheosia tremula; assembly: GCA_905333125.1. NCBI lineage: Eukaryota > Metazoa > Arthropoda > Insecta > Lepidoptera > Notodontidae > Pheosia > Pheosia tremula. The sequence goes on from HG995419.1 coordinate 3,171,431, forward strand.
ATTACATATTCAAGTATTCTTACAATACATCATTTATTATTATTACGCTATTTTCATTGAGATATAAGTAATAATGTCAGACAAGTTGTAAATGACAAAACGTTTTTGCGATTTCCCAACAAACAGCTTTTTTGAGTTAGGTCAGTCTATTAGTAAGCGTGCGACATGTTTTATAATAAATAAGGTGTAAAAAAATGTGTATAATATTCTAACAGATGAATCAGTGAGTTATATGGATCACGTTGATGTATATAATATTTGTGTGAATTATGTTTGATTTTATTAAGGCAAGGCGAACCAGTAGCGGTTGGCCAAACGCTTATTTATGGCTGTCATTTTTTTATGTCAAATAATTAGATTTATGTCTTTGGGAATTTTATCTTTATAACCAGTAGGTTATACCTGCTGGACCTGATTTTTTACACTATTATTGTTACACTTTATTTAATAACAAGTTCTATACATTAAAAATGTGTTAAAATGTTACTTATTAATATGTCAAATAGTTAATGTTACTGTTCAATTATAATTATTTAAAAGATACGAAAAGATTGTTTACATTTTATGAAAAGAAAGGAAAAGTAGACTTTAATTTTAAATATGTATTGCTGTCCTTTTCGTGGAGCTGGATGGCAATATAATCATGGCCTGTTTCAACAAACGTCATTGGTCAAATGTCAAATTATGTCAAAACAGTGGTGAAACAGGCTGTAAGTGGGTGTACAACAGAATTAGATTCAATGTTATTCTTAAAAATAGAAAATTCTCGACTTCAGAGAACGGTTTCAATTTATATTTTGGGGCAAATTGTTGTACCTCGCAATCTCAAACCGCACTTTTCGTTAATAGGAATATCGAAATGAGTGGGGCATTATTATACTTATTAGCTCCTACCCGCGGCTCCTTCCGTGGTACCTCAATAAAATGTAGCTTATAGCACTCAGGGATAATGTAGCTTTACATCAATGAAAGAATTTCCAGAATCGGATCAGTATTTCCGGAGATCATCCTCTACACCCAATCTAACAAATCACAAACTACCAATTTGTAATATTAAATAGCTATAAGTGTAGAGTATAGATTTGTCTATTATTAATATTATAAATAGGTATTCATCTGTTAGAATGTTTGTACACTTTGAATGTTGAACCTACTAATCCAATTGTGAAAATTCGTTCACTGTTGGAAAGTTTAACTATCGCCGAGTGGCATAGGCTATATTTAATCGAGCTTTAAATTCTATGGTTACGCGCTATACTATTAGTTCCCAAAGTGGTCCAGGCGGACCCCCAGGGGTCCACGGGAGACTTGACGGGGGTCTACGTTAATTCCATAGTTAGATCGAACCTTTACATTTTTTGTCGAGTCTTGGGAATATGGTAGAATCGTGGGGTCCACCGGAACCAGCAAAATTTTGAAAATTGTCTATGAGAAAAATGTCTGGTAACCTTTGATCGATGTAGGTATTAAAAGCTGCGGTTAGCGGATGCGAGTCACTATATATTTCAATGAGAACCACCTCTTTACCGTAGTCGGTCAAAACACGAAGCAACAACATTTAATATTTTAGAGAGCTACCTAACAACACATGGAAACATCTTAATATACACGATACTTTTTTTCTTTATATATCAGTCAATATAGAACAAACTATACATATTTTTTTATTATTAATATAACAACAATGGTTGGGCCTAGTCGTATCAATGGAACATTAAATGTTTATAAGCAATAATGGCTGCCTGACGTTTGATTGTAACCATATCAAAGAAAAATCAATTCTAAAATAATTATAGGTAATATTTTGGAATAACATATTGGAAATCAACTCTAACGAAAACTCCCGTATTGCGGAGGGCCTGAATAATGCCCTCCTTAGGTTACCTGTACTCGCACTAGTTCAGTCTCAGAGGGTAGATATTTGTATTGAACATTAGAAAATGTATAAAAATATGCATAAAATCTGATGGGAAAAAGAGAAACAAGGCCGTAGCCAGGAATTCACTTAGTGGGGTGCTTCGGACCATGGACACATGTGAGTACCTATGTATCACACGGTGGGCTCTCTAAGGCATTTCGTGGGGGGTTTGAACCCTAACCCCCACCCCCCTGCCTACGACCTTGGTGACAAACGATTCATAACATATAATACGTCAGTGGCTGCTAGGTTCGGCCGGATCGCGTCCCATAACACATTTTAACTGATAACACACTTTAACTAGACGAAATAGATTCGCTTGTTGCGTGTAGCTATCAAACAGACTGCCAAGCGAATTATTGCGTTATTGCGATAGCTTAAAGTGCGTAATCGAAGTTATGCATAACGGTAACACCGCTGCGATCACTAGTCACCGTATATAAAATTTAAAAATACGATTAGGCCGTGAATCTCCTGCTACATCTGCGCCAAATACCGTTAATTTACCGTTTATCGACATCTATCTATCTATCTATCAGCCGATAGACGTCCACTGCTGGACATAGGCCTCCCCCAACGACTTCCACACATCCCGGTCCTCCGCCACTCGCATCCACCGGCTTTCTGCGACGCGTGTGATGTCATCAGTCCACCTTGTGGGGGGCCGTCCTACACTACGTCTTCCGATTCGTTTCGTCGTTTTTATCGACATAACATGCTGGTATTGTATATTGATGAATACTTAAATTAACGGCTATTAGGTGCAGGTGTATTCCGGGCGTTAGTAGTATTTCACCGATGTTGTGGGGCGTGTGCGGGGAGTGCGGGGCGCGCGTGCGAGTGAGACACACCTCGGAAGCACTCGTCGCACACGCGCACCGGCTTCAGCTGCCCGTAGCGCGGCAGGGGGATGGAGTTGGAGCTGCACGACGCGCAGAACACTTTGCCTGTAGAACACAACATGAAACTTATTATCTCTTCTAAGTCGTGAAGCTCTTGTCAGAGCGGTCGTGGTCGTCATGTTTTGGTTTTGGGACTGGTGTTGTTTGCCTCACGAAGTCTCGCCATCTCTCCCTATTGGATGCCATCCTGGTGTATTTATGCAGGGGGCCACCAATGGCAGACTTAATCTGGTCGGTCCATCGCATGGGCGACCTTCCACGTGGTCTGGTGCCTTCCACTCTGCCTTGTATAACTAACCGCTCTATGGAGTCATTTTCTCGCCTTGAGACGTGTCCAAAGAAATTATACAACCGTGTTAATAGTTTGTTAACTAGCCCATTTGAACCCCCCTTAGGGGTAAAATTTCCAAAAATTCTTTTATACTACACCTCTAGAGTACTCGGGGAACACATCCTCCAAATTTCATAACTCTAGTTATTTATTTTCTGAATAATGTGTTTCTTTGATATATGTATAATGTGTAATATTATTGGAATATTAGCCATTGTGTGTTCATAAATGTGTACAAGTGAGAAAAATTTCAGTAAAACAGTATATTTTTGTTGATTCAAAACTAATTTAACGGATTTTATCGCGTAACGCGATTAAATTTGTTTTATATCAATGTGTAGTATTCGAGAAAATATAAGAAATCAGTATATCTTTACTCTTCCGAGTTCTCCCAAGATGTCTGATATTTCTTTATAATTAATCGACAGCTTTACGGATAGGGGTACGGGATTTGTATCATCATCGTGGTCATCAACATCATTATTAACTTCAGGGGTACCTAATATTCAAAATAACGGAGTAACATTATACTTGCCACTGCCAAAATTGGCACTATTTTGTAGCATAACGGAGTAACATTTGACTTGTTCTTCTCCATAGGAACGGCATTCCGAACGTGTGGTAAAGCAGTAGCATAATGTTTATGTAACTTGACGATTCATAAGTACTGTACAATAATGGTTTACATGAATAACAAAATATTCTGATTCTGATTCTTGTCACTGCCAAAATTGGCATTATTTTGTAGCCGATAGGCAACATTAGAGAAGAAGAAGAATGCATGTGTGAATGTGTGAATGTGTGTGTGTGTGTGCATGGTGGGTTACCGCAGTTCCGGCAGTGGTGGCGGCGGCGGAAGGCGGTGAAGTGCGCGGCGCAGCGCATGCAGGCCGGCGCCGCGATGTCCGGCACCCACTCCGGCGGCCTGCGCAACACACGCGGTTTAGTCGAACGAGCATTATAACACACGCGATTTAGTCGACCGAGCGATACAACACACGCTGTTTAGTCGAGCGAGCGATACAACACACGCGGTTTAGTCGTAATAAGTCAACCGAGCGACACATCATTATTAGTCGACCGAGCGATACAACACACGCGGTTGTCGTAATAAGTCAACCGAGCGACACATCATTATTAGTCGACCGAGCGATACAACACACGCGGTTGTCGTAATAAGTCAACCGAGCGACACATCATTATTAGTCATAATTTAATTATTTTGCGTAAAACAGTGTGACAATGATCTCTAAACAAGGTGTGGTTCCAGAACCACAATTCAGTGAAATTGTGATTATTTCAAGCGCCAAATCTAGTACCTAGCACATGTATATAGATGGTATGATAATAAAAAAAACAAATGAGTCCATACCTGGTGTATGACAAGTCCCCGGTGGAGACGGAGACGGCAACCGCCGCCGGCAGGTTGGTAGCATTGTCGAGTGACTTGAAATCTAGTACCTAGTACATGTCACTGACGTCCATGATACAAGTACGCTAGACTAATGATATCCTTTAAAATGACAAATATCTATGGTGCCTATTTGAAGCGCCCCCATCGTGGGGGAAAGGAACTAAATCTGACGTAAAATGCAAATGGCCGTTGTTTTGTTTACATTGTCTCCGTGTTTATAAAGTGATGTTGAAGGTTTAACGCGATTAAACTTGTTTGTTGTGTCGTATTAATATAGTTAATACATAAATAAGTGGCGTTAGTTAATAGGTAAACCATGAAAGAGTGCGTGTTATGCAAAACTCTTTACCAGAAGGGAAGTGGGGTTACATTCCACAAGTAAGTGAATTTACGGCTAATATTCAAGAAATTAAAACTTCTATTGATATTATAGGCACTTAAAAATATGTTACTAATCTTATTTATACGTGATTACAACGCATTTGTCTTTGTATTATCGGTTTTTTATAAACAATAAAATTCAATAGTGCTGTAAAAGTTCCTTGTCGATAAAATTTATCGATATTTTCTCTATCAATATCTTAAATAGATAGAACGTTCAAGAACGTAAAAATCGCCGAAGACAGATTTGTATTATCAAATACATATTATTTTAAAACAATGTTTACTAATTCACAGGTTTCCGACTGACAATAGAAGACTAGAATTATGGCTCAAAAACATTGAAAAGCCTAGTTGGCGTCCGAAAAAATATGATTACATCTGTTCAAAACACTTCTCTGATGACTGTTTTATTAAACATAACTCATGTACTACTTTGATGATTTTTATTTTCTATTAATACCTTACCTACTCCATTGCTTCCCAGACAACATTACATTACCTCATTTCTAATTAAAAAACGATCCTTATTTAAGTAGGATCTAGCTAGTCACACACCACCCTTTAGTCCGGTTTCGGCTTATACTAAGATTACCTACCCTACCCATGAGCGATTCGGCTAATCATTATCATTATTTGCTTCATCTTAGTATTAACCACTCGACTATTTTGGACATTAGCCATTGTTAAAGGAATGGATCATAATTATTTTCATTTTACTGCATGGGTAGGTTTAAGCATAAACATTTTTATCGATGTATCATATCCCTGTCCCATCTCTATTATTAGTTCCATTCCCCCTCACTGCCGCTATCAGCGCCAAAATGGCGAAAATCAAATAGGCACACGATAACCGGGCTTATGATTAGTCCAGCGATATATACCATAGAGGTCAGTGGTACATGTATATAGATGGTATGATAATAAAAAAAACAAATGAGTGCCATACCTGGTGTATGACAAGTCCCCGGTGGAGACGGAGACGGCGACCGCGGCCGGCAGGTTGGTGGCATTGTCGAGTGACTTGCGTCGCGCGTCAGTGTGCGGCGGGCCGGCGGCGCGCGCGGTCGCGTCCGCGGTGTGGCGGCGCGCCGCGCGCCCGCCGCCGCCGCCCTCCGACACGGACGACGACGTGCTGTCCGCGTACACCTCCTCCGCCGAGTACACGCTGTCGAATGAGCTGCCTGCAGACAATCATTTTTTTTTTTTTATATAGATTTATAACCAGTTTTTTAATCGAGCTTCTACCATAATAATATGCCTAATTGCATTTTTTATATTTTTATCACAAGACGAACACACCAACTATACGGTCTCGCACTAAGCAACGCTTGTATTATGGGTACCGTATAATGGGCTGGGGCAAACTGAGTATAAAAATACTTATATAGATACTAAATATCCATGACTCGGGCACAAAGTTTGTCCCTACCAGAATCCGAACCCGGAACCCTCAGCGTAGACGGCAGGGTCACTACCACTGCGCTAATCAGGTTAGTAATCTGGTCATTATGGTAGGTCTATGCACTAGTTTTTTTTTATGCGTTACCGAAAAAAGTTTCTCATTACCATTTTGTATGACCTGATCCTCCGTGGCCTCGTACTCTATCGTGGGAGGCTTGTCGTCGGCCGCGTCTGGAGCGGGCTCGTCCTCAGCCGGATCCGGAGACTGGTTCATCAGGAACACGGACTTTAAAATGTTGCGGAGATCCGCCGCGAAGTTGGTCTGGAGTTGGTCCGCGACGCCGGCGATACAGACGAAGAGACGATGAATAAGGTCCTCACTTGATCTACAAATAAGTTAATATAATATTAAGTTTATTTATGTATCAGTCAAAAAACGTCTACTGAACATAAGCCTCCCATAGTATCGCCGGTAACACTATCAATATTATCACAAGTATCAAGCAAACCGGGACAACATTGACGGTATCGCATGAGTCGCGAGTATAGTACGGTCCCAAGATAATTAGTTTTTTTCTGGGATTAATCGGGTCAATCCTGGGGTGTTATCATTAGACACCGCTGTAGAATTATCTTTAAGGGAAACTCTCTACGCCAGGAGACTTATAGCATTGACAGTAGCGATAGCGTACCATGTCATCTGATTGGATAATATTCAATGAATAAATAAATGGGCAAACCAGGCATGCAAACATTTTGAAATGCCAGCCAGCGCAACTCTCCATCAGACAACTGATCACAACCGATATACAGTGAACAAACTTCAACGAATAAGTCACGATCCTTAGCAATGACGAAGGAATGAAAAAACATTACTTCACCACTACGATTTCAAAAATGTAAGACACACAGATCTTAAGGGCCATCGCTTTTGAGAAATTTCATAGATCTTGCTGGCCGGCCAAAGCTAGTGACGTATACTTATGTACTCACTTAAACTTGCCCCGGGCCTGCTGCCGGGCCGCCAACTCCTGCGCTTGTAACGCCAACGCGATCTGTTCGTCGTCCGCGCACTCGGCTGCACCGCTGGCGAAGCAAACAAAGTGGTGACAAAAAACAAAGAGTCGCAGGTTCAAAGTACGGCGCGCACCTCATGCAGATTTCATGTGAGAATCAACTTTGCAACTATAATTATTATTTGCGAAACGGTGAAGAGGAACATCGTGAGATAATATGTGTGAAATCCGCCAACCTACACTGCACCAGCGCGGTTGACTACCCCCTAAATACACAATAAGGAGTGCCGAATGCCCAATAGAGAGGCTTAGACTTTTTAAAATAATCATTGTTATGTCCGTTCAGCGAAACTTCTATCACCCTTTTTTCGAACAAAAAACCAAAGTAAATAAATAAATATCGTCAGACGAACACACAAATTATAATGTTCCCAAACGAAGCAATGCTTGTGCCATATTATATTGGACAGTGGACAGTTCTCGTAACAAATAGACCGGAGCAAATTCCGAAAAGAATATTTCTGACATATGCCTCGCCTAAAGCTAACGAGATGTTGTCTAATAAACTCGCGAAGTAGCACTTACCTTTCATCAACAAAATGGTCCAAATTCAATCTCAACGGGCTCTGGTTCTGAGTGGACCTATTATCCAGAATCACCATACCGGGCGACCACATCTTATTTTTTTTTCTCTTAGTCTTACTCGACTTCCTCGCTTTCTTCTGTCTCGAACTGCACTGCGGACTTGGCCCTACACCACTGCTGTCTTCATCTAGCGAACTCTTCATATCATCTCTGTGCCTTCTCATCTCAGTTATCACTTCATCTATCGACCTAAACTCATCATCGGGAGTATTAGCCCCCCAATCTTGCAATACCTTTTTCGCTTCAGTATTAACATTAGCTTCAGGCTCGTCATCTGAATTTAACCTATTTATAACCTTATCCATTATACTAGAGGACGCGCCCGCCTCGCTCTTACTACTATAGTCTTCTGCGTAACTAATATTTACAGTGCCGTCGTTATTAACATCCGAAAAGGAGCCGTCTAATGTGTTTTTGGTGCGTTTATTGTCAGTATCTACGTCGGAACCCTTCAGTACCCTGTTCTGTATATAATGGTCCTTCAATTCTTTACTCTGGTCACCGTCCGGGGACCTGTCTAAGCTTATATTGCCCGTACTAACACCAGAATCAATCGGCGATTCGTGATCGCTCTCGTAACCTAGCATAAACTTGACACCGTCGTCGTCCGCCATGTTGGCTGTGTGAAAACTCATGGTATCATCGGCAACATCGTTTATAAAATTCTGTCTAAACTCCTCGTTAGTTAGAAGGAGCGAACTTAAATTCGCGTTGGCTATCGATACATTGGTGTTCACAATTTCCGCGTCGATATCGGGAATGAGCGGCAGATCTGTGTTCAGTATTGAATTGTTCATGTCGTTGGTATTGTCGTCTTGATTGAACACAGCTGAATTATTGTGTGACAGCGCCAGAACTGGTTCGTGGTTGATAGCGTTCGGTATCAAATATCCGTGGCTCGTGGAAGGCATACAACTTAATTGTTCGTTTCTTGGACCTGAGTAACCAAACGCTTCAGAGTCCTCAGTCGATATGAGTTTAGGAACATCGTTCGTTGAGAACGAATGAATTTGATTGTGATCTATGATGTCCACGTCATTGGCCGCTATCGAGGACAGTCTGTCCGCTATCTCAGTCACTTGCTCGTTGAGTGACGTCACTAAATCATGATCGGGTATCTGTCTGTTCGTCTCGTTGGTATTGGACGAGACAGCGTTGATGACAAGCGGATCGAACATCATAAGTCCGTTTGTGGACAAATTTCTCAGCGACGCCAGATCGTTGCTTTCAGTTTTGCTGGTTTTCCTTGTTCTCGCGTCGTAGTCGGTGTGGAATGTGTCAGTGCTGGTCGTGTCGGAGTAGTTCCGGGATCGTGTCGGGATCGTGTCGCGGTCGGAGTCGTGGTCGGTGTCCGGGACGCCCTCGCTGAGCCGCCGCAGACCGTCAATGATGGGTGTCATAACCTCGATGTTGTCGGGGAGATAGTCCGCCTCCGATATTCCTGTTTCGGTTGAACTGGAAATAAGAAATAAATATGCTGTAAAATGTTTTCAATGTTGATTTCTTATATTTACGCGAATACTACACATTGAAATAAAACTAATTTTAAGAATTTTATCGCGGTTTATTTTTGATTTTACAAGAACAAAAGCAAGTAACAACTAAATATGAGGGTACCCCCGTCAAACTATGACACCAGGACGTCAACCACCTCAGTCCTCCCGTGACCATGGTTGCTGTAAAGCAGCCGAAACGTCGGGAACGTAAAATAAAAAAATAAAGCGCGATAAAATTCTTAAAATTTATTTTTATTTCAATGTTTTCAATGATCAAGGGATTTGCTGAAACCTGAAGTTCCTGACTAGGATCGTCAGAAGACTTGCGGTTACCCAATTTGTACATACTTCATTGATGGTATATGGAGAACGTTGAAAAATGAAACGATAACGTAAGAAGGCCGTTTGTACAATTTTAAATCTTCGGCTGGTTCACTAGTGTCCACTTTATAAAGCCATGGCTACTGACAGTGACGAGGTGATTCGAGAACCTGGTTCGGTATGATCCACTTCAACGACTTATCAACCATACATTTAAAACTTTCTGCGAGACAGACCTGGCCTGGTGCAGGAAGTTTTGGTCAATACCAGGTTAAAGGTTCTTTAACGACATTATATTCTCATTATTATTATTTAAATTAGTAGCCGCAAGTAAAGAATTTCTGTAAATCTGGTCATGATTATGTGTTTCAATGAACACTAAATAAATTACTAATAGGAATGCACACCACTTATAAAAAAAGACGGTACACGGTCAAGAATAATGTTCATATACGGGAGTGCGTAAAATAAATAAGCAAAGATGGCAACTCTGGCAGTGCCGGAATGCATAAATTCGTCGTATGCGTAGAGCCTGTTGTAACTAAACTCAAACCATACTGTCAAGTTGACAGCGCACTACTGTCAGTATTCTTTTATATCTATGCACGTTTTGGTGTCTCTTGTACTTTTGAGAATAAATCCGTTTTTAATCGCCACTGCTGCTTATTTTTGGCCCTGTTCTATCAGAGCCGACATCTTTGCTCATTTTATGTGATGCGACCTATACTCGATTGTATATATTACCTCTGCAGCGTGTAGAGATCGCGACAGTGGGCGTGGTCAGTGTAGAACCGGGACACGAACTCGCCTATATCCGGGTACGGGCACGACCAGTCGTTCGATGGTTCAGAATCTGAAAAAATTACACAATTGATATTTTTATTATTTTCTTGCAATCAAAATAAATTGCAGAGTGTATAACTCGTTTATAAACTAAGATATTTCATCCTCGAATTAAACATCTACCCTTGAGTTCGGCTCGGGCGGATAGACGTCCCGGATAGGATAATAATAATATCGCCAGACGAACATACTAACTATACGGTCCCACATTAAGCAACGTATATATTATGGGTACCGTACAATATACTGATTATATAATCTACTAGCTGCGCCCCAAGGTGTTACCCGCGATTAAAAAGTATGTCCCTATGTCATTTTCTGACTACCGCTACTTATACCAAAAATCATTTCGATGTTTTGCACTAAGAAAAATTAAAACAAATCTATCCCACGGGAACCATACATTTTACCGGGATAAAAAGTAGCCCATGTACTATTCCAGACTATAATCTATCTCATTCATCCAGATCCGTTCAGCCGTTCTGGCGTGAAAGAGAAACCAACATCTATCCAAACTTCACATTTATAATATTAGTGGGATGATATCTATGACTCGGATACAAACCTCATGCTCTTCACACAAAGTTTGTCCCTACGATGAGACGTCCCGACGACGAGGATTTGAACCCGGGGGGGGGGGGGGGGGACGGTGGGGCAGAATGGGTAGGTTTATGCACTAGTTGTACAGTACCGGCGGGTCTGGCGGGCAGGCCGGCGGGCAGGCCCTCGTTGGTGCACAGCAGGCGCTCCAGCGCGGCCAGCTCGCGCCGCTCCAGCGTCCACACCAGCGAGCGGATCTTGTGCAGCAGCGTGCGGAACGGACGGAACATGTCCGACATCTCCTCTGACAAACGCACGACACACGTGAACAGGATGTAGGTCGCATACTAACGAGGACTTTGGAGTAAAGTTTACGCTTAATCTATACATATAAATAAAATTGGAGTGTCTGTTTGTAATATTAAAATATTCGCTTTTTATTAAGTGCATTTGGATGTATACACGGTACATATACCAAAACATTTTTTTTTACATTTTTTGTCTGTCTGTCTGTTTGTTCCGGCTAATCTCGGATAGAGCTGGACCAATTTTGACGGGACCTTCACTGGCAGATAGCTGATGTAACAAGGAGTAACTTAGGCTACCTTTATTTCGGACTAGCTGTTACCCGCGACTTCGTCCGCTTTTTTTTATATACCACGCAGAAGAAGTCGCGGGTAATAGCTAGTTTCTTTTATAAATTATAGAAATCGCTCATATCTTGGGTTACAAATGTTGAAATTTTTGAACCCGCAATGTGTAGTAAACCACGCGATCACAACGCTCCGCGCGATACTGGACTAGTGCGAGTCAACTGATTTACGAGCGCGCTCGAGCGTATCTCGAGTTTTGATTTACATTGCAGTTTTACGTCAAAATTACTATATTTTTTATTACTTAAAATTATGTTCAGAAAGACTTCTATAATGCTTTACTTATCTATTGAATATGCTGTAAAATCAATTGTATAATATACATAACTCAAAAGTTTATAAATAAAGTTTTTTTTTCTAATCTTAATATTCGTTGCAGAAGCCGTTTCCATAATTTTGGATATTTTGTCTGACTGACCACGCATTACGGAAAAGTAACTGGACTTATGGATGATACTTTTTTCGCACAAAAAGGAAGTAATTCCCCTTCGTTAATCAAAAACTGAAGCTTCGATGATAAGAATAGTAAATCACCTGGTGGTTTGTCTATACTGAGCGGTCCGCTCGAGTATATGAGTAGACCGCTGACGATGGCAAGACGCGGCACAGCGAACATCAAGGCAGGATCGTACGAATCCACCTAGGGATAGATATATAAATATTATTAGTACTCCAAACTCGTCTTATGCCGGGTGTACACATGAATGAGTGGGTGTAGATCAGGCATTTCTTATGTGGAGTAATCGACTCGCGACTTACATTGGTCTATACATACATCCATTTTAGTCGGTCCATTTTAGTGAGTTCTTTATTTTCCACATCTCACTACTTACTTAAACGATGGGCTATACACAACAAATTATCTATACAAATAACTAAAATTGGAGTGTCTGTTTGTAATATTAAAATAACCGCATTTTACTAAGTGCATTTGGATGTATACACGGTACCTATACCAAAACAATTTTTTTTACAATTTTTGCCTGTCTGTCTGTCTGTTTGTTTGTTCCGGCTAATCTCGGAAATGGCTGGACCGATTTTGGCGGGACTTTCACTGGCAGATAGCTGATGAAACAAGGAGTAACTTAGGCTACTTTTATTTTAGACTAGCTGTTACCCGCGAACTCTTCCGCTTTTTGTTAAATACCACGCGGACGACGTCGCGGGTAACAGCTAGTGGGCAAATAAATTTGGATAGAGTCAATGTAAAACAAGTCTTTAGTATCAAAATTATTAAAAAGAATACCTGTTCCTGTGTGAGCAGGTTCTGTTTGAGCGCCCTGCGCAGACTCTCAGAGAACAGCACACAGATGAGCTGCTGAGCTTCGAACTCGTGCGGGGTCTTCACATTCACCATTGCGCTCACGTAGCACAGCTCAAACTCGGCGAATAGCCTGTGGTGAGCAACACAATACTACAATCCCACTAATATTATAAATGTGAAAGTTTGCATGGATGGATGTTTGTTACTCAATCTCGCCAGAACGGCTGAATGGATCTGGATCAAATTTGCCACAGAGATGGATTTTAGTCTGGAATAGCACATAGGCTACTTTTTATCCCAGTAAAATGTATTGTTCCCATGGGATAGATTTGTTTTAATTCATCATGTATGTTTCTGAGGCGGTACGAAGTTCGCCGAGACAGCTAGTCTATCCATATATTTGAAATACAATTCTAACACTTAACTGACTGATAAGCAACACACAACCTAAACACAGGTGGTGGATTAGAAATTTGGAGAATACATTCCTTGAATACCGTTGCGGTGCATGGAGGAGGAATTCTTGAAAATTTGACTGCTAAAAGGGTCGAAGTTTGTATTAAGAATTGTTTTAAGTTACGATCAGGCATATGGCTACGGTATTAAGTAATAAGACGGTGACTAGTTCTCCAAATTGAGTCTATAAATCGATACAAATAAAAGCTTGATATACTCCTCAAATTTTAAATTCTAGGAGTCAAATATACACATATATTTAAAATTATTAATTATATACTTAACAAAATAAAAACGAAACCTAAAATAAAAACTGAAACTGAATTGAGTTTTTTTTTGTTGACATCGAAATTCCTGACCTCACGTAATGATTACAAATGCATTACAAGAAGCGCACAATCACCTTGTATATCCTGTATTACCTGTCGAATATCCTGAGGCTCTCCTGCAGCATGTCGTCGTGCTGCGACAGCGCGAGCCCCCGCGGGCGCAGGCACTGCTCGCGCAGCAGCGAACGCACCGTCTCGAGGCTGCGCGTGAGCGCCTTCGCCAGCGGACGCATGGCGGCTGATTCCTCTTCGCGATTCATTATCGACGAGCCGGCGGCGAGGCACTGGAACCACGACAGGGAGAATCAGCACATAGCACCAGATGAAAACGCACAATTAAAATAAAAAGCCTTCATTTTCGACACCGAAATTGTTGTTTTACCACAGCTTCTCATAAAAAAATAAAATCATAGGTTTACACATCAATCCCTTGCTTGTATTGTGTCAGTGTATACTGTGGACACATAGCCCTCTGCCAACTATTTCCAGGTTTCCCTATTTCTGGCAACTCTTAACGATATGTAATAATAATATATTGCCCATTAATATCCCATTTCGGGGCACGAGCCTCCCCTCAATGCGCGGGAGATTCGGGCCATACACCACCCTGGCTCCTGATGAGCGGACCAATTTGTAGGTAGCCTTTGGCGCGGACCGGTAATACTCGACTAAGTTGCGCTGGTTGTTCTACAATCAGCACATGCTGAGTTGGGGCCAATTTGTGTCAAACATTTGGATATTACCCAAACTTGTAGTCCCATATGGGACCTATGTTCAAATGTAGATAACCTATGTTCAAATGTGGTTGCACAAATAAATATATTATTTTTTTTCTTTTCTTTAAGTTGTCTGTTTGACACCGGCTCAACCTTAGTTACATATTAGATTAAATTTTGACTGCGGATTAATGCGAAAGCGTTCCCGTGCCCCCAGAGGCGGGAGAAGGACCACCCACCGTGGGGTTTTAGTCGGTAGGAGTCCGACATAAGCCGCTTGCCTGCCCCGGGGCTTGCGGGTATCCACGAGGATTTCCCCACGACAAAAAGATACAAGTTCTAGATGAGACTATTTTTGCTTTTCAGTTGTTTGAAGTCGCCTCTTTTAAGTTCCAACTTGCGATACGATAAATCGGTACAGGCCATTGCGGTCATGTCAACCTATGTATAAAGCAAGAGATTATTTCTAAGGTCAATCGTGTAGACGTGAAAGAAACAAGCAAACAGACAAACGACAACGTTGTCATAGCTATTTTTATTATTAAAACGAGAACACACAGAACCCAATGTAACTGATATATTAATTTATGTAATTGGACCGCAACAGGTGATTATTATAAATTTGTTGCGCCATTCATTAACCTCAAACCTTTTAACAAAGGCGTCCCGCGCCCGTCGCGTCGGGTCGGATAAGAGGCAATTTTAATGTGTCTGGCGTAAAATTATAAAAAAATAATTTAATACAGCTCGTCGTGTGGTCAATAAATAGATACAACACCGGCCTACTTGGTCGCTACTGCTACCCTTATGCCAATCGAACAAGAACTCAGTAGGGCAGCCAGTGAAAATACTTGTGAGCCAGTTTACTTTATGGCTTCATGCCCGTCCACCAGTTCGGCGGAAAAAAAATAAAACTTGAAATTTATTATATTTTACAAAAAAAAAATAGATAATAATTGGTGTTTCCTAAACGGGCACGAGTAAAGGAACTTGACTTTTCAAGTTCTCCCAAGATGTCCGATCAATTTTCAAAGTATCCGCAGCTTTACTGATAGGCCTAGTAGATTAATCTCGTCGTCATCATCATCAATAACTTCGCCTTTATTATCAGGAATACATTTTTTACTTACAGTTAAAACAACGGTCAAAAAATTATATACGACACTGGCAAAAGTAGCTCTCTTTTATAGCCAATTGCCGGCGTAAAAAAAGAAGAAAAATACTGACCTCAGCGCCAAACCAGAGCTGTCCAGCCAGGTTATCCTGTAGCACATCTTCTGGGAACTTGACCCGGAAGCCGCGCGCCACGCGTTCGTCGCCCAATAGCTGGTCCATGATCTGGCTAGTGATATTCAGTACTCGGTCCTGGGGAAGAGAAAAATAAGCATTCGTGAGATTTGACTTTATACTTTATATCAATAAGCGTTGTGTGTGAAAATTCATTTATTTATTTACGATATCTGTCCATGCCTTTAGCTTATTAGAACCATTAAAAGCGTGAAGATAATAACTCTGGAGTATTAAATAAGTCGAGGGCTATTCTACATTTAAGCGAGAACGGATACTGAAAATATATCTGGTAAAAGAAATTGTATGTAACGGGCTAACTGTAGTGTAGTGTTCCCGGAAATTTCTATAAGACTACATTGCAATTTGCTAAACTACATTGCCAAATTGAACGTGTAATATTTCACGTTCATCTATTAGGCCTGGCAGTAAATAAAATAAAAACGTAAACGTAAATTACGAAACAAAGCCCGTCTCTATGCCTGTACGGCTGTGCTATTATATCCCTTCCGGAGTCCGGTCTAATGACTCAGTTAAGCATCTTAAAGGTAAGGACGTACGCTCAGTGAATACAAAATTATGCAGATAGCAACTATGTTTACAATATGTGCATGTTAGTATGTACGTGTTGATAACATAGCGATTGGATCTCGTTAATACACGTGCTTGAGTAGATAGAGCAGGAATGATTTATTGAAGCACAAGCCGAAATGTCAATATTTCTATTGGTTCAAAGGTTACCTATAACTTTATCTGTTGAGGTGGTCGTATTCATTACTAGAACGACTAACAAATGGTCTTAGTAATTACTAGGAACGAGGGTTTATATTTTGGAAATTTATATAAGCTTATATGTATTTGAATTTCATCTTTTGAATTCTTTTGGAAGGAATTTTGTGGCTTACAATATTTTGGAGTACAATGGCTAATACAATAATTTTTACGTGTATCGAATAATTTCTCAACGTCTCGTTGCTATAACTTTACAAACATTATTTACCTTATAAGATTTGAAATTTAATTTAGCCCCCGTAATATAGTATTCAGAAAAGTGTCACAGCGGATATTTAGCCATATCTTCATCGATTGCATTGTAGAACGTCTAAGGCTACTAGTTTATACTCAATTCATATATAATGTATAGTCAACCAATTATAAAACACTTCTATGACAAGTTAAACAACTATTCATATGAACAGCGCACACTTCCGTTGCCTAAACACAACTTTATCGCACTAATTAAAACCAAAGTGACGCGAACTAGTGTTGAATAAGCACACATTTTAAATGCTTGGAAACTATTTAACTTGGAGGCAGAAAGCGGTAGGTAAACAAAATGACTTTATGGATCGATCCCATGCTGGATGGATGAAATTAAAATCCCTGGTCACATGGAAGATTGGAGTGCAATGAATGAATAAATGAATTATTTGAGGTACAATATTCACATCAACTATGCGTGAACAAAAAGACCGCGTGCAAAAACAATATGCTTTGTCAAGCACCCTAAATATTCAACGGTAAAACAAATGCAATTTGTTGTGTTCTTCGTTTTTTTATCATACTATAAACTAGCTCTACGGAAGAGCCCCTTCTTGAAAGCTTTACCTAAGATGTCCTGTAAGAAACAAAGCTCGCTACACATAAGGCTACCTTTTGAACCATTTCATCTGGACCACCAAAATCTACCGAATACGTATTTCGGCTTACAAACAATAAAGAATTCTATTTTGGGCAGGCGTTTCCGAACAAAAATAGCTGATATTTACAAAAATTGACGAGATATGAAGTAAAAAAAAAACTTAAATTTATGATCATCACGAACTGTTCAATAATATATTTTGCCAAATCGTTTCCTAGACCTTCGCATTTATCTTTGACCTTTGCTACAACGTACGTCTATGGTTCAGTGACATTTGGTCTAAATAACAATTTCATAAGCGCAATGTCGGTCAAGTGGATGTGCACGCGCAGAAGCGATGTCGAACCCTATTTAGATGTTACGAACATGTTTCAACTACCACAACACATGACCGAGACTAAACGCCTTTAAACTGTGTTATGGCTATATGAAAACCGGACCCGTGTAAAGTCTCGATGCTAAAGACGATTACAATGACGACGAGGGACAAAATTTTATCCCAGATCGTCACAGTGCAGGAAGAGGAAGGGGATGGAGGGAGAATTTCTAGGTAACTGTGACAATTTTGACGATTCCTCAGTACTGTACTGAATGGTTTACATGAAAAAAAAATCTGATTCTAAAACAAATGAGTACGTAAAATCAGCTGTTTCAGGGACACGTGACCATGATACTGAAAATAATACCTTTAAATTTAGACACACAATGAATTTTAATATTTATCGGACATTCTATAAAAACACTATCGCCGTCGCTCCAAATAAACGAGCAATAGAAAATGTAAGAGCAGAATAAGATAATGAACTTTCTATATCAGGAAATGCGGCATTCGAAACCTGTAAGCCGATTCGAGTGACGTTGGTCGAAAGTGGTACCGCTGCTTGGGCGGTGCTTAATAAATTGTCACATTGTTGCTGCCATGACGCGATCATAGTGACTGTTATCGATATTCTTAGCGATAATAGCGTACGTTTTTCTCAATACTCCACTACCAAAGAAACGAGGCAATATAGCTCACTGGTTGCGATGGACTGGTCGATTATAATAAACGTAAAACGACCACAAATGTAGATTATCAGTTTTGATAACGACTTCTAGTAACTAAAATTTCAGTACAGCTCCAATTTTAATAGCCTTAGTTGTGGCCATGGCTAGCTTCCAAAACATAAGAACTAGTCAACGATAACAATTCCAACATTCCTCCTTTTTTATTTCAAAAATACTCAATGGAGATTATTAGGTCTCTGTAAATAAGGCCTAAAATCTCACAGCAGTAATCCGTAATGCCACTTGGTAAACCTGTTACCATGTAATAAACAATTGAAATCTAGATGTCTCAGTCAGATACTCAGATTGCACAAATTAAATTCCCCTTCGGTTGCTTTAATGCGTTCTTTCTGTTAGTTTGCCTTTAAAATCGTCGGAATATAACTTGAATCATTTCATCCATTGAAACTGGAAGATTATTGGAAGAATAATCCATATGTAAATTATGTCACATAATCAACCCACACTATATACAGGTACATTATATACGTCTGTTTATGATGCATTTTATTATGGTTGCATGGTTCTCAAGCCGTTCCATTTGGCGCCAAAAGTTGCCTAACAAAACGATCAACCAGTTAGTCCGATGTCACATAATCCATAGGCAATGCGAATGCAAATCAATGCTCAAGCTGTGCTTACACCAATAGCTGCTTGGATAGATGTGTTATAATCTTTATCAACTGAACTGGTACAAAACTAAATGACCTATGATTCCTTCGGATTCTGCTGGGAACGACGAAAGGCGGCTCAAAACTTGGCAACCTTCTACTGCCTTAATCCTACCTTGGGAGTAGTGGACCTACTAGGTACGGCTTAAATAATGTTCCGTAGATTGGTACAGGTCAAATGCAACCTATTACATTACAGTCCAAGAAAGTTGCCCAATATGTCAAGAGCAGGCTACAAATATTGTGCAACATGTGTGGCCGTTGCTACTATTTTGTGGCTACGATAGTGATATATTGTGACATATTGTCAGCGCTGGCGTAATTGATAACTCTCTCACAAGTGAAGAAATTTGGGTTAACTGATCGTTCATCACAAATGACGTCCTTGAGCAAACCTGGCTCCTAATATGGGATCGTTTTCATAAACTAATTACCGAATACTAATGATGTCCAAACAATGTGTTGCGTGGTGTAATTAGGTTATTACGAGGTATGTTCTGGACAATGTCGTCTATCTAGACCACACCCTGTGCTATATTTTATTTTATTTTATAGTAGTATTATTTTTGTATTGTTCAGCCAGAAAACTCTTTATGAAAACAATCCCGTACTTATTTACCGAACAAAAACCATTAAATTCCTATAGCTTCTACCAAGCTAAGTGCTCCATAGAACGTCTTATTGTACCTATTGGTAAAGCAAAAATCACCCATAAATTAATAGACTAAAATAAGAAGGCCAAGTTTGTTCCTTAAACCAATTCGTCACATAAGAAATGCATACCACCAACCCTTATTTGGAGAGTAACCATTAAGAAGACCAGAATTCAAACGTAGTTGTCTAAAGTTAATTCTGTTTATTTATTTGTCATTTATTTCATTCGTACAACACAGTGACAATGCCAGTGGTGGAACAAATTACACATTATCAAAATACCGCTCGCAAAACGGCGACATTGAATGAATATAGAACAGTATAGCACACGTGTGATCCCTCATTTCCATAAAGAATACTAATCGCGGGCGCGCAGACTTCCTGCCTGGTGCGAATGAGCATCAAAGTATTAATACCAGACAGACCCTGAAACAATACTATATGGAATTGCTTGCTGTAGAAATTTTCCCTGTAGATATTTTTTGGCGATGACTTTGTAAATTTCAGAAAATATTTTGTTGGATATACGTCTTGCTATAAATATAACAGGGCACGAGACCCAACAAGTTGGTCAGGCAGAGTCCAGTTTACCTCAACGAAAATAAAGATGAGCAATAAGAATAACTTTTGCCTGGAGATTTCTATGCTAACATAATAATCTTAAAGACTATTATGGCAACCTGCAACAAACCTGCCAATGCATTATGACTCATACTGTAACAACTCGTGTCAATCAGTTCAATAAAAGATAAACACAAATAGGTGTATTCCCAAGTCATTGAATCATTATTTTAACATGTACTATTACGGACAGTTGAACCAGAGACACGTGTTTAGATGCATGACGACTCATCAGTTCATGTGTCTAATGAACGTGCATACGTATTTGAGATAAACCTAAATGAGAATAATTCACTAGCCTTCGAGACTGATGCACCATTTATTGATTGATGCTTTAAGAGTAAAATACTACACGATTTAATGGCATTATATTCTATGTTGCCTGACGTTTGTTGCTATCACTTTGGGTTGCTCAATGGTTGGCTCATTGGGAAACAAAAGCTTTTCTCCGAAATTATGAGGCCAGTTCATAAAAACTTTGTGTAACTTTGTACGGCTCCTTACTAAATTAAACATCATTAACATAACATTAATACATCGAAACATCCAATGCAGAATGCTAATATTGCATAACACTAAATTACATCGTAAAGATGTCCAAATTTTTCGAAAAAAAAATAAAAATTATTGACATTTTGAATTTCGCGCCCTGACCCTGATCTTCCACCTTAACAAAAGTGTTCGGGCTCGAACATGGGTATATAATATGGCGCGATCGTGGCCGCCATTCATACCTGCCTACATCGTGCGCGTGAGTCATATTAACAACAGAAAGAGCGCAAAAAGCCACACATGGGAGTTTCAAGGCACTCTTTCCATTTAATTATTTCCTTGTTTACATACTTACATTTTATAATTTTAATGTCGTCTTGTTACTCTTCTGAATAATTGCGAAGTCCTGAATCCTGGATTGAAGCCCTACGAAGATCTGTATTTGAGATCCATAACAGATAGTATAGACAAAGAGGTTACAAATATATATTTATCAGAAATTCAATGCACCACTAGTTTTCAGCGTTATAGCGCCATTTTGAAAACGTCTTAGTCGACAATGAGAACTATCATATGATTATCAGGGGAGCTTTGGGTGTAATTCCAACACCACAGCCGATCCCTTGGGAGAGAACAATCAATACACTTATAGATACAAATACTCAAACAGTTTACAGCTGCTAAATTGACATTTAAATGATGATTCTTATTGGTTGATCTATAACGATCAACTGCCTAGACGACACTGGCAGAATGCGAGGTAATTCGTGTTATACAAAACACAGGTGATAATTACATATATGCATTCGAAAACGCGTGCACAGCAAGTACAAAATAAATTGGTATAAAACAAAACTAAAATACTGATCGAGTTATAAACTTTAAAGTTGACGACAAAACAAACATAAAATGACATTGTACCTGATTGCGCACACTAATTAGTCACTGACGTCACGGTTATAGAACGCGATATAATAATAATATAACATACAAAAGCAAAGTTATTACACGTTAAGTAATATACTCATTCAATATAGCGAACAATGAGTACTTATGACGGGATATTTACTGTTTAGTACTGAAACCTTGCATCACAGTAAATACAGATCCGACGATGATTTCCTTAAGGCAAATTAAAAAGGCACACGGATAACTTGTACATACGATGCCTGATACCTACTAGGATCTAGGAGATACGTACGGGTTGCATCTTATTGTCTAGTAACTAGTACTTAACTGGCGGTTTTGCCTTTCAGACCGGCAATCCAAACATTAAATTTAAATAATAAAAGGTGGCACGGCGATTTTTCGTTATCCCTATTTAACCAGGTCGAATTCTCAACATCATTTTAAAAAGTAACACTTAAGTAATGAACGATTGACGTCCCGATTGGCACAGTTGGTAGTGACCCTGCTTATTGTACCGAGAATCCTGGGTTCGAACGGCGGTAGGGGCAAACTTTGTGTGATGAGGAGCAGGAATGATTGTACCAGAGTCATGGACATCGAATTATATTCTGAGATAGCGGTCAGGCCATTACACTCGTTATACACGCATTTGGGACTGTACAGTTACTGTGTACGTTTGGCGAAATATATTTTTTTTTTACCAAAAATTTTTCTTAACCGGAATTTTCCGCGGAACATATTTTTAATTTTTACATTCATTTTCTTCGTATCGTTATACAAATGCATAGCATGAACGCGACCGTGACACTCTGACGTCATCGCCCATTTACTCATTTGGTTTTACCGCAAATGTAATCACAAATCGACCACGTGTGTAGCAGATGCGTAATGAACATCATTATCGAAACACTCACCATAATGTATAGTCTGGTAGTATGTGGGATACCTAGCCCCATCTACTGCCAGACTAGCAGAGGACAAAAGCAACGTATACGAGTATATTAATGTAAAATACCACGACGCTAAGTGTCAATAAAATATGCATCGCGAATTTTCAGGTACAGTATTATCGGTACACCGCAGAAACCGATCCACTACCGGTAAAAAAAAAGTATATAAGTTGACATGGGTTATTTGCATCCATCATGACAAATTGCATCCAAAACCGTGCAGTGTGTTTTCCGTGATGCGCAATCTGACCGACAAATATTAAAATTTAATTTAAAGACAAGCAAAAAAAATATGTAAAGACAATAGTAATATTTTTATTTTCAAAAGTATTCAGTTTTATACACAAATCTAACCGCCAACTGGGTTCCAGACAATGATGGGAGCGGCTGGACTATAAATACGGCTCACTCACCTTACAAATACAAATAAAACGAAAACAGATACAAACTGGTGAATATCATGTTAGCAAGATCCATGCTCTACGATTAGACAGTAACAATAGCTATTGAGAAAGCTAATTAATTTGAGGTCACACGAACGTCTCATACAAATTAATTTCAATCGGACCTTTAATAATATCAACGAGTAGGAGTACGTAATTTGTTGCAGACATCTCGTGGTCAGTAAAATAATTAAAAAAAAAATATCTTATCCACCCATACGTAGCTATGTGACAGATAATAGCTTATTTTTTTTAAATCTTATCTATACATATAAATAAAATTGGAGTGTCTGTTTGTAATATTAAAATAACCGCTTTTTACTAAGTGCATTTGGATGTATACACGTTACCTATACCGAAACAAAATTTTTTACAATTTTTGTCTGTCTGTCTGTCTGTCTGTCCGTCTGTCTGTCTGTCTGTCTGTCTGTTTGTTCCGGCTAATCTCTGAAATGGCTGGACCGATTTTGACGGGACTTTCACTGGCAGATAGCTGATGTAACAAGGAGTAACTTAGGCTAGTTTTATTTTAGAAAAAAAAAATAGGATCTCACGAAAAAAAATTCAAACCAATGTTGCAGCAATCCCCATAGGTAGGTATCTTTCCCCATAGGTTAACAATGTTGCAGCGCAGCGCCTGATTAAGTTTGATAGCAACAACCTGCAATGCGTCCCGCGGGCTCAGAATGGGCGAGCAGGCTGTTGTCAACCTTTGTCTTTGTTAAATACCACGCGGACGAAGTCGCGGGCAACAGCTAGTTAAACATAAACATGAGTAGATAAGAACGACGCACTCAACATTATGTCATAGGAAACGTACAAAAGTTCAAGGTTATTTATCTGGGCATGTTACATAATCGAGTAATAATTGTAATCCTTGAACATGAATCGATTTATTTAATTGTGTACGCTAAATTCGCAAGTCTAAATTATTTAACAGTTGTAACCATATAAGTAAACTATATCTAAACAATGTGAGATTACCAAGGACCATTTTTTTCATCTGACCGTCGCAGTAGCCGGCAACCTTGTGCAATATTGTTTGTTAACCGAACAGCAACAGATTACAACAAAGTTTAAATTTGTTACAACTAAATTCATGAACTGCATTGTATATATGTACTGACAGTGTTATCTACACTGGGCATGAGCAAAAAATATCGATATATTAAAATATCGATATTTTTCCATACAATTATCGATATATATCGTCGATATTTTTAACCACGATATATAGATATTCGATATTTATTTTAGAGTATCGAATTTGTATCAATACCGATTTTTTAACAAATCAATTATAAAAAAAAACTAAAAATATGCACATGTAGAAAATACAAAAAACTATGAATACAATTGAAAAAAAAACCGTCTATTCTTTTTACGAAGTTTGAATAATAATGCGAAAACTGACGATATATCGATATTTTTCACTCGATAATTATCGATACTGTTTAAAAATATCGATACGATAAATATCGATATATTTTTTCACTTGCCCATCCCTAATCTACACATAACTTGCGTGGTGTATCGAAGTGACGTCAGCTCTCCAAACAGTCAGCCAGCCTCTAGAATGCGATTGCGATTTCGAGAGAGCTTAACTTTCTCTAAGACGTTGAGCTTTTGTACCCTACAAAGCACATACGATGACACAAATTATATACGAAATTATCGATCTTTTCTTTATTAAATAACCGATGATGTTATGAGTTATTCACCGGAGAGAAAGGAGATCTAGCATTACTCACCTCCAGTAATGGACTGCAATGTCCTTCGTTTCAACGACCCGAACTATTTCTAATAAATTAGCCATCCCAACACAAAATACCGTAGGTATAGAAGAGAGAACAAAAAAGTTAGTTAATTGAAACGATACGAAATAGAAAAGAGAATGTAAGAGGCCATTTTATTTGACATCATTAAGGTATCGTATCATATAATATGGCCTATGATCTTCTATGAAGGCATAAAGAACATGTTTGCAAGTAAGGTATAAAAATCGTTAACGAGGAAGACCAATAATTTGTTCCATGAGTCAGTTAATCGGTGTCATGTTATACAAGGCGGCCATAGATGGGGACAAGTGAAAAGCATCATAAGCTACACCAAAAAGGATCTTACCTTTAAATTAGAAGAAAAAGATGAAGACGGAGACATAATCTGAGCAAGAGTTAATGGTATTAGCTTCTCTGTGAGTTGTCATGACAGCCATACATTTTTTTTATCACCAACTAACCTGTGCGTGCCTCAGCTGTGTGACGAGTGTGGAGCACCGTTCCGGGTCCTTTCGACCGTCGAACGAGTCCAGCTCCGCCGCAATCATATTGAGAGCGTCATCGGCGAAGAAGAACTGCGCCAGAAGCGACCGGTCGTCCCTCTGTAACAAGCGAGAAATTAAGCTTAATAATCCATTTTGCGAACCCTAAGACATACCAAGTAATGTACTGCATAGTTCCCCAAAGGTCCCTAACAATATGCTAGAAGTTCATGGTGAGCTTTGTTCAACACTTTGATAAAGTTAAGTTACAACATATCAGAATTAATTTGTACATGCTTTCTCTGATATAAGTGGTAAATATGACTTATCAGCAAATGTTTAAACAGGCTTTTAGAGCATAAGTTTTTTAATCACCTTGTTTTATTGATACCTACAATGATAAGGGGTGGATGTTGAAATAAAACAGAAACAAGTGTAATATATTTATTTGAGTGCGGAGAAGATGAAATCAAAATCACGTGAACCATTTAAAAGAGCAGAATATCTCACAGACTGGTTACAGAGTTGTCTCAGTCAAGATGCCTCCCACAAATTGGATATGTAATTGAAACTGCCGATTTGAACGCTGTTCGACGATGTGATAGAAGATAATATTTTTTTTCAGTTTTGAATAACCTATGGTAAGACTCAAAATATAGGTGTACATATCCCATCTTATTATTTATTACTAGGTACCTAGTATAGTACACGATAATATAAATGATAAGAACACCGTTACTTTTATATTCCTAAAATAATACCGACATAAATAACCACAAAACGAATCGACGTTATATTGTACGCATCACCATTTTAGAGCCCTTGGTTCAATCAAATATAATACTAGTTCAAAACAGGTATAGGTTAAACACCTATAAAGTATAACCTGAATGCAGTCCGAAAACCAACCTTCAATAGGACAAAGCTAGGACGCAGTGACGCGGCGCAAATCAAATTTCATATTCTATTATTTAGTGATTGGCGAAGTTTAATAGACCAATTATTATAATGAAAATTATAAGTGAATTCAGAACTTAGTACGTACGCGATGCCTGCGTTATTTGCTTTACGAACTGATGTGAATCACCTTTGAAAATATATGTGATTGAGAACATAGAACTAATGTAAAATTTTACTGACCAGCTACAAAGTGGTGCTTCGACCCAAGTCTAACGACCTCATTCGTGACGTCTGCTTCTTTTTTTGCGGTTGAAATTAATAAACAAAGTACAACGCACTTTGAGCATGGCATAAAACGATTAATTAAGGTCCAAAATGAAATATGATTTTTTACTCCTACTGATATTTCTGACTAAAAACATGGCTACCCATAAAAGTCTTACAGGCGCGGTTAGAGGTATGGAAGATTATACTATTGATTAGTCTGTATTAAGGCTGAAATCGCTTGAACACAGTCATAGCCCAGAAAAAAAGGAAAATTTATACAATTCCAATTCCAATTGATATTTATGGCTCCATCGTTTACCGAAATTTATACAATGTTTTGTAAACAGAGTTTTAAGCTAGGATTTGAGTGAGCGGCCAAGAGATCAAGGCGACAAACGTCATAGCCGGTTGGGTCTGTCAACTCCTTCACTTTCATTGGCTTTATGTACTTAAGCCATGCTCACTCCAATGTCAACATCAGAATGGCATGATAAGGTGTTATAATACAATATTATCGTGTTGCATACTAATTAACTTGTGATTTTTTTGTTTAAAATTAACAAAGTTTTGTTTGAAAAATTATTACCAAATTTCTAAAACTGACGGACGTACTAGCCATAGAGGATTTAGGTATAAAGTAGTCGTAGTATACCTTTAATGACCATATACCTTTCGTAAAAACAAGTTGTCTCTCTCACGAATTGTCAGAATTATTTCAATATCGAAACAAATGCTTGCCAAATCGCAACGCTCTAAGGATCTAACTGAAGAATAATTGTAGAAGGTAGTACTATAAAACGTAAGTGCAATTTAATAGATTATGTAAATACATTATTAAGAATGAGGAAAACACAGTATGCTTATAAGACTTACATATATCTTGCACCAACATTGAATTACATTACATAGGCCGTTAAAATTAGTAATTTTACCCTAATGGGGCCTATTTGCTTGAACATAAAAACATGTTCAACAAAATCTACGCAACAAGAATATCTTCAAGGTCTTTAAGTTAAATTCGCTATCGGAATGTTTAGCAATATTGTTGAAGTAGGACTGATGAATCCTAAACATTACAGATGGGTATCTCTTGAGTGTATTGATAATAATCCAACAGGTGTCATTCCTAGTAGATCAAAACGACTGAGCATCGGATAATAGAAAATGAAGAAAAAACTTCATCACAAAGATGTGATTTAAAAACAATTCGAACGAAATAACCTCAACGATGGATGAGTTGAATTTTAATTGTACACGAATTAGACCGAAACGTCGTCAAAGCTCTGGCAATACATACAATGAGTCATTTGAGACGTAAACAAGACACATCTGTTGAAATAATGCTCGAAACGGGTCGAATTCTCGAAACGGACTTCTTTGATATAAGCAGACAGGTTATTTTGTTGTGTAAAATCTTTGCAAAAACATCAGGTTTGTAAACGACTGGCAACGACATTGTAAACATCGCGGTGTGCAACTTAGAAATTGAGACAAAAGTATACCCTGCATTGTAATTAGCTGTCCAGCCAGAATCAGTCACGTTCCTTTGAGACAAGGAAATTAGTGCCATTTGTATAGCACATATTCAACCCTGACGAATTTTTTATTCAAAAAGTTGTAGTATTTATACTTACCAAAATAAAAAAAAGTATCCAAGGAATGATTCTATCACCATGTTTCCTTCTTTATGAACTTAAGATATGTTTTTCTTATATTATATCTTGAGGACACTTGCCCACTACATCTAGTTGCTGTTGTAGTACCAATATCTTTGTTTTAATAAGATAAACCATTAATTCTTGCAGGCTCTTCTCAGTTAAATCAACGTTGTGAACCGGTTGCTATTAATTTTGACTTTTCTCAAGTGTTTTGTTGTTATTTATGTAAAATTTTGTTTTGTAGGCTTACATAAATATTTATTTATTTTGATAATCATGACCAAATAGTTTGAGTTTTAATTTGAATGAAAAAACAATGTTTTTTAAGTTACGATTGGCCACATGTCTAGAGTCTAAATAAAACTATCGGTGAACGATAAAATAAAGTTGTCAATTACGATAATCATACAACAAATACTGGAATATTGCAACTCGAGCTAGATCCACTTGCAGGTTCAATTGTGCATCGTGCAGTTGGCAGCGGCACCTTGAGTATATCTCTAGGCAACTGGTGAGATCTCTCTATCTATTGTGATTTGTCACTATTAAAATTGCCGCAATTTAACAATTTATCGCAAGCTGCATACAGACTTGTCTATATAGATTAGATAGACATTTGAGTTTATATTGATTGGTTTTAGTATTTTTTGCTGATTAGTGTAATAATCATTAATTTCATAATATACCATTTAGTAAAGTGCGACATAAAACCTTGTTAGTTTATAAAGTTTCTACAGTCTAAATTTATTAATTACAAATAATTGCTAAATCACCAAAAGATATGAAAGAATGGGAAAATATTAATATGTATAAACGTGGAACATAAATAGCGCGTGTGTGAGTGTGTGCATTGTAGCCATGGATTCTAAGGTATAGTTAGTTGTTATAACACATATATATATATATATACCTACATTTTTTAACATACCTTTCAGACTAGGTATTTATTTATTCCTGATTAATTAGGTACCTATTATAAATGAACTGTCCGTTCATATGAGTAAGTAATTATTTAAACCCACATTATTTAGGTTATGCAGCATGGTTTTACTGCATAATACGTAGGTATATTGTGCAGTTCTCAGGTTGGTTGAGGAAAATCATTGGGTATTCCCCCATTCAAGTCAACAGACGTATAACATTAGGTTTCGAAGTATCTCGATTGGCGAAGCAACTTTAAAACAATTATGATTGGGTATCATTTAGGATAATTATATAACAATGAATGAGCATAAACTAGTCAATAAAATATTACAACTTCCTACATTACAAAGTTTATGTCAGGTTTACATGAATTGGAAGCAGCATAGATATGTAAATGGTCAAATATTTCTACACAAGTAATAAAAAAAATACAATTTTGTTCATGATTTACCCAATTTACAGATTTTCCTCCAAAGCGGTGTTATTACGCAGGTAAATGTAATATGAATGGATCACGACAAACACGACACGGTGGTGTGAATAAAACTAGCCCAAAAATAGATTTAAATTAAGTCTAGACAATCTCCAACGGCGACCGTTTGTATGTTGCTCCACAAATTGACATTGACATTCAGTTAGTACTTACTAGACAATTGAAAAGATTTTTTTATATCATACGTAGACTACGGTATGATTCATTCAAGTAATTGAATTGAAAGTACTAGACGGTGCTGCCTCGTGGTAATTTTCAGATTCCACTCAGTAGGAGCATTGTTAATGTGTTGTTGATGAAGACAATAAATTAGCGCGCCGTGAATGTTGGCCCCCTGATTTACTTAGTGCGCGTGGGCTGCCAGGGTTCATATGACTCATGTGATAGGCCTTTAGATGTATTAATTAGGTACTCTGTTGCTACTGCGTTTAAAATGGATCGACAATACTAACTTTGTCACAGAATTATTACATACGAAATTGCTATGTGAGAATTAGGAATATAACCTTAGCTATTTACAGCTTTATGTTGTACTTTAAAATAAAGTACAACATAAAGCTGTAAATAGCTAAGGTTTTGATAAAGATCTAAATACAACATTTGTAGGTACATGTTCGGTATAGTTTACGTGTTATAGCAATTTATTTCGTGGTTACGGTCGAGCGATCGTTGCCTAGTAATACTTTATTCATACAATCAGAGTTCTGTTGTAAGCGTCGCTCGCCCTGCGAATGAGAAATTTGGAATGTCACGAGACATTGTCATTTTTCTATGCATTGTTATCTGGTGTTTGACATTAATAACCTTGCTGGCTTACTGAGGAAATATATAATTTAGTATAAACGATGGCTGGAAAATTGTATTTAACAGCACTAAAAGAAGATTTGACCTTGGCAGGAATGTACGGTGGATAAACAATGTCTGTTATTATGAACATCTTTATTCACAGCTCCCAAACATTTCATAGTTATTACCAAGATTGTACAATATTTGAACAACACGAATAAATTATATTCATGACAATAAATCATGGCGTATGTAAAGTATATTTCTATTGGCAAATGAAGAACTTGTTTCAATCGTTCTGCAGAGTTACAATGTCTTAGCACTCCGCAATTTAATGTTGCCAAAATTAGCAGTACCCTTGGCGACTACAAAATCTCCACAGAAACATGGCTATAGGTAGCATATCATATAAAACCATGGAAAGCAATGCAACTCAAGGCAACGAGATCACAAGACTGGTTACCGAATACAATCGCAGACTAAACAACGAACCTTGGGATGCGTGCAAAGCAAACACTAGCCACCGGCCGAGAATCTGAATTAGTGTATTAATTAATTCATCCGGCAATTCGACCACGGATCATCGATTAGATATAGGAGATCGCAAACATTGTAAACGGAAAATAACATGAGAAAATTATCCTCGGCACTCGATCTGCAACAATCCCATGTGACGTAACAGCCGACCTTCTCGTTTTAACACCGTCGGAATTATCAATAACTATACGTAAGTTTATTATAAGAATCGATGTTGTGATGACATTGGCTATACATATTGTAGGTCACTTTGCAATAACACACAAATCATAATTAAAATCTAGTCATATATATATAAGTACCTACCTACCCATCTAGTTGTCTTAATTTTAACATTATATTCGATTAGTGCATTGTTTTCTGGATCATTTTGGACAATAGAAGTTTTTTTTTGTTTAATCAAATCATAGAATATTCAGATTGTTCTTTCTTTAATTCTTTAAGTTTTTTGGTCGTAGTTTTTACTTAGGTCATTGGTTTGCCACAAAAAGGAATGGGATGGAATTCTTCGCAGCTAACCTAACCACCTCAAATTACCAAACAAACTATTCGAATCCTCGGATTTCCCGCAGGCGTAGTATGAAGCATAATAGCATCATCAGCATAGAACCCAGTGGGTGATGCGGTATGATAAGAGCGTATTACAACACTGTATTGGTTAGCGTGCGCGAATAAACTATCAATTTTGTTCACACTTACAGATTAGGCCGTAGGGTCCTTACAATTATTATAATATCAGCCCTATTAAATGTCCCACTGTTGGGTAAGGGCCTTCCATCAATGGAAGGGGATTAGACCATAGTCTACCACGCTGTCCCAGTGTGTATTGGCGGACTTCACACGTCTTTCGAGGCGTTCTGAAAGATGTAGTGTCCCATAATGATTGTATTATTGAATAGTCACAGTTGGATCATGAAAGGCTGCGGCTGCATGTTCCCATTACTCACACACAATACATAACAAGATAGGTACCTAGCGGGGAACAATCCCGCTTGTTGGCTTTCATTATTCGCACACTGCACGACCGCGAGCGAATGCATGAATATTATCTCATTTACTACAATGAAATCCGATACGTGTTGAAGTTAAAAGTAAACGGTAGCTACACACAAAGGAAACAGTGTGATAAAGTACCTACAATGTTACATGATACAATTGGATAACAATATGCACTTAATGGGAATGCATCAATGTTATCCTTTTACTAGAAAATCAATATGAATTCTAGGTATTTAAGAACAGATTAAAAGCCTAGTCTGTTCGTCATTTCGTGTCGTATGTGTGTGTGTTTTCCTGTGTGTCGTTCTTAGACGACCGGCTAAATTTACCACCCAATCTGTAGAATCTTTTAATGATTCGATATAATTGAGACACAATCGTGCAAAGAATCGTAACACGTAGGTAACTGGCAACATTTATTTATGTTCGAGCCGAACTGAGCTATAAATTTCGGTAATTTTCTCAAACAGTAAGTGCGTAATATTAATATAGCATAGGTAGTTAGGAATTATTGCTCATGTCCGAATGGTTCCTAGACTTTATGTACTGCTGTTTATGTACCCACCTAAATACTAAACAGTACAGAAAATCAGAGACCCATTCGGATAAGAGCAATTCCTCGGAAGAAGTTTAGTTACTGTATAAGAAAATTACCATAATTTACAGCATAGTTTGAGGGCATAGATAAGATTAGTTGACGAGAGTGAAAGTGGCAAGTAGAGATCAGCCAGGTAGCAAGACGAAGCAATTGTAACTGGCTTTCATCAAGGTCAGGGAAAAGACATTAAGAGTTTGCTTGCACTTTGAAATAAGAAGTATTTAATTAATACTACACGACAACTACCCACTCCGTAAGTAAAAACATCAGAAAGCATTTAAGATCACTTCATAAAATTGTACGACAAATCTCGACAGCGCGCATACATTATAAGCAGTGACGTCCAGCGTTGCCAGACGTCCCGATTTTGGCGGGACGTCCCGATTTTTAAATCAAAATTAAATGTCCCGCGCGGGACAGGCTCAGTCCCGCTTATCGGGGATAACTCGACCAACCTAACTTGATTTTGATTATTGTTTTTTTTTATTCTGAAGACGAATAAGACTTAACTATTTAACGATACGATACGATACGAACGGTAAATCTGATTTAAAATATTATATTTTTATTGAAATACATTTTCTATGGCTATTTTTGCTATCTATTGTCACGTAAACGTAATTTTAATTCAAATAAAATGATAAATATTTGAAAACTTCTGATTGTATATTTTTTTTTACTATGACCCGCTTTCGACGAAAGAATCCCGCGTTTTCACTCAAAAAGTTCCAAAATCCCGACTTGACAAAAAAAACTGGCAACGCTGGTGACGTCACAAAAGCAAAATGTCAAAAACGCTAAACAACGCACGCAAAAACCTAATTAGATACATATGCATAATTTTAAACACGCACAGTAGTTACGCCGCACGACATACGCGCCCGTATACAAATACACCAATATCTATTTGCTGTTATAGTTTTCTTATGTGTTTTACCTATTTTTTTTTTCCTTAAATATACTACAAACAAGAACAAGGACTACTAATCCGGGAAACATTTGCCACAGAGACTCATAAAAATGATGTGTGTATATGATGTCGTGTTGACCAAATAATTTGATGAGACCTGCATTAAGAAAGTAGTAGGTACTGGTACATGTATACCTGGTAAAAAGCATTACTTAAGTCCTAGTTTTATGTAGGCATTGAATAAAGTGTGCTATCAGTGTGGGATAACTGAGCTCAGAACAGTATTAGAACTGTTCTATTTCCCCGATCTAATAATATTTTAGGTGAATATTGATGGCCCACTCAACGGGTGTGATGTTTGACGTCAGTTATCACACAGCTGATAACAAACCAGACCACGTTACGACCATATATCATGAAAAAGTATTTTCTTTTAATGTCACTAATGGTTAGAGAAGCATAACACTTATGTTGACATACACACATGTAAACAAACTCTCCAGACTTAAGCCGCAAGAAAACAATAAAAAAACTTGGTGAATGTTTCTGATTAGCCAGATAATAAACTATTGTTAAAAATATCTCCGCGATCATCATAGAAACACGAACAATGGTCCTTAGAACCAAAACAATGCCAATAGAAATCCATTTACAAGATCGCGATACCTTTAACCGTTGACCAGAATTTCGCATCATCCGCGAAACATTTGGCAAAGCCGACCGAGTTTCGCTCCGCTATTGGGAAAGCGGTGAAAAAAAGTGAAAGTGTTCGAGCGAGACGCAAATCGTCGCAGTTGGAGGAGGGAGGAGGACAAGGCGTTGTGGCGTCACAACACGATAACTCTGATTAAGGATGCCAATTTGAAAAATTCGATTCTTTAAGTTATCTTTCTCGGTGTGGAAGTAGTTTACTGTTGACTTTTTCTCAAGGTTAGGATGTATATAAAAATGAACCTTATTGTTTTCGTAGTACTGCCCCGTCAGCTGACAGCGTTAGGTCAGGGTGTGAAGTTCAACATCTCGACGGTTTCTTTATTTTTTTAAAGAATTTAAACATATGGATCGTAATTTTTTTGTTTGCGACTACGAAAAATTTTAATGCATTTGTTTATCTATTAAATTTACTTCCAAATTAATTTTAAATGCATATAGGTACCAAGCTGAAGATCGTTTGGAGGATCTTGGAAACCACCTGCGTTTTATAATGGACCAAGTGGACCAATAACTGTAAAGACTGAATTGAACAAACAATACATGTAATAGATAGGTAGGTAGGTGTGAACGAATGAGATATCAGATAGGTATTGAGATATCAGGAAATCCACAGTCTCGTATAACATTCACATTATCATAGCTCAAATCAATCTTTAATACATAACAACACTGATAATTCTGTTAGATATGATCAGCTATCAATTTAAGTGAGATACATTCTAGGTATTGTATTCTAGAGAATGTCGGTAGGTTTGAGGCATGCATTCCATAAAGCTGATTATAATATATTGTAAAGTACGGGTTAAGTACTCTATAGTTTTGGTTTTGGTTGTTAACTAAAAGTCACTGGTAGTTGGTAATAGTTGGTTTATTCTACTCAACACTAATATTAAGTATGGTTAATGGTAAATGGTAAAATGGTTACAATTGGTAAAATGGTACTAGCACACACGATGGTCGAATGTGTACTGGTTAGTTACTGGTAAAATGGTACTAGCACACACGATGGTCGAATGTGTACTGGTTAGTTACTGGTAAAATGGTACTAGCACACACGATGGTCAAATGTGTACTGGTTAGTTACTGGTAAAATGGTACTAGCACACACGATGGTCGAATGTGTACTGGTTAGTTACTGGTAAAATGGTACTAGCACACACGATGGTCGAATGTGTACTGGTTAGTTACTGGTAAAATGGTAATAGCGCACACGATGGTCGAATGTGTACTGGCGCCATATTCAGCAAACTCGCATCGTGTGATCGCGCCGACAGCAAACTGCTGACGATGCCAAATGGTGTAATAATGTACATCGTACATATTCCCGGGCGCGAAAGACGAAGATGCAAATGAGATGAACATGAAAGTATGAAATGATGATGATAAGATGAATTGAGGATGATTAACAAGGTGATTAAACATTAATTTATACAACTAAGTTAAAGTCATTAGGAGTCCATAGACATAGCTAGGGTACTCTTGAATTGATTACGAAGACAAGGTGACGTTGCCTTATCTACACGCGCACTATATTTAGCGCTATTTTTGTCCACACTAACACAAACCACTTTTGGACTTTCGCTCGATTGCGCGAGATAAGATTGGCTGTCTTTTACACTAACACATCGCACATTATCGACACTATCTTCTCTGACGACGCTGCGGGCGGCGGCCGCGGCGGCGCGGCGGCGCAAGCGCACGCGACGACACGCGCAGGCAATGCCCACAGCTGCCGCTGCGCCCACCAACACGTAGATAGCGGCGTAGTGGTGTATGTCGTGGGTAGAAACACCCTCTATAACACCTTCTTCTAACTTCGTTTGTCTTATCTGTTCGTCTATCTTCTTAAGGTCATCATTGAAGTTTCTGGTATTTTCTTCAATTTTCGTTTGTGTTTGGAA
The DNA here is from genome assembly GCA_905333125.1 of Pheosia tremula. NCBI lineage: Eukaryota > Metazoa > Arthropoda > Insecta > Lepidoptera > Notodontidae > Pheosia > Pheosia tremula. The sequence goes on from HG995419.1 coordinate 3,207,723, forward strand.
TGGTGTGGATATATTTAATATGTGATTTATTGGTGGTATTTGAGGCATCATGTTATCTGGGTGAATGTTCAGATTAGATGTGAAAGTTTTGTGTGCCGTTATAGTAAAAGTATCTCCCTTGATGAGACATTCTTCTTGCAGCTTTATAATTCCAGCACCAGTAAATCTCTCAGCTGTTATCGATTGACCGCAAATCAGTCTGACGGAGCATTGGCCGCAACAAGAGAACAAATAGGTGTTGTCCGTATACAATTGAGTCCATATCTGTTCACAAATTGCAATACTGGTTTTACACGCCTTGGTGGTTTGATCCAGGGTACACAAAGACTGGTCCGTGTTAAATTGGTACAACGGACTGTGCAAGGAGCACAGATGAGTCTTAACATCTAAATGCTTACATTGTTGAAGGTCAATATCAGACAATGTCCAATACAAATCCTTTTTTAAGTTAATAGCTATGTGCGTGGCTATCGGGACTAGGGTGACCAACAGATTATCAACCTTTTTCGGAATTGGTATTAATTGGTATAGGTCGTACAAATCTCGACTCACCAATGGTATTTTAATCTCGAATAGAAGGTACTGACTTGTGACTCTCGCCTTAACTTTCAGTAAATGGTAAATCTTAGACAAATTCTCCTGAATATTTTCTACGGGTAATGCCAAGTCTTTATCTAGATGTGCAGATATCATATTGAGTTCCTGTACAAGTTGTTCGGGTTTTAAAAGATGGATATTAAAGTTTCCATAGTAGATATTGGTTATGGTATCTAGCAAAGTGTTCTGTATGTATCTCAAACTGGTCAGTATGTTATTAGCAACAATAGACGACATTGCAAAGTCAGCCATGGTGACGAATAGTTGAACTTGTATTTTTGCTTCGTTTGACGCCTTCTCTAGAGCCAAAAGATGCTGGTTAAATATCTTATGCTCTTTATCCATGGTGTTTTCGACTGTTTTTAATAAATTGTACTCCGCTTCTATTATACTGGTTTGGTTTTTCCACAAATTTGCTATATGTTTTTGGTTAATTTTGATTAATTCTATCTCTTTGCTGTATTTTTCTGCAAAATCTTCGTCCAAAATACCAAACAAGCTATGGGCAACATAGCCTACTCCATTGATAAGTCCACGACGTTTCCTCGAGTGTAATATGAACTGCTGACCAATCAACATCTTGTTATAGTACGCGCACTCGTTGTACCCATGTTGTAATTGCAATAAGATAACGTCGCAGTGTAATTTGACTTTTACATTCGAACATATGTTTTCTAGGTATTTATAGTATTTACTAAACAGCTCATTTCCTTGCCAGTACGGGTTCATGTCGTAATATACTACTAACTTCCATTCATCTCGTACGAGGTACATGGATGATAGTTGGTCAAAGTAAATGGTTTGGTTTTCTGGTAAATTGGAAATAGAATACGCGCTTTGTACTGGTGACAAAACGAACATGAGTGTCATTAGTGTAAACGTTATGAAATGACACCAGCGTTTAGTAAAAACTTTTCTTGTTGGTGGTGGTTTTTGGTTACAGCCGACGTGATCGTCCGTTAGATTACTGTTCACAGGTAAAATGGACAGTTTCACTACCGGTCTTTTTATTATATTGCTCTTGGTTTTAAGAGTAACAACTCTGACATATCCATCCTGTCCGGGGTGCAGTTCTATGGTGTTCTTTTCCTTGGTACCTATCCATCGGGGAATTTGCAACTGTTCAATTTGGTTGATGTCGATTTTGACCTTCCTCCACTCTTCACATATCTGTTCTGGTAATTTATCATCCCATTCTAATTGTAATTGCCAAACAGCTTGGAATAATAATTTTAACTTGGTGGTAACAGGTGATAGCCAACCTAACGGGTCGAATATCTTTGAGACATCTGATAACAGATTTCGTTTGGAAGGATGACTCAATGTTTGGTCGATTATAGAATTAAAAGTAAAAATATCTTGGTGCGGGTCCCAACGAAGGCCCAATGTTTTGGTGGATTCCATCTGTCGAAAATCTAAGTATTCTTGGGTTTTACTCGAATTTGGGAGTAATTCTATTGCGTTAGATTTCCATTTTCTTAAATTAAATCCTCCTGATTGTAGAAGTTTAATAAGATCCGATTGTAGCTTTTTTCCGTAAATTAGGCTATGGGAACCGTGTAATAGGTCATCCATATAAAATGAGTCCTTTAGGACCTCTGGGGCGTTGGTATCAGTATAGTTTAACTCTTGATCGGAAGCAAGCTGTCTCAGGGTCATCATGGCGAGGAATGGTGCCGCCTTGGTGCCGTAAGTAACTGTGGTGAGTTGGTATTCCTGGATGCGTGAAGAAGGGTTGTCCCGCCAAACTATTTTCTGTAAGGGCTGGTCATCCTTATTTACCCAAATTTGACGAAACATTTTCTCAATATCTGCACTAAATGCATAACGATATTGTCTCCATTTCAAAATTAAGGATAACAAATCCTGTTGTAAATTAGGACCCGCTTCCATTAAATCATTTATACTTAGACCACTAGACGTCCTTGCTGACGCATTAAAAACAACTCTAAGCGCCGTGGTGGTCGAGTCGGATCTTAGAACACAATGGTGTGGCAGATAACATTCCGGTGTTTGGTTACCGACAGCGGCGGGTATCATGTGGCCTAAAGAGATGTACTCATTTATAAATTGTTTGTAGTCATGAGCTATTTGCTGGTTTTGAGAAAATTTTCTTTCTAATTGTCGAAATTGTGCAATAGCCATTGGTTTTGACGCGCCTAACTTTTCTTCGAAATATGGTTTAAGTGGTAGTCTGACGTTATATCGTCCATCCTTGCTCCTTTCGGTGGTAGATTTATAAAATTGAACACACTGGTCATCACAGCTTGATAGGGATGAGTCTTCTGGTATATCTTCAACCTCCCAAAATCTTTTAATATCTTCGAGGTCATTTATGATGACATTGCAGTGGTAGGTTTTATTGACATTTCCGCATAAAATCCATCCAAATTGCGTTTGTTGCGCAACCAGCTGAGATGGCGATGTCTTAATTATGCCTCCTAATATGATGGCTGAGTAGACGTCTGCTCCCAGCAGTATGTCTACCGGACGACTGGTATTGAAGTCAGGATCGGCAAGCTGAATGTTGGTTATGCACGGCAATACTGGCTTGTCAAATGAATGGTTTGGTAATCTATTTATAAGGTTGGTCATGATGTAAACATCGGTGGTATATGTAAAATCATTATGTAGGGACGACATAGATATGGTAACTACGCCTCTACATTTGTTCTCTCTTGCGCCTATCCCAAATATAACACCCTTGCAGCCTTTTCGGGCCAGTCCCAACCTTTGAGCAGCATTTTCGGTTATGAGCGATGCTTGGGACCCTTGGTCTATTAGGGCACGCATCAGATGGGAACTACCGTCAGCTCCTTGGACGTTAACGATAGCGGTTGCTAACAGGATTTCGGCAAAATTTTCCTGCGACACGTGGCAATTTTGTTTATTCGACAATTCCACTTTGGTTGCGGCTGGTGATGTCGTTAAAGCATCGTGTAACAAGGAATTATGTTTCTCATCGCATTGGCGGCACGTTTTGCTGGACATGCATTCCTTGCCTTGGTGGTTCACAAGACAATTGCGACATAAATCGAATTTCGCAATCGTTTTAAGTTTCATTTCTGGCATTGATTCGCGGAACGACTTGCAAAAGAATAAAGGATGGTTTCCGTTACAAAGCGGACACTTTTGTGTTGTCACGTGTAGTGCCTTATGTTCCTGGTATGGTTTTCCGGTATTCTTATTGTAGTTATAATTCTGCGAATAATGTGGATATGGTTTTTTGACATTGGTTTCTTGGTTTGTAGATGGTTTGGTCGAGTCTTGTTTCCTCCTGAACGCCTCTAATGACGTGAACTTGGTTTCGAGGTAGCAAAGAAAATCTTTTAAAGACGGCAGCTCTCTAGGCTTTTTTACTGATTCTATGTAGTCGTTATGGGATTCTGCATCGAGTTTTTGCGCCAATAGATGAACGAGTAGTGGATCCCAAGACGACGTGTCGACTCCTAATTTTTGGATAGCGTGTAAACATTCGTAGGTCGTATCATGTAGTCTTTTAATGGAAGCTGAACTCTGGATTTGTATGATGGGTAAATTTAGAAGAGTGTTAATATGTGACGTAAATATTAACTTGGTATTATTGTAACGGTGGTTAAGGATTTCCCACGAGATTTGGTAATTCTCCGAACTGATGGTGAGATGTTGAATTAGTTTTTCGGCTTCGCCTTTCAACTTGCTTTTCAGAAACTGTAATTTCTGGGCACTAGACAGAGAGGGGTTGTTATGTATCGCTTCTTGGAAAAGGTCCTTAAACGAAGTCCATTGCTGGTAACTGCCGGAGAAGTATGGTATTTCCATTTGAGGGGTCATCTTCTCTCTATGCGAAACGGAACACATCTTGCTATTAATGGCTCTTTTTAAATTGTTGTAGGTTTTTTCGTATTTAGAAAATTCCGTTTCATACGATTCATAGTCACTGTTGAGCTCGCTATCGATTTCCCAGTGCAAGTTATCGATCACTGACCAGCGTGATTGGAGCATCTTGAGAACGTCTTCAAACTCCCACTTGTCGGTCAGACTATTAATGTCGATATTATTAACGGTACGAGAAAATGCCTTAAAATTACTGGATTGTTTTCTCAGCATTTCATCTAGTTTGCTGTTAGTTCCTTCCGCCTTTGATGGTGTAGGCAAGTTAAGGGTTAGTGTTGGATTGGTTGGGTAATGAATCGGCGTTGCTGGTTTGATAAGTGGTGTGGTTGGTTTACTACCTTCCGGTTGGTAATTTTGAATGATTTGTCTAGTCTTGCTATAAAAGTCTTTGGTATTCTCATAGTCCTGGTCCGTGAAGTATGAGTGGCTTTGGTCACCGAACGCACATAGCTGTAAATGATTGGAATGGAACTCGTTCCAATACTGGTCCAATGTATCCAGCCGGCGTCTTAAGTAGTCTGGTGTCTTGCGGTCACGGCTATCTTTCTTGAAATTTTGCAGGAGTTGGTTCATGCCCGCCATAATTTGCTTCTGAGTTTCCAATAAACCCTCCATGGTGACAGGTATGCTGGTAAGTATTGGTAAAACAAAAGACCTTACTTGAGGTGCTGGTTACGTTCGGCGCTGTGAATCCGACCTGACTCACAGTTCCCACGATGTGGTAATGGTTGACGTTGGTGATGGACTGGTGATCTCCACTGCGCTGGTATGATTCAGGAACCACTTCGCGTAGGTAGGTAAGTCCACACAGGATTAAACCCTTATACACAGATTTATGTCCCGCACAGCACTATACACTCGCGAATGGTGCCTTTTCTCGAAGGACCATGTAAAGTACGGGTTAAGTACTCTATAGTTTTGGTTTTGGTTGTTAACTAAAAGTCACTGGTAGTTGGTAATAGTTGGTTTATTCTACTCAACACTAATATTAAGTATGGTTAATGGTAAATGGTAAAATGGTTACAATTGGTAAAATGGTACTAGCACACACGATGGTCGAATGTGTACTGGTTAGTTACTGGTAAAATGGTACTAGCACACACGATGGTCGAATGTGTACTGGTTAGTTACTGGTAAAATGGTACTAGCACACACGATGGTCAAATGTGTACTGGTTAGTTACTGGTAAAATGGTACTAGCACACACGATGGTCGAATGTGTACTGGTTAGTTACTGGTAAAATGGTACTAGCACACACGATGGTCGAATGTGTACTGGTTAGTTACTGGTAAAATGGTAATAGCGCACACGATGGTCGAATGTGTACTGGCGCCATATTCAGCAAACTCGCATCGTGTGATCGCGCCGACAGCAAACTGCTGACGATGCCAAATGGTGTAATAATGTACATCGTACATATATCATCAGAATACCAACTAGAATTTAGTCTCAAATAACAAATTTGGTTAAACACAACCTCCATGTAACCAAACGGCTCCATTCCAAATCCGACTCGAATACACATTAGTCATCTAATTGTTGGATAATTGAGCCTTTGTCCTGTTATGTGGATAACAGGACAAAGGCTCATTGAAGATGTGAGCAGCTGCAACATTTCTGCCGCATCCTGTCGAGTTATAATCGCAACAACAGCGATAAAATCACCTGGAGGTTGGGAGACTGTAAATGCACCTATTTGGAAGTTTTTATTTTCAAAATTCTTTTTGAATGCAGGTAAGAGTTCATTCCAAGCCGAATATGTTTTGAAATATTGTTTTTATGATCCCAAACAGGTGGTGCTTCGACGACAATAATAGGTGAGTATACTGCAAGAGGCTGATAGGACAGATTTAATATGGACCGATTTTGGGTGCAATTCTAATCAATGATATCGTTTGGTATCTGACGTCCGCCGTGTTTAGCAAAGCACATTCAAGTTGATCTTACTTGTGAATCTAACTCTATCTCTCTGAGTTATCTTGTGTAGATAACTCAGAGTTTCAGTAAATTCTGATTCGTAGTTTTACATTGTGGCTACCACATACCACTAGCAACTCAACTGCTGCGCTAATGAATCATACGTAAAGCAATGACCTATGCACAAAGGAGGAAGATTATTTATTATAGAATAATATTCAAGAAAATTATTTATTGTTATTTAGTACAGTCACAAAACACTTGTTAAAGTAAGGTTTACAAGACATGTGATTGTAGGTTAGTACCAAGATACCTTGTTTATATTATTATAGGTTTTATATTATACAAACCATTGATATATTTTATATCATACTTAGAAAAAATTGTGTAGTACACCCGAATTACATCCTTACTTACATACAAATTCCCGTGTACTACAAACAAATCAGCTTGGCTTTTGTATTTCAAATTGTTCATAATTTATGTTTTATTATATGTATTTCTGCATCTGAAGTATTATGGGTGATAATAGGTTATAAACAAAATGTTACCGCAAATTCATAGACGTTTTATAACTTTATCAAACATCACATACCTAGTACTACTCACAAATTTTTCTTTTCACAGTAAGTACTACCTAGGTACACCTATGATGTTTTATAAAGTTATAGAACATTTATAAATTCAGCGGCAACATTTATTTTGATCGTATTATAAAAGGTACTTTAAACACAAATCGAAATTCTAACTGCAATGGTCTTGACAAAGAATCGAACGTCACAATCACATAATTAATGTCAAACCGAAATGGAAATAAACTGATGACGCCATTATGAATCATTATCATTGTAGAAAAATGATAAGTTATCACAAATTCAGATAAAATTGTTACATGTTAAGTAAACTTGTCGCATTGTTGCTTTGAGTTTAGATAAACTTCATGGTGTGAGATTGGATTTGCCTTCTTCTTCTTCTTTTTTGTTATTGGCGTTTGCAGCTAATTGCCACAATATTGCCAGTGACCGTGTGTTTAGCATGTCGCATCATCATATTATGTCAGTGTCAAGTTATTCAAAGCGTTTGAGCCGTTATATGATTCAGGCTCACGAAGAGGTCTGCATCGAGGGTTTCGGTTGGGCCTAATATTATTAACAGAAAAAGTTAAATGATTTAAATAATGTAATGTAACCTAATTTATTCTTTTGACAAACTAAATGTCTTATATCGAGAAATGTTTCCGATGGAATAATGGTTTATAAATCTGAAGGAATTTTATCTTAAAAATAGCAACAGTTTTCAACTGAAATCCTATTATGGCACATGAGACGTAATATGTGAATCTAACGCCAAAATGATCATTGAGAGGTATACAAACACTTTCGTTAACTTAAACAATAAATGTATGAAGTTCACCATTAAAATTGTATGCACGAAGTGTTAACACATGCACCCTGTAATAAGCATGATCTGTCTTAAGCCTGCCTAATGTTTATTAGTTCAGATGTTGGCATCATTACATATTTATAATATTAGTATAGAAGTATAGCTTTCGGAATAGTTCTCCTTCAGTGTCCACATTTGTCTCACAATAGAAGTAGCTTAGTTTGGAACTATACATATGATGGGTACGTCTAGAATATTTGTTTTCTTATTATTGAGAAACTATCTACTTATTACACAAGTAGCACGGCCATAAGAGCTTACTGAGGTCCACTGTACCTACAGAATAGTTTAAAATTAACAAAACAACTTCTTAAAGCATCAAAAATATAAAACAAGTTCTATATAGTACCAAAAATAACAAGCAAAGTAGGTACACATGTAGGTATTTCAAACAAATGATTTGTGTAACTTCATTCAAAACATCAAATATCAGCAGCTTAATATAAATCCAACTGATTGCCATCGTAGCCCAACACTGTGTATTATCAACTTAACATACACGCAATATTATTCACATATCTACCTACACTAATTTGCATATGTTTACTCGAAAACTGCAAAACTTTTAACCATGACGTAAGGACGCAATCTTGCACGAGAATTAAAATAAGCCTTGTATTTAGAGTTGGAAATCGTATTGACCGTGTTAACTATCAGAACGACTGTAGGTAGTAAGCAAATCAAAAAGAAACAATGGCCTGAATGATCGAAATAGGTTTCAACAAAGAGTGTCAACCTCATATCGCAATTCTGAAGTCCATATTGACTATTCGATAAACAATTATACTCATCCATTAGGCATCTAAATAACTGTATGATACATAGTAAATTCGTGACTGAGTTTGTTAATATGATGTGAATAATAACAAAAATCATGTTGACGTACCTTCGGTTTGTAGAACCACTTTCTTAGTGACTCCATCGGACCAGTTTTGTATAACAGCCTCATATGAACGTATCACTGCACATCCACACACATCATAAAAATGTAACAGCACCAATAATCACCACGTAGATGAAAACTTCAATATTATTTTTGCCAATATTTACGTCAAATAACACAAACGGCAGACATGTTTCTTGTACTATCCGCGCGACGCGTTTCATTCACTATTCACGACTCATGTTCTTTGGATTGGAATTCGGAGCGAGTGAACGAATGAAATAAAAATTACAACGATGACTATTGCTTGCTTAGATTATAAACTCTATAGATTAAACGACAGCGTGGCCAGCCGCGCATGAAACAGCATATATAGGAATTTCTGGTTGACAAATAAAAATTGTATGCAACTGCCAGTTGACAATTCAAAAAACAATAGACGCGTTATAAAAGGGCATTAGTCTACGCGTTGCAAAAACGTATCCAAAATTACCTAAAGCTATAACGATGCAGTCACATCTGGATTAATGTTAGTGTTAATGTGGATGGTAATAAAGGTTTGTGTTATGAGCGTGAATGTTTGTACCTGAGTCATGAATGCTAATTATCTTTATAAGTATTATTTAGCGAGTTCAACCTTAGTCCATTGTAAGTTACCCATAATAGAAGAGTTGCTTAGCGTGGGACGAACTTGGTGTTGGGACTAACGAAATTGGTGAGCGTGAAATTGCTAATTATCTCATGTATTAAAGGAAGGAATAAATTGTAGTTTATTCTCTATATCGGTCGCTCTAGCTTGATTTATTTATTTGTAATCTAGTAGTTGTACATTATTTTCTTTGCTTGTCATGGAAATTCCTTAATATTACACCTTCATACGGGGCACCATGTAGTTCTATCTATGTAGCTTATAATCAATACTGCAGTGCTGTTATTGACTCACTATAGTTGTGATATAAAAAAAAACATGTATAAAATGGTTTCAGTAGTTAGTCGACTTTGTATTTTCTATAATTACACGGTTGTAATTGGTTATTATGCTCTAGTTCTAAATCATTCAATTGTCTATGAACGAAATAACATAAGGTTGGCAGTATGAATTATGTCTATTGGTAAATTTGATCATGAAGTTTATTTTCATTGGCTGGCTAAACTGGCACTATCTTGTAGCCACTGACGTCCATGATACAAGTACGCTAGACTAATGATATCCTTTAAAATGACAGCTATCTATGGTGCCTATTTGAAGCGCCCCCATCGTGGGGGAAAGGAACTAAATCTGACGTAAAATGCAAATGGCCGTTGTTTTGTTTACATTGTCTCCGTGTTTATAAAGTGATTTTGAAGGTTTAACGCGATTAAACTTGTTTGTTGTGTCGTATTAATATAGTTAATACATAAATAAGTGGCGTTAGTTAATAGGTAAACCATGAATGAGTGCGTGTTATGCAAAACTCTTTACCAGAAGGGAAGTGGGGTTACATTCCACAAGTAAGTGAATTTACGGCTAATATTCAAGAAATTAAAACTTCTATTGATATTATAGGCACTTAAAAATATGTTACTAATCTTATTTATACGTGATTACAACGCATTTGTCTTTGTATTATCGGTTTTTTATAAACAATAAAATTCAATAGTGCTGTAAAAGTTCCTTGTCGATAAAATTTATCGATATTTTTTCTATCAATATCTTAAATAGATAGAACGTTCAAGAACGTAAAAATCGCCGAAGACAGATTAGTATTATCAAATACATATTATTTTAAAACAATGTTTACTAATTCACAGGTTTCCGACTGACAATAGAAGACTAGAATTATGGCTCAAAAACATTGAAAAGCCTAGTTGGCGTCCGAAAAAATATGATTACATCTGTTCAAAACACTTCTCTGATGACTGTTTTATTAAACATAACTCATGTACTACTTTGATGATTTTTATTTTCTATGAATACCTTACCTACTCCATTGCTTCCCAGACAACATTACATTACCTCATTTCTAATTAAAAAACGATCCTTATTTAAGTAGGATCTAGCTAGTCACACACCACCCTTTAGTCCGGTTTCGGCTTATACTAAGATTACCTACCCTACCCATGAGCGATTCGGCTAATCATTATCATTATTTGCTTCATCTTAGTATTAACCACTCGACTATTTTGGACATTAGCCATTGTTAAAGGAATGGATCATAATTATTTTCATTTTACTGCATGGGTAGGTTTAAGCATAAACATTTTTATCGATGTATCATATCACTGTCCCATCTCTATTATTAGTTCCATTCCCCCTCACTGCCGCTATCAGCGCCAAAATGGCGAAAATCAAATAGGCACACGATAACCGGGCTTATGATTAGTCCAGCGATATATACCATAGAGGTCAGTGCTTGTAGCCGATTGTCCATATAAAAAAAAAAGAACCTACGCGCGCTCGCCATTGCTGAATAATAAATGTCTGCACATAGAGAATAATGCTACCTGCACGAGAAGGCCAGCAAAAAAATACAAACACTCGACTAACCGAAGCGATAATGGTTGCTAGCTTATTAAGCCATTGAATTAGTCTATATTCAGAGTAAAAATCATTCAGCTGGATAATTCTTGTAGAGTATTTTTGGCTGCAATAAAGATGTAAAATTAGAATTTGTACCATGATAATAAAATTTAGTTCGTAGTGATTAAGTAAATTTTATTATTTTGATGTGTGAATACACTACCTGTCTGCGGTAGAGTGTACCTATAAAATATGCTATGCCAGGTTCCTATTATTAAGACCACGTCATAGACCATCTTCGACATATTACGAGCAGTGTTATTTCTAAAGAAAATATAAATTAATGGCTCTGGGCCTCAAGTTTTCTGACACAACTGATTCATAATGAACAGAAACCGCATAGTAGCCGTCACTTTTGACAGATATTGTATGGGATATCTGTCAAGAGTGACAGTTACTATGCGGTTGTTAGATTATGAATCGATTGTGGTTGCAGACTTGAGGCCCTGCTCGTGACGTAGCCTTAGGCGATCGGAGTGTCTGTTTATAATATTAAAAATAACCGCTTTGTACTAAGTACATTTGGATGTATACACGGTAAATTTTGTCTGTCTGTCTGTCTGTTTGTTTCGACTAATCCCTGAAATGGTTGGACTGATTTTGACGGGACTTTCACTGGGTGATAGCTGATGTAACAAGGAGTAATTTCAGCTACATTTATTTTAGAAAAAATAATTGTTAAATACCACGCGGACGAAGTCGCGGGTAACAGTAACAGGGAAAATCACGTGACCTATAGCTATCACGTAAGCACGTTAGAGCTTCGCGTAGCATATTTTTATACCATGGTCGGGTTGTCACCAGTTGCTCATTCATCGACACAGCGTATACTTGTATGCTATTGCTAGGCGACGACGGTCGCGATGCAGTGGTGAAGAAAATAGCTATTTATTACTTATCGCTATGTAAACGTGGTTTTGGGATCTCAAGCATAAGGGTTCGGGAATATGAGAGAGGTTTTTACACAATTTGATTCCAACTACAATTTCATCGCAGAAGAACACTAGTGTAGGTGGATCATACCGAAATAATGACACCGATTCTTATCGATAAGATACTAGTGATCCCTTTGAACGATGCTACAAAGGTATCGATTTCAAATAGATAGGAGATTATTTCGCTCGTTTGGGATCGTTATTGTATTTGCTACTGTATTTTTTTTAAATGACTCGTATAGACTCGCTATGGTAATATTTGTGGTTTTAATTCTTCTAGTAGGTAGTGATGTTGTTCTGGTAGGTACATATTCTGTTAAATAATGTAGTATTCACCATCACGCCTGTAATCGTAAAGGGGTAGGCAGAGGTGTACTACAGTGCACCCACAATTCGCCAATAGTGTTGAATTGGTCCGTTGGTCCCAATGTAATAGGGGTCGAGCCTATTGCCATTATACCGGGCAGGCTCCATCTCAATATGTGGTGGATTTAGGTCATAGTCCAACACGCTGGTCCGGTGTAGTTTGGCGCACTTAACAAGGTTTTTCGACGTCAGGTTTCCTCAAAATGTTTGCTTTCACCGTACAGCGAGTGATACTGATTATTGAAAATAAGATACACATATGAAAATCCAAATATCTCAGAGGGGCGAGGCGGAGAATGAACTTGGACACCTCGTTGCCGAGGCAAGCGTACTGCCAAAGCTAACTTAATGCGTTAGCTAACTTGATTTTATATTCCTGTTTTAAAAAACAATACCTATATTATTTTTTATTGAACTAAACCATGTGGCACCAGGCAAGAACAGTAACACTCGCTGTCTTAAAATATCGTTAAACGCGTCTTAAGGAATTAACTTCATGGACTAGTTAATAGACTGATTTAATCATTTATCTCGTCGTGGTGCTAAGTATCGTATGTTTATTAGAAGCAGAATAATTTTTTATTCATTGAAACCATTAAGTACAGTACTTATGAATCGTCAAAATACTTACAAAATGCTGAGCTACTACTTTACCACCCCCACCCGCTCGGTATGCCGTGTCTATGGATAAGAACGGGCAAACAACTCTATGGTAGCTCTTTTTAAAAAGATCTGTTACATTTTTGAGCAATACTTTGTTATGGGTATGTGAGAACAAGGTAGGAACGGCTAGGCAGATTTTAGCAGCTGGTCAAAAACAGTACTAACCCTAAGTATATTATTACAAGTTAATGACTACATGAGTCGTGAATTTAAAATGTATAGTACCTAGTTAGAAATGTACTGTATATAGAGCGGCAAGTAGGTACTATTCGATATCATGAAATGAATTGATGTCAAATAGCAAACCGCCAATACCTAATAGATAAATGTCAAACAAATGACTCATGAAATAATCATGAATAAAGATACCTTTAGATCACAAAGCGTCGCGGCCGCCCTAAGGATTAAAACAACAATAACAGTCGAGGGAATGAGCCGCATTTCAATGTAAATTGATCGACGAATAAGACTCGACGCATATTGAAGTTGAACACAGGGCCCCAAGTCTGCTAACACAAGCGATTCATAATCGAACAGCAACCGCATAGTAACTGTAACTTTTGACAGATATCCCATACAATATCTGCCATAAGTGATAGTTACTATGCGGTTGCTGTTCGATTATGAATCGATTGTGTTGGCAGACTTGGGGCCCAGCTCCATCGCCTTTCCTTTTCCAGTGAACTCCAGATCTTATGTCAATAATTCAACAGAAAAAGAAATTATTATTTTTAATTCGTCTCTCCATTTATTGGGTAGGCGAAATCGTCCACCTTTTCCAACGGCTATTGAGTTAAGTATTTAATTTGCACAAACTCACAACTCCCCCGAGTAAGGCGTGTATTTTTTTTTTCAGGTAAAAGGTTTTTTTTAAATTGAAGATTCTTGTGTGCCAGTATATATTCAACGTGTGTCTTAATAACTTGAAGAATGTGTGAAGATTCTGCTGTAGAAATCTGTTACTGAACACAATGGCATACATTTAAAAGTGGCTTAAGTGTTTGATGAACGTGATAAAGTAACGATAATTTATTTACAAATCAGAATAATTTATTTAAAAAAAATGCAGTGAGCTGCAGCTACTCATTTTTGAAGGAAAAAAATCAAAAAGCCCTCTTAAATTTATCATGTATTCAGCTTAAAATTTAGGTAGTTCTTTTTTTCTTTTATGGCATCACACGTTTGTGTATATTGCTAGTGTCAAGTTTAGGTACTTATTAGGTATCTGTTGGACGCCATTGTCATATCATCATGTCACATCCATTATTTTATTTATAATGTGTATTTATTGAATTTAATATTGCTATTAATTACTTGACACTGGCAAAATACCCGCTAAGTTGCGGGTGAGGCCATATTCATATCCATTTTATTTCATCGCATTTCATTTCGTAAAGAAAGAAGAAGAGGTATCTGTTCCGGTGAACCAATTGAGCCAACATGACGTCATGAAACACTTATAAATATCTATGGTCATTCTGGGTAAGTTTGTGTCTCAGCAAACTTTGATTGTCTAAACACAGGTGTCCGAAGGGGTATACTTACCTTTAAGCTGTGCTTCTTGAAATCAGAATTTCGAAGTAAAATTAAAAAATAAATTGCACACTTGGTCCTAACTTTTTTTTAAATCGACAACGATAAAAAAATCCCTCTTCGCCAAATAACCCAGTCACAGTTCGAAGCGGTACTGCGGCGCCTCAAACCCGCATTTAATACTATTCGCTCAAGACTCATCATCAGATGATAACACTCAAAGCTATTAATTAAGAAGGGGTAGTATGATGGCACAAATTACACTCTATCGAATGATTAGAAGCTATCTCAATGGATCATTATCAACCCCTCGCGCGGGATGTAAGGGCTACTGGATGTGGTGGTAACAGCGTGGTTGTTTGAATATAAATTATAATAATAATAATACCAGCCCTTTTTAATGTCCCACTGCTGGGCACGGGCTTCCACTCAATTCGAGGGGGGATTAGGCCATAGTCCACCACGCTGGCCCAGTGCGGGTTGGCGGACTTCACACATCTTTCGAGGGGTTCTCTCAGATATGCAGGTTTCCTCGATTGTGATTGTCGTGCATATAAAAAGTCATATCTAGTACGAATAACATTTTCTCTCTCTAAATCCTTGTATTTGTATATTCTAGTGAGACATTATAATTATATCAATGTAATTAATTTAATTTCATGCGATTAAAGGATTTGCAGACCTTAGTATGAACCCTAGCGAAATTAATTACTATATGTAGCTACTAATGTTGTCAATGGGTATCCCAATTATGTGTTAATAAATTAATTTAGACAACTACCTATAGCAAATTCTGGTATATTGGTTTATCAAATCTGACTCCAGTAGTTAAAAGGTCGAGCATCGTTCTAAAAGATATACAAAAACGTATAGCTGGCAGTATGGCCATTACAGCGAAAATTCAAAATTAGAATTTCATTTGTTTATCCTATAAATGAAATGATTCACTGTTTTGAGACAAATTTGTGCTTAGAGTTGGAGTACATTTCACCTTTGAAAAAAAAAAAAATAACGCTTATCTTAAAACTTTTTGTTCTTAGTGGGATTTGCAACATCGCTGTCTCTATATGATAAGCCGTATCTAAATCTGGTCATAGACAGAAAAATCCTTGAAGAGGTTGGCAGAGATACTTATTTTTATTTGGAGGTATTTGGTCCCAATGTAAAGGGGCAAGGCGGCGTACAGCAAGTGTTATCATTATGTATGTAATATACCTATGTATAAATTACGTAAATAATCAGGTAATATAATATAATATCGCAGACGAACACACCAACTATACAGTCCCACACTAAGCAGCCCTTGTATTATGGGTACCGTGCAATGGACTGAGGGCGAACTCAGTATATAATACTTATATAGATATTAAACATCCATGACTCGGGTACAAACATTCATGCTCATCACACAAAGCTTGTCAGCGAGCAGAAAGCAGGGTCACTACCTACCAACTGCGGTACTTTAGTCTACCGTATTTAGACATTTTGTATGGAGAATTGAAAAGCGCCTCTAGCGGACGGTATTTAAAACTTTCAATTCTCCATTCAAAATGTCTAAATACGGTAGACTATAAAGTATACGGTTAGCTTTCGAAGAGTCTCGCACCAGGTCGTCAATATATACAAACAATTTCAATATCATTGATATTCAACTTCCAATTGGCATTTTATCGGATAGTTATTTCGTAACAGGCCGCATCTAATTAACTGCAGGTAACAGTCAGAGGCGGCCATAAACAACGTAACACATTTTCATCAGAGAGCTTGAAAAATAGGTCTAAATCCCACTAATATTATAAATGTGAAAGGTTGGATGGATGGATGTTTGTTACTCAATCTCGCCACAACGGCTGAATGGATCTGAATGAAATTTAGCACTGAGATAGATTATAGTCTGGAATAGGCTACTTTTTATCCGGGTTAAATGTATGGTTTTTTTTTGCGGGTAACACCGCGGAGCGCAGCTAGTATTTTATAATAATTATTGCGACCTTATGCGACTAAATTGTGGGTTGGCGAACGTCACACCACTTTTGGGAAGTGTTACCCAACCATCAAGACCAAGACGCAAGAATCTCGCAGTTTTATACTTATTGAAGTTCTTCAAGACTCTTGCGTATTGGGTTGTCTTGCTAAAATGCATCACCAGTTTGGGCAACTCTACTTTTTTAAATTGATTCTCATAAACGAGAAAATTTCGTCACGCTCTGGTTGTATTCAACGTTTAGCGGAAAAGGGAAGATTTTCTATATATGTATGTTACGTGCTCCGAAAACTCTCATAGCGCGTTTCAGGATAGTATGGGAAATTGTCAATTGTTCTCAATGCGTCTGCAGCGCCATCTGTGTAGCTTGTGGCGATGTTAAAGAGGTCGGCAACAAACGTTTAGCAAGTGATCATTGGTGAAAATGACATTTGCACATCAAATCCGTTATCCCAGAGAACATGCATCCGAGAGGACTCCGAGACATCAGTGCTTTGTTATATTTATTTAACTTATCTCTGGCAGGTTTCTATAGACGTTTAGGCGGGAAGTTGATAATGTTCTTTATTTGAAGAAGGTAGATTAGATTGAGCACTGAGTTTTTTATTTTTATAAAAAAATAGGTATCGAATATTGGTAAAGTAAATTAAAATAAAAAGCCAATATGTTCGATCTTTTTTAAGTTAAATATCTATAACTTTACTCATAGATTCATAGATCAACGATCAATAACTCAACTCTGGCAAAATTGGCTCTACTTTGTTGCTTTTAATACAGCTTAACGACAGTAGACTCATCAGTATTCAATGGTATAAGGGAAGGATTAAACTGAAGACGCTTAATTCTACATTGTTTATTACTTTGTTAAATTCTTACTTACATGATGTATGTCCATTCCCTGCACGGTTGATTGGTGCACTCAAACACGAGGCTTCAGCGTCATATACCTATGACCGATTTCCTTGAAGGCTTCAGTCGTACGAGAGTTATTTCAGTGTATGCAATATGGAACAGTCACGTTTGTATGATGAAAATTGTTAATTAGTTGTTAGAGATTACCTCAGCCATTTGCCCTGGGAGCCGATCGCGCTAAAAAATGACAACTGAACTACAACTGAACCGTGATCGCATCTAAACTTTTTTGAACGTTTCGTATCGCGCTAATGATTTGACAGCAAGTTGAGACGTATTTAGACCATCATTGAAACGTGTTTCAATCAATCGATCAAAAAATCGATTCATATTCGAATAGCAACCGCATAGTAATTGTCACTTAAGACAGATATTGTATGGGATATCTGTCAAAAGTGACAGTTACTATGGGGCCCGGAAGGGGACCGAAACCGGGAATCATTCAGTGCAGACAATCGTATGGACTACACTACTACTACGAGTTGTTGACAATAAATAGATGATATATAGGAAAGCAGACGGGCAGTCACTCAAGTATAATGAAGTTCTCTTAACTTACATTTCTTGTATGACAGGAATTAAGCAGCTCTTAAATTTGAGTAGTCCGCAGTTAATCGGTCAAATGAAAGTTGATCACAACACAATTTGAGAACGTGAGAAAAGGAGAAGAAATTTATTTTCCCTACACAGCAACCTGTTGCATTAATAACCTTATCAAAGCTCGCGCGGGGTGGATACCACCGCCATTTATTTTATACAATTTAATGGAACGAATTTATCACAATTTTCATAAACAAAAGCAACTGTTGTTGCTATGGAAATTTCAGCGAAGGTAATCTTCAACTATAATTTTAGTAGGTGCCTAAAAGCAAATTTTCTAATGCTTCCAATGTCTAGGATGAAACTAAAGTTAACTAATGGTACCTACTTTTTTTTTCAACTAAATAGTTGAAATATTGCGAGAAAAGTATCACAATAATATTAATTTAATTAAAAGGTTCTTAAAAAAATAGTATGTAGATATTTGATGATCATATAAGATGTAACAATAATCGTATAAAATAATTTTGAGAGGTCCATGAGTAAGCTATAAAGTACAAATATTCAAACTATTTGAAATTAAAAAAATAACACCACGTACTTGCTTTGGCGTGTTTTCTCAGAGATAAACCAAACACTGATTACATATTATATATTTTATACATAAACATGATCGTTTTGACCTACTTATTAACCCCTTAGAATATTTTACACAATTTTTGTTACACCTATGTAAGAAAAAAAAAATGAGAGGGTATATTATTTTTCATGCCAATTTGAATAAATTCCATTTACATTTAAATTTCGATTCGAATAATATAACTAATATTTGAATATCGAGGACCGTTGGAGGATTCGGCCAGAACATACGTAAACATGATTATTACAGAACATACTTAACTACCTCAGAGGTGTGTTAAACATATAGGTTCAAGATAAACTATAATGTGTTTGCTAGTTCTCACCTAAGGGCTGAAAGGGTATTTTGGCTATGGAGGGTTGAAATAAACGAAGCTCCATGGTTATTATCTCACGTTTGAGCGGGCGGCGTAAAAAGCCAAGCGCGGGAGACGCGTTCCACAATGGTGTCATAAAGCGCGCGTAAATTTCGAAAAAAAAAATCTGTTATTATGTTCCTTTTATGAGATTACAGTATATGTATGGTATAAAAAGTAGAATTATAGTTGGCAACAGGTAAGCAATAAATAGCATTATATAGTAGCTGCCCTTACGATATAATGCAATAAATAATCAAAAGAAAAAGTGGAGTGTCTAATTCTTCTTTGATCGTGCGTACCTACCTAGTAGTAGTGGGTGGTAGATTTTTTTTTTTAATATTTTCTTATTTTATATTCAGCTGAGTATGTTTATTTAATAAAATATATGATTACGTCTTAAATTTTTAGTCATATTTTCTTTTATTATTTTTTTAAATGACCCGCCCAATTTGTATTTCTAATCTATCGTGGCACCAAGATGACGCCAAGTTTAAATAGTGAAACATCGTTCTAGATACAACATAAATGCCAAAGTTTGCTTCCCTAATGTATTACATTTTTTATGAGCACCCTCCATTGACTTCAATAAGTTAAATTGAACTTCTACGGCTTAGCTAAGTAATAACAAACAAAACACCGATTCCGTGCCAAACAAAAACTCCTCTTTCTAAAAAAATGCACGAATACATTTAATAACACATTTTTTATTTATGTAGATACTACATATAAACATCCAACTCGTAAATATGCTACGTGTAGTACAGAAAATTATTATAAGACGCCAGCCTAAGTCGTCCTACGTACATTGTATAAGAGCCCGATTCATATAAAAGGGGAAACTCCACACCGACTAGCGTAGTCAAGTCATATTCCTTCGCAGGATTCGAACGTTCGGAATTCAAATTCATAAATTGAATTTGGAATATTTTTATTTTAAATTACTTTTTCCATTCCGTGGTTGGTGACGTCACCGTTGTTTTGATTGGTCAGCAATTGGAAAGGTGAGTTGTTTATTTAATTAAGTAATTGTTTCTGGAAACTGGGGATTTTATTCGAAGAAAAAATATCTTGATCTTTTTTTTATTTTTGGATGTTTTTTTTTCTTTTTACGATTATTATAATTGTAATTATAAAGGTTCTAGGTAATTTACCAACGTAATTTTTTATGATAATTAATACAATCAAGACATTTAATTAATTTGAATTAAGTAGGTAAGTATTATTTAAAATTTTGAACCGCAATCGAATAATTTTGCATTTTTTAAATTATTAATAACTTTTTTCTTCTTACACAAATTAAATAGGATATTATAATTCCCAATACTATTTGTGTAATTGTCTTGTGCAATGAAATTTGGAAAATATACTTAATAATACGAAGCTCTATGCTATAACTATATTTTTAATATAGCTAGTAGGCTTCTCCGAAAATATGTTAATGGTGTATACCAAATACCAGATTATTAGGCCGAGTCCGAATACTGGACCACCATTACGACTAATTGCATAATACTATAATAAAGGATCGTAGGCAATATTCGTATATTAAACACTAAAGAGTGCGTATGAGCAAGGACTAGTGATGATCTTGATCAGGTAGGATCAGGTATTTCCAAACTTTCAAGTACTGATTGCTTCACAAAGCACCAAGAGCCCAAAGGCAATAAAATAAATGTATTTTTTTTATATTCACGCAATAGCAAATAACATCCAGGTCTTCCTGAATCCATGTCGTGGGTCTGGAGTGGTGGAACTTGTGTGTTGGGCCGAGGGTCGTAGTTTGGCGACCCCTGTACGTCAAGTGCGGGATTATTCGTAAGTTAACCGTATACTTTATAGTCTACCGTATTTAGACATTTTATATGGGGAA
The DNA here is from genome assembly GCA_905333125.1 of Pheosia tremula. NCBI lineage: Eukaryota > Metazoa > Arthropoda > Insecta > Lepidoptera > Notodontidae > Pheosia > Pheosia tremula. The sequence goes on from HG995419.1 coordinate 3,228,801, forward strand.
TTGAAAGGTTTAAATACTGTACGCTAAAGACGCTTTTCAATTCTCCATACAAAATGTCTAAATACGGAAGACTATAAAGTATACAGTTAGCTCGCACTTAACGTGCTGATCTATATTCAAGAATATATATTTAAATGTACGTGAGAATCCGAATATGGGAAAGAAAATTTTAAAAAGTCATCCCGAAAATCCGGAAAGTCGGGTGATCTAGTAGATTAATAAAATACCTACAACAGTTCACGACTCATTCAACAAACATGTTTGATACTGACGTGGGACTTTAGTAACTTAATACAAGATCCCTAATATTATAGTTTAAACATTAGCCCCCAACAGATAATTTACAACACATCGGTGTGCTACTTAAACCATGTCATGTCATGTTAAAGCCATGTCGCCAAGCGGCCTAGCCGTGTTCCGGCATGATGTTCGGTGTTGCCATTCATAGATGGCGGGTCAGATCAGTTGCGCTGCATGTGCCTCTATCTACTGCCGCCTTTCTTCCTAGGCAAGTATGCTCCATCGTAGATCTCATCGTCACTTACCATCAGGTGAGATCGAGATCAAATACTTGCCTATAATGTAATAAAAAAAATTAAAAAAAAAACCAAGGTGCAAAGACACTGGTATTTATTCCATAATTCAATCGAAATAATAGTTATCTACCTTACCCATGCAAAGCTATTTTAAACTAAAAGCTAAAACGTAAATTTCCCTCATAGGGATACGAGAAAATGTTTTCTTTAAGGAACATATACAAATTGTTTATATAGGTGGGTAGTATAACAAAACATGGAGACGTTTATTTTGGATACAAAGTGTCAATATTCGTATTGATTTTGACGGAGTTTATTTTTTGTAAAGGCACAAGTGATCTACCTAGTTTGAGTAGGAGCAGAAGTGGGAGGAGTAGTTTGAATAGGAGAAGGTAGGAGTAAGAGTACTCATTCCCACATTAACAAAAGTAACTTGTATATGTATATGGGAACCATGCAGCCATTAACTTGTAATGATATACTTAGAGTTAGTATTTTTTTTTACCAGCTGTTAAAGTCTGCCTAGCCGTTCCTAAATTGTTCTCACATAACAATGTACTGCCTAAAAATGTAATGGATATTTAAAAAAAGAGCAACCATGGAGTTTCTTGCCCGTTCTTCTCCATAGGAACGGCATTCCGAACGGGTGGTATAGTTGTAGCTTAGCATTATGTAACTATTTTGAAGATTCAAAAGTACTGTACTTAATGGTTTACATGAATAAAAAATACTCTGACTCTGACTCTTACCTACTTATATGCGTTGATAGATTCTTACAGTATTTTGGTGCAAAACTTTATCGTAATCAACGAGTAAGTCGCGATGCTTAAGAGTTGTGCGATTAACATAAGTTTTGTTTATGAATTATTCGCTAACTCATCGCGACAGAAGTCTGATACCGTAGATTATTCGATAAGTTCGTTGGAACTATAGTATAGTATCTCACAAACATGATCGAAGGGAGACCTCGTTACTAGTTATAGTTTACTAGGTAGGCGGAATACGCAGTTTTTTTTTATGTTCACTTCCTAGTCTATATTTTAAATTGGATTGGCTGGCAGGTACAGACTCTCGTAATAAAAAAAACTAATTCGATTTGAGTGCTCCATGCTTTTTATTTTATTTTACAATTTGTTTTATATCTACGTATTTATATTTGCCTATTATAATATTAATAATTTGTAACTCTTTGACATTCATAATTCAAAAATGTTTATTGCCTGTGGTGTGCCTTGTGGTTTATGGAAACCTGAGAGTCAGACTTAAAAGACGTGCCTATATTATCTTTGGTTTTATTTTTAAATGATCGATAGCCATAGAGCCATAGACATTATTAAGTACGTACTTATTACGAGACAGCCGGTGCACTTAACCTACTTCTCTACAAATACAATTTTCCACCCGACTTTGTTCCAATGAGGTGTGTTTTAAGATGCAACAGAATGAGCTACTTAGATCAGCAGTTACCTACTTTAATGTGAATCTTATGATACCGTTGAACTTGGTTTAGTTTTCTTTGCACCAACAACATAAAATGCGAGTTCGACTCTCGTGTTGGGCGAATTATAAAGCTTAAACATTGATCGCACCTTAGTCCTTTTTAATGCTATTCAAAATAGAAAATGTTGTCTGAAACTTAATTCTGTGTGTTTGTCTGGCGATAGTACACAGATATTTAGGTTGTTTTAAAGGTTCACCACCCGCCTCTTGATATCTCTCTTGAATTATGAACTTAAAAAGGTAGTCTTTGTTTTATTAAATAACTTGGCAACTCGTTAAATATATCGTAAAACCCTTCGTAGTTTATCGCGCATCTAGTTAATTTAATATGCGCGTCTCAAATTAAAATATGCATATTGATATACTTACCTGGCTAGTTGCACCAACGATAATTCATTCTTTATTCTTACTTTCAGTTAAGAAATAGTAGAAAACGTACATAATCTAGTCTCGTTCTTGCCATAAGCACAAAGAAATAAGCGAGAAATTTAATTTATTATTAAACGACATTCTTTATTTATAATTTTGTTTGCAACTGGCAACGTGGATTTGAAAAAAGAACTAAAATACTTAGCTACTTACCGGGCCCCTGTTTCTCACGAGATTCTTTCAAATAGGTAACGAACGCAAGTGCCTAATTATATTCCTTAACAATTTAGATTTTTTTTATATACAAGCTTCTTATATTATAAAAGTTACTATAAAAGGTACTATTGTATTTGATATTTTATAAATAACAATTTTTCCTTCGATTCGGCGCTACAATCTAAGCGCAAATGCACTGTCTGTTGCTGTTTGGTCTTTCTAAGTACTCATATGTATGTTAAGACTTTCGCTTGATTTAACATTAACATGCACACCATTATAGTCTCTATTCCACCAGCAAATAATTACCATACCCCCTCATTCCAGCTAACACAATGACGACCAATGTGATCGTCCTGCTCGTCTTCGTGACCCTGGCGTCGGTGACAGCTCAGACATTCCAGTACTCCCGGGGATGGACGAACGGGAAACGGGACGGGCACCACCGCGGCGAGGAGCTGAGGGAAATCGCTAGCAATGTCCAGAGGATCCTCACTCCGTGCCAGATGAACAGGCTAAAGTACGTGTTGGAGGGAAAACCTTTGAATGACAGGGTGAGTTAAAGACAGAATTTTTTTTTAATAAGCTTACGACTTCGTCTCGTCCCCAGACCCCAGTGATTTTAGGTAGTTCGGTAGGTACATTGTTTCCAGGGCTATCTTTAACCTATAGAAGGCCCTGGACACGTTAAGATAATAAGGCCTTATGGCTACGGTAGACGACAATTTCATTAATAACAGGTAAAATAAGCGCACGTAAGCACAATTCTAGTATTTTTGTTTCTTTACTCCTGGGACCAAATACCATGCCGACGAATGCAATGTGGGTGCATTATAGTGAACCTCTGTCTACCTATCCTTTCATTAGCGGTGTGATGGTGTATTCATAAATATAATGATAAGCACCAATATTTGTACCCGAGTCATGGATGAGCCTGTTTATACTGGGACCGCCCCCAGTCTATTGAACGGTATTCATTGTACAACCGCTGCGTTTTTTGGGACCGTACAGTTGGGGTGTTCGTCTGGCTATATTATTACCATTTTTTTTCTCCAGTTCTTCGTTCCCTGCGACTACGTTGATGATGAAGACACATCCAAGCGGTTCAAAGCGGAACGAACCCAGGACCCAGTATTCGAAGCCTTCCAATGAAACCACGAAACCATTTGTTAATGTTATGTGCCAAACCAAATTATGAGATTACTTAATAAGATTTTATTTACTTTAGTAAGTTATAATCAAGGACCATTTTGATATTAAATTTTTAATATATATCTCGGACGAAGAAATAAAACCAACGGAGTAGATGTTCAAACTCAAACTCAAACTCAAACATTTATTGCAAACTATGTGTTCATTGGTCTTACATTCGTTTTAGTACTTATGACATAGCGGCCTTCTTCAAGCATTGCAATTTTGAGGGGCTAATTCTACCTACTAAACACGATTCTTAAATATTAGGTACAGACATCTAAACTTTGACGAATGAATAAAATATTATGGTAGGTTACTATACTACGAATATTTACGATAGTACTGTACTACGCGATACTCCGTCTGTTTTAATTCTTAGTCCGAGTTATTTAAAAATGTTAATCGTAGTATCTAGTAATGCATACATGGCTGGATTTATGCATTGCTGAAAACACAAAATATAACTTCAGTACTGACCAACCCCTAAATTCATGGAATATATTTAAAATTGTATTGTAGTTTAAGATTTCTATGATTTCAGGGGTTACATTATGATTAGAGTACCTACGTAACTTGATATTGGCAGTACGAAGGCTGAGAACTTTATTGAAACTTCAATATTTTAACTCTTTCATTAATGTTTTCCATTATGTAGGTAATAAGTTATACAAGTGGGATGAAAAGATTCGTCAGTTTTCAAATGGATTCCTTTGACGTCTCGCGAGCACACATGTTACCTTTTCAAACTAGTTGCATAGATAATTATGTTTCAGTGATCGACAACAATGTTCAAATTTAATCAAATGAAAGTTGTTTGATATTTTTAACTTGTCTAATGGTTTGACCGGCTATTAATATTTTAATATATACTTAGTTGAGTCCGGTAGATATATCCATGATTAAAACTTATAATCTCAGCATGTGTCGATGTTACCAATACTTTATAAAGAATATTTTATAATCGACTCTATTTTATTTCATTACATAAATAAATAAGAAGAATGAGTAAGCGAAACGAAGCAAAACCTTTATTCCATAGATAATATTACTAAACGAGACGAAATTATTAAAAAGTTGGCAGTACTTGTGAAAAGATCATCGTAGAGAGATACTTAGTAAAAATACCTGTCTACGCCTGAATATTTTCTATCACACATTCAGTTCAATATCAAACATTAGAGTTGGATAGTATAGAACTGACATTTTTATGCTTACCGAAAAAAATATCTGTTATTTGAAATATAGGTACCTACCTATATGTATAGTTATACAAACCCTGTCTCACATACCAAGTTATACTTGTATCACTAGTGGGTACTTACTTACTGTTGAACAAAATTATGTAAGTAGGTACCTACCTTAGTACCTACATTATGGAGCATTGCAGATATTTTTTACTTGCTGTGAATGTTAGTAATTCGTGCTAACTTAAGGTGCATTATAACGAAATATACCTAGTGTAATAAAAATGTTGACAACAGTATTAATAAAGTCTAAGAACCTATTATTTAATTGAATTATTCTACTTACCTAAATATTTTCACGCAATAGGTAGGTATATACCTATGTATTGCTCCAAATAAAGTGGGTCCCATCCTGGTGCCCTAGTGCCTACCTCATAAATGTTACCTAGGCGATAAGTGCTTACCTATCTTATTTAAAGTAGGTACTAACTTATTTATTTATCATAAAAATGCATAAGTTACCCACTTAGGTATATTTCATGGTTTCGAATGAAAGTTTGACGAATACAGACATGAATTTCGATAAAAGCAATAGATAGTGCAATGTCTAGAATTTAGCCAACATGCCAGCCAAGACAACTAAGAGTTCAGAAATCTTTACAAGAAAAAACAAAAATAATAATATACATAATTTCATACTGAAACTAAAAAACTAATTCTGCGCCATCTAGACAAGCTATAGAGGACAAGTGTTAGGTGATAGTTTATTTTAAGCGTTCAGAGGCATCTAGCGGGCAATAGAATAATTAAAATGTCAACCGTTTAAGTTACTGTTGTGGCTACTCGGCAATAGGTGGCGTGAACAGGTTACACCTGTTAACAGTTGAAAATATGCTGATCAACCCTATCCACAACGTAACTGACAAATAGCTTATCTATGATTTATGTTCTGGATAGGTAGGGCTTATCAATTTATCAGCACTGTAACATGCCTGTAATAATTATACCAATTACTTTTTCTTTAAACCATAAATTACTCTATGGTTTAAACCCACGAAGGTATTATTAAACAGGTACCAAAGCAGACATTATTTAAAAAAGTCTACCCAATACATAAGTTAACGGCATACATAAGTTACGGCCTAATCTTATAATTTTATTGTAATAGATAACAAACTCTGAACAGCCGATTTCATGGTTGAAAATACATTACCTAACATTATTTGACGATTTGGGGTTCATCTATCATTCTTAACGAGGGTCATTAAGGGTTATTATGCCACGGGTTGTATTGTAATAGGTATCCAAGTATTTACAGTCGAATTAACTTTGAAACTAGCACGACATGGTTTGACTATCCTGATCCTTTTATTTTGATATAAGTACCTAGGTAGTTCAGTAAATACTACCTACGGGTACCTACTTTAGCTGGTACTTTGGTTTGTAAGTTGTACTTTGGTTGATAAGTTATAGTACAAGGTACCCATTACTTAATAATATTTGAATTCTCGAAGGTTCTTACTCATATTTCTCGAATAAGAGTCACCAGAATATCTTTGGATTGATCGCTGAAGTTATTCAGAGGGAGACATAATTTTTTTTCACACGAGAGTTGGTATGAACAAGGGATGATGTTAAAGTACAGAGCTATTCAGAAAGGGTATACTAACCTTTAATCCTTCGCATCTAGCGGATCTGTTATCATAATTACAATATCGAGATAAAGCAAAGTCTGATTTCACAAATTAATATGCGAATTCGGACTACGGATGCTTATTTTTACTTCCACTAAATAGGTTACTCTTAATTTACCTTACATCTATGTTAGTACCTACCTAATTAGGTAGTACAATCGCAATGACACGATACTTTTTTTTTTATTACATTATAGGCAAGTATTTGATCTCGATCTCACCTGATGGTAAGTGACGATGAGATCTACGATGGAGCATACTTGCCTAGAAGGTACCTGTTCACTCTCAAATTGACATATTGTGAGAGTGTGAACAGGTAGGAAGGCGGTAGTAGATCGAGACGCTACATTCACTAGGTACATGCAGGGCAACTGATCTGACCCGCCATCCATAATAGCAACACCGAACATCATGCCGGAACACGGCTAGGCCACTTGGCGACATGGCTTTGTTCAGTGGGTGGTGACTAACCACGGCCGAAGCCTACCACCAGTAACTTCGTAGTGTAAAACTTTCGTAGGTATGAGTAGCCATGAGTTTGTTTCTCTTTTTAAATAAAACAGCCAAGTACTTTACACTTTTTATTTCGCAAGATATTGTTTTTAAAACTTTAAGAATGAATGAATGAATGCCCGAATGGCGAGAGTGCCTCCTCGCCACCAACCATCGACAAAAAGGTGTAAAGCACGAGTCGCACACATTTAAAACATTGGCATAAAACATCGACTGTGAAATCGGTATGGTGAAATACCTGGGCCCCAAGTTTGCTAACACAATCGATTCATAATCGAACAGCAACCGCCAAGTAATTGTCACTTTTGACTGATATCCCATACAATATCTGTCAAAAGTAACAGTTAGGTACTATGCGGTTGCGGTTCGATTATGAATCGATTGTGTTAGCAGACTTGGGGCCCTGTTTTATTACAATATAGTATAGAAAAATCGTAAATATTTCCTCTCATAATGTTAAACCTATCTTATGGGGTCGAGTCACCTTCGTCCGTAGGAGAATTAAATACCCTCGAGATACCCTACACGTGACCCTGGGTGGTGCCAACCAGGTGACAACTTTACTGGTGATAGGCTTCGGCCGTGGTTAGTCACCATCCACTGAACAAAGCCATGTCGCCAAGCGGCCTAGCCGTGTTCCGGCATGATGTTCGGTGTTGCCATTCATGGATGGAGGGTCAGATCAGCTGCGCTGCATGTGCCTAGTGAATGTAGCGTCTCGATCTACTGCCGCCTTCCTACCTAGGCAAGTATGCTCCATCGTAGATCTCATCGTCACTTACCATCAGGTGAGATCGAGATCAAATACTTGCCTATAATGTAATAAAAAAAAACCTATCATAACGGTCTATGAACATAACTACCTATAGCTCTCAATCTCACATAAAGACCCAATTACACTTACATATCATTACGAGTACCTACACTATTATAACAAATATCCCCGTGTAACGAGCGCTTAATGAGTTTTACAATGTAGCCTGATGAAATTGGTCGTCGCATCGACGACTGTTGCCTGCCTCGGGTCGTTTAGTTCACGAGCGAATTAACTTTGTAGTGTGGGGGTGGTGTCGATACAAATAATAAAATATCTTGAGTGTTAGTTACGAAACGAATTTATAGACGTTTTGTTACTTTATCAAACGTCATATAGTACTGCGCAAAGCAAGAGTCTTGTCAGCAGTCCTGAGGTTTGATACCAGACTTTATATAAGGTGACTGAAAATATCTCAAGAAATCTGCATTTTTGAGATCCTAGCTGGTTTTCAGAAACCTCGTTAAATCGGCTTAGTGGTATCAGGCCAATATTGTGTACTATAGCCAGAATTTCCCATCCAAAGTAAGGATACCTAGTTAGTACAGCAGTGTGAAGTTTTAAAATAAGTGAAATTACTTGTAATAATATTATCCTCCTTCTGGCGTAGTAGTCCTACTTCTATTTTTATAACAATTGCTCATCAAAATTATCAGAATGTTAAGAAAATATTATAAGTCGGTATCGACATTCGACATCTATCTACGCACTGCCCTGTCGATTGTAAGAATGAGATGCCATAGACTTAAAATCCGTTTCCCGCCATCGCACAATCTGTACCGCGGAACCGACCAATCGCGGCCGATGAGGGCGGTGCGCGGCATCCAACCACCGCCGCTGATTGGTTCACAATATTAAACGGGTTGCCCGTATTAAAAAAAAGAATATAACGCCGCGTAAACCTTACAATTGAGTGCCACTTTTTGTTCGTGTTAAATTGATGAAAAAAGACTGGGAGAAATTGGTAGAGAGATGAAATAAAAAAATGATTTATTATTCGCGTCGCTCAACTTTTTAACTTATTGGACATTAATGACTTTTGATTTTGCACGTTATTTTTGTAAATTCTCTCTTCGTCCACTGTTTTTTCTGTTATTTATTTATAATTATGCTGTGTTGCCAATTTTATACATCTAATTTAATGCTGGGCTCGCGATTGATTTTCATTGTTCGTATTTCAAATTATTTCCGTTGATGTGTTTATTGGGGATCGCTATTATAGACTGATCTAATATTAAAAAATGTAAAGTGAAGTTAAAATGGACATCTATAGAACTGTAAAATCTGCATTTTACACTATCGGTAGCTTGACTATGCTGTACATACCTGAGACACAAAATCGGTGCTAAGTATACAGAGTGATTCCGAAATGGTATACCTACTAACCTTAAACCTTCGCTTCGCGTATTTGTTATCGTTAAGTAGGTCTTTGAACTATAATGTCAGATTTTCGATATGACATAAAAAATATACCTACACACAAATCATTGTCTTTTTGTGTCAATTTGTCATTCTATAGTGTATTTTTTTTTAAAATTGACATTTCGAAATTCTGATTTCTCATAATAAGTACAAGTGCGCTAAAGAAGCGCAAGCTTAAAGGTTAGTATACCAGTTCTGAACTACGCTGTTTTCGGAAATATCTGTATACGCTTGTTATATTTAGAGCATCAAGTTAAAACGACCTGTTTAGCGCAGTTGGTAGTGACCCAGGTTTCTGCACCGAGGGTCCCAGGTTCGAATCCTGGTAGGGTTTTGTAATTAGCATGAATGTTTGTATTCTATTCATGGATGCTTAATATCTATATAAGTATTATATACTGAGTTCGCCGTCCAGGTCCAGTTGATTTTTTTATTCGCCAGACGGACACACCAACTTAACAGTCCCACACTAAGCAACGCTTGTATTATGGGTACCGTACAATGGACTGAAGGCGACCACAGTATTATAATACTTATACCCACAGATAGACTCTGGTACAAACATTCGTGCTCATCACACAAAGATTGCCCCTACCAAAATTCGATCCTGTGACACTCGGCACAGAAAGCAGAATCACTACCAACTGAGCTAATCGGGCCCTCAAAGGAATAATAAGAACATTATTGTGACAAGACAAGGCGAATAACTTCGCTCATGTAACAACACTTCTCTCATTCACAATTTATTTTGCGTTGATAAGCAACGCCTTGAACTTGCACCTAACGTAGGACTCGGATAACTTGAATACAGACGTTGCCCTATAAAGTTAGAGGCACACCGGGCACATAATGCCTAGCGGTCAAAGGGTTACCTAGCATAAAAAAAACTAGTAGAACAAATATTTTTTACAATACCCGCCCGACTTGCACCACTTCGAATTTGGGTTTCATGTAGGTACTCAGTTTCAATAATGATTATCACGGTTAAGGCAAACGTCGTCAGAACACCCAGTGTGTCTTTTGAAAGGCTGAGAATTGTGTCAATCCCTTTAAAATTGAGGGGGAGGGTGCGTGTATAGGGAATAGTGTCGCCTCTATTACATCGGAGCTAAAATAATCTTTGGCGTTATACGGGTACACTCCAATACACCCTAAGAATGGCGAATATTGAAGTCAGAAGACGTAGTTTAGGACGGTCTCCTACTTAATGGACCGATGACATCACACGCGTCGCAAGAAGCCGTTGTATGCGAGTTGTGGTCGGTGTGCCCATGTCCAGCTGTGGGCGTGTTTCAGCTGATGATTGGATTAATAAAAACAAAGGTATGTAACAAGTCCCCGCGAATACGTTATTTACACAGATACTAGATAGTAATATACAAACCCAAAAATTGCCTAGGATTTTTGTTCAAGTTACTAGGATAACATTGCCTAGATTATATTGTGCACTAGAACCTATTGTGCCACAGACTTATCTATGGCAGCTCATATACACATCGTCGCCGTCCACTACACGTGGGCCGACGCGATACCGACACGATATAGCGACGACTTTATCCCGCGACCGGTCGCCCGATTTATTGTTGCGACCGAGATAGCTAATCTGAATTGAATGTGCTCGCGATTTCCATGGAATGGATTTTTTGAAACGTCTCAATGCTATGTTATCCTAGTACGTATTGAGGAATACATTGATATTATTTGCAGTGTGACCTTGTTCAGTTTCATCATTTTATTTCAATTTTTCGCTGCACGTTTATGAACATCAGGTAATGTTTAATCTATTCCACCGGCATGAACAATAAATAATCATTAAACAACTTTACTCCGCAATTACATCGTCAAAAAGTCACCCGTCTATATTTGCTGTTTATTTTTAATAATAATATCGCCAGACGAACATAGGATCAGGCCATAACGCGAGTATAAAAATGTGTGCTCATGACACAAAGACTGCCCCTCCAGGAACTCGAACCCAGAACCTTAGGTTCAGAATTCAGAGTCACTACCAATTGCGCCCATCGTGTCATCATTGTATAGTGATGAGGTTTGAGAACTAATAAAAAAAAATCAGATTAGACATGGTATAAAAACACAGAACAGGTATTCTCTCCGAGACAGCTAGGTCACGTGATTAGCCCAAGAATACGTCATCAGCGATCTTCGACCAATGAGCGGTGTTATATTGAAGATGTCAATCGTGAAGTTTTGGGTAATCGTCGGAAGAGAATATCTCACGTAGCAGTCTTCGCCACTACGTCGCCATTGGCAGAATCCCGTTGAGGCTGTCTCAATGGAAAAAGGCCAACAGAAAAATAAAAATAGAAAATCTCGCGTTGCACATTTTTATACCATGGTATTAGATATAGTTTTCATTATTGGAAGTAAGAATTCGTTCAAGAGCCGTGACACAGTGTTGTTTTCTTGGATTCATTAATACTCAGCCAGTTATCTCTTGTAAGACGGCGGTCGGTACGGCGCGACGAAAGTGTTTTCTACTAATATCAATAATAAAAAAACAAAATTTTGTAACTATTTATTTTTGGCAGGGGGGGGGGGGGGGTTAACGTTTAACGCCCCGCCGCTGCCGCCTACGCTACCTACCTTTATTCCTACTCGTAAATTTGGTTGCAGGTTCCTAGGCAGTTACTTTCCCCGGGACTCACCGTGGGTCAAACCTCGACGACTTGGTCGGTCACCGCTGTGGATCCTGACTAACACGAGTAACAGTGGTGGGTGTGTGTGTGTGGGGGGGGGGGGGGCAAGACCCCAGACACACACACAATGGTAGGTAGTACATTATTACTATTTCCTTGTCTACCAGTAATTTCTACCACCCAAACCAACGTCCATAATAAAGTTTGTACAGAACATAATATTAAATAGCTTTTAACATTCCTCGCGCTATCTTAATGTGTCCCCGGGACATTTATATTTAGGCCTGTAGGTACCTACGGTTCAATGTTTACCTTTCCATTTCTTTATCTTCGACCCTTTATACTGACGGAGTTCTGGGGTCCGTACTGCGGGGAAACAAAATTGCAAAAAAAAAAAATAACAGACTTCAAAACAATTGAAAAGCAATGAATAATCAAATCTAAATATCGCATGCAATCTACCAAATATGTAATGAATTCTGAGTAGAAGCGCAACTGACATTTAAATCAGATGATCTTAAAAAGTTATGCGTGCTTTGGTTATACATAAGACAAATATAAGAAATGTATGCCTACGTGTGGAATTGAGAACTTTCTGTTTCTTTTCTAGCGTCGGTAAACAATTGTGGCAATGTTTACCACTGTGAGACCTTCACCGCCGAATACAGACCTAAACTTTGAGCCAGCGTGGTGGTCTATGGCCCAAATCCCCCTCCCATTAAGTGCCTGACACGATGGCAATGGACTTCACCCCCTATTAAATTAGATAGACCAAATACTATCAGTGAAATGTGGGTGCACTGCAATTCACTCCGGTCCATCTCTTCATAAACATACATTAGTCTATGAGCATTGACAAATTTTACCGACTCCAAAAAATATTCTCATTTTGAGATATTTCTCAAACGACATGATACCTTCATAAAGAACATCATAGAGGGAAAGATCGAAGGAAAGCATGGACGAGGAAGACCAAGAATAAGCTACATGAGTCAGATAAAAGAAAGGATCGGTGGCATGTCGCACAAGGAGGTACAAGAAGCTGCTCATTTTTTATTTTTTTTATTACATTATAGGCAAGTATTTGATCTCGATCTCACCTGATGGTAAGTGATGATGAGATCTACGATGGAGCATACTTGCCTAGGTAGGAAGGCGGCAATAGATCGAGACGCTACATTCACTAGGCACATGCAGCGCAACTGATCTGACCCGCCATCCATGAATGGCAACACCGAACATCATGCCGGAACACGGCTAGGCCGCTTGGCGACATGGCTTTGGTGACTAACCACGGCCGAAGCCTACCACCAGTAGAGTTGTCACCTAGTTGGCACCACCCAGGGTCACGTGTAGGGTATCTCGAGGGTATTTAATTCTCCTACGGACGAAGGTGACTCGACCCCAAAATCGCTCTTAATAGAGACAGATGGAAAGAGCTTCATCAGCTACACCGACAAGAGTCTAACCCTTAAATTAGAAGAAGAGAAGAGAGATATTGCTCAGTTTTAAAACAACACAATCAATACGGAACCCGTATCACAAAACACTAAAGCAACCCATTCTGTAGTAACGTCTCGTGATTTGTGAGTGCACGCTGTACATATTGAATGCTTTAAAACCTTTTAAGTTGAAAACGTGTTCCGATAAAATTGTTATAAACTTGTAATTAATTGGACGTATTAAATAGATCTGTTTTTTTTTGTCTTGTCTTTGACGATTTAGTTTTTTTTTTGTGTTTGACAAATTCTTTTTCTAGTGACAGTCGAACCAGTACGGTAAAACTAAAAAAAATGGATAGAGTAGGTAGGAGAGTAATAGAAGTAGGTACTTAGTTTTAAACTCTCATAGAAGCGAATGGAATTATTTTCAGAAATAAAGTCTTACATAAAAATTTGGTCAGTAAATTTGCTTTAGTTTATTGTATGTACTTACCAGAACTTGATCCTTACTAGGTAGCTACATAATCAAATGGTGTAATACTACAAATTGTGTTCTTTTTTCAGAATCAATCCGTCTATGGTAGCTTGGTTATTTTTTTTTTTATTCTTCTCATTTCAAATTATTATTTTCAAATTTCGAATGATGCAGTTTTAGTTTTCATGTAAATCGGTCTGGAGATTCCGTTTTTCAAATATGGAATGTTAGTCCAAAGGTCAATATTGTTGTTCTTGCATATTTTCAAAAGATCGAAAAGCAACCTTAAATACCAACCTCAAACAAAGCTCATCCAACTCAATACACGCTACCGGTAACCATAAGAAATGGGTACCGCAACGTCGTAAATGTTCCTGACAAATTATATAACAATAACATAGCTGTTTCTTTCCGTGTGTGGGTTGAACAGCGAGCTTAGCTAACCGGTCACGTTTGTATTGCGTTTTTGGCTTATGGCCGTATACGAAGTTGTAACGATTTTGATACTTTTAAATATCTTTACAAATATTAAAACTCATATTACAATGTCAATTTACTTTCACTACCTGACCTTTAATACGTGTAAGTACATGTGCACATTATCATAAGCTCTAGACAGGGCTTAATAAAATACAGTAAGCTATCAGTGTGTCCTATTTCCTCACGAAGCTCTGTCCCTCTCTATTGGAAGCTCAATCAGGCTGAGCACTCTGGACGTTTCTTTAGAAGTTAAAAATAAATAACTTGAATAAAAAGGATTCAAAAAAAAAATCCATGCAACCAATAAAATTATGGAGGTAAACGCAATATTATAAAGTATCAAAACACACTAATCCATAAACAAGATGAGAGGACTCGTAAAAATTATATCGATGTGGGCACGTTTTGGTACGAGTGTCATATCGATATTAAACATCACACCACTACTCGAATATTCTGGGCTATCGACTATAAACTAACAACAAGCTCCGACCTCTATGATTTCTCACATAAACAATTTCAAGGTCGAAATTTCTGTAATATGTATCTAGCTAGACTATGGTTTTGGTCTACCTTACCATAAGGTCATAGGGTTCTCTTTAGCACGGTATTTGAAAAAAAAACATTGATTTAACTTAGTTGAATGAATACTTAGACAATAGTTCTTCTTCGGGTTCCAACGAAGATCAAATATCAGTGTTTTTTTTTTTGAAAATCACTAGACACTGGCTTCACAGTGGTGGGAGTCTGTGGCCGGGCAAGTCCTTACAAAAACTAACGGCATGGTATATAATTGTTGTCCCAACATTGTAAGTGCGAAACATATTTTGAACTAGCTATCTATCTACTTAGGTACCCTTTAAAACTTACTCTGTGTTCGTCTCTACATAAATAAGATAAACCAAAATAGTTACTAATGTATTGAATACATAACATTGATATTCCGTTGCATGCTCGCATATATGAAACTTTGATGGGAACAGACAGCGCTGCAGTGATTCCGATTGGATCCGTACGTGACCGCGCTCGCGGGGGTTTTCCCTGCACTTTATCGGTACCCTAATTTTATATGACTATCGGCGGCCGATTTGGGATTTGAGAGGAGTTATAAATGTGAATTTTTATTTGGAATAGCGAATTTATACATTGAAGTAAGTGAAGGAGTCGTCGTAATGTAAAAGACGAATAGGCATATAGGATTAAAATATAAAATCTGAGTGTATTTCTTATAACATTACGTATAATCTTCGCTATTCTCAGCTCATAGAGTACCTAATCTATTTAAAGTAGTCTCGTAACACTGCCGAACATAATACCTACCCGGCAGGGCTTCGACAAGTCGTTCAATGAGCTGCAGTCGCTCAACACCATTCATCGGGATTCCCTAAAATATTACTGACCCATTTAACGACTGGCTTAATAACGTACTTCTCCATTATGAAGGGGTTTCCCATGGGTTTTCTGGGTCTTAAATCGAAATTAAAGAAAAACGAACTTTGTCAACTAAAGATGTAGGTTTGAGTTAAATTGGGAACCCTTTCGAATGGGTTTTATCGGATTTTCGTTTAACGTAGCCGAATCCTAAGGTAGGAAAAGTAAATGGTAAACCTAAGACAAATCTAAAAGCAGTTGAGTCATTGAAACACCTACTCAAATAAAAAAAAATATATTACTTCTCAAAGAAAACCATTTTTTGGAACATAAAAAAAAATTACAATTTCACGGTTCAACTTCCCGCCAAAAAGTCGCTACCCACATTAGTGATTAGGATTAATAAAAAAAAAACTTCTTCCATCTCTGAGCTCTATTTAAAGTAGTCTCACAATACCGCCGGTTCATCTCGCTAACGATGTCAGATGATCCAAACGCAATTATCTCGCAATTCGCAATTTCGTCGCGTGCTCCACAAATGAGGCAGTCGGCCGCGGTACCTACTAACTTGATTATAATGTTAGACTATCGATTTTTGATGGCTATCCTCTTAGGGTGTGGGTAAACGTTGGAAAGAAATATGGGTTTACCGGTATTTTCAATATGGCAAGTGACGGCATACTTGCCTAGAAGGTGTGTGCACTCTCGACTTGAAAACACTCAGATTGTAGTCAACGGGGAACAAAGACGCCGGTAGCTTGTTCCATTACTTGGCAGTTCGCTTGATGAAAGTAAAAACAAAACGCTTAGTACGAAGTTTGCGGATGGACACGCCATTTTCATTTCATCATGTCACATCCATTTTTTTATTTATAATTTGTATTTATTGAATTTAATATTGCTATTAATTACTTGACACTGGAAAAATACCCGTTAAGGTGCGGGTGAGGCCATATTCATATCTTATTTTATTTCATCGCATTTCATTTCGTAAAGTAAGAAGAAGTGTATGGATGACACTTGTCCGTGCGTTGTGTTGTCAACCGACGATAGAATGGAGATGAGGGAATTAATTCATGTATAATAATTTCACTTACAAATGTGCACTTTGAATGTATATTTGTTCCGTAAACAATGACTGTATCGTTCAAATACTTAGAGCTAGGAACTGTCATTATTTATTGTCCCACTGCTGGCCTAAAGTCTCCACAATTTCTTCCATACGTAGCTATCTTCTGCCACTTTTTTATCATGGCAATAGATAACGGTTGAGATCATCACATCTCGGCACCAGAAAAAAAGGCACCGACATTGATAAGAATTAATAAAAAATCTACTCAATCTTCAAGGTTAGAGAGTTTATTTTTTGAGTTTTTGGCCAAAATAATCACGTTTTCAGGGCACAAAACTAATATGATTTCACTAGATAGATGAATTGTTTGCCTTACCACCTTGTGATCATTTTCTCATGGCAATACTTGGCTCTAGCATAACGCTATTCTATGGAAATGTAGTCGTACCGTTCAAACAAAACTTCCCTTCAGTGGGCAGGCTGTAATTAATGTCTTCAGTTCGACTTACTCTAGTAAAATTTCAGACTAAATATCGCCTATTGTAATTTTATTAATCCAAAATATATGTACTTATGTACTCTCCTAATAGAACCCACATTGCCATATATACTGATAGAGTAATATAGTCAATCCACATTGCCACTACTGGGCTGTTCCACAAATATCTAACAGGTCTACTGGGCTTAACTGCAAGACAAACTCCCAATTAGATAGATGTGGTCTCTGTACCCTATTTATAGATTCGAGTATAATTAAATTAGGGATTAGACTTGTGGTATAGGTATAGGTTACCTCACATGTTATAGTTGGAATCCAGAGGACAATACAGATAAAGGATGACTCTGGTGTTTCTCTAGATCGCAGTAAAATATCTTCTAAAATGGTATACTTACAAAAAAAAAGTAAATGAATTGCCAGAATCTACCAACGGTTTGAAACATTAACTAGAAGCATGATCTATATAAGATACCAATAAGTGTAAAATATTTCAACAGGCCGAACAGTAGGTTATAAACATAACATTTCTAAACATTATTAGACATTTAAAAAAATCAAATTTATAAGCTGTACTGAACGCACGGCCAAATGCTACTCGGTTCGCTTTGCTTAAAAAAAGCAAACCTCACAATTATTTATTGCATCAACTAAATCAACAACTTACTGATTCGTCTGTTAAAATATTTTACACTATCTCTGTTACACCTTATATATATCTGTGGCGGAGGATAGATTTAACACGATTCCTGTCGGCATCCCTTTCGAATTAGATATTTTAAATTGATTTTAAACGTGAGAGTTTTAAGCTTTAGGTGTACTTAAAGGTGAGGTTTTTTCGGCTTCCCTTGTGTGATTATTCAACTTCGCCACTGCTACATACTAACTTCTTTAAATTTAACGCTTGATTTTGTATTTGGAATTGAATACATTCGCCACTGCATTCGACTATATTCCTGACTCTTTAACAATCGGATAAAGCAAATTATGTTGAAAAAAATATGCTAGGTATTGAAATAAAACTTATTTCAAAGATTGTATCGCGTGTAAAATTAGTTTTCTTTCAATGTGTAGTATTCGCGTAAATATAAGATCCATAATATGCTAGATACTTGAGAAAAAGTAAACTTGAATAACGAGTTTGTCGTTATTACGGTACGGTTTCATATTACTACTTGTAATAATGTACGTCGATTAACATATTCATTATTATTTTAATTGAGTTGGAATTAATAGAGTGATGACGTCACAAACGCGGTAAAATCTCGTATGAATAATATTAAAACTATAAATATTAAAACGAACTCGTTACGGCTTGTCTATTCGTTATCGAGCTCATTATGCGAACATATGAAATTATCGATTAATTAGTCGAATGATATCTGTGCATGTTGAACGATTAATCGATTGGATATTTTTGTATAAAACTCGGTCGACGTTTATTTATAGACAGTTTATTGTTTACATGTATACACTAGCTGTTACCCGCGACTTTGTCCGCGTGGTATTTAATATTTAACAAAAAAGTTTTTTCTAAAATAAAAGTAGCCTAAGTTACTCCTTGTTACATCAGCTATCTGCCAGTGAAAGTCCCGTCAAAATCGGTACAGCCATTTCATTTATGTGTATAGATTATTAAGTTGTGTGTTATGTATTTAGTGTCGACCATCACGGCTGTACATCCCGAAAGGGTAGGCAGAGGTACTGTGTTGTATCATCACTATCATTACGCCGATGATGGTGGTTAAGTATCCAATAATCATAATGAATCAGGATACAATTACAGGCCATTTTCAAGAATTATGGATTTCCTAAATGAAAATCCAAATTACTCTGCGTGTCGAATTAAAAACTTCTTCAAATCCATGAGGAACCTAATTTTTTGTTATAATTGCTGATATCCCTAAACACGATGTTGCAGCCGGGGCTTAAACCTGCGACTCTTGTTCCCAAAGCAATTGTTCTAACGACCAGGCTAACAATTTATTTAATTAACATTTATAAAAATAGTTAATATTCTCTGGTAGTCATTCATAATCAATCCCCATTTTAATTCGTCAAACACGAGTTAGATCCGGCGAGAGTCGCCCCACACTCTCGCTAACTGGATTATGAATGCGATTGCGATTTTTCTGTCGCATTGTCGCAGCGCGCCGAACCGGCCAATTAAAGCTTTATTCTGAATAAACGTTTTGTGTCTTTGTGGACTTAATAGTAATTGAGAATTATTATATTTAATTAGCTGAGTCCCCGACTTGGATAGCATAAACTTAAGTTCTTATAAAAATTCCTGCGGGACAGTATCCCGCTGGAATTTCAATTTTCCGGAATAAAAAGGTATTATGTTCATTATTCCAGCGTATATGATTTTACTGAAGATCAGTTCAGATAATGTTTTCTGACTATCCCGGAGGAACCCGAGTTAAGGATGCATCAAGGAGACTTGTAAAAGAAATAATTAAATTAAGAAATTATAGACCCTAATCGATGAGTACTAAAGATCATTATTACCCGTCTCTCCGTAATAGCATTAATACATCTATGACATAACCTTGCCATTGCCTGCGGTCGGTCGCAATAACCATAACAAGTGGAGTACTAAAACAAAACCGTAGTTAACGATTTATCAATAACAGTATAACGGGATGGGCCGTAACCCTCGCCCCTTCGCGCTGAACAATTAACTTATTGCAACACTTGAGGGGTTAAAACCATAGAGTATTAAACAGATGTGACGATTTTTGCAAGGTTTTAAAAATAAATACGCCTCATGATTACTTTACTAAAATTTTAAATAACGAACATATTCTATTTTTTTTTTCATTCGAGCCCAGTCCTTAGGATGCCTCGTTTAGAAGCGAATCACGTTTCGAATGGTTTGCTGCCTTCTTTAATTATCGATCAACTTGATTGGTTTATAATTGGAAAAGTTGACTAGCCGAGGGTCAGTGGTGGGTTCCTCTTTCCCTATTTCTTTAAAATGTTCTACGTTATATTCTAGTTATTAGTAGAGACGAATACCGGGAAGTAGAGTACTAATTTAGAAAAAAAAATGCCTCAAAATTATTGTTTGTTTTTGTGTGTAATTAAACGTTATAAATAATTTAATAACAAATATATCGTTTAAAGTTAACCACATCCACAATATGATACCTACTAGGATATAAAAATATGTATTTAGTGCGTCCTCATAAGCTACGTTTTGTTAGTAATTAGATAAAAATATACTTCATGCGCAAATGTTTGGCAAATTAAATTCAATTATTTGTGATGAGTTTATTTTTCCGAAGTAAACATTGTCAAATCTATTCGATTTAAGTGACCCGAGAGAGATAATTGTAGTTACTATGTTCATTGAGTCCTAACGCGTTTTCGAGGGTTAAATAATTGACCACTCTAAGAAGAGCTATAACTTTGGTCCATTTGTTTATAACTATAAAAGGCGAAGAGGTCAAAATATATTCGGTATTGCGGCGAAATTTATTTGTTTGCTATTGGATTATGATCGATCTTGTTGCGATAAAAATCATTCGAATGAATGCGGTTCATCGTTAAGTAATTATAGTAAAAGTGTAATTAAATTATCTTTGGCGTTTATTATTATTTATTTGGATTGATTCTGTGCAGATATTATAAGTTTAGATAGGTACCTAGATATATTTTCCTAATGCATTTGTACTTCTTAGTCAGCCTAAAATTCGAAAAACAAAACATAGTTGGAAAGTATAAAAAGAATACTAGGTTCGTTGTTAGAGTACATACGTTAAAAAAAGTTTTAGTTAGGTACATAGGACATGGCTTGCTTGATCTTGAAGCATCGAAATTAAAAGTTAATTTTGTAACAGAGGAAAAATGACTAGGCTTTCTTTTTTCAAAATGGCCTCGCCCACCCAACGTTACTAGGTATTTGCCAATGTCAAATAATTAATATAAATAATAATTATAAAATTAATGAAGCTCATTGTAGATTGTAGAATCATTTATAACCATATGATAGCGAGGCTCAATCGTATTGTTTGTTATACATGCCTAATTGTCATGTGAAATTGACAATTGTTACGACAATTTCCAATCAAGTGACTCGTGAACGGTTGACAAAGTGTTTGACGCCGATATAGACATAGTAAGCGCTTTGCCTATAAAACAATCTGTTGTCCAAACAAACAAAACACTCGAAACTGTCTGTCACGGGCGAGACGTGACAACGAGTTAAAAAAATACACGGTAGGGTTGACACGATGAATAGTTATACTGCATGCTCTGCATGGTAGTTCAGATTTGTCTACCTCGTGAATATATACTACAGTTAAGCTCTATTCTAACTTTTTTATAGGTAGGTAACTATTATGGAAATACTCTATCAACTATATCTCATAAAAAATACATACAATATATTTTTTTGTGTAATTTGTGTACTATGTTTAACCACGTAAATAATACTTAGGCTAACATATTAACAATCACTCCTTACATAAAAGTTGCTAAACATTGCCTAAACATTTTGTATCAATATTTACTCTACAAACATTTGCCAGCCCTAGTGTAACACAGGGTGTTTCCACCACCAGTACAGTTGACTACAATAAAAACGGCACAGCGTGGGGGCGTGATCGAATTATCCTATAATATAATAGGCCAGCGATATGCAGCCGCGGGACCATCTGATATCATTGTCTGCGTGGGGTGATGTTTCTGCAATTAAATTATTATTATATTATATTACTAGCTGTTACCCGCGACTTCATCCGCGTGGTATTTAACAAAAAAGGGGACGAAGTCGCGGGTAACAGCTTGTCTAAAATTAAAATTAGACAAAATTAGACTAGTTACTCCTTGTTACATCAGTTATCTGCCAGTGTAAATGCCGTCAAAATCGGTCCAGCCATTTCAGATATTTGCCGGAACAAACAGACAGACAATCAAAATGTTTAAAAAATGTTGTTTTGGTATATGTACCGTGTATACTCGTACATCCAAATGCACTTAGTAAAAAGCGGTTATTTTAATATTACAAACAGACACTCCAATTTTATCTATTTGTATAGGTTTAGCATTTTCTTTCGGAACTACTTAAATAATTATCTCCAATGCGTCACAATTCATGGTATTACTAGTTCTGGTCTAGATCTGATCTCTTTGTCGAATATGGGGTACCGCAGGGCAGTGTCCTGGGTCCGAGCCTATTTTTGGCTGACATTAATAACTTTGCAATTTGAAAAAACGAGCTAATGGAACAAAATTAATATGTGTTACTAATCAAACCAAGGATCAGTGAAATCAAACAGCATTAATAAACTTACTGTACCGATAGAAAACAATTTAAAAATCATATTAAAATCAACAAATTTCGCGATGCATTAACATTTAATCAAACAAATCAAACGGACCGTGAGAGTTTCGCAAATATGATACAGACATTACCCAGAGACCTGGTCCCAGCGGGACCGTACCAATCACCCTTCCAACATACACCATCACCCTTTTATGGACTACACTGAACAAGATGTTATGTCATTCGAGAGGACTTCTAAAGAGTCAAGTGCAAAATTCGCTCCTGCACCAAAGCATTACAGATTATGGGAATCACGCCTTAGTACACATTCTATAAAGCTATTAGTAACGTCAATTTTTTCAGTGAAATCTATATTGTATTTTATAGGTAATAACGCTGATATTCCGATAACCACTACACGTGTTACAGCAATTACTGTATCTGTTAACGTAACATCATAAATCATGTTTATACTTTCTGCGATACTGAATTCTAGTGCTCCATCGTTAAAGTTCTTTTTGAAGTGATGGTTGAAATCAATTGCAGTTAACAATGGTAATCCTCATGGGGTACAAACCCCAAAGCTTTGTGGGGTAGATGGAAAGTTTATGAAGGCGCACTTGTTAGCCGAGGGGAATTACAAAAACCGTGTTATTGTTTTGTATGGGATAGCAGGGAGATTTTATGTGTTAATAAAAAGTGAGTGGAAAATTGGCGCCAGTGAAATGTGCAAGACTCTTAATGTTGAATTGATAAATGGGATTGGTGTTTCTGTTTTTAATAAGGCATGCGTTATTAAATCAGGGCTTGATAATACATTTTATTAGCTGTGCTGTCCGTGGAAACTCGAAATTACAAGCACCAAACATAATGGTATTGCCAAATATATTCTGCATTATTTTCAGTCTGTGAGCAATTTTTTTTTTAAATAAAGGATATTTAGTGTTGGATTATAATATAGCAGTCCAATTAACAAAGCATAAGGATTTTACCATGAAGTATATCTTATTAGAAAGTTTATTTTGTATGAAAAATACTTGTGAATTTCAAAGGGAATATAGCCATCGAACGTACATTATATTAAAATAGTTGGTATAACTTTATAACGGAAAAGGGAAGATCTTCCAGCCAGGCAGGTGGCGGAGCGGCCGCTATACCCCGACGGTTATCGTCGGGACCTTGTATATATGTTACGTGCTCCGAAAACTCTCATAGCGCGTTTCAGGATTGTATAGAGAATTGTCAATTGTTTCTGAATGCATCGGCAGCGCTATCTGTGTAGCTTGTGACGCGGTTGAAGAGGTCGCTACAAATTGAAATGTAACACTGAGTGAATGAGAAAAAAAAATGTTTAGCGATCGTGAAGGGATAGACTGAATGTTTTGGAATAGAGATTTGTAATATAAATTAGTTGTAAGCATGAATAGGTTAAGAATAATGGTGAAAGTAACACGAAGTTTTAATATTGCATAACATTATGTATACATATTATCCGTATTTGTTCTAAACATAATAACTTATAAGCCCTCAATTATATAATACTTATCTAGCAACGTAACCATTTGATCCTATAATTATAAGAGGCGTGGGACTGTTTCAAATTCGTGTGACAATTTCCAAACATTTATAACTTGTCTCCTGAGAGTATCATCAGCTATGGGGCAGGGTACCAATTTAACATGACCCACCGTTCCCTCCTCTTCATACACTTCAATAGAATAATAACCTGGAGTGTTTGTTTGAAATATAGAGTTCTGATTATAATTGGTGGATAATCTATCATCGATGGTGTATTCGCACGAGTATCCTGTGTTCATGTCTATGGGATTAAACAATTGATAGATAATGTTTTCTAATAGAAAATTAATAATAATATCGCCAGACGAACATACCAACTATACGGTCCCACGCCCGTGGGATTTGAAATTAGCTCTATACATACGATTCTTGTTGATCTGACGATTCTTGATGTCTGTGATTCTTGTTGTCAGAATCAACAAGAATCACAGAAATCAAGAATCGTTTCTCTTCATCTATTTGGCTATTTAGAATGATCGTCATTGATTTTGACCTAAATTGAACACATTTTTGTCCAAAAATGTGTTCAATTTAGGTCAAAATCAATCAATGAATATTATGAATGCTGTAATACTTACCTCTCCCAATATCCTCCCAGCCACGTACAGACGCCGCCACAAGTGAACCGAACTCCATCAAGTGTTGACGCCTCCTGAATATTTGAGAGCAAGACGCTGACGGGTCAGCCTCTCCATGTCATCCGTCAAAGTCCATTTTAACTTTAAATTTACTCTTTATTTCATTTTTTTTTCTGCAAGGGAGACATATAAAAGCGTTATCGAGTAAGGGCGTCGAAAATAATAGGGCGACTCGGAATTTTGAACGTTGAAAAGTTGTCTGATAAAATATTAAAACACTTTTGGGTTGCATTGTACCGTAATCTAGATTTTTTTATTTTTTTTTATTATGTTATAGGCAAGTATTTGATCTCGATCTCACCTGATGGTAAGTGACGATGAGATCTACGATGGAGCATACTTGCCTAGAAGGTACCTGTTCACTCTCGACTTGAAAACACCCAGATTGTAGTCAAATAATTGCAAATATTTTGCTGGAGCTGTGATATAGGCATATACATATCATACGTTACTGATGTACTACTTAAGTTATACTTAAAGGCCTATTCAGATATGAGCGACTAAACCAAGTGGGTATGCGGCGCGTTTTCTGGTATCGCAATAACTTCAGAGGTTCATACCCGGCGGAGGTATTTCTCGATACCTACTGCAGCGGTAGCGAATATCGATTATCTATACTAATATTATAAATGTGAAAGTTTGGATGGATGGATAGATAGATGAATGTTTGTTACTCTTTCACGCCCGAACGGCTTATCGGATCTGGATGAAATTTGGCACAGAGATAGATTATAGTCTGGAATAGCACATAGGCTACTTTTTATCCCGGTAAAATGTATGGTTCCCGTGGGATAGAAGTTTTAATTTTTCATACTTTTTATCGTGGGTAACACCGCCGGGCGCAGCTAGTGTTCTATATATGAAGAAACATTAACGGCTTGTGACGTCAAGTGCACAGTGCATAAATAAAAAAAACAAGATACTGCTTTTTTTTATTTGTGCACTAAGTAATCTAACCTATTACACAGGAAAATTACTCGTGTTACTATCAGAATTAAAGTTTAAATTAGATTGATCGCACCGCTATGCTAGCAACTGACAAGTTAATTAACTGCAATCCGCTCGTACGTGGCCTGTGTTCGTTAATGAGGTTTGTACAGTCTACTTGAACATGAACATTGAACCGGGCAACATATTTTTTGTTCGGTACAGGCCAGAAAACATAAATATACTTATTAGTTGAAGATTAAATAAAGAAAATAATTATATTGTGAATTAGTAATCTTATAATCGAATCTAATTACCATAGAATTAAGAAGATAATTGATTGTTAATTAATATTATATTATAATATTAGAATTATTAGTTATTAATTATCCTTAAAAAAATGACGTCACGACACGCGATTTTGGGCCCTAACCTCCATTGTTTACGGCTATTGTACGTCGTTTATATATTGCAGGTGACTTTATTTTGACACCATAGTCTTTTACATCATATAAGTGCATTTTCCGAAATTTGATTTATAAAGAAAACTCGAATTTAAAAAAAATAACGTACATATCTTTTTTTAGATCTAGCAGGCAAATAGATGTAAAATTTGGCTGCTAGATGTAGTTCATAACAAAAAACGTAAAGCCTTATTAAAAATATTACCAATTTTAATGTTGTTTATTATATTAATATAGCCCTGACATAACTCGTGTCGATTTAAAAAGATAGATTTCAAAGTAGCTTGAAAGTCAAGGAGAGTCTTGTTCATCATAGCTCTATGGTCTCTTCAACTCAAATTGCACACAATCCCGGATTACATTCGGCGCTGCGCTAATCAGTCTCACTTGCGAGCTAATTGCTTTCCACTATTGTGCGCTAACAACGCCCTAAACTGCGGGCAACTGTGGAGTAGCAAGTTATTTATACAATAGAGTGTTAATACCATTAATATGTGTATATTACGGACTAGAATGGGTGCTTAAAACGACAACTGTGGTCCTCTAAACTGTGGTTCAGGAACCACAACTTGTCAACCGCAGGGTACACCGCGAGCGTAATATTATCGCTTAGACAAAGACAATACAGATTGAGCGTCGCAAACAAACATATTGACGCCCAAAAAACCAAGCCGATATGTGTTTTACACGTGAATTAGGAATTTATGTCCACGCTAAATCGCGTGTACTACACAAATCGGCTACGACACTTCGTCTATATACACATACACACACACACACACACACATATAAATAAAATTGGAGTGTCTGTTTGTAATATTAAAATAACCGCTTTCTACTAAGTGCATTTGGATGTATACTCGGTACCTATACCAAAACAACATTTATTACAATTTTTGTCTGTCTGTCTGTCTGTCTGTTTGTTCCGGGTAATCTCTGAAATGGCTGGACTGATTTTGACGGGACTTTCACTGGCAGATAGCTGGTGTAACAGGGAGTAACTTAGGCTACTTTTATTTTAGAAAAAATTATAGGATCTCACGAAAAAAAAATTAAAACAAAGTTGCAGCGCTGCGCCTGATTAAGTTTGATAGCGACAACCGGCAATGTGTCCCGCGGGCTCAGAACGCGCGAGTAGGCTGTTCCCAACGGTTATGTTTTTGTTAAATACCACGCGGACGAAGTCGCGGGTAACAGCTAGTCTATAATATTATTGTTCGACTGATTTGCTATTCTACATAAGCATAATATTGATGGTTTTGACTATCTCTTTCTCGTTACTGACATTCCATACGCCAACACTGTCGTGTAGAGCAAGGCGTTTAAAAAATAAACTATCTACAAACTCGATTCAAACAGTATTATGACGAGGTCTTCATTCAATTTTATTTGAATTGTGACACGCCATTTTAATTTTAAAACTAATTGGACCAACCATCAATCGTAGATCGTAGAACTTGGCAAATTATAATGTCGTGCCGTCCCGTCAGTTGAATTGTTCACGAAATATGAACGATCAAGCTATGTAGTCATTTTGTGAAGTAGCTTTAGTGCAAATTGGCGTTTGTGGCAAAATAATCTTTATATATTTGTATGTAGATATTTTCACAATATTCTGTAATCAACCTGCATTCTGTGCCGAGGGTATTGGTAGGTAGGGAACAAATTTTGTGTGATGAAAACGAATGTTTGTACTCGAGTCATGGACGTTTAACATCTATATAACTATAATATAATATACTGAGTTTTTTGTTTTTCCAACTAGATATCTTTGTAAATAACTTTTGAAATAAAATTAAAATTATATACTGAGTTAATCCTCAGTCCATTGTGCGGTACCCATAATACAAGCGTTGCTCAGTGGGATCGTATAGTTGGTGTGCTCGTCTGGCGATAATTATATTTATTCTGTGTGACTTAGGATCCCTTCCATACAAAGGTTGTTAGTTAAAAATCGCAGATAGTAATACTAGCCAACGTGTACTCTCTCTGTGTTTAAATGTGTTTTTTTATAAAAACGATAAGGTGTTATCTATCTTTCTATTTATAGTTGGTATGAGTCGAACTGGAAAAGGTAATGACAAGTAAGTCGTCCGGTAAAGATACCATAGCATTCATCAGTTCTTAGTGTCGTCACTGCATTCCGCGGTAGTTCAGTTAGCACGCTATACCAATTAAATGACATCGGTCCCGGGTTCGGCTCCCGACAGCAGACGTGCCCTTGCGACTTTTGTAAACTAATTTGTGGCAATCGTCACGCGATATAAGAAAAAAAAACACAGTTTTAGTAGTTTTTAAGGGCCCCATTACTTTGAATATGTTTTTTTTTTGGAAGGAATTTCGGTAATTTCGAAGACAAAGTCGTAATCATACACGAAAAAAACGTTATGAAAAATAGTCAAGTCTCGTGATGGTGTAATAGTGAAAAGTTATGAGATCGAATGGATCCAAGTCTCACTGTAAGTATTCAACACGCTTTCCCAGATATCAAACACAGATGAAAAGCATGATATACCACGTTTACATCCGAGTTATATCTAACTAAATAATAACACTAAATAATAACTGACATCAGTCAGAGAAGAAAGTCTTTAAATCTATCTAAACTCTGACACATTAACGATTAGTCGATAAAATAAAATACTCCAAATTTCAAAAAAACGAAAAAAAATAAGGTTGTAAGCTGTTTTAAATCGAAACTCAAAGGTGACTCAAACGGCGGTACCAAAATCGTTATTTGAACGTTTAACATCGATTATGTGGAGACATCCTTTGAAATATCATTTAGAGTGACCTTGATAATCCTAAACAATAATAGTAGATTAACAACTTCGGTATGTCCGATATTCATTGCTGTTTCTGTTGAATTTACATCCAAGAGTGTTCCTACGAAAGCAGTAATGAAATTCAATCCTTTGTGTCCAGCAATAAATTGTGTTGTAGCGTTTGAGCATTTCGTGGTGGCATAATTCTAGGGTTCCCAAAAAACAATCAGTACATTTTTTCCACGCTCCAAAAAACAAAAGGTAGTAATGATATCACAGAAGTCACGTTCGTATAATGCTTTGTTATTATACGAGACCTTCTTGACATTAAAATAGAATTATATCGTAATGGAGGCCCTAATTGTCGTTAAAGCGACCGTTTGTGGGGACGGAAATGTAAGTATTTTTTTGTTTAAAATCGATTTCGTTTAGAGCAAGTTTTGTGGACAAATTGTATTTTGTTCGAGGAGATCGCTTTAAAAAAATAATTGAGCCAAGTCAAATTTCTTACCACAATATTATTTAATGGGATAATTTGCTACCGTGGGTAGACTCTTCTAAGTTATAAAATTTATAGAAAATCTTTCAGCAAGATTGGTAGACGCAACCGGCGAGCCAAGGGCTGGGTATTCTCCCTCAGCGAGTAGCTTTGGCTATTCAGCGAGGAAATGCGGCCAGCATCTTAGGCACACTATCGCATGGGCCAAATTTATTACACTTTTTGTAAATATTAAGTAGCTTTTCTATACTCTTTTTAACTTTTATTAGTTTTGTATAATAATGTAATGTCTCTATATCTTTAGTTTGTAAATATTTCAGTTATATATTTCTATCAGCTTAATTGCCCCTAGACAAGTAAGCATAATAGCTAATTAACTTTGAAGGAAATGCTTTAGTGTGATACCTTTCCACCCAACAATGTTGTTAATTAGCAAAGAGGTGGACTAGTACCCGCAAGTACACGAGTACTTGAGATATTATACATTGGTGTTAATCCTATTGATCCATATATTAAACTTAATTAGCTGTATGTCCGTCCCGCTGATGGTCGTAATGGAAGAAAGATACATATTTTTGCAGTGCCTAATTTAATGGAGTCGTGATTTGTGATCAACAAAAGTGGTACCATTGTCTGTGGGTGCATTTCATATCTATGCGTCTAGATCAGCCTTTCCCAAAGTGGGCGATAACGCCCCCTTCTGGGCGCTGCAGGCCTAAAGGGTGGTAAGAGACCCAGAAAAAAATGGAGGCGTTGTGTAGAGGCTTACAATAATTAATTTAATTTGAAGTTATAGTGGTTTTTAAGTACGTGAAAAAATGGGGGCGCTAAAAAATAATTCATTCTCAAAAGTGGGCAGTAGACAAAATATGTTTGGGAACCCCTGGTCTAGATACTACTCGTACCTTGCTCTATCTACTGTCTATGATTTGGGTTGTCATTTCAACCATGGGTTCTATACAGAACATGTCAGCACGTCAAGTGCGAGCTAACCGTATACTTTATAATCTACCGTATTTAGACATTTTGCATGGAGAATTGAAAAACGCCTCTAGCGGGCTGTATTTAAAACTTTCAATATTCCAAAATGTCTTAATACGATAGACTATAAAGTATACGGTTAGCTTACGAATAAACTCGCGCTTGACGTACTTACAGAGGATTAATTAAAATAAAAACAAAATAAGGTTTCATTATTATTTCAGAATTTTATTAAAACGTCCATTTGTGAAGTATCGCCATTGAATTCGAATTATACATACAATAATTTACAATGTTATTTATGAGATTGAATTCCCAGTGTGTCGAGCTACGTACTTATATAACTATTATTTATATAATATAACTATATTTACAAGTATTTATCCTTTACATAAATAATTTTAATTAGATGATTGAAGTAAGAATTAAGGTGGAAGCTCAGGGTCAGGGCGCGAAATTCAAGATATCAGTGGTTTTTATTTTTTTAAGAAAAATTTGGACATCTTTACGATGTAATTTAGTGTTTTGCGATATTAGCATTCTGCATTCGTCATTCTGCGTCGATCCTTTGCTCTATGAAAGATTTAAACAAATCTATCCCTCGGAACCATACGGGATAAAAAGTAGCCTACGTGCTATTCCATACTATAATCTATCTCTGTGCCAAATTTCATCCAGATCTGTTCAGCCGTTCTGGCGTGATTGAGTAAAAAACAGTATACATTTAAATTTGGATCGTTTTTGTAATACCTTTAGTGATCACTTTTCAAAATCTATAGGTATTTTCAACACTTACTTGTAATCTATAATCACTAGGAATCATCTATAACTATCTACACATAAATTTAGCCACATAGTTAAGTAAATAAGCTGACATTTAATTATCTATAATACTGATAATGTTTATTTACAGAAGTCTTATTAAAATAGGTACATATTATACGGTACGTTGGCTGAAGGAAATTATCGCGAGGAAACCTGCATGTCTTAGAGAGCCTCTCGAAAGACGTGTGAAGTCCGCCAACCCGCACTGGGCCAGCGTGGTGGACTATGGCCTAATCCCCCTCTAAATCCGGGAGGCGCATGCCCAACAGTGAGCCATTAAAAATGTTACTAGTATTTATTATAATGGAATTGCAAATAATCTGTTTCATTTCTTAATTCATGACTGAAATAATACTATACCTAATGAAATCACTAAAAAAGTTTACCTAACTAGATTAGTATGTATACTATAGTTATGTAGTTATAGGAAAATCTTACAAATATAATGAATTTACAGTTATTTACAATAAGAACCAACATCTTAATGCGCTAAAAGATTATACAAAGTAAGTACTTGTGACACTCAAATATAGGAAAAGCTGTGTCCCGACTAAACGTGCAGCCTCACGAGGCTCGCTCAAGCACATGCCACGCGAGGCCAGACAGTGCAGCAAGTAACATGACAATGTTCGGAGACTGCGTGAGCATTTACTGCTTCCTGATTGAGTTACGAAGCCTCGCGTGGCTGCTAGGTCAGTCAGTACATGGCTATTTAGGCGTACAACATTTTCAGAACAATACCACAAAGATGATTCATGTTATCTAATGCGTCAACTCTGTTTAATGTTATTACCATTTTAAAATGATCTGACGCTCGACTGGAAGCGATAGAGCTAGACAAAAAAAACAGTAGTTCACGCAATAAATATCGCCAGACCAATACACACATTGTATGGTCCCAAAAGTAATGACACTTGTATTGGTGTTCAAACAATGAAATGGATTGGGACGCAAATTACGAAAAGCTCCTTTTAATTTGCCGCTAACGTGAAATTTGTTTCTTCGT
The DNA here is from genome assembly GCA_905333125.1 of Pheosia tremula. Taxonomy (NCBI): domain Eukaryota; kingdom Metazoa; phylum Arthropoda; class Insecta; order Lepidoptera; family Notodontidae; genus Pheosia; species Pheosia tremula. The sequence goes on from HG995419.1 coordinate 3,261,191, forward strand.
ACACCATTGATCCTATCAGGCATCAGATCTTTGATCCTATCAGGCATCAGATCTTTGGGTATATCATCCTTACTTATCTCAACATATGGGAGACGCGACTGGTGGAGGATGGGGCGCTTGGGCAGTCGCTGCCTGGGCGCTTAAGAAGTTCCCCTGATTCCCAGCCCAAGGCTGTAAGTTCTGTAGCGCGCTTAAGGCAGTATTCGACGGTGGCTGCGGTGGTGGATTGCCTGGGTTCTGGTAATGCAATGCCGAGAGGGAAGCGCCCCCTGGTGGTGGTTCGGGCATGTAGCCTTTGCTGAGCGCTTCCGCTTGTAAGGATAGCATCAAGCGATTGGCTGCTTGCCTCTCAGCTTCCCTTTCTTCTGCCGTTTGACGTCTGTAACAAGAAGAATCGTTGTATAAGAGAAGAATAGCTAGCGAGATAGCATCCGCCCCGCCAGGCATTCCGCCTGCCTGGCTGGAAGATTTACCCTTGTCCGCTAAGAAGTTGATACTATAAAATTAAGTAGAACAAGTCTAAACACACAATAAAATATATTTTATCGACGCTACCAATATATCACAGGTTAATTAAAGCCAGTATCACATGTAAACAGGCCAGTATGGTTAGTTCCACGGACACTAATGGGCATCGTGAATTATTCAGCATATATTCTGAGTCGGGCCGGTAAATTATTTAATTTGGATAATCAGTTCCGTTCTTATGGTAATATGACGCTGATATAAGTAAATGGATGTTGAAATACTATTAAATTTTAATTTAATCCTAATTTGCACATGGGTACATAAATCTTACTAAAAAAAATCGAATTGAGAACCTCCTCCTTTTTTTGAAGTCAGTTAAAAAGTATCTTTTGTATGTAGTTTTGAATAAATAATTATGACTTCCTTATGACGTCCTATAAAATATGTTACTCATTTCATTGTTACACGGTATATATGTAATATGGAATGAAGCTAGGCGTTTACCATATACTTAAAACTTACTAGCTAGTATTTTTTTATTTTTTTTATTATTACATTATAGGCAAGTATTTGATCTCGATCTCACCTGATGGTAAGTGACGATGAGATCTACGATGGAGCATACTTGCCTAGGTAGGAAGGCGGCAGTAGATCGAGACGCTACATTCACTAGGCACATGCAGCGCAACTGATCTGACCCGCCATCCATGAATGGCAACACCGAACATCATGCCGGAACACGGCTACCTTTATACCTTTGCGATTACAACTGATTTTCGCTACGCGATAGAATCAGAATAAAGAAATCCCAAAGATCCGCTGTAGTAGCTAGAATAGCTCGGAGTATTGCAAAGTTGAAGTGGCCGTGGGCGGGGCACATAGCTCGCTGTACCGATGGCAGTTGGGGCAGAATGATTCTAGAATAGCCATGAACTAGACGTGTGGATGGCTCCTCATGAAGACTACGATTACGTCACACGCACCCCAGGATGTTGGTAAATCTGATTGACGGAGGACTATGATGAGTCGACATCATTTGTCACCAGACACGAACGTCTTTCGGCTGATGAATGGACACATTAAATATATTTTCCAACATCGCTAATTAAACTCCATCTTTAATTAAACAAACAGTAGATAACTGGTTGATGCAAAGTGCTGACATTAAAACAATTATCGTTAGTGGACCGCCCACAGTTTTCAACGGATAGTTCAGTTCGTACGTAAATAATACATGAGGTTTAGGATTGTGACGGTTCGGGGTTCGTTAACTGATTTATGTCAATTAGTCAAATCTAAATGGTGACAGGCAAATTAGTTGAGGCATAAGTTGGTTGGGTTTTAGAGTGAGGCTGTGAAGTAATCAATTGGAGATACTAATAAAATCAATAGTACGGGACAGACAATTAAATTTAAACACTATTTAGGAAAGTTATAAAGTTGTTAAGTTTGTTTTAATATTGTAATGTTTTAAGTGTTAACTGAATACTTTTTTACATTAGTATTGTTTTGCGGATGCATATATTAATTCCGGCCCTAACACTCGTGACAGACAGATCTCGACTAACATCGTAGAGGGTCCAGTGTTGCTGGCTTCTTTAATTATCGATCAACGTCTTTGGACTATAATTAAAAAAAGTTCACAAGCCGAGGGTCAGTGGTGGGTTCCTCTTCCCCCATTTGTTTAACAATCGATTTCCGCCGAGTATCGCCTAGTTCTATCAATTATATTTATGTGTTAATTTTATTTTATTTTATTTTATTTGGATAACAAACAATTACATAATTAGGCTAAGGATTACATTGTTTCGTATAGACATCTAAATTATTATGTAACCAGCACCGTTATCCACAGAGTAAACTAAATAGAAAAAGAACACTACAAATTATATTTATCACAAGACAGAGAGCAAATCACTTGGTTATTGGTCCGAAAGACCTTTCAAGACAGAAATTACAGACCCTTTGAATTGAAGTGAGGTTAGATTGAATATATCTATGTTTGTGAAATTATCATTATAATTTTTCATCATACGCCTAAGAGGCGCTCTCTCACCCGCAATTGTTTTACAAAGCTTTGGGAAAAACAACTTGTGTGTGTAAATGTTGCGTATGCGCAGTGACTTACTTGGTATACGTATGTAAATTTGATTAGTTAGTTGATTGGAGTCAAATTCTCCGCGACAAACTTTAAAGAGAAACACAAGGTCATGCAGTATCCTTCTGGCTTTTAAAGACGACAAGCAAAATTTTTTAAGTAGAATTGTGTAGGGGGCCTTAGAACGAAAACATGTATAGTTTACCCTATGAAGAAATTTACGCTGCACTCTTTCTCATAAATCATTGTATTTTTGATAATGAGGATTCCACACCGGTACAGCATATTCAAGTTGGGATCTTATCAATGACTTATATAGCAGTATATATGTATCAGGCTTCTTAAACTGTTTAAGTGACCTCATTACAAATCCGTACATCCTAAAGGCATTATTTATAATATTGTTGACATGTAGGTCGAAGTGGAGTTTACAATCGAGCATTATGCCAAGATCTTTAATAAGCTGTGTTTTATTAAGAGCGCTGGCGTTGATATGATAATGTTGATGTTAATGTTCTATAAGTAGCTAGTGTCAATGATGCAACATTATAACAGCGTGATGTTTTGTAAAACTCAACTAGTACGTTCTATAATCCTCGGCCCACCCAGACAACCTTCAATGAATTTGTCCTTCTGGTAACACTGTTATAAGAGGTCCTAGTCTATACCTATTTTTCCCATAAAGACTGACATGGATATTGAAAACAAGAAGCCTTCTGAACTATAAGGACAATCTTAAGTAAAATATAAACCTAAAAGCACGTCTCCCAACAATCTTATTTGCGACTTCATTACATCCTTACTATCTTAACAAGTCATACGCAATCTCATTAGATAGTGTTACAGCTTCATTTGAGGTTGGTTCAGTTGATCCGGAGTCAAGTACGCGGGCCGATGCGATAATTCCGCGAGGAGACCCACTTAACATAGAGACTCGGTACTTGCATTATTTATGCAACAACTCGCCGCACAACTGGTCCGGACTTGTGTCGGGTCCTTTGTTTATCGAGCGAATTTATGGCTTCATTTTGTACGATTATACAGGGTATATGTGGCTTTATACCGAAAACTGATGAGCTTTTGTTTATAGACCCCCAGAGTTGATTTTACGCAGATATTTTCATGAATATACGCATATTTTTTAATTTATTTTAGCTCCAAATCATGATAGACAAAAAACGTAATTACCAATTTTGTCCTAAAACTGCAATGTAAATAAAAGCTCGGTGCGCTCGAGCACATTTCTCACTCGCATCCGTTGGATATCGCACAGAGCGTTGCGTTATAATCATGGGACTTATAATACATTGCGTGCCCACCAATTACAACATGTAACCCATGACATTCGACAAAAATGATTTCTATAATTTTTAATATAGGCATTGAGTGTAAACTTTGACATATATATTTTCTTTTAATGTCATGGAAATAAAAGAGGCTTATAAAAAAGGCATACCACCCGCCCGACTGGAAGATCTTCCATTTTTCGCTAAACTAACTACTAACTAACTTATTTCAATTAAAATAAATCATTTTGCAATCCACTGAGACCTTTAAAACTACGAGAATTACCTAAGGCCACAGAGTAACAAAGATTTTTACAATATTAAACAGTGTCTTCAACACGAAGAAGATAGATAAATCGCTAGACCGTCGTTTCGCCTTGAATAATCCCGTAATGACAGATGCCACCGCAGCGAGGCAACCGCAACCCAAACTTGGACTGGTTGCCCAACGGATCGTGGACCGAGATTATTTAGGGCATTCGTTACAGAAATTCAAGAAATGGAAGTGATGTAACATTTTGTTTTCAATTAAATCTTGCAACAGTTTAAGTCATATAGGAGGTGCATTATTGAAAATGTAAGAAAACGGGAGGCTTTAATATTTGGGATTGTGACTAAAAGACTTATGAGAAGTATAATATATACTACTTTCATCGTGCGAACTGCCAAGGAATGGAACGTGCTACCGGCGCCTTTGTTCCCCGTTGACTTCAATCTGGGTGTTTTCAAGTCGAGAGTGAACAGGTACCTTCTAGGCAAGTATGCTCCATCGAGGATCTCATCGCCACTTACCATCAGATGCGATCGAGATACTTGCCTATAATGTAAAATAAAAAAAAATTGGCCGATGACAACTATAGCGACGGTCGGTCGAGCATCGACAATGTATTTTTTTTGTATTGTTTTTTTTTTCAATTAATTAGCGTGACGATGATTCTGCCACTTTGGATATAGTATCATAGTAGTTGAAGGCACAATAGTGATGTATTGATTATATATACTAGTACAATACACTAGTGAACCGCACCCAAATCAGTTAAGCCGTTTCTGAGGTTACCGTGCACAAACGTACATACAAACAGATAATCAGGCAAAAATTGTAACAATAATTGTTTTGGAGTACATTTCTGTCTGCTATGCCAGGCAAAATCAAGAGGGAGGACGGTTGGTCTGAACGAGGCTTTTCTTTTCGCAAATTATGTAAAGTCCGCTTACCACATCTAAAATGGAACTAAATCCGTGTGGAATGACAGGTACGTACTTAAAGCCACAACTTAACTTTGTGGCCTCTACTTAAAAGGGGTGAACACACTTTGGGTAAATGATACTCTGTTTTTAAAATATTAATGCAGTAATGTATCGGACTTCGTGAACTTTAGCTGTTAGCTACTGAAGAATGATATTTCTGAACGCAGCTGTTTTAGAATACATTGTATGTTAATTGTTGGCTTAGAAAGTGTGTCTTTAAGATGCTAACGTTTTTTAATTAGGTTGATTATTGAAGTTATAGATGTATTACTACTACTTATACTAATTAGCCGTGTATTGACGGACCGCGCTGTCTAAGCCGCTTATTTCTATCGCTGTCTCAAATTCCGCAGTTGAAACTGTTGTAAATATAAACAGGCCATTATAGCGAATATTATTACTTATTAAACTAATTGGAACGATTTTTTTATTACATTATAGGCAAGTATTTGATCTCGATCTCACCTGATGGTAAGTGACGATGAGATCTACGATGGAGCATACTTGCCTAGGTAGGAAGGCGGCAGTAGATCGAGACGCTACATTCACTAGGCACATGCAGCGCAGCTGATCTGACCCGCCATCCATGATGCGGATAACGGTTACATAATGCACAAAGTTGACGAAGTGTGTGACATTATTTTATTTGACATTTTATTCCGTTACCACCAGCCAGTGTTGGTGGTGAGCATCCAACCTCCGCAATAGAAACTCAAATATGTTTGCAAATGGGTTTTAAAAATAAACACCTAAGTATATTATTTTGAGCCGAACTCCTCACAGTAATTAGCACCGACCATTCTTGTGCCATTTGTCCTTAAAAAAACTAAAACCTTTGTCAGTATTGGCATATAAAATGATCAAGCTCATATCCTGCTTCTGTTTAAAAAAAACGTCCACAATTTTTAAAAATAAATTCCAAGCTAACCATCCTATAATTATAATAAAGGCCGTTGCACACCAATGATCACTTAAGACTTAATCATCGTTAAGTACATCGACAACACTATCGGTTTGTCGAAAAATATTCAATTACGATAAAACCTTTATATAATTGAGACTCTTAACAACATTCGCGATAATATGCGCTCGGCTTTTAAAAGCTTTTTGTTTGATCTATAAAAAAAGTTGATTACGCAATCATTTAACAGCGAAATATACTTTAATGTGTTCATTATAAAGGTTATCTTAAGTGAATTTATAAGTTGGTGGCATTACATGCAAATTAATGTTAAGGGCAGAGGTAGAATTTTATGGTATCTTTAATTAAACGATATATGAGCCATGGCGGTTATATGGAGGTGCTGAGTTTTATCTTTCGACGATAGTCCAACAGCGTAAGTTTTTGATTATCCCTCGGGAACCCATCCATTTTCCCGGATAGGAGTATTAAATAACACCTATAATTGTGACGGGTTATAAGTACAAGATCAATGCCCTAAGCGCTGATCAATTTACTTTAAATTTAATTGCAATGGGATCGCAATGATTACTTGACAGATTTTACCTGCACCTATTAAGAATGCTAGAAGTAACAATAAAAATTCCATTGACATGTGGTAATATAATTTCGGCAGTGATAGCCAAGTAGATGGAACGTTTGGCTCGGTAACGAGGATTGCAGATTCAAACCCCGGCTTGCACCTCTGGCATTTCTTGAATTCATGTGCGAATCTTATTTCCAACCATGATTATCACATGCTAAACGGTGAAGGAAAACATCGTGAGGAAACCTGCATGTCAGAGAGAACCCCTCGCAAGACGTGTGAAGTACCCGCCCACCCTGGGTCAGCGTGGTGGACTATGGCCAAGTCCTCGCAATAATGGAAGGCCCGTGCCTAACAATAGGACATTAAAAGGGCTGGCTTATTTATTTTTATTTTTTACATAATTTAAAAAATATATTCACATGAAATTACGACTTAATTACAATAGCGGTAAGATATAAACAAAGCTAGATATTACAGATATTGACAAATAGGGTGTTATACAATCCTGTCAAAATTCTTAGGATGTCTCTGACAAACACTTAGATGTCCATACCATAAACAAAGGCCTAATTATCCACTTAAAACGAGGAAAGTCTAGCCACAACTCACATTTCATTCAAAATGATGCACAAATGAATATAAAGTTAATTCATTCGTTGAATTCAAACTTCAGACTGATATACGACCACCCTGTATAACCGTCGACAAATTAACAAAGACCTCTATCCCCTCGTGATGTTAATGAGTAAAGGCGCGCTTGTGTTGACTTTTGAGAGGTCCAACTACGCTTGTCGGTGAGATAATGAATGATTGAACAAAGAGTTAAGTCTATTATAACGTTGGAAGAACTTTATTAGAACGGCTAATGCACGAGGTGTGCTATACTTAGTGATGTGCCTGGAAATATCGATAACGGTGTTGGTTGCTACCCTATTTTTATCCGACATAATTATTATTTATCGCATACTCAATACACCAACATTTTGTTACAATAAACATTTAAGTAAATAATTTACTCAGCCACACAGAATTATAAAAAAGAAAACAATTATAAGAGCACAAAAGAAGGCTAAGCTGATTGGGTACGGGTGGTCGTTAATTGTGTAATAAAACACAGAGCACTTCAATCATTATTTATTTACATGAAAATCGTAAATCGGAATGATATAAAATAAAACTCTGCCTTATCTCTTAATTTAAATTCAAATAAAACCATTCTATAAATGTCTTATAATTTTATTCATATAAATTCTTTATCGACAAATTTTATCGACACCACACATCACCGCGCCAATCTCTCGAGTGCCCGAGTTAAGACCGCGTCTTTATAATTAGATCAAGTGGGGTACAATTAAACATCCCTTAAATAAGCCAAACGTAGAGGGGTGGCAATTAGTAATTTCGGGCTGATTATTTTATAAGTCGCTAACGGTGGAAATTAAAATGGCGACTGGATGCGGTTGGTGTGAGTCCTCGTACACATACATAAGGTTTAAATTAACGCATTAAAATATTATACTTTATTTAATTTGCCGTCGAATGCATAGAAGTTATCACTTCTTTTAGAAAGCATGATGTAACCGTTCAATTTCTAGACGGTTTCTATCTTTACCAAACGTCATATCAGTATTGCGCACAAGAGTTTTGCTTTGCCCAGTACTAGATGACGTTCGATAAAGTTATATAGCGTCTATAAATTTGGGGGTAATGTTTTAAAGATTAGAAATTTGTTTGTTCCTCCATACCTATAACAAATGCCATCAAATGTATTCATACGTGAGGCTAGTGGAAGGTTCGCATAAAGACTCGTATGCTATATGCTACTTCTTCTTTCTTTACGTAATGAAATGCAATGAAATAAAATGGATATGAATATGGCCTCACCCGCAACTTGTCGGGCATTTTGCCAGTGTCAAGTAATTAACAGCAATATTAAATTTAATAAATACACACTATAAATAAAATAATGGATGTGACATGAAGAAATGAAAATGGCGACCAAAAAAAAAACTATATGCCATTTAGAATCTAGCTTATCTAGCGACTTTTTTTTATCTACGTTCTCTTCACTTCAGCCGGCCAGCACGGCGGTTCATCCCAACAAATTTATCCTGGCTAATTAAGATCTGCTTTATTAATTACTTTGCTCAACTCTCCGCGGTTTTCCTTATTCCATTTTATTTTTTAGAAATTATATCTGAAAATATCTTAGCGCCTAGAATGATGATGGCTAAGTGGAATTAAATAAGATGTGGTTTGATTTTACGGAAAAAGGGTGTTCAACATGAAAAAATATTTTATTTCCTTTTCTACCTACTTGAATTACCTATAGCTACCATTTTAAATAATTATTTAAGTTAAATATCGTGTATCGATTACCATGTAGATTTAGCTGGACACGAAGTATGTGTAATAGTATAAAGCGTAACAATTATTGGTAAATCTACTAAAATCGATGTGAAAGTATATAATTTGTATAGGCCTAGGGGTACATACAAATTCTTATTTTACGTTATCGGTTCGCGACCGCTTCTGAGAGGATCCCGGCCAGAAACTCAACGAGCTTGTAGTACAGGCACACATACAAACAGCACTGTCCAAGTGATACTCCTAGCTGTAGGTACATATATAACTAGTTCAAACTCGATTGCTGTCATTTTGAATAGCTTTTAAATGCCTCCTTCCCCTTTTTTTTTGCTTTCGCTGGGAAATGCATTTACACAAAAAAAGCGGGAAGGGGGTATTTAAAAGCCATTCAAAATGATAGAAATCGAGTTTGAACTAGTTATATATGTACCTACAACTCCCCCTACCCCTCCGCACCTCCTCCACCTCCACCTCAAAATTTTACAGAACAGTTACAGTTGGCGGCTGTATGCGGGGTCCATTTGTTAAATATTTTTATATTAAGCACATAAAAATAATTAAAACTGTAGCCATTTAAGTATATCTCAATAATAAAAACCAAAAAAAAATGTTTACAGTCCCCAGCTATCACAACAGTGCTATAAATCTGAGGGGCTTTTTAAAACTTCAAGACGTTGATTTTGTAAAACGCCGTAAATAATGGATAGACTGCCGGAATTTACTATTACTTTCGTTCCATTCATTTTCCACCAGATATTTTATTTCAGTTGGTTACCTATTAAAAAGGGCAATCTATACTAATATTATAAATGTGAAAGTTTGGATGGATAGATAGATGGATGGATGTTTGTTACTCTTTCACGCCCGAACGGCTGAACGGATCTGGATGGAATTTGGCACAGAGATAGATTATAGTCTGGAATAGCACATAGGCTACTTTTTATCTCGGTAAAATGTATGGTTCCCGTGGGATAGATGTTTTAATTTTTCATACTTTTTATCGCGGGTAACACCGCCGGGCGCAGCTAGTTTAAAATAAAATACAAGTCCTGTTAGAAGGAGCTATTAATTAAATTAATGTTATAATATTTTTATGTAGAAAAAAACAAATCAGCTAAGTAGTAAATTTAAATCGATTGAAAGAATTGTATCTATACTTGTAAAAATCGACATATTTGAGTGAATATCTAAAACATTGATAAACTTTGATTGTTGTGTTGTATGAGACTAACATTTTAATGATTTAATTACAATTAATTGTTGGTTAAAAATATACAATAGATTAGTGATGTCACGTAATTTCAAATCGACTAAATAAAATGTTATTAATTTAATCGTACATGTAAAATCGACTTTTTTGAAACAATACCCAAAACATTGATAATCTTTGATTGTTGTGTTGTATGAGATTAACATTTTATCGATAAAATATGATAATGAGCCATAGCGTGGTATACAAGATTAATAAATACACTTTCCTTATTCCTTAGGTGAATATAAGAAAATACGATGTGCAATAAAAATTAACTAGCATCAGACATCACCCTCCTTGGACCCTCGCCGCCATCGACAAACGGATTTGCTTCCTAATTCCTAAGGAGACAGCCTACAAGCAACAATTATACGAGACACAAGCGATATTTCGCGACACACACAAAACAAGATAACAAGTCTTTCTCAACTTTATCCCAAAACACATAGAGAGTATTATCCTTTACAACTAATACAATGCGAAATTAATTTGCAAAACAGCTTTACCCACGAAAAATAGCTTCTGCGTGGTTGACATAAGAATCGTATTCGACAAACATAGAGTTTAATTCGGGAAGTTTTAATATTCACTTATACAGGGGAAAAGAATTACGGGAAGAAAATGAAGCAGGGTGTGTAAATAAATAAACGGAACGATACGCCTAGGGCGGCCATGTTGGTAACATTACGTGTTAGAACGTGCAACGATTCCAATTCGATTTGTCGATAGTCGAACACGATTCTAGGGAAATTACTATCGACCTTTAGAATGTGTAAATAGTTTGAGGAAATTGCCTTACGATTTATTGCCCTGCTTAGTGTTGTTATTTAATTCCGTTTTTTAATCTACTAAGTTGGTAGTTAGTCGAGTACACTCAAATCGTGAAGACTGTGTAATAGTTATCTTATAATCAACAGCGTCCATATTAGATAGATATCTGTAAATATGATATTTTAAATATAAGCATTCCCGGAACAAAATAAAAAAATCACGAAAACTTTTTAGAGTGAAATATCGTTAACCGATATTTACAAATGTATGGTATCAAACTAAGCAGCGCTGGAAATGTGGCTAACATTACAATGCACTAAATACAACCCCAGTAAGGCCCAGACGACATAAAATGACGTGAAACTTATCACCAAATACATATGTTCCAAATAAACTGAGATTAAAACCACCTTAGTAGTCAAAAAGAAACAAAGACAAAAAAAAACAAGTGGCAATACCGTCGAAGCGTTCTAATCATTAATTTATAAAACACCAACTAGCACAGTACAACGCTTATCCGAGACGAGACACGCATAAAAATAACGTTAAAACAACGTTAAAACGCGCGTAAAAGTCACAAAAATAGGCAATAAACCAAACAAACGGGTACAATACATGTAAAAAGTCGAATGCGCGTCTTTTCCACCGCAGTTAATAATTGATGCCTCAAACTGCCGAGTTGTGTTCCTCATACAATATTTATCTCCCTAGCTACCCCATGTTACCGCCTGCTTGATGTTCCGTACATATGTATAAATAGTACGTCCACTTAACCGCCTCTCTCTAACTTTTGTTATAGCAATTTGGATTGCTTTGGGGAGCGAATTGATTGGGTGTACGCATGGAAATATTGTTCCGTTCGTGGCGCAATAAAAATAATTATACTAATTCGTTATTCACGCCATGTCTTGTAAAATTGTACGACTGATATTTACATAAAAGTTTTCTTTGGTGGTCCGATTATATCCCTTAATAGCCTAGAGTTTCAATTTTGATACCAATCTTTTAAACCGAGTGTTCACATTATTATTAGTTTTTTTATAGGTTGGCTGTACGTATTTTACTGTTGTATAATATTATTTCCAACGAAATTAAAAAAAAATCAAATGTCATTATTATTAAACACAATAACATTAAACACAGTAATATTAAAAATAAATCACTTTCGTAAATCAGGCTACTAAGGGATATTATAAGCTGTAAATAAAATTGTGTAAAATATTTTTAGAAGTTAACGAATAGGTTATAGCGATCATATTTGTGTATACAATAATTGTGTAAATATTGTGAAAAAAATATTTTAAAATATGAAGTTCCTCAAGTGATTGAGTCCTTTATTAAATTATCTGAGAATTTAAATAATGTATTTACTTAATAATGTATATTTTTGTTCGTAATTGTTAACATTAGAACCTATTGTAAGAACTCTCAAAATATTCTACGCATCTTTTGTTATACCTTATTAAAAAATAAATTAAATTATTACCAATGCAAAAAAATATTATAATACTCATTTATTTTATACATAATCGTGATCAGTATGATCTACTTATAAACTTCTAAAAAGAAATACACAATGTTTGTAACAACTTTTTGTTTTTATTGATTCGATTCGAATTACTGTGTAATGTATTACGAAGATAAACTTTGTATGAGTCGAGGATGTCAAACGTCTGATAAATTATATTATTCGGATAGGTAGCTATAATTTAAAGTGATGCATTATTCGTGCTTAGAACACGTATCTTCAATTCGTGTACAATTAATTTTGAATATAGAAATCGAATTACATAAGAATCGACTAACAATAAAATCGATAGTTTAATTTATGAGTTTGTCACATCCTTATCGGTGTCTACAACGGGTAATCGATGTAAAGGCTCAGTTCGTAATGTATGAAGCCGAACCATTGTTCATGAATGAATTTAAAACGATTACTTATTGCATTGTGGCTGAGAGGTGTAATTTATTGCGTGTTATGTATAATTTTAAGTGTTATTTGCTGCATATCTGTACATATAATAGAAATGTATATTATCGCTGTCTGTACATGGAAGGCATATAAAAAGGAAACTATAATTAGGGGCCGTTATTAACGCAATAGAAGCCGAAACAAAGGTTGTTAGAATTTGTCGGTTTGTCTGTGCGTTTGTCGACTTGCGACTAATCTCCGAAACGGTTTATTTTATTTGGGCGGGGTTTTCACTATATTGTGGTAAGATTCACTTAAAATATAGTGTTTGTTTTATCAGTTCATAAATAAAAAAAAGTTATATCGATTTAAAGACGCTGATGAAATCGCAGGCAACAGCTACCAATACATAATTTGTTCACAGAATTTGCCAATTAACGTGAGTTGTAAATAAATATAATAGAGGGGTCACATTCACGGATATTTCGTCGTAGAATAGTTTTTTAGGGGAAAAGGGAAGATTTTCCAGCCAGGACTGGACTTTGATGATTGTTGAATTCTCCAATTCTTAACCCGACTTCAAAAAGGAGGAGGTTCTCTAGTCGGTTGTATTTTTTTTTATGTTTGTTACCTCATATCTCCGTCATTTATGAATCAATTTAGAAAATTATTTTTTATTCCTTTATGTGTTCATTATTGTTTTATCCTCACCCGCCATATTTATTTAGATAGCTACTGTCAAATAATAGTTCATCTTTAGAGGATATTTCAGCCCGGTAGCCCAATATTTTTTTAAGTACATCCTTCGTCGAAATTCAGATAATGTGAGACCATTTGTCATAGATAAAATGCCACTTCATTTAATTTATGTCTCCAGTATCTATTATTGGGATATGTAAATCATTTCAATGAATTGATTTGTGGGGACCATTCTGATAGAACGGAGTGGTAGTGGCATGATGTCTTAGAACCTGAGCTTAAATTAAAAAAAAGTTTAAGTGTCAAGTGAAATTTTATAATAAGTATATAAATCATTCAATCCTTGAGATTATTTTACTTTAGAGGCAGGAAGACTTAAAATCGTTTTATAGCACTATAACATTAAAGATTGCTCGGTAAGGAACCCGAAAAATAAATAAACAACCATTTTCTTTTATTTTCTTCACAAAATGAAATTCGAAGAAATAAAATGGAATAAGATAAAGTGTGGCGTTATCCACAAATTAATTAATATTTTGCCAGTGGCAAGCATTTTAAAGCAATAACAAAAACAATAAATACAATATGGATGAAGACATGAAAAGATGAAAATGACGTGTTCAAACAAAGCACGAACGAAATGCACAAAAAAAAAACAATAATACAAGGTAAGAATTCCAAATTCAAAACTGCGAGACAATGCAACGAGGTGCGTTCCGAAGTCGTGTGTTGGTGGCATCACAACCGATTACGTTCTAATGGACAAGCGCTGTTTGTGTTCGGTACTGATAACGATTGCTCGATACGCACGGCGCCAAGCCACTGATTTTATTATAATAAAACAAAAAAAAAATACTGCCCGGGCACTCACGGCCGATGTTCGTGATCTACTGACTGATATTGGGACTTTATTTTCTACTTTACAATCATTGTATTAACGATTGTGTTTCAAAACGTACCTAATTCGCAATTTCTTAAGAAGTAAGAAAGTAATTTTATTCACGGTGTTGTTTACTTTGCGAGATCCTCCCTATCTGGTTCAAATCTGCCCATGGATGTACTACTCTTGTAAAAGGATTGATCACTGTTGCATGAAAAACGAATCGAGCGAGAGCCTCCAAACGGTAGTGTGTCCCTTTCTACAGGACGAAGAAGGAGAAGAGAAATACAAATACACAATTACATCGGAGGCGTCCATTATATTTAGCTCGTTTTTCTGGCTACGAAATATTAAAGAAAACCATCTAAACTATTGAAATATATAATGAAAAAAATTTCATGTTTAAATTATACTTATGTGTCGAAGTGAAGATGCCTAAATATCCAACGTTAGAACAAAATGGTTTACACAAATTTGCATTCCGCAAAAATACAAACGGTTGGCGCAGTTACCGATGTTGGATGTAGTTCTGTACATGTTGAAATATAACTAATTTTACGGATTTTATCGCGTTTATTATACGATTTTTACGTTCCCGACGTTTCGTCTGCTTTACAGCAACCATGCTCACAGGAGGACTGAGGTGGTTGACGTCCTAATGTCATAGTTTGAACTGGCGTACCCTCGGGGTATTTATAGTTGTTGCTTGCGGTTCGATCTATGCAGAAAGTGCTCACAGTGTCTTGAGGTCTTGCAATGGTGAGCATCCCAATATAACGCGATAAAATCCATAAAATTAGTTTTATTTTAATGTGTAGTATTCGCGTAAATATAAGAAATCTAGTTCTGTACATGGTATTAAAAAAAATGGCTGATAAAGTAGGTTACTAACACCCAAAATACAGCATGAATTTTCACTTTTAAAGCCTCCAAAGCAACGCATTAGTGTTCTGTTTCGGTCGATTTATCTCGCGTCTCTTTGTATTAACCGTCTGTGTTAATGGGTATCTTATCTTCGGCTCCTTGTTTTTGCTCTGCGTGTTATTAAAAGTAGGGCTATCTGTTAACGAGGTTCGACGCGGCTATACCATGATAGGATTTATAATATTTTGATTAATTCAAAAACCGAATGCTTTTGACGCGCTCGCAAGATGTTTGGAATTTATATATTCATTTGTTTTTTAATTCATTTAAGAGTTTATGGCTGATAATTATTAATGTAAATAACTAACTTGTACCTGTGAAACTGTACAAGATTTTATTTTTATATCACTGCTCGAAAAAAAAACGATTGTTCCAATGAAAATTTGGTTCCGGATTTTCTGTAGAAACAAAACCGTTAGTGTTTTTAGTTACTAGGTGTACGTTTAAATTAAGAATGGAGCTGTTGAAATTGCATTTTGTCCTGCCATCCCTTATTTTCTTTCGCAAATAGAACTTGTATACCACAAGATAAAATGGCACTGAGAGTCGCGATTCCTTTTTTATAGGCACGTTTTGGTCCTTTTAAAATCAAATCCACAGACAACATGACACGGTTTTAAAATTCCAACCATGGACTCACTACATTTTTAACAGGACTGAACACTGTTGTATAAAAAAAATACCGAGTGCTCCAAATAGATGTCTGTCTTTATATTAGGCCGTATGGCGTTGTTGGTTTTGTAGAAGAGAGAATAGCAGAGAAGGGAGAAGAAAGATAAGAATGACACAGTCCATACAAAGGCGACAAAAGAGTTAAAGAAAATCAGACCTTAAACTGTTAACATAAACTATAATATCATATTGATAAAAAAATTAAGTGCATGTTCCTGTTAGTAGTAGTACATCCAAGATGCTAACACATCAATACCATGTTTACGCGGCAAAGGAATTTTGGGTTCGGCCGCATTTTACTGTTTCAACCGGGCATTCGAAATAAAAGACTCATTTAAAAGGAGATTACGATAAAGCACTTTCGATTTATGTGAAGGTTTGTGAGATATTTAATACTGAGTTAGAATTACCCGTCGCGAACTGATACTAAACCATTCTGATTATGATTCGATTCGGTACAAAAAAAAACAAAATGGCGAAAAGAGACCACAGGACTTTTTGGCGCGAAGTTGAACCGTGAAGTTGTCAATTTCGTTTTTTTTTCCATAAAATGTGTTTCTTTAATAAATTAGATGGAATATTAGTGGGATATTAACCATTGTGTGTTAATAAACGTGCACGAGTGAAGGAAATTTAAATAAAATAATATAGCTTGATTTTTCAAGTTCTGCCAAGATGTCCCGTAAATATTCAGTAAAGTATCCACAGCTTTACTGATAGGGGTAGGGGATTAATTTCATCATCATCATCGTCATCTAAATTATCATTAGCATCGGGAGTACTTATAATTAAAAAAAAATAAAGACTTAGTCGTCACTGGCATAAAGGGATCTATTTTGTAGCCGATTGCCAACCTAAACAAAAAAAAAATAGAATAGGTGACCACAGTTTTATTGTGGAAAGAAATGATTAATTATCATCATCATCATTTTATCATGGGCACATAAACAGGTAATTACTTTATACCGCAAAATAAATTTTACTCAACCCGGTATTAAGTATCAAACGACCAAAAATTATCTGAGGTTATGGATGACTTTAAAATTTATTGCCAAGCAAATGTCGCTATAAATTTTAATACAGCGTCAGCTAAAAGCACTTAGAGAACACGTGTACGCTCAATGATTGAACGATTTCGAATTAATTTATTATATTTATCGCCATTTAATTAATGGTATTTATACTTAATTATTTTAAAGTCTATAACGAGCATGCTTGTTAGCTAGCATTCCCCACTTTGTACGCGTTTCCAAACAGGCTAAAAAGTATCAGACATATGGACTCGGGCTATAAGCTGTCACCATGCCAAAATTCAACAATATCCGTTCAGTAGTTTTTGGTGATGTGTGAACATACATAATTATAATGCTCATAGGGATTTTTATTCGTTAATAAGCTTCCATATAGCTTCCATATAGCTTGCATGACGACCGTTGCAGCGCTAAGATGTATACTATTGGTGATATTAGAATCGGTGCTCCAACTGGAATGTCCCGTAAATTGAATACCGTCCTTTTATTATAAGTACCGATCATAATATAATTTAATTTAAATCATTCAATAAATTTAATATTCTCATAACATCACTTTTTTTTTATTTATTTTTTATTACATTATAGGCAAGTATACTTTCAATGCAAAACCTTTAATTGTCATAGGAAATCTTTACATATAATAAAAATGTACCTGATCGCTGTCTGTACATGGAAGTTATAAAAGAAAGCTATTATTCGGGGCCTTTGTCAATGCATTAGAACCCAAAATTATGATTGCTAGAATTTTTGTCTGTGCGTTTGTTCGCCCTTAGCTCAGAAACAGCTTAACCGGATGCGGTGTTTACTAATATTTTGTGGTTAGCTTCACTTAAAATTGAGTATTTGTTTTATTCCAGTTCATTAATAAAAAAGTTTTATCAATTTAAAGAATCATGTCGATTAAAATGCTATAAAATAACTGTTCAGTTGAATTGGCTGAAACATTCGTTAAATTCTGGGAAAACCCAAAAACTGAAGCTCACGCGAAGTACTCACGAGAGTACTAAATACCTCAAAGAAGGTGAACACGGTGTTTATAAACGAAAGTCCACGCGGACAAAGTCGCGGGCACCAGCTAGTACCGTAATAAAGCGACATTTTACGTAAAACACGCTATTCAAAATTTTTACGATATATAATTAAAACAAAATACTCCACCGGTCCTATCTTTAGTGCTACAACTACTTAAGTTTTTATAATCCAACACTATTAAGGGGGTAGAAGTGGCCATCTTATGTAGACCCCTACATGATTATGCGGTTCAGGTACCAAGAGGTCCAGTGAATTAAACATTAGAACATTATTTCTGGTTATCTTAACGATATACATGCTAAAGTAATGTTGACGCCTTCACTTAAGTAATTACAAGTATTTTAAGTGTAAATATAAGTAGTGTCATAAACTATTAAAATATTGTCTATGATGCCGCTATGACATAAAATGAGGGAAATATTGCTTAAAATTAAGACAGCTATAATGGGTACATTTTTACTCAGCGACCTAAATAGCCGAGGGATTCAATTTTAAGCCGCCTCCTGATTACGTAACTTGCAATTGCCTAGCGATACCAGTAATCGCGCAATATTTGCTTTCAAATTGCTAATTCGTATTACGTAGCGCTGCGACGTCATACAAATCTGCGTTTTGAAAGCGATTATTGCGTGATTATTGCTGTCGCTTTTCTTTCGCTAAGCTTGACAAGATACGTAATCGGGGGGCCGATCTCATTTTCGTAAATAGAATTGTTGTATGCATTTAATATCAATCATTTTGTGTATTTCTATCCACTAATTAGTCGATTGAAACACGCGAGACGATTGAAACAGGCTTGCAAATAGAATTACAACACTGTTGCAAATTTGTTTCAATAATTTATTGTATTTCTACCGACTAATTTAGTCGATAGAAACATACGAAATGATTGAAACAGGGTTATATAATATCCCTGCAGAGCAAATTTAGCTTTAGATTTCTGAAAATATATTAGGATTGGTTTAAGTCTGCAATAAATCAATTTAAATCGTACGGTACTAGGATTACAGTAATAATATATTTAGCACATTTTATATCGCCTCTATGCCGAAGGGCAGTGCTGGATTAAGACGGCGCTGGCCCGTAGCAAATGCGAATAAAAGGTGTTACTCTAGGTATAATGTTTACTCTAGGTATTAATGTCCGCCCAGTGCGGGTTGGCGGACTTCACACGCTATTCGAGGGGTTCTCTCAGACATGCAGGTTTCCTCCCGATGTTTTTCGTCACCGTTTAGCAAGTGATAAACATGGTTGAAAATGAGATTCGCATATGAACTCCAGAAACCTCACTAAATATTTACACCAGAAAAATAAAAAAAACCCGGAGGTGCGAGCCGGGTTTGGAACCTGCAATCCTCTTTACCAAGGCTACAAGCGTTCTACCAAATTTGCTATCACTGCTTTTTACTTGGCTATCACTGCGTTTTGATAATTATCACAAAAATGAAAAGGAAAAGACCTTACCTCCACTTAGTCCGTCTATTTTGGAACCACGTCTTCACCTGTGCGTCCGTCATCTTCAGAGTTTTCGCCAGGGAGGCTCTCTCGGCGGACGCGAGATACTTCTGCTTGTGGAACCGCTTCTCTAGCTCCGCTATTTGTAGCCTGGTGAACGATGTCCGTGGTTTCTTGCGTTTCGGCGGCGTGCGGTTTTGGTAAGGATGTCCGATTCGCCTCGTGATCGGGAATGATGCTGAAAATAGTAAAAAAAAATGTTAGAATACAAGCGATGTACACACAAACTGGGCCCGAGTCTGGTAACACAATCGATTCAAAATCGAACAGCAACCACATAGTAACTGACACTTATGACAGATATTGTCTGGGATATCTATCTTTCATTTTGAGAGAGCTTGTATGGCTTACATCCATGATTCAGGTATAAACATTCTTGCTCATCACGAGCACAAGATTCGCCATTGTCACTGAAAGGTCCCTGAAAAGCTTTTGTTTCCGGCACTGAAATGCTAAATTGAATAAAACACTCTATGCTGAATCTTATAACATCCTTACTCAACATGTGATAAGATGCTAGTGCCAAAAATATATATAATTTTGCTAGTTTGTATAAAAACATACTATAAATGTAACCATCAAGCTATTAAAACTATTACGACTCACGTACCAACTATATTTACATCTTATCTTTGTAATTGAAATCACGATTTAATCGTAACGAACGAAACAGTTCGGCCATTACATAAAAACTCATGAATAAATAAAAATCTCATTAAAATGCGCACTTATATTACTCATACAATATCCCTATAAGTCGTACTTATTACGGCAAGCCGTGATTACCTTCGTAGTAATCAAAGTTTTCCGTCCATAATAAATGTAAAATTACATGTTGATTATCATTCGTGGAAACTCGGCTTAAAAGACTAGCCATATACAAACCGCAAGTTATCGTCGCTTTAAAAAAAAAAGGAAGTAGTAATCGTTACAAATCGTTTCAAAGTAGCTGTTGCACGTTCTCTTTTCAAAATTACATCCAAGATGGCGGACGTAATCACGTTTTTAAAATTCGAAACTCAATAAATTACTATTTAAACGGCGCGTCGCTATTGGTCGAGCACGCTGTAATGGCCGATGTTTTCCGTAATAGATCGATTTGCATTAAATGGTCCGTGAGATGAGATCATGTTGCTTGTAAGTAACTATATTGTTTTTAATGTGGTATCAATATCGGTAAATTATTATCAACATAATTCATACGTCCACTATGGGTTATTTAAGTTATTTTATAACAACCAGAATTGCCCATTAATTGGTTCATAACTACACATAATCATTATTGTATTACTAGAAAGGACACAGCTTTTTTCACACATCACTAGCGAGAAAATGAACGATTCCTATTGGTTGTTTACATAGGTCTCCAACTTTTGACATTTACTAATTCTTTTCTTTTGACAATTGAGATGCTTAATACAGTGGCAATTCATTTTAGTAGGCACCTTATTGTTGAGACAGAAAAATAAATTAAAACGAAACCTATTACAAACTTCAACTACTTAAAATTGCAAAAAAACAAAAGCAATTTGTATAAAAATTAATGATGTTTTTCAATGTTACCGCATTTTAATGCTCACGTTTATTTTATCTAACAGTATATATTAACTATAAAAATCTATGTAATCTTTATAGCGCAATCCTTTCGAAGCTTTTAATTTTGAATTTGAATAATATAAATTATGTTCCTTTTTATGTCAATTAAACATTTTGTGGATTTATTAAAAAAACGTTGATTATTTTAATTTTTAAAACAACAATTAAACGACGCGCTCTCATTGGTGGGCCGCAAAGGTAATGGCCGCTTCACGAGACCGCGAAATAATGTAGCAATTGTTAGGAAGTACGTACTCTTTTGCTACTGAATAAGAATCAGCATCAGAATATATTATACTAATGTTAACCAAGACAGTACTTATGAATTTTTGGGGTTACTTTTTGAGGTCGAGTCACCTTCGTCCGTAGGAGAATTAAGTACCCTCAAGATACCCTACACGTGACCCTGAGTGGTGCCAACCAGGTGACAACTCTACTGGTGGTAGGCTTCGGCCGTGGCTAGTCACCACCCACTGAACAAAGCCATGTCGCCAAGCGGCCTAGCCGTGTTCCGGCATGATGTTCGGTGCTGCCATTCATGGATGGCGGGTCAGATCAGTTGCGCTGCATGTGCCTAGTGAATATAGCGTCTCTATCTACTGCCGCCTTCCTACCTAGGCAAGTATGCTCCATCGTAGATCTCATCGTCACTTACCATCAGATGAGATCGAGATCAAATACTTGCCTATAATGAAATAAAAAAATATAAAAAAAGAATCGTCAAAAATGTCACATAACACTAAACTACAACTTTACCAACCGTTCGGAATGCGGTTTATATGGAGAAATACTGGCCAGTTTTTGTGTAGTATATTGTTATGGGTATTTAAAAACAATGTATGAACGGCTAGACGGGATTGAATAGCTGAATAAAAACAAACGAACCCTAAGTATATTATATAATAGTGTCACATTGTTTTCCAATAAATGTTGTTGTTTCTCTTTCTATCTCGTTACAGGCGTGATGGTGTTTGTGTCCCTCAAATGCCTCGGCCCTATCGTGCGTGAAAACTATATAAAAACGATTAGCAACACAGTAAAACACGGTGGGCCCGCGTCACCCTCCATCACGGTGGAAAAGGGTGCGGTAATAAGATTTCCCGCTCGTAATCTGGTTAGAGCCGGTATGATTCATGTGTGCCGGGTATAGCGGCCGCAGTATGTTTACTATAACTAGGTATGGTACCAGGACTGCTTTTCGTAGATATAGTGGGTACCTACTTTTTTTATAATATTTATTTTTCCATAAGCATAACCAACCGCCCAACACGCACTTGGCCAGCGTGGTGGACTATGGCCTAATCCCCCTCGCATTGAGGGGAGGCCTGTGCCCAGCAGTGGGACATTAAAAAGTGCTGGAATTATTATATAAGCATAATTACAAATTATTTGTGTTGCGGTCCCAATGTAAGCGTAAGCTTGTATCTTGGGAACCTGGTTACGACGTAATATAAGAGACTTACAGAGGTTTTGGGTAACTTATAAATCGAAACTTAAATCTAAAAAAAAAAAAAAAAATTTGAATGACGTGGACAATGTGACGATGTTAAGCCTTAAAATTATATTAAAATAAAATAAATTCAATAAATCTAACAATAAAAATAAACAAATTAAATTAAATAAGGTGAAAATCTAATTCTGTGTGAGTGCGTGTATGTGAGTTTGTATAGTGTGTGCACTGACGTCTATAGTACAGCGATGTATATAGAGGTCGGTGAGTGTGTAGATAATACCACGCATCCAGTATATAATACTTATGTGGATATTAAACATTCATGACTCATACAAACATTCGTGTTCATCACACAAAGTTGGTCCCTTTATGTTTATTTATGTTACAGTTAGGTAACCAAAAAGTTGACCAAGATTTTTGAGTCTTACCATTCCCGAAATGACACCGCATCGGCAAAATGAATGACAATAGTGCACCTTGCCTTGCAAACGATACGAGCGAGATTCGCAAAAAACCTCTAATTACTTTGCTGTAAAGAATCATAGCTGCAACGATGAAACATAATGAGCCCTTAATTTTTAAAGCAAACGTCTAATTACGTGAATGATAATCTCCGAGAAAAATTAAAAAACAAATTAACATTGAAGGGTTTAACCGGCTGGCAACCCTTTATGATATTATCCCTGCGGGCAACCCTTCCGCCCTCAGTGTTGCCCGCTTCAGAGCAATCTCGTTTATTTGTATCACTTTATTTTATTCAAGGACAGTCGCTTGCACAAGTTATGAAAACATTACTAAAACAAATTCAAACGCTACCCAAATAGGCTTATTCCAATTTGAGTTGTGTATAAGTAGGTGTAGCGACAGGGTGCCCAGAACGCTGGCAGCATTGCCACGTTGAATGGCACACAATATACACCCTATATATAATCGCTTACTTATTGCTATATATTTCTCAGCGAACTCAAACATTTATTGCAAACTATGTGTTCATTGGTCTTACATTAGTTTTAGCACTTATGACATAGCGGCCTTCTTCAAGCATTGCAATGTTGAGGGGCTAGTTCTATCTACTAAACACGATTCTTAAATACTAGGTATAGGAACATATCAATAGAGTTGTTTTTCAA
This sequence comes from Pheosia tremula, assembly GCA_905333125.1. Classification (NCBI taxonomy): domain Eukaryota; kingdom Metazoa; phylum Arthropoda; class Insecta; order Lepidoptera; family Notodontidae; genus Pheosia; species Pheosia tremula. The sequence continues at coordinate 3,285,018 of HG995419.1, forward strand.
TGCTTATGCAATGCTTAAAATTATATAACATTATTTAGAAATTATTATTTGTATATATTTTATTATTTTGATTTTTCTCTTGTGTTTCTCGGCTATGGCCGGTATATCCTGCTAGCACGGGCCTAAGCCAAGTGCTAACCGAAATTCACTGACTATAAGTATACCGTCGTATCCTGTTAAACGAGACAAATTCCAGCTCATATTTTCATACGAAATCCGCCCCTAAAGTGCGGGAAGTGAAAAAGTAAGGACGGGAAGACGAATGCTTGACGTCTAATTGGGCGCCAACGTCACCTGGGATTAGAGGCGGGCGCTCCATCACCTCCTACACGCACATTTGTCCGCGCCTGTTAGATTTTGGCCGCTTAAACCCCACAACTGTTGTTCAAACTGAGTTCAGAGGAAGGATACGATATCAGGTTTTGTACGAAATACATTTAGTATAAAGATACTAAGATAAAAAGTGCTATGCAGACTATGAACTCTATCTATGTAATAATAAAACTGTAATTTTTCTGTGTCATTTTCGCTTTAAACATAATTATAGTAGACAATAATTTCTTACTGAGTTCGAATGCATTAAAATATGTCTGTCTATCAGTCGGTTTGCACATCACGGGAAAACTACTGGACAGATTTTAATAAAAACATAGTCATAGTTTATACTTTTTGATATGCCTACAGAGGGCACGGGTCAGTTAGGTCACCCATCAGAAGTCCGACCGAGACATCGGCCGCTTTGTCGGGCGTTTCCATCAACTAGACTATGCTATCCTGTTTTAATATTAAAAACAAGTTTCCAAAAAAACATTACCTGTCAGTAGAGGTGCAGGCCGATCAGAAAACGCTGCCACACTGTCATTTTTACTACTGATTGTTACCAAAAAAAAAGTAACCAGTCCCGATTTTTTCGGCATCAATATTCGCAACGATCGTAAATATACAATTATCGGGTTCACTGTAACACACAGAATCGAGAACTCGATTGCACCGCGCCCCCGACTGACCGGGCACAATACATTTCTCAATTACACCGGACAGTGGTACGGTACGAATGAAAAAAATCAACGGACAAAATCTCATACATATTGCACGCAACAAGCGAACACCAATTCCCACTAGTTACGGTACCAAGCGAACGGGAGTAGCCGGGTGTTGACTGATCGCGCAGCCTCGCGAGCCTCCCTCAGCTTAGATCCAAGCAATTCATATAAGTTGAAAGCAGCCGTGATAGCCAAGTGGATAGAACGCTTGCCTCGGCAACGAGGATCGCAGGTTCCCCGGCTCGCACCTCTGGGATTTTTGGATTTCATGTGTGAATCTCATTTTCAACCGTGATTATCGCTTGTTAAACGGTGAAGGAGGACATGGCGAGGAAACCGCATGTCTGAGAGAACCCCTCGAAAGACGTGTGAAGTCCGCCAAACCCACACCTGGCCAGCATGGTGGACTATAGCCTAATCCCTCCTTGCATTGAGGGGAGGCCCGTGCCCAACAGTGGGACATTTAAAGGTCTGTTATTATTATCTTGTATAAAGTTGATATAAAAGGTTAGGTTAGAGGAAAATGACATAGGACGCTCAATCGAGGTAGTGTAATCGTGTTCCTTGGCTCATGCGAGGCATGAGGCTACGCGCCTAGTCGGTACACAGCGGGTTGGGTATGAGACGGACTCATGGAAAATTCAGCGCTTGAAATGCAATCGGGATACTGGTTGCATTCTCGAACACTGCACCCGTAAAAAGGCTTCGCTTTATGATCCGGCGCTTTAAGTGCTTTTATTGCTGTCGTTTTACGAGTAGAACAAGCCTGTATAAAGTGTGAACTTACCTATATTGTTTTAGTTCCTTATGGTAATTACTGGTCAACTACTCACTAAATAAGGCCTAGTAAAATTATACAATATTATAGCTGTTACTTTACTATGTCTAAGTAATTTCCTGTTTGTTTTTTTTTTGCTTTATAGATCATGTTGTTTATGGCATGTCTTCATACAATTATGGTTAAACAAAGTGTAACAATAAAGCTTCAAATCTACTAATTCCTACGATGTTTTACTGGTTGTAGGCTTCGGCCGTGGCTAGTCACCACCCACTGAACAAAGCCATGTCGCCAAGCGTCCTAGCCGTGTTCCGGCATGATGTTCGGTGTTGCCATTCATGGATGGCGGGTCAGATCAGTTGCGCTGCATGTGCCTGGCGAATGTAGCGTCTCGATCTACTGCCGCCTTCCTACCTAGGCAAGTATGCTCCATCATAGATCTCATCGTCACTTACCATCAGGTGAGATCGAGATCAAATACTTGCCTATAATGTAATAAAAAAAAAATAAAAAAAAATGTTATATAAATTAGTAATCGATGGATTAAATCGTATTCTTATAGTTTTGTTGATACCCTGAGAGCAGAAAAACAATGTAGTTTTGTATGATCGATTTTAAAGAGACTAATTGGGCAAATACATTTTTATATATACTTAGATATACTTATAATTTCATTATCACAATTTTTAATTTTACAAAATACTATATTTTTTACAGATAGTCTAATCTTGTAGTGTATTGGCATATTTATTTTTATTCAAAACAATAGTATACAGTCTCCCTCTTGTTCATAAGACAAGACTGAAACAAACTGTTAGTTTAAACTTATGGAAATTCGACAAGTTAACCGCTTGGCGTCGCGATTGCCCGTTCGCTCATTTAGCTCATTAAAAATTTGTCGGAACTTGTCAACGACATCCCACTGGGATTACGCGCCGCCTAATTGTGAATCCCGAGTTTTGTTTAATAAGCCTTGGATGTATGATATGAGAGTATTACGAATTAAAGTTCACTGAAATTAGTATTTTTTAGGATGTAGAAAATATTATTTTGTGTATTCAAATGATTTAGAAAGTGGCATTTGACAGTTAATGTGACAAAACACAACAACAACAAGTCAAGACAAGTCTTTATAAGCACGTATACAAATGGGTTATTTAGAGCCGTGAATTAATATAAACCTACCCTATTCGCCAAGAACGAAAATTATAATTTGTCGCAATAAAATAAAATAAAAACTAAAACCAATACGAGGTACAACGGGACCTAAACCGAAATTGTCGTACGATATCAAGACTGTCACCATAAATGTGTAAATACGTAGACTATTTTTTTTTTTTTATTACATTATAGGCAAGTATTTGATCTCGATCTCACCTGATGGTAAGTGACGATGAGATCTACGATGGAGCATACTTGCCTAGGTAGGAAGGCGGCAGTAGATAAGAGACGCTACATTCACTAGGCACATGCAGCGCAACTGATCTGACCCGCCATCCATAAAGTATACGGTTAGTTTACGAATAATCTCGCACTTGACATACCGATGTAAAATGCGGACCGAGTCAAGAATTACGTATCAAACCTTACGTGAGATGTATGTTTCCTAGATCGCACGTTATCCACACACTGTTACGTTTTCCTAACCAATTAAAAATATTAAAAGCTATAAAATCGTGTGACATTTTATGCCTCAACCGCGAGCAATATCACTCGACATAAACGGGGAATCTTCTAATCTTTCTCGGGCGAAAAATATAAATTGTAATATAATATTTTATGTAGGTACCGGTCCACGTCTCCGTGGGGAGGCGCGGGGTGTTCGCGCACATATATTTACACGTTTGAAATATGGCCGACTTTATAGCCTCGCGCGTTATGGATTGGCGATAAAATATGTCAGCTCACAGCTAAGGAAGGTATGCCTAATATCTTCATTGGTGGGGAACATGTAAATGTTTTAAATGTTCGAGTTTAACATCAAAGATCTATCGAATGGAAGATCTAAGCAGACAAAACAGTTTGACCTTTAGAATTTTCGGAGTTTAAGCTTCAGATTTATAAAACTATTTCGTTCATTTACAATGGTATTACAAAGCATGAATTTTCGGAAAAATGATTAATGATGAATCCTATTAAATTGGCGAGGTAAGATTGTCTTTGTTTGACTGCTCGCTTTTACTTTGAGTACTTACCTACTTCAATCAAGTTTGGCCTAAAATTACCTAACTTAAAATCCATATCCGTAATTTATAGAAATTTCCAATGACAAAACACTTACCTTTGGCAAAATATTTAGATTGAGTAGATATGACATTTATAAGTATACTAACTTCTCTTTGTGCTGTTTTACTGACAAGAAAGTGTACAATATGCCGGAATCTAGGAACACAACTAGATTTAATGTTGGGATTTAAAAATAATTTTTATATCAAAGGTCCGACAGCAAAAAGGTCCTTAAGAAAAAGCGCAACAGTCGTTTTGTTTTTCATTCATATTAATTTTAATAATCCTTTCCCAATATAATTGATTTCAATTTCCTCATTAAACTAACACCGATGTTCAAACGCATCAACCCTATTATACCCGACCTACCCAATAGGGTAGATGGGGCGTTATTTCACACATGCAAAATTATATAGGGCATTACCCCAGAACGTATCATCGCATATTGGCTCACGTCAAATTTTCATAACGGCATAGATGCCCGCGCCTCCCCGCGGGAAATGCGGGCGAAAAGGCTTTCGAGGGGAGGGCCGGGCAATATTAGACGAGTATTTTAGTGTATCGATGATTTTGCGGCATGGTTTGAAGGGTGCGATGTTAGCTGGTGCTATATAGAGTCTGTTGATGCTAGAGCTAAGTACTTTGTTTTTTTATGTTCCTAATTTAAAAAATTAAAGCAGTAAAGTAAAAAAACTCTAACAGTAGCTACCCCACTCCTGCTGTCATCGTCTCTACGATGACAGCAGGAGTGGGGTAGAGTGTTAGAGTTTAGAATAATATTTGACAACACCTACTTACTCTATGTTACATTGAAAACGTTAGAGAAGAACTTTATCATCGTTTTATATCAAAACTGTACTCGAAACATTTTAATGTCATGGCTTCCTTGTTTATGTGGCTGAAGTTTGAACACGCCATTTTCATATTTTCATGTCACATCCATTTTTTAACCGACTTCAAAAAGGAGGAGGTTCTCAATTCGGTTGTATTTTTTTTTTTTTTTTAATTTATAATAAGTGTTTAGGGAATGTGTTATTGTTATTAATTACTTGACATTGGCACAATACCTGGGGCTCGTTGCAATTTTGCTAATATACAGACGCTTCAGTGGAGTGTCGATACTGTGTCGATTGCATGATTTCAGACATTTGGAAGTCTACTTTTTTTTTTAGACCAGAGGCTTTCCACAGGCCAGCCATTAAACTCCCATAAAACTATTTCGAATTATATACTTCAGTCGTGTATCAATATAATGTAGCTAAGTAATGATATCTACTAGTTATCTGAAGTTTCTAGCACAATGGTTGTGCATTGACACTGAAATGAGTCTCCTTCAAGACGACATTGAGGTTTTAGCAGAATAGCCAACCGTTCACTGTCATAATGGTACCTCAATAGTGTGTCGCTGGAATAGCAATTGTATGTAATTTTATTTAAATTAGCGTAATTGGGCCCCAGATAAGTTGTCGGTGAGGATCACTGCTCACCAGGTGCCAGGCAGGATAAGTTGCAGGTGAGAATTCATATCCATTTTATTTCATCGATTTAATTTCGTAAAGAAATAAGAAGATGATGTGGCTTACGTCAAGTTAACGTGGGCGTATCTACATAAAAATAATGTTATACGAATTAAAATCATAACAAAACCTTAAAAACAACACTCTATATCCACTTAACTTAATTCGAAATCGAAAAATTAAGTAATAAAATATAAAATAAATATTGAACCCACTCACAACATCGCTAGAGTTCACTTATCTCTAACTTTTATTGCATTTTTATGTCTAAAATAAGGTGATACTGTGTCTTTACGTCTTCGCTAACTGTATAATAACGCTTAAAATGCCATAAGATATTGTTTTATAGTCACAAATAAGGGTGCTTAACTGTAAAACGAACACAGAACTGTAAAGAGCTGTTTATAATCAGGCTGTTAAGTCACTGACGGCGGTAGCCAAACGGATGCAGGGTAGGAGGTCTACTAAATACTGTAGGTACGTACTTGTTTTGGTAGAAAAAACACAATTTAGACCAAATGGTTGCCGGGATGCCTATAACGATTTTTATAATATAAGCAGGCACAATGAATATGTAACCTTAATCATGGGTAGTCAGAACTCAAGATGGAAAAAAACACCAGATTCAAAAATAAAGTTCTGTTGATTATTTAATAAAATAATGATTACCTGAGTGGTAATCATTTTGATGGTTTCAGAACTCGTTGATATGTGTTATACTCAGTTGATTATATAATGAATATAATCAACCGATTATAAAATAATGGAATTGATGTTATATCATCCATGTCGTCGGCAAATGGCAAATTGAAACATAAACATGAAATTATCACAGACAATTGAAGGAATCAGCTGTTACGGGTATTAAGCCCTATCAATACACAAACTTACGACTCTTTATAATACGTGTTATAAAAAGTTGAAGTCGTAAGTTGTAGTTTAAAGTTGTAAGATAACTTTATTAACGCATCTACAGCGACTGAATAACCAAGTTATACCATCAGCGTATCGACGGATTAATAATTTAAAGCGAGCATCGGATAAGCTGATAACGGCTGTATCGTCGATAATAAGCTCTGGTGGGTTATTTTAAATCATTCGGAATCGACATCGGCAACGGATTTGAAACTTTCCGATGTTGGTGTCGCTCCCGACGAGCTTCCTGACGGAAACTTTTTGAAAAAACAATTAAGTATTGTCATCAAGATACATCGAAGATGAAGAGAATAAGAATCATATTTGGAAATTATAATAGCGATTGCGGTAATCCAGTTCGGAAGTTTTCGATTCCGTTTCCGATATCGATATCGAATGGTTTAAAATAGCCGCGCTGAATGCAGTTAGTGGATTGATATAACTAGTAATTTGATAAGCACGAGTCGTGTCATGAGCGTGTAAAGCTGCTACCCAGCTAAACTTGTTTACGTCTGATTATCTGCGGCATACATAAAAGCACCTAAAAGTGGTAGGAAAACATTTGAAAAAAAAATGCTTGGATAAGTCTCGATCAGTAAAGACGGACTTAAATGATGTAAATGATGCTATCTGGCAACACAGAATGCGGCCTATACAGGCTGATTCAGAAAGGGTAAATACTAAGCCTGGAATCTGAGCTTGAGTGATAAGCGTTTACTTGTGGCTTGATCATAGACTAAGATGTGTGTCATTCATTGGGGGAGGTCCAGCTGGCATCCAATATTATCTCAAATTCTATTTACTAAAATAAAAATAAACCCTTCACTTCAAAAAATAACCCACGATCCATAATAGGCAAAATAGTAGATAATAGCTACAAAAACTCGCCCTGTAAAACTGTGCGGTTAAATAATGACTTGGAGGCGGAAATGGCGGAGACTATTACAGAGACAAGGCTCATTACAAGCCATATTACACTGTCTATTGATTTCGCAAAGCGATCGATCGTTTTTGTTAGTATAACTGACTCGCCTTTCTAAACGGTGGAGCGGAAAAAGCGCGGTAAACATTTGTGGTGATATTTTTTTTTTCTATGAAAATTGCGGCACCTGCCTGTGAGGTATCTTGCCAGTGTAATAAAAATAGAAATGACCTGAGATAGTTTCTATGCTTGGCGCACCATCAAGTCTAAACCTTGAGCCTCCCCAATCTTCCTATTAGTAGATATCAGCGTTGGGTGCGCATTTATTGCCGTTCAACAATAAGCTGAGCTGTTGACCCTTTTGGCAAAATATCAGCGTTGTTATATATTTAATTGTGTGTAGCTATTTCATTGCCAAATAAATACTTTCTTTCTTTCTTTTCTTTCTTAGATATCTTCCTATTATAGTGGAGGCTGCTTCATTGCACTGACCGGACTTCTTGGAGGAACTTGAAAAGCCAAGTTTCACCATTTAATTTTGGAATAGAAATTGTAAATTGAATTTGCAAATACCTACAATCTTTCAAGTTTATATTCACAGGATTATAGGATCGCGGACAATGTTTTATGTTTGCTGCATAAATTTTCCGTGAGTCTGCATATATGTGTACCTACGAGCTAGGGATCTCCAGTAAATCCTTATTCCCTGGTATTACCCTACATTTGAATAATAATATTAAATTTTTAATATGAAGTTTTATTTTCTAATTGACTAAGTAAGTACTATTACTTTTAGTTCGGTAAGGTCAGGAGAAAAAATAAAAAATAAATAAATATACTTAATAATACGTCAATATACATAGGCATCCCTAATACCCTATTATAGGTGACAATCATTTCTTATTACTTAGTATAAAAATTGAAAATAAATTTATATATCATCCAGTGTTACAAACAGCCGTCGCCCGGCGCGCAAAGCGGCACAACCGCAAATCGGCGGAAACTGTGACGCGGAGATGACACGCTTCGAATCGCGCATTTTCGTATAAAGTATCATTACGGGTCCTTTATAAGTTGAGTACCTACTTAAATATACTTAATCAATTGTTAGTTATAAGCAATGCTTGTATCGTGAGTCAGAAGTTATTGTTAATGTTTTATCACCGTGTCTTTTAGTCAATAATCCATAAAGATGTAGACATGTTTTTTAACAGAAAAGTGTCGATCTTGTTTTTTGTTATTTTCTCAAATTTACATTGGGATAGTGAATTTGGGCCTCACAAGCCTCTTTACAAAACGATTCTTACAAAGCCCTCAAAGAATTGTAAAATATGGAATTTATTTGCTACTTAAATTTAAATTTGTGTAATAATAATAAAAGCTTGTCGTAGCCTGGTCTATATGTAATATTAATGCTTTTCAAATTATATTAAATCAATTTTTTATGTCTATTTTGTTGCAAAATCTAAATGGCAACTATAAAAGTATAACGATAAAAAACAAATGCAATAAATTATAAGCTATTTACTTATTTATGTATTACCAAGTGACTATAAAATTAAAGAAACACTAAAAAACCGAAGATCGAAAGTGTGTCGTCGAGGGTAGCGTACCTTATACTCAGAATTACCAGCCGGTATTCGCTGAAGGTCATACAGGTATACGCTCCTACCTCGGCACACACGGACGACGAAATTGAGGTTATGTATGAGGACATCTCAAAAGCCATACAAACCTCCGAAACATATTACACTATTGTGATGGGGGACTTCAACGCAAAGATGGGTGTACGAAGCGGTGAAGAGCTGAGAGTGGGGCAATTTGGATATGGGCAACGGAACCCTAGGGGACAACGCTTGGCCGACTTCTTGGAAAAGGAGGGACTCTTTATGATGAACTCTTTCTTCAAGAAGAGGCCAAACAGGAAATGGACTTGGATAAGTCCCGATGGTTCCGTGAGAAATGAGATTGACTTCATCATGTCGACGAAAAGACAGATATTCAGTGATGTCTCTGTGATCAACACGGTTAAAACCGGCAGTGATCACCGGTTGGTAAGAGGCACACTGAATCTTAACATCAAACTGGAAAGAAGTCGGCTGATGAGGTCTACGCTCCGCCCTACATCAGCACATATCCAAAACCCCGAAATCTTTCAGCTCGAGCTACAAAACCGCTTCGAAGGCCTAGAAATATGCGAAACTGTGAACGACCTCAATGACAGGTTCGTGGAAACTGTCCATACGGTAGGGTCAAAGTTCTTTCGGCCCCGACGTACAGATAGAACCAAAAAACTCTCGGACCAAACTCTCAAACTCATCCAAGAACGCAACGAAATGGGGTTGCAGTCTTCAACAAATTTGTCGGAATATCGGCAGCTCAACAGACGGATCTCCAAATCCCTGACCCGCGACATCCGCCGATTTAATACGGAAAGTATTAAAGAGGCTATAGCGAAGAATAAGGGATCAAAAGTATTTGAGAGAGAATTGTCTGTTGGGCAGCGACAGCTGACCAGGTTGAAGACCGACTGTGGCAACATCGTTTCGTCCAAGCCGGAGATTTTGAGAGAGGTTGAGAAGTTCTATGGACAGTTATACACGTCATCACAAGCCCCTGTTGACAGTTTAGCCGAAGACCCAAGGGCTAAACTTACCCGACACTATACCGAAGATATCCCGGACGTCAGCCTGTATGAGATTAGGATGGCTCTCAAACAGCTTAAAAACAACAAGGCACCAGGTGATGACGGAGTCACAACAGAGCTTCTGAGGGCGGGTGGAACACCAGTTCTGAAAATCCTTCAGAGGCTATTTGACTCCGTCATACACGAAGGTACGACGCCAGAAGCATGGAATAGAAGTGTGGTGGTACTGTTCTTCAAAAAAGGTGATAACACCCTATTGAAGAACTATAGACCCATCTCACTTCTGAGCCATGTTTACAAGTTGTTTTCGAGAGTCGTCACGAATCGTCTCACGCGCAGGTTCGACGAATCCCAGCCACCCGAACAAGCCGGGTTCCGAAAAGGCTTCAGTACCATAGACCACATACATACGCTGCGGCAGGTTATACAGAAGACCGAGGAGTATAACCGACCACTATGCTTAGCGTTTGTGGACTATGAGAAAGCCTTTGATTCGATCGAGACATGGGCAGTACTACAGTCCCTCCAGCGTTGCCATATTGACTACAGATATATCGAAGTGCTGAGATGTTTGTACAGAAACGCCACTATGTCGGTCCGGATCCAGGATCAGAGCTCGAATCCCATCCAGTTGCAGAAAGGTGTGAGACAGGGAGACGTCATATCTCCGAAACTGTTCACCGCTGCACTGGAAGATGTCTTCAAGCTTCTGGACTGGAAAAGGTCCGGCATCAATATTAACGGCGAGTATATCTCTCACCTTCGATTTGCAGACGATATCGTAGTCATAGCAGAGTCGCTGGAGGACCTAAGCTCAATGCTCGAAGACCTCAATAGAGTCTCCCAACAGGTGGGTCTTAAAATGAACATGGACAAGACAAAGATCATGTCGAGCGTTCATGTTCAACCCAGAACAATAGCCGTTGGGAGCTCTATTCTCGAAGTTGTGGACAAGTACATTTACCTAGGGCAGATTGTTCAGCTAGGTAGACATAACTTCGAGAAAGAGGTCAACCGTCGAATCCAACTCGGATGGGCAGCGTTCGGGAAATTGCATGATATCTTCTCGTCCAAATTACCTCAGTGTCTGAAGACAAAGGTTTACAACCAATGTGTGCTGCCAGTGATGACATATGGTGCCGAGACGTGGTCGCTGACTATGGGCCGCATAAGAAGGCTCAAGGTCGCTCAACGCGCAATGGAGAGAGCTATGCTCGGGGTTTCGCTACGCGATAGAATCAGAAATGAAGAGATCCGTAGACGAACTGGAGTAACCGACATAGCTCAAAGAATTGCCAAGTTGAAGTGGCAGTGGGCAGGGCACATAGCTCGCAGAACCGATGGCCGTTGGGGCAGAAAGGTTCTAGAATGGCGACCACGAATCGGAAGACGGAGTGTAGGACGGCCCCCCACAAGGTGGACTGATGACATCACACGCGTCGCAGGAAGCCGGTGGATGCGAGTGGCGGAGGACCGTGTTGTGTGGAAGTCGTTGGGGGAGGCCTATGTCCAGCAGTGGACGTCTATCGGCTGATTGATTGATGATTGATTGAAAAAACCGCAAATCGAATTAAAATGTTATTTGGTTTTTATAACAGTTAAAAGTATTCACTGTGAAGTTATTATTTAATCACAGTTTATGTTAATCCTATTTTAATTGCCCCATATAAATATTTTACGAACGTAAGAGAAAAGTGTTTTAGGATTTTAAAATGCTATAAAAAAAGTTTAATCGGGCAACAGAACTACATATGCGGCGCCAAACATTTTTTGTCGCTACTTAAGTATTTCCGACACACGTACGGGAACTTGGGTTCGTTTCGAGGGCCTATTGTCTCAATTACAGAGCGGACAACCACTTCCTCTTTGCCGGTGGTCGCAAAAAATATTGACGCGTGGGGATTTCGGACACCTATTTTGTTTGAATTCAAAACGTTCAAATTGTAACAGATAAAAAATCTTTGACAGATTGATTTGAATATCAGAATCAAAATATTTTATATTCATGTTCATACCACTAAGTACAGTACTTATGAATCGTCAAAAAAGTTACAAAGTGCTAAGTTACTACTTTACCACCCGTTCGGAATGCCGTTCCTATGGAGAAGAACGGGCAAGGAACTCCATGGTTGCTCTTTTTAAAAAGATCTTTTATATTTTGGAACAGTACATTGTTATAGGTATGTGAGAACAATGTAGGAACGGCTTGGCAGATTTTAGCGGCTGGTCAAAAAAAAAACTAACTCTGAGTATATATTTTCATGTTAATTGCTACATGGTTTCGTACATGTTTTTACAATAGCTGAGAAATGTCAAACATTCAAAAACTATAATATCTATAAATCTTTGTAACAAGTGTCGTTGAAAATATCAATTCTACGAAAGCAATCACACATCGGAACCCTCAAATACACAAACATTACATCCAATTGACAGTTATTAGCCCTAAATTCTTGTTCGTGAACCAATTATCCTGCGAGATTGACCAGAAAAAATGCTTGTCTCCGTGTTGTCCGGCGGGTCGGCGCGACAAATTACAAGGCGAGGCGCCTCCAATCTCGCCTCGACGGAAGGGCGAGAAAAAAAAAAACAAATAGTTCCCTAGGTGTGTGTCATCGTTTCGCACGCGAGATCGATCGAGTCGGAAGGATGCTGCCACAGGATCGTTATATTTTTTTTACGATTGTTTTCTGTATAATTTGCTGCTTGTTGACTTAACCTATTTTGATTTCTTATATTTATGCGAATATTTTTGCTATATGTTTTTTAAATCAGCCGAAACGTCGGGAACGTAAAAAACATATAATAAACGCGATAAAATCCGTAAGATTAGTTTTATTTTAACCTATTTTGTTTTCAAGTGACACTATTACTATTGATGTTGTTGAATTCATTATTATAAACGTCAAGTTTTGGTATCCGTATATACTTTTTGTATGGAGAGTTGAAAGTTTTATATACTACCCGTTAGGGGCGCTGTTCAATTCCCGCTACAAAGTTTCTAAATACGTAGACTATAAAGTAAACGGTTAGCTTACGAAAAATCTCGCACTTGAAGTAGTCACCAATGAATGCATTTAATGTGTCTTCCTAATTGGTTTTTATTTTATCTGATCATCCGTTTTGTATTATTAGATATAGGTAGGTAATTTATGTAAGCATACAATAATTAATTAATTATCATTAATATCACATAAGCTCAAAAATAGGCTTGCATCAATATGTATATAGAGTTCTATAACGATTTGAAAAGTGTTTTTACATCAATTCAACTTTATGGTTTCTTTGTGTTTCAAATTATAATTAAAATTTACAATTATAGTGAAACTAAATATGAAAATAAAAAAATAGTATGACAACAAACTGTGTATAAAAAAGACCATTGTCCGCGTGGAATGGTGGCAAGATAGTTCCTTAACCCTTAATAGCCTAGAGTTTCAATTTTGATACCAATCTTTTAAACCGAATGTTCACATTACTATTAGTTTTTTTTATAGGTTGGCTGTACGTATTTTACTGTTGTATAATATTCTTTCCAACGAAATTAAAAAAAATCAAATGTCATTATTATTAAACACAGTAACATTAAACACAGTAATATTAAAAATAAATCACTTTCGTAAATCAGGCTACTAAGGGTTAAAAAAAACATAAAACATTACGAATGTGTTGTGAAGTCAACACACATAATAGCCATAGAAAGTTATAGCTTACCGTTTAATCTATCCTTAACAATTTGATGAGCGAACGCCGCCGCCGCCGCCTGCCTCATGGGATCCATCGTGACTCCCCACGCGCCCAAAGCACCCAAAGCCCTATGGGCAGGCACTCTGACCACGCCCGGGCTACTCGAGAACCCATATCCAGCCCCTATACCCAACCCTGGTCTTAAAAGCAACCCAGAATTTGAATAAATGCCCGGAGAATGTGAAAAATTTAAAGGTAAACCAGTATTGTCTTTGCCTTCATCTTTAGCACTCTCAGATTCAGTGTCTTGATCACTACGCTCATCACTCTCCCCGGAATTGCGACGTTTGTCTATATTCTCAAACTGTTTCCCTAACAGCCGGGATATGCTGAACGGTAGGCTCACTCTGGGCTGCGTGTTAGTCATGTGTTCGTTCGGTGAATCTCGATATCTGTCATGATAGCTGTGTTCAGAGTCTCGGTCATCTGACACGATGCTTCTATCGCATTGGCCCGATAGCCTGCTGTCAGAGTCCACATTGATCTCCTCCTGGTCATCATCAGAATGCCCGGACGACATGTTTGATGGATTCAACTGCTTATTTCTCACTAACACTAAAATATTATCTTCACCGGTATGTTAAGCCGCATTCCATTTTGCAATACCACTAATGTCGAATGATTCGAATTTCGAATTGAATATGCGAAGTCGTGATCCTTATTTGAAAGGTCCGTTGGCGCGCTACGCTCGACCGCACGCGACCGTATCGATACACAGTGTATCCAAAACGGGCCAATCAGCGGTGCCCCCACCGCTTTTCGAAACGCGATAGTTTGACCGCACAAACGCCTCAACTATGCCCGTTGAGTGGAACAGTTTCCAACAAAAGCTTAATACGATTTCCAAACATAAAAACTCGTTTGGACTCACTAACTTAAACAGAACGATTCGCTCCATCCCTCTCGCAGATCGTCTCGCTTCAATTCAGTCCCCCCACTACACCATTAACGATACAATTTCGAACATCGGTGTACGAGCTTAGGGTCTAAGTTCCATAGGCAAGCGACAGCCTTTGTTACATTCTTAAAAGCCTTGTTACAAGGTAAATACCATCAAGAATGGCTAGCTGAACAGAGACAGCGTGACTTTGCGTCTATTCATTTACATAAGTCAGAGCAAGACAGCTATAGGTTTGTCAGAGGGCGTGCCCCTTGTCTTGTAACGTGCCGTTTAAATCCAGTTATGGCCTGACAAATGGTGTACATATTAAGGGGGGGCAATGTTAGGAAACTATTTTTGAATCTTTTAAGACAGTTAAATTATTTACGTTCAGCGGTCTACCGACCTATAGACAATGCACTTTATAATAAAATAGATCCCAAGTTTCATGTTACGGCCATAGATAAGTAGGGATAATGTATTGCTGAAGATAGCTGGTTTATAGTATTGTATCCGACATTCAGAGTGGCAAAGGGTGTTAGATTATGGTTTTGTGCGATACCGTTATGGTTATCCCTTGTTGCAATTGTTGATAACGATTCGATAGATACTTAACTTTAGGTTATTCTTAATTTGAATTTAGAATTACTTTTATAATCACAAAAGTGTATTATTAAAGTAAGTTTATAATTTTTATTTTTGGAGGTTCTGTTGTTTTGTCTCTGGGGTAACGTGGGCAAATTAAAAGAAAGTTTTTAAATAAATAAAAAACCTATTTTCTGCAACTTCTAGTCAACTTGTTTGGATTATAATTGGAAATTCTGACAAGCCGAGGGTCAGTGGTGGGTTTCTCTTCCACCATTTGCTTAACAATGGATTTCCGTTAAGTAGGTATCGCCTAGTTCTATCAATTATAAAAACCTACGAGTCTTTAGTCGACCGATATTACCTTACCCTTTCCACTTGGACTGCGGTCCCAGTTAAACAATCGTTTGCTTAACTGAGGGTTAATAATTGTCCGTATCTACCAATAAGTCGAAAATGATTTTTTTGACTTTGTACCATATTTTGCATAAGTCTACTTAGTCAAAAATATTGAGGTAGTGCTTATTAAAAGGTACCAAGGTACCTTTTACTGCATCCCCTGAAGTGGTGATGATCCTCCCCCTCAAAGGGGGGGGCTTTGAGATTATTTTAGTGTAACAATTAAAGGTAATTCGAATTTAAGTTTTGTTCTGAAAATTTTTTTATGAATCCTTAAAACACCATAATGATGTACCGATCTAGTTTCTTGAATTTTTTAAATAGGTAAGTCCAACTAACCCAGACTTCTGATGGGTACTTAAGTACTTACTACCTACTTATCTAAATCTTGAAAAAAAGCGAGATCAATATTTCATTATTACTTCTATAAACGGATTTGGCATTTTTTTACATTAGGTAGGTACCTACCTGCTACCTACCTAGTTCTATATTTAAATCAGAAATATTTCTTCTTCTTTTTTATAGAGTGGCAATCGACTACAAAATAGTGCAATTCTTGCCAGTATCAAGTAAAACATCTTCAGCGTCGTTTTAAATATTAGTAGATAACTCTGATTATAATAATGATAACGATATGATGATGAAGACGGAATTCATCCCCTACCCCTATCAGTAAAAATGTGGACATCTTGGGAGAACTTGAAAATTTAAGTTGTAATATTTTATTTAAATTCTCTTCACTCGTGCATGTTTATGACCTATCCCACTAATGTTGCACATTATATTATATCAAAAAAAAAAAATCTTCAAATCAACCAAATTCACAATTTCACGGTTCAACTTCCCGCCAAAAAGTCCTCATAAATACTTACATGGGTAAGTGTTTTTTATCTCAGGAAATTATTTTTTTGATTTGCCTTGGTTTCACCAGGTGGCGTTACTTTACATTTACAATTTATTATATTATTTTAAAATAGTTTCGATGGAGGAATTAACAAATAATAAAAAAAATGGTAGTTAAATTATTTATTTTTATCCAAGTAAAATATAAATTATACATTATTGTGTGGCCAAGTGAATCTATTACAGCCATCTAGTAGCGAGTAGCGAAGTCAAACAAAATCATGATCGTAGGTACGCACATTTAAGATAGATGGCACTTCATCTCAATTGTTGTTGGGGTGTGGTCGTTATTAATTACTGAAAACATATTTAATTACAGCTTCATAGTTATTACCAACTTATTATATATTTTTTAAATAATAATAATATAATATCGCCAGACGAACACACCAATTATACGGTCACACTTAACAACGCTTGTATTGTCCCGTACAATGGGACTGAGAGCGAACTCAGTTTATAATAATTGTATAGATATTAAACATCCATGACTCGGTACAAATATTGGTGCTCATCACACAAAGTTAGTCACTACCGGGAATCGAACCTGGGACGCTCGACACAGAAGGCAGGCACTACCAAATGCGCTAATCAGTCGCAATTTGAAAAAATAATGTTTTTTATCTTTGGCAGCAGATGTATAATTGAGAAGGCTCTCAGGGTAGGTAGTTACCACCGTGGAGCCTAAGGTTCGGATCTCGCCCTTGAAATTATAATTTAATTTATGTTTTTTATTCGTGTTGGTTAGATGTTATCTTACTTTCACATAAAGCACCTTCCTACCTATTCACAAAATCACTCGGCCATGAGATTGCAAAGCCAAATTAATTTTTACATACTCAATCCATTCGTGTAAATCGTGTTCCAAGTTTACTTAGGTAAATTATGATTATGTATTGTTAAAAAATATGTTATAACCTAGGTTAATAATGAATTTTATAATTATTCATTTATGCGTTTACGTTGTGATGGCAATAGCTGGTAAGTTCTACTTATAGTAAGTACTTGGGTACCTAGGTAAATTTATAAAACTAGCTAGCTGTAGGGACCTATACCTATTATAATAATTGGTCTTATATTTATTGGTTAACTAAGTACTTACCTTACTTAATAATCCTGTTTTGCTGTGATATAATTGAAATGAAATTAAACAATCAATCAAATTCATAAAAATACTTGCTAAGAAACTTTATTCCCTTTCTAAGTATGTGCTATTGCTTGCATATGAGTAGTTTTTTTTTAAATTTAGTAAATGTGATTATTTATACATATCAAAAATGTATTATTTAATTTTTTTGTCAGAGGTACAACAAAAAATAGAAGAGTCAAATGGAACACGGCATTTAGGACAGACTAGAAGAATACTCAATGGTCGTGATATTCACGATACGAGGCCCTACATGGTGAGTACCATCATTATAGACCTCTGCTGGGAATACGCCTCTCCTCGTTCATGTTCCAGTCCTGTGGTACTCTAGTCCAGCATACCGCCAAGTACAACCAGCGACCTTCTTGACCTGGGGGCTTACCATGAACTATGAATGCTACTCAAATCAGGACCTCGATGTATCTATATTGCTAATTTGTACCAACGCACTTGATAAGGGTGACATGTATTGCATGAATTAGGTTTGGAAGCAAGAACTTTATAGGTGTCTAGGCTCTCCGAGGTTCCGTCATTATCTTGTGAGATACAAAGTGTTTTCGAATTGTGTCCAATGAGTTGACACTGATCAGTTAAGTTCCATAGGTCTGATTATCAAATTCTCGCAGTAAATATCTGGATCGTGAGACATTTCTAAAGTCATCAGAGGGCGTACTCTTAATAAGTGGGTACTTCTTCTTTTCAGGTGTATTTAAGACCAGCCACGAACGCGGTTCCCAAAGCGGCGGAAACGAACTGGCTGTGTGGGGGCGCCATCATTCACGAGCGTTACATCCTGACCTCCGCCGCGTGTATTGAAGACGTCAAACAGTTCTATGTGGTCTCGGGAACGCATAGGTGAGAAAAAGGCCCACCAGCCCTCTTGAAGTCATATCAGAACCGCTTATGCTTCAGCGTTCTCTGCCCCCATCCCAGTAGAGACGACTCTGGCTGATAAGCCGTGCACTCACCAATCTAGAAGTCTCGTGTTGCTCAGTTAGGACGTGGCTCGCCTCGGATCCAAACTGAGGCGGGCTCGTGAGGCGGCGGGAGGTGAAAGCACATCTTATATTGATAAGAAGGTTTTTAAATCAAAATATCCTTTATCCTGTAAATGATAATAGGATAGGATTCCCCTCCGGACCCTATATTGGGACTTTCCTAATCATCCTCAGTAATATCTCATGAGTTTTCATCAATTTACAATGGTCTTACAAAGTATTTTTGTTTCTTAAAAATACCTATTGGTAATTTGGGCTGAAAGTTTTTCTATTACGTTCTGCCCCAGTACTATAAGTGCCATGTGATGGTTAATTCATACTTCTTATCTCAAGATGGGTCCCAGCCTCTGAAAGAAGTGACGACTGCATAAATCACGGCAGCAAAAAGGCTATTTGGAAGTGCGTTCCTAAATGTAAGTTACATTCTCATAACTATTAAACTATGTGTTTAATCTGCAAACGAAATTTACTAAAGAAAAATTAATTTGTTGGCATATTAGTTTATACTCACGTGTGGTGTTTGGTTAACAATAGCACCAGTGGTACCTTTCCTTTGGGATTCGTGAGGGGCACACCATACGGCAAGGGTAACAATAATATCGCCAGACAAACACACCAACTATACGGTCCCACACTAAGCAACGCTTATATTATGGGTCCCGCACAATGGACTGAGGGTGAACTCAGTATGTAATAAGTAAATAGATATTAAACATCCATGACTCGGGTACAAACATTCGTGCTCGTTACACAAAACTTGTGTCCCTACCAGGACTACCCTACGAGGGTATCTGACATATGTTATAATTACACACTCAAGACTTAACTATCCCTAACCCTACCTTCAAATCAACCAGCTTACTTCTATGACGGCGACGATTTCGACAACATCCGCTGGATGGTGGGCGACATAGCTGTGGTGAAGGTCGAGGATGATTTCAACTTCGAGAAGCGCGTGAGAGGATGCGACTTTATTCCCAAGAAGATAGGGTTCAACAACCAGAGCATTGAGTTCGAGAAGGCCGGGACCACAGCCTCCGTTGCTGGCTGGGGGTCCAATGAAAAGTTTGGCGATGTAAGTGAAATCACTACTAGGTACTTATAAGTGCTACACTGCTAACAATGAAGTAAAGTGAGTATCAGCGAAGACAATTCCATCATCATCATAAATATCATCATTTATTGATTTCTTATATTTACGCGAATACTACACATTGAAATAAAACTAATTTCACGTATTTTTTCGCGTTTATTATACTTAAAAAACATCCTAATTTCAATAGGAAAGATGGCTGAGTGCTACTACCGATTTGGGATCCAGTAATTAATAATATTAAATCCAAAACCAAGCGTACCATTGCAAGACCTCTATACACTGTGAGCACTTTTTGAGTAGATCGAACCGCAAACAACAATTAAAAATGAAGGCACCCCGTCTCAAACTATGACATCAGGACGTCTACCACCTCAGTCCTCCCGTATCCATGGTTGCTGTAAGGCAGCCGAGACGTTGGGAACGTAAAAAAGTATAATAAACGCGAAAAAATCCGTAAAATTAGTTTTATAGCAATGTCATAATTTCTTTATCCAACCGTAGGGGATGGCAAGATCAACAATAAACTCCCCAATATTAAAAGAGGCAGACGTAGCAGTGATTTCCACTAGGAACTGTAAGAAGCGGTGGGATCCGCGGTACCACTTCGTGATTGATGGCCATATGATCTGCACCAAGGATAGCACTGAGGATGAAGCTATGAGCGCCGCTTGCTTGGTTCGTACCTGGCATGGTAATAACTATCCACTAAGCTTGTAGGTCTGCCAAACGAAGGCAGATCTGCATTGTTTGTAAGAGAATCTGTAGGTCCTTTTGTAACAGTGCGTGCGCTTTTTGGCTATGGATGGAGACCATTGCTTCGTATTCATTTTATATCTAATAATAATATCGCCAGACGAACACACACACTGTACGATTTCAAACTAAGAAATGCTTGTATATGAGTACCGTACAATGGACTGGGGGCGATCCCAGTTTATAATACTTATATAGATACTAAACATCCATAACTCGATTTAAAAAATTCGTGCTCATCACATAAAGTTTGAGCCTACCATCATTCGAACTCAAGACCCTCAACACAGAGTAATCAATAACAGTTAATTAAGTAATTCCTATCCAAGGGTATGGTTAAATATTTCTTTCATTTATAATTATTGTACAGGATGAAGTAAACTGCAAAGAACTGAACTACTCTGACGAGGATGATGGTGACGAAACTATGGTTAGGAGAGTGTTCGATCCAGCTAAGTTAATAGTCCATGGTGCAGGCCATATGGACGGGAGGAGGACGAAGTTGACATCGGGTGGGTTTTGTGAGGTAAGTAGAGAATTTATATCACATATAATAATATAATACCAGCCCTTTTAACGTCCCACTGTTGGGCATGGGAAGGGGATTAGGCCATAGTCCACCACGCTGGCCCAGTGCGGGTTGGCGGACTTCACACGACTTTTGAGGGATTTTCTCAGACATGCCGGTTTCCTCGCGATCTTTTCCTTCACCGTTTAGCAAGTGATAATCATGGTTGCAAATGAGATTCGCACGTGGAATCCAGAAATCTCAGAGGTGCGAGCCGGGGTTCGATCCTCGTTACCACTGCTTATTGCTGAATTTATATTATGTCGAATTATATAAGTAGGTAGATAGCGCAATATTTTATCCTCTCTCTATCAGTCTACTGCTCTACATAGACTTTCCCCAGACACCTCCACACACCACAATCTTCTTGAGGCAAATATTGACATCTGCTTCATGCTGGATTCCAGGACCATTTTATTCCAACGACTGCCTGTACTACGAGGTATAATCCTACTGTAACTTTTCCGCAATTCATTAAACCGTGGACTTCTTCAATCTCCTCAGAACGACCACGGAGGTCCTTTGGTGTACGGCCAAGGCAAGAGTGCTATGGTGGTCGGCGTGATGTCCGCATGTCAGACTCGAGATGTGACGCAAATGTGCTACGGGCCCTTCCTCTTCACAAGTGTGTACAGGAATAGGGTCCTTATTAATTGTGCTATTAATAAGGATATCGGGTGAGTTATTAGTTCTTAGGGCATAGGTTGACTTATTTAGGTATTTTTTGTTTACGCTGGGATATGCATTAACACATACTGCTCTCGTAATTGGAATTGCAGTACTCGCAAAACAGCAGTTTCGACCAAAAGGCGGTTAAAGATTTTTTAGGTTTTCTGCCTTAGCTGTTCTGCTATTCACAGTTAAATATAACTCAAATTATCGCTCAGTCAAGACCTCACTGATGGTATTATTGCTAAAATAGAATCAAGTCGAAATAACTATTACTGTATTACGAGAACAGTATACCTTTTGAGCCCGGGGGGACTCGTACGGTAAAATGGGGCTCCTGGACACAAGACTATCCACTAAAACCCAAAGCTTCATGTGCACCGATGCGGCCAGCCGTGTAATTGACCGCAGTAGGCTTCCATTCCACTAGAATAATTACTTATTGGGCGCAGAATCGACTGTAACCGCAGAGTCAATTTAAACAAGTCGTTCGATGAGTAAGTAACATTTTAGGGAATCCCGATTAATAGGGTACATTTTGAACGACTGTAGCTCATTGAACGACTTTTCGAGGTCCTGATTAATTTGCACTTGTCTGAGTTTTGAACTTTATCTATACTTGTCGCTACTTTTTATGACTTCATGGCTGCAGATTTTCATTAAAAAACCTTTTTATTTGTTTTCAGAATGGCGTAAGTAGTTAAAATATATTTTTACTGAGTTGTCAATGGCATGAAAGTATTGAATCCGACTAATACCTACTAGGTTCCTAACTAGTTAGCTTCTATTCTCACCACCATCACGTCTGTACCTAATCCCGAAAAGTTAGACGCAGTGCATTGCAACCACATTTTACCGATAGTGTTTGGCTCCAACGCACACTCCCCCTAATGCGAGGGGGATTAGACCATTGCTCTGGCCTAGAGTGGTATCGCGAGCTTCACACGTCTTTCGCAGGGCGTGTAGTGTAGGTTTCCTTCCGATGTTTGCCTTCACCGTACAGCAAGTGATAATTGAGAACCAGCCTAAATTATCTTAATCATTACAAATACGATTTTCTATCATTATCAGAAATCGATTTGGGTAACTTATTTCACTTAATTTATAGACGCACGTGCAGAAGATTGCTGAAATCAACTAAGACTCAAATGTCGGAAACTAAATTTAATTGGACTAATCATCCGGATGGGTAATTTTTTTTATATAGTACCTACTTATATAGTGACCCTGCTTTCTGTAAAGAGGTTCGAATCCAGGAAGACGCAAACTTCATGTGGTAAACACGAATTTTTGTACCTGATTCATGGCTATTGAATATCTAAATAGCTAATCTATAAATAATATATTGATTTATTATACATATTTACGCGAATACTACACATTAAAATAAAACTAATTAAGGTTTATATTTTTTACGTTCCCGACGTTTCGGCTGCTTTACAGCAACCATGGTCATGGGAGGACTGAGGTAGGTGACGTCCTAGTGTCATAGTTTGAACTGGGTACCGTCATAATTAGTTGTTGCTCGCGCGACGCACGAACGGCCACGTTGCCAACGCGATGAAATCCTTATAATTAGTTTTATTTTAATAAATAATAACTTGTTACAGTCCAGCGAAATCAGAACTCGTTGATGGCAATATTCGCAAGCGCAGCAAAGCAGTCGGCGCCACAAACTTGACTACACAACGAGATACGAAGCACTCGAGTATATAAGATACATGATTTAATTGTGATAATAAATTATGTGAATTATTGCTGTGTTCTGTTCCCCTATTAATATACCTTGACCATGGAAAGGCTTGCACATGGGTTCAACACATAGAGGCATCTGAGACAACCTTAATGTTATGAAGGGCACTTGATTGGGTGAACAGCAGCAAATATTAGCAAATTAATCCCAGCAGATGCGGTAGCTATTGCAAAACTGTGGACAGAAAATGGATATATTGTAGAAGCATCGGGGATACGGCTAATGGGTAGGTTTTGGACATCTGTCGTTATCAGTATTAACGTCTGGTAGTAACGCGTCATTTACTAGTTGGGCCCCCAAATAGGCCAAGTGTAGACGCCCATAGGGACAATACTGGTGTGAGCGACTCAGGGGTGTGGGGAGGTGTGCTGCGCTTTGTCAAGTACTCGCGGCGTTATGCCCTTTAACACTTATATCCCTGGAAAATTAAGCTTTAACGAACCCTATCTTGAAAGCCAGCTTAGAGTAGCTAGCTAGGCTTAGTTTATTTTGATAAAGTAATCAAATCCACTGATCGCGCATCATAGGAAAAGCACCGGACGGATTTTGTTGAAACGATTTGCTATTCTATTAAGAGTACATTGTGTTAGCAGGCTTTAGTGTGGTAATAGATAGTTTGTATGTTTGATTGGGATAGTTTCTTCTTATTTACATAATTGTGTCATCAGTTAAAAAATATAAACAAATTAAAATATAAGTTAATAGGAAGCGGACGGAATAACAAATTGTACGTTCTGTTATTATTCCATGGTATAGGCAGGTTTATCTAAATAAAAGGTCTTATAACCGAGGTAACTTTATTATTAACTTTTAATATAACGTAAACTTGGCTATCACTGCTTGCACTTGAAGCAGTGATAGCCAAGTTGGTAGAACGCTTGCCTCGGAAACGAGGATTGCAGGTTCAAACCCCGGCTCGCACCTCTGGGATTTTTCATGTGCGAATCTCATATTCAACCAAGATTATCACTTGCTAAACGGTGAAGGAAAACATCGTGAGGAAACCTGCATGTCTGAGAGAACCCCTCGAAAGATGTGTGAAGTCTGCCAACCCGCACTGGGCCAGCGTGGTGGACTATGGCCTAAAACCCCCCTCGCATTGAGGGGAGGCCCGTGCCCAGCAGTGGGACATAAAAAAGGGCTGGAATTATATTATTATATATAACGTAAACTTTGGTGGTGAGTTGTGCGTCAAGGGAAATGTTGGTACCTAAAGATATTAACGACATCCAATCACACATTTCAGATCACCGTGAAATTATTTTTATTAATGAATTATTTTTCATTGCACATTATCTGTAGGTTACCCCAACTTACTTTTGACCAAATGAAATAAAATGACACAGATATTTCTTAGAAATTTCGCTTACGTTATAAGTACCACATGTTGTTGTTTAGGTAAGTTGCACTTGCGATATAAAATAACTCTAAAATATATATAGGACTTAATAGTTATGAGACTAAGAAGTCTCGAATGTTTCAGTAAGTTAGTTATACCTAGTTCAAGCACAATGCATTGGGTACCGACTCGAATTTAAGGATATCACCAGTGAAGTTTTCTCTTTGTGTTTCGGACCGCCATCGACATCTTTGCTGCCTTTATTCCGCCATAGTATTACACCTACTAGAAATGTCGTGGCGGCATTGAGCTGCTTATAAATTATATGTCTTTGAGTGAATAGGTGAAAATTTAAATAATCCTTTTGTTCCAGCTTACACATATGCAATAGAAGTAGCGACAACTATACCACAGAATGTGGGAAACATACTGAAGAACGCTAATGTAACCGAAATTAAGGATCTTCTCAACAACACAAGGCGGATAGTACTGGGAACAGAAGCGCTAGAAACAAGGCCTTATATGGTAAGAAAATAATTTTAACAGGCCAGTGCGGCGCTGCCTGAGAGAGAAGGAAGAAAGATCCACCACCAATAACATGTTACCTGAATAAAAACAAGAAAATTTAAAAAAAGTGGCTCAGTTAATTAAATAAATACTATCGCTAGGTCTAGTGATATGCTAATTATATATACCTTCTTTGTCAGATTAATTTTGTTATGAATTTTATGTGTCCCACAGGTTTACTTAAAGTTACCATCAAATAATCCGAAGTACAAAGAGTACCGCCGTTGGCTTTGTGGCGGAGTGATCATCCATGAAGAATACGTACTCACGTCGGCGGCTTGTATCGAAGATGCGAAGCACTTTTACATAGTTTCCGGGACTTACAAGTAAGTCATCTAGAAAAGTTACGTTTAAATCGAATGTTGAGGAGATGAGAGTAGCTTGTAAGAATAGAGTTAAGTTTCATTCACTGCCTCTCAAGGGACTTATGACGACATCTATGGATTTGGCATCTAAATTAAGATCTTTACAATTTTGTTAAAAAGAAACTAAGTAGCCTTGATATAGGGACTCAGAAGATATGAAATCTAGTGAACGATACGTACCTTCATGATGCTAAAACTAAAGTATAAATTTGTTTTAGGCATGACGAACGTGACGACCGTTTCAATAGTCCTTGCATAAAGAATGGAGCTAAAAAAGCTATCTGGAAATGTATTCCACGGAGTAAGTGCTGATTTATTTAGAAAACGAATGATTTCAATGGTAACATTAACAGATTTTTAAGTAGTTGATAACATAAAAGTAGCGTGTGTACCGCTGTTCGTTCCTTATTTTGGTCTCTTTTGTAATGCCTGTGTATTAGTTTACAATTAATAGCTATCTACATATTTATCCTCAGCATTCAATTTATATTATTTTGTTACATCTTCTTGCCAATAATTTCTATCTATCGGCTGGCTATGGTCCTATTCTTCTACCTACCGTTGACATGAAAATCATATCTCCTATTATGTTCGGTATCTATTGTATTGTTTAATGTAATTCTAATTCTTTTTAGACTACGTATTCGACGGCCATGAGAACGACAACATCAGGTGGATGAACAACGACATCGCGATCGTGAAGGTCGAAGACGAGTTCGACTTTACTCGACGCGTGAGAGGATGCGATTTCACGCCGCGGCCGATTTGCTATAACAACAGATCAGCTAAACTCGAGGAGCCCGGTAACATAGGTTCCATTGCTGGCTGGGGAAGCATTGACAAGTATAGTGATGTAAGTTAATTGACATGTTTGAGCTACTTTGTTGTTTCTAAATAATACTCTTGTAGCGATTAGATTAAACGAGCGAGCATTGAACTTGATACAAAATTTCCGTAGCACAATATGGAGCAACGAAATACGCTAAAACCGTTTAATAGTAATACCAGCCCTTTTTAATGTCTCACTGCTGGGCACGGGCCTCCCCTCAATGCAAGGAGCTAAGGCCATAGCCCACCACGCTGGCCTAGTGAGGGTTTGCGGACTTCACACATCTTTCGAAGGATTCTCTAGGACATGTAGGTTTCCTCACGATTTTTTACTTCACCGTTTAGCAAGTCATAATCGTGGTTGAAAATGAGATTCGCACATGAAATTCCAGAGGTGCGAGCCAGGGTTTGATCGTGCGATCCTCGTTACCGAGGCAAGCGCTCTACCAACTTGGCTATCATTGCTGCTTAAGCCGTTTAAACAGACAATTTAAAAAAGTGGAGTTAAAATAAGCAAATGCTTGTTCGGTATTAACCCGCCTTAAGAAGATAAAGAAATTATTTACGATATTATTAAGGAAATTTTCCTTATAACGTGCAGGTATAGGGCAGTAGATGTGATAGGGTAAGGCAATACTATACGCATATATTTCCTTGCGAAAATAGCCTTATATTTGCTAGGGTAAAATTTTTTGATAGACATTGGGATGTGACCTTAAAAAGACCTTGAGGAAGTTCTATGTCTAACAGTGGTCGTTTTACTGTAGGCAGGGTAGTAACACACAGGGCTTCGGTAGCAAATGAAAATGTTTTTAATTTTAGTCAAATCCAGAACTACAGCAGAATCTGCTAGAGACAGCGGTGCAGATCATACCCAAGTCTCGCTGCAAGAGACGCTGGGGCCATCGGTACCACAACATTATTGATAATTATATGATCTGCTCCAAAGATATCGTCCCGGACTTGAGCGAAATATGCCAGGTTGGTAGTGTTATAAGAATTTATAATGAATTTTGAAGAGTCGAATCCGAATATGAAACACAATGCTATCAAAAAACTGTCCTGATAATAGTATTCATGATTTTTTTAACATCTCTGTCTATTATTCCCGAAAGCTGCTACAAAGATTTAAGCCAATACATAGCCATACGTATATTTTCCTGTTGCAGGAGAAATATGTAGATTGCACTGATGTAATGTACTCGGGCGAGTCCGATGAGGCTAGGAAAGTTTTGGATCCAAATACCCTGGAATTGCATTCCGCTTACCACAATGACTCGAATGGACGAAGACAGATTAGTATAAGTAGTGGTGGTTTTTGCGAGGTAAGTACTACGTCATATCGTGCAGTTACAAAACAACCTTTTCATGTCGATTACAAAAATTTGATTCGCTTTAAAGGAACTTCTACAGGATTTCTGATTATTTGGTTGGTAAAGCAGCTTGGGACCGAACGCTTCATTATTTTGCGTCAATGGCATGTTAAAGTGGAGCAAGTGTGCGCCAAAGGCAACGTATTGGAGTTAATGAAAATAATTAAGCTTGTGATTTGCATGATATTCATTGGTGATGAAAACATATACTGTAAAAAAAACAAGTCCACAGACGGCTCCCCTCAAGGTGGACAATATCACACGCGTCACAAGCAGCCGATGGATGCGAGTGGCGGAGGACCGCGATGTGTGGGAGTTATTGGGAGAGGCCTATGTCTAACAGTTGACGTCTTTCGGCTGTCGGATGGAATATATTATTTAGAGATCAGATTGAATTTGTCTGTAGTTTTAAATCTCAATTGTTTGTTGATACTAGAATGATCATGGTGGGCCATTAGTTCACGGCGAGGGAGCCAATGCAGTAGTGATTGGCATCATCTCAGCTTGCTTAGTGAAGGAGAGAACTAACAAATGCTACGGACCGTTTCTCTACACCAGCGTCTACAAGAATAGGGTTCTTATCAATTGCGCTATATATAAGGATCGTGCGTAAGTATAAATTCCTGTAGATGATGCCTGTAAAGATTATAAAGAGTGATTCCGAAGGGTGTACTAACCTTTGAACCTGCGCTTTTTATGTAGCCGTATATTTCCAGTAAAATGACAACTGTGATTTTTTGTGAACAATTTTAAATTTACTTAAGCATCGAAATGCTGACGTCAAATAATGATGACTACCACAGAAGCGTATGTTCAAAGGTTAGAATACCCTTTCTGAATTACGCTGTATAATAAACCGTTTACGGTGTAATATAATGATTTTCAGAACTGATTGCCAGAAGCTATTCAGATCGAGTATCACACATACGGAGACAGAAATGAGCTGGGTCGACCATCCTGATGGGTAAATTACGCATGCGCACTATATACCAATCACAACCAACCAGAGGCGTCTCTAGCTCACGTAGCGCCCGGGTGCAATCATCACCCTAGCGCCCTCTAGTACCTAAGAAATTTGAATTTTGAGATCGCTGCGCCCGAGTGCAACGCACCCCGCCCACCATAGGTAAAGACGCCTCTGTAACTAACCCATAAATAGTGAGATTAGTTATCCCAAAATATTCAAAGAACTTGCAATTTTTTTACTGACTAATGAGAATTTCAACTCGACTGCTTTTTATTAGGTATCGGATATTCGAATCAATTTCGAGAATTATTTTTTAAGTTTGGTAGGGGGACCATCAGGGATCAGGGATCACCTTCAGGGAAGTGAAGGTTTTTTTTTTCGAATTATAGGTACAGAAGTCGATATAGTCGATATAGTTATTTAGTTTAGACAAAGAAATAAGTGAAAACTGCTAAGCGGTATTAATTTAAATTCAGAAGTAACCATTCTCTGTTATAACATTAGTCTACTTTTGATTACCGAATACAAAGCCACACGTAGGATCCAACTAAGCACTATTACATTGACAGACCAGCCAAGAACGAGATAGCAAGAATAAGGCGAAAACAAGAAGACGAGAAACAAAAGGCGAATGAAAATAGCATGACCAACGTAACTATAGCTGATATAGTGTCTCCTCGATCCCGTCATTCCAACCATACCAAGAAAGCTCTTGACAAAGCCAAGCAGCACAGCGGAGTCGTCGTCAGAGCTTTCGATTCAGACGTTGAACCAGCCAAGGTTAATGGAACTGCGAATTGATTCGTGAATATAATATAATATTGAAAATGAATTTACTTGTTTTTCTTTCGTATGTTTGACTGCCTACGAGAATGTCCCTATGGGTAATCATTTGTCTTAAGTACCTACCTAATTAAACTTTATAATTGAACTACGGAACTACGTAAAATCCAACTATAGGATCAGCATCAGTACAACACAGCTGTAAGCATATTATTCAACACAAACAAATTCCAACATAATATCAAATTAAAAAACATCCTAATTTCAATAGGGAAGATGGCTGGGTGCTACCACCGACTTGATCCAATAATTAATATTATTAAATCCAAGACCAAGCGTACCATTGCAAGACCTCAAGACGAGAGAGTGAATAGAGAATATAATATCAAAATAAATAAAAATAACTATAGGTAACTTAATATTATTCTAAGAGTATTATTTGGCAGATAGTCCATACAAAATCTGTCAGATAAGTTGTGGATAGGGTTAGGATTACGCCATAAATAGTGTTTTGTAGTGGCATGGATATAAAATACACCTCAATTCAGTCTGTGAAACCCGAAACGAAGTTCATTTGCATATATTGATAGTCAAATGACGGCCTGATTAGCGAAGTATGTAGTGACCCTGCTTTCTGTGCCGAGGGTCCCAGGTTCGAATCCTGGTAGAGACAAACTTTGTGTGATGAGCACGAATGTTTGTACCCAAGTCATGGTTGTTTGATATCTGCATTAGTATTATATACTGGGTTCGCTCCAGTCCATTGTACGGTACCCATAATACAAGCGTTGCTTAGTGTGGGACCGTATAGTTGGTGTGTTCGTCTGGCGATATTTTTTTTTATTTGTTCAGCTTTGATGTACGATGCCTTGAGCACTTGTATGCAGAAAAGTGGCTTTGATAACAAAATGTTAATCTAGGAAAAATACATCGAATTGAAATTCATCTTCGGTCCGGGAAATTAATAGATTTTACGACATCCATAATAATTAGTTGAATCCATCAATCAATGCACTCTCTTGTTTGCTATATTCCAACATGAAGTGTATTTTATATGTGTGCCTTATATTTTTTGGGTTTTTAGGTAACATAGCATTTTTGAGCTAAATATAAACGGAGATGCATAGCTTTTTTTGATGTTTTATTTACGATTTCAGGTGTCGAGTCCATTGAAGTAGCAACAGAGCTACCTACTGAACTGACCAAGATTTTAAATGACACAAGAAGGATCATAAACGGGGACGAAGTTACAGACAGTAGGCCGTATATGGTAAGAACTATAAGTACAGCGTGTTTCAGAAATGGTATACTACCAAATGAACCTACGCTTATTTAACGCATTAATTGTGAAGTCACAATTTACCGAGGTTTTTTATTAATTTGCTCAAGTAATAATTGGCATTCCGTATAAAATAATTTTATGAATTGACTCAAAATTGATTGATTCAAAATTTAATTATTAAAAATGCGCTAAAGATACGCAGATTTAAATAGCAATATACCCTTCCTGAATCACACGGTATAATCACCTAAGTCAAACTTCTGATTGCTATAAATAGGATTTACACTGGTGATGCTACTAAGTACGAGTATACTATAAGTAATCGTCCTAACAAATTTTCAGGTATATCTAAAACTCCCTCGTAGCAATAGTAAACAGCCCAACTATAGGACGTGGTTGTGTGGAGGCGTTATCATCCATGAAGAGTACATCTTGACATCGGCTGCCTGCATCGAAGACGCTGAGCATTTCTACATAGTGTCTGGCACATATAAGTGAGACCAATATATTTTTTTTATTACATTATAGGCAAGTATTTGATCTCTATCTCACCTGATGGTAAGTGATGATGAGATCTACGATGGAGCATACTTGCCTAGGTAGGAAGGCGGCCGTAGATCGAGACGCTATATTCGCAGTGCGGGTTGGCGGACTTCACAAATCTTTCGAGGGGTTCTTTCAGACGTGTAGGTTTCTTCACGATGTTTCCTTCACCGCTTAGCAAGTGATAATCGTGGTTGAAAATGAGATTTGTACATGAAATCCAGAAATCCCAGAGGTGCGAGCCGGGGTTTGAACCTGCGATCCTCGTTACCGAGGCAAGCGTTCTACCAACTTGGCTATCACTGCTCACTATGATTGAGTGATCAGACCAACCTAACTATAATTATTTTTGAAATGATAACACCAAAAGAAATGAGTATATGGATGACCACATTACATGGTCCTATTAGCCACTTCAACTAAGGCATAGCTTTTATTAGCGGTGCGCCCACGATATAATCATAATGGGGCCAGCGTGAGGGTTGAACCGCAAACCTCTCGGTTCCGTAGACGGTTCCTCTAACCACTAGGCGCTATTGACGCTTCATGTTATTTTTTTCCATGTAGATATGCTGACGAGGATGATAGATACAACAACCCATGTATTAAAAATGGCGCTAAGAAAGCAATATGGAAGTGTGTCCCTAAAAGTAAGTGCACTTGTATTTTTTTACCCGCGATCAAATAAAAATGGCCAGAGAGCTCTATGGATTACGTTCCAAGTGGCATGACAATCCTATTAACTATCTGTTTTCTCCCTCTTTCTAGACTACGTTTTCGATGGACACGAGAACGACAATATAAGGTGGATGAACAACGACATTGCTGTTGTAAAAATTGAGGACGGCTTCGACTTCACCAGACGTATTAGGGGTTGCGACTTCGTGCCAAAACCGATCTGCTATAACAACCAGAGCCAGACCTTGGAGAACCCTGGCACTGTTGTCGGTATAGCCGGATGGGGAACCACTTCTAGGTACAATGATGTAAGTCACGTTTGAAAAAACAAAGGGATCCATTTCTATGAATGATAATAGTAATTTAACATAGTTTTGGATTTGTTCGATGTATTATTTGTTCCAAGTGATCAAGTCCTTTCCTATGTTTCTTGGCCCTCCATTATTTCATTCTTGCGCGGTATTATCTGAAATAGGGATTTTTTTACGTAATCTATACATATAAATAAAATTGGAGTGTCTGTTTGTAATATTAAAATAACCGCTTTTTACTAAGTGCATTTGGATGAATACACGTTACCTATACCGAAACAATTTTTTTTACAATTTTTGTCTGTCTGTCTGTCCGTCTGTCTGTTTGTTCCGGCTAATCTCTGAAATGGCTGGACCGATTTTGACGGGACTTTCACTGGCAGATAGCTGATGTAACAAGGAGTAACTTAGGCTACTTTTATTTTAGAAAAAAAAATAGGATCTCACGAAAAAAAATTAAAACCAATGTTGCAGCGCAGCGCCTGATTAAGTTTGATAGCAACAACCTGCAATGCGTCCCGCGGGCTCAGAATGGGCGAGCAGACTATTGTCTACGGTTGCCTTTGTTAAATACCACGCCGACGAAGTCGCGGGCAACAGCTAGTATTTTATATGATCACTTGAAAAAAAATTGTCTCAGCTTTATCTGAGCTCTAACAACACGACTATGTAAAATACACTTATCCAACCGATTCTCTGTTAAATTATTGTCAGCTGCTAAAATATAATATATTTCAGTGGGTAAACAGAAGGAAAGAAAATCAACAGAATCTTCTAGAAGCCCAAGTGGAGATCATAACTAAGAACAGGTGCAAGCGCCGTTGGGGCTCTCGCTACCACAACATCATCGAGAACTATATGATTTGCACCAAGGATATCGGGGAGACGATGTCTGAGATTTGCAATGTAAGAAACCATTTCTGCTTTTAAATATTCAATACAATCTCATATAAAGGTATCTACAGCAAAGAGCATATATTTAAAAAAAAATATGTTTTTTGCCAACATAAAACTATGAATTTAAAGATCGACTGTAGCAATTAGAAAGGAAATAAAGAAGAAAAATAAGCAACGGCATAGACACATTTGCTCAGGAGTGCTATTCTGTAATATCGATTCATATCTTAAGCGTGAGACCGAAAGATTTATAAAATTTCAATTTAAATTTGTCAATCACGAGTGAGATATGAGATTGTCGTTACAGAATAGCACTACAGAACGTATGTTGTACTTATTTGTCGATACTTTACCTATATATATTTTTACTCCAGGAAAAATACGTAGACTGTCAAGATATAAACTACTCAGATGATGAGGATATGAGAAGGGACGCCGGGATTAAGAAGGTTGAGAAAGTTCCCAGCAATCTGACAATGCACTCAGCATATCACAATGAAAGTAACAATATGGTGTCTCTAGCGAATGTTACCGGGAGGCGATACGCATCGAACGCCGACGGTGGATTCTGTGAGGTCAGTGAATAGCAAATTGCCAAAGGGAACATTTATTAGGTTGACTGGTGAAGCAAGATTCAACATTTATCTGGCTCACTTAATTTTTTAATTGTGTCACTTAAAAACATAGTTATAACATGAAAATGTAACAGCTGCGATTTCAAATAACAATTCTGAGTTTAGTTTAGCTGGTTAGGTACAGGAAGTTCTACTCTTATCAAATATTTCTTCTAAATGAATGATTTTTGATTTGCAGAATGATCACGGTGGCCCTCTAATCTACGGTACGGGAGTGAATTCCATTGTCATCGGCGTAATCTCCGCTTGCCTCGTCAAGGAGAGGACCAACAAATGCTACGGGCCCTTCCTCTATACCAGCGTCTACAAGAATAGACAGTTTATATCCTGCGCTGT
Organism: Pheosia tremula; assembly: GCA_905333125.1. NCBI lineage: Eukaryota > Metazoa > Arthropoda > Insecta > Lepidoptera > Notodontidae > Pheosia > Pheosia tremula. Next base: position 3,319,468 of record HG995419.1, read on the forward strand.
CTATAAAGATGTGGAGTGAGTGTTATTTTTCGATTAATGTTTCAAAGAACATCTATCTCGAATTACGATGAAGCATTTAATTCGCATTATATTGTTGCTAAGGTACTAGTTACCATAAATGGTTTCGCTTTATGTCAACAGGCCAAAATGCAGACGTCAGTTTAGGTCAGGTGTGACTCACGTCGAGAAAGTGCTGTCTTGGAAGAATCATCCTGATGGGTAATTTCTCTAAATTTTCTTCTAATGTCTATAAAACATCTGTCTAGAAATTGACTGATCTTAATTTGATATTGTCCAACAGGCCAGCCAAGAATGAAATAGAACCAGCGAAGAAACCAGAGGTAGTTGCAGAAATAGTCCAACGAGCTCACGAAACTTCCTCAGCGAAGTTACCAATGGAAACGACAGGAGACAAGGTGTTTCCGGGCAGCGGGTTCATACTGCGATCGTACGGCGATAACAAGACCGTATCAGTACTGAATGAAACCAAGCCTAAGCCTGCAATTTAGTTTGTTATTTTTGATGAATAAAGAATTATAAAATACGCTATATTGAGTCGTTATTAACACCCTATAAATAAATGTTACAATCTAAATCCGAATCTGAATGATGAACAGTAAATTACAAGACAAATAGCTTATAACCCACAGAGTTTTGCTCTTAGCTCCAATTACCAACAAAGGGACTTGCCAAGAACTATTAATGCAACTCAAATGAAGATTATGGATCTACATCGCAAATTTAAGCCACCGGACTTGATTAAGGTGAATTAATGTTCCAATTAGGGTTCTGATTTGAGTAGAACTATGTTCATCGTATGGTATGGGGCAGATGATACTCCCAAAATAAAAGATAGGCACACAAGTAATTAATACGAGGCTCATATAAGCAGCATTCCAAGATACACGGGTGACCTTTGTAAATAGGGTTTTATATGTGATGGATAATACGGAATCGAATTTATCAATATCAATAAATATAAGCAATTACTTTTATTATTAATTTCCTGTGTACGCTCAATTAATTTCAACAATTGACAAGCTCACTATGTAATAATTTGATTTCGGATAGCGAAATTAATTGAATTCACCGAATCATAACCATTTGCTAGATTGACCGAAAAATTAATATCCTCAATCGAATCTTGTGATTGGATAACTATTATACGGCGATCCTTCTTGGGTCGGTCCTGAAAGAAATATGACGAACCTCAGCCTGTGTCTAGCAGCACTAGTACTTGTGATATGTAAGTTCTTACTTGATTTTGTGTTATCTTAACTATTACCTTGTTTTCCAATACCTGTCTTTAATACCTGCATTATTCTAGATAACTTCTCTAGATAGAGCTTATATGTCATTACAGCAACTTCATTTTTTTTTTACTTGTAGCACCAATTTATTCGTAGATTTTTTTAACTATATTTTATTTGTATAATCTACTATACTAGGTAAATTGGAATCAAAGTCAAAGATATCAGTATAGCATATTATTTTAATATTGAATAACCTGTTCGGAGATACATTTTTACTTCCACATTCCGCTTCCCATCTTTTTTTCATTCGTCTCACACACAAAAGGGGGCTCATTGTATAAAATATATCAATAATTCTAATGTTGCACAATAGCAGGAAAGAGATAAAACAATGTATAAATTAACGAAAAAAATATTATTTACATCATTAATTCCCTAAATCAAACTTAGACGAAAACTATATTCCCTCTCACAATAAACTTAATTCTCACATTAAAACGTATATATGGAAAGCTTGTCCGTTTAGACATCCAACTAAATTTGTAAAAACAGGTCCAGTACTTGCAAGCCCATCAAAAAAACACGAAGATGATGGCAAACACCACCATCGTTCTCATAAGCACGATAAATCTAACGCGACTAATAACGAAATGGAAGAGTTAGATGACGACGACTCGGGATGGGAGTATGAGAACACAACGGCCGTGGACACGAGGAGGATCCTTTACAGCAAACGGACGAAAGTTGGAACGAGACCTTATATGGTATAATTTTTAATGAGTACTCAAAAAATTGTAATCTTAATCAATTTGGTAGATGTTAATACAATTTGATACAGTGATAGCTGAACAAGATCAACATCTTGTATACTATTTGTCCCAGAAAATGGAGGGGTTCTCCGGAATAGTAAAGCAAATGACTGTATCTCAAAAGTTAAAATTTACTAGACGGAATGTATTCTAACGTGCGTGGCATATACTGGAAAGATGTAAGCAATACATTTTTCAAATCCAACTATACAAAATCGAGGGGGTGTTAAGTAGGACTTAAGTTAAACCAAAGGACCTAATATGTTTATAGAAACGTATTCTTTTCGGCGTTATCGATTTACACCTGGTGATCACGGGATACAATTTTGTCCAGGTATACCTTCAACTGACAAAGGAATCAGCGAAAGCTCACAAGTACCGCGGCTGGCTGTGTGGTGGCGTCATCGTGGATCCTAGCTACGTCCTCACCTCGGCTGCATGTGTGGAAGACGCTGACCGTTTCTACATAGTCTCTGGCACTACGAAGTTCGTTGACAGCTTTGATTACAAAAATGACGACTGCGTTTGCAAACATCGTCGTAAAGTCGTTTGGAAGTGCATTCCCAAGAGTAAGTTTAGGTCTATTCTTATAATACCTGTTAAGCTTTATTTTGCCGTAGCCATATGACATCGTTATAGCTATGAATTAGCTTCATTTTTGCGAGGAGGAAACGCTTATGATAAAATGTGCGTCTCTAGTAGGTTTACAATAGGATTATAAAGCACTTTACAAACAAAAATTGAGGGGGTAAGCGTTTTTACAAATAGTATCTATTAAATGTAACCGTTCTCACTGTCAATTATCTTCTAGACTACAAATTCGACTTCCAAGACAGCATCAAATGGTCGTCCAACGATATCGCCATTGTCAAGGTCGACAAGCCCTTCAAACTTGGCGTATGCGAGAAGGGCTGTGAATTCCCGACTGATCTCATTTGCTATAATAACATTAGTCGAGAGCTAGAAAAACCCGGAACCAAGGGTGTGATTGCTGGTTGGGGGAGTGGTAATAACTTCAGAGAGGTAAGTCTAGTGAAATAATGAAGTAAGGATGAAACATTTTTTAATGAAAGGAGACAAGAGGATATTAAAACTTGTTTATAGCTTCTGCACTAAGCTTTGACGATATTTATTTAAGTTGCGTCGTTGCCTAGGGCGTGTAGTATGGTATGCATGGGTGAATAACACCTTGATGTTCATCCAAAGTCTAAGACTCATGTACCAGATCAAATAAATGATAAGACACAGGTCTCAGTGGATGGGTGGTGTAAATCCTTATTTTCCTTGTAGGGTGTCTACCGTCGACAAAAAGAAGTGCACATTCCAAAGAATGCCAAGTGCCTGCAGGAGGCGAAGGTGTGCATAATGGACAATGAGCAGTGCGCCAAGAAGTGGGCGCAAAGGTTCAGGGATATCATCACACAGTACATGATCTGCACCAAGGACGTTATGAAGAGGCTCAGCGAGATTTGTGACGTAAGCACGTGAAAATAAATAATAGTATCAACTACCTGATGAAATATAAAAAGTAATGATAAACATACAAAAGTGATTATTTCACAGAAAAGATACGCTAACTGCACGGACGTGGAGACTCGGCGTCATGACTCCAACGAAGCTTCGGCAAATTCAATCAACGTGGACTTAGGGAGGCACTTGAGAGATCCCGACGACTACACTGCGCGAAGATCCTCAATGCAAGGCGGATTTTGTGAGGTAAACTACATAGTTTTGTCGGACCAGGGCAGGTAGAGACATGAACATTACGCGCTAGTGTGTGTAAGTACATTCATTCTTGGAGGAAAGGTTAACACGAGTACTTTTTTATAAACCCATACTGGGGCAAAACTGACACACAAAACTGTTCCATGTTCGGTGACCAAGTTCCTCCGGCAGAGGGGCGTCTGTTGTACGATTCCCTTACTGCTACTCAGCTCGATAGATGACCTTAAACTAATATCGAAGATGCTTGCACCAAGATAGAGGTCCTCAATACATATCTGAAACGTGCAACTACCGTTCCTATGTATTAAGATGATACCAAGTGCTTTCCTTTCACAGAACGACCACGGCGGTCCTCTGATAGTGAAATACCAAGGCAAAGAGCGGGTGGTAGGAGTCATATCGGCTTGCAAGATCGATCCCAAGAGCCACAGTTGCCACGGTCCTTTCCTTTACACTTCAATCTATAGGAACCGCCAGTTCATCTCTTGCGCCATACACAAGGATGTTGAGTAAGAGCCTTTATTAGCTTTAGTGACGTACTTAACAAGACGGAAAATTGTTAGGAATATAGGGGAAGCCATATTGTGAACACGCTTTATAATGGTGATGGTTAGTAAGGTGATGTATTTAACAAGGTTTTTTGATTGATGCGTCTTGATCATAAGTACAGAAGTAGAAGAATCCTTAGCATAGTGATCCTTGGAATAGCATTTGACGGTGAATACGATAACTTGTAGAGTAGCAGAGGTAGAGCTAAATAATAAATAATATTTCGTAATTCACCTTCATATGACAGGAACTCACTCTCCACGCTAACTCCCTTCATCGTGATAGGCAGACAACTTGTCTTGTAAGAGGATCTCGTATGGGTAAATGAGTACATTCATCACCTTAATGTTTAACAATAGTATGTTAATTATACGACGTTTTTTAATTTTAGAGAGAACTGCCGACGTGTATTCCGTACCGGCATAACCCACGAAGAATGGTCTGTCGATTGGAAAAATGTGGAGTAAGTTTTGTGTGATGAAATTTGAACCTTATGATATACATGTAATAAGGCAGAAGCTTGTTAGTGACATTATTGGCCGATAGAGAGGATGAATCTGTCATATTGGGATGTTTGTATCTAGTTTCATACATCTCGGGTAAACAATTGTAAAATTTGTATTAAATGTTACGAAGCACTGGTGGTTGTGATAACTAATAATAAGACAAGTATAGGTAATATACAAATTTTAAGACTGTTGTTTTTCTATAACTTTATAGCGAGGACGATGACAGCGATAAAGGAGACCGGTAAGTAAACGTTTAATGCAATCATTAATCAATTTAACAGAGCTCATTTCATACTCTATTCAAATGAGGAGTTGATGCCTCAAACATAAGGAAAATGTATAGTTAACGGAAAGTCACAGTGCGGTAAACACCGCAGCGTCTGTGTCGGGGGTCAAAAAGTAAGGCGTTAGTTCAGCCATCCATTTTTAATACAAACAATTGTATTTTTTTTATTACAGTTCCGACCAAGATAAATCATCTGGCAGGTAAAATATAATTCGCAAATTATTTATAATGGTATTTATCATATCACAGTAGGTAGTAGATAGAACTAACTAATCATTATATTTAAATTTCAAGTGACAGCGACCAAAGCAAGGAATCGTTAAGGAATCGACAGCTGAAGTAAGTAAATCACTTGAACTATGCGTTAAAATACTGCGTTAAGAATATATTTCTACAATAATAAGATAATAAATGCGGATAACATTTACAGAATAGAAGAAAAGACTGGCAAAGACCAAGCAACGAAACCACAAAACAGCGCAAGCGATTCAAGCAGCAGCGAATCTGATGAAGTCAAAGAAACTACGACGGAGAAGAAACTGGAGAAGTCCGAGGGAAAACACAAGAAAAAATCCAAGTCTAATAAACTTAAATCTAAGAAAGAAGATAAAGCTGAAAGTAGAGTGAAGAACGAAGACAAACCTGAAAGTAAGCCGAAGAAATTGAAGGAAGATATTCCATTTAATGTAAAGGACCCGGTCTCCTACGAATCCAGTAAAGACGAAAACGTTAATGAACCAGACGACGAATAAACTCTCTGGTCAAATAAATAATTCATTTATAATATGAAAAAACACGACTTTTATTTACAGTATTTTGTAACAGAAATAAATGAAGTAATACCTAAACATAACAATATAAAATCAAGAATATTGACTGACACGAATCAGTTTTACGGGTAGAGAATCACGAGCGCGGAAGAAACGGATCTTCCAAAATGTACAGAAAATTAGGAAGATGATCCGGGCGGTCTATTCACGTAATAGTAAAAACGTCATATTTTTTGCGTATTGATACGGACGATGCACTACCTACCATGTTCCTAAAGGAATTATTGTTTTTGAAGTAAAATATTCACTAGACACAAAGAAAAATAATATTATACCAAACCATATCACTCCAAGTCAATCAGCATTTTTATGGTCAAGCACAGCAATGAGTTCAGAGATTTGCAATCCATCTCCGGGTTTCTTGACAACTTTATATAGCATCTATAACGTCCTGCACTCTTGCCGTCTATCGGAAGATCCTTTGTTTCTACTACGAAATTACGAATCGGATATTTTCCCTGTGAAAACACAAAGGAATTAAAAAAAAACATCTAACAATAGGGGCCCAGTATAGAGCCTAGGGATACACCAACTGCTTTTTATAGAAATCACAACGACACGTAAACGTGCAATTGATGAGTTGACCATTTATTTATAATGAAATGGTTACTTACCGCTGCAAAAGGACATTCGCTGGGTATGCCAAAGTACTTAATGTAAGTGTAGTAATCGCTTTCGGCGCCTTTCCTCACCTCCTCACACAAGTTGCAAATGAGGTGATTGAACATCACCTCGTACCTACCAGAAGCTTCTTTTTCTAGTATCAATTCAACCTGAAAAATTTAATACACAATACATTAGGTTCAACTATACTATAGATATACCCGCGCATTTATAGACGTTTTATAACTTTATCAAAAGTACAAGAATTTTGCACACAAGAATTTTGCTGCGCACAAGAATTTTGCTTAGCGCTACTGCGCTAAGCAAAATTCTTGTGCGCAGCAATATATTATGACGTTTGATAAAGTTTTAAAACGTCTATAAATTTTGTGGATAGACAGTACCGTGGAAAATAATAGTTGTTAAAGACGGGGTTAATGCTGATAGCCAGACTTGTTTCAGCTGACTTAAAATCCTGGAAATATTTCTTACACAATAATTTAATTCAATAATACATATTCACTGCCTACACCAAACCGAACCTTATAAGTTAATTATATAAAGGCATCAGCTATGAAGTAATGTCTTGCAATTCAATCAGAAAAGCTTTAAGCATACAAGCCTAATTCTCTCTGCCACCATAATTCTCTATGAAGGGTAGGCCTCTCACCATTTACCTTTAAATGGAATTGTCTTCAATCTACCGTTATTAGAAATATTAAAATGGAGCCACACTTTAGCCCTCAAAGACCCAATGAATGGGATTTACCCACTGACCTCATATATACAAGCGTACTGGTAGGTCAGTGGACTTACCACAGTATCTTCACCAATTTCTTCAAAGAACTCAATGTCCCCGTACATGAAAGCAACTGATTCGTTATAAAGGTCCACGAACACGTTCGAAACGTCGGCTACATTGGAGCTCGTCTCATCGCAGCAATCCAGTTGAGAGTCAAAGTTCAGCAGGTACTTTAACTCCTTGGAATAATGAAAGAATAAGTGTAATTTATCACCAGATTCGTAGCAAGGCTTTCACCAGCCAATAGGCTTTGAGGAAGTCAAGACGAGGATAAAATAAAATAACATTTGTAAGTAGTTTGTAACGGATAAATAGGCGAGCACACTGATATAAAGGATTCTAATTTGAGACAGGCGATTTTCTCATACACTCGAGAAATAGTAGGTAGATACTGTCTAACGGTAACTACGTTTTACGCCGGAAACTGAATTGCCAGGAAATAAAAATTTGTGGTATGGCTGTAGCCAGGAATCCACTGAGGGGGGAGGGGGGCAACAACAATCCGAAGTCAATAATATTTTAGAAGGTACCTTTGCCCCCTGAAGATAATATGAAAGAGAAGGAATTTATTATCACACGTATCTATTTTCTATGGAAGTCGTTAGCGTGGAAGCGTTTGTTAGAAAGTCCTATTCCTATGGTCCCTACAATCACAATGAAAATACATTGTAACTTTACTTACCGTGTCTTGTGCTTGACATACACAAAAAATTATCAAATAAAACAAAACTATAACCATCATTTTACTTCATTAACATCAGTAAAATGATCCGCGGCAACCGTTTACAGCATTAATAATATGCCAAGTTGCGTGTGATATCAGATCATGTTGATACATAATGTAGATTTGTATCATCGCGTGGGAAAATATGTTGTATCATGCATGATACAATCATTTGTATCAATTTCACAAAATTAAGTATAATAACACATTATTATAACTATAGACTAATTAAAATATGTGTTCAAAATGAAACATTTATTGGCTACAAAAATAGAATTTAATTTGACCCTCACTAACTTCTAAACGGCAATGTAAAGTAGGTAGGTACAATTCACAACATTGTTTCAATTAAAATTACAGTAAATTTATAATTACATTACCCGTACTGATTCAACAGACCCACAATATATTTAATATAATTTGTGTATGCACAACCAATTATTGATAGTGTATCAAAATGAAAATAAACTAAAAATAAAACCAAAAAATAAAGTGTTTAATAAATTTATTAAAAAAAAAATACAAAACAAAAAACGGTCGTCCATGCTTGCCACCCACCGTTATAAGATTACAAAATAAACTAGTAAAATAGCATGTGTTAACAAGTTATATACATAATAAATATATATTATAGGTACTTTAAAGTGAGTGCTTAAAATTGCAAAGTGAGGAATTAACAATGGGGGTACCACTTCAGTGTGCGAGTCTAGCTCCGCTGCTAACATAGAAATGCATTTAAATGTAACCCACTCAGATTTCATATTATGCAGTACAGTTAAACTAAAATTTATCCAAAAATACTCCACGAAACATCTTTTTTTTCTATATAAAATACATTTTTTTACGCTAAAAGACCCAATGCCGCTGAGAACCATCGCGGTTAGCTCCCTCTAATAGACAAAAGTATAAATATATCTTATTATGTCAATCATATATTACTTTTCAAGTCTTAAATTATATAACCTAATACTGAAAAAGTAACCTTGACATCCACCATGTGCCACAAAATATTTATACCAACTTGACACACACTCGATATGTTACATTAGTTCTAAAAAGTCCGAGAAAACGAGATACACCCGACAATTTATGTTAAAAACGTTTCAAACAAAGTTGGCACAAATATACAACAACAGAAAAAACAGAGCCCCAAAATTCGATTTTAAAATAAATACTCTTAACACTAATCAAATCCATTCCAAACTAATTTCTAAACAAAGTTTGGGGCTTCGTTCTTGCAAGCACCTTACATTAATAAATAACCTTCTAGTTTTAGTTCGTTCTATACTAATATACTAAAATATAGCTTCTTTCTCGTAAATATAACTATGGAAGAACGCTTAAAATGTATCTGCATTGAAAAAAAACGAGGAATCGTAAACGTTACATGCTACTTTTAGACTAGAGAAACAACTAAAACATTCATAAAGATATAATTTCCGTTAAGTGTTTTTTTATTATTATTATATATTGCTCGCCCTCGGCCGGCCTGAAGAACAAAGATAAGAACAAAATACCATCGAGCGAACACTCGTCCGAACCACGACACAAACTAAAATCGAACCTTCTCGCTTCTGCTTCGGTTAAAATGCGTGACTATTGCACTTCACATGGATACGAGCCGCCTTAGTCAAGCGAATAGATAGATATCTACTTCTCTACCGAATAAGAATCGAATTTCAACGGAATTGATGCAACGATACATATATTTTTTTAATTTTATATGTTTACTTTGAAGCTTGAGTGTTTGGTATGACTAAATCGCTGATAATAAATTTCATTTTTCGCTGTAGAAAAATGCTGTTATTGCCAATGTGACAACGATTCAGCTAGCTGCATTTTATCGCACTAAACCTGCGGATCGCGCGTATTACATTTAAGAAATCATAAAAAAAAAACATTTGCACGGTCCAACGCCAGTAGGCAGTTAATAATTAGTTATGTGATATGCAATAGAGACGCAATAATGTTGATTCTTCGGCCAGCACAAAGAAAAATCTACCTTAACGCTAAACAAATTAGTGTCGGAATGCGACAGGGAACCCGTCAGTCCGTGTGCAACCAAGCGAGGGACATATATATATGCGTGTTTTAGAAATAATTATAAGGTAGTCGTTATCATAATATCGAGGGAAATTTTGCATTGGTTGCTGCGCCTCTCGGGAATCAATGTACCTGCAAAGAAATACGTCTTAATATTTGAGACTGTTAGACACGACACGAGAAATTTCCTCTAAACTCGTGTTAATTTTCCGCGTGCCCTATAATACGACCTGTGCGGTTGCCAGCACGGCGATCACCTCCTGCGTTATAATTCTTCGGGATTTCTTCGTGGGGTTTTTTATGGTAATGAAAATTCGTGTCGTTGCTGATGGTTGTTTTTTGGCTATATTCGATTAGCTTTTTTAATTAGCACAGAACAATACAGTTTTTATGGTATTCCACAGAACTAGTATATGGATTTGACTAATGCTTGATGCATTAGTCAAGTGACATTGACAAGTCTTGCTAGCGCCATCTAGTGTTCGTTTAGGTTCTGTTAAAGAGTCTCGAGGACACTAGATGGAGCTAACACGACCAAAGAGCTTTCATCATGTAATAATAATATCGCCAGACGAACACACACAGTGTACAGTCCCACACTATGCATTGCTTGTATTATGGGTACCTAATAATGGTCTGGGGGCGAACTGGCAGTATTTAATACATATACCTTACCGTAACGAAAGCAGATACCATTGATTCAAAACAAAATGTGAATCGTTTTTTTCCTTATCCTCGTTTGAATTACGGAAGGTAGAGGGCATCTTGGTGCGACATGACTTGTGACATAGGTTTTGTCTTCACCTGCGTGAGAGCCCTTCTAGACTCGAGCTCGAGACCCTCGGCACAGAAATCAGGGTCACTACCATGCTAATCTAATCAGGTCGTCAAAACTAGTATAACCAATGTACTGCTCAAACATGTACGAGATATTTTTAAAAAGAACAACCACGTGCCCGTTGTTCTCCATAGGAACGGCATTCCGTAAGGGGTGGTAAGATCGTAGCTTAGTATTTTGTGACACTGACGATTTATACGTACGTTCACGTGAGTAAAAAGTTATTGTGTCTGTAGTGTAGTGTTCACCTCGGCGGCGGGCGGGTTGTGGTTGCGCGGCGGCGCGGGCTCCACGCACAGCAGGCGCGGCTTGTCGTCGCGCGGCTCGTCGCCCGCGCCCGCGCCGGCCCCGGCACCGCCGGCACCGCCGCCGCCGCCGCCGCTGCCGCCCACCGACATCTGCGCCAGCGCCGCCAGCACGCTGTCCATGCTCACCGACACGCCGCTGTCGCCCTCGCCCTGCAACACACACGGACATACCACACCGTTCACTAATGTACTAGCAAGTGTTGCCACCGCATTTTATGAGGGGCTACATACAAAGCTAAAACGGGCTATAAATGTTAAAAATGAGGTTATAAAAAGGGCTAGAAAAGGCTATAAAAACTAGAACTAAATACTCTTAGAAAATTCACTAAATATACCTATAAACTGGACGATTCCATTTTAATCTTAGGTATACTTGTAGTTACTTCTAATCTTTTTATTATTGTGTTAAAATAGGAACATGCAATTTATATTTCGCCGACCTACACAAAATGTTTTATTTTAATACAACTGATGTTGTACCCGGCCGCTGCCTACATGTGGGGGCGATAATTTTTAATATTTAAGTCAATAATTTATTTAATAATTTAATATTTTATTTAAAATATTTTTGTGCCGTGAGGTACAGAAAAACACGTGCTGGAGTCCCGGCTCAACAATAACAATAACCATCAAACTCACCTTTTGTGGACTAGGCTTGAAGAAATGCAGGTAGCAGAAGCCACGGAATCCCTAAAAATTAAAACAATATTACATCATTGTCCTATTTAGACTAGGTTCAAATGATTACTGATGGCTAGAAGAGGGGTCATCTCGTGGTCGCCCAGGCGTCCCGATTAGACGGATTTTTAATTGGGATATTTCATGTATCGTGTACAGCCGTAGTTCAAACACACTGCCTCAAATAAATCTAAAGATATTTTTGTTGAGGAGTCATAGAAAATGTATGTGGTCCTATAGAAACATTCCAAAATCGAAAGGGCGCTAATTTAGACGACATTGTTTAAAAAAAATACCGTTCATAGACATGAAAAACAAACTTTTTTTTTTTAGGGTATACTATCCTGTTGTAATAATTATGTGATATATGATATGTATAAACGTTCCCCACATTTTTTTTCTTTTAAATTTACATTGTATTGAAATTCTGACCTCACAAGTTATAAATATAATGATTAGAAATACGCTAAAGAAGCGTTGGTATACACTTTTTGAATCAACCTGTATAAATATGAATGTGTCTGTTTGTCACATATACGTTTTTATACCATTCATCTGATCGCGAAGAAACATTGGCGAGGTGATACAAAGTATATGAGTGAGTGAGAATGATATCCAAGTTGGTAGAACGCTTGCCTCGGTAACGAGGATTGCAGGTTCAAACCCCGGCTCGCACCTCTGGCATTTCATGTGCGAATCTCATTTTCAACCATGATTATCACTTGCTAAACGGTGCAGGAAAACATCATGAGGAAACCTGCATGTCTGAGACAAAATCCCTCGAAAGATGTGTGAAGCCCGCCAACCCGCAGTGGGCCAGCGTGGTATGGCCTAATCCCCTTCACATCGAGGGGAGGCCCGTGCCCAGCAGTGGGACATTATAAAGGGCTGGAATTATATACAAAGTATATCGGATACTTGCATACTAGCAATTACTGCTGCCTAAAGTTCTCTAATCAATTAACGGTCAAGAAATTACTACATATAATATGTTATTATACAAGCAGTTCTCACCTTCCACACCATGATCTGTGGTTTGACGCCGCGCTCGGACAGGGCCTGCTTCAGATCGCGCACTCGTGTGCTTGGGCTGATGTTGGATATCTGTTTCAATACCAAAAACATCAAACGTTAATGCTTGTATGTTGTACGCATTTACCTTCAAATTTATGGACTTCAGATTAAAGTGTCTTTTCTATGTTGTCTATGCAACCTATACTACTCCCACTAATATTATAAATGTGAAAGGTGTTGGATGGATGGATGTTTGTTACTCAATCATGCCAGATGGGCTAAACGGATCTGGACGGCACAGAGATAGACTATAGTCTGGAATAGCACATAGGCTACTTTTTATCCTGGTAAAATGTATGGTTCCCGTGGGATAGATTTGGTTTAATTTTAATCATAGAGCAAAGGATCGACATGATTTTTTTAAATCATAGAGCAAAGGATCGACGTGATAGTTTAGGGGTCAGAAAATGACATAAGCTAATTTTTATCCCGGAAAAATGCACGGTTCCTTTGGGAAAGCATACAGGAACCGTGCATTTGCAAAAGGTCATAGAGGAAAAGGACATACTTTTTAATCGCGGGGCTCAGCTAGTTACTTATATGGCTATTAAACATCCATCAATCGGGTACAAAATCGTGTTCACCACATTTTGCCCCTAGCGAGATATCGAAACCTGAACCGTAAGTATAGAGAACAGGGTTTACTATCAACTGTGTTAATCGGGTGGTCACCTTGACGGAGAAGTCAATGACGGGTCGCTGGCGCTTGGGGCGGCGCGGCTTCTGTTCCTTCTCGTCCTTCCCGTCCTTGTCCTTGTCCCGGCCCGACTTGTTGCTGTCGCGGCGCCGCGCGCTGCGCCGCGGCTTGCCCTTGCCCTCCTCGCCTTCCGTCGTGTTGCCCTGCACCGAATAAACACGATGTTTAAGCGAGTAATTCCCTACAGACTAAAATCTGCCCCTTTGTAGTACTGCCGGTGTACTCTACTCATATGAACAGAAAGAACCTCAACCTCATAAGAACAAAATTATAGAAAGGAGAAAGCGAATCGGTTTGACTTGGCCTACGTGCTAACCCTTCTAGATTACCCTCGAATAAGTGCTCGGTAGATGTAACCAGTGCAGTGGTCAAACCGTTTTTACTCGGGCGAGTTATTTTATCTATTACGGGTAATCACAGAATAAGCTATATACGAATAATAATGACACATTTATGAACACACAAAGGGACTTTTTGGTGGGAAGTTGAATGGTGAAGTTATCAATTTTGATTTGTTTTCAAAAAATTGTTTCTTTGTTTATTGTTATGTGTAATATTAGTAGAATATCAACCACTGCGAGTTCATAAACGTACACGAGTGAATAAAATTGTAATACAATAAAATATTATAACTAGATTTTTCAACTTCTCCCAAAAAGCCGAGTAAATTTTCAGTAAGTATCCTTTACTGATAGGGTTAGGAAAAAAATTTTTTTTCATCATTATCATCAGGGGTACTTATATTTATTTGTGGGATCGCCCCCGGTCCACTGTACGGTACCTATACAACAAGCGTTGCTTAGTATGGGGCCATACAGTTGGTGTTTTCGTCTGGCTGATATTTATTCATTTAAACAAAGCTGAAAATGTTGTACACGACATTGGCATGTCATGCACTATTTTGTAGCCATTGACCAACCAGAAAAAAAGGTATGTGTGTACGCACCTCCCCCTCGCTCTGGCTCTTGTGCGAGCGCGTGCGCCGGCGCACCCGCCGCGGCCGCTGCGCCGCGCGCTCCTCCACGTCCGTGTCCAGCTCCTTCAGAGTGCACGCGCGGCCCGCGCTACGCATTCGCACAACACACACTTTAAACCCCCATACCATACTTCCCAACGAAGGACAAATACTCTCTTCCAACTCTTAGCGCGAGAAGACTGCTCATAGATCAAACTTTATTATATAAAATTTGTCACAATAACTTTGACTGTAACCAACTCACTAACCAAATATACCTTCGCATACCAAGCCGTTCACAACGTATTCGAGAAACTCATACTCAGTGTCCCTTCGCACCAAAATTATGTCGTACTATCGCCGGCGAGCGTGCACCGCTGCGGAAATATGCGGAATAATGCGCTAAGGAAATTACTGATTCTCTGGATGTCGAATCATTATATAAATAAATAATAAATAAATTATAATAGTTATAACTGTACATTTGTTTCCTTTAATTTTTATTATATTATCTGTGTTCACTAAATATTCCTAATGTGCAGAACTGTAGAACCTTTCGTATTTTTTTCTTTTTTTTATATACTCACTGATAGCTAGTAGCGTTATCTTGTCTTATTTTATTTTTTAAGTGTAATTCGTGGGTAATGGTGTTGGGTATATAATAAGTAAGTAGTATGTAATAGTGTTAAAATAATCAACTTTAATATTATATTGTATATCTGTTTGTTGCCCCAAAGAAAATAAATAAATAAATAAAAGGCGATACCCCCCCCCCCCCCCCTTTGTGACCGATTGACACTTTCAGGGGGGCAGTAGAAGACCATGACAAAATTAGGGCACATTGACAGTACACTGGTGGTAGGCTTCGGCCGTGGCTAGTCACCACCCACTGAACAAAGCCATGGCGCCAAGCGGCCTAGCCGTGTTCCGGCATGATGTTCGGTGTTGCCATTCATGGATGGCGGGTCAGATCAGTTGCGCTGCATGTGCCTAGTGAATGTAGCGTCTCTATCTAATGCCGCCTTCCTACCTAGGCAAGTATGCTCCATCGTAGATCTCATCGTCACTTACCATCAGGTGAGATCGAGATCAAATACTTGCCTATAATGTAATAAAAAAAAAAAAAAGACATGCACAGAGAGGGCATAGACAGGCTAAAACATGTATTTTCATTAGGATATAAAAAAACAGGTTAATTACGCGACGCCAACGCGGTGACTTACGGATAATAGTTCTCATTGAAACATTCTTCTTTAAGCTCAGAAATAAGACAACGATCAAATCCTACCTCTTAAGACTATAATAATAACTCTTAAGACTATACTAGACTCATTAGACTCTTAAGACTTTACACGTTTAAATATAATCGTAGCAACAGCCGTAACAGATTCGCGACAGATATAAGTAAACCAAAATTGGGGCTCTAGAAAAAAAAAAAGTGGGCAAAGTAAAGTTGAGAGCCCATTTTCTATACGAACAGGATAACTCACCAATGTGTAGGGACTAAAAATTGGCATCTCAGAGGCAATTTAAATATTAAAATTAAATAACAGGCATATTACTCACAGCATCTCAATCTCGCGGAGCTGACCCAGTATTGGCATGAGCTGCAGGCGGCGGTCGGACAGCAAGTGCCACAGTATACCCGCCGGCCGCTGGCTCATGCGTTGGGTTGATATCACCTAACAACAAACATATTTATAAAGGTCACAAATGACTTTGATACTTGTCTAACTGTACATGTCCCAAACAGCAAATAACTTTGATATTTTATAGATTGTATAATTGATAGAACTAGGCGATACTTGGCGGAAATCCATTGTTGAACAAATGGGACCTAGCCGTCCTGAGGATGCTCGTTTAGAGGCAAAACACGTGTCGAATACTGTCTTAGATTCGCTTCGTTTTGCGGAGAATTGCATTTTATTTGAGGTCCCGTCACTCGTGATAGATAATTTCTCGACTAAGATCTTAGAGGAGTTCGGTGTTGCTGGCTTCTTTAATTATCGAACAAACTTGTTTGATTTATAATTGGAAAAGTTGACAAGCCGAGGGTCAGTGGTGGGTTCCTCTTCCCCCATTTGTTTATAGATTGTAACTAGATAATTTAAAACAAGCTTCTGCCCGCGGCTCCACCCGTGACAACTTCAATGAAACACAGCCTAAAGCACTTAGGGATAATGTAGCTATCTTTTTATATATATTTTTATTAGAAAAATCATTTTCAGATTGGTTTTTCCGGTACATCCAAACTCACATACTTGACCTCTTTATAATACTAGTATCGATGTCAACGCACCTGTGTGGGTGTGATAATGATGTCAACAGGCACATCGTGCGGCCCGAACAGCTCAGCGGGCAGTGTGTCGAACACCTGTTAGAAGACAACAAATATTAAATAAAAGTTTGCAACATTTGCAACAATAAACAATGTGGACATTTCAAGGATCCATGGGGCATTTGATGAATACGAGAAGATGCTTGCAGAAGCATTCATCTTCCAAGTTGCCATACATCTGCCACAAGACAGTGATGGAAAATCGGCCCCAACTCAGCATAGTACAAACCAGCGTTAGTCTGCTGTTAGTTTTATTAGCTAACTGTTACGCGTGATCGATCCAGATTGTTGGGGGGTCTCCCAAAACATGTCCTTTATCTCGTGGTTACTATGTATGAACCTTTCTGCCCCATAGGTTCGGTTGGTCGATTCTACAAGCTCTGTGGTGTCAAACTAGACAATTTTGTGATTCTTAAATGTACGCACGCGATTTGATAGCAATCGTTGCCTATGGTCAAAACGGGAGTATTATTCCCGAGACAAAAATTGTATAATACCACTGGCACTTCTCGTTTTATAGGAATTTCTCGACCCGACTATTATTAATTAGGTTACAGCATGAAGCTATTGCAAAGAAGAGAGGTAGTAATAGGATTTTCCCAATGCGTGACACTGCGCGGGTTAAGGGGGGGACGTTGAGCCCGCCAACTTTAATATTTCCCATCTAGCGGTGAATAGCAAGAACTAAACGCGTATTTTATGTTGAGAATTTTACGTGGTTTAGCTATATGACGCAAGATGTCTGTGGCGTCGTCTTTTAAATAAAAATGAATAAAAAACTGGTACGCAAACACGAGCGTGCTGGGCCCCAAGTCTGCTAACACAATCGATTCATAATCTTGGGACTTGGGGCCCTGTTCAGTGGACGACCGCTGTCAGAATGAGCGAGGCCACACCCACCATTGTGACGTCAGGACTTAGCTGAGAATCACAGTGCACAGTTGGGTACGACATTAATCATCTTTGTATTAACACCGCGGTACTGTACTTGGAATAATAGGATTCATACCTGAGTGTCATGTACGGTCGTGACGACTACTGTATCGGGCTTGATCGCCTTCATGTGCATCATAAGACCGAACTCCAGGTCGCCATAGCCTATATTGAACAAATAAAACACCATTACCCCTGTAAACTGAATGGGTAAGCAGTCTACTGAATGGGTAAGTCTGATTATCCAGACTTCTGCTCTGCTGTAAGTACACTGCAGTGTACTTAAATTACGCCGATGGTGCTTGTTCCCGAGTGATAGAGGGCGAGTCTATTGTCAGTATACGAGGCAGTCCAGGGTTGATTGATTTAACTCAAGTGATTTTGGATGATGAATAAAAATAATCATGATTTTTATCAATCCTGTTGGGCAACCTGCCCCTCAAATCGGGTAGATTCGGTACATAATCCACCACGCTGGCCAGTAATGGTTGGATATCCTCACAGGCATTCAAAGGCGGTTTCCTTCCGATATTTCCCTTCACCATACATCAAAACAATGCTCATTATTGGGTATAAGAGATGATTCAATCCGAAAATCTCAGTGCCGAGGTTTAAATCTATTTAATCAAAGTAGATCAGTAAATAAATATAGATTAAGAATTGTTACCTCTTCCTTTGCCAATGCGATAGCCCTCCTTCGAGACAGCGACGGAGCCCATGACGACCAAGTCCAGGGAAACGGAATCCTCAATGCCTGATAAGAAAAATGTGGATAGGTTTATTTGATATGCTAGCTGTTCCCCGCAACTTCGTTCGCGTGGTATTTAACAAAGACACAACCGTTGGCAACAGCCTGCTCGCGCGTTCTGCGCCCGCAGGACGCATTTCGGGTTGTTGCTATTAAAACTTAATCAGGCGCAACGCTGCAACATTGGTCTCAAGTTTTTTTCGCGAGATCCTGTTTTTTTTTTAAATAAAAGTAGCCGAAGTTACTCCTTGTTACATCAGCTATCTGCCAGTGAAAGTCCCGTCAAAATCGGTCCAGCCATTTCAGAGATTAGCCGGAACAAAGCGACAGACAGAAATTTAAAAAAAAAATGTTTTGGTATCGTGTTTACATCAAAATGCACTTAGTAAAAAGCGGTTATTTTAATATTACAAACAGACACTCCAATTTTATTTATTTGTATAGACTTATTCGAGGGATAGACCTGATTACAGCTTGGCGTGGGCGTTAGCGCCATTAAAAGCTGGCAAAAACAGATATTTTTACGACAAAAAGTACTCTTATTATCTAATATATAAAAATAAGTCGGGTTTTCCTTCCTGACGCTATAACTCCAGAACGCACGAACCGATTTCCACGGTTTTGCATTCGTTAGAAAGGTCTCGGGCTCCGTGAGGTTTATAGCAAAGAAAATTCAGGAAAAACCAAATGAAATGTTACATAAAACCGAAGCCGTCTGGTGGCGAAACGGAGTTCGCTGGGTTTGCTAGTTATTTATATATATAACCCTGATAAAAATATAATAAGGTCCCACACTAATCACCGCTTATATTATGGGTACCGTACAATTGACTGAGGGCAAACTCAGTATATAATAATTATATAGATATGAAACATCCACGACTCGGATCAAACAATCATGTTCGTCACACAAAGATTGTCCCTCCCAGGATTCGAACCCGGGACCACAGCGAAAAAAGCAGGCTCACTACCAACCGCACTAATCAGGTCGTCACACCTATATATCCTTTTAACTGCTATGCATGATTTTCATTCTAACATACATATACTTTAACATTTTTATATTACTTACCTACGAAATGTGTTTTCAACTGTGAAACTAGTAATGGACGGTTGTAGGTGTCCAGGGAATTGCAGCTATCTTCACAGTACGCAAATTCATATTAAAAGCATTGCAAGGATGCAGCTGCCTCACCTATCGGTTTGCCATATGTCTCCATTCCGTTCCGGGAGACCGCCTTCCTGATGGCCGACGGACCGGTCTCGCCCTCAGGCAGCTCGAGGCGGTTCAGGAATCCGTTCTGCAGCCGCGGCACTGGCACATAGAGAGTCTTGTGTTGTTCTAGGCACAGCACTCTGGAAAAAATTACATGGATGGTGAAGTGAGGCTTAACTTTTGTGGTTATCCAAAGTTTTGTGGTAATTTTTCTAGTAAATTATCTCATCACTTTTAGGGGCAGGCTTTTTAATGTCATCACCATCATATTTAGAAGTATTCTAATCTGTACTAATATTATAAATGTGAAAGTTTGGATGGATGGAATAGATGGGATGGATGGGATGTTTGTTAAACTTTCACGCCAGAACGGCTGAACGGATCTCGATGAAATTTGGCACAGAGATAGATTATAGTCTGGATAGCACATAGGCTACTTTTTATCTCGGTAAAATGTATGGTTCCCGTGGGATAGATTTGTTTAAAAATTTTCATAGAGTACCAAGAAATTCATTTTCTCATACATTTGATTCTGAGGCGGTACGAAGTACGCTGGGACAGCGAGTAGTAAAGAATAAACAAAAAATTGTTCTCGATACGGTATAAATATCGCCAATGGAAATAAGAAGGCATTGCTCGACTGGTACATAACGCGTAAGATAAGGTACTCCATCCGTGTATTTTTAATTATAATCTTCACCTCATTTTAAGTTTTTTTTTTATAATTGGCAATAAATTCAATAAGTATTGTGCATTGCTTATTAATATACATAACACGACGTGAGGTTATCGTTGTGATTATAAAACGGGTCATACTACTGTATGTTGCATAGCTGATACAAGATATGAGGTACTAGATATATGTATAGCATAAAGACCATCAGATCACATGCAGACCGCAGAAGCAGTGATAGCCAAGTTGGTAGAACGCTTGCCTCTGTAACGAACATCGCAGGTTCAAACCGCGGCTCGAATTTCTGGGATTTCTGAATCTCATTTTCAACCAAGATTATCACTTGCTAAACGGTGAAGAAAAACATCGCGAGGAAACCTGCATGTCTGAGATAACCCCTCGAAAGACGTGTGAAGTCCGCCAACCCGCAATGGGCCAGCGTGGTGGACTATGACCTAATCCCCTCGCATTGAGAGGAGGCCCATGCCCAGCAGTGGGACATTAAAAAAGGGCTGGTGTTATATATATATATTATATAAAGACCATCATGCCTGTAAGCCCCGAAGGTGTAGGCTGAGGTGTTGCATTTCACTCATATTTCTTCGATGATTTTCGGCCAGCTTATGGCTATTATAACACTCCCTCCAATACAAGGATGATTGGGGCCATACTCCACCAAGCCATCCCAAGGGTGGTTGGTGAACTTCACATGTTTTTCTAGAGACGTGCTAGTTTCCTAACGATTATTAATTTGACTGTACAGTGTGCAAGCACACCCTGTTTCCAATGCGAGCGTTCAAGTTAAGCCTTCACTGGCTGAAGGCAAATTATAACACCTAGGTCAGGTTCTGTGGCTTGGAAATCAGTCTTTATAATGCCTCTATGTAGAAGTAATAATACTGCGACAGGCTCATTCATCAACTCATTCTAAAGTAAAAGTGTTTATTAAAAATAACTAGCATCGGTTATTTTTTGTTTTAATTTCTGAAATACTGTTCGCACAAACGTGATTTCACTACGATATAGCGCTACGTATAGATTAGGGAAAGTCGTGTGTGTGGAACGACTTTCTAGTGAATTTTCAGGTATGCGCGCGGTGTAGGCATTTTATGTAATAAAGCAGAAAGTTATGTGCGTTCAATAGCCGGTACGCTCTCGTACTCGCCTCGCGAGGATGCTTCTTTACTCAGTCAGTACCTGGCTCTGCTCAAGGTCAATAATCCTCTCCCTAGCGCCATCATCTGCCTCAATTGTTTACGTTTGAGCAGATTGCTGGGATCAAAACTGATGCCCTGAGTCGGGAGTTGAGACTGCGCGGTCAGTCAATACACGGCTGACGTGGAATGCACTACCCAAGATATCAGCCGGGTGACGCAATGCCGTAATCACTGCACCGTGTTATGGACAGCGAAAGTTTTTATTGTTACAGTGAAATATTTGTATTGGAACCGCTGTTTGTAGTTTTAACCAGTTATTTCCCAATTCTCGAACGGTGTTCACGACCTGCTTGCCTCCCCATGGGCTTGCGGGTATCCATGACGACTTGCTACGTAAAAAGGGGTAGCGGAATTCTTGCTGAGGCCTTTTTTGAAATAAAATATACCCGATACTATATTTGACCCGTTTATTATTATTTATGTCAATTCCTTTGCCTTTATTTATAAAACACATGCTATTAATATGAACAGAGCGCGGCTTTAAGTGAGATTCAAAATTTAAAAAAGGAACTATGTAGATAATAAATTAATCACCGGGAGGTAAAATACTCTTTCATTGGCCCAAAATAAGCAGTCTTTTTTAAATAAAATAAAGTACGTATGTAACAAGTGGTTCCAAATTTGAAACTTATTTGTGTCATGAAAATATCGCATTTTCCAATTCGCACTAGGCGCCAAAATGGTGGAGCGATGAGACATCTAGTCTAAAATTAGTGGCACATTTTACGAGATCTGGTGTGTGTCATGCCATAACGCGAAGTAACCCAGCATTACTCGACGAGGCAATAATAATAATAATAAAATTAAGTAATATTAGAGAAAGAGAGAAAAAAGAGAAGTTAGTTTTACATAGGTGACGGTGCTATACCTCAAAAGATTGATTTTAACTTTGAAAGTGTATAATTTGTTAGAGAATAAAGTTCTTTATATAATTTAAGACCGACTTTTTCATCAACAGAATTAATTCGGCATAAAAATTTAATAATATTATGTCACGCGCCATGTTTTATGTGTGTTACTGTAGGTCACTGGACTAAAGATAAACGCCATGACGTATATATCCCCGCAAGGAAAAGGTTAACGTTCCATTTTACCAATTTCGGCGTTGAAAACTAAACAAACCGTTCGCTGGTGTTGTGAGATTTCAAGACCGTGAACCATCAATCAACTGGCGATGCGGAACGGGACCGCACGAAACGGTGATATAAGAGCTGTATAAAAACGCCTACACACTCTTAGTATCTTTCCTTTTTTTTACTTTACGTGGATTGAATTGTTTATAAACCGCCTTTTTCCCAAAGGGCAATACTCTGGCAATGTTGTGGCACAGTCATTTCGCAGGTGATACCATAAGGCAAAGCTATACGAGCGTGTCTTTATGTCAGCTGTTTCTTTGAAGACCTATATACTTACCAAAAATTAAGTAGGATAGGAATATAACACGAATAAATCCAGGTATGAACCGGCCAACATGCAGTAGATGAAAAAAAAACAACATTCTACAGTAAGCCAGAAAGTAGGTCAATCTAGCATTTGAACAACGACGACGTAATTAAGCTAAAATAATGGGACAAAGAATAGGTTAGATAGATCGGACAAGAAGAATCGAGTTGGCCAACTAATCGCCAACAAACAGTCCAATCCGTTGGCCGACATTAGCCATCACCAGACAACATTTCGCAACATTTTATATCAGCATTTTGTTACGATAAATAGGTCGGCATTCTTGCAACACTGGCCGAAGAGCTAATTCCATAAATAATTGCATATTGGCGAGTCCACTTTATAGAGTATTTATTCGTTTTGTTTTGTATTCTGTGAGAGACTACAAAATAAAAAGCACTCTAACTTTTATCGTGCGAACTGCCAACGAATGGAACACGGTACCGACGCGTTTTTTTTCCCCGTTGACTACAATCTGGGTGTTTTCAAGTCGAGAGTGAACAGGTACCTTCTAGGCAAGTATGCTCCATCGTAGATCTCATCGTCACTTACCATCAGGTGAGATCAAGATCAAATACATGCCTATGATGCAATAAAAACAAAAACACTTACCGGACGGCTTCCTGCGGCTTATCAGGATTCACTTT
Source organism: Pheosia tremula (assembly GCA_905333125.1). Taxonomy (NCBI): domain Eukaryota; kingdom Metazoa; phylum Arthropoda; class Insecta; order Lepidoptera; family Notodontidae; genus Pheosia; species Pheosia tremula. The sequence continues at coordinate 3,343,366 of HG995419.1, forward strand.
GACGGTGTTCGCGTTCTTGAAGATGTCGAGCTCGGCGAGTTTGGCGGCCGCCTCGGGGGCTCCCTTGAAGTTCGGGATCCGGTTGTAGACAGGCCGCGGGAACATGGCCAGCCCGTTCGTCTCCAGGTTGCGCCATACTTTAAGGCGGAATGAATGCTTCGTCACCTCTTCCGGCACCTGTTTCTTGGCTGGAAGGAATAAGGTTAGCTTATAGCATCGCTCCTATAGAACTTATGACTTTAATGGTGAAGTCTGGTACTGGTCGCATTTTAGCCGTCACGCGCGGTCAAAAAGTGCGCTCCAAGTTTTCTTATTTAGGGTATAATAAAAATGACTTTAGAGGCAACGCATGGCAAAAAATGTAAAATGATAATCTGTAAGTGCCCCCGTAGGCCTATACGAAATAAATTGTTTGACTTTGAGAAAAGAGCGATTGTGGTACATTGTAGACTAATATTTATCCAAAAATATGTAATGTAAATACAGAGACAACCAAATTATCTTTATATAAGTTGTGTATAGATGGTAGTATCACTTCTCTAGGGTTTCAAAAACTTATAACCTTGTAAAATTAGTTTTAGTTTAGTGTTGTCTGTACATCCATCGCTATAGTTGATATGTACAGAAAATCCTTCTAAACTGCATATATTTAAATTAGATATAAACATTTATTATACCATTCCCCATTTACATTGCAGCCACGATTCCTACGATAACACGAGCAAACTGATAAACGGGCACATTAATAATTTGTAGTACATTTTATGTGAAGATAGCCTACCTACACAATAAAATTATATAGCCAAGATACCACAATAAGACAAGCAGGAACTCCTCATGTAATCGTAACGTACCGTCATCGAGAAAGCATGCCGTCACTGGCATGCTCATTTATGAAACAAGTGGAGTGAGCGCGATGGAAATCGCTTTCACTTATAGCAATATTGATATACATTTTTCGTCCATTTACAACATAAATTATTATGCAAAATGCTCCGCCATTCCATTGTAAAATGATTAGAACTTCTACAAACGAGGCGGTTAAAGCTTGTACAAATTAAACTATAGCATTAACCCCATTATATTACAAACTAGCTGTTGCCCGCGACTTCGTCCGCGTGGTATTTAACAAAGACTCAACTGTTGGCAACAGCCTGCTCGCGTTCTGATCCCGCGGGACGCATTGCAGATTGTTGCTATCAAACTTAATCAGGCGCAGCGCTGCAACATTGGTTTTAATTTTTTTTCGAGAGATCCTATTTTTTTTCTAAAATAAAAGTAGCCTAAGTTACTCCTTGTTACATCAGCTATCTGCCAGTGAAATTCCCGCATTTTAGCCGTCACTCGCGGTCAAAAAGTGCACTCCAAGTTTTCTTATTTAGGGTATAATAAAAATAATTTTAAAAATGACTTTAGAGGCAACGCATGGCAAAAAATGTAAAATGATAATCTGTAAGTGCCCCCGTTTTAACTTTTTTTCGAGAGATCCTATTTTTTTTCTAAAATAAAAGTAGCCTAAGTTACTCCTTGTTACATCAGCTATCTGCCAGTGAAATTCCCGTCAAAATCGGTCCAGCCATTTCAGAGATTACCCGGAACAAATAGACAGACAGACAGACAAAAATTTTAAGAAAGGTTGTTTTGGTATAGGTACCGTGTATACATCCAAATGCATTTAGTAAAAAGCGGTTATTTTAATATTACAAACAGACACTCCAATTTTATTTATATGTATAGATTTTAATCAATATACAATGGATTTACAAAGCAGCTTATAGAAAAAAAAGGTATTTTATAAAGGTGCCAATGTCGTAGTCACGTCACGGGATATATTTTTTTCAAGCCGTTACAGGATAAACAATTGCTTGAAATAATTGTTATGTTATCCTTTTTCAGTGTAACTTTCACATACATAACTCATAGGCGAGTAGACTTTATAATCGCAGCGTAAATAATTAAACTGTATTAGTGATATTATACCATACCATAGGCACAGGACGTAGACATATGGTCATATGCTCAGAATACCATAGGCACAGGACGTAGACATATGGTGTCTGAAAGGTACCCATGGAATGGATTTTGACATGTCTGAAAGGCAACCATGGAATGGATTTGGACATTAGTGTCTGAAAGGTACCCATGGAATGGATGCAGACATTATAGTATCTGAAAGGCATCCACGGAATAGATGTGGACATTACAGTGTCTGCAAGGCACCCATGGTATGGATATGGATATATAGTTTTTTCTACATGTACCACATGGATAGGTGGAATCAGTTTTATAAAAACCAGTTCTTAATTGTTTATTTGTAATAAGGTAAAATATCAGTAAAGAAAACATTGTAAGATTAGACCAAAAAAGTAATGATAAGGAATATCTAATGCAATTAATAACTCGTAAGTCACTGACCCATACTAATAACTCGTAAGTCACTGACATAACTAACTCAATTAAATAATCGTATTGTCTTATATTTTTCCATGCACTTGGGCAGAAATCATTTAAATATATGATTGGAGTAGTTAAATACAGAATGTATGGGTTGATTACTACACATAGTATAAAAGTAGATACTGCTACTGTATAGCAAACAATTAATTTGTCAAGGTGATCACACAGCTACGATGGAATACAACACTTGTGCATATAATATGAACAAAGTATAATTGTTTACTCAAAATGAGGTTTTATAACTTAGCGATTGATATTATAGATGATGAAGTTACAGGTGGTGTGTATATTCTATGGTAAAATTTTTGAAGGGCACAGGAGACAAATAAATCCGCCATAGCAAGAGGCAGTGCAAGGTTAATGTTAACACACTCTTAGGCGAGTCCCATATTTTTTTTTTATATGTATTGCAACATCCCACTGTGGACATCGAAATGTTGACATCCCAATGTGGACAAATTTTTACTATACCATTGAAACCATTTCATTTCCTGGGATAAAAAGTATTATTTACATTGCTAAAAGCATTAAAAGTCCCCAAATATCTCAAAAACCCTACTGAACAGATTCAAGTGAGATTTGCCATGGTTACAAGTGATAACAAAATTAATCTATACCGCATGGGCCAAATTTTTTTCACATGATGTAGCTTTTCTATACTCTTTTTAAGTTATATTAGTTCGTAAATATTTCAGTTATTTTCTTTCTAATTGTTATCAAAATATTTAATAACTTATTAATAAATATACTAATATCTATATAATAAATATTGACAGACGAAATGTCTTGCATAATTTAACTCCCAGGGAATGGAAGGGTTCTCCCGGGGAACCTGAACAAAAAACTCTACATTTACTTGTTGGACTTTACCAACACTTGACATGTTGATATTTTATCTAGTCAACATCCATAAAGGAATGGATCCTTTTAAATATCAAAAGAAAAAAGATCTTGTTACTTGAGCATTTTTTTAATAGTTATTTTAGTATTTTTTCTGAGGTGGGTACTTTATGACTGTATGTAGGGAAGTGGAAGCTGTCATAAACCAAACAACCTTGACTTCTAAAAGTTATCATTGTACTGATAAAAAGTATGCATTATTGTACAAAATTGAGGAAGTATAATAAAAAAATAAGTATAGATTTGTTATGTGAATGTGAGCAGTTCATTACATTAGCAGAACACCATTGTGTTTGAAGACTGTCTTCTTTTTTTAAAATAATTATTGCTTACTTTATTAAGATAAAATATTGACAGACAGATAAAATATTCAACCCTGACCTATGCATCGCCTACACTCTTTTGACCAGATTCATAAAGTGTGGGTAGGCAAGAAAGTAAATACATAAGTTCTCGTTTATTGGCTCTATCCATAATTGCTGTTGCCTTAAAAAAACTGGTGAAGCAACATAGACTATACCTAAATATATTACGAAGACCTTCAAAGTGATGATTCAATACAAATAGAAAATCTAAAATGACCTCACAATTGTGCTTTGAATGAGGTGAAATAAAATAATGTATACCTACTAACTCAATTTGCAAGTGCATTGAATAGTTCCCTATATTTAATCACATCAAGCAAGTTACAAACCGGGTAATAATCGACTTCAATACGATTCCGCGCTGTTGAGCTGCCTAATAAATCAAATACATTTATACAAGAGGTGGGCAAAATAAATGAATATGAGTCACGTTTCACTCTATTAAGCTACCCGCAGTAGATAATATCGAATAAAAAACAACCCAAATCGAAATAATAAACGCACGAAACACTTGAACCAAAGATACATAATTTCGATTGGGTTAAGTATTAGAGTTACTACAATGCAATCCGATTCAACATTTTTTTAAGCATTTGCGATAGCAATACAGCAATTTTCATCATCGATTATGTGGGTACTTCGAAATAAACGTGGTCTAACGAGTTAAAACACATTTTACGTGTTTTTTCAACCATTACGAATAGAATTTTCACGGCATTAGTAAATAAAACAGAGGAGTAAAGATTGTTATTTCATTATTTTTATCAGGAAATCGTGATACTTACTGTTATCCGCGGCCGTCGGCGTGCCGTCTCCGTTCTGCATTTTGATATTTTACCGCAATCGGGAGGTTTCCTGCAGGTATTTTGATGATCTAAACGAAAACCATCAAAATTATATGCAAAATAAAATCTTTCTTTCTTCGCCGGACGGGACCGTCACACACAAAAATAGAACGCGAATAAAAAACAAATGCAACCAACCTGCCAACAAAAAAAATAGTGGTGTACTTCCTTTACTGAATTTAGTATTTCCTATTCATTGAGTAATTTTATTCATAAGCAATGATTTTGGTTTAAAAAATAATCACTGTTGTTAAATAACTCTCATTTAAGATAATTTGATTGTCGTAATTAATAATCTATATTGTTAAACACGTTTGAGAAATAAAATAAAAAATGATGTATAGTCGACTTTGGAATTTGAATTCGTAAACTAAAGTGACTACACTATAATAGGTTCTGCCAACATTATAAAATAATTCTGTATGTTTTCATTTACAGATGTATGCTAATGAATTTAATAATTATTTGAAACTGAGAACATAGTTTCTTTGACAGTTATTCTTTTCTAATGCCCTGTTTAATTAACCTACGAAAAAAAGGAGGAGGTTAACAATTCGCATGTATATTTGTTTTCACATGACAAATTTATTACTTACATGGAGCTACAGATACTCAGTGGGTTACATGAGTGACACGTGCGTATATATAAAATTGATATGTTGCTCATGATGCCCATACGAAATACTGTATAGGTAGGTATCCAGAGGGTTTGGAAAATTCACATTCAAATCACATTAGAATCATAACTTGGTATAAGTACATTTATTATATTATTCTAATAAATAATGTTCACAATAATAATAATTTATCGGATGGTCTGGGACATGTGAAGTGGTGTCAGCATCAGTTCGAACGCGGCGTCCTTCAGGTTGGCACCGCGGAGGTTCGCTTCGTGAAGATCACTGCCTGATAAGTCACAACACTGGAAGGAAAAATATACAAACATATCGAGTGACTAGCTCTTCCTGCGACTTTGCACGCGTGGACATTAGTTTTTTTAATATCCTAGGGGAATCATTTCGTTTCCCGGTATACATAATAATTTGTCTATATCGGTTTAATTAAAGGATATTTTGTGGCTATCCGTAAGTCATATATAAATGATCCTAGATCTCAGACGAATTACTCAAAAGAAATGATAATGTAACAAGGTTTATCAAATTAATTATTGTACCTCCAAGTCAGCACCGGCTAGGACGGCAGCTCTTAGATCACAGTTCTGTAAGTTAGCATTTTTCAGTGTTGCCACACGCAAATTGACGCCAGCCATGTTGCTACCCTCTAGATTCGCACCTTAAACAAAAAAAAACATTCATAACCCAAAAACCCAATATAAACGACATAACAGATTTTCTTCAAACGTAATAAGGAACCATTTTGTTGACATGGAAAGCGCATTTAAATCGTAGACGCCATTTAAATAAAAAAAAACAATTGTCTATAACTTGACTCCTAATAGGGATGGCCATAGTATTAACAATCTATTATAAAGACTAATAAATAAGTAGGTAATGAATGACATTACATCAATTTTAGATGAAGAAATAATATTATAGGAGTGTCAAAACAACATATTGAAGAACAAACAAAAAACCAAGCAGATTTGGGTAGTACCATACTCTACTAAGTAGGTACTTATATTATTAAAAATAATTAAATTAACCTATATTCATGTCCATTAACGCTTTTTCTTATTGCTTCCATGAAATAATTATGACTCGTCTCCCTAGGCTTTTAGTTCCATTAGTTTGTTGTATAGGATTTGGTATCCAGTATACTCTGATGTGGCTATTTACCAGTATTAATTGGGGTGGGTGGGAGTGTGATTGCCATTTGCAAGACACCAACTAGTGGAACTACGGGTAACCTGAGGGTAAGACCATTGATTTATCAGGAATCTGACTATGACTAACAACTGTCAATTGTGCCCATCAAATCATACAAGGGCTCAATCCTGCTAGTTTACAAACGCTTCAGTGGAGTGTCGATAGCATGTCAATTGAATAATTTTAGACATTTGCTAGTCTACAAGTATTTTAAGACCAGCAGCTTTCCGCTGTTTAGCCATTCAACTGCCATAGAATGGTGTTTTAACTTGATCACCCATCCACGATGCATCCGACCTAGCTTGGGACGATCTAACGCGCGTTATAACCAAGTCTACCACCTTCTCATTAAATATATAATTAATAGTGTAAAATATGAATAAGGTGATTTACCCTTTAAGTTGACCCCTTCCATCACGGCTCTAGATCCAGCAGGATCTTCCATATTGCATCCTTTTAAATTGGCACCTGAAAACATAATTATATCAAGGTCCTCCTATAATATTGGTGACAAAAATTTGTACATTAATAAAACCATATGACGATAATTATTCTTTGCAATCACAATATAACACATTTAAAGGCCATTTAAGCACCTTGAAAAGTGACCAAGGGAGCGTTCAAGTATTACGTAATGCAATTTTTGGAGATTTTTGACCCTCTTCCCCCACCGTGTAACGCGCCATAACGTTTTTCTTTACCCACCGCCTAGTAAAACTTAAAATCTCTACGCGACCGTTCTGAAGTGTTAAAACAATGTTACGTAACGCGTAATTCCAACCCTGTAACGCATTGTAACGTTTCAGAAGACCCACCCTCCCCCCAAATTCGTTACATAATACTTGAACGCTCCCCAACGAGTGGGAGGAAAAATGCTTAACTTTTACAGTGAATACTGATTATTTGGTATCTTGCCTGTGCAAGTTAGGAACCAGCCTATATGGTGCCAATAAATCGACAATTATCGCCATTACCAACCTTCCATGTTGGCACACAAAGCTTTGACGCCAAGCAACTGGGCGCCCTCCAGGTTGGCGTGAGATAGATCGGCTCGCTCCAAACAGCAGTGGGACAGGTTGGCACCACTCAAGTTGCATCGGGAAAGACAAGCATACTGGAAAATTTATAATGAAAGCAAGCATAAGTATATAAAACTAATGAAGAAATATAAATTAATTGTACCACACATCCTATTATAAATGGCCGCTAGTCTATAATTATCATTTTAGAAATAAATAGAAAAAAAATGTAGATTTTCGTTTCTTCAGGGCTTTTCAAGACAGTTTTTGTTACAAAAAAAAATATTTATATTTTTTTTCGTTACCTATTGACAATGCTTAATGCCTAATGGGCATATTTCTTCTAAATGTTAACAGGACTTGTTACACCAACCGTGTTGTTAGGTAAATCAATAATTTCTTTCGAAAAACGTGACGGTTTCCTCACAGTGTTTTCGTTCAACATAAAGCAAGTAATCAGTTTAATTGATGAATTAAATTTGCAGACGAAATCACAATAAAAAATCTCAGAGAGATAAGTTATCAACCACAGCACATTTCCACAGCAGGCATCCCATGAATACCATTTTTTACAAAATATTTACCTTAAAATTGATATATCTAAGGTCCAGCCTATTCAGGTCTGCTCCAGCTAGGTTTACTCCCTGGTACCTCAGTTCTGAGTTTGTTGGAGTCATGATTATGGACCTCACAACATCCATCCGAGTCAATGCGTGGTTGCTCCCACTGGCACTCCTCGATTCTTCAGCCATCTGGCTCAGTTGAGGTATCATGGAGTCTATACCTGCAATTCATATGGTATGGGTTTTGAGTCATAGCTTCAATCCATTGTGTTCAGATATGAAAAAATAATTATTAATATTGTGTAATAATTCATTAAAAGTATACTTCCAATTTTTGTCTATGGTAATGTTTTTGTTTTTTGCCACTAAATACACCAGAAACTATTGTTTTAAATGTAGATTTTATTCTACAGCTGGATCATTGGCAAATACTAGGTACAATACAATCATGCAAATTAGTCAATTATGTATTTAATTACACATACCATAGAACACAGCTTCCTCCAACACTCCTTTAGGATTAACATGCTTATCTAATATCACATCCCCATGCCTCAAATAATTCAATATAGGCTCGAAATACTCGGGGCTTCTATCAATTAAATATGCCCCGCTCGGATCCGTAGCACTGGGGTTCATTAAGTACACATTATTATCATCCGCAAACATTCTGGCCAACATTGACAGTGGCTCTTTCGCCAAGAGTGTAGATCTAGATGTAGTAAAGCGTTTACCACCAACGTTTAATGTGATCCAGTCTGAAACAGCTTTGTTTCCTTGACAAATACTGTTCTCACTAATGTCTAATTTTCCCATCGCTTTCTCGATGCTATCACAACTTTTAGATTCTTTTTCACCATGGAAACTCAGGTATATTTTCTCGTCATCTTTTATAATCCTCACATCGTCAATTTCACAGCCGTTGTACGAATATAATCGTATTGTTTCTATGTCCACTTTAAATTGACATGATATCTCAGTTTTAAAGGCTTCAAACGTGTTTTCCACTGCCATAACTTTCCCGATATCTTCATTTTTATTTTTGTAAATGTAAACTCGTTTCATAATACGAGATATTATCTAGAAATAGATAGTAAACGCTTTGCAAAATCGTAATCAATACAAGCTACAAAGCCGATTTTGCGCAAAACTTCGACTGACAATGACATGGTCATTAAATGTCAATGTCAACATTTATAAATAAAAATGCCATTACGTCACTACCTACCACAGACTATACATATTTGCACAGATGATTTCGCATTGGAAAATCGACTAATTGTATTCTGAGATTTATTAATATAGCCGCGGAATATTGTTCCAAAGCAGTTTATATTCTAAAAGTAGATTTTAAGCAATGTGAGCAATTGTAATTCACTTTATTCATGTATGCTTTTTATTCTAATACGTAGGTACTAAAATATGCAAGCAATTTTATATTTCATCTTACCCTGGTACACGTGGATAAAATAGGTACCTACATATTTCCTATTATGTATCTTATATAATTTATATCGCGAAGAAGATTATGTTTTTATAAGTTCTTGACCTAGTTAGGCGTAGTTTTCAATTAATTCATCTAAGTACCTACTTAGATGAATTTCCGGCCCTAAAATACATTTTGGTAAGTTTCCGGTAGCAATTTAGAAAGTCATAATTGGAAAGTGCACACATCACCCACTTGATAGGTACGCTCACAACTGATCGGTTCACTCGGTTGAATGGGTGTAATTGTGGTGACTGTTTAGAAACTTTACTCCATCTTTCACTAAATTTATAGATTTGAATGCCTATATTATCAACTATAGGTATCTACAAGGGCATCATCATTTAGGGAAGTACTTCCTACGTGGTCATCTATTTAGTAAGTACCAGAGGTACATGCACTACGCAATAATTATTTATAGTGCCATAAACACGTTTTTAAGTATACATTGATAGCGCAATGAATGGCCAGATGTTCGTCGTTAAAACCCCTGCCTCTGATCTCAGGCATTGTATGGAAATACATGACAACATGACTGTGAATCTCAATATTGGCGTTGGGTTTCCAAATTCAAAAATAAGCCATCGCCAATTTGGAGGAAACCTAGAAGAAGAATAATGATAGAATAACGAGATGATTGAAACAGGTTTGCAAACGGAATTACTTAAAATACTGTTGCTATTCTCTTTCAATGTATTTTTCTATTTCTATCGACTAATAATTGCTCCATAGAAATATACGAAATTATTAAAACAGAGTTGCATAATACAATCTTTGTGTGATGAGCATTAATGATTGTACCCTAGTCATGGATGTTATATATCTATATAAGTATTATATACTGAGTTTGCCCTCAGTCCATTGTACGGTACCCATAATACAAGCGTTGCTTAGCGTGGGACCGTATACGTATATACCTATAGGAAAAAATAAAATAGTTTCCGAAATAAATTCCTTATTACCTAAAGAATAGGGTATCCATGCCATAACATGAATATTACAGGCCAATTAGGAGAGTTGAAAAACATATTTATCCCAGCATTTCATAAAAATGTTTTCATACGTTGCAGTTTTTCCTCTGCTGCCTACAAATATATAGGTGACATCTGGCGATTCACGGAAAAAAACATATGCTTATTTATTCCGAGTTTGTTTATTTTGTTTCTTTTTTTGGATTAGGTAACCATGACGACGTTTGGACACGTATTCTTAGCGATTTTATCACGGAATCACAAATACATTATGTAGGCTGTAGCGTGCAATTTACACTAATCTTAATATTATAAATGTGAAAGTTTGGGTGGATGGATGGATGGATGGATGTATGTTTGTTATACAATTACGCCAGAACGGCTTAACGGATCTGGATGAAATTTGGCACAGAGATAGATTATAGTCTGGTATAGCACATAGGCTTTTTTATCCCGGTAAAATGTATGGTTCCCGTGGGATAGATTTGTTTCAATTTTTCATAGCGCAAAGGATTGACATGATTTTGTGCGCGGGTAACATCGCAGGGCGCAGCTAGTTGAATAATAAAATAATCATGTTAGATATAGTAACTACATCAATCATTTTGTAAAATTTCCGGATTGGAGAAGAATTGGGATGAGCAGAGCGGAAAACTCCGCCCCACTCCGCTCTGCCCAACTCAGCCCCGCTTGCGCCGTCCGCTTACCCATTAGAAGAAAGAACAATGACATGTCTCAAATAATTAAATATTGAAAGAGTAAGACACAGAACAATACATACACAACTAGGTACTATATAATAACGAGGTACATTCATAGACACATTCTTTAAATGTTTACGACAGCGTCGATGTCAATAGTTCTGGCAGAGAGCCACAGACGCAGGGACAGTTACGGCAGTGAATACCTATCTAACGGCGTCTATTTTACTGAACTTAAAATATTTTGGTTTTTTTTCTGAAATAGTACTTCTTCTCTTCTGTCGTGTATACCTCGCCCGGATCTTTTCTATGTGTTCTGCATTCATTCCAGGAGCGGCCCTAAAGTACTTATGAGCACTTACTGCAGGTGTTGGGAATTGGAGGAGATAAATTTACTTTAAACTTTGCATTGTTTGCGGGGAAATGCTGCACTCGCGTCTCCACTACGAACCGCTTTTATCTTATAGATGGCTCTCTGAAGTGGAATAAAAAGCATAGAACAAAAAAGTCCTTTCAAAGAGGATTAGTACTAATGGTCAGTACACTTTAGAAAGCTTTTTCAACCTCCAAGCTTTTGAAAGATCTATGTACTATAATTTAATTATTGATAATTCTTTTCAAGAAAACATCGATCTTCTATGACATTAGATTAATAAAAAAAAACTAATCAGCTTTTGACGTGTGACTTCCAATCAGCAGTAGGTCAGCGCATCTTACCTGCCAACCTTTAATATGAGTCACTATTCATTGGTAATGTGTGAGTCCATAAAAATAAATAAATGTGAGTCATTATGTTAATTTAGGGTAAGAGAGAAATAAAATCTTATGTCATTTCGATGGATGTTTGTGGCATAAATAAGGTTATGCAGGCTTGATACAAAATTTGGTGTAGAGTAGAAATAGACTATTTATTCTAATATTTAAATTAGTAGGTATTTTTTAGTCGGAAACGACTCTCTTTTAGGATAAACTAACTTACTAACTTGATAAATTGGAATGAGTAGAGTGACTATTAAACAATGGCACAAAATATGTAAGCGGTTGTAGAATTAAGTTTTGTGTGCTTTCAATTTGTTTTGGTATACAGAATTTAAATTGGTACCTAAGTTAACTGTCCTAATTCATAATCCCTTCTTTATCTGGAGGGGTGGTAAATATTTAGATGGAATAATTTGGATAACGACTATAATTATAAATAATAAGCAGCAGAGAGTGAACAATAATTACAAGAATCTGTATTTGGTACCCAGATGTTAAGGTATAATAAATATTTTAAACCTGTTCGAGAATTGGATGCGCCACCAGATTTCTTTATCCTTTCATTTGAACAACTTTCTTCACAGAAGCCAAACATTGAAACAAGTTCAACAGAATCCCCACGAAGAGCTTCTCATATAGAATTTATTCATTATATTCTAAGAAAAAAAAGAGTCAGTCGCCTTACGCATGAAAGCAATGGATTTGGCAATAATTGTGCTTCAGATAACCGGCAGACGGCCGATGACACACTGGGAAGCACTCGCTAACGGCTAACTCCAGTTATATTTATAAAATCAGTGTCCAACCACGACTGGCACCCGCGCACGCGCCTGCCATAATAAAAGCTCACCGCGTAACTGCAATACCGAAAAGATCCGCAGTGTCAATGTAACGCAAATATTTCGACGCCGGCGCTTCATTACACTATTGTTTTTCTGCGAGCCAATCAACTTGCAAGATGGATACTTTAGATGTGCCGCCCTATCCGCCTCCACCGCTGCCCAAAAAGCCGATGAGGCCGAAGATAACACTGCAAATTCCGGATGCGACTTCACCTGTAACTCCAAGGGGGCCACCGACAGGAGCATCGATGTACTTCAACCCGTCAAGGTTCCGCGGGATACCGTCTACGACGCCCGTATCCCATATGTCGGACCCCCACGGGAACCCTTACTTCAACCCGTTCATGCAAATGTACCATAATAAAGCTTCAGAGTTCATGTTCAAGCAATTCGAAGGGTTCAAAGATTTTACAATGAATACCGCCAAGAGTGGATTAAGTGCTGGTGAAAAGTCCGCGTTCTGGTTCTACAATAAGTTAAAGTTATTATCCAGGAGATGGTTCACGCATCTGTTCCTTAGTTTGTGTCTAGTTTTGTACAGTTTTGTGGGTGCAGCTGTGTTTATGACTCTTGAAGGTAAGATATTTTTTTTAGTTGGAGCTTCTGATAATTAGGTCCTATCGTGAGTGGATAGTTAAATTTATTTCAGCCATGAAAGTGCTTACTGAATTTGACTAGTAGATTCCTAATTGTTAACTCCTCCTGAAATCCTGAAAAGTCTAATACTACTGGTCATATTTATTATAAAAAAATCAAAAATACTTTCTTTTTTAACAGATTTCTGACCAAGAAAATAAAAAGTATATATTACTTTACTTAATAAAAAAAGACGATTAATTTTCTATAGAGTTCAGTTTTTTTGTTATTAAATCAATTTCGGGTCAATAAAGAAAGTCATCAACATTCTTTATTTAATCAGTAGAACTAATAAATATCCACGTCACGTCACATACATTTGTCTATGCCAATCTAGGTTCGTCTTTCGCGTGGATAATTAAAATGTTTTATATCCAGACCACATAATGCACCGCCAGATAAACTTTCCCGGGGCGGACTTAATGTGTTCGAAAAAGTTCGTTAGGGTTCACAGAAGCAGCGATGGCGGAAAATAAATAGTTTTATTTAGGCCATTACCTAAAATAAATAAAAGAACTGATGTCACAAGCATTGCTTAGTTTAGGACCGTACAATTGGTACGTCTGCTAATATTGATTTTTTAAGAAACTAAAAAAAACTGTCATTCATAGCAAAACACGTAGCTACAATTAAATTGTATAGTCGACTTTACTATTCCACTCAAAAATAAAATAAGTTACCATACCTACTTGAATTTTTAATACAACCGAAAAAATGCCATACCGAGCTATCGAAAGAAATACCCGTTCTAAAACAAAACCTACATATCGGTAGTACATATAATATCGGTTCACTATATTTAAAGCTATCGTAGCTCAGATACCGATTCAGCTAAAACTTTATACTTTTGGTTTGCATTGAAAAATGGTAGGGGATTAAACGGCCGTTTGCTATTTGGAACTATCAAAAGTAGGAACAACCATAATAATATGTATTATTACTATATATAAGTATTATTTTATGATCTACGCCCCCGATGATTCCAGGATTCCATAGAAATTTAACTATATCTGTAGCTATGTTCACTAAATTAACTTCTATTATTATATAGTCTGTACCTACCTAAGAAACTTTAATCTCTAACTCATTAAGCGAGATCTCGAAATGCGAATATATTTAACTTATGTTCAAAGTTTAAATCATTCACGCCTTAAGTTGTTAATGCTTATTATAAACTTTTCATACTGGCGCCAGTTACAGCCGATTCAATGTGTTAACGCCACGCTGAAACTTTCAAACCGTTATTAATATTATAGATTGCCAAGATGGCTGTCCTTTTTATGTTGCCAACTTCACGTGGGTTAAGTTAATAGAATTCGCAATTTATTACTGAAATTTTCAACGGTGGAGTTCTCAAACTCCATTTAAAGTTTGCGGAACATAAAGATCATCCGTCAAAATTACTGCTGCTTACCCGGAGTTGTATTGCGCTAATTACTTACCCGGAGTTGTATTGCGCTAATTACTTACCCGGAGTTGTATTGCGCTAATTGCTTACCCGGAGTTGTATTGCGCTAATTACTTAATTTCATAATGTCGAGTCGTCGTTTTACTTTTGCAAGCGGGTATTTGATTTAAGTATATATATCTTAAAGTATATACACTTAGTATACTTTTCCAATTAAAATAAAACTATCTTACGGATTTTATCGCGGTTATTATACGTTTTTTTACGTTCCCGACGTTTCGGCTGCTATACAGCAACCATGGTATATATAAGAGTATAAGTAGTTAGGGATTAAATTTAGACAGAAAATCGTAAATCAGAATCGTAATAAGCATTAAAAAAAAACTCTTAAGAAATCTAGTAACTCCGAGAGAAATCTATTTAAACATTCATTCACAGGAACGAGCGAAGGAAATTACGAATTGAAACGAACGAATTGGTGTATGTAGTCATATTATAGGTATTGAGAATACGAGGTGTAAGTGGCTGGATCGAATGGGAAAATCCCAACTCTAGTGGGGTCCAGAATGTCCAGATGTAGTCCAGATTTAGGACCACCAGAGATGGAAAATGCGTAATCAATTATTTACGCATATTTTTCAGTTTTTTTAAATTTATGTTATCACTAGCTGCGCCCGGCGGTGTTACCCGCGCTAAAAAGTATGAAAAATCAAAACATCTATCCCACGGGAACCATACATTTTACCGGGATAAAAAGTAGCCTATGTGCTATTCCAGACTATAATCTATCTCTGTGCCAAATTTCATCCAGATCCGTTCAGCCGTTCGAGCGTGAAAGAGTAACAAACATCCATCCATCTATCCATCCATCCATCCATCCATCCAAACTTTCACACTTATAATATTAGTATAGATGAAATCATAATAGAAGACGATCTCATAGCGATTATAAATTAAAAAATAAATATTTATTACTAACTAGCTGAGCCCCGCGGTGTTACCTGCGTTTTCATTTTACCGATATTAAAAGTAGCCTATATGCTATTCCAGACTATGATCTATCTCTGTGCCAAGTTTGAAACGATCCGCTCAGCCGTTCTGGCGTGATTGAGTAACACAAACATCCATCCATCCAAACTTTCACATTTATAATTTTAGGGGGTTTTAAGACCTAAAACTGCATTGTAAATTAAAACTCGATACGCTCGAGCGAGCTCTTCTTCGTTAGGCTTTTGGCTGATTCTAAATACATTTTCCTAACCCCTTAAAAAAGCGGCGGATTCTCAGTACATCTTGGAGGAACTTGAAATTTCAATTTTCACCATTTTATTTTGATTTCCTCATCAGATGCATGATGGATGAAACCAAAAAAAAAATTGACATTATCTATACACATAATAAAAATGTCAGTGATGGCTGTCTGTACACGGAAGATAATTAAAATACTATATTTTGGGGCCATTATCAACGCAATAAAACTCACAACAATGATTGTTAGAATATTTGTCTGTACGTTTGTGCGCGCCAATCTCAGAAACGGCTTAACCGATTTCGGTGACGATATCTTTAATGTATTCTGGTAAGCTTCACTTAGAATTTAATATTAGCTTTATTTCAATCAGCTCATAAATAAAAAACGTTAAATTAATTTAAAGACACGGACGAAGTCACGGGCAACAGCTAGAAAGTAATAAATAAGTGCATGTTCTTTAGCTATAAAATTAAATTGACTTCACTATTATGCTTCACATTCGATTTTATTCCCGCCTTTTTTCCCGCCAAAAAGCCAGCTGTGGCGTCGCATTATACTGATGACCAATTAATACAAAACTTACATTGTAGTTAATAACTAAATCCTGTATCCCTTCACAACACACTGTACTGAAAGTATCAGTTACATCACGCCGCCCTCTCGTGTTATTGTTATTTATACACAACACTCACGTTTTTGTAAACTGTTTGTGTAACACTTGGAATTTTTGGAGCGTGCCGTCAAACCATCAGTTTGGTACAAGACAGCAGGCTATTTTTGTCCTAAATAAGTCGGCACAGGGTGTAAAGTCGCGGTGCCTGTTAACCAAGGCGGATGGTACACCGTGGAGTCCGATGTAACCACAAGCCCCGGGGGACACAAGAGGTGTCCCCCGGGGCTTGTGGGAAACTATAAGAATATTCCCAGGAAACAAAAGAATTAAGTCCTTTTTCAAACTATGGGTGTGATTCTTACACGGCTGATCTCTTAATTGAACAATCGTATTGTGTTCTGAAGCTTTGGTTGTGTCTTAAAACAAGTTTTTTTAAAACATACAATATGCAGTAAAAAGCTTAGAGGACTCTATCCAAAAACCAATTATTAACCGTCTTCAAAAAGGTGGAGGTTCTCAATTGAGTAGTTTTTTTTAAACTTTACTGGTGACTGCCAAATATATAAAATCAATAGCAATTTCCAAGACGTTCGTTTTTTCACTATTCCGGGAGAAAACTTTAATTTTCCCGCATAACATTTATCCAAGATAGTTTGTTACATATAAGCTATCATCATGTCAAATTTTATTCTGACCACTGTATTTTCGCATAGGTACAGATTCCGGCTAAGTATTATATAATTTGTTAATCCGGGATTTAAAGCTAGTACCATGCCAAGTTTTATCAAAGTTCTTCTAGTAGTTTCTCCGTGATGCGACTACAGACAGACAAAATATACGCTTAATAGAAAAGTTATTTAAAAAAAAACTTATTTCGTCTATAATCTATTGATTTTTTCATAAATAGTGATGTGAATGCACTTCAGGCGCCACAGTGTTACATAAAAAAATTCACCTCCCTCCGTGGGTAGAGTTACTCACTAGATAGATGGGACATTTTATTAATAAACATTTAAAAATAAACAAACCACGCTATGTATAAACGTACGAACGAACCGCTCTACCGTTTTTGTAATCCCGTGGGCGGATTATAGTCGACAGTGATTAGTGAAAATATTTTTTTCTCTGAATAAATGTCATCGAGTTATTAAAATAAAATTGTCTATGGAAAGAGGTATACTTCTGAGTATCACTTGTGAATCAGAGTTATTATTAATTTATGAATATACTAGCTGCGCCCCGCGGTGTTACCCGCGATTAAAAAGTATGTCCTTTTCCTCTATGTCCTTTTCTGTAAATCATGTCGATCCTTTGCTCTATGAAAAATTTAAACAAATCTGTCCCACGGGAGCCATACATTTTACCGGGATATAAAGTAGCCTATGTGCTATTCCAGAATGTAATCTGACTTTGTGCCAAATTTCATCCAGATCTGTTCAGCCGTTCTGGCATGATTGAGGAACAAACATCCATCCAAACTTTCACATTTATAATATTAGTGGGATATAATATTAGTGGCATGTATGAGTAATATGACATGCATTTAGAATTTTCATGAAAATTTAAAATTAGTTACTACTATTATGAATAAGAATTAATTATATTTATAAATAAAATATTGGTGTTTTCTCTTTTGGCGGCTCACATTGGTTTTAATTTAAAAACAGCTAAGATGGTCATTGGAGATCGCGTCATCGGAGCGCTGAACATTAATAATTATAATAACTCTACAGGATGGAATCACTTAATGACAACAAAATATATTTTTGTCATAATTTCCAGAGATCTGCTAAAAAACGAAATTGATAATGTCAATATAGTCAACTAAATTATTAAAAGGTTAGAGTTACCAAACAATAATACCGTATTAAGTCAAAGTTATGGATATATATCCCGGTTGTATCTATAGTTTTTCAACCAGATCCAAGAGATAGAGGCTAATGCCAGAACGAGATTTTTACCCAGAAACCATTCGCAATTTTGGCGTAGTAAAATTGTATTTTCTTTCCTTGTATACAATAATTTAAAAAAAACTTTAACAGCATGCTTTGTCGGTGACTGTGTTTAGTTATATTAAGGGTTAGTGCTTACCCTACAGTATTTTGTTTCGAAATATCTGTTAAAGAAATAAATCTCCCGTTGACAACACGAACCCATCCTGTGTACAGACTTTAGAGTGCTGTACCAAAAACGGCTATGAGGCATCATCCCCAATTTCGCCTTCCTCGACTGGTTTTCTCAGAAAAGAAAACCGCTATCGAGGTGAGAACAGTAAATCTTCAGAATTTAAAGCGATAAAAACCGAAATGACGGTACCGTAAACACAAATAAGTGTAAAAAGTCGGTGTCAATTCACTGCGCGGCCGTTAAATGTTGCCGTTTCCCATATTTATTTACATTACTCTAACCTCGATGCTCGTGAAACGTTTAATATCCACTATTATAGAAGATTGCAGTGATAGCCAGGTTGGTAGAACGCTTGCCTCGGTAACGAGGGTCGCAGTTTCAAACTCCGGCTGGAACCTCTGCGATTTCAGAATTTTCATGTGCGAATCTTATATTCAACCATGATTATCACTTGATCAACGGTGAAGGAAAACATCTTAAGGAAACCTGCATGTCTGAGAGAACCTCTCGAAAGACGTGTGAAGTGCGCCAACCCGCACTGGGCCAGCGTGGTGGACTATGGCCTAATCCCCCTCGCATTGAGGGGATGCTCGTGCCCAACAGTGGGAAATTTAAAAGGGCTGGTATTATTAGTTATTATATATTATAGAAGCGTTGCCAGAGTTGTTCACACATAAATGAATCCGTAGTACCTACTGGCCCATGTTTGCTAATCCACTCACAATCGAATGGGCATGGCATCGTAATTGTCATCACTTTTGACAGTTGTCTCATACATGATACTTACAACAACTGACAGGTAGATATTTAATACGCCAATTTTATGCAATGTAGCTTTCTGTTCTCAATTATTATAGCGCTTATTTCTGAGAAACATACGTATTATCTTAAAATCCGTCCAGATTTTACCGGATTTTACGAACGTCCGGATTTTGCAGTTTATCTCAAGGCACCGCCTCTGGTTAGGTGCGAGACGCGCGCGTCGTAACTCCAGAGTTTAGTGCTTTTCAACTGATATCGTAGAGTTGGCTCTTAGCTATGCAAGATGGAATCGGTTCTGCCATTTGCAAGACACAATTCCGTGCTTATCTTCAGGGCTGTCAACATCAACATCGTCATACACAGGGTTGTCCCTGAGTAGCGCCTTTATGTTGATCATAAATTTGATTTATTCCCCCGCCATGTTTAACCATGAAACTATAAAAGCATTTATTACAATAACACTGAGGTATAAAATAAACATATACTTTATAATTAAAAAAAAACATTATTTTTGCTTGTACGAGTAGGTAAAGTACTTTACCATTTTTGTAAAAAAAAAATCCTTTAATACTCTCGAAAATAATATGCCATTAACGATGTTGTTAGTGTAATTTTATGTTCATGTTTGTGGCGTTCTCTTCAATATAAGTAGGGCATTATGTTGCCTGTTACAGGCTATTAGACATTCTGTAATGGCTTTCTCTATTTTCTTTCTCGCTATTCGAAAAAAAAATTGTGTCTAGTCAAAGTAAGGCTTTCTTAACATCTTCAAAAGATTATATTGGTCACATCAAGACAGAATACGAAATTAATTGTAATACTTATAAAAGGAGTCAAATCAAAATACATTATCTACTTCATATAGGTACTTACTTACTTTAGAAATGAGTGGTAATACATAATTACGATTGGACTAAAGAGGTTCCCGGATCAGCTGTAAAGAACGAGTATTTACAAACTGATCCAATCATTTCTAAGTTTGCATAAAATATTTGGGATAGAGACCCAATGCTAGATTCACATTTTGATTAGAAACAAAAATAATAATTTAATCAGCCATTTTGAAATATTTTGCACGCTACAAGATAGGTACTAAACGCGATTTGCAAAATAAATCTTCTAATAAATCTAAAATATGTTGAACTAAAATTAATTGAAAAGGGATATTTTCTTTTAAATGGTTTGACCAACGGCTGGTATTTTGCCGAAGTCAACTAATTAATAAACAAGAACTAATTATCAAATTAATTAATAAAAACATAGGTATCGTAGAGAATGTATGACAGGCATTTAAAATAGATCTGAGAATGTTTTACAGTAACCGTCGATTCCCAAGGTTTTTGTAAAAAAAAACTAACCGACAACCACAAATACCGGACGTTCCAGAGTCCGAAATAGTGCACTGTTATTCAAGCCGAGACTAGAAAAGTAGTACATTTGCTTACGATCGATGTCATTGGAAAATAAACTCTGTGTGATGCCTGGTAGGTATACATAATAACCACGTACCATCTGGCAGTCGAGCTGGTTGGTCACGATTTCCGAAGGAACGACAGCAGCTGGAGTAGGCCCGCCACACACTCCCACTACTGTCACGCCTGTAAGCCAGGATCTACAGTGGTAACCAATGATGACACCGAGGTTTGATCCTCGGCGAGTCCCGGGATAAAGTTAATTGTCTTGGAACCCGCACGAATTTAATCGAAAGATAAAAATAGGAGGAGTTGGAAGAACATTATCCAGCAAGCTGGAGTAGACGAGTTTTTGGATGAAGACTACGAATAAGAAAACGTAGTGCTGCGTCCTGCGGCCAGGTCTATAATAACCTACAGAACAGCTGGCAGATCCCCGTCGGAGACAGCTGTAGAGTAATCTTAGTAGCGTTCAGGCGGGAAAGGAGATCAAATGTCTAGCAATAGGCATCAGTACCTTAATAAGCAGCCAGTGATGATCGTAATTTTTATTACATTATAGGCAAGCATTTGATCACGATCTCACCTGATGGTAAGTGACGATGAGATCTACGATGGAGCATACTTGCCTAGAAGGTACCTGTTCACTCTCGACTTGAAAACACCCAGATTGAAGTCAAACAAAAGAAGTCGGCTTACTAAGGGCAGGCAGCCTATGTTTTCTTAGTCGTGGGTGAAGGTTGGTTACTAATATTTCAGTCCAGGATGCGACTGAAAAATTGTATAAATCATGAAAATGTTTTTTTTACTGCGTTCAAACAGTAAGAACAGTGATTTATGTGTCCTACGTCTGCGTCTCCGGAGACTCGGCATTTTTTTCTAATTTATGTATTTTGTTTAAGTAAGGGCATGTGCAGATAGGATTAGTTGTTTCTAAGTGGGCTCTTATATGATCATCATATTTCTAGCTTTATTACCTACATCATATATAGGTATAGTTTGATGATTACCTGGACTGATAAAGTCCTCTGCTCTTCAACGTTTAGAGCGCAGACAAGAAACTGAACTCGTTTAAGCAGAAAGCAATGAACGATTATACGACTTATTACTTACGAACTAACAACTTTTACAAGCCCTAAAGAAAACCTAGCCATTACTCCGAAGCGTCAGCGAGTGGTCAGGTATGACGACAGGAAATCGGCCTCGTATACAATGTAGACAATCTTATTTGCGTCGAAGCGCAAGCGCAGTAATAAATGTTCTTTGTGGGTATTTTGCATAACATATCTTAGCTGAAGTGCCACGGCGTACTTCGGCCCGTGCCCATATCATTCAGCGGAAATAAGTCACAAGTCTTATTTCCGCTGTATTCTATATATCCTAGTCTGTATGCAATATTCTTTATTTTCAGTCGAATATTTAAAAAGTTGTTGAGTCATACACCAAGGTATTAATATAAACAGTTTTCAGGGCTGACAATATTATTTACCCGTTTATTTTTACACGACTGACGTAGGGAATAATAAATAGATCGATTGATATGTACGTTTTGCTCTACAAGTTCAAATACTTTGTTAGAATGAAAGAGAGAAGAGGATTTGGTTAAGGAAGGTAAATATCAAGGTTACCACTGTATGAAACTAAAAATAGACCGTACTCTACCGGAATAAAATTTAAAATAGAATTCGAATGTATTTACCTATTTGCAAACACCGCTGTGAAAGGGTGGTATATATACCCGCCACATTTATAGACGTTCTATAACTTTATTAAGCGTCATATAATATTGCGCACAGGAGTTTTGCTTTGGGCAGTATTATGTGACGTTTCACGAGAAGAAAATCGAAAATAAAAAAAAAAATGTGTCGCCAGACTAACACACCAACTATACAGTCCCACGGTAAGCAATATTTACTGTATACTTTATAGTCTACGTATTTAGACACTTTATATGGGGAGTTGAAAAGAGCCTCTAGCGAATGCTATTTAAAACATTATTTCTCCATAAAAAAATGTCTGAATACGTAGACTATAAGGTATACAATTAGCTTACGAATAATCTCCCACTTGACGTACTGTTTATTGATCAACACGATCGTTAGCAAAATTAATAATCTCCGTTAATATAAAACACTTCAATCAACATTTTCAATCATAAAGTTAAGTCTGCTTCACTACAGAGGAAAGACCAAAATAGTCTACATTTTAGAGCCCCGGCAGAGAGAATATTTCAGCTTTTTTACGTTAATTTATTTTTTCTAGTTTGTGCAACGTAAAACGTAGACAGCTCTCATCCTCACTCTTTTACAATCAATGCACTAAAAAACATCTTAGACTGGCTGGCTGCATAGAAAAAAAATAGAAGAATCAACTTTATCCTCTTTGGCCATATTCGGCTTTGAATATTTTTTTATTCTTTTTAAATCAACTGTTTTGACACACTACAACACAAAAAACACAGAAAAATGTATTTGTAAAACTTTTGTGCCGTAAATAATCTGGAACAGGCAGATATCATATTGTTATCATGTGTGAACCAGTGAGAACACATCAATGACTCCACAAACTCAATAACCTCTTTAAAATTTAACCAGTAATATGCCGAGTAAGTAATGTTTATGAACTCAACATAGTAACAGTTAACCTGTAGTAAGCGCTAGTTAGCCACCTTAAATACCTTTTTTACCTTAAAGTAAAGCAGTACATTTGACTATGCCGCTGCGCTGTCCAATGGGCACATTGTGAGGCATAAGTCCCTATGCCCCGTCCCCATGAGGACAGTTCTGTGAAAACATTTGACCGATTTGAATGTAATTGATAGAACTATAGGCTATAGGCTATACTTGGTGGAAATCCATTGTTAAACTAATGGGGGAAGAGGAACCCACCACTGACCCACAGCTTGTCAACATTTCCAATTATAAACCAAACAAGTTTGATCGATAATTAAAGAAGCTAGCAACACCGAACTCCTCTAAGATGTTAATCGAGAAACTATCTATCACGAGTGACGGGACCTCAAATAAAATGCAATTCTCCGCGAAACTAAGTGAATCTAAAAAAGTATTCGATTAGAATGTGTCCGTTTGTAAATAAATGGATATCTATTCCGTCCACTTGCCTACTTGTACGAGCTAACTGGTTGCTTATATGAGGCAACTTGCTAAGATACTTACTGTCCTGATGTAAATCAGTAGCATTTCCAGCGGTGAGTTGATACAGACTGAACGAAGAAAAATAATCCGGTGCTTATGAGTTTTATTTCTTGTTCTAGCTTACAAAGAGTATGATATCTGCCTCGGCAGAAGAGCGAAAAAGTCCTACGCCATCTCGGAGTTCTTTGAAATAATATTAGCATACACATTCTTGATAGCGGCTAGAATTATACCACTGCTATGCTATCTGCTATTCGGAATTGCCTTCATAGCCTGCCAAAGTGTGTTCTGCTTAATTTTTTCTTAATATTACTTAGAATAGTTCACATATAGTTAAGTATGTAACATATCATTTGAAATAACTGAACTTCTTCAATCTAACATAAAACCGAAAAACATAAAAACTTGTTTTTTTTAAGCTAAACCAGCGGCTTTTATATCGAGTATTTAAATAGAAAAAAAATAAGGTCGATATTCTTGTCTATCACAAAATAGTCAAAGCGATCTTAATGGTGGTGGTTTTTCAAGATCCGCTTCCTACCTTTATGCCGCAGTCAGATTTTATAATCTTAAGTGTAGCATTATGGAGTTCAAGGTTAAGTCAAGTCTTAACTACTAGAAGACTAATGAACTCCAATTAGTACGTCTTGTTATTTAAATGTAAATAGTATGCTTCAAAATTAAATTGTGTCCGATACATACTACGCTCACACCACAACTAGCAAAATATATAAATACTCGTTTCTGACTAAGAAAATGTGCTTATTTATTTTGGCAATGTGGTGTATAGGAAATAAATAAATCTGCACAGAAGTTTCACTCAACTTACATGTAACACTGTAGAAAATAAAGATTATTCCTAACTCTTTGAATTTGCATGTCATTAACCAAAGCTCTGGGAACTACTAGAAACATTTATGAGATACATTGCTATTGAGTCATGTGTATATTTTCAGTTCATAAACTGAAATTGAAGTGTCTGACAGATGATCCAGAAGGTACGGGCCCAGAGCTTCGTCATTTTAGGATACTGTTTTATACTCACTAATTTGAGACAAAATTATTTATGGATCAGAATTGGTTGCATGTTTGATGCTGGAAAATTATACTTAAGTCATTATAGAAAAAAAATTGTAGGCCTTTGTTCAGGAGTAAAAGATAGAAATAATACCCAGGTGGATAAAGTGGACACACCTTGCAGGTTTAACCTCAGAACTCACAAAGACGCATAGCATATAAATTATTTTACAATATTTATGAATGCAGTACTATTCCAGAGGCGAAAAACGACATGCAAACACTTTCTTTAAAGACTAGGCCAGCGTGGTGGACTATGACCTAAATTAAAAAGGTTTGGAATTATTATTATTATTAAACGTTTCCTCAGGTTTACCTTCATACATTTTTACAAATATTGGAAACCTCTATTGCTTTACCAATTGACTGATCACTCGTATTAAATGTCAGCGTTTTCATCTTAAACGAAAGAGTCATGTAACAGGAAGATGGTTGTGTTTGCCAGCGGTATGATGGATGAACGACCCTGAACTTGCGGAAGCCGATTGGCATTGATCACTGTCAGATAAATCTTGAAGGATGGCGAGACGTCTCACCCCTAGTTAGTGAAAGTTTTTTTTTGCTGGAACTGTTTAGTTTTGAAGGTTTATCCTGATTAGACCTTAGCCCGTGATGTCGATATATATGCGAGGTTGAATGTGTTACGATTGGAAGATAATTCATGCGTAAGACTTTCTTAGCGTAGTTATGCTCAGAGTGTGGCTCGAATTTTGGAGCATTTCTCGGAGCGCAACAATTTTAATGTCACCAAAACTATTATAGTCTATTACACTTAAACCACTTAAGGACTTTAGGTACGTTTAGATAGGCTTATGTTATTGAAGTATTCACAATACAGACGAAAATATCCCAAGAAGAAGGTCTGGAAACGAAAATAATATGACTGCATAAGATAATGCACGCACAGAAAAATATTGCATTTACTATCTTCTTCTATTTTATAAAATCCTAGTTAACATAAATATAAGAATTATATACTGCGTTCGCTCTCAGTCCATTTTACGTTACAATACAAGCGTTGCCTAGTATGGGACTGTATAGTTTAGTTTAGTATTCAGTATATTATGTAGTTCAACAATCGATCAACATTCATTCAAAGGGTCCAACATTTCAGAACTTGTGTCAGGCAATTTTGTTGAAATGGAGATTGCATTTCAGTAATCGGAAATCTTTATTTATCAGACATAGGGGTGTCTTAGTTTTAATCTATTTAATAATGTCATGTTTTGCTTGAGTATAGGTTTTTTAAGTCTACTTGCATTATTTGGAACACAATGTTATTCGTCTTCTTGCTTGCGGAGTGGTTTATAAACGCACACGAGTACTTAAGCACTTACTTTATTGCTTACGCATTTTCTTCGTATACATCACAGAAAATATCACACAGGCAGTATTGTTGTCAATCATTAATTAAGTACTTTACGTACCTACTTTGGTTCTGAGTAAATACAGATGCGCCGTTTTAAATAGATCGTAGCAGCGATTGATCTTAGATCGATTACTGTTTGGATTCGCTAAACTAGCTATCTAGAACAAGGTTACAATATTATCTAGATACTCACTGACAGCGCTGTTATCTTTACAAGTAGAAATAATAAAGAACATCGTATAACACAGTTTAAGTCGGATTTATTAAATTGTGAGTATACCTACAATAAACTAAGCTCGAGTCTACTGGAAATGTATTTTTTTTATTTTTTTATCACATTATAGGCAAGTATTTGATCTCTATCTCACCTGATGGTAAGTGATGATGAGATCTACGATGGAGCATACTTGGTAGGAAGGCGGCAGTAGATCGAGACGCTACATTCACTAGGCACATGCAGCGCAGCTGATCTGACCCGCCACCCATGAATGGCAACACCGAACATCATGCCGGAACACGGCTATATTTCAGCAAGTTTCGAATTTATCACCTCTATAGGACAACTTAGTATTATCTGTCAGCTATTCATAATGTGAGAACATAAAATTTTACTAAAGCAATAACATTTCCCGTTAAAGTTAGTGCAACTCAGTCACACTCGGTAGAGAACTGCCGACTTGCAATGAGAAATAGCGTGAAATTTTAATAGCTCTACGTTTTACTAGCGCCCCAGGCGGTATACGCTCCGGAACTCTATATTCTTAGGGTAACCACTTCATTGAATTTCATTCCATGTATTGATGAGAGAATACATAATTATTAATTTAATCTTTGTATTCTTAATTTAAGGTGGAAGCGCTAGGTAAGGGCGCGAAATTCAAAATGTCAATGGTTTTTATTTTTTTTTAACAAAAATTTGGACATCTTTACGATGTAATTTAGTTTTTCGCGATATTGGCATTCTGCATTGGATGTCTCGATGTATTAACCCTTAGTAGCCTGATTTACGAGAGTGATTTATTTTTAATTTTATTGTGTTTAATGTTACTGTGTTTAATAATAATGACATTTGATTTTTTTTTTAATTTCGTTGGAATGAATATTATACAACAGTAGGAGGACGCCATTTTCATTTCATCATGTCACATCCATTATTTTATTTATAATGTGTATTTATTGAATTTAATATTGCTATTAATTACTTGACACTGGCAAAATACCCGCTAAGTTGCGGGTGAGGCCATATTCATATCCATTTTATTTCATCGCATCTCATTTCGTAAAGAAAGAAGAAGAAGATACAACAGTAAAATACGTACAGCCAACCTATAAAAAAAAACTAATAATAATGTAAACATTCGGTTTAAAAGATTGGTATCAAAATTGAAACTCTAGGCTATTAAGTGTTAAGTTTGCTTAAAAAAATACCTAAAGGCATACAACACTCCAAAGTAGCGGTTTTTACAAATCTTGGAGTATTGTATCGCTTTAGGTATTTTTTAAGCAAACATAATACATCGAGACATCCAATGCAGAGTGCCAATATCGCGAATATACCTACATGCGACGCGCGGCAAACATCTTTTGATTCGAGCAAATAGTTCACGCGACGATAAAATGACAGCACTTCAGCTAAGCAACGCGGTTGTGTGCCTTTGGCGAGCTACGTACCGACTTAGAGTTCTACGGCAAATTATTTACTACCTTAATGTTCTTAATTTATGACCGCTAATTAAAACAGACCCAGAGAGACAGTAAGTACCAAACAATACGCGACTAAAATAAACGCACAGTATATGAGGCGCACCAAAGTATTTATGCGCATTCTCTAGTAGTTAATAGGTTAAATCTAAATCAGTGGGAGTATAAATATGCAGTATGTAAAATTAGACTATGTAGGTACCTATGTCTGCAAAATTCTTCTTCACGTTATCTGATGTAATTTACGTAAACGTTTGCGAGCCCGTTGGCGTAATAGTGCTGTATGCACATTATATGAAATGGTTTTAATATGGATAAATGTCTTATAAAGCTATGTTTATATATTCAATTGTATAAATCACCTCAGACAATTTTGGTCGTCTAAAATAATAATATTAATTAACTATAATGTCTGTCAAAAACATATTTTTCAATAAAGTTTATAAGTAAGTGCTTACACAAGGAAAATAAAAACTTTTTCCAATTTTCTTGGCTCTCAAAACTTGGAAGTCACAAATCATAACTTGGTACCGCTCTAAAAGAATGGCGGATGAAAACAAATAAAAAAAAATACCTATTCAGATAAAAAAAAAATCAACAGGTAACAAAATCGTTATTCCTTGTTACCTTAATATGTCATGAAGTAATACAAGCTAATAGCACAAGGAAAATAGACTTTAACAAAAAAATAATGGTTTTATCTACTGTTAAACCATCTGATGATAGTAGTTTATGCTTGATTAACCACCTAACACATTAGAACAATCATTTTCGAACGAAAGCAAAATATTATTCGGAAAATTAATTACGTTGAAAAAACAAAACGCTGCGATGACGTCTGTAGCGATTAAGCTTTGCATTCAATAAATCTTCGAGAACTGTTTCGACAAATTAAATAAACAAGGCACTTTATGAATCCGAGTTGCGAATGAGTTATATATAATACCAGCTGTTGCCCGCGACTTCGTCTGCGTGGAAAAGTAGAGCATTATTAAAACAAATGTATCCCACGGGAACCATACATTTTGCCGGGATAAAAAGTAGCCTCTGTGATATTCCAGACTATATCTATCTCTGTGCCAAATTTCATCCAGATCCGTTTAGCCGTTCTGACGTGATTGAGTAACAAAAATCCATCCATCCAAAATTTCACATTTATAATATTAGTGGTATAGAGAGTTATGTTATAAAACCGACTAATTATTAGACACATTTCTGAATAAACAGCAAAGATCACCTAGTATTCTAAAGGCAAGTTCTCTATATCTTAAGTCTATGATTCCATCGGTCTGCTGCGAATAATGCAGTATTTGAATACCGTCAAGTTATTAAATTCTACTTTATTCCCAGGACCGATGGACTACGCGACTACGCATACTAGTGCGTGTCATTGCAATGCCATTGTGGTATTCCATGATCGGCGTAGTTTAGATGCTTCATTTTCCTGTGAGAGATGGAATCCCTTAGAAACTCTTTGCTGTGACGTGATAAGTATGTTGGGACAGAGATCTTTGGATCCTACTATTAGGTAAAGATAGAGCTCATATTTAAACGAAAACTAATAGCAGGGTGTGGAAACGCCCTTCAGTATTTCTCTACGCTGTGCTAGTAAGGTTAAAACTTCTTGGTCCCAGTGTTATAACCAAGACCAACTATACTTTTGATCCGAGGGTTAAAAACATAATCTGTTCTGGTATACGAAACATTATGAAATATTTAGGCTATGCGTTCTTAACATGCCTGACCACCTTGTGTATTTAGTACAAAAGGTCTGATTAGAGAATTTGTAAGACAGGGGTTTCGAAGCAAACTGGGTGGGTCATTGTTTCCCATAATTCAAAGATGATGGTATATAAAATAAAATAGATTTCATTATTATAAAAGGTAATCATTATATTTAGGCCTTTGGGTCTGTTTCAGAATGTTTAAATAATGTTCTGGATAAACTATACGTGACTTATTAATCCTACACTTGCGTATCAAAATCTCTAATAACTTATTTAATTCCAGAGGAAAAACAATCTTAAGTTCTTATTCAAAGATCACATCATATAAATTTATAATCATGATGCAAAGTAGCATATTAAAAATCTAACAGCGCAAGGAATAATTCAGCGCTTGTCTTCGCCAAATGATGCCAAAATAAACGACTTCTTTAGTAGAAACTGAAGAAATATAATCTCGTATTACATAATATGGTCGCAAAAGATGCTAGACGTATGGAAAAAGACTAGACAAAATCCTAAGATTTACTGCTCCTTTCCCCAATAGTTTTGCTATAAAGGCAACATGCTATCATGCCTACATTTCTTATAGAGGTAGTACTATAGTTACTATACTATAGTTAGCTATACTATAGTACAGAGGTGTACTATAGTATAGCTATACTAGTATTTGCCCGTAGCTCAGCCACACACCCACGAATTTTCTCACGTACTCGACCTCTAGTAGAACTAGCGTAATGATTAATAATCTATTATAATAGGGCGTAGAAATAAATGATAAGGATATTTTAAACGGTTCATAATAAGAACACAGCATTCTGAAAGATATTAATCATTTTTTTATATAAATTTTAAAACCTAGACCGTGTAGTATTCAGTGCACTATATACAGCTACAGGTTAATAAACCACATAGACTTTATAAGTACGTCCACATGACCCCATCACCCCGTAAAATATTATACACAATTTATGATACACCTTATATGTTTTCATTGTAAACATGGGATAGCGAAGTGTACCCAAACGTAACTAATACTGACCTACCTACTAAAAAGTTTAACCTACCAGGTACACAGAAGTTTATAAGTAGGCGTGTAAACTTTAAGCGTACTGATTCATTCAAAACTTCAGACTTATGAAAACATAGTGAACTCGTAAACTGGCTTTTACGACTTTATTTCACTTCAATCGAGAACACAAAGTAGTTTCAAATGTAGTTACACCATGGAGGAGTGATTTATTTCACTTTGCGATGTTTTGAAGTAGCTGTAACGAGTTCCGTCGATTATTTTAAGTGGAATATGTTGGGTAGTGGAGGGAACGCAATAATTTATTATATGACGAGATCAAATACCTAGGTAGTGCCTTTGATATACGACCCTTTCTTTGAACGGGGTAACTATAAAAAAATTATAAATAGGTCTACGTAATTTTACGCGAATTTTAAAATACAAGGCGCATTTTTTTTTTAAATGTCCTTTTCTTGGAGGACGAAGTGCTGGAATCGATCGGAAGAAAATATTATCCCATTTAATACCTATAGAAGTCTACAAAAAGTACCTTTTTATTTTTGTGTTCTTACAAAAATAGCTTTCATTGGACGTTTAAAAATTATTACAAAAGGATCCATTAAAGGTTACAAAAGAGTATTTTTTCCCTTTTATGCGAAATGGATAAATCTTGTATTTTGTGAATGAGTTTTGTCAAGATTAGAATCATAAACTGTGAATTGTGCAATCTTAGTTTAACGAAAAAATACAAATTTCTACGTATG
Source organism: Pheosia tremula (assembly GCA_905333125.1). Lineage (NCBI taxonomy): Eukaryota > Metazoa > Arthropoda > Insecta > Lepidoptera > Notodontidae > Pheosia > Pheosia tremula. The sequence continues at coordinate 3,375,112 of HG995419.1, forward strand.
TGAGACTAGGTGCACTATATATATTTATATATAATTACGCCTGTAAACCCAGAAGGAGTAGTCAGAGGTGCACTCTCACATGATATCCGGAAATCCCAGAGGTGAGCCGGGGTTTAAACCTGCGATCCTCGTTACCGAGGCAAGCGTTCTAGCAACCTGGCTATCACTGCTTTTTCCAATATTACGTATCGATAATTTCAAATGAGAAACCACGCACAAAGCAGTTCACACACTCAAGCGAACGCCTCGCGTAATTAACCCCTTCTAACATAATTCCCATAAAAAATAATCTCTTCCATAAAAGCTTCCTTATGACATAGAGAACACGCCCTTCCCCGATTCTAAATAACCCTCGACACTTTAGAGAACGTTTAAGGAAAATCTGTACGAAAATTCGTCACTTTGTACTCCAAAGTAAATAAACAAAATCTCATATTATATGAAATTCCATCAGTGAGTACGGAAATGTCATTACATTACATTTGGGGATGAAACGTGTATAATAAGCTTCCAAGACGGTTGCTGGTTGAAACAAAGTGTTTTTTTATGAGCTTCTTGAAACGTGGCAGGCACTTTTGTTGGAAAATTAGTAGATGTGAGTAATATGTATGACATTGTAAAGGCAGTTTTATTACCTAACATCTTATCTTGATAAACAGCGTGATCCGAAGAGGGTATACTTTTTTTTATTACATTATAGGCAAGTGTTTGATCTCGATCTCACCTGATGGTAAGTGACGATTAGATCTACGATGGAGCATACTTGCCTAGAAGGTACTTGTTCACTCTCGATTTGAAAACACCCAGAATATACTAACTCAAAAATAGTATTGATGGCCCGATGATGCCTCAGCTTTAACAGAAATGTAGAGAAATTCGTATGTGTTTTTATGAGTGACATTCATAAGAGTGGGTTAGTGGGCCGAACCTTTTATATTTTTAGCGCATTCTTTGTCAACATAATGCGTTGACATTATGAGACTGAACGAACGAGCACCACAGGTTCAGAGTGACATTAAAAGGTGTACTACATGTGTTACAAAATGTATGGGGCTCGAACATAGAGTTGTTTATTAACTAGAATAGCTGAAATATATCACTTATCTATACTAAGGTATCACTAAAATAAGAATAGTCCCTGACTGAATTTCGGTATCGGGGGTAATCTCAACGGTGACTCGCCATCTGCGCAGGAAATATTATATAAATATAAATATCGCATATATACGAACACACCAACTATACGGTCCCACTTTAGGCTTAACGCTTGTGTTATGGGTACCGTACAATGGACTGAGGGCGAACTCAGTATATAATACTTATATAAATATTAAACATCCATGACTCGGGTACAAACATTCGTGCTCATTACACAAAGCTCGTGTCCCTACCAGGTTCGAACCCGGGACCCTCGGCGCAGAAAGCAGAGTCACTACCACTGCGCTAATTAGGCCGAGTGCACAAGTGTATGCGCAAGCGCAGGTGCTCTCTCTCTTTCTCTCTCTTGTCTCTCATAGCCCGATGACAGGACCAACGCCTTTACGTGCTCTCCGAGACACGGTGCGAGCCCGGGTTTGAACGTGCGACTCTCGTTAACGAGGCGAGCGGTCTTCCAACTAGGCTATCACTGCTGTTGCTGCACCCACTTCTATACTTATATCATAAAGGGGTAGAGTTTGTTAGTTTGTGTGTTTGGATGTAGCGGGTAATCTCCGGATTTACTGATCCGATTTCTAAAAAAAATTCACTATTAGCAAGCTACATTATTCTATGCTGAGTGCTAAAGACTATGTTGCATCGAGGTACTGCAGGTGGAACCGCGGGCAGAGGCTATGTTTTATATGTTGTTTAAGTTAAATATACGTATACTCATAGATCTTTATTTAGTAGGTTATTGATTTTAAAACGTTAAAGGTGCCAATCATTACTACGGAACCAGTATTTGGGTCCGATTACTAAAAAGGTTTCTTACCCTATTAGGTACATTATACCCCATATACGTGGAATACGGTTATTGTACTATCCCTCCAGATCCCTATTATTTTCTTGAATAATAATTGTTTTTTCCTAATCGGGTCATTATATCCGGACACAAACCCGCTACATGTGCACTTAAAAACTTAGTCTCCGCCCCGAATAGCAGAATAACTATTAAAACATGCGAAAATTCACCAAAAAAAGAATACATAAGATACATAATTTTTTCAGACATAATTTGATTTTGAGACGGTACGAAGTTCATCGGGACAATATAAAATTATAAGTAGATGTGAAGAGTGATTATGAGTCCATTGAGTTAGACTTAGGCTATAGTCATTTGAAAAATATATTTTTTTAATTCTCATTTTTATTTATTTATTTCAGGTCCAAATGAAAGCATTCAAGACAAGAATCTGACTGATATCCGGAAGGAGGTAGCTGATAGGATACGTGTTATATTTGCTAAGAATACATCGTTATTACATGTAGGTATACATCGCACTTACAACCTGTTCTATGTCAACCATACACATGATGGATTTAGCTAAGTACCTGTACAAGTTGGTTTAGTTGGCCTTAGTCAAAGAGTGCCCTTTGAATCCTGGCACTGTGATTGATTAATATTTTTATTTTATCAAAGATTATGTTAAACTTAGATTTCCACCTTAAATTCGGTGTGTTCGATCTTTTTACTTACCGATTCGGTAATGTGACGTCTACCATCCCTCTCACACTACAGATTTCATAAATAAGTGTGACAGTGATAGCATGTTTTCTCGATGACGTTACGATTATATTAGTAGTTCCTGCTTACCCACTATCTTTCTGTCCTGTATGATGAGCACAAATGTTTGTACCCGAGTCATGGATGTTTCATATCTCTATAAGTATTATGTTTTGGGAGTCCATTATACGGTACCCGTATTACCAGGGTTGCATAGTTTGGGACCGTACAGTAGATGTGTTCATCGGTAGGATAGAATCAATGAACTAAACTGAACTCTTATTCACAGGACCCCGACTTTGATTTACACTCTGAAATAGAGTCGCATCTGGTAGACTACGAGGTGACTTACATGGACATCATGAAGCACGTCAACGACAACAACACCACCAAGAGGACCTGGACCTTCTGGAACGCCATGTTTTATTCTGGCACCATATACACTACAATAGGTATGATTATAAGCTGCCCTTCTAATTTAAGGGTTAGACCCTTGTCGGTGTAGCTGATGAAGCTCTTTCCATCTGTCTCTATCTAGAGCAGATTCTTTCACCCCCCTATACGACATGACACCGATCCTTTCTTTTATCTGACTCATGTAGTTTATTCTTGGTCTTCTTCGTCCACGCTTTCCTTCGATCTTCCCCTCTATAATGTTCTTTATGAAGGTATCATGTCATTATAAACTGCAATGTATATTAAAACTCGATACGCTCGAGCGCGCTCGTCGTTCGCACGAGTCGGCTATCACACCGCGGCACGTTGTTTTTGATGGCGTGATAACGATACATTGCTTGCTCAAAAATAACAACTACATTCTCTACAACTTACAGTCTAAATTTTAATTATTGGTAATTAAAATTTAGATTAATATACAAGACAGTCTGGGTAGATACCTACTTAAAAACATACATAAGGCATAAAACAATATTTTCTAGTGGATGGGAATAAGACAGTGGTTTATAATGTTAAACAGATAAAAATTTGCTAGTATTAGGTACCTAAAGATGTACGATATCTACAAAAAACAAATGCATACGTAATAACTACATCATTATGAAGATAGCCTAGAATCAGCTTTTTATTTTCTCAATGTTCAAAGATCTTTCTATTAGACTATCTGCATTCAATTAATTAATGCCGAGTACCAAGATACCGGGCTTTTAAAGTCTTGTTAAAGCAGCCTTAATGAGTGCCGAGATATAACGAGATATCTCGGCATACGGTGAGCTTTTATAAGATTGCGTTTTAATGACTATTGGCTAACGTTGAAAGAGATAAGTAATAATTGAACGATTTCATTAGAGCGAGACTTCAATTTCTAACACAAAAGATTTCTAAAAGTATTGGTATGTTTGAGCCAACTTTTATTTTCTCTAATCAACGTTTGTACGTGTCGAGTCTACGCGCCTGAATGATTTCCAATAGCAACATTTATCTAAATAAAAGTGCTGCAGCAAAAATATTATCAGGCGCACATAATCGACATATTTTTTGTTAACAGACAGTAAATAAATATAACATTTATGAGAGAGCAGTCTGCATTCATTAACACGCTCAAAGCTTTAAAAGGAACAATTTGTTTGTTTTCCTTTAACCATAAAGGTAAACAGAAACTCCGGTACGCAATGCTTTTATGCTAAAAGCTTACAAAAAGCGGCATAGACACCATAGCAGTAAACACTCTATTTCGAGTTTGAACTGTTGGACAATTCTTTAAATTTAATTCGCTAGTTTATCCATTTACTGTATTTTATGTATCTTAAATTTTAGCCATCGCCAGACAACGGTAGGCTCCATTTTCCTGGAAATGTAATGTATGGCTCCTATTTTTTTTTAATTAAAATAAAATAAGTATATTATTTAGATTTTTCTAAATCTAAGCTGCCAGCATTCTCTTGCGTGTACGGTTAAAAAATGAATTAATGAATTATTTTGTAATAATGTATCCGGGGCAGGTCGTACAAAAATGTATCTACACATTTCAGCGATATAAAGAGTTTATAAATATACTATCAATGTCACTTAAATACATTTAAAATAATAATTAAATTTTAATAATACCTCACGTATGAAATAATTAAAACCCAATTTTATATTTGCAATAAACTAAATGAATAACTGCATCAAAGAAATATAATTAATCCAATCATTGTCTCTGTTGCGTTATATCAACGATATATAGTGCAACAAGTGCCAATTTAATAAGATCTTCTATAATAAATACCTTGTCACATTAAGCGTTAAATGTGTAGTCATACTAAAATGGTGGCAAATGTCGAGAATTCTAGTGCACGATTGCAAACACACGAACCGGACTGAATGTAGGTGTAGTTGTTTTAAATTTGGAACACCGCCCGGCTGGCGGGTTTGGCGCTTTCCCGCTCAGTCGCCGCGCGTCACAAACGTTAAGCGTATATACGATAACTCGTGACAAACATTCAATTTTACCATTGGAATCTTCAGCACCCGGAAAATCTATTTGCTCCTCAACATCAGCTACCATCGGGACATTGTTACCACGAAGATGACCACACTCTTATCATGGGACGTATGTTTACGTCCGAGAAATTTGGGCGGCCAAAATAGATTCTTTTATTAGAAATATGGAGTGACCCCGATACAATAAAGAAGTTTGTTGTCAGATTCATCAACGAATGGTAAGTTTACGCTTTGAGCACCATTGTTGGCTTGTATTGTAATGTCATAAAATTCATTGGCAGGTGTTACATTAAACACTGCCAAATCACTTTGATCGAGTTCAAATCCCTTAGTTCTTTGTGGTTCGCTGTCGTGACACGACCTTTGTATTTTTCAGTTGCAGCGTCCGATTGAGAGTTGGTGGTGATGAGTGAAAACGATAACAACGAAGATATAGAAGTGAGGTTTCAAATTCCAATTATAAAAACTGAATCTGAAACTCAAACTAGTGGTTTATTGGTATCAAAATCTCCGGATGAAATAACACCTGAAGACATGGAGTCAAGACAAGACATGTCACTTAGGAAACGCAGGAACTTGTCAAAAAATAGGGGTCAAGCAGCAAGGCAGAGAGAGAAAACGCCAGAACCCGGCCGGACACCTATGCCTCACGAGGACACGCCGACGTCTGATGACGAAGATTTAAAACCACAACGAAATTCGAGGGAAATTGAAGCTGACAACACTTATGAAGAAATGAAACGATTAGTTCAGAAAAATGCAAACAATATAGACCCAGTATACGATTTAGACACAGACCGCGTTCTTGAAGCTAGGGCTGTAGCCGCACAGGAACGAAGACGTCGAAGCATTTCACCTTTTGCTTTACCAGACAAAGAAGATGGTACTTGTAACTTAGTACGCAAAGGAAGTTTCATTGATCCTACTAATAAACTTCTATCTACTAATTACGCTTTAACTCCAAAAGACGAAGATTCCAGTAGACGTGGTTCTTTAACCATTGATCCTCCGAAAGAGTTTAAAAGTAATATCGCTACCCCTCCTTCCACTAGTAGCTCTCCAATAGACAAAAATATTACGTACCCTATGCCTACTACTCCAAAAAAGTTGGAGGAAATGGTTTATCCAGATGAGAAAAAGGTTGAAGAAGCTCCTAAAAAAACGAAATCTCCGGTCAAAACTGAAGATGTGTTCACATTTGAAGATAAAGAAATAAAGCAGGCTGTAAAAGCTACAGCAGCTAAGCCTGAACCTCCTGCAACTCCAGGCGAACTAGTAACAAAAGTTATACAAGTTGAACGAACTCCCAGTAAGAAATTAGCACCAGATAAAAAACCCAACGTGGAAGTTAGAGAAAGGATTGTCCGGACTCCAAGCAGAAAAATATCAACAGATTCTAAGCCCACAATTAACAAACCTGGAAGGCAGATTAAAGATGAACCACAAACTCGAGTGCCACCAGTTAAGCCGGCACGCAGTAAATCGGCATCAAGATTTGGGGTCAGTTTGTACATAAAAATACTTTTTATTTTAATTGTTGCTTTGTTGATAGCACTTTATTTCCAACTGAAATAATCCCAGGTCGCATAACCAAAACGATCAATTTGTAAATAGTTTGCAATAAGTAACTTAGTCGTATGAGAAGAACAACTAATCATTTATACATAATAATATTTACAGAGTAAAACTAGTGAGAGTGAGATGAGTGAGGATCAGCACAATACCAAAATTGAAGTTAAGCGTAGAGCAGTTCCTTTACCACGTCGTTATACAAAGAACAAAATGTCGCCGAAAACGAATCGATCACAATCAGTCCACAGATCTGAGGATTTAAGAGTTGTAGACAAAACTGGTACAGGTATGAGCCAGACCAGTCGAGAAATTATCGAATTAATGCAAAAAGCTAGAGCTAGAAGCCTGTCCATACCAAAAGAGGATACCAGACTTCCACCTGAATATAAGGACTACAACAGACATTTAAAAACCCCAAACAAAACTCCAACAACACTCAGACAAGATAGAGGTTTATCCTGTCCTAAAACAATTCAGATTATAAGCCAGAAAGAGATATTATCAAGCTTGAAAAATAAAACGGACTTAGAGGTACAAAGCCGACAAAGCTCTGGGTACATAGACGCTAGTCAGTCGGAATACACATCCAGTTGTTATTCCACGTCACCAAGTGAAAACGAATATGACTTTGATTTATCCGAACGGACAGCAGAGTTGACACGAAAACTAAATAAATTGAGCCAAGATTTTGATAAAAGGGAAACACTTGCAAATATAATTTTAGCTCGCGACGACGATGATATGCCTAAAAATGAACAGATGGAACAAAAGCCCGTATTGAGGAGAAGGTCAGTAGCCGATAGCAAAAGCGTCGCAAAGAATGAACATACTCAAGTGAAAACGGCTAAGAGAAAATCTAAAGACGACAAAAATCAGAAAGCTCGATCGAAATGGAGAGTGATTGCGAATTGGCAACAGTTTGTGTACGAGGAAAAAGTGCATTATGAAAAAATTGTGAAGTTGCGAAACAGGTGCTTGTGCCATTTGCTGGTACTAATAATAATGTGTGGTCTAGGCGGAATGATGTTCAAAACGTTAGAGGGATCTTTTGAGAACGCTTACAAATGCAGCACGAGGAACGTGAAAAGAGATTTCATCGAGAACCTTTGGCGCGGGAGTCATCATTTGCGAGAAGAGGAGTGGAAATCTATGGCAAGGAAGAAGCTGTTTGAATTTGAGAATCAGCTGCACACGGCCCACGAGGCCGGTGTCACTTCGTACAGTGGCCAGCGATCGTGGAACTTCATGAACTCTTTCGTGTATTGCCTGACGTTAGTTACAACCGTCGGTAAGATCAATATCAGTTTTAGTAAAAGCATGTAGTATTTTACTTATTAAAGTTTATTTGGATTATATTTTAATTTCGTTTTCATTTTGTACTTAATTCGATTATTCTTTTTATGTACTTGTGCTGTATACATTAAGTTCTGTGTGTAGAGCAATCACCGTTTGTTAATATGAAATCTAGGGCAACGTTTCACATAATATATCTACAGGACTCGTCAGCTTATTTCTATGAATATTCTTATGGCTTCCAGGTTACGGTCACATAGCTCCAAAGACCACGTACGGGCGTGTGGCGACTATCGTTTACGCTACCATCGGGATCCCGTTATTCTTGATCTTGCTCGCCGACTTCGGCAAGCTGTTTACAAGGATCATCAAGTTCTTCTGGGCTTTCATCAGGAGGTTCTATTACACAAGGAGTTGCCGAAAAGTTAGAAGAACAGGGCCTGTTCAGGTCAGAAATACCTACAATATACAATAGTACTATAATATTAGATAATATCTTTTACTCGGTAGTCTGCCTCCAAATTGTCCCTGATAAAAAATATGTACGAGTACTTATAAAATCGAATCACCTTCTTATAACTCTTATTCAGTCATAAATAAAAAAATCTTTATTACTAGATCCAAAACTTTTCATAACTTTTTGCAATAATATAAACTAAGAACTTCTTGAATGCAAAATACTTAATTTAGGCTTTGCCATTCGAGACAGGATCGAGTTACGTGATCGTAGTACTGCCTCCCTCACCACCAAAGTTCGGTTTTGGTCGTAATGATGCGGTACACCGCACCCCTCGTCGAATTACGTGTATCTGAACGTTTTAGTGTTTTAGCTCATGAATTAGGATGGCGAAGATGTGACATAACAGCACCTAGCCTTATATTATATTCTTGTTGATTAAAAGTGAAATACCTAAACCAAAATTTCATACATGTTTCCATATACTAACACTCTACGTCAAGTGCGAGATTATTCGCAAGCTAACCGTATACTTTATAGTCTACCGTATTCAGACATTAAGTGTGGAGAATTTAAAGTTTTAAGTACCATCCCCTAGAGGCGCTTTTCAATTCTCAATACAAAATGTCTAAATACGGTAGGCTATAAAGTATACAGTTAACTCACACTTGACGTGCTGATCTACTAACAGAACAATTATTGGATTCCAACCCACAAAATGCTTAGCTGATAAACAATTTGTGTTTATAATGTATCAGAGATGGTAATCAGTAATCGATTACACTCTGTAAGCTGTAATAGTGTGATAAATTCAACCACCCACTCTTATAAGAGTCATCGGAACGGATCACATGATCCGCATATAAACCTCATCCAAATATTTCTATTAATAGACGCATGCTAAATATTAATATAATTGCAATGTTATGATCAGGTATATCCCAAAAACTTGATCACATTTGGCACGCAGATTCTGAGATAGCTATGTAAGCTCACATTTTCGGCAATATTAGTTATATACATCAGCGAGGTCCCCAGTTCTCTCATTCGTTATTTTACTGTTGAATAATGTTTAAATTAGAAATTATGCCGTGAAAAAATTGCCTTTGTTGTCTTTTTGATACACAAAAGATTAATGATTGCGCCTGAGGCGAATGTTGCCTTACATTTGTGTAGGCCACAAAACATTGTTAAGATCAAAGATGGAGTAATCATTGTTTTTAAATTGCAGGAGGTAATGAAGGGATTGAACATCGTCTATGACGTAGTGCGGAGGCCTTCGCAGATATTCTCCGAGGAAGATATAGAACAATGTCCAGAAGGAGTGCCGCCGCCGCCGCCGGTTCACAGGAAGCCGAGCGATGTGCCGCCACCTCTACCACCAAAGCCCGGTGCCGTGCGAGACCATGACAATGATACTGATCCTGGCACACCAGCGCCGTCAGTCTTCGAAATAGACGATGAGTTCAACCTACCCATATCCGTGGCAGTATTCATTCTGCTCGTCTACATAAACATCGGAGCCGTAGTTTACAGCATGTGGGAGAGTTGGAACTTCTTCGAGTCATTCTACTTCATCTTCATATCTATATCTACTATTGGGCTCGGTGACTTGGTGCCCGATCACCCAATGTTCATGATGGCATCTATTTTGTACTTGGTATTCGGCTTCGCTCTAACTTCCATGTTCATAAACGTCGTTCAACTGAAGCTGTCGAAAACATTCAAGCAAGCTAGTGCTAAGCTTGGTGCTACGATTGGACTGAAAGTTGCCGAAGAAGATGGCAGTCTTGTGCCAATCACGCCGCCCCCTATGGAAATAGCTCCAGTGCATAAACCGAAATTCGAGATAGAAGATAGTAAAAGTAAAGAAGTGAATGAAGACGATACAAAAAATAGGTAATCGAGTGGTTCACAGACACTGAGATAGGGTCACCTCAAATTGACCGGTGTGAACGTGCATCGCGGTTCGTCGATGAATGTGGGGCGACCCTATGGTATTTTTAATCAACTGTAGGTATTCTGACGTGAATAGCGATAGTTCTAATCAACAGATTAGGTTATATTGAATGTCCCAGATGTGGAGTTTTCATATTGCGATGTTGCAGTACTATGGGCCTGTTCCACAGGGTGCTATCTGTGAAGTTGTGAAAGGGGCCCTAAACGTAACAAAGTAGAATGTACGAGTATAAAGATATAACAACGCTGATAGCATGCCCAAGTGATAGATACTTAAATTGTTACTAATTTTTATATTTTATATTTTACACGTGTTTGTGGCTGTGTGTGTAAATAAAGTTTTATGTAATTATGTTTTGTTAAATTTATCATTCACAATTTGAATATCTCAAATACTTAACTTTTTTTTTTTTTTTTTTTTTTTTTGTTTACGGGGGGGAAATCTTCGATAGATACCCGGCCTCTGTGTGGGAGAGGGCCGGGTTATGTGGGATTCTTACCCACTAAAACCCCCCCGGTGGCCGCCTTCGACACATGTTGGAGGGGCTCCGGGATCTCCAAACGGAACGCACCGGTGCCCCTCTTGTGCCTCGCCCCCTTATGGGGGCCCGTCTCGGGGGAGCAGATGTTTGCACCCCCTGCGCCCTCGCTGCGCACGGCGGCGGGGAGCCACGCCCGCCGCCGTCCTCCTCAGGAGTCGTCATCGTCACCGGACGTCCGGGGCCCACACCCCAGTCGTCCTCGACCCCGAGGGTAGCCCGTTATTTAAGGCCCTGGGCATCAGGGCCGTAAATACTTAACTTAACCTAACCTAAAATATAATATTATTTCATTAACAATAGCATTACAAAACAATTTTCGTCTGAAAAATGCGAACTTGAAATGTATACTGCAAGTAGATTAAGATTATATTAATTGGGGGTTAGTTGGGGGTTAGTATTATTTACATTAATTAATATCACTTGTCTTAGACTTACACACGCCTGAAGAAATTTCTCAAAAATATCATATTCTATAGAACTTCTCTCTTCATACAGGGTTATTCGAAAAGGGTATACTAAGCCTTGAACCTGGACCTCTAGCGCATTTGTAATCATCATGTAAAGGTGGAATTTCGATATGCCGTTTATTTTAATGTTCGCTGAAAATTGTCTTATGCTATGAGACAAAATTATTTTTTTAAAAGCAACTTCGAAATTCTGACTTTATAATATTTAAATATATACGCTAAAGAAGCGCATGTTCCAGGTTTAGTACACCGTTTCTGAATCGATCTATAGAAAAAAAAATACGAAGCCTCTTCAAAAGTGCCAATACAATTTATATCTCAAAGACTCGGAGATGTTCCTAAATGAGCAGCAACGTAGGTACTAAAAACGTTGAATGTATTGAGAGAAACGAACGGGTCGTCGATATATATATTTTTTAAGGTATTGTTATCAGTAATGGAAGAGACCTCGCGCTCAGAAGCTTTGAAAGAATTTAATTATGGCTGCCTGTATAACAGCCAACGGTCTCTACGCTGACAATGGATGTTTGGACCCTCCCACCTTAGAACTTAAAAAAAATTGGACAGGCATTACAGAAATACCTATTTTGTTTCCTTTGTTAAGCCTAATCAAAGCAAAAATTTTACCGAAATGGAAGATAAAAATAGGGACCTTTATACAGTGAAAGAAAAGGGTCTAGCTAATTTATAAATTTAAAAACTTCGTTATCATCTTCAAGTACTCTTATGATAATAACAAGTTATAAATCTTCTGTTGGCTGTTGAAAACTATTATGTACTAGCTGCGCCCCGCGGTGTTACCCGCGATTAAAAATTATGTCCTTTTTGCCGGGATAAAAAGTAGCCTATGTGCTATTCCAGACTATAATCTATCTATGTTTTTTTTTTAAAACCGCGCGGCATGCTCTGTCACCTTCGAAAAGCTTTATCCAGTGATTGATGATACCACTATATTTAATATTGAAAGCGTTTCCGAGCGATCGGGGATCCTCCAAAGACACGGTTTGCCACTTTAAGGATTCACGCAATGAGCGGAGTTGTATCTTTACATATAATTAAACTGTAGCTTAGTCGGTCTGTATGTTAAGTATTTTTGAATGTCGTCGTGCAGGACTATATTTTCGATTTGCCGAATCCACAATTTAAAAACATTCTGTTCACATGTCTGCATGCGCACTATAGGAAAACAACCAAACGAATATTGATAAAACTTGCCCAGTCAATAGCTTATAATGTGGGTCATTATACAGGATTATTTACCCCGGTCAATGAATTGGGTGGCACGGGATAGTGAAATGCTATGAAAATCCAAAAGGCGAACTGTACTGAAGCGTTCGAGTGAGATACGGGACAATGTAAGCAATTCATTTGGCGCGGAAACGGGGCATGGCCACTTTAACAAGGATATTTTTAACCTAGGTGTTACGGACAGCTATCTATGCAGAGCTTGCATGGAGGCAGAAAAACCAGCTAACCACATTTTTTTATAAAATGCAATGGAGTGGCCACCTACCGGCTGAACCTGTACCGTGTAGCCTCCGGAGATCTGCGGCGACCTCAAAAAGCTGGGAGACAACTTGCTGCGGCTTGGATGGCTGCAGTGACCAGCCAATCATCCTCCCGCACACAAAACAGGCGCAGTTTGACGCCAATATGTGGAAACCGGCCACAGAAGAAGAATAAGTAGCAATTCATTTCGTATTCCTGGTATAAGAAGCGCTTTCTAAGATGGTACAAAACCTAAAGAATACACGTGCAAAGTCGCGAGAATCGCTTGTATTTCAATGTTTTAATAATTGATCGTGGAGAATACCGTTGGCATATTGAATGATGTTGATTGCAATATTTGGAGAGGAAAGGGTTTATAAATAGATTATCTGTGCCTGACTGAATTCTATTTAATTGATTCGCAAGGGATTTGATCTGGTATATTGAGTGTAACAAAAGACTGTAAAACATCTAAAGATACTTACGAGTAGGTCGAAGTGATCACTCTAATCACACTAATACTATAAATGTGAAAGTTCGGATGGATGGATGTTTGTTACTCAATCACGCCAGAACGGCTGAACAGATCTGAATGAAATTCGGCACAGAGATAGCTTATAGTCTGGAATAGCACATAGGCTAGGTTTTTTATCCCGGTAAAAAGGACAAACTTTTCATCGCGGCTAACACAGCGGGGCGCAGCTAGTTTTAAATAAATTACTTGGCTCAAGACACAGCATACACTAATATTGCGTTCTAAGGCTCGCATTGAGCGGACGTATTAATATTAAAGCTACATCCAAGGGATAAAGGAAGGATACATTGAAACAAAACTCTCCGCGATTTCTTCGGGATGGAATACCCTAATAGAATGAGAGCTTTTTGTTGCATCAACAAATTATGTATGTCAACATGTTTTCACTAAAAGCCCTTTTGTTTTTTTATTTTTAAACAGCAAATGCGATTTAAAAAAAAAACTTCCTATCTACCATAGAAATCGATTGGGATTTTTTATAATTTGCTAGGCACTTGTGAAAGTTTAATGAAAACGAAAAGTGCTCAAAGAGCCAAAACTCTTTCCATACAAAAGTTTTCTATACAATAAAAATATCACTACGAATTTAAGTTTTTGAACCATACGAAATTCTGAAGTGGGAAGCCAGGTTGATATAAGAAGATGAGAATAATGAAAGATTTCAAATTCACAAACGTTTATTACTGACTTGTATCGTATTTCAGACTCTAGAGTAAACACTTTCTAATCTAATAATACAGAAACGTTATTTGGAACTGGTTTCCTTTCCCAAGTTCGCGTTTTCATATATTTATTTAGTGCTTTAATTGCACCGAGCAGTCTCATTTTCCCGTTATATATTTTATAATTCAAATATTCTTGCGTAGAATCACTATCGTAGTATAGATATAGTGAATTTGTTAGTTTTATCTCAATTTCAGTCCACTCTTGCAATGTATCTCTTAACCAGGCTAAATTACTTAACACTATATTCATGTTGATAGTGTTAACTTTTGAGTAATATTCAAATGCAGACAATCCATTTTCAAGTTTATCAAAATTAGAATTAATATCTGCACTAACTATTATTAATCTCTTAAGAGTATTATACATATCTGTCTTCTCAAACTCACAAGGGATTCCATACATGCTATCAAAATTTGCAAAGTTGACAATACTATTACATTTAAGAATTTTATTTATATCTGCAATTAGGTATTTATCGAAGAAATCAAGAGGATCAGAGTCCATTTCATGATTAGCGATAACGCCGGATTTAAACTTCTTGATTAATAACAAGTTAAGTATTAAACTTGGCATTGATGCAGGGAGTAACTCACACAGTGGATCCATATGACTGCTCCTCGACCATCCAGTCAGAATGATACCTTGAAACCTATAAACCGATTTCCCTCCTCCAAACGTGTAATCAAGAATTAGGTTCATCCAACTGAAATGATTCAGATATCTGTCTCTAAAACTCGGTATAGTCATCGTTCGGCCATCTGCCCCTTTGAAGGCGGACGCGATCCAAACATTTTGAAATTTCGAATAGTAATTTTGCAAGTTGATATGTGACACGCTTAAACAGCGAGTATAATCCCAATATACAGGTTCAATGTTGTTGAATATTTCCATTTCTTCCCATTGTAGTGGTTTGATTTTACGAAGCATATCGTCCCAGATGAGAACTGTTGTGTCTGGACTAAGATGTTTCACTATATCTGCAATATCTCTAACGTAGTTGATGAATAAGTTTCTGGAAACATAAAAGGGATTGTTTATTGCATTTTACTTGTCAATCAAAAATAAAATTAAACATTCAGTTAAAAATTGTGTAATTCGTGTTTGGCAGTACTCACGTGTCCATCGTATTTTTCGAGCGACATTTGTCACATTGGTTAATATGATACACCTCGTTACATCCAATATGAATGTATTTCAACGGCTTAATACTGCTATGAAAACTTATCACCTGGAAAATTTTGTTTTGAATTAATTCCTTGGTACAATAATTCTCGACATCTACCTCGTCACCTTATGATAGGTACGCCTATTCCAAATGGCGTCAAAGTCACCACATAATCTTCTATGTATATTTATAACGGACAGTAGTAAATACTTATACTGAATCGCTAAAAGGGTTCATACGGGTACCTGTTCTAACATTTTCTGTACCAAAATCTGGCTTTCTGGGTTACTGGGACAAATAGAATCCGGATACGTGTCCATTTCCCGTAAGTGCCGGAACTCTTTCAGTTTCAGAGCATGCTCCAAATTACCGAACGTTTGAATCAGAGGAATCACTTCAAAGTCTGCGCGTACCGCTCGGTCGATGAAGCTTTTAAGCTGAATAAATAAACAATATATAACATGAAAATATGTCTTAAAGTCATGTCCAAAAGGCGCTAAATAATAAATATTATAGTTATTGTTAATAATATGTTCTCCTCTGCGCATTATAAAGCTAATCCAGGCAGGCTTTTGCACGCACTACACCAAACATTGATAGAAGCCTACCCCTCTTTACCTGGGAGGCAGTAAATGTCTCACGTCGTGCAGTCAATACAAACATATGAAGACATACTTATACTGCGCTACGCCTGCGTTTTCATAAATAGCACATATCTACACACATCCCAATATATTTTTATTTTCGCGTATGACCTGTCGGCGCCTCAGGTATCTCCAAGCTTCATGCGATGCCTCTCTATGAACGAAGAGTCCTTATAATACACCCCGTTATGGTAGTAAGGCAACAGGCACTCACCTCAGATTCCTCATAACAATTCCGAGCACTTAAATTCAGTAGATCTCCTCTATACGGGAACATATCCTCATACTCTATCAGGAGACCATTTGCACCATTATCACTGAGCATCGGTAACAGCGAATGCATGAAATTCAACTTCGGCGGTGATCCTTTCAAATCAAAATGAACCACAACCTCAGGTAAGAGGACTGATTTTTCCAGCACCGCTTTGATTTTCGGTTTGTGCCAGACTTCCATGTATACGAAGAAGCATATCAAATAGACGCCCAACAATAGTATCGTTATTATGAAGTACTTCATCGCAATCGTTTCGGGGAGAAAATACGCCACTTCACAATAGCTTTCCAAAGTTTATTGATTCACAGAGAAAAAAAAGCACAGCGATTGATTTCTTTTGTTTCAAAACACTTTTTTGTTCCAACCTCATTTTGGCATTGCAACTCGTTTTTTTAAATATTCATCATGAGGTTAGGTTTTATGCAATACAACATAAACAGCTATGGACAGATAAAACATATAAATACGTAACAAAGTATATTTATGACTTTTTGGCGGGAAACTGAAAAGTCATGGCGTCAGTTGTGTTTTAATTTCTAAAACTAGTGTTCCTGCGAGTTATAGTGAGTGATATAAGTGGAATATTAACCATTATAGGTTCGGTAAAGTGCACAAGTGTAGGTAATTGAAACAGAGTGACGAAACGTGGCTTTTCAGTTTCTCACAAAAAATCCATGAAAAATCTTTCGGTAAAGTATCCATCACTTTACTGATTGAGGGATGGGGGGTATTTTACTTGAGCCTAGGCTTTGGGCCTGTGCATATGCTCAAAAACAGATAGAAAATATATTACTTGACACTGGCAAAATACCTATGGTGATGCCAAATTAAAAAAAAAAAAAAAAAAAGTATATTTATTTTTTTCACAAATCAACACCCGTCGAGTGGTTAATATAGCTTTATTACTAAGCATCATATTGTTCACTAGTATGGACTCCTATGTTTAAATTACAATATAATAACCTCCGTCATTCATTTAAAGATTATGTCAAATAGCTACAGACCAAAACCAATGAGATTATTCCTCGAAATAGCTTTTAGTTTTGCATAATTTGCTAGGTACTTACGAAATTTCAGTTTTTAATGAATAAGAAAGTGCTCAAAGAGAAATCCAATTTATTTGCTTTCAGACGACTCCTACAATAGTTCGTACGGTAATGATATTATTACAAATTAAACTTTTTTACCAATTCTAAATTCTTAAGTTGATAGTCGAGCTGCTAGGGAATATTAGAGTTTAAAAATTCACAAGGTTTATTCTTAACTTGTTCTGTGTTGTGGACTCCAGAGCAATACATATCAAATCGATATTACAGGAGCAATATTTTGCACCGGTTTTCTCTCCCAAGTGCGCGTTTTCATATAACGATTTAATGCATCTATCGCATTAAACAGTTTTACTTTGCCGTTATATGTCTTATAACTGACGTATTCTTGTGCAGTATCGTTATCGTAATACTGACACATTGCATTTGTTAGCTGTGTCTCAATATTAGTCCACTCTCGCAATATATCCTTTAACCAGGCTAAATTCGTTAGTACATTATTCATATTGATAGTATGCGCTCTCGAGTAATATTCAACTGCAGACAATGCAGCACCGGCGTTATCAAAGTGACCATTAATTTCTGCACTAACTAGTATAAATCTCTTAAGAGTATTATAAATATCTGTGCTCTCAAATTTACATGGAATTCTATCCATACTATCGAAATTACCAATATTGATGACATTGTCACATTTGAGATTTCTATTTATATCTGCAAGTAGGTATTTATTGAAGAAATCACGAGGATCAGAGTTCACTTCATTATTAGCGATAACTCCAGACTTGAACTTCTTAATTAATAACAAGTTAAGTATTAAACTCGGTATTGATGCTGGGAATA
The DNA here is from genome assembly GCA_905333125.1 of Pheosia tremula. Taxonomy (NCBI): domain Eukaryota; kingdom Metazoa; phylum Arthropoda; class Insecta; order Lepidoptera; family Notodontidae; genus Pheosia; species Pheosia tremula. The sequence continues at coordinate 3,393,269 of HG995419.1, forward strand.
CCTCACACAGTGGATCCATATGACTGTATCTGGACCATCCGGTCAGAATTATACCTTTAAACCTATAAACCGTTTTTTCTCCTCCAAACGTGTAATCAAGAATCAGGTTCAACCAGTTGAAATTATTCAGATATCTGTCTCTGAAATTCGGTATAGTCATTACTCGGCCGTCTGCCCCTTTGAAGGCGGACGCTATCCAAATATTCTGAAACCTCTTATGGTAATTTAGCAAGTTAACATGAGACACGCTTAAACTGGGTCTATAATCCCAATATACAGGTTCAATGTATTGGGGAAATTCAGTTTTCTCCCATTGCTGTGGTTTTATTGATCGAAGCATATCGTCCCAGATGAGAACTGTTGTATCTGGACTAAGATTTTTTACAATTGCCGCTATTTCTTTAACGTAGTTTATGAATATGTTTCTGAAATTATAAGAAGGTTTGTTTATTACACTTTCTTTTTTTCTGGGTCACAATTAAGCAGACAATTACAAGAGGACACTTAAAAACTGTTTATGAGTACTCACATATCCCAAAGATTTTTCGAGCGACATTTGTCACATTGGTTAATATGATACACCTCGTCACATCCAATGTGAATGTATTTCAACGGCTTAATGCTGCTATGAAATTGTATAACCTGGAAATTTTGTTTAATTTTAATAGGTTAATAATATGCCGACATATAGATCTCAGAGTAAGTTTATGATAGGTACGCGGTATTTTCATGGATGGCGGGTCAGATCAGCTGCGCGGCATGTGCCTAGTGAATGTAGCGTCTCGATCTACTGCCGCCTTCCTACCTAGGCAAGTATGCTCCATCGTAGATCAAATCGTCACTTACCATCAGGTGAGGTCGAGATCAAATACTTGCCTATAATGTAATAAAAAAAGCCTTGTTAAAATTACTTATGCCGCCTGCAAATGCTAACATAGTAGCGCAAACTATGAGGCATGGCCTTATCTTTCTTATTAATGACAGACAGTGGGAAAGTTCTACACCGAATCGCTAAAATGGTAGATAAGGTTACCTGTTCCAACATTTCCTTTACCAAAATCTGGCTTTCTGGGTTACTGGGACAAATAGAATCCGGATACGTGTCCATTTCCCGCAAATACCGGAACTCTTTCAGTTTCAGAGCGTGCTCCAAATGGCCGAAGGTTTGAATCAGAGGTATCACTTCAATTTCTGCGCGTACCGCTCGGTGGATGAATCGTTTGAGCTGAAAAAATACATTATTGAAAAAAAATCCAACAAACTTAAAAATAACAGTATCAACATAATGGTAGTTAATAAGGTTTTGTGACAGTCCGTGTTTTGCTATACAAACTATATTAAAACATGTGTAGGTATGCTCAGCGTGTAAATTACTTACCTCAGTTCTCTCATAAGAATTTTTAGCACTTATATTCACTAGTTTTCCTGTATACGGGAACATATCCTCATACTCGATCAAAAGGCCATTCACCCCTTTATCTTTGAGCATTGGTATCAGCGACTTCATATACTTCAACTTCGGTGGTGATCCTTTCAAATCAAAATGCACCACAACATAAGGTAGGAAGATTGATTTTTCCACCACCGGTGTGGTTTTCGGGTTGTACCAGATTTCCATGAGTATGTAGAATGAGAACAAATACACAGCCAACAGTAGTATCGTTATTATGAAGCACTTTATTGTTATCGTTTTCATTTTGACGAACAAAACACGCATTTTACGATAACTTGTCAAAGTTTATAGTCACCGAAAAAAAAGCACACCGATAGATTTCTTTTGTTTTAAAATACTTTTAATTTATGGCCAACCTTATTTTTTACACCTTTTAAATTTTTTTCACAAAGAGTTTAGGTTTCATGCAATACAAGACACAAGTCAACACGGGACGCGATGTATGAGACTGTCAACTTGTATGGATTCCGTCTAATCTACAGTACTATACAATAATTTAAGTATAGCTACGTTACCTACTTAAATAGCAGCTGTTGACTGACCGAGCTGCCGCATGAGACAGGATATAGCACATGAAATATAAAAGCCTCTACGAACGGCCTAACTTGCCATCTCATTTGTAGGGTCCCTACCAAATGGCATGTAAATGACTAGCCAACTTGGCGGTTGAGATTCTAATTTGTAGGGATCCCACAAATCAGCCCTTCAGATTGGGTGTCATGATTATCAGCATCATTGAGGCTTCTAGTTTAAGCATGACCAATCACTTTTTCTATTTCTATTCTATCAGCCGAAAGACGTCCACTGCTGGACATAGGATTCCCCCAATGACTTCCACTACACACACTAACACATCACGGTCCTCCGCCACTCGCGTCCACCACTTGAGACGATCTAATCAGTTGGACTGGCTAATAACATGACAGCGCTCAGACAAGGCAGCGCGAGTAAGCGAAGATAAACAGCTTCGTGAGGCTGCTCTACCAGATGTTTCTATTTATAATTACCTAGCTGGCCCGAGAGACGTAGTCCTGCCCAACTTTTTATTTCTTTTGCTCGAACTTTCAACTATTATCAACATAAAAAAAATCCTCATTGGTCCAGCATTTCTCAAATGACGCCCTTACTAAGCGCAAATGGGTATTTAATTTGTATTTACAGGTATATATGACATTCTTATTTAAATAATAATACCAGCCCATTTAAAGTCCTACTGTAGGAGATGGGAGGCCCGTGCGGCCTCCCATCAATGCGGGGAGCATTAGGCCATACTACACCACGGTGGCCAAATACGGGTTGGCGGACTTCACGCGTCATTCGAGGGGTTCTCTCAGACATGCAGGTTTCCTCACGATGTTTTCCTTCACCGTTTAGCAAGTGATAATCATGATTGAAAATGAGATTCGCACATGAAACCCGGTAGTCCCAGACGTGCGGGCCGAGGTTTGAACCTGTGATCCTCGGTACCGAGACAAGCGTTCTACCAACTTACCTACCATTGCCTTTTATTATTTATTTTTTTAATATTGAGTTGAAATATAAATTTCCAGTATCCTGCCTGGTATTATGAGTTCGAAGTTGGTCCCAAAGTGGTATTATTAACTGACTTCAAAAAAAATGAGGAGGAGATTCCCAATTCGGTTGTATTTTTTAAATATAATTTTCGACCAGAGACAATGAGGTAAGCCCGAATTCGTGATTACTTTATCTCGGCAAATTTTGTAGTTATAATACTAATATAATGCAATTTGAAAAGTTTCACTCGATTGTCTACAAGAGTTTTGCAAGTAAACCGCAGTTGAAAATGTTGCGGAGTTGATTTAATCTAAGATTAGAATTTAAATTCTACAATACATTTAAGATAATTCGTGATTGTTTATAATTGTACAGGATGATTGGAATTAACTACAAAACTACGCAATTCATTTTTTTTTATACATTATAGGCAAGTATTTGATCTCGATCTCACCTGATGGTAAGTGACGATGAGATCTACGATGGAGCATACTTGCCTAGGTATATAGGAAGGCAGCAGTAGATCGAGACGCTACATTCACTAGGCACATGCAGCGCAACTGATCTGACCCGCCATCCATGAATGGCAACACCGAACATCATGCCGGAACACGGCTAGGCCGCTTGGCGACATGGCTTTGTTCAGTGGGTGATGACTAACCACGGCCGAAGCCTACCACCAGTAGAGTTGTCACCTGGTTGGCACCACCCAGGGTCACGTGTAGGGTATCTCGAGGGTACTTAATTCTCCTACGGACGAAGGTGACTCGACCCCAAAACACACTTTCTCTTTTTTGGTATTTAACTCATATAGTAATACTGTAATTTGCTCGTGTTTATACATTGATGTCTATAAATATACAAATTAAAAAATAACAAAAATGTGTGGGGACATCATTATAGCTACAGAACCCGAATCTGTGATTGCGAACTTAGTACCGCCTCAGAATCAAATGTATGAGAAAATGTTTTTTTTTTGTGGGATTTCGTCTCATGTTTTCGTTCGGGGCGGAGGTAAATTCAATAATTCAAATATCATAAAAATCGACACTGTTCTTGAGTTATAACTGGTGTTACTAACAAAGCTTTGTTTTAGGTATATATATATATATATATATATATATACATGTATTTGTCTGGTCTTATTTCGATGAAAGTTGACGTGGTGATGGCTGATAGCTCAGAAAACATACAAAAATGGTTAATGTCCCGGAAACTGTAGGGGTCTCTTTGGGATAGGCAAAAACTAACATCAAGTGAATCTAATCATCCTGTGCATCCAAAAATAAATTGATATAATAAATGCTTTGTCTTATGGAATGGTCTGCATTCTGCAAGTTGTTAGAGTTTGAAAGAAGAGATAATTACTCTGGAAAACAAAGGCGTAAGTTTAATGGCTTTCGTGAAAACATTCAATCAAAATGCAATTACTTAGAATAATTACTTAAGTGAATTAATGCATTCAACAAATTATAAAACAATACAATTTCGATGCAATTACTATATTAAAGTGTGTGTCAGATATCTACAAATGGTTTCAGTACACCATCACGCCTGTATTCTCCGAAGGGGTAAGCAGATGTGTAATGCAGTGCACCCACATTTCACCAATTTGATTCGGTTCCAATGTAACAGAGTGAGCCTATTGACATCGTACCAGGCATATTGCTCCTCAATATGAGGAGTGTTTAGATCATAGTCCACCACCGGTACGATTCGGAGAACTACACTCGACAATCGTGCAGTGCTCACGATGTTTGCCGACACCGTACAGCAAGCGATATAATAATCGAAAAAACTGATAAGCATTATCAATCCTACTTAAAAGAAATAGATAAGAAACAACTCTTCGTCTGCCTACTCTAGATAGGGCATCGAGTGACTACGAGTTACTACGAGTATACTACGAGTGTGCTACGGGGACACTACAAGTGAACTACGAATGCACTACAAGTGTAGGTACTACGAGTGTGCTACGAGTAGGTTCACATTTCTTACTGCGAAACATTGACCGTAAGCTCAAGAACACTTACACTTAATTGTACCTTGAAATGTTTAAAGTCCTTTTAGTGGTTCATGCGCATTTTTTAGGTAGATAGCCTTACGGTAACGTATTCGTCTTCCATCCCGCTTTTACCTCAGTTTGTGGATGTGAATGACAGTGACAACGTGCTTTTCCCATGGCGTTACGATATCATTGGAAGTTCCTAATTACTCTAAGTATATCGATGTCAGTGCACCCAGAGCTACATACCATGTTTCCTCTAGTAAAAAAAGAATATGTAGTCATCTATTTCATGCGTAGGTATATGAAACAAAAAATGCTGCTGTATATAAACATAAAACTAAATAGTTTTGCTCAGACCCGCCATTTTTGTTGATGTTATTTTGCTTTTTTTGCGCCAAAACCGACCTTGTCACTTGTTAACATCATACTATCGTTGAGGCAAAACGGGACCAGCCGGTTGGAAGTAACTACTATAACAAAACAATCAGTATGGGTCAGACCTTTCTCTGAATCAATTTAGAGAGAGGCCTCTCGGATCACATTATTATCTTTGCAAATTTCGTTACACTAGCAAGTACTTAACACAGCCAAAATTGAACTATAAGCCAAGGTAGGAGATACTACAGTGAGTGTTTGTATAATTTGGTATGTACCTATCGCCAGTTAACTGTGAGTTGTAACTGTCGGATGCTTGATTAATTTATATAATTCATAACGCTAAAAAGCCGTGAGGCTTAGAGAATCGTAATAGAGTTGAATAAATCAAAATTTCTGACGTTTTTGTTTTATAACAACATTGGGATTCTAATCGATCACTCATTGAATTAATTTATTTATTTGCCTTTTAAGATTTAACATCTGTAAGTGCCCTACTAATAATTAAAACTGGTTAATCATTATTAGTAGTAGAATATCTCCACAATATATTTTGTTCTAAAAAAAATAACACAGCTTATATAACGATAGCAGTAATAGTTAAGTCGATTGGCCAAGAACGTTTGCCTCGATAACGAGGATTGCAGGTTCAAACCCCGGCTCTTGAATTTCTGGATTTCATGTGCGTATCTCATTTTCAACCGTGATTATCATTTTTTAAACGACAAACTCTTCGAAAGACGTGTGTAGTCCGCCAACCCTCACTGGGCCAGGGTGGTGGCCTACTCCCTATAGTATTGATGTCAGGCCCGTGCCCAACAGTGGGACTTAAAAAATGGCTGGCATATAATCATTATTATTATATGTATAATGATAATTTGAAGATTAAATTATAGGTAGGTTATATGAGAAGAAGATTTGTTACAGGTTAATTATCTTTAATAAGCGGATTACGGAATCAATTTATGGAAATTAATTTCCGAAATCCACCAAGGAAGATATGAAATACCTAGCGAAAATGTGAGTTAATTAACGTGATGTATGACTACATTTCTAGGTACCCATTTTGCATAAAATATAATGTAAACGTTATTCTAAAACATGAAACTTTTTAGTCCATTGTGTGGATGCTCAACAGTAGACAACTGCCTGCTGACATATAGGTGAATGAAAGTTAAGAGACTGGGCCAGTTAAAAGATAAAAGACTGAGCTAGTTGAAAGATAAAAGACTGAGCTAGTTAAAAGATAAAAGACTGAGTTAGTTAAAATTGTACCACACACAATATAAATATATAGGTAGTTTATGACATATATCTTTGGAGCACTTAGTAATGATGAGCAGTCTGTCGGCCATGCGATGCGGAGATATTAAGGGCCAGACTTACAACGTTAAACCGTTATTACCCGAATAGGTGTATAAACGATCGTATGGCCTCAAGAAAGATACATTTTCTGTGCAGCATAGCCGCATAGAGGTAGCATACTATGTATACACACAATGGATTAACAGTGGACCTAGAAACACATATCGGTTTGGTAATCGGTCCATACATCAGGCAAATCATATCTTCAAATAATAAGCTTATGTACCGTAATTTGTTAATTACGTAATTAGTTGTGCCCGCGATCTCGTTCACCTGAATTTCGTGCCAAGACCATTCTAGCGGAAGGCTTTCTAAATATCTGACGGTTATTACATAATATACCTTTTAAAAATCCTATTAATAAATCAAAACGCAATATAGAATTCTGTAAAATATTAAGGAACACAGCTCTTATTTATAATAACCTCTAAAGTTAAGCACTTAGGTACTTGTGGTTGTTATTTATCGGAGAGCAAGTTACGGAGAAGTTCTGAACAGATCTCCAAGTTAACGATCTATAATGGTTTCTCAGTATAATAAGAATAAGTTTTCAGTGGGTAGTGAGTATAATTATGTAATAAATAATAAGATGCTTGAATAAATTAGTTTCATGAGAGTTTAGTTGCTCTCAACTCTGTTTACATGTTCTTCCCACTCGTCACTTTTCATGCAGAGTGCTGTGTTCATGTGGGAATTCTCGGCACTTTCTAAAAAGGAAAACCAATTTCTCTCACAGTATCGTTTCTGGCGCATTAATGTAACGGACCACTTCAACAATGATCTCTCGCGCGCTCTGGTGCCTTTAACTTATTCCTCCACGACTATTACGGCGATCTATGATAATAGTTTTTCTTCAAGACACGTGACCAAAGTCTGGATACGAGATTGAACGATAGCAGATAGGCGCTACTTGATGCCAAGTTCTTGAAAATGGATTCGGTGCAGGATACTTGCAAGCACTCTTCAGCAGTAGACATTTATAGAGAGTATATCTTCTTTTTCTTAACCTCGCTCAAGTTTTTACAACGTAAAGAAATATGGGGAAGTATCACTTGTTGTATATAATACTAGCTGTTACCCACGACTTCGTCCGCGTGGTATTTAACAAGAAACTTTTTCTAAAATAAAAGTAGCCTAAGTTACTCCTTATTACATCAGCTATCTGCCGGTGAAAGTACCGTCAAAAGCGGTCCAGCTATTTCAGAGATTAGCCGAAACAAACAGACAGACATTTTTGAAAAAAAATGTTGTTTTGGTATATGTACCGTGTATACATCCAAATGCACTTAGTAAAAAGCGGTTATTTTAATGTTACAAACAGACAGATAGATTCGCCTTAACACGTAATCTACGGCGCTAGTAATAGAACCGGTGTGATTACTTAATGCCCTCGGCCGCCGCAGGCTCTCGAATTTAATCTTCAACATCACGGTGCCACTGCATGGGCGACGCCAACTTGGATTAGTTCCCTAACGGTTGGTTTGGAGAGCCTAGGACCCGGACTAAGCAAAATGAAATTAAGGGGATATTAGTAGAGTTATAAATAAAGTAAGTATAAAATTATGATTATATACCTATTGAGTAAGAAGTGATAGCCAAGTTGGTAGAACGCTTGCCTCGGTAACGAGTATCGCAGTTTCAAACCCCAGATCGCAACTCTGGAATTTCATGTGCGAATCTCTTTTTCAACCATGATTATCGCTTGCTAAACGGTGTTGGAAAACATTGTGTGTGTGTATTTATGGGTACGTGCCCAACAATAGGATTTTAAATGGGCTTGTATAATTATTTTTATATCGGGTAAACCTGTAGCGGAAAAGGGAAGATCTTCCAGTCAGGCGGGTGGTATGCCTGGCGGGTCTGGTCGCTATGACCCGGGCGGTTCTTGTCGTCGTCTTGTAAATATGCTACGTGCTACGAAATCTCATTGCGCGATTCAGGATTGTATGGAGAATCGTCATTTGTTCTGGACGACGTATGCAGCGCCAGCTGTGTATCAGCGCAGTGTACATGTTTCTTGTAGAACACGTCGCTACAAACCCAATTATTAATATACATAGGTACCTGATATAAAACAAATAAGAATATTGATCTCGTCCGCATGGATCTGTGGCAACAATGCTGGCTGCATTTCCTCGCTCTATCATCATACTGATTTTTTCAGCGGAGAAAGAGCCATTAAGCTCTTGTAATAAAGTAGGATTTTGATAGATACTAAAAGGGTTCTAGCATGATTTATTTAGCTAAAATAAATAATGGTATCCATAACAACAGCATTACTTTTGTTCCCTAAAAAAAAAACTATTTCGCAACCAGACATGCGACATGAGTAAGTAGATACTTACACAAAGTTTAAGAGATTTGTCAGAGGAATATTACATTTGCTTAAAATATTCTTACCGATGTTATTCGCAGGTACACCGTTTAAGCTGTCTCTGACAAAATGTCCCTTTGTTCAACTTTCAACTTTGCGGTTGAATATTTTCAACTGAATTTCCGAATTTTATGCAGACTTTGACTGTCAAAGTTTTAAAGCTGTATTAAAATTGGAGCAGCGTTTGTAGGGTGGGTGGGATTCCAGCTTCTGTCAGATATTACCTATTCGTGAAAGAATCGACACACTTATATATAGATTTTATTATAGTTGAAATTGACAAATTACTGGCACAAAATCGCTGAATATTATTTCACTATCTAGATGAATTCCTTAATCGGTAAAATATTATCATAACATCAGCCATACATAAAAAGGTAATAAACCGTTGCCACTTCATACCTTTTATGGACTAGCCCGGTATTATATTTGTGTCACTTTATGCATCTTCAAATGTTACGTCGATAGCCATTACTGCTTTATCATAGAGCATATTTAAAGGGCTAGTGTAAAATAGCAATGGACGACAAGCAAAGCCCAATATGGGGAATTTTCAAAGGATGCTATACTTGGCGCTGTTGATGTATGGCGTGCTAAGTCCTTTCTGTTTGAAATGTTATTGAGGATTTTAACGTATTGGAGTTTTGAAATAAAACAATTTTTTTTAAGGATTTTATCGCGTTTATTTTTCGTTTTTACGTTCCCGACGTTTCGGCTGCTTTACAGCAACCATGGTCACGGGAGGACTGAGGTGGTTGACGTCCTGGTGTCATAGTTAGAAACGGGCTACCCTCATATTTAATTGTTGATTGTGGTCCGATCTACGCAGAAAGTGCTCACAGTATCTTGAGGTCTTGCAATGGTACGCTTGGTTTTCGATTTAATAAAAAAAAAAATCCTTAAAAAAAAATTGTTTTATTTCAATGTGTAGTATTCGCGTAAATATAAGAAATCAGTATTGGAGTTTGTTTCTTCTTTATTGGGTCGTCGTCAATATTTGGTTTTCTTTAGCTATAAGGCTCATCTACATAATTACCTAGAGTCGTTAGCAGATAGAACACTCTTAACCTCATTTACAACAGCCAGTATTACAATAGCCTGATATTTATATTACTCCAATAGTTTGCTTCAGAAATTGGCACATATAAATGTTTTTGTTACCCATTTGAATTTCAGAGGCCGATCTCTTTTCAAATTCAAATATTACTTGCTGTACAAAACATCTAGGACTCGATCCACAGAGATTTATGAAACAAATGAATGTGGAAAACTTGAGCGTAGCATAGAGAATTTTTGTTGTTTTTTTTTAGTAGAAAGAAATTCAAGGGTTTATGTTATTTAATGATACACAAATTATGGATATCTATTATAGCTTAACTAGTTCCAGTTGACAAGTGCCATAACAGAAAAAACAAGAGTATAAGCGCAAGTAACAGCTGCAGTTAAGTAATAGAATAGCTTAGATGAGTTCATCTAATCATATTCAAGTACTTAGGTAATTACAACTACCAAGCAGTAGAGTAGTACACCAGTACAAGTGTCAAACTTGTTCTTCGGGAACACGGGTTCAATCCTTGATCTGTTGGTAAAGTGAAAATGGTGATTATCAACAGTTCCGTTTATTATTGAAAATGATAAACAAGCGTCGGTCAAAGCTGACCCAGCACAATGGTCTGACACTTCGCATAAATTAGGCATTTGGGACACAAATGGCATAATGCCGGCCGCCGCTTGACAGTCATCAATATGGATTATCCCGACAATAGCAATCTGCTTTGTTCGATGATTGGAGCAGTGTGCACTGTGGGACTATTACCGAGGTAAACAATTGCCTACTTAACTTTACTAGAGTGATTAAAGGTGATACGATTGCTGCTATACGACTATTATAACATGTAAGATATTACAATGATTTTGTTAAATATTTTAGGAGGTCCATCGGTAGGTAATGAAGTTCATATTACCGTAAACACAAGTAATTTTATGAAAAACAAAACTATTTAAAAGATGATAGGTTGGTTGTCTAAAAAATATTTACATATTTTTTTACTTAAATACTCGTATGATCATTATGACCAGCTTGCTTGTAAACCTTGTTTGAAATATTTTAAACTATTTTTGTTAACTTATAACATACCTACATAATAAGTAAGGTTGGTATGTTAGGTTAATATTTTTGGTTGGTATATAAGGGGTCGAGTCACCTTCGTCCGTAGGAGAATTAAGTACCCTCGAGATACCCTACACGTGACCCTGGGTGGTGCCAACCAGGTGACAACTCTACTGGTGGTAGGCTTCGGCCGTGGCTAGTCACCACCCACTGAACAAAGCCATGTCACCAAGCGGCCTAGCCGTGTTCCGGCATGATGTTCGGTGCTGCCATTCATGGATGGCGGGTCAGATCAGTTGCGCTGCATGTGCCTAGTGAATGTAGCGTCTCTATCTACTGCCGCCTTCCTACCTAGGCAAGTATGCTCCATCGTAGATCTCATCGTCACTTACCATCAGGTGAGATCGAGATCAAATACTTGCCTATAATGTAATAAAAAAAAAAAAAAAAAAAAAAATTAAGTTGTTCAATTGGTGCCTTGTCTAAAAACAAACAATAATCTACAATAAAACACCAAAGACATAAATATGGTAATTTAATGAAATAATCTTTGTTTATAAAATCACAATCATGTGATAGGTCTATTTTTTATAATTTCAACCCTGGGTGTAATCGGTCTATCAAATACTCAATACCAAATTAAAAAAACGCACACAATATAACGCCCTTTCTTTGTTACAATGGCGTGAATTTACAATGCCTTTGGGAAAGCAAGTCAAATGGTCTAGTCGAACACAGCACGGTAGGATTGCTTCATTAGTAAATCTAATTAGTGGCCCAGATACACGACTATCCCTCGGGGATCAGTGAACCAAATTTGAAGTGATATTCCCGGTAACATTTTTTAGTACTCACAACCTTCATCGAGTATACTTCATTCAACGTTTTTTATGAATTAATTAGTCCTATAAAACAATATACAGATTTTTTGAGAAATGGTATACTAACCTTTGAACCTGAGCTTCTTTATCGCATTTGTATCATAATGTGACATCAGAATCGCGATATGTCTATTTTAAAATAAACATTTTGTTTCCAAATAAATGATAATTAAAATATTCTGCGAACATATCTAAGGTGTACTTATTTAATTAATGGAAATTTGTAATATGTATGGCAATATTAGCACACACATATTGGAAAACCCTTTGATTTCTTCTTCATCATTACACTCTTGGCAAAGTGGTCGTGGTCATGAATTGGGAGGAGGAATTTGCCATTCCTCACGCATCGTTGCCCTTCTAGTACACTCATAAAGGGGGCCATTGGTACGGACTTTAATAATTTTAGATACTGTTGAAGTTATTCTAAGTATAAGTTATCATTTCGAAGCAGTATTATTTTTACAAACCTCCTGATGATTCCAGTACGTTCGCTTTATGACTACAGCAATATTTAAATAAATATTTGTTATTTTAAAATAAATAAATATAATTTCGACTTGTTTGCAGTATACCATGTCGCGCCGTTTGCAACATTTTCGCACTTGTAATAACGTTGTTTTTAATTTGAAATAAAAAAATTAAATGTAAGTGATGATTCGTGTAAGCACTGAAATGAGATAGCGATTGCCGTTGAAATTATTGCTATAGAACATAATAAATTACAGACAGTTTTTCTTCGTAGAGATATTTTATTCAGAAATTCATCTTGCTCGTGTAGATTTAAATGTTTTTTATTTGACGGCTATTTAAAAGACGTGTTTATTACAGCACTACACATAGAATGTATACCGTGAGTCTTTCGTGCACTTTTTTGTATATTTCTGTTAAATAACTAGCTGTCCTGGCGAACTTCGTACCTCCTCGGAATGAGTTGTCATTATTATTATTTTTGAATACATTTTTCCTAAGTTTTAATAGTTATTCTGCTATTCCCGGCGGAGACAAATTCAAGATCGAAGATCATAAAAATCGCCCTCGTCTTCTTGAGTTATAAATGGTGTAACTAAAAATACCTATATAGACATAGACTAACAATACTTATATATATTTAGATATCAATATCGAAGACTTCGTGTGCTTGGACTTATTTTTGGCTGTCCCGGGGGAACCCGTCCATTTCCCAGGATTAAAGTTATTCTAGACCGTGATCTTATTATAACCTACCACTACGACACATGTTTCGTTAAATGTCCATAAAGTATTTCTTTAAATCCCGCTTGTCATGTTTTATAAAGACTACCTTCGATCCCAAGATGATCTCCATCTTAACATAAATATTTTCAGAATCAAGGAAAATCCTATCGCAAAATTCATAATCACCAACCTCGTTCCAAGGTTTCGCCTTTGAATAGATCCGAGATTCAGGCTTTGTACAGATTACATGAACAATATGCCCATAGACTATCACACAGAAGTAAATAATGCAAAATATTAGGCACAGTCTGGAGATATACTTAACAGGCAGATCACAGGCTGTGATGAAAAGTCATAAAAATTACATTTATTTTATGTGACGGCACGATGAGTGTATTTGGTGGTGACCCTGCCTTTCGAATGGTTCGAATCTTGGTAGGGACAAACTTTGTGTGATGAACACGAATGTTTGTACCCAAGTCATGGATGTTTAATATCTATATAAGTAATATATACTGGGTTCGCACCCGGTCCATTCGACGGTACTCCTACAACAAGCTTAGTGTGGGACCGTATAGGTGATGTGCATCGGGCTTAAGACCGTAGTTTCTCGAGATTACAATAAAAAAGCAAAGCTTAGTGAGCGTCGAGCTTAATAAAATATGCCGTGTTGCAAATCCAAGACTATAAAAGATGAGCAAAAAAGGTAGCAAAGGGAAATCAAGGGACATCATCGTATGCCATAAGGTAGGTACAGCACGGCATAGGTATAAATACTAATTGTTAAAACATCTTAAAAACCCTTACAATAAATTACTTCTTTGATTCAATGACGTGTTAGCAATGTCAAAAGGTTTATGCCATTAGTCATACAGTACTCTGGCGACAATTCGAGATTTTCATGACTTCACTAGCATATACCACCTTCAGGGAATTTGAGCACATATCTGTACTTGGTTCGCACTGCACAAAGTTTTGTATGTATTTGTTTGTATTTTAGTATCCCGTATTTGTTTCTATACACCCGAAATATTGCACCAATTCACGCTTAGTCTGTACAAGATCTAAGCTAACAATGCTCAAATGTTTTGACCTCTAAAATGAACATCAGACGATATCTAATGATTGATGACAGAAGATATCGGTTCAAAGAGCTGCTAGTGGAACTATTCCAAGTTGGCAAAGTTTGGCTGTTTGTGTCGGACACAGAATTGCAACTGAATTGCTTTAATAGATTGCACGTCTATTATGCTACGCTAATTTAGCCAACTGAGTGTCTTGGAGCATTCACCAAGGAGATCAGGGTAGCCAGATGTGATTTTCTATATCAATCCAAATTTGAAATTATTTTTCTCCAAAATAATACAATTTGCTCAAGTTTTACCCAAAGGCAAAAAAATTATAATATCGATTAATTAACCTAATCCATAATTAGTTATTATTAGCTTTTGCTTTTTAATTTTCTTCTTCTAAATACTGTTCTAATTTCCAAACCGAAATAGAAGACAAAAAAAAGTGAGCGTATCAAAATAATGGATAATAGAATATGTTCATGTTATGTAGAATGAAACGACAAAGTATTTTATACGAGTGCATTCGTTATATCCACTCAAATACATAAATGTAAATGTATTTGGATACACCCTACGGTTACTCTGACACTAAAAAAATATTATGATATTTTTGATTTCTCCAATTTTTTCTCTAAGAGCCATATATTTATCCAGAATTGCGAAAATATACCCAATCTGGTAACCCTGGGAGATGACAGTGAAAGGCGTACCTCAAACGCAATTGAGGAGGCGTGACACGTATTTATTTCTGCACGCTCTCCTACTATGACTTGCGAAATTAGAAATGTCAGTCAGTTTCATATTATGAATTTCTAATTTTAAACGTGGGCAATGTTCGTTTTTTGCTAAATGAGTTTTTGCCAAAGCTAAGTATTCAGATTTATTTTGTTTCATTGTAGTTGTTTAAATTTATTTATGTTAGGTTGCTACCTCGGCTTTTTTACTGTGCGCAACATTACTCCATAAATTTACATAACTGCTTTTAAGGGTAACTCTAAACTAGATACCCCCCTTCAGAATGATCTTGTAATTTTTCTAGTCCTGTGCTACCAGTCCAACCTACCAGCCACCTTACTGATGCATTGGACCGCCTGGCTGGCCTGAGTGTCTCCCAACTCCTTCTGCTACTCTGTTAACACTCTAGTTCATTTGCCTTCAATCTGCCTCATTAAGTGTCCTGCCCATCTCAACTCAAGTTTCCAATTTTACGTCTACCACTTACGTTCGATGATACATTTTAGACTTTATAAAAATATACTACTTAAACCTTTGAAATCATTAGAATTAGCTTAAGTACAGAGTTATTTCATTACAGATACAAGTCTTGCGAATAAAATTAAAATAATAATTCTTAAGCATATTTTTTAAAGCACGTACTAGCACTTAAAGTGTCCCATTAGGGTACCGGCAAAAAAGTTCGTTTAAAACGGACTCATTAACGGTACCTAGAGAACGTTGGCACATTAATCAGAACGCCCCTCGCTTGTTCTGGCATTCTAGATTTTTCCACATTATTCACAGATAATGCTTCTATTCTAGTACGTCTTTGAATTTCTTTATGCTTGTTTTTCTGGCTATTCTTTTGTTTATACCAGTTTAGATATGCATCATTATTTTAGATTATTTATCTATGTCACAAAACAAGATAATTTAACATGAATTGTAGATAAGTATGTAGAAATCATTATATTAATTTTTTTACAAAAATAATTTGTAAATGTGGGAACCATGTAGCTATTAACTTGTAATGATATACTTAGAGTTAGTACTTTTTTTTGACCAGCTGCTAAAGTCTGCGCAGCCGTTCCTACATTGTTCTCACATAAAAAAGGAATGCTCAAAAATGGAACGGATCTATTTAAAAAGAACAACCATCGAGTTTCTTGCCCGTTCTCCTCCATAGGGACGGCATTCCGAATGTGCGGTAAAGTTGTAGCTTAGCATTTTGTAACTATGTTGACGATTCATAAGTACTGAACTGAATGCATAAAATATATTCTGATTCTGGTTCTTTTTTTTTCGGAGAGTAAAATCTATATACTGTCCATAAAATGTGGTAGGTCACCTCCGTCCATCCTCTAATTAAGTAATATAATCCCGTGGTCTACATTTGACTTTGGAAATGTAAATACATGATAAAAAATAATTGTGTGAGCGGTAATGACGTCCCGTAGCTAAAATATCATTCGTGTTTTAAATGTTGGCAAGAAACACCAAAATAAAATTGTACCCTTACACTACCCTTGATATGCAAGGTTATGAAAATATCTTTCAACACATGCTTAATTACACTAATCACCGTTGCATTTGGCTCACTATAATCCGGAATAAATTAATCAA
Organism: Pheosia tremula; assembly: GCA_905333125.1. Taxonomy (NCBI): domain Eukaryota; kingdom Metazoa; phylum Arthropoda; class Insecta; order Lepidoptera; family Notodontidae; genus Pheosia; species Pheosia tremula. Next base: position 3,409,960 of record HG995419.1, read on the forward strand.
ACAACTCGGAAAAAAAATCGTTGGATTATTTTTTATATCCCTCTATTCGGTATAGAATTATTACATAAACACTTTTGTTTGAGCGGGTGGGATGGATCGAATATTTTGTTGTCACGTTGAAAGGCGAACTATCAAAAAGTCTGATGTTGACATCGGCTTGTTTGCCAAACGGATATTCCATGTAGAATATTTGTATTCGATTTGAACGGGTTCGGTACACAAACTTGAATATCCGGTAAATTTCCACAGGTGTCGAAATATAGAATATTGAGTGCCCTTTGAGATTCGGTGTGCACCGAGAATTTTCAGATATTGTTAAGACGTAAGAAACATTATCTAAGTTTAGTTCTAACGTCAGCAATAGATGTCGCTGACATGTGTTTGCACGCAGTATTGTTAGGTTTTTGGATATTCGAGGCTACACTATACTTCCCTTAATAAATTTATTCTCGTCCTGTACCGGGAGTTTACTTTGGCGCATGGCATAAATACCTGGATAGATTGCAGGATCTTTTGGGAGCATTGTTCAAATATGATATTGAGATAAGCTGTAAATTGAAAACAAGGCGTTGATATTACAATAATTTGCAACTTTTTTGTAATTTCTATATAAACAAATAAATCACCATAGCAAAGTATGAACAGAGTTCCTTTATACACGGAAAATATTTATTTAGTTTACCTCTGACAGCGACGACGAGAATGGACACAGTTTTATAAAACTCTCTCCTGTAGGACAATGAATTTCTAGCTTATTTTAGTGGAGCAGAAAACTAAAGTTTTACCTACGTTCTACCTTCAAAGTGATGCTAATATACATAAGCATTATTCTCAAATATTTAAACTTTACGTATATGTCTTTACATAGACAATCAGAATCTGCGGATATCCGACCAGTCAATAACCTAATTTATAAATTCAACGCTCTCAATGCCATGGGAAACTCTCTAGTCATAATGTATATCCTTCCGTTAACGTCAACTAATCATCAATCTATATACAGCGTTACTGTGGACAATAATCAGTGAAACATTAATTAATTCTCACTTTATATAAGATACTCTATGCTTTCTCTACTTTTTTCTCTGCTCTTTGGTCCTAGTAGTGAGCGTCTTAGTATTGAAATATAATTATCTATACATTTATACATATAAATAAAATTGGAGTGTCAGTTTGTAATATTAAAATAACCGCTTTTTACTAAGTGCATTTGGATGTATACACGTTACCTATACCGAAACAATTTTTTTTACAATTTTTGTCTGTCTGTCTGTTTGTTCCGGCTAATCTCTGAAATGGCTGGACCGATTTTGACGGGACTTTCACTGTCAGATAGCTGATGTAACAAGGAGTAACTTTTATTTCAGAAAAAAAAATTGGATCTCACGAAAAATAATTAAAACCAATGTTGCAGCGCAGCGCCTGATTAAGTTTGATAGTAACAACCTGCAATGCGTCCCGCGGGCTCAGAATGGGCGAGCAGGCTGTTGTCAACGGTTGTCTTTGTTAAATACCACGCGGACGAAGTCGCGGGCAACAGCTAGTGTGAAATATGTTTTTACCCCCAGGGCCCTCGGTATACTTAACTGCAGTTGCTGACATAGTACCCCTATAGGTGTGATATTAGTAGTAGGTACCTACAGCACAACAACCATGAATATGCGTAACTTTGATGCGGTGCCAGCGGCAGACTGTGTTGCATATTCCACGAATGCTAATATCGGAGGATGTTTGACGCACTAGATAGGGATATTTGCATTGTATATTTGTGGATTGGAGAAATCCAAAAAAACAACATACTTCTCCTTCTTCTTTCTTTACGAATTGAAATGCGATGAAATAAAATGGATATGAATATGGCCTCACCAGCTTACCGGGTATTTTGCCAGTGTCAAGTAATTAATAGCAATGTTAAATTCTATAAATACACATCTATACTAATATTATAAATGTGAAAGTTTGGATGGATGGATGGATGTTTGTTACTCTTTCACGCCCGAACGGCTGAACGGATCTGGATGAAATTTGGCACAGAGATAGATTATAGTCTGGAATAGCACACAGGCTACTTTTTATCCCGGTAAAATGTATGGTTCCCGTGGGATAGATGTTTTAATTTTTCATACTTTTTATCGCGGGCAACACCGCCGGACGCAGCTAGTTATAAATAAAATAATGGATGTGACATGATGATATGAAAATGGCCAACAACATACTTAATTGATTATATTGTTGTAGTTGTCAGTTGGGACAGAAAGGTATAGGTCACGAATCGGAGAGAGTAGTAAGTAGAGTGTGGCAGCCTACTGTAAGATGATATCAAATAACCAGAGCATGTGCAAGTGGCGAAGGACTGTGAAAGACCAAGACAGAAATAAAGAAATAAGGATTTAAAAAAAAAAAGCAAATGTTTATTTATTTCTGCATTTATTTGTGTTTTACCAACATGGCTTTCATTGTATATCTTTTTATTCTATGTTGTTTAATTAAGTCGTAAGACCCTACCGATCTAGCTGTAAGAAAACCCGAAAATTTCACAGCATCCCGCTACGTGACCTATTATAGAAGACCGATGTCCGCTCGGATTGCTTATAATGATAGGAGGTTAACCCCAGCTCTCTCGTTACAGGAGTTCTCTCGCAAATAATATCCGTGACAAGGTTTAGCAAGAGGTACCTTCTTGTAGAAAACTATCTTTGAAGGTAAAAACATTTCTAATTTTGCTCTTAACGAAGTTTCGGTTTTCCAAAGAAACTGGTAAGTCTGTTATTTTTGTACAATTCCTTACTTTGTAACCGACTTCAAAAAGGAGGAGGATCTCCGTCATTTATGAAAAAAAAAAATTTTTATTTGAAAGGATATGCTTACAGATTGGTCCCATTTTAAATAATATGTACATAAAAAGTGACTTTACTTTTTATATACATATTATTTACATCAACATTTGCAGCAGTCAATCATGACGAAAATCAACAACAAAGCAAAGACAGTGAATCGATTTGAGCACATGCAAGAGAATTAAGTTTGACAGAAAATATGGATGTAATTCTGCGTATTTTTTATTACAATTTTGTGTAAGTCTGAGTTTCACTATACCTTATCATTGGCTTAACGTGACGTAATACCAACTTACCTTCATCAACGTAATACCAATTTAATTTACATGCGACAACTTTGACGACTGCTAAAGTCTAATGATTTGAATACCGGGTTTGATTTGCGTCGAGGAAATTATGAAAATGATATTTTCGCAATTTCCCTTGGGTCTGAGTGATACTGGCATCGCCCGACTCTCTTTAACGATATAAATTATTAAAGCATCGCTTATTGTTGCCCCATAGAGCAAGTGTTTGTACGGGATCTTATTTTTTATCTAGTCTTTTAATTATTTTTGATCTCTATCATCTCTACATATCGACCTTTTTTAATCAACCACATATTTGCACCAATACATTATGTACTGTTACTTCATCTAATGTACACATTGGGAGCGATTTGTCTCCGTCGGGAGTGACAGGGGTATCCTCCGACACATTACTTTGCTCTACATCATAGCCGCTTGTCCAGACAGAACGTAAATAGCCGCTCTATCGCCCCCCGCGATGCGACAGTCGCCACACTTGACAGGATATGATATGAGTCGTGTGTGCTTACAGGAAATTGTGTAGAGCCATACCTACCTTTTTCGGGTTAGAAAGGTGAGTTTTTTCTCGAAAGGTATTTAATTTTGGAAGAGTACTATTTTAGAGTACATGAGAGAGTGCAAAGTAGTAGAGTAGAGGAGTATATGTAGTATGCTAATAAAATGCTTAAATGACCTATAATAATGTGTGGACTGATTTCTTCTATATTATATGTTGTTATTAGATTTATTTAAGTCAAGCTTGCCTTTACTTATTAGCTTATGTATTTAAGCTGTTTATTAGTTTTTATACATCTTAAGAGCTACATTTAGATTACTACTCAACAAAATAATATGTACATATATATATGGCGATATTTATTTACGAACACACCGGCTGTACGGTCCCAAACTAAGGCACGCTTGTATTCTGGGTACCGCACAACCTCAAGACTTATATAGATAATGAACGGACATGAAGCGGCTTCAAACATTCGTGCTAACCGCACAAAGTTTGCCACTACCGTGATTTGAACTTGGGACCCTCGATACAGAAACTGGGGTCACTACCAACTAGAGCATTGTTATATTGTGTTACCAACTTAGACAGTTTCTTACTTAGCGAACTTTCTCAGTTTTGCAAGCTAGGCTAGCTGAACTGAGAACTGTTGTACCTGGCTAGCTTGCAGAACTAAAACTGCACACAACTGTGAACTGTCCTAGTTTGAACTTTCATAAATTGTACGGAATGTCTTGTGTGTCAAACAATATTTGATACTGAAATAAAACTAATATTACGGATTTTATCGCATTTATTATATTTTTTTACGTTGTCGACATTTCGGCTGCTTTACAGCAACTATGGTACGCGATAAATCCGTGAAATTAGTTTTATATAAATATTGTACAATCAATTTAAAAAATTGATTGTACAATATTTTTGCTTCTAGCTTCGAAAAAAATATCTATTTATAAATGAATGACTATTTTTGTTGAAAACTTTTCATCATTTTGCTATCTATTTTGGTTATAACGAGCTAATTATCTGAACTAAATCAATGAACTATCGGCGGGCTGATTGCAGTTGAACTAAAACGGCATTATAATTCGCCATCCAAAGCGATTTATATTCATAAGCCTTTGAGCTTTCAGAGTGCAGATTAGGTGAACTCATCTATCGATATAATGATTTTGAAAATTGTCTGTTAGCTACATAAATACGGCTTTGTGAATGTATAATCTGACTGTTATACTTGCAGCAACAATCTGCATGGAAGTTAAGGTTATTTTCGCATGGCAATATTTGCCTCTGATTTACGGCTTGCTACGGCTGTCTACTGCGGGGTGGTCCCTATTTCATTTTACGGTACTTATAAGCCCATAATATTAGAGCGGCTGGATCACTGCGACCATGCTGTTATGTTTTTTTCAATATTTATTTACTTACTAGGATATTAATTAAGCCATAAAAAAATCAGCAAGTTTAGGTGTATAAAAAATTTACACAAATTATATACATAATATAAAATTGCCAGGCGATCACACCAAATGTTCGGTACTAAACTACGTAATTTTTGTAATGTTATGTGTAACGTATCCATGACTCCGGTACAAATATACTCATCATATGAAGCCTGTCCTTATCTGAATTGGACCCGGGCCCGTCGGCACAGAAGGCAGCGTCACTACCAACTAAGCTAATAAAGTCGTCTGCTTGCTTTCGTTTCATTGATTAAAACGCATTATGAATTGAAATAAAACTAATTTTACGGATTTGATCGCGTGTATTTTGTTTTTATGTTTCAGACGTTTCGGCTGCTTTTCAGCAACCATGATTACGAGAGGTAGCTGTACAGCAGCCAAAACATCGGGAACGTAAAAACATAAAATAAACGCGATAACATCCGTAAAATTAGTTTTATTTCAATGTGTAGTATTCGCGTAAATATAAGAAATCAATACGCATTATGTGTTTACAATACATAGTAAAATTGTCGTAAGTATAATTCAAATACATTGTGCAAGTTCGAACTCGCAGGCGTCACTAGAAGTAGTCAGCAAATATTTAAACGCGACCGCGCTGTTTGCGCCCGACGCCACATCCTCGAACTAATTCATTTGTACGAGTATTTAACGTTGTTTCATTGTTTTCATTGATTTCAATTATGTCGTACACTATTATTGAATATAACTATTATATAATTCCAGCCCTTTTTTAATGTCCCACTGCTGGGCACGAGCCTCCCCGTAATGCGAGGGGGATTAGGCCATAGTCCACCACGCTGGCCCAATGCTGGTTGGTGGACAATATAACTATTATCACACTCATATTATAAATGTGAAAGTTTGGATGGATGAATGACTTCACAACGGCTGAACGGATCTGGATGAAATTTGGCAGAGAGATAGATTATAGTCTGGAATAGCACATAGGCTTTTTATCCCGGTAAAAGGACATACTTTTTAATTGCAGGTAACACCGCAGGGTGCAGCTAGTACTTATACATTTATGTACCAGAAGGGCAATAGTGCGTGAGGAATGGCGACAGATTTTTAAGAGAGCTACTAACCCTTAAGTGATGACCACGACCACTCTGCCAAGAGTGTAATGACGAAGAAGACTTATGTATTTGTTACATTAAATGAAGTCAGGAAGTTGGTACTACCTTTTCCCTGACATAGGGAAGACGGTGTGAAAGAATTTCACACCGTGAAAGAATTTCGAATAACATAACATAATTTCATGGAAATTCGCTTAATATCCATATAGCTTTGACTGAAATATAAAAAAAATGGTAAATCCAAGTATTACGGAGAGAGTGGGGCTGTGCGTGCTCTTTCTCTGTCACGCACGTACTGACTTATCACCGAGACGTCGCAGCCCTGTAATTCTAATTTGTTTTTTTTCTGTAATCAGAAACATGAAGGGTCTCTATTTATACATTTGTGAGTTATTTCTTCATCGTTAAACAAACGCGGGAAGAGGAACCCACTACTGACGCTCGGCTTGTCAACTTTTAAAATTATAAACCAAACATTAAACAAGTTGGTCGATTATTAAAGAAGCCAACAACACCGAACTACTCTAAGATGTTAGTCGAGAAACCATCTGACATGAGTGTCGGGACCCCGGGAATTAATATGCAATTCTCCACGAAACTAACAGAATCTAAAAAAGTATAATCTTCTAATCTATAAATCAGTATAATCTAGTAAGTAACGAGCCATCCTAAGGACGGCGCAGCTACGAATGAGAATTTGTTAGTGACAAAGAAATGTATATAAGTATGTGATACAGTATAAGTGTTGGTAACAGCCCAAACATCATAATCAAAGAGTATTATAATATAGTCACATTTATAGTAACTTAAAAATCCATACTAATAACAAACTCTATAATAATATGGTTAAGGCCTGTTATTGTGTACATTTGATTGAGCTAATGTGTAAAACCCACGGGTTTGAAAACTACATGGATAGAGAAGTTTTTGAGTGTGGACTGAACCTTATACGAGCCTTTGTACAGCACTAAACGATGTACCTTATATTAAACTTAGATATGGAACTTATAAGCTCGATTCATGAATAACATCATATATACCCTATTGTTTGATCTAATAAAAGTTCATTAAACTTAATAATCCTATTATAAGGAGTTAATCAGTGCTTAGTGAATCTTAACTTATTTCGTCTTAGTAGCAGTGTTTGGTTTTCAAGAATTCATTCATTCGCGGATTACATTTGCTTTAACTATTTGGATTAAAATATTTTGTTGAACCACCACCTGTTCTTGAGTTATAAATTGTGTAACTAACAAGACTATATATAGTTGGTTATCTATGTGAAGTAAATATAGACTCGTTACAAAACGTCGTAGAATCCTATCGTGGGCGTCGCGGTACATCATTTTAGATAAATTTATAGTTCAATATCAACTACAGAGGTTGGGGTGAAAAGGTGAAATCTGACATTTGCTATAGTTGACTCACGATAAATTGTGCGTGATAATGACACGGTTTAATTTGATCGAATCTGTGGTGGGTGCGTGAAGTATGTGATTGGCTTTGGTTATCATAACGATACAAGGAGGATTTTATCGTTTGAGTTAGTGTTTTTAACCCTTAGTACGCCTGAATTAATATTATATTATTTCAACTGTAAAGGTGTAGTTTGCTTACGTTACATGTTTTTTATTCTCATAATTTACGTTTAAATAACATGAAATAATTTGGACAATAACTTCAATAAATTTGTATTTTATCTTTTCTGGTATCCATTTATCTCAATCATAAGTGTAGGACATATTATTCGATTAAAATTGATTAAAAACTAATATAATAATTATATAATAATTCCAGCCCTTTTTTATGTCCCACTGCTGGGCACGGGTCTCCCCTCAATGCGAGGGGGGATTAGGCCATAGTCCACCACGCTGGCCCAGTGCGGGTTGGCAGACTTCACAAATCTTTCGAGGGGTTCTCTCAGACATGCAGGTTTCCTCACGATGTTTTCCTTCACCATTTAGCAAGTGGTAATCTTGGTTGAAAATGAGATTTGCACGTGAAAAATCCCAGAGGTGCGAGCCGGGGTTTCAACCGAGGCAAGCGTTCTACCAACTTGGCTATCACTGCTTTAAAAAAAAAACGAATAATTCACCATGTAACGCGCGCCTTTACCACACTAGTTCGCTCTTCGAAAAGCGACCAATGAGCGCGCTTCGCGCTGAGCCGTTGTTCGCTAACAGCCCCTTGATTGGTTGTTTGGGAGAACCGCCAATCAAGTGGCGAGTACCTTATGTTTTTTTTATCTATGATTTGTTTTCCGAACATTCATTCTTGTATAAGCTGATTTTGTGTAACATTAATTTTCTCTGTGCGCATTGTAAGAATAAACTCGCTAACCTATTTAATAAAAGATATTACCACCCTGAGAGAGTTTTAAAACCATTAATTTTGAATTTAGAATAAAATCATTGAAATACAATGATGTATGTAATGTCGACTACGAAACTCCTTTATCATTTAAATATCATTCACACATCGTAGTATTGCAAGACCAATTTTTGTCATTTGTTATTTATTTGAACTTAGAACGTATCGAATATAAACCTTCAAGAAACAATATTAGCTAGGAGTTTCCGACAAAACTGATAAACCACTTTCATGCCTGACATTACCTGTGCCACTCGTATCGTTTCGTTTCAATCGTCAATATCGATAAATTCATTACGCGTAATCTGATTTAAATACGTAATACTTTGTAAGTGTTTTCAATTTTCGAGGCACAATTTAATTTTCCAATTTTATATGTTCCGATGGGTATACCTACATATTTGAATGGACAACGGTATTAACGAAAATTCGTCGATACGCTCAAATTACCCCACTTTCCTAATTGAAAACTCGGCATATAGTGATACTTATTAAAAGACTAGTAACGCCCCCGACTTCGTACGTGTGGGCAAAAGTTTTTTGGCTATCCCAGGCACACCTTCCAGGATATACTTACATCCAAGATTCTTCCGGGATAAATAGCATACTATATCGGACGATGACCTTCATCATGTCGTCATCAGTGGGTAGTGACCCAGCTTTGAGGAACACTGAGGGTGCCAGGTTTGAATCCTGGTAGGGACAAATTTTATGTGATGAGCACGAATTTTTGTATCCGAGGTAGGGATGTTTAATATCACGTCACGAAAAATCTTGCACCAAAGCTCAGACTATTAAGTTATAACTATACTCACTGTAGAGTAACAGAACCACCTTCTCTACGTACGTACTCTACCCACGTCCTATTCTAAAAAGGTTAGAAGCCTCTATCAATGTGTACATTTCACCCTAAATTTAATTCACAACACAATAAGAGCATCAAAGAACGGTGAAATGAGTACCAGGTAGGTATCGTAAATCATAAGTCATTTAAGTTCAATGACTGTTGAGTTTTATTCAAAGCGAACGGTGAATGAAGAACCGATGAATCATTTTGAATAACGAAAATAAATCATAATACCGTTTTTTTGGTGTTCTGCGAACGCTTTCGTTTGAATGGGGCGTGCAGACCAGCGACATAGCCGGAGTAACCAATCCTTATTTCATGAGTTAGTTGCCTAAGTATTACGGGAATAAAACTCTGATAATAAAAATAATACCAGACCTTTTAATGTCCCACTGTTGGGCACGGGCCTCCTCTAAATGCGAGGGGGATTAGGTCATAGTCCACCACGCTGGCCCAGTGCGGATTGACGGACTTCACGTCTTTCGAGGGGTTCTCTCAGACATGCAGGTCTCCTCGCGATGTGTTCCTTCACCGTTTAGCAAGTCATAATCATGGTTGAAAATGAGATTCGCACATGAAATTCAGAAATTCCAGAGGAGTAGTGATACCCATGTTGGTAGAACACTTGCCTCGTTAACGAGCATCGCAGGTTCAAATCCCGGCTCGCTCGAGGGGACGCCCGTGCTTGACATTAAAAGGGCTGGTATTATTAATATAAGCGTGGCTTAGTGTGGCACCGTACAGGTGGCATGTTCGTCTGACGATATTATTATTGTTATAAAAATGGTCCGTGTACTCAGACTTAAACATTGACCTGAAGATTTGACTTTACAGTGCTGCGCTTGATAAATTGTCTTGTGTTTTGATAATAATTCTGAATTTAACAAGTGAATGAGCTTAATAAACGTAAATGGCGAAGATAATACAGATTGATCGATAGAATATTTTTATTTTAGATAAAGTTTTAAATTATTTTGCAACTATTTTCAATTCAGTCCTCACACTTGATTTTGTTGAAAATATAGATAGAGCAACACGTGCTATTGTCTATACTTCGCCGATCATATGTAGTTATCATACACGGAAAAACATTGAATCCAGGAATGTATCTTTTGGCTCAGCTGATTGTTTTTTTATTTATTTTTAACGAAGTTGGATTTAAAAATCTCGAAGCAAGCTTGGTTAAAGGCACGAGCTCATTGTTAGATGGAGATGGTAATTAGCAGCACAAAATAATTAAATTGAAAATAAAATGGTCTATTGATTTCTTATATTTACGACAGTATTACACATTGAAATAAATTTTATAGATTTTATAGAGTATATATTATGTTTTTACGTAATACTCCGTGCACATGTTTGGTGTAAAGCAATTTTTACTGGTGGTAGGCTTCGGCCGTGGCTAGTCACCACCCACTGAACAAAGCCATGTCGCCAAGCGGCCTAGCCGTGTTCCGGCATGATGTTCGGTGTTGCCATTCATGGATGGCGGGTCAGATCAGTTGCGCTGCATGTGCCTGGCGAATGTAGCGTCTCGATCTACTGCCGCCTTCCTACCTAGGCAAGTATGCTCCATCGTAGATCTCATCGTCACTTACCATCAGGTGAGATTGAGATCAAATACTTGCCTATAATGTATTAAAAAAAAAAAGCAGCCGAAACGTCGGGAACGTAAAACATTATATACACGAGATAAAATCTGTAGAATTAGATTTATTTCAATAATATGATGTCTTAATATTACGGTTACGACTAAATTATCCGGGTAATATTGATTAAGTAAAGTTAACAAACCTGACTTATTTATTTTTAACAACAAACTTTGCTGCAGCAGAAACTTAGATATTTGTTCATGTGACATTTTTCCGTGTTCCTAGCTTAAGATTAAGTTTTTTTTTAATATATTAACCTAGATACGATGTACGGCGTGTAACGCGTGCGTCGCTATGACGTCACGTCCGCTCCCCGCGAGCCTCCGGCTTCCGGCCCCGCACGCCTCACGTCCGGCACCTGCCTTCACAAAGGCCAGAACAACCCCCTTTAACGTTTCTTTGTAAACCCGCTCGCGTCATCCGCGTCGTTTCAAAATGGTGTATTATTTGGTCATTTTCGTTAACAAATTCCATTAATTAGTTTTCCAATGAAATGGACGTTTAATTTTCAGTTCAAATGTATATTTAAAGTTGGTATACCAATTCTCAAATATACAATGTATAGCGTCAAACATAAAACTTACTTGATTATATTATACTAGCTGCGCCTGCTATGTTCTTTTTACCGGGATAAAAAGTAGCCTATGTACTATTCCAGACTATAATCTATCTCTGTGCCAACTTTCATCCAGATCCGTTCAGCCGTTCTGGCCTGATTGAGTAACAAACATCCATCCATTCAAACTTTCACATTTATAATATTAGTAGGATATACTTAAATAGATTATTGATATTTAAATAATATGGCACAAGTATTATCTTTGTTACCTATACAGGTACCTATATAAACTTATACAACTTAGAACAATGTACCTCGGTTATGCTAATCAATAAATGCCCAACGCATCTCATGTCGCTGAGTCTCTGCGATACGGCCTATCCCATTTTCGCCCATTCATAAAAAGTGTCATCAACAAATAGATACGAGTTTTGATATAATCTGAAGACTAGATTATCGTATCGCCCAAAACCTAGGCGATACGATACGGGAGCTCAAAATGAAGTATGCGCAGCTTCAGATTACATTTTGAACTCTATCCAAGTGACCTTTCAATTGTCTTTTCAAATCCTTTTCAAGGAGATCGGTGAATGATGACTGCCGTGTGACGTCATCAAGTTTATCTCCAAGCAAAAGGTTTATATCATCTATTGAATTTACTAGTATTCTATGGTTCCCGGTTCTGTACTCGCGCATGCAACACTGTCTGACCCCTGAAAAGCCGTGGAAATATGGTAAGCGTATGCAACCAACATGTGGAACCGACGGATGAACATAGATGTACGAATTGAGAAGATAATCAAAATAGTTTGATATATATTTAGTCCTTTTTTTTGCTGTCGGGGGGGAATTTAGTCCTAGCACTACTCTGTATTACTAATGTAATTAATTTAAACTTAGCAGTAAAAATATACTGAGGACTCTATTATAACAATAATATAAACTGAAATAAAATTTATTTTACGGATTTTATGGCGTTTATTTTATGTTTTCATATTAATTTCTTATATTTACGCGAATACTACACATTGAAATAAAACTAATTTAATGGATTTCATCCCTCCAGAGTCCCCTCGTGACCATACTTGCTGTAAATCAGCCGAAACGTCTGGAACGTGAAACATATAAAATAAACGCGATAAAATCCGAAAAAAATATTTTATTTTAATGTGTAGTATTCGTGAAATATAAGAAATCTATAATATAAATGTTCATAACACTATTGAACCACAAAATTTATATTAAGTTCTTCCATTAAGTTGTACGTACCTATAACAAATTACTTACCTTCTGAAAAAAGCTTTCTAATGCCACTGTAAACTTATTAAAACTATGAATTCGTGAATAAAACTCTACTCCCTCCAGACTGTGTATATAGAGTTATCTATCTATACCTATATAAAAAAAAACATAAAAGAAAATCCCACTTGTACTTGTCATGACATGGTAATGTAAGCCCTAATTCTAGTAGATAAGATTTGAAATCAAAACTATGAAATACTTATTTGGTTGTCAAACCAATTTATTTCAATAAAAACATTGTCCTAGTCAACCCTGCAAGCTTATAGATCTATGTAACACATCCAACAATAATTAACACCTACCTAGTACAGTAAAATCTCTGAATAAATTTGCATACTTGTCTGCTTAATTAGTAGCTTGTTGGTCAAACCCTAACGACTAGTGATGTGAACTGGGTCGGACGTATAATACGGTAGTACACCCTCAATGCAAACAAATACCATTAGTATTTTTTAAATAGGTCAAGGTGATTAGAGCACTAAATTACCATCAGTATAAGCTCAATTGTCCCTACCGGGATTCGAACCCGGGACGGCACAGCGTCACTGCGGTGATCCGGTCGACAATTTCTCAATGGCATTGAAAAAAATTTTTTTCTGACAAATACAATGTAGATAGATAGATAGATAGATAACTCTTTATTGCACACCGATTTCATAAACATTTTATATGGTATTAATAAATAGGTACAGTGTACAGTGGGCGGTCTTATCGCTAGCTGCGATCTCTTCCAGACAACCTTACCTTATCTTCTTCTAATTTAAGGGTTAGACCCTTGTCGGTGTAGCTGATGAAGCTCTTTCCACCTGTCTCTATCTAGAGCAGCTTCTTTCACCTCCCTATACGACATGACACCCATCCATTCTTTTATCCGACTCATGTAGTTTATTCTTACAATGTAATACTATCGCAAATTATTGAAAACTTCGTGTATTGAAGTTTAATGCCATTGAATGCGTCAATGTGCAATGAAAGGATTGCGACGCGCGATACACAAGCAAGTGTAGGTAGCGGCGGCACCCTTTGTTTCCTAAGCCCGGCCAGTAATGGATTAACTTTATTAATGAGCTTGGGTTCTACAGACTCTAGGCTCACAGTATTAAAAAAACAGCGTCATTGAAAAGAGCTGACATGTTTGTATCGGTTTTTTTTCAAGAAAAAATCCTTTATAAATAAATTCTTGTATTAAGAAACCTCTTTTAGTGAACCGTATATAAAGCTTATAATCGCCCGTGACTATTGAATATTGAAATTTTGAATATTGAAAAACGATTTGAAGGTGTCATTTTACGATGTGATTTTGAAAATCGCTGCCACAGAACTCTACTAGACAGGTTGCATAACGAAATTGAGTTGCGCATATTGAAGACTTACATTTTAGAACGCGAATGTGATCAAACGAGGGATCGCTTGCATTTTTAGAGCTAACTCTATTTGTTTTGATACCGATGCGAGGTAGTGCTTGCTTGTATAGCGCTTTTTGTTTTCTGAGGAGTTGCATTCTGAATACACCTTGGTTGTATTGAGGTTTTGGTCCATTTGGTTTGTCTTTGCATTGTTCGAGATATGATTTATGATACATACTAAATACATAATTAAATAGGTACTTGTTTATTTCTTCTTCTTTTTTGGTTTGCAATCGGCTACAAAATAGATACATTTTTGCCAGTGTCGAGTAATTCTTGATAATTGTTATAAAATTATGATGATATTGATACAATGAATCTCCTACCTCTATAAGTATACCTGTGGATACTTATCTGAAAATTCACAAGACATCTTGGGAGAACTTTGGGGTCGAGTCACCTTCGTCCGTAGGAGAATTTAGTACCCTCGAGATACTCTACATGTGACCCTGAGTGGTGCCAACCAGGTGACAACTCTACTGGTGGTAGGCTTCGGCCGTGGTTAGTCACCACCCACTGAACAAAGCCATGTCGCCAAGCGGCCTAGCCGTGTTCCGGCATGATGTTCGGTGTTGCCATTCATGGATGGTGGGTCAGATCAGTTGCGTTGCATGTGCCTAGTGAATGTAGCGTCTCGATCTACTGCCGCCTTCCTACCTAGGCAAGTATGCTCCATCGTAGATCTCATCATCACTTACCATCAGGTGAGATCGAGATCAAATACGTGCCTATAATGTATAAAAAAAAAAAAACTTGAAAAGTCAAGTTATACAAATGTATTTAAGTTTCCTTCTCTCGTGTATGGTTATGAACACGCAATGGTTATCATCCCACTAATATTACACATTATTTATCAAAGAAACATTTTTTTTGGAAAATAAAACAAAATTGATAAGTTCACGGTTTAATTTCCCGCTGATAAGTGTACCTGTGTATTTAGAGACCGTATAAGGCAATCAATCATGGTCTTTCTCGCTCGTATATTTAGTGTTTCTTTTTGTATATCAGTCTTGTGGTAACTTTTATTCGGTACACTGAAAAATAAATCATGCAAAACAATTACAGAAATAAACATAACAAATGGAATTTTCGAACAATTTTAAATATACAAATTTACATACAATTCGCAATTCTCAGCTATTGTATTCAAATTCCAATTGTTTAGGAAATACTTTGTGTTAATCATATGAAAATATAGTTAAGTAGGTATATCAACTAGTTCACGCTACACAAGTAGTTACTAGAAATCACAGGAAAATTCCAGAAATACCCACTCCTTGTCATTATATACCACTAGTTGCGCCCCGCGGTGCTACCCGCGATTTAAAAGTATGTCGTCTGTAAATCATGTCGATTCTTTGCTCAATGAAAAATTAAAACAAATCTGTCCCACGGGAACCATACATTTTACCGGGATAAAAAGAAGCCTATATGCTATTCCAGACTAAAATCTATCTCCGTGCCAAATTTCATCCAGATCCGTTCAGCCGTTCTGACGTGATTGAGTAACAAACATCCATCCATCCAAACTTTCACATTTATAATATGAGTGGGATTAAGATCTTAGTGAAAAATAGCAATAGATATTCCGTCGATTTGACGTTGCAAGGGATCATTCGCCAACAAAAAGGCAATGAAATTTCCTCAGTAACAAATTGCTAAAACGGCGAGCAATCACAGGGTTACGTGGTGGAGCGCTCGTGTTATTAGCTTCACCTGGATCCCGGCGTTTTTCAAATAAATTGCTTCAAATCTGCGCACTGCAGTGAAAGGGTTGGAACTCGCATTCGAGAACGATCCCTGTATATTAAAACTAGCTTCTGCTCGCGGCTTCCCCCGCGGTACTTTGATGAAAAATACCCATAGCAGGGATAGCCAAGTTGGTAGAACGCTCGCCTCGATAACGAGGATCACAGGATTAAACCCCGGCTCGCACCTCTGGGATTTTCATGAGCGAATCTAATTTTCAACCATGATTATCACTCGCTAATAGGTGAAGAAAAACATCGCGAGGAAACCTGCATGTCTGAGAGAACCCCTCGAAAGATGTGTGAAGTTCGTCAACTCGCAACGGGCATGGTGGACTGTGGCCTAATCCCCCTCGCATTGAGGGCAGGCCCGTGCCCAACAAGGGGTCATTAAAAGGGCTGGTATTATTACTTAGGGAAAAGGTATGTTTCCATCAGTGAAAGAATGTCTAAAATCGGATCAGTAGATCCGAAGATTATCCCCTACATCCAAACTCACAAACTTAACGACCTTTACATTTTTCGTATAGGAGAGATGTCTTTCATGATGGTATATGAAAGAAGTTGGTCTCAGAATAAAATTCTTGATACAGTGAGTAGAGTTCAGCTGTTTCAACTCGCGGACCATAAGTGGAAGTATCAGGTGCTGAATGCAAACCTTTGCTAGTAAGAGGCGTAACGAGAAGAAAGTACTGTTCCACTGATGTTACCTCAGTAAGCTTACATCGATAGGTTTGCCTCCCAGCGAGGTCTTAGGAAAAGGTAATTAATTGTCTGGGAGCCCTCAACTAAATTGATAGAAAATAGGAGAAGTTGACAAGAAATTTTTCCACATTTTTGTGTTCCGCTTAGCAATGGATCCCTCCATTATGAACTGTAAAGAAGGCTGACTATCACAGAAATATATTAATGTTATCAAAATAAAACTAATTTCACGTATTTTATTGCGTTGCGTTCCCGACGTTTCGGCTGCTTTACAGCAACTATGGTCACGGGAACGTAAAAACATAAAATAAACGCGATCAAATCCGTAACATTAGTTTTATTTCAAATTGTAGTATTCGCGTAAATATAAGAAACCAATATTATATTAAATAGTTGTGTAAGCGACTAGTTACTCGTAATATTATTTATATATTTCTAATACCAAACATAGAAACCGTATCATTTAATTACTGAGTTTTATCAGCGCATGATTTTCCCATCAATTACAAAGGGGTATCAAACGTCTTTTCAAAAAATATTCCGTCCTTTGTAGAGAGTCATAAACGGGAGATAGATAAAACGTATAATTTACGAGGCTTTTAGTGCTAATAGCGTAGGCTTTATTGCGCACCCATCATAAAGTTAAGCAGGTGCTATACGGAGGCAGGATTTGAGCTCCTCACGAGTACACGCACTCTGCTGGTAAGATGGGTTTTATTTAGTTAATCGGGAGGTCTTATAACGAATAACCTTCTTTTTCCTGACTATATGTGAACAGATTAATTGATACGTTTTTAAGATTTATTGATACTTAGAAATGTGTGATACGTTATTATCTCACAAAATAGACAATGTACTTTTATGGATATGTTCGTATATTTATAATTCTGCCCGTTATATACTCATATGTAGAACTAGATGTTGCCCGCGAATTCGTCCGCGTGGTATTTAACAAAGACAACCGTTGACAACAGCCTGCTCGCCCATTCTGAGCCCGCGGGACGTATTGCAGGTTGTTGCCATCAAACTTAATCAGGCGCTGCGCTGCAACATTGGTTTTAATTTTTTTTCGTGAGATCCTATTTTTTTTTTTCTAAAATAAAAGTAGCCTAAGTTACTCCTTGTTACAACAGCTATCTGCCAGTGAAAGTCCCGTCAAAATCGGTCCAGCCATTTCAGAGATTAGCCGGAACAAACAGACAGACAGACAAAAATTGTAAAAAATGTGGTTTCGGTATAGGTAACGTGTATACATCCAAATGCAATTAGTAAAAAGCTGTTATTTTAATATTACAAACAGACACTCCAATTTTATTTATATGTATGTATAGATGAGTAGAGTCCTGTAAGGAAGTTTTTAACCGTATCGAATTAAATACTAACAGGCTATTTCAACAAAAAATACGTGAAGTAAATAATACTAGTAGTTGAAGGGTTGTCTGGCGAAAAAATAAATGTGCTGCACACTTTCGACTAATACTCGCATTTTTTTATTGTAACTCTAACGAAACCATAGATTTTATCGCCTGCAAATTTCCTTTATTCCCAACACATAAAGATTTTTGGTGTTGTGCAGGAAAATATTTATTTGCGCTTAATGCATATTCACGTTGCCACTTTACGTACGCGTAGAGGTCACGCACGACTTTACCTACAAATAAAGTTGAATTGTGAGTCTATGGTTTATAATTTCGATCAATTAAGTCTATCTTTTTTAATTTAAAATCCTGTCCAGGGTTTTTAAATTAGTTTATTATTTGGAGCTTATATAATAGTGTACTTGGATTTTGGATTTATATCATAGTGTTGTTTAATTTTACAAAACGTTTTCATACATTTCTTTATTCATAGGCTAACCGTATACTTCATAGTCTACGTATTAAGACATATTGTATGGAGAATGGAACAGCGCCTCTAGGGGATAATTTTTAAAAACACTCAAGTCTAAATATGTAGACTACAAGGTACACGGTGACTTTAGAAAAAAATTGCACTTGACGCTCTAATCACTAATAGTTTGTTAAGTCAAAAACTGGTAGAGCTTGATCAGCTATAGCCACAGACTAAACAATGCTGTAGATTTGACACTCTCTGTCCTGGCTTTGACCTCAGGACTATTGTGCATTTCAATGGTCCAGTATCATAATTGTTCACTCTACTTGGTTGAATGTTATAGCACGATCCCCAAAGCATCTTGGACTATATATCTTGCGTATCTTGCAAAGCATTAAATGATAAAAATGTTTAATTTACGACCCCTGGTTCCTCTTCACTTTTTATAACGATATCAATATTATGATTCGAGGAACATTTTTATTTAATTTTTTTATGATGATAACTGAGTACCCGTGGTCATTAAATGATGTTGATTAAATGCTACTTTTAAGTAGAGCGTCTGAATTTATAGCAGTGGAAAATTTGTGTTAAATTTAAGTGGGTTCGCAGTTCTTTGTATAGCTTTACGTATGCCAATACTGCGAGTAACTGGCGAGTGGGGTCTCAAATAGGTCTCAACAACGCTTATCCGTGTATAACCTGTATCAGTTGAATAAATACAGTCCAATTTACCATTTCAATAGAGCTATTTGAAATTGGTCTAAGAAAATTTCTATCTCGGTATTAATTTCAAATAAAACCTTATTTTTCTAACCTATATTGCCAATTGCTGGGTTAAGATCCAAATAATTATCTATTTCTCTTGCCATCTCTCTCTTGTTAAGGATTGTCAAAGCGATGTAAATAGAATAACTACATCCTACCTATCAAATTATACTACACAGAGCACTTAACTAAATATATTCAATCCGTACTCGCACCTCTACCTTGTGGCGGGTGATGTAATTCATAAAAGATACTCTATTATGCTGCCGAGTATTTCTGTCACGTCTGGCTTCCGTGCTCCCCCCTTCGCCCTATCAATCGCTCAGTTGATCTGATACTGTTGTGGGGTCTAAAGAGGATTACGTTCAGAAAATCTGGTCTGTACGATGCAAGTTGGGGTATAGCGTTCCACGCAGCATTGAAATTTGTAGATGGAGATGTAGATGCGAGAGAATTTAAATAAGACACATAAAACTGCACGTAAAAAGGACTTTAAGATTTGAGAGGTTGTGAGCGGTAAAGTATTTTTATTTACGGTTTATTTTTTATGCATAACTTTCCTCTTTTAAGGTCGTGCGATAAAAATCAAGTAAGTAAATTATATTTCATTTACCGACTAGAGGACGTTTTAAATTATTATAACAAGTAACCTTTAAAGTTCCACTGCTATGCGCGGGCGTCCTATCGGTGCGATTGTGATTCAGGCCATAGTCTACATCGTCACCACCAATAAATCGTTATCGTAACATTTAAATTACAAAATGCCTTTCTGTTTAATAGTTGAGCATCGCAACAACATAGCACTGTCAAATTATTATCTTTAAAAACACGTTATTAAAAATATTAACTGCTCTCAAAGTTATCAGGATGTGTGTAAAAAAAAAACCATATTACATAAACGAGGACTTTCTGTGTTGTCTATGTAGTGTCCGCGGCCCCCTGGGGGTCCGGTGCGAAGCGTGTATTATTAAACACTAGTACATTATTGTACGGAACCTTCCTCTATTACCGAACATGTTAACCCTTTTGGGATCCAAGTTTGTGTCGTGTCTGGTTGTGGATCCTTCCAAGAATACTGTTTGTAGTTTGAGGTATATGACACAGTCATGAGGGCAAAGTTTGTTTCTGTTTACCTATGCTTATTTTCATCATCATCATCAGCCTTAACACTTCGAATGCTTGATATAGTCACATATGAATAACTTCCACGTAGCACAGTCATCATCAATTTTATTATATTGTTTAGTAATTTTGCATCAAATTAAATGAGCAAAGATAGCGTCTTTACGCATGCCTAATTATATGAATTCAGCGTAGATAGACCATCTTTGCTAATTGTGCCAACGCCAAAGCCAACATACCTACGGTAAGGTGAACGGGGCCATTTAACCGAAGAATGCCGAAGCCATTTCTTTCCTTGCGAAAAAAATCTTGCTTCAATAACGGACTCACACCACTCTTCGTGAACCAAAAGGTAAAAGTACTTCTTAAATGAAAAGATATCATATAACAGGAAATGAGCCTAATACGTTTTCGAGTTAATAACACTTGATAATAATAATACACCATCGCGCCTGGAATTCTCTAAGGGGCAGGCAGAGGTGCATTACAGTGCAGTCACATTTTACCGATGGTATTAGATGGCCTCAATTTAATGGGGGGGGGGGGGGGGGTATGAAGAGGATTTAGGCCATAGTACATCACGCTGGCCCAGTGGTGCTTGGTGAACTTCACACAGCACTCATGTGTGCAGGTTTCCTCACGATATTTTACTTCTCAGTACAACAAGTGATAATCATTATTGAAAATGAGATTCGCATATGAAAATTCTAGAGGTACGAGTCAGGGTTAGAACCTGCACAGCTTGTAACCAATGAGAGCGTACTACTATATTGGCTATCAATGTTTTTAATACACTAGATTGAATACTGTATTTACAAACTAACCCTAAAAACGTACCGGAACTCAACCAAACACATTACTTAGTAAAACAACCTCAATGTTTATATGCAGCAAACATTTACTTAACAAGTAAATATTAGGATACTCCGTTGACTTAGACGTACAATGGGAAATCTTTCGCGAATTTGTAAAGCAAATAATAAAGGGTCTAAGCCCGGGGGCTGTTTTTGTTTAATGCCATGATATCAACATAAGCTTTTGTTATTTTTATATGCGCCCGAAACATCGTACGTGTATCAACCTTTCATTTCCCGGGACAATTCAAAATCTTGATCTGGTTATAAACTAACACCATGCCATATTCCATTAACACCCATCCAGTAGTTTTTTTGTAAAGTACATCCGTTTAGAAAGACAGATCGATAAAAAATTGTAAACGGCGGTTTCGTACTACAAAATAAAAATAACGTCCAGTATGACAAAATCTACCTACTTCGGCCATAAAAAATTTACATAGCTCCATCATCCACCTGGCCGTTCCTACATTTTTCTCACATCCCATAACCATATATTGCTCAAAAATGTAAAAGATCTATTTAAAAAGAACAACCATGGAGTTTCTTGCCCGTTGCTCTACATGGGAACGGCATTCCGTTCGGGCGGTAAAGTTATAGCTTAGCATTTTTTAACAATTTTGACGATTCATAAGTTTTTTTTTTATTACATTATAGGCAAGTATTTGATCTCTATCTCACCTGATGCTAATTGATGATGAGATGTACGATGGAGCATACTTGCCTAGGTAGGAAGGCGGCAGTAGATCGAGACGCTACATTCACTAGGCACATGCAGCGCAGCTGATCTGACCCGCCATCCATGAATGGCAACACCGAACATCATGCCGGAACACGGCTAGGCTTGGTAACATGGCTTTGTTCAGTGGGTGGTGACTAACCACGGCCGAAGCCTACCACCAGTAGAGTTACAGTATCAGGCATTATTAAAAATGACAAATTCCTAGACAGGACTGTATTCGAGTCTGCAATTCTATTTCCATACTCAAAATCATCCATTTTCATTCTAGATTTAGTACCTACTTAAGCTACTATATACGTACCTATGCCTGCTTTAAAATCATGTCACGTACCAAAACACAACATAACTCTCGCCGGGTGTGTTCACTGCCACATCGTCGTGAAACACCAAAATTGTGCAAATTTAGTACACAGATAGTGTTCCTTTCAGGGATATTTTTCACGAGCTATCTTCGACGGCCATTTGCTACCAGACCGTGATAAATACAGTGCATAACGACGTCGAATATCTCATTTTTTTCAGCTGAAATATTGTAGTAATTTGATTTAAAAAATGAAAATATATTTGGCTTTGCAACGGTTCGCGAGATGGATGTGATGAAAACATTTTTTTAAAAGATAAGCTCACGTTTTAAAGATAATTAAGATCAATTGTTTGTATGTGATACTTGCATTTCTAAATTGATATTAACTATTCAACAGGTACAAGCATTCATACCCATCACGCAAAGTTTGCCCCTACCAGGATTCGACCTTGGTACCTAAGTACAGAAAGAAGGGTCATATACCTGTGCTAATCAGGTCGTCAAAATTATAAATCAAAATATTTACCAAAATTTTTATAAAACGTACCTTTAAGCTTCAAATTAAACTTAAATTACAATTTAATAGTTACTCTAACTAACCTCGACCGCATATTTCAGACAATTAGGTCAACCGCCGCGGGAGCAGTGTACCCTCAGATGCAAATTAATATTAGCGCTTACATCCTTGTTGCATTTTAAGCGCGCATTCCAGCAAACCAACTATATTTACAAGGGTGATAGTGTTAAAACTAATTATATTTACAAGGGTGATAGTGTTAAAACTAATTATATTTACAAGGGTGATAGTGTTAAAACTAATTATATTTACAAGGGTGATAATGTTAAAAACCAACTATATTTACAAGGGTGATAATGTTAAAAACCAACTATATTTACAAGGGTGATAATGTTAAGAACCAACTATATTTACAAGGGCGATAATGTTAAAAACGTGATACCTTATTAAAACCAACAACTTTGATCCCGTGGACCGATGATATCACACGCGTAGCAGGAAGCCGGTGGATGCGAGTGGCAGTGGACCGTGATGTGTGAAATTCATTGGCGGTGGCCTATGGTATAGCCGTGGACGACTTTTGGCTGATAGATAGATAGATAGATTGTGATTCCGTATAAATATTATCGTTTACAAAGTAAAACTTATTTAAATCGGTAAATTTCAATGTCACCGTTTCAACTCCCTGATTGTTTTACCAATATCACCGCTTTCATTGAGCTACAACATCGCAAAACTTTCAAATTGACCGAATAGGTTTAACGGTTTCCCAGATTAACCGGTTACCGAAACGACTTCGGTTCGTGGTCAATGTTTGAAACCGATTTGGTATTTTATACGGTTAAAGAGCTTTGCAAATATAGTTTTATTTTTTTATTACATTATAGGCAAGTATTTGATCTCGATCTCACCTGATGGTAAGTGACGATGAGATCTACGATGGAGCATACTTGCCTAGGTAGGAAGGCGGCAGTAGATCGAGATGCTACATTCGCCAGGCACATACAGCGCAGCTGATCTGACCCGCCATCCATGAATGGCAACACCGAACTCGACCCCTAGATATTTTCTAGATATACCTAAATAGAAATACGTTCTTCAGTGGTCGTGTAATTCTGGGTTATTATATTCCTTTGGGTTCTTCGGAAGTTAGAACTTATCCTTCCCTTGGGATGGAAGTTTCTGTGGAGAAAATTATGTAGCCGTACAAACTACATAATTTGCTTCAAATTTTATTACTCTAGGTCTGTAACCGATAACAATTGAGCCAGCTGTTGGTAGTGGCCCAGCTTTGCCGAGGGTCCTGGGTCCGAATCTCGTAGGGAACAATCTTTGACTGCTGAGCACGAATGTTTGTATCCTGGTCATGGATGTGAGTTCGCCCTCAGTGCATTGTACGGTACCCATAATACAAGAGACTTAGTGTGGGACCATATAGTTGGTGTGTTCGTCTGGCGATATTTATTTAACTCACACGGCTCACGGGTAACAACTTACCTTTTAAAAAGACAATATTATAATCAAAAATATTATCATCCTTCGGGCGTAGTCGTATCAAAGATAATTCGGCCGGCCTGTGGTGTCGTGTTTTTTTTTTATAATTATAAACAACGGCGTGTTTAAAAACGTGAAAATGTATAAAGAAGCCTAAAGGGTTTTCGGGCCTTATATTTAAATACCGATTAGGCCCAGGGCCGGATTCACACCTAATAATACCTAGTTAATTGCTTTTAATGTTTAAATTAGTAGTGGTACGTAACGGAACTTTGGGTATATTTTTTTTTATTTAAAATCACGTTGTTATGGACTTCTAAAATGATTTCATACTAAAATCAATTTAAACATATTGAAAACATGCGTATAATTCATTTAATGATCAGCGGAAAATTCCAACCCCTGCGCTTTCTGGACCCCTGGAGTTGGAATTAAAACAGAGAGAAGAGGAAGGAGTTGGTATAAGAAGAGAGAGAACAGAACCATGAGTGGTATCTATGATATGATTAATTAATAAAAAAGCCAGTAGCAATCATTAGCCGGAGAAAAGCCAGTTTAATAGTTTCGCTGCGTTATTTTAATCTGTATACTCGGCATGATGTCTTAGTAGGCAATTCACTTCCAAACTATCATGCTAACGACATAAGTACCCTCTAGATAGTACCTACTGAGTCTGTAATTGTTATTTTGACGTACAACTTTAGAAACAAAATACTTTTTTTAAATAAGATAAGTATGTATTGTTGAGGTGAAATACAAAACTGCCAGACTGTTGAGTATACTACCTAAATAAGAGTTTGAGATACACCCTCTGTATGTAGAACTGGCACGCCCCCTGTATGTCGCAGCGTGCGGTTGAAGTTATGAGGCTCCTGCAAGAATAATAAATTATGGCAAGTTTAGCATCCTGTGTTAACTTGCCATGTGAAGTTTGGGTTCTAGTAACGATGCGGTTTAAACTTCAAGGCGTTATAATGTTATAATGTTTTGTCAGTTCAGAGACCATGCGACTTCTACCATATCAATATGTGTATGGTTGTGAGCTCCATACACATCGAGCAATGTTATCATTCCCATAACAATTCCAGCTGACTTTTAGGGATTATTTTGTAGACTATTGGAGCCCGTAACAATTCTTAGATTTAAAACAAAAAGGTAGACTTCTAGATTTAAGTGTCCTTCTAAACATGGAAGTTGAAAAACGTATATCATGGCTGGCTTTTTTTTTTTAATTTAGTTTAAATAAACTTAGAAACCTTATTCAAACTAGTCCAGTCTAAGATATTGCCAATCCATCGGGTTGTGTATCTACCGGATTCATTGAGACTTCCTTATAGCGTTATGTTAAAAAGCTATAAGGAAGTCACATTTGAACTAGAAACTCACGAAAACCTGCCTCCTGCTGCGTAGTAGGTATAAAAAAGGCTTTTGTTATGTGAGATTCGTATACACAACAGTGGTGTATTTACCCTTGGGCCGTAAGGGCCATGGCTCGGCATGGCAAGCTGCTATGGTCAGCGCAAGCGGCTCTTCGCGATCAGTTGTTGGCATCTCATATTCATTACCCATCTTTCGTTAATTTATGAGGCGGCAAACCTAATTGGCCCAGAACCTTTAGTCCCTGGACGCCAATTCTTATCATTATCTCATCCACTGGAGAAAACAGATAAGTAATCTTTTTCAGCCTATTTATGACTGTACAAGGACTAATTGAAACATAATTTCATATCTCATAACAATCTACATATGATGATAGAACTATAAAATATTAAAATATTTCTCTTCACAACAATGTGACGACACAGTTTATTAGAATACTTAAACAGACGCTAACCTCTAGCGCTGAACATTACCAAATGTTTCAGTATACAATTTTCAACCGTACACCTTCGAAGTCAAAGTTGAAATTTGTTTGTGATTAATGTGATGTAATTTTATGTTGTGAACATCGTAGTGTCAACGAAAAGTCAGTTTCGGGTGCACGATAATAATATCATCTCGGTGCTTCATAAAGGGTAACGCCAGTTATTATGGGAAATTGTGCGGTAACTGGAGACACTGTGTACGAAATATGGTACCTGATAGAAAATGAAGATTGGCTTTTTTTATAGCTTTTACTTCCAGGATACCATGGCTGCATCGCCTTGTCAAAAGACCTGCCTGTACTCAGTGCGAAATAAAAAAAAAGTTA
Organism: Pheosia tremula; assembly: GCA_905333125.1. Taxonomy (NCBI): domain Eukaryota; kingdom Metazoa; phylum Arthropoda; class Insecta; order Lepidoptera; family Notodontidae; genus Pheosia; species Pheosia tremula. The sequence goes on from HG995419.1 coordinate 3,436,557, forward strand.
AGGCAAATATACCGTGAAGTAAGTAAAAATAATCTCAGAACCAAAGTCGACCGAAAAAAAAATCATAAATTCACAAATGCTTAAAAAGAGCAATCACAAGTTCTCAAATGAGCCCGATACAAATCATATGTTAGAATATACCCAGAAATAGCAACGCTATGATTACTTACTTGGGGTAACAGACTTCGACAAAAAGAACGTACAATATACGACCTATTTGAATATCGATTTACTTTACCACGCTTGGAATAATGTCGTATTTTCCTAAGCAATCGTTGGTACGTACCGAAATTGGGTTTACATATTTCAACGTTACGTTATGTAACGCTGTGTATATTTGAATTGTTTTTAATTACTAAACGTTGGTATTTTCACTTGGAAGTAATGTATTGAGACTGGGAAATGGTCGTGTTAATTTAATGTTTTGTACTTCATAATTAACTTTATGAACTGAAACATTAGTGACGTCTGACTTCCAGGACGTCAAGTGTGAGATTATTCGTAAGCTAACTGTATAGTTTATAGTCTACCGTATTTAGACATTTTGTATGGAGAATTGCACAGGGCCTCTAGCGGACGGTATTCAAACTTTAAATGCTCCTAAATTAACTGTATTTAAAAAAATATTAAACTCTTTAAAAAAGCTACATTGACAATTGGTCATCAAAGTCCGCCACATAATAAACGCCATGAAAAAAAGGTAATTACCTATTTTTTTATGGGAATTAGCCCATTGTGCTTTTCCAATTCTGCTTACTATGAAATTATGCTAAGAAAGGATCCACGAAGTTGAATGTATGTAAATTATGCTAAGAAAGGATCCACGAAGTTGAATGTATGTAAATTATGCTAAGAAAGGATCCACGAAGTTGAATGTATGTAAATTATGCTATGAAAGGATCCACGAAGTTGAATGTATGTAAATTATGCTAAGAAAGGATCCACGAAGTTGAATGTATGTAAATTATGCTAAGAAAGGATCCACGAAGTTGAATGTATGTAAATTATGCTATGAAAGGATCCACGAAGTTGAATGTATGTAAATTATGCTAAGAAAGGATCCACGAAGTTGAATGTATGTAAATTATGCTATGAAAGGATCCACGAAGTTGAATGTATGTAAATTATGCTAAGAAAGGATCCACGAAGTTGAATGTATGTAAATTATGCTAAGAAAGGATCCATGAAGTTGAATGTATGTAAATTCCATTATTTATTACCCCCACAACACCTGCTCCCCATAATAGACAGAAACTACACAAATACCAACAAAAGTACGTAGACTATAGTATCGAAAACAATAATTCTTTCATCTAGCGCTCTTGCCGCCATTTATTCATAGTTGAACAGATAATAAATCAGCCCAAACATTATAAGATGGTGTTTCCAAGCGCTCGAGTGTGAACGTTTCACTAAAACAAAGGATATTAAAATTAGATATTGCATTAGGGTGATAATCCAAGCGCTAACAATGCAAGAATCTACAAGATAACTTCACTGTGCCAGAATGTTACGCAGTTGTGTGAGTCTATAAGGTTTAACAAAAATATTTAGGCAGTGATAGCCAAGTTGGTAGAACGCTTGCCTCGGTAATGAGGATTGCAGGTTCAAACTCCGGCTCGCACCTCTGGGATTTCATGTGCGAATGTCATTTTCAACCATGATTATCACTTACTAAACGGTGAAGGAAAACATTGTGAGGAAACCTGCATGTCTGAGAGAACCGCTTGAAAGATGTGTAAAGTCCACCAACCCACACTGGGTCAGCGTGGTGGACACGCAATTTATAGCTTACTGATAGACCTATTAAAGTATTTTACACTATTATTGTTACATGCTTGTTCAAACATTTTTCTCTTTATAAATAAACTCGAATTCTTTGTAAAGTAACCCTAGGCTTCAGAATAGAAGTATATCTTAGGCAAAACAACAGGTCTAAAGTTTCTAAGTAAGAATGGCTAATAGTTATTTCAAAGGACCAAAGGACTAAAACAAATAAACCGTGGCGTACTTATATGTATGCTGGGAGACACTTTTTTTTTTGGAACTGAGTCTATGTCAATAATATGAATTATTTTGTTCTACGAAGCGAGTGTACACTAGTCCTTATCTCGGCAAGGCGGTTGCCAGTCGAATATAGTTGGTTGGTGAAAACATTTAATTTATAACCGCGATTTTTAAAACATTAGCCGTATAAAAGGGGTGTGACTTTTCATAGAACTGAATCGCTCAGGTGTTGTGTGAACTGATAAAAAACATAACTAATACTTAAAGATTTTTATACAGACATTGTCTGCTAGAAATAAAGCGCTTCTGAAAATCATGACTGACTTGTGTTTGTTTCTGTGTTGAATACAAAATGTGGGTGCATTCTCCTCCTCTTAGTCAAGAGTTTGATTAAAATTTCATTAAAATTTGAAGAAATACCATATTTTATGTACGTATGTATCGAACTAGATAGGCTACCAAAGAAAAAACTAAGTGACCTGCGCATTTTTTTTTTATTTTAATATTATCACAGCAACGACAATGATAAATGTCTTCATAATTTTCTGAAAAAAAAAACTTGGCGCTGAACTGTGTTTAAAGTGTGAAAGTCAACAACATATAAATTGTGGTCTTAATAATAAATTGTGGTCCTGGATTTTAATTGAAAATTGTAAACAGATTTATTCCGGCCATTATTAATGTACTTCATTTGCTTGTCACAGCTTCATGAAATATAGTCCAAAACTAAAAACATTTTGCCAAAGCTGTGTACCACGTATTTTAAAACTATTATTTCATTCGTTTCTGGCAACGAAGTGTCTATTCTATAAACAATGAAACATCTCACTAATATTATAAACTAGCTGCGCCCCGCGGTGTTACCCGCGAAGAAAAAGTATGCCCCTATGTAATTTTCTGGCCCGTAAACTACCACTACCTACGATATAGTACTGCACAAAGCAAAACTTTTGTGCCCAGTACTATATGACGTTTAATAAAGTTATAGAACGTCTATAAATTTGGGGGACAGAATATAGCTTCATCCGAAGCTTTTGATATTTCTCTCCAAAACATGTGATGTGTCTTAAAAAATTAGCTCTGATTGCTACCAATCATGTATACTTATAACGGAATTACTATTCATGCATAAATTGATAAAGTGTGGGTGTTAATGAAACTAGCTAATTAGTGTCAACAAGAATAGTACTTTATGGTATTGCCATAAAGTTTAATTTATCAATGTTCGCTTCTGGATAACGAACACGAATTATCTGGACATACGTACTTTGGGTCTGCAATCTCTGGCAAAACTAGTGAAACATTCTGAGGAGTATTTTGCAAGTGATAAAGGCAAATCACACAAAAACGCTTGCCTCGGCAAACTGCGCACATATTGAGCAATTTGAGGCAGCCTCGCAAGGCTGCTCGGTCAGTTTGTACCTAGCTATTAACTGTCATGTAGTATTGTAATATATATAAATTTCAAGTACATTTTTCACTTCACACTTCTCTCGTTTTGTTGTTCGTCTGTTTTTGTTGCACTTTCCTCGCCTACTTCCAGTCGGGAGAATAACGATGTTACGGTAAAAGTAAAGCAATTTTACTCGAAAAAATTCAACTATGGACTTGGAGATAAATAAATAAATGCCGTTTTTATTGCACGGGTTTACGCTATAACATTATGGTAGGTGTAACAGCTGTTTAAGTACTTGATTATAGGGTGCATTCTTATGTATTTGACACTGGAAATATACACCTATTCTGTTTTATTTTTTTAGAAAAATGGTTCTTACAGTCATCTCAACAATGGTTCTAACAGTTCTAACAATGGACCACATCTCCCTATAAGTAATGGTGAGGATACTATACTGAAAAATATTCAGACTACAGACTTAGGGGAAAAGTCAATATTTGCCATTTTATAATATTTGCTAATGCTCGGGCACTCATTAATATTCCAACAAAATTAGAAAATAATTCAAACATATAATAAAAAAAAATACATCAACAAAATAACATTCCATCACTCAATTCAAACCGTAAACATATTTATTCGGTACAATCAGGACGATTACGATTACGCGTCCTAAAGCAATGTCATAAAGATCTTAGGAATACAGACACATACAGAAGTCTTAAGAGTCGGATTTCGGATAAATAAATAAATAAGACCGACTCACCCACTGTATGGTTCTAAGCTAAGTATAAGCTTGTCTCGGACAACGTAAGAAGGCCGATGTCATTAACACCCAGACCAGAGTGAATTTCGAAAAGATCATTTTCGAAATTTGTCCGAACGGTATTTAAACCCGCTACTGTCCGGTGCAGTAAGCCAAGTAGCCTACACACAGATTGCTAGACCAAGTTTATGTGTTTACACCAATAACTTTCATATTTCATTCCCACGTAGCATTTTAGCCATATCACTAACTATATATATTTTTTTTAATATTTCCTTCTAGGTTCAAATTTAGAGCATTTTTTTTAAATAGACTTCTAGTAGGGTGACCTTATTTGGGTGTAAACACCAAATGGTAGCTTAGTTCAAACAAAAAAAATACTACGTTGAAGCCTAGACTTAGTTATATAATTCATCAATATATAGACAAAAACTCATTATTTTTAAAGATTATATTATTGGTGTTTTCTATCACTTTTGCTTTTACATATACTTTCCCAGTGTACACGGACATTTTGTAAGCAGTAAAACGAGGCATCCGAATAAGAACTTAACGTTCGTGGATCAGCTGATCGAGTGGCTTTATTGGCTAATAAAGGATTTGCATCCTTATCGCTCTTCAGATTATGAACACTGTGTACTGGATGACACCTGCATTGCTTCATTTTACTCATATGTCAATACCGTCCAGTCCGTGCCAGTATAGTTCGGTAAATATAAAAAAAAATATCTCATTGTCTCTCTCACAAACGTGTAGAGACCAATCGAATATGGTGTCAGAAGGAGGTTTACAATTGGCTGTATAAGTTAACTATCACTTATCAAATAGTGGCAAATAGTAGCATATCTAGAGCGTGTGCTTGAGATACGTACTTTTGCAACCCAAAATGACGGGCAACAAGGCCGTAAGAGACGTCAGACGTAAGAAAAAAAATGTCCATCTTTCGGGAATAATTGCAATAGCTACAAAGGTCTTTTGCCTTCCAAAAGACCAAAATGACTAAGTTCATGGCTGATCTTCACTAGTTGGGAGACATTCCTATACAAGATATCTTCTCAAAACACAATAGACACAGCCTAATGTATATAAAATGTATAACTTTTCTTCCTGGTCAGTTATGAGAATTTTCGTTTGAATGTTTCAGCTACGGGGCTGCAGCAAATAAATGCGCAAAGTATTTCCATGCGATATTGATCCTTAAATAGGCAGGCAGCAATGTCTCCGATACTACTCAATAAATTGTTGTGATTGTTTTATTACGCTTACCTTCGTATTATTAGTGATAAAGGTAAGATAATTATGTAACTTTATTGTTATCAATAAATTATTCTTATATTGGTAGGTACATATGTTTCATTGCTAGGCCAAGTGATTCGAAATCTCTTATAGAGATTGGCATGTGTAAAACATTAATTTTCTGTCACAAAATGACCTCTGAAGTCTCTAACACGCATTTTAAATCTAGTTTACCAACAACAAACTAAAACGTGAACACTCAATAAGCTGATGGAGCATAAACTGTAAGAATTTTAAAGGAAATGAGAGTAATTCCGCCGGAGCTGGGTAGTGACGTCGAAGGCAACATTACCGGTGCGAACGGTTCGTTTAAAAACTGTTTAACACTTGCAATTTCATGTTGTATCTTCGTTTTATTTCGAGTGGAGTTGCATCTTCGATCTTTTTTACAGGCTGTTATTCAGGATTAATTTTGAGTTGATTGGTCAGAAGGGATTGCGTTATAGTTAGTCAATAGCTTAATAATGTATCTGCAACTTTTTATCTTTTAATTATTTATTTTATCTCAAAGTAAAGAAATATACGACTATACTGAAAAAAATAATAACAAAACCCATCAATTTACATGCAGACGTTGTGTGTAACAGATGGATAAACAGTTTTTAAATTATAATTTAAATGCAAATTTTAATTGGGCACTTACCATCGGTGAAGACCGTGTGAATTGGTTTAAACGAATAAATATAATAAGCTAGTTAATATGAGTATTGTAATATTTTGGAAGTAATAAGGTATCTTAACGGCCTGATTAGCGCAGTTGGTAGTGACCTTGCTTTCTGCGAGGTTCCCAGGTTCGAATTCTGATAGGGACAAGCTTTGTGTGATGAGCATGGATGTTTGTGGCCAAGTCATGGATGTTTAATATATAAGTATGTATATACTGAGTTCGCCCTCAGTCCATTGTACGGTCCATAATACAAGCATCGCTCTGTGTGGGACCGTATAGTTGGTGTGTTCGTCTGGCGACATTATATATCTTATATATTATCTACTGTTTCATCGGCCTGATATTACTTATCTCGTAACTACCTCACACCACTTCTGAAGAAGTGTAGTTATCCCAGTCAGTTTACAAACAAATGGTAGTTTGCCCCCAAACTCTTCACACAGCACTCATAACACTCAAAACTTGTGTTGGGTCCACCAGCGCTATGCGAGTAATTGGAGTAGATAACGAGGAAGAAGTCGGCCAATACGATCGTTTATATTGACGTGATATGAGAATAGCGCAATTCTATTGGACACTAGCTGCGCCCCGCGGTGTTACCCGCGATTAAAAAGTATGTCCTTTTCCTCTATGTCCTTTTCTGTAACCCTAAACTAACTATGCAAAAAATCATGTCGATCCTTTGTCGATCCGTTGTTTTTATGAAAAATTAATACAAATCATCCCACGGGAACCATACATTTTACCGGGATAAAAGCATATGTGCTATTCTAGACTATAATCTATCACTGTGCCAAATTTCATCTAGATCCGTTCAGCCATTCTGGCGTGATTGAGTAACAAACATACATCCATCCATCCATCCAAACATTCACATTTATAATATTAGTGGGATAGTGGGATTAGTGGGATTTCGTGCAGGATGACCTTTGGACTTTAAAATATTTCTTACCGTCTCTATACTATCTACTAGAGTGGCCACAGCTCTCCAAACGACCGCAGGGTTTTGCGGGCTGCAGCATCGCGGTACGTGTTAACGTTTGCGTGTCACGTTTGCGTGCGTAAACCCACGCTTTATGCGATGCGGTTAATGGTGAATAAAGCTAATTGTTCGTCATCTAAACTAGTGAGACAGGACATTTCCGGAGGGAAGGCTTTTTGGTATTATTTACTAACTGTCCCGACAGACGTTGTCCTCTTATTTTGTTTTATAACTTAAATTAGACTATTAGGAACATTGAAATAAAACTGATGTTATGAATTTTATGGCCTTTTATTTTAATAAAATAAAATAAACGCCATTCGCGTAAATATAAAAAATAACGTATTAGGAATATTACAAAAATAGCCAAATCGGTCCAGCCGTTCTCTTGTTATGCGCTTACCAACGAAGGGCATTAACTTTTTATATACACAGATTGGCTGATTCTGTGGTGTTTGAAGGTGACGTCTTTTCGGCGCCATGATAGTGTTGGAGGAACTGAAGTTTTTGTTGAACAATATGAATTTAAAGATTGGTATTTTGAAAGATGATACAAATAACTCTTAAAGCCGTCTACACAACTAACCATTATACAATACACTCAAGTAGCTTAAATATATCTTCAAGCAAATCGAATTTTCACAAGCCTAATGTACAGCATGAAGGCTTATGCCGCCCGGTGCATTTCAATGCGCGCCTATTTCCCTCCAGCATCTCTTATAGCGAATGCGCCTAGGAATACATTCATGAAATAAGCATGCAATCTTCGGTTAAGGGACCCTACATAATCATCGCATGACGACATAGCAGCCATGAAAGAAATAATTATATTGCTTTGTTTTTTAGAAAATGGCCTCATCCACCTTTGTGTAGATATTTGGCCAATGTCAAGTGCAATAATTTTTTTAATATTAAATATGGGAAATTCTATGCAGGCCTCTCCGTAGGCTAGGCCTACTAAAGATTATTAGATTCACAATAAGCTATATTACAATAAGCTATTCCCAAAATAATAATAATAATAATATCGCCAGACGAACGCACCGACTACACAGTCCCACTAAGCAACGCTTGTGTTATGGGTACCGTACAGTGGACTGAGGGCGAACCCAGTATATAAAAAAAAAAATATTAAACATCCATGACCCGCGTACAAACATTGATGCTCATTACACAAAGTCTGTCACTACCAGGATTCGAACCCGTGATCTTCAGCATAGAAGGCAGAACCCACTGCGCTAATCACGTCGTTAAAATGTTACATTTATCGCTTAAAGCAATTCACCCAAGCCATAAAACTAACTACCTTCGTGTATAAGCGCCTTAATCCCGCTCCAGATTTGCCGCTACCCCTACCTAGATACCTGCCTCTAATTCCTCTGGAAATGGAAGCGATCTCGCCCCCATTCATTCGACATATGAGTGCCATTCACTACCCCCATTCTAAAAGATTTTCGAAGAGTTATTTGTACCTATAGAAATGAGACTATTGTGTGTCTGTAGTACTTTCTTGATTACTATCTTGATCTCGACGATGGTGCAGATAACCGGGTCCACTTAATGTCGAGATGTAATATAGCTATACAGCAACAAATAGCATAATGGATGTGTTTTATTTTTATTTGATCAATTCAGATCGTGGCTCGATTGCTACGAACAGAGCGAAGCTACGCTTCACTTAGTATTAAAATGTAGGCAGGAGTAAATTTACTACGTGCATCCGTGTGCTACGGACACGCTACGCACTACTACGCATTCAAGAAATAATTAATAGAGCTAGGCGATACTTGGCGGAAATCCATTGTTAACCTAATGGGGAAAGAGGAACCCACCACTGACCCTCGGCTTGTCAACTTTTCCAATTATAAACCGAACCAGTTTCATCGATAATTAAAGAAACCAGCAACACCGAACTCCTCTAAGATGTTAGTCGAGAAACTATCTATCACGAGTGACGGGACCTCAAATAAAATGCAATTCTCCGCGAAACTTTAAGAAAATTCAAGAAAATATTTTTTTAAAACAATGTAAAACTAATATTTCACGGGAGGACGATGATGGAGTCCTCCCGTGACCATGGTTGCTGTAAATCAGCCAAAACGTCGTAAACGTAAATACAAAATAAACGCGATAAACTCCGAAAAAATAAGTTTAAGTATTTCAATGTGCAGTATTTACGTAAATATAAAAAATCAATAGTTATAATGCTTTTTAGTATGTAGTTATTTAAAGAAGTAGTTATAAAACGATAGCACTATTATATACTATTAATTAGATAGTAGTTTGTAGGACCAAATGGCCGCTGATGAGGAAGGTCCTTGAAGGGAAAGTTACCATGTAGGGTATAACGATGAATGGCCCAACATGACTTAAGTCCGATAGCAACGTGTTTCACGAAAGCGGTGGATGCGAGAGGCGGAAGACCGCGATGCGGGTGAAGATATGGGATAGGCTTGTATCCGGCAACAGATATTTGTATGGTTCCGTATGTAGCCAAACTTTTATCTTGCGGTGACTACCAGAAGGAGTCTACTCTTATCTGAACGACCGACCGATTTTTCCATTCCTGCCTATTTGGTAAAAAAAATGTTTCATATCTTTGATTGCAATTAGTTTTTTGAGTAATTCTAATGTAAATTACTCAAAAAACTAATGTTAAGTGTTTTACATTTCAGTAACATTTTTACTGCGTGGAGCTAGTAAAAACAGAAATTTACAATATTACAATGAAGAAATCTTCTGAGATTGGACCAGTAAGGCAAAATAGACTGTAGCTTGCATACTAGAAGATCCGGAATCCCTATAGAATTCTCCACTGTTCAAATTTGCTAGCGTAGCGTCTCGCCTACTATTAACATTGATTTATAACGTGTAAACAACGAAACATATATTTTAAAATTGTACCTAGTTACGTAAATTGTTCTGTCGCGAATCGCGATCAATGTCGCGATAAATAATATCTAACAAACCATTTAACAGTGTCATCTTTTAAATAAATGGTTGCTTTTTAGGAACCGAAACGTCCGGAATGTAACAAAGATAAAATAAACGCGATAATATCTTCAAAATTAGTTTTATTACAATGTGTAGTATTCGCGTAAATATAAGAAAACAATAAGTGTATTTTTTATAGAACTTGTGTATTTTTTTAATTACAATCAAAGTTTTGTCAACCATGTATTCTTTCATGTATTGCAAATAAATTATGACGGACTTGTCGCCAATAAGTACATATCTTAAGAAACAAGGTCGCCAAATTCATATCACAATTAATTCGCGAATGCTTGAATATACAACGCGGCGTTGGTCGCGGCGGTTACAGAAATGCTAATATATCTCCGGACCAGACACAACCTGCGTGTGTTTGCCCAGCTTGTGACCTTCAGCGGTCCCGCGAAGTTAGTCGCAATAGGGAGCAGTACATACTATGGGGATAATTACAATTTGACAAAAAAAAGAACAATAACAATCTGACAGAACCTTTTGAGTGCATATATAATATGTATGCTGAAATCGTGGGATTATTAATAAATAAATATTATGTACTAACTGCTCCCCGCGGTGTTACCCGTGATTAAAGAGTATGTATGGAAGCATACATTTCACCGGGATAACAAGTAGCCTATGTGCTAATCTAGACTATAATCTATCTCTGCGCCAAATTTCATCCAGATCTATTGAGCCGTTCTGGCGTGATTGAGTAACAAACGGCCATCTATCCAAACTTTCACATTTATAATATTAGTGGGAGTGAGATTTCAATAAAATACCCATTACATTTTGTTCTAAAACGGACGCGTGCGCCATTGTACAAATTGCCCCGGCGTTTATCAACTGTGTCAATAAATGCATAATAACCTCTTGTCTTAACACAATTTCGGTAATATATATCTGAAATCTGAAAAATCTGTACAATAAGGTATAAAATGCTGGATGATAGGTATTTATGTATTGTTTAGCACTCATCTCTATGGAAGGAGATTTACAAGTTTCAAATCGTTATCCGTTTACTATATGAGTGTAGAGCAATATGATATTGGTATTAAAAAGGTACCTATTTGAAATTTTTGTATTCTAATTCGGAAGGTAATTAATAATACTAACACACACCAAGTATATATACGGTCCCACACTAACCAACGCTTGTGTTATGGGTACCGTACAATGGACTGAGGGCGAACTCAGTATATAATACTTGTATTGATATTAAACATCCATGACTCGGAAGCACACATTCGTGCTCATCATCCAAAGCTTGTACCTACCTGCTGCTACCTGGATGGCGTGTCCCCCACTTCTTTCAAAATATGTCGAATAACCCAACTGAGCCATCGATGTAACAAACACCATCTATCCATACTGATTGAAAACACATACCTATAAATACGTTAAAAAACTAAACTCGAACCGGATATTACGCAAAACCGTTATTTTCGACCGCAAATAATTTTAGCGAGTCGATTTTTTACAGCGTTGCATGTCAAAACAAAACCTCGGTTTCGGACGAGCTTGTGTCAAAACAGATTCATGGATTAGCGCAGAAAGTAAAAATAGTTCGCCATTAGATCACCTAATGCGTCGTATTCGACTCAATCATCCGCAATGCGAATTGCTGAGTTGAAATAATGTTATAAAATGTTATTATTAGTATTCGCGTAATATTATAATGTTATAATATTACGCGAATACTACACATTGAAATAAAATTAATTTCACGGATTTCATCGCGTCGGGAACGTGTAGTATATTTTAATAGATGAATCGGTGAGTTAGTTATATGGATGACGTTATGAAATAATATTATTATTTTTATTTGCTATAAATTATGCACAATAGGTGGATATGCAAAGATATCCACATGAAAAAAAAACTAAAATATACTTATTAATAGGAAATATAAACAATGTAAACATAATAAGAAATTGAATAATAAAAATAAAATTATATACATAAAAATGCCTCTACATCGTCGTCGATGCCAAAAGTGTCATGAATGATGTATAGAATAATTGAGTAAATGATGTTTGATTCTTTTTAATCATGTTCATGAATTTAATGAATAAATGCTCATTTCTTTTCCATTTATTCAAGGGTGATGTTCCGTGTTCCACTGATAAGGGTTCTATTGTTGCTAAATTGGCATTTCGCGTCGGGCTTGTCACATTATTTCGTCCTAAGTGGGGTAACACCGATTTCGAATTTCAACCTATTTGTGGGCAACAGTTTATTACTAACCGATATATAATAATAGTATATATACCTTCATAAACGAATATTCTAAACAAAGCCTTTGATGTTGCTTTTTTTATTTCTGGCGCCGTGTTTTTCTTTCATTCTCCATTTGAAAACAGACTTAAAAGATTTCAAGATCATTAACCCTATGTGCTATAGAGTAGCCTAATGCGTCTTCAACAAAGCATATTAGTTTGCTTTGCTTATATTATCTGTAACAGGATAGTCGCTACAAAGTTGTGCGTAAATATTGCAATGACCCGTATGATAGTTACACTACACAATATAACTATACAATAACTAAGTGTAAGGTTAAACGTCCACGTGCTCTGAGCTCATCAATTTATATTTAAAACGACATTCTAGTAACAACATCTCCAGATTTTTTTTTTTTTGGTGCCTTTTATTGATTCTATTTTTTTACGCTGATATATCATGTTATTTAATATATTAAAAACGTTGAACCGTATTCATTCAGATAGGATACATTAAAATTTAATAATGTAATTCTTATTTGATTGAGTATGGCTATTAGTCGCCAGACAAAGATGTAAATTTACAACGATAAATAAGATAGAGGCTTAAAAGTAGATAGAAAAACTAAAGTTGATATACGATCTTAGAGAGTTAAGAGCGTTAGTAATTAGTAAACTCAATTTGTGTAAGAGGACTATATACAGAGTGATTCAGAAAGGGTATATTAAGACGGAAACCTGGGCTTCTTAATTAAAAAATATATTTTGTTCCCAATAAAATGACAATTGTGAATTCTTACAAGTTTTTTTTTTTAATTGATATATCCAAGCTCTGAGTACACAAATGATTTATTGATTGATTTAACCTCCTCGGAAGTCGGTTAAAAATTACATGATTTTCGTTGGTAAGCGTATCATAGAGAACGATGGAATCGATTTGGCAGTTAAAAAAATATATTTTTAGAGGTCGCGTTCCGATCCGTTTGTAGAGCTAAGAAAAAAAAATAAGTATAAATGCCCACCCTCGTAGGCCTATACGAAATAAATGAATTGACTTTGACAAAAAATTTGAGAGTAACAAAAATCCAGAAAAAAAATTTCATTGGGAAAATTTGGGATGTGACATTAACGTATATCGGGTAAGCTAGTTATTTAATAAAAAAAAATCAGATAGATACTCTATTCTGCGAACGTAATTTGCAAAAATATAGAGCGTACCTAATGTTCAGAAATATAAAGTCGCTTCGCTTATCGCTCTAAATAGCACCAATCCTTACAACGCTAAGTATTTGTTGATTTTGGTCCGGCCGACCAGCAGATTGAATGAAGAAGATTGATGCGATGATCGACGTATACGCCGGTTCAGATAGTATATAGACACACAAATGAATCACAGATACCGAACTACGGCATTCAGTGTAAATATTTTTATACACCTTCGTTACGTGGTCTTCTGATGGTAACCTACCATTTTTCTACCTAGTGTTGAATTGTGTAACAAAACTGGCAGCTCGCGTGAGTAATAGGTAAGTGTTATTACGGTAGGATACGAACAGGTTTCCTAAGGATGTTAAACATACATCAGTTTTTGTAGACTACTTACCCACGTGCTGAGTTCACAAAAGTGTAATGACCGATGTCGAGAATTGTACCCGAAACCTTGTGCTTGTCAGTTGAGCCATCTACCCTTCATACTTTTTGTATAGATTGGCCTATATTGAAAATATTATATTTCCAGTCATCAGCTATCCATATTCCAACCGACCGCGCAGCCTCGGACTGATGGCAAGCAAAGAATAACAGCGCCGTCATCTCTCATTTACCTCTTTGTCAACCCACCCATAGATAAGCTCAAAACAACCTCGCGAGGCAACAGTTAGCTTGTCTGGCCACAGCCATTAAGGGATAAGTATGATTACCAATGGACGACTTCAGGCTAAAGAAAGCTCAAGGTCGCTCAACGCGCAATGGAATGAGATATACTCGGGGTTTCGCTACGCGATAGAATCAGAAATGAGGACATCCGTAGACGAACTAAAGTAACCGACATAGTTCAAAGAATTTCAAAATTGAAGTGGCTGTTGGCGCGCTCATAGCTCGCAGAACCGATGACCGCTGGGACAGAAAGGTTCTAGAATGGCGACCACGAACCCGAAGACGGCTCCCAACAAGGTGGACCGACGATATCACACGTGTAGCAGGAAGCCGGTGGTTGCGAGTGGTGGAGGACCGTGATGTGTGACAATCATTGGGGGAGGCCTATGTCCAGCAGTGGACGTCTTCAGGCTGAGAATAATTTTCATTATATTACTTAAACACTTTCATGACTCGACTGATCGGTTTTCTGCGATTCGCGGTGACACATGGCGGAGCCTTACCCCATTTCTCGCGGTCAGACTGTAAAATTTCCCCCTAAAATCGTGAAAACCCAAAAATTGTTATCTGGCCAGTAACGAGCTCTCTAGAATATTCAAATTTTACAGCGCATAAATCTATAGAGAGGTTGGGCCACAAAAAAGTCGTTTCTTATGAATAAGTGCCTCCCTCTGCGGTAACTTAAGTTTCGTCGCGTTTCGAAGGGATCTGTGGCTATCAGTCTTCTTTAAAGATTGGGGATACGCGATAAATTCAGTTTAGGGGACATTGATAGGTATTACTACGGTATTATTTCTCATGTGGTTCGTAATTTTTTGTCAGGTAGTAAGCCGTTGGCCTTTCCTCAATGTGAAGACGAATTATATGTCACATCACATATAGACACATATATGGCTGTGAAATATAGCTGGATGGATTTTCGAGAACTAGTTAGGTTTTCTCAGATATACAGTACGTGAATTGCAAGATTATTCGTACAGATATTCCCATAATATTCATCCGTATGGCATTTTTAAGCGTTTCAAATAATATGTTTGGTACTTACTGATTTTTACTAACTGTATTCTTGGCTCTATTTTTTTTTTTCAGCTGCGCTGCATGTGCGCGCCGCATGTGCCTAGTGAATGTAGCGTCTCGATCTACTGTCGCCTTCCTACCTAGGCAAGTATGCTCCATCGTAGATCTCATCATCACTTACCATCAGGTGAGATCGAGATCAAATACTTGCCTATAATGTAATAATATATATATATATATATATATAGGAATTACACAAAAAAACTGTAATTTACCCTGGTCTGTGTATTCCTGGGATGACCCCAATCAATGGTATATAGCCCATAATACTGTAAAGTTGTAAGTTCATTCATCATCATTAGACCTGATTGACCGGTAGCGCCACACCTCGATAAATCGCTCAATCAACGATCAACGTTGCGTGCCAACATTCCTGAGCTGTCATTTGAAAATCATTTTTCAACTTTTCCCACCATTAAAACTAATGTCGGGTTCAAAGCACAGGTCGAAGAGGAATCATAAACTAAAAATTCCAAATCGAGGTACCCTTAAGTTTTTTGGAAACCCTGAACCACCGATAATGCCCGGCTTACACGACTCAAATTGGCGAGCTTGCCAGTAGCCACAGTACTTCACTAATTACTTACATTAACACATAACTGAACTATGTAAATCCTCCTTATTGTCATGCGTGATTTCAGTCCCACAAAGCTGGCAGTCTTTTTATTCCAAGTCTAACAGCACATAGTCTCTGTGACTTCGATAAGTTTGAATAAATTATCTTTTACTAAACCAATCGCCTCAGGAACCCAGACGCCTCTGGCCCTTATCTCCGCAAACAGGTTTCAAGTTTACTTACTACTTCTCAAATTGGTGACTTCGTTCATGTGTACTGGACATTGATCACAGGCTAGAGAGCAATCGTTTGCCACCGTTCAATCACACGGTTAGTCATTTTTCAATTCTCAAACATATAAATGTAATTCATTCGTTTGGTCTGTACAAACCATTAGAATTTAATGATTATTCCGATTTACTTGTGATTATGCGACTAAACTATGAGTTAATATCGATATAGCGTGTGAGTTTGTAAGTGCTTATAGGGACTTTAGTTCACCGTTTCTTCATGCATTTACATCATTAGTAGAGCAATCGAAGTTAATCAAGTACCTTGCTAAAGTCAACAAATTTTCTTTTATTACCTTAAGATTGAGTATCATTTGCACACCACAGTTTAATAAGGTCTGTTTTTGATATTAATTTGAATACAAACACAGCTTTAATGATATTTTCATTCAGTAGGAGTAATTGTCAATATACTTATATAATAATAATAATATAATATCGCCAGACGAATACACCAACTATACGGTCCCACACTAAGCAACGCTTGTATTATGGGTACCGTACAATGCACTGAGTGCGAACTCAGTATATAATACCTATATAGATATTAAACATCCAATATTCGGATACAGATATTCATGCTCATCACACAAAGCTTGTCCCTACAGGGATTCGAACCTGGGACTCATGGTGTAGAAAGCAGGGTCACTACTAACTGCGCTAATCAGGTCGTCATACACTTGTGTATACACTTTCATGGCCAACGTTAAATATGTATTAAGGGGCCATATTTAGGGTTAATTTGCAATGGCATGTTTATAAGGTTGGATTTATTGATCTTTTACAAACGAGGTAAACTGTATACTTTTATAGTACTATCACCAGCATTAAACACGTAACTTGTTTGTGGCTACCTAAGCTTGATAAATTTCATTTCTGAAATTATCATAGGTATGTAATTACCTACCTAATTAACTGCAGAAATCTTTAAGCATTTATCAAAGACAGACAATGAAGTTCACACAATTTATAACACAAGAACGGTAGGACAATAATTTTTAAAATTTGCCCCCCCCCCCCCTTCCCCCCAATAGCAAAATAAATATCACAACATGGGCAAAATTCAATGAGCAAATAACAATAATAAAAATACATATTCTCATACATTTAATTCTGAGGCGGTACGAAGTCCGACCAGGACAGCTAGTAACATATATATTTTCCATTGTATTAAATGGAAGTTTTTTTTTAAGTTTAACAGTTCAAAATAATAATGGTTATTCATATGATATGCTATTGTGTTGTACATTAATAAATTTGAATTAAACTCGTAAATAATAGCGCAGTCTATGGATAATGTCAGACAGTTTAAATTCTAAATTTAATTCATTTAGTTTTTTATCAGACATGTCACTGATGATGTCAATGACGAATCGATGAAGTGAATTATCGTTCGAGATAAAATTCATAAACGAATAGAATCTCAAGAATAATTCAGTGCACCCGAGCCAATATCCCGATTCCGATTTGGGGTCGAGTCACCTTCGTCCGCAGGAGAATTAAATACCCTCGAGATACCCTACACGTGACCCTGGGTGGTGCCAACCAGGTGACAACTCTACTGGTAGCAGGCTCCGGCCGTGGTTAGTCACCACCCACTGAACAAAGCCATGTCGCCAAGCGGCCTAGCCGTGTTCCGGCATGATGTTCGGTGTTGCCATTCAAGGATGGCGGGTCAGATCAGCTGCGCTGCATGTGCCTAGTGAATGTAGCGTCTCGATCTACTGCCGCCTTCCTACCTAGGCAAGTATGCTCCATCGTAGATCTCATCGTCACTTACCATCAGGTGAGACCGAGATCAAATACTTGCCTATAATGTAATAAAAAATAAAAATTAAAAAATATGCTCAAACACTGGCTTATAAAAAAAACATGTAGGTTCAACCCCGGCTTGCACCTCTGAATATTCCACTTGCTGCACGAAACTTGCAAGTCTTTCGACAGCCGTTTAAAAATCACCAATTTGGACTGGGTCAGCGTGGTGGACTATAGTCCTAATCTCAAACTCAAACTCAAACATTTATTGCAAACTACGTGTTCATTGGTCTTACATTAGTTTTAGTACTTATGACATAGCGGCCTTCTTCAAGCATTGCAATGTTGAGGGGCTAGTTCTATTTACTAAACACGATTCTTAAATACTAGGTACAGGAACACTCCCTCGCCTTGAAGGGAGTGTGCCCGGTATAATGATTACATTGGGAATTAAGTAGCATCAATGAAATGTGGGTGCAGTACAGTGTACTCTGCCTATCCTTTCAGGGAATACAGGCGCAATGGTGTGAATGAAAGAATATATCATTGAAAAGTCGAGAGCTACAGGTGCGTATTTCATGTCGGCCGGCACGCACCGACGTCTTCAGTATCAGTTGGCCCACGAACGTTGTCCGAAACGGACGTGTGTCCGTGCCCCGCCCGAAACGCCGTATCGAAATATTAACGTGAACATATCACAAAATAAAGTGTTCGCAAATATTTATTGACAGTGAATGTGTGAGACAGTGTAAATATAACTTTACAATTGTTCCGTAAACTATCTTATCAGTACCAGAGTGAACTAATCAAATATTAAAAGAATTGACATTGATAAGATTGAATGTTAAAGTTTTTAGTGTAAATAAACCATATAATGTAGAAAAAAGTGAATGAATTGAAACAAATTCTGTGAAGGAACTGACGCAGTATGCTGAAAAAGAAATGTGAGTACCACCTATACTAGAAAAAGACAGATATATTTATTATTATATAATATTAACTCGTTTATCTAAAGCAAACTACATTTAATTGTATAGTAAAATATATATAGGTACTTTTAATTAAACTAGACATAATAAAATGGATATTTATAAATAATATATAATGTTATCGCATTGTATTGGTAATTTTATACCGTCCTTGGTATTTATAATAATTATCATACAGTTTTATCTCAAATGTTTATGACCAATATTTCTTTCAAGTGTCCCCAACAAGAGTATACCTAAACTTGAATACGTAGAAAACGAACGAATATTTTACATACTAACCTCATGCTACATCATTAATGGTAACTCTACCTAAAATTGTAATTAAATTATTTGTATTCGCCGCACCACAGGTAAAATTAAAATCTACCTACTAGCTCGCAATTTGCGAAACTATGAATGTGAGCAAATTTAATTAAATTAAATTTAAAATACTGATAACACTAAGCTAATGCAGACATTTCAAGATATGTGCCTAAAAAAAACACGACTCCAAATGCGTCACAGTTTGATAACATCGGTTCTAAAGTTGTGCCTCCTGCTGACATATTCCACCCAAAACCGTGTCTATCATATGAAACTGTGTCCACAAACACTATATCGTCCGCTTCAAAATCGAATATTCATGACGTACTAAACAAACATCAGGTGACAATTTATTTTGCATACATTTGCTATAGGTACAGGTCAATCCGGTACCTTTCCAACGTGTACGGTTATTTAAAGACACGTTTTTTTTTATTAATAAAACATGGCGGCGAATCCATTAAGATTCCTTATTTGAAGATCAATGACATGTGTGACTCATAGGTGGTTAGCAGTGATAAGGATTTCCGTTGAGTGACACGTCGTGCAAGGTGGTTGGGTGCTAAGATTGTAGTATCTTCAGGATAGAACAGGCTGAGGTGAGATGGCAAACAAGCCCCAGATTTCCAGTGCCCAGAGCCCAACGATGCATAGGTCCCCATTGCTCCAAAAGCAAAAATTCTAGCTATAACTGTTATTTTTACCTATGTATTTATTATAAATAATAACAGTTGCATAAATCTAGAATTTTGCTTTTCATTATGATTTAATCTGAAAAATTATCCCTTCTAGCGTTACACAGGCTGATTAGAAATGTGTTTATTAAAGAGGTGATCACTCTTCTAAATGTTGCTTGTCGATCATATAGAAGGTTACCTCTTAAATCTAGATAGGGGATAGTCGTACTAGCCTCATCATCCTAGAGTGATCAGGGCCCCACTTTTGACAGATATTGTATGGGATGTCAAAAGTGACAGTTACTATGGTTGCTGTTCGATTATGAATCGATTGTGTTAGCACACTCGGGACCCAGGGCCTCCAATAGATTGTAGACCGCCCTGATTCCAAAGTTGAAATCAGGGTAGACACACAGACAATCCCAATGCCTCCTCCAGTGACAATAAAGGAATGAGAAATGGCCAGGAAAAATAATATTTAGTCCACTGCTGGGCTGTTCTTGTATTGTTAAGACCCAATAACACTGACATTTAATTTTAATTCGCTATATCACAAAGAAAACAGTCCATTTTAATAAAATAAGCAGCTGATTAAAACTAATGAATGCAACACATGTGAATATTTTAAACGACAATTGGCAACACCAGCTGTTTCCATGGAAGATTAGTTGCCTGCTACTCCGTTGCTGAGTTATTTTTTATCAAACTCATAGTTTAAAGACGTACACAAATAAAATAAACGAGGTTTGAACAAATAATGTTACGTCACAAACACATTTTCATATAAATCTGGTACAATAATAAGATAATTATATTGATTTCTTATATTTACGCGAATACTACACATTAAAATAAAAAATAAAGAAATAAACAAATAAGAAATAAGAATAAAAAATAAACCGCGATAAAATCCTTAAGATTAGTTTTATTTTAATAAGATAATTGTTATGATTTAAATGAATTTGAGCAAGTTTTGATCTAACTTACAACATACAATTTAAGTAAAGAATGCTTAGTATTAGTATTACTTAGTATCGCGAGTATAGTGCTGCTTGCTCACATAGCATTGATTTTCCTGGAAATGTACTTGCTTATTACAACCTCTTTTTAAAATATGTTGGTAACCACTGAATTTCTCGCCGGCTCTTCTCAGTGGAACCAACATTCCGAACCGCTGGAAACATATGAATATTCATAAGTATTTTTTTTGCTTACATAAATAAAAAAATACACGCGTCGAAATGAGTACCTCTTCCTTTTTTGTCGGCTTAAATGTTTGATTTTGTAAGTAGTCAGCACCCGGAATTTTGAAATATGCTATTTCCATAATTTATATAGCATTTTAGAAGGGATCGGGTTCCTGTCCATCTTAATTTTGTCGGTTACTAATAATTTACACAAAGCTACCTGCCTTCCGGGACCCAAAGTGGAATGAGCAATTATCGGAGCCGACAAGATTAGCGCAGTTAGTAGTGACCCTGTCATCTGTGCCGAGGGTCCTGAGTTCGAATCCTGTGTGGACAGCCGAAATGTTTGTACCCGGGTCATGGATGTTTTGTATCTATATAAGTATCATATACTGGGTTCGCCATCAGTCCATTATACACTATAATACAAGCGTTGCTTAGTATGGAACTGTAGTGGTGTGTTTGTCTTACGATATTTTTATAATAGGTTACATTGAAATCTCCTCAGATTTTGATTATAAATTTTTCGTATCGTAGAATATCTTTTAAAACCATCCTCAATAAATGAATCGAATATTCGATACGACTACTCTACCTAACGGCTTTGCTCTACCAATTGTTGTGTTTACAGAATTCATTTGTATTGTAAGTCACTAGTTATAAACGAATCGGTCAATACAAGATTTGTCATAAGGTTGCGAATCGGGGGGCGGGACCGCTAGCATAGTCATACGTTTATAATTTATAGACTATCAATAGTTTTCACAATTACGTACCTAGGTAATTTTGTAGAGTTTTATATATAACCTCTTTATTGAAAGTATCCTAGGATTTATATCTCACAATTTATAGAACCTTCCATTAATTTACACTACACATATAAACAAGATAGGTACCTAGTTAAACCTACTCTTATATATACTTATAGTAACATTAGAGCATACATCGTACGTTAGAGCAAAAACTCTACCGTCATCTGTTTACCTTTTAGACTAAATAATGATTCCATTCATGTTGTATCACGCACTAAATATATTATGTAATGATGTCGTGACGTCATTATATTTTAGAATTGAATACACGTAGAGCTATAAAAAACCCGTTCCTGATGACGCGGTGGAATTATCTTCTATATAATAAAAATCAATTGCTGTTCGTTTGTCTCGCTAAAACTCGAGAACGGCTGGGCCGATTTAGCTTATTTTGGTCTTGAAATGTTTGCCGTAGTCCAGAAAATATGGAAATGTTGCGAGGACGAAAAATAAGTCTTTATTGTGCTTTATTTTGTGTGACTGTCAGTTGGTGTGTCGAACGTCAGACGAAGAGAAGGGAGAAGGGAGAGTTTTAATGTCGTTAGGATAGGTGATACGAAGTACAGCGGGTCATCTAGTTTTTAATATTTTGAAATGTATTTTATATTAAAAATTGTCATAAAATAATCATAGTACTGTTAGACATGAGCCTACCATCAATGCGAAGGGGATTAGACCTTAGTCCACCACGCGAGCCTAAAGAGGGCTGGCGGAAAATAAAAATAAAAAAAGTGTATTTGACTCGTATTGCTTAATATGTCACATTCTGTTATTCTTTGTAATAACTTTTTTTCCTCATTTTTTTGTTACGAGTACACGAGATGTACATTAACCTTTGATGTGCACGATTGGAATGCTTGTACTGAATTTGAATATTAAATAATGGAAATAAATAACTTGGTGAGGTCAATCGATATAGCGAATTTCGTATCACTGAAGTAGGTACCAATACTATACTGTGCTGTACATATATTATAGCAGACTAGGTGTCCCAGTGAACTTCGTACCGCCTCAAAATCGAGAAAATGTTATTCTTTTGTGAATTGTTTATATTTTAATAGTTATTTCGCTATTCGGGCCGGAGACATATAAAAAAAAATCAAGGTTCATCAAAATCGGCTCACCCGTTCTTGAGTTATACATGGTGTAACTAACACGAGTTTGCTTTATATTTATTTTAGATTTTTATAACACACACACTGAACTTAGCTAATACTGATCATGGTATATTTTATAAGAACCTATTTAAAATCCTACAGCCACACGATATGTTTTCCATCGAGAAAAAATAGAGAGACCGAATGAAATAAACAATATAAAATGACGTGTGATAAAAAGAGACGAGAACATTATCTGTTTCACTGATTATCGCCCACAAAAACTAATTACCTTATTTTTTTACAACCTTTTACAAATACTATCATCTATGAGAATTCCGATTTAATTGACTCTATAACTAAAAGCCATTAGCTCAAAGTTTAAGCAGACAATGTAGCGTGTTGACAATAACGTGAACAAATGATCAGCTCGAGCAGCTCTACCGCATCACGTGACAATGATCTATCATCCGTTCGACATACCGCACAGTTATTGCGTATCGCTTAGCACTTTATACGAGTACACGGAGAAATGTTTGTGCGTTTGTGAAAAAAAATTGACTCTACATAATATAATTGACATCCAAAATGTATATTGAAATAAAACGATTTTAAGGATTCTATCGCGTTTATTTTTTACGTTTCGGCTGCTTTACAGCAACCCTGGTCACGGGAGGACTGAGGTGGTTGAAGTCCTAGTGTCATAGTTTGACGGGGGTACCCTCATATTTAGTTAATTAGAGTTAAAAAGTATTTAAACATAGTTTTATTTCAATGTGTAGTATTCGCGTAAATATAAGAAATCAATATCCAAAATGTATGTTATTTTGTATTATAGGTATTGATGTTGTATAGACTATCGTGACCAACTGGAGACTTTTATTATTAACGTGAATCTATATATATATATATATATATATATCAAACAAGGTGGTGTTAGTTACACCGTTCATATACTCAAGAACGGATGGGTCGATTTTTATGATGTTTAATTTTTTTTATTTATCTCCGCCCCGAATAGCAGAACAACTATAAAACATGGAATTACTAAAAAAGTAATAATAAAGATAATTCATTTTCTCATACATTTGATTCTAAGGCGGTGTGAAGTTCGCTGGGACAGATAGCGTTCGACAGTTGATTAAATAAGAAATAATTAAATGCAGAGATTAGTATTCTCTTCTTTGTAATCAAGTTAAAGTTAAAAACAACTCTAAACTAAATAAACTCCGATACTTTCTTTTAAATTTACAGAATCGTTTAACCAAGTCGTGATATAGAATGATATTTTTTGTGAAATTTTTGCCAAAGGAAAAATTGTTAATCCCTTAAAAGGTTTCGCGGCACCCGTTTTCATAGCAAACTCATTTCAACTTAACCCTTTTCAATTTTTAAGAACCTTAACGTCATTTTTGGTGGGTAAAGGTTTGACGGTAGTAAATCGTCCCGAGGTAATATGTAGAATATTGTAGATAAGTTGGTACCATTGATTTTTTACATACCTTCGTTTATTTTGTAAAACATTCGGAATATAAAAGCGTCTGATGATATACAATTATTGTGAATTAGTCTTTCCCCTTATTGATTGAAGTTGTAGTCGGTTTATAACAGCATTACACAGCACCTTTTCTTTTGACAATCCTTTATAATATATATTTACACTGGGTAAATAGATAGAACAAAAAAATATAATGGAAAATCTGGAGAAAATATCATTGTCTCTAATGTGACAGCTTCGTCGTCTAAAGCGAAGATAGTCAATTATTCTACATACCTACTCTTAACAATACTACTTTAAAATATATTAACTACTTATATTTGGACATTCATAGCTGTACATGTTCCAACATCTGTCAGCCATTTGCTAATCGTATTCACATTTGGAGAATTTCCAATATTTTTCTTTAAACAATGACCACATAACTGTTTCAAATATTTGCATGTCCACAGAATAATGGAAATCCAATAAAGAAGCCAATGTCACTGAAACAAAAGCAATTCTAAGTTTGTCTGACTTTCCTCGTGCTAGAGCATGCCCAAAAATACACCTTGTTGCATGGGACTTAAAAGAGAAATTGATTAAACAGTGGTTATATCATCACCAGCAGTGTACTTACCCGCTATATTAGTTTATTTTATACTAGCTGTTGCCCGCGACTTCGTCCGCGTGGTATTTAACAACGTCTCAACCGTTGGCAACAGCCTGCTCGCGTTCTGATCCCGCGGGACGCATTGCAGATTGTTGCTATCAAACTTTAAGCAGGCGCAGCGCTGCAACATTGGCTTTAATTTTTTTTCGAAAGATCCAATTTTTTTTTCTAAAATAAAAGTAGCCTATGTTACTCCTTGTTACATCAGCTATCTGCCAGTGAAATTCCCGTCAAAATCGGTCCAGCCATTTCAGAGATTACCCGGAACAAACAGATAGACAGACAGACAGACAGACGGACAGACAGACAGACGGACAGAGAGACAGACAGACAAAAATTGTAAAAAAAATTGTTTCGGTATAGGTAACGTGTATACATCCAAATGCACTTAGTAAAAAGCGGTTATTTTAATATTACAAACAGACACTCCAATTTTATTTATATGTATAGATTAAGACCACTTGACTTTGAGACACAGGAGGACTGACGAAACGAATACATAAGAACATAAAATAAACGCGACAAAATCCGAAAGATTCGTTTTATTTCAATTGTAAATGGTTGCCTAAATAATAAACATCTAAATCATTGACAATTGACCGATTACCTTTTAGGTCTATTTAAGCGTGAAGATATTAACGACTTCTTTTCGTTCTGTATACGATTGAGAGGTATAGGTATACTGTACCCGCTTATACCTTTTATACCACTTCAGGGAGTTGTAGGGACGGGCACCGGAGTATATATATGATAGCTTAACTCTACCGTGATGACGTCGGGCTTTACTGAGAGTATCACAGTGTATAGTTGTTTAAGACATATCCTTCTGTGTAGGTATATACTCTGCGACACGGGTATTGGTATGTTGGTAGCAAACAACGCCTCTAATAGAGGAAGAGTCAATTGAACTGTTAAGACGTCGCAAATTGCGACACAACGAGATGAATTGCGCGCGAGTTGCGCGATTCCATCAACTCCACACTGTTGTGCTGCGTGTTGGATATAAAACGATCACCATCTTATTTGGGTTTTTTTGTGACCTTTCATTATGCCAAAGGGTTTTGTTTAGTATTTATAATTTACATTTTGGCCAGTATTGGTACAATTTGTCTTAATTATGGTGGGTTATATTCTTTGTCTATGACGGGATTTTTTTTCCAGGCTTTTATTTATGTTCTCGTCACTATTTATATTGTGACGGTTTAGTCTTTGTTTTCTTTTGTAACTGTGAATTTTTCTGTTTACAACTAGATTTTTTCACAACTTACGTATTTTTATTCTTTACATTATTACTGGGTATTATATTATTATTATAAGTATTATTATTCCAAGTATGTCTATGACGGGTTATATAGTACTGTGCACAAGAGTTTTGCGTTGCGCAGTATAATGACGATTTATAAAGTTATAAAATGTCTATAAATTCGGGGGTAAGTAGATAAGCATTTTTATTCTCTTTTTAATTTATATTCGTGTTGTACACATTGTATAAATACATTTTGGTTGGATATAAATTATTGTGAGTTCAAAAATGTGCTGGAGCGAATGGAAATACATTTCAACGTCATTATATAGTACGTTTCCACACAATTCCTGGACTTTGTAGGAAGATAAGTAGCTGTTATCTGTTTCTTTGATTCCCAGTACAATAATATTCGACATTATATATTCGACGACCTCATTAGCTCTGTTGGTAGTGACTCTGCCTTCTGCGCCGACGGTCTAGGTTTCAAATCCTGGTAGGGACAAACTTTGTGTGATGAACATGAATGTTTGTGCCCGTATTATATACTGTGTTCGCCCCCAGTCCATTGTACGGTACCCACAATACAAGCGTTGCTTAGTGTGAGACCGTATATGGTGTTTTCGTCTGACGATATTATTATTATATACTAGCTGTTACCCGCGACATCGTCCACGTGGTATTTAACAAAGACTAAATCGTTGGCAAAAGCCTGCTCGCGCATTCTGATCCCGCGGGACGCATTGCAGATTGTTGCTATCAAACTTAATCAGGCGCAGCACTGCAAAATTGGTTTTAATTTTTTTCGAGAGATCCTATTTTTTTTCTAAAATATAAGTAGCCTAAGTTACATCAGCTATCTCTAGTGAAATTCCCGTCAAAATCGGTCCAGCCAGTTCAGAGATTACCCGGAACAAACAGACAGACAACATTTTTAAAAAAGTTTGTTTTGGTATAGGTACCGTCGTAGGTATTTTGATATTACAATCGGACACTCCAATTTTATTTATATGTATAGATGTCCATATATAACTAAGTTATATTTGTATGTACAGCGTTTATATATTATCTATTGTACGCGTTGTGTACTATGTGTTTATAGTATTATCTGTGGAGTTATTATCTCAGGATTAATTCAATCGTATCCGGCCGTTTGTAGATTTGAGTGGTACATAATAGATTAAATTCCATTTTGAACGTGGATATATGTTGTCTTGAGAATTATCTCGTGTTGTTTTTTTTCAAACTCAAATGACAGCCTCATTAGCGCAGTGGTAGTGACCCTGCTTTCTGTGCTGAGGGTCCCGGGTTCGAATCCTGGTAGGGACGAACTTTGTGTGGATGTTTAATATCTATATGAGTATTATATACTGAGTTCGCCCTCAGTCAATGTACGGTACTTATAATACAAGCGTTGCTTAATGTGTGACCGTATAGTTGGTTTATCGTCTGGCGATATTTATAAAAATATAAGTATCCACATTTAGTCAAGTACCATCAAAATGTTACAGAGTAAACCTAGTGCAGTTTGCAGAAATATTAATTAATATCAAGATTCGCAGCAATCCTAATTATATTCATAACTATGATTCAAATAACCAGTTTAATATCTATTATTAATAAGTAATTTATTAAATTAAATGCAATTTGTGTCAAGATTTTAATTAAACAATTAATAATGTGTTATAAATTCACTGACTATTTATAGTAGGTGTGCAAAAACTATTAAAATTAGTATGTCTGTCTATAAATGCATAGGTACGTAAACTCGCTATGAAAATAATGAAATGTAAATTAAATGAGATACGTTGAAATAACATAGATTTCACAGTTGTATAAACCTATGGGAGCTGTAATAGCATAGTTAAGCAAAGTTAGTGTACAAACTAAAGTGCAAGGTTCAATGTCAAACCGAATGTCATTTTTAAATTAAAATTATTTATGTATAATAACAATCTTACAATTTTGTTTGAAACATAATGTTAAATGTTGATACAAATGTATTAATAGCATTTTGATGATAAATATTAAAAGTAAGGTCGTGCTATAATTAATAATGTTCCTAGATTACATTATACACTGATTGAATTTGTGAAACATGAAGGGAACATCACAAGGAAACTAGTTATAAGAAGTGTGAGCGTGGTGTAAGAGATAAGAAAAATAACTATCCAATTTGTTATAATTAAAATCCGTTGGGGTGCCCGAGGTTTTGCGATATTTAAATTGCACGTTGTATTTCTACAATTTCTGGCATATAATAAAATGTTTTCAAGTCAATAAATTTGGTTGTATTCTAACGGTTTTCATTCGAACGAATAAAGAAGCGTAAGGTGATTCAATGACGTTCTCTGATAAATATTTGCACATCAGAAACATCGACTTTTTATTTAAAATGTCACCTACCTTTCGTTTTCAGATAAGACCACACAAGTTGACTGTCAAAATAACTTGATAAATATGCTGATTCCACATTAATGATCGATGGAAGTCATACCTTATCGATATCGATGCCAGTTGTTGTTTTGTAGATCGATAGCGTGTGGAGTTATCGATTTGGAGGTCTTATTAAATTCGATTACCGTGAACACGTATCAATTGTGTCCACTATACTGGTAACAATGCCTACACCCAGAAATGCAAAATAAGTATCAAAATGCTCCTTCCACAATTTAAATGCATAGATCCACCACGACATAGATCTAAGACGTCATATTGAAATAAAACGAATCTTACGGATTTTATCGCGTTTATTTTATGTTTTTATGTTCCCGACGTTTCGGCTTCTTTACAGCAACCATAGTCACGGGAGGACTGACTGACTGATGGTTGCTGTAAAGCAGCCGAAACGTCGGGAACGTAAAAACATAAAATAAACACGATAAAATCCGTAAGATTCGTTTTATTTCAATGTTTAGTATTCGTGTAAATATAAGAAATCAATATAAAACGTCACATTTAAATGATAATGCACTTGATACTGCCATATGATCAAATGTATTTTATGATAATATTTCATCACGAAGAAATAATGAATGACCATACAAGATTGACAAAAACGGTGGTTATAAAAAAATCAGCTAGTAATAATCATTCTTTAGTATTGATTATTATCAAGTTCATTCAAAGATAATTAAGGTCATACGACCAATACTTTAATGCCAGTTATTTTGTCATGTTTAACATTATGTCGGCAATGTAATAGACCAGATAAACGATATTGGCCAGACAACAACGCCATACAATGTTGTGATTGCTTTGACAAGTTAGCTTTGTTTCACAATGTGAAATTGTGTTGTAGATAAAATATATATTTTAGTAAGGGTATGAAGGAAAGGAGAAGAAGGGTGGCAGGAAGTGGAGACGGAATCGATACACTTAATAAGGTACAACTTGCAGGATGTTTGCGCCTACCGGGATTCAAACCCGGCACCCTCGATGTAGAAAGCAGGGCTCTACCAAATATGCCTATCGGGTCGTCAAGTGTTGCAATATTTTTTAATAGTTGGAAGTAAATATCTTTATTGCTTATGGATATTAACTACTGCCTGCTATATAGGAATCTATCTCAGATTTGTTTAAACAACATAAAAGTTTTTGTTATTGAGTTTTAACCTAGATTTTCAGCATACGTTTCAGCATTGTTCAGTGATTGTGTCTTAAATGGCAACCCTAAACGCGCGCAATATCAAAGACTTATAAACAATTCTGAAATAAAACGGATTTGTTTTGAATGACTGTTTCCCGCTGAAAATGAAGAAAACATTAAATTATACGTTGTCTAATTATTGGTGGAATATTAACCGTTATGTGTTCATAAACGTGCACGAGTGTAGGAAAATTAGAATAAATAGTAAAACATTACATTTCAAGGTCAACTAAGACAAGAAGTCCGGAAATTTGTCAGTAGAGTATCCTCAACTTTACTGATAGTGGGCTTGTTAGGCCTAGTCAACGGATTAGCATTGAATCTTTTGGATCACAAGTTTTTGGGTTATAATTATATTTAAGCAACTATATTCCATGTCACCATTTATGCATACTTGATTGTTACCTGTTTTGTGTTCAATAAATAAAAAAAAATAAAAAAAAACTGAATTGAACCCCCCATCACACTAATAATATTATAATTGTAGAGCTGCAAACAATTGAAATAAAACTAATTTTACGGATTTTGTCGCGTTTATTTTATGTTTTTACTTTCCCGTCGCAGCAGCCGAAACGCCGGGAACGTAAAAAACATAAAATAAACGCGATAAAATCCGAAAAATTAGTTTTATTTCAATGTGTTGTATTCGCGTAAATATAAGAAATCAATAGCTGCACACAAATTTAAAATTAAGTAATTGGCGCTGAAATTGTTGAAATATACTGGAACTATCCGTTTATACAATAGAAACTATAGCACAGTATAGTATTATAGTATATAGTATAGTATTATGTCAACAACCTTGCCGTCCATTGTGCAGCATCCCGATCTACATAACCGCTTGTCGTGGACAAATCACGAATCGATTTTGCATTTGAAATGGGCGCCATTTTCATAGTCTTCCTTGAGATATTTTGCATAATAATCGACAGTGGCATATGATCGGTGCTGTGATTTAAATATCTAAGCTGTTTATTTAAATAGTTGAAATATTTCAACGTGTATGCTATTATGAGGCGTAATTGGTATGAAATACTTATTACAAGATATAGAAAGTGTTTTTTTTAAACATTTTTATAGGTTATTGTATATCCCACTGCTTGGTAAAAGCGGTAAAGATTTCCTCACGGAATCCCGTCTTGGGCTTGCTGTGGCCACGTTTTACCCGAACTGCATATGCACTGCTACATTGTAGCTGTAGTAAGCCCGTAAAGAAAAATATGCCTTACCGTGCGGCCTCGTGAGTCTACTTTGTATAATCATAATATTATAATATAATATTATCGCCACAGGAACACACCAACTATACAGTCCCACACTAAGCAACGCTCGTATTATAGGTACCATACGATGGACTGAGGGCTCACCCAGTATATAATACGTATATAGATATTAAACATCCATGACTCGGATACAAATATTCACGTTCATCACACAAAGCCTGCGCCTACCAGGATTCGAACCCGGAGCCCTCGGCGCAGAATGCAGCGTCACTACCAACTACACTAATCAGGTCGTCGAACTTTGTGGCTAGAACTCTGCCTCACCTTACCGCTGCCTTGCCTTGCCGCTATCTCGCTCTAACGCTTTCTCCTGCTTTCTTTGCCTCGCCGTCAGCTCGTACGCGCCATTTGCTCGACCCAGCATTTTACATTATTTTCTTAGACCTTGAAAGTAATAAGTTTAAAACTTCAACTTGGTAAAGTATTTTAATTATCTATTATGTGTTGCACCCGCCGCGATAATAGCTCTTCTGGCCTGGGCTGAAGTTTTGTTATTACTCGTACTTTCTTGTTGCAATCTCAGACTAAGAAAAGATATAGATAGACCAAATGTCGCAAACAAAACTTGCCATTTGTGTTAGTTACTAGTTTCAACGCGTTATCTTTAATTTTAATGCGAGCGGCAAGGTTATTGTGTTAATTGGTGTATACTACAGAAATCGGCATAGTTTTCAAAAATATCATATTTACTTAGTCCGTCGACGGCCTGATTAGCTCAGTTGGTAGTGACTCGGCCGAGGATCCCGGGTTCAATTCCTGGTACGGACAATCTTTGTGTGATGACCACGAATGATGGTACCCGATTTATGGATGTTTAGTATGTATAGAAGTATTATAATGTATACTGAGTTCGCTCTCAGTCCATTGTACGGTACCCATAATACAAACATTGCTTAGTGTGGCACTGTATGTTCGGTGTATTCGTCTGGCGATATTTATTTATTTATTAGATGTTTAAGTACGAATATATCACTTTTCAGTCTTCAACATTAAACAACCATTTTGTTGGCTAATAAGGCCAAATATGTTGGTAGCTACATGGTCTATGTTTTTCATAGTTTGTGGTTGTAGTGTAGCGAAACTTGTTAACTTCAACGACGACTCCGGAAGGAGTCATAATATACCGTACCGTTTAGGAGTCTGCTTCTACACATTGCGGTAATGTTTATCGATCTAGTTCTCGGTCTGGCGATACTCATATCCCTTTCAACAGGAGTGCACTTAGAGCGTTATCTGAAAACCGACTTTGAAATTATAGAAGCCTATTCGTTTGGTGTCAGTGCATTTTTTGACCGCCAATTCCCATTTCAAACGTCCGATATTTTAGTCTCGTATCTGTGGGAGGCTAAATATGACGTAAGCAAGAGATGATTGCGCACGATTTGCGATAACATTAACTCGTGGAAAGTACAGTTTTTATGTTAAACGTCAATCATCGTGTATCTCTGACAATTGTGCCATTCTATAGGTGTTTTGTACATGCCTAGCTAAGAAAAACGCCATTTTCATATCATCATGTCGCATCCATTATTTTATTTATAATGTGTATTTATTTAATGTGTTATTGTTATTAATTACTTGACTCGATTGGTGATATTCAAATCGGTGCTCTAACTGGAAAGTACCTTTAGAATTACGCATTATAAACGGTAACTCTACCAATTATAAAGCATAAAAGCTTATTTACAACCATAGATTAGTACATTTACGGTCGATTTTATAATGACCACGTCAAAGACTATAAACAAGGCGGATTTTTATTAGGAATCGATGGTGAAGCCATGCGTCTACCTCGTGGCTAGTGCTTTCAAATTCCTGTCGTCGTAAATTTAGATTTTCATTGGCGTATCGGTAGAGCACCATATAGGTGCTCTTCAGTTTCTCCGACATACAGAAAACTTTACTTTAAACAATTTTTATCCATATTGCAAAGATTTAGAGCTCAAATTATTAATAAGATTTTAATAATAATATTGGTCGTTGTCTGAATATTTGAAAGTTAATGCCATTTCTATCTCTTTTATAGATCCTGTGTTTACTTGTAAATGGACTTACCAAAAAAATTTGCTAAATTATTTCATTGATATGATTGGTTTGCAAATATTTTGAATTTAAGTCTATGGACTGTAATACACATGTGTTCTAGTGCTCTATACATAATATTTTAGATTTTGAAACTGTTGTTTGCGGCATTTGCGGTAAACAAAGCAGCTAATTAGCAAGGTGGGGAACAAACCTGGATCCTCGCAGTTACAAGAGCATCCACTCTAAGAGTAATTAAACTAAGTAACATTATATCTAAAAAATATATCGTGTAATTTAAATATTTAAGTCATAGGGGGGGGGGGGGGGCCAGAAGTGGGCATCTACCGGCTGATGTATGGATCTCCATTTATAATTCTCTGGCAACCGAGATTTTGAATAGAAAACCTTACTATTTAAAAAATATAATAGTGTCTATTGTAATCACTTGAAAGCCAATGACGTACACGTATTATGGACATTGGTTACGTTTATTGAACAAAGAATAGGAAATTCTGTAACTAATTTGATACAAAGCGCACCTACGTATTGCTACGCACATATTTAAAACTACAATTCTTTTTTGTATTGCATTTAAAATACGAATTAAATATTCAAATCAATGATGCCGTACCCGTAACTTGCCTTCTTGGTAAATTATAGGGTGCTAATTAATTAAATAAATAATACTTATATCGCGAGACGACACACATCAAGAAACACTCACACTAAGCAACGCTTGTATTATGGGTACCTAGAAATGGACGGGAGGCGAACCCAGTATATTTATACTCATATTATAAATGTGAAAGTTTGGATGGATGGATAGATGGATGGATGGATGTTTGTTACTCTTTCACGCCAGAACGGCTGAACGGATCTGGATGAAATTTGGCACAGAGATAGATTATAGTCTGGAATAGCACATAGGCTACTTTATATCCCGGTAAAATGTATGGTTCCCGTGGAATAGATGTTTTAATTTTTCATACTTTTTATCGCGGGTAACACCGCCGGGCGCAGCTAGTAATCTATATTTATAAAACCAAGTCATGTTAGTTACACCATTATTACGCAAGAAACAACGATTGGTAAAGAAATATCAATTGGGCTAAGTTTGTCATTACATTCGTGGCGGGATTGCAGACCGAGCCGAAGGGGAGCGCGTAATGTAGCCGAGTCTGTAATGATCAAATAACTACGAATAAAGATGTTTTCAACACACTAGTAGGAAAAAAAGAAAAACACACCATACGTAGTTATATATACAGGTGTTTCACACATATTTGGAAATAATTGGCCACAGAACAAATATGGAAACTGGGTGTTTTTTCGCGCCCCGGTTGAAAGAAAAGTATCCACAGCTAACAAAACCTAATATTAAAAACATGATGAATTGAATATTTGTGTTATTATTATAATTTAATTATATGATACAAATTTATATTATTTTAATGACAAAAATAAATAATTTGAAAGTAATAATGTTTATTTCTAATATTTTAACTAAGTAACACCGTTTATTGATACGCAAAAAATGTAAAAATTTTTTTAGACATGAAACTTTTTTTGGCAACAGAAAAAACAGTAAAGTTTAAAACACTAGTGGGGTTATATAAAGTCAAGAGCACGCTTGTACAATAATCTGCATTATGAACCTAAAATCCGTGCCATAAGAGATATAATACGAGCAAGTGTGTTGTAAATAATGTTGTATAACATTACATCCTGACCTAACATCGCGTGGTACTTTAAATACAATAAAAAAATGCCTACTCTATTATATGAATCAATAAATAGATGAAAGGAATCGTCCAACATGATTATGCCAATACAAATAAAGATGAAGGTCGCGCATCACGCCTGCTAGAGCGAGCTAAAGATAAATCAGCGCGAGATTATCCATCTACTAACTGACCGAGTAGCCTCGCGAGCTTCATCAGCACGTGCCTCGCGTAAGGCATACATTCGCGTGGCCTGGCTGGCAAGCATTATCATCTGTCATTACTTATGCCTCGTTTTCAGCCCATCTTCCTCGTTTTCACTGGTGGTAGGCTTCGGCCGTGGCTAGTCACCACCCACTGAACAAAGCCATGTCGCCAAGCGGCCTAGCCGTGTTCCGGCATGATGTTCGGTGCTGCCATTCATGGATGGCGGGTCAGATCAGTTGCGCTGCATGTGCCTAGTGAATGTAGCGTCTCGATCTACTGCCGCCTTCCTACCTAGGCAAGTATGCTGCATCGTAGATCTCATCGTCACTTACCATCAGGTGAGATCGAGATCAAATACTTGCCTATAATGTAATAAAAAAAATTTATCTGCTTTTTTATCCACTTTGCGATTAAAATAATGTTGCACACGAGTTGCAGCATTTCCTTCATGCGTAAGGGGTAACACACAAAGCAGTCAATATAAACAGGCTTACAAAATAAATTTTAGCATTATGCGACATTTATAGCACTTATTATAGTTTACTTATACTTGTTATAAGTAAGCAAATAATCCACTAAAACCAAATTTGTATGCCACAAACTTTTCCACCAGACATTTGCGGCATATAGTCAAAAATGGGTACGCTGACGTTAGACGCTAAATATTAAATATATTCTATTCACCGCAATGCAAATACCTGTCTATAAATGTCTTTCGCTTACAAAGCTATCATAATCTCCATTGTAAGTAAAACAAACTCTTGCTCTGAAACTGCGATTGATCCCATTACTTCGCTCAAATATGAGTCTGCCATGCAATATTCTTATATCCGAGGCAAGCGTGCGAGGCCACGCGATCTGTCAACACGCGACTATTGGCTAAAAATAGTAAATATAAAAACTGTGTTGTTAATTGTTTTTTTGTATACGATAGTGCTTTTATACTTATCATCGTCAGCCGGAAGACGTCCACATCTGAACATAGGCCTCCTCCATTGATTACTCAATGGATGGTTAGAAATAATCTGAATCCAACAGATTCCCCGCGAGTCTAAGCGGATCGTCGGTCCATGTGATTGGGGGCCGTTCGACGCTGCGTCCTCCAGTTCGAAGTCGCCCCTCGACAACCTTTCTTCCTCAACTGTTGTCAGTTCTACGAGCGGTGTCGCTAGCCCACTGCCACTTCAGCTTGCTGTATATGTGAGCTATATCCGTCATATTGGTTCCGGATCTTTTTGCGCAAAGAAAATCCGAGCATACCTCGTCGAACCTTACACTCCCATTATGATGTAAGTCTTAAATAAACCCTTTTACTTCTTGTATGTTCTTATTGGTATGCACACATATAAATTATCTTAATTCATCGGTTATGGATGTTTGTCATCATTGGATGTATTATATATCGATGCTGAACAATCGATCCTTATTTATTTTTGGGAATCCGATAATCCATTTGTCCCCGTGCATAAAATACAGATATTACCACATAACGATTTCATAATTGGAACTAATATTACAAGCCGTCGTGGTAATCCGAAAATGGAATCTTCATTCTACTTTACATATCGTATCTACTAGGTACTTAACTCATAAAAAAATCGTTGAGTCGCATGACTGGCAACAATCGTAGCTCCCATTTTTTCTTTGGATTTAATGTGTCGAACTTATCAAGACATAGCATTATTGGATAGCAGCGGTGGTAGTGTGAGTTAGGCTAAGCCCAAAGCAAATGTCACCCAAGGAAACTATGTAAGCTTTAGTTATTACTAGCTGTTGCCCGCGACTTCGTCCGCGTGGTGTTTAACAAAGACAACCGTTGACAACAGCCTGCTCGCCCATTATGAGCCCGCGGGACGCATTGCAGGTTGTTGCTATCAAACTTAATCAGGCGCTGCGCTGCAACATTGGTTTTAATTTTTTTTCGTGAGATCCTATTTTTTTTTCTAAAATAAAAGTATCCTAAGTTACTTCTTGTTATATCAGCTATCTGCCAGTGAAAGTCCCGTCAAAATCGGTCCAGCCATTTCAGAGATTAGCCGGAACAAACAGACAGACAGACAGACAGACAGACAGACAGACAGACAGACAGACAGACAGACAGACAGACGGACAGACAGACAAAAATTGTAAAAAACGTTGTTTCGGTATAGGTAACGTGTATACATCCAAATGCACTTAGTAAAAAGCGGTTATTTTAATATTACAAACAGACACTCCAATTTTATTTATATGTATTGATTGTATAGCCACACTGAGGAAAATACCTTACATGATTACGAATAATTTATAAGGTATTCTGCAACTTTTATCCGTATTCTTTAAAAAAGGACCAAGAGTTGTTACGGACACTTTGTGCGTAAATAATAACAATTTAACACGAATTGGCTTCACCAATAAACATCAAAATGAAATCGAATCATTACGTTCACGTTAACTAGTAGTTGTAAAACGTAAATCGAACCCGACGGAACGATATGTCAACATGTTCATGCTAGATTTTCGGTTGTCTAAATTAGATATCATTCTTCATGTTTATATTTTATGAAGCACGGAGTCAGTTTTTCTCAGTGCATATAACATTGTATCATAAACTTCGTTCCATCAAGAAGGCACTTTGGGACAGTCGGAAGCTGTGCAGTTTGACGCACGCACGTCACAACAATGTAGTCATAAAATATAATGTCATCGACGTGCTTGAAATAAAATAGCCAATAGCAATTATCGCCGGGACCGGCAATAGCTTGTATTGCTTATAAATTGCTCGTAAACTTACGATGCTGCGATCGTAAAATGGTGTGTGACGATACTATGTAAATTATGATTCCTGACATCGCTACAATTCAATTTATTATTATAATAGTGTAAAATATTTTCACAGGGTTATCAGTAGGTTATTAAGATATAATTCCAGCCCTTTTTTATGTCCCACTGCTGGGCACGGGCCTCCCCTCAATGCGAGGGGGGTTTTAGGCCATAGTCCACCACGCTGGCCCAGTGCGGGTTGGCAGACTTCACACATCTTTCGAGGGGTTCTCTCAGACATGCATCCTCACGATGTTTTCCTTCACCGTTTAGCAAGTGATAATCTTGGTTGAAAATGAGATTCGCACATGAAAAATCCCAGAGGTGCGAGCCGGGGTTTGAACCTGCAATCCTCGTTTCCGAGGCAAGCGTTCTACCAACTTGGCTATCACTGCTTTTTTATTAAGATTCCATTCCATTCCAAAAGAAATAAATCAAATTATTAGACATTTAATAATGACACCCTGTACTGAGAGCTCGGCCAATCGCTATTGAGTCGCCTTGTTTAAAAAAAAAACATAATTTACACAATTATTTATTCATCAACGGACTCCATATAACTGACTGATTCCTGGGCTAAAATATTTTACACTGTTTTAGTTTAACCTTATGTATGTATATTTATAAATGTTTTGAAAAGAAATTATCACCATTTTCTACTTTTTAGCATGCAAAAAATGCTAAATAGGTTCAAAAACATTAATAATTCAATGTCACTTCACAGTTAAAAACAACAACTAATATTCATATTGCAATTATTATTTTAACATAGTCATACGTAACGCAATTTGCCCGAAATCTACTCTTTAATTGAGTATCTTCGCGCAAGAGTGTTTTTAAAATGATTCTTATATGCACTAAACATCGCTACAGTGCTGCCAACAACAGCAATCCTGCCGCGACCGTAGACGATAATTCTGGTATTTTGGTCTACTACTATATACAACGGTACGGTACGATACGATATACAATACGATATACGATACGATATACAACGAATAGTAGTGTTAGCCATGTTGGTGAAACAGTCGTCTTGGTAACGTGAGTCGCGGGTTTTCCCGTCTCCAACCTTCTGGATTTAATATGCGAATCTCATTTTCAACATGGATGAAGGAAGACATTGTAAGGATATCGGCATGTTTGAGACACTGCTCGAAAGGCGAGTGAAAGCGCCAACCTGCAGTGGTCTAGCGTGGTGGACTGTGGCCTAATCCCCCTCTTATTGAGGGGCGGCCCGTGCCCAACATGGGGTCGAGTCACCTTCGTCCGTAGGAGAATAAATACCCTCGAGATACCCTACACGTGACCCTGGGTGGTGCCAACTAGGTGACAACTCTACTGGTGGTAGGCTTCGGCCGTGGTTAGTCACCACCCACTGAACAAAGCCATGTCGCCAAGCAGCCTAGCCGTGTTCCGGCATGATGTTCGGTGTTGCCATTCATGGATGGCGGGTCCGATCAGCTGCGCTGCATGTGCCTAGTGCATGTAGCGTCTCGATCTACTGCCGCCTTCCTACCTAGGCAAGTATGCTCCATCGTAGATCTCATCGTCACTTACCATCAAGTGAGACCGAGATCAAATACTTGCCTATAATGTAATAAAAAAAAAAGAAATGGGACATTAAAAAAGGTTTATACTATTATTATTATGATACTATACTACTTGGCTACTATGACGAGTGTATGTGGGGTCCATATCCAAATCCCATGCCCATCGCAGACCTTTATTTTGCCACTATCCGTAGAATAATCACTTAGTCTGTACTCAGCTTTCTTACGTACGTACTGAGAATCCGCTGACTTTCCACCCCTTCGGGATAGCACATAAATTTTTATTAGCGCCAATTACTCGGGAGTCAGGCGCTAGGGAAGGCGGCGGGAGTGGGCGCTGAAACGCGAGAGCATCACATTCATCCATAAAACTTATTTAATACTTAATTGATAGGGACTTGAGATTTACATAATTTATTGCTTTAGTTTCGAAAAGTTAAGCGCAAATCGCCGAAGTAATTCGCCCAATTAGCACTTTGACGCAAACTAATGTATACTTTATTTAAGACTAGATAAAACTAATACACATTATTTAAGTTTATTCTCATCTAAAAGGTTCTCGGTCTTTTTCTAGTATTATCCTCTCTTTATTTATTAATTTAAGATGGGAAAGCATTGGCTTGGATTTGTATGCCGCAAAAGGCACGTTTACCTATTAATACTTGAAAAGCCATTGCCGACAAATCAGTAGAGCAAGAATTGCTTGATCAACGCAACCGGGGCGACCCAAGGACTGGGCATTTAGTGAGGCAATGCGGCCAGCATCTTGGGCATGCCACCATGGCATGGGCCAAATTGTTTACACTTTTTGTGAATATTAAGTAGCTTTTCTATACACTTTTTAATTTATATTAGTTTGTAAATATTGAAAAATTGCTTAACCAGTTCAATTTCACTAACTTATTTTCTGTCCATTCATCCTACTATACATGTGTAATAATATGTGTCTAAATTTGTTATGATCGTAGGTTAAAGTTACGTCTGGTTTTTAGACTTAAAAAAAAACAATAAATATTAGAATCACCATTAAATGCAATTCTTTGAGTTTTTGCACGCTGGTATTAGATTTCGTCGTTTGATTAGCTGATAGGTATGGTAATATGTTCATTCATCTTTACTGAATGAATCATTAATTAAAATAATGGCTTATCTATTTAGATGGCGCAAAAAGTTGTCTTATTCTTGGGGTCATAGGGTGTCTTCTAGGTATTTTGGTTAGGTTAAATAATAATGATTGGTATTGTCATATAATAAATTATACTCCAACATTATTCTATGTGAATATCATTATTTTGTGGAATAAGTACCTCATACGTATTTTAATTAGATTTATATAAAAAAAACGAAAGATTTATAAGATTATGTCTTTTTTAACCGACTTCAAAGATTCTCAATTCGGTTGGTTTTTTAGTAGCAATCAGTAGCAATATATATAAATATTAGCATACATTATTTATACTATAGTATAAATACCTAGATTGTGTATCACACAGACCGATGTGTTCTTACATTGCTTGCTAATGACTAAAATAAAATAGCCATAAAGAATCTTAAGTAGTGGAATCTGTAGCTATTATGACGACAGATATTTGTACAAATATTATTGTTTATGCACTAATATTATAATGTCAAACGGTTACCAAATTATTTCATTTCGCTAACAAATCACTCGTTCGGAATCTTGCGTGATTTTTCCTCATCATTAGGATTATGTCAATCTTGTATAGTTTCGTATATACAGGTTGGTTTAGAAAGGGTAAAGTAAGCCGTGAATCTTGCACTTCTTATGCGCATTTGTAATCTTTATGTAAAGTCAGAATTGCAATAAGTCGACTTAAAAAAAAAAAATGTTACCACAAAAATGACAATGATTTTTTTTTTAAATTGACGTGTCGAAATTCAGACCTTAAAAAGCGCAGGTTCAAGGCTTAGTATATATATACTCTTAGCTTAGTATACTATACTCTTCCTGATTCATTCTGTATAAGATTTCATAATACATGTTTTAAAACTGCGTTAAACCATAGGTACTTTGCTATGAATTATTGTTTATAGGTAAGACTGCACCTTAACCCCGGATGCGTTTTTACTTGCGTTACCATTCATGGTCACGACGGTCATTCATACTACTGTGGTGTAATGAACTTCACCCATTATTATTATTCATTCATATAAAGACTTATTATGAGAAAATTCATTCATATCTGAAAAATCATGTCTAATGTTAAAATTGAGTGAATTGTAAAACTGTAAATTGATCATTACTTTTTTTATTATTATAATCAGAATATTTTTTATTCATGCAAACCAGTAGGTACAGTACTTATGAATCGTCAAAATAGTTACAAAATGCTAAGCTACAACTTTATCACCCGTTCGGAATGCCGTTCCTATGGAGAAGAACGGGCCAGAAACTCTGTGGTTGCTCTTTTTAAAAAGATCTTTTACATTTTTGAGCAGTACATTGTTATGGGTACGTGAGAACAATGTAGGAACTGCTAAGCAGACTTGAGCAGTGGTCACTGGAGTATTTTTACACATTTCTATAAAATATAAACAGTGTATGCTTGTCAGTGATGCAGTATGTCACTGAGACGTGATCGCTTACTATTGGCCTCATAAGAAAGCTCAAGGTCAATGGCTAGCTATGCTCGGGGTTTCCCCATGCGATACAACCAGAAATTAGGAGATACGTAGACAAACTAGAGTATATCATAGAACAAAAAGAATAAAGATGTAAACAGCTAAAGTGGCAGTGGACGGGGCACATAGCTTGAAGAACCGTTGGTTATTGGGGCAGGGAGGTTCTAAAAACGGCGACCATTAGCCCGAAAGACGTAGTATAGGATCGCTCCCCGCAAGGTGGACCGACGATATAACACTGGTCGGAAGAAGCCGGAGGCAGATGGATAGATTTTTACATTTTGGAGTTAATTTAGAATAGTGTTTATCTATTAACAACTACTTGTAATGTAATTGTAAATTGCCTTTAACATCGGCGTGGCCGCAAGTGCTCATCATCATTTAAACGTGATTCGCACGTATAATCCTCAGTATTTCTAATCCAACAAATTAATATAGGACATGAAAGTGACAGTGATTTAGCGTTAATTACTGAGATTAATCACTGAGTTTACTATTACTAATAAATGGGCATCCTTGATAGGAATTGTGGCTTATAATTGTCAGACATTGATAGCTACCTTTATGATTGATTATATTAATATT
The DNA here is from genome assembly GCA_905333125.1 of Pheosia tremula. Classification (NCBI taxonomy): domain Eukaryota; kingdom Metazoa; phylum Arthropoda; class Insecta; order Lepidoptera; family Notodontidae; genus Pheosia; species Pheosia tremula. The sequence goes on from HG995419.1 coordinate 3,479,357, forward strand.
AAATATCGTTTTCTTATATTTTCGCGAATACTACACATATTCGAACAAAAAATTTAAAAATATATTGTATTTCAATAAATATAATACATTGAAATAAAACAAATTTTTCGGATTTTATCGCGTTTATTTTCTGTTTTTACGTTCTCAACGTTTCGGCCGCGATAAAATCCGAAGAAATAGTTTAATTTCAATGTGCAGTATTCGTGTAAATATAAGAAATAAACATTAAATACTTCATATAATTGTTATAGCAAAGTTGGTAGAGCAGCACATATGTAGTTGCACCTCCGGGATTTCTAGATTACACGTGTAAATCTCATTTTAACTATGATTATCACATGCTAAACGGTGAAGGAAAACATCGCGAGAAAACCTGCTGTCGCAGATCCCCTGGAATGTATGTGAGTCCGCCTCATACCCCTCGCATTGAGGTGAGGCCCGTGCTCAACAGTGGGCCTTTAAAAGGGCAATATAATTATTATAAATATATTCCTAAATTATGTGTGGAAGTCGTTGGGGGAGGCCTATGTCCAGCAGTGGACGTCTATCAGTTGATAGATAGATATTCCTAAAACGATTTGTGTGTAACTTTAATGGCAAAGTGAAAAAGTGAATTAATTTCTTAATATTAATATCTGTTGTGGTGTCTGAGGTTTTATATTATTTAAATTACAAGTTGTATACTATTATGTAAAGCTAGTTAAATATTTTAATATCGTCCATAAACTTACAATTAATTTTGACACGCTTATTTGTATTGATAGTGATTACACATAAAATAACTCAATTAACCTGTTATTTTTTTTATAATTATTTATTAAGTGAATATATAATTATTTCATATACATAACATAGCAATAAATCATACCTAGTTAAGTACAGCCATGATTAGCTTCCGAGGGCATTATTTTTTGTTACATAATAAAAAATGTTTAACTGTACCTATAATTAATTCGAATCGCCTCCGGCATTTGTCAAATTAAACTAATATTCGTCATCACAACACCTATCATAAATTTGAAACTTCTTTTTTTTGAGTTGGCTATCGGCTACAAAATAGTACCATTTTTGTCAGTGTCAAGTAAAATATTTCATCGTATTTTGAAATAATGTAAGTACCTCTAATAATGTTCGCGATTATGATGTTGATGAAATGAGTAAAGTAATATCAGTAAAGCTTGTTAATACTTAACTAGACATCTTGGGTGAACTCGAAAAGTCAAGCTATAATGTTTTATTAGAAACACAAATTTCAGAAAATAAAACAAAATTTACAACTTCAATGTTAAACTTCCCGCCAAAAAGTCAAATTGTAAACTTATTGATATCTATGATTCGCACAGATCATACTGGTTTGCTATGATAAGTTAATTTATATTTAAGACATCACGTGACCGGTCTATTATAAAAAAAATACTTCTAGCTCTACCTACGATAAAATTAAACTTATTATTGAATAATGAATAAATTTTGATAAGAGTTAAGTCATCTCAAATGATAGTTCCAGTAGTAATTTATTATTGTCAAGCTATTCAACAATTTTTTTTATATTTCAGATTACATCATTCATCAGTTTCCAGAATGTTCTCGTGAATAAAGACTGGATTGCGGGCTATCTAGTAAGTTCAAATCTGATAAATATTTCCTATGATGTTCTCGGTGTCTCAATATATATTTGAGGATATAGTTCGATTTTCAAACTTGTGATAATTGACCTCATAATCTCATAACGGTGCAGCCACACCTGCGGATTGGTGCACTAATTAGTGCCTTAAAGTGCCAAGTTGGTAGTGCGCTTGCCTCAGTTACGAAGATCGCTGGTTCAAACCCCGGCTCGAATCTCTGGGATTTCTGGATTTCATGTGCGAATCTCGTTTTCTAAACGGTGAAGGAAAACATCGTGAAGAAACCTGCATGTCTGAGAGAATCTCTCGAAAGACGTGTGAAGTCCGCCACGAACTCGCGCTGGGCCAGCGTGGTGGACTATGGCCTAATCCCCCTCGCATTGAGGGGAGGCCCGTTCCCAACAGTGGAACATTAAAAGGGCTGGTATTATTATATATTTTATCACACATTGTGTAATATTAACCTTTGGCCGAAAAACGTGAGATGTTTTGTAGCGCGACTACTTCAACCGTACCACAAGCTACGCAGATGGCATTACAGACGTAATCAGAACAATAGACAAGTGACGTCACAATCCTGAATCGCGCTATCAGAGTTTTCGGTGCAAGTAACATATATACAAGATCCCGACAATAACCGTCGGGGCATAGCGGCCGCCCCGCCAGGCATACCGACCGCCTGGCTGGAAGATCTTCCCTTTTCCGCTAAAGTTTTTTTATGTTTTTAGATGTTTACGAAGATTTTCGTAATAACTTCGTAAAAATGTTTTCAAACCACCACCATGACCATGGTTGCCAAAATGTAACGTAATAACAAAAAAAACACGATAAAATTAGTTTTGTTTCAATGTGTAGTACTCGCGTAAATATAAGAAATCAATATAAGTAATGTTCTATGATCAAATTTTTCTATTCACCCACGCACTTAACATATTTTGTTCATTTCGTTTTATTCATATCTCATTTCACTTAAATATGCAAAGGGATTTCATAGCAAGTTTAAGTAGCGAACACTCAAACCTCAACCTCTTTAATTTCAGTCAATCTCCATTCAGCAATTGGACTCGCTCATATTATATACGACTGAATAGCGTCATGCATTTGAGTTCAATGTCCCCTAAAATAATCATCACATTTGCGTTCTAAGCTTTGAAATATTGTTTTTTTATACGAAATAATTTACTTATTCTAGTTTTTTTTATTCTGTGGTCGGTTCTTCTGCTTTAGTGACAAAACCACCGAGATTGTGACAGCTATAGACACATCACATTTATTAAAGGGACTGACGGACACGCCATTTTCATATCATCATGTCACATCCATTATTTTATTTATAATGTGTATTTATTGAATGTGTTATCGCTATTAATTACTTGACATTGGCAAAATACCCGTTAAGTTGTGGATGAGGCCATATTCATATCCATTTTATTTCATCGCATCGCATTTCGCAAAGAAAGAAGAAGAAGAAAGGGACTGACTGGTTCAAGGAATCGTAAAATTCATGGTTCAAAAATATTTTTTCAGGCCACAAAGTTCATTCGCAAACATCCATCAATCAGCATCGAAAAAGAATAGTTATGACGTAAACAAAGAGCTAGGTGCCAATCTATAAACAGTTATTAATTACTACGCCCGGTTCCTTGTCAGTTTTATTTTCGTGTACCATTTGTAATGCTATTATTTTAGACATCGTACTAGGTACAGAGGAAAATAGCAATTGTAAGGCTTGTTTCACAATGTGCTGCTGAACTCTATACTTTATGATATTTTTGTTCGTACTTCTCTGTATACAGTGTCATTAAAAAGGACATATGGACCTTTAAACTTGCGTTTTTTTAGCGCATTTGTTATTATTGTGTGAAGCCAAAATTTTTATGTCAAAGAAAAAAGAAACAAAATCGTATTTTTTTTTAAATCGTAAATCTAAAGAAGCGCACGTTTAAAATTTGGAATACCCTTTCTTAATGACGCTGTACGTATATTAGTCATTTTAGATACTGATGTTTGTGTTGAGTCAGGAAATGGTCCTTGTAATGTATCTTACAAGAACGATAGTGCTTTAGCCCCTCATGCTGTCTCAGTATTGGCTGACGAAATTAGCATGACTTCGAAAACTGGATAACATCTACAGAAAATGCAATTTTCATGACAATGTTCGCATTCTTTGCATTTAAGTTACTGACTTTTCACTGAGAATTTCTTGTTATAGAGTACAGTGTCGTAGAAAAAAAAACGTTGAATCAAAAACCAGTGCAGAGAATAGAACAGAATGATGGAGAGATTTATTATGTTTGTGCAGCTAAGAATATCGAAGTATCGTGTTTTAAGATGCGTTCGTAAAATTTCGCATTCCGTCTATAACAATCGAGTGTCTAATTTTATTTTTCATTCATAAAACAGCTCGTAGACATCCGCTGTTTCGTTGTGCATTTGTTTTTCTTACATAATGTATTTTATAACCAAGCAGTGTTGCGTAAACCACTCATAACATCTTTTGTGTAAACAAACCAAAAATAAGTGCTGTAATCGTCACTAATATTTTTTCTACTAACATCGTTTTGAGGTGATTATTCACCTAGAAAGGAACATTCCTACACGTTGAAAAATAAAATATCTACTCCCTTATTTTTACTTAAACATGTGTGAAACAATAAAAAGTAAAGTACTCAAACAAACCTACCCGGTTCTCGAAGGCAGTGCTAAACCCGAACTGTACCAGCGTGGTCGACTAAGGCTCTACTCCCCGTCATATTGAGGGGAGGCCCATATCCAGCAGTTAAGGGCTAAGTTATAATTATAATTTTCAAATACACAACTCTTGTAACGCCGATGTTTACACTAAAGTCGTAGTAGTATCGCATAATATCCTTATGTCTTCGTAATCAGTAGCCTATAATAAGTTAAATACTTTGTAAGTGCCCTCGTAGGCTTATACAAAAAATATATTTGACTTTGATAGCGCTTCCCACCAATTGGTAAGCGAAGCGTAAACAGAGTCCTACAGTTTCAGGCGTTCATTTAGTTTCGTATAAGTTGCGCTAAACTTCGGAACTTGTCTACCCTGTTAAGGTGCTGACAACATATTTTCATCTATCGTCTATACTAATGTTATAAACACGTATCGTTTGTTAGTTTGTGAGTATGAATGTAGGCGGTAATCTCCAGATGTACTGAACCGATTCTGAAAATTCAGTCACTTAAATAGGAAGCCACATTATCCTGGAGTGCTTTAGGCTATGTTTTATAGAGATACCGCGGGCGGAGCCTCGAGTAGGAGCTAGTGTATAAAAGTATAAGTCCTAGTGTGTAGTCCATAAAAGTGTGTGTGTGTGTGTTTGTGTAGTGTGTAAAAGTGCAAACATTTTCAGTGGCTTTGTAAAGCAGTTACTCTCTTCCCTCTAATATGGTTGAGGATCGCGATGGCTGGTCCAGATGTCATGTTCTGTACGGCTGGTTTCGGGGATTTATCTGCCCATTCTCCTCTCATTGCTGTGGATTGGTAACTGAAGACAAATATTGGTGATTGATGGTGCCGTTTTTTATATAAAAATCTTAATAATTGTGATGACTCTTTGATGTCAGTAGTATGGCCATACGCTTAGTGTATTTGTCTAGCGAAAGCTATTTACCTATTTATTATTTTCAATTTATTTGCTTATCATCTTAGCATAAAGAAAGCAATGTATATATTGTCAGCGCCTTAATAAAGTATTTTGACCGAAATGGAAGTTGTTAGGGTCCGATGGCGATATCCCATGGGTCGTTGGAGACTTATATTTTATTTGTATGGTAAACTATTACAGGAAAGTTTGTTGGGCAAGGGTAGAAAGGGTTACTGGAACTTTCCAATGGTTGTACAAGAAGTTTATCTGTACTTAAGTTTAAATTTATTGAATTGATATTACTGAATCAATCTAATTGGTGATCTTTGGGCACTCTATGCATGTGTATGACAATTTTTAGGTGGAAATATTGTGTTATTTTCCAAAATTTGTGTGCTAATAAACGTGTACAAAAACCAAGGAATTTAAATTAAAAAAAAATGTGCGCGTTATATCTTAAAAATGAGAATAAATTGACCAAAGCAAGCGAATGATTCACTCAAGGTATAGTCTAATTAGTAGTTGCTCGAGTTCGCATCTCCGTGCCCGAGCCATGTAATGAGTAATCGCGTAAAGCTAACAAGGACGCCTCCTGTACAAGCCACTGGTGGCATTATTTTTGACCGAAACCATCATTCGCCCGTTGATTTTTTAAAAGGAATAAAACAAACGTCGTCTTTCTTAAATATACAGCTATAGGCTGACAGCGAAACCAAAAATTAATGATAGCTTTCGGGCGAGACAGCCTCTCGCTTAGTCGGTACACGGCTATTTATTTAGTTGGGACACTTTTAGTTTTCAAACATGACAGTTTGGCAGATTAGGAACGATTGACATTTGACTATTTTCCTCATTTGGCATAATCTACATTACAATTCCCAAAATGTTTACACAGAAAAGTAAACACAAAATTTTCCTACAGACACAGTAACCTTGGCAATTAAACATAGGAAGGTCGACCAAGCAGTTGGATTACTGAGCCATTTTTTTTTATTCTACGTTTTGTTTCGTACCGATGCGATGTACAAAAAAAGGTAGAATAATAAAAAAACTTTTTAAATTCCCGGTTTTAGAGTTTTTACGATTCGCATCGTAGCCAGGAATTATTGAGGGATTTTGATTAGCTGTATTAAAGGTCTTATATAAAAAATGTTTATGTGCTCCTAAGAATTGCTACTGTATATTATGTTTTGTCATAAACAGAAGGATCGTTAAGTTTTATTAATTTATGCTCCGTCTATTTTATACTGATTAATTAAATTGTGTCTTTTTTGTGTGTATTACAGACCTTTTTATAGCGTTTTCAATTTAGACGGTTGGAGCCGGACTCCAGTAGTCCGACTGTAACTCACACAACTGTTATATTCACCCCTAAAGCAGTTTTGTTTATTACTATTTTGTTTGTGTTGAGTAATTTTGTATTAATAACACTTATTTTAATTATATTAATAAGTAAGTACCTACCTATATTAAAAATATAATGGGTACCTACTAAACTATTATATTTTTTCCTAATAATTTAACAACACAGACCCTGAACGCCGCCATGTCTTAGTCCATGGCCATATTTATTAAATTTAATAATGATATTGTGAGTTTTTTAACAAACAGTTTTAAGTTTTTATCACCGCGGTATTTTACCAATTCAAATGTGATCTGACTTATTTTATCGTCTGCTCTTATAACATCATTTTTTTTAATCGTTATCGGTTTTCAATACGTTTTCATAAAACTGAAATAAAAGTATGAAACAATAAACCCATATGACGTGATTTAAGCTAATAACATTAAATCGTCGGAATGTTATCCGTTACAACATTTTTAACAAAAATATTGGCGATCGCGAAAACGCAGCGCATATTTCAAAGGGTTACCCTTTATTCTGTAGGGGAGCTGGTTTCATGAATGCCATCAGTCGGTGTTATAACCAGCCGTGGTGCGGACGAATGGCAATAAGCTTTATACCGTGTGTTTTTTTTTGCGGAATAAAAATACACCTTTTCTGATTAGCACTTCCTCGTTGCGTTATTTTAATGTTTTGTTTTTATTTGTTAAGTAACTCTCGGACTTTGGCTAACACAAATACTAGTTGGTACCTTATATTTTTAACTGTTGCTCCGTAGCGATTTTAATAAGCACTTATCAACTTATATGAATCGTAAGTAAGTAGTTCATTTAAAGAAATAATTGACTGTTTATAATTCGCTTTAGTTGTGTTCGAACTGATGGCGTCTTTAGAAATACTTTTGGTGAAAAATAGAGAACTTGCATGCTTTGATTATATAATAATAATAATAATGCCAGCCCTTTTAACGTCCCACTGCTGGGCACAAGCCACCCATCAATGCGAGGCGGGATTAGGCCATAGTCCACCACGCTGGCCCAGTGCAGGTTGGCGGACTTCACACATCTTTCGAGGGTTTTCTCAGACATGCAGGTTTTCTTACGATGTTTTACATCACCGTTTAGCAAGTGATAATCATGGTTGAAAATGAGATTCGCACATGAAATCCAGAAATCCCAGATGTGTGAGCCGGGGTTTGAACCTCGGTCCTCGTTACCGAGGCAAGCGTTCTATCAACTTGCCTATCACTGCCTTTATTTATTATATATGAGATGATATGAGATGATATAATATGAATAACTGTATGCCAATTTTATTTACATACTTACTGCTAGTAATCGAGTTTATTATATAAAAAAACTTAAGTTGTTTCACAAGTACTGCTTTGTTCATACTCCAATTGACCAAACGTTAACTAGGTAATATAAGATAAATAATCGTTCTGAAAACGTTTTCAGTTCTAAATTAAATTCTTTCAGCTGAAATAGATTGAGGTAGTTAAATAGCATTTTGTACAGAGAAAGAACGTTCAGAATAATTTATAAACTTTATTAAAAAAATACAAATGGGTAGTATCATCACGGCTACATAATATGAAGGGTGGACAGAGTACTTTGGTACATCCACTAAAATAGGCCATAGGTCATAGACTATGGCCTAATCCCCCTCACATTGAGGGGAGGCCCGTGCCCAAAAGTGGGACATTAAAAAGGACTGGTATCATTATTATCAACTAAATTGTATTCTTAAAATATATCCTTTTTTATGCAATATCTTATGGTAATATTTTTAATGAATCTCAAAATTAAGATGAATTTATTAAAAAAAATATTTTGACGCCAAATATGTACTTTTAAATTTCTCGGCTAATGGAATCAAATTTGCGAGAACCTCAACGTGCAACGCTATAAAATTGCGGCAAAGCATCCTATGTCTTAACTGGTTTAATATAAAGCACAAGGTATATTGGACTTCAAAATTATTTGCCCGCTTATTGGATGGCTGAAGGCGGGGTAAGTGTCATTGACCTTTAGTATGAAATGAATTTTTCGCTAAATAATGGAAATTTACATCGGACCATTTTTCATGAGCTAAGCTGCACTGCACTGGGAATACATTGTTTAAGCATTTGATTGGTAATTTATTTTTAAATTTCACTCATCAGCAAAGGCCAGTAATGTATTTTTTTTATGTATTCAGCAATAGGTAACCTATTTAAAACTAACAAAACAAAAATGTTGTTAACTGATTTAAATTTGAAAATAGAATCGTCGTAGTTACGAAACTAAATTAATTATCTATCTGTCGTGACTGTCACAATGGTGTTGCGCGGCATATTTATTTAAAAAAAGAACTGGAAAAGTTTCCAGCAAGTTGCCAACATTAATAGGTTGGCCAACTATTTTAGTAAGTAGATGAAGGCCAAACTTTGAGTGCGGTTTTCGTGTTACATTGTCATAAGACATTATTTACATGTAACATTTAACGCATCAATTTCATCAATCTTTTATACAGAGTGTAAATTTATTTTTTAAATCTGCATATCTAAATTCTGACTACAAATGCACTTAGGAAGCGCTGGTTCAAGGCTTAGATTACCCTTCTGAATCAGGCTGTATAAATAAAAAAATACTGTTCATTTGTGAGCGCATTGCTTGAGAACTGCTGAACCGATTAGGCATTTTTTTAAACATTTGTAATAGTCCGAACATAATTTCCGAACATTTTTTTTAATAAGTTCACCGAATATTTAGGAATTTCCAAAGAATTTGAAAATGCTTTTTTCTATGGAAATCTGGACAGTACAACGTCTGTCGAGTTAAGTGATTAATAAAACTGCATGCAATGTATCAAGATTTAGTCACTTTAACATACAATCCCAACTAACTAGTAAAACTATTATAAACTTTTAAGTAAAAATATAGCTAGCATTCGAAAGTAATAAATTTTTGTAAATTTCAAATACCCCGTATTTTATTTTATAAACAAAATCTTTGGTTAAATTATGGGACAAATAAGCAGCAAGGCAAAAAATATAAAAAAAGTAGAAAAAACCATGAAGATTTATCGAACGCTACTTTTTTAAAAACACACACTCATGTTGACCACTCCCACATTATTCCATGTTCGAATTCGTTATACATTCGCGCGGAATGAACACGGATATAGATACACAATGGTTTTATGAGGTTAAATCACGGAAATATTCAGCACAGCGCGAAATATTATTTATAGCATACCTACATGCCGTATCTGCGTGACTTATAGCATTTCCACAAGGCTTGTGTGCGTGACACCGATGTGCTTGTGGCGTTAACGCCTGGATGGGTGACCAACAGTAACATTAGCAGCTATGCGCTTTAGCTGGAGGTCTCAGCTATTACAGCCATGTTGGAGGCGTTCTGGTGGCCTGAAATATCCTTCATCAGAGATATCTATACTTGCATATTTTTTTTTATTACGATATAGGCAACTATTTGATCCCGATCTCACTGATGGCAAGTGACGATGAGATCTACGATGTAGCATACTTGCCAAGAAGGTACCCGTTCACTCTCGACTTGAAAACACCCAGATTATAGTAAAACAAATATATAAAACAATTTTAATATAAAGCTTATATAAAATAACGTACTGGAACGTAGGCCAGAAAAACACTTATGTATAATCAGAAGTTACCACTGGTCTGGAATGTTGGCTCACTCTTTTTTTTTTTCTCGATCTACTGCCGCCTTCTTACCTAGGCAAGTATGCTCCATCGTAGATCTCATCGTCACTTACCATCAGGTGAGATCGAGATCAAATACTTGCCTATAATGTATAAAAAAAAAAAAAAAAAAAAAAGTACATTCAAAATCAACTCCATGTAAGCAGCGGCGCTATAGCCACCATATAACTACTTAACACCTCGCGCTCCTAGAATCCTCATTTCAATAGATCCATAGAGTTCGTAAGCGTTGTTCAGTTGTCTTAACTTTTAATGGCGAAGGAACCACGGAGCTTCATTTATTATTCAAACTCTATTGAGTCTAGCGATCGTGGGGAAGTAGAGAACAGGATATAAGAGTTTAGTTGACTTACCACTCGACTTACCAGACTGACTATATTATTTCCTTAATAGGCCACGATTTAGATAGATATTACATATATCTAATGTATAAGTATATGAGTATGGCTTACCTGTGGTAATTGTTGTGATAAAGCATAACCTTTTTCTGTAATAAATTTCATAAAAATCAGTCTCATTATGCTATCAAACTGAACTGACACCCTATCATATAAAAACACACTAAATAATGTATCATAATAATATAAATAAATATCGTCTCACGAACACACCAACTATACGGCCCCACACTAAACAACGCTTGTATTATGGGTACCGTACAATGAACTGGGAGCGAACCCAGTATATATAGCTTATATAGATATTAAACATCCATGACTCGGGTGCAAACCTTCGTGTTCATCACACAAAGCTTGTCCCCACCAGGATTCGAACCTAATACCCTCGGCACAGAAAGCTGGGTCACTACCAACTGCGCTAATCAGGCCGTCTTAATATATTATGTAAACATAAACAATGTTGTAAATCAACTAATACAAATAGTTTCGAAACATCGGTAATACCGCAAATAAACTTCAACTGAGCATACTCAAACTTGGTTTATGCAACATACCGATGTCTGAATTAGTACCAATTTATACTTGATTCTACTTTGTAAATAGTTTCAGTATCTCTTGTTGAAGTGAACATAGAATTGGACGCTTTAAATTATTAATTAAATATTGGAGATTAACTAGAAGCTTAATCATTGCAAGTCCTAGATGGAAATGGAATACTGATGACCTATTTGAATAGGGTATTTGACTTTGATAAAATTTGTGAGAACTGGATGGTGCTCTTTCTCCGTCTCACACGTGTTGTGTTATGGCGGTGACGTAATAACGTGTGTAGCTCTGTCCTGTAGGGTAAGCCGTACATCAAGTGCGAGATTATTCCTCAACTAACCGTATACGTTATAGTCAATCGTGTTTAGACATATTATATGGAGAATTTAAAGTTTTGAATACCGTCCGCTAGTAGAGTGGAGACGCTTTCCAATTCTCCATTCAAGATGTCTAAATACTGTACGTATACGGTTAGCTCGCTTTTGACGTGCAGGAACGTCTAATGTAATCGTAACTTAATCGAAAAAACGTCTCGTACAAAGGATCGTGCTGTTTTTGTTTATTTCAGATCGGTATCTTTAAACGTCTGTGTTATTATCGATGTAAAAATGGTTTCACTATTAGGTAGTAATCGTAAAACTTACATTATAATATTATGTAGTCAAAATAACGGTTAACCGTTAAATAAAGATGTTCGTTATATGAATTAATCCACAAATACAATCAGTCTGTCGATAAGATAGTTTCCTATCAGACTTCAATCCGTTTGTTTCGCTTCTGTTTGATGCGATAGCGCGGGCATTTTGTCAGTTTGCCACCTGAAATTACTATCGTCACAGATATACAGACCTATTGATATTATAGAGTAGTTCTTGTTGTTCCCATTAAGGCGCCGGTCCATTGCTAAATTTTATTTACGTGGGTTCGTTTGTCAGGCTGCGTGTGTCTACGTTTCCAGCACATGATCCACGGGTGTGTACGGGTGTAGCACGGTTTCCCGTCCCGTCCCAACTCCCGCTAACACTACGAAGCTACGCCTTCGTGTGCCGCTAGTCTATCGTGCGCTACGTTGAGCTACGCGAGCGGTATAACCGCAGGCTACGCGTGTTTCAATCACGTCACTGAGCACGCATTCGTGTGCAGCGTGTTTAAAATCAAAGTCAATGTCAAATCATTTATTTCATATAGGCCTACGGGGGCACTTACAAATTATCATTTAAATATTTTTTTTCTTAACTCTACAACCGGATCGGAACGCGACTTTGTTTTTTTTTGCGACGAGCACGATTGCTTGTTCCCAAGTCATGGATGTTTGATATCTATAAAAGTATTATATATTGTATTCGCCCTCATTCAATTGTACGGTACCTACCCATAAAACAAGCGTTGCTTGGTTTGGGACCGTTCTGTTGGTGTCCGTCTGGCCATTTTATTATTACGTATACCTCCACACGGGCTTATATCCGGACTTTTGGAAGGCTTGCGCGGGAACATACGTCGAGGCCCTTTTAAAGAATGTTAATGTTATGTTAGACAGTTTATTATTATAGAAATTGCTGGGTCAATTTCTATAATAATAAACTGTGTCTTGAAACCTGAAATCACTCAGTGTAGTGAACCTATGCTCGATCAACTAGCCCATCGTCAATTTTCTTAGCTGTATCAGCCAAGTATTTTTTTTTCCTCAAAGTGAAAAAAGTCAGCCTTGTAATATCAGCGTGAAATTACCAGACCCACGTGTGTAGGTATCGCTTATCTACGTATCACCGTGACATGATATCACCAATACAGCAATAACGCGAGGGCGGCTACCGTATGCGTTCGATTAAGCTGATAGCGGTTCAAGTATCACTTATCAATTAATCCTACTAACACCATGGTAATTCATAATTTAAGGTTTGAAGTATTGGGGACCAATGCTGATGATATGGGATGGATAATGTTTGCAGTCGGTCTCGACAGTGCTGTTAATAATATCCCACACAGGTGTAATATACAAAAAGAGAAAAAATACATACTTTCCTAACTTAAGATTTCACTTAATTTAAGTCGGTTTTTTTTGTTCTCACGACTTATAAACTTAATTGATAAAAATTCAAATCTGGCTCGAATAGGGCTCCGAAAGCGTTCAAAAATATATTTTGGCTAATATATGTATATGTAAACCTATGGGGAAAGAGGACCCACCACTGACCCTCGGCTTGTCAACTTCTTCGATTATAAACCAAACAAGTTTGATCGATAATAAAAGAAGCCAACAACACCCGAACTCCTCTAAGATGTCAATCGAGAAACTATCTATCACGAGTGACGGGACCTCAAATAAAATGCAATTCTCCGCGACACTAAGCGAATCTATAAAGTATTCGACACGTGTTTCGCCTCTAAACGAGGCATCCTCAGGACCGCTGGGCTACGAATGAGCCTAACTTGTTTGGTTTATAATCGAAGAAGTTGACAAGCCGAGGGTCAGTGGTGGGTCCTCTTTCCCCATAGGTTAACAATGGATTTCCGCCAAGTATCGCCTAGTTCTATCAATTATATATGTATATGTAGTTAAAATAAATGTGCTCATTAATAAAATATAGTATATGGTACTACATTAGTGCATTTATTATTCCCACAGAAACTTGATTATCTCACATTCGCTTTGATCTTTCATTGAGTACCTACGGTGCCTTTACTCATGATACCTGTAATCCTCAATTAAAAGTATATCTCCTGAGTACTTAACTGTTTAACATTATATATTATTCACTTTAACATGCTAAGTTTACGTACCTTCCATCCTTTGCTTATATTTATTCTTAAGGCAGTATCTCACTATTTGAGCCTGAGGATCTTCTAGAAATTTTATTAAAACTTCACTTCACATCTTACTTTTAGGTGATAATAGTGTTCAGGCTAATATAGAAATATTTCTGAATTAATTGACGCGTCTAATGACCGTTCGACGAATCGGAAATTTACTGAAGCCAATGCCTTTTAGTCGCTTCGGACTACAAATATATTTTTATTCGGAGGCTTCAGAAAATAGGTAATATATAAATTGACAACCTAGTTGACAGCCAATCAGTGTTCACTTCAGAAGCTATAGCTATACATAAGTAAGTCTGATCGAGATGATCCATAAAACCAGTGACAAAATGGTAGCACAATAGCTATTAGCTAAAGAAATACGCCTAACTTTTTATTTATATAAATTGCTTGCGGTTAGAGATGCGCAAACTACATATTTTGACTGATTAAACATTTATAAATCTTTTCACTCAAAAGATTTAAATCACTCTTGTAAATCTTTAAATCTTTGAATTCCGACGCACAAGTAATTCATACGACACATCGTAAATGATTCGATTTCCTGTTAAAAAAAACAACATTGCACTTAATTATAAGGCGCAGAATAGTTTTCTCTGCATTCTACATTATCCGACGACGACGATTCTACACATTCTCTATCTCTTTCTGAATCATAAAACCGGCCTATAGTCTTCTCACTCCACATCGTAATGGTCTCAACTGAACCAATTTGAATTGATTTAAAGATGTGTAAAGATTTAAAGATGTGTTTTTGAAGTGATTTAAAGATGTATTCCAAAAACTTCTGATTTAGTGATGCATTCACTATTATTGAAAGATGTAAATATTTTTTTCTAATCACTCAGGAGTTACACATCTCTACTTGCGGTATTATGAGCGCTACTTACTGCATAATAGCTACATAATACGATTATATAGCGAGTTTCAATATTGGTTTGAAAGCAGTATAATGTGTACAACAAAAACAAGGTCAGATGTAAAAAGGAAACGCTTCCACACACATCGCAGGCGGAAACGGAATCATGCAATCGGTTACAGCTTGATTGTTGTTGTATTGTTGGCCCGTGCCGTGTTTGAGTTGGCTTTGGGATGTTTCACAATGAAAACATATTTGTAGCACCAATCAAAATTAGTATGGACTTTTTGACGCTTGTGTTTCAAAGACGTGTAATGTCTGTGCACGGGCATTGCGCCAGCGCATGGTGGTCAATGGCCAAACTCCCCCCTCCACCATCCTTCAATGAGGGGGAGGTGTATGTATGGTATAATATTGGTATATTTGTTCCCCGTTGACTACAATCTGGGTGTTTTCAAGTCGAGAGTGAACAGGTACCTTCTAGGCAAGTATGCTCTATTGTAGATCTCATCGTCACTTACCATCAGGTGAGATCGAGATCAAATACTTGCCTATAACGTATTTTTTTTTTAATGGATATACTCGCCCCATGTTCATTGGGACTATATATCATTGAGTATTTGGATATGGACTGCACTACACTTCTATTTACCCCTTTGGGATATAGTCGTGATGGTGTTTATCGAAAATATGTTCAAACATAGTATATTATAGTGAGTTTTGAACAACCATAGTATAATTTATGTATACAATAAATCAAATATACTAGCAAGAAATCGTTTCAGAAAAAATGATGCATAATTATGACAAACTATGCACTACTCAACTAGCTCAGAATCAAATGTATGAGACAATTAATTTCTTGGTACTCTATGAAAAATTAAAACAAATCTATCCCACGAGAACCGTACATTTTACCGGGACAAAAAGTAGCCTATGTGCTATTCCAGACTATAATCTATGTCTGTGCCAAATTTCATCCAGATCCGTTCAGCCATTCTGGCGTGATTGAGTAACAAACATCCATCCATCCAAACTTTCACATTTATAGTATTAGTGGGAATCTATTCAAGGATCTTAAGGTTACCTACAATTAATATATTGTACTAAAATATACTAAAAAATCAAAAGGCCAATATAAACACGCAAATGCTGACTCAGATGAAAATGAAAGGGTATGAAAGAGGAAATATAAAATCATACGTAAAAGAGAGCCATCAAAAAAGTTGGTAGTGACAATAAATCCTGAAGAATGGCGATTGTGCACTGCATACAATGAAACTCGAGATTATTTTGGACAAAACAAAAAAAAGTTGGGAGAAACGATAAATTAGGAGTGGGTAGAGAAAGTTTGAATAGAGATACTTGGAAAACAAACAGGAATTATTTAGATGTAGATGCAAGGGTGAACTACAAAGAGAAGCTTACAACGGACAACTTGTATAAAAAGTAGACAAAATGTACCGAGAGGTTTTTTTATAAAACCAATGCGCATTTGATTAAAATTTAGATACGTCCTTGAGTTACCAGTAGAAAAAATACAAATAAAGAAAATAAAATAAATGAACCCAAAGGAATATTTATTGAAAAAAATACCTTACTAACTCATAGTCTTTGATATAGACATTCTGGCGGAAAATGTGTTGCTTTTATTGAATTTTGTATAATATTGCGTAATTATAAACATGCAAGGTGCAGACATTTCGAATAAAGCTTCACTGAGAAAGGATTTACAACGATCAAGAAAATTTACTCTATAAAACAAAACTACTTTTATTTTGTAGCCAATTGCCAACATAAAAAAGAAGAATGTTAGTTTTGGATATTCTTTGAAATTTGGAGCATCTTTTATGTCCAAGTAAAATTTTCCATCGAGACATTACACTTATCTTACCAAAATTTCTCACCGAGCTTACATTCCATTATTAAATAATACCAAGAAAACGAAATTAAATTTCATCCTTGACCTGTACTCATCCATGCTTCCGTGCCCGGGTGTGAAAGCAATTTCAAGTTTTTATCGGCTCTCCCGTTGTTTAGAATGTTTGCTATACAATTTCATATCTTATTCACCTCTCCTTAAGTTATAAAGTACCTAGCTGTCATATGTTTTATGGCATTTATCGACCTCATGATAAAGGATCCTACTAAATAGTGTGTCTTACTTGTCATTGTATTTTGTGTTGCCAAAAGAAATTTGTAAAATCTTCTTTTTTGTCGTATGGGTCTTGTCAGAACAGTCGTGGTCTTCATGTGGAGTTGTCAGAGACAGATATCAGTTGCCCAACGATGTCTCGCTATTTGTCCTTATTAGTGTTTTTTTTTTCTGATGCATTCGATTCGAACCCGGGACAAACTTTGTGTGATTAATCTGAATGTTTGTATCCGAGTCGCGATTGGTTATTATCTCTATAAGTATTATATACTGAGTTTACCCTTAGTCCATTGAACGGTACCCATAATACAAGCGTTACTTAGTATGGGACCGTATAGTTAGTGTGTTCGTCTGGCGATATAATTTATTTATTTATTTAATTTACACGAAATAAAATTCACTGACTGTGTATAATAATTAATTGTATATACTACACAAAATCCTAGCTTTTAGAAATGTTCAAGAACATTAATGTTTAATTTTTCGTACTGACTCACCAAAACTACTTCAGTAGCAAACCAAAACCGTTGCTTCGCTGTACCTAAGGCCACATTTCTCCGTCGTGTTTAGTATCTATGCCTTGTGACGTCATTGACTACGGCAGCAAAGCTATTTACATTCGCGCCACTTCAGCAAATAATTTATTGAACGCTAAAGTGTTTGCGGACAGCTCAGTTGAATCACCGATTCGTGAGCTGATGTGAACTTAATTAATGAGAGCCATAAATTATGCGAACATAGCTAGGCAATGTTGGGTTCTTTGTAAGGAGTACATTATCGTGAGCAAGAACTACTAATGTAACCGTGACGTCATCAAGAAAGCATGCTGTCACTGTTATACTTATTTATAAAATCCATAGTGCGAGTAGACTACGTAAAAATATTGTACTAAAGCCAAGTGCGAGTTTTTCATGAACCAATCGATCACTTAATTTAAAAACTTTAAGAGCAGTACGTCAAGTGCGAGCTTATTCGTAAGCTAACCGTAAACTTTATATTATTCTACCGTATTTAGACATTTTGATGCACTTTGATTCGACAGCGATGATCACCGATAACACTACTTACCTACTTCTATATATATATCTATAAACCGAAAGACGTCCACTGCTGGACAGGCAGCCTACTACGCGTGTGATATTACCTACGAGGCCTTTAATTATATACTTACCTACATCTATTGGAGAACTCTTAGTAATAATCTAAAAAGCAAAATAAAATCGATCTCTAATTTTCATCGATAACCTTTGCTGTATTTATTTTACAGAAAAGGCTATCTGTAAAACCCAAACTGGGCGTGTATTTATACACAAACCTAACTTTTAATTATACAAACCATTTGAACAAAATCGTAATTAATAGTTCACACTTACATCAAACATGTAAACAGTTAAGGGTCAAAGGGCGCATAAATATTAATTAACCTAATTTTAATTTAGATCTACGGTGCTCGAAATTGCCTATACTAAGTTACGCCTGTAATTTATACCAGTTTAAAATAGCCAAAAATGTTTTATTGTTTCTTCCATTAATTAGTCGAAAGACGTCCACAGCTGAACCCTTTTATTATTAGCTAACTTACAAGAACAATTGGAGGTTCGAGGGTTCCGTCGATCGCGTTCCGATCCAGAAACCGCCAGAACCGGCTCTTTGTAAGTACGGCCCATAAGCATATAGACACTAATATTGACTATCAAATAAGTTGACTTCAAATTGGTTCACTTATTTAGGAGCTGGGAGCTAAACAAAGACGACAAATTATGACATATATATTCGTTGCTTGTTTGATTTAGAAGTGGTGCGTCTGAGCACAAAGCTGACCTTTTCAGCCCTGCATCAAGGCATTTCTATCTAGATCAAAGATCCCAGACAACAAACATCTGCGACAGGCAGTCAGATAAGCATTCTGTTGTGTTGATGATTTAGCCACGGAAAATAATAAAAACATAATCTCGCTTTGTTAATTGAAATGTCAAATCCAAAAAGTTTCGAAGAGAAACAGAGAATATGAAAATTTTGGACCCATTATGTTTTCAAACAGAAATTCTTTGCTAAAAGAATCGTATTCAGTTCACACTGATGGTTTTGCTTTGAAGTCGCATTAGTATTTCTTTTTAATTTCGTTATGTTTATTTCTTTTATATGGTATCCTTGTAAAGAAAGTGGGTACATATATGTAAGTGTATTTTATTGGATTATTATTAATATTGTCATGACCTACATCGTTCGTGTATCTAACTTGGCAAATGGATCGCACGTTTCAGGAGATTAATCTAACTAAATCAATACCAAACACCGGCATTATTTATGGAATCAAAGTGCGAAGGATTTACGTACCGTAACTATTGTTTTTTGTAAAAATCTATATCAAACAAGATGTAAGAAAATTTACGGACATTTTGGTGGGAAGTTGCCAATGGCGTTTTCTTTTTCAAAAAATGTGTTTGTTTGTTATATAATGTGTAATATTATTGGGATATTAACCATTGTGACTCGAGAGAATGAAATTGAAGAAATGAATTAAAATTTGACTTTTCAAGTTCTCCGAAGATGTCCGGTATATTTTTAGTAAAACATCCACAGCTATACTGATAGGGGATTTCAAATCATTTCATCGTCAGCATCATCGTCATACATCAACGGTATATATTTAACAGCATTGAAAATGTTTTACTCGAAACTGGCAAAAAATGGCACCATTTTGTAGCCAATTGGATACACAACAAAAAAAGAAAAAGAACAAGATGCATGCAACATGGCCTGCACCAATTATTGACGAGGTAACCAGAGCCAATGTCATAGTTCAAGGTATCTGTCAGCCAAATGCGGTCTATAAAACCATCGTTTTTATTCATTACCCAGTGCCCAGGGTCGCGCAAAAGTCCCAATTGCCCCGAATTGGATATAATCACTCGTAAATATGTATGGAGATAGATATCGTTGATAAACGCGAGTTATGATTTAAGACAATTCCTTTGAGAAGAAAATATAATGTACTAGTTGCTCCCGGCGGTGTTACCCGCGATAAAGAGTATGATAAATTAAAACATCTATCCCACGGGAACCATACATTTTACCGGGATTAAAAAGCTATGTGCTATTCCAGACTATAATCTATCTCTGTGCCAAATTTCATCCAGATCCGTTCAGCCGTTCTGGCGTGAAAGAGTAACAAACATTCATCCATCCATCCATCAAAACTTTCACATTTATAATATTAGTATAGATTTACACTAAAATGTCTTCTTCTTCTTTAGCCACCGATGGTTGAAACCATCTTGGTGTAGACTTCCTTCAGCGACTTCCACTTGTGTTTATATTGAGCGACCTTCGTCCAGTTCTTTGCGATCCTTTATCCAGTTCCTTTATCCTGTATAGTAATATGGAGGATTTAACAGTTTTACACTAATTTGTAATATTTGTTAAATTCTCCATGTAATATGGAGAATTTTATACAGAATGATTCAGAATAGGTAAACTAACCATTTGTCATCAAGCGCGCCATTGCAAGAGCTCAAGACACTAAGCACTTTCTGCGTAGATTGTATCGCAAATAATAAATAAATACGAGGGTACCCCAGTTCTAACTATGACACTACGACGCCTAACACCTCAGTCCTCCCGTGACTATGGTTGCTGTAAAGTAGCCGAAACATCGGGAACATAAAAACATATAGTAACGCGATAAAATCCATAAAATTATTTTTATTTCAATGCATTTGTAATCATAATGTGACTTGATAAGTGTTTTTTTTTAATAAATATGATACTGTGTTTGTCTGTGAGTGTATACGAGAGCGTGCAAAAATAGCGGTATAGACTTGGAGGATCCGATCCACATTCGAGGGAATCCGAAAACAAATGAATATTTCAATTACATACTATACCAGTCTGATCCCGCCTGCGAAGAGGCCTCGAGAATCCTGTTAAATGTACTCCTTTTTTCAAAGTCCCCAAAACCGATCCATCCTTATTAAAACCTTCGGACTTGAACACTTCTCGTAAAAACTTACTGCATAAAAAAACTAGCTTGGTCATGCTGATCCATCAATCACAATCTTGTGACACGAACGGCCGGTCCAGGCCAATGAGTTTGACCTGGATATTAGAGCATTACATGCTTGTAATATATAAAGTAGACTTTAGTGTTATTAGGTTGCCTCTACAAACGGCACAACGTGACACCTTATCTGTAGTGTTGATTCGAAAAGTCCCTATAAATTGTCATGTCAAGAGGTAAGTTGGCTAGTCATTGTCGTGGCAATGGGTAGGGACCCTACTATGTACTGCTCAAAAATATAAAAGATCATTTTAAAAAAGAGCAACCATGGAGTTTCTTGCTCGTTCGTCTCCATAGGAACCGCATTACGAATGTTACTTGCTCCGAAAACTCTTATAGCGCGATTCAGGATTGTGATGACAATTGTCCATTGTTCTGAATGCGTCTGCAGTGCCATCTGTGTAACTTGTGGTGCGATTGAAGTGGTCGCTACAATCGTAAAATAAAATATTGACCAAGAACCTCAAGCAGAGAGGGTGTGAGTTGAAATTTGTCCATACATTCGTACCGAGCTCTCCTCAATCTTATTTGAAGGCTTGAAAAGCTCTAGTGTCACATCTATTCACTTCGTTTAACTTTATGACTTGATTTTTGGAATCGACTGAGCCAGCTAAATCATCGAAAAAACTTTGTCGTCCATCGTCTGTCGCAAATTTTTATGAATTTGTTTTATAGTTTCTACCTCGTATGAGTTACGAGGGAACCCTTTATTGGTCGTCCCACTTTGCCCACTCTAGCGGACTAAATTCTGCTGTAAAATGATTTATGTTTCTTCAACGACATCCACATAAAAGGTGTATTTTGAGACCTAATTTGGACATTGTTAATCCTCCTGATGAGGACTTGGTTAGGACACGTCTGAGGTGAGGAGATGTAATAAAAGCACATAAAACGCATTTCCACGATCCGGATGGCACAGTTGGCAATGGCCTTGCTTTCTATGCCAAGGATTCTCCGTTCGATGGCATATGTGCAAACTTTGTTTGATGATCACGAATCCGATGATGATGAGAACCTTAGTCATTAGTACTGAGTACATAAGTGAGTTCATCGTAAGTTCATTGTATAACGACCATAAAACAAGCGTTGCTTTACTTGGGACCGTACAGTTGGAGTGTTCGCCTAGCGAAAAATCAAAACAAAAAAAAAGAACGGACCAGAAAAAATTAACATCTCTAAACCACGAAATGACGCACACTCGAGCTTCTATAAACTGCTAGTTAGCTGTTACTCCAATAATACCAAAAAATATGATAATATTATACGCCATACCCATCATAGTCTAATTATTGAACCAATATTTATTAAAAAAATTGCTAACGTACATTAGTTGTCTGTGGTCTATATAACTTTAAAAAGAATCCTATATTATCTTAAAGCAGCTATCTGGCTTTTCCCACCCTTAATAATAAAAGTACTTTCATTAATAAAGTCCAGCGCATTAATTATTTTCTTTATCGATCCTTGACGCAATAGCAGCGTTTATTAACATCGAAGGCCCATCGTTTGAGGCCAGTGCAAATAGGACCTAACGACGCATATCGAACGAATATTGAATACATATTTAATAGGCATCCTCTTCTATATTTATATATATGCTAAGGGCCTAATCTTGTAATATTTATTGGGGAAGAAAAGTACAAAAATAGATATAGATTATAAATTTTTCCAAAAAAATTAGTACATTGAAATAAAACGAATTTTACGGATTTTGTCGCGACAATTTTATACGAAACGTCACCGTCATAAGTCAGCGCGCGTGAGACAGACAAAGAAGAATGCGATACTGTCACCTTCTACTGCTTTTACCCAACTGAAATAAGAAATATCTTAAATTTGAAAAACTTTCAAAGATATTACATTAGTAATAATAGTATACAATTATGACGATTTAGTTCACAAAATGTCATAAAAATATTAGTATAATGATTGTTACGTAATATTTGAACTAAATTCATTGATAAATACACTTTTTTACGCCTAAAATATATCTTTGTTATACTGCCAATGTCATAGCGTTTTACTTTCAACACGCTGAGGTATAAAATTACTAGCAAACCGGCTCTTTATGAAGTTTCAATATTTTTTCTCGCTAGCAACGAGCTTTTAAAGAAAGGTAATTTTTTGTTTCGAACAAATTTTAAGGCGGCTTTGTGGCGGGAAATTGAAGAGTGAAGTTTTCAAGCTTGTATTTTTTTTTTTAAATGTGTGATTTTGAATTATAATTTACTAGCTGTCTCGGCAAACTTCGTACCGCCATAGATAGATCGGTAGAAAATTGACTTTGTTTGTTTATAACGTGCTCAAGTGTAGGAAATTTTCAAATTAATTAGTGAAATTTTAATTTTCAAGTTCTCTCAAGATTGCCGGTCGTTTTTTAGATTTGATTTGATAATGATTATCTTCATCGATATCATCATCATTATCGAGGATATATGGATTTGTGAAAAATACAACCGAGAGGCTCTTAAAGGCCAGTACCCAGGGCCGTAAAATAAAATATATTTTTGTGTTGAACTTTTATAAAAGTGATTTCCTGTTATAAAAAGACTAAACAATTCGGGCGCAAGATTAGATTTCCGTAAGGAACCAACTTTTAAAATTCTTTTTTTTGTTTTGAATAGTCGGGTTGAATGTCGTTTTTAGTCGTTTGGGGTGGATACCCTGATGGTCATTGCACCTACGTACAAATATTAGTTTATATACTGATATAATTAACGATTAGTGATTTATTATTAATAAGTATATGTTTTGCTACGACTTCTTATACACTTTTATATTCATTACTTAGAAACTTTTGTGTAACATGATTAACAAGTTCACAAGATCGCCAATGATATATCCCCGAATTTATACTTTTATCAATCATAATAGAAAAAAAAATTTACTTATTTGACATTGGACAAAAGTTTTCTATAAATTTTGGGGGAAATATATTAAAGGTCTATAAATAACAATAAAGCGCATTCGTCTTACAAATGCTTTATAATCCTATTATAAACGGATGCAATCCTTCATAAATGCGACTGATAAAGTTATGTGAACATGTAACTTGTAACCCTTTCTTCATCTAAGCTTTGACGTAAATGAGGGTGCTTGGGCTTAAAACTTGTGTGTAAGGCCTCAGCCTCGAATTTAGCGGGCAGCGTGCAGCATGCAGCGCGGCATCTTATGCGTAAAATCAAATGGACCGTTCTCGAAAACAGCGGCGCGGGGCGGCCAACGAGCTCCGCTCCCGCGCGCCGCGCGCCGCCCCGCTGCCCGCTAAATTCGAGGCTGAGGCCTTATACTTCCCTACATGAGGGAGTGACATCATCCCCGAGTTTAATAAATGTAGCGTCTCGTGAGGCGCAGGTGTTTGAAGCGACGTAAGCTTTCAAAATGCTAAGATTGTTAACATTGTGACGTCATATTTACCTATTAAACTTCATTTAATTAACAGTTGTATTGTATGTCCAGTAAATTAATATCAGTACACCAATACAAAAATAGTTGAGTAATTCAATCTTGTTAATTTAAATTTATTAATTATTCATTACATAACGTTTCCACGTTTAAAATAGTGATAGCCCAGTTGGTAGATCTTGGTTGGTAGAACGCAGGTTCAAAACCCGGCTCGCACCTCTGGGATTTCTGGATTTCATGTGCGAATTTCATTTTCAACCACGATTATCACTTGCTAAACGGTGAAGGAAAACATCGTGAGGAAACCTACATGTCTGAGAGAACCCCTCAAATCATATGTCAAGTCCGCCAACCCGCACTGGGCCAGCGTGGTGGACTATGGCCTACTGCCCCTCGCATTGAGGGGAGGCCCGTGCCGAGCAATGGGACATTAAAAAGGGCTGGTATTATTATATTATAACATAACGCTACTTACTTTCGCGCTGTGTCCATAATACTCCACGATTAAATATACAACGCTCCTTTTCATCATCGGTTTAATCAAACACTGATGAATCTGTTATGAGATCTTTATTTGACTTAATTAACTTGAAGAATCTGAATATAACAGCACATTTTATATAAAGCTACTGCTGCATACGTTATGAAAAAGCAATGAAGAGATTAGATAATTCATATTAACAGTGTTCACGATAGATGTCGCTAATCTAAAATTAGCGTGCGGTTTTAAGATGGTTTAGTATTTCACCTAGTCTCTAAAGCTCATAATGATAATAAACAATATATCAACAAAGCTCACATACCTTAGTGTATTATTATATAGTAAGCCTAGAGGTAGGACACCTTGGGATATATAAAGGCGTAGTATAAAGATCTAAAATCTCTTAATTCTAAGTAGCCTTTCGTAGCCCCTTTTCAATTAATTATTTATTCCAACAATCTGAATGCAACTAAGCGGGGTAAACTATAGAGCTAAAATTTGGGCATCCGCAGTATTGTTTTACCTAAAGGTGGGTATACACGATGAAACTCATTTATTAGACCAACAGTGTACATACTGCCAGAGGCAAACTGCTACGACACGAGTTGCAGATTTCGTACCATCTCGTTTCTGTGTCGCTTAGTGTTGAATGTCAGTGCCATAGTGTACACTCAGCAATAGTGTCTGAGTTTCAGTATCACCACATGTACTAAGCTGTGTCTGAGTGTCAAGTGTCAGTATCAGGCTTTAGAAGCATTAAGTCCAAGTTGCATAATATCTACATAATTTACAATAGCCCTGTGACATTTTATACATACGGAACTAATGTTTCCAATATCTAGGCAGCTTAATAATAATTATTAAGAACCAATATTAACTTTAAGGCACCCAAAAAAAATTGTGATTTAAATAAATATCCTTGACGCGGGAATATTGCATTTCCGTATTGTATTTTCTCGTTCTATAGCAAAATCAACAAGGAGTATCATCATAAGTGGGAAACGTGGAAGGGAAACGTTCACGAGGCCGGTCCCCGACCAGGTGGTCTGACCAACATAAAGAAACACCAACGTCGCGCTTCTACGCCGCGGTGAAGATGGCCACAGACCGGAGCCGATGGAGACAGTTAGTCCGATCCAAAGAACTGCCGTGATGATCACGATCCTCAGTCATGAGGGAACGACCGAAGAGAGAGATCATCATAAAGATAACTAGAAAAATATATATTTATTAGTCGTTATATAAGCCTTTTGTAAGCCACTTTGCACTCGGATAAGTTTTGTTTAAATTTCACGCTATCTGCCCAATTCATAAAGCTTCTTGTCTGATGTTACATGCGCATAAAATATGCATGAAACAGTATCCCTGGAGTTAGCCAAACACCCGATCGCAGTGTTACGTGATACGAATGATTGATCGTCAAATTATACAGTAGCGTAGGCGACGAAAAACGTAGGGAAGAGGTTACAAGGGATTACTAATATAATGTTCTTTGAGTTGATGCTGGCAGCCCTGAGATTTTATAAAAAAAAAGCAAACTCATACAAGTCTGGTTAGTAATCGTTATGACAGACGGCGAAATAAATAGGCACGTTAGGCTGTTTCCCCAGTAGGCAAACTGTCAGTGGACAGTTGGAAAGAATCTATTGACATGTCTGGACGTGCTTTTTGCATCGCTTACATAACTAATCTCTACGCATACACATCACAGCAAATTCAAGATGCCCTTTGATACAAGGTTAACCTAAATAAGCGGCTAACTCATAACAGTTTGCTTGCGACACACGCAAATTGACCTGAGTTTGCAGCTAAATCGAATTTCAGTTCGCCACAAATTTGCGGCTCACTCAATCGGTCGCTAACAGTTTGCCTACTGGGGACACAGCCTTAGAGAACGTCCAAATTCTAACATGCGTTTTGAATACAACTAAATTATATTACTAGTATAAGAATGAACGCGGCATTTATTTTACTTACCTAGCCTTTATTAATATACGGCATACACATTTTTTTTAAATTAAGTTTACAGCGCATGTAGCATTTAAATATTTAAATTTATAAGTGCATAAATAGTAATTATAAATTAATAGTGATACTTTTTAAAGCATTATACCATCCCCAAAAGTGTCGTGTAACTGTCCGTGACCGTCAAGTTAGGTAATCGCAGAAGCTACGTGCACAGAATGAGCGATCGTAAAATTATACTTACACATTTTGAAGGGCAAACCCAGGATTATATGAGGCTTATTTCGGGTTTTATGACGTCACTCAACCGTATTTATATCGTAAATTTTCCAACGCCTACATTCTTGTGTGCGTATTGTTTGTGGTTTTTCTAAAAAGCAAACAAAAGATGGGGTACCTACATATTTTTTATCAGTCAATACAGATAAAAAATATGTACCCATCTTTTGTTTTTTACTTGACCATTATCCCCCCTCAAATGTGTGGTAATAATGGATGTGTTTGGATGCTTAAAACACAATAATCACTGTGCACAGAGAAATATTGAACGACCAAATGTAATATGCCTTCGACTAATATACTTGTACATATTAATTGTACTGCCTTTCCACTTCCCACGTATAATCTGCGATTAATTACAGTGACTTGCATGTTTTGAAAATTATCCGTCGGTAAACATTGCTCGTGGATTAATTTAATCAATTACTCCTCCACCGGTCCGTATCACGTGCAAAGCCAGTTCTCATAGTTGTGACGGTAAATTGTCTGGACTATAAATGGATCGTGACTTGTTTACTTATCACAAAAATTAGGGCTCCAAAAAAAACTATCGTTTATCATAATTTTACCGTGCATTATCACGAACAATGAAATTTCTATTTTGAAAAAAGCATCAATTTTAAAATATTCCCGGCTATTTTAAAATGACTAGTTTTTTTACCCGCAGTTTTAACATTACAAATATTTTTTTAACTTGCGTCGAATCTGTTTTTGTTGGAATAGCGAGTAGCGGCGAGTGACAGACAGTATATATAACATATTATGTACACTGTAATGACTCAAAGACCATGACTTGCCACTTTCAAACTTTCGAAATAGATATTTACAAAAAACATCTAAATCTTTTTTTGCTCATAGCAACATTCTTAATCCTGTTTTGTAGTTGAAATCCCTTTAAATAAGTAGCTACTTTCAGAAAATTCTAAGCAACGCTCGTTATTGATAGTAATCAATAAATTTACCTAAAACCGATTTTATATGTATCGTAGTCAAACTGCCTGGCATGTTGCTTAACTTAACGATTTCTTAAATATACGTCAATACTCCATATTGAAATAAAACGAATTTAATGGATTTAATCAACCACAGATCCTCGCAAAAGAACATGGATTCCGACTGAGGTTGATAGAAAAAAACATCCTAATTTCAATAGGGAAGATAGGTGCTACCGCCAACTTCGGACCCAGTAATTAATATAATTAAATCCAAAACCAAGCGCACCATTTCAAGACCTCAAGTCACTGTGAGCATGTACTGCGTAGATCGGACCGCAAATAACAACTAAATATGAGGGTACCCCAGTTCAAACTAAGACACTAGGATGTCAAACACCTCCGTCCTCCAGTGACCATGGTTGCTGTAAAGAAACGCCAGCCGAAACGTCGGAACGGGGAAAACATAAAATAAATGCGATAAAATCCGGTTCAATGTGAAGTACTGTAATACGCACCACTATAGCTATGCTGACAGTGCAGACTCCATGAGCCGCAATTCATAATCCTCTTCCTATCCGGTCGGTTTATACTAATATAACATATCCACCAACGCTTAAACAAAAGCCCAATAACAATCTCTATAACAAATAAAAACAGTATCACTTCACAACCCGACTAACTCAGGACGATATCAACATTTGAGAAACAATTTCTTTCAGCAAATGACCTCTTTATCGGAGGTCAACCTCGGACCTCTCACTCTTCAAGGGTCTATGATAATGGCACAAAGTAACTGTGCGAAATGAATATAACTTTCTAAACGGGTTGTTTGGGTAGCGCTTTTGTTTGGATATTTTTTTGTGGATTCAGGAGGAAATTTCTTTTGTTACGCTATTTAATCTTAAAGTATTTCGGTTTTATTTACTTATACAGTCTTCAGTTCTAAACTTACCTTAATAAATCTATTATACAGCTGTTTCTAATGATTATTGTTTTCATTACAGGTTATGAAAATTGATGCAATTCAGAAACAACTGGTAAGAATATTTTATAGAGTATCCTAATTTAGTAGGACTAAAGACATATACAAATTTGAAAGCGGTAGGAGATGAGAGACGAGAGATAGAGCTTAGCGACGGCCCGAATGGCACAGTTGATAGTGAACCTGTATTTTGTAGCAAGGGTACCGGTTTTAAAATTCCCGGTAGGAGCAAACTTTTTGTGATGAGCACGAATGTTTGTACTCGAGTCATGAGCGTTTAATATCCATATAAGTTATATACCAATATCGCTTCCAGTCCATTGTGCGGTACCATAATGCAATCGGTGCTTAGTTTGGGATCGTATAGTTGGAATTTGTCCGGTAGTATTTATTATAAAATGCGTATGTAATTATATGTGTCAGCGAATGTTGATTGACACCCGAGTAATCCTTCCTTTCAAGCAATCTCAGAACAGTAGCTCAAAGACACACAAAACCATTTAATTCATGCACACCGGCTCCATCAATTTGTAACTCAAGCTAAGCCGTGCGCTCAATTAAGATGTTATACATGCCCAATCACTATACCACAGACAGTGGCAATGTACATGCTGATAGGGTTGCCAATATATTTTGACGACCTCAGTAGCGCAGTTGGTAGTGACCCTGCTTTCCGTGTAGGGAGTCCCGTCTTTAAAATCGTAGTACTACAACAACTGGGGCAAACTTGGTGTGGCGAACACGAATGTTTGTGCCCGAGTCATGGACATTTAATATCTGTTTAAGTAACACGGTACCCATCATACAAGCGTTGCTTAGTTTGGTACCGTATTGTTGGTATGTTCGTCTGGCGATAGTATATATTATTATTATAATATCTTAACCTTGGCCAAAGTCACAAGTATCAGATGCCTAGTAAGCCCGCACAATAATAATCACAATATCGCCAGAGGAACATACCAAGTATACGGCCCCGCACTTATGGGTACCGTGCGATGGACTGGGAGTGATCTCGGTATATAATACTTATATAGATATTAAACGCCCATGACGCGGTTACAAACATTCATGCCTATCACGCAAAGTTTGTCCCTACCAGGATTCGAACCCGGTACCCTCAGCGCAGAAGGCAGATCACCGACCAAGCTAATCAGGTCGGATGGAGCGATTGAGAATGGAGTTCTATTCACATTAATGTAAAGTCCTTTATAAAATACATAAAAACGATAGCCAGGTCAGCTATTCCCACTTCCTTTTTGTTCTTTCAAAACTTTTCTTCTCAATTAAACTACTCGGAGAAATATTCCCCAAAACCGTTGTTGACAACCCTACACAATATCAGATCATCAAGTGTCGCCACCTATCGGCCGGTGTCCAATCAAGACACAATACCTTTAACATGTCTAACGTCAACTAATGAATGCCTGGTTAGGTTAGTTTAGCTACTACAGTATCAGTTAACTAAAACAAAACAAGAGGTTCGAAGTTCCAGTTTACACGATAGTAATTAAGACCATGATTTATTAGGTTCTAGATTTTGCGGGATAGCTTGCTGGGAATGAGAAGCTAGATACTTACCCTCAAATTTATAGACAGTTATAATGCATTATAAAGCAGCCGAAACGTCGGGAACGTAAAAAAACGTATAATAAACGCGATAAATCCGTAAGATTAGTTTTATTTCAATGGATTATAAACCCATTATAACGCATTTTTCGTGAGAAATGTTCTGTGCTTCGTTGCTCATTCGTAGCCCAGCAGTTCTGGGGATGTTTCGTTTAGCGGCGAAACACGTGTCGAATACTTTTTAAATTCGCTTCGATTCGCTGAGAATTGAAAGAAAGAAAGAAAGAAAGAAAGAAAGAAAGAAAGAAAGTATTTATTTGGCAAAGAAATAGCTAAACACAATTAAATATATAACAACGCTGATATTTTGCCAAAAGGGTCAACAGCTCAGCTTATTGTTGAATTGCATATTATTTGGGGTCCCGACACTCGTGACTGATAGTTTCCCGACTAACATCTTAAAGGAGTTCGGTGTTGCTGACTTCTTTAATTATCGATCGACTTGTTTTCGTGTTAATATAAGAAATCATTTTTGTTCGAATCTTTTATTTTGGCACTCGCTGCGCACGCCACAATCAGGATATTAATTTCACATCTAACGTACAACATAATACGTTTATGAAGTGTTCGCAGGGGAAATGGGACTGACAAAAACCGCAGCAAGTAATTTGTTACGCACCGCGCTCGACCTTTGTGTGCCAAATATTGGTTCGAGATTTGATAACGGAAATTTCATTAATCGTACGTCGCGTTATTATGTTTGGATATTGATCGTCTATTATGGTTTAATATGTATTGTGACAATAAATAAAACGAGTATCTATAATGTAAATAGTTACCAAAAAAAAACTCATACTTACTGTAGGAGGCGCAATCAAACATGAGATATATTTTTAGCGGACTGTATTTATTTTATATTATGATGTAATTACAATGGTTCAAATGCTATCGCGGTGGCGGGTCGGTACCAACTCTCAAACATACCTAGGTATTTATAATCTAAGGTGTGACAGATAAAATATAATATTTGTGTACGAATTGTACACTTACTGCATAGTTTAAATTGTGCGTTTACACCAATATTAGGATATCTGTAATATTACATAGTGACTCCGACCGTGGCATAGTGAATCGGGGTACACTCATATTTAGTTGTCACACCATTGCAAGACCTCAAGACACTGTGAGCTCTTTCTGCGTAGATCGGACCGCAAACAACAACTAAATATGAGGGTAACCCGGTTCAAACTATGACACGTGGACGTCAACCACCTCAGTCTTCCCGTGATCATGGTTGCTGTAACGCAGCCGAAACGTCGGGAAACTAAAAACCATAATATAAACGCGATAAAATCGGTAAACTTGGTTTTATTTCAATGTGTAGTATTCGCGTAAATATAAGAAAATAATATTTATAATTTTTAAAACCGTTAAACTGAATATATCTTTATTTATAGCTTCGATTTGTCTTTGAATTATCGATCTTAAACTTTCGAAATACTTAGCAGTTTAACTAATTCTAACCAGACTGCTACGTCACTCAGCTAAGCCCTAACTTAAACCTAGTTACGAAGGAGGTGTCAAGTCCCCGATACCAAGATTAATGAGCTTCATTTAGCAAACCTAGGCGGTTTAAGTTTATGTTCCACGCCAGTTGCTTAGCGTACATAAATATATAAGATCTATAGATATTGAATTATGAACCTTAATCTATCTATCAGCCGAAAGACGTCCACTGCTGGACATAGGCCTCCCCCAATGATTTCCACACATCACGGTCCTCCGCCACTCGCGTCCACCGGCTTCCTGCTACGCGTGTGATATCATCGGTCCACCTTGTGGGGGGGCGCCCTACACTACTTCCGATTCGTGGTCGCCATTCTAGACCCTTTATGCCCTTAATAACATTACTAATAGGTAACTGAGGTAGAGTACGCGTGCTTATTTATAACGTGATGATAGTACAGCACATTATTGTATTTTAAAAATATATAGCCCGCTGCAATGTGTTAGCCGCTAGAGCCAAGGTAGAGCCGAGTATACGTAGCAATTTTATTAGAGGAACAAAAGCTAATGCAGGAGCCGCCAAACTAAGCTTAGCTTCGGGGATGAATAATTGATATTATTGACGTATCAGGTCTCGAGGGCTGCTTCTACAGGGTGCGGGTGACGCTTCGCATTCATGATTTTTATAGTTCACTAATTATACCCAGCACCTATGCTGCCCCCGAAAGTTTCTTTGATTTGCGCACAACAACTCGCCTAACAAATAAACATTCAGTATTATATATATAGATATAAGCTAATTGAACATTGCGAACTTGAGATTCCGCAACATAACCATCTCAAGAGCACACACAAGATGGCTCTCAGATTTGAGATCTGATTAATTTATTGATACGGTTCAGCCCAAATTAATTATTAATTACTGACATTTGGGGGTTGCTTTAATTTAACGCATTAGTATAGAAAAATGCAAGGTGACGATATCTCAAATCCTAAAGTGGAACTTTTCCATTTTTGTGTAGCAATTGACTCAACTTCTCAAATATTTAAAAGTCCTAAGTCACTTTGCTTATAAACTATACTTTGTAACGTCATTGCAAATTGGCCAAAACTTCTGTAAATATGAGAGCTAAAGTATTCACAAGACTTAAGTATATATAGACAGGCCATTAAGCGGGAACCACTTACCGCTACAGAACCCGGCCATTTGCATGAGCTGCCTCAGAATATTTTAATACTTCATTTGCTCACTATTATTTTGGTGTTGGTCGGTGTAGTATAGACACACCTCATTTAATATTCTCCGTTGCCGTACACCGTTTGAATTTTATAAACCCGTGTTCGTTAAATACTTAAAGGTGTAGGGAAACAGGTGGTAAATATAGCCACATACCTACATTACTAAGTACTTTGTATATTAAAAAGGTTTTACTTTTAAAAATAATTCTTGTTCAAATACTTGCTACAAATTTATCCATGAGTCATATAAATTTGTAAGCTACGTTAATCCCAGCTATATTGATTCCTACACGGTTTGGTTGCTAGCAATATTATTACTTTAACAGGGCCCTTAAACGGGCAACAAAAATTAGATAGTTAGATCACATGTTATCTAGCCCTCTAGACATGAAGCATTGTGTGGTTATTTCAGACTATAAGCGCAAAATCAGCGGGCTATACTATGAGGTTACGGCAATACGATTGCAGGTAAAAAATTACATAAAGTAGCCCTTTAGGTACCCCACAATAAGGCATAGCCGGGCATTATTTATGTCTGGCGCTATGATTCAATACTTATTGCATTTAAATAGTAAATTGTTATGTTAAATCATAAATGGTTGGCGCGCGTTGACTGTCTTAACTCGAGTGGTATTATATAGAAATATGGCTGGGTTGCCAGCGAGATGACAATTTTATAGCCCGTTTACGAGCAGCTTACATTCCAATATTTCAACTATTATTTACGAAGGCGATTTTCTATAACTTGGCCCAGTCGAAGTTCTGCAGAACTTGGGGTTACTGAGCAAGTTCCTTCCCAACAAACATTGATCGTTCAAACCAATCGCTTCCGTTTCGTCCGTTTCTCAATAGAGAGGCGACCACATATTGTAAATTATCGATGTTATGTTATTAACATTGCCAAACCAACTATGTCACTTTGTCAGATAAAATGCTTGTAGATTTGTGATGCCTACGTATGAAAACTATCTTCTACATCTTGACAGGGCCCCAAGTCTGCTAACACAATCGATTTATAATCGAACAGCAATCGCATAGTAACTGTCACTTTTGACAGATATCCCATACAATCTGTCAAAAGTGACAGTTACTATGCGGTTGCTGTTCGATTATGAATCGATTGTGTTAGCAGACTTGGGGCCCAGAGCAGACGTCGTCGCATAGTTTCGAAATTGTATCCCTAAAAATTCGTCTCCATTTATCTCGAACCGTCGCCTGGCGAATGCTTTAATTAAATGGGTCCTTAGAGATTTTATTTGGTCAGTCTAGCTCATGGGGCTGCATCCTATAGATCTATCCCTTGACTCTGCCTTGGACAGCGATTGATTCAATGGCATCAGCAGGACGAAATAACCAAGAAGCTTCGTTAATAATAAGCGTTGCAAAGCTCAAATCAAGATCAATTTTGGAGATAAAAAAATTATGACCAAAATTTACCTAATAGAATTAACTCTATTTACTACCTATAATATTAAGTAATATGGCAATAGATATGTATAATTTCTCATCAAGGATACTAAACTGAGTTTGTTCTTACTCATAGTGCTTTCAGGTAAATAAATCGATACTCTTATATCGACATCCCACATCTCTATTGGATTATTTATTCGAAATGTCTATTTTATTTTATTCTTGTTTCAATGGAACTCACTATGAAACTAGCATTAAAAATGTTCACACAGCGTGTTTTCAAATTTATGAATAGTGAAAATACTAAATATATGTGTATTTATGTGGAAAATCGCCCATTAAAATGCATGAAAAATTTGTTGCGTTTAACATAAAATTATTTTCTACTGTGTGACACGCTTATTGCAGTACTCATAAAAAATATAACATTATCAGTTATTTTGTACCTACTAGTGAGCACGGATTAAGAGATACATAAACCTATTCTTAAATCAATAAAAAGTTTTGATCCATTTGCAAAGGCGTGACTAAATACTGTTTTTGCTGAAAATTCCTTTTTTTTTTCAGTAAATATATGTGTAAAATGGGTTGCAACTTCTAGATTTAAGGTTAGAGGTTTTTATAGCATTTTGGACTCTTATACGACTGTTATCCCAGTAAACCCAAAAAAACTTTACTGTTAAAATATTTGAATGAATAATAACTAAAGTGGGTTGACAAACATTAATTAATAAAACGGTAGCATCCATAGAGAGGAAGTCCACACTTATATTTTTGAGTATGCCATGAAGAAGCTGGGATAATTCATTGGGAAATTCACCTACTTTGGGCCACGGCACTCTGTTATTATTAACCGGGCTATTGTGCAGTTTTTCATCCTAATTTATCTTTTCGGGAAGAATGCTGCATGATTTAGGGCTGTTTATTTACTCACGTGAATATGAACCAACCGCTTTCAACACTACGCGGTTTGGCTCCAAGCATGAGCGGAAGCGAAATAACACAAAAGCGAAAGCTTGATTAATGATAATGATGCGTCTATTTTTTTTTAATTCATTTTGGAATAACGATTGCTGTTGAAACTGACGTTTTGTGGCGGAACCGTCATATTTTTTTTTTCATTTCTTTACTTCTTCACTGTCCTATCACCAACAAAGTGGTCCTTTCTTTTGATTAATCATGAACGAAGTTGTCTACAAAATAAATGTTTTTTTTTAACCCAACGTGATAGTTATTAATAAACTGTATCGAGTTTTAATATAGTATGTTTCTATTGCCCTCTTAATCACTCAATTAAGAGTAATTTTCTGGTATATTCACCCAGTTTAATCGATCTAGTGTCTCTGCTCACTCTGCCCCTGAAGGTTGCAGGTTCAGTACCCGCCTGGACAAATTTCGGACATGAGCCCTCTATGAGCGTTGATTAGTTTTGGACCAATCAGTTAGTGTGGTCTAGAGTCATTTATTATTTATTTATCAAAAGAAAAAAAGCTAGAAATCTTTCCGTCCATCACTTGTACCAATCCATAATTAAATTTATAAGGTGCTCGCTTTATTTTTTCCTAAGAAAAGTCAGTGCACTCCTGGCACGGCTGAATGTATACAATTCCTGTCTATCCCGAAATATCAAGACCATGTTTCCATGACAACGACCGATAAATCTGTTTGTCCTACTCTTTTAACTATTCGGAATATTGTTCTTTATTCATTATGAGAGCAATGCACGTGGTGTAATTTAGAGCAATCTTATAGCCTCATGATAACATACAAGTAAGACAAAAATTGCTTTGGCGTGGCCTCGCTAATGGTTATACAATAAGATTGAAGTACTGAAGCGGAGTCACTACAGATGCACTCAAATGTATAAGATCCCGGGCGACTGAGGCGTGGAATTGAATTGAAACTATCTAAGCCAGGGATTCCCAAACTATTTTGGGCAAGCGACCCCTTTTCCAAAAGGAACTAATACCTCAGACTCCTAAAACCAAATTACTTAAAAAATCTAAGTTTTTCCTATTGATACAAAATAATTATTTCATCTTGTATGAACTTGTGCACGCTTATCGACTTGTTGAGTTTTTTAAAAGCACAACAATGATACTTCTTACTAAAATATTGGTCATTCTTATAAAAAGTTGGAACACGTAACGCAACTTATACAGTATCTTGAAAGTTTCGAATGAGAACTTGTGTTAACTAATAGGGGTCGACTTTTAGACCTCGTTGGCTCTATAAATAAGTTTTCATCTATGTCGACCCCTGGGAAACTGATACCAACCCCGAGGGTTCGATATTGACTACTTTGGGAATCCCTGACCTAGGCGATAGGACAGGCGTTCAGTAGTAATGCTAAGAAACCTTCAATGCGTTTACAATGACATGAAACAATACATTATTACAAAATACTAATAAAATACCATACAAAACGAACTGAATGTTAAAGTGTATAATCTGTATTCCAAATTCTGTTTTGGGGTCGAGTCACCTTCGTCCGTAGGAGAATTAAGTACCCTCGAGATATCCTACACGTGACCCTGGGTGGTGCCAACCAGGTGACAACTCTACTGGTGGTAGGCTTCGGCCGTGGCTAGTCACCACCCACTGAACAAAGCCATGTCGCCAAGCGGCCTAGCCGTGTTCCGGCATGATGTTCGGTGTTGCCATTCATGGATGGCGGGTCAGATCAGTTGCGCTGCATGTGCCTAGTGAATGTAGCGTCTCTATCTACTGCCACCTTCCTACCTAGGCAAGTATGCTCCATCGTAGATCTCATCGTCACTTACCATCAGGTGAGATCGAGATCAAATACTTGCCTATAATGTATAAAAAAAAAAACATTTTCTCAGTACACAGTAACTATTTGTAAAATCTTGTTGAACCGTCTCCGCTAGTTCTAATAATAAACACAAAAAACACTCGTGCCAAAACTCGTCATAAATAATGTATTGTATCGTACATTGTGTGAAGAAGAATTGCTTTTTATTTTCTATTTTGTACTGTACTAAATCGGAGCTTCGATGGAAAATTATTCGCATTGATATATTCTGAAAAGAGACTTATCTATACATATAAATAAAATTGAAGTGTCTGTTTGTAATATTAAAATAACCGCTTTTTACTAAGTGCATTTGGATGTATACACGTTACCTATACCGAAACAACATTTTTTACAATATTTGTCTGTCTGTCTGTCCGTCTGTCTGTCTGTCTGTCTGTCTGTTTGTTCCGGCTAATCTCTGAAATGGCTGGACCGATTTTGACGGGACTTTCACTGGTAGATAGCTGATGTAACAAGGAGTAACTAAGGCTACTTTTATTTTAGAAAAAAACATAGGATCTCACGAAAAAAAATTAAAACAATGTTGCAGCGCAGTGCCTGATTAAGTTTGATAGCAACAACCTGCAATGCGTCCCGCGGGCTCAGAATGGGCGAGCAGGCTGTTGTCAACGGTTGTCTTTGTTAAATACCACGTGGACGAAGTCGCGGGCAACAGCTAGTATAAAAATAAATCTAAAACGGAAAATTTTCTATGATTTTACTTCCGTATTCAATAGTTTTTGTATGTACGCAGATCTTTACTTACTTACAAAATCATGGTATACAACAACATCATCAATATTACTTTATTACTTAATTGTAGTTATTTTTCAATTCTAAGATAAAATTTCATCAACCTTAACGCTCCCATTATCAATGGAATTGAAGATTCCCATAAAGCAATAATTGAATTCATTCAATCCAATCCATGTTTCCACCGAATTCAATCACGATTCATAAACAAACTTACTCAATGAAAATCAAATCAATAACAACGTAATAAAATTCACTTTTATCTGAGTCGATTCTGAAAGCTCGCAAGAGCATTCCCAATCGGTTGTAAAATATTTGATGCCTCCGTATGGCGAAACATAATTTATTTACGGTACGCGGCAGTTACGTAAGATGTTTTTATCATCTTTCGGATGTAAATCGGGAGGCACATCTGATTATATGGAGAACAGCAGATTATCCAGTAAATCCAACGTACGAACGGATTACAATAGACTTTGTAAGAATCTCGTATACGCAGGTATCTGATATCTGATATTATGCTTGCAAGTATCTTTAGTTATTTAAGCTGTCGACTTATTTTCCCCGACTGCGAAAGAAGGAGGGTGATGTTTTTATATCATGACTGTATCTTAAGTACGGGAAATTTGTGAAATTTATTTATGTACACATAACTTGTTAAAAGAAATTATATACTTACCTATTAGCAATTTATTCTTATAATAAGTATGCAATAATTTTTTTCTCAAATAATCTTGTTCTTGATTTGGTCATCAAGCATTGCGCGTTACCTAACTAAATTGTGATGCAGAACATCAAATGGACAGCTGTGGAGAGATGGGGTAAAATTATAGAATGGCTCTATGAAGGATCTTTAATATATTTTTTTTTATTACATTATAGGCAAGTATTTGATATCGATCTCACCTGATGGTAAGTGACGATGAGATCTACAATGGAGCATACTTGCCTAGGTAGGAAGGCGGCAGTAGATAGAGACGCTACATGCACTAGGCACATGCAGCGCAGCTGATCTGACCCGCCATCGATGAATGGCAACACCGAACATCATGCCGGAACACGGCTAGGCCGCTTGGCGACATGGCTTTATTCAATGGGTGGTGACTAACCACGGCCGAAGCCTACCACCAGTAGAGTTGTCACCTGGTTGGCACCACCCAGGGTCACGTGTATGGTATCTCGAGGGTATTTAATTCTCCTACGGGCGAAGGTGACTCGACCCCAGAACGCACGTCACGTCACGTTTATGTATAAAATATATGTGTATACAGTGTTTAATTTATCCGTGAGAAAGCGAGACAGTACCGTTTCATCGCGGACTTAATACATAGTTATTTTTAAAATTCAAATAATTTGATATCTTTTTTTCGGGAATGTGAACCGTATACTGATGGACCCTATAAAATAATTTTACACTGTTATAGTTAAACCATATATACTGTACCTACAATAATTATAACATCTCACAATTACATTACTCGAAACGGGATCTGTGTATCCCAAAATTAATTTGCTCCCCGGAATTTATTACCCAACACTAATTACGCTGCCAAAGTAAACAGTATATTTAGCAAATCATGCAAATTTTAAACAAGCAGACCACAATTAATTCAGGTCACGATCTACCGACTGACAGGCTGAAGCGTCCAAGACTGAAAATTTCATTTCAACGGCGGCTTAAAATACTACGTGCATTAAGAGCGGTTTACCATTCCATTTGTGGAGTATCTGGACTCAGGTTGTTAGTAATACGACTAGGACTTCTCTAGACAGCATCTCTGTGGATTATTTTATTCTTCTTCTTTCTATCTTTACGAAATGAATGGCAAGCACAATTTAGCGGGTATTTTGCCAATGTCAAGTAAATAATAGCAATAAAACATTCAATAAATAAAATAATGGATGTGTCATTGGATTATTTATTCTTAAAAAATTGTGGACATAGTTTGACATTTTTATACCCTTCATTCTGAGCAAATAGAGAAAAATCTCCAGTCATACCTTTTGGTCAAAAATAACTCGCATATATAGTCATTGTTTTCAATATCATGTCTTTGTGACCATTTATCCTTAAAATGATGTGCAAATATAAGTGTTTGTCCGCAGTAGCAGTATAGCTATCATGTAATGTTTGCTGCGGGTGGAATACCGATGTAGTTTGAACGAGCCGGAAGCTTTTTTGCCGGAACCTTCAGACATATCCTGTCTACGCGAAAAATACCGACAAATTTCAAGTAAAAGCTTTATTGTTCTAGTACTTTTTCACAGACACTTTACTTGGTAAATGTTTTTTCCAAAAGAAATGGGCCTGCAAATAATTTATTGTTTCTAGGAATATAAGAAAATGTATGGAAACTTAAAAGCCAACGAAATTCGACCTTTTTCTTATATTTATTATAGTCTGCCAATGACAATCGATTAAGTTTACTTAGCGAAATATTTTTTTCTGAAGGAATTTCAATTTTAGTTTGCCGAAATTGTACTTACCTATTCCTATTAATATTCGGGAGGTATGTCTTGTAGAGCTTTGGTATTTTTAATATAAAAAAGCGCGACTTTCCGGTGAAAAATTAGATTAACTTACAGTAAATGACTCAAGCTTTGATTGATATTCTATGATGGAGTAAATGACGAAACGTGAAATTTATTTCGAGAATATACTTTATTTGAGGATTGAAAATCACCATTTAACAAATAAAATATAACATTTTCTTACTAAAATGGCTATTATTTTAATATAAGATAACGCTGATTAATTTATTCATTAAAAATAATTAATTTCGGTATCATTGTGTTATGTTAAATATTATTTTTTTCTTGTTTCAGATGACTTCAGATCTTTATGGCTTCAAATAATATAGGTATGTTTCCCATAAATTAGATTATTCGTCTACCAAGTACACACTCGGATTTTGACATTATGTGATGAATAGCTCACTGAAAGATATTTGAATCGATTAACGTCCAATCGAGAGACAGCTAACAGACTTGACTTGCTCGATCAATCGTACGTACTCGTAAGGTTTAAATTAATCGAGCATTGATCGATGTTCATCCTTTTTACAATCGATGTATTTCGGTCACGATCGTCGATCTTCGTGAACCATTCCGATGGATATTACTACGCTAGCGCTCATACTACATTCGTTCTGTAAATACATGTAAAATAAGCTGACATTTCGGTCGTTGTTTATTTGTTCAGTGGTCCCATTAGACCGATTCAAAACAGAACAGTAGACAGCGGTCTGATTACAACAAAATATTGATAAATATTGATTACAACAACAAAATATCCATAGCATGCCACAAGAATCAAATGATTTCATTTTTACCACGCATGTCCTCATGAATGAATGATAGATACATAAATTTAAAAAAACTTTTACTCACAAACCCTATTCATAAGGATGACACCTATACTTTATCTTCCCCAAACAAAACCACAGATACTTCAATTTTCAGCCAATCGCAAAGGATCTACAGTGGTGTCCAATGAAGACACCGAGGTTTGACCCTCGGCGAGTCCCGGGATAAAGTCAATTGTCTTGGAACCCGCACGAAATTAATCGAAAGATAAATAGGAGGAGTTGGAAGAAAATCGCAATGGACTGCGTTGTTGTTCGATTATGAATCGATTGTGTTAGCAGACTTAGGGCCCTGATTATTATACAACATATGTACCTGAGTGGTACCCCAACATACATGGACATAATAAAATCCAACCTTTCGTCAATAACCCGTGTCCCGGGAGGTGGTTAGCAGGTGTGCACAATCACTTCATATCTGGGTCAGTCGACCACGACGGTCCCAATTTGGGGTTACCTACTAAGCTGTTTGTGCTTTATTTTTTATGACTAAATTGTTTGTATGCTACTAAGGAATACGTACGTAATATATAGCAGTGATAGCCAAGTTGGTAGAACGCTTGCCCCGGTAACGAGGATTGTAGGTTCAAACCCCGGCCTCGCACCTCTGGGATTTTTCATGTGCGAAGCTCATTTTCAACCATGATTATCACTTGCTAAACGGTGAAGGAAAACATCGTGAGGAAACCTGCATGTCTGAGAGAACCCCTCGAAAGACGTGTGAAGTCCGCCAACCCGCACTGGGCCAGCGTGGTGGACTATGGCCTAATCTCCCCTCACCATGAGGGGAGGCCTGTGCCCAGTAGTGGGATATTAAAAAAAGGGCTGGAATTAATAAGGAATACGTGGATGTACTTTATAGACTTAATCAAATGTTATAATATTTTTATAAAATCTCAAGTACTCTCAAATACTCTGAAAACTGTTACTAAGTTGACTAGGGTCTTTATAACAAATTGTGTAGATTTTTTGCCTTGTATTTTATGTTAGAAATAAAGACATTCATTCGTAGCCGAGCCATTCTGAGGCTGCCTCGTTTAGAGGCGAAACACGGGTCGAATACTTTTTTAGATTCGCCTCGTTTCGCGGAGAATTGCATTTTATTTGGGGTCCCGTCACTTGTGATAGATAGTTTCTCGACTATCCTCTTACAGGAGTTCGGTGTTGCTAGCTTCTTTAATTATCGATCAAACTTGTTTGGTTTATAATTGGAAAACTTGACAAACCGAGGGAAATCCTCTTCCCCCATTTGTTCAACAATGGATTTCCGCCAAGTATCGCCTATTTCTATCAATTATTAGAAAGAAATAGAAAAACGGAAGCTATATTTTATAGACTAAGCAAGTAAGTTTATTAATATTATTAACCAAATTAGCTTCTTATATTTTTTTAATTTTAACCAGTTAGGAGGTAAATCTGGCAACTCCGTCTCAAATAGGTCAAAAAGGCGCCCCGAGGGCCCTTCACTAAGGTTATTAAGTAATTAACCCTCCAGTAACGAACTCCTTAATAAATTAAATATCTCTGGTGATAAAGCCTTGCCGAAAATAAAAGGAAAATACCTCCGTCTATCAAAATTCCTGAGGATAAATACCTATTCAGTTGAATTTTAAAGTATTTAAACGTAAGGCTAACAAAGGCTAGGAATTTTTAAATCAATAATTATTAGATTTGTCGAGCCGCGGGAGAGTGTCGCAGGGCGGAGTTACTTATTCTTACAAGTAACTAGCTTTAGTCTATCTTGCCTTTTGCCACTGATCCTGGTAACCTAAGGGCTACCGACACCTAATATCATTAATAATAATACCAGCCCTTTTTAATGTCCCATTGCTGGGCACGGGCCTCCCTCAACTCGAGGGGGATTAGGCCATAGTCCACCACGCTGGCTCAGTGCGGGTTGGCGGACTTCACACATCTTTCGAAGGTATTTTCAGATATGCATGTTTCCTCATGATATTTTCCTACACCGTTTAGTATGTGATAATCATGGTTGAAAATGTTATTCGCACTTGAAATCCAGAAATCCCAGAGGTGCGAGCGGTGATTTGAACCTGAGATCCTCGATACCGAGGCAAGCGTTCTACCAACTTGGCTATCAGTGATTATTAAATAGGATTCTTTTCACCTAAATACCTACATAATAGGCCCATTTATTCCGATATTTTCCATCTTTCCACGCAATAAAGGGAGCATTAGCCTGCTCAAACATTTATAAAGAATGTCAATATTGTATTCAATAGAAAACCGCGGCTCTCTGCTAAGTATCAAGCCCATTTGTCAATGTATTTATAGCTTGGTGCTTGTGTAGGAGTATCCGATTTGTGTTTCGCCCATAATATATTGAAATTTCAATGTGTTCGAATTGTGAGTCATGAATGATTTCGGACATACTTTTCGAACATAAAAGTTTATGCATGATAAATAGTCCTGATCTGATTTCAGATAAAATGAGATCGTGAAATAATGGAGTTTTTTATTCTTTTCCTATTTTTTTCGTTGGCAATCCACTACAATAAAGCCTCTTTCACTAGTGTCAATTAAAATTGATTTATCGTTGTTTTAAGAAGGTATATTACTCTGGACAAACCCTGATAATAATAATATTGATGACGATAATATAATTTCTAAATATATTTCCCAGCAACGAGCTATTAATTAAAATCCATGCATTCACTATGGCAGTATTAAGCAATTTTTAACTATGAATTTTAATTAGTTTTTTTTTAAGTATTCGTTAACTAATAGTTTTCCAATGTGATGGTTAAAAGGTTAAAAAAATAGATCGTGTCACTCGAAAACATTTGAAAGCGTAGAAACATCACTTTTATCGTAAACTGTACACAAACATAACAGTGGACTCTGGTGTAACGTTAATAACGTTTAAAATTCGGTAAAAGGACATATCGTGGGTGTGTAAAAGATGGGATACGTCTCGTTTGTGGTTGAAAATAATTTAAATACTTACTCTTGAAGAGT
The DNA here is from genome assembly GCA_905333125.1 of Pheosia tremula. Lineage (NCBI taxonomy): Eukaryota > Metazoa > Arthropoda > Insecta > Lepidoptera > Notodontidae > Pheosia > Pheosia tremula. The sequence continues at coordinate 3,524,174 of HG995419.1, forward strand.
AATATCTTTACTTAAGTTTCTTTTACAATAAAGCTAGTTTACGTATATAGTATGTTAAGTACCTATGGTCGCCTTGATGGTCCTAAATTATCGAATTATAGATCATATTATTTATTTGACACGTTTGTTTTTCCCACCGCAGCGGGAAATACTAACTTGTCACTTTTATTTAACGTATCAAGCGCATGTTATATGTTATTTAGCCGAGTGGGTTCAAAAAGCCACTCCAAGTTAATCACGCCCATTTACTGTTACTTATAAAAGTGATATTCAAACAGTTATGGAAATTTTCTAAAAATACCAATCAAGTCCATCGCATTGATTGAGGTAAGTATTTCTTAATAGATTTATTGCGTTTTAATGTTTTTTTAAGAACAGTAATAAATGCTTTTGTTCAAATTGTAGTTCGAAAAAAAATTAGTTCTTTTTTCGGCTGCTTTGCTCCAACCACTCTGCCAATAGTTATCCGTCAGTGTAATAGAAACCTTCCCTTATTAGACCCGGCCTGTCAGTCTGTCGGTCGTTCACTTTTATTGGATTGTCAGCCTTATTGGAAGGTGGATGGATGGACCATTAATTTGTTACAGAATTGCATGTTCTACCGCGTTGTACGTGGGTGTGCCACAAATTGAATGGGCCAGTTACTTAGAGATATTTGTCGTTGATGGCTAGACGTTTTAGTTGAGTAACTAGATATATGTGTGACGTAATTGTTGGAAGAAAGTTGTAATAATGGGAATGAAAAGGGCAATAAAAATAGTGTAAATAATTTTAAGAGGTCTACGAGTAGATCATACCCATGACATATATGTAGGTATAAGATAAATTTGCAGTTCGTGGTGTGATTTTTAAATTTAAAATAATGCTGCACTGACTTCGCTAAACGTAGTAGACATCAATCTATAGTTATTGATAGACAAATGGAGCCCGAGACAGTTGAGTTAATCTCCCAACGACCTTTGAACTAGTTTAAGGTCCCGCAATTCTATTCTGAAGATAATAAAAATAGTCAGTCAGCTGCAAAAGCCAAAGCCAAAAATACTAAAATATTTATGCGCCAGACTAGCTTTTTTATTCTGCATCGTCAGGGCTGACAGTCGAAGCCCGCCGTCGCAGAATAAAAATAACATTCGGCTCTTTGCTATTCGCTCATCTAGATCAATGTATTCGCTATTGTTTTTATGAGCTTTCTAAATTACATTAAAAAAACAAATTTAACACATGCATAACATCATTATTATGGATAAATGTTGTAGTCATTGGTGCAGTTCACACTGTCATTATAATGTATCACGCGCATATAGCCATCAAGCCAGTGACAATATTGGAATAATCACGAGGTCCTACTTGTGGGTCCCGATATGGTGATTCGGATTGAGGGTGTGAGCCGCACCAGTGTCAAATAATAAAATTGTAGATTAAATCCCTCTCCTATGTCATACATTCTGGTAAACTGTCAATAATAATATTAATATTTAATTTAAAATAATTGTGGGACACGCCATTTTCATATATTCATGTCACATCCATTATTTTATTTATAATGTGTATTTATCGAATTTAATATTGCTATTAATTACTTGACACTGGCAAAATGCCCGCTAAGTTGCGGGTGAGGCCATATTCATATGCATTTTATTTCATCGCATTTCATTTCGTAAAGAAAGAAGACGAAAAGAATTGTGGTTTTGCGCTAAAAGTTCTTGCAGTTATTTTATTATGTAGATCCATATTATTTTTCCATGAACGCAGCGTTACCCGAGTTATTTCTATCAATTTATGTTGATAGGTATCTGATACACGTACAACATTTTTATTTTACCGGGCCGAGCCGTTGTTATGAAAGCAATATTCCAATATTCTCATTCACCGGAATTGTTCCGTGAATATGTGAGTGGATGATGGCTTTCGTTTTGTGATGGCTGTAACAATGATACGTAATGCCATTAATACGTTGATTTAAGGAATATTATCAGTTAGAGAAATATTATGCAAATATTTGTTCGACTCCTGGTTGGGACAAACTTTGTGTGCATACATGTTTGTACCCAAATCATGGATGTTTAATATCTATACAAGTATTATATACTGCGTTCACGCCCAGTCAATTGTACGGTATCCATAATACAGAATTGCATAGTATATGAAGGTATAGTTGGTGTGTTCGTCTGGCGATATTATTATTATGATTATAGCCTAGGGGTGAGAGGGGTCGCCCTCGCAACCAAGAGATTTCAGATGCTTTCCACACAAGACGTTTAACAATTTACCTGAGTGCACTCCAAACACAATCCTTAGCTTAGTTGGAGGGGCAAGCAAAAATACTTACTAGTAATGTGTCAATTCGGGTACAAACATTCGTGCTCATCACACAAAACTTGTGTCCCTACCAAGATTCGAACCCGGGACCCTCGGCGCAGAAAGCAGGGTCACTACCACTGCGCTGATCAGACCGTCAAATAAAGATTTTACTATGTATTTAAACGCCTCAAGCTTATTCGCTGTGTAGATACTGTACAATTTATTTTCTTACAATATAAATGCTGTTATTACAAAAAACTATAAAGTAATTCATAGCATTTCATCACCTACTTCATTAGCGTGAAATAATCGCTTTGCCAACGCCGTGGGCGGATTGTTAGCGTAACACCTATAGGCGGAAAACAAAACAAAATTCATTGAACTGAGAACTAACTAAAGATTATTAACTATTCATTTTATTTGAAACTTTATCGTGTCGTAGGAGAGTCGTAATTTGACCTCGTAACCCACAAAGATATTCAGTTAGAAGTTGCCATAATCAGCCTACAGCGATCTATGTTGAATATAGGCCATCTTGAATTGTGATACTTAAAATATTATAAAAAATAACATTATTTGTCACATTGAATAGTATCTAAGTATACTGTCAAAGCAGTGATAGCCAAGTTGGTAGAACGCTTGCCTCGGTAACGAGGATTGCAGGTTCAAACCCCGGCTCGCACCTCTGGGATTTTTCATGTGCGAATCTCATTTTCAACCAAGATTATCACTTGCTAAACGGTGAAGGAAAACATCGTGAGGAAACCTGCATGTCTGAGAGAACCCCTCGAAAGATGTGTGAAGTCTGCCAACTCGCACTGGGCCAGCGTGGTGGACTATGGCCTAAACCCCCCTCGCATTGAGGGGAGGCCCGTGCCCAGCAGTGGGACATAAAAAAGGGCTGGAATTATTTATACTGTCAAATAAATGATTTTATTAAAATAAATATTATTTGTCACTAGCACAAAGAAATATTTAAACTGTGCCGTTGAAAATTAAACATATATTATCTATAGGTATTTAAAAAAAACTCTATTACGAGTATGTAGATCGTGACGGCTGACTCTATTCATAATATAAAGTTTTACAAAAATACTTTTAAAACATTTAACCCTTAAACAATTAACTCATAACGTTGCTGTTTGTGTATGAAATACATGTGGGTGATGATGACAATGATGTTTAAAATTTATTCTAAACTAGCTGTTGACCGCGACTTCGTCCGCGTGGTATTTAACAAAGACTCAACCGTTGGCAACAGCCTGCTCGCGCGTTCTGATCCCGCGGGACGCATTTCAGGTTGTTGGTATCAAACTTAATCAGGCGCAGCGCTGCAACATTGGTTTTAATTTGTTTTCGTGATATCCTAATGTTTTTTTATAAAATAAAAGTAGCCTAAGTTACTCCTTGTTACATCAGCTATCTGCCAGTGAAAGTCCCGTCAAAATCGGTCCAGCCATTTCAGAGATTAGCCGGAACAAACAGACAGACAGACAGACGGACAGACAGACAAAAATTGTAAAAAATGTTGTTTCGGTATAGGTAACGTGTATACATCCAAATGCACTTAGCAAAAAGCGGTTATTTTAATATTACAAACAGACACTCCAATTTTATTTATATGTATAGACTAAGCAGCTTATACGGTTGAATAAATATCTTCATTTATTGAATAATCAGAGAATTTAAATAAAATACTAATTCATAGCGTTTATAGAATGTTTACTTCGACCTTTTAAAATATTGTACACTATTATTTATAAACCTTATATGTAAGTGTATTACGATTTAATTTCGTACGAACGCCAGTAGATTATTATATTTATTTCATGATAACTCTCAAACCGTTCGCTATGAAGCACTGAATATTTTAATAGAAAAGGTGAAGGGTGCTGTCTCTTTTCAGGATATCGTGCTTTACATACATACATTCATTATGTGTCTGTGAGAATATACTCTCCAACGAAACGAGGCTTACGTGACGGGGTCATAGACAATTCATAAATTTAGAGATTATATATCTGAAGAATAAATGATACACAAGACATTCAAAGTGAACGTCGGGAATGTAAAAAACATAAAATTTTTAATTAGTCCTACTGGTGGTAGGCTTCGGCCGTGGCTAGTCACCACCCACTGAACAAAGCCATGTCGCCAAGCGGCCTAGCCGTGTTCCGGCATGATGTTCGGTGTTGCCATTCATGGATGGCGGGTCAGATCAGCTGCGCTGCATGTGCCTAGTGAATGTAGCGTCTCTTATCTACTGCCGCATTCCTACCTAGGCAAGTATGCTCCATCGTAGATCTCATCGTCACTTACCATCAGGTGAGATCGAGATCAAATACTTGCCTATAATGTAATAAAAAAAAAAAAAGTTGCATTTCAATGCGTAGTATTCGCATAAATATACGAAATCAATACATATCTATGATTATTAAAGTAACAAAAATATTTAAAAAATTCAATGAAAACTACAAAGTTCCCTTTCGGGAATTAACCTCTCAACTCAGCAATGCTTACTAGATAATGTAGACATACAACACTAAACCCTGCTCCGAATAATTAAGAACCCGTACTCTTCAAAGCGAAGCCGTCTAAAGGAGCAAAAACTCTTAAAGAAAAGATCAAAGCTTGCATTCTAACGAGCGCTCTTAACACGGGTGTCAAGGCGTGCCTACTGTATTTCAATGTTCTAAGATATTGGTCGGATGTAGCGATTGAATCTGATGGATGATGGTACCTGCATTGATTCATCTGGAGTAGAATTGAGTCTCGTCAAGACAAAGGCTTGACACATACTGCATAGCATTGCAGACCGTATCTAGTCCCTGTTCTTCTTCTTTTTTGGGTTGGTAATCGGCTACAAAATAGTGCCATTTTGCCAGTGTCATGCATTCCTTGATTATTGTTATAATATTATAAGTACCCCTGATGATAATGAAAATGTCGTGAATTTGACGCATTTTTTTTAGTTTATCTTCATTTTGGCATGAAATCATAATGAAAGTCTATCTCAACGTAATTATGAATTTAAAAAATCATAATTACTAGTTAAGACCTATAAAACTGCAATGTAAATTAAAACTCGATACGTTTGGGCGCGCTCGTCACACGCTAAGTCAGGTATCCCGCGGAGCGCTGTGTCATGATCGCGTTATTCACAATAAAAAAAAAAAAATATTTATTGGTGAATCAGCTACGCAGACAACATAATTAAAAATATACATGAGAACTTAATGTAGAAATAAATTAATAAAATAAAATAAAAAGTTACCGTGCGTAGCTGCAACCAACAAGGTCTGCTCTCAGCACTAAGTTGGGGCATCCGGGGGATGCCTCAACGCTGGTTTTCAGAGCAAGGCCTTGATGACGCATTGACGCCGCGCAACATGATAATACGTTGAGTAATTTAAAATGATAACAAAAAACAAATTCGAAATGAGAATTAAATAAAAACATAATAAAAACAAAATTGACGTGCACAAAATAAAAAAAAAAAAATATAATAATAATAATCAAATAAACTCGACATGAAGAAACATACACAACGATACATCGCACGCTCAAAAATTACAACATTTGTAACCCATGATTTTCGACATAAATTATTTATATAATTTTACTATGGACATTAAGTGTCCTTTACCCAAAGTTTTCGTTATAATGCCCCCCATTACACCCGTAATACCCCGTATAAGCAGTTACAATATTGAATTTATACTAAATTGGTTTCAAGATTTTCAATAAAATCGTATGTAAATCCGAGATTGCACGCCAAAGTGTTATATGAAGCGGTGAGTCTACAGAATCCTGTATTAGCAATTGAAATTGGCGCGGGATAGCATTTTAAGGCAATCCGCGCGGAGGAGACTCCCGCTTGGACGAGCTTCGGTTACACCGCTCTGTAATATGAAAGGTAATAGTTTTCAAATTTTGAAGGTAGAAAAGCGGTTTTAGCTCAATACACTACGTAGGTATACTGCGTGATTGAGAACGAGTATGCTACTGTTGGAACCTTCGCTTCTTTAGTGCATTTGTAATAATTATGTGAAAACTATGGCCCGTGGTGGACTATGGCCCAATACCCCTTGAGTTGAGGGGAGGCCCGTGTCCAGCAGTGGGACATTAAAAAAAGGACTGGTATTATTATTATAATTGTTATATTACTATATAAGTCGAGTTTTGAATATTTTTGTTATACATATCATGATTCTGCCTTCACATAATGATCGCAAATGCGCCAAAGAAACGCAAGTTTAAAGTGTAGTATGCACTTTCTGAATCACGCTTTATATTAAACATAATTGCCTTACTTCTTACTATCATTATAAGTTGTCTTGAAGCATACTGACTGTCTGAATGAATATTGAATTACTTTCAAATGTCTTATGAAGATTTATTATATTACATCGCTATACAAGATATCTTGTGTCAGTGCTGCAATTCGGAGGCCTTCGCTACTAGCCGAATAAAAGAAAACTATCAAAGTAAACCTTACATATCGGTGTAAGAACCACTCTATTGTCTTCCGACGCCAAAACTTCAAAGAATAGGAAGAATAGACGCTATCTCCTTTTGAATTCAAAGATCATTTTCACTTTAACGTCTTCCTAGTGGACTTAACCGTCGACGAACAAAGTCCACCGAAATGCTCTTTGTAAAAACATGCAATCCTTTACAAAGTAAATAATTCAGTGATGTTTATTTACTTTTAAATTAATTTTACATCAACCAATTATAGTCTCATAATTCTTTTTTTTTCCTCAGCCCACAAGAGTATGTATGCGTGGTAATGAATCGATTAAACATTAATTAACTAAATAAAACCTTTCAGACGACGACATACGATTTTGAGGCGTAGAAAAGACCACTCAAAAAAATATATTTTCAATCAAAATATTATTTGCAGACACAAGTTCTCCACTAGATTTAGGACTGTACTTAAGTACTGTAAGTTTAATTCTACGAGTAGGTGTCGATATGCCATCTAACCTTGCATTTTTCATAAGCGTTTATTGTTAGAACGTCGAGGTATTATACAGGATTGTATACGGGAACGTAGAGACCATGGTTTACCATATATATTATATCTATATATAGTTAGCCATCTAGATACTAGTACTCGTGGGCTGTTATTTTAATGTATTCAATAACCTAACCGCAATAAGTTACTTATACCGACTTTCCAATTAGCCCAGTGGATAACTTAGAATTATATAATAATTCTATCCATATTTAAGTTTGTAGATACAACAATGGTTTACAAGGTATACATTTATTTCGGAATTTAAATTAGAGATTTAGATAGATTAACGTGGTAAGTCTAATGATTGCAAGTATTCATTGTTCAAGCCGAGCAAATATGTACGTTATTATTTTGGAAATTGCTCATGAATATCTAAACTATAATCGTGTGTTCATTTAGACTTATATCGTTAGTAATAACTAGCTAGGGGTCGTGCATTAATCAGGAGAGGCTCGAGAGGGGGGGCGAGCAGGGGGTGCTCACAAAAAAATCACGAATTATCACAACAAAGGGAGGGGGAGGGTTTATGAGATATCCTGTGTATTTTTTTTTCATTGAACGCGCATTGTCTGTCAGTTTGTCACGGTACTTAATTTTCTAGAATTAGATTTGATTATACCTGTATTTAAATAAAATATACTGAAATGTTTTAAGATACTATGTCCCCAAAAATTACACGTGTTTTGGATCGGGGGAGGGGCTACTTTAGATCACCAGGTATCACCAAGAGGGATTAAAGAGTTACTAAAACATCACGAGATTAATGGACGACCCCTAGGCCAACATTATTAGATCAGTGAGATTTGATATTTTATGGGTTTATTGTTACGTATCTACAGAGGGCCAAAATTGAGACCGCATATCGATCGATATTGAAGCTCAACAGGCTATGAAATATCCGAATCGATAAGACATCGACTAGTCAATTGACAAAACCAGCTAGCCAATCGATGCGACCTGATATTCTAACAATACCTGTTACGCGTTTGATAAGGCCCATCCATTTGCTATCGATTAGCAAAAAGATGCCTTGTTGGGTAGCAACCGTACAACTAAATCAGCTTACATAATCTTCTTGATTTAAGAATTAAAACAAGAATTCACATTGTTCGCAATAAAACCGCCATTTGCCAAAAGGTCCTTTTAAGTAGGTACGTTTAAAGAGACCTTTTTCTATGTCCCATTGTATAAAAGAATGAGGTTCTAATTGTAAGGTAGGATTAATTATTATAATAAGGACCTTCGTTAAATGTGAATACTTGGCCCAAGTACAGTTAATAACCACCATTATGTCGATTTAAACGGTAGTTAGGAATGGGCAGAGATATTCGAAATAGTGAGTTAAATTTGGAATATGCTCTTTTTAGCGACGTTAGCAAAACATTTTTAGTCGATATAATAGAACTCCAAACGTGTCAGTAGTGAGCCCATCACTAGTGTTCCTTAAGATTCGATTCGCATTTTCGCAAAATCAAATTAATATAATAATAATAATATCTCCAGACGAACACACCATCAATACGGTCCTACACTGAGCAACTTTGTCTCATATGGGTACCGTACAATGGACTGAGAGCAAACTCAGTATATAATACTTATATAGGTATTAATATCCATGAATTGAGTACACATATGCTTGATATTGTTAAAGACTATACGACTAAGACCGCAATGCAAACCACGACCGATTATGAGATTTTGGTGTATGAGACCTGCCCCCCGATTCAGAACCATACGACAAGTCTTGTATCGACCGATTCGATTATTAATTAAGACTTCATTATGAAATGTACTATGCAGACACAGAGAGTGGTCGAAACGAACCGTTCGGTCGCTTAGTCGAATTGAATCTTAGATTCGGTCATGAAGAATGGCCCTGCAAGATTGTCGTTGAAACGAGAAAATTTCTCATTGATTCGATTTGGATATTTGTTGAATCTTTTTTTTTTAAATATTACATTATAGGCAAGCATTTGATCTCGATCTCACCTGATGGTAAGTGACGTCTGAATCGACCCGCAGAACTACTCAATACTACGCATGTCAGATAACGTTCGGTTCCTATAATTCGATGGTGTATTTTTTATTTACCTTTTAAGGTATCTACAGAGAAGCCGGACCGTCAAAAGTGTCACATATAAAAACTCTATAAAAACAAGCAGTAACCAGGTATAGTTTTTGTACGAATTTGTGTATTATATGTTTATGAATAAGGGTCTATACGATTAATCCAGTCTCCGCTTTGAAACAACAACTTTTTGTGCCTAATGTTTGTGAAAAGCGGTTTGTGGGTGTAACAAGAAATTGTAACCACATTATTAAGTGAGTAAGGGTCATTTTGTGGCAAGGTTGATTTTGGCGTGATCATTTGGACTACTAGACCATCCATAGACATAATATAAAATAACCACAACCTTCGGGTTGTCACATATTCTTGTACATTGCTGTTTCTATACATATATATAAATGTGAAACAAAGTCGTGTTAGTTACACCATGTATAACTCGCAAACGGGTGGGCCGACTTTTAAAGAATAAAAATAAATCATTTTCACATACATTTGATTATGAGACGATACCAAGTTCTCTGGGACAGCTAGTATAATAATATGAACTTAAAAAATGAAGCGGCCAACAGCCAACATCTGCACTATTTTTTTACGAATCCTTGATGTACAGATAAAAATTTAAATCAATTTACAATGACAGAGATCGTGGGTGAACTATGTAGTTATCTACGAGTATGTTCAACTCAAAGTCTTATTGTCACTGTTTTTTGTACGGAGGGGTTCGCCATGATATTGCCAGGCTATTTGGTCGGAGACTGCCAATAATAAGGGAAGTTGTTTTTCACACAGCTACACCGCTCTTTAGTATGGCAGCGATTGAAAGCATTGACGAGTGTTTTTTGGTTGATAATTGGATAACGCGCTTAATAAGTTTCTCAAAACGTAGTCATTACAGTTTTTTTTAATTTTTAAACACATCTACAAGTTGGTGATTCATGCGTTATTCAGTAGGTTTGTGTCTCCGTTTAAGCAGTAAATAAAATATTGATTTCTTATAATGCACATTGAAATAAAACTATAATTTAACTGTGGATATTTTTTATTGGATACTTATTTTGATGGTGGATATTTTTTATTCTAACCGCAATCAATGGAACTTAAAATACTTTCTCATCTGTAATCCCTAAAGGTGAACGCAGAGGTACACTTCGGTGCACCTACATTTCGATGATGAAATTCAGCCTTAATGCAATAGCGTCCCTATTGCGTAAATACCAAGACCCAAAATTAGATGTATTCACACCCAACAATCCCACTAATATCTCACCGTGGGTGTAGCTTACCGATAACCACTATCAACCTTCCGTTATCATTTCAATTGGTACGTTATCAATTGGTTTAATTAAATGAATATTGGATGCGTGGAAGCAGGTTTATCAAGTCCTCGTTCGTAGCTATCAAGTGCTCATAATTGTATTATTACTGAAACAATTTGTAGGTAAATTTAAGTAAAATAGTGTAGGGCTAAGTTTATTAAGTTTTTGAATAACTAGAGTATTGAAATAATAGTTTTTTTTTGAGGGTTTAATCGCGTTTATTTTTCGTTTTTACGTTCCCGACGTTTCGGCTGCTTTACAGCAACCATGGTCACGGGAGGACTGTGGCGGTTGACGTCCTGGTGTCAAAGTTTGAGACGGGATACCCTCATATTTAGTTGTTACTTTATCCTTATAAAAATAGTTTTATTTCAATGTGTAGTATTCGCGTAAATATAAGAAATCAATAACTAGGGTATGGTCAATTTTGGGTGGTTTTCAGCAGGCGTATTGTGGTAGGAATAAAATATTTGCTATCTCCGCGACTGTAGGGAGATCAAGAGTATTTATTGAGATAAAATTACTGATAAGATGGATTCCTGCTTAGTTGACCTTTCGCGGGTACTTATCGATGGACGAACTAAATAGCAGAGTAGAGGTAGTGACCATATTTTCTGAGGGTCCCAGGTTCGAAACCTGGAAGAAGCATAATTTGTGTGATGAGCACGAATATTTCTAAATACTGCAATCGCCATCCATTGTACGGTACGGTACCCATAATAAAAGCGTTGCTTAGTTTGTGACCGTTTATGCCGTGTGTTCGTCTGGCGATATTATTATTATAGACGGACACAAATGTAAGAAGGAAGACCTTTAAACTTTAATGATTTACATTAAAATACAATACTAGCTCATAGCTTAAAATAAATATGTTAATGCCCAGAATAGAAGTTGATAACACACCAAGTTTCATAAAAACACAATACTTATGTATATAACTTTATAATATTTGCTGAAGGAATGTTTCGCCGGTAAACATTGTTTGACTCATCATTTCCGTATCGTATTACATCACAATTAAAACTCGCGAGCCTTCGTTATTTGCGACAGCCAGGGACGAGAGCAGATTAATTAAAAGTTAAAAGAACATTCATAGCCCACGGTGAATGTTTTGTGTGCCTATATACTATATAGCCGCTTTTATCAGTCGAACAATTTCCTTTTATATTTAATTAAACTTGTTTGATTTAATTATTATCATAATATTTAAGGTAAACGTGACGTACCTATTAATTTTTTTCGGGAATACTACACAATGTAATTAAACTAATTTTACAGATTTTATCGGGTAAAAGAACACATCGCTGATGTGAAACACCGGCGCTCCACCTTCACTCCACCAGGATTTTTTAATTTTTCAGATAACTATACCAGATAACAGATAAAAGTATTTGTAATCATGTATCTATTATTAAAACGTAAACATCTCTGTAATATCCTCTCCATCCAAAGGTTGCCTGGTAGAGATTAGTGATGTGAACCGGTTTTAGAAAAACCTAATAAAAACCGTTTTTTGTAAAAACCGATAAGTATCGGTTTTTGGACGCAGGTATGAATTAATGCCGCAACTGTACCAAAATGCAAAGATAAAGCTTGCTACTGTACTTGAGAATGTTAAGCATGTCGCACTAACCACTGATTTGTGGTCTAACCAAAATGTGGACTCCTTTATTACGGTTACAGTTCATTTTTTACTGAAAAGAGATTTTAAAAGCTGTGTTTTGACTACCTCTGATGTTCTCACTGCAGTGCACGCAGTTGAAAATCTTGCCTCAATTATTACTAGCTTACTAACAAAATGGAAACTAAGTGGTAAAATTACAGCCATTCTCACAGACAACTCTACTAATATGATTAAAATGTGCGATTTGCTGGGCATACGGCAAATGCCATGTTTTGCGCATACGTTGAATCTAACTGTTGAAGATTCTTTAAAACTTCTCAAGGTTATGGAACTAATTAACAAATGCAAGGTTTCTTGTTAAGTTTTTCAAAAAGTCGCCTGTAGGGTGGCGAGCCCTAAAGGATATGTACTGTCTTCAAGAAGCAGGTTGCTAGCGGATGCGGTCGATCACATCTATTTCATCAATCAAAATTACGACTTATGCGATTAGTTATTTTAGGTTAAAGGTATTTTGATATTAGTAAAGTAAGTTTCGAAGTTTTATTATTTCTTTAAAAAAGTAGGCAAAATCCTAAAAAACCGGTTTATTTTCGAAAGTAATCGGTTTAAACCGGTGCTGAAAATTGTAATCGGTTCACATCACTAGTAGAGATCGCTTTTAGTGATAAGGCCGCCCATTGTGACACTCGCTGTATAAGTTAAGTAGGTTTGTGTAATTTTGTGCTAATTTTATGTGGTGGAACAATGAAGAGTTATCTATCTATCTATCTGTAACTTTTTTCGTCTGTCTTGCCCTATAAATCTAAGTCGGACATTGACATGCTTAATTGGTCCAGCCGTTCGTAAGTGATGCGCTTACCAACGAACAACATTTTTTTTTATTTATATAGGTACCTTCACATACTATTAGTATAGTATATATTAAATCATTTTTGACCTGCTGCTAAAGTCTGCTTAGCCATTCCCACATTGTTTTCACATACCTATAACAATGTACTGCTCAAAAATGTAAAAGATCTTTTTAAATACAGAGCAACCATGGAGTTTCTTGCCCGTTCTTCTCCATAGGAACGGCATTTCCTAACGGCTGGTGAAGTAGTAGCATAATATTTTGTAACTTTTGACGATTCATATGTACTGTACTTAATGGTCTACGTGAACATAAAATATTCAAATATATATCTCATTCTGATACTAAAACAAATTATATCGTACTTGCCCAACACCTGTTCTCATTTCAGTGTAGCCCAAGTCAGCGCCTAATTACCGTAGCCCGCGGTCTTAGGCAACGTGTGACTACTTAATCCCTTATTTCGACATTGTGGCCAAGCCGCCATTTAATCCGGACCCAACCTTCGTATACAATATTCATGTGACGCACGCGCCTAATATACAATTCACTTTTGCAGCTTAAAATAAGGAAAGGATAATGTTGGGTAAATACGGAAGAACTCCTAAAGTAAAGTTTTATGGACTAGTATGAGGTTGTATGGTAGTATAATTTGTATGACGACTGCCAATAAATCCTTTGTATGTGTAAAAAGGATAATAGCAGTCCTCATACTAGATACGAGTCTGTGTCGTAAGGAGGCCAGATGCTTATTAACAATTTGGTATTGTGGGAAGTTTTTGGGGTCGCGTCACCTTCGTCTGTAGGAGAATTGAGTACCCTCGAGATACCCTACATGTGGCCCTGGGTGACAACTCTACTGGTGGTAGGCTTCGGCCGTGGTTAGTCACCACCCACTGAACAAAGCCATGTCGCCAAGCGGCCTAGCCGTGTTCCGGCATGATGTTCGGTGTTGCCATTCATGGATGGCGGGTCAGATCAGTTGCGCTGCATGTGCCTAGTGAATGTAGCGTCTCGATCTACTGCCGCCTTCCTTCCTAGGCAAGTATGCTCCATCGTAGATCTCATGGTCACTTACCATCAGGTGAGATCGAAATCAAATACTTGCTTATAATGTATAAAAAAAATGTAAGAATCGTTTGCATATTGTGTTTGTTGTGGTACTGGAGTGTGTATGTGTGAGAGTGTGGGTGTATGTTTGTGTGTGTGTGTTTGTATGTGTGTGAGTGTGTGTAATAAGAACATGAGTAAGTAAAAGCAATATTACCAGATTCGGAAAATGGATCTTAATAACGTGGATAGTTTTCTTCTGAAAATAAATCTTAATAATCCATCCATCTCTCCTTAACCTAAAGACGTCCACTGCTGGGCACATACCTCCGCCAAAGACTATCACACATCACCGTCTTCCGTTGTCCTACACTTCTAATGCGTGGTCACAGCTCTAGAACTTTCTTTACCCCATCGACAATCGGTTCTTCGAGCCATATATATATACCGTATCATAAGCATTATGCGAAAAAATATTTGCGTTATTTAATTATGTTCTCAATGGTTCACGTATAGTTGACGACTTATTCTAACTCGAGGGTTCCAAGTTTCTTTTCATTTATTCACTGATTCCACAAAGGGCAGCAAAAAGCAGACGACTAATAAAGGCGTGCGCACATTCAAGCCGTGATGTGGGTGAGACGGACGGACGGACGAGCCGCCGGTGTAGTCGACACCCACACAATAAATCATAAAGAAGCCCCTCAGTGATGTCGGCTATTTTTGACCAACGTCTATTTACGTATCTAGCGTATCTATAGCGTATCTTTTTGGTAATGTAGATTTTTATAAAGACCCGCTTTATATGTTGCTGAAGCCATCTTTTTTTAATAAAAGTTCATGATCACTGTGATGTAGCTTTTATTAGGGTGAAAATTCATGAAAAATAAAAGTTTGTTCTTAATGAGACAGACACTGTAAAACCATTTTTCTCTCGTAACCCCCAACGGATTAGTCCGAGGCATTGTCACAACATTTCGCCATTATTATAATATGTTATTCAGAGGAATTTATCACTAGAGGGCGGTTACATTACCATCATCACGCCTGTCTTCTCCGAGGGGGTAAGCAGATGACTACAGTGCACCCACATTTTACCAATGGTAATTAGGTCCCAATGAAATAGGGGCGAGTCTATTCCCATTATGCCCGGCACGTTCCTTCTCAATATGAGGAAGGGTTAGGCCATACTTCACCAGGCTGGACCAGCGCTGTATGGTGATCTTCACACGACATCCGACAGACATGCAGGTTTCCTCACAATTTTCGCCATCACCATACATCAAGTGACCACCATACATCTTTACCTAAAAATGAGATTCGCACATGAAAATCCGAAAATCGCAAGGTGAATATTCCACCAACTTGGTTATCACTGCTTTTTTTGGTACCAGCCACTTACTAATAAATGAATAATGTATGAAACAGCTGTACCAGTGATAAATGGCATTCGAATATATTCTATGTACCTACTTGTAGCGATAATTTATTATACCTACAGCCAGTACCTCCTGATTTATTGCACTGGATTATTTATGCGTAAGCCTGCGAATAACGTAGGGTGAGTCTTCGTCAGCGTTTCACTCGATCGAGCGCTGTCATATTTCATTTGTTTATCAAGCCTCGAGCGAGTCCCGCGCAGCTGCGCGTTCGGTCTGGACTTGGGCAATGGTTTACTGCGGATATAAAAAAAAGTGACACTAGACACTAATTATTAGTTAAGCATTAACGCTGTAAACAGTGAATCGCGGGATTTGGATAATAATCATAATATCTCGAGACGAACACAACAACTAAACGGTTCCACACGCTTGTATTATGGGTACCGTATAATGGACTGGGGGCGAACTCAGTAAATAATACTTGCATAGATATTAAACATGCATGACTCGGGTACAAATATTCGTGCTCATCACACTAAGCGTATTCCTACCAAGATTCGAACGAACCCGGGACCCTCGGCACAGAATGCAGGGTCACTACCAACTGCGATAATCAGGTCGTCCAGATACCAAAAATATATGGTGAAAATCGAGATACTTATTCTCTTTTATGTTACTACTACTAACCCTACGTATAAAACTCAAGTTAATATTAGATTTTATAGTACGTCTCTATTATTTTAACTTGGCTCTCTATACGTGTTGGATCAAATACTGTAGCATCAGTAGCCTAGTATCATCGGTGACGAGGCACCCCAAAAATAAACGATGACAAACCCAAACCCAAAATTAACTCTTCACCCAAAACGAACATCTGTCACCCGAAAATAGCGTCAACAAAAATATATTTTATTACTCTGCCTTTGGGACCTCATAAAAACAATAATTAAATTCACGAATAGGGGCATAATTACGTCACGCTGCTTATTTAGGGTCGGCCACAGATGTGACACTTTTGTCTAGGTACGTACGATGCTTATCAAACGGGTTAATCGTTTCCTGACCTTATTTGTGGTAATGGGCACTTAAGTATCATTTAAACGTACGGTACATTTGGCTTGCAAGTTTTCAAATGGCTTATATCATATTAGGTTATTTACTTATGGTAGGGAATATAATCCTGGAATTTTCTGGACAAGAAATGGTAGGCATCCCGATATTATGAGTATCGGGATTGATCCCGTTATTTACGGGACTGCAAAATGACTGAGACCAAATATTTTTGATACCGGGGGGACATCCAGAGATTTTCGGTACTGGAAAATGACAGTTCATTTTCATTGAAAATCTTTATAACAGTATCCTATCGAATTGTATACGGATTGATTCAGCAAGATTATTCTAAGCTGTGAACCTGTGCTACTTTAGCGCATTACCAAGCATTATGTGAAGTCAAAATTTGGTGGGTATGTAGATTTAAAAAAATAAATTTTGTTCCTATCAACATTCTGATTTCGTATAATGATAATAAATGCGCTAAAGAAGCACATGCTTGGTATACCTTCTCTGAATCGTCATGTATAGCTATTGATGTTCCATTTAAATAAAATAAAATAAAACAGTGTATTCATCTCTATGTCTCTCTTTCTCTCTGCCATATTCGTACCGCTCTAGTGCCACTTTCTCCACCCCGCCCAGCTTAGTACTCATAATGGAACGATGATAAAGTATGTGGGCTGCAATTTCCTCCAGTCCCGGGAACATTGTCCGCGGACTCAATATGACGCAGTGACGGGGCTGTTCCACTAATGGCTTTTAAAACGCGCTGTCTCATCGTGCACATTGAACAATTAACCCGGGAGATGAGACGGTACTACGAGTAGGCCGCAAGTAAGAATAAGTCGGTGTTATTTACAAGCCACTCACCACCAGTGTACCAGTGGCATAAAGATAATTAATATTCCTTAAAATACTCTCTCTTACTACAACAAGATAAACACGTGTTGACAATACGTTTATAAAATTTATTTTTAGATACAAAACCGTTATAAGGCACTATTTTAATGTAAACTCTATTGTGATGAAACTAGATTTGCCCCAAAATTTATAGACGTTTTTTTTATTACGCCGATATAAGCAAAAACACACACAAAATACTTTAGATAATATAAGCCAGACTTTAATGTAGGTATTGAGACGAGAACGCGAAGATATCATAATGCAAATTGAAATAATAAATTCCTCAAGTCTAAAATTCTGTTAAGTATTCCATAGAAGCAAAAAAATATATATTTTCACAGCATTTATATGAAGATAATGTATGTATCTCAACTTGGAACATAGTTATATGAATATATTTCTCATTGTATTCGGCACATTCACACTATTTAAAATGGTAATATAAAATTTACATATCTTATTTATTTTTACGCGATTATTTAAATGATACATTATGTAACTAAAAAATAAGCACGTCTGATTCAAAATACGGGCAATAACATAGATTATATTGCTGCATGTTCTAAACGTGGTTTATAAGATTATTTTTCTTTTATTTTCAGATCGGAAATGTACTTCACCAATCAACGGCGCTAATGAAGCAATCCGCAGCGGGATATTGAAGTAGCAGCCACTCGCGCCACCTTCCCGGCGCAATAAAACAACACCCCATCGCCGCGCCACTCAAACAAAACCAAACTGTATAACAAGGACAAAGAGAACACAATCCCCCGCCATCCCGCTATCAAATGGCTCTGCTCCGAATTGGCGATACAATCCAAGCAATATGTCAATTAATGACCATTCTCAATTGTAATCAAACGCGCCATTCCAAGACCAGAAAGCTTCACGACGAAGTCGTATTTCAAACTTGATTCGTTCGCACCGGGGTCACAGTTCAATACTACCATAAACCAATGTATGGTTACGTCAGGATAACGTACCAAGTAATCGTCGCCCAATCCCGGGATTCGTATGGCGACTTCAAGTCATAACTGTCACTGTTCACTGCCTAGCTTTGTTGCTTTATCTTCTTATCTTCTCGTATTAACTATACTTTTGCGACCGAGTGTAGCCTCGGTTGAGTTGGAACCGACCGTCAGTCCAGACTTCAACATCACCAATCCAAACTCGACATTCAACTGGACGCTAGAAGACAACAGCACATTCGTGAAACACATTCATATAAAACATACGAAATACTCAACTCCGGTGACAATTTTCCTCGTCATAGTATTTATGATTGTTATGATCGTAACGATTGTCGGTAACGTGTTGGTTTGCGTCGCTGTGCGCTTAGTGAGGAAGCTGAGAAGACCGAGCAACTATTTGATCGTGTCGCTGGCAGTGAGCGATTTATGTGTAGCTATTATGGTCATGCCCGTCGCGACCATTTACGATATACTGGGCACGTGGCCGTTCGGACCGGTGATTTGTGACTTCTGGGTGTCAAGCGATGTGCTGTCGTGCACCGCGAGTATCCTGAACCTTTGCATGATCTCAGTCGATCGGTACTACGCTATAACGAAACCCCTGGAGTATGGTGTGAAAAGAACGCCAAAGAGGATGCTGTTATGCGTCTGCATCGTATGGGTGACCGCTGCATTTATATCCCTACCACCGGTCTTGATACTCGGTAATGTGAAGTCTGACACGTCGTGTTCTGTATCCCAGAACCAGGCGTACCAGGTCTACGCGACCTTCGGTTCATTCTATATACCTTTGACGGTGATGATCGTGGTGTACTATAAGATATTTAGAGCCGCTAGGAAGATTGTGAAGGACGAGAAACGTGCTCAGTCGCACTTGGAGACGCATTGTTATCTGGAGATAAACGTGAAGAATGGTGGTGCGGCGGAGGCGAAGCTGCTGGGCAGCCAGGCCACACAGCCTCCACATCCGAGGGGGTCCACTGCCAGCACAAATACCACTGTGAGTATACACAAAACAACACTATTTACATCTTATCTACATATATAGGGTGTAAGTCGCTTAGGAAAAGTGATACCTTGAATTCAACTCAGGATTCTGAACATTACAAATTGAATATTACATTTTTTTTTATGTTGATTTTGACATGAAATCATAATAGAAGTCTATCTCAACGTGATTATAGATAAAAAGAAAAATTATTATTATCATTTGCTGTACGGTGAGAACAAACATCGTGGGAAGTCTGCACGTCATTGGAAAGCCATGTGAAGTTCGACAACCCTCACTAGTGGACTACAGCCCGAATCCCAAATACACTGAGGGGGATATTCGCGCGGTATTAAGGCAAAAACTCGCCCTTTAACCTACTCTGTTTGAATCCCATTCGTACTAAAAGTTCCTTCCCCTCAATCATAACGTCATTTTATCGTTGTTACAGTGTAGCGTAGACAAAACAGAGAGCACAATTGGTAGGTGCTTCAGCGGCCAGAGGAAGTCCAACGAGTCACAGTGCCCGATGCTGCAACAGCCAAAAACCCCCACCAAACCCATCCACACAATAAACAGGTCTCCAACAACGTTAACTCCAAAACCACCGACCAAAGAGAGGCGAAGACAATCCTCAGAGAGCAGTAACAAAGTAACGACCAACAGAATTAGGTCCTCGCTATCGAACTTTGCTCATAAAAGCCACATCGCCAAAGACTTGCTGCATCCCCAGTCGTCGCATCAGAAGAAGTTGCGTTTCCAACTCGCCAAAGAGCGCAAAGCGTCCACAACGCTCGGGATAATAATGTCAGCATTCATCATCTGCTGGCTACCATTCTTCCTGCTAGCCTTGATAAGGCCGTTCGTTGAGGAAGACGCGATCCCCGACGCGGTCAGTGCGGTATTCCTTTGGTTAGGTTACCTGAACAGTTTGCTTAACCCAATCATTTACGCGACCTTAAACAGGGACTTTCGGAAGCCCTTTCAGGAGATACTTTTCTTCAGATGTTCGAATCTGAATCACATGATGCGGGAGGAGTTTTATCACAGCCAGTACGGAGATCCTGATCATTACTGTGGTAATAATACCACGAAGATGCATAACTATGACGAAGGGGTGGAAATTGTGTCTGCTATAGAGGAAACGAGAGCTTCGGAGAGTTTTCTATGATTGACAATGCCTGAGGTCGATACCAGAGACCTAGATACTGTGATCTAATTAAGACTTTTAAAATAGAACCAAGGTTTTACAGTGTTGATTACATTTCATTAACTTGTGTAGTATAAAAGGCTGTTTCTACTCAACTAGTCGGTGTGTGTACTCCTGGTGGCATGGTGTTGACGGTGTATTGTGTGAATAATTAATGTTATATCTACATACAAACTTGTAGATACCTACATATGATATAATGTAATTATAATATATGTACATAATTATTTATTCGTTGAAAACAAAACACATCACTTATTCTTGAAGCAAATTACAGTTTTGGATAAAATTCAACACTTTTGTATGTAATAAATCCGGTTTTATTCCTATCTCGATTTGCTCAACAATACAGAATAGATGTAACAAAAATTCATTAATCAACATTGCTTGCTTGTTGCAATGCACTGATATTTGTTTTCAAAAGAAAGTAATTGGTCCAAAAACAAAAGTTACAATTCTGTGAATGTCAAAACACTGCGGTCGGCCGCCGACAGAAGGCGTTTCTGACAGCTCATGTTTTTAACCGACTTCAAAGAGAAGGAGGTTCTCAATTCGGTTTAATAAAATAACTGTATTATTATGTCTATAACCTACGATTACGGCGAGGTAATTTTATACATTTTTGGAACGCAACATCTCGGCGGCCGATCTATCTATATGAGTTATTTTACTTCAGAATAATTAAAGAATATGAATTGATTAATTGATACAACTTGGAAAAACCAAAGAGGAGGTATACTTATTAGTTTTTAAAAGCAAAGTTTTCTAATTTTTAAGGTGTTGTGAATTTGATAAACATAAACATAGAATTGTATTATATTGTTACATAAAATAATGTATATGACGGCAAAATAGTCAGAAGTATTAATCCATGTGATAGTAGATATATAGAGTTATATTCTTCTTTGTGCTTTTATGTATATATCATTACCCTTTTATTTGTATGCATTTTTTATTTATGATTAATATGTAAATATTACTTAATAGTTTGCAACTTTCATAAAATTATCATAAAAGGTACTGCCTGGTCAAATATATATTGTACAATATAAATGTGCAAGACATACGATAATTTTCAATATGAGTATACTTATTGATTTCTTATATTTACGCGAATACTACACATTGAAATAAAACTAATTTTACGGATTTTATCGCGTTTATTTAATGTTTTTGTAGGGATCGTAAAAAACATAAAATAAACACGATAAAATCCGTAAAATTAGTTTTATTTCAATGTGTAGTATGCTTATTTAAATTATGTAATGACGTTAGTATTTTCATTTGTAAAATAATAATCATTTGTTTAGACAGGTTGCAACGTTGTTATTTGGTGCAAGGGCTTGTATTGAATCCTGAGCGTAGTGAGGAATTCAAAGACTCAAATAATATTGCAGCCGTGTGAAATAAGCAACTTCTCATCTCACGGCGGCGAGGAAAATGTTATAATTAATCAACATTTCATTATTCATAGCATGAAGCCTGCGAACTATATTATATATATGGTTATAAGTATTCTACTAATTCTTTTTTTAAATAGAAACAAAAAAGTTAGGTACCCACACCCGGTACACCATTATCACAGATTAACTAATTCAAATATATTTTCCACTCATGGTGGAAGGAAGGGAGTGGAAAATAAGCAGATTTTGAACAATAAAGGCGCCTCCGCGAGCCCGTGAGATGAAATAAACAATTAAATAGTTGATACAAACTTTGTTGTAAACTTACCAATAATTTCAGTTTCGTATTTCAATATGACCTTCACATATTTACGTACCTATGTAAATAATTATTAAGTAGGTATAATTACTAGAAAAATAGAATTCCCACTTATTAGTTTAGACAATTATTTATTAGTGTAGAACGGTATTTCTTTAGCCACATTTTTTATGTTTCATAGTTTTACAACAAACAAAACCGGTGTTGTATATATATATATATCGTTAATAATTACTAATTGACATAATATATGTAATAATAATAATACTACATAAGTAAGGTAAAAATAATGATAGGTGGAATATATAGCAAATACCGTGTGGGGAAACTACGCTTGGAAAAAAATTATTGACAGTTTAATTTGATGTTTCTATTATTGAGATATATAAAGTATTAAAATACATTTGATGTAGTTTCTTTCCGATGTGAATATTATGTGGTTGTTTATAAAATAGATTGTAATAAGAAACATGACCACTTTGACTTCTCAATCCTTGTAGTTACTCATTTAATGGAAGCAACGCCTGGGTCTGTCACCATCAAATATTCATATAGTATGTAAATGGAAATATGCAAGCCATAGAATACTTATGATGTTTCTTTTCAAGACTGATCCATTCGATATCGATTCTAATTTGATATCAATATCAGAATGTGTACGTGTAAATAACTATAGATATACATTTCTTGACGTGTTTTGAATAACAACAAACAAAAAGTAACTTTCGTAAACTGTTTTAATTCGCATCCCATTATTTGTTTAAAATGTTATTTTTCCAAGTACCTAATATGTGTTGAAGCTGTTTTATTTATACTCACTTTCAAACCTTACATTACATGCGTGTAATATGCACAAAAACAAACCAGCTACTTGAACTTGAACAAGCGTGCTCCTCGCGTGTTTTGTTTTAAGGATGTGAGTAACCGCGCCGGTACGCAGGTTGTTTTTGACACCGACATGCCAGTGTAAAATGCGTAGTGATGTACTGCTATCAGCTAGAATATGTATTGCAGGTTTTATAAATAGTGTAGAATCCAAAGTTTAATTTATTTATAGTGTAAATATCGTTTATAGAACACTACGAGTACATAAAATGTTTGATAAAATTTTATGTTTTATTAAAATATCGTCTATAATGTAACACTACATATCTACCTAGAGATATTAAAACTATAACTGGACAGGTAGCCACGAATTTGGAGGCATACTTTAATTCTCCGATGATTCCTGTAGTCGTATCTTGCCATTGGTCTTTCAATCTCGCCGTAGGTATATTTCAAAACCAATAATTGAAGTCGTGAATTAGAGTAGGCTTTCTTATTGTCATTCTATACAATTTGTAGAGTTATGCTGTTCCCCTCGTGTAAATATTGTTTTAATATCTCTATGTTGATTATAACATTGACGCCATATTGATTGCCAGTATCTAAACTTTTGTTTTCTCTATACCTTATGTGAAAACATTCATAGTAGCAAAAATGAATACCTACCTACCTTATATGTTGGGATCGTTGTATTTTTCTTATGTAGAGGTCTTAAATGCGACGAAATAAAAATTAGATATCACAATTTGTTTCTTTTTATCCCACCAAACATATTACTTCATTAATTGATTACGCGAATACTACTCATTGAAATAAAACGAATTTAACAGATTTGATCGCGTTTATATTATGATTTTTACGTTCCCGACGTTTCGGCTCCTTTACAATAACCATGGTGACAGGAGGACTCGATAAAAACGCGATAAAAATCCGTAGAATTAGTTTTATATCAATATTAATTCTTTGGTACCTACCTACCAAATTAGCAATATTAAAAATATTAATTTGGATTGTTTCAATATAAGTTTTGTACAATTATTATTATCTCTCATTCATATTGATCTCTGATCTGACCGATCTCCGCATTATCGATAAATGAATGACATTATTTGGATAGTTGACATTAACACGCTTGTTTTAAAATTATAAATAGCTTGCGCGATAATTTCAATGACATTAGGGGTTTCACCTTGAGTTTTTTTTTTTCTATGATGATTATATCAGGAGCGCAACCCGGAACAGGGCTATATTCATAAGCAACGCGAGTTACTGAGCGATTTCGAACTTGAACGAAAAATAACGATTAAATGTATATTTTTAGAGTATAAAATAATAATAAAAACTCTTTTAATGTCCCATTGCTGGGTACGGGCCTCGCTAAATGCGAGGAGGATTCAGGCTATAATAATAACGCGCAAACTGTACGGTCCCAAACTAAGCAACGCTTGTATTCATGGGACCGTACAATCGACTAGGGAGGTTTAACATATTTATAAGTATTTTAAACACAAACGCTGTATTTAATATACTTATAAAGATGTTAAGCTTCTATAACTGGGGCAAAACATTCGTGCTCATAACACAAAGTTTACCCCTAACTGAATTAAAAACAAACATTCAGTATACAGAAAGCAGAGTCATTACACTGTGTTATTCAGGCCATTGACCACCACGCTTTTTTTAAGGCTATTAAACTCACAGCTGTACATTAAAAGTGAGTATTTGTTTTGTCATCTAAAATCGCTTTCGCTATAGCTCATTACCATACTACCTACCTTACTCGTACCATTGCCAAGTCGCATGTCACCTAACGATCTTATAACACTCTTTCATCGCTCCTGTTTTGGCAAGTGTAGTAAACGACGATGACCTTAGGTACCCGACCTTGCTGATAGACGGTTTCCATTGCATGGAAAAAGACACTCTATTTACTACAGTTGAGATAATATTTTTAGAAAAATTCGAACCAACATTCAAATCCAACATTCAAATACAACCTGAATTATAGTTAGTATACAATAAAACGGTATAGGGCATACACTTAATATACCTAAAAAGGTTAGCGTAAGTAAAAAAAAAACTATTTGATCGAAGACAAATATCGTACAGCTACTAAGAATATTTTACAGATGATTCAGAAATGGTATACTGAGCCTGGAATCTCGGCTTCTGTAACGCATTTTTAAACACTATGTGCAGTCACAATTTCGATAATATGTCGATTTTAAAAGTAAACTTATCTCCCACCAAAATGACAATAGTGATTTTTTGCAAACATTTTTTTTTTTAATATTGACATTTCCGAATTCTGGCTACACTTATTGATTTCAAATGCGATAAAAAACGCAAGATGAAATCGAACTATACCCTTTCTGTAACACACTCTATATTTTTTTGTAGCAATTTTGTATCCCTTTTAGGTAGAGACACTCTACATTTTGTAGGCTGAGCGGAATAATAAAGATCCTTTGTGACAAATAACCATCAAAATTCAATGAGCCACACAGAAACATCGCTTCCCCAACATTTACCGTCAACCTGTGAACTCTCCCTAAATACATCAAATCTGCGATTATTTACATAACGGAGTCGTTATGCTAAATTCCCCTACTTTGCCCACACATAAATAATCGCGATGACGCCAACACCAACTATGTTTAGGTATTGATGTCGCCAGACGATCACACCATCTGTACGGTCCCATATTAAACAACCCTTGTATGATTGGTACCGAACAATGGACTGGGCGAGGTCTCAGTATACGAGTACTACCTCAAGACACTGTGAGCGCTTTCTGCGTAGATCGGACCGCAAACAACAACTAAATATGTGGGTACCCCCAGTTATAATTATGATACTAGGACCTCTAACACCTCAGTCCTCCCGTGACCATGGTTGCTGTAAAGCAGCCAAATTGTCGGGTCGTCAAAACATAAAATAAACGTGAAAAAATCGGTAAAATTCGTTTTATTTCAATCACATATAGATATTAAACAACCATGACTCGGGTACAAGCTATGTGCTTATCACAAAAATACGCCCCTACCAAGATTCGAACTTGGGACCCTCGGTACAGGAAGTAGAGTCACTTTCATAAGTGCTATTCAGGTCACCTTATATAGCGTATATGTAGCCTCTAGGATTTAGCATAAAGTAATAAGATTTTGTAGTAAATATAAGGTAACAATCGCTAACCATACATTAGTATAGATTAGTAAATTACAATATCTGAAATTACTAACTATTTTAAACGATGCTGTTCAGAGGGGTTAATAAGCTCCATAATTTTCTTTTGTCTGCTACGCTATTTACCCACCAATGCTCTTTAGATTAAGCTCTGAATTTGTATATGCATATTCATGGAATTCATTGGGAATTTAGATTAATGCATCGCAAACACGAAGGATTGCTGCATGAAGAAAACCATTTGGCCACGTATTCTTTAAGGTCAGGTAATACGTATTTAAAGTTAATACAATTTGGTTTATGCACGCATTGCTTTAGAGGGTTTATTTTCCTATGTATATTCCATAGTTTCATTGAAATATAAGTCTACAAACTCATATTATGAATGTATACATATAATATTTACTCATAATGAACATACACAATGTAACTTAAATATGTGTGTTATTAAATAAAATGAAACTGACATCAAAAAGCATCCAGCAAACTCCCACCACTCAGGCGGTATGGTGCCCAGGACGCTGGCAGCATTGCTACTTTGAATTGAGTAGGATAGAATTCTATACGGACATAATTTGGGGTCGAGTCACCTTCGTCGGAGAATTAAGTACCCTCGAGATACCCTACACGTGACCCTGGGTGGTGCCAACCAGGTGACAACTCTACTGGTAGGCTTCGGCCGTGGTTAGTCACCACCCACTGAATAAAGCCATGTCGCCAAGCGGCCTAGCCGTGTTCCAGTATAATGTTCGGTGTTGCCATTCATGGATGGCGGGTCAGATCAGTTGCGCTGCATGTGCCTAGTGAATGTAGCGTCTCTATCTACTGCCGCCTTCCTACCTAGGCAAGTATGCTCCATCGTAGATCTCATCGTCACTTACCATCAGGTGAGATCGAGATCAAATAAGTACTTGCCTATAATGTATAAAAAAAAAATATACGATTGGTTAATTTCTATTCCATGTCATTTGATGGCGATGCGTATGCACGTACTTTTCACAATTTATTAAGGGGTAGAATCTAGAATAATTATCACCTTCGATAACGCTTGGGTCTCTTTCAGTTGGTGAGCACAGGACTAACTTATGTACATATTTCTGATGTTGTCCCAAGACTACAAGACTTTCGCAAGCTTTCAGAGGGCCATCTAGTAAATATAATACTAATTTAGTAACTAGCCAAGTATGAAGGCAAGAATATTATGAGAAATAGTAATAAATTTGCGTTTATTATTCTTGTGAATAATGGCTTATATAAACGGCCAAAAAGTTAACGACAAAAATAATAATATCCGACCGGCAATAATAAAGAAGTGTTGTTATAATATTGCCACATGCCGGTGAGGAAACAGTAAGTTATGATCAATTAACAATATTGCGGGATGTATAATACAAAGATATTTTTTTGTGATGGCACCACGACATAAAAATGATGTAAAAGGGCGAAAAAAAGTACGCGGCGGGATTCGGTTGCTGTGTTGAAATGTGTAGGTATTTTACGTGAAAAGTGTAGTTATTTTTAGTAACAGTCTTATTACCTATATGTTATACATGGCTATTCTAATCGGATTGACGAAATCTCGCAGGTTCTGAATTGAATAGAATTTTGAACTTCTGCTTATATTGCTTTATAGTGACTACGATACAATGTAGTATTTTTGGCAAAATTAATCAACAAGCAATTCGTAATTAGAATTCCAATTACTAAAGTAATAATTTTATTTCCCAACACACAACAACGCAAAGATATTCACCAGCAAACAAAGTGTCATATTCTTGCATAGACGTAATAACGACGAAACAGCCGGGGAACAGCCGGGGAACAGCCCGGCAACCAAACTAGTGTTTCTGTGAACCCTATTACATTACACAGTAACTCCATTATATGTATATTATTTGTGTATACATTGTTTTCGGACGATTTTTATTTTTTTTCTATTGAGAGGGTGAAGGCTAGTCATAGTTTAGGGGACAGGGATGATTCGTCGTCTATACCTATATAAAGAGGTTATTTTAAAGTTTGTACGTTTGTTGAGGACAATCTGGGTGTAAGCGAAATAAAGCTGCATTTCATGCATTTCATGCAGTGCATGAAACTTTTTTATTTTTCTAAGACCAAGACAATTCGTTCATGAAGCCAAACACAGTAAATCTCCATAGAAACCTTGGAAAACCTTGTTTTTTTATTATATGTATTTACTTTGATTTAATTGCCAATTTCAATTAAATTTTCACTGTTTCATTTCCTTGCAATAGAAGTAAAAGCAGAGTGTATAATTTACTCATTTAATCAGCAGTTTTATCCTTGACTTAAATACAGACTAGAAAGAAAGTCTCGGATAAAACTACTCACTTTATGTACTTGTTGTACAATCTACTATTTAGGCACAATCGTTACCTCGACTTTGTTACCTACCAACATCTCATCCCTTAATCATTGACGTAACATTACGTTAAAATAAAACAATTTAATTTGCATGTTTCATTATGAAACATTAATAAAACTTATTTTCAATTTAATTACGCCAGAACATAAAACCAACGATTCACAAAACCACCAACCTAATTCAAAGTTTTTAAATAAATGTAAATCAAATCTATTTACCCATTCATTTATGTGGAACTCGAAATTTTTCGGTGCCTCGAATTTAAAAAATACCGTTGAATTTTTGTGTATAAAAAATATATTCACGGCCCGGAAATTTGAGGTCCTTCCGAATGTATGAATAAGTTTCTGAACCGCGGTCAGACATGCGCACGGTGGCTATATGATATTATATTTTTTTAATAACTGTACCTGTAAGTGTACAGTCGCAAACAAAAGTTCGAAATTTAAGTCTGTTATTTATACTTTAATTTGGAAACGCAAGAATTGAATGAGGTTTACGCTTTATTAACCGACTTCGAAAAGAAAGACGTTCTTAATTCGGTTGTATTTTTGTAATTCTTATATCTGGGATCGTCCATAGATCTTATAATATTGTACAAGAATCTGTAAAACAAATGAACATGTACAAGGTTTACATAGGCATACAAATGGTGAAAAAAATATCAATTTCAACCATTATTAGTGGACACACTGGATTTTTATCAGATTCCTTTGGTTTGAAAGTCAACTTTTTAAGACTCAGACTCAAGCCTGCAAAGGGATGTCATCATTCCCCTCGTCAATACTTCATTCCCACCACCACCAAAAAGGTATTACGCATCACGCCCCAATGATTCCGTTCCACGTTCGCACGTTCATTGATTAATGATTATAAATCGCGTCCGCGCCATTAGAACCGATCAATCATCGCTGATAAGCGCCGTGACTGAACACTTTGTAACACCGACGTTAGGTATTGAACTTTCAATTTCGGGGAATAGAGTTTTAATTTGAATACAGGTCATGAAGTTCAGGGATTTGGGCTAGACATAGATCCTAAATTAAGAGCTGGTTAACAGCCTGATCCAATGGGAATTGACCCCGTAACTGGAGTGATTCAAGCGGCCTACGCTCACAGCACTCTGTTATAGTAATTGTATAACAGCTAACAATACATTGAAATAAAACTATTTTTTAGGATTTTATCGCGTTTTTATTTAGATTTTGATTTAAAATTTTTTTTTTATTTCCATGTGTAGTATTCGCGTAAATATAAGAAATCAATAAGTTAACAATACATTAACAAGAAATTACAAATAATAAATATGTCCAGACAACACACACCAACTGTACGCATACACTAAGCAACGCTTGTATTATGGGTACCGTACAATCGGACTAGGGCGAACACAATATATAATACTTAGACATCCACGACTTGAGTACAAACAATCGTAAAGTAAAAACTAAAGTTTGTCCCTAGCAGGATTCGAACACGAGACCCTCGGCAACGAAAGCAGGGTCACTACCAACTGCGCTAATCAGGCCGCCGAATTATTATAATAATATAAGATGACACAAGGTTTGTTTTAACATCTAATATATATAATACTAATATTTACAAACTAATATAACTTAAAAAGAGTATAGAAAAGCTACAAAATGTGTAAAAAAATTGGCCCATGCGGCAGCGTGCCCAAGATACTGGCCGCATTTCCTCGCTGAATAGCCAAAGCTACAACATCTAAATCAGGGGTTCCCAAACTTATTTGTCTACTGCCCACTTTGAGAATGAATTATTTTTTAGCGCCCCCATTTTTTCACCTACTTAAAAACCACTATAACTTCAAGTTTTAAGCCTCTACACAA
The DNA here is from genome assembly GCA_905333125.1 of Pheosia tremula. Lineage (NCBI taxonomy): Eukaryota > Metazoa > Arthropoda > Insecta > Lepidoptera > Notodontidae > Pheosia > Pheosia tremula. The sequence goes on from HG995419.1 coordinate 3,554,888, forward strand.
CACTCCCATTTTTTTCTGGGTCTCTTACCGCCCTCCTTTAGGCCTGCAGCGCTCACAAGGGGGCGTTATCGCCCACTTTGGGAAAGGTTGATCTAAATCAATATTTCCAATGAAAACATGAGCATGTCCTTTTAATATTCCTCGCTAGGCAACCAACGAATTTATTAGCATTCGATGCATAAACATTATTGTCACTTTCATGTGCCACAGTGTAAATATAAGTGACGTCAATATTGCTATACGTAGTAGATATACTACACTGTGCCCCGACTTAGTGCGCATAGACTAACATGATTTTTATTCAGAAATAGAACTTATTTTACAGATTTTATCGCCTTTATTTTATGTTCCCGACGTTTCGGCTGCTTTATAGCAACCATGGTCACGGGAGGACTCACGGGACTGTCCTCCCGTGACCATGGTTACTATAAAGCTGCTATAACTGCGCTAATCAGTTCTTAAAAAAGGTATCTCAGAATTGTGCGAGCCTTCCACGAGTATAATGTTTCATTTGCTATATATATAACTAGCTGTAACCCGCGACTTCGTCCGCGTGGTATTTAACAAAGACAAAACCGTTGGCAACATCCTGCTCGCGTTCTAAGCCCGCGGGACGCATTGCAGGCTGTTGCTATCAAACTTAATCAGGTGCAGCGCTGCAACATTAGTTTTTATTTTTTTCGTGAGATCCTATGTTGATTTCTAAAATAAAAGTAGCCTAAGTTACTCCTTGTTACATCAGCTATCTGCTAGTGAAAGTCCCGTCAAAATCGGTCCAGCCATTTCAAAGATTACCCGGAACAAACAGACAGACAGACAGACAAAATTTTAAAAAAATGTTGTCTTGGTATAGGTACCGTGTATACATCCAAATGCACTTAGTAAAAAGCGGTTATTTTAATATTACAAACAGACACTCCAATTTTATTTATTTGTATAGATTTACATGCCAATCTAACACGTTTATGTAAATATATTTCTAAGTATTATTACGAAATAAACCAGATACTTACGTGGGTCAGAAGAAACCTCAGGTACATGACTATCTTATTCATGAGTTACAGGAAAATATTCAAATGCTTTCGAAAAATCTCATAAATATTAAATGGGAGGTTTTAGTGCTACATTATTTACTTTCTAGGTGAGTACAAGACGTATTTCAGGTCTATAGGTAACTGAGTTCCATATAGAATCTGGGTGTTTTTACGTCGACAGTGAACAGGTATCTTCTAGGTAAGTATGCTCCATCGTAGTCATGTCATCGTCACTTACCATCAGGTGAGATCGAGATCAAATACTTGCCTATAATTTAATTTTTAAAAAAATGCTTAGTCAGAGGGACATGCTAATCCTAGTGCGGAAGCCATTGTTTAAAATATCCTAGTTTTACCTTATGTAATAACTATATTATTAATGATAACATTAGCTCTTTTAATATCCCACGGTTTGACACGTGCCTCTACTTAATGCGAGGGGGATTAGGTCATAGTCCACGACGCTGGCGCAGTGCGGGTTGGCAGAATTCATACCTTTTTGGTACCTATAATAAAGTATATATTTTTATGTTAAGCGGAGATCCCACGCTGATTACTGGCTTTGATTACATTTCTTTTTGTACGCAATTTTCCAAGATTGAAAAGGTCACCCCAATCCGCTAACTACAGACAGTGACTGGCTAAACTTGACAAAATAAACACGCACTAAAAGAGAAATCTTATCGTATGTATATTCTACTATGACAAAAAAAATAACGCATCTATTTAGAATCAATCCCATCCAAACTAGAAACTAAACAACTAGCAAACTAGAATCCCACTATCCCACTAATATTATAAATGTGAAAATTTGGATGGATGTTTGTAACTCAATCACGCCAGAACGACTGAACGGATCTGGATGAAATTTGGCACAAAGATTGATTATAGTCTGGAATAGCACATAGGCTACTATTAATCCCGGTAAAATGTATGGTTCCCGTGGGATAGATTTGTTTTAACTTTTCATAGAACAAAAGACCGACATGATTTTGTGCACAGGTAGTGGTAGTTTATGGGTCAGAAAATGACATAGGCTATTTTTTATCCCGAAAAATGCACGGTGCCTATGGGATAGCATACAGGAACCGTGCAATTGAAAAAGGACATAGAGGAAAATTACATACTTTTTAATCGCGGGTAACACCGCAGGGCGCAGCTAGTTAATCATAAATCCAAGTCGCGTAAAGCTTTTGTTAACTATTCATAATGTTATTACAGGCCCATGTTGAAGGGATTCAGGTAGCGGTATATACGTAGAGACATTCCCCATTTCAATGTCAACCACGAAAGGACAGTCAGAGAATAGAGCAACATTTGGTTTGGTATTAAACTTCCTGTATTTTAGATACATTTTCGATTGTATAATTAAAAGTTTTAATTTAATTTAACTTAATGTTAAATTTAACTTAATGATAATCGTGGTTGAAAATACGAATCTCATTTTCAACCACGATTATCAATTGCTAAACGATGAAGGAAATATCGCGAGGAAACCTGCATGTCTGAGAGAGCCCCTCGAAAGATGTGTGAAGTCCGCCAACCCGCAGTGGGCCAGCGTGGTGGACTTGGCCTAATCCCCGTCGCATTGAGGAGAGGCCCGTGCCCAAGGTTTAAAAAGGGCTGATATTATTATACAGCTATTCGGCAATACAATTCCGTGACTGTACCAGTCGTTTCGTGTTACGTACCAATAAAACGACGTACTGTACACAAACGTATATTTTCATTATGAACTACGACATTTTTCATCGCTCTGTTATTACAGGTCTCTTAACGACGAAATGGAATTGTAATTTCCGTTTGTTCGTTAAAAAAAATTTACTCATGATATTTTTTATGTAGCCCGACTTATAAAACGTTTTATAAATTTACGAATACCGCCAGATGAACTCACCTATTGTGTGGTCCCAAACTAAGCAACACTTGTATTGAATGGGGCCGTACTAGTAACACCCAGACTAGGGCAAATTACGAAAAAATATGTAATCGAATCGAATCCGGAACCATCTGGTGTGAGAGTTGAGTGGCTTGAGCAAACTATCATCTATATTTAGACGTTAAATTGCAACTTTAACAATAACAATCCGAAAACTCTCATAGCGCGATTCAGGATTGTACTGAGAAGTGTCTATTGTTCTGAATGCGTCTGCAGCACTATCTACGTAGCTTGTGGCGAGATTGAAGAACTTGCTACAAAAAAAAATTGGACATTTTATAATACAATACTTTGCTGCACCGTAGTGCGTTACGTGCATAGATCATACTGCCTCTCTCTGAGCGAATGTCTCCAAACCTGTAATATTAAGAACATCTTTGTCTACTACTGTCCTCGCGCGAATTGACTGCATTGGGGGCCTGAGGTGAAGTGAGGGAGCATCCCCCCGCCATCCACACACCGCGCTTCCCATGCCTGCGATATAGTGTTGCTCTTAACATCGTTCCATCTTCGGCCCATAGGTGCGTTTTCACAGACGTCCGTCGTCAACCACTACACTGGCAACAGCCCAAGCCGAGGTCGTGCCTCCGGAGGCGCCCTTGAGCTAGTTGCCCCCCTACCCTTTAGCTGGAGCGCCTTTAGCCCTCGCCCTCACGTCCGGTATAAAGGTCATCTGCGACCAACAGCAGTTCAGAATTTGGAAAAAAAAACTTATTAGCGTACCTAAGCTCGATCGATCGCGTTGAACAAAACGCTTATTAATTTTAACCTTCTTAAATTTCTTAAATTATATATTTAATTTAGAAATAGTATATAAGTCATAATAATCTTGTTTTATTATTTGTATGGCAGCACTAGTGCATATGTACTTTAGGCTGCATTCAACTCGCGTACTCACTCACTCCACTTATTTCATACAAGCAAATCCATGGTAAAAAGCTAAATGTAATAAAGTAGTCATATCAGCGGTACGTATCTATAGCTAATCAGTCACAATTAGTTTGACCCAAACTTTTTATAGCAGCTGTTAATATTAGCATTCATTTACATTTCTACCAGGTACCGCCTACTGATAACATCTTATAAGAAATCCGGTAAAAAATCCGGTTACTTTTTGTGGGGCATTACCTTAAATAGAACCTAATTTCGAGCGATCACTCATACGTCTGTTGAAGCTTAATCTTGATCTATTAAAGCTTAGATTGAAGATATACCTACCTTGATAGCTAATAGTCGCGTCCAGACCAATCGCACTAATTAATAAGAGACGAGACTGGACATGGCTTTCGAAGGCAAACTCTTCTGCCAAAGCCATAAGTGTTCTATAAAATATAATTAAATTAAATTAATCAGAACATTAACTGGCTTCTTAATAACGTGATTGTTTGGTACAGTAAAATGGAATCCAAAGAAAAATTATAACGCGGATTCAGCGCTGACGACATGACTTGTCAAATTATATCCGAGTTTTCAGAGATACGCGTATATTAATATCAAGTCAGAAGTTCTATTTTTATCACACCACAATGATACTATATTTTCCCCACCAAACAATTTCCTTATAAAACAGTACCATTCTATAATACCATCCATTATGGCTGGAATCATAGTGAGCGAGTTGATAGCACCGCGCCCTTGAACCACGGCGCCCGAGGCGCCCCCTGTCGGTGACAAATGATTCGCGCGAAACAAAAGACAGAGGAAATGCTTTCAGCCTTGCTGTGGGTGTGCGGGCTACGATTGGGACAACCATGATTTTGTTCATAAAGTGGAATAATCGGATGTATATTATAATAATATATAATAATAATATCGCCAGACGAACACATCGGCTATACGGTCCCACACTAAACAAGGCTTGTATTATGGCTACCGTACAATGGACTGAGGGCAAACTCAGTAAGTATATAATACTTATATAGATATTAAACATCTATGACTCGGGTACAAACATTCATGCTCATTTCACAAAGATTGTTCCTACCAGGATTCAAACCTGGGACCCTCAGAGCAGAAAGTAGCGTCACTACCAACTGCGCTAATCAGGTCGTAAAAATGTGTAAAACTTAATTGTGTTCACTACTTAAAAAGTGGACTAGTGAGACAATTTCTTTGTTGAATGTCATGTTATGATCGCAACATTGTTGCGTTTAATTAAGTGAGTTGGTGTATGCTGATGCAGTTCAGCTGCAGTGTAATTACGGACTGAACACGGTCCGCGCTCGGAGAGATACCATTCAAACTCAGTCCGTGTGCATTGTGTAAGCACACAATATCCAATTAATATTGAATATTAATGGCGCTCTAATAGGATAAAGTTAGATAGTGCGAATAGCGTTCCAAGTTCCAATTAAAAATATGATGTTTGATTTTATTTTCTTTGACTTTAGACATCTGGGACAACCTCCATAAACGAATGCTTACCTATTTAAGTTTTTAGGTGCGTTTAACACATACTATAGCCAGTACAAGGGACCAAGATTCTATGCAAAAAGATCAGGACATGTCCACACACAAATACAAAATTTGGCCACCCCAAAACACACGGCAGCCGTCTTTACGTTGACGTATTACTGCTATTAATGGGCGAATAATGCTGAGTAACGACAGCATCTGGCTCTACCCGTAATCTTTGTCCTGTGCATGGCCCCAACGCCATGATTGTGTACATTCGTTAATTGGAAAAAGGGGTGAAAATAGCAAAGGTTAAGCAAAAATTCTTTCTTTCAACCCCTCCTATTTTTATCTTTCGATAAATTTTGTGCGGGTTCCAAGACAATTAACTTTATCCCGGGTCTCGCTATGGGTCAAACCTCGGTGTCATCATTGGGCACCGCAGTGGTGGGAGTGTGTGGCGGCCTAGTCCCATTAAAAAAAAGCACAAAATTGATATAATATCACGCTTGTATTCTTGGTCTTTTGGTCCTCATTGGAGCGAGCCTATTCCCCCCTTTAATCCGAGAGCTTTAATGTCATAGCCCACCAGACCGACCCAAATTAGGTCGTAAACTTCACACGTCTTTTTTAGTAAAAAGTGCTTGTTTCCTTTCGATGTGTGTTATATTATAGCAAGTGATAAGTATAATTATTGAAATTGAGACTCTTATTTGAATCCAGAAAATCCCAGAGGTGCGAAGTTTTTGAAGCGAAAAATTTGGTCTGTATTGAAATATCCGTCTAGTTTGAATTTACTATAAACCTAGTAGATCCAAGGAAATGTAATCCTTAAAACAACAGTCTTACCAATTGATTTCTTATATTTACGCGAATATTACACATTTAAATATTACTAATTTTACGGATTTTATCTCGTTTATTTTTGATAGTCTAGACCAATTAATAAAAAAAGACAAGCCCGCTGAGTTTCACGCCGGATCTTCTCAGTTGAGGTCGCGTTCCGATCCGATTGTAGAGTTAAGAAAAAACATTTAACTTTGACTTTGAATTATTTAGATCTGATCGCTTGTATATAAATGATCGAACGATTAAATGATGCTAGTTGTAGTACTGGTCACCGGACTGGGTCGTACCCGAGATGTTCGCGTCTCGTTTACGACACTCTCATTGTGTTTGCGATCGTTTGTCACTGACAGAGGCCGGCTCGGCCGCCCTCAACTAGTGTACATACATAGTACGCAGTTTATGGTAGGTACATTATCTTGTATATCTCTATTATAAGGGTGATTCAGATATGGTATACTAACCTTTGAACATGCGCCTCTTTAGCGCATTTGTAACCATTATGTAAAGTCATAAATTCGATAGGCCAATTTAAAAAACAAAAGTAGCTCAATAAATCACAATAGGGTGTAAAATGAAAAATAAGGTTTAAATTATGGTCGTCCTAAAAGATTATATCCTTTTATAACTACTAGTTTTCATTTTTGTGCAAAAATATGGATTATTTTCTTTAAAATCATAAAATAAATTCTCTGGATTGTTCGCTGATATGTTGTGACATCACACAGTCGTAAACAGTGTCAAGATGTCAATACGAGTTGGGCAATATTCGGTATTTAAATGTGTTTGCTGACATTTTACAAGGGTCACGTGACCCGGAGGCCGTGTTTTCAGCGAATTTTATGGAAAATACTGGAATATACAATGAAAAAACTATCACATCATATTAAACTAATGAACAATTTAAGATAGTTTTTTAAACATAGTCTTTTTTTACCAACAAAATGAGCAGCTATATTTTCTTCCTTTGCCACTGACGCACCCCTTGGGACTTGGCGCTTGGAGCAGCCCCTCCGTTCGCCTTATGGTAGGGCCGGCCCTGGTTACCATTAGTCCCACTAGTTTGTTCTAGAAGGGCAAGCGGGCGGCAATTGTTTAGCCAAACTATGGTAGACTCGAACCCGAACTCGGTATAATAAAGAAATCAGAAGGCAAAGAAGAATAAGAACCCTTTTTTGAGTACTGAATTTTAGTTCGACGGGGGGGACGTTCTTCTCCATAGGAACGGCATTCCGAACGGGTGGTAAAGTAGTAGCATATTATTTTGTAACTTTTGACGATTCATAAGTACTTAATGTTCTACATGAATAAAAAAAAGTGTATATGTAATTTTTGATTTGGAAAATCCGACAACTTACATCTAATTCAATTATATTTACTTTTACATGATTTATAGGTACATTATAAGTTTTATATTGTTTCCCTAATGGTGTAAAGTCCCAGTGATTTACTATTAGACAAAACGCTAAGCCGCAGACTGTCTGGAAGACATTTCATTATTCACTTCATCCATTTTAGGTTTAGGCAACGTGTTTTGGTACCATTTCTAGACCAAAAATAACTTGTTTGAAGACAATAGATTATTGGTGTTTTATTATCTTACTGATAATAATTTTGATTTAAGTTTTAAATTTAATTTGTTGTTGATTAATAGTCTCAAGGGTTATTAAATGTTCCTTATAGTTCAATCACCGCTTTCCTGATGAACACGGAGGCTTGCGAAGATTTTAGTTGGAAAATGGCTTTACTCGCCGTAGAGTAGTTATTTTTCCATCGTCAAATAGAATAGACTTTTAAATATGGAAGACTAGATGCGCCGCGCGGTGTTACCCGCGATTAAAAAATATGTCCTTTTTACCGGGATAAAAAGTAGCATATGTGCTATTCCAGACTATAATCTATCTCTGTGCCAAATTTCAACCAGATCCGTTCAGCCGTTTTGGTGTGATTGAGTAACAAACATCCATCCATTCAATCATTCACATTAATAATATTAGTGGGATTACATGCTAACCTTATACATATAATAGATATAATAAACCTCCTTACTAACCCTAAATCATTGCACTGGCGGATGCTTTTCTTGCAAAATGACCGGACTTTTCGAGGAACTTGAAAGTTAACTTTCACAAGTTTATTTTAAACACCAATGTGATATAAATCCATTTTGTCTCTTTCCCTCGTATGAGTCACGGGAGCAAGAGCTTCTCAACTCGTGAGAGCAACTCAGTGCGACAGAATCCGGGATAGCCCCCAGCGTTGCCATCTGTATCGTGCAGCGACGATTGTGCATAGCACAGCCTCGCAAGGCAGCCCAGTTAGTCTTTGTTCCACGTTGACTTCAATCTGGGTGTTTTGAAGTCGACAGTGAACAGGTACCTTCTAGGCAAGTATGCAGTAGATCTCATCGTCACTTACCATCAGGTGAGATCGAGATCAAATACTTGCCTATAATGTAATAAAAAAAAAGGAACTAAACTCAGCCAATGATTTTTTGTTATTTTTCATGTACTTAGCTACAATTTTTTTTACAATGTTTATTTTTAAAATCTCACTAAATATTTACAAACAGAAAAATAAAAAAAAACTTAAAAATAATATAAAAACAAGCTACAAATTAATATTTATGAGTTGTCTATCGGGATAAACATGTGGTATCTAAACTGACCGAAGTCATTGAAGTAAGTAAAACAAATCACCCCATAAAGCTGGTCGTGCCTCATAATAGTCTAGGCCGGGCAAGGCGACTAGGGCAGGCGGACAATCCATCATGGAAGCCTTGACTTTCAACTGCCCTCACACTCCGGCTGGATGTTTGTTCACTCCATTTATTTGATGGCTTTCTTTTGTGGGCGTTATTTTTCATGTACTCACTTAAAGCTTTATTTATATTCAGATTACTATAAAGTCACAAATGTAATGTAATGAACAGTTAATAATTGTGAAGTTTTCTACAGGCTGATTCAGAAAGGGACTAAGCACTGAACCTTTTTTTATTACATTTTATTACACCTGAGCGTCTTCAGCGCATGTGTAGTCATAAATAATGTGAAGTCACGTCAATTTATACCCTTTTTGAATCACTCTGTATAACCGTATACTGAACTTCACTTTTTAAAACAATATTTTTTTTTTTATTACATTATAGGCAAGTATTTGATCTCGATCTCACCTGATGGTAAGTGACGATGAGATCTACGATGGAGCATACTTGCCTAGGTAGGAAGGCGGCAGTAGATAGAGACGCTACATTCACTAGGCACATGCAGCGCAGCTGATCTGACCCACCATCCATGAATGGCTTTCATTGTTTTATCGATAATTTTGCCATCACCAGAATTTGAAATCCATTTACTATTTGGGCCAAAACCTCCAACATTCGATAAAATGCTAAATCTTGTCGCTTTTGCACTATACAGAATACAGCTTCGGCTCAAGAAGCGATGTGAGTATATTTTACTAATATTATGCTACGCCAGATAATATCTTCCCATCACGGCTAGGTCACGCGATTATCTTCGACCAATGAGAGGTGTTCATTTTAGTGAAGATGTTAATTAATGGCGAAACCGATCATGACGTAGTCTTGATCCATCATCAGGAGACAATACCTGGTGTAGCATATTATTATACCATGGGTGGATTTAAAAGTATTATAATAATATCATCATATTCTACCCATCATATCATACCTTACCATTGTGAACTCCAAAACTATCACACAGTTCTTAGTAAGCAATTTAGTTTACCAGTTTTCATTTCAATACAAATTCAATAATAGTTTAATGGTAAAGGTTGAAACTTGCTAAGCAATTAGTAATGTACATTCGAAATCGAACTTACTACATTACTAGTTAAAATACTAATATCGCCGTCAGCTCAAAAGGTTTCAGATATATTTGCTGTATTTAGTTTGAAATAAACTAAACTTTGTGTAACTAAGCTACCTAACTGGAAAATTTGATTCAGGATAATTATCCATTATGTGACTCTGAGATCGGTTTCTGGTGTCAGCTAAAATCTAGACCATTTAAAACAACTACTTACATATTACTTTAGCGAACAAAACATGATGATATTCTGAATCGTTCTGTACCGCAAAAAAATAGCATAATCAGAATCAGAATATTTTTATTCAGGGAAACCATTAAGTACCGAACTTATGAATCGTCAAAATTTTCACAAACTGCTAAGCCACAACTTTACCACCCGTTCGGAATGCCATTTCTATGGAGATGAACGGGCACGATACTCCATGGTTGCGCTTCATAAAAAGATATAAAATGTAAGAAACCATAAATGTCAAACTATAAGCAAGGTTATAATAAGTTAACTGTAATCATTAGCCGATGTGTTCACGTGTACGTATCGCCTGAAGAGAAACTGGTTTCATTGACTAGGTATCATATGACACAGTCGCACACGGCCTGGGGTATCCAATGGACCGTACTGAGGGCTGAAAACCCATCCAAAATATTTTCTATATCCTTTTTTTCTAACATAGGGTGGTTGTAGCAACCTCTCCAACCGCGCCACAAGCTACACAGACGGCGCTGTAAACGCTGAACAATGTTCAATTCTCAATACAATCCAGAAACGTGCTATGAGAGTTTTCGGAGCACGTAACATATATCCCGACAAGAACCGTTGGGGCACAGCGGCCGCCCCGCCAGGCATACCGCCTGGCTGGAAGATCATCCCGTCCCCATCATTTACCGCTATATACTGTTATATAATAGTGCACTCAAGACGATGAAAGCTAACCTTGAAACCTCAGTAACCTCGTCCATGCCAAAAGCAAAGTATTCACTCGCTTCATTAACATAATGACGCGTCAGTTTTTGCTGCTGTCGAATATATTATGTCTACGTCAAACAGTCTGGAAGTTATGACGTATTGCCCGTAGATGGATGAAGGTTGAGCGGGGGGGGGGGGGGCTGTTGAGTTGAGGGCTTACTTATTTAGTTGGGAAATTAACAAGGGCACATAAAAAAGTAAATAATGAGAAGATCGCATCGTCTTTATAACCTTTTCACAAATAGCTTTGACGGAGCTTAAATAAAAAATACAGCTTAAAAGTAGCAAAAGTATACCATCTTGTTATTTTAAAAACAAAAATGGACGTCGTTAATGGCCTCACCCACTTCAACGGTAGATATTTTAAATTTATATATTAACTAGCTGTTGCCCGCGACTTCGTCCGCGTGGTATTTAACAAAGACAACCGTTGACAACAGCCTGCTCGCCCATTCTGAGCCGCACGCATTGCAGGTTGTTGCTATCAAACTTAATCAGGCGCTGCGCTGCAACATTGGTTTTAATTTTTTTTCGTGAGATCCTATTTTTTTTCTAAAATAAAAGTAGCCTAAGTTACTCCTCGTTACATCAGCTATCTGCCAGTGAAAGTCCCGTCAAAATCGGTCCAGCCATTTCAGAGATTAGCCGGAACAAACAGACAGACAGACAGACAGACAGACAAAAATTGTAAAACATGTTGTTTCGGTATAGGTAACGTGTATACATCCAAATGCACTTAGTAAAAAGCGGTTATTTTAATATTACAAACAGACACTCCAATTTTATTTATATGTATAGATAAAACAAGTTGAAATCTATACATATAAATAAAATTGGAGTGTCTGTTTGTAATATTAAAATAACCGCTTTTTACTAAGTGCATTTGGATGTATACACGTTACCTATACCGAAACAACATTTTTTACAATTTTTGTCTGTCTGTCTGTCTGTCCGTCTGTCTGTCTGTCTGTCTGTCTGTCTGTCTGTCTGTCTGTCTGTCTGTCTGTCTGTCTGTCTGTCTGTCTGTCTGTCTGTCTGTCTGTCTGTCTGTCTGTCTGTCTGTCTGTCTGTCTGTTTGTTCCGGCTAATCTCTGAAATGGCTGGACCGATTTTGACGGGACTTTCACTGGCAGATAGCTGATGTAACAAGGAGTAACTTAGGCTACTTTTATTTTAGAAAAAAAAATAGGATCTCACGAAAAAAAATTAAAACCAATGTTGCAGCGCAGCGCCTGATTAAGTTTGATAGCAACAACCTGCAACGCGTCCCGCGGGCTCAGAATGGGCGAGCAGGCTGTTGTCAACGGTTGTCTTTGTAAATACCACGCGGACGAAGTCGCGGGCAACAGCTAGTAATAAATAAAATCAAATTATAGAAAATGTATAATTATTTTGGATGATTGATCCCGTCTGGATCAGCCATCCAAATATACATGTTGTTAACGTCAACTTAGTCAACCAACAATATCAATTTCAGTGTCAATGTCAATTTCAACTAAATTGGAGGTGATACGAATAACGCTTCCACGCGGATTTTCAGAGCAGGTCTTAGCGAGGTGTAGACGCCGCGTAAGTCCATATTAGATTGATACTTACCTAGCCTAGGGAACTAGGGAATTTACACTGTAAGATCTAACTAGTACTATCTAAGGGTTGCCTCTAGTTATCAGAATGTTGTAATACACTTGTCCACAAAGGCTATACCTACAATGGAACTTTACGCCATCCCTTAAACGATTTGGTCGCGTGGGTTTTGAGGGGAAAGCGAGGAACACGGATTGAACGATAACACGTGTCGATTTAACATCGCCGCCAGTATTTGATTGTATCTGTGCCGCCCAAGATTAAAGAGGCAAGCGTTTTTCTAAACTGTGGCTGAAACCCAATATAAAGTGATGTAAAGCGCTCCTATTTGCTAGCCCACAATAAAAGAGGAAGAAATACAATCAGTCCTCCCGTGACCATTGTTGCTGTAAAGCAGACGAATCGTCGGGAATGTAAAAATCATAAAATAAACGCGATAAAATCCGAAAAAATGTTTTATTTCAAAGAAATACAATCTTGGTCTTTTCCTGGTGACATATCCTATCGGAGGTCGGCAATCATAATGGCTATCTTTGCTTTAGAAACAGCAACTCGAACTAGGGATCTAGTACTCTGCCAAAACCAGTTTTATAAACTCAACATTTGTATGAACTGCTTGCCTGATATCTTAATTCTATACTTAACTGTCGTCACCATACTCCCTATGTGACCCTACTAAGAACTCAATTCTTTCGATATAATTCGATGTAGAATAGTACATACAAGAAATATCTGTGAGTTGATAACTTGGACCACACAACATGGGCTCGTCGGAATAGGTGTAGTTTATAGCTATATTCAAGAGCTATTCTGTTCGTACGTGACCATAGCTCGCTCCAAGGAGGCCCATCATGTTCCTATGATATAGTATGGCATTTAGTCCACGCGGGATGAACTGGGACGAACTGTGATTGGCTGAGTTCGAATAATGATCGATCGGGATTAAGCGATTAGTATTCAATGTTACGTAATACAGGCGGTTTAATTATTACTAAATAAAATATTTTTTATAATTAATAATAATACCAGCCTTTTTTAATATGCCACTGCTAGGCATGGGCTTCCCTCAATGCGAGGGGGATTATTTTTGATAATGTATAATTGTTCGTTAGTTCAATTTAAAACTAAAAAAAATATAATAAAATTTAATTTCATCTAATTTTCACATAATAATAATGATCTTATACATAAACTTTAAAGCCTACTTTAGTGTTTGAGACGTTGTCTGCATCATGCCATATGATAAAGCAGTCCTCAAATTAAAGTTGTGTATACACATATATTCCTTTACACGTAAAGGTTCAATGACAGCTGGCTTTTAAATGTGTGTGTTATAAATTTGTTGGCATCCAGGCTTACGTAATCCCACATAAAGGGTCACCACAACACGCCTGTCAACTGCCATACCTACATAAACATGGCGACATAAATTTATGGAGGAATTCATAAATTATAATATTTCGGTATTACTAAAATGAGTGTAGGTATAACACAAAGTTTTTCTGCTTATTACAATAATACTTGATAGAAATCCATTGTCAAATAGTATGGAAATAACCGACTATCGTAGTTGGTAGTGACCCTGCTTCCTGCGCTGAGGCTCCCGGGTTCGAATCCTGGTAGGGACAATATCTATATAAGTATTAAATACTAAGTTCGCTCTCAGTCCATTATACGGTACCCATAATACAAGCGTTGCTTAGTGTGGAACCGTAGTCTGGCGATATTATTATTAGATAAATTCTTCACACATACTATTTTCTTGTCGGTGTTAGTATATGAACCCCCTAAACCAAATATGTTGATGCATAAAAGATATGCCAACAATATCAAACCCTCTATGGTCTTAGTCGAGAGTCCGTCTGTTATGAGACCGAAAGTACAAAATAATTTAAACGTTTATAGCCTCTCAAGGAGACATCCTTGGGATGACTGAGCTGTGAATAATCCATTGAAATGAAAGACACAGACACGAAGATACACAAATGGGTACATTTACATGAAAAATTAAAAGTAAAGAACACACAAAGATACACAAATAGCTACATACATGAAAAAGTAAAGAACATAACGCAGGTATATACTATAATATAAAGGGTTAGGTTGCAGTTAGTAGGTATTGCGGATCTCAGTGTGAGCTGTGCCGAAAGGCGTTTGGCTCAGCATGATCTGGTGGGGAACGGATTCTCCTCCAGCGCTGATTTTCAGCCAAAGCCTCCTCAGTAGGACATTAAACCTTTGCATGTAATGCTGACAAATCAGAATCATTCATCAGATGTTTCATAAACTCATTTACTCCACAGAACTCTCAAACCACAGAGAGTTCCGTTTTGTTGGCGTCGTCTATTATCGATCAACCAATTAGGTTTATAATTTGGTAGGTTAACAAGCCGACGGTAAGTGGCAGGTCCCTCCCCAAGTTGTTTTAGGGATATGAAGGGTTTTGAAAGTGATGTGATTAATTAAGTTATGTAAACAACCCAAGTATGTACTCTCTATACAAAATCTCTTGAATTATAATTAACCAACTCCAAATAAAGTATGTTTCTTTTAACCTGTTATACAATAAGAATGAGTCATATTTTAGTACAAAGTATCATCTTTGCACTTTTAAAAACTCATCACGTAAGCTTGCACAGGTTCGTACACGATGAAATTATTATTTTTTATTAATTGGAAAAAAACTAGAGATAGGATTTTTAAAGTAACTTGGCTATGGGGTCTCAGGTATCGGTTAATTTTGGAAGAGCGGTCTCTCGCCCAAAATAGTTTGGGAATCCCTGCTTTAAACTGAACGCAGTCGGTAATGTTGATCGTATATGTGTCCGTTATTCGCTATACAGCGTGTTATTTGTTGCTACAATACTTTATTTGCCACCTTTGGTCTCTATCTTATTCTTAGTCCGAGTCAGATAATGTGTTGCGCGATCGCCCCCTACTGTTCGTCTCCCCAATTTTCTATGAGTGCCCCACAAATGGGCGGGAAAACGCGACAATTTTCCTGTTCCAGACAACGGGAGGAAATGTTCGATGAGTGAAATGGATGGAGAGAAAAAAATGTTCGATGGGTCATTTGGGAGCAAATGTTGTATCGCTGCAAGATTGGATGCTAACGAGAGGATTACTGAACCGGTCAAAATTATAAAGTGAATTTTGTGAAAGTTATGTAGGGATTTGATTGCTAACTTAAATCTATCTATCTATGTAAATAAAAAAGGAAATATTGTTTTTTTGTAAACGCATCACTTGCGAAGGCAGAACCGATTTGTAAATTATTTAAAATATTTTTGTCATATTCCGAATCAACGGGTCGATTCAGAACATTCCAACAAGTATCTGAATCGATTCGATCAAAAGTTACTCGTTTCTGCGACGACCTTTCTGAGTCATGTTTGATAACCGAATCGATAATTTGATACGACAACGCAACCGAATGATTCAATTCGCAGACCAATAACGCAAAGTTATATACCCTTTTTCCGTGGATTAATCCGTTATCAATGGAGATCCATGATTTTCCCCTCCCACTTCCCCCCACGCAGGTGAGGATCCGCTTCGGGGGAAGCGGGAAGTGTTTGTGGGACTCCGGACTAGAAGAGCCGTATACCAACTAAATAACCACGGTGGTACCATCCTTCGTCTTTGGAGGGGCGCGATCCCGTGGCGGATCGCGCTAGCCTGCATCGCAACATAAATTATATACCTACCTTGTTTAATATATCTCAGTTGATTTTTATTGATTGGGTTGTGGGGATTTTATTTAATATAATTTTCTGATGTGAGCTTGAGCAAAATACAATATGGTTTTTTTCTTATAAAGTCACATATTATTTTCTTTGATACATTATACAATTCTAGGTAACTACACCAACGTAGCAGTCGTTATTATTCAGTTTGCAATAATATTATCTTAGCAAACTAAACTATCGTTACACTTAATTAATTTCTAACTGAAGCCGTTCTGACCACAGACATAATAACGTAACACAACCAGTTAATTTAATGCCCCTTCTACCGCAAAATATTCGAACATCTACAGCAATCTGCACCAACCCTCTTGTAATTAAAACACAAAAGGTACCATACATGGCAATTATAACCCTTCTGATCTATACAATAAACTGTGCATGTCTTATCTGTTATACACGGGTCGTTAACACCAGTGTGGGTATGATAGCTAAATTTATCTTTGCCTCGTAGGGTTGATCTAACCACCCTGAAGGACCCCTTTTTACTGCTCTTAAAGAGCTTTTAAACAAATTAGTTTTCCTTTTTCAATTCCCTAAGAAGTTTGGTAGATTGAAATAAAATTTAAATTGCATAATATTTTTTGAAGTTACCATTTTGCAAAGTAACTATATGCTGTTGAAAAAAATACTTATTTCTGCTAGTAGGTAACCTAATTAAGGGTAGCTCTTTCCACTTGTAACATCAATTGCAGAACAGGTATGTGATCAAAGATAAAATCATATTAGTATCTAAATTGTACTATCACGTAAATAAGACGTCCGAGAACTTTATAGCATACTAGCCCTTTTAATGTCCCACAGTTTGTCACAGGCCTCCCATTAATGCGAGGAGGATTAGGCCATAGTCCACCACGCTGGCCCAGTGTTGGTTGGCAGACTTCACACGTGTCTCTCACACACGAAGTTTTCCTTCATATATATATTATAATGTAATACCCTCCTACACAAAATCATGTAGTTCAAAATTAAAAAAAAACGTACACGTATTCATCAAACCAAATTAAAAAAAAAACATCACAGACATTAAATATTACCGTAGATTAATAAAGAAATATTCTTTTCATATTTGTAGATAATTATTTTTTTTCAGTTTGAACGTTGATAGCGAAGAGTAACGAGTGATTCAGAACCAGTGAACTAGAAGCATTGATTAGTACGCCGCGTTTCTATTTCAATACTGAATATATGCAGTGGAGCGTGGTATTGAAACTTGAGATATAGGATGCTACATACTAGTTACATATTTGCTAGGTATTTAGGAAGCAGTGATAGCCAAGTGGTAGAACGCTTGCCTCGGTAACGAGGATCCCAGGTTTAAACTCCGGCTCGCACCTCTGGGATTTCGGGATTTCATGTAGGAATCTCATTTTGAACCATGCTTAAGGAAACCTGCATGTCTGAGAGAACCCCTCAAAAGACGTGTGAAGGCCGCCAACCCGCACTGGGCCAGCGTGGTGGACTATGGCCTAATCCCCCTCGCATTGAGGGGAGGCCCGTGGCCAACAGTGGGACATTAAAAAAGAGCTGGTATTATTATTATTATAATACTATGAAGGTAGGCATTCATATATAATATTGCCAGAAGGTAGGCATTCATATATAATATTGCCAGAAGGTAGGCATTCATATATAATATTGCCAGAAGGTAGGCATTCATATATAATATTGCCACAGTTGAAGTCGAACACTTCAACTGTACGGTAACGTATAATAAGCAACACTTGTATTATATATATAGGTACCGTACAATGGACTGAGGGCTACCCTCTCTACAATCACTTATATAGACATTAAACATACACGACTTGGGTGGAAATTGGTCAGGCTATATTATTATATGCTTAAATATAAGACACAGAGAGTACAAAATTGTAAAGGAGCCAACGGATTACCAGCACAATAAGGGCAATATTGCCTATTGACGATAATGCCTACTTGACCGGAGATTAGAGGCCGCCTTAAAGACGTTAGACCCGAAATTTACTCAAACCATTGAATAGGAACATTCAGAAATATGTGTACATATCTATACAAATATATAAAATTGGAGTGTCTTTTTGTAATATTAAAATAACCGCTTTTTACTAAATGCATTTGGATGTTTACACGGTACATATACCAAAACATTTTTTTTTATTTTTGTCCCTCTGACTGTCTGTCTGTTTATTCCGGCTATGAAATGAAATGGCTGGACCGATTTTGACGAGACTTACTGGCAGACAGCTGATGTAACAAGGAGTAACTTAGGCTACTTTTATTTTAGAAAACTTTTTTATTAAGTACAACGCGGACGAAGTCGCGGGTAACAGCACGCGAAAGCATTTATTTTCAATACTTTATGGTATCAACGCTGATAATTGGAATCTTAATTTTAAATAAAATTCTAAACTTTAGTTCTGTTATCACGTGAACGCAGACGTTTATTACAGAGAATGACGTCACATCACGGCATTTTGACGTTCAACCTTCGGTAGTCCTGTCTATTCAATGTTGTTTTACATTGAAGGTGACATCAGTTCCACGCCGTCACAGGGTATATTTACAAGTCTTTTTACAAATATATTTAACGAGTATTTACAAACTAAAGATATAAACGAAATTACATTATAATACAAAACAAATATAAATTAAAAAGAGAATAGAAAAACTTACCCACTTAATATAAACAAAAAGTGTAAAAAATTTGGCCCATGCTGTAGCGTGCCCAAGATGTTTGCCGCATTTCCTCGCTAAATAGCCAAAGCTACTCGCTGAGCGAGGAAATGCCACATCCTGGGCCAGCTGTAGAACTATTCAGATAGTACCTATATTTTGTATTGTATTTGCGTGAAGTTAATAAATACAGGGTTGATAGCTACATGTCAGGAATAGGACGAGGCAGCCCCATGATTAAACTCGAGCGAGGTGCAACCACGAATGACTCGTAAAGCTGCTGAATCTGTCACATGACGGCCAGTTAGTATTAAAATATGTGACAAACCACTATGTATGTGTGTTGTTGTATCAGAGCATAACTCAGCTACATATTCTTCTATAAGGTTACAAATATTTAAATTCATATTAAGTTATAAGAACATTACATATGTGAGTAAACGACCATGGTCTGTTCCAGAAATGGCAAGTCCGTAGTACATCCAACCAACAGAAGTATATGAAAAGATGTATGAATGTGGATGAAGCAAAAATTGTATGCCAGGGTCGTAGTATATGGCAATCAGTGGTCTCTGCCTACCCACATGGGATACAGGGTGAGTATATGTATTTATGTAAGTAAACCATAGTCCTCGGGTGAGGTTAAAAAAACGATAATCCCTTATACGTTCATTCCGGCATGAAAATAGACATTTGCATTCGATTCCAAAGCAAATCCTACCCGAATTTCCACAATCAAGATTGCTGAAACAAATCCGACACTACGCACGTATAGATAGCATTGAAACTCCGCTAATTCCACAGGAGTTTCACTTTGTTAGACACTCACTGGATCGTTGAACCTGCAATCAGACTGAGCAGTTCGCCGTTCGTACAAGTTCTATCAAATAAAAACATAGAAAAGTCAATCCCAAGTTTGTAATTAAACCATTGTCCATTTTCGTCATCAGCCACGGTTGAAGAACGGAATTATTGTGTCGAGCATGTATTGGATGCTGTGAAAAGCAGACAGACAATTGGTTTTTGATTGTTATTGTTATTTCAGCTCTAAAACAATAACGATAATTAACAATTTTATAACAAAACAAAAGAACATACTGTAAGAAAATAGTTGGACAAAATAATATGAGAATTACAAAATGCGTTCAAAAGATACATAATAAGGAATTTATGTATACAAAATAATCCCAACTCTGAGAGTTAACTTGGGCACCCATGAGAGGCCGTTCTGCCAAAAAAAAAAGAGATAAAGCGCATTTTCGTATAACTTGTTTATAACAGGAAATTAACGGCTGACACATACGCTTATTAGTTGCACAAAAGTATGTAATATTTGAACAACCTTATTCAGAGGTATACTTTAAACAAGTATGCTCGCAAATATTTTTAATTTAAAAGCATGCGTTTTTTAAGCATGCTCGCAAACATGCCTTTTTATGAGCAATTGTGTCAGTACCATTAAACATAAATGACATAGAATTTCAAAAGGAATTTCAAAGCGAGACACACAGCAACAGTACAGTACCAATAGTACAAGCTAGCACTTAATGTATTAGAGGGAGGACACATATGGCTTTAACACTGCGTTCACCGAAGCGACGAATCCAGACACAAGTAAGAATAATTGAAGAGGCTATAGGGACTAAAATAGGGTCTCGTTTAAAGGACAATGCCTATACTTACTATCAATCGGTCTGATGCGTCAAGATCAATACATAATATAGGTTTTTTTCTCAATTTGTTACATCTATTCGCAAAAGAAGATTCCTGGCAACACTTGTACTGAACCAATCTATATGATAAGAATAAAATTATGTGTTAGTAAGGGCATTACTTGACAACGGCACAACCGATTTGGTTCATTATTTTATTTAATATTCGCAATAGTCCGAATCAGATTTGTAGAAAAATAAAAATGACAAAAATTTACCGATAAATTGGAAAATTCCAAAAGTGATCAGCTAGTCTTCTATATATATTTTACATAAAATATTTATAACGAAGTCTTGTTAGTTACACCATTTATATCTCAAGAATCGGTGGGCCGATTTTTAAGATCTTTGATTTTTTAATTTGTCTGCACCCCAAATATCAAAATAAATATGAAAACATAGGAACAATTTAATTAAATTATTAATCACTTTCTCATCCATTTAATTCTGAGGAAGTACGAAATGGGACGGGACAGCTAGTACCAAATAAAAAGGCTTTTCCCCTTGAAATTCAAATTAGTCCTAGCAGATAAAAGCTAGATACAAAATAAATCTCTACCGTTTACGAAAGGGTTTTTTTCCGGTTGTAATTTAATTAAGGTGCTCTGTGGGCGGACGGTACCTAGGTATATACCGTATTTTATCCTGTCTGCCGCCCGCCCTTACATCGCTAATTGCGTCTGGCTCTTGAATCGCTGAAATTGAGATTTGCTGATTTTTTTAATTAGGTTTCTAGTTTAGTGTGTCAACATTTTTGTGGACAATGTAATGTTAATACTTACTATTTACAGACACATTTTTGTTACTAATATGCCACTATTATTACACATTATTCATCGAAGAAACTCATATTTTGGAAAATAAAACAAAATTGACAACTTCACGGTTCAACTTCCCACCCAAAAATTAAGTTTTTTTTTTATTACTATGCATATATATTTATCAAACAGTATAGTATACTGCCTGGACGTTCTTAGTACGAGCTCTCTGGGCCTGAAGTCCCATTTAGCAGAGGTTTTATGAGTAATATGACAACGGTGTCGTATTTGTATGTCCACCAAACTATTGAGCTAAGCTAACAAGTCATAATTATGAGTCTGCTAAGCTATCAATTCATATTTATGAGTCCGCTAAGCTATCAACTCATAATTATGAGTCTGCTAAGCTATCAACTTATAATTATGTGTCTGCCAAGCTATCTACTCAATAATAATGAGTCGATAGCTTAGCACACGTCGTCCCCAGCGGTCGTCAGCTCCGTCGGTTATCTGTTTTTTTTTCACTACATAACCTTGAATAACATATAACGTGACACCAGCAATCCAATGCATTTAAATGTCATCATTTCGAGTCCGCGCCCACATTTCGTAAACGACAACTATCAGAGAGTTAAGCTGACTGCCAGTATTGGGTTATACGGTCAACAATTTATGTGTTAAATGATTATTACTGAATATGATTAAGGATTAAATGTATTAGTTGTTTTAACGAATCTGAGAATGTCTGGCGATTTTCATGTAAATAGCTTAATAAACTTGTACGTGAAATTAATTGTAAGATTAAATTGTAGGTTTTTTTCACAGTTATTTAAATCGGAGGCCACTGCCAAAATTAATATGATTGGTTGCTTCTGGCAAGATGGGTAAAACACAAAAATAAAGACGATAAAGTAATTCTGAATTCAAAATTGTACACTCCGTTACTCATGAAAGCTACGAACTTATGCTACGCAGCTATGCTTTGTATCTACCGTATGCACCTACGGTATGCACCTACGCTACGCACCTACGCTACGTACCTACGCTACCGTAGTAGCGCACGCCAAAACTAGCTAGGCATAGCAGAGAAAAAAAAACATTAACGTTAAGAGCCATTTTTTGTGGCTACAAAAATACTTAACAATTTTTAACCTAACCATCCTCTCAATTTATTTTATGTACGACTAAAACATAAGATACAATTCGAATTGCCGGAAGCCGAACGAGCCAATTTGAAAAGGAACTTAGGAATTTCACTTGTTCTCGAAAATGTTGTTTTTTAATTAAAGCAACGAACACAGTTGATAATCAACCTTGTGGTTAAAATTTTATGGTTTAAAAAGATTTTGTCAGAAATGTTTCCTTTAACCTACCTTGAGGGTTAATATCGATTGGTGGCTATGCAGTGATTAACATAGAACTTCCCCATTTTAGCGGTTTGTTGGTATAGGTAAACAAATTAAAAGTGTTAACGGGAATGGTACAGTATCCAGGGAGGTGGGGGATGCTTTGCGCTAGGTGCATATAATGCCGCTTGGTTTAGGACCTTTATGAACTATTTCACAAATATATTAAAAAATAAACGTTTACCGCGTGAGATGTTTCTGAACGCAACTAAGGATTTAGGTAGAAAATAATTTATTTTTAGTTCTTAGCAATTTTTTTTTTTTTAATTTAATGAATTAGGTTTTGCCGTGACGAACTTTATTTTAATAAGGTTCATTAACAAACTTCAATACTTAACTTAAAATACGTTTAGAAGTCTTCCCAGTTGCCCCCTAAAAAGTGTTTCTCTGCCTACCCTCTGAAAAATATAGAAGTGTTTTATACTCCTATTTATTATTATATACTAATGAAAAAAATATCGCCTTATAGCACTGTTACTTGCGTCCTCAAAATTGCCTCCATACATTAACTTCCACAAGACTTATCCTTGAATTTACGATACATCTAACGTAACAGAGTAATCGATTTTTTTATCGCATCGCCCCAGTCGCGAACGATTGATTTAAACCTAAAAAAGCTTAAAAAGGTCTCGCATTTGGGTCAATAAACCACATATCTCTTTATAATAATATACCCACATAAAATACAACTACTTATAACTGTCTGTGCATTGAATATTTTTGACATAAAATAGCCAAATCCATCAGTATAGGGATTCTTGTCTGGTCGTAGGAAAATTATTTAAAGCTTAAACATGAGGCGTTTTTTGTTTATTACATTATAGGCAAGTATTTGATCTCGATCTCACCTGATGGTAAGTGATGATGAGATCTACGATGGAGCATACTTGCCTAGGTAGGAAGGCGGCAGTAGATCGAGACGCTACATTCACTAGGCACATGCAGCGCAACTGATCTGACCCGCCATCCATGAATGGCAACACCGAACATCATGCCGGAACACGGCTAGGCCGCTTGGCGACATGGCTTTGTTTAGTGGGTGGTGACTAACCACGGCCGAAGCCTACCACCAGTAGAGTTGTCACCTAGTTGGCACCACCCAGGGTCACGTGTAGGGTATCTCGACGGTATTTAATACTCCTACGGACGAAGGTGACTCGACCCCAAAAATAGGTGATAGCTATCTATTACAAGATAATATAGAATATATTATTATATTATTATTACTATGCCAATAGCTGACTGACGAATTGTATTTTTCAAAATCGACATAAATGAGCTATAGAAGCACCGGTACCAAGGTTAGTATACCCCTTAAGAATCAACGTATATCTTGAGAAATAAAGGAGATCCTCCAGGATAGGAAAAACTCCACGCGTACGAATTCGCAAACACAATTGGGTACTAAAAATATTAAGCTCCGCTATAATACAGCTAATTTTCCGCCAATCATTCGTAATCCCCAATGAATACCGCTACAACGATTGCTATAATATTAATGGCCAATATTTGTTGGCCAGTTTGGTCGGGGTTAAGAGGCAGAAATCAGGGGTCAAGGGGCAGAAATCAGGTCGCATTGTGCTATTAATCGGTCTCTACGAATTATCGGCAAAGGAAAATAAATGTACACATATTGTATGAAGCTATCCTAGCCAAGTTGGTAGAACGCTTGCCTCGGTAAAGAGGGTCGCATTTTCTAACCCCGGCTCGCACCTCTGACACAACAGGGCTCGGCCGGTACATAAAAAAAATACCACCATATACAACTTGCACGCTAAATCGCTGCCGAGTCACACTCAAATAAAAAGTAAAATTATTTATTGGATACGAGTACATAAACGTGATCAGCATATTATCTTAATTATCCTCTTTTACACTATTTAAGTTACACTTTATGATCAAAAAAAAATCTCTACTTATTGCCTTTTTAAAAATCATGTTTCGTTTCACGATACACCGCGGGTGCTGTCCGTCGTGCAGTAATTTGTTTACAGGCCTCGTGAACCGGAACGCGCTCGACTCGACCTGATTCAGGCCCTTTAACCTCACGTCGTATGCCCCTCCGGCCAGTCAACTGTATTTTGCTACTGAGTGTTGCCAATCGACATGATAATTCAGATAATAGCTAGAGAATATTTTATCTAATAATAATAATAGTATCGCCAGACGAACACACCAAATATGCGGTCCCACACCAATCAACCATGGAGTTTCTTACCTGTTATTTTCCATGGGAACTGCATTCCGTACGGATACTATAATATTTTGTGACATTTTTGACAATATCTAAGTACTGTGAATGGTTTACATGAATAAAAAATATCCTGATTCTAATTCTGATAAGTAGTAAATAGTCCCGAAATCCTCCCAGGATTTCGGGACCACGTTCTCAGTGTCCCATTGGCAATAATAAATAAAGTAATTCGGCAAACAGGCGGCCATTAAGCGCAGACCTCTAACGAATTGAGTCATCGCGCAAGCTTTGGCTTAAAATATTTTTCCACGAGTGTTGCCCAATGCCTTGGATTTGGTCTTGTATTCTCACTAGACAGACACACATATGTCTCGCAATTCTTGCTATCTTTCAAGACTACGATTATGGGCATCACTATTGTCAACTAAAGATATATAAATAAAATATAAAGAAACTGTACAAAATACTGCAATATACTATGGACTATGATAATGAATATTAATTTAACGACAAACTGATTAGCTCAGTGCTAGCTGCTTTCTGTGCTTTGAATCCCGGGTTCGAATACTGGTAGCATGTAAATAGCACTACAGTGGGGTAAGCAAGAATTTCTAATGTAATCGTACCGTCATCGAGAAAACATATTGTCTCTGTCATACTTATGAATGAAATCTGTGGTGCGAGAGGGATGGAAGACGATACGTTATCAGTCACAGTACAGTACAGTACGTAAACATGATTGTGCTTAAGGTATTTCTACCGTTTTTCGCGTATATGGAAATTTAAATTTCGTACTAAACCACCGGGATTTTGTAGGGATGGTAGTTTGATTACAAAATGTCGTCATGGGAATAATCCTTACTACATCACGAGTTATGTAGAGCACTATAAATAATACATGTTTGTACCTATTAACTTGTAAGATGTAAAGGTGTAGTTGACACCTCACTATAAAAAGAATAATAAAGATAATATTACTCTACCATCAAGCACAACAGAACGGCAAAAAGCTCTTTAATTTTCTGTGTTAATTTAGATTGAAAAACTTTATTGTGAACTGAAAATGTCGGACTTGTGCAAATAAACAGTAACTCGGGTCAGTTTTGATTATTCAGGATAAAGTCCATTGTTTCAACGAAACGTAACAATTTTTTTTTATTGTATTATAATTATATTTACCAATGCTCTGGTTAAAATGTAACAGGTAACTAGATACTGAAACTCACTATCACGGTCTTTACCCACATAAGAACATATTCGTTTGAACAATATAGGACCAGGGCATAGTAATCCGTAGCGCTAAAGCTAAGTAAGTATGCCATGGAAAAATGGCCTTATATCCAGGCACTAATGTCGTAAAGTCGCACTAAGTAGATATCTACTTATTGCGATTGTGAGCCAAGGTGTCGCTTGTACTCGTTTGTTTTTCCTATGGCAATACTAATAGAGTCGTCAGTTGACACTATGATATCTTTGTTTAAAGTTGGAGCTTCTTGCCCGTTCTTCTCCATAGGAGCGGTATTCCGAACGGATGGTAAAGTTGTAGCTTAGCATTTTGTAACTATTTTGACGATTGATAGGGTTAACATGAAGAAACAATATTCTGATTCTGGTTCTAAAAAAACAGTTATTAAAAGAATTATATTCTAGACATGCTGATGTTTCTATTGTAGACATACCAATTCGAAAAATAAAATTAAAACAAACATAAGTAGTCATTAATTTCTTCGGGTTTTTACTTGTTTGTTGGTACACGTATACATAGGACACTATGAATACACTAACACAAAAACTTAATCTAACTAAATGAACAGTTATTGACTTTTGCGATAGTAATTAAGTGTTTAATTTATTTCATTACTCTCGAAACGATCAATTAATTAGTGGAACTTACATTCCGCGAATGATATGCTCTGTTAATTATGTATCGTGAAAAACAATAAATTTATTAATTACCTACCCATGGACATTATTAGAGGAAACTAAGTCTACTAAGTCTCTTAAGACTGACCTAAACTTTTCCCTTGATGTAGTCTAATAAAAAATAAAAACTACATTTGTTTTTCAATATTTAAACATAATTATCGGACATATAGTGATTATCTAAGTTCGTATGTCAATACCAACATAATAATAAACTGTGAGCTAGCATAAAATAATAAAAAGCCTGGGCTATAAAAACTTTTCTTCTAAGCGCAGGAGTGCATAGATGTGTAAGGTATATCCAGCAGACGAAAATAGGTACTTAGTGGAACCGCGAGTACGATACAAGCAGAATAGTCAGTTCTTTTCTCAGTCTTTGTTCTATGCCTCAACCGAATACTAAACAAAATACCTATCATCCCTCAGTAGTTTGATTTAGAGGGAGTTAACTTTAATAAAATACAGCCAAAAAAATAGAACTTCATCCTTAAATAATCTCCTTTAAACCTAATAGAAAATTGCCATCCTATTCAGAGCTAGGCTCTTGGTAGGCCTATCTTTATAGCTAGGATGAAACGTCCAGTCCCGACGCGTTTCCGGATCCGCTTACATTGTTGCCATTCTCTGGGACGCCCTCTGTGCCACGGAAATGGAAACGACAGCAGAAATAAAAAAAAACTTAGCATCTAGGAGATATTTGTTACGTAGAACTTTATTTTTGTAGTGATGGCTATTTCGGTGCCAATTTATATTTCAGTATATGCTCATTTTCAGGGTAGGCATGTTCTAAGATTTTCTTAAATGTTACACAACTTAATATCCATCGATATAAATAATAATGAAATGCTATTTGTAGCTAAATCCATCACTTAAGATCGTTTAAACCGATTTCGCACTTTTTTTATTATAAGTAATATTCTGAATTAGATTTTGTAAGGAAAGAAAAAAATAAAAAGTTCTCCGGCAAATTGGAAAATTTAGGATAATCTGCTTTGTTGTATAGGAATTTGAACAGGACAACGTGGGGTCTTTTTTTGACATAAATTAATAATATAATGTTATTATACACACAATGTTTTCTTTATCATGCCCCTTAAAGCCTGTATAATTGGTTCGAGCACACATAACCGCCTCCGGTATTAAAACAGAAGGTAAAACCTACCAGTGTTTACGAGACCGGCAATATGTCCGCCGCAATTTGCTCGAACGACCGAACTTCTATAAAATATACGAGCACTCAACACTCGAGCGGACAGGGTTATCTTTTTATACAATTCCCAATATACAGAGTGTAAGTGGAGCGTGGTAATGAAAACTTTTGTTAAAGTCTATTATATTAATTATAATAAGTATTATAGTATATATCTATTATATTAACGCCTATTATACAATTACAGAAATCATTTATGTCGAAAATTATGAGTTACAAATGGTGTACTTTATGAGCGCGTAATGTATTGTAAACTATGCGATAACAACACAACGCTGCGCGCGATACCCGATTCGTGCGAGTGACGAGTGCGCTCGGGCGTATCGAGTTTTAATTTACATTGCAGATTCCCGGACGAGGAACTTTAAAAATATCTTTGATGTAGAATCACTAACTTTATAAAAATAAAAAACATCTCCATGAATCAAATTAACATATCTATAATATTCAAAGTAGGTACATTCCCTACACGTCAAATATACCCATGGGACACCTTTTTGGTAAAAAAATAAATTATTGGTTATTGATGTAGTGCTGGGCCCCAAGTCTGTTAACACAATCGATTCATAATCGAACAGCAACCGCATAGTAACTGTCATTTTGACATATATCCCATACAACGTCTGTCAAAAGGGACAGTTACTATGCGATTGCTATTCGATTATGAATCGATTGTGTTAGTAGACTTGGGGCCCTGGGGCATTACTTTTGACTATACAGCGAGGAGGATAAATAAAGTAGTACTTGATTATAGAATAGACTCTTTTTACTTTTCTACATGGTCTGCATTATTAAAAAGTCCTAAAAATCTTCTCAGCGTATCTATAGTAAAAGTATAGTCGCTTTTACATTTGCCGTAAGCCAGGATTCGCAGTCTTCCTGAAAATTAACAAAACGTAAGTAAGTAAGTAAGTAAGCTTTACGAATTGCAGTGAAAGCTGAGATGGTCGAACATTTGCTTCGGAATCAAGTTGTGCAGGCTAAAACCCAGGCACCTCTGGCAGTTTCGTGTTTCTTTGGCGAATATTCAAAACAATTTCGCTTATCAGGTGGTATTACCTACGGATAGTATAAACTATAATGATTATAATAATAACAGCCCATTTTAATGTCCCACTGTTGGGCACGGGCCTCCCATCAATGCGATGGGGATTAGGCCATGGTCCACCACGGTGGCCCACTGCGGGTTGGCGAACTTCACACGTCTTTCGAGGGGTTCTCTCAGACATGCAGGATTCCTAGCGATGTTTTCCTTCACCGTTTAGCAAGTGTTAATCATAGTTGAAAATGAGATTCGCACATGAAATCTAGAAATCTCAGAGGTGCGAGCCGGGGTTTATCCTGCGATCCTCGTTACCGAGGAAAGCGTTCTACCAACTTGGCTACCACTGCCAACTGTTTGAACTGGTTGAACCTAATATTTTGGTAATAGGTTACGTAAAAACGCTGGCACACGGATTTTTTCCATGTTTCAAGAACATTGAATGTAGGTACTTACTGTGCCAGTTGAGACAGTTTTCAAAGTGTACGTCGCAATAATTTTCGAATGTGTAACTGTATTGTTTATAGTCGTATGCGCACACTGGTATCGGAACCACTCTGTAAAAAAGCTAACTTTAGTCACGTATCTCGCTTAGATCAGCCTCGACTTAACATTGAAAGCTATGCCCGATAATCTGAAAATATAGTCAGATCCGGCTCGAAGGACCATTTCATGTAGGAGGCGCAATCAAACATGAGATATATTTTTAAGCGGCCTGTATTTATTTTATACTAGCTGTTACCCGCTACTTCGTTCGCGTGGTATTTAACAAAGACACAACCGTTGGCAACACCCTGCTCGCGCTTTCTGAGCCCGCGGGACGCATTTCAGGTTGTTGCTATCAAACTTAATCAGGCGCACAACATTGCAACATTGGTTTTAATTTTTTTTCGTGAGTTCCTATTTTTTTTTCTAAAATAAAAGTAGCCTAAGTTACTCCTTGTTATCAGCTATCTGCCAGTGAAAGTCCCGTCAAAATCGGTCCAGCCATTTCAGAGATTAACCGGAACAAACAGACAGACAGACAGACAGACAGACAGACAGACAGGCGGACAGACAGACAGACAAATTTTTTAAAAAATGATGTTTTGGTATAGATACCCTGTATACATCCAAATGCACTTAGTAAAAAGCGGTTATTTTAATATTACAAACAGACACTCCAATTTTATTAATATGTATAGATAATGTAATTACAATGGTTCAAATGCTATCGCAGTGGCGGGTCGGTACCAACTGTCAAACATACCTAGGTACTTATAATCTATGGTGTGACAGATAAAATATAATATTTGTGTACGAATTGTACAGAAACAACCTTGCAAGGTTGCCTCGCCTTGCTCAGTTAGTACGTGCCTCGCCCGAAACAAACGCTCACGCTGCCTCATCTGAGCGCTGTGTTCAGTAAATTGCCTCTTTATTAATACGGCTGTATATACCACTTCTAATAATAACAGTAACATCGCCAAACACACCAACTGTATGGTCTCAAACTAAGCAACGCTTGTATTATGGGTACCGTACAGGGGACTGGGGGTCATCCCAGTATATAAATAATAATATGTTTATTAAAAGGAAATGAATCGGGTACTCATCCCACAAAGCTTGCCTTCACCGGGATTCGAACCCGGGACCCTCGGCACAGAAAGCATGATCACAAGACACATTGCCAATCGGGCCGTGACTTCGCTGGAACTTATTGTTTGGGACAAAGGCCGGCTGCACACCCGGTCTTGGTCTTGCTGCAAGACTCTCGTTAGTCTTGCAGTGACCTATCGCTACCTATCAAACTACAGGGTTACTTCGATATCATTAGACATTAGGACACCCCGCGCACTAGGCAGCCTGGCTGCGGCAGCCAGGCTGCGGCAGCCAGTAAATCATATGACGTTGTATGGGAGCCCGCGCACTAGGCAGCCACGAATTCCCGGCTGCGGCAGCCAATAGAACGCGCCTGTTTGCACGGCAGCCAGAGCGTGTATAGGCGAATGTATGTGGCTTTCGTCAGTCTCCGCGCACTAGTTGTAGCAGCCAGATGTATTTTGGGTTCCGAACGTTAAAAAAAAACCATACAGAGGAACCGAAGGCTCTCGAACAGTCGTCGATTGGCTGCTATAACTGGCTGCGCAAAAATTCTGGCTGCCGCAGCCTGGCTGCGCAGCCAGGCTGCCTAGTGCGCGGGGGCCGTAGTGTTGTGTAAAGGGTCATAAAAGAAAAATATTATACTCACAAAGATGTCAAACATCTAGTATAATGATTGTAGCAGTACTCATAGCCCCTGTAGCCGTCATACTGATGGTTATGGTAATGGAACACCATCGTGGTGTACTGGCCATGGTTTTCGTACAGCGCCGCTTGCAGCACGCTGTCGGGCAAGTCGGTCACCTCGTCCGAATCCTCCTCCTCAACTGTAAAGCTAAGGTTATAGTCGGAACCAGTGTCTCCAACCATGCCGTAATTACGGTAGATTTACCGTAATTGTTCTAGATCTACCACCTACCGTAGACATGTCAAAATCTACCGTAATTTCGTCCGTGTCCATATTTCTATAATGACAGCACGATTTAGCAAAATATTACTAGTTTATAACGGCAACATTGCATTGGGATGCGTAACATAAAAAAAAAGGTCATTCTGCTGCTTCAGTTTGGAAGAGCAGGGATGCGCAACGTAAAAAAAAAAAAACGGTCATTCTGCTACTTCTGTTTGGAAGAATGACCTTTTTTTTTGTTTTTTTAACACTCGCGTAAGTCATGATGGGGCGGATGCACATTTTGTAGAGTGTCACCTTATTTCTAAGGGACATCTTACTCCTTGCGCAGATCATGGGAGATGCCCCGTCGGTTATTGTCAGGATCTTGTATATATATGAAATGCTCCGAAAACTCTTATAGCGCGTTTCAGGATTGCATAGAGAATTGTCAATAGTTCTGAATGTCTGTTTGAAGCGCCATCTGTGTACCTTGTAGCTTGTATGATTGAAGAGGTAGCTACAAACGTTAAGGTTTATAATAAAAATTCTTACCTGTTGTTGTCTCAGCTGTTGCCTCAGCTGTTGCTTCAGCTGTTCCCTCAGTTTGAGCGTTCACAGTACTAAATAAAAAAAATAAAATCACAGCAAATATACATATATTATTCAAGCTAAAGCTACAATATTGTGGTTCAAACATTGCTTAAAGTAATAGTCTAACACGTAATGAAATATTGAGCTAAGAGTATGACACATTTTATAGTGTCTTGAAATATCAATTAGAAAATACTATTAAGTGTTAATTAAAAGTTGATTGGTGAACGAAATCTTATTAGCGAGCATGCGACTGTAATTTTATAGCACAAAGCAATGACTTTGAAGTAATAAACGCAGACGTCATGCTAGTTTTAACGCAATGATATTCAATTATAATGTGTATTTATAGAATGTCTTATTGCTATTTATGACTTGACACTGACAAAATACCCGCTAAGTTGTGGGTGAGGCCATATTCGTATCCATTATATTTCATCGCATCTCATTACGTAAAGAAAGAAGAAGAATGTCCCAGCTGACGCACACACGTGAACGTTTTGTAAATCGTACTTTATGTTATACACACTAAATAGTACAATGTCTGTGTAAACGAGACAGCATGAGAACTAGCAAGGGCTAAAGCAAGACCGATATATTTTGCGTTGCGTCGTTGCCATGTAAACTATTTATTAGACTGAGTAACAGGTGCGCTGCGCAGCCCAGTTTTGTGGTACCGTTAATGAGTGCAAGTAATCTATCTACATCGTTTTTAATAGACATCAATGGTACTGTGTCTACTGAGTGCCTTTACGCACGCAGATGGAAAGCCAGCCAGTAGCTGCCCGGTGTAATAAACCGGGCGGCCTATTCTCAAACTAGTAGAACAAAGTTACTGAAACAAATCTCAATAATTAGATTCGTATTTGAATGCGTAGAGTTGCAAGCCGAGGTGTCAAACCCGCGGCCCTTGTATCCAATGCGAGTGGCTTACCGACTTAGCTATTACTGCGTTTGTATATTATTGAATATTATTGGTGACAACGTTCCTTATAATACACAACTACAATTTAGTTATCAGAGTTAACTAAATGGATTGATTCAACACAATCACATTACCCAACGCATAAATAAGGTGTAAGATACTTTGATCCATTTCTGATGTATGGTAAGCAAACAAAGTCAATACATACTAACATCTAAAAAAAATCGACTTATAAAAATGCGCTGTATCTTATAGCACCTAGTAAAAGTTGAAATAAAATTTTGATTATTATAACTGGGCCGTTTTCTTCCAATTACTGAAGTAAAAGACGATTAATAATCTAGCAGATAGTTTTTCTATAACATAACAATTAATTGAAATAAAACTTACTTTACAAATTTTATCGCGTTTATTTTATGTTGTTACCTTCCCGATGTCCTCCCGTGACCATGGTTGCTGTAAAGCGGCCGAAACGTCGAGAACGAAAAAACATAAAATAAACGCAATAAAATCTGTAACATACGTTTTATTTCAATGTGTAGTATTCGCGTAAATATAAACAATCAATATCATAATTAATGTTTAATGTCTTCAAGAAGTATAACGCTTCTGTCTGTACTAACAATATTTTTCCATATACACTTACATGAATTCCCTTTTCGGCTAAAAAGCTGTATAATTTATTTACCGTAAGTAGGTCGGGCTTTTACCCTGAAGCCCTGAATATCATATTTGCTAACGGTACAGTCGTGTTCTGCGTACTGTACTTAGGCATGTGCTATCTTATAAACGTGACGTCATCAATGCATACATTTTATAAGTGCACCAAGCTGTCATATTGATTTCATCATTATTATGGACTAGCTGTTGCCCGCGACTTCGTCCGCGTGGTATTTAACAAAGACAACCGTTGACAACAGCCTGCTCGCCCATTCTGAGCCCGCAGGACGCATTGCAGGTTGATGCTATCAAACTTAATCAGGCGCTGCGCTGCAACATTGGTTTTAATTTTTTTTCGTGAGATCCTTATTTTTTTCTAAAATAAAAGTAGCCTAAGTTACTCCTTGTTACATCAGCTATCTGCTAGTGAAAGTCCCGTCAAAATCGGTCCAGCCATTTCAGAGATTAGCTGGAACAAACAGATAGACAGGCGGACAGACAGACAGACAGACAGACAAAAATTTAAAAAAATGCTGTTTCCGTATAGGTAACGTGTATAGATCCAAATGCACTTAGTAAAAAGCGGTTATTTTAATATAACAAACAGACACTCCAATTTTATTTATATGTATAGATATCATTATCATTATCAGGGGTCATATTGATTTCTAATATTTACGTGAACACTACACGTTAAAATAAAACTAATTATACGACTATAAAATAAACGAGATAAAATCCGTATACTTAGTTTTATTTCAATCATCAGGGGTAATTAAGTAATTTAAGCAAAGAACAAAACATTTTACTAAACACTGGCTTAAAATTGTAGCTAATTGCCGAGATAGAATAAATGAATAAGATGAAAACATAAATATAGGATAAATATTACCAGGGGGCATATTATGAACTACTAGCTGCGCCCGGCGGTGTTACCCGCGATAAAAAGTATGAAAAATTAAAACATCTATCCCACGGGAACCATACATTTTACCGGGATAAAAAGTAGCCTATGTGCTATTCCAGACTATAATCTATCTATGTGCCAAATTTCATCCAGATCCGTTCAACCGTTCGGGCGTGAAAGAGTAACAAACATCCATCCATCTATCCATCCATCCATCCATCCATCCAAACTTTCACATTTATAATCTTAGTAAGTATAGATTATGATTTCCAGACAGTATGCTGAACAGCCTGACAATTTTATAATTAAACTTAATACACATACTAATTCTAAAATAAAAACACTTTCTTGTTTCCACACGATGTCAGTCAAAAACACAATTCCAGACGGTGACAAAGTATTATCTAGCGGGAACTTAAGTCATTAACGTGATACATATATGACAAGTTTTAGGCTGGGAAGTGAAGTAGAAATAAGAGTTCATAATACGCCCCCAGAACAGCTGAGAAACTATGGGCCTGTAGGTTTTGTAGGCTTTTGACAAACTTTATGCGGCAGCTGGGCCGAAGTGGCAGCGTACTAAGGCCCAAGTCACACAGGGCGGAGAACGTAACAAGTTTTCCAATATAAGTTGAGAGACGCGCCAGTCAAAGCGCGCACATTTATCAACACAGTGTGTGCGTAATTGCTGAAATACTTACGTCAAAGAAAGTAAAGTAAACAGATATGGCTTTAGGGTTCCCCTCTAAAATTATAAGAGAACCTTATACTTTCTCGCTGGTTCGAAAATATTTTAGAAAGGTAGAAATAGGGTTGATTATTTATGATGTAACTGACGTCGCGACCATTTTCTATATTAACTCTAAAAATGAAAAACTTACAATTATTTATTTTCAAGGCTCCAGGAGTCACCGCCATAAATCGCGCGCGTGAATACAGTAAAATGTTGTAGTGACCTCTTCAATCTCGCCACAAGATACACAGTGGGCAGATGGCAGATGGATATTCAGACCAATTGTCAATTCTCCATACCCGTATATCTATTATATATATATATATATATTTTGGGGTCGAGTCACCTTCGTCCGTAGGAGAATTAAGTACCCTCAAGGTACCCTACACGTGACCCTGGGTGGTGCCAACCAGGTGACAACTCTACTGGTGGTAGGCTTCGGCCGTGGCTAGTCACCACCCACTGAACAAAGCCATGTCGCCAAGCGGCCTAGCCGTGTTCCGCATGATGTTCGGTGTTGCCATTCATGGATGGCGGGTCAGATCAGTTGCGCTGCATGTGCCTAATGAATGTAGCGTCTCTTATCTACTGCCGCCTTCCTACCTAGGCTCCATCGTAGATCTCATCGTCACTTACCATCAGGTGAGATCGAGATCAAATACTTGCCTATAATGTAATAAAAAAAAATAAAAAAAAAATATCTTGTGGCGAGATTAAAGAGATCGCTACAATGTAAACTTAGTCACAGAAATCTAATTAAAAACAACCTGTATATGAATCCATAACAATTTTCACACAGGTACAATCGAGTCGAGTATACTCAGTACAAATTAACGCAAGTGGCAAGTTCCAGCGAGAAGTTTACAATGAAGATGGTTCAGATAATTGTTTCTTATCTAGTTAGCAGTTGGATGTTAACTCTTAGTTAGATTGCTTTCACATCAAAGGGAATAGTGAATATGTTATGGCCGTAGACTCTGTTAAATTATGTTAAAATTTTGATCATTATGAATGTGTAAGTAATATAATAATATCGCCAGACGAACACACCAACTGTACGGTCCCACTCTAACCAACGCCTTTTGATCTAGCGAACAATTGACTGATGGCGAACTCAGTATAACTTACTATAATATTGAAATAAAACTAATTTTACTTACCAGTAACAACTAAATATGAAGGGACTCCAGTTCAAACTATGACACTAGGACGTCATCCACCATAGTCCCCGTGATCATGGTTGCTGTAAAGCAGCCGGGCCGTCGGGGACGTAGAAACATAACTTAAACGCGATAAAGTCCTTAAAATTCGTTTTATTTCAATGTTTACTATTCGCGTAAATATATGAAATCAATATCAGTCTATAATACTTATATTGATATGAAACATCCATGATCTGGGGTACAAACATTCGTGCTCATCACACAAAGTTTGCCCGTACCAGAATTTAAATACAGGACCCTCAGCGCAGAGCAGCGTCACTACTTACTCCGCTAATCAGGTCTTCGAAGTAGGTATCTATTTTTTATTACTATATCTGACACCGTTGGCACAGTTGGTAATCACC
The DNA here is from genome assembly GCA_905333125.1 of Pheosia tremula. Lineage (NCBI taxonomy): Eukaryota > Metazoa > Arthropoda > Insecta > Lepidoptera > Notodontidae > Pheosia > Pheosia tremula. Next base: position 3,591,984 of record HG995419.1, read on the forward strand.
ATGCTTTCCGTACCCAGTGTCCAAATTTCGAATCCAATAACTTAAGTATTCGGTCGGCATGCAAGATCAGCTAGGTATATCAAGGATATTATCGCATTCATTATTTTCCTACATTTAAATCTTGTCAGGAATACATAAAATAATAGAAATTATAAGTAGCTATATTGTAAATCATGATAATGATAACTTACTTAGTTGCTAACTTATTAATTATAAGACTGTGGCGTTTAATTCTAACGTAAAGTTAGAGACGAATCCGTCATTCCGTAATTCGAACAATTTTAATCGCCCCAAGGCACGCCTTCCTAATTCCATTCGGGGGTTCCGTACTAATTCTTGTACAATTTGCATATTAATCTGTGAATTTTGCTGTTTTGCATAAAAGAATTTCCAGATTATTCGGTCTGGTTCTTGTGAAGGGAACGCCGGAAATTAATGAATGTACAATTTAAATTTATTGTTATGAATATGTTGCGTGGTTTCAGTTTGAAAATCCCTCGTCGGTCGTTATACAGGTGATTCAGAAAAGGCATACTAAGCCTAGAACCTGTGTTTCTTAAGCGCATTTGTAAACACTATTTGAAGTCAGAATTTCGATATACCGATTTAAAAAAAAAAAATTGTTGCTGGTAAAATAACATTTTATTTAAAATAACTACTTATATCATAATTCTGACTTGACATATTTATTACAAATGCGCTAAAGAATAGCAGATTCTAGGCTTAGCATACCCTTTCTGAATCATTCTGTATAAGTTATGCTACTTACTTTGTTCTTAATATACGATTGATCTTGGTACGAGCTGACCTACGTTAGTCTAGCGAGTAGTCTACCGACAATACGGATAGACGGTTGGTACGAGGCGGACCATATCAGTGGTACTGTACCATGCTCCATCGTCAATAATGCTATTCCAATGTACTGTTCATGGATTTCTTGACAGATAATTAAAATAGGATTGTGGTCGTTGAATAGAAATTTGTCTACACCGATTCCATTGTGCTTAACATTGAAAAGCATAAAGGTCAACGTTCCCAATATGACGTCACGAAACAACCTTGGTGCGGTATGGAAGGATCGCGACCGAGCCTGGATCAACCTAGGTATGCGACCACATTAGGTCGCGCTCGGGATTGTCAAAGGGCTCTAATATTACGACCGCAACCACCTGTAATTAGTGATGGAAAGGTACAGTCGCGGAATGAAACGTTCGTCACACTAAAGTCGATTTTTGCTTGCAACTGTACAACCCTAATGCCAACATTCCAATGCAAGAAACAGTACTACCAACATTTTAATATACATTACGCGTTTGGCATAGTTTTGATACGTTTTCTATAGAAATTATTGAATAAAGGTGCCTACCTATCAATGCCAGCCTATCAATTTTAAAATATGGAAAAAAATGGACACTGGCAGAAATTACTATTTTTCGCCGATTGCCGATGAACAAAAAATTCAATTAAAAAGTGTCCCAATCTGGCAACACTGGGTGTCGTAAAATGGGGGCGAACCCAGAATAAAATACTTATATAGATATAAAAACCCATTTTTTTATGATTTGCGAATAAATGATACACTACATACCACTCTTCAAATCTGCGTAATGATGGTTTAAACCTAAAATGTCTACCCAATCTGGCACATAATGTAACATTATGAAGATAATTACAACTTCGTGGGTCCTATTAACTCCATTTAAAGTGCTCTAAGCCTCGGTTAATTTACCTAGAAACGCCCTCCTAACGATGTGATATGAATTAAAATTAAAGAACTGTTCACTTAGGTACGGATTTACGCTCGTTTGAAGCTTGAAAGGGCCCTTAGGTGTTCATTGAAGTTAGCGACTCAGGCAAAATATATCTCATGTAAACTAGCCCATATCGTTTCGATCTAGTTTTGGTCCATTGTAAAACAACACCACAACTATTCGAAAGCTGGGCCCCAAGTCTACTAACAAAATCTGATAATTTATTTGCTATTTTGGTTCTTTGCCCGTACTCAAGCATAGACGTAAATATTATTATGCCAAACTAACAGCATCAAACATCAATCACCCGAAACTGACAAAAAATGCGTTTTTAAAACGCGTTAAAGAATTTCTAAATCTCAGCAGAATCTTTAGGAACGTCTGTAAAACAACGAACGTTTGCAAAAAATATCCGTCGTGTGGAGGCTTACCCGGATTCGCCGGGATAAAGCACTCGGATTTCACTCACAGACGACTATTTATATAGATTAGAGCCCCTATATTGACTTAGAGCCAAATAAAATGGAAATTTTCCATTAAAAGGTCCGTTTTATATAAAAACGATCCTGAGTCTTCGATATTATTATGTCGATTATAATAGAGTACTCGAAGTGACCTTTTATAACGCGACTACTTTGTCTGAAGTCTGTGTCAATTTGTGTGGTTTGTACCACTCACATTGAGGGAGAGTATGCCCGGGGTATAATAGTAAATATATAAATTACTAATGGTTATAGGACACAGACTAAATATCATTGGGGAAATTTAGGTCGAAGCAGTGTACCTCTGCCTGGCCCTTCGAGAATCACAGGTATGATTATCTACTTTTTTACTTTCAGAACAATATTGTAGGTCATGCGCTCACATTGAAGTAGTGAACATATAAACAAGGTATGGGGTTGGTATAAATGAAAATATTTTCCATACTCTATCCCGTTGATTGAACGAAAGCTTGTAAATGAATCGGAGCCGTGCCGGACGTTTTTAAAAAGGCCGGGTTCTTTCATATCGGATTCATAAAAATTAATACCCTGTCCGCTTCGTGTGGATTTCCTATGTGGAATTATAAATGCTATTATCGGATTTTCGCTGTTAAAGTAACTTCGTGTAGAGTGACTGTGATAGAGCATGTTAACGGGACAATCTTATTTAATATTTGAGATTATTGTGACACTGCCTTCGTATATTCTAGATTAATTATCCTGGATACATCATAATTATGTCATACAATGATTAAGATACATGATTCTACCTCTTTTTTTTAATCATAATTTGTTTGGGGTTTTTATCCAATCTGGATATGCCAACATCGTCCTACCTATGAACATAGTACTCGTATCTGATAGTTTCCATTTCATGTATGATCATAACTTGATTCAAAGTCAAATCATTTATTTCGTATAGGCCTACGGGGGCACTTACAAATTGTCATTTACAATTTTATTTCTTAACTCTACAACCGGGTTGAAAAGCGACTTCAACTAAGAAGATCCGGCGAGAAACTCAGCGGGTTTGTCTTTTTTTTTTCTTAACAGCCACGATTTTTACAAAAAATAAATAAACAGCTCCAGTGTGTTGCCATGCGAGGCGCACACACGCTACACTTTGACATCATACATTTTGATATTTGATTCTGGATCTATCCAATAGATATATGATAATGTAAACCCTTAAGTGACGACTCTTAGATTATTTACACACTTTTAATACCGATTTTTAATTACCTCTGCCTGCTTTCAGAGAAGTTGATAAAAAATAGAAGAAAAAATCAATGACGTATTAATCCCACTTTTGCAACTCGTAGTGTATCCGCAGTGAGGCGGTTATCCGCTGCGGAGGCTTGAAAGAACAAGATAACGCAGCGGACCAAAGTAGAGCGGAATGGGGCGGAGTGTAGCGGGACGGAGTGGAGCGGGGTGGAGCGGAGCGGGGCGGAGTCGAGCGGAGCGGGGCGAGTTACGATTCTTATAATTGTTTGTTTGTTGTCTTCATATTCAACTGTGGAGAAACATTCTCTGGAGACACATGAAATATTATACTATACTTACCTAATAAATAATTCAAAAACTTCATTGAACAAAGAAAGTATTACTCAGAGTATTATTAAGTACCAGCTTACTTTATAAATATCAAATAACAATTTAAAAGTACACCAAACCGAATAATTAATTTTGAATTGAAATAAAATTTCAACAAAAAAGAAATATATATTTTAAATGATAATTTAGTACAACAATACTAGCTTTTAAGAGTAACCACTGAGGTTCTTCTCAGTTGAACCAATAATCCGAACTAGTGATAACTTTTGACTATTCGTATTTTTTTTTTTGGCCTACATGAATATAAAAGATTTGTTTTCAGCAAACAAACATCCAAGGTTTTCCCCACAGCTCCACCTAACCTACCTTTCATTATTTGCTCGGCAAAGTCCAGTCTAGAACGAGAACAAATTCCAAATGGATCATTAAATCCAATGATTAAAATATCCATAAAACATTAATTATAATAGCTTTATAATCCGTCATTTCTATTAAAAGAGACCCTGTAGAATTACTTTGTATTTAATTTATATATTACATTACTATATACACGGGATTATTAATGTATATCTACCGATTGCTATAAATTTAAGAAATATTTCATAAAAGCACTGTTGCACTGGAATTATATTAAAATGTTTCGCAATTTAATATCATCGAGACCAGTAAGTACTTTGCTAAAAAAATAATCACAAAAAGTGACTCTCTTTGAATACGCTAATGCATTACTGAGACAAAAGACCTAAGCATTCTCTTAAAAGCATATTGCTCATTTAAAAATAAAACTGAGTTTGAATACTGAACTAAAAATTAAATAAGTATTATTTTCAGCAATAAAAAAAATAATTCGACTGTAGGTTTTTATAACATTAAACATTCTTAGGCAAATAAATATAATAATAATACACCATCAAGCCTGTAATCTTCGAAGGGGTAGGCTGAGATGCACTGTAGCACTCACATTTCAAAGATGGCTTTTGTTACCAATGTAATAGGGGCGAGCCTATTTCCACTATACCGGGCACATTCCTCCTCAATATGAAGAGGAATTAGGCCACAGTCACCACGCCGGCCCAGTGCGGTTTGGTGAACTTCACAACTGTTGACAGACGCGAAGTCCTCGCGATGCTACTTCGCCATACAGCAACTGATAATCACACGGCATTGCAACATATTATACCTAAAAACTAGAAATAATAGTATTAATTTATTATTAGTTATTTATAAAATAATAATTGGTTTGTTCAATTAGGTGGGTGTGGAATTATAATGAAATTCTACGTGATATACAAATTATGTGTGTTTGCGTGTGTTTGTGTGTGTGTGTGTATGTGATAAAAACTTTCTTACAATCCTGCAAGTATTCAGGACAGTTGCTTTTTGAAGAAGTGTGTATATAACATTATGTTTAAACTTATTTAACCTGTATATAACATTATGTTTAAACTTATTTAACCCTTATTTACTGGGATTCCAATTTACAATGTAACCAACGTTTGTCTCGGATATGAACCTTGAAGTAATCCGCAGATAACTCCGAACGCCAAGTGACCAACGTGTTTTTCTTCATGTTTTCTCAAAAGCACTTCCCAACCGAGTAAATGTTATGTCAATTTGACTTGAATTTTATTTACCCGAGCAAAATATTATACAGCACCTTTCAATAAATATGGCGCATCGTGAACGAGCAACGTTTGATTATCTGCGAAAAACATTATCCAAATAGTTATTAAGAACATATTGAATAAAATTTCGTCCAAAAAGTAAGTCTTATTTTTTATGGTAAATATGATAAAAACAAACAAGAAACAAATATGATTAACACAAGTATTTTTACTTAAGGTCATAACATTACTATAACGAATAATTATCCAGTATCGTTCTGAGTAATAAAGACACCACTTTAAATCATTCTGTGGATGTAGCACTAATAAAGAAAATATAATATAAACCAATCAACAATAAAAACTCAAAACTGACTTCTATATGAATAAACTCCATAAAGCTCATTTGTTTCTACTCCTGTCAATTGTTTGACATTAGTGTAGCAAAAAAAAATCGCCCCACCTCAAAAGATACTCGTATAATGTCTACAGACAGAACACTCAATAAAAGTATGTTCTACAATCCTCGCCGTTGATACCTATCCCTGTACACGTGCCAGCCACTGTACATGCCGTACCAATAACACCTACAGATATTAGAAAAATAGCCAGCGGCGACCCGACAAATTGAACTAGCGTTTTAAAAGCTACAAGTGTGCCGTAATACCAATAAAAGCATATGAAACGAATAAATACACCGACGTACACAAACGAGAGATAGGATAGGCACCCCTCGAAAAATGTGTTTAGTCCGCCAATCCCCACTGGGCCAGGGTGGTGGACTATGGCCTAATCCCCCATGCATTGAGGGGAGGCCATGCCCAGCAGTGGGACATCAAAAAATAATTACAATCGAATTGAGAACCTCCTCCTTTTTGATGTCCGTTAAATAGCGGCTGGTATTATTATTAGAGTCTACTACCGTATTATGTGAATTCGAGAAAATAACTTTATACTTGTTTTGTTAAGTTACGCATAATTAGGGACCATACTGTTGTATTGGGTTATTCTGTAAGGAGAATTGTGTTTGGCGTAAATAATTAATGTTGTTGCGAACATCATATCAATAAAAATCGGTATTTAAAAAAAAAATACAATGAACGTTTTTAATAAAACAAAATGAATGAACGTATCGCATTAATTCCGTACTCCCAATATATTCGACAAACAAATTAATTAATGTTGATCTTGTTTCGTCGACTCAACAATTGTTTCCGAGCCAGCCATTGATATTCCGAGTATTTCCACTCGATTCGAGTGATTCTTGCAATTTACGAGCGCGAGCCAACCTTATTTGTAAAATTAATTGGTTACACAGAATTTAGAGTCCTGAATCTTTTGGTCATTAATGTAAAGATCACAATTTGTTCTTGTTATTTTTTATCTAAATGATAATTAAGAACCTAAATCGATCCCATTTTTTTCCTGCCACTGGCTGGCGACTATTCTTGAAAAGATGGTAAGTAGATAATATAGACCATGTTTGAAAAGTACTGAAACATTCAATTAAATAATCTAACCACTACCTTCGCAGGTTTGAACCTGCGATCCTCGTTACCGAGGCAAGCGTTCTACCAACTTGGCTATCACTGCTATGCCATTGTGAATACTCAAAACAGAGTCATTTACAGGCTGAACCGTATTCCATCTTGAAAATCTATCATATCGCAAGTCATAACCTCAATACGGCCGGTAATTACCAAGTCCCTTTGTTATCTTTAACTACAGCGACCGCCATAAATCACGGTTAAGATAATTAGTTTGCATTGTAATCGCAAAACCCCAAAACACTTTCAAAAGGAAAATTAACGGACAGTGATACCGGTTACGGAAAATTCAAGAGATTATTTAATTCGATTATCGTGACGTTAGCCTATATCGATAATTGGGGTGGTCTTCAATTCGTAGTTATAACTATAATAAGAAAACACTTACGATTAGCGCACAGCTATTTATTTCCATAATACTTGTTCTTATTTCAAAAACACGTCCGAACTCGACGAAGGCTCGTAACAATGTATTCCCGAGCCGACAATTTCTGCAAATCGTCCAATCTGACGTATCGTTGTTTGCTAGCTCACAAAAATATAATCGATACGATGAATCGATCATTGACTCGAATATTTTTAAAACGACTCGACAAACGAAACCTAACATAACAATATTAGAACGCGACGAAATAAATTAAACAAAAAGTATTGAAGTATACGGGAATTGTTACGGTCGAATTTATAGGTGTTACCAATGGTTCATTTCATTGATCACTTAGTATTTTTAATGAAAGCTAGTTTTAACCGACGAAAAAATGGAGGAAATTATCAATTCGACGCATATATATATATTTTTTCGTCATACCCACCTGTTTGAAGTACAGTAATTTTCTATGATTTATATTATTAATATTATAGGGGGCAACACGAAAATAATGAAAACTACTTAAGCAATTTTCTTGGTATTTTTTTCGAATAGTTTTCAATTACTTTCACCTACATAAGCACACATTTGAAATTATATTATTTTATTTATTTACGACAATGTGTTTCTGGACCGGAGTGAGATCCATTGGACCTAAACACACAGTTCATATTTGTCTTTAATTTAAGAACTTGTAAACTCCCAGATGTGTACTCGGGAGTCGATGCGACCTTTACGAACCTTACAAAGTAAAGGCAATTCATTTCATATTAATTTCAAATAGCTTGATTTGTGTGTAAACAATGTATTTTATGACCTGAATAGCGCAGTAGGTGGGGCCCTGCCCTCTGTGCCGAGGGTCCCGGGTTTGAATCCTGGCAGGGAAAATATTTGAACGATGAGCAAGAATTTTCGTTGTTTATGTCAAGTTGAATTAAATGTTACTCATTCCAGTCAAAATCATGAACAATTTTTATTAAAATCGAATAGTAGTATTTTATATTATTTTCCTAAATATATTTACTAATATTAGGACTCAATGGTTTTTTGTCATAATGTACTTCAATCTAAATCATTATTTTCTTTCACAAAAGAAACAAAACTGTCTTCGGAAAGTAGGCACTTCGTTTAGAAGTCAATTTATTCGCAATGAAGAGTTTCCATTCAAAAAATATGAAGGAACACTCAGATTAATGAAAATCCCTTTATTACAGGCACTGAAATCACAAGCCCAACTCTATTTCAAAAGGTCAACAACCATCGTCATTGCAAAATGATGTAGAGCTTTTTAATAATAACAAGGACACAAAAAAAAGATGGTAGAAATTGTGTCCTCCGAATTTATAGACGTGTTATAACTTTATCAAATTACATAGTACAGCAAAATTCTTTTCGTTTGATAAAGTTATGGTATGTTGTTCTATTCTATTCTATAAGTCGAAAGATGTCCCCTGCTCGACATAGGCCTCCCCCAATGAGTTCCACACATCACGGTCCTCCGCCACTCGCATCCACCGGCTTGTTATGGTATGTTGAAAATGGAACAATTCATGAGACCACCTTTTTTAAAAGTATATATTATTCAGATACACAAACAGTGATAGCCAAGTTGGTAGAATGCTTGCCTCGGTAACGAGGATCGCAGATTCAAACCCCCGGCTCGCACCTCTGGAATTTCTGGATATCATGTGCGAATCTCATTTTCAACTACGATTATCACTTGCTAAACGGTGAAGGAAAACTTCGTGAGGAAACCTGCATATCTGAGAGAACCCCTCGAAAGATGTGTAAAGTCCGCCAACCCGCACTGGGCCAGTGTGGTGGACTATTACAAAAACCTGTAAACAAATAATGCTCATTATGCTGGTTGGAAGCCTGCAGCCATGCGTAGCAAGTCCTCGGCTGTAACGAGCACGCGTGCGGCGTCGCCGAACACAAAACCAACCGCTTATGGCAGCCATAATGTTGCCATTCTAAAGCTTATGGTTACCATACGTCACGGTTTCGTAAGGATGTCCATAAAATCTAATATTTGACTTTTTGGCGGAAAGTTGAACCGTGCAGTTGTCAATTTAATTTTATTTGCCAATAAATGTGTTTCTGCAACAAATAATGTGTAATATTAGTGGAATATTAAGCATTGTGTGTTCAGAAACGTGCGCGAGTGAAGGAAATTGTAATAAAATAGTAATATAATTGTACTTAATTGTAATATAATAGTACTTTTCAAATATTGATTTCTTATACTTAAGCGAATACTACACATTGAAATGAGACTAATCTTACGGATTTTATCGCGTTTATTATAATTTTGGACTTTTCTAGTTCACACCTAAATACAGGCTATTATGATTGGGAAATCAAATCGCTATCTCGCCTGCTTGGGATATACTTGATCCCTCACGTGTACTTCCGGCTGTATGGCAAACAATGGATTAACTATTCTCTAATCCAGGGTATAACAAGGCCTCCGTCAAGTCAAACCTATATTAATGGATGATTAACAACAGTTTTTATTTATTTACAATTATGGTCTATTTTACATTGTGCTTATAAATCCTATCCACATTTTTATTGGCAGAATGTTTATGGGTCGTCTGTGAAATAAGTTATGGATAGAGTTTATTATTAACAGAATAGCCAAGTTGGTACAACGCTCACCTTGGATGGTTTATAGGTTCAAACCCCGGCTTGCAACTCTGAGTCTCATTTTCAATAATGATTAGCACTTGCTGTACGGTGAAAGCAAAAGTCATGAGGAAACCTGCACGTCTGCCGAAAGTCGTGCGAAGTCCACCAAACCGCACTGGACCAGTGTGCTGGACTATTGCCTTAACCTTCCTCTTATTGAGGTGTGTTCCCGATATAATGACAATAGTCGAGCCCGGAGCCCCCAATTGTAATGCGACCAAAAACCATCAGCAAATTGAGGATGCCCTGCAGTGCCCTCTACCGACCCCTTCAAGCATTATAGGCGTAATGGTATATTATTATTATTATAGAGTTTATTAGCACATTGATAAACATGCCCTTATTAAATCTGTGGTCACACTAGCACAGATGCAGAATATAGCACCAAGTGGTTGCGTTCGAAAACAAAGGCCAATTTCGCTCCTCGGGCGGAAAGCAAAGCTCAACTTTTTATAACAAACGAGACGCGGTTCTGAATGTGCTTTGTACATGATACAATAGCGCACAGTTCTCACCGTGAATAAACAATGTTTAACGTTTATAAGTCAGAATTTCAGTTAATCGATTTAAAAAAAAATCGCACGTTCAATATGATAGTATTCTCTTTCTGAATCACGCTGTATATAGTTTCGTGAGACATTCCCTGATTACAATATTTTAGATTATTTTTATACGAAGGTTGATACGAAATATGTTTAACGTTTTTCAAAGAAGTCAAACCTAAATGATTGTTGTATTATATCGTAAAGCATTTAGAAATCTCCTATTTTTTTTTTACTAATGCTATAGCCAAAGCCATACTGGCCACACCGGCTTTATACTCAAATATAAAGAGTCTTACATGGTGGTTTGCGTGAACAGAGAATGGAACCAGCAGTGGCTTGAGACATCGTTATCTTGCTTTCCTTTGCGGTACAATTCGCCAGCTTTGTAGTTTTTAATGCATTTGAGCATTTTAAAAAAAAACGTAGCTAACAAAACCCTTTCTCTACAGCAGCGGGTGTCGTAACATCCATTACCCATGACGTTACTCCCCACATCGTTCTCATCGCGTTCCCGTGTTGTTGTATAACTCAATTCTCACCCCCCCAACCTCGCAGGTAAACTCAACCAACTTTCGTCATAAAAATGTATCCTGTGTGTGTAACCACATAATGATTTTATCATATCTCTCCGCGGGAGAGTATTGACTCGTGCTATCTATGGCAATAATAAAACAGTATCGAAATAATATACCATCCATAGACGAATAGTAAGTAAAAATTCCTTTTTTAATTCAACGTCCTGGCCTTATATACATGTCGCACTGAGATTTTCCTCCTTTTTTTCGTCTGTTAAAAATAGCGCATTGTCTATTGTACCAATTTTAATGGAGCCGTCATAGCCTAACCATATTCTGACATTATCATTTATTTTCCAACATTTCGAATACTTTCATTATCCTTCACCTTTTTTGTATGTTCACTGGTTTTACAAAAACTTTTTCATTCGCTCCCGAAATCCACGAAGTTCGTTATCTACACCAATCAATAGGATTTACATTCACGACGATCCCGCCAATGTTTGTGGGTTTCAACTTCACTTGATTACATTCAAGTTTGTTAGTAACTACATCAAGTTTTTAGTCTAAGTTCGATGTTGATTTAGGATTGTGGGAAAATTTTAATCTATAATGGATTCTCCCTGAGGTATTCGCTAGGTAGCTAGTACTTAAAAACAAGTTTATAAAAGGGATTAAGTTAGAAATAAAATTAGCCTAGAGCCAGGCTAGAGCCTAGCTTAGTAATATAAGAAAATGTTGTACTACAATTCAATGCACACACACACAGACACTGAATACCTAGAATAGACGAGCCATCGGAAATATCTTAGAGCATACATAACAGGAGTGGTTTTTTTCTGCAATAAAACACGCACATTTGTTTATGTTTTAAATGAGTTTTCCATTGGCAGAAGGAAACGCATGTAGCGCCTTGCCTTAATGTTCTAAGGTTAAATGGTGTAAATCTCAGTCACGCAAAAGCTGTTTGTGGAGTATAAGTAAGCCTTTTTGCTATAACTTGGGTACCTATATCATATCTAAGGGTGCTATATTACAGTAACTCGTTCCTATTCCATCTAATCGCACCAAAACAGACCTTACTACATCGAATTACAGTTGTTAAAAATGTGCCTTAAAATAATGTCATACTAGCAATGATGCTATTAATTAAAACATCCTGTAGTTAATTGAAAAAAAAAACATGTTCTTTTCAGGCGACTAATAACGTTCAGGAAATGAAGCCAATAGAAAGTAATATTGAAATAAATCGTTGTTGTTTCACCAAATTAAACGGAAAATGCGTTTTAATTTATCAAAGCGTTACGGGGAGTCCATTTTGGGAGCAAATAAAAATATACCTCTCCCGGATAGCCGTTCACGCGATCTCGCCGGAATTCAACGTTGTTTGGTTAGGACGAGAGGAAATCGCTGTTAATATACATTTTACAGTATACACCATGATTCAGAAAGGGTATACTACAATACGAACCTGCGTTTCTTTAACGTATTTGTAATCATTTTGTGAAGTCGCAATTTTGATGTAAATGACATTGAAATTGTGACCTACCAGGGAAATTAATCGTTCTTGTGGGTAACACAAAAAGTCGCGGGTACAGCTGGCTAGGAAATGTAAATAAGATCCCATAGTTAACTACTTCATCACAATTTATACGAATCACAAACATATTAAAAAAGAAATATAGAGACATTCCACGATGATACTATAAAACAGGCAAAAAAACATAAGATAATTTTATTTTGATTATCAATTGTCGCAAAACTACAAAATTGGTCACTTGTGCAGACAGCGAGAGGAACTCGTAAATTACTATCACACACAACAATTTTGACCATTCGCTTGTGAAATTACTGTAGCTATTTAGTTTTGCAATCGAATTTCGCTTTATATTCAACAAAATAAATTGGGCGGCCATGTTGCAATTTCCCAGCTGGAATTCAACTCATTAAATAAAATAAAAAAGCCTTTATTCCTCCTTATTTAGTTACAACTTATTGAATTAATACAAAATAAATATAAATATTAAGAATCTCCAAGTTGAAGTGGCAGTGGGCAGTGCACATAGCTCGCAGAACCGATGGCCATTGGGGCAGAAAGATTCTAGAATGGCGACCACGAATCGGAAGACGAAGTGTAGGACGGCCCCCCACAAGGTGGACTGATGACATCACACACATCGCAGGAAGCCGGTGGATGCGAGTGGCGGAGGACCGTGATGTGTGGAAGTCGTTGGGGGAGGCCTATGTCCAGCAGTGGACGTCTATCGGCTGATAGATTAGATAGATATTGAATTAATAAAATCCGCAAAATTTAGTTTTATTTCAATGTGCAGTATTCGCATAAATATAAAAAATCAATATGTAATACAATAAATTAAATAAAAGAAGCCTTTATTCCTCCTTATTTAGTAACATATTTTGCTTACATCCTAGTTTAATTACTACTTATAGGAGTCGCCTCGTCGGCGTAGGCCTCTCCCATACGTTTCCATGTATTCCTGTCTCTAGCTTGTCTCATTCCAACATTTGATTTGATATCATAGATTTACACGAATACTACACATTGAAATAAAACGAATATCACGGAATTATCGCGTTTATTATTCGTTTTTTTACGTTCCCGACGTTTCGGCTGCTTTACAGCAACCGCAATCGGAACGCAAGCAACAACTAAATATGAGGGTACCCCGGTTCAAACTATGACAATAGGACGTCTACCATCTCAGTCTTCCTGTGACCATGGTAGCTGTAAAGCAGCCGAAACGTCGAGAACGTAAAAAAACGAATAATAAACGCGATAAAATCCGTCAGATTAGTTTTATTTCAATATCTTACCAACGCATTCTTTATCTACGTTTTCTCCTTTTTCCATCTTTAGGTAACCAATCTGTTGGTTTTTTGTCCATTCTTCATTCTACAAATATCTCCGACTCAGTTCCATTTCAAGTGTCTTATTGTCTATATTATGACCATCGCTTTTGTTTCTCTCCTTATCAATTCGTTTGTGAGTCTGTCAGAAATTCTAATACCCAACATGCTACTCTCCATTTTCTTTGATGTATAGCTAATTTACATTCATATTCCCCCGTAAGGCCCATGTTTGGCATCTGTAAGTCAATTCAAACGAAGGCGATATTAAATACCCTTGTAATTAATTTGTTATACTGTTCAATTTATCAAACACTAGCTGCGCCCCGCGGTGTTACCCGCGATTAAAAAGTATGTCCCTATGTCATTTTCTGACCCCTAAACTACCAGTACCTATGCAAAAAACATGTCGTTTCTTTGCTCTATGAAAAATTAAAACAAATCTATCCCACGGGAACCATACAATTTACCGGGATAAAAAGCCTATGTGCTATCCCAGATCTGTCTCTGTGCCAAATTTCATCCAGATCCGTTCTGACGTGATTAAGTAACAAACATCCATCCATCCAAACTTTCACATTTATAATATTAGTGGGATACTGGGATTGAGAGAATTAACTTTAAGGATTTGATATTATTTCTTATGTTCACGATGTTTCGGTTGCTTTACAGCAACCATGGTCACGGGAGGAGTAAGGTGGATAACGTCCTAGTGTCATAGTTTGAACTGGGGCACCCTCATATTTAGTTATTGATTGCGGTCCGATCTACACAGAAAGTGATCACTGTGTCTTCACATAATATAAATGCGATAAACTCCTTAAAAATAGTTTTATTTCAATGTGTAGTATTCGTGTATATATAAGGTTTAAATAATAATTATAGCAACCACGTTAAGATAAAATAGGTACACACATGATAGTGTGAATAGAATTTTCTATGAAGCCTAAGGTAACGAAACTCAGTAAATAACTTGAAAATTTAAATTACCTATGAAATAAATGTTGTATTAATCTTAATGTTGTAAAAACACGATATATCTACAATAAAACATCAATCTCATAATGGACCATAAACTACTTACATATTTTTATGTACGCAACAATTAATGATATTATAACACTTCGTATCAAGTCGGTAAACCCGTCTTATGCTACATTACCGACGTTATTATTCGGAGAGCGAACGCAACTTTGTATCTCAGCAAATACGCTGTCAGAAATATAATATTTTGAGGCTGATGATAAAGACGTACACCTGAGGAAGACAGGTTATAACATATGGTTCTGCAAATCAAAAAAAAGCGTTACCAAGCAAGTAGAGTACCAAATTTTAATTTTAAAAAGGGCAGCCGACAGGACTCGTGTTAAATGGACTCTTCGCCACTTGTCAGTAGTCAGTGGTTAATACATAAATATCGCCAGACGAACACACCAACTATACTGTCCCACACTAAGCAACGCTTGTATTATGGGTACCGTACAATGGACTGGGGGCGAACCCAGTCTATATTACTACTAGATATTAAACATCCAAGACTTGCGTGCAAACATTCGTGCTCATCACACAAAGTATGTCCCTACCAGGATTCGAACCCGGGATGCTCGGCACAGAAAGCAGGGTCACTACCAACTGCGCTAATCAGCCCGTCAAATGTTACCAGTTCTAAATAATAAGCGCGCTCGTATATTTATATTCAATTAGACAAGTTCGCGGCACGCGGGAGCGTCGAACGTCCCCTAAAACGTTCCTGGCATATTCCCTCTATTGGTGTAGCACTCATGTCTTGAGTGGAGGGTGCTTCGAGCCCTCGCAGTGTCCGGTTGCGTTTACCTAGACGGCGCCGAATGTTAGGATAAGATACCTTTGGTGAATAAGGTCGCGTACACGTTATCAGAAATGCTTTTAATGTACGGCTGTATCACGAATAAATTCACCGATTATGAATAAAAGAAACGGCATTTAGTGATAATTGATCACGCGAATACTACACATTGAAATTAAACTTATTTTACAGATTTTATCGCGTTTATTTTATGTTTTTACGTTCCCGACGCAAACAACAAATAAATATGAGGGTACCCTAGTTTAAACTATGACACTAGGACGTCAAACACCTCAGTCTTCCCGTGATCATGGTTGCTGTAAAGCAGCCGAAACGTCGGTAACGTAAAAACATTAAATAAACGCGATAAAATCTGTAAAATAAGTTTTATTTCAATCATTTTGTGAATTTATATCTGTGTTTATTTTAATATATACACCTTATTTTTATTTTGAAAAAAATCCTGTAAAATAATTACTTAATTATTATTTGTAATAGTTTTGATGAGTTTTGGCGCAAAAAAACATTCTTTCACTTTGTCTTGTCTTTTTCAAATGTATAACGTATCTCAAGTTGACCTGAAACCCTTAAACCACACAACATGATTTCTTAATGACTTATCATTAAAGTCTATTCAAAATGAAATCTTATTACTCTCAACCGCAAACATTCTCTCGAGTTTCATCGTGCAGCTTCTAGCTAATAGAAGATAAAGTTTTGCCAGCGATAAAGAAATTTCCGGTGACATTGTAGAGAAGTGAGCAGAATTACATTGAAACTTTGGAACTTATTGCGAGCAGGTAAAGGTCTGGTTACATATAGTGTGGCTTAAAGTCTCGAGCTTAGTCGGGCATTATCACAAAACCAAGACGCGTAAGTCTCGCAGAGTGTTAAGTATACAACTCTACGAGACTCTTACGTCTTGGTCTGTCTTGGTTTGGTCATAATGCATGACCAAGATCGAGACTCTGGGCAACACTAGACTTATACAAGTTTGTATTCCCAGGATTTAGACGTATAGGTATACTGAATGGTGGAGCCTACCGAGGACAAATGGGGAGATGATTTGAAACATCATGCCCGGAGATGCTCCGAAACAGAGAGGAAAAGAGATGCCAAGGACCATTGATAAAATATGGGTAATTTAAAGGACTTGGGATCCATTGGTAAATATCATAAATCTAAAACCAAGCGCACCATTGCAAGACCTCAAGACCCTGTGAGCTCTTTCTGCGTAGATCTGACCGCAAGCAACAACTAAATATTAGGTTACCCTGGTCAAGCTATGATACTATGACGTCAACCACCTCAGTCCTCCCGTGACCATGGTTGCTGAAAAGCAGCCAAAACGTAATCCTTAAATTCGTTTTATTTCAATGACTATAATAAATCTAAAGGCAAAATAATCGAGATCAAATGAGTGCATATGACGCAGTAATTAATAAAGAAATAATCCTGGATCCATGGTCGGTCTTGAATTGCCTTTTAATAATTTAAAAGAAGACTACTTACTAAGATTAATGATACTATAGGCACCACAAGTGGTAAATAATATACCGCCAACATTTGAACAAACCTTTACAACACACTTTGAAACTCGCCGATGCCAACAGTGTAATATTAATTGAACAAACTGTAGCTCCCGAGATGTTTGATAAATGTTTTTATTAAATCGCATCTTCGGATTGAAAGACAACTTCGAAATTACAGTCCCAAAATGTATTTATAGGATTCTCAGGAAACTTCCGACTTTGTTGAAAGTTATTTGATGAAAGTTAGTCAAGTTCTTTTGTGTTTTCACTCGGTGATAAGGATTGCGGATTGGGGATAAGGCAAAATGTTGTCTTTTAATATCATTTGTAAATACTTAAAATTGAAATATGTGTTAGTTGGGCTTTCTTATCAATTATAGTTTAATTGGGCTGGATTAGGTTTTACAACTCAAGTGATTGGTAAATAGCTCGACATTTATCAGATTTCTACGTCTGATTAACATATATAATTCCAGCCCTTTTTTATGTCCCACTGCTGGGCACGGGCCTCCCCTCAATGCGAGGGGGGTTTTAGGCCATAGTCCACCACGCTGGCCCAGTGCGGGTTGGCAGACTTCACACATCTTTCGAGGGGTTCTCTCAGACATGCAGGTTTCCTCACGATGTTTTCCTTCACTGATTAACATACCAAGAAACTAAAGAACGATTAAGAACAAATAAATAAACAACATCACACCTTACATCCTTGAAAGGGTACTCGTAGATAGAAGTGCGTGGAAGTATATAAAAAAATCTACTAAGGTGTTTGGTCATTGCCATTACACAAGGGAATACTCAATTTGCCATCAATACGATGGGCATTCAAGCCATTGTCAACAACACTGGCCTACTGCGGGTTGCCAAACTAACCACGGCTTTTGACAAAGTCCAAACCTGCACATCTTGTTTTGCAAAATGAGCATACACCCACAAAAAAGATGAAAAAGCATAATTATTATAATTTTTCTACACAAAATAAGCTTTTACCGTACTAAACGTAACCGAACTTTTAATGATCGTAAAGTATGATCAAAACAGTTATATTTTCAGTCGTGTAGTGTAGACTTAATTTGCAGTCGGAACAGAATTGGCCACAATAACAAAGTTTCTACATTATTACAATGTGCTACGAAAACGCTACGCCATTTCTACGATTGCTACGGCAATAGCGTAGCTGTTGATACACAGAACTTGTTTATGTTGGCTAATGTACGGACGAACATTAGCCAACATAACTTAGTAGGCATTTCAGCAGCATTTAGTTTGCATAATGGCTCTTATATGTTGAACAATTATGTAGAGAATGGTATTTGTGTTGTACTCGTAATGCGATTAGAACATTAAACTAATAATGCACTCAGTGGGACCTTGGATTTAGTGGTAGGCAGGTGTGTTTAAAATTGTTTTGCAAGCGTCGCCTTGTCTAAATTAGAGGAATAGGGATGCGTTGCAGTGCAACCATATTATGCCAATGGTATTTTGTAAGACACTTTTATGGCTAGACAAAATTAGATTAGACTTTAAGCTATGAAATTAAATATATAGTTACACCGTTTATAACACAAGAACGGGATCTTTGTTTTTTTTCTATTTGCCGGGGCAAATAGCAATAGCAAACATAGGATAAATTCACGACAAAAAAATAATACAAATAATTAATTTGCTCATACATTTGATTCTGAGACGGTATACTAAGTTCGCCGACACATCTGGTTATTTCATAAATTGACTTAATTACTACTACGTTGTTGTGACACTTAAAATATTATCATAACATGTTCCCAGTACTCTCTCTGTTTCGTGAAATTCAAAATATCCCCCTAAAATACCTCTGACCACATCGTTTTCAGCGAATTTAGCGAATTTATCCAGCCGACCACAGGGCACGGTCGCTCCAAATAACAGGGTCCGAGCTTTGATGAGGGTACTTACACTTGTTCGGAGCAATACAGAATTTTCAATAATTAGTACAGGCATAGAATATAGGATATGAATTTGTATAGAACGGACACTCTGTACCCCCCGCTAGTTTGAGCTACCCCACGCCCGCCCCGCATTCCCTAGGCGCAGAGGAATATACACACAGCATATATCTTTTTTCGCGTATGATGTGAATAACTTACATATAAGCTGCTGCTAAAGTCTGATTAGCCGTTCCTACATTGATCTCACATACCTATAACAATGTATTGCTCAAAAATGTAAAAGATCTTTTTAAAAAAGAGCAACCATGGAGTTTCTTGCCCGTTCTTCTCCATAGGAACGGCATTCCGAACGGGTGGTAAAGTAGTAGCATAATATTTTGTAACTTTTGACGATTCATAAGTATACTGTACATAATGGTCTACGTGAATTAAAAATATTCTGATTCCGATTCTGATTAGTGAGATCATTATTATTAGTATATTTCATTTAGCTATGTATATGAGTCTGAAGTTCCTCTGTACACAATTATGTATTCTATTACATCGATTTACAGTCGGTATTGTTATTTGGAGAATAAGTCGCTGAAGCTGTCAATAATTAATTGACTTTCTCACTCATCGCCAGTCGCAACTAGTTGCGACTGGCGATGAGTTAGGTCTAGACCTAACGTGCCCTATGGGAGAGGTTACGTTGCTACGCGGTCAGATGTTTGAACAAGGGTTTGATGGATTACGAGCAAAACAAATGAAAGTGCTACTTACTCTAATTTACTCTCACATTCGAAGATAAGATGACGACCTATCAATGTTTGTTGCTGATGAAGCTCTTTCCATCTGTCTCTATCTAGAGCAGCTTTATTCACCTCGCTATACGACATGACACCGATCCTTTCTTTTATCAAAATTTAATTTAGAAAAATCTCTAAAATAAGTTTTGTTTCAATGTGTAGTATTCGCATAAATATAAGAAATCATTATCGAAATAATCAAATTATCGAAATAACTACAGATAATTAGTTTCTATAAAAATAAAAAACAAAAGCACACATTTTGGTATCAAATGACGTCACTGTCTTAAGTAGGTATATAAAAAAACTTATGCCTCGAAGCAAACCCGAATAATATCCGGATAGATGATCATCCGGGCGTCTAATTAACGTTTTAATGATAGAACATTATTTCTAATTACTTTGTAACCGCTCATTTTCCACGTACTTGGGCGGAGGTGAAAACAGTTCAAACTTTTAATGAGTTCCGCGAAAAATGTTTACACCCCAAGGATAAGGGTGGATAAACTTAGCCGTGGCTCAGTTCCCACATTTAGGTGAGTGAAATCTCTTAATAAGTAGGTACTCTAGCAAAAATAACTGTAAGAACTGCATTTTTGAACCGATTACATTAGATTGCCGGTTGGTATGTGGTGTGTGGGAAAAAAACTAAAACCTATAATGGATATGAATATGGCCTGGCCCACAATTTAGTGGGTATTTTGCCAATGACAAGTATTTAATAGCGGTATAAAATTCAATAAATACATTATCAAAAAAAACCTATCTGTAGTTATTAGTAAGCCATAAACACACTCAGCATTGTCCATGGTTCAGCGTCCGAGTTAATCCCCAATTCGCGTCGTAAACCCCCTGGGACCCCTTTAGCTGTAAGGGACGAAAACATACGTCATGCCATTAGGCTGTTTGTGAATTTTATTCAATAATAACAAACGCTTTTTCTTTATCTGCAGGGTCTTCTTTATCCTATTGGAGGCCCTGGGCACTTAAGGTTCATTATGTTTGATCTTCAGAGTATAAATATATTTATCGGCTAATTCGGCTATCGGTTGGTGATCTGGCGGGGACTAGGGGGCCCAAGAATCGGGGGGTTTTGGGCACTTGCCCATCGTGACCAATGTTCGAGAGCAGTTTCATTATCTAGTGGCTTACACCGCGTACAATTGTCATTTTTATTCAAGATTCGAAGCAGATACATATGAAAAGAAAATTATATATTTTTTTTTTTTCATTTTTTCTTTATATGTGTAGATTATGATCACAAAGCATCAAGGTACTGGAGTAGCCCGAATTAAATATTGCCACGCTCATAATCTCCAGCTGTACATAAATTATTTAAATTGGAAAACGTTACAAAAATATATTCACAGGCAGGCAGACCCTTTTAATCCTGACGCCAAAAAAAAATTACTGGAGGGAAAATTTATGTTCCAAAATATTATTGCGTCAGCCTTCTGATCAATCGTTTTTATACCTGTCCGTGGTAATAACTGGGTGTAATGAGAGGCGTCGCCTTAAAAACTGATTTAGTGTTGCCGTTTTCGTGAAATTTTACCCGATATTAAGATAAATACTGCATCGTTAGTGTAGTGCTCGCGAACGGGTTTGATTCCAGAGCCGTCCCGAAGGTATTGGAACTGCCTGCATCTCTGCCTAGCCCCTTGGAGAATAACAGCGTAATAGTATTTACCTGTCTTTCTTTTATTTTCATTACTCTGTAGTAAACAATGATAGCAATCCGAATCTAGTACTAAAAAAGCTTGATATTACTATAACTTGATATTATTATTCTAGGTACTTGCTTTACAACGTGACACAGAAAGCCTATCCTTGAAAGGATACGTTGTATAATTATGAACTCAAAATTCGATAACAATACAATTTATTTTCGAATCAATCGGGAAACTTCACACATTAAGTGGCAACACCGATCCGTTTGATTGATTACCAATATAAGTGAGGAGTATACGGTGAGCCCCGTTTCAAAGGTCGGGCTCGGCCCTTACAGATAAATGGAGCCATTTTCACTCTCGCCGAGAAGCCCAAGAGTTTTATGTTTATTGAGATGTACTAGGACAGACTTTATCACCTGACGCTGTTTATATTATACATCCAATATTTGAATAGATCAAAATATAGAAATCAGAAATAATTATGATGACTGTATTATTTGTCTCTCTCTTTACACGGGCTATACCCGGATTTTTGGAAGGCTTGCGTGGGGACATTGGTCCAACACGTAGAGGCCCTTTTTGAGAATTTTAATGTTATGTTAGCCACCTGCTGGGGTCAATTGCTGAAAATGATAGCATAAACAGCGAATTGACCTCAGCAGGCGGAGGAACTATTGCAGGAATATGGAATGATAATTGAGTCTATTATTATATGTATTATTATAGACATACATAGATAACACTGTAGCATCCTCTTCAACCTCATTCTCCTTATAATATGAGTAAATTTTAACGGTGCTTCTTGTTGCTGTTCAAAAGTACGGTCTGATAATAGTATGTTTAAAATATGCTCTAATATAATATTACATTGCAGAGGCTTCATGTGGGATTTGGTTTAAACAGCATGAAGTTGAACCAACAGACATGGCTGTATAATAATATAAGGCCGAGTAGCAAATAAGGGCGTTCGAATCTATGATAGCAAGCAAATTACAACAAAATTACAACAGTCGATCGAGGCGCACGGAAAACGGTCATCAAACAGCGCCGGTCTGCACTGGGTGGTGTAGCACAACTGATTCGCGACAGCGGGTATAAAAATTAAATATACTTACCGAATATAAGAAAAAACATTCCATCCATAAACACTGCTTATTTATAGTAAATTAATAATTGGCAGAGGAATTTAAAAAAATAAAGTGAAAAATAATCACATTTAGAACAACAATTCAACTTTACGCAAGCTTTCGTGTGACAAGTGACAAGTTGTGTGTATAGGCATATTATGATACTTATTTTATCATTCATATTCATATTTCGTTAAAAATCAAAAACCTAGGTAAATATGCCAGAGGTTTCTACCTTATCTAGAGTCTTTGCGATTAGAAAACCAGCGTAGCATAAAATGGAACTAAAATTACGATTTTTACAAATTCATTTTTTCATCAAAACAATCCGAAAATATTGTGTATCGTTAGTGTTGTCAACATGAAAAACAGTAATGAAGCACAGCTGCCCCCTCAAATCTTATAACGGATCTCTTTCCGCACGGACTCTACCAAACTCATTTTCATTTTTAAACGGTAAAAAATGCAAAGAAAAATTAAAAAGCGCTTCTAGCGAACGGTATTTAAAACTTTCAATCATCCATAAACAATGTCTAAATACGGTAGACTAGAAAGTATACGGTTAGCTTCCGAATAATCTTGCACTTGACGTACATGCTTTGCCGTTGTAAAATTATCACTAAATAACAATCGCCTGTCACTTGTCCCCGTCAACACGCGATTGTATAGTGTTGTCTGCAATGCAGGGAATTATGGCCGTCGGCCGAAGCTTTGGTCATAGCAACCCGAAGACGAGACGCGAGCCTGTCTGACCCCCTGCTATATCGTACTACGTGCCCACGGTTACCCGCTTTGCCCATTCGTGCCCACTTTCAATCGAATCGTATGGTTTTAATAATGTAAGCCCGCAGTGACCGTGTTAATATTACAGACGACAGGGGGAGATAATACGGGCGAACGCTTATAAATAGATATTGTCAGACGGACACACAAACTAAGTTCATTATGGGTGCTGCACATAACTGAGGGCTCTCGGTAACATGTTTTCTTAATTTTCAAATTACGAAAAAGTCCAGGGCCAATTACGAAATGATCATTTCCGAAATTGGTCCAAATGGGAACCAAACCTGTACACATACTCGTACGGTCCAGCTTACGCTCTAACCACTAGCTAAACCAACCCGTCATCAAGCTGTGCTATGAGTACTTACAAATAATTATCAGGTATGTACACCTGTTTTAAAATGAGCTAGTAAAACTTATCTACAACTTATTAGCGAGAATTTGTATAGGCCATCCGTCAAATATGTCGTGGATAGGGCTTATCAGCACAGAATGAAACGACCACTTTTGTTTGCTCCATGAAGAAACTTTGAGTCGAATATGTTACAGGCGCTATTATTGTTTTTAAATAACTAAGATAAGCCCAAAAATCTAATCATTTTATAACACATAAATATAAAAAAATGTTGCGTGAGTTACACCACTCAAGAACAAGTGGTCCGATTTTTATGATATAATATGATTTTTTTAATTTGTCTCCGCCCCGAATAGCAGAATAACTATCAAAACATAGGACAGTTTCAATAAAATAAATATAATTAACATAGTTAATTTTCACATACATTTGATTCTGAGGTGGCGGTACGAAGTACGCGCGGAACAGGTAGAAATAAATGAAAAAGCTGCCGTTTTGCCAGCAAAATAAAACCTCATTGAAATCGTTCAGACGGAGCAACAAGGTTTCAACGTTATTTGCAAGAGGGAAATACGCGAGCAATGTTTATCTGCTCACATTGTGGCTATATAAAGAGGTGAAGTTTATTTATTCCATTTTCAACGAGATCCCGGTATTCCTTTGAGATTGATTTGGTTAATTTGAATGTTTGGAACATGGGACATGTTTATTCTGACAATATTATTCCGAGAACTTTGTTTCACGAAAGACGTTCGCGATAAAGAATACTACTCAGATTAGGGATGAGTTATTTTTGTACGATACTAATAACTTTACTGCTTTCTCTACATTTATGTGATTATGTATGGACTTATCCTATATTATAGACCTGTAATAATAGTGAACATTTGTAACGGAGCTCTGGCCAAATGCATAAATCATGTAAAAAAATGCCCTGCGCCTATCCAAGCCTATTCCCGCGCCTTGAGATAATGCCTGGATTGCACGTTAGTAGAATGGCAAGACAGTGCTCTCGGCATACTGCTCGGTAGGTGTAATTCAACTGTGTTCGGTAGGTATAAACAAGGTTCATACCTACGAAGCACTCGGCTAAAAGCACTGTCCTGCCATTTTACTCTTAACGTGTAATCCAGGCATTATTTCAACCCCTCCAACCACTCCTGAAGCACAGACATCAAAGTAGGTTGTATAGGCAGACAATTTTTAATGAAGCATTATTAGACCATATAGAGCTTATAATAAAGCTGTATTTTCGTAAACACCCTTGTCTACCATAAATCATCGGATTAACCTTTTACGTTATCAGTCGCTGCGTCAAAAGTTGTTTCATTGTTGTTGATGCGGATAATTTATTTTGCAACAAGGCCCTACCTGCATTTGCAAAAAAAAACAATAGCTAATGATAAATAATCTGCTACCTATAGTTTATTGTATAGCGAATATATTATCGTGGGAACATAATAAAATCTTTCTTGCGTAAACAAACATTATAAAGAAACCGAGAGGCTCAAAACATTGATTGAAAGCTATTGCAGCGTGGATACAGCGCTGTTAACATTCGTTGGAAGCGGTTGCAGAGTGGATTCAGCGCTCTTAAAACGTAAAAATAGCGCTGTAACACGTTTTCACAGATTGGAATTGATTTTAGGCTATAATTGTATTTTGTAGATATATTCGAAGTAATCTCACTCAATAATAACCATTTTTACGTTTACGTAGAGTTTCTCTAACGGAAGGTGTTCTATCCCTCTCACACCACAGAATTAATAAATAGGCATGACAATGATAGCATGTTTTCTTGATGACATTACGATTATATTAGAAGTTCCTGCTTACCCTAAAGTCCAAAGTGCTGTCCGTTAGCCTGAATAAAAAACTGTAATTATAAGATTTTTGAAGTGTTCAAATGCCCACTAGAACGAACCCAAATGCGCTGGATGGGAGACCTGTATACAGGATACAAGACAGACATAAATGGTAGACACTGATGGAGGGCTCCACCGAAACGGTTGAAAAAGGCTAAAGAAGGTGTTCCGAAATACTTCACGCACAAAATATTAAGCATGCTTACGCTAACATTCTCGTTTACC
Source organism: Pheosia tremula (assembly GCA_905333125.1). Taxonomy (NCBI): domain Eukaryota; kingdom Metazoa; phylum Arthropoda; class Insecta; order Lepidoptera; family Notodontidae; genus Pheosia; species Pheosia tremula. Next base: position 3,618,009 of record HG995419.1, read on the forward strand.
TCACGAAAATGTCAGCTGAATATATACGAGGTGAACAATTCGCGCGAATACCAGTACGTATAGGTAAGAAAGTTTACTTTGATAGGAATTTCATAATAATATACAGGATCGTTGTTCACCCGCGTCAACACGTTAATTCGAGTCTGGGTAACCGTGGAATTTCTAATGTTGTACTAATAATCATAATAATTCCAGCCCTTTTTAATGTCCCACTGCTGGGCACGGGCCTGCCCTCAATGCGAGGGGGATTAGGCCATCGTCCACCGGCCAAGTGTGGATTGATGGACTTCACACATCTTTTGAGGGGGTCCTCTCAGACATGCAGGTTTCCTCACGATGTTTTCCTTCACCGTTTAGCAAGTGATAATCGTGGTTGAAAATGAGATTCGCACATGAAATGCTAACGGTGCGAGCCGGGGTTTGAACCTGGGATCCTCGTTACCGAGGCATTATACAGCATGATTCAGAAAGGTTGTGCTACTATTTCAACCTGCTCTTTTTTAACGCATTTGTTAAAGTTATGTGTGGCCACAATGGCGATGTGATATTTGTATTCCTTTGTTTAGTCGTTCTTCTCCCATACATTTATCATACACTAAATTTTAGTGATTAGCAGTGCACCCCTGCCTCCCAATTTGGAGATTCCAGAGATAATTTTGTTAATTATTTGCCCTATCTAAAAGCAAAAAAATGGGCTGAATATGGCAGGGATTAAAATCAGCCAATGTTCAGATACCAACCTCGCCAATTTTTAAGTAAGTAGGTACATAAAGCCTCGGAAAAAAGTTTTGACACAAAAGGCTATGAGATAATTAACAAATTTAGACAGATGACCTCCGAACACAAACACTCCGAACATGAACAAGTATCCCAAAGCGTCGAGGATCTAAATCCCTGATCGAAATCAAGACTGAACTTAGTCTGACTTGGGATTAAAAAGTGGTCAAGTGCGAGTCGGGAACGCGACATTTTTCTTTTTAAATTTATTTCTAAAGTTCAAGCTTCAAAGGCCCATATTCACAGAAACGAATAAGTAATAAAATCACACAAAAAATATGATAAGATCTCCCATATCTATGAATTTCATGTTACTACTTCAAATACAATAGATGATGTATTAAAAAAAGAAGTTTTTTTTTAATTTCGTTGCATGGAACCCCAATAAAGAAAAGTTGAAGTGAACCGCCCCACATTTTAATGCGCGCTCAAACAAAACGCGAAAGTCTAATGGAAGCCGCGTAATTTTAATCCACGTCGATCCCGACCCTTGGAGCTTTGAAAAGAGCGTTAAATACGAGCAACTTTATCATAAATATAGCCAGAAGAACACGTCAACTGTAGGTATGTATGGCCCCAAACTGAGCAACACTTGCATTATAGGGGATAACCCAGTACCACCAAACTATGGGAAATACGAAAAGAGCTTTACCAAAATTAGATTTTTTTTTTATCTTAACGACAGATGCAGCTAGCTCTGCTTCTGTCATCCTCATATAAAAGTGTAATAGTTTACAATTCCATATTAGGATACATAGATAGATAAATCTAGGCAAACGGTCGCTTACTTTATGGCCATGAACTTATGACAAAGTTTCAATCTCGGGATTTATTACTGAAGGTTAGATCTCTGATTTCATTCCTTTGCTATTCCTATCAGGATCATGGCAACGGGACGGAAAATAACATTTTCAACACATTTGTAAAATAGCTCTTGCTGTACGGAATTCAGGTTCATAATGAAGCTTATTATACACGTGTGCTTTTTATATTATATTAGATTGAGACTGCGTTTTTTACGATTGGCTAAGTAGGAAGGTAGTGAGTCTGCTTTATGTGCTGAGGTTCCCGGGATCGTAGTGTCAAATTGTGTGTGTGAAATATGAACGAAAGTTTGTACCCCTGAGCAATTAATTTCTATATAAGTATTTATATTGCTGCAAAGCTACAAATACAGGTAATCCTACTTTAGGCTAGATGCATGCATATAAAAAGTGGCAAGAAAAAAAAACATCTATTTTAATTTGTTGGACGAACTTGAATACTGATGGACCTTGTTCTTATAGACTTCTATGAGTACCACGTGACTGACGACCATTACACATTTTTTTTTATTTTCAAGCCTATGAAATGTTCGTGAAATATTTCAAACGCGGAAGTCGTAGCACTTATCAGCAACATAAGCGACAGCGAGAGAGATAACGACGCCGACACAACACCGCGACGACACAGTGACGACGTCGTGAACCGATAATTAAGTTACCAACACAAACTTATATGTTAGAGAGTGTTTATTGTTTTGACAAACTAATCCTGTTTGGAAAAGACGGTATTGTTCTTGTGAATGAAGCATTATATAAACAAATATCGCCAGACGAGCACACCAACGGTACAGTCCCAAACTAAGCAATGCTTGTATTATGGGTACAGTACAGTTGACTGAGAGCAATCCCTGTATAATTAATTTTCATTACTCGGGTAGCACAACACATTCGTGCTTATCACTCAAAGCTTTTGCCTACCAGGATTCAAACCCGGAATCATCGGCACAGAAAGCGTGGTCACTACCAACTGTGCTAATACGTTGTCTCAAAGAAACTTGAAGGTTATCAGAAAGTAATATGTCCCAAGAGGAACTTACAGCTACATAATTTAACTATTTATTTTAATTCAGTTACGGGGAAGCATCAAGAACAAGATTAAATTTTTGTTCCCGTTTCATTTCGTTGTTCGTGTTCATTGTTCTCCACGACTCGCATAAGCGGCTTTGTGCATCTTGCCTTTGTTTACGAGAGGAATATTTCGTTGTAAGAAAGTACTTATTTACAAGTAGGTATTGCGAGCACTACTTAAATAAGCCCACAGCCTCACACCACGGAATTTAAAATAAAGACTGGAAAGGGCATGCTAGTAAGGTCTCGCGTAGTCGCCCGTGTACGACAAACCTTATGGCCAATCATCCAAACCACACGTTAAAAGGCGCCGCCGAACTAAGGAACGACGTCGTCGCGCTTTAAAACATAAGCCTACCATCCAACGATATTAATACCACCCCTTATTGATGTCCCACTGCTGGGCAAGGGTCTTCCCTCAATGCGAGGGAGATTAGGCCATAGTCCACCACGCTGGCCCAGTGCGGGTTGGTGGAATTCACACATCTTTTGAGGGGTTCTCTCAAACATGCAGGTTTCCTCGCGATGTTTTCCGTCACCGTTTAGCAAGTGATAATCGTGGTTGAAAATGAGATTCGCACATGAAATCCAGAAATCCCAGAGGTGCGAGCCTGGGTTTGAACATGCAATCCTCGTTACGGAGGCAAGCGTTCTACCTACTTGGCTATCAATGGTTTTTGCCAACGATATTATTGCGCGTAAAATTCGAATAGAAAAGTCAAATGCTTACACCGAGTATATCAAATTTATGAACACAGACAGGCGAGACTGTTCTTGGAACTAATATAGAACGTTCTATTCTATAAAGTTTGACTCACAGACATATAAACTTGCTTGTAGACAGAAGAAAACAAATTGAATTCATCTGTTGCCGACTTTGAATGAGTGCACCAAAAGTTCTCTACATACCTTTGAGACAATGTTCGCGCGTCGAAAGAACACCGTCTCTTTTATTCCGAAATAGCGCTATAAAAAGCTTATGTTGCTATAAAGCGCTCATAATGCTGTCTTCGCGCTCACATACCAGATGTGGACGTGACGAGCTTCTACACAACACTCCATTACAAACAGAACGTGGCGTGAATTCAGGATGGCTTTTTAAAACCGTAAACATATAGGTGTGTCCTCACATCATCCTTGTTTCCTCTGATGTTCTTAGTAGAGTTACGTCTAGTCAATTGTCTGTTTTGGCGAAACGACTTGGCGGAAATCCATTGTTAAAGAGATGGTGGGCTCATTCGTAGCCCAGCAGTCTTGAGGATGCCTCGTTAAGAGGCGAAACACGTGTCGAATACTTTTTAAATTCGCTTCGATTCGCGGAGAATATCATTTTGTTTGAGGTCCCGTCACCAATGATAGATAGTTTCTCGACTAACATCTTAGAGGAGTTTGGTATTGCTGGCTTCTTTAATTATTGATTAAACTGTTTGGTTTATAATTGGAAAAGTTGACAAGCCGAGGGTCAGTGGTGGGTTCCTTTACCCCCATTTGTTTAACATTAATGATAAACAAAATTTGATTCCGATTCAATATAATAAGGCAGCGTACCTATAAAGTCGTGTGCATAGGCCACAAAGCTAGGGGTGTGTTTCCTGCAACACGTTGAATCTGACGGCAGCTAACATACCGTACGGCCGTACCGTACGGCTTACTGCACGCTTTGAATATGCGAACACTTTGAGCGGAGTATTCGGCTCTGTAATTAGCACTGAACACTTATATTTGTAGTTACGTAAATTGGCTCACTTCTATGTGACCCCCCTACTTTCCTCGTTTATGTTGAGTTCTGGAACACTTGTTACTATTCCTAGGCCTCAGACCAAATAACATGTATGTTTCATACGTGGCCCCTGCCTTATATATCGGAGATGCAATTTCAATAAAAATCTAATGAATTATTTTAAAATAACAAGTATATAAGTCGACGCTATAAAAGCGGGCACAAAAGAACATTTTTCTAAAACATTAATAGGCATATAAATGAAAGTTGAGAGACTAAACAAAAACTGTTAAAACTATACCAATAACAACTTCTAGGCTTCTTTAAGGATGTTTTACTGCCACAGATACTAGAACAAATATAATATATTAGTTACTTTTACTGGCCAATTTTCGCTCAACTTGAGCAACGTTTTTATGGGCCATCACAATCTAAAACTGGCTATTCAAGACCCGATTTCACTACCAATATTGCTTGTTTATTCATCAAAGCGGACGGAACATTCCTTTTATAAATTATAATGTGCAGATTCAATTTCCAGCTCTGTTTCTTCTTTTTCAGCCTGCACGAATCTATTACTGGATATATTCCTCTCTCAGCTCCTCCCATGATTGGCGGTCTACCGCCTAGTTTGTCCAGACATGCCCACCATTCCTTTTTATGTCCTCGCTCTGTAGCATGAGAGGTCTTCCTCATGGTCAGTCGTTCTCTTGCGGTCTCACTTCATAAGTCACTTTGTCCAGTGTTTGGTCATTCTAGCCACATAACCAGTCCATCTCCATTTCCTTGCTTCCAGCTCTCATCTCTGGAATTACTTTCTGATTTCCAATGGTATTTTTTTGGCTTTCTATTGAGACTAGACCTAATACGATTCTGCCAATGTCCACGTCGTAAGCTAAGACAATGTTCAATGTTAATGTTGCTTAGGACTTACTACTCACATCCTGATATCATAATTTCCGACAGATTTAAGACTAAATTGGATTGTGAGTAGCCAATTTAATGGTTTAAGCACTTGCGTCGCAGACAGAAGTTTTCATCTTATGGTCCGGCCACATCTGGGTTAAAGTTAGTTTTCATGTAAATACCTATATACGCTTTAATCAAGGCATTAAAATAATCACGTTAAACGCTTGACTACATTATGTAGTAGTCTTATAGCTTAATGTCTAACGTCATTAGTAACGACGTTAGTAAATTAATGTGTAAAAGTGGTTTTGGCCATATCTACTTAGTGACATTATTAAGGCACCAATTCGTGCACTAGGTGCAAAAGGTCGATAAGTATATTGACCTCTTTAAATATTTTACATAATTTTTGATACATCATATTATACAGGATGTTAGTGGCTCAGTACCGAGAAATGATAACATGGATTCACCTCATGATTCCGGACCACCCGGACAGTTGAAATTTTCCGTCGATCTTTTCATGAATATACGCGTATTTTAACATTGTTTTTAGCATAAAATCATAAGAGAAGTCTATCTTAAAGTGATGTGAAATTAAAAAAAAAATCAAAACTACCAATTTATCCATAAAATTGCAATGTAAATGAAAACTCGATACGCTCGAGCGCACTCGTCGCTCACACGCGTCGGGCATCGCGTGGAGCGTTGTGTTGTGATTGCGTGATTAACAATACATTGCGCGCTCAGAAATTACAACATTTGTAACCCACGACTTTTGACAAAAATGATTTCTATAATTTTATTATAACTTTACCCAAAGTTTTCGTTACCATGCCACTTACACCATGTATTAATATTTCCGCCATTAGTCACATTAGATCCTAATAGCACGAAAGTGCACCTCTGCCCACCCCTTCACGGAATGTAGCCGTAATGGTTGTTTTTACTGAAAACTCATTTGCACAAAACAAACACGGCTGTCCAATAAAGTGGGCCATCAAACGGTGGCGCGGGAATTTTGAAAATGCAATAAACGAATGAAATGTGAGTGGCACTTGATCGTACAAAACACTTTACGAGTTTTTCACTACCATCACGCCTGTTATTCTGAAGGGGTAGGTAAGACACTCACTTCGTCGAAGGTATTTGGTGCCAATAGAGTCATCTCGTGGGCGACGCCAAACAATAGATAATACAACTAAATAAAAAAAAAATAAGAAGTGTATCGCGTTTATTTTATGATTTTTACGTTCCCGACGTTTGGGCTGCTTTACAGCAACCATGGTCACGGGAGGACTGAGATGTTAGACGTCCATAAAGTAGCTATAGCGTCGGGAACGTAAAAAATCGTAAAATTAATTTTCTTTTTTTGGGGTGGGATTCGCGGAAATATAAGAAATCAATAGCTAATACACATGAATTAGTAAAATAATCAGACAACCCGATTGGCACAGTTAGTAACCTGCTTATTTCACAAATGAGTCTTGGATTCGAATCCCGGTACGCAATATAGCACAAATATTTGTAACCAAGTCATAGTTATTTAATATCTATATAAATACTAGCTTTTTCGAGCGGCTCCGCACGCGGTACCTCGATAAACCCAGCTATAAAAAGTAGCCTATAAACTATCAACTACCCAGACTATAAACTATCTCTGTGCCAAATTTTATCCAGATCCGTTCAGCCGTTCTAGCGAGATTGAGTAACAAACATCCATCCATTCATGCAAACTTTGACATTTATAATATTAGTGGGATAGATATACCCAGCCAATTATACAGTTGCTTTCCTTACAGTGCCTTAGTTTGGTACCGTACAGTTGAGTGTGTTCTGGCGATTTTATTTATTTATTTATAAAGTGCACACTGAAATAGACAGTATTTTGTTTGAAATTCTGAAAGGACCATATTTCCCGCGCTCTATAAGCTGTCGATAGCTCCAACGGAACCCGGTGTTCACAAAGGGAAACCTAAAAAGGCTGTTACTCAATGGCGTTACTGCAGCCGAGTGTACAAAGCGTGTCAGTCGCTTACATGTACACACTGTATCGATATCGCCTTTGAGAACAACTATATCGCTGATACAATGTTTTTTTTTTAATTACTGCAATAACAAGGTGCCCGGGTACGCGTATACATTACCTTGAAGTCTATACTCTAGAACCCTTTGGATACAAAATGGATTTTTTAAATTGAGCCGGTACAAAGACCACCTAGTGAATTTGGATAAAAAAGATACCACTATTAGTGATAAGACCGCCCATTATGACGCTTTCATTGTGTGTTTTGTTATGTTAAATTTGTTCTCTATATGAGCTGGAGCAATAAAGAGTTATCCATTGAAATAAACCTAATTTTAAGGATTTTATCGCGTTTATATTATTGTTAAAATGCGTATAAAAGAGGTATCGATAACTCTTGAAATAGACATCGAAGCTTCTGGAAACAAAAACGCATTGTCGGGTCCAAGGTCTCCTATCGATCTGTGAAGAAAGATCTAGAATCGCCAACAATGTTGCAACCGGCTTCCAGAAATTATTTTATTAAAATTATTAGTAAACAAAAGGCGAGGACAATGCAATTCCTGGAACTGGGAGTTCTCGGAATAATACCGATTTCATGAATGCAGCTACGTACACTAGAACATTCTAGCCCCTCCTTATTACCGTGTAAATAAGGTTCATTTTCCTTATGGAACATTTCTGTTTTGTGGGTTTTTGTCGACACCTTTCTGGAAAGATCCACCCTCGCTATTTTCGGATTATAAATAGTGTGCAGGACCAGCGACGAGACAGTTTCTATTTGAAAGCGATTGTGAACACATCTCTCGGAAGCGAACTAAGAAGACTATACCGGCGACTCTAGCGAATACTGTGGACTACACACTTTCACGAAAATCGGCATTTGATTACCCCCACACGTAACAATATGTTTTTACGTTCCCGACGTATCGGCTGCCTTACAGCGACCATGGTCACGGGAGGTCTGGACTGAGGTCCTAATGCACAGATATATGAGAGGAGATATGTTATGAAAGCGGTGGGCTTGCGCTCACATTTAGCCAAAATTACGCTAACATAGAGTTTTCGCCGTCAGTCGACTGCAACTGCACGTCGGTATCGAAGCTCTAACTTCTTTTTTAAATGCCGTGTTATTCCGTGGTTGTGTGCAAAAATACTAGCAGCAAAGTGAACTACGCGAAAGATGGAATCTCATTTCACCAGCCAGTATTAAGTATTTTATTTATTCGTCTTTAAAATCATTAAAAACAACAAATCGAAAAATATTTAATGCCTTTATTATGTTATTTTAGGTTTCATGTACACGACTTTTTTATTTTTGTACAAAATACATGGCTCTTTAAGTACCACCTATGTTCGCTACTGAGTGAATGTACGAAGCAATGTATAGATCGTCTAACGATACTTTGAATAAACTGGTGCGTCGCGTGGTACGGCCGCTGTATACGGCGACGATGCAACACGCACCGAGGAGACTTCGTATTGGTTGGTTTTAGCGAGTGGTTGGGAACAAAACGGAGACAGCGAGTTCCCATACATTTTGAACCGCACGGCATATCTCTCGTGATCTGTGTCCTAATGTCATAGTTTGGACCCGGGTACCCTCATGTTTAGTTGTTGCTGGCGGGCTGTTCTACGCAGAAAGTCCTTAGTGTATTGAGGTCTTGCTATGGTGCGCTTGGTTTCGAATTTAATTATATTAATTACTGGATCCCAAGTCAGTGGTAGCATCAGCCATCTCGCCTATTAAACGCGATAAAATCCTTAAAGTTAGTTTTATTTCAATGTGTAGTATTCGCGTAAATATAAGAAATCAATGAGTTATCTATCACGACCCGTTTAAGACCATGAAAATCTGTCCAGAATAAAGTAATGAAGTCACCCTAACGCGCACTCTGTCAGTAAGTAGGCTTTGGCCTTTCCCCCTTGCGTCGACAAGAGGCCAGAGTCTAGATTTAGGACACCAATAACTCAAGTGTGTAGCAAGTGTGTAGCAAATTCGAAGAAAAAAACACAGATATTATCAGTTTTGAAGCAATATATTAATCTGTAAAGGAAGGAACACATTTGAAACATGGGAATAATCCAAAGTAATCTTCTGCCACTGGTAATGGCAAGGTTTTAACGGATGGTAAAAAGGACCGCTCGCTGCGAAGGCGCCGGCTTACAGCTGACCTTAGGACTGTGATATTACGTCATAAGCATTACATCACGCTGTTGATAGATCTTTTATAAGTGGCGAAATACTTGAGACACTAGCGATGATTGTTATCTAAATATAGGGAGTCGTGTTTCTTCTTATTTGCATTTAAGAACATGCATACCACCAGGCCCATATTTTTCACTGGCCACTCTGGGCTAGTGTCTTTGTCCAGAGGGCACAGCAATACCTAGCAATTCATCCTCCTAGTTCCTCCGTCAGACCAGTACCACATAAATGTATTAAGATTCTGAAAATTAAACGATAACTTTATTGAACTACCCAGGTTTTGACATTCAAAGTTGGGTGAGTGGAATGGAGTGGTATTGAGTGGAGCGGAGTGGAGCAGAGCGGGGCGTAGCGGAGCGGAGCAGGGTGGAGCGGAGTGGGGCAGAGCGAAAAAGAACGGAGCGGTGCCGAGTCGGGCGGAAAGAGCGGAGCGGAGTAATGTGGAGCGGGGCGGAAAACAGCTTGAGTATGCGCGTTTTATTACCCATACTTAAAACAATTAATAATTTATAACTAAATATTCTGTTTTTCTACAAGAATAAAGTTTTCTTCTGATCCCATTAACGATCACATTGCTTTTTAACTAACTCAGTGTAATTTACGGTATAATGAACATCAAACAGAATCAATAACAAAGTTACTTAAAAGTGTAAATTGAATTCTCCTAGCTCGTTAGGTGGAACCAGTCTTAGAAAAGTCTAGCGATATTGGAATGAATTTAAAGTCTATCAACATTTGATTTTGCCTGATTAAACTATAACAATTAATTTCGATATTTGCGTACTTCGGCGGGTTCATTAAGTTGGGGTCCTGGATGTTAGAAGCCAGTTTTTTTTTTACTAATGGATTTAGGTTATCGGTAGACCTAATTGCTAGGTCTTGGAAGTCAGATCAATCACTCCGTGCAATCAAGCCGAACAAAGGTCCACTAGACGCCGACTCTAAGACTATCTTTTTTTATATCCCACTATTGGACACGGGCTTCCCCTCAATGCGAGGGAGATTAGGCTATAGTCCAACACACTAGCCTAGTGCAGGTTGGCGGACTTCACACGTCTTTACAATAGGTTCTCTCAGACATGCAGGCTTCCTCACGTTGTGTTCGTTCACTGTTTAGCCAGTGATAATCGTGGTTGAAAATGTGATATATAGATATGAGATAATAGCAGTGATCAACTTTGTAGAATGCTTGCCTCGGTAACGAAGAACGAGGTTCTAACCTCGGCTCGCACCTCTGGGATTTCTGGATTTCATGTGCGAATCGCATTTTCAACCATATTTATTATCTTAATAAAGATAAAAGATACAAAAGTACATGCTGCAAAGTACAATAACTTTGCTGCACTCATGCAAAATTCATATGTTAATATATTTCGAGATTGAAAGATTAAACTGGGATGCTTTCGCTACAATGGTAAACATCATTCTTGTGGAAATGTAATGGCTTGCTCCGCAGGTAGCGGTGAGGTGCACTTCAATATTAAACACGAGAATCTCACTGTATGCATTGCTTTCTACACACTACCACAATGGAATTCTTTCTTGATTAAAACTAACGTATGTCGTGGGTAGATATTAGGATTGTATGTAACGTTCTCATTTGAATAGAATGCCAGGGAGGGAAAATAAATATCAGCAACCAGGTGGGCTATTTTAAACCATTCGACATCGGTATCGGAAACTGAATCGAAAACTGCCGAGCTGCATTACCGCAATCGCTATTAAAATTTCCGAATTTGAGTACCTTCGATGTATGTTGATGACAATACCAAATCGTATTTTTCAAAAATTCTCCGTCGAAAAGCTCGTCGGGAGCGACACCAACATCGGGAAGTTTTAAATCCGTTTCCGATGTCGATTCCGAATGATTTAAAATAACCCACCAGGTCACTACATTACCAAAGTAAGATCCTTCGATTCCCGACTAGGTTAATTTTAAAAAATATCTATTAAACGCGTGTTACTGAGATTTCTACCATTCTATTTTATGATGCCCATAATTTGTATTACGTCTCAAGCCAAGCAACGCTTGTGCGTTGCTTGGCTTGAAACGTTTGGTATCAATACGTCAAGAGCGAAATTATTCGTAAGGTGCATTCGTCTTTAAATCTGTCATTCAAACCAATAACTAGATGAGTAGGTATTTATTGTTATAACTTTTTGATTTCTCGTATACTAGCCGTGTATATACAGGGTCGCCCTTATGTTTCGATTTAGCAACGGAATATATATTCAGCTTATAAATATCCGGCGCTGGAACAAGTTATAACCTCTCGAATACTGGGAGGTACAAATCCTAGGGATTTGCTATATCGAATGCCTAGGATTCTCGGAGGCCGATAAGTAAAGACATTGTTGTTCCATTTTTGGTTTCGCCAACAATGTGTTGTTAGGTACTAGTTCAGAGTACGTTTTGAAATATTATTCCGTAAAGGATGTGTTGTGTGTATGTACTGAAGTATTCATAACTTCAAGATTGTATCAATGCCATAATTTAATTATATTGTTCAAGCAGATGTTTTGAACCGTAGCTTCTAGGAGAAAATATACTTAATAGATTTCATAATGGTAAAGAATAGCAGTGTTAGAATTATATTATTGGATAAGAAAAGGAAAAACTGTCAAATGGCTGGATCCAGACCAACCGTACAAGGCAAGCTCGCGAGGCTTTCCTGAAACCACTCATTCATTCATTGATCAATTCAATTTTAAAGACAAGCAAGGTATCACATTATTCCTGTTTTTATTAATATTGATTACCTAAACCTAAATAATTTAATTGGGCTCATGCAATCAAAGGCCTTTTAATAAAGTCCTACCTAATTACCTAAACCCGCGACGCAGCCCTAAAATATAACAAACAATATTACATATACTACAATTTTACTGTTCTCTTATTTATACGAACACGCACCTGTCAAATTGGAATATCCCAGGTGTAGTCGAAATGAGCACTATAAATTGTGTTTCAAGTTTAGATCTTAAAATTGAGATTATAGGTATGAAAATGGCGTGCAGTAAATGACGTAGACGTGGCATCCAGGGTTGCTAACTATCTTTCAACGAAATATATACTACTTAGGTAAAGTTAACCTATATTTTGAGTGGTAAATGTTGGTGTAGTATTTTGGTTTATCGAACATAAATGTGTAAAGTAAATGCTGTTGATTTTATTTTTACTAAGAACTTCGTTCTGTGGTATAGTCTAACTACCAAATGTATACAAAGTAATCGGCTATTTACAACGGCCTTAGAAAGCTCATTATTCTAAAGGAAATATGTCAATACTGCATTTTTTCGTGTAATTATACAATATTTTACCCTAGTGTTGTTACACCTTAAGTAGGTAGTATTTTTTTATCATACCTTATATATTACGTAGGAGGAACGGTGGCCAGCCCTACTAATGTCTGAATTGGGGGAAACGTCGAAAGACAGATTGGAAGGTATTTGTCAATGCCCTGGTTTGCCGACTGTGAGCCAGCCAGGGGCACGCTCGTCAATAACTCAGACAGTTTGGTACACGTTGGACAACACACATTATCGTCGTATGTTTACTTAGACGGCTGCTCCCAACGTTACATCGCTACATTTACCACCATAAAACACTTAAATAGATATTAAACATCCATGACTTGGGTGCAAATATTCGTGTGAGCGGTGCGGCGCGGGTAGAGCAGAGCGGGGTGGAGCGGAGCAGGGTGGAGTGCAGTGGGGCGAAGTGGAGTAGCATGGAACGGAGTGGGGTGGAGCGGAACGGAGTGGGGCGGAGCGGAGTGGATCGGAGAATACGCGTATTCTTTCTCAATTTGGACTGTCTCGTGGATGTAGTTTGTAAATTGAAGCCTGTTAAAAAAAAGACAAGCCCGCTGAATTTCTCACCGGATCATCACAGTTGAGGTCGCTTTCCGATCCGCTTGTAGAGTTTAGAAAAAAATTATTAAATGACAATTTGTAAATAAATAATTTTACTTTGTCTTTGACCTAGTGGTTACTAGTTATAGCGAAACCATCTTGTAAATAACAAGGTGCACGCTGTAGCTATCTAAATCTTTAAGTAGATAGCGGGTGCAGGATGAACTACGTCATCATGTCTTCCTCAATGCACGCCGTTCACCTCGGTCTTCCGCTCTCTGCAACAATATTCCCGCGACATGTATTACTGCGGAGTACTATATAGGTACTCGTATGGTACATAGTGTCCCCGTTCATTACATCGGTATACCTAACTCGAGACGGTTGCAGCAATAGAATCTGTTATTAAAAAATATTTTTATTCACTCACATTCAAAACTCATAAATGTAAATTAACATCCCCTTTACACTGACCATTGAAATAATCTGTGGAACAATAGCGCGATGAATATTTACCGTTTCACGAGCCGAGGGGTTAAAATAACTGGTGGCGGGCGATAAGGCTGACGTACGGACAATACGATCTTTGCATTTGAATATTGTATTGTTGTTAGTTGGCTTCACAGACACCTTTGTTGTGTATGAATATAGATGAAAACGTAGAGAGGGCATACGATTCATTATGTATGTCCAGTGTCCATTTAGTGACAATTTATATTAGGCCCTTAAACTATTTGATTCAAATGCTTGAATTTATGTAAACGATCTAAATGCTATGTAAAGACGTCCACTGCTGGACATAGGCCTCCCCCAATGACTTCCACACATCACGGTCCTCCGCCACTCGCATCCACCGGCTTCCTGCTACGCGTGTGATATCATCGGTCCACCTTGTCGGGGCCGTCCTACAATACGTCCTCCGGTTTGTGGTCGTCATTCTAGAACCTAAATAATTTTATCATATAAATGTGAAGTCCGAGAACTATCTAATGGATATATGACGGTGTAGCTCCCTCGAAATATTAAAATATATATATATATATTTACGGCAGTAGGTACATACGTCGCGAAAGACTGCGTTCAGAAATAATGTCCGAACCTAGCATCGCGTTCGGTGCATTAAAAAATCAATGTTCGAAAAACTAACAAAGTAGAAATGAAACGCTATATCTGAGCGAAGCGATCTCAGGGATTTTACTGCCCGAGTGCTCGGCCAAGCACCTAAGGCTGCATTCATAATTGAGCACAAATTTCGATTTATAACAATTATACTGGTATACCTCGATTATTACATGTATGGTAGATATATGTATTAACTGTTGGTTATTAAATAAAATTCAAACTTCGAATAAAATCTGAATAAATAAACTCCAATAAAAAAAAGTCTTCAAAAAACTAAAAAGCATAAAATAGTAAATCAAATATGTAACGAATATGAAGTTCGTGCCAAGCCAACAATACAACCGAATTGGGAACCTCCTCTATTTTCGAAGTAGGCTAAAAATATATCAACGCCACGACATTGGCATGTGTTATGAGCGATTAAATTAATAATGTTAATTAATTCTAGAATATTATATCCTTTATTGGATCAATATTGTATTGAGGAGAAGTCAACCACCACTTCAATTCAACATGTACGATCTGTCACCATCAAATGTAATCATATTCATTAAATTTTGGTGCGATTAAAAAAACGAAATTTAAGAGTCAAGGCATTCCGTCAAAAAGTAAGTACCTACATTAGTTTATCTTAAAATAATTTGAACTAAGACGGTTATTAATTAAGGTACCTATAATTGACGTAAGTATCTACAAATTATTGAGAAAATAATTAGGCTAATAATTGGAGTCTATTAATTAGTATGTATACCAACCAAGCCACCTCTTCATTAGACAGGGCCTTCAGCTATTAATGTCTAATTGGACTTCGAATAGCGATATACCTAATATATAGGTGCCTTTGTTTGAGATATGCAAGGCTGGAATTTCACCAACTTTTTGGTCGAAATTTAGCAACGGCAACGCTAGTATGATGCGTATCATAGGTACAGATTACTGAGCGATCCCAGTAAGGTATAAAAAAAAATCCTCAATATTAGTCAGACCGGATTGAACCTTCAACAACCCGGTGCAGTGTGACTACGCGTTAAAACCTAGATTTATGCATATATATAACGTTCCACATATAATTAATATAGGCATAGACAGGTACAGTTACATTTTTTTTTATCAAATACATTTCAAGGAATAGCCACTTCTGCAACAACGCAATCCTACAATAATTCAGCTCTAACAGCGCTGCATGCTTAAAATTATATTCACGCACGTAGCTGTTACTCGCGAATTCGTTCCCGTGGTATTTAACAACAAAGTTTTTCTAAAATAAAAGGAGCCTAAGTTACTCTTTGTTACATCTATCTGCCAGCGAAACTCCCGTTAAAATTGGTCGAGCCATTTCAGAGATTAGCCGGAACAAACAGACAGACAGACAATTTTTTTTTTTAAAACATGGTTTTGGTTTATGTAACTTGTATACATCCAAACGCACTTAGTAAAAAGCGGTTATTTTAATATTACAAACAGATACTCCAATTTTATTTATTTGTATAGACAAGGCGTCTCTTTCCATCGCGTAACGCTTATCTTTTCTGATGCGCGGAAATCCACTGAATGGCCCGCCAAGGTGGGCCCACCGATAATTGTAGCTTCGCGTCATAAGGGCTCTTTCCACAGTGTAGGTACTCAAATGTGACCGAGCCTCGTGCGCAAAGTAGTAAACTCGATTTACATCAAGCTGTGCTACAAAATATTTCAAGCTATATTAGCCATTACTCGCGTAATTTCAACTCGGGGTGATGTTTTATTACAGTCCGCCGCTTTCCAAAGATGATAGTGATAATGTTGTACCGACTACGAATTTATGTGACGGTTGCATTGTCATTAATGAGGTATTTCATGTCTAGGTCTAGAAATAGGTATTCCAGCGTCTCGAGTGTGCCAACGTGATGGTCTCTTAATCGAATAGCATTGGCGTCGTAATTGACTAGTTTAATTTCCTTACGCAAACTATATCACATCTCAGACCCTGTTGCCCAAAGTCTTGGTCTTAGACTTGTGAAACAAGACCAAGGCCAAGAGTTTGAGCAACACTATTTGGGGCTCAGCTTTCACCAAAAGGGAATCAGCATAAATGTTATTACCTATGCGTCATGATTTTGAAAATTTGCAAAATAACTAATAATGTAAAAAATCGGACGTTTAAAGTTCCCGATCAGGAAAAACACTAAAGCATACCCACATTGTAGTGTAAGTGACGTCACAGCCCGTGCCCGGGCGCGACAGAGAAAAATTACTGTCTCACTTCTTGCTTCTACCAAGTATTAATAGTAATTTTTTGGTGTTTTTTTATCAAACGATTTCGGCAACACTCAATAATACGAATTCCTCTAAAATAATATTTATACAGTTCCCGCTTCATGAATAATTCGCTTTGTGTAATAAGCTCTTGAAAAATGTTTATTCTGTCCACAGACGTATGAGAAATTTCAGACGACACGCTGCCACTAGCAAATTGAAGAATTTTTTTCCATGCATTTGTAGTGGCTAATATTACCACATACAAAACTTTTTGCCTAGTTAATGATCCTCGATAGACTAGAAAGTGCTGGACGTGGTATTTTTTTAAATATTGGCTTCGTAAGTACGTGTGCTTCAATGCTAGACCAGAGTTTTTGACCTTCACTGGTAGCGCACGGCATATTAAGTCTGAATATTCTAACAAGTCTGTGGTCCTGTCTAGTCCGATTTGGCTTAGCCTCGGAAAAATACAATTTCTATTAAATAATCTTCCAAAGCAAACACTGAATGTCAATACTCACGATAATTTTGGAGACTTTTATTCGACTGAACGTTCTCGTCTTTAATCTTAGATATTTATTTAATTATAACTACATAATATATAGCTACATTGTCTTAATATATATTTTAAACGGTCCTAATAATAATAGGTAAGTATAAACCAATGTGTAAAATACTAGCTCTTTAATAATATTTAAATGTGTGTGTTTGTGAGTCTATAACACAGATATATTAGAGGAGATATGTTATGAAAGCGGTGGGCTTGCGCACAAAGTTAGCGTACATTTGGCTAACCTACAATTTTCGCCGTCAGTCCACTGCAACTGCACGTCGGCGCCGGTGCTCTAGTTTTTTTCAAAATGCCGTGTTGTTCCGTGTTTGTATGCAAAAATACCAGCAGCAAAGTGAACTACGCGAAAGATGGAATCTCATTTCACCGGAAGTATTAAGTATTTTATTATATTCGTCTTTAAAATCATTAAAAACAACAAATCAAAAAATATTTAATGCCTTTATTATGTTATTTTAGTTTTCATTTAGCACAACGACTTTTTTATTTTTGTACCAAATACATGGCTACTTAAGTACCACCTATGTTCGCTACTGAGTGAATGTACGAGGCAATGGATAGATCGTCTAACGATACTTTGAATAAACTGGTGCGTCGCGTGGTACGGCCGCTGTATGCGGCGACGACGCACCACGCACCGAATTATTGGCACGCGTGTGTGTGTGAGACTTCGTATTGGTTGGTTTTATGTAATTGCATGTGTTTTGCGGCGAGTGGTGGGGACCAAACGGAGACAGCGAGTTCCCGTACATTTTGAACCGCACGGCATATCTCTCGTGATCTGTGGTCTATAAGTTTGACTGAGCGTCACGAATAAACCGCTGAACGGGTTTGGATGAATTTTTGTCCCCAGATCGGTGGTAGAAACACTGGAAAAACATATACTATAGGCGATTATTTATACTAGCAGTTTACGCGGGAAAATATAGCAAGTCTTTATCGACGCTATAATTAAAGGCCGCTGTAATTGAATCCATGGATTTAGCTATTTTTATTTGTAAACTTTCAGATATTTTTTAAATACAATAATAGACTAACTAGGTGCCCATCTTAGTGGCTTAATAACGATAATGTTACGGTAGATTCGATACTTTTTTATCAGCTCTTTTTTAAAATCTCCCACTGCTGAGCAAGGGCTTCCCCTCATTACCAATCTTAAATACTTTTAAAGGAGCTAAATAAAATTATCTCTTTATGGTTTAAGTCTGGTATGTACCCCGTAAACATAGAGGGTGTAGTATGGACTGGGTAGCGTCGTGTTGTTTAGTGATGAGAAGACCAAGGTTATTTAATTTAAATTACAAAAATATACTTAAATAAAATACCTACCTACGTAAATTATTCACCGAGGAGAGCCACTGCGCTAAGTATCTGGACCTATTTATGTAATTGATGAACGAATATATAGATATGTAATGCTAGTACGATCGCGTTGTCATTAATATCCCAGCTGACGAACACACGTGTAGGTAATACTAAAACGTACTTTGGCTGCACAGTGCACATACTAAACGATACAAATGGCAGTGTAAACGAGATACCATGACAATTAATAAGAGCTGAAGAAAGACGCATATATGTTGCGCTGCGTCGTTTCAATATAGCTATAGACTATTAAGACTGAGTATAGCAGGTGCGATGCACAGCCTAGTTGTTTGGTGCCAAAAAACATATCTACGTCTGTCTTAATAGACATCGATGATTCAAGTAATCAACAATATTTTGTTTATGGAAGAATTAAATAATCTTTTCGCATATAAAGAATAGCAACTGTGACACGCTTGATAAGTATCGTATTTGATAGGTATATTTACAAGGTAGCAACATTAGATCTATTTTTTTTAATAAATAAATGATTGTAACTCAAGTATAGATAAAACCACAAGAGCAGCACTAGTTCTGCTATTGATTAATTAAACGATACGTCAAACGGGCCTCGTAATAAAGTCGGTGGGCTTTATAAATCGCCGGGAAATATATTTTTTGCCGTCAAGTTGTGGGAATCGGTGCGGCGGATTAAATGTGTTGCGGCTAATCTGATTTATATATTAACCGACTTCAAAAAGGAGGCGGTTCTCAATTCGATTGTATTTTGTTTTTTGTGTTCGTTACCTCTGTACTACGGCATTTATGAACCGATTTTAATAATTATCGAATGTGATGTCGGTGCCAAATAAACAACATGAAATAATAATTGTATACTTAGTAACGAGATGCGGACCAATTTCTAGGTATGAGTCTTTGGCGCGGATCGGCATTACTCGACTTAGTTGTTTGTTTGGCACCAACTTCACATTCGTTAAATATTTCATTTACTTGTGTTCGTCTGGCGATATCATTATTAAATAAACTTCAGATAGTTATGTGACAAAAAATATGGTGTAATACAGATCAAAACAATCTCAAATAGTAAGCAGTGCATGATGTTTTATTTACTGCTCTGACTTGAATCATTATACTTAGCTACTAGAGTCATTATATAGACGCAAGTAGAGCAACTCCCAATAAAGTTTTCTTCTGTAAAATGTAGCAAAATAGACAATCGCAAAAGATAATGAGTTTTCCCTGTGAAAACTAGAAAAAATAAAGTAAGAAGCTACTTCTAAGAGGCGATAATTACGACAATGAATCGGGTCTTTGCCACAACCCAGCAGTCTACACAACACAACTACCGATTGCTACCGATTGCTACCGATTATTGCCGAACGCGCCAAGTATGACCAATACACTTATTCCACTCGGACTTTTGGCGGGAAGTTGAACCGTGAAGTTGTAAATTGTTTTTAAATCGTATTATTTAATAAATAATGTGTATATATATGTGTGTAATAATGTGTACGAGCGGAATATTAACCATTGTGTGTTTGTAAACTTGCACGAGAGAAGGAAAATGAAAGAAAATAGTATAACTTGACTTTTCGAGTCCCCCTAAAAGTCCGGTAAATTTTCAGTAAAGTATCCACGCTTTACTAATAAGGATGGGGGATTCATTTCATCATCATCATTATCATACTTATAATTGTATATCAATGATCAAGAAATATTCGATACATCATGACATCTACAGCCCTTAAATTAACGTTACAAACCAATGATATCAATGTTGTTGATAATTCAACTTTTGGTACTTAGGTATTTTAACACAGTTTATCTGAGCAAATAATCTGTCACAATCTTTATTTTCACATAGTTTTCCTCAAGCCATTCGTAATAAATAGTCAAAAACCAATCGGCGGAGCTAGCCAAAAAATACTCAATGCATCCCGTTCACTCTAAGAGTCCTAAGAGCAAGAAGGGTTGGGATTCCCATGTTTATTAGGGCAGGCATTTGGGAAAGACTGCCGTAATAAACTTGTCACAATGGCCGCTATGAAGGAAAATTTATTGCACACTATCGACACCTGTGCAGCTCACGATTTGCTGATTAATGGTAAGAATATTGGTTATGGTTTTAGGCTAGGCCGTAGCCAAGAATTCACTTGAAGGGGGGGGGGGGGGGGTGTTGAACCCCAAAACACCTACAGCCTTGGTTTAAGGTCCATTTACACCAACCATTCTGAAGATCAAGTTAAGGTTATATAACTGGCCCATCTTAACAGCTTATCACGTAGACAAAACGATTCAAGCTATCTTAACAGCTTATCACGTAGACAAAACGATTCAATGTTGTGTGAGTCAAACAACATTGTCGCCTGACTTTTTTCCACATAAATATCAGCCATGTTGTAATGGAATGGAAACGAAAAAATCTACTGTGACTAAACAGATAGCAGAAGAAATCTTGGTTGAGGCAATTACGAGACAAAAGATTCGTAGCTATGGGCAATAAATTCTTTCTCAAAAAAAAGTATTATACCTACTTGTTCTTAGTGTTTTGTTTGTGTGTGTGTTGTATTAGTAGCTGTACAGCCATTGAATAAGGGGAATATCACAATTATATCTATCATTACATCGGTACCACTTATGTGCAGTATAAGAACCCAAAAAACATGTACCTACTCTACGTTGGTTGAGAAAGAACCACTGTCTACGGTACTAAAAAGAGGATTTTCTCGTCATTAACAAGTGTTTGTCTCTTGTGCAGTCATCGCCATTGATTGCCATAGGCCAATTCAAATCAAAAATAGTTTTCGTAAACAGTCTTAGCATAACGCGATTCTAAAAATACGGGACAGTTGCCCGGTTATTTTCCCGGCAATTTATCTTAATAACCGCCTAACTGAACCCGAAACTTTGGGCCCCATGAAACCGAACGGTGCCTCGCCGTCATACATAAGTAAACACCTAATAAAGATTGGTAAACCGAGTAGGAACGTAGTAATAATGTTTTCTGTACTCCGATGTTGCTGAAGGATTATATAGGAGACTAGCTGTTGCCCGCGACTTCGTCCGCGTGGTATTTAACAAAGACAACCGTTGGCAACAGCCTGCTCGCGCTTTCTGAGCCCGCGGGATGCATTTCAGGTTGTTGCTATCAAACTTAATCAGGCGCAACGCTGCAACATTGGTTTAATTTTTTTTTCGTGAGATCCTATGTTTTTTTCTAAAATAAAAGTAGCCTAAGTTACTCCTTGTTATATCAGCTATCTGCCAGTGAAAGTCCCGTCAAAATCAGTCCAGCCATTTCAGAGATTAGCCGGAACAAACAGACAGACAGACAGACAGACAGACAGACAGACAGACAGACAGACAGACAGACAGACAGACAGACAGACAAAAATTTAAAAAAAAAAATTCGGTATAGGTAACGTGTATACATCCAAATGCACTTAGTAAAAAGCGGTTATTTTAATATTACAAACAGACACTCCAATTTTATTTATATGTATAGATAATATCCTGAGATTTGACTATGTTTGGACCATCAATTAAAGATCATTGACAAACGAATTTTACAGAGCTAGCGTGAGAAAAGTGACGAATGGAGTAACCTTACAACTGTTCAGCTCAGTTGGTAGTGACACTGCTTTCTGTGCCGGGGGTCCGCAGTTCAAATCCTGGTAAGAAAAAAATGTTGTGAGCACATTTATCCAAACCATGAATGTTCAATATTTATATAAGTTTAAAATTCTTGGCTTTTCCCCAGTCCATTGTGTGGTAGATACCCATAATACAAGCGTTGCTTAGTTTGAGACCTTGCAATTGGTGTGTTAGTCTAGTCATATTATAAAAGTAAAGATGAAATGGTCTTTTCCTGAAAGGTCAAAGATATAATGGTTGGGGATGACGCACATGAGGGGTATCTCGTAGCGACAATCAGGTGTCTCTGCCTATCACCCGTGGGACCCAGACGTGAGTATATTTCGCACTAATGTATGTGTGTAAACATACACGATGTAATACTGATAATAGTACGTACGATATTTCATTTTCCTTGCCATTCATAATTTGTATTTTTTTTTTCTTTATTAAATTATAGGCAAGTATTTGATCTCGATCTCACCTGATGGTAAGTGACGATGAGATCTACGATGGAGCATATAGGTAGGAAGGCGGCAGTAGATAGAGACGCTACATTCACTAGGCACATGCAGCGCAGCTGATCTGACCCGCCATCCATGAATGGCAACACCGAACATCATGCCGGAACACGGCTAGGCCGCTTGGCGACATGGCTTTGTTCAGTGGGTGGTGACTAGCCACGGCCGAAGCCTACCACCAGTAGAGTTGTCACTTGGTTGGCACCACCCAGGATCACGTGTAGGGTATCTCGAGGGTACTTAATTCTCCTACGGACGAAGGTGACTCGACCCCTAAATAAGGCTAGGCTTTGCGAGCGAGCGTTCGGTGACTGTCAGCAAATATAAATATTTTATTATAATATCTAGGTTATCCAAATCCGACGATAACAATAGGTAATACCTCAGCATTTAATCGACGCAAGTAAATACTTGATTTTGGATTAGTACGTACCCACCTACGCCGAATTTATCGTACGCTAATTTCGATGTACTAAATGGATTTGCAACGTTGGAATTTAATAGATCAATGATACAAAGTGGCAGTTGCGTAGGCGACATTATTGTTAAGTAAAGGTATTATTTAATATAGCGTAATGACACTAATATTATAAATGTGAATATTTGGATGGATGGATGTTTTTTACTCAATAACGGCAGAACAGCTCAACGGATCTGGATGAAATTTGGCTCAGAGATAGATTATATTCTGGAATAGCATATAAGCTATTTTGTATCCCGGTAAAATATATGGTTCCCGTGGGGCGCAGCTAGTAATGAATATTGTTTTATGTTGTGGTTAACATATTTCATTGTTAAGTTTTATGTTTTATCGCTCAATATGTAATATTCCGTGAGAAAATACAAATTAACTAGGTATAGGAAGAAGGCTTTCATAAACAAACAATATTTGGTTATTGAGGCACGGCAGTGTACCGCCAAGACGAGCAAACAGAACAACTCTCCCTCAACTTTCTCGATTTTATTTTTCGCAGGCTAGCCAGGCCGTAACTTTTGACGCAGCGATACCTGAGTCTATGCTAGCATAAAAAAAGTCACCTAAGGCACTTACGTAAACACATGTCACTGGAAAAATTGTTTCATGACCACTTCATCATTTTGTAAACCATAAGATGTAAAAATAAAAAAAAAATAGATAAGAGAATCAGAATATTTTTTATTCACGTAGACCATTAAGTACCTCTGAATCGTCAAAAGTTACAAAATATTATGCTGCTACTTCCTTCTTCTTCTTTCTTCCTTACCACCCGTTCGGAATGCCGTTCCTATAAAGAAGAACGGGCAAGAAACTCTATGGTTGCTCTTTTTTTTTTAAAGATCTTTTACATTTTTGAGCAATACATTGTTATAGTGAGTGAAGGCATCTACTTATGCGAGTTAAAAGAGAAGAAATCCTGTGAGAGCTAAGTCAAACACATTGGCCACCCACCTCATTTATTATGATCATATTTACTTCATTTCCTACAAGACTTTTATATAGCCCTTATGCGTGTGCACAATAAAGTCGCTTATGATGTCGTCACTCGGTAAACGGGTTATTATCACAACACGACGTCTCTTTATGAATGTTTTCCGTAGAAGAATGTTGTGTCGGATAAGAACGAAGGCCACAGATAAAAGACTACCTACGGATTGAAAAGATTTTTTTTTTTTTATTATTTGGGAAAGTATTAATTTCGTTTTACGGTTTCTTATCTTTTTTAGAATAAAAGCGATTGTCTTAATTCTTGCTATCATTTCAATTGATCCTGCTAATGATTACAGTATGTTTTAGTAATTTTCGTGGTATTTATTTATAACTAGCTGCGCCCCGCGGTGTTACCCGCAATTAAAAAGTATGTCTATCCCACGGGAACCCATTCTACCGGGATACAAAGTAGCCTATGTGCTATTCTAGACTATAATCTATATCTGTGCCAAATTTCATCCAGATCCGTTCAGCCGTTCTGGCGTGAAAGAGTAACAAACATCCATCCATCCATCCATCCATCCATCCAAACTTTCACATTTATAATATTAAGTAAGTATAGAGTATAGAAGTATAGATGTTCGCTATGTATTTTTGAAATTCGTCAATGGTTGCTTGTTTTCGACTGACTTCTGTCAGGTTGTAGGGATCTATGATTATGTTTTGGCATAAGTTTCATATTGTTGCCTTGTTTTAATAAGTATTGGGCACTCGTTCAGTAATACAAAAATGGTAGTGGTAATCAAGTAATAAAAATCTAGTAGATACTCACGTATTAGATATGTTAACGTAGGTAAAATAAAAACGATTAGGCGTGCGTACCTAAAAACCCAGCTGTGTAGGTACTTACTGGCTTTGCGCAGCTTTGGCAGATGGTTTTGCCTCGCTTAGTCAGTACGTGGTTCACACACACATAAGTAAATAAATAGGACACGCCATTTTCATTTCTTCATGTCACATCCATTATTTTAGTTATAATGTGTATTTATTGAATTTAATATTGCTATTAATTACTTGACACTGGCAAAATACCCGCTAAGTTGCGGGTGAGGCCATATTCATATCCATTTTACTTCATCGCATTTCATTTCGTAAAGAAAGAAGAAGAAGAAGTAAATAAATAGGGTATAAATGCGTGAGCTACCTAAATAAAACCGGTTCTCTCATTTTAATTTCAAACCACATTATAATTACGAGAGACGTTTCATTTTCGTGATTGACTGCTTGTACCTTACAAGGTTTATGGGATTAAGTATACCGGATATAGCACGGATTTTATGTTTACCCTAGGGTTTTAGTCGAATGTACGTAAGTATACTTATATGTCGGGTATGTTTTTCCATTGAGGGAATTGTATTTGCCAAAGAGTTATAAGTACCTACGTATATAATCGCACACAAGTAGGTAGGTGCCTTCCAGAAATATGTAAGTATTTAGATATTGATTTGGGGCGAAATCAGATAATTGATATGTACTTGGGTATCAATTATCTGATTTCGCCCCAAAGTAGCTGATTACATAAAGTGAAGTCGGGTTAAAAAACATACCTAATGCCTAGTTAGATACTTACGTTCTTAGATAACCAGGTATTCTACTAAATAGTCGAATGAGTCCTAATTAATATTTATTTCGCTAGATTAAAATATATTTTTTATTTATTTTGTTTTTTATTTATGAATTGCATGTTTAAGGAATTTGTTTTTTTTTTTTCGTAAGTGTTCTTTTGCATGCGACGGTTCGTTACGCATAATATCTTCCTCCACTATCACAATGATCACAATTCCGAAGCGATGGTAACACAATGACCGTAAAATTATTATGATCGGCTGCCGCATTCTCGCCACCGCTCATTGTTCAAGCGAAGACTTCTAACAATACGGGGATTATTAAGTCAATTCCCAATACTATTGTGTTGGAGAGGCGCCGTAAATTATAATTATCAAAGATATGTTTCCTGAAAGCGGCAGATTTTCAGTGCAGTTTAAATCAATTGTAACCGGACTGTAGATGTCGATAGCTGGTAATAAATAAAATTTTGTTCAGTTAGTTCAATAAAACGCGTGTAATTCGAACGCAAAAACCAACAAGAGTTACCAATCACAAATAATAAAAACTCCTTAATATTTTATGTTGTGTTGCCAACAGCAGTTTGCGCTGCCATATCAAAATTACGAATGATCAAATTCACATTACAACTAGCTAAAAGTTATTAATGACAAGATGAGCCGCATCTTAGTACGCATGGTTTTTAGTATTTATATCTACTCCTATCCCGCAGGAATTTTTATTCAGAAACATTAATGGGTCATGTTTCTGAATAAAAAGTATACTCATCCAAAATGTTGATCTGGGTGTTAAACAATCATCATGCCAAGTTTCGTTATAACCCGTCAAGTTTCCTGAGATGCTCATTCAGGCAGTCGGCCAAAAATTCCAACAATGGCGGTTTCGTCTTCTGTATCGCTCATAATGTCCTCTAAATTGTTTAGATCTTAATAGTATGTATCAATGTCTCTGATATAAAGTATACCTACGTTATGCAACAGCTGATGAATCGATTGGACAACCCGATTTCGTATGTACAAAATCATTCTAGGAACTTTTGGAGGGATTAATCTATTTTAAGGTCTATAAAATCTATTTTCCTTTATTTGATGTACACCTGCGTATCCAATAAAACAACAATAGAGTAAGAATATTATTTTTACTGCTTCAGTCTGACAAGGAAAATTATATAAAATGGACAAGTAACAATCCAGGTACAGTTTACCTAATGCTGCAGTGTTCCCACCATACATTCTTTATAGATTGAACACTATGGCATAAAATACGATTAAACAGTCAGGCTCCACTAGCATTTACATACTAAATAAATTCATAATTTATATTTTCTATGGTGTTCATGTAATATAAAAAAAAAACTAAGTATTACCCAATTCAGGGTTGTCAGCCAACAAAAATATTTCTTATTATGTATGATGCTGTGTTTTATTTTTTTCTTAAGTTATCTATAAGTTGTATAGAGTTAAAAAAACTTCCAAATCAATATTTAAAGTGCTCATTGGAACATGAAATGAAAATAGTAAGTACAATATGATTAATCAATAAGCAATACTCTGTTCTTATCAACCCTAACTTTTGGCGCGCTCTTTAGTTTCTTAATAAACTTATCAGCAATTCTATCATCTACATCTTGGCCTGTAGCTTCTGAATACTCTGCTAAAACTTTCTTCTGCAGCCTCTTGAATGGTACCTCATTACCCTTCTTTTCCAAAACTGACAAAATGACAGCGTGCCAATTGAATTTATCTTTAACACACAACTCCTCTATTTTGGCGACGTTTTGATCATGCAGACAGATACTCTCCTCTAATTCCTCGTCAGTTTTCAGTTTTTTCTTCTGTACCTTCTCTTTATTTACAACAACTTCCATTGCTTCTGGTACATTATCAACTGCATCCTGAATTGCATTAACAGTATCCAGCCTTTTACGCTTCTTGTTTTTATTCTTACCCTCTTGAGCTCCATCATCACCATTGCTTGTTGCGTCAGTCTTATTTTTCTTCTTCTTGCCCTTCTTACTCTCTGCATCCTCCGTCTCTTCTTCTGGGAGTGGTGCCTCAGCACTCTGTAACTCTGCCTCATACTTCTGGCGTTTTTTCTCCTCTTTCTTCTGTTTTTTTGTTAATTTCTTTTCATTGACTTCTTCATTTTCACCATTTTGCACTTCTTTTTCATGAACATCACCATTTTGTTTTTCAGACTTACTTTTATCTTCTGGTTTATCATCATCAATATTATCACATTCTTCTTTCTTCTGGCCGTTGCTTACAACATCAATCTTTTGATTACTATTTTGATTGTTGACATTGGATAAAGCTGTCAGTTTAACGGATATCATGTCCCAGGCTTGGTCAATGTCTTTGGGGCTTGTTTTATGCCCACAAACATTTTTGACAAAGTTAATGAATTTTGGCTTCTTGCGTGGAGTGTTGTTGTGTTTGCTGATGGCCTCGATGATCCGCAACACATTCTTGGGTGCACCTTGTTGTTCATCCAGGACGGATTGTACCATTTCAACCCAAGCAGTTTGTTTTTTCTCTCCCTTCTTCTCCTTGGCTGTGAAGCCTTTTCCAGAATAACGCTCTTCCTCGGTTATGCATTTCGTGTGCGATTCATAATCTTGGCCACTGAAAATACAAATGTCAACAATGTTTAGACTTACACCGGAAAATATAAAATACTTACGTATAATTTCTAACCATATGAAAATACTGTTGTTATTATAATTATCCCATATTATTCTTGTAGGTTAGTAAATCTAGCAAAGATGGGATGGGTGAAGCTGTAGAAATATGTGTAATGCAAAAAATAATCGAAAGGCAAAGGTAACAGTATAAGACGATTATTCTATGGCCAACACCAAGAATTATCAAAAACAATGCTTGCACAAGAAATAGAGATGCTAAGTTTTATTTTTGCACACAATTCTTGAATGCCAGGGAACTTCCAGGCAGAGATGGGATGGCTGCAGTCATCGGTTTGTTGATCCTTCCCACGGAGTAGCTAGGTAACAAATTCAATTCCAACAACAATAAATAATACTCACAGAAAGTCTTTGAAACAGTCCATGCAAGATAAATTGGGGTTCCGGTTCCTACATTTAGTTAGATAGTGTTTCTCGACTTTAGGCTTCTGCACAGACTCCCCGCAGTGCCCACAGGTGAACACAACCATCACAATTAGATAAACACGTGCTTGCCTCACTAAATTGTTTTGATACAAATAATAATTATAACCTGCAATAAAAACATGTATGAAATAGTCATCTTACCGTATTACAACCTTAATATCATCTAATTTATAACAATATTTGTCATATATAAACGATGGTTTGACCTACATACTTTTAAATCCAAAGATGTTTCAGAAAAAAATATTGAAATTTTGATCCAATTTCGTACGTGAAACTTCTTACAGTAGAAACGTCAAAATTGACATTGACTCGTCGTTCAAGGATTCTACTCAATTCAATCACTTCAAAATGCCAAGAATGAACTACATCTGTTTACAGGTTTAATTTATTTCTTCTTCTGTTTGGCAATCGGCTATAAAATAGACCCATTTTTGCCAGTGTCGAGTATTTCTTAATGATTGGTTACTACTGATGATAACGATTAAATAAACACCCAACCCCCTATCAGTAAAGCCGTGGATACTATACTGAAAATTTGCTGGATAGCTTATGGGAATTTGAAAAGTTATTTCAATTTCCTTCACTCGTGCACGTTTATGAACACACAATGGTTAATATCCCACTAATATTACACATTATTTTTCATAGAACCACATTTTTTTGGAAAATAAATTAAAATTGATAACTTCATGGTTCAACTTCCCGCCAAAAAGTCCTAATAATACACAAATCGTAGACGTAGACCCAAAATACAATAACAAACACTCATTTTCATTCCTCATGAAAATCATTCGGTAATTCATTCATTCATTCAAAACAATCGTTTTGTGTCGGTCGGGGTGTGTCCCCAAAATTAAATTTTATAACGAAATATTCAATATGAAATAACACATTATTGTGTAAAAAGTAATTATAATTCAATGGAGATGCATATTTACTGTACTTTTGCAGTCATATCCCTCGTCACCGGTAAGTTAACAAACTTTAAATAAGGATCAAACATAGCTAACAAACTATTATTCTAAAACACTTTGTAGGTACCTAAGTATTTGTGTTTACTGAGACGAACGTTATGTGAGATTTACGTTGAATATTATCAATCTAATTATTCATAAATTCTCCTTGCATTTGGTATTATTTTATGAATAAGTAATTAAATATCGCCAGACGAACACATCAACTGTACGCCCCAAACTAAGCAACGTTTGGTATTCTGAGTACCTCAAAATGTACTGGCGGTGATCCCAGTATGTAATAAAGTACATATATATATAGTAAACACACAAAGTTTGCCCCTACTGGGACTCGAACTCGGCCTCTTTTTCATCTCTGTACCTCACTTTTGATTTTTTATTGTTCAGTTTCAACTTCAGTTCTCGATAGATGTGCGAAGTCCACCAACCCGCACTGAATCCCCATCACCCTCATGGGAGGCTTGTGCCCAGCAATGGCCCATTAAAGTTATTGTTTTTATTCCATTGCCAGTGGTGACTGCAAGCAGCTTCTACGGCAGCGACAATGTAAACAGCATAAACAAGCTACCAATGAAGGAGGGTGTGGACATGATAACCTGGTGCACCACATCTGTGCTGGAACAGAGCAAGTGTGAGAAGCTGAGGACTGCAGCATTACAGGATAAAGGACTGTTTGCTAAGGACTATATTGAGCTGCGTTGTAAAAGGGTAAGCTTTGAAACATCTTTACATTACTCAGATTAACTAATTGTATTCTTGCAAGAACCATTAATAGCTTAATTGAGAGGGTCTGCCCTCATAACTGTGCTGTTCTAGGTTTGTCATCAGTCAGTCAGTGAGTCATATATCTAGTCTAATCTTCAGATTTGCAGCATGATGTATAATTTAAAGTTGATTTCCATTGCAGGCATTTGACACGGAAGAATGCATGTCATGGGTCGACCAGGGAGAAGCCTCCCTCTTAGGCTTAGATGCTGGCGAAGTATACGTTGCTGGTCGATACCACTCACTCGTGCCCATCATGCAAGAGGTAATATCTACCTTTACATCTACCTGAAACAGCTTACGTGGGGGGAAAGATTGCATGTGTAAGGATATACAAGGAGAAAGCGAAATTATGTTGGCTGTGCTACTGAATACAGCCTTCCGCAGATATTCACACGTAATTGGCTGTTACACAGATGATCTGTCCAAAGTACAAATTATAAAAAAGCAAGAGTTAGAATTCTTTTCTGTATGACATTCATGGTGTTCATTCGAGCGTCAATGATAAAATACTGAACAGATTTTGGAAGAATATTATTGGGCCCTTCCAATAATCCCTACCAACGTATCTCCCCATTTGTAGACAAAATCTATATTTCCATAGGTAAAAACCATAAAAATAACATGAATCTTATGCATATAGTTATACGGTCGAGGTGAGCCCTACCAGTATTCGGTAGCAGTGGTCCAAAAAGGAGGTATACCAGCTCTGCAACCTGGTGCCGGGCTGCACGCGCTGCGGGGCGTGCGGGCCTGCTTCCCTGGCGTCGGGTCGCTGGCGGGCTGGGTCATGCCGATCCATGTGGTAAGTTAGTGGCAGCAAGCCTCAATTACCAAGGGCCATCTTTAACCTATTCGAAGCTCTGAATACTTAAAGATATTGGGGCCCCAATGAATATAACAGAGGATGATTTTATTAAGAAAAAACTTGGTAATCTACATATGTACATGATTTATTCAATCATTATTTTTACATCCTTTAAAATCACATTAAATCAATAGAATTTTGAAGGATAAATAAATAGTGGAATGAGTTATTACTGTTTGGTTTTTGGAAAATAAATGTAATTATCAGATGGTGATCTAGCAAGGACTTGATGATGATATAATGATATGATAAAAACCGGGACACGTAGTACAGAAAGCAGGACCAATACCAACTGTGGAAATCAGGTCATTAAATGACTACAAAGAAATATAACAAATGACAATTTCAATAACTTTGTAACAAATAAACATTGGTAGCGTAATTCCGTCTATGGTACGTACTAGGTACGTATAGTACCATTATTTTTCTAGCATGTGATGCACTAAATGTATTCTTATCGTGTCTCCAGCTGATGCAAGACGGTGGTTTGAAGATAACAGACTGCAACAATCACGTCAAATCGGCGATTGAGTATTTTGGTGAATCGTGCGCGCCCAACTCGCTGAAAGACATGTACAATCCAATCGGCGATAACTCCGACAAGTAAGTCACTATTGCGAGCGTAATTATAGTATTTGCGATATTATTATATAGGATGTAACGAAAACTGGGTAAAGGTTACGCTATATACATTTTTTAAATTAGAAGTCATTTATGTCGAAAATAATGTGTCACAAATATTGTAAATTTTGAGCAGGCGATAACAATTAGGTCTGAATTAGTAATTATGTGTTTTTAAAATCATGTTGAAATAGACTTTTATTACGATTTTATGCTAAAATTAATTTGAAAATAGAATATAATTCATGAAATATCAACGGAAATTTCGCGGGGTTGTCCAGAACCATGAATTCAATCCATGGTATAAGTTTTCGTTACGAAGCCACTTACAGCCTGTATATTATAACTAGCTGTTACCCGCGACTTCGTCCGCATGGTATTTAACAAAGACACAACGATTAGCAATAGGCCGCTCGCGCGTTCTGAGCCCGCCAGATCCAAATCAGCCATCTGCCAGACCAAAGTCCAGTCAAAATCGGACCAGCCATTTCATAGATTAGCTGGAACAAACAGACAGACAGACTGACAAATCAATAGACTGACAAAAATAAAAAAAAAATGGTTTTAGTATAATGTACCGTGTATACATCCAAATGCACTTAGTAAAAAGCGGTTATTTTAATATTACAAACAGACACTCCAATTTTATTTATTTGTATGTACAGATAATGAATCCAATCGTATCGCAGGTTGTGCAAGCTGTGTACTGGCGGCGCGGGCGTGCGGTGTACGCTGGCGGACCCCTTCGCGGGCTACGAGGGAGCCCTGCGGTGTCTCGTCGCCAACGCCTCGGGCGACATAGCGTTCGTGCGAGACACCACCATACAACACGCACTGTTGTCACATAAGATATTGGGTGAGTGTTTCTTCAAAGATTGTGTAGTGAAGAAATACCTGATGGTAAATACATATACCCAGGGTCCTGGGGTGAAAATAAAGTAAAATTTATTTCGGTACAGTGAAGTAAAGTGAGAAATTATAGACTTCCTGTGATGTGTATAATTATAATTTTATGAAATACTCGGAACATTTTTTAAATCGGACGATGTCGAGGAGACGGCATAGAGAAGAGAGCGAAAACCATAGAGAACATTATGTATACCGATGGACTTAGAGATTTAAAATTTGGAGGATATACTTATTTCTTGAGAACCCCAGAGGTACACAAAAGAGGGATTTTTGAAATTCGCCAATCAAGGAGATCTAATGGGGTCACACAAATTGCTTTAAGTTTTTTTTTGTTTCATGTTAAGATCAGGTTTCTGGCTAGTACATAAGACAAACATTGAATATCTACGATTGAATGTGTTTGTACGAAACGTGTCATGGTTATTGCTTATATACCCGGATAGTGACACTTTAGTCCTGGAATATAGAAGGGTTCCTCTGGGGTAGTGAGTCCATAAGTATAGCTGGTGTTCATAGAAGTGTGGGTATCGGCAGGCGGTGTGAGCTCAGACCAGTTCGAGCTGATCTGCCGGGACGGGTCGCGGCGGGCGACGACCGAGTGGGAGCGCTGCAACTGGGGCCGCGTGCCGGCCGACGCCATCGTCACCAGCAGCGCCGCCACGCCGCCGCAGCGCAAGAGGTCAGCCACCGCAGACCACTAATACCAGCCCTTTTTAATGTCCCACTGCTGGGCACGGGCCTCCCCTCAGTGCGAGGGGGATTAGGCCATAGTCCACCACGCTGGCCCAGTGCGGGTTGGCGGACTTGACATATCTTTCGAGAAGTTCTATCAGACATGCAGGTTTCCTTACGATGGTTTCCTTCACCGTTTTTTTTTATTACATTATAGGCAAGTATTTGATCTCGATCTCACCTGATAGTAAGAGACGATGAGATCTACGATGGAGCATACTTGCCTAGAAGGTACCTGTTCACCGATTTCGGTCACCTGTTTCGATTAATTTCGTGCGGGTTTCAAGACAATTAACTTTATCCCGGGACTCGCCGAGGGGTCAAACCTCGGTGTCTTCATTGGACACCACTGTAGCTCCTAGCTTACAGGAGCAACAGTGGTGGGAATGTGTGGCGGGCCTAGTCCCATAATAAAAAAATCGCGTTTTTTTTTTAAATTTGCATTCGCAATAATTCTATCTATCAGCCGAAAGACGTCCACTGCTGGACATAGGCCTCCCCCAATGACTTCCACACATCACGGTCCTCCGCCACTCGCATCCATCGACTTCCTGCTACGCGTGTGATATCATCGGTCCACCTTGGGGGGGGGGGGGGGGGGTCCTACACTACGTCTTCCGGTCCGTGGTCGCCATTCTAGTACCTTTCTGCCCTAAAAGCTATCGGTTCTGCGAGCTATGTGCCGCCCACTGCCACTTCAACTTTGAAATTCATTGAGCTATGTCGGTTACTTTAGTTCGTCTTCGGATCTCCTCATTTCTGATTCTATCGCGTAGCGAAGCCCCGAGCAAAGCTCTCTCCATTGCGCGTTGAGCGACCTTGAGCCTTATGCGGCCCGTTATTGGGACGAAAAAGCAAGTGTTTTATTAAATAACTGATGTCCCCGAAATGGTAAGCAGAAGTGCATTGCAGTGCATTCACAATTCGCCGATGGTATAAATGCGCCTATTGCCTTTATGCCGGTCACATTCCACCTCGATATGACGAGGATTATTAGGACTAACGTAATATATACGACCGGATAGTGACTCAGTGATTTGAAAAAATCATTGCAAAATCGTCTATTTTAAACTGATTAAAACTTCTTTAAATTTGGAGGGTTGAAACTTCTATAAATTTGGAGGTCATATTGTATAATTTGTTCTAGATATCAAAACTTCATTCAACGGGTTCTGCAACTATACGGCGCCCCGAACCCTTCGAACAAGAACTACAACGACACGGTCGCGTACCCGGGCCGCGACAACTACAACCCGTACACGTCGTCCACTGAGCCGTCGCGGTATCCCTACGATTCATACAATCGGGACAAGCTTACCAACAATAGAGACCAATTTAATGATAATAATCAGTAAGTGTTTATCATAACAATAATAATAATACCAGCCCTTTTTTATATCCCACTGCTGGGCACGGGCCTCCCCTCAATTCGAGGGGGATTAGGCCATAGTCCACCATGCTGGCCCCGTGTGGGTTGGTGGACCACACACATCTTTCGGGGTGTTCTCTCAGACATGCAGGTTTCCTCACGATGTTTTCTTTCACCGTTTAGCAAGTGATAATCATGGTTGAAAATGAGATTCACACATGAAATCCAGAAATCCCAGAGGGTGCGAGCCGGGGTTTGAACCTGCGGTCCTCGTATCATAATAAACCTGACCGAATTTCGGTCACGATGGCCAATCTCAACGGTGAGTCTAAAATAAAAGTAGCCTAAGTTACTCCTTGTTACATCAGCTATCTGCCACTGAAAGTCCCGTCAAAATCGGTCCAGCCATTTCAGAGATTAGCCGATACAAACAGACAGACAAAAATTGTCATCCAAATGCACTTACTAAAAAGCAGTTATTTTAATATTACAAACAGACACTCCAATTTTATTTATTTGTATAAATAATTAGTCTTAGGATCCAAAAAAATATAATGAGAAATGTTCCACAGAATGAGTACATCGCCGCCGTACCAAGCGCGCATGGACGCGTACGGCAAACCGATCGAGCTGCCCTTCCAACTGTTCAGCTCCAACGAGACCACGGACCTGTTGCTACAGGTGCGTTCATATTACAATTCACAATATAATAATCAATCTAGTCTATAATATAAAAACCATTTTAGCGGACAAGAGAAGATCTTCCAGCCAGGCGGGTGTTATGCCTGGTGCGAGGCCGCTATGCCCCAACGGTTATTGTCGGGATCTTGTATATATGTTACTTGCTCCGAAAACTGTTATAGCGCGATTCAGGATTGTCATGACAATTGTCTATTGTTCTGAATGACACCAACTATACTATATCTATAATGTGGGACCCATTAAGCAACGCTTGTGTCATGGGTACAGTACAATGGACTGAGGGCGAACTCAGTATATAATACTTATATACATATTAAACATCCATGACTCTGATACAAACATTCGTGCTCATCACACAAAGCTTGTCCCTACCAGGATTCGAACCCGGGACCCTCGGCGCAGAAAGCAGAGTCACTACCAACTGCGCTAATCTATTAATACTTGACATTGGCAGAATACCTACCGTTGGGTGGGTGAGGCCATTTGAAGAAAGAAAGACGACTTTCTTTATTTCTTTCAAAAACAATGAAGAAATGGAACCATAGATTTAAAAGGTACTTTACCATCTTTGAATCACGCTAAATATTATTCTATCTCCCAGGACGCAACAATAAACTTCCGAATGCTGAACGAGGAGGAGCAAGCCGCCAAGCACATACTGAACAACCAGTTCGTGGGCGACCAGGCGGAGAAGGCCGTGCTCAACATCCGGGACTGTCCCGTGAAGCGCGCCACGCTCTGCGTCACCAGCGAACAGGAGATGGACAAGTGTGTCAAGATGAGGGTAAGATTCCTGAAACATACTTATAAAGGCTATAAGTAAATTATATAATTATACTAGCTGACCCGGCAAACGTTGTTTTGCCATATACATTATTTCTATGAAAAATCTAAATATTTGCGATTATAATTTGAGATTTAAACTATCCTATCTCTCAAGTTGGATCGAACTGCACATGGTGTGCGAATTATATTATAATCGGTTAAGTGGTTTAGGAGTCCATTGAGGACAAACATTGTGACACGAGATTTATATATATATAGATTAAGGGGATGAATGTACTAAAACAAATAAAACCGGTCAAGTTTCCCCAAAGACGTAT
The DNA here is from genome assembly GCA_905333125.1 of Pheosia tremula. Lineage (NCBI taxonomy): Eukaryota > Metazoa > Arthropoda > Insecta > Lepidoptera > Notodontidae > Pheosia > Pheosia tremula. The sequence continues at coordinate 3,655,015 of HG995419.1, forward strand.
AGGTCGTATAGGTCGTAATATTTAAAAAATATATTTTAATTACTTTTCCGCAGCGTTTCGGGAAAGTAACGTCGTCCATCCCTCTCGCACTAAAGATTTCGTAAATAAGTGTGACAGTGACATTATGTTCTCGGTGGCGTTACGGTTACATTAGAAGTTCTCGCCTACCCTACAGCACGTCAAGTACCAGCTAACTGTATACTTTATAGTATACCTAATTTAGACATTGAAAAGCGCCTCTAGCGGACGGTATTTAAAACTTTCAATTCTCAATAAATACTGTAGACTATAAAGTATACAGTTAGCTTACTAGTAATCTCACACTTGACGTACAGGTCACACTTTTACAACTTTCCGATATTGATGTCGCACCCGACGGAGAGTTTTTGTACGAAAAACGATTTCGAATCGTCATCAAGATACATCGAACATAATCAGATTCGGAAATTTTAATACCGATTTCCGGAATCCAGTTCGGAAGTTTACGATTCCGTGATATCGATTTCGAATGGTTTATAATAACCGTGCAGATCGTCGTGTGCCGACAATCCGGTCTTGCAGACTTCCAATTGCATCCAACCAACTTGCAATTTCATCCAACCAACTTCCAATTGCATCCAACCAACTTGCAATTGCATCCAACCAACTTGCAAATGCATCCAAACAACTTGCAATTTCATCCAACCAACTTCCAATTGCATCCAACCACCTTGCAATTGCATCCAACCAACTTGCAATTGCATCCAACCAACTTCCAATTGCATCCAACCAACTTCCAATTGCATCCAACCAACTTCCAATTGCATCCAACCAACTTGCAATTGCATCCAACCAACTTCCAATTGCATCCAACCAACTTGCAATTGCATCCAACCAACTTCCAATTGCATCCAACCAACTTGCTATTGCATCCAACCAACTTGCAATTGCATCCAACCAACTTCCAATTGCATCCAACCAACTTGCTATTGCATCCAACCAACTTGCAATTGCATCCAACCACCTTGCAATTGCATCCAACCAAGTTGCAATTGCAGATAGCCCTGAAGGCGGCGTTCCTGTTCCCGGCGGTGGTGTGCTGGCGCGGCCACAGCACGCGGCACTGCGAGCGCGCCATCGCGGACGGCGCCGCCGACTTCGCGATCTTCGACGCCGCCGACATGCTGCACGCCGCCGCCGCGCACCGCCTCGTGCCCTTCATGCAGGAGGTAGCCCACACTAGCCCCCCCCCCCCCCCCCAGGGGGCGGCGGCAGGCCAGGGAGGCGTGCATGTCCGACAGAACCCCTCGAAACACGTATGAAGTCTGCCAACCCGCATTAGGCCAGCGTGGTGGACTATCGCCTAATCGACCTCGCATTGAGCGGAGGCCCGTGCCCAACAGTGGGGCATTAACCCACGCCAATTGTGGGGGCGACCGTTATGCGCCGTATATGCAGACTGGTGGTCGGATGAGATATAATAATGCCAGCCCTTTAGGCTGCAGGCGTTGCCTTGGTAAGAGACCCAGAAAAAAATGGGAGCGTTGTCTTGAGGCTTACAATAATCGAAGCTGATAAGTGAAAAAATGGGGGCGCTAAAAAATTATTCATTCTCAAAGTGGGCAGTAGACAACATAAGTTTGGGAACCCCTGTCCCATACGATATCTGTCAAAAGTGACGGTTAGTATGCGGTTGCTGTTCGATTATGAATCGATTGTGTTAGCAGACTTGGGGCCCTGGTCTAAACCTTGTCAAGTGTATACAAATATACATGACAATCACCCATCTCAGGTGTACTCGAGCGGCGACAATTGGTACTACGCAGTAGCGGTAGCCAAGGAGCAGGACCCGGACACGGATCTGACGTACTTGCGCGGCAAGAACACGTGCCACACGGGCCTGGGCATGGCGGCGGGGTGGGTGTACCCGCTCGCCTATCTCATCTCCAACGGATGGATCAGGTACGATGCTTTTAAATATTCAGGTCATTTAGAAATGTTATATATTATGTGAACCTACCGCTTCTTTAGCGCATCATTTGTAATCATTACATTGTCAAGACAAAATTTCAACACGTCAATTTAAAAAACAACGAGTTTTTTTTAATCGACGACTACGATGGTGACTATGGTAAGTTTATCTTTGTAACCCACTGATGGACCCGTTAAAATATTCCACACTATTATTTTTGCTCCTGAGAATATATTCTGTTATCAACAGTTACACACAATAAATTGTCACATATGTAAATCATGTATTTTTCTAGGTTTGATCATGTAATTTGTTTTCTTAATTTAATGTCAACAAGAATATTATGGTTTTTTAACAATAAGAACTTCTTCTTTTTTTACGGAATAAAATGGATATGCAAATGGCCTCACCCACAACTTAGCGGGTATTTTGCCAATGTCAAGTAATTAATAGCAATAACACATTCAATAAATAAAGTAATGGATGTGACATGATGATATGAAAATGGCGTGTCTCAACGGTGAAGTTGACAATTTTATTTTATTTTTCACAAAATTCGGGGGTTATTAAATAAACCATTATTTATGTCATGCAGTTTCAATATAACAATAATCTATCAATTACTAAGTCAGTATTCAAAAGTAAAAAAATAATAACCTCATAATAAAAAGATGTCATCAGCATAAGGAAAGAAAAAGATGTAAACAGCAAAGAACTAAGTTAATCTCTAATAAATTCAGTAATATCGTAATAGGCTCTCAATTGTAAAAAAAAATTAGGTCAGTTGTGTGGTGTACAATGTGTAATGTTAACATTGATACCGCGCGGCAGGTCGTACGGGTGCGACGGCGCGCACGCGGCGGCGCAGTACTTCAGCAAGGCGTGCGCGCCCGGCGCGCTCAGCGCCGAGTACGTGGACGCCGCCACCGTGCCGCACGACAACCTCTGCCACCTCTGCCACGGCGCCTCCTACAGGTGCCGCACCTTGCTACTCGCTACTGGGCCCCAAGTCTGCTTACACAATCGATTCATGATCGAACAGCAACCGCATAGTAACTGTCACTTCTGACAGATATCCCATACAATATGTGTCAAAAGTGCCAGTTACTAAGCGGTGGCTGTTCGATCATGAATAGATTGTATTTTTTTTTTTATTACATTATAGGCAAGTATTTGATCTCGATCTCACCTGATGGTAAGTGATGATGAGATCTACGATGGAACATACTTGCCTAGGTAGGAAGGCGGCAGTAGATCGAGACGCTACATTCACTAGGCACATGCAGCGCAACTGATCTGACCCGCCATCCATGATGGCAGCACCGAACATCATGCCGGAACACGGCTAGGCCGCTTGGCGACATGGCTTTGTTCAGTGGGTGGTGACTAGCCACGGCCGAAGCCTACCACCAGTGAAAGGCTGGTACTGGACAATATTAGCAGACTTGGGGCCCAGTTATTTAGCACCCTTAACTAAATTTCAGCCAAACAAAATTGATGCTACTCGTTATTAGCATCCCCAAAATACCTCAGACCAATACTCCTGAACGTGCCATCAATAAGCGGTACTCCAATACCAAAATCATTGCCCATAAGCAATGTTATATTAAGGTGAATGCTCAGGGTCGGTTGCCGCACATTTTCGATAGATGGTCCTGTTTTTCTGCAACTAGTTACACGAACATCGAGCATCTATGAGACTTGATGTTGCAAATTGCGAGCACTACTACGACATTGCATTGAAATATCCAAAAAAACATTAACCTGAAATCATTTATAATGGATGAGATACCATGGCTTCTAAAATCCTTGTATAAATAGGCACTCACACATAGACAAATACACGTCTTTTTTGTGCCGCTAGAGCGCAGCACTTGTTAAAAGTCTCGCATACTAAAAGTTGTCTTTTTATGCCACCAGGTAGAGCGATCATAAAAAAACTTATTTATCGGTTGTAAAATAATAGAAATACTTTTGCAAGCTTTGCAATATTAAAAGTTTCAGAAATAAAAGATAGAAAAGAAAAATGTATACTTTCATGTTCGTAAATATAATGTTTATTGTATAGATCTTATAAATATAGCAAGGTTTGCATGATAACTGTAAAAGTATTACGCTTTACAATATACCAGATCAACAACAAGAACAATATCTACTATATAAAAATAAGTCGGGTTTTCCTTCCTGACGCTATAACTCCAGAACGCACGAACCGATTTCCACTGTTTTGCATTCGTTGGAAAGGTCTCGGGCTCCGTGAGGTTTATAGCAAAGAAAATTCATTCATCTGGTGGCGAAACGGAGTTCGCTGGGTTTGCTAGTTTATTATAATTTACAAGGGAATAAGAAATTTGGCAATGTAGTTCTATACCTAATAAGGGATACAGCTACATTTCCAAATTTCTTTGAAACAATGTTGTTTGTTGTTGGTATTCTAAAATTAGGTAAATATAACATTGTTTCAAATACTAATATTATGATATAGAATCGACTCTATACAATTTACAGTCATCTTGATTCTTGCAACCTCCTGTGCTTCATTCCTCCGCTAAAAAGAAAAAAATAATTGTTTAGTCCAATAATAATTATTACTGTATCCATACTTATTATAAGGTAAATGCTGCTGTGACATGTATAGATTCAATCATTCAATCATCGTTCCAGAGACGGGCCAACATACACCGTCACACTGCAATGCACCCACATTTCACCGATGGTATTTTGGTACCAATGTAATAGAGGGTGAGCCCATCGCCATTATATCGGGCACACGCCTCCTCAATATGAGGGGCATATAGGCCGTAGGCCCAGTGCAGTTTAGTGAACTTCACACGACTTTTGACAGACATGCAGGTTTCCTCACAAAGTTTGCCTTCATCGTACAGCAAGTGATATTTTTTGTGGAAAATAAGATTCGCACATGAAAATCCGGAAATCTCAGTGATGGGAGCCAGGGTTTGAACCTGAACACCTCGTTCCAAGGCGAGCGTTCTGCCAACGAGGCTGTCACTGCTGTACAACTTTGGAATCTATACTAATATAATAGATTCCACTAGATGCGCTGATGTTCTTCACTCTCATAATACGATGGGATGGCAATCCGGTACAATCAGAGAGATCGGGCTGTGTTGTCCGAAGCACAAGCAAGTGATAATCATGAAATTGAACTTGTGTTGTGTAGCCACTTTACAATACGAGTTATGCTCTAAGGTATTTGTTACCAAGTTGTCCCGACTTTCACCAGTGTCACATTCCATCAGTATCTCCATTACAATTCAAATAGCAAACAAAACACAAATTAAAACAAAACTAATCGCAAATCCCACACAATTATTATTTGAATTTTGAAGTAAGTTTTTACATACATAATCACAAACAACATGAAATCGGTCGCAGCAGAGTAGTGAGTCCATTTTTTTTTATAATTCTGGAATTTGGCATCAGCATACCATAGACATGCTGCCAATTTGGTCAAGATATAATAAATTAACTTCGTAGACACCCAGAACAAAATAAGTAACACTATTCTATACATTCTAAGAACTTGGTAAGTGCTTACCGACTTTTATATTTATTAAATATCTATACCTCAGATTAACAGAATCCAAAGAGAATAATTTTAAAAAATATAACAGTAGGTAAGCACATACATAATATCTAAGTACAGAATGTATGTGCATCAAAACCAGTTATTTTCGGCCTAGGCACCTATTTATTATGTAGACGAGTACTCGTATCCGAGGTATAAGGTTTTGCGTTCAGAAACGAAAAAAAAAGTAATATCAATATATCTAAAACTAAGTAGGTTTCTAGTTGGTACCAATTTATAGCTACTCTATAATAAATCGGTAAGTAAAAAGAAGAGAAATAGGTGCACATAGGTATGTTTTCTTAGATTTATTCAATTACGAGCTATGTCGCACTTGATTTGTTCAAACGTTCAAGGGGTATCCCATTCATTAGGCTTCCCTATAATTTCGAAAAACCCGTTCATACTAGGTGCCGGGGCTTGCTTTCTTGTATCGCCAATCGTGTTAGGTTAGTTGGTTGGATATATATGTATGTATATATATATATACATACATGCCTTGCTGGTTGGTACCTTCCTATAGCTAGTCAGTAAGTAAGAAGAAGAGATAGGTACACATATAGGTCGCTATGTAGATTTTCTCAGATTGATTCAATATTGAATAATTACTAAAAACCGATGTTACGAAATATGTCGCGCGAGTCGCTGTCGATGTATTCTAACATTTTTTCTAGTCACAGCTGGCTGTGCTACTGATATATATATATATATATATATGTATATCTATACTAATATTATAAATGTGAAAGTTTGGATGGATGGATGGATGAATAGATGGATGGATGTTTGTTACTCTTTCACGCCCGAACGGCTGAACGGATCTGGATGAAATTTGGCACAGAGATAGATTACAGTCTGGAATAACACATAGGCTACTATTTATCCCGGTAAAATGTATGGTTCCCGTGGGATAGATGTTTTAATTTTTCATACTTTTTATCGCGGGTAACACCGCCGGGCGCATCTAGTATATATAGATATATATATATATATATATATATATATATATATATATATATATATATATATCAGTAGCACACCCGGCAGTGCCTAAAAAAATGTTTGATAAATTGATCAATAAATCGACAAAGACTCGCGCGACATATTTCGTAACACGACATCATCTAGCTATGGCCTTGGAAGGTGTACATACTACCTATATATATTTTCGTTATATTACTACCACACCATGTTGGAGTAACACGGCCGAGCTGTGTGTTTTGGAAATCTAATATTCACTTACAGAAACAATATCAATCATTCAAAAAGACAAGCCCACCGGCAAGATTTGAACTTGCTATAGTACACGTTTGCATCAACCGTGTAGAACATTAGGCTACGTAGACCACTAGTCAAGACGACGAATATTTTGATAGGTTTCAATGATATTTACAACCAATTGAAACATGACATATTCATTCATTCATTGATTATTTAAAAAAATAAATACATGCCTTATGTAGGTATGTAGGTTATTTTATTATAATAACCCGAAAAAATATGTTTTGGGTGCAGACAAATCCTAAAAACTTGGATTACAGGAAATAGGGATACATGACGATCTGCACACACAGATAATAACACACCCCAAGTGGCTCAAGTGAAAAACGTAGGTACATGCGATTGTTCGTAGGTTCGATGGACGAACGAAATTTATATGTATTTTTTATTTTTTATTTTTTATTATGAATCTTTATACTTATTTATAGAAAATTTATATCTCTCTATATATTATAATGTTATGTCTTTATGTATTATAAGTAAAAACTCCTGCTGCCATCTGTCGCCGTAAATACTGAAAGACAAAGAATCGGATGCTTTATTAGTTACGGGTTAATTTGGACAGAGGCGCTTTTATTCACGCACACAAGCCTAAAATTTAATATCGTTTTATGATGTTATTACTATAAGATTTTGCCTGATATTTCATTCTGCGAGCTCTTTAATTTATAGAGAATTGATAACAATGCTTGTACAACTAAAAAACTGTATGTGTATCGAGTATTACAATGTTGAAATTTGTATGGGAATGCGACTGATCGCTTCCACCTTAAAAAAAATCTAAACGATTTTTTGGTTCCCATCCTGACATATATTATTTTGAAACTTGCCAATACAGGCCTATTATATTTCGGCGAGTGTATTACATTAGACGGCTTCGCTTATACAAACTTATATACTTATATAGCTACTGGTGAATGTGTGTGTCAGTGTTGCCAGATTGGGTATTTTTTTCGCAATGCTGGGTAAAAATTTTGGAGAAATGAAATTCTTGGAGAAAAAAAGAAACCATGGACAATTTTGAGTACTTTTTAGTTTTCATTCTTTTCACTCTGCTTTTTCTCTCTATGCTATGTCATACCCATGCAGTGGGGATACGTTTCGTAAAAAAAAAAAAAAAAGGTCATTCTGCTGTTTCAGTTTGGAAATTAGAACAGTATTTCAAGGAAAAAAAAAGAAAAATTAACCGATATTATCAACTTTTTGCCTTTGGGTAAAACTCAAGCAAATTGTATCATTTTGGAGAAAAATTATTTCAAATTTGGGTAGAAATAGAAAATCACATCTGACAACACTGGTGTGTGTTGTATTATGTCAGACGGTGCCGGCGCGACGCCAGCGAGCCGTACTTCGGGCACGTGGGCGCGCTGCGCTGCATGGTGGAGGGCGGCGGCGACGTGGCCTTCGTGCGACACTCCGCGGTGGCCGCGGTGGCCGCCGGCCGCCGCCGCGAGTGGTGGGCGCGCGACCTGCTGCCCGACGACCTGCAGCTGCTGTGTCCCGACGGTAACTGACACTTGCATACATGGTGGAGGCCGGCGCCGACACAAATGTACTACGAAAAGCTGACCAGATATTCGCCGCATAATTTTTGTTTTAATTGGCTACACTCCGGCACACGGCAGTGTCCTAGAGGAACACAAAACCTGCCTTAAACATACAACTCATATAACCATTGTTGATAGGTACGCGAGCGAAGATGCATGAATACAAGCACTGCAACCTGGGAAAAGTGCCTGGTTCCGTCCTGATGGGCCGCGCGAATCACACCGAGCTGGACACATACTCCAACCTCATGGTGTACGCGCAACAGTTCTATGGTGCTGTCACCACAGATGAGTTCAGGTGAGACTAACGATTATGCTAAATTACGCTTGTAGATTCCAAATTCAAACGTATTCTTTTTTTAAAGTTTACGGTATAGGAACACCGAAAATCATAGTTAAATTCAATTCATACTCATTATATCACGAGACCGTATACGCTAACTACTGGGTGTGACGTCACATCCTACGCGATTGTGATGTTCTGTCATTGTCCTTTGATGGTGACGTCATTAGCTCCATGACTGTGTTAGGCGTTTTAGTGGTTGTTAACAAAATGAAAATCTTATTGCTTGAATAAATAATGATAAAAATATTTTACTTATAAAAATAATTACTGTGTAATAATTCGGTGATTGTGATCTACCTCACCTTTTCTTATTACCTGCGATCAGCACAATATCAATCTATTATTCTTAAAATCATATCCATTTCATTTATTCACTATTTACATAATTATATTATAGAGACATCATGCTAGTATCGCAACTTCAAGAATATTTATTCTCCCAAAGTAATGTGATCGACAAGTCTTTGCTAATACCGCCAAATGATTTGATTCCAGCTTCAGCATGTTCCTATCCCCGGAACCCTATTCGGATCTAATATTCAGTGACGCAGCCGTCCGCCTAAAGCCTTTAAAACACAGCCAGCGCTCCGCCGAGATAGTTGCTGGCTCAGCGCTGATGCGGGCCGCCCGCATAGTGTCCTGCGACGCGCCCCAAGCGTCGTACTACGTAGCATCAGACCCAGATTTTTTGTCCCACGCTTATAAGAACGGTGTAGTTGGACATTTGGTAGCTATAACACTATTAGTAGCTGCTTTATTGAGATGATTACGTTTGTAAGCTTTTTTTTTTATTCTTGTACAAAAACCTCAACCTTTGGATTATTTTTAGTGAGAGAATAAAATGCTTCATTAATACCGTGCGAATGTAGGTAGATGATAAGGATAACATGAGCCATAGACAGGCTTCACAACTTCCTATCCAATACTAATTATCTGACTTCATCCGATAATTAGGAAAGTATTAGTTAGAATTGGAAGGTGTGGTAATTATCCATGAGGGACTTAATACTAGATCTGATCAACTAGACTTAAGTTTTTGTATTGTAATGTTAAAAGTGAAGATTATTTTTAAACCATCCAAATAATATTTCGTGTGCCTTAAATATACTTTAAGAATATTCTTTCCGTCCATGTGCATCTTATAGATTATATTTAAGTAGCTATTTTAAATAACTTTTGAATAAAATAATTGTATACATAACATTTGTTTTATTTGTATCTTAAAATTACATCACAGTAATCACATATTTAGCTTTTTGTGATTATAACATTCGAAGCCGTCCGGCAGTTTGTCGAAATCTTTAAAAATCTGTCTCAAATCACTTCTCCTACATATTTCTTTTATAGCTGCACGTCGACATTCGCCATTCGTATCGATTCTACTCGCGTGATGTCTCCACTTTCCGAATATACAATTACTCTTTGCCAGCTCATCGTTAATGCATGGTACCAGACCACTACATTTTCTAGTTTCCTTCGCACACAGATATAAAGCCTTCCATGATAAATGTCTAAAATGATTTATGCAGTACATAAACATAAAACCAAGAGGTTTACTCTTCAACAATGTTTCAAGCATAGAATTGGCCAGCTTTACTGTTACCCTCTTTTTATACATTGCTAAATAATTGTTCATATCTTTTTCATCGCATAGCACAGATAATATTGTACAAAACTTATTGGCAGATAAACAAAATGTTGTGAAAACATGCCTCCATATTAGTTCTTCTTTGTTATGTTGTATGTTGAAGATGTGGGTGTTAATTTGTATACCAGACTGTCCTATCCGGTTTTCAAGAAACTTGTATAAATTGGACAAAGCACCTGTAAAAGCAATTTTATAGCACATTTGACCTGTATAAACATTATTAGCTCTGCTAACTTGCATGTTATTAGTATTATAACTATAACCCAAGAATGTTATTTCTTCGCTAGATTTAATTTTTTCATGTGGAAAATTCACCACTGTCTTTTCATAGTTCACATTTCTATAATTTGTTAATGCTTTTAAAAATGATAATGCATCTTCCAATGAATTGGTAATATACAAATAGTCATCAACAACTCTGATGAACAGTTTTATTTGATTGTCTTGTGATTTGAAATGATTGGCAAAATATAACTCATCCAAATGTGTGTAGTATAATTCTGAGAGAGCAGGTGAATATTTGTATCCTTGAACCATTCCTTCCGTCCACTCATACACAGTTGATCCTGCTCTAATGAAAAGCGGCTTACGAAGCTCACAAACCATGTCTTTGTACTGTTGAGCCGCTTTTTTCTTCAAATTTGCACATTTCTCATTCTTTTGGTAATACAGATGCCTCTCTGATAATATTTTCATTAATTTCTCCTTGTTAATTGATCCAAAAGCATTGCTAAGATCAGTCTTAATGAAGTACAGTTGAGGCTTAGTTGTTTTCACCCACTCTGAGTATATGACACTGTACTGGTTCTCAATTTTACTGTGCGGTTTCTGAACTAGTAGTCTTAGAAACCGGAGTCTATCTTTTACTTTGTACTTTTCTGTAGGAGTCAATGTGTCGCTTTTGTAGCGAACTATCGGTCTGCACTCATTATTGGGCTTCAGAATCAAATATAATTTTGGAATATCTTTTCTTAACAACTTTAATTTCAGTCTTTCAATGGGACTATGAATTCTTTTAATTTTCTTACCCAAAGAATAAGGTACACATTTCTTGATAGTCTTAGTGAATATCATATTTGAGATCTTTTTATCGTAAAAACTCTGCCATTGATGTTTCCAGAAATAATAAAGTTTATTTTCATTTGCATCTATTTTGCATGTTGTCACATAAAAGTTCAGGCAAATCATAGGTGCTAGTATATTCTTGCATATCCATACAATAATTTGCTTTAAATAGTTGTTAGATATGCTCGGAATAGACTTCCAAGGGAATACAGACATATCCCATTTTGTAATATACCTCTCAATTATGAAATGTTGGCGCTTCATACTATAAACGGCATTCCTAATTCCACCCTTCATTATTTTATTATTATGCGAGCTTCCATATAAGTTCCTTGGAATAATTTCACACAGTGCCCTCCAGATATTTGTAAAAATAAATTCTTTGTCTACTGTATGTAAACTAGTAATATTGTCTACAGGAAAATAATTCCTGAAATCCTCTCTCGATTTGTATTTCAAATTACTTTTTAATTCTAGTAAAATATTTTTAAATTCTATCGATAATCCACTCACCAGGACTTCATCTTCAAGAATATGTTTGTAGAAAACTCTATCTTCACTTTTCCAAAAGCTTCTTTTGAGAATGTTTCTATATGATCTAACATTTTGCTTGTTAACAAAATATTGTGAGAAACAAATCAGCGTATCCATAAATATTATGTTTACCTACTTTAAAACAAACAAATGATTTTGAAATTTTGCGGCGACATGTCAGGACTTGTACCCAGTGTTGGAATCGGACAGATAAAAAAATATTGTACATTTCGTTCAAAAAGATAGTATTTATAAAAAAAAGATCGTACATCCTGTAAAAACAGAGTTTACACACGTTTTTGTTTTCTATTACAATATTTGAAAGGAATAATAAATAGAGGAACCAAGAAAATATAAAATTTAATCAACACATAAAGGTACAACTTTAAATTACCGCTTATTATTGTATATTTATATCGATTTCTGAAACCTATTCGAAGCACTGCATTCGGTCATTATTTTTTTCATTGGCTCTTCGTAACATTTCTTCAGTGGGATTAAAACGCTACACATTTCGGGAAAGTCCCGAGCATAGACGTACTAGGATCTATGTGTATGGTGCTGCACCATATATGACATTAGATTCCGTAGAATTGGTACGGAGCCTAACGTTGGCTTGTGTAACAAGAGATTTTATAGTAAATTTTTGAAAATTGCTTGTCAGATTGTCAATATAAAAAATATCGTATTTTTGCGTTCGATCATTGAAGTTGGATAGTACATCGTACTCATTGACAAATACGATAATTATCTTACAAAATCCAACGCTGCTTGTACCCTATTGTACGCAATAAATGCGTTCTGTTTCACGTTTTCAATTTATACAACGTTGCAAAATTAACATTTTGTAGAATTATTACTATAAATAAGTATTAATATTCATGATAGTGAATATTCATAATAAATTCCATGCAATAAGTCAAATTTTAAGAACCGAAAAGTTAATTTTACAACTTTTTAAAATGGTACAATTAATTACCGACAAACGGAACATACAATTATAAATATCGTAAAACGCGTACGAAGATATGAATGAGTTGGAGTTTGTACGTGAACAACAGCTGAATCAACACTCAATGCATTGCACGAATTTACAATCATTCATCTATTCCTTAATATTCATGTTGATGCTGATTGATTGCTGACAGACCTTTTTATATTCTTATCAACACGTCAACCTGACATCTCTTATCACTGATGATAAGAGATGCATTCTTTGAAAATTCATCAGTTTCTTGCTGCATAGTGGCTTTTTGATTTCATACTTATTGCTTTGTAATTTGAGTTATTTATTTCATTGAATGCAATAAAATATTACATTACAAATTCAGTGTGTCTGCTTAATTTGACAAGTGACAAATTTCCGAAAAAATGGCTAAATCAGTAATATATGACCTTTTGCAAATATTTAAAAGCAGTGTTACAGCAGTGCTACCTGAGAATCTTATAAGAAAATCTATTACGTACAATCCCACTACACAACAACTTACTGTGGTTGGTGAACATTTCAATTTACAGAATAAAAATGTCTACTTAGTTGGTACTGGAAAAGCTGTGCAAAATATGGCTACAGAGGTTGAAAATATACTGGGTTTCAAAATCAAACAGGGCATTATAAGTATTCCAGTAAGAAGCTTGACACACAGCACAAACAATAACATACTATATTGTGAAGGAGCAAATAACAATTTACCCGATAAAAATGCCGAAACTACAGCTAAAAGTGTTAGAGATCTTGTTACAAAACTTGATGCTAATGACGTCTTATTGGTTTTAATATCGGGAGGTGGATCTGCATTATTACCTTTACCTAAAGAGCCCATCACTTTAGAAGAAAAAACTGCTCTCATAAAAAAATTGGCAAACTCTGGTGCTGATATTAAAGAACTTAATACTGTCAGAAAAAGGCTTTCTGATATCAAAGGAGGCCAAATTGCAATCAAAGCGCAACCAGCTCAAGTGATTTCTCTAATACTTTCAGATATTGTCGGTGATCCATTAGATTTAATAGCTAGTGGTCCAACAACAGAAAATGAGGATAACCCATCTAAAGCTATAGATGTCATAAATAAGTACAACTTATTTGATGACCTACCTGTGTCTATAAGAACAGTTTTGGAAGAGAATGACAATAAATTTAAATTTCCTAAAGATAATGTAAGAAATTATATAATAGGATCCAATAAAAAAAGCATTGCAGCTGCCTTAGAACAAGCAAGAAGTATGAATTATTATGCAGTTGAACTATCTAATGCTGTTACTGGCAATGTAAGGAATGTAGCTCTAAAATATGCTAGTTTAACTAAAGATTTTTGTAAATTTTTGAATGGCAATTTGAATTTAGAAGACCTCAAAATAGAAATAGCATGCCTTGATATACCAGGAATGCATATAGATTTAAGAGATTTAATAGATAAAGATGTGTGCTTAATACTAGGAGGAGAAATAACAGTAGAAGTTAAAGGAACAGGGAAAGGTGGAAGAAATCAACAATTAGCACTTGAATACTCAAATTTTATTGATAAATTTAAAAATGAAATCCATAATCATGATGTTTACTTTTTAAGTGCTGGTACAGATGGTATTGATGGACCTACGGATGCTGCTGGCGGTATAGGATATCTTAATCTAATATCTGACAGCCAGAAAGACAATATCAATGCCCTAAAGTATTTAGAAAATAATGACTCCTACAATTTCTACAATGAATTCAAAGATGGATCGCTCCATATTATTACTGGCCACACAAGCACTAATGTTATGGACATACATTTAATAATTATTAAACAAAATAAATGATTATGTACTTGGTTTTAAGAATAAATTCAGTTTATTCTGTTTTAATTTCTCATCCTTAATTTTTGCTGAAGCCATAACAGCTTTCTGGCATAATCCTGCAAATTTGTCTTTTTTCTTTTTATTATTTTTAATAACTTTTGGCAATTCCTTCACAGTATTGGCCAGTGTGTTATTTTTATTTTGTAATGAGAACACATCAAATGCATTTGAATATACATTGATTTCAGTTTTCTTTATATTTTTAGCATTAGTGGTTTTGGGTTGTGCTTTCTTTTGGAGATTTTCTTTTACACTTTTGATATCATTCATATTATCATATTTAACCCTGTTTACAGTTATCACTTTGTCCTTCTTTGGTTTGAAAGCAGCAGTAATTCTACTGTTTTTACAAAATGTACATATTTGTACCTGAAATAGAAAAACAGACTGAAATTTACAAACTACTAATGGTTTGGATTCAGAGACTACTGAGATTGGAGAGGTTTATTGCAACTATTCTTTTAAACTACAGTTCATTCTTAGGTATTTCATTTTCATAGGACCTTTATGTACTTACACATATTAGGTATGCAATTAAACCCTAATTAATTTGTAGATACTCACGATTTCATTCTTATTAGCTCTTTTGGATTGTTTTTTCCTTCTTTGCTTTTTAGTCAGTTTAATAGGTCTAACCTGGAAATATAAATCATAATTAAACAAAATTCGATAAGAGTATAAATAATGTTTATGTTGTTAGGAAAGCATGTCTCTTACTTTAACTTCAGTGGTACTCTTCCATTCCAAACAGCACTTTTGACACCTAGCCTTTAAAGAAAAATATTTATTTGGAAGCTTATGTCCTCCTGTTATCTCCCTACACCGCATCCTAAACAAATAATGAAAACATTGTATTAATAACAGTAAATTATGAGACACTATACTTATCAACTTATTGTACTTACAAATAGTAACTTGTGAGTAAAGTTTTGGTGGGATTATCTTCGGTTTTTGATTGCGATAATACACCAGCAATATTGTATAATAATCCAACCTGTGCCTCAGTCATTTTTAAAATTCCCAAATTCACAACTATGTAATAAAACAAATAACAAACACAGAAGTTCTTCTTTTTTATGCATACAACGTAGTGATTATATACTCTTTGATACATACCAAGCCTCTTTGTCAAAATACGGTGTTGCCTGGTCTCAAAATACGGTAGATGGTGGAAAATTACGGCAGACCAGTGTTTGCAGCAAAAATACCCATGCAGTGGGGATGCGTAACGTAAAAAAAAAAAGGTCATTCTGCTGGTTTTGTTTGGAAGAAGCGGCAGAATAACCTTTTTTTTTTTACGTTGCGCATCCCTGCTCTTCCATTCCAAACTGAAGCAGCAGAATGACCTTTTTTTTTTTTTACGTTACGCATCCCAATGCAATGTTGCCGTAATATTTTGCTAAATCAAGTGTTGTCATTATAGAAATATGGACACGGACGAAATTACGGTAGATTTGGCATGTCTACGGTAGGTGGTAGACCTAGAAAAATTACGGTAGATCTACCGTAATTACGGCATGGTTGGAGACACTGAATAAGAGTTATGTTTTTATGCAACGAAAGAAAGAATGTCGTCCTTTTTTCTCACAGGAGACACAGGACAAATATACTATTCTTTCTACTTCTTCCTTTACGAAATGAATTGCGTTGAAGTAAAATGGAAAATGTTCATTCTTCAAAATTAGCCTCTTAGTGCAAAAACATGTATAATCTGTGGTCCAAAATAACTTTTTTTTATAGTTTGGCAATGGGCTTCAAAGTCAGTGTGACCGTTTTTAGTATATTCAGTACCAAATTGGTATAATTTGGGCTCCGTAAAACGAATTTAGTATTTTTTTGGTATCCTTTCATATTTTGGTATTTTTTGGTACATTTTTAAACTTTCAACATTTTTAAACACATTATTGATATATTTTTGGGTTGGGCGGGCAACACTCATTACATTCGTTCGTATTTCGTTCACATAATTTTGTCTTTGTCTGATGTTTACCGCAACTGTAGCATTTTGTCTCTTTCGAACGGTTAATGCTAACAAAACCGCGAATCGTGCTTTAGCTACATATCTACGTTACATGCTCTACGTCGCGGGGAATTACTGAAACTTAAAAAAAATATTCCTAGCAATAAGTATAAAAGGGACCACGGATTTTTTTGTTCTTTGTTTATGTCTCTCTGTGTTATCGTGCGTGTGTACTGAAGATAATGAAGCGCAAATACGATTAGAAATATAGATCTTAGTGGGAACAAAATCCTGAATTTTCGTCATGGTTGACAAAAGATAAAAACAGTGAGAACACCTTGTGTAAAACTTGTGGAGCACCATTTTTGAGCAGAATCGCAACAATTAAAAGGCATGCAGATTCTGAAAAACATCGGCAGAAACTTACTAGTAAAAGTAGCGGTTTTTACAAACCTTGGAGTATTCTATCGCTTTAGGTATTTTTTTAAGCAAACTTAATATATCGAGACATACAATGCAGAATGCCAATATCGCGAAAAAGTAAATTACATCGTAAAGATGTCCAAATTTTTCGTAAAAAATAAAAACCATTGATATTTTGAATTTTGCGCCCTGACC
This sequence comes from Pheosia tremula, assembly GCA_905333125.1. Lineage (NCBI taxonomy): Eukaryota > Metazoa > Arthropoda > Insecta > Lepidoptera > Notodontidae > Pheosia > Pheosia tremula. The sequence goes on from HG995419.1 coordinate 3,672,392, forward strand.
TGAGCCACCACCTTAATAAGCAAGGTCTATGTGAAAGGATCCGTCGAATACTGACTATTTGTAATAATACTTATTGTAAATATTTATTATTATTTTAATATTTCTGTATAATGAAGGTATGTAATGGGTAAAATTAAAAAAAGTAACTGATAATAAGTGTTTTAATTGAATTTTTCCTCTTCTACTTTTTTTTAGTATATTTTTAGTATAATTCAGCATGTGTTTTGGTATAATTTAGTACTGGCACCTTGTAGTTTTAGTAGATCGCCATTTTTTAAAACGGTCACACTGTTCAAAGTAGTTCTATGTAGAATCGACAGATATTCAAAGCGGTTCACGCATGTTTCTAAACGGATCAAATACAGAAAACTCCCGCCAAAACGAAGAAATAATGTCAAAAAGTAGTGTGAAGTGAGTGAATTTATGTATAACATATCTTTAAATCAATTTGATTAATGATTTCTATAAAAAAATAAGCAATCGTACTATTCGTATATCCCTCTAAATTCTATAATGCTTGCACTAAATAAAACACATATACGACCGACATACGTTAATAGTGAATCTATAGAAGTTATGTGAAAATAACGATTTCTTTGTTGTGTTTCAAGGAGTGTTGTATATGAAACGCCTATTTCAGTGTAAACTTGTTCATTCTTTAGATTGTTTGTAAAAAGTGTTCTATTTAAGTTTGTCCGAGTATATTATTTAAAAAATGGATGTAGCAGACAGTTATGCTACACAGAGCCAAGTCAAAGACGAGGTTGGAGTACGTTGCCAGAAGCTTTTTCAAGACTTTTTAGATGAGTAAGTATTTATGTGTCGCCAATTACTTGAATGGAGTAAACGGAGTAATTCAACTTTTTTACTATAATATTTAATAGGTTAGTTTATAATAAAATTTGTATTTACTCATAGGTTCAAAGAAGACAATGAACTTAAATACGAGAAACACGCTAAAGAGCTTCTAAAACCTGAGTTAAGTACACTAGAAGTCAGTTTCGATGATGTAGAGAAGTACAATCAGAACTTGGCCACCACAATTATTGAGGAATATTACCGAATATACCCATTTCTCAACCAAGCCATCTTGAATTACGTGCTAAGTCTTGCGGATAGTGGTATGAAGAAGGATCTGCAGGATAAAGAGTTTTACATATCATTTGTTGATGTGCCAACAAGGCATAAAGTAAGGGAGTTGACAACGGCCAAGATCGGCACATTGATTAGGATCTCAGGTCAAATAGTCAGGACACACCCGGTACACCCCGAGCTGGTTTTGGGTATGTTTGTCTGCTTAGATTGTCAGACAGTTGTTAAAAATGTGGAGCAGCAGTTTAAGGTAACTAAACAAATAATTTATTTCATCTATTATAGAATATTGCTTAGGACGTGGAAATATGATAAATAAGACTTACGCTTGAAATTGTGACTAAATAAAGTACTTTACTGGCTTAGAACCTCCACTGATTGCGGGAGAATATCAATATTGTTAAATGTGCCATCTTTTGCTGCGAATAAACAAAGCCAAATAAAAATGGTACACAAGTGGTCAGATGTGCGGACCAAATTGTAGGAGTAGTCTTAGGTGTGGACCAGCAATACTCAACTGAGTTGACTGTTTGGCACCGTAACAACATACATTACAAATTTAATTTAGTTAGACAAAGTAGATCTTTAAGTTCGATAATTATCTGTTTATCAGGGTTTGAGTCGCTAAATTTTGTTATAAATTTTGGACCATTTACAGTCTGTTGGTGTTGTTATAATTTTTTGACTTCAAATAAATTTCATAAATACAAAATATCCTGATTAGTGTGTGTATGTTGCAGGCATCAGATACTTTATGTAATAGATGATTCCAAATTATTTATAACTTTATTTATACTACAGTGAATTTGATTATCTTTGTATCTACGTATCCATAATATCACATGCTACTAGAGCAATTGGTGCAATCTGGTAAAATTATTGAAATAAATCATATCTATGCGGAATAGAAGCCGACTCAAACAAAACTTACACAATGACCACTGTTTTGACATTAACATAAATAAACACTGCAATTCCTCAGTACACAATCCCTACAATATGTCGGAACCCAGTGTGTGCAAACAGACGTCGGTTTATGTTGGATGCAGACAAGTCGGTGTTTGTAGACTTCCAGAAGATCCGCATACAAGAGACGCAGGCTGAGCTGCCGCGAGGATGCATCCCTCGATCGCTTGAAGTTATATTACGGGCAGAAGCAGTAGAATCTGTGCAGGTGAGTCTTGATTTTTTTGTATAAAAAGGATATATGTATCAGCCATATCTGAGAGAACCCCTCGAAAGATGTGTGAAGTCTGCCAACCCTCACTGGGCCAGCGTGGTGGACTATGGCCTTATCCCCCTCGAATTGAGGCGAGGCCCGTGCCCAACAGTGGGACATTAAAAAGGGTTGGTATAATTATTATATTATAAAGTTATGGATATTGAACCATAGCAAAAAAAAAATCTTATATAATATAAATTAATCCTCACAAATACAGCAACTTTGTTCCATAGATACTTTATCCAACTCCTATAGTTATAGAAGTAAGTTTTGATATCTGTAAAAATTAGGCAGGAGATCGCTACGACTTCACTGGCACGCTGATAGTGGTGCCCGATGTGGGATCTTTATCCCTGCCCGGTGCAAAGGCCGAGCTCACGACTAGGACGCGCAAGGCGAACGACGGACAGATGGATGGTATCAAGGGGCTGAAGGCTTTGGGCGTCAGAGAACTGCATTATAAGTGAGTTATAAAACCACTAGTAACTAATTTATATCATAAGCATCGAATCATACCCGACTCTACTATCGCATTCAACGCACAATCGCAATACCAGATTATACAGGCAACTTTCTATGAGCCCAGCGCCGCCTAGGAGCCCTACGTGGCCCGTTTCAGTAGTTTTCATTCTCGTTTAAGAAAAGTTCAAAAAAAATTTCAAATGTATGTTTGAATGTATTTTTCGAGATTTATCAGTGCTCAATTAGAATTATTTCAAATCTAGGAAGATTCTGCTTGTAAATCAGAAACCCATAGGTTTAATGGTTACCTAGAGACCTACCTACCTAAGGGCAGAGCCTAGGGCATTCCAATTTTTTTTAATGCCATTGTTTTCAGAAAGCTGATAGCTTACAAACCCATTGTTTTCAGAACGGCGTTTTTAGCGTGCAGCGTACAAGCTATATCGCGGAGATTTGGCACAGCAGACCTTGCCACCGACGATCTCACCACCGAGGACATGAGGAAACAGATGACCGACAGGGAATGGGATAAGGTATGACCGGCAGGCCTATATTAGGTATCCTTCTGTTGCCCTTTAATGTCCCATGCCAGGGCCCCAAGTCTGCTAACACAATTGACTCATAAACGAACAGCAACCGCATAGTTTCTGTCACTTTTGACGGATATTGTATGGGATATCTGTCAAAAGTGACAGTTACTATGCGGTTGCTGCTCGATTATGAATCGATTGTGTAAGCAGACTTGGGGTGCTGGACGCAATACTTCGCTTTATTTGAGGAGAATTGGCCATATTTCACTGCACCATGGTTCGTGGTCTTATCATGTCTGCCGAGAAATGTTCTCCCATACGTGCAGGGATGATTTGAAGTTTCTCCTGCCGATTTGAGGCTCGTGAAGGGAAAATTTCAGAAATTATATTTTCGCTGGTCTGGGTGACTGAGGTTGCCCTCAGTATATTATCAGACCTCATAATCAACCTGTGGCCCTCGGTACAGAGAGAAGAGGTACTAGCAACTGCAGCAATATTTGTGCATTCTTGTGCCTGTGCCGAATGAGAAAATTTCATTTCATATTACAAGCATTTCTTTATCTGTGATAGTATATTAATTATCGTTATTATCCGGCAGGTATACGAAATGTCCCGGGACCGTAATCTATACAACAACTTGATTACAAGCCTGTTCCCGAGCATTCATGGCAACAACGAGGTGAAGCGCGGTATATTGCTTATGCTGTTCGGCGGAGTAGCTAAAACTACTATTGAAGGTAGGATTGCTGGAAACCTTTTTAATTATGATAATTTTATACATTGTAAATCAACATTTGAGACTATTATTAATAATTAATTGGTGCACGTGAAAAGAGCCCCAAGACTGCTAAAACAATCGATTCATTATTGAACAGCAACCGCATAGTAACTATCCCTTTCGACAGATATCCCATACAATATCTGTCAAAAGTGACAGTTACTATGCGGTTGCTGTTCGATTATGAATCTATTGTGTTAACAGACTTGGGGCCACGGTTTACTTACATCGTATAAAGTACGCTGTATAATCCCCCCCCCCCTCAGGTACCACCCTCCGCGGCGACGTGAACGTGTGCATAGTGGGCGACCCCAGCACGGCCAAGTCGCAGCTGCTGCAGCAGGTCACCGACATGACGCCGCGCGCCGTCTACACCAGCGGCAAGGCGTCCTCCGCCGCCGGCCTCACCGCCGCCGTCGTTAAGGTACACAAACTACTGAACCCACCTTCTGCGGTTCCTAACTACTATACTCACTCTCTGCAGTGACTGAATACTGCACTCATTTTCCATTGCAATGGACTACCGAACCCACCTTTCTCGATGACTAACTAACTACTGAACCTACTCTCCAGATAAAAGTCTGCAATACATACAAACTAGTTGAAAATAATTTGTTCAAAAACTTAAGAGACCAAGGTGGTGATGGTTCCAATATTTGGTTAATAAGGGTGACCCCTAATAAACCAAGGTGACCCAAGGGAAGTCGCTTAAACTCTGACCCTTTACAGATAAAGCCAGTTCTGTCCGACAACAGTCATTGTAAGTTGTAGTGATCCCATATTGATTTCGTATATTTACGGGAATACTACACATTCAATTAAAATGATTTTTCGGATTTTAACACGCAACCATGGTCCTCCCTTGACTATGGTTGCTGTAAAACAGCCGAAACTTCAGGAACGTAAAAACATAAAACAAACGCAATAAAATCCGAATAATTCGTTTTATTTCAAGTTGTGATCCCAATAAACCAACCGAAGTCGTTCCAATAGGATGAAGAGTCATTCGACTTCGTGATAGAAGCCGGTGCGCTGATGTTGGCTGACAACGGCGTGTGCTGTATCGACGAGTTCGACAAGATGGACCCCACGGACCAGGTTGCCATCCACGAGGCCATGGAGCAGCAGACCATATCGCTGGCGAAGGTGGGTGATATGCAGGGCTACAATTTCACTTACCCATAGAACTGACTGGCTTGATAACGTAACATTCCCTTATGAATGGGTTTCCCAATTGTTTCCAGGGTTTTAAATAGAAAAAAAAAAGAATTTTTTCTTTTGTTTCTGTTGGCAATCGGCTACAAAATGGTGCCATTTTTGCCAGTATCAAGTAAAATATTTCTTGAAATAAAACGAATATTACGGATTTTATCGTGTTTATCGAATGTTTATCCTTTTGTGACTGCTTTACAGTCACCGGTTGCTGTAAAGCAGTCGTAATGTCGGGAACGTAAAAACAAAATATACGCAATAAAATCTGTGAAATTCCTTTTAGTTCAATGCGTAGTATTCGCGTAAATATAGGAAATCATCGTTATTTAAATAATATAAGTACCCCTGATGATAATTATGTTAATGGTGTTGCAGAACCCAGGAAATCCTTGGGAAACCCCTTCTTCATACGGAAATGTTACGTTATTAAATCAGTCGTTCGATAAGTAAGTAAAACTTTAGGGAATCCCAATGAAAGGTTTACCCCTTGAACAACGGCAGCTCATTGAACACCTTGTCAGGGCCCTGCTTGCTTGTGATATAATACGAATAGTAATTCCAGCTCTTTTTTAATGTCCCACTGTTAGGCACGGGCCCTCCCCTCAATGCGATTAGGCCATAGTCCACCACGCTGGCCCAGTGCGGGTTGGCGGACTTCACACATCTTTCGAGAAGTATTTTCGGACATACAGGTTTCCTCACCTTATTTTTCCTTCACCGTTGGTGATGTGATATTATGAAATGTTAATTGTTTCCCACAGGCCGGGGTCCGGGCCACCCTGAACGCTCGCACATCCATCCTGGCGGCCGCCAACCCGATCGGCGGCCGCTACGACCGCGCCAAGTCGCTGCAGCAGAACGTGGCTCTAAGTGCACCCATCATGTCCCGCTTCGACCTGTTCTTCATCCTCATAGACGAGAGCAGCGAGATGGTGGACTACGCGATCGCCAGGAAGATTGTGGACTTGCATTGCAACAAAGCGGAGGCGTACGATTGTGTTTACACCAGAGAGGATCTGCTGCGGTATATCGCCTTCGCTCGCTCGTTTAAGCCTATCATTACAGAGGTAAGTAATATGAATGTTTATTTAATTATATTGTGATTGTTTATACCCAACTGCCCCAGAATGAGGATAATGTTTGATACATATTTTTTAATAAAATAATCCGTTATTATATACAATAATAACAAAGAAAATCACTTAAATATTTACAATCTAATATAAATATACATATAAATAAAATTGGAGTGTCTGTTTGTAATATTAAAATAACAGCTTTTTACTAAGTGCATTTGGATGTATACACGTTACCTATACCGAAACAACATTTTTTACAATTTTTGTCTGTCTGTCTGTCTGTCTGTTTGTTCCGGGTAATCTCTGAAATGGCTGGACCGATTTTGACGGGACTTTCACTGGCAGATAACTGATGTAACAAGGAGTAACTTAGGCTACTTTTATTTTAGAAAAAAAAATTGGATCTCACGAAAAAAAATTAAAACCAATGTTACATCGCAGCGCCTGATTAAGTTTGATAGCAACAAGCTGCAATACGTCCCGCGGGCTCAGAATGGGCGAGCAGGCTGTTGTCAACGGTTGCCTTTGTTAAATACCACGCGGACGAAGTCGCGGGCAACAGCTAGTCTAATATAAATTAAAAAGAGTATAGAAAAGCTACAAAAAGTGTAAAAAATTTGACCCATTCGGTAGCGTGCCCGAGATGCTGGCCGCATTTCCTCGCTGAATAGCCATTTTTAAATGGTTATTTTCTTAAACTGAAACGCATTTTACTTTATACTCGTTATTCCCAAATGTTCAGAGATCTCGCTTCTCACACGGATATTTTTTTTTTTTCGTTAACTAACTGACCTGAATGAGATTGGGACATGGCTAGTGGGCTATAATTGTTAATGTGTGGTACAGGAGGCGGGCAGGCTGCTGGTGGAGTACTACACGACACTGCGGCAGCGCGACGGCTGCGCGGGCGGCGGCTGGCGCATCACGGTGCGGCAGCTGGAGTCCATGGTGCGCCTCGCCGAGGCCATGGCCAAGATGCACTGCAGCGGCGAGGTCACCGCGCACCACGTGCACGAGGCCTACAGGTACCTCTTACGCGTACCGCCCGAGCCCGGGCCAGCTCGCCTGGTTATGTGGGGCTCCTGGACTAGTCCAGACTACCCACTAAACCCCAGCGTGCTGCCCTCACCGCTTAATGTTAACGCGCCACAGGATCGATTAGAAAGCCCACAACTATGACGCCTCAGCGGCGGGTCTGCAAACCGCAGGCCGCATACTCAGGCTTACCAGGTACCGGCTCACCCTGCCGCATCTTCTCACCTCACACGGGTATTTTCAACCAATAAACCACAGTGTAACAGGGTCCCAAGTCTGCGAACACAATCGATTCAGAATCGAACAGCAACCGCATAGTAACTGTCACTTTTGACAGATATCCCATATAATATCTGTCAAATGTGACAGTTACTTTACGGTTGCTGTTCAATTATAAATCGATTGTGTTAGCAGACTTGGGGCTCAGGACTGACGCAATTGTGCACGATCTTATAGTATCTATATTTGTACCTATGCTTGACAAATTTGAAAATTCAAATGATATTATACTAATAAAGAGTCAAGCTTTGGAAATATAAATAAATAGGGATACGTTTTTTGGTATGAATTTAGATAACACTAAAAACCAGTTGTAACAGCCTATACGAGATTATTCCTTTGAGGGTTCGTTTATTTTATTCATGTTTATTGTTATCTCAGGTTACTCAACAAGTCTATAATACGGGTGGAGCAGCCGGACATACATTTGGACGAAGACGAACCGCAATTTGAGCCCAACATGGATGTGGATCAAGAAATGCCTAATGCCAGCACAGGTAACAGAATAAAGTTATAAAAATTATTCCAGTAAAAGTAATCTGTAATAGGATTGTAATTTTTCTATAAATACAGGGGTAAGTAGACAAGATATTTATTTTATTTTATAGGTGTTACTAGTCTAGCTCCCAAATTCAAAGCCTTTGTCAATTTTCAAAGCACTTTTATACTGTCTCATCGTCACTCACCATCAGGTGAGATCGAGATCAAATACTTGCCTATAATGTAATAAAAAAATATATATATATAGTGGAGACCAAAAATATGAGCGTCATTTAGGCGATATACATTACTTATATTCACAGATACACCTGCAAATGGCGACACAGCGTCCAAGAAGAAGCTGACGCTATCCTTCGAGGAGTACAAAGCGCTCAGCGACATGCTGGTCGTGTTCATGAGGAAAGAGGAGGCCGAAGCGGAAACCAGAGGTAAAGAAAGAATCTACTAGACTGACCACGCTGCCTCGCGATGCATTTTATGTATGATTTACATCACTTTTAATCCTCGCACGGAATGTACCCGAGACTGCGCGATCAGTTTGGTTCCGGCTATCACTATACTAACACTCAAATTTATATAAGTTATCGTCAATTTTTAAAATGGTACCACATAGCAGTTTTTTTTCAACTAATTGGTGTGTTATACGTATATCGAGAGTTACTCAACAACCTAGAGTGTCAACATCAGACAAATCAGGGTAGGACTGGAAGTCGGCATTAATACAATTAGAAAAGAGGAAGTCTTGGAGGAAGTTAGGCAATTGGGATAAGGTTGCAGGATTATTTCTTCAAGAGGACTTTTTTTTTTCATATATTTCTCTATCGACAATACCAGTGTTGCTACAATATGTGTTTCGTCTGACGCTGACGACAAATTATAAATGAATTATTTCCACGTCAGGTGAGGAAAGTTCAGGCATGCACAAGAGCGCCGTGGTGAGCTGGTACCTGGAGCAGCTGGTGTCGCAGGGACAGATTGAAAATGAAGACGAACTCCTCGAGAAGAAGACGCTCGTCGAGAAGGTCATCGATAGGCTTATGTACCATGTAAGTAACTATTACATGATTTGAAACAATAGAGTTGTTGCACTTACTATTTATTTAAAAGTTTTTTGAAGTTAAACTTCCACATAGACGAGAGTTTTACGGGCAGATTGTTAATGTACTTGTCCAATTTGAAAACCTGCCCGTAAAACTTCCAGCTAATATTTTGTTGCGATTCGATTTTCCACTTGTCTGTTGCGATTCGTTTTTCCAGTTGTCCATTGAAGTTTAACTTCTACTGTGTCCCAGCACACATTTCGATTTTTTTAGACTACTGATTTTCGTTTTTTGCTTATGTATTTGCCAGCCTTACGTTTAAACAACTGTTTATTACAACTGACTGTATCTGTAAAATTAGTCGTTTAAATATAATCCAGACTGGAATTCAAAATACATTGGATTTTTTATTGTAGCATTATATCAAGCAGACTAACAGTAATATCTCATGTTTTAGATGTGTAACATTTATCTTTTATATAACAATATTGCATTACATTTTAGTTAATGTGAATATTTATTATTTGCAGGACCAAGTAATAATCCCGCTGTCTACCACCGGCCTCAAATCAACGCAGAAGTCTTCGGAGCAAGAGGTCGAAGACGACCCTTTGCTGGTGGTGCACCCCAACTACGTCGTCGATACATAGCTGTGTTTAAGCTCAACTTTTTGTAATAAATGTTTTTAAAATCGATCGCAACATGACTTTTCGTTAGCGTTAGGAAATGCAATTTGTTTCATATTCAACCATAATTATTAATTGCTAAACGGTGAAAAAATAATTGTGAGGAAACCTGCATGTTCGACCTCGAAAGACGTGTAGTCCGTCAACTCACATTGTGCCAGCGTGGTGGACGATGCCCCTATCCCCCCCGCATTGAGGGGAGGCCCACGCCCAACAGTGGGGCAGTATTTATACGAGGGTAGTCTTAAGAAGGATAAAAAACTGTATGTAGTGCAACTGTTACACTTAGTTGTGTTATGGCAGGCATTTTACAATAAATATATCAAAATTATAGCACCAGAAAATAGTGAGATAGATCTACGATACTACTGCGATTCAGTTTCAAATATTATGCCATAGATGTCGCTAGTAACATTACCACTTTTTATAACTCATTCTACCACTTTTACTTCTCATTTCTGATTCTATCGCGCAGCGAAACCCCCGAGCATAGCTCTCTCCATTGCGCGTTGAGAGACCTTAAGCTTTCTTTTGAGGCCGATAGTAGTAGATTAAAACAAAGCATATAACAAAAACACAAATTTATTACAGATTCTAATATTCAACAACGTTCAAACACTTTATACAGGTCATTTAAACTCGCAATCTGCAATATAGCACCGTTGTGTACGAAATCAGTTGGCGGTATAAAGTTTTTTCTAATAGCTGGGAATATAACATGCTCCTGCGTCCAGTGTTCTGCTTTCCGACTCTCCTGCGTCTGGTCTGGGTTCGGCTGCGAGTAAAATATAGCGGTCTGTCGGCTGAACGTGTCGAAGCAATCTTTTTCGGATTCCCAATTTACTTCTGTGACTAAACGGACTAGGTATGTGGGTAAGGCACCCATAAATGGTGTGTGACCATCTGAAAAATTAATAGGCTAGTTTTAATTACATATACATCTACACTTGTATTATAAAAAGGTAGTTTGTGAGTTTGGATGTAGGAGGCAATCTCTGAATATACTATTCTAAAAGTACTTTCATTAATAGGAAGCTACAGTATCCCCGAGTGATATATGCAATTTTCATTGAGGTACCGCGGGCAAAGGTTAGTTAGTTATAATTTAGTAACAGTGAAACCACTTTCAATATAACTAATGCCGGTCAGAAAATAACTAAAGCATACCTTGCTAGTGCAGTATGAATATATATTCATTTCTGTGGGCCGCTGTCTTAACGAAACATACCAAAAGCGCAGACACAAGATAGATTGGGAGTTGAACAATTTTGTACTCTTGTCTAAAACTACATAAAATACTAGACTTACCTAATAATAATGGTAACGCCAATAATTCACCGTTGCTATTAACCTCTAGAGAAAAATATTCATAGAGCATTGCCTTTTTGTTGACCAGCAGTTCGGTCATCTGTTGCGCCATCTCACGCATATCTCCTAAAACAAAACGAGAGCAAACATCTTCAAAGATTTGGAATGACTACACCACCATAATTATTATAAGTATCGCGAGTATTGACGCCCCCTTCCTTTGGAACGTGATCGCGATTGAAGGTGTGAACGGTGCCAATGAGGCTTCGATCCACCAATATCCACTGCTGGACATACAACTCCTCCAATGACTGTCACTGGCTTTAACGGCTCCCTGGGATGATTCTGATACCTTGCTGGTGGCGGTTCCTCACTATGCATTCTAGCTTGGGGTTTATTCTTACCTAAATCAGAGTTCCACTCAGATTCTTGTGAGTTGAGACCTAAAACGAATAGTTCTTCTAAAGGCAGTGGATTGGAGAGCTTTATAAGTCCAAAATTCTGGAAATCGTAGAGCATCGTTTCGTAAAATAATTCCTCCCTGAAAATTAATATTCCGTTTAAACCGCATTTTAGTTGTTCTATTATTCGCAACCCATGACTTGATGATGCACTCGTTGCAATCATTGAAGATAATAAGTAAAGAAAGACGTTTTTTCTGTCTCATTTAACAAAATAGGGGAAATTCATATTGGGTAACGACAGAAAAGGAGCATGAACCAACTCTTTCCATTAGTCGCTTTTACAACAATTTATTGGTCTGGATACGGCCAAAAGCTCTGAATTTGTTTGATAATGAACGTAATATATACACATATATAAGTAATGTATTAGAATTCTTAGCCACACAAAAAATATTTCGATTTGAAATAACCAGTACTGCAGAACGGCAATTTCATAGGTAAAGACCTATTATATACAACCACATTGAGAACCTCCTACCTTTTGAAGTCGGTTAATAATTAAAAATTATTTGGCATTTAATTAAGTATACCTAATTCTAGATTACTAAAAATGAGTAGTATTATATACTAAATTCAAGATTGGTGACATCCCTATTGCTATACACATTCCAAAAAAAAATTTGTGGTACTTACGTGAATCTCGTAGTATCGCACAAATACAACTTAGTGGAATGTTGTATCAGGGACTTGTGACAATCGATGCACGCGATAAATATCAAATTCGCGAGTATCTCCCTCAGGTTTATATTACACTTATTCTCCACGTCCAATCTTAGTTGTTTCACGCTGGTTAACTTCGTTTCAATCCTCTCGTGTCTAAAAGTCCTAGTTTTGAAGGAGTCCTTCGGATCTATGTATGTAACGTTCGCTTGATCCATTCCCGTATGATTTTTCCACTGTTCAGGCATCTTATTTATAATATTAGGTTCACATACAAGAGAATTATCAAGAATATCATCGTTTGGCACTTCATCAACAACCATTTCAGGTAATTTAGAGCATGTTTCTTCAACATATTTGTGTTGATTATCATTTTCATTGCATATTTCTTCTGTGTTAAAGTTTGTTTGTATATCAGTTTCAATTTGTTTGGGTATTGCGTGAAAGAATTTGTCAATCTTCTGTGTATCCGAATCCACTCGGACCATGTTGCTGGGGTTGACTTTATTTGCATCCGTGATTTTTTTCAATACATCTTCCACCATAACGGCGCCCGGTAAGCGAGCCTAAAAGGTTACGTAGAAAAAAAATATGTATAAGTATGCTTTTTGGACATCTGTAAATAGTATTTTTTTATAGAATTCTTATCGTTTGTTTATTCTAGCATCACGCAACTGCAAGACCAATTTCAACGTGGTTTTCACTACTGAATAGCCTATCAAAAGATATTATTATTAGAACATTGGGGATCAAGGAGCTAAGTTAAGTCGATTGCTGCGCAGGCGTTGATTCGGACAAACGGATATGTGTATATGTCCTAACTACAGAACCAAATGGCCATGTGCCGAGCTGTACCTGAGTGTACATAACTCTGGTAGAGTTGCAGCTCAGCAGCTTGCTCTCGATGCACGATTTTATCTTCTCAATGATCTGCTCTTCGTACAGAAACTGCACTTCGTGTTTCGTGGGATGTACGTTCACATCGACATTTCTGGGGTCTAAAATTAAAAAAACCTCGTCCTTTCTTAAGTCGGTTAAAAATGGGGAATTATCGACATGAATTCTATTCCACTACCGCATTAAAGATTATCGCTTATGCCCTTTTTCTCTTTTCAACTGTCAATATAAAAATATACAAAACTGTCTTCAATGAAACATAGCCCATAGCACTGTGGGATAAGCTATTAGTGAAAAATCTAAATCGGATCAGTAGATCCGGAGATTACTCCCTACATTCAAACTTACAAACGTTATCTCCTTACAATATTAGCACCAATAGATAAATACTTACCCAGTTCTATACTGAGGTAAACAAAAGCATGGGAGTTCTTTGGTAGATATAATGAGTATACTGAGTCTATAGCTTTTCTTATTGCTGAAACAATATGAAACATACATTTAAGTGTGAGCATCTATTTTTTTTTTTATAGGCACTTGACGTTGGCTAAATAAAAAAATACAAATTATACAGAATTATTCAGAAAAGTTATACAAAACCTTGAACTTGCGCTTCTTTAGCGCAAACGGAATAATTATGTAAAGTCAGAATTTGGATATACCTACATCAAAAAAATATTTTTGCTCTCATAAAAAGATTGTACAATTGTAATTTTTTGTGAGAAATTTCTTAAACATTAAAAGCCTTGTCAACAACCCTATTATATAAGGAGTTTATTCTTAGTCCATGTGCATACACAGGGAGTCCAAGAGTCTATGGTTACATAAATATATTCTTGTAGCAAAAGTACATACTGGCGAATAATCTCATGCACAAACTGCTTCGATGCCTGCTATCTGTTCTGTGTTCAGTTCAAATTTAATACGTACACAGTGAGTCCACGAGTCTATGGTTGATGAAGAGCAGCAAGGTGCCCTTCTTGTGCGAGTAGTTAACGTTGGTGATGTACCCGTGCACCGACAGCTTGAGCGTTGGATCCCGCACCTCAATCTCCATCAGTTCACGAGCTATCAGGTTACTGTGGATCTGAAAGAGCAAAATCATTAGGTACAGACTGTTCACGATAAGAAGTCCCCTGCCTTGGGTACTTGGAAAACTATGGCAGGGGACAACTTACGGTGAATGGTCTGTCGCTGTAACGAGTCTACCACAGGATATAATAATCGTAAGGAAAATTATTATGACCTAATGGCCTAGAGTGTCCACAGTTTTCATAGAATAATGTTAATATGTGACATTAAAATTAAAATTTGAACAACAATGAAATAAAGTTAAATTTTCAATTAGCGGTAGCGTTAGTTTGGTTTTTAAAAAAAAATACTTACTATCCTAACGTTCTCAACTACAGAAGACTTCATAGGTGTTTTCAAATCTGTGTTCTCTCCAAACTTTTTCAGTGTGAATCCCACATGGCTGTTATGTATTGCGTAACCACCAACCACGTCCATAATGTGGGCATACTCTTCAGAAGGGCTCCTTAGGGCTTTCTTGCGGGCTACCACATTGTAGAATAAGTCCTCGACTGTTATCTGGGTACCATTGTTGCCTGCGCAAGCCTTTATTGGCCCTTTGAGTTTTCCGTTTTCATAGGATGCCCTAACAATTTTTATTTTTAATATATTCGATATCCAGCCAAGTCTGTTTTAACACACTTGACTGTGCTACATTACATATATTTTATTTTTCAAACTGTTAAAACACAATTAAATAAATATTCTACATATTTGTTCTTAAAAAAATATGCCATCAGATGCAACTGTTTCAAATTTGAGTCACAACAGTCTAATCTGTAGATATGAAAATGTGTTTAGGTGGCAAGTGTAAGCTGGCCTCTATGGGGATAATAAACAGCAATAAAGCATTCTATAATTGTATAAGATTCCCTATATACCATCACAATAAAGGATTATCAACAGGATATGAAACAACATACTTATATGCGCATTTATCAGCAGCAGTCTTGGTGAGCACAGTGAGGTGGGCAATATGGCTGATGCTGGCCAGGGCTTCACCGCGGAAACCATATGTCTCAATCTCCCGCAGATCCTCGTATTTACGCAGTTTCGACGTTGTGAACCTTTCACATACAATTTCCAAGTCCTCGTTTCTGATGCCAGTGCCATTGTCTTGAATCTGACACAAAAAAAATGGCACTATGGTAGTATTTTTTTTGCCAATCATTTAATTGCAAAGTCAGAGTGGCATTTTGAATTACACATAAACAATTACCTACCCACAATACTGTATACTTTACATTAAGCATTCCTAGCTCCAGTCTGCGTTCTTTGTATTGTATGAGATTCATGGTACCCATGCAACCGGACAGTAGAACACTTGCATGTGTTATGTGCTTCTGGTATTATGAGTAAGTGAAAGATGACCTTTATATGGACCACAGTGTGACATCATAAGTGCCATAGGAATCCGGTGAACTATGTCATGTGGAAACCCATGACAGGGGAATTTGCCTAGACAAGGACATCTTATAGCTGATTGGATATATTTCAGCTGATGAATGGATTTATTTATAGATTATTGCAAACACACCTAAGATGTGGATATATAATAAGGGTGACATTCAGAGCACATACCTGTAAATATTTAAGTCCACCAGCTTTCACAGTTATCACAATATTAGACGATTTTGCATCTAGACTGAAAAATTAAGTACAACATTAGTAATGAAACACATTTCTCAAGTTATTTTCAAAGACGTGAATATTTTTTATGTACCTGTTTTCTATTAACTCTTTCAGGGCATTTGAAGGTCTTTGGACGATTTCTCCAGCAGCTATCCGATTCACCACTTCTTCACTTAACTTCTTTATAATGCCTGGCTCACCCATAATTCTAAATAAAAAAAAATGATTTCCTCATTGAGCTATATAAAAATTGCCCCGTACCTATGATCTAGGCTGAGAATTAACAAATAAGCACTCTTTGCTTATTTGTTAATTTACATTGCAGATGTTTTTTTATTATTAAAAATCTAATTGAGATAGACTTTTCTTTGAGATAGAAATTCAATTAAAAATAAAATCCATGGTATAAGTTTTCGTTAGGAAGCTACTTACATTCTGTATTACTATCACATAACAAAACTACTCAAGAATTACTATATCCATTGATTATTTCATCATTGCCTATATCGAACTGTGATCCTATACAACTATTATCCAAGCTATTATCATAATTTTCCAAAGTTTGCTTAACAGACGACCTAGAGACAGTCTGCCGGTTTGCTGTGTTTTGTTTATAGTCTTTACTGTTTTTGTTTGGTTTGGCTTTACACGCTTGTGTATATTGCCAGTATCTGGTTTCTAAGAGGAAATGTAGAGTACTGCGAACGTGGAATGTATGGATCCCAAATATGCTTCACTGACTTCAGTGCAAGCAATCAATTGCTTTGATTTTGTATTATATAATACTAGCCAAGTGTCTTTTCAAACTCAATTTTAAAAAAGTGAAGTGAATCAATAGTACTTTTAATTTTATGGTCATGACAGTTGCAGGGTTACCAGTTTTGTCAAAAAAAAGTAGTGAAGTGAAAATATACTTCTGAAAATATGTCTGAATTTAGAGAGGTGTCACGAGAAAATATTCTGTCATGGCCAATTATACCAGGACTGTTGGACGGAAATGCAAAATAAGAGTATTACTGTAATAGCGCATAACAGCTTATAGTAATTTCGAAAAAATCATATATAGTAGCAGCGGTTGTTTCCATTGACATCCTTCAACGGCTGCCACTGGTTATCTACCAAGGATTAAACGAAATTTAAAAAACTTAATCATGCGTAATGAAAAGGTTCATCAGTTTTCAAATTGATTAATTTAACGGTCATTAACGACGGCGTAGTTTTAACCACCAAAAAATGGTTAAGCCATGAATCAGTTTCCCCGTCTCCCTAGAAAGGGGACGCGAGAAGAACCCACTAAGCATAGTCAACGCAACAGGAAATCCTTGGGAATCTCCATCATAAGAGAAAGTTACGTTCTTAGACCAGTCGTGCGATGGTTAAGTAACATTTTAAGGAATCCCGATAAACGGCGGCGTACCGCTTGCACAACCGCGGCCAAAAGAACTGGATGTGCGATAAAAACACAATAATTTTTCAGTAAATCTAGGATATTTTTTAATCCACGATATGGCAGCACCGTTCTATGGTCAATCCACATTCCACATACGAACTAGAGATGATAGGTCAATCAACTTGTTATTGTTCTCTTATTAGTCTCAGGTCTGTGGGTATATAATCCAATCCAATTTTAAGTATATATTTATATTACTCTTTGACATAATCGTTTCGTTTGATTGGTCTTACCTATGATCTTACCCATATCTACCTACCTGTAAGTAAACATACACTAAACTAATAAATAACTTCTATTTTCTTTGCTTAAAATTTACATAGTTACTGCATAGAGCATGATGGATTTAGAGATTGAGAGTGACGAAGACGAGGAGCAGTTAAACGACCTGAAGCACCTCAAAGCAGTGTTGGACGCGGACGAGGCAAGTACAAATGAATCTTTAGCTCAATACCCGGCCTCCGTCGCCAGTACTTCAACTCGTACAGCTCCCCATACCTCGGTCGTTTCACATGCGACCACAAACGAGCCACGCAAAATTGAATCCGCGTTAGCCCTGAACAGATTATATGATGAGAAATTGAAACGACTAGAGAAAGTCCTCAGTGCGCGCCTACTAGAATGCCGGAGTAAACTGAAAGATATCCAAGGTCAGACCCCCGTTGCAGATAAACAAGAATCATTCCGCTATGTCAACTGCGGCAAGCCATATTTCAGGGACAAGGCAAACTTCCCTGCTCCCGATAATGATGATACTATAATGATCAAATCCCAGATGTATGATTTTTCACAAATAATGTCCGTGCCCGGATGGACAGTCAAAGATAAAAGTCAGTTTATATCAATGATGCTTAAAATGTCCAAGGACATTAGGAAGGATGAACTGCGATCGAAAATAGCAGCATTGAAGCGACAAAATAGAACAAATAAAGTAAACAACAGTAACAAATCAGAAATAGAGGCACTTGAGAGAGAGGTAACTCGTATAAAAGATCAACCCCTCAATGAGTTAGCTCTCCCCTTGGATAAGGAATATGATTGGGACACATTAGCCAATAAGCTAAATAGGCGGCACACACCACAGGAATATCAGGCCCTCTGGAAGTTATTCTTTCATCCTTCAATCAACAAAAATAGCTGGAGTATAGAGGAGCATGGAGCTCTACAGTCCATTGCAAGGGAGTACCATCAACAGGACTGGGATGTGATAGCTAAGAAACTGAACACCGGGAGGACGGGTTACCAGTGCTTTGTCTACTACAAAACCAATATGACCAATGTTACAAATGGACAAAAATGGTCTCATGAAGAGGTGACATACCTCAAAAGATTGATTGAATACTTCCGACAGGATAATTACATACCTTGGGGAAAAATAGCGGCAGCCATGGAAAATAGGAATAAAATTCAAATTTATAACAAATACTTAAGACTTGTTGAAATAAGGAAGGGCAGGTTCCTCCCTGAAGAGGATGCGGTGATACTGAATTGTGTGAACAGGTTTGGGGAAGATTTTAAAAAGATGACCCATTACCTACCAGGTAGATCACTGAGCCAATTGCGTATAAGATATAGAGTTATTAATAACTTTAGAATTTCAACAGTATGGAGTGTGGATGATGACCGAAAATTGATGCAAATTATTAGCAATCAGGATTCTGAGGCAGCTTTTTCTGATGCTACTAAACATTTCCCGGGTAAAACTAGAACAAATATAAGGTCTCGATATGTCACATTGGCTAAGTGGACTAGAAGGAATCCACAATTAGACATTCAGTATGCGCCGAGACGCGGCGCGCGACGCTTGAACCACGGACTAGCCTCTGACGATTTGAATAGGGCTATAGAAAACTTAAAAAATACCCTCCAAGCAGTAGCCGAAGTCAAAACAAGTAAGAAAAGAATTACAGAAACTTCAAGTGAAATGGACATAGAAGATGCAATTATAGCTACATTAATAAATGAACGGCTCAAAGAAGAAGAAATAAAAAAGCACTCTCTTGGTGATACAGAGGGGAGCATAGTTATGGACAACAACCACCCAACATCACCTAGTGCTTTAAACTCTACCAACCTGAGTAAGTGTTTAGTTATTTTAGAGTCAAGATTAAATAGAGACAAATTTAATGAGAGTAAGTTTAGAGACGAACACCCGCGATTAGGGGTTGTGGATCAAGAAGTCTGTTTGGTCCGCGTTAAATCTTATTCTAGAAAAGAAATGTTGTCAACAATAAAAGTTGATGGTACACCCGATGTGTGGGGTAACATTCTTCTGACCCGAAGAACATATGTACTGCCGCCGCACTACGCTACGATAACGGGATGTAGAGCGCTAATGGCATACGTCACTGGCTCCGTGAATAATCTTCCTAATATAAATGTGATGATAAGAAAAAATGCTATTCTGAAGCAAGAGTATGATAAACTTGTCGATCGTTTTTACATTCTGTTCCTGTGGCCGATGCTGCTGTCTAACGAAGGCCCGGGTAAACCCACAAATATGACAAAATCTGAAAAATGTAAGAGGCCCCTTATACCGTCGACGTCTTCAGCGTCCTCACTGTCAACAAGTGCTAAAGTTCATAGGAAATATAAAGTTAGTGAAGTGGCACCTGATGGTATTATAGATCTACAAGACACGGAAGAGAAAGATGATATAACTGTAAAAGAAAATCTGTCTAACTTGACTGGCGACTATAAAATAAAGTAAAAAATAATATTCTGCCATTTGTTAGTTTGTATGGTGTCATAATAAAAGTGATAATTGTATAAAACTATTGTTTTATTCAGATCTTCATTAGCATCATTATCAATGTCTATCAATCCAATCTCAATAAATATCAAAAATCATCTCATCATTATCAAGTAATTATTGGAAATTATAATTTCTGACTATTAATTTATAGTTTAAAGTCTAACTAACATGACGCGCAACAGAATAGGGCATTAAATATATTTAATTAATCTTCACTGACATACATCTTCGAAAAATATTAATATTTGCAAAAAAAAAAATTGGTTTAGTTTTTTTATGTATTAAAAAGTATTTTGATACAATTAATTACAAGGCGATAATACATTACATTGCGACGCTTATTAAAAAAATTACAATATTTCTAGAAGAATACTTAATGATTGATGATAATGTAATAATTATTTACTAAAGCACTTGTATAATTTATAAAAAATCAAAATATTACTGTAAAAAATACAGATTAAAGTAAAAACATTATTTATCAATTTTAATATGATTAAACGATTTGCTCTAAAGTGTAAACTTAAGTAAATGCAACACAATTAAATATAAAACATGTTTACCTGACAATAATACATGTATATAAAGTTATTTACAAAAAGTTAATGGCCGGCTGAGCCAAAGAAAGCCTCCTGAGGCTGGTCTGATTCCAGCCTTTCCATAGCATACCTAATTATTTTGCTCATGATTAAAAAAAAGAGCAACCATGGAGTTTCTTGCGTGTTCTTCACCATAGGAACGGCATTCCGAACGGGTGGTAAAGTAGTAGCAAAGTATTATGTAACTTTTGACGATTCATAAGTACTGCACTTAATGGTCTACGTGAATAAAAAATATTCTTATTCTGATTCATACAAATGTACATATACGAGGCGTATAACGGACACTAGTAAAAGTTTGTTTACAATATTAATGCAACTAACACAGGATTTCCCATTCCCATTAATAAATAACAAATCGTATGAAATAAATATCGTAAAAATATTTTTTTCATTTTATTGAAGCAACGAAGAAAAATATAGGGGGCATGACATTTTTTTCATAATCCAGGGGGGGCACCATGCAAAAAAGGTTGGGAAACCCTGAACTAACACAATATCAATCGTCATTGTACGTTATATAGGCGTTCAAGTAATCCCCTTGTGGTTCGAACGTGAGTTTTCTCAGCGACGGATTATAAAAACAAAAAATAGGGGCATGACATTTTTTTTTATAATCCGAGGGGGGGGGGGGCACCGTGCAAAAAACGTTGGGAAACCCTGAACTAACACAATATCAATCGTCGTTGTACGTTATATACGCGTTCAAGTAATCCCCTTGTGGCTCGAACATGAGTTTTCTCAGCGAGGGCTGCGCGGCCTCGGCGGCGTGGGCGGCGTGGGCGGCGTGGGCGGGCGCGAGGCCGGCGGCGGCGTCGGCCTGCTTGCGCCGCTTGCGGTTCTTCTTGTCCCACGGCGCGTACGGTATCTTGAGGTGCACGGTTTGTATGTGCAGCTTGACGGCGGTGCTCTGTGTGAACCGGCGGTTGCAATGCTGGCACTGGTAGCGTTTCTCGCCGGTGTGTACCTCGAATAATAATTATAGACTCAATTATCATTCCATATTCCTGCAATAGTTCCTCCGCCTGCTGAGGTCAATTCGCTGTTTATGCTATCATTTTCAGCAATAATTGACCCCAGCAGGTGCCTTACATAACATTAAAATTCTCAAAAAGGGCCTCTACGTGTTGGACCAATGTCCACCCCAGCCCCACGCAAGCCTTCCAAAAATCCGGGTATAGCCCGTGTAAAGAGAGAGACAAATAATCTTAATATATATATTTTTTTTTTTTTTTCATTACAATATGCTATATATATAGCCTATGCGCTATTCCAGACTATTGTCTATCTCCGTGCCAAATTTCATCCAGATCCGATCAGGCGTTCTGGCGTGACTGAGTAACAAACATCCATCCATCCAATTTTTTTATAGTGAATAGCAAAAATAAGAGGGCGGCAAGTTTAAAATCCGCACAGGGTGCTAATGACCTATGCTACGCCACTGGGGTGGGTGGTGGGTGGTGGGTGGTGCTTACCACCATGTGCCTGTCGCGGTTGCTGGGCATGCTGAAGCGGCGCTCGCACACCAGGCAGCCGTACGGCTTCTCGTGGGTGTGGGTTCGCATGTGAACCATCAGGTTTGCGTATTGCTGGAACATTTAAACCATAACCTCGATTACACGTTCGCATTAATGCTTGGAAAGCTGTTTGTATACCTATTAAACTTTAAAAAAAAAATGTTTAAGAACAATGCCCGCGGAAATATGGAACTCTGTAAGCTTTTTTTTTTTTAAATAAACCCAGTATTTCTAAAGACTATCCCTATTAACTTCCAAGCTTGATTTATTTACACAAAATTCGGGTTATTTCAAAAATATTTAACTTAACTAAAGTATTTAATATAACTTAAAACCTAACAAAGGAGAGGTTAATTCATTAATTTTTACGAAATTCCCTATTCGAAATCTACATTCCTCTTGCGAACGGATGTAAGAAATACGACAAAAATAACCAATTCTTTAAACAACATTTTGTCATGTATGGGCTTTGTCATTTTATATTCTGATTAAAAATCCGCTAAATAACCTAGTTATTGTGACAACATAATTAGCACTAGTATTGATGTAATGACGTGAGTAAAATGTGTGTGTGTGTGTGTGTGTGTGTGTGTGTGTGTGTGTGTGTGTGTGTGTTAGAGAGTGTGTGTGTTAGAGGGCGTGTGTGTGTGTGTACCCGCGTGGTGTGTCCGCACACGTCGCACATGTACCGCTTGAGGTACTCGGTGCCGGGGTGCTCCGCCTCGTAGTGGCGGCGCGCCTGCACGTCGTTGGGCAGCGACACGCCGCACTGCAACACACCGCACAATGTTGCCACAACACTGACAGACAACGCCTAATATACCGGTTGACTTGCGAGAATATAATCCTGAGAACTTGAGAAGTGCACTTAATATGGATTATTGGTAATTCGACCCACAAAGGGGTCAAATTAGCATTAAGATTTTTTTTTATTACGGCGCGCGAAAATTTATTACGTTTTCCCAGTAATATTTGTCCTTGATCTGAGGGTGTCTTTGTGTAGATGTCGGTTGGTGCACATTATGAATAGCAAACTTGGGGCCCGGCATTCTTCTTAGTAAAATGTTTAAGACTAACTTACTGACAGACTAAGCCGGTGGGTCTAGAAGCATGAAATTTGCACAGGGGCTCCTTATTTAGCGTAGGTAGGAGCACCAAGGAGGGAATTTTGGAAATGTGGCCCTTAAGGGTGTTCAATGGAGGGAGGGGGGGGGGGGTCAATGTTTGTATGAAGAAACGCATGGAATGACTCAGGGCCAGTAGCTACTATAAAACCTTGAAGGCTAGTTACCACTTCGCAGGTGGTGGGCGTGGTGGCGCCGTTGTTGAGTATCTCGGAGGCGGCGAGGCGGCGCGGGCGGCCGCGCGCGCGCAGCCCCGCCCCCGCCCCCGCCCCCGCGCCCGCCCCCGCGCGCTGCTCCGCCGACTTGACCCGCGTGCTCGCCTGGATGGACCTGTACACGACGATGCCGATGTACTACGTAGCACTACGTTGTAAAAATAATGGATAAAAAAAAAACCAATCCCGCTGACTTTCTTGGCGGATCTTCTCAGTTGAGGTCGCGTTCCGATCCGGTTGTAGAGTTAAGGAAAAAACTGTAATGATAATTTGTAAGCGCCCCCGTAGGCCGATACGAAATAAACGATTTGACTTTGACTTTAGTGAGCGTTCGAACAATCGCTGCTCCACTGAACTGAGGTTCCGGAATCACACCTTGTTCTTTCATGATTAGCGCAATTGATAGTGACCCTACTTGGTATAAAACCAACGATCCCGGGCTTGAAACCTGATAGGGACAAACTTTGTGTAATGACGACGAATATTTGTATCCGAGTCATGGAAGTCCAATTTATATTTTATATCGAGTTAGCCCTCATACCTCAGTCCATTGTACGGTATCCATAATACAAGAATTGTTTACAGTAGAAACTTATATTTCATGTGTGTGTCTGGCGTTACCTCATATTATTTTTAAATGTAGTGCAGCAATACCTATCGCGGGGAAGGTCAGCTATTTAAGAAAAAAAAGACGACATTCATTCTGAACAAAAAATAATAATTGCACATTCATGTTGTAAATAGCTTTAAACTTCAATAAATGCTCATTTAATATAAGAGTACTTACAGATTGGTGACAGCGTGCTTGTTGGAGCTGCCGAGGTGCGTGCTGAAGGCGGGCTCGTTCATGAACTGAATGTCGCAGTCCGCGCAGTAGTGCGGGTCCTCCGTGCTCGTGGTCCGGTTGTTGATCAACTCTATCTCCTGAACACAACACAACAATCACTTATTTTCAGACTCAACATGTTTGGGATTTCAGGCTTTCCCAAAGTAGGCGATAACACCCCCTTGTGGGCGCTGCAGGCCTAAAGGGCGGTAAGAGATCCAGAAAAAAATGGGGGCGTTGTGTAGAGGCTTTTAAGTGGGTGAAAAAATGGGGGCGCTAACAAACAATTCATTATCAAAGTGGGCAGTAGACAAAATAAGTTTGGGAACCCCGGGTCAATATTATCTCACCTCCTTGGTATGTACAATCAGCTTGTGATGATACAGGCCGGTCTCACTCACAAAGCTGTGTCCACACATCGGGCAGATATTCATCGATGGATGCTTTATTCGTATGTGGGTAAGACGCGTCGACATTTTTCTGAAAATACCGTTTGGTCATAATAACAACATTGAAGGGAATAATAATAACAGAAGCTCAGGTCAGGGCGCGAAATTCAAAATGTCAATGGTTTTTATTTTTTTTACGAAAAATTTGGATATCTTTACGATGTAATTTAGTTTTTTGCGATATTAGCATTCTGCAATGGATGTCTCGATGTATTAACTTTGCTTAAAAAAATACCTAAAGCGATACAACACCATAAAGTTAGTATAAGCCGCTACTTTTACTAACTTTATGGTGTTGTATCGCTTTAAGTATTTTAATGGGATTTTTTTCTACAATAAGAACTAAAGATCCTAATTCGAATGAGGCACATTCCCTTTTCCTGGCTCTAACAGCATAAGCTTACTGTAATTTTTATGACTGTGCATCCATTCCATCCTGAGCTCAAAGACGTCCACTGCTGGACACAGCCCTCCCCCAGTGACTTCCACACATCACGGTCCTCCGCCAGCTTTCTGGTACCCAAGGACTTCATAACTGTACCGTACAATAAAATACTTACTTGAACTCTTTGTCACAATGCGGACATTTGTAAGTGACATTTTTATGCCATCTATAATGCATGTGTGCTTGGCCCCTGAAAACAAAGCGTAACAAGTCAAGTAAAGCCTATGGCACGGACTATGTAACACTGAGGCGATCTCTCCCTTTCGTAATTCTTAAGAGGGAAAGAGACAAAATCGATTTATCTCACATTTTGTTTTGTTACAGCCGGCTCTCTCTAGTGTAAAAACACAGAAACACACTCCTGGCCCCCAAGTCTGCTAACACAATCGATTTTCTTTTCGACTTTAGACAGAAATACCATACAATATCTGTCAAAGGTGTCAGTTACTATGTGGGTGCTGTTCGATTATGAATCGATTGTGTTAGCAGACTTGGGGCCCTGGGTGATTACCATAAACTATTAATGCGACTCAAATCAGGACCTCAATTTATTTACATAGCGAAATTGTGCCATCTGACTTGATTAAGGTGACATAATCTTCCAATAGAAGTCCTGATTTGAGTAGCAGAAATAGTGCAGGGCCCAAGTCTGCTAACACAATCGAACAGCAACCGCATAGTAACTGTCACTTTTGACAGATATTGTGTGGGATATCTGTCAAAAGTGACAGTTACTATGCGGTTGCTTATCGATTGTGTTAGCAGCCTTGGGGCCCTGGGTAAGGAAGCCGATATTACATACCTGTTGTAGCACACATAGCTGCACAACTGGCACGAGTACTTGAACAGATGCGTGATGATCATGTGCTTGTACATCTTGCGCTGGTTGCGGAAGCGCACCTTGCACACGTCGCACTGCAGCGGGCCCGCCACCGCCTGCAAGTACCACCATACATCTATACCGGGGGTTCCCAAACTTATTTTGTCTAGTGCCCACTTTGAGAATGAATTATTTTTAGCGCCCCCATTTTTTCACCTACTTAAATACCATTATAACGTCAAATTAAATTAATTATTGTAAGCATCTACACAACGCCCCCATTTTTTTCTATGTCTCTTACCACCCCGCTTTAGGCCTGCAGCGCCCACAAGGGGGCGTTATCGCTCACTTTGGGAAAGGCTGATCTATACTAATATTATAAAGAAGTTAAGTTTGTGAGTTTATTTATTTGAATTGATTCATGCTATATTTACATAAAAAAAACAAACAACTAAAAGATACTTATTCATACGAAAAATAAACACGTAATAAAAAATAAAAGTTTGGATGTAGCAGGAAATCTCCAGATTTACTGACCCAATAAAAAAAATATTTTACTATTAGAAAGCTACATTATTTTATCGTGAAGGAGCGATAGCCAAGTTTGTAGAATGCTTGCCGCGTTAACGAGGATCGCGGGTTCAAAATCTCGGCTCGCACTTTCAGAGATTTCTGAGTTTAATGTACGAATCTCATTTTCAACCACGACTATCACTTGCTACACGGTGAAGGTATACTCACTGGATCATGTTTCTTCATATGATTGTTATATGTGGTCATCACTTGAAATCCTCTGAAGCACAAATGGCATCTGTATTTAGCATCCTTATAGTTCCTGCTCTTCTGTCGATCCAACACCAGAGTATACTGTTCCTCGTGGCCGATAGGTGAATAAATTAAGAAGTCTTCTGGCAATTTCTTTAGTTTCCTTACAGGTCTTAAGGATACAACTCCTTTGACCCGTTTGCCACCTTTAGTGCTCAACCAGTTTGGTCGTGTTTCGTACCAGTTGGCGTTTTTCTTTTCGCCATTTTGCAGGTGCGTCCAGATATAGTGTTGTTTCGCTGATGTTCTGTAATTAAAATTTATCCAATGAGTTACGTAAATGTCTAATACAAATATGTATAGTAACAAAAGGAATACTGTACTGTTGCCATGGAAACGATTTAAGTTGATTGCTATAATATTGCATTGATTTCATAATAACTGTCCCGGCAATCTTTGTACCGGCGCGGCGTCGCCTCAGACTCAAATGTAGGAGAAAATTAATTAACTTTTTTTTGTTTCAATAGTTATTCTGCTATTCGGGGCGGAGACAAGTTAATGAAATCAAAGATCATAAAAATCAGCCTATCCATTCTTGTGTTATAAATGATGTAACTAACATGACTTTGTTATATATGTATTTACATAACATCATAGGTGTTCCCAAACACTATGATTGGTGGTGGTTACAGATGGAGCTCGGGATTGGATTTGGAGATTTCTTCCCATCTCAATATTCCTGATGGATTTGTCACTGGTGGCTAAACTTTTTGTATAAACTATAGTTTTCTTTTCTTTTTTTTTACGAAATGAAATGCGATTAGATAAAATGGATATGCAAATGTCCTCAACCACAACTTATCGTTTATTTTGCCAATGTCAAGTAATTAATAGCAATAAAACATTCAATAAATACATATTATAAATAAAATAATTAATGTGACATGATGATTATGAATATGGCGTGTCCCAAACTTTAGTTGTTTTTTTATAATTACCTGTCAAAATTGACTTCAGGGCACTTCTTGCACAAATACTTGTACATGTGTTTCTGAGTCACATGAGTTGTCAGAAGGAAATCAGTTTTGTAGTAATAATTGCACAGTTCACACAGAAAGCTTCCGCTGACATGCTGAAACAGACATACTATCATTTTAACAGTAGGTCAATCATTATTTACTTAAATACTTTGTTCACTTTAAAAATATCTCCATACAGTAACCAGAGAACATCCATAGCAGGTTACAGCTGAGAGTCTCATATTGATATTGATTTTCACCAAATAATAGCTGGTGTGAAAAACAAAAACTTATAATTATCCGCATTCCAATTATTCTAATCTATCAAGTTAATAGTTTTAAATATTTAGGCAGTCCCATACCCAATGAGAACTAGATTGTACCATTGAACCAGCTGACCAACCATTTATTTTATTTAAAAAATGGAAATATTTGCTTACCATATCATGCATCCGCATGTGAATGTTCAAACGATTCTCATTGGAATATCCCTTGCCACATATCCGGCACTTGTATTTACCCGTACTGAACAGCCGGTACACCTCGACAGCCGCTTTCGCCTCTTTACTCGATATTGGTACCATAGTTGCATACTCCTCATCCAAAACAGAACCATCAACATCTTCATCCTTCTCAACCTTACACGGTGTATGAGTGAAAACCTCAATGCCATCCTGCCCATTGTCTGAGTTGTTATCATTGTCTAAGAACAAATCTGTTAGTTCTATCTTTGATGTTGCCAGACGTGTCACATCTTCTGTGTTATCTGGAAGTTGCTTTAGGAATTCTTCTGTATCCGTTTTAATATTATTCTCATTAATTTCTACCTCCACGTTAGCGGCATTAGTAAAGCTGTCACTGTTCGTGACTGTATTGTATTGGACCGTTGGTATCCTTTCCCCTTTAATTCCGCTCCTGTTTAACTTGGTCCATTGAAACTTGGTTTCATGGTAGTGGCTTATATTTGTATTTATATATGATAATGTTGGTGCTATATCTAGATTTTCACAATTTAAATTATTTATGTGGGATTCATTTATCTGTAAAAATATATCACTTATTAATAGTTGCAACTATTATTGATTATGTAGTTAGGTCATAGGCTGCTTGGAACACTGGAAAAGGAATTGCAGTGACTAAATTGTGCGGCAGCCATAATACAAGTTTGGTACCACAGTAAATAATGTGCTTGTCTAGTGATATTTATTATTATTTGTTATAATCAAAGTACTTAGTGTGGAGGGCGAAAATAGCTTCAACTATATTTTGTGGTGGATAGAACTATCCCCATTTCATAGGAAGTGCATGTTAGCGGTAACAGTAGACAAAAATTTGTGCCAATTCTGATAATATATTATGATGAAAATGATAGAGTCACAACACATTACCTCTTTATTTCGTTCTAGTATTTCTTGCAATAAATAATGAGTTCGATGACATTTGTCCCGAAATTTTTTGAAGCGCCTCACATAAGCCGTGCAAACATAACACAAATAGTTCGGCATACCGCTGCCTACGGACACCTGAAAAATGCTCTTGTTTAATGTAAATTATCCACTACGATTTTACTTGAAAGATTTATGAATACAGATAGAATCGTGATAGAATAAACAATAGTTACCTGAAGCCCAGAAACCAGATTGTATTCCTGCCGAAGACGACAGCTGCTCATATTATATAATTTCAAATCGGTACTAAGACACACCATACACGCTTTTAGGTCGTACATTTCTTAAGCATTAGATAATTTCTTTATAATATTTCCGATACATTTCACAAACAAACTGTACCAAGGGAGCATAGCATAGCGTTATTTTCTCTATGTACTATGATCACAGACTAATAAGAGAACAAGTAACAAAGGTAGGCAAGCAAGATTTGATTGACATAGATTGACATGACATCTGACAGACGCTTGACTCAATTGGCTAATGGCTCGTACGTGAACGCATGTGGGCCATATTCATCTTTTCATATTTTTTTTATTTATCATGTGTTTTATTGAATTCTATATCGCTATTAAATACTTAACACTGGCAAAATACCTACTAATTTGTGGGTGAGGCCATATTTTATCTTATTCCATTGTATTTCCTCACATATTATTTACGCACCACAAAGGCGGACACAGACCTCAGAGCCGACCGTTAAAACCATATCACAGAAAAATAACTTGGAAAAATTGAAACCGAATAAGTTATTTCTTCGTATGACCGTTCAAGTGACTTGCTTCTCGCTAATGCAAGTCATTGGGATAAGTTAAAAACAACGTAATTCAAATATTGACGTTTATTTTTACATTTTACCACGTTACAAGAATCTATGTTCGTATGTTTACATATACCCACATTTGAACAACATCAAAACCTCACACAAGGAATTAATTATTATTGTCATAATATTTGCACACAGGTCGAGTTAGAAGTGAATAAAAAAATATAATACAACAAATTAGGAATGTATTGCCTTGCACATCATTTTGCTTAATTAACACAGTCATACCCTATTAGATAGGAGCTAAGCAGGTAAGTGTCACAACCAACTAAAAAAGTACCTATTGAGCTAAGGTTAGATGGAACTTATAATATTTTGCAGGCATTGAAATTAAAAAAAAAGTATCGAAACTGAACAACAGCGCCATCTACAAGCTTTTGACATATTTTAGTTGGATTGAGTAGCTAGTAATGGCGGCGGGGAGCTGCGGCGGGTACATTGGTACGATTTGCATCATTCAGACGCGCGCTAGTAAGTTTTCTAACCTTTTTCAGATCACAATAATAATTCTAAGAAGTTAACAAAAAATATATCACCATAAAAGTACTTAAATAACCTTTTTTAATCGACAAGTAAGTAGGTAATTTATATCTTTCAGCGCTTACAATGTGTATCACTAAAAATGTGATTATTTCTGGGTAAGTACCTACTGATTTGATCATGGTTTATTTCGTATTTTGACCTGAAGAGTAAAATTATTATTATTTTCATATAAAATATTTACATGCAAACCTGCATTGTGATCTCCAAAAGCTACACATGATAACTAAGTAAGGTATACATATAGGCAACAGATATAAAATAAACATTAGTAACAAATTCATTAGCATCTAAATATTATTATATAAATTATCACGTTTAGGAATGTCCTTTTATTAAATTGGCATAATTTTCATAACTTAAGTAATGGCGATTTTGTCAAATTGAACAACCGTGCCTACTTCAATTAGCAATGAAATAAAATCGCAATATTCAAAGATTATTCATGAAGTGTAAATAATGTGCCTATTAAAATAACATAGACAATTTCGATTTACACATTTTCTATAGGTAAGTAGTACTTACATATTTATAACTAGGTTTAAATCATTGTTAAATTTTTGGCAGTTCGAAATAGGATCCTGTGTGAATAGACCGTAACCTTTAATTTTTATCTCCAAATAAGTCTAAAGCACTAAACTAATAAGGTAGGCCTAAAAATGCGACCATTCTATAAATTGTGACAATTTCTAAAATTCCCTTAAATAATTGACTAACCTTACTTTGCATTGGGCAATTCACCATTGGCATAATGTAGTGATGAGTTAATAGCCAAAAATTAAAAGCTTTTACATCAAAAACTTATCTGTGCCAGTATTAGAGCGGTACTACTGTCAATGCAAATATCTCAAAGACGTTAGTTCAGATTTTGGCTTACCGGCACAGATAAGTTGGTGGCGTTCGAGAGAATCAACCATGGAGTTAATATAACCATACACTAATTCTATGGGATCATCTTGCCGCTTGCCGCTTGCGTCTCGTCCTAAGCTTGGATTTCCGTAGCAGTTTTATAGACCCTTGTTGAAGTAAACCTCCTTCAACTTCGGGTGTTTCTTTTGAACTGTTTCCTGTAAAATCATAAATTGCTTTAAGATAGTGTAATTACTTACTATCTACTTTCTCACATTATGTTGTGCTATGCTTTTTTCTCTTTCAATAGCTGAGCTAATTATGCTAAGGATATGCTTTGCTATATTATACTTTTGTTTTATTATCTATTTATTTATTCTGATATCTTAGTTCGTGTATGCACATACAGTTCCAAACCTATTAGCCAGATATCTATATATTATAATAATATAATGGTGGGCACGGGCCTCCCCTCATTTCGAAGGGGATTAGGCCATAGTCCACGACGCTGGCCCAGTGCGGGTTGGCGGACTTCGCACATCTTTCGAAAGGTTCTCTCAGATATGCAGGTTTCCTCGCGATGTTTTCCCGCACCGCTTAGCAAGCGTTAATCGTGGTTGAAAATTAGATTCGCCCATGAAATCCAGAAATCCCAGAGGTGCGAGCCGGGGCGTTTGAAACTGCGATCCTCGTTATCGAGGCAAGCGTTCTACCAACTTGGCTATCACTGCTTTTCTACTTTCTGACATTATTTTGTGCTATGCTTTTTTCTCTTTGAATAGCTGAGCTTATGCTAAGATATGCTTTGCTATATTATACTTTTGTTTTATTACTTACTGTCTCTTTTTATTCTGTTATCTTAGGTGCTACCGGCCCCCTGATTACGTAACTTGCAATAGCCTAGCGATAGCAGTAATCGCGCAATATTTGCTTTTAAATTGCTACTTCGTATTACGTAGAGCTGCGACGCCATACAAATCTGCGATTTGAAAGCAATTATTGCGAGATTATAGCTGTCGCTTTGCTATCGTTAGGCTAGGCAAGATACGTAATCAGGGGCCGTTATTCACATACAGTTCCAAACCTATTAACCAGAGATCTATCGCAATCTGTCAAAGTCGTGATCTTACCCTGAGGCCAGGTTCTAGGTTGGCGACCGCGATGGAGGCCCGCTGGTCAAACAGCGCGCACGCCAGTGGCGTCGCGAAGGTGACGCACAGCCCCACCAGCCCCAGCTGGAAGGGGATGACGGCCTTCGGCGACCGGCAGAACCAGCCCCGGTTCGTCGCCCAATTCGTTATCATTGGTGTGACTGCTGTTAGGCGAAACAGAAGGATTGGTCATGGATGAGAAATAAGGTAAAGTCGACATTGAATGTGGTTTCATTAACCACTGTGAAATTTTCAGTTAATATTGATAAGTGTCGATTGAAAATTTCACCAAGCGTCCGATTCGGAATGTTCTATGTTCGAATTAATAACAGATTAAAAAATTGCCAGCCTATTAAATATGTTACTAGCTGACCCGGCAAACGTTGTTTTGCCACATACATTATTTCTAGGAAATATTTTAATAGTTAAATATTTGCGATTATAAATTGAAATATAAACTATCCTATCTTCCAAGTTGGATAAAACTGCACACAGTATGCAAAATTTTATTTAAATCGGTTTAGTAGTTTAGGAGTCTATAGCGGACAAACGTGACACGTAATTTATATATATTAAGATGTGAATATAAGTATTTGCCAGTAGGTTCCATTTCAAAGCTGAAAATAATGCGTATAATGCACAGGCAAGTTGGTCCGATGCAATCGGTAACTATTATTTTCGTCTGCGTAAGACGTGCAGCATGTTATTACCTCCTTCAAATGTATTAAATATGATTGATATACTTAATAGAGAAAGTGTACACTAACTCATTCCAGGCAATGCCATGACCACTCTTGAGAAGCAAACGAGCAGTATGCCGTTTCGTGCCGCCTTCCACGAATCCCCCACACGCTGTCCCTCCTTCGTAAATATCGGGGCGCCGGTCTTCATTTCACTGATAAGAAAGGCACATTCGAAGTGTTAGCTATCAAACGATACGAAAGGGAGATACGTCATAATATCCCCAATTATATGATATTTACTACAACACCTGGTATTGCCAGAAGGAGTGGAGGTAGGAGGTGCACTGCAGATATAGGCACCCACAATAACACCGAAATTTTGATGCCGACATAAACTTTGTGTGATAAGCACAAATATTTGTACCCGAGTCAGGGATGTTTAAAATCTATATAAGTATAATTTACTGGGATCGCCCCCAGTTCATTATAAGGCAAGCGTTGCTTAGTGTAGGTCCGTATAGTTAGTGTGATAATTAAAAAAAAAAGAACACTTATTTACAAAATCTGAACCATGTCCGTTGTGGACATCATTTTGGTGTAGGGTTTCGCCGTAACAACGTATCTCTGGCGTATCGTATCGAGCGCCTAAATGGCCATAACACCCATACCATGGACAGTTTATTCTCCTGTGACTCACAAGTCACTCACTACTCACATGCCCCTCATACTCACTTGCTCCTCATAAGAGGTATGTTGATGAAATTAGCGCCGCAGACAGCCGCAAACGGCACCAGTTTGGCGTAAATTGGTTTCATGTTCTGTGGATAAATAATGCCCTTTACTTTAATACTGTGTCGATTTTGGACAAAGATGAGTACCTTGTTATTTAGTGTATAAAAGTTCTTCAGTAACTTTGTGCACTGTCGGTCAAAATTCTTTGCATGTCCCGGGCGAGTTACGTCGGCTTGAAATGACGCGGACCCTTATACCAATCAGTATTCAGGATTACTGAGTGGCTAGTTCACTGTATTCAGGTAAGAGTATCCTTACTAGCATACGAGGAGGGGCGGTGTCACTCAAAATCCTAGTTAGGAAGGAGCTATAATGTCTTCTAGGAAGGAGTCTGAGCTCTAAAATCAACTTTGATGTTGGTAATTTGTCCACTGATTAGGTACGTACGTCTTCTATCAACGTAAATGCAATTTCATCATTAGTTTATTTAAAAGATACCCACTTGGGGGCATAACGATTACGTCAATGTACGATATCTATAAATATAGCCAGTTTGTTTGCGCTCGCATCACTTATAGTGCAAGTGATAAGTGGTCATCCATGCCATATTATCATTATCTATTATCTCACTAAACTATTACCATGAGCAGGTTGTGTACATAGGTCATGATCTGTTTGCTTGCAATTCTAGTCGAGTCATAGTAAGTGTGTACACGAAGTGATTTTTTTCACTGTGCTATAATAGGACAGCCTTTTTTGCGCTATCCACTCCAATTCTAAGCTGATATCATATAAAAAAGTCACTTTGTTCACTTTCAATAAGTTATACTGTCGTTTTGTCACAATAAGTTCACACACGGGCGTTACGTGCGTGAGAGACGTGCCGATACCACACAAAAGAAACATAGCTGACTGGAAATAGTTCTATGCTAGGCCGTGTCAGAATTTTGCTCATCTCTTGTGCCCAGTATTCACAAGATACCTACCATTTCGGACGCGCTTAGATTGAACTTCCAACGTATATCGATCGTGAATTTATATATTTCCTCCCGCCCCGGTGTCCAAATAAGTCGCGCAAAATAAAGACACGCCATTAAGAAAATTCTTAGCACCTATGAGAACACAACCTCGTCACAAAACCATTCATAATTATCACCTCTAACGCAGGACCGCATGATGTGGTACTAATCCATGTGTACATAGAAAACAATCTTATAAATTTGACTTGGGCAAACAAGCCGACACACCTCCTTGTGACGTGTGCACAGAAATAGCTGATAAGATCACGAAATAATGTGATAATTCCGGTGATAATATCCAAAAAAAAATATTGTTCACATACGGCTTATCTTTGAATGTGATTTATATTTTTGCGATGTTGTTTGAATGATAAATACCTAGATGGTAACTAGCTACAGTCCATTAAAAGTTCGTATAGGAATCTCATCAGGAAAGGAACGTACTATCATGGACAATAAAACCTAGAAACCATAACACTTAAGTTATTGGTAGTCGTATCAGATAACTAATCACCTACACATTATCTACTTTTGTAACCATTCAAAACTCAATATATAACTCAATTCTCTCTTTTGGCATGACATTTTATCAATGGTCCCTGCAAATAATGACGCAAAATCACGCTGTTATCAAATCTATATATAAATAAAGATATCTATAAGATATTGTGATGGTTGCTAAGGTTAAAACCGAGCTGAGAAATATGACAGAAAAGGTCGCAATTCTGGTATCTTTGAAAATAAGTAAGAGTTATAGATGTTGGAGTATGTAAACCACATCCCAATAGCAAAAAGGTTAAATAATCGAATAGAAGAAAGTTGCGACTGTCAACTTTCTGACATAGTATTTTTATATCCAAATATATCTCGTTACCACATTCAATCCTGGTATTTCTTTGCCCATAACCCATCAATACATACCGTTACATTAAAAAATATCGAGACGAAAATAGCAATATAGTACATCAAACAACACCGTGCCTATATAACGCTCAACTTGGATGTAATATATGTTGGACATTATATACATATCTTTAATTAGCACAGTGTGTGATTTAATCATTCTGCTAAGTACTGATAGAGAAATAAAAAAATGGATTCGTACCTTGACCTTACTGTTCAAGTATAGGGCAGTACCGAGCGCACCACCGCAAGCTGCACAATACGATCGAAATAGATGGCTGAAAACAAAAATAATCTGTAATTCTTCTAGAAGTGGTGTAGTTTCGTAATTGATGCATATTATGAACTTTATGAATACTGCAATAGAGTCACCGATTGCGCACAATGTTCATGTGATTATATTCTAAATGGAGAGGGTGGTCAAATGGGCCTATAAATAATATCGATGGGTCTTGGATTTGCGTCCTGCTGCTGTCGGTAAAAGCACTGTAGCTGGTCTTCAGCAGCCCTCACCAACCGTCTATATTGAATGCGCCGTAAAGAAAAAGCATTCTGCAATAACTATAAAACATTATTCTTATTGTTTTTTTTTCTGAAAAGTCACAAGAACATTAAGCTAAATCTAACTTACTTAACAGAAATCGGCGCATCTCCCGATCGGTTCGTGTAGTTGACGAGAGCGTTGAACGTCTGGTTCACCCACTGCCAGAAAACAGTGGCCGCGTTCGACTTGTAGAATGTGATCATGCCTGTACAACGCATAAGAGCATAAGAATTTTTGATTATCGTCTTTATACAAAAGGTTGTCGATTTCGGTGAGCGGCACATTTTGGCAAGACTTTTCGTAATTTATCCTGGTCCCGGCGTTAATGGGAATGGTCCCAGCGTACTGGCACGTTGGTGGCTGGCGCAACATGATGGTGCGTTTGTTTTTGTGGCAATATTTATGGGCCTACATGGTGAACTATGGTCTTAAGTCACTTGCATCGAGGGTAGGTCCCAAGAGAGGAGGAAGTCCTAGCCTAGTTTTGACACAAACCCCGAAGCTTGGCGCCTATAAAGCTTGGAAAGACCTTGAATAGGTGAGTGAATTGTAATATTCAGCCTCTTATGTGCTTGAGGGCAAGATAGGCTAGTGGCCACGGTTGTAATTAACATCTTTGACATTCGTTACGGTTTATCAAAAGTCCGAGTCTGAATCGTCCATTCAAGTTCCTGTCATAGGTACTCACATCCAGTGATGATTGTATTCATGGGCGCCTGCGCAGACATCCTTCCCATCACGAACATCTTCTCGCCCGTGTCAGGGTGGAACGCGCTGTCGTACAGGTACTTCGTTTTCCACAGCTTCTCCTCGTCGTACCCGCTCGGCATCCTCTTCGTGCGTCTGAACATTTGAAATTGAACCTGACGCTTTAATAACCTCGGTAGGTTCGATCGCCAAACAACCTAGACCTACCTAGCCACCTACCTAGGTACCTAGATTAGGCCAGTTAAGCTAGTAGATAAAAAGTTTCGACTTCGGATCTACTAGTAGACAAACCCAATTAGTATGAAGAAATGAGGAAACCACTACAGAATTATTCATTTTTTATTGTTAATGCGGTAGTCGTAAGCGCACATGGGGAGCCAGTAGCTGTGAGTGGCGTAGGGCCATCGGGCAATGGTAGCGTCTATCAGCTGATGGTAATATGAGTAGGTTTATACTAAACTTCGTAGATTGAACGTTCTCCATGACGGAGTACAAATTAGGCTCACCAAGATGTTGCCTACTAATTAAGAATTTTAAATTCAATACATTATACCAATGTTAATTATATCTAACATAAATTGCCATTCATTTAGGTAATAACAATGGATGGGAGCGGTTTTTCACCGAGTCGCCTTACACAATGAATATTTTCAAAACATACGATTCATTTAATGAGTGTGGACGTCGAGTTGCGTATTTAGCAAGTAGTTATGTGTCTGCTCATTAACTTTATTTATCACCTACTTAATTATTAGCATATTTTAATTTTCCATGAATTAAACTACTTAGCCCGGTGTTCTGGAGACTTTTATACCTACTTACAATTTTTAAATACTATACAATCTGGAAAGTACTTCATTAACGTGCTTTTTAGAAATCCGCAAGAGTGGCACGAGTCACGATTGTGTGGAAGTTCCTAGGATGGTCTCTAGTTGACTGCGACTGGCTAATGGATGATGGATGAATGAATTGAGCTACTTACCAGAAGTTATGTCATGACAGATTATTTTATTAAGTTTGTCCGGTACTAGTATTGTCATAAATACCACAAAATGTCATACTGACGCCACTAGGGCAGCAGTCTGCCGGGCGTCTAGGGTCTATTCGGGGCCCTGGCAGAATCGCTTAGTATGAGGTTTAAACGTATTCAAATAGTGATCGAGTGTCCAATGTTTCTAGATACAAGTGTCGCGGTACCGCTAAGATTGTGGTGTGATTTTCGAAGGATAATATTACATGGTACTTACCGAAACTCGTACTAATTTAACCTTTAAGTACAAATGGATAGAGAGTCAAATCAATATAGCATGGTGTCGTTTAAGCGACTCATGTTAGAGATACCATTGCAGCCGCATACCTGTATTCTGTTACAATCTTCTTGGCTTCGTCAAGTTCTTGTTCCGATACGAGAATGTTCAACGGGTTGGTGAGCAGCAGGAAGTGCTTCGCTCTCCCCATGTACGTGCTCTGGTCATAGCGGGGCTTGTCCAAGTCAATCGTCTTGCCCATTGCGCTGGTTTAACCTGCTGGTGAGGTAAAGCTTGACTAAATAAATATCGCCAAATGAACACACCAATTGGCCGGTTCCAAACTAAGCAACGCTTGTATTATGGGTACCGCACAAATGACTGTAATATACGTGTGTAATTACTTATTATTTTTTGTCTGTGTTTATGTTTAAGTAGGCACTTCGTTATAAACG
Organism: Pheosia tremula; assembly: GCA_905333125.1. Lineage (NCBI taxonomy): Eukaryota > Metazoa > Arthropoda > Insecta > Lepidoptera > Notodontidae > Pheosia > Pheosia tremula. The sequence continues at coordinate 3,711,429 of HG995419.1, forward strand.
TTTAATCTCAACCCAACCAAATATAAGTAGTTTAGTTCTGTAATAATTAAAAATGTTTGTGCTTTACTACAGATAAGGTGCTTCATTAGATAAGTGATTGAACTGACACACGCAAGGAGCTATCGTTATCAGAAATTCAAGGGTGCCTAATTATGGACGCGTAAATATATTGATTTAAAACCGGCCAAGTGCGTGTCAGTTCGTTTATGTAATGTCAACAACGAATCGCATGTGCGCAGCGCAGACTTTCTGTAAGGCTGACTAGGCCCGGGCCTTAGGCGCACAGCCTGCACACTTAACACAGCAGGAAGAGGCGGCCTTACTTAAAGGCTTAGGCCGGCCAAGACTGCTTGTCGGCGTCTCCATGTGGACATTGCCTCACGGTTCGTAAATCGTTTTGAGGAAAACGAGGATCGCAGGATCAAAGCCTGGCTCGCACCTCTGGGATTTCTGTATTTTCATGTGCGAATCTCATTTTCAACCATGATTATCACTTGCTAAACGGTGAAGGAAAACATCGCGAGGAAACCTGCATATCTGAGAGAACCCTCGAAAGGCGTGAGAAGTCCGCCAACCCGCACTGGGCCAGCGTGGTGAACTATGGCCTAATTCCCTGCGCATTGAGGAGAGGCCGGTGCCCAACAGTGAGACATTAAAAGGGCTGGTATTATTATTATGTTCACCCCTCCACGCTTATGATATAGAGTTGGTAGTGGCAGCGAATCGAATTCCATAACTCTTTTGAAACTCGAACTTCCAGTTATCAAGACCCTAGACTGGAAGGGCCTCTATACTACAAGCAAGGCCCTCATGATGCATTTTAGCTTATTACCTATACGTAACTGGGCCTGCACTTGCGGCACTTTGATGTGGCATTTGATACGTAGCCGAAGATAGTAGGTATTTATAATATACCGGTACTTAAAACACCTAACTACTTGGTAGTAATATACCGTATCGTTAACGCTACGACATTTCTGTTGAGATAACAATCTTGTGGTATCAACCTATTTGCATTCGTAAAAATACATAAGCAGCTACCTAGCTAATACATAAACATTCATATGATAATTTAGAATCAGCTTTAATTTTGCACGAGGTCATTCGATTTTTCGCTATATATTTGCTTATTCGAAAGTACAAATTATAAATTGTATTGAATACAAAGTCGAGTTATAAACGCCTGGACTAAAGTGGAAAATACAATGTTGCTTTGAATTAAAATCATCTAATGCAGTCCTACCTATAGACCTCTTACTAACTCTCATGAAAATATATTTATTTTCGTCTCTTTCTACCTAACACATACTCATGCTTGTAAATTTATTGGATCGATTAACTTTGACCTGTAAGTAGGCATCTCTTATCAATTGTGACCTGCATCGTTTCAGAATAACTGAACTATTTATTTTCCACATATTTATCTGAACGGGTCACGTAACATTACTAATCGATAAGTTGAACAAATCATTCCAATTTATAATAGAAGAGCTGATTTATTCTACATCATTAATGTTGTGTGATTATAATAAACTGGCTATTCTCAATATTATATGCAATGATAAATCTATTTTATCGAAGTAAAATAGATATAACAAATCGATCTAAAATAAAGGATAAATTATTTAGCGAACTCACCTGTTATTTATAAATATATAAGCTTGAAATATATATTTACGTAGTCCAATTATTTTAAGGATTTTTTTAATTCGTCACAAACATTTTATTATCACTTTTAGGTCCAATTCACGGAATTTATGTATTCACCTGAGTTCAAAATGTTCAAATGTTGCGCCGTCTGACAGAACTGACGGATAGGCAACATAAAAATCAATTCACGAAATTGGTTGGATACTTTTTGGTAGAAAATGCTACTGCTACCACAATGGCTACCTCAATAATTCCTTGATACAATGTTACTGTATTAGTTTTTTTTCAAAAGCATACATAAAGATAGATTCCCTAAGATATTGTTATTTATATGTAGATAATAATATTTTCCTTCAGAAAGAAAATATGAGAACAATATTTATAACTAGATTCTACCATTTTAATGCTAATATTTTAATCTGGTAACATGTTCTACTATGACGTATTTTTCCATTCCGTTTCACAATATAGAATCCATGTGACGAAATTAAAAATATTGCCCTAAACAAATATACCATACATGATCAATACATATTTTGTTAGATCTTTGCCCAAAAAAATATATTTATTTGAATAAAATAAGTTCTTTTGAACAGATTTTTTCAGATTTTACATGTGAAACTTGAGTGATATTTAATTTTATATCACGTAGCTGTCAATTCTCGTAAAACAGAATCCTCGGGTTACGTCTTTGCGAGCAACGACGGACAAAATTAATTTTAATTAAAAATAGTATTTATAAGTAGATTTATATTTAATATTTAGTAACTTCAAGGATGTCCCTGCTCACAAGGAACATTTGTCGAGCCCTAGTTCAGGTACAGTACCAACATATCACTTATTATAACTATTTCGCGGCAGTGTTGTGTTCAGGTGGTTTCGTAATCTATTTTGAAAAACTGTATGCTGAATATCGTGTAAAACTACACGTGCATGGGACACATAAAGCGAAAATTTCTTAAATACCCTATTATCATTATAGGAATATGCTTAAATGGCGTTTTGTGGACCGTTCTTAACCTCACGTGACCTGCGATTCGCAAGGCTAATAATATCTACAAACTATAAGACACAGCTGTGTAATACGCGTATAATTTTCTGCCATCTGATATAGGCCTAATTGCCTAATAGGCGTTCTGTTGCATTTATAATAGGTGGGTATCTAAATAATGTCTATATCTCAAATTGTTTTTTTTTCAGGGCTCCCAGCACGTTAATAAAGGTCTCCACACAACCTCGGTAAACGCTGATAATAACGTACGTTCCGACTCAAAGAATATTAGCACCTTGGTGAGAATACTAACTGCATACTAATAACAATGATAGAAATAGACATAGCCAACATTTTTTTGTAATTTATTAAGAATTATGTTTTAATTTGCACTCTATGATTTAGAACATAGGCCTCAAAATTAAAATTGTATACCATGTTCTTTTCCATAGGTATGGTTTTCAAGTGTCAGGTAGAGTCTTAAGCTGAGATAAAACCGAAGTTTAAAACTTACATTCTTTGATAATTCATAAATACTTTAAATTATTTATAAATTTAAAAAATCTGATTCTTATCATCTTTACTTGATTATTTTAAATATAGCTGTAATACTATTTGTATTATTATTTTTATGTATTTAATGCCTATAATCAACTTTTATTTGGATTTTAATGACAGTTAGCAAAATCATATCAAACTATTGGCATCAAAAGGAAAATAATATTATTTATTTTTATAGTTTTAGTATCTTTTTGGTCTCCTTGTCCATCTTCAAATGAACCTGTAAGCTACAACTTGTTTTTCAGTTGCATGTTGTCTCAGTGTATGCATATGTTATATTAATATTATAATAAAAAAATATGTATTTTTTTATGTTACCATTATATTCTTTAAATCACATTACAGCAATACTTTATCTCATATTATCTTCAATATTGCTAAAATGTATTTTTTTTTAATTTGGGATATTGGTTGGTTGTTTGTGTTCAAATGAACACAAACAACAATTTGCAACAATTACATTAATAATAAAATACAATAAAACTATTTTGACATAATTATTCGCACATTTTATACATTAGAATAGGATTGTGCCAATGTAGCATGATTTAGGTTTGTTTTTCAACACCCATTTTATGTATTTTATGAGTTTCCCGTTTTGCCGTTGCCTTTATAATATATAAAAAATATATATACGTTCTTAATTATATGTAGCATGTGTCCACTGCAGTGTAGCCTTTGTGTTGTCCAAATGCATTGTTTAATTCTTAACATTAGCCTTTAAATATCTCATATTTAGTAGTCATCTAGGTCACCTAGAGGTAAGTTAGATGAAATGGTTCAACAGAAAAGGTAAAAATCTAAATATTTTGAAAGAATATCAATAGTCGGTCTATACGTTACAATTTAGCCTTCTGCATTAAGAAAAATGATTTTAAACATCATCCGTCTTGGCAAAATGAGTTAAAACCAAAACATATGACAATAATATGCAAATGTTTTGTTCCATAATCTGGCCATTAGCTCTTGATATTGTGAAATTTTTATCCATATTGAGTGGGTATTATTTACAAAATCGCCATTTTTAATAGGTCATTTAGTAATATTTTTATCCTACTTTTTATCGTCTCTTAATAAAAAGAGAATACCTATACCACTACAACTTGATAGTCAGGCGACCACGGAACATGGTCAAATACCCATCTAAGGCGAAGTATGTCTATGCTTTCGCATTACTGAATTAGTTGATATATATAATAAACAATAAGAATATAATTAGATAGGATGTCATTCGCAAACCTTGTTTGTTTATCTTAAGGCCGCAACACAAGTCATAAGGTCTACATTGAGGAATTAAAATGATAATCTTACTACGCATTTACGTAGCATCACTATCAGTAATTAAAACCAGTATCTTGTACTTGTTATAGGCTACTATAATTATTTACAGCAGATCATGTTTCAGACAGAATATAGTATTTGTTAACTCTTACAACTGTAGTGGCTATAGGAATAATACACCTAAGAAGTATGAATATCTATGAATATGAATTATACTGAAGATTAAAAAAAAACATACAATAAAAAATTATTAATAGGAATAATTGTGACCCCCACACTAGGCCTGGCCTGGAATTGCAAATTAGTTAAAATATAATTTAAAAAAGTAAAATAACCATGAGGGATTACAAATATTGGGAAAATTTTGATATTTTTTGAATATCTCTCTCTATCAGCTTAAAGACGTCCACTGCTGGACATAGTTAACGCATATGTTTTAAAATATTCCGGTACCTACATATATCACAACAGATTATTTACAATCTTCTTTTATTATTTGAATAACGACCTTATAAATAAACGCTACTCAATTATTTAAGTCCTATTTACAGCCTCACCTCTCAATTATTTAAGTCCAATTTACAGCGGTTTGAGACATCGTTAGCGTTTTGTTTCGAGTACAAATGAAACAGTTCTCCTAAAGTTTTGTTTCAATATTCTGTGCTACTTTCAAATAACTATATCGTATGCTCCATCGTAGATCTCATCGTCACTTACCATCAGGTGTGATCGAGATCAAATACTTGCCTATCTATACATATAAATAAAATTGGAGTGTCTGTTTGTAATATTAAAATAACCGCTTTTTACTAAATGCATTTGGATGTATACACGGTACCTATACCGAAACAACAATTTTTACAATTTTTGTCTATCTGTCTGTCTGTCTGTCTGTCTGTCCGTCTGTCCGTCTGTCTGTCTGTCCGTCTGTCTGTCTGTCTGTCTGTCTGTCTGTTTGTTCCGGGTAATCTCTGCAATGGCTGGACCGATTTTGACGGGAATTTCACTGGCAGATAGCTGATGTAACAGGGAGTAACTTAGGCTTACTTTTATTTTAGAAAAAAAAATAGGATCTCTCGAAAAAAAATTAAAACCAATGTTGCAGCGCTGCGCCTGACTAAAGTTTGATAGCAACAATCTGCAATGCGTCCCGCGGGATCAGAACGCGAGCAGGCTGTTACCAACGGCTGAGTCTTTGTTAAATACCACGCGGACGAAGTCGCGGGCAACAGCTAGTATTGTAATAAAAAATAACTGCTTCAGTGTGTTGATATTTGTTATGTATGTATGTAGCAATCGAACGCGAAGGAGAGCCGCATCAAGTGTACCCTCATTCCTGGCGATGGCGTTGGACCCGAGTTGGTATACTCAGTACAGGATGTATTTAAGGTGAGTACTGTTAGCACCGTTGAGCTTGAGTTCACAAGTCACGTCTTCATTATCGAAATTGGTAGTGACCCTGTTATTATTTTATTAGTGTTAACTTGTGGAATTATTCACGGATACCCGCGAGCCGTGTGGAAGGCAAGCGGGTTATGTTGGACTCCGACCAACCCAAACCGCACCATGGTCCTTCTCCCGCCCTGTGGGGGCGCGGGAACAAATCCGTGACCATGAATGAATGTATCTACCCTGCGCCTCTCAACATTTATTTATTTATGGTCGAAAAAATCTATGTACTAGGTACAAGCAAAACAATGCATTGAAATGATGATCTTGTACGGTACAGGCAGCCAGCATCCCAGTGGACTTCGAGCCGTTTTTCTTCTCCGAAGTGAACCCCACTCTGAGCGCGCCGCTCGAAGATGTCGTCACCTCCATTGCCAGGAACAAAATCTGCATAAAGGTACATTCCATTAACATCCCACTTCTACGATCAGACAACCACTGTTAGATCGTTACTGTCATCGATATACCGCGTGGTTCAGATAGGGTATACCTTTAAAATTTTAACCTGTGCTTTTTAGCGCATCTCTTTATGCGAGGTGACAATTTAAATATGTCAATTGAAAAAAAATTCTCTTTACAAAATGATAATTAATTTCTTTGTGTGTGTGTGTTAAAATATGCGCCAAAGAAGCTCAGGTTCAAACGGTATTAAGTATACCCTTTTTGGATCACGCTGTATGTGTACTACGTAGTAGATTCGGTGCTCGAATTAATCATGATGTTCCACTGAACTGTGGACCCGGAACCACAACATGTTCATACTCACAGCGCGAGCCGGATGATGATTGATGTTCTGATTTACAATTCTAGAGTAACATATATATCGATGATTGCGGTTACAAAAATGAATGACGTCTCTATAGAACAAAAAAATATGTATAGAATCTTTGGACTATCTCAGCGCCATCTGTGTCTCGAGTAGTGGGACGCATTATTAACAATACAATCTTTAGTTTCTCACCATTGCCGCGTACTGGGCTCCAAGTCTGCTAACACAATCGATTCATAATTACAATTACAGATATTGTATGGGATATCTGTCAAGTGACAGTTACTATGCGGTTGCTGTTCGATTATGAATCGATTGTGTTAGCAGACTTGGGGCCCTTGGGGGCCTTGCCGTTATCTTGCTTCGATGTTAGTATTGATTTGACTATGAATATACAATACTGTGTACGTTGATTGGAGCGCTTGTCCGTCCAGGGTATCCTCGCGACCCCCGACTTCTCCCACACCGGGGAACTGCAGACCCTGAACATGAAGCTCCGCAACGCGCTGGATCTCTACGCCAACGTGGTCCACGTGAAGTCGTTGCCCAACGTCAAGTGCCGCCACAATGACGTGGACTGCATCATCATCAGGGAGCAGACGGAGGGGGAGTACTCGGCGCTGGAGCACGAGAGTGTGCCCGGTGAGTGGCGGAGACTACTATTTTGGTAGAAAAGGGAAGATCTTCCACAGTGGCGTAGCATGGGGGTGGAGGGGCGGAGGGTGCGGTCCGCAGCGGGCGGCATTTCACAGGTGGTGGTTAGAGAAAAAATAATAGGAGATAAAAAAAAAATTAAGTAAAAAAAAATATTTCAGTGTTTTTTTCTTCAATTTTTTTCGACGTTACCATACCCCATTTTTTATAATGAATAGCAAAAATAAGAAGGCGGCAAATTTGAAATCCGCACCGGGGGCGCTAATGACCTATGCTACGCCACTGATCTTCCAGCCAAGCGGGTGGTATTCCTGGGCTCCAAGTCTGCTAACACAATCGATTCATAATCGACATTATTATAGGTGGAAATGAGATAATCGAGGTATCAGACGCATCGCGTCAAATGATCAAAGATGGCAGCTCTGCGCATGCCGATTTGTATGAATTTGGCAGTATTTCATCACATTTTGTATTAATGTATTGTATTGTAGCTAGCCGTGCTAGGCCTGTTGAAGAGCATATTTCCAGTAGATAATTATACTATATATAAATATTATTTTTAGAATCCTATGAACCATCTGTGAAATTATATGTTTAAAATTGATTATACAGTATGTATGTCGGAAAATAATTTGTTCGTTTTCATGAAGGAATAAAAGAAAATATATATACAAAAAATTATGTAATATTCATTAAACTATTCATTTTGTCTAAGCAAGGAGGCGAAACACGTGTCGAATACTTTTTTAGATTCGCTTAGTGTCGCGGAGAATTGCATTTTATTTGAGGTCCCGTCACTCGTGATAGATAGTTTCTCGATTGACATCTTAGAGGAGTTCGGGTGTTGTTGGCTTCTTTTATTATCGATCAAACTTGTTTGGTTTATAATCGAAGAAGTTGACAAGCCGAGGGTCAGTGGTGGGTCCTCTTTCCCCATAGGTAATAATGTAATAAAAAAAAAATAATTAAGAAATAATGTGATTTGATTTGCAAAAGTAATTGAATGTATTTTGGTGTTCGTCGCAGGCGTGGTGGAGTGCCTGAAGATCATCACAGCTGTGAAGTCGGAGCGCATCGCCAAGTTCGCATTCGACTACGCGGTGAAGATGGGTCGCAAGAAGGTCACCGCGGTGCACAAGGCCAACATCATGAAGCTGGGCGACGGCCTGTTCCTCAGGAGTTGCGAGGAGGTATGATCGGTCCTCACCAGCCATATAAAAGATGTCAGTGGATTCTTTGGATATCTTCCACGTTGACGTTGCGGTCGTAACCGAAACTCCTGGGTTCGTATACCAGTATGGGACCGTTCAAGTATTACGTAACCCAATCTTTGGATCTTTTTGACCCAACCAATATGACCAATTTTTTTTTTTCGGCTGCCATTAGAAAAATTGGATATAGTTTTTTATTCACTATCAACATTATTTTGGTTTTTTTACCTAAAATGGGTGATTCTATCTGCCGGTGCAATGATGATGAGTATCTTTTTTTTTCTTTAACAGATCGCGAAGCTGTACCCTCGCATCGAATTCGAGAAGATGATCGTGGACAACTGCACGATGCAGATGGTGTCGAACCCGAACCAGTTCGACGTGATGGTGACGCCGAACCTGTACGGCAACATCGTGGACAACCTGGCCAGCGGGCTGGTGGGCGGCGCCGGGGTCGTGGCTGGCGCCTCCTACAGCGCCGAGTGCGCGGTCTTCGAGCAGGTCACCACCACACCACCACACGCTATACACTTATCTATACTCTATACACATAAATACAATTGGAGTGTCTGTTTACAATATGTATCGGCATGATGTTCGGTGTTGCCATTCATGGATGGCGGGTCAGATCAGCTGCGCTGCATGTGCCTAGTGAATGTAGCGTCTTTATCTACTGCCGCCGTCCTACCTGTTCACACTCACACAATATTTCAATTCGAGAGTGAACAGGTACCTTCTAGGCAAGTATGCTCCATCGTAGATCTCATCGTCACTTACCATCAGGTGAGATCGAGATCAAATACTTGCCTATAATGTAATAAAAATAAAAAATAAAACCGCTTTTTACTAAGTGCATTTGGATGTATACACGGTACATATGCCAAAACAACATTTTTAATTTTTTTGTCTGTCTGTCTGTCTGTTTGTTTCGGCTAATCTCTGAAATGGCTGGACCGATTTTGACGGGACTTTGGTCGGGACAGTGTTCTTGAATGTGTTTTACAAATAGAATTAAAGCATGTTTTTATTGTTTTGTTTCGCGCGCGCAGGGTGCCCGCCACATATTCTCGGGCGCGGTGGGCAAGAACATCGCGAACCCGACCGCCATGCTGCTGTGCTCGGCCAACTTGCTCGCGCACGTCAACCTCCACAAATACTCCAACAAGATCAAGAACGCTGTTAACAAGTACGTTTAACTTAAACTTGACACTGGCAATATACACAAATGTGTGATGCCATAAAAGAAAACAAATAAATAGTACGTTATCGTTGATTTTTTTTGGCAACGCGCTCTTGGTTATTTTGCCAGTGTCAAGTTTTAACGTTTTATTTTCTCTGTGGCGGTAATTCATAGTGATGTTGTCAATTTTGTGGGATTTTGTGTTTCATTGAGTCGTGATTATTAGTAATGAGGTTTGAATATTATTCACTGCCTTCATAAACGTGCCGGGGGGTGGGCAAATGACTTGAAGGTGGTCGATCAAGGTTTATGAATTCATGTTCCCCCAAAAAAGGTAACTTTTTGTCAGTAAAGTATCCACCAATATAATACTGATGGGATGTTTAAAATATTTATTTGAATACAATGAAATATGACATTTACTAGCTTCATACACTGGTATAATACCTAAGCAGTTAGCGCCTTTTTTTAAATATGCGTATTTTTTTTAATATTGACGTTGGCGACTAGACACGATGGAAGCCATAAAGATGCGGAAAAAAGTAATGCGGAGTAGGCAATGTGTTTTTTTTAATGCGAACTTATTTATCTTCCAGAGTGTTGAAAGATGGAAAAGTGAGGACCAAGGACCTCGGCGGTCAGTCCACCACCAAAGACTTCACCACCGCCATTATACACAGCTTAGCCTGAACAAGCCATCATTTAAATCGTAGCTGGCTTCGACGCTTTAGCGATACATATTCTTAGGATTTAATATTGTTATATTTTGTTAATGATATTTATTGCTAATTTATTTACAAAAATGTGATCTGCGAATCATAGTCAACATTATACATTTTTTTTCAGTATTTACGAAGTATTTATGTAGATAAAATTGTTCAATATTGTAAATATGAATAAAATCAGGCGAATCGTATAAAAGTTGTTTATTTTGTTTGCTTAATGTTGGGGGTTGGGAACTGATTTAATTACATTTTGTTTTTGCATTAAGATGTACTAACAAAAGCAGTGTTTACAACAGCGGATAGTTTTATGCATTTTTTTCTTAATAATGTTACCATTAATTTTTCGTTAACATAGTCGAAAGAAGACATTACAGTTTAACATTATGTTGAATCTAAAGTACTTAATATTCTTTGAGGTACACAATGGAATACTATTGGGTTTCTATCTAAGTTCCCCATACTTGAATTGCAACTCTAGCTTGTCATATATAGAATATATATTTGCATGAGAATATAGCTACATTACCCGTAGCATCTTAGATTACATTTCGCGTATCTTACATCACGCGTTCGAGTAAGTTGCGCGATTTACGTTTCGTTCGTGTTTTATACAGTATAGAGCGGTTTACGCTACACAGTCACGCAAGAGGAGTAATGTTAAATAAGCTACTCAAATTTGCGCGGCGTAAAATTACGCTACACTTGGGCACAGTAAGTATTAACTCAAGGTTGGGGCGGCACTTTCATCAGTACATCTAATGCTTATAGACACAGCACACCGTCATCAGTATTGGATTTGGATGGGTGTTCAATCCGGGTGCGGTATAACTCTCGGAGTAGCCAATTTCTTCACTCTGTCCGATATGACGTATTTCATGGCGTTAGGTGCGACCTGGTGGAAGGAACGATGGAAATTTTTAATTACTCTTATATTGGGGATGCACGGTAAAATGAACCGTATTACCTTCGCAATACGACCAGTCGCATGGTTACTCAAGCAATAAATACAGTCACTTGTTTGGGGCTCAATTTCAATCAATATTGATTGAATTAGAATATTTTTTATTCATGTAAACCATTAAGTACAGTACTTATGATAACTTTACCATGTAAATAAAAGAAATAACGGCCATCGCGACCTGTGCGTGGGTAAAAGGCGACTAAAGGAATTAGCGAAGGACTATCTTATAAGAAAAAAAAATGCGAGTTTGTCGTTATGTAACCTTTTCACGTCCTGCGAAAATATGTCTCGAATGTTCTCAATCTCTATGATCCTGACGGCGGAATGCAGGTATGTAATTTTGTAACCACATTAAATCGATCGTATTATTCCCAAAGCAATATTGATTTCTTATATTTACGCGAATACTACACATTGAAATAAAGCTTATTTTACAGATTTTACGTTCCCGACGTTTCGACACATAAAATGAACGCGATGAAATCTGTAAAATAAGTTTTCTTTCAATTCCCAATTCAATGTTTACCTTCTCCGGGTTGCGGTACCACGGCTCCTTGGAGAGCCGCCTGTAGCATTTGAATTGAGGCCTTCTGCATATTTGGTTGATTCTCGCGAGTAACTCTTCTAGGTTCCCGCGCTTTCCTCGCTGTAACCATTGATATTACAATGACCACATTTAAGGGTAAAGTAGATGTAATACTATGCCTCGGTAAATATATACATCTATAGGTACAAATAAATAAAATTGGAGTGTCTCTTTGTAATATTAAAATAACCGCTTTTTACTAAGTGCATTAGGATAGGTACATAGACTAGGTACATATACCAAAACAACATTTTTATTCAAATTTTGTCTGTATGTCTGTCTGTTTGTTTCGGCTAATCTCTGGAATGGCTGGAACGATTTTGACGGGACTTGCAGATAGCTGATATAACAAGGAGTAACTTAGGATACTTTTATTTTAGAAAACCGTTTTTGTTAAATACCACGCGGACGAAGTCGCGGGTAACAGCTAGTATATAAAAACATCGCCAGACGAACGCACCAACTCTACAGCCCCAAACATAGCATCGCTTGTATTCTGGGTACCGTACAATGGACTGGGGGCGATCCTAATATATAAGGCTTGACAATAATAGTGTAAAATATTTTAACAGGGCTAACAGTAGGTTATAAAGATAATATTCCTAAAGAAATAAATCAAATTATTAAACATTTTAAGAATTACATCTTGTACGGAGCGCATGGACAACGCTACTGGGTCGCCTTGATTAAAAAACAATCAAACATAATTTACACAATTATTTAATACACCAATTGTTGTAATTTAAAAAAACTCAAAAAATCGATAAGCGTGCACAAGTTCGCACAAGATGAAATGATTATTTAGTATCAATAGGAAAAAAACTAGAGATAGGATTTTTAAAGCAATTTGGCAATGGGGGTCCACTATGAAGTGATACCTCAGTATCACTTCATAGTGGAAAAGGGGTCTCTTGCCCAAAATAGTTTGAGAATCCCTGGTATAGACAGACGGTTGTCCATAAACTGCGCTAATCACGGGAGTTTGGTTACAGGCATCCAACCTACGTAAAAATAAAAAAATGGCGAAGTTACCATGATCGGTTCTGGGTCGAACAACTTCTTGGGTCCAGCGATTTGTCCGATGTAATCCATGTGTTTCTTCCATTCGCTCTCGGACCAGCCCTTCTTCTTCTTCACCTCCTTAGTGTCCTGTTTCTTCAAGTCGATGACGCAGTTCGCCAGCTTCGAGTAGCAAGTAGCGTTGGAACATTCTATCATATGATCGATGCGCTCTATTCGCTCCTGACTGAATATGTTCTTATACATCTTCTTTTGTAGGAGGAGCCGTCTGAAATGCGTATAATAATGTTTTCAGAATCAGAATATGTTATTCACGTAGACCAGGGCTTCCCAACATTTTTTGCATGGTGCCCCCCGGATTGTAAAAAAAATATCATGCACCCCCCTATATTTTTCTTCATTGCTTCAATACAAAACACAAATTATTTTTGCGATATTAGTTTCACACGATTTATTATTTATTTAGGGATGTTTGCGCCTGCATTTTTTGAACCAGTTGATCGATATCAGGTTCTGTTTTTGACAGAGCTATCTTCAAATCGCACACTTCATGCCCCCCTAAGATCTCTCTACGCCCCACCGGTTGGGAAGTCATGACGTATACCATTAAGTACAGTACTTATGCATCGTCAAAAGTTACAAAATGCTAAGCTATTACTTTACCACCCGTTCGGAATGCCGTTCCTATGGAGAAGAACGGGCAAGAAACTCCATGGTTGCTGTTTTTTTTAAAGATCTTTTACATTTTTGAGCAGTACATTGTTATGGGTATGTGAAAACAATGTACCGGTATGGAGGGAGTGAGCGCCATTTTCATATCATCATGTCACATCCATTATTTTATTTATAATGTGTATTTATTGAATGTGTTATGCTATTAATGACTTGACATTGGCAAAATAGCCGCTAAGTTGTGGGTGAGGCCATATTCATATCCATTTTATTTCATCGCATGTCATTTCGTAAAGAAAGAAGAAGAATACTAGTATGTAGGAACCGCAAAGCGTCTTGAGTAAATAGTTAAAAATACAACCTAAGTACTTATATTTATTCTTACCTCAGGTACGGCCACGCAGCATCCACAACCCTATCAGAGACGTGGCTCGCCAAAGCCGACTTCCTGATACCTCGGGGGGTGTACGCAGGCATACCTTCGTCAGTCACATAAACATACTTCCTTGGTACACTCAGGATGTTCAGCCTTTTTGGTATCTTGTAGGGGAACTTGGGTGTGGGCGGGTCGCACTTGGGCTTCACCATGGCTGGTTATTCAGAGAGTTATACAGGCGCACGGCTCGGCTATTGCATGTTTATATGGAATATTTGTTCATTATTTCTGTTTATTGCCCATTTTTGGTGGCCGTGTAGTTTTGTTGGACGTTTTGGATTTGGAATTTTTTCGTCTATGTTTAGAATTGACAAGTGTGTTAAAAGGAAGTTTGTCAATATACAAAGAGGTTATATTCATAGTGTAGATATATTTTAGACTAGCTGTTACCCGCGACTTTGTTCGCGTGATATTTAACAAAGACACAACCGTTGGCAACAGCCTGCTCACGGATTCTGAGCCCGCAGACGCATTTCAGGTTGTTGCTATCAAACTTAATCAGGCGCAACGCTGCAACATTGGTTTTAATTTTTTTTCGTGAGATCCTATGTTTTTTTCTAAAATAAAAGTAGCCTAAGTTACTCCTTGTTACATCAGCTATCTGCCAGTGAAAGTCCCGTCAAAATCGGTCCAGCCATTTCAGAGATTACCCGGAACAAACAGACAGACAAAAAATTTAAAAAAGGTTGTTTTGGTATAGGTACCGTGTATACATCCAAATGCATTTAGTAAAAAACGGTTCTTTTAATATTACAAACAGACACTCCAATTTTATTTATATGTGTAGATTACCTACTTATCGTAGATACGTGAGATTCATATACGATATTAATGTATTGGCATGAAATGGGTATTTATTTCCAGTACAGTCCAGCTCACTGTATACATTATTTGTTTACGTTTAGAACGTCTTCAACAATAGTTTTAATTTCCCATAATTCCATTTCTTTGCCAGTAAAGTTGTATGTTTCCGCTATGGGCGTTGCTGTGAAATATTCAATCGGTATTTGATGCTTTCCATAGAGAAAATAACGTTCCGCAAAGAATGGCGTCTAATCTTGTAGCAGGTCTGGGTGATACTGGGGTCGATCCCAGTCAAGTAAGGTACCCAAATACGAAGCGTTGTTAGAGTTTTTCATCATATCAAATAAAACACAAATATAAATAGAAAACGTTTGTTTATTCTTATAATAGAAAAAATGATTTCACAATTCAAAGCGAAATACTGATCTCGTCGACAAACGTTCAATATAGCAGCCTTCGTTCACATCTGTTTCACCTATAAAACCAGTCATGTGAAAACTAGACCAGCTGGCGGCCATACCGCATAGTAACTGTCACTTTTGACAGATATTGTATAGGTTATCTGTCAAAAGTGTCAGTTACTATGCGATTGCTGTTCGATTATGGATCGATTGTGTCAGCAGACTTGGGGCCCTGGGCCTTTGCACGACAACCTTTAAGCGCGAAGTTTTTTTTCAAAATGGCCCATTGAGCATCATGCAAAGGTATAAAAAACCCAAGCACAATCTTCTTTCGTAGCGTAAGGATAACGTAAGTGTTTTGTCCCGCTCGCACCTCTTAGAGTGACATGGATGGAATGCTTTCTCGATGACGATACGATTACATTAAGCGTTCTTGGTAAGTAAACAGGCTACGTACGACTAAATTAGTTCGCACCTCGTCTGACGCGCTTCAACTGCGCGTAAAAAAGGTTGTCTTGTGCAAGGGCTGTAATAAGCGCGTTCGCCACGAGCATTCGTTTAATGAACGCAGTGCTAAATTAAATTTCTTTAAAAAAAAACTACATATGAGTGTAAATACTTGAGTTAACAAAATTTCCGGTGATTTTAGTACAAATACACCACTTCAGTGGTAGGGGTGGAAGATTTAATTTTAACATACAATTGACATTATTATCATCAGGGGTATAAACACGAGCAAGAAATTTTACTCCCTCAACTGAGCCAGAATTGGATTGCTCTTGGCGAAGACGCTCTTTGTAACACAAAAAAAAAATAGACGAAAAAAAAAGCAAAATTAAGCAAAGGAATTGATTCAACGCTTTCTGGTCGCGAAATACTATTTCTACCACACATAAAACAAAATAGTACCCTAATGCCCTACCCATTAACATTTGTGCAACTTACATTGAGAAATAAAAACTTCGGAAGCGGCTTTATAGGTGAAATTTGTTTCATTACAATATTATCTCGCACGCACTATTGGTACGATATAGGACAGTTTAGATCTTGACAATAATGCATGCGGTTCATAAAAAAAAAGAACACGGCGCCAAAACATATGAAGGCCCGTGCTATAATAAAAAAAAAATAACGAATCGTTCATAGATCGCATAATAATGCGTTCGTAAATTTCCAAAAATGTTAAATGTGAAAAATATTAATTGACCGTTAAAGATAAAGGTTCATGTAGAAAATATATTGATTCTTAGTTTCAAGGACATCTAATAACAAGATCACTTGTAAAAATATAAAAATCGTTTTGATTTTTTTGTTGGATGGCAAGACGTCATAATCACTGGTTACTGGAAAATTCATTTTAAAAATAAATAATATAATTGCCGCGTTTACATACATGACAACATAAGAATAAACATCGTTATAAAACATTAACATTCATAACATTTTTTTTTACAATAGTAATCTGTTTTACTGCTAATATAAATAAAATCAATTGCTATCAAATCCGCTGGTACATTTCTTTATTTTCAAATCCCGAATCATTGTAAACAAAAATAATTATCAAATGACAAACCAAGCGCCAGTATTCTCAAATGTTACCAGTCACTATGCTCTATAATATAGAGAAACATATAAAAATAATAATAGAATCTCTAAACTGGCAACACTGACCTCTATATCATAATGGTCAGAGTTGCCAGCAAATATATTTTAGAGTTCTGCGACCGGGCCGAGTGAGGATTGAACCCTGTGAGATCCGAGGGTAGGCCCTCTATGCTTTTGACGATTTTATATAAGCATTTATGTACCAACAGAAGTAGCATTAAATATGAATCTAATAATTTAAAAAAAACAAGCGATCTTGCTACCAGCACTCACGTGGCGACGTCGACCACGTTAACGGTGAACTCCGGCTTCTTGTCGTCTAGACCGCGTGCGGGGTCTTTCCCGCCGGTAAGATCAATGGTAGCGACGACGCTCGTGTCTGGTGTTGATCCTGCTGGTGTTGCATCTTCTTCCAACATTTCTTTGTGTTGTCCTCGGCGGTTGTTAATGCTGGAATATCATATTATAGTATCACAAGATTAATAATTAACCGAGTCTGTTCCTGGGGCAGCTGCGTGGTGACGAGAGAATTGCGAAGAGCAGAGAGAGAGAGAGAGAAAAGTAAAAAAACAGTGTCCTTGTTACTCCTCAAACAAAGCTCATGCGTCCTAGGAGTAGGTCTATCGTTTAATTACCTATGTGGAGATCGAACCCGGAATGTCTCGGCTAACTTAATTACTAGGCTATTGACGCTTAATTTTATTTATTACTAGCCGACTCGACAGACATTAACCTGTCTAAATCCCATGAAAATAATTTTCAAATTTCCCGGAATACTTGAAAATCAATTTTTCCTTCTTTCGAAAGCAAATACAAAAAATGGACAAAATAAATGTGAAGTTGAAAGCAAATACGCTAAACAAGCGCATATTCAAACATTAGTATGCCCGTTCTGAATTCCCCTGTATAGATTCGTCCCTCCCGCACCTCGCAACTGCCTCAACAATAGACTCAGTTAATTTAACATGTATTTAGTAGGGAGTTACTAAAGAAAGGTTCCGCGAAGAAAACGAACGTAGAGAAAATTTGACATGAAGTATTTTACAATTTGCAGTGCTGAATAACATTTCAGTAGTGGGACACATCGGCTTAGTGTAATCACATGCATTTTTAATAAAACACCAAGCCTTTAGTAACGCGACTATTTCTAAAGCTTATTAATATCTCAAAAACTGATGAGATTGCTAAGTCATTCACATTAACTGATGCAGGCCTGAATATCTGTCAAAACATTAAACATACTTGTGGCATTTGTTTCTTTTTAACAGAGTTATGTTCTGGTAAGCATTACAGCCTACATGTTAGTTTTCAAAATAAACAACATTTTATATATTTAATATGCCGTTGAAATTTTTGGGTCTAGGCCCGCCACACACTCCCACCACTGCTACTCCTGTAAGCCAGGATCTACAGTGGTGTCCCATGATGACACCGAGGTTTGACCCTCGGCGAGTCCCGGGATAAAGTTAATTGTCTCGGAACCCGCACGAATTTAATTGTTACATAAAAATAGGAGGAGTTGGAAGAAAATTATCCACTTCCCTCCATTACAAAGCGGGAGACAAAAATGATCTGGTAGATAAATTTCCACTACCATTGAAAGTTTATTCAAATAAACTATTATAACGACAGGCATACGAGGAAGTTATTTGAAATTTGAATGTCGTAAATTATTCGCTCTACATATATATGTCCCAAGCGCACAGCGGTCAAATTGAAAGCGTAAGCATATGTCCTATATCACATGTCAAGTGACACCATAGGCCGACACCACAAACCCCACAGAACCAATGAACACAGAGCGCTCTGACATACCTCCGTAACTGGGACGATACCGTAATGTTGCGGTGATTATGGTTATATGGAAAATAAACAAAAAAAATACTCTTTTAGAAAGGAGCTCCTCAATTTAACTCCTTTTTTAACTGACTTCAAAAAGGAGGAGGTTCTCAATTTGGTTGTATTTTTTTATGTTTGTTACCTCAGATCTCAGTCATTTATGAACCGATTTGGAAAATATTTTTTTTTATATGAATGGATATGCTTATAGATTGGTCCCATTTTTTTAATTAATCCCGTCGATGGATACACCCAAAAAGGCTGTGAAAAATAACATACTTTGGTTGCCCTTTTAAAAAAACACCTTCCTTTTTTTAGCCAAATTATGGGTGATGATGATGACCCATTAATAGAAGCCAGACGGCACACCCAGGGATATACGGTGAACCAATCGTGAATAACCATTTTATTTATTTTGCAACGACATGTTCTTACTAAAATACATTGTGGTAAGTTTACAAGAACGCAACATAAAAAGTTTGATATCAAATGATCAGGCAAAAATTTTTTTTAGGAAAAATGAATGAGTAATTTCAAACTTTTTGTGGCGTGTGTAGACGTAAAATCCGAACAAGACACATAGCCCGCTATAGCGGATGCAAACGAATACCGCTTATATCTGAATATGTCATGGCTGGGATTATAGCTGGCGGTGAAGAATACCGTTTATGTTGATTGAACCCAATATGAGCAATATAGCATCCTTTGAGTATTTGAACAACAACGGACAATACAATGTGATGTGATGGCAATGATGACTCACCAGGCTCTAATCTTCTGGTAGATGTATATGCAGGTCATCGGAATTGGCGTCATGATGGCCACGGCAACCGGGATCACTGGGAATATAAATCATAAGGTTGAGGATTTTTTATTGTATATTTTTGTTATATCAAAGGCCTGTTCCGCAATCCTCAGATAAAGGTTTTCTTAATTTTTGCAGACAGAAAGAACGACGTCTTTTTTTCGTTAAATAGCCTTACCTACAAAAAGATAGGTATTCTGCCAATCTGTAGAGTATTGTTCTCCAAATAAATTGAACAATTTGACGGATATTCTATGACACCTGTCAAAACGTCAAAATTTATTGGAGAATTAATTTTATCTGAGGATTGTGAAAAGGGCTCTCAATCTTTAATACTTATTATTTTATGTGGTTTGTCTTTTGCAATATATTTGAGATAGTTTAGTGACAATAGGGCCTTTCTCCTTCTCTGTCGCACACGGGATAAGGTATGGCAGTGACGTCATAGTTCTGGAAACTTTAAATATTTGTTTTTTTTCAAGAAACATATTGCTATTATATTATATTATTCGTTCTGCAGCAGGAAGATGGCGATGCCGGTGTTCTGGATGCCGGTCTCGATGCTGGCCAGCTAGGTGGTAACAGTAAGCACCTGTGGTGAGGTCCGCCTCGGGCTGTCCCAGCGCGTACCGCAGCAGGAAGATGGCGATGCCGGTGTTCTGGATGCCGGTCTCGATGCTGGCCAGCTAGGTGGTAACACTAAGCACCTGTGGTGAGGTCCGCCTCGGGCTGTCCCAGCGCGTACCGCAGCAGGAAGATGGCGATGCCGGTGTTCTGGATGCCGGTCTCGATGCTGGCCAGCTAGGTGGTAACACTAAGCACCTGTGGTGAGGTCCGCCTCGGGCTGTCCCAGCGCGTACCGCAGCAGGAAGATGGCGATGTCGGTGTTCTGGATGCCGGTCTCGATGCTGGCCAGCTAGGTGGTAACACTAAGCACCTGTGGTGAGGTCCGCCTCGGGCTGTCCCAGCGCGTACCGCAGCAGGAAGATGGCGATGCCGGTGTTCTGGATGCCGGTCTCGATGGAGATGGCGAGCGCGTCCTCGTGCGGCTGCTTCAGAACGCGTGCGATGGCGTACCCGAACGTGTAGCCCAGCCACGGCACGCCCATGCCGGCGACGTAGATCTGGAGTTAAATTAAATGACCATGTACAGACTGACAGCGCTGCCTCGCGAGAGTGGCTAGGACACATGACGAGCGCGAGCAGAGATCGAGGCGCTTTCACACCGATTCGCCAGAAAAAATAATTGATTATGGTAAGTAAACGTCTATGCTCTACGCGACCGTTTTAAAGGGTTAAAACGATGTTAATTAACGCGTAGTGCAAACCCCCCCCCCCTCCCGCCTTTTAACGCAACATAACGTTTCAGAAGACCCCCCATCTCCCCCCATAGTTATAGTTGAACACTCCCTTAGGCAATTTTTCATCGAGGTGTCACGAGTAGAGCCGCGGGTAGAAGTTATCTTACTGATAAAATCGTACTCACCTCCCAAGTAAACAGCTGGAAGATATAAACATTGGTGGCTATGGCGAACACTATGATGAACAGCAGCAGGGTTGTGGAGAACCCCTTGAGGATGCGCACCATGAAGGCGGCGAGGCGCGGCGTCCAGCGCTGCATGGCCAGCCCGATGCCCAGCGGCACGATCAGCCCCACCACGAAGGTCGCGATGCGAGTGTACGGAACCACTATGTTCGCGTTACGGAACACCACTTGGCCGAGCGAGAACAGCCATGCCGGCATTAAAGCTGCAAAAGAAAAGGCTATTTTCACACCGGATCACTCGCGGCGTTATTATATACTAGCTGTCCCGGCGAACTTCGCACCGCCTCAGAATCAAATGTATGAGAAAAATAATTTATTGGTATTCTATGAAAAATTTCAACAAATCTATCCCACGGGAACCATACATTTTACCGGGATAAAAAATTGCCTATGTGCTATTTCAGACTATAATCTGTCTCTGTGCCAAATTTCATTCAGACCGTCAATTGCGTTCAACCGTTCTGGCGTGAAAGAGTAACAAACATTCATTCATCCAAACTTTCACATTTATAATATTCGTATAGATAGATCATTAGAAATAGTTACCGGAAACGGAATCAAAGATTTCCGATACCGGTGTCGCTCCCAACGAGCCGTCAAAAGGAAGTTAGTTTAAAATCTTTCGATGGCGGAAAAGCAGTCCGCATTTACGAAGAATGTATATAGCAATCCGTCTCGGAAATTTTCGATTCCGTTTCCGATATAATTTCGAAGAATTGCACGTCTAACGATGACCAAGGGCCAATGCCCATACCGAGTGAAACTTAAACTCACCGAACGACGCGAGGGTGGATATGGTTGTCATGGCGAGGGACAGGTTGAGGTTCCCGCCGAGGATGAAGGTCCATATGTTGGATGCTCCGCCTCCGGGCGCCACGCCCGTGAAGAACATGCCCAGGCGCATCGCGGGGAAGTTGGGGAAGATCAGGAAACCCAGGCCGAATGTCATCTGGAGAAGAGGATTAGTTAAAAAAACCCTTCTAGAGGATGACTGAGTAAGAACCGATGGTTTGCGACCCCAAGCCGAAAGTCACAGTGTAGGAAGGCCCCCCACAAGGTGGACTGATGATATCACTAGCGTTGCAGGAAGCCGGTGGATACGAGTGGTGGAGGACCGTGATTTGTGGAAGTCATTGGCGGAGGATTATGTTCAGCGGTGGACATCTTCCTGCTGATAGATTGGGTACGTTTGTCTCCTAAATGCTGGGTCTGTTCCAGGCTAGTCCACCACCTTAGCCTTGAAGGAGTTGACGGACTTCACAAGTCTATGTAATATTAGTGTGGTGCTCTCAGACTTGCAGGTTTTCTGAAGATGTTTCAAATTATCCAAAATTTGGTCTATCAACAACTTTTGTAAAGGTAATTTTTTACATGCCCAAAGAAATCTAAAGCGTAGATAGCTCTAAAGATCGCCATTCTTCGATGGTGCCTCAGCTCGGATGGAATGGTAACAGATGTAACTCACCAGCGGCATGAAGACGAACTGCCCCAGCATGCCGATGGCGGGGCCCACCGGCCGCCGTATCACCCCCTTCACGGTGGGCCAGTCCATCGCGCAACCGAAATTTATGAAGATCAGTGATATCTGGAACACGATGAAATAGTATTTATAACAAAAAAAACAATAATAAACACTCAAGCCCCGAAGAGGGGAACCAACAAGGCGCCGATAGCATCTGTTTCCAATGTAAGGGTCTGAGAGGGGGGAAGACCTTATAGCCATTATACTGAGTACGGTCTCCCTCGATATGTGGCGGGTTAAGGCCATAGTTAACCACGCTAGCCCATGTGAACTTCACACGACATTCGATACGCAGGTTTCCTCACGAAGTTTGCCTTCACCATACAGCAATCAAAGCTGACACTCGCACGAACATGAGATGGTAACTAGTGGACCGAGCAAGATATTATACCATTTAGGTATAATGCGAAATGATCGCTAACGAGAAGAGCCCGAATTAGTATGTTTGATTGCGAGTTCGTGCGAGCGATTGCCAATTAGAACAACACCTAAGTAAGAAGTAAGGGATGTGACATGAGGTATTACGGTCTAACCTAAACATAATCCTACTTGAATCATGGTTTTTATTGATATAAAACTTATTTGAAGGATTGTGACCACGGTTGCTGTAAAGCAGCCGAAACGTCAAGAAAGTAAAAACAGAAAATAAACGCCCAAAAATCCTTAAAATAAGTTTTATTTCAATGTATAGTATTCGCGTAAATATAAGAAATCAAAATGATTTTTATTGGATCAATATTTCGTTAGGTACATAAGTAACCAAAGGGGACGGATAATTGATGTTTTCATCGATGAAATTAGGTCCCGTCCGTGATCTTGGATTATCGCTAACACGTGACCGATTACACTATATAGGTACCTACACAATAATTATCTTCACGTGTATCCTATCTCCGTTAAATAGCAATAAGTACACAAATGTACAGATTACTGATCGATACAAATTATTCACGTGAAAGTGATTAAAAATTAATTCAATTAAACGTGGCTCACATTGTATTCGTACATACCATTATCAACATGTTAACATACTACCAACTTCTCCCCGAAGGAACAATTCAAACAGCTGAACAAAATTAGGTGTAATTTCCGCGAAAGTGATAGTTGTGAGCCAATCGCCGCAAACGTGCCATCCTAATTAAATTAACCATGGCTTGAAGGAAGTATGGCCTGATGAGTACATCGGACTTATAAAAGTTGCGTAAGCGAGACATATACATGGCGAGGCATGGATATTTTGGGAGTGAGAGGGATGCAGTGATATTAAATTTGTGGCAACATAAAAGGGTGTAGGGTGTTTGTAACGTGATTAATTTTGATACGTCATCACGCCTGTAATCCTCGAAGGGGTAGGCTCAGGTCCAATACAGTGCACCCACATTTCGCTGCTGGTATTTGGTTCCAATGTAATAGTGGGTGAGCGTACTGCCATTATACCGGAATTATATTAATTTAAATGCTATAGATCAGCCTTTTCCAAAGGGGACGATAACGCCCCCTTTTGGGCGCTGCAGACCTAAAGGGCGGTAAGATACCCAGAAAAAAAATTGGGCGTTGTGTAGTGGCTAACAATAATTAATTGAATTTGAAGTTATAGTGGTTTTTAAGTAGGTTAAAAAATAAGGGCACAAAAAAATAATTCATTCTCAAAGTGGGCAGTAGACAAAATAAGTTTGGGAACCCCTGCTATAGATGACATTCCATGGGTTAAATACTTTCGTTATTATTATTACTATTAGAGTTGCTAGACTTGCGTTGGAGGAGGGAGTTTTTTAAGGACCTTGGTCGAAAAGCCCTACCATGCAGGTCACACATTTGCACGGTACTTTTGTCTACTTTGTAGCAGTAGTCTATCTTTTAAAATATAACGTCATCTGTTCTTGTCTATGGATTGTTGTGTGTCAAAAAAAAAACAACGCACAGAGTTTATACTTACAAAAAGTGCGACACTGGTGACGAAAACCGTGTCTATGGGCCTCTGAGGTCTCAACACTATGACCGGTAGGATCCCATCTACGGGGTGCAACTCCGAGCTGCGGTTGACTTCCATCGTCAAGTTGGAATGACCTGTCAAACAATGTCACATAATAAAAGCTGGTTTCAAGGGCTTTGTGTGGTGAGCACAAATGTTTGTATCCGAGTCATGGATGTTTAATATCTATATAAGTACTAGCTGTCCCGGCGAATTTCGTACCGCCTCAGAATCAAATGTATGAGAAAAAATATTTATTGGTAGTCAAAACAAATCTATCCCACGGGAACCATACATGTAAGCGGGAGAAAAAGTAGCCTATGTGCTATTCCAGACTATAATCTATCTCCGTGCCAACTTTCATCCAGATCCGTTCAGCCGTTCTGGCGTGATAGAGTAACAAACATCCATGCAAAGTTTCACATTTATAATATTAGTGGGATTATACTCTGAGCTCGACCTCAGTCCATTGTACAGTACCCATAATGCAAGCGTTGCTTAGTGTGGGACCGTATAGTTGGTGCGTTCGTCGATATTATATTATTGCTGTTTCATGCGTAGCCATGCTCGTTGTAGTATGATCTACTGAGTTTATAATCTAAGCGGTTATAGTTATTCGAACTCTCATCTCCAGTTTAGTTCACTGGCTACCGCTTTGTGGTTTACAGTCAAGACGGCATAGTTTAATTTAACCAACGGTTTCAATTTATTCGACGTGTCCAATTACACGTGTTA
Source organism: Pheosia tremula (assembly GCA_905333125.1). NCBI lineage: Eukaryota > Metazoa > Arthropoda > Insecta > Lepidoptera > Notodontidae > Pheosia > Pheosia tremula. The sequence continues at coordinate 3,736,804 of HG995419.1, forward strand.
AGTAAATAAGATAAAATATCACATCTGACCAAACAAACATTATTTATTTTAAAACGTTAAAATTTAATTAATCCATAAAATTTATGCAATACAAATAATGACATCATGACTTCTTTATTTAATTGCTTTTTTAATGAGATAATCATTTACTTAGGTGGGGGATTATTTCGTGAATATTCGCTTGATTCAATGCGTTAAATGTGGAACGTATTTTCAAACTTCACATGTCAATTTCAAGGGCATTCAGGTAGGTAAAACCAATTTTGCGGGTACTAACTGCGAGCTCTGACACTCCGTGGAATAGCTACATAATCGCGACATAGCAACCGTTAAATAAAATGAACAAAGATGGCAGCTCCGCGCAGGTCTAGTTGTATGAATTAGAAATACGCAGAACACACCGTTTCCAAGGCAAGCGTCCTAGTAACTTCGCTATCACTGTTTTGTGAAGTAACCCCCAAATTTATAGACGTTCTATAACTTTGTTAAACGTCATATAAGTAACGTCGCACATATTATATTAAAGAATATCTTACCAAGGAATATGCCTTTGACTCGCACCCTGCCTTCGAAGTTGTTATCCAAAACATGAGACTCGGTCAAGGTGTAAGTTGAATTCCACTCGGCTCCGACGAGGAGTGGATGGTCTGTTAACACATTCAACTGGTCCCCAACTTGCATGCCAGTACCTGGATAAGATAACACATATTATTGTAAGGATCTTGCGAGTTCTTGGACTTGGCAGTCATTAACACGAACATGCGATGCGAATTAATCCTGCGATAAGAGTACTACCTGTGCATATTTCAATTAAGAAGCTCAATAAAGATTGTATATGTCGTCGCGAGTTCGTACGATCAATACGACACGATCGTCGCATGATCGTACGACCGATTACCAATTACGACATCGCCCAAGGGTGCAAAAGAATCTATCTTTTGCCTCCATCCATCTACGCTTAGTCTATATCACATTCCAATAGAGATGGTAATGAGTCGCGAAGGAGAAGGAAGATATACTGCAATTACTAAACATAAGTGGGAATGGGAGAGCTAGATGAACGACTTACCCGACACCTTCACATCGACGTACACATCTTCATCCATGTTGACGGAGGTGCTATTGGGCTCGAAAAAGGCCGTCAAGTTCGGCACGGCCTGGCACACCACCCATAGCGGACACAGCGCCAGCACGTACAGAATAATTAAATGGAGAGGCCAGATCGGACACATCTTGGCCTTTTCGTTGTCCTCCTAATAGATACTGGAACAAAATGATATTTTACCTATTAGAATTTTGGGTAACAGACAGGGAATGCGTAGATTTGAAAATAATTTTTAGTGGTGGGTACTCGGGAAGAATCGTCCAATAGGATAGCATTGAATAACGTCAGCGTTCTTATTGGCCTAATCTTCGCATCTCGGTGTCTTACAGTATATAAGGTGTAACAAAAATAGTGTAAAATATTTTAACAGTTTAACAAGCATGCCAAACAGATCATGGTTATGTATAAAATCATTGTGTGAATGATGTTATTTTTATGAAAGCTAACCAGTAGAGTTTCAACATGCTCTTAGCATGTGGTCTAATGTTTAAATTTCTAATAATTTGATTTATTTCTTTAGGAGTGTTATATTTATAACCTGCTGATGGACTTGTTAAAATATTTTACATCAACAAAATAAATTATTAATTGTAATAGCCCTCACAAAAGCTAAATAGTACTATATAATCCTCGTCGCAAAACTAGGGATGTTATAAAGGATGAAGCCTTTGTGTGAATGTGTGGTTTTCTGTGTGCTCCCAAACGGATGGACCGATTTCAATGCGGTCTTTTTACTACTATTAATGTTTTATTGTGTCATCATGCCTTTAAACGTTATTTCTTTAAAAGACTTGGTCCCTTCTATTCCTCATGGCGTCTAGGGGCTCAGTAAGATATGATTTTCACGGTTGATATTAGAGTATTAATATATTACGCGCACCTAGTATGGCAAACAAAAAGAATAATTAAGGCCAATTCTATATTTTTTTTGGTAAGAATAGTTTACATAACGCGATTAACGTAACACAATTAATTAGTTTCGATAACCTGTACCTAAATTATCACCACGATGGGTTATTGCTTTAAGATACGCGGGATTACTTTAATTAGCTCGACGCTTTATCGTTATAGCAACTATTTGCATGATTATCATGTTATAATTACAAAAAAAAACGAATGAATTAATACTTTTTTCTTAATTTTGTAATACAAAAACTAAATTTTTTTAAATTGCTTATAATTTCGAATTCAGAATGTTGAATACTTTATGCTGCTTCATCGTTTACCTGAGTTGCAACTGAGATGTTATGTTATAGTATTGGGGACATTACTGCATGCACACCTTAAGACCATTTTCGCATGGAGCTAATTAGGTCTAGGACAACAGTTTGCTATGACTCTGTATCTGTATCGCTCAAACGATAGTGTCTTTAGTGAGCAGGTAGTAAAGTCCCTAATTGGTAGTACGTAATCGAAAATGACAGTTCACATAATTTCCCAATCACAAATTTTTCACAGCTATTAAATTCACATTTGATAAATATCTTGCCCAATCGAATTTAATAAGTAAAAGCTTAATGATGTTATTTGCCAATGAACACTGATACTCACCAAGCAAGGCCGACTGCAATCGTAAACAGACCACGAATTAATTAATAAAACATTTTATAGATGTGTTCACTCGTCAACACTCCGGGTGCAAGTGACTTGAAATGAAAATACGCGCGGCTTTTGCGTTAGGCGTGAGAATAGTATGGATATGCCAATATATTATTATATGTACGATTACGTGTTAATAATTTATCAGATAACAGGTGGATTTCAATGGACGCGGTTGCCGGGTCGTCTCTCGTGTGCTCGGTCACGTAGAGATAACGATCGATAAGAATGTACCTAGAATATTAATTAATTAATTACTGTCCGTTATATTGAAATCTTGTAAAGATTAGATAAGACAATTTTTATGATACAAACATTTAAATCAGGTTAGTATTATCTATCACGAAAGCTATCTAAGATTTATACTTTCAGACTATAGCTCCGTCTGCGACTTCGTATGCACTTTAAAGCACAAGAAACTACATCACGAAAATGAAAAAAAAGGCGATACTCATGTATTCTCTGAGGCGGCAGAAGTGCAGTACAGTAAATCCACAATTGAAGCATAATTTTCACAATATTAATAATACTTGGGCAGTAATTAATATTAATAAATTAAAAAAAAACAATATGTTAAAGTTTTTTAATAAGCCAAATTTTCATTCATTAAAAATAAATGTATACGTGCCTAAATATATTTAGGGATCAAAGAGATCTCGTAGTATCTTCAATTACAGCACGTCAAGCGCGAGCTAACCGTATACTTCATAGTCTACCATATTTAGACATTTTGAATGGAGTTTGAATTTTGAAGCGCCTCTAGCGGACGGTATTGAAACCTTTCAATTCTCCATACAAAACGTATGAATACGGTAGACTATAAAGTATACGGTTAGCCGACGAATAATCTCGCACTTGACGTGCTGATAACAATTTATGACAGTGGTTCAATAAACATATATAATACCGCTGAACAGAAGCTATGTCCGGTATATTCTCAGGAGAAAATGGCGCTTCGATCGGGACGATCATTAAATAATTCGCAATTTATTATTCCACTCCCGATCCGAACTGAAAGGTTCACGCGACGCGTTCAAATTGTCCTTGGATAGCTACGTGGGCTCTATAAACGGCTCGGGTTATGGTATGGCTGGACTGGCAGGTATATATATATATCGCTCTTTGATAATCTATGGCATAGGTATATAATCCCACTAATATTATAAATGTAAGTTTGGATGGATGGATGGATGTTGTTACTCAATCACGCCAGAACGGCTGAACGGATCTGGATGATCCTGCAACCTGCGATCCTCGTTACCGGGGCAAGCGCTCCACCAACTTGGCTATCACTGCTTATGGCATAAGTACTCTAACCTAAATATAAATTGGTTAAGAATGTCCATAACTCGAGAAAATACGCGCAACCGATCTATTCCTAATGCTTTGAACGTTGAAATTTTCCAGAAAAATACGGAACTATGAATTCAAAATTTAATTTATAAGAATGTCATCTATTAAATTAAATTTTTAGGTTATAAAGCTCCACCGATATACGGTGATTTTGCCAGTGTCAAGGTGGTAAGAATGTAATAATGTAAGAAATTATTGAGTACGCACCGACACCTTTGTCCGTCATCCAACCATAAACAACCCCCTCCATCCGTGTCATCGCACGGAGTTTAGTTGCGTGTAGCCGTGTTAACAAACTTCAATAAAAAACAATACAACCAAATTGACAACCTCCTCCTTTTTGAAGTCGGTTAAAAATGGGGAATTTATACCCAACAACATTATGCAAAGACTGTCTCAAATTTATATAACTTTAAATACATTTGCAATTTCTTTAGACGATACCTCGCTATAATAGTTGGATTGTTATTTCCAACGAAATATAGGTAAGTATCCTAATTTTTATGTTATATATAAAGTAGGTATCAGGTACGCACGACTCACGACCCATTTTTTAGGTACCCAACAAATACTTACATCACGTCATTGACAATAGAACTTATTGTAGTGTTACGCTGTTGGTGTACCTAACTACTTATTGCAAGGTAGACATAATTGAGGTACTTTATTCGTTACGGTACACCGCTTCAGTGAAGAACAAATGAATAAAATTTATGTTTTCTAAGCAGTAAATAGGGTTTAATTTCGCATCATTTAAAAACAAAGCTTAAAAGCAGCAAATACAATGGTTAAAAAGCAGTAGCGAAGACTCCATGAGACCCAATTCCAACCAGCTTCCCTTTCGTATAATGGCAGCCCCTTGTCCCTATTATTGTCAAATAATTAAGACACATTAAAAAAAATACCACCAATGGTAACCAAGAATAATATTGCAACCTAATTTCCAAAGTTGGCATTTGGAAGAAAGTTGGCATTTCACGTGATTACATTGTGATAAAACTGATTCAGTCTGCACCGAAAACGTGTCCGCAAGATCTTTCAGAATGGAAGGTTAGGGACCTTGAAACTGCGACTGGTACAAACAAAACAAGTCTGCACTCAGATGATCAGCAAACAAGCGGCAACAATATTCGAGACATTCCCTGAAATTATATTTAATGTCATGGATAAGAAATGAATGTACAAGGAAAATGACCTACAGTGACAGTGACCTACAAATACTATGCATTCTATCAGACAGGCCCAAAAAAATGCTTAGGCTAGTTGTTTAACAATGTGACATGTGACAGATGACAGATCAAAGCCAAGAAAAAAGCAAAGTCAGCGAAATAAGAAAGAAGATTTTTTTTTGTATGAAAATATGGATACGACGCCATTTTAATTTCTTCATGTCACATCCATTATTTTATTTATAATGTGTATTAAATTTATTGAATTTAATATTGCTATTAATTACTTGACACTGGCAAAATACCCGCTAAGTTGCGGGTGAGGCCATATTTACATCCATTTTATTTCATCGCATTTCATTTCGTCAAGAAAGAAGAAGAAAAAAGATAAAATAAAAAAAATGTTGTAAACAATAATAGTGTTTGAAAATTTTAACAGTTCCATCGGTAGGCTATAAAGGTCACATTCGCGAAAAAATATCAAATTATTAGAAATTTCAAAAATAACACTACGTACTAGTGCGCAGTGAAACGGTCCTGCGGCTCGCTTTCTCAGACAACAATCACACACTGTTTACACATATATTCTATACATAAACGTGATCTTTATGACCTACTTGTTAGCCCCTTAAAATATTTTACACTATTTTTGTTACACCGTGTATATTCTTGATATCACTACATAGTGATACGAAAACTATAACCATAGAATGCTTCCAAGAAGTCCAGCCCGTAAATAGTGCTTAGTCTTAAAAACCACATCGAATTTCATCACTGACAGAAAAAGGATATTTATTAATATTTAAAATTCTTATGTGTCTATATAATTCCAGACCTTTTTTAATGTTCCACTGCTGGGCACGGGCCTCCCCTCAATGCGAGGCGGATTAGGCCATAGTCCACCACGCTGGCCCAGTGCGGGTTGGCGGATTTCACACATCTTTATGTATCTTATGTATGTACCGCCCGTTATATGACCTGTATGCCACCGTACTGTATTATTGTGTAATACTAACTCCAAGCTATTCATAGCCGAATTGGCGAAGGTCAATGCGAATGTAGACGCACCGGCTACTAGTCTATTTTCTTAGGTTCTTATCGCTATCTGACGTAAACAGAACAACAAACATTACTTATTTGTTGAAACTTGAAATGATTGTTATAATTATTAAGTAGTGATTTTTTTGTATTTTCACTTTAAGTAATTTTTCAGTATGAACATGTTCAGCTGTACATGTTATGTATATTCCATGTAAATACATGCAAATAAATTAAAAGCGATTTAAATTGAGGAATGTACACTTGTTAATACCCAGATGAAAAGAAGAATACCTACTATAGTATTTTTTAAACCCAATAGACTAATTAGTCTATAGGGTTTATAGTAGGTATTCTTCTAATACTATATTGGATATAACTTAACTTAATATAACTTCTAATACTATAATACTAAAAAAAAATACTATATTGGAAAAGAGCACTGACAACGCAATGAGCATATATGCGCATTGCGTTGTCAGTGCTCTTTTCCAATCACTCTTAGACGTACAGATGATTCTCTAATCCGCGTTCTAATTTCAAAGGTTAAATTAATCAACTCATTCTTAACTACAAGCAAATTATAATCTGTTGTTAGAGTTTCGCGAGGCTCATAATAAACAATAATCGCACGATATCCGTCCGGTGTTTACTTGCCTTTGAAATATAATTGCATCGCTAATAGACATATCGTTAGGGAATAGCTATCAAGGAGAATAGTCAGTAGTTGTCTATTATTAAAATAAATATTTGCTTTTGATAGCATCGGTACCGATCCAAAGTGCCAGTTAATATTCAAAATACTAATTCAAATCAAATCATTGTAATGAAAGGCAGCCCATAGACATAGGACTACCGCATAGTACCTGTCACTTTTGACAGCTATCCCATATAATATCTGTCAAAAGTGACAGTTACCATGAGGTTGCTGTTCGATTATGAATCGATTGTGTTAGCAGACTTGAGGCCCTGTATCACTATGATAGACCATTCCAGTTCTGTCAAGTAAGTTGTGGTAAGGTTTATATCAGAACATTGTGAGTGCGGCCTTTAATATAGCTCCCACATCGTAGAGACGATTAACGTTCGCTTTAAAAGACCAACGTCAAGTAAAGACATCTACGGACGGTACAATTTGGGTACGGATCAGTAGGCCCGAGTGGTAAGGTCCTTACCAAATGCGATGACTTGCCAACCTGCTTATTGACATGCCACTTGGTAGGATAGGAACCCTGCATAAGATGATACATTTGAGTAATATTGTCCAAAGTAGTAGTTTCATTCATCCAGTAAGACAGGCGAAGGAATTGATCCATACTGCTATTGTCATACTGCCAGTTTCCTTGATACAACAACTTGCCGCGAGTTATAATGACAGGAACACACCAGTGACAATAATCAGTGCATTGTGAGCCCCACATTGTTTAATCAATGTGATCGGATTGTGAGAACTGTGCCCATAGCATAAAGCCCTAATGTACTTGTATCGTCACCGAGAAAATCATACTGTCTGTATCATTCTTACTCATAAAATCTGTGGTGTGAGTGGGAAGGAACACGCTTTCGTTAATGTAACGCTACATACATAGTTTCCTCTTATAGCAATACACTGCAATTCTAATAAAGTTATCGTAACAAAACAAGTATTTACAAACAAATAAGATCATAGCTTTTCAATTATCACAAATATTTAAATGAATACGAACATTTGGCACACTCAAATCAATGCAGGTAAAATAGAGCTATAAATCAAAAATAAACCCTCAAAACTGCTGGCTGCAAATCAGAGAAATGAAACTTATCTAAGAGATAATTAAAAACATAGATATTTATTTACATTGAATTATATGAGACTTAACTTAAAAGTCAATAAACTGATTAATATTAATCATAGCCATACATGAGCCCCAGAATTTATACACGTTTTTTATCTTTATCAAACGTCATATAACTAGTACTGCGGACAAGGGCTTTGCATTGCGCAATACTATATGACGTTTGATAGAGTTATAGAACGTCTATAAATTCGGGGGAATATTTTTAAAATTCGCCCATTCATTTCGACATTGCTTTAGATAGAGACCACAAATATTATTAGGTACTAAATCTGACCTCAGGCATAGATAATAATATTGATTCTAAGAAAGTTATTTCAGTTTATAATGTGATAATCGTCTAGCTACCCTGTAGAGCAGCCTTTCCCAATGTGGGCGATAATGCCCCCTTGTGGGCGCGGTAAGAGACCCAGAAAAAAAATGGAGTCGTTGTGTAGAGGCATACAATAATTAATTTAATTTGAAATCTTCGTGGTTTTTAAGTAGGCAAAAAAATTGGGGCGCTAAAAATAATTCATTTTCAAAGTGGGTAGTAGACAAAATAAGTTTGGGAACCCCTGTTATAGAGCAAAGCGTTGGTCAGACTGATAGGATACAATATAACTTAAACTTGGGTCAACGCGCAGTATCACTAGTAACATTGACCTCGCAAGCCACTGTGACGTCACAGACAATTTAAATCGCTATTATTCAACAACGCGATTACGATTACTTTGCAATTCATTTTTCACGGCATGTCGTAACTTTGCAAGTAATTCGATTGAAAATAATTATACTTAACCCTTAGTAGCCTGATTTACGAAAGTGATTTATTTTTAAAATTACTGTGTTTAATGTTACTGTGTTTAATAATAATGACATTTGATTTTTTTTTAATTTCGTTGGAAAGAATATTATACAACAGTAAAATACGTACAGCCAACCTATAAAAAAAACTAATAGTAATGTGAACATTCGGTTTAAAAGATTGGTATCAAAATTGAAACTCTAGGCTATTAAGGGTTAATTCTAAATAATAACGCAATAATTACAGACCATCACGGCGGTTCAGGAAAAATGAAAACGTTTTACCTTTTATTTTATAAATAACACCTCTTGCAATAAAATGACGCAACTTTAAACCGTTTTGAATAATTGAAATTGATAAATTAACACAATAGGCAGGAAAAGAACATCAATTTATTTAAAAAGTTAAGTTCACTCGGGAATACTAGAAATACCAAAATACGAACGGACTCACCGATGAATTACCTCAACCATCATTAACAAATAAATGATGTTTATTAGGTAAGCTTTCGATCGCAATTCTTTTAAAGACAAAGACAACAAAATTAAGAGGATACTTCCATTGCAATTAAAATTAATGTGATGATTTAATTTATCTCTTAGCGACAGTTTTGATATTTTAAGTTTGTAATGATGATGACATTGCATATAAAGATTATCATTTTGCCAGCATCATCGACACTTTGCCATAATTTACATCTCCGCTTTAATCTATTCGTTGGAGTTTCTGCCCGAATACGTGAACCATAAAAATCCCTATTTTAAAAACTTCAAACAAGCGCGTTGTACGCACTCTTGATATGGCTGGGTGCAGAAATATCAGTTTTCTCAGGGGTTTTCTCTTACAAAACTGATATTTCTGCATTTAAATGCGCTGATATGTCATGATACTCTTGAACTTGGCATGGTAATCGCTGACACGAGGCGATTAAACTCTTGGTTTTGAATATGTGAATAACTTTGATAATTTGCTGTCTAATTATCTCTTTAAAACATTTGATATTTGCAATCATATTGCTCATAGGATTTTCTTATTGCGAAGAAATGGATGAGGTCTAATAATGAGACAGAGGTTGGAAGAGGGTCAAATACATACAATAAGTTTCAATATGCCAATGGAATAGTAGCAAATAACATACAATGTATAAAATGGTTACATAATAAATTGGAATTGCGAAAATGTATCGCAGAAACTAGACCCTATTGATAAGATTGGGTTATCAGTACTTGAAGAGATGAAAGAAAATGAATATAAATGATAAGCCACTTGAGATTTCCTTTATTCAATTATTGTATCATCTGCGGCGTTACCAGTGTTGCTCTATGAACGGCAAAATAAAGATAGATGGCAGAGCAGAAGCCAGTAAGGTTGATGACACACTATCATAGAGGTCATAGACAATTTCTTGTTATAACTCAACCTTTGATGAAATCGACGAAACACTATATGTACGTCAAGTGCGAGATTATTCGTAAGCTAACTGTATAGTTTATAGTCTACCGTATTTAGACATTTTGTAAGGAGAATTGAACAGCGCTTTTAGCGGACGGTGTTTAAAACATTCATTTCTCCACTGTATTGTACTGAACTCAAGTTTTCTTTTTGCACTTAGTGGCGTTTTCCTATTGAGACAGGCTGCTTTATTAGCCGACTTGAAGAAAGAGGAGGTTCTCAAGTCGGTTGTATTAAAAAAGAAAGAAAAGAAGCATATATCTATTATCTAGAACATATAATTAATTAATAAGGCCGTAAAAGGTTTAAAATTCTCTATAAAATGGCACTTTTCGCTGTCAATGTACTGTATTTGTTGATGGAGGGATAGAATGATATCTCAATACAACAAAGAAGTCATCTTTATACCATAGATAGAGTTCAAATATGACATGATTTGCAGAGGTGTGGTAGGTTTAGTTTGCACTCAATGAATAAAGTAGTTCAAACTATTAGCTACTAGTATAATTTTATTTGACCTCACAGCACGTGACCTTAAACTACATACACGCAGAGATTATAAGCTGGCTTGCATTAAAATATGGGCAGCAACTGACATATAAACATGTATCTACATAATGTACTCAAGAAACTGAACCATATACTACTAGGTCGTTGTGAGATACTGTTTTATACTGTCGATATACTTATCGACACATTGTGGACTAGTGATCTTGATAGCATGAAAGATGTTGGTGTAGGATGGAACACAAAGGCAAGTGAACTATTATTTACACTATAAACTGTCATTATAATTTGTAATTTTGTAGCTGAAGCTGTAAGAGGACACAGTATTTTTAACTTCATATTAACATTTTCGATGTTTTCTTGTTTATTTGTATAGAATCAGGCCCTGTTGCACAATGTGCTAAAAAAACCTATCCACAACTTATTTGGAAGAAATAGTTGGAGACATCTGTCAAAAGTCTTGTCGTATCTCCCCGCGCCGGGTCTCCAAACCGCAGCCTTGGAAATATGGTCCTATTCTGTAAAGCCGTGTGAAATTGACGTGTGTGTGACGCCATACTGCACTGGGCCAGTGGTGGACTCTCAGTGGCATAGCTACCGTAGGGCTAGGCGAAGCAGTGCCCCAGGGCACCCAAGCTCATAGGGCTTCTTGGCCTCCCTGAACGACTTCCGAAATTTATATAATATCCTAGTTGCATAAAGAATTTTCGACTATTAACTTTTTGGCCTCTGACCAACAAACCTCGAGCGTCTCGAACTGTAGTCACAAAAATGTCTCCCACCTCCAGAACACAAAAATAACAAACAAATTACCAATCTTAATATTATGTCGCAATATAAACACGTTTACCTTATATTCGAGCACAACAATTGACTTCTTTTTTTATCACATCATTAAATTTTAAATAAAGCCTTTTTGGTCCTTTTGGTTCCAAATACTCTAATATTTGGAGCCAAAACATCTATTGATTGAAGAGAGTAGGGTCAATGAATTTAGCTTTAGCTACCAGTCACTGACTGGCTAGCGGTCGCTCTATCATCGTTTAATATGGTACCAAAGTGATATTCATATGTTGCTCTTGTCCAAGTGTTGCTCAAATGTGTGTGGCCGCCTTGTGTCTTTACCGGTTTCTGGTGACTACAGGTCTTTAGTAGCGGTTATTTCAACTTTTGCGGATTTCATATGATTTTGATACATTTAAAAACATTATATTATATTATATTACGAGATTTTGAAAATCTGAGCGTTATACTGACTGGCGTACAATTTAGTTTAAGCTCTTTTAAACACTTTTGATTTGCGGTTATTATTCTCGAATAGATCTCTATTATCTATAACTCCGGCATATAATTCTGATAATCTGATGTATGGTTATGAATGAAGCACTCATTCTATTAACATTTAAATTAACTGGCTATTAGAATGCGCAGTTGATCTATTCTGCGTTTAATTATCCAGTCACAAGATAATTACATGTAAATATGTATAGCCAGTATATTTTATTAAATACTTCCAGTAGGTTCCTACGAGATCTGTTTACCTGTCTGCCAGTCATCGTAACAATGATTATTTTCTTTGCACTTATAACTGAATAATACTTATAACTTTATACTGTATAACACTGTCTACTGTGATTCCGTCTATTTTTCAGGCGTTTAGGGATCAATGATGCTTTGATACGTTTTATAACTTAATCATATGACGTTTGATAAAGTTATAAAAAGTCTATAGTTTTGAGGGTTATTGTTTAAGTATGTCATATATGAATTAGGATATAATGCGCTCCTGCATACCTACGAAAGAAGGTCGGCAAGTCTACAACACACATGCACGCAGCAAGTGAAGGGCTATGTGCCACAAGTCACCGTTGGTTGAGCAATGCCTACTCGCGTCGATGTGTAGATCTGTTGTACCCCTTAAGTATTTTTTTATAAGTAACTTTTCTGCAGATTTGTCACGTGCACGGCGTAATTCGACTGTGGGCCGAACGGTAGCGCAAGGCAGAATGATGAAGACTGCCGCCAAACACGCCAGGAATAAGGCACGAAGATATATCAGTCCTAGCAATTTCTGATAAGTACATAGATACCTAGTTAACGCACTCTTTGGTCCACAAACCACACATAAGTAGGTACCTACCTATCTATTTAGTAATATATATCATGGAGACCAATCGTTTGGGATCCGAGACATTTCAACACGCTTCCGAACGAGACGGCGCGACTATGTGATCATGTTTACTTGTATACATTTGTGATGCAACCGCGACGGTTTGTATCAGTGAAAGTAAAATAAACTTTAGATACTTCGTTGTTCCAAATTTGAAAAACGGCGCGAAGTGGTGGCGAGACGCGCGCGCTGCACGTAAGCCAGCAGAACTAGGTGAAGTTATGTAGTGACGTTTGCGTTCAATACTCGGAACGTTGCTAATTCTCACGAGCGACTAGCGAGCCGCCTCGCTTGGCTTGTCACGTTCCCCTCGAATCTTTTCAAGGATAGCCGGTCCTAGGATCTTGTACGCGAGTTTAAATTGCAATGAAACACACAAGATTTCTCCCTACGATATTGAGTGATTACCTTAGAGAATAAGGTATAAAAATGAGGTCCTATTTCATTTAAGGTTTAAGTATTTTAGTTATAAATCAAGCATGTTTGTTTGATTATTATCTGAAAAGGTATTTGATTGACATTGTCGTACACTTGAGTTTAGAAGTCATTAAACCCATTGCCATTCAGGTCTTTCCCACCTTATAAGCTTGAATTTATGAATTAAATGAGAATGCAGCCTGTCCCTTTTGCAAGTACCTGGTTTGGTTTGTATAAATAAACATAACTGACTTATTTGTAGAGCTATATTTAAAAACATATGTAAATACTCCTCCCATTTGGAAATTTTATATTAAAAATACTGATTTAACTAACCATATATTTGGGAACAATTGCAAATAAATAGTGTGTCTCTAGATAATGTGTACTTACAAACTAAGCAATAAAATATTGTGAATTGATATTATTTTTTTATATTAATAAGGTGGTCTGGTTCCTCCGATTATAATGCCCATTGTGAGTAAATATTATAATACCAACAATTTATGTAAGTACTTGAGTACCTACATGCTACAACTTATAGGTACCCAAGTGTTCAGGTAGCTGTTATAATAGATTCATGATTGTCTTCCCTCGATTGCATCATGTTTTGATGCATGAGGACACATCAATAATGTATTATTATGTTCACAAAACTTTCCATATCAAATTAATAATACCAGTAAAGGTGCCTATAGTCTGATAATAGGTATATAGAGATAATGTTTGGCCATAAAGTAGGTAATAAAGTTATGTTAGAAAGTTAGCCATACAGCAAGAATCAGATGGACCAATTATTCTACAGAGTTTAATTTATATTATTTTATAAAAATACATAGGTATATAGTATAGGTACGACATTACTACACATATACTTTTGTTTTTAAGAAAGTTCTCCACACTGTTATGTAAATGGTTACAAGAATGTCTTACGAGTGAACCGTAAAATTATACTATACTGGTTATTATAGTATGTAATGTGTAGTGTACATAAAACTTTGTATTTTGTTTCAAAAGTAACTTATAAGTACCTAATATATTCAAAATGAATTTCGTAGTAAAGTATATACTTCCAGAATCTTGGGAATCTATTACTAAAATAAAAACTTACAGAATCCCACAGGTCAGGACTATCACAGTGGACGATATTGTTGCACTTAAAACTAGGTATCTATATTATTTTTATGCCCAATTTATGCAAAACGCGGCCACGGACGGCAGAAGAGAAAACGCACGTAACCAACCACTACAAAACATACATAATGTCTAAGCTAAGTTCTAACTGACAGAGAGCACATGAGTACTAATAGAATGTCTGTCTGAGTGACAGACGACCTCAATATGACAGAAGACAGAGTTTTTTTTTAAAGTCTAGGTATTTTGCCAGTGTCAAGTAATATAAATTATTTCAGTTTTCGAGCATATGCACAGGCCCAAAGGCTAGGCCTAAGTAAAGTAAATACCTCAATCAGTAAAGTGATCGATACTTAACTGATTTTTTTTTGTGAGAAACTGAAAAGCCAAGTTTCGTCACTTTGTTGCAATTACCTACACTCGTGGACTTTACCAAACCTATCATGGTTAATATTTTATTTATATCACTCACTATAAGATTCGCATTCGATATTCGCAGAAAAACTAGTTTTAGAAAATAATCATAACTGACGCCCATGACTCTTCAGTTTCCCGCCAAAAATTCCCAGAAGACAGACTTATGGTTTATCGCTTTTTCAGGCCCTGGGTACAACTCTTTTGGAGCTTATCAGTAGGGAGTAGGTAGAGAAACCACTTATATTATTTCAAGGTTGCCAAATCCTAAAAATATATAACCCTGAACACGCACGTCGTAAAATACCTCTCACACTAGCAATAGTATTTTTCAGCTTTTCACATGTTTTTGTCATCTGATGATCATTTTGCTAACACTTCATATCATATATTTTTAGAAGTTCTATATTTAATACCATTTCAATAAAAAAAAAATACTTTGGCAACTGTGCGAAAGGGACACCGCGAACACAAAGTGAGTGGCGCGCGGCCTTTTCTTTTTGCTGGATATGATACAAGATTATGTGATTTATTTATTAGTTTTATGGTTAAAATTCTTTTTGTAATAATTTATACGTCAATGCCTCCATCAGAATTGGCAGTATGGGTTGATTTCTTCGCCTGTCCTACTGGACGAATTAAACTACCCCGCCGTCTATGCCTCGTTGTCAATAGTTAGTTGTCAAAGTCAAGCAAACAACAGTCAAACCAATGATAGTCAAACGAACTAAATTTCCAAAACTTGTGCTTGCTAGCTACACGAAAACAGCTGTGTTGCTCACGATTACAAAAGTATTTTTATCTGCCGCGGAGAAAAATATGGTTTTGTTTTTATAATTTGTCAGTCGTTGTTTACGAGTAGTGTGATACGCTTGTATATTGTTGTGAAATTTTATATACGCATTACATGATGTCTGGGGAAAAAGTAGGGTCTCCGCCTGGTGTTAAGGATAGTAAGGGCAGTGAGGGCAGTTCGCAGGCACTGCAGCCCACAGAGGATGAAAACGCAAAGTCTTGTTGGGTGTGTTTCGCTACGGAGGCAGACGACCGGTTGGCGGCATGGGTACAGCCTTGTAAATGCATTGGGACCACAAAATGGGTAAGTTTGAGAAATTACCATTTTTTTTACAAGCGCATTGGCCATATTTGCGGTTTTGGTGTGTGATATAAACCTATAAGGAAGTGAAAGTATGTTTGCATTACTGTCTACTTAAATATTTATCCTGTTTTAAAAACAAACCTACTGATTTCTCATTAACGTATGTGATTGTGGGTGTGAGTAATTTAGATAATGTAGGTTATATACTATTGTAAATTACTTTGTACATAAGTATATATATTTATTCAGTTTTATTTTATTCAATAGTAGCAGTAGTTCTTTTGTTCATATTTTACCAGAAGTGATACTTCTTTGTCATAGCATTCTTACAATAGTTGATATGGTTGTCATGCTGAGCTTTTATGTCTTGCCTTAGTGTTTAATTAAATAGTGCTCACTACTGGAAGTAGGCTGTATAAAATCACAGTCATAAAAGTACATAAGTAGGTACATTCTTTTCTTCAGTACAAAACAGTCAATTTCAAGACTTGGACATGCTGTCTCACCTCTCATGTTGTTGAACCCTCAAGGTTATCTGTACACCAGATTAAGATTATTATTTTTCTTAGCTTCAATGTTTGTTGCATATTTTTATTGTGTATCCTATCAGTGACAAATGCAGTTTGTCTATCAATCTATGTCATCTTTATACACAATACTAGGTTTATATATACCAAAAGAGCATCAATTGCAGTGCACCTCCAACTCAAAGAAATTTCTAGATTCCTCAGATCTAGAACCTAATCCGTGGCTACCCCAGCTATGGACCAGTTGTTGTTGTACCTTTGTGCAATTTTCTTTCTACCCAACAACCATGGACTAGAGTGCGCCCCCAGCATTAGCCATCTTGTCTAGTAAGGTGTCAGGGCCCACAACATTTCACAATTTTTAAGAATATAGGCATACTTGCTTAAGCTAAAAAATTCTGTGGGACTGCTACTACTGGACCTCTTAAAAGTAGTATATTTTGGTACCTGATACATCTGTTCAGGGCCAGGTCTGGTTACTCCATCGATTTATAATTGTATGAAATGACAATTAAGATGCCATTGTGATGTCATTCCTCTCTTGTAGAATATATAATTCAATACCGTTTTATTGTGATCATCTGGAATCGTTGGCTGTATTGGCTGCCACACTTAATTTAGTTTATATTGCCCAGAAAGTGTAATAAATAGTAACCAGTAAAAAAAGAAAAAAGAAAAAAAAAGAAAATAGTAACCAGTACCTAACATTAAACATACACTGGAGATAGATATTACAAACAAATACAGAACATACTACACTGTTGATAGCAACTTAAATATTATAATCTAATATTATAAGTTGCTATCTATTTTATTAAAGGATTCATATTATTTAGCATTTGTTTTTACATTGCAATTATTGTAACACATTGTAAATTAAATAAAACTTTTACTTATTTGAGTTGGGAGTTGGGGGTGAGTCTATCACTCAAGAAGATATATGTAGAAAGAAATAACCCAATCCCATATTAACTCATTATGTCAAAGGATTCTGAACTCTAATCCTGAAAGTTTATCTGTTTGTACCTACTCTGTAGGTACTTACTGTTATTATTTATCTGCATGATAACAGTCACCAGTTTGTTGTTTTTAATTTCTTATCAATCAATACCCAATTTAAATTGGCACTGCTAGGTAAGTAGGTACATTTACGTGTGAATTATTCAAGTGAATATGGGCCAGTATTATCTTTTGAGGTCATAAAGGTTCTTCAGGTAATAATCACATTTTAATACCTAAGTATCTACTTGTTTTGATAAGTGATAATATTTTGGATTTTAATGTGTTGTGATTCACAGTTTTACATATCATTAAATAAAATGGTGGTTATATGAATCTTAATATTCTCTTTGTAGGTAGTAGGCCTCGGAATCACTTAGTAAATATACCTATATATGTATAGCCAGCCAGCGATTTATTAAGCTGGTGACAGAATATTTTTGAATTTTTAAAACTACCCGATTAAAATGCGGAAACAAAATCCACATTTTTTAGGTAATACAGCATTCCTTTTACAAAATTACTGCTGCAAGCATTCCTGAATCCAGACCTTTGATCTACCTGGTTTACTTCATAGATATCAGTTATCTATTTGTTTGTAGTATTATCATTAAGTAGTAAGTTGTGTGCACTACTAGATGTACAAGACATATAGATGTATAGATATGTTAAAAGTTGAATGTATGTGCGAAAAATACCGTGCGACTATGACGAATGTGTTACAACCGTTTTTTTGTGTTTAGCGTAGCCTACTTCTATGAGAGTAACGGGATCATAAGATAAATGTAGGTATTTTCTATACTAATATAATCAAGATGAGGTAAATTTTGCGAGTTTGGATTTACTGAACTTATTCCATAAAATATTTCACTGCTGCTAGAAATATATATAACAACAACGGCAGATCTGCGTACTGCGCGAACAGAGAGACTCGACAGACAAACAAAAACATAAAAAATGGCGGATCCCCCCTCTCTTATACTTATTCAATTAATACTAGATACGGCTCTAACGATTCTCAGACAATTTACAAGTTTAATTCTGAGATGTGGCTCTTCAAGCGCTAACTGCAACCCGTCGTAATTGTGATCTTATCTCCGCGGATCAAGGCCCAATTCATGGGATCTTGTGTTACCAACCTGTTTGTATCTGTTGGTATGTAATCAACGTCATATTGTGAATAAATTATTGTGGATTTATAACAATTAACTCTTATTCTAATGCCTTGAAAAATGACCTTTAAAACCTACGCAACTATGCTCGTAAAAACTCAGCATTTGAACGAAACGTGATCAAATTGTGCGCTAAAATATAAAGTATAGTAATCACACTTTTGAGGCAATTTGTATATTATTAATATCTTTGGTTCCTAGGTAGCCCATAAAGTCTAAAATAACCGGCTTCGGAACAAAGAAAAACAAAGCGGGAGCCTGCTTAATGACTTCGTAAACTTTAATCGGAGTCTGCCCAATTTCTGCACTATAATAGTCTGACGGAATCCTTCCTATAGTTTTGAGAAGTAGTTAGTAAAAAATATCCTACAACCATAAGGCTATATAATCGATTATCTTCGGAATTCTTCATGATACAACGATCTACAGAAAACCATGGCTAGAATATTTCTCGTCATATCAAAACATTGTAGCTAAACAGACCTCTAATAAGATCTTGTTTTGTCCAAGGTACATCAAAGCTGTCTTCAACGGTGGGTGGACGAGAAGCAACGCGGCAACATCACTCGCAAGGTCCTCTGTCCCCAGTGCAAAGCGGAGTACATTGTCGTGTTCCCGTCGATGGGCGCCTTCGTCGCTCTTCTCGATGCGATGGAGGAGATCACACATAAGATTTGCCCTTTCATCGCTGGTGGGGTGTTGTTAGGGTCTATATACTGGATCGCGATCACATACGGAGCTGTAACCGTTATGCAGGTCAGTGAATTGATAAATCCTTAGTGTTGGAATACAAATTTATAAGTATATCTTTTACTAAGAAAGGTAAGTATATGAGCCTAGAGATTGCCCCCGAATTTATTATTGTAATGTGCAAAGCGAAACTCTCGTGTTTGATAAATTAATAGTACGCCTTTTAATTTGAGGATTAATCTTTTGTCTTTTTATTATTGTAAGCTGCAGCTTTTTGTACCAGTATCTTCCAGCCGTTACTGTTTTACGAAATCTCTGTGTCTGCTATGGATAAGGGTAGATCTATATGTTCCTTTCAACTCATTATAACAGTATTCTTTAAATGCCCAACATCGTTAAGATATTTTCGTTTTAATGAGTACCTAACTCATTAGAATTACCCTCACCTTCTCTTACTAGACTTACACAAGTAACCATTGTTTAAAATAATTTATCCGTGCAAACAATGAACGGGTAAACTCTAGAAAATAGCATTGGCACTAGTTACTCATAAGTCCTAGAAAGGTTAGAATCTGACAAAAATAAAACCGCACGGTGAATGTTACTTGAAGATCAAGTACAACAAATATATGTAGTGATTCAGAAAGGGTATACTAACCCTTGAACGTGTGCTTATTTAGCGCATTTATAATAATTATTTTAAGTTAAATGTTAAATATGTCGATTTAAAAATAATAACTTTTTGATCCCAACAAAATGTTGTGATTATTTGTGAGCAATTTTTTTTATTGGCACATTGTAATTCTGTTTTATATATCTATAGAATCGCAGGTTTAAAGCTTAGTTTACCACTTCTGAATCACGGTGTATATATTTTGATTGACATTGATTGAATTGCATATCGGATTAGTACTAGTCGGGACTCAGGACGCTGCGATTTCAGTCAGGGATAACACACTCTTGCCAACATTGAAGAAAAATAATTATGTCTTCGTATTCACCTACTCTCTTACCACCAGGGCTGACAAACCTTTTGAAAACCGTTTGTAAAAATAAAACGTTGTTGTAAGTTGTGTTGTGTTTAAAACTGTATTGTTTATTTTTTACTAGCTGCGCCCGGCGGTGTTACCCGCGATAAAAAGTATGAAAAATTAAAACATCTATCCCACGGGAACCATACATTTTACCGGGATAAAAAGTAGCCTATGTGTGATTCCAGACTATAATCTAACTCTGTGCCAAATTTCATCCAGATCCGTTCAGCCGTTCGGGCGTGAAAGAGGAACAAACATCCATCCATCCATCCATCCATCCAAACTTTCACATTTATAATATTAGTATAGATAGCCGGCTATTAAAAACACCAATAGTACCAAACAAAGAACTATTCTAGTTATGTTAAATTCTATAATTTCCGGTGCGTTTATTAAGAACAGGTTTATAGCTTTATATTTAAATTAATTAATGTGTTTGAAATGAACGATCGTATAGGTTTGTGTAATGCTATTTGCAGAAGGTCAACACATTTTTGTCGTATCGAAGCAAATTTCCTGATTAACTTGTTGACCTTTGGTGTGTTTATTGAATCGCTCTCACATTACTCTGATTCAACGAATGGTTTTTAAAAATACCAAATAGCTTATTTACTCACGATATTAATATACGTAATCGGAGTTGTTTTTTTTTAATGTATTGCTCTGTTGTTCTTTGCTACAAAAATCTTTGTTTATTAAAATTTTGTTTATTGCCTTACGTTAGTGTATGCAATATTTCAATTTGGAAAAAGTATCTTCATATCCATATTTCACACTAGGTACACCTTGTTGCATAGGTACCAATAAAAACTAAATTTATTTTCAAGTTTTGTTGCGAAATTTCTTACCTATACCTGTACACGTACTTTGATTTGCAGTTGTTTTCTCATACCCTTGTTTGACCCACGAATATTTTTTCATATACAACGTATCGTTTGTCATGTTTTCTGTGTGTTTGCAAGTCAATTAGCGTGGTCGTAACGGTGATTGCGGTTTAGGTTAGAGACCTTCGTTTGTTTTCACTTACCGATAAAATATCGGGTCAAATAACAAAATGTACCTATGTTCATATTTGACGATCTTTCATTGTTAATCCAGACAATGTATATATCGAATTAGTTGATTTATTTTATTTACGCGAATACTACACATTGAAATTAAAATAATCTTACGAATTTTTATCGCGGTTAAGTTTTTACGTTCCCGACGTTTCGGCTGCTTTACAGCAACCGTGATCACGGGAGGACTGAGGTGTTTGACGTCCTTGTGTCAAAATTTGAACTGGGATCATACTTAGTTGTTGGCGGTCCGATCTATGCAGAAAGTGCTCACAGTGTCTAGAGGTCTTGCAATTGCAATGGTGCGCTTGGTTTGGATTTAATTATATTAATTACTGGATCCCAAGTCGGTGGTGGCACCCAGCCATCTTCCCTATTGAAATTAGGATGTTTTTTAATTTCAATGGCCTCACGTATCATCCTGTGTCGGAATCGGTGTTCTTTTGCGAGGATCTGTGGTTGATCAAATCTCATATAATGGAGGGTGCGATCCGGTAAACATAAAACATAAAACAAACGCAATTAAATCCATAAGATTAGTTTTATATCATGGACCTTACTCTTTGGCTTTCAGGTGTTACCTACTCGGAATCACTCGGAACTATTCGTAATATTCGTATCTAATTATCGAACGAATAAAAACGTTAGCAAAGTGCTTTACAGTGTTCCTGAAATAATTATATAAACTATGTTGGCATGTACGTTGTGTAACTAAGTTCTCTAACTTAACTGCGTTGTGCAAGTTGAATGCTTTCACTAACGTTCGTTTTACGGTAACACGCTGTTACGATCCTGAAACAAAACATATCTAACTATATATAAAAAAAATATAACTAATATTATTTCTTATATTTAAGCGAATACTACATATTGAAATAAAACTCGGGTACGTAAAAAAACATAATATAAACGCGACAAAATCCTTAAAATTAGTTTTATTTCAATACCTAATGATACTAACCGTACTGTAAATACAAACTGTGCGGTCCCAAATTTTAAAAAGTTCCCTTTATATACAACACCCTATAATGTAATGGGGGCGATCCCAGTGTCACCAAGACCAGCCCCCAGGTTCACAACGTTACGACAAGTCTTGTATCGATCGATTCGGTTATTAATTAAAACTTGCATTATCGAATGTACTACGTAAACACAGCGAGGGGTCGAATGTTAGCATTCGGTTGCGTAGTCGTATCGAATCCTCGATTCGGTTATGAAGAATGGCCCTGATATATTGTCGCCAAAACGAGATTATTTTTTAAACTTTGTTTACTTGGCCGAGCACCCGGCTGAGAGCACTGTCCCGTTGCTCGTTAGCTGTAATCAGGGTATATAAATATAGGGTACCTCCGGGATTGTAATAAACAAAGTCACGCGCATCGCAAGTCAGAAATGATCGACCACTCGAGCAGCTAGCTTTTATATTTATTTTACGCAAAAATGTAGTCACATTAGGTGGTAATTTATAACACCTATTAGCCAGTGTTTTAGATGACGTAACATGCATATTTTTGGTTAAAATTTGACAGTTATTGTTTAAAGCAATATGTGCGCGATTAATTCTCGATGTGTGACGGCACAGATCGACGCGTAAATATTTTCCACGCTTCATTTAGCTGTTTCATAAAAAAAGGAAGTCGTGAAATATTAACAACTGAACCACTGACCATTAAGCCCGGTATGCACATGCGCGTTACTCGCTTTAAAGCAAACCAGTAACTTGAATTATGACAGATAGATCACGTCAAGTAGAGGATGGGCGAGCAAATCGCAAGACGGTTGTTCGCAAGCGCATTGTGAAACAGGCACTTTGTATGATAACCATGCTGGTAGAATGCTTGCCTTTGAAACGAGTGTCGCAGGCTGAAACCCTGGCTGGCACCTCTGGGAATTCTGGATTTCGTGTGCTAATCTCGTTTTCAACCATGATTATCACTTGCGCTCTCTCCGAATGCCGTCCCATCTACTGCACTATAATATTTCGTGCGTTGTTGGCTAGATTATTGGCCATTTATAAAATAGAACCCCCTATATTTCCAGGTGGTGGGGCACAGGGAAGGGCTGGAGATGATGGAGTCTGCGGACCCCCTCGTCCTGTTGGTACTCCTACCAACAATTCCAGTGACGCTGATCAGCGCGAAGATGTACAACTGGGAGGACTCGGTACTCCTGTTCCTGAGGAAGTACTGCTCCAAGATACCCGCGTTGTCTTATATACTGCCGTTTGGCGGGTGAGTTTTCACATCATGACGAATTATTTCAGAGGTTCTTTGAGAATTTTGCAAATGGAGATGTCCACTGCCGTAATTCGTACTAGGCCCGCCACACACTCCCACCACTGCTACTCCTGTAAGCCAGGATTTACAGTGGTGTCTCATGATGACACCGAGGTTTGACCCTCGGTGAGTCCCGGGATAAAGTTAATTGTCTTGGAACCCGTACGAATTTAATCGAAAGATAAAAATAGGAGGAGTTGGAAGAAAAAAGCCGTCATTTGTATTGTACAGATAGAGGTTAGACTTAGTTCCAATGTGGTCATTGTTTTGGTGAAAAGCGCACGTGCGTGTGAATCTTGGCTATAGCAAACCCGAAATAGTTATTCCACTCCCGCCCGGACCAGCCTCAAACTATTTTTCATCCAAAGTCAAAGTCAAATCATTTATTTCGTATCGGCCTACGGGGGCACTTACAAATTGTCATTACATTTTTTTTTCTTAAGTCTACATCCGGATCGGAACGCGACCTCAACTGAGAAGATCCGGCAAGAAACTCAGCGGGCTTGTCTTTTTTTTTTTCATCTAATGATCTAATGGGAACATTGTTTCTTTCAGTATGGACAGCGACAGGAGCGCCGTAGTAACCGGCAACACCAACCAGCAGAACCAAAACAGCAACCACCTCTCGCCAACCCGGATCTTCTGTTCCGCCCTCCTCCTACCCACCATATCCACAATCATAGGCAAGATATTCTTCCGTTCCATACACAATAACCTACACAGAACTATATTGGGCGGTCTCACATACATAACGTTAAAGGGAGCGTTGAAAATTTATCACAAACAAATGTTATATGTCAGACATTCGAGTAGAAAGATTTTGGATTACACGGAATCGAACCTAAAGTTATATAGAAGCGCTGCTACCTTAACCACCAGTGATGCAGTATCCAGCACGCGGGACGACTCCGAGCAGATGGTTTAATGTTGAATGCTGTGTGTATATAATGTAAAGTGCAGCTCGTGTTGTGTAGGGTGAGAGGGCCAGTTATCGGATTATGTACGTTTGCATTTGTTGTATTTTCTTACAACTCTGATTTGGCTCATCGATGCGTCAAAGATTTTAAAGTGAAATTAGCTAGAAGTGGACTTTGTGCTTCAATTCATCTTGTATGTACAATTACTAGCTGAGACATTGTTTTTCAATTTTGTTTAAGATAAATCCATGCATCTTTTACACATTATAATAGTTAACAAGAATAGCCGCTGATTTCCACGTAATAAATTATAACCCCCCCCCCCCCCCCCGATCTACTAATACCCCACAATAATTGATTAAATTATCATACGTCTCCTAAAATTTTAAGACATATTTATGTGAATCAAATTGTGCTAATATGTCACATGAATGATTGGCGACCTTTTCTGTCTTACTTCAGATTCAGAACGGTTTAACCGATTATAAAGCGGTTTTCATTTAATAGATACATATCTATAAAAATCCGCGAGATAAGTGGAGTATTTACCCTTGGGCGATGTGGTCCATGGCCCAGGGCGGCAGTTTGCTAGGGGCGGCGCTGACCGCTACTCGCGCTTAGATACAAGCCCAAATCTGAGCGTAAGTTGCTCAGTTGCTGCGCTATTTTGAGTTATTTTTTGGGACGGCAACCCTTATAGGCCCAGGGCGCCAAATCTTAAAATACGCTACTGAGAGAGATGGTATGGTTCTTAGCTATATTCAATAGCATTCGGTTCTACTATTTTCAAGATAGGCATCGGGGCATTTTATTTGTTTTTATTGTCTCCTATCAATATTAATAATCACCATTAAATGTCTATCATTGAACAGCAATCGAGGATATTTAATAACACATAAGTGGACCTTTCACCCTACTGTAACTGCGTCATGAATATGTGATCAATATTTTCTGCATTCTGTAACATAATTTTGTGTCCAATCTTTATGACTCTGCCATGTTGCCGTAGATTTATAGGGGCGGTATTTATTCCTACTGAGGTTATAAATAACCCATATTGGCCTAACGACCATAAGGGGGATATTACATTATCATATCTACATGACACATCGATTCGAGATGACATATTTAAATGATACTGTAATTTGAACATGATCATAGTTTCTGACAGTTTTAAAATATGTTGCCTGTGGTCACATACATGATTTTAGACCTATGCCATATATATATATATGATGATGCATATTGTTTCTTAACGTGTCACCTCGAATTACAACAACCTTATCTATGTTTACTTTGAAATTTCTACCATCTTTTGCAATACGATGAGGGGGCCAGTGCTGTGTGGAGGCACCCTATCAAACATTTGCAATTATTACTCTATGTCTATGCTTTCCATGACAAAAAAAAACATTGGATTTACTCTATTCACACTTAACCGGACTGGACGATTATATAAGGTGTAACAAAAATAGTGTAAACCATTTTAAGGGGATAACAAGTAAGTTTATACATAAATGTGATAACGGTCACGGTTATGTATAATATATTTGTGTATACAGTGTTTCATTTTTCTGTGAGAAAGCGAGACGGTACCGTTTAATCGCGGACTTAGTGTGTAGTGTTATTTTTAAAATTTCAACTACTTTGATTATATTTTTCGGGAATTTACACTATTATTGTTATATATTGCGAAATTAAAATTTGTGGTTCAGATTCAACGTTATCTGCTAACAGATACAGTTCTAATTACACAAGATTATTCTTAATGGTTGGTTAACCGGTTGTTAGTTGAATATTCGTCTTGGCAAGCTGTTATCATTGCTACAAATAATTTGAATGTTTATTGTACACTAATAGTCAGTACCCAGTCCTATAATTAATTTCGCGCCACTGTTTTTTTATAATGTCTGTGTGTATGTTCTCATAATTGTCTAGTGTCATACGCGAATATCCTAATGGAATTAAATTTATGTTTAATTATGTACCTAAACATATCTAGGTTTTTAATTTGTATCAAAGAAAGACATTTAGGCATACTAATTTGAAATACTTGGATATATTTTGTTTTTCTTAGTATTGGCAGTCTCATTGCGTGCCAAAAAATCTACCTTATTTAAATTAAAATAAGGTGCGCTATTAGTAATGGCATTTTTACTAATAATTTTTAGCTTTACTACCAGTAAATTTTATGTAAATATAGTGAGTATATTAGATTATAATGTGGTTACTTATCGATGATAAGATGTGATATATTGGGAATTATATGAGTTAATGGTAGCACCCGTGGTTTTTAGTGGGTATGGATCCTTCGGGAATTAAATTTACTGTAGGAAAAGTGTTTGTTTTACACAATAATACTTTCCAAAACCATACCGAAATATAGTCACCCTATTAAATTGGGAATTCTATATTTCTGACTAGTTATCCAACTTTACAGATGTTGAGATTCGTGGAAAATTGTGGAACCTGGAAAATGCCTCTTTTACGTTTTATTTGACTAGGGCCATGAATTTTACGACTTACGAATAGGCAGATATAAAGTTTATACAGTGCATGTACAAAAGTCCTTAGCCACTAAAGACGCGTATAATAATATAGTTATAGTGCTAAATTGGAACGCAATACGTACCTCACGGAATTGATCATCCTATCATTCCTATCCACTGTACTTTGGTCTAAAATTCGTCGAGTAACTTTTCGCGAGTTATAAAATATTTATAAAAAATAATATATAATCTGCGAGTGCCTTAGCAATGTTAAAATAAATATATTATCTATTGTTCATTCATTATAATAACACTTTATAGCCGGGCGGGTATTTCTAACACTATACCTTTCTAATTCTAATACTACCCTTACTACCACCACGCCTGAATTCCCTGAAGGGGTACACAGAGCTGTTATGTGCCCTCATCTCACTGCAGCGAGTTTCGGAAGCTTACATAACTATTAGAATACGGTTTTGTATATATTTTTGTAATATTACCAGCAGCGCCCCAAGCGGAATTGTGCGGAACATACGGTGAAATATGTTCAATGTTTCGAGTTATTCTCAATGATGCACACAATAGTTTCATATTTCATAGTCGATTTGTTTGTTTTTAGTGTCGATTATCGCTCGGCCGGTTGCGAGTTGTTAGTTTTGCTAGTCCATTGTAAATGTAGCGCGGAAACTCGGCAATTTTGTACGAACGACCCTTGTTCGACCTATAAATTAATATTATTTTGTCAATTGTACATTTTGAACTGATCATAAATATTTTTATCAAGTCTCATGTGTGTGTTTTTATTTTAATTCCTGTTAGTATTGTTACGCGAGTTATCGCTGTAGGGGTCGGCAGAGTTGTATGTTTTGTTTTACTAAAAATGGAAACACTATAACAAAAAAATATATTGTCTATCATATCTAATTGAATATACAACTTTTTTTTATGTTTATTACATTATAGGCAAGTATTTGATCTCGATCTCACCTGATGGTAAGTGACGATGAGATCTACGATGGAGCATACTTGCCTAGGTAGGAAGGCGGCAGTAGATAAGAGACGCTACATTCACTAGACACATGCAGCGCAACTGATCTGGCCCGCCATCCATGAACTTGAATCCATGAACAACTGTTGTGAATAAAATGTAAACTGGGAACGTATTGTTAAAGTATAAAAAAAAAACATCGACAAATTCCGCCCCTGTTCCACCTGTCTTGTATTAGGTACAATTCCGAACATTGTAGTTATTACAATCACTGGAAAAAAGTTAGTGTTATGACTTCATCCTTCTAGCTACACCGTTAAAAGCTCTCGGACACCTAAAGTCGGGATCATGTATAAATGTCAAGTGCTCCGAAAACTCTCATAGCGCGATTCAGGATGGTGTTGAGAATTGTCTATTGTTCTGAATACGTGTGCAGCGCCATCTGTGTAGCTTGTGGCGGGGTTGAATTGGTCGCTACATACTAAATAAGTTGGCGCGCAGATAATTGCAATGCTTACCCGTAGGTATATATTTTTGATGGACTCATTTAATTATTAATCTATGTAACCCAGTAGGTAACAACGTTATCAGGGTGCACCTGATAGGCAGCTATTATTTGCAACACAAACGCTTTGGGTAAATGGTAACATGATGAGGCAGAAAGTACAAAACGTGATACCTATTGCTCATGATTTTTATATTTAAATTTTCACCACGGTAGGTAAAGATACTAAAATATAATATGAATATACTAAGTTCAGTGTATTGTTTTGCGGTGTTATAATTATTTTTGTCCAGCTACTCATGCCTACCCAGCCCTACAATTTTCTCACATACCCAAAAATGCAAAAGATCATTTTAAAAAGAGCAACCATGGAGTTTCTTGCCCGTTCTTCTACACAGGAACGGCATTTCGAACGCCCTAACAGTGTACAAGATCTTTATAAAAACAGCAACCATGGAGTTTCTTTCCCATTCTTCTCCATCCGAATGTGTAGTAAATTTGTGGCATAGAATTCTGTAACAATTTTGACGATTCATAAGTACTTATTGATATAAGTTTTTTTTATTTTGCAAAAACACGATCTGAAGATAGCACACAAATACGACAATAACGCATTTATAAAACCGTTCAATTAGGTTCACAATCGGCAATATTTAAAAAAAATGCAATATCTCGCTATCACCCGGACATTAGCCATTAGTTCGATAACGATTACATATAGAATATAACACAAAGCGGTGTCGACGATAAACAACCGTATAACATTTATATCAAAGATAAAACTCAATATCTTATCGGAGATGAAATTATGGTAAATAGTAAGCCAGTATTCACTTCATTGCAGTCAGCGTTGCTAGAATCGCGTGTTATCGGTTCGCATAAAGAGTGATTTTCAAACAAGCTTATCGGAGGACGCAGTTACTTTATTAGAGGTAAGTAGCTGACGGCAGTCGGCCGATTAAGATATACTTCTAACTATAGCTTTACCCATTGCAACCGCTATATAAGTTACGAATTATAAGTAGGGGTAATTCGAGGTCGGTGGATGCGAGTGGCGGAGGACCGTGATGTGTGGAAATCATTGGGGGAGGCCTATGTCCGGCAGTGGACGTCTTTCGGCTGATGGATAGATAGACATCAGAGGCAATTCAATGAATATATAAGGTTCGTATCCTATCAGGGGCAGACACTGCTTAGACACCGAAGATTCTTTTTCACAAAGACATAATAAGCATTAGCGAAATGGTTTTCTTTTTTCCTGTACTTGTTCTTTTCAAAATATTTGTTAAAGTGTGCAGCGGAGAAATGGCCCTGTTGCTTGCGTGTGACTACTTACACATGATTCAGGAATCCTTTTTAGTGCACAAGCCAACTGGAGCTATGTATGCTGTACGCCTTTTAAGTCAGTTCATCAGGAGTTCAAATACTTTAAAATTAACCGGAGAAAGAGCGTTATAAACAGCTATTATAAATCTAAGTATCACCATATTCAACGGTATGATTGATTCATTTTTCAGACACAGATGTATATTGCCAAGTAAATCTCCAAAAACTATATTATTATAATCAATGGAAAAGTTCCTGAAATCAATATTCACACCTTCTGATAAGAAGAGTCACCATTATGAGGAAGGCACGGAGGAGGACAGAGCCGACACCCCCCCAATGGGAGGGAAGAGGCAGCTCTCCATATCACGCTCGGGCAGGATGCGACAGGCCAACAAGAAAAGACACTCTTTAGTGTTGGACGTTTATGCAGATGTGAGTATATAACTCTACTCTAACTCTACAGTTTAGTACACAAACAATGAGCAAGTTGTTCGCAGGTTCAAACTCTGACTCGCTCCTCTGGGATTTCATGTGCATGCAATAGTCTCATTTTCAAACATGATTATCACTTGCTTTTGAACCGGAGAGCACGTAAAATCGTAGGTCCTGCGACTGATGTCTCTCAGAATACCGCCCCATCAGACTATAAGAGTGAGGGGAGAGAGAGTGCACCTACGGTTGAGCACACACTTGTGAAGTATAATATCTTCTGCGTGGTTAGTTAGTCTCCATTGAGGTGGGTTGCCGTGACCGAAATTCGGTTAGGAGAACATTTTTTTTTAAATATTATTCGTATCGTTTATTATTCTTACGAAAAAATGCTTCCATTTGCTCAGAATGTCAATCAGGTCATCGGTCCGAACGAAATAACACAGCAGTAATTTCTAACACGGCAATAATAGTAATTGCTTTTGTTAATTTCTTGTAGTGTTATTTATAAGTAGGGACAAGATACTTATTTGGAGAGATGTTTATCTGCCCTCCCAACAAATGGTCGGTACCGGAAGTGTAAGATTATAAATGAGCCAGAAAATACCTTATATTACCTATAATGGCATCTATAATCTTGATAACAATAATGTACCTATACCTACATACTTTTGTGTATTGTCGGTATGTAATTAATTATCTTATTTTAAGTAATCGATTACAGATTATAATCTAACAAATTTAATTTATGATATATCTCTGACCGTAATTTCTATTTTGAGTCGCGCTCCTTTGTGGTCTTATCATACAATTAAACTTCTAGTTTTTTCCACATAGAAAAATAGGAGTTTAATGATTGGCCGACAATCAAGTTGAAAATCAAGATTGGTGTTACAGATTTGATTTGGGTAACTGATAATATTGTTATCATCAATGAGATTCAAAATCTAAATGTGTAGATATAAATTACCATTGGTAACGAAAACATTTGTCTGGAAGTCTAGAGTAACTAAATCAGAATGAATATAACATGTGACAATACGTAATATTCATAATCCTTTTAAAATAAGTAGCTACATATTTGACTTGTAAAACAGATCACTGTTTTACAAGTCAAATATGTAGCTACTTATGCAAACGTTCTACCAATTTGGCTATATCAAGCCAAATTGGTAGAACGTTTGCCTCGGTAACGAGGATCGCGGGTTCAAACCCCCGCTCGCACCTCTGGTATTTCTGGGTTTCATGTCCGAATCTCATTTTCACCGTGGGGGACTATGGCCTAATCCCACCTCGCATTGAGGGGAGGCCCGAGCCCAGCAGTGGAACATTAAAAAAGGGCTGGTATTAGCTATTTGACACTATTTTCCTTATAGCGAACCCATTGTCGCTATACGCTCGACTACTCGACAACGGTCGATGATAAAAAAGCGGCTGCCTAATACATAGGACCTCTCATCCCTTTATGTATTTTATTTAAATGATGCGGTGGTTAAGACCAGTGGCTAAAAACGACATAATAATATTTTATGTAAACTTCAATTTCAGAACGACAATATGGGACCCGTAGAAAAACCGAAGTCTATGGAGTATCACGTACATACGGCTCCCATTGAGCTAGGAACAGCACCGAGAAGATATAGTATCGGCGATAAAACAACAGAAGGGACAGACGACCACTCAGAAGTAGCTGAGTCACAGAGGAGTCTGGACATTAACCTCAGGAAGCTGGTGGACGGGGAGAAATCTCCAGAAGAAGAGATTGACAATGCATTCGAAATTATAGACAAATCATAGCATATTTGGAAGTCTTGGGGAAAATTGGATCGTATTCTAATGTAAAAAAGTTTATTCTTGTGCGTTTTCTAAAGATTCCTTCCACTAGAACTGGATGGGGAATTTTATAGTTTTGTGCCGATTGTTCGGGTAGTCGATTACGATATATTAAGTTGATTTATGAGCGAGATTTAAATAATAGGTGATTAGAGAAACGATACAATACAACTGGGCTCGAAGTCTGCTAACACAATCGATTCATAATCGAACAGCAACCGCATAGTAACTGTCATTATTGACAGATATCCCATAAAATATCTGTCAAAAGTGTCAGTTACTATGCCGTTGCTGTTTGATTATGAAACGATTGTGTTAGCAGACTTGGAGCCCTGAGAATGTGTTCTCAATTAACCATGCAACAGTGGCTGTGCTATCATTAACGTTGGACAACTAGGTTTATGATCGAAATAGGATGATGTTTTTGTTTTTTTTAATAAGTTAATAGGAAGGAGCTAATTTTAATGAAATATATTCGATAGCTAGCAAGTTAAGTGGTCGTAACTAGTGGTACAGTAGGTACTAAGGACTAAGAAGCTTTGACGCAATCAAAAGTGTACATGCCGATATCAACGTGCAATTCGTTCAAAATATCAGTTGATAAGTGATAATTAATTGAATTGATCGCAACTTGAGTGATTAATTATGAACGCAAGTAACCTTGACCATAGTGAATCCCATCACGCCTGTATTTCTCGAAGAGGTAGGCAGGGATGGTAACTTGTGCCCACGTACATAAAAGGGCGCGATCCTCCATTATCATTAGATTATAGTTTTTTTTTAATTTGGCATCACCGTAGGTATTTTGCCAGTGTCAAGTAATATAAATTATTTTTGTTTTTAAGCATATGCATAGGCCCAAACGCTAGGCCCAAGTAAAATACCCCCCATCCCTCAATCAGTAAAGTGATGGATACTTTACTAAAAGATTTTTCATGGATTTTTTGTGAGAAACTGAAAAGCCAAGTTTCGTCACTCTGTTTCAATTGCCCACACTTGTGCACTTTACCGAACCCTATAATGGTTAATATTCCACTTATATCACTCACTATAATTCGCAGGAACACTAGTTTTGGAAATTAAAACAACTGACGCCATGACTTTTCAGTTTCCCGTCAATAATTCTAGACTATAGTTATTAGACTAAGTTCAAAGAATAGCCCCCAAATTTATTGACGTTTTATAACTTTATCAAACGTCATATAGTACTGCGCAAAGCAAAACTTTTGCGCGCAACACTGTATGACGTTTGATAAAATTATAAAACGTCAATAAATTTGGGGGATAAGTGTCCAGTACAGTTAGATTAATCCTTCAATATATTTTACTTGCATTGAAAATAGGTACAATGTATCTTATAGTACGATCCTACGTATCTCTAAAATCACAGATGGGAGATTATTTTTACTAATTTGTAGCTAATTTATAAGTTTAGACATGAAATTTGTTGAGAAACT
Source organism: Pheosia tremula (assembly GCA_905333125.1). Lineage (NCBI taxonomy): Eukaryota > Metazoa > Arthropoda > Insecta > Lepidoptera > Notodontidae > Pheosia > Pheosia tremula. Next base: position 3,770,586 of record HG995419.1, read on the forward strand.
GGGACCGGACGTCATCCGAAATGTCAAGATGCCGTGCTGCGGAATATTTCACAATGAATGACAGTCAAACTTTCTAGAAAGATTAGCAAGGAAGCTATGGTGAAGAAGACGACTTATGATGCAACCTAAAATCAGCTTTGTAGTCATTTACACTCATTTAAATAATCTGTGCCTCCAGTATTAAGCCGAGTTTGGGTTTCTGGAGCACTAGACGGTACTGTTATAGCGCTTATAGTGATAACGATTTGTTGTAATTAGTTTTCAACTATGCGCTTTCATTGCAATGACAGGTTCCGTGAAGTAATTATCGAAATAATAATTTCAAAGATATTCTTCATTCAAGTTTGGTAAATGTAACAGCGGGAAGATGGGGTTGCATTCTCTCTCTGTCGTACGAGCGCTAGCTTATGGTAGTGACGTCAAGCCTTTAGTTTTGTACCTACTGTTTTATAACTGCCAAGGAATGGAACACGCTACCGGCGTTTTTGTTCCCCGTTGACTACAATCTGGGTGTTTTCAAGTCGAGAGTGAACAGGTACTTTCTAGGTAAGTATGCTCCATCGTAGATCTCATCGTCGCTCACCATCGGGTGAGATCGAGATCAAATACTTGCCTATAATGTAATAAATAAAAAAATGTTTCAGTGTTATAATTGCGAGTACGAAACTTTTTGTTTCATGTGGAATAGCCTTTAGGAATGATAGCAAGGCCATGATCACACGTATCGAGTAAAACAGACAAGTGATCTTGGTCGACAAAACGTAACATCCCATGTGATGAAGTGTTTTTTTTTTGTATAAAATTAAAGACTGATTGTAAATGTTGTTTATTTTTTTTATTGGTTTCTTATATTTACACGAATACTACCTATATTGAAATAAAACTAATCTTCTGGATTTTATCGCGTTCATTTTATATTTTTCCGATTCCAACATTTCGGCTGCTTTGCAGCAACCATGGTCACGGAAGGACTGAGGTGTTTGACGTCCTAGTGTCATAGTTTGAACTGGGGTACCATCATATTTAGTTGTTGTTTGCGGTCGGATCTATGCAGAAAGTGCTCACAGCGTTTGGGGTCTTCCAATGGTGGTGGTAAAATAAACGCGATAAAATCCGTAATATTAGTTATTTATCAGTATTTTTTTATTTATTTCATCAGGTCTGGTCTCACCGAAGGAATCAATCAATTTACCCAATTGAGCATTTACCAGTATGACTTGACACTTACGGACTTTGTTACACATTTAAAAGCTCGACGAAATCGTAATTTCTATAAACAAGCCGTCATCGAATCGTTACAATTAATTATCAGATAACCTCGCGATAAATGTTTTATATTAATTTTTATCTGTTTATTCAGTTTATGTTGTAAATAGATTTACGGTATTATCAATGATTTGAAACAGTAGATACTGGCGAAATACGGAAGGAACATAATTTCGGTCACAGCGGCCATACTCAACACTGAGAAAAGTGACTCCCGTGCTTCATAAAATATAACCATGAAGAATGATATCTAATTTAGACCACCGTAAATTTAGCATGAACATGTTGACATATCGTTCCGTCGGGTTCGATTTACGTTTTACAACTACTAGTTAACGTGAACGTAATGATTGGATTTCATTCTGATGTTTATTGGTGAAGCCAATTCATGTTCAATTGTTATTTACGCACAGTGTCCGTAACAACTCTTGGTCCTTTTTTAACAGGAATACGGATAAAAGTTGCAGAATACCTTATAAATTATCCGCAATCATGCAAGGTATTTTTCTCAGTGAACGGAGGCTAGCTAACTGCGCAGAAGATATTAATTATAGTGCAAAAGGGTGCGCAAACGCAGGTGCACTATCTTAGTGAGATCTCTCACTCTCATAGTGAGATGGGACGGCAATCCGACAACGACCGGAGAGAGATCAGGGCCCCAAGTCTGCTAACTCAATCGATTCATAATCGAACAGCAACCGCATAGTAACTGTCACTTTTGACAGATATCCCATACAATAGCTGTCAAAAGTGACAGTTACTATGCGGTTACCGTTCGGTTATGAATCGATTGTGTTAGCAGACTTGGGGCCCAGGGGCAGCACCGACTGCTTTAAGCGCTTTCTGAAGCACGAGGAAGTGGTAATCATAGTTGAAAGAGGCATTCGCACACAAAAATCTAGAACTCCCAGAAGAGCGTGCATGAGTTTGAACCTGCGACGCTCGATCCGAAGGCGAGAGTTCTACCAACTTGGCTATCACTGCTTAAGCAATATACTTTTATTTAAATCCCAGCTTGAGCTAGCACTGCACACTCGTTGAGAACAAGTGTGGGCTTACTTTATTATTCTTGCTATTATAGGCCCCAAGAACTCTTGCCGTGGGTGTAAGGTCAAAAATAAAAAATAGGCAATTTGGAAAAATCTTAATATCTATATTTACACTTAATTATAATCACTTCACACTTCACACTTAATATCGACGCATTACAATTTGAGTTTCTTCTTCTTAGTCTTGGCAACCAGTGGCCCTCCGATCTTGAATACGGTACTGCAAAGGAATAAATATAATTGACTTCCATGTAAGAACTAAAAAAAAACACTTGTAAATATCGCCAGACGAACACACCAACTGTAAACTTAGCAACGTTTGTATTATGGGTACCGTACAAGTAACTGGGGCGATCCCAGTGCATACTTTCTCGGGTATATGTTCAGGTAAAAATTGTGTTCATCGCGCAAAGAATGGCCCCACAAGGATTCGAACTCGGGACCCTTATTACACAAAGTAGGGTCACTACCAACTGTGCCAATCTAGTCATCCTAATGCCCCCTATACTAAATAAGTAATTTGTCTATGGCTTTCAGCGAGTAATTAACAACTGACCATCAAAAAAAACAAGTAAATTTAAAAAAAAAACTTCATACAAACTGACCCCATTTGGCCCCACTGGGGGTCGAATTTCCTAAAATATCGCCAAGTTTACCTTTAGGGTACCGAAGGAATATATTATCACTATTTCAGATCTCTATGCCCCCCCGGTTTTAAGCTGAGTTTTGTTTGTCAGTCAGTAAGCGCTAAGAATTTTATTAAACTTTGAAATAACATTCGTGCAGTAATATAAAGTGAGAAGCACGCGAGTATACTAAACTGCATTATGAACCTAAAATCGGTACAATAAGAGCGACTTTACGAGCAAGTGTGTTGAAAAATACTTACTGGCAAGTTGTGCATATCGGACTGAATTTGCAGAATACTGGAACAAAAAAGTCAAGTCTTCTTTAAGAGCCCAATACAGGTCAGCGGATACCGTGAGGCAGCGTTTTTTTTTATTACATTATAGGCAAGTATTTGATCTCGATCTCACCTGATGGTAAGTGACGATGAGATCTACGATGGGGCATACTTGCCTAGAAGGTACCTGTTCACTCTCGACTGCATATGGGGTTTATAGCGCCCTATTCAAACATCAGAATCGGCATGTTTACAAAGAACGCGGAACGTGGAACGCTGATCGCTCTGTTTATGCGTACTCTAAGATGTAGTGATATGAATGATGTCTTATGTCGTGCTATCGTACGATCGCGAACTTTAATATGGACCTTATCCTAGGAAGAACTGGGATTTCTGGTATCCTCCACATTCCTTCTAAAAAAATATTTGTAATACCATTTTAAGTTCAAGAAACGACTTTTTGCGGGATGTTGAACAGTGAAGATGTCAATTTTGTAGTATTAAAAAAAATACAAAATGTGTAGTATTAGTGGGATATTATCCATAGTGTCCTCATAGATTCGCACGAGTAAATTAAAATAAAATAGATAGCTTTACTGATAGGGGTATTCATTTCATCATCATCATAATCATCGGTGGTACTTTAACAGTGATAAAAAATCTACAAACGCGATCATACTCAACACTGGCAAATATGGCTCTATTTTGTAGCCGTTTGCCAACCTAAAAAAAGAAGAAGAAGGACTTATGAAGGCATAAGGCGTTCCAATCCGGTTTTAGAGTTAAGGAAAAAAATTTAATGACAATTTGTAAGCGCCTCCGTAGGCCTATACTAAATAAACGATTTGAATTTGACTATATAAATGCGAGTGTGTGTGTGTGTGTGGGGGTGTGGGTGTGTGTGTGTGTGTGGGAGTGGGGGTGAGGAAGTGGGTGTGTGTGTGTGGGAGTGGGGGTGAGGAAGTGGGTGTGTGTGTGTGTGGGAGTGGGGGTGTGGGAGTGGGTGTGTGTGGGAGTGGGGGTGTGGGGGGTGTGTGTGTGAGGGCAGGGGGGTGTGAGGGCTGGTGTGGTAGTGTGGTGGACTGACCGCTGAGGCAGACGGAGCAGACGTATCCGATGGTGAGCAGGTCGCGGTGGCAGAAGCAGGCGGCGCGGTAGTCGGCGCGCCCGCGCCCCGGCAGCACCAGCTGCGCGCGCTCCCCGCCCGCCCCACCCGCCGGCAGGAACACCCACTGCGCACGCGCAACACCACGTACACCCACAAGCACAATTTTTTTTATCGCCATGCGATTGAATCATAAAAAATACTTCCTACAAACTTTGACCCCTGACAAAAAATTAAGCAGAACGCTCGCCTTGGAGACAAGAACCGAACTCATCTGAGATTTCTAGATTTCAAGTGCCATTGGTTAACACTCGAAGGAAAATACCTTGAGGAAACCTGCTTCTCTTAGTTAACCATACTAGTTCTCGAAAGACATGCAAAGTCCGTCAACCCGCCCTAGGACAATAGACACTGGCGTAAAAGTACTTCCAACTGATGGAAAAAAAAATAAAAAAATTCAAAAGGTAACCATTGCAACTTGATTTAGTCGATTTTGGAAGCAGACTTTCTAGATCCTTCGTTAATATCTTTATCTACGATCGAGATGATTGTTCGCTCACTAATAAGTACTGCAGCAACCCCTCCAAGGATGGCACCTTCAGGTAGAGGCCGCCGGTGATGTCGCAACCCTGCTGCAGCAGGCTGAGGTGCTTGTCCAACGAGCACACGTCGATCAGCACTTGCTGCTTCTGTTGCATATGTCATGTCAAAGTTAATAATTTATTTTAGACGGCCTGATTAGCGCAGTTGGCAGTGAGTCTGCTTTCTGCGCCGAGGGTACCGGGTTCCAATCCTGGTAGGGACAAGCTTTGTGTGATGAGCTCGATATTTGTACCCGAGTCATGGATGTTTAATATGTATATAAGTATGATATACTGAGTTCGCCCTCAGGTCATTGTACGGTACCCATAACACAAGCGTTGTTTAAGGTGGAAGCTCAGGGTCAGGGCGCGAAATTCAAAATGTCAATGGTTTTTATTTTTTTACGAAAAAAAAATGACATCTTTACGATGTAATTTAGTGTTTTGCGATATTAGCATTCTGCATTGGATGTTTCGATGTATTATGTTTGCTTAAAAAAGTACCTAATCCGATACAATACCATAAGGTTTGTAAAAACCACTACTTTTACTAACTTTATGGTGTTGTATCGCTTTAGATTGTTTTTTAAGCATACTTAATACATCGAAACATCCAATGCAGAATGCTAATATCGCAAAACACTAAATTACATCGTAAAGATGTCCATTTTTTTCGTAAAAAAATAAAAACCATTGACATTTTGAATTTCGCGCCCTGACCCTGAGCTTCCCCCTTAATGTGGTACCGTATAGTTGGTGTGTTCGTATGGCGGTATTTATATTTATTTTGTTTCTTCTTTGTCGTGAGGAATGAGGATCGTGACCATATATGATTTGTCTTCATAATATTTTGGGACAGGGTGGACATTTTAGACGGGTTAGTAAGAGCAGCTGCCTTAGGGGTTGAAGCCACGCGAATATGGTCTTACATAGGTGACTTTGCTTTATGTTTTGCTATCGGCATTTTGAAAAAAAAAATAGAGTAAGCGCGAAAACGGTGATTTTAGAAAAAACCTAAAATAATTTAAACGGTCCCGTTTCCGACAAGAATCAAAATCAAAAAAGAGACTAGAAATATATTAACTTTAACAAATCCGCCGACTTCAATTTCGATTTAAAAAAAAAACTACCCAGTACCCAGTACGTTTGAAAAAAAAAACAAACACTTTAAAAAAAACCCTTCAACTTTGAAAAGATAAATAGATTGTTACCTGCGCTGTGAAGAACACATTCATATAGTTGATGTACTGCGCGGCGGTGTCGGTGCTGCCGGTCACGATCAAGATGCGGCTGCTTGAGCGCAGCCCGGGCGGCGCCTGGCGACGCAGCTGACCAATCACAATCACATCGTTTATTTGGCATAGTACTATGGAGGCTGTGTGTGAGATATTGATAAATAATAAAGTTGTACGACTTGCGATACACCCGCACGCTCGTGTGGTGGAGAGAGTGGGCAACACTGACACTGGGGAACAAGGAAGCCGGCGGTATCGCAGGTGCACGTCGGTGATTTATTCTGTGTTCTATAAGACACCCCGCGCACTAGGCAGCCAGTAAATCATATGACGTTGTAAGGGTGCCCGCGCACTAGGTAGCCACGAATTCCCGGCTGCGGCAGCCAATAGAACGCGCCTGTTTGCACGGCAGCCAGCTGGCTGTGCGCAGCCAGAGCATGTATAGGCGAATATATGTGGCTGCCGTCAGTCTCCGCGCACTAGTTGTAGCAGCTAGACGTATTTTAAGTTCCAAACTTTAAAAAAAAAATGACTTTCGATACATAGAAACGGAAGGATCTCGAATAGTCGTCGATTGGCTGCTATAACTGGCTGCGCAAATGTGAGACGCTACAGGGGCACTTACTTGTTGTTATTTCTTACGATTGGTACATGCCTTTAACTGAGGTCAGAAACTCAACGGGCTAGTAAACCACTCAGATGCTTAAGAAATTAGGTTCCCGTCGAGATAGTAATAACTATCCAGCCATCAGCCGAAGCTGGTCATAGGACTGTCCCTGTGACTTCCATATATCATGGTCCCTAACAACAAGTTAGCAAGCGGCAATAGCTATATGTAAATATTTCAGCCGACTCCGAGTAGACAGCTAGCTTAGTGTGACCGTATAGTTGGTATGTCCGTCTGGAGATATTATATTAAATGTAACACAGAGTGGTGATTTGCTTGCATACAGCCTGAGATAGTTTACCCTCGCAATGAAGCACAGCGCCATGGCTAATGCTCCAGCCAACAATGATTCACCCGGCTTGTCTTCTTGCGGCTGGCTTTTCACTAAGTTTACTAATCTGAAAATGTAAAATTTCTTAAAGTCTTCAAAGAAATTACAACTTTAGTTAGATGCCTCGAAGACAAATAGTTTATTTTTTAAAGTTAGATCATAGATAATACTCAAAGAATTTGACATAACAAAATATCTTATTACTCCTATACTTGCTGTTTAATAAATATTTAAATTTGCCAACACCAATTTGAATATTGTTAGCAAAATAATAATAAAGAATTAAAACAATACTTGGCCAGTTGTGAGTTTAAAAATAAATTGTTGTAGCAAAGTAATAAATTTAAGCTTATTAGTTATGGATTAATAGATTCCAGGATACATTTAAAGGTATGCTTTTATGCTTCATACAAATGGGACGTAACATAATGAAATATAGAACAAAACTCTAAATTTGTTTCTTGCTCACCTCATTTTTATAGTCTTCTCTACGAGTGTAAATAATTCGTACTGGCCATCAATCTGTCTTACGTCAAGTGGTTTGCCGGGAGATGGATATAGGTATTCACTGTAACATAGAAACAAAAACTCTAATGTATCAGAAACCAAATCACACACTACTACTACAATATTAAACATCTGATATCAGCTTTATAAAAACAATATAAAGTCATGGACGGACAAAGGTATTTTTTTTTTTTTTTTAATTACGTTATAGGCAAGTATTTGATCTCGATCTCACCTGATGGTAAGTGACGATGAGATCTACGATGGAGCATACTTGCCTAGGTAGGAAGGCGGCAGTTGATAAGAGAAGCTACATTCACTAGGCACATGCAGCGCAACTGATCTGACCCACCATCCATGAATGGCAACACCGAACATCATGCCGGAACACAGCTAGGCCGCTTGGCGACATGGCTTTGTTCAATGGGTGGTGACTAACCACGGCCGAAGCCTACCACCAGTAGAGTTGTCACCTGGTTGGCACCACCCAGGGTCACGTGTAGGGTATCTCGAGGGTACTTAATTCTCCTACGGACGAAGGTGACTCGACCCCATTATTTAAATTTAAAAGTATTTAAATTGAATATTCTCAGATATAAACATCATCTAGCGATAGACAAGTTGAGAGATTAAAGTATTTTGTTTTGCTTCCACTTTGATCGTGGTTTGAACAGGATAATGGCTATTGCTGCACAAAAGATAGATTTCTTTACCTTGCATTACACAATAAAAAGAAAAGAAGTAGCTGAACTAGGTACCTTTTATGAAAATGACATCCAATGACTGCAAGTTGGTTATTGGACTTCTGCATTAAGTGCGAGTTGGCGAACGCGATCACAGCATCGAGACAGCTGGTTAGCACCTTCGGATCCTCAGTTATATAGCGCTGGTTCGGATTTGTATCTACTATTATCACTAAGATACTACTATCTGAAGGAACTGTAAATATTATTTCAATTTAATACACTCATAATTGTTATAAAATATGTCCTCATTACATTAATAGATGGCTAAAAGTATGTAGTAAATGATAGTAAAAACGTTATAGAACGATACAGTTCTTATATTGTTCGAAAAATACTTGAAGGTAAGTTTTAGGGGGTTATGTTTAGTACTTACGTTCGTCGTCTGCCATTATGTATTAAAAATCAGAAAAGTCCGTAGAATAATTAGGCTAACAGTTATTATTTTGTTACTTCTTACAATTTCAGTATTAAATAAATGGATAGGCTTGTTTTTAATCTTAATTTGGTTTGTTTTAACAATCAACAAAACATTCCTCTGTGATTTGTTTTGTGACATTGACATTTGATTTGACAAGTTCTGTAACGTTCCAATTTACCGAATGGTGCAAGGACAACGAACGTTTTATTTATGCCAGCTAAGTTGTGGGTGAGGCGATATTCATATTTATTTTATTTCATCGCATTTAATTTCGTAAAGTATGAAGAAAAAGTACAGGTTTCTTCAAATAGAGCTACATAAATATTTAGATTCGGTGTTTCATGAGATAATAAATAAACTCATTACTTACTTAATTCATAATGGCGACTACCGGCTACCCAAGGGCTGGGTATTTCCTCGCGAGAGATCTTGAAGAAAGTAAATAGCAAAATACCCAAGGGCGTGTGATGACAAGACAAAAAAAAACCAGTGCATTTGGCGGGAAATTGAAATAGTGCACAATTTTGTTATATTTTTTATATAACTTTGGCGGAAAATGTTGACGAATTTTTTTTGTGAAATAGGTACTGGGCTTAATCCACCGTTTTACTGATGGGAACCTGCCATTGTTTTATCATTATTGAAAGAAAAAAGGTTTTTTGATTTTAATTCCTGCAACCTTTAAACTTACAATACAGGTTTAAAACAAACATGGCGCTTGTTCAGCCTCTATCAACGATCCAAGCTCGTTTGTTTACAATGTATATATTAATTTAATTAATTGTTCGGAGAGCACCTGCAGACAGATGTCAGCCGATGTCCCAAATACATATTTGTCAAAGGAAGATTCCTGGCATAGCTGGTTGTAAGCATAATAGGGGCAAAGAATGGGACAAATACATCATGTTTCGACGTAGCGCCCGTGGTTAGACTCGTGCTCTCGTTTCGATAACCATCGCTGGGTATACTAAAGAATTGTGTGGATGGTATGGAATTCGAATTTTAAATACTTGTTTTTTTTAATTACAGCGTAACATGCCAGTTTGAATTAGATATTTAGCCAATGTATGTAACAAAGGTATGCCTAACTCAGTAAAGGCCTAGCAGACAGGATCGTTTCGCGTTCTTTGAGTATGGCTTTCGTAACGCCTGCGCAAACAGCAGGAGCAAGATACTTCAAAAAGAACGCGGAACGCAAACTGTGGTACCCAAAGGTTGATCGATCCCTGTTTGAATTCTTAGTTAAGTGTAAACTTGCTGTAATTTGTATGTTAGTACATATATAATGAGGTAGGGATTTATTTCTTAACGGTGCTATTCAAAATAAACGTGACTGCAGTCAAGTAATCGTGGTCTCAAGAAGGCAATATTTTTGTTTGTGGAAAGCTAAAGTTGTAGATATGTATGTAAGTGCTGGTGTATTAGACATGTTTTAAACCTATTTTTATTGTGTTTTAATGTTAACTTTGCGATGAAAGAAACGTATGGTAAAGTAGGTACCTAAATAGTGCAAGGCTGCGCTCATGCCAAGTGTATGCTAAACATGTAAAGTAAATTCTTGTAAACAGTCCGTGGCAGTACTTTCACCAAGTAAGCCTATAAGTACAATAGTCGGTACTATTTTACCTTTTATCAATGCAAAACACGTACTTAAGTATAACTAGCTGTTGCCCGCGACTTCGTCCGCGTGGTATTTAACAAAGACTCAGCCGTTGGCAACAGCCTGCTCGCGTTCTGATCCCGCGGGACGCATTGCAGATTGTTGCTATCAAACTTTAATCAGGCGCAGCGCTGCAACATTGGTTTTTTTTTTTTTCGAGAGATCCAATTTTTTTTTTCTAAAATAAACGTAGCCTATGTTACTCCTTGTTACATCAGCTATCTGCCAGTGAAATTCCCATCAAAATTGGTCCAGCCATTTCAGAGATTACCCGGAACAAACAGACAGACAGACAGACAGACAAAAATTGTAAAAAATGTTGTTTCGGTATAGGTAACGTGTATACATCCAAATGCACTTAGTAAAAAGCGGTTATTTTAATATTACAAACAGACACTCCAATTTTATTTATATGTATAGACTAGCTGTTCCCCGCGACTTCGTCCGCGTGGTATTTAACAAAGACTCAGCCGTTGGTAACAGCCTGCTCGCGTTCTGATCCCGCGGGACGCATTGCAGATTGTTGCTATCAAACTTTAGTCAGGCGCAGCGCTGCAACATTGGTTTTAATTTTTTTTCGAGAGATCCTATTTTTTTTTTAAAATAAAAGTAGCCTATGTTACTCCTTGTTACATCAGCTATCTGCCAGTGAAATTCCCGTCAAAATCGGTCCAGCCATTGCAGAGATTACCCGGAACAAACAGACAGACAGACAGACAGACAGACAGACGGACAGACAGACAGACGGACAGACAGACAGACAGACAGACAAAAATTGTAAAAATAGTTGTTTCGGTATAGGTACCGTGTATACATCCAAATGCATTTAGTAAAAAGCGGTTATTTTAATATTACAAACAGACACTCCAATTTTATTTATATGTATAGATAACAGAAACTACATAATTCACGAATAGCCTACAAAACATCACCATTAAATTGATTTACACGATTCATTTTATCAACGAACGTAAGACGGGAGCTTATTATTACATTCGAATTGTATTTCATCGTAGCGAGATGAGGGACCGGCGATACGACGCCAAACTTATGTCATCTGTCAAAATACATGTTAACAGTACGACGAACGGTAGATGAGTGGGCCCGATAACACTACACGAATAATATTATACGACCGATGTGACAGGCCCTGCTACCTGTCATTTTACGACATTGTTTATGTACGGCTAATGATATGGCTCATTTGAATACTTCGGTGGTCTGGACGGATTGAAAAAAGTGCAGTGTTTTTACTTCAAAATGTTAGGTACTAGGCATAATGAAATACCACATTGACAATGAAAAATCAACATATGGAGTGTATTAAAAAAAATACACGGTTAAATTGCGCTGCCATCATGCATGGTCAGCAGTAGTCAGCACAGATAAGAAGAACAAAAAAGGTAGAGACCCGCCATTTTCATTATTTCATGTCACATCCATTATTTTATTTATAATGTGTATTTATTGAATTTAATATTGCTATTAATTACTTGACACTGGCAAAATACCCGCTAAGCTGCGGGTGAGGCCATATGCATATCCATTTTATTTCATCGCATTTCATTTCGTAAAGAAAGAAAAAAGGTAGAAAATACACAAATGTCATTGTGACATTAATACGTGCGTTCAGTATCGCACATCAACATTGTTTGTGATGGCATGTAGTCTAAAAATTTAAAGACGGAATTGCCGAATGTCATATGAAAGTTATATTTGGTGCTTTATCACTGTCTAAGTATGAGTTTTTACAAATCTTTTATCGATTTGCAAAAATCTCCCGAGTTTTATAGGCAAGTGTGAAAATGTTTGAAAACATTGATATTATACACAGCTCCGAATGCACGCGGGATCAGTCTGCCTTATTTAAATATCTGATTAGTATTGGGACGCATTTTGTGGAGAGACTTGGATATCACAACTTTACTATCCTTTTTATGTATGAAAACTATGTAATTACATGTGTAGATACATAGATGTATACTTACGTAGAAAACGATCTTTATTTAATTTCCACGGTTGAACTCGAAAATAATTAACAATTGGAAAACTAATCAGTAGTTATATTAAGGTAATGCGGACGATAATTGAATAAAATTTTACGAGAACATTGTTTACAAGACTTCGTGCCAGAGAGCAGCGACGGTACATTAACGCGGCCTTTCGAAAATCGAATAGGGAATAAAAAAAAGGCGGGAACGAAATAATTATGCACGTTCCGTTTCGTAATGGGCGTCGCGCTACCGTTTCGCTTTAATAGCTCGCTTGTTCTGAGAATTTAATTACGCTCGCAGCGCGCCCAGATTAGCCGGCCGCGCGTTCCGTTTTGTTAATAACTCTAATAATGGATGACGCCCGCGCATTTCGCTGCATTAACGTTTCATATCCATTTATAGAGGGATTTTATTAAACCGATACATCACGAATAGTCAAAGCCACAGGTCAAAGCCATTATGGCATTTCGTTTCAGCTGTCATAGTCATCGGAGTAGCTAGAGTACGTAAAAAATATCAATACACGTATTAATAATTCAATAACGAGCTTCCAAAAACAAATTGTTGAACCGATAAGACATTGGGTTGGGCCCGACACAAACAAAACATGAAACGATTCAGCCTTAATAAGAACCGGGGTCCAGAGATGAACACAAAAGAAAAAGATAACCGCCTATTGTTTTTTATCATGTTGTCAATATCGCGCGGCCAAATTTTCAATATTGGAATGCCACGATTCGCCAATAAGAAGCGGGAAGAATTGATTTATTGTCCAATTAGCGTCGGTCAGGTGTGCCAACTGCCAAGATAGCATCAGGCTGGCCAACCTAACTCAGCTGCAACTACTATTTCTTTTGGCGCGTTCCATTTTAAATGGCATATTGGAATCAAAAAAGAACCTTTACACCATGCTGCCTGCGTATTGCGGACGGTGAATTTGAAATTCTGATCATTCGCAGCGAAGGCTCGCTCGAGTGGAAATCGATTTGAATTAATTGTAGTGTCTGGTTTTTGTGAGGCAAGAACTTTAATTTGATAGAAATTATATTTGTTTCAATAAATATATCCAACTAGCTTTTGTACGTGGCTTCGCCCGCGTGAACATTAAAAGCTTTTGTTATCCCTTATACCAAATACTCGATATGCCACTAACTGCAACTTAAAATTTAAATCCATACGGCAATTTTTACGCGATTCTCAACAAAAAAAAAATGTATTAAGTACAAAAGACTGTTGATGAGTAAATATTATTTATTGAATGCACCCATAATTTAGTTTGAGAAACAAAACGAAGACAGTAGGTAATCAAACAGTGTTAATAAAGGACAAACACCCGAACGAGGGTGAGATTTCATTTAGCGAGTGAGCGCGCTAACAGCCGCTCAATAGCTGCCTATCGCGTTACATGGGGATTTAGTAGCCCGATACAATCTATGCTTACTTAATGGTTTATGCTGCGATTACAATGATCTGGAAAGCATTTCTTTTTATTATGTTAAAAAAAAAATAAGGGTGAAAAAAAACAATATTAAAGAAGTGGTGTGCTACTATATAAATTATATATTTGTTTGCTACGTTGCCTTGCTTTGCGAAATAGTATATATAAAAAACTTGAGAGGTGTCAAGGGACACCCGGATGGAACGAAGTTCCTTTATTATTTTTTATGAACAAAAAACAATAATTTTGGGAAACAATAATATATCGCCCCCGTGTGGGCTCGAACCACTAACATTTCGGTTAACTTATTTATTATGTACAAAAAATCAATAATATTGGGGAACAAAAATTTTATTATGTACAAAAAAGCAATAATATTGGGGAACAAAAATATATCGCCCCCGGGTGGGCTCGAACCACCAACATTTCGGTTATCAACCGAACGCGTTAGCCAATTGCTTCACGGATGCACTTGTGCAATGTCTCGAAAATACTGACCATTATGTACATGCAAACGACAAAGATAGCAAAAAGTGTCGTTACAACTTTTCATCCGATTTTTTTCCGTCTAGCCCCCTTTCGTAACGCGCGATAAGGAACTTCGTTCCAAAAAAACGATGCCCAAAACTACTTAGTCTATGCCAGAACATTTAGTAGGCAAAAAGGTTTGTATGTGGCAACATTTACCACTGGAAAGGCATTAAAAAAGTGGCTTCACATTGCTATTGGCAACGTTCCGTCTGAACTTCTAAACAAGTCTGTGTTTGAATAGAGTACGCTGTAGAGTACGGCGGGACTGGCCAGTTGCCGAGCGAATTGAATGACGGTAGTCAATAAATTCCGGTTGCGTTGACACAACGCGGCCAGAGCGTCATTTACTATTCAGCACTCGGCTAGAGAGGACCGCTCGAGAGATATATTTTGAGCTCAAAATGATATTATTGTAATTGAATAAAGCGAGATATGTTACTTGGAATGATGTGATTTGAGACTTTGAATTATTATTTATCGTTGGTAGAATGGTCAAAATAGGTCGAATAACTTAGCAACATTATTTAAAAAAAAATGCATGGTATTGATAATTTGTTGGAGTTTTTCATTTGGACATCGCTGACGACGGAATCATAGACTATATTATAATTATTCTAACTCCATAAAATAAAGCATATTCAACTTAACAGACATTATTTTCCACCTCTCCATCGCATTAGCCATACGCTCTATTAAATAGCAGAGTCGCTACATGTTAGAAAAAGACAGCGATACGCTGCCCTCGAACAGGTTCCCCGCAATAAATGTGCGGGAAAGAAAGAGACGTAGTAATAGCCGGAAATTAGCACTCGTCTATCTTTCATTTTACACCCCAAATTTTCTTATTCCAATTTCCTCTCGGCACGAGTGTTCCCGTTTTACGGGCCGTAACTAAGTCGTACCATATCACGCTAAAATACTCCGCATGTGGTTAATGTAGAGTTTAAATTGGGGTGTGTGTTCGTGTAGTGTTGTGACGTTTTGTCAACGGGAGTGCTTTAGAACACTCTGTCATTTGAAATGAGTCATTTTCTGATAAGAATGCCCTATTGGTTGAGACGTGTGGTGCGGGCCCGCGCGGCCGATAATGCCATTTCCGAACGTAGATAGCGAATAACTCGGGTGTCGGTTTTTGCACTGGAGTTTTAATAATAGGGGGGAAAAGCCGAGATATGGAAATGAGCGTGTGGAGGAGAGGAAATTTGAATTTATACACCAGCTAGTTTTATTCATGAGGGTACGCGTCGGTCGTTCACTGAGATTATACAGACATTTTCATACGAATAATGATGTCTGTATTGTAGTTTTTTTTTTATGCAGTGGCAATATAGGCGGTTGTTAGGGGTGAATTGGAATTTTGGTAAATATTAATGGTTACATTTATTTGTAAATTAACATTTTGGATGTTTTTCTTAATCATTTCGAGAGATATGCCTTATCATATACCCGTATCTATGACAGATATATCTAGGACCAACTTGTGAAGGTATTAAGTTAGATCAGTATTACTTAACAAGGATAGGTAAGTCAGATATGTAAGTCTCGTCCTACAGAATAGACAGTAAAAAAATCTATAATTAATATCACCAGACGAACACATTGACTGATGGTTCTGAGCTAGGCACCATTTGTAGTATGGGCACCTTATAGTCTTTTTAAAACTAATTATTCATCCATAAAAAATATAAACGCAAAGCATCCTCCCTTGGAGGCCTGCAGTTTATAGGGGCTACATTTGTCAGTTTGCATAACTTTTTGCTCCTTCAAAGCAAGTATATTAAATGACCCGTAGAAAATAATCCAATAACATACCTTATAAGTTTTCTTTTTAAAATGCAATTCATAAAAATCAAACCATATCAATCGATTATGTGTTTTCAAAAGCTTTTATTCATCGCGTGGGAAGCATCGAGACGCTTGCGACCTCTATGCGCGATCATTTCGCGCCATTTGCCCTGAAGGTAATATACACTATGCGGTCAATCTCGGTCATTTATTTAAAGCTCTTCATTGTAGTCTATGGCTATGGCTGACTGATGCCGTGGGAATGTGTCATAAATATTTTAGGATTTTATGTGAACAGAATATGACTTCTTCTTTCTTTACGAAATGAAATGTGATGAAATAAAATGGATATGAATATGGCCTCACCCGCAACTTAGCGGGTATTTTGCCAGTGTCAAGTAATTAATAGCAATAATAAATTCAATACATACACATTATAAATAAAATAATGGATGTGACATGAAGAAAAGAATATGACTTACTTATGTGACACGAAACGGTTCATAAATGACGGAGATCTGAGGTAACAAACATAAAAAAACAATCGAATTGAGAACCTCCGCCATTTTGAAGTCGATTAAAAAGTGAAAATAGTGATTATTGCCATGCTTGGTTACTATTGGTGCCTATCTGGCTAGGTAGTAAAGTTATGTAGATACTTATAGATAGGTTGATAGGTACCTGTTCATTGAGTTGTATCTATCATAACATTTTACTTAAGATAATTATTTACCTATACTACCTAACTAATAAAGAAATGTAGGGACGAACCAAAAGGAAAGGTAATGGAGATGTTGATGAAACTATTAGGTAGGTAGTTAATCTGTAATACAGTTAACATTTGTACCAAAATGAAATAAATAAACATAGAAATATTAATGTCTAAAATTAAATCTTTACGTTATATTCCACAGACTCAGAAGAAAATATTATTTCTTCGTCAAGGTCCATTCACAATATTTTTCACCGTTCAGGTTTTTTTTTTAAATAACAATTCTTTGAATACTTTTACGCGTTCACCAAAAAAAAGTTTCGAGATCATAAATAATAACAACGACAATACAAATTTTTATCGTCCGAGAACGTCCATTACAGGTGGAAAAAAATCAAAAATAGATTCATTCATGAATGAGTGAATGCAAAAAGTGTCCACAAGTGGACTGCCTACTTTCATGTATTGTGAGGAGTTAATCTTAACGTCTTCATTATTATCCCGTGGGATGTTTGAATGTGATGATGAATTTATTTTATTTATGCCAATGGAAAAAAATAAGAAAGTCATCCACAGAAAACAAATTATTATTTTAATGAAAGAAACTATATGTAGTACATATAGTACATCAGAATTGGCAGTATGGATTGATTCCTTCGCCTGTCCTACTGGATGAATTAAGCTACTACTACTACTAGAAACTATTTGTTCAAAGTTTCTAAGTATTCATAATATAGTGAAATATTTTAAAAATTTGATTTCATTTAATTTTCACGTTTAAAAACGATAACGTTTATTCTTGATATATTAAAAGGTACATAGGTAGGTTTAATTATGTAGCAGATAATAATCTGTTTGAACAAATTTTAGTGTTGCTGCCCAATCTTGATCGTTGTCGGTCGTCAATGAGAAAGAGTTTTCGGTAATCAAAAAAATCCTACAATTCTAGAAACAGTGTCATCAAATAAGCCCTTTAATAGGCCACGCTATAACAGTTATCTCAGATTCGAGTTATAAGATCGAAGCTCAGGTAGCTCCCTAATTAATCTGTGCTCATAATGATCTCTATAAGCATCCACCATGTGCCGACACATCGAAATATTTTTACCCAATTAACTTGTTACATTCTCGCTTCCGAAAATGTTTACCATAGTTTAAAAAAAAATCAAAGGAGCGTTCCCCGAAACTCTGCCATTATCGACCGTTACCTCCCAAATAGAGTGCGATCGAAACTCGAGATAAACCCCTTCACGTGGACTCTACTAATTGGTGCAATAAATTTGGAACAGCGCGACAACTTAGAAAACCCATTACTTGCCCATCACGGCCTTTATTAGGACCTACGGCTTCCGACCTGTCATAGACCCTACTTACCGGCACACTTCGGAGATCTGTCAAATTCAATTATAACCAACAATCGAATTTCATCCCTATCCATCTCAACATTGGATCGCAATTAAATGGACGAACCCAACTAGATTCAGTTCAACGGAATCGAACGCAATAAAGAAACGTCAACTCGTTTAAATTCCATTTTCGAATTTTAAAAAGTCTTGTCAGGATGCAGGAGGACATTCGACCTTACGGCTATTGTTTAAAAATAAAAATCACTAATGAGGAGCGTTCGGAAATGTGACGTGCCGGTGACAAAATGTTGAAGGGATATCGATTTTGGATATTGTAAATCGAATCGTAATGTTATTCGTTAAAGTATAATTTCGTTCATGGTATTTATGTTGAGTTGGTATGGTTAATATAGAGTCGTCGGGAGCGCGCACCCGTTTGTACCCGCGTCATGCGGACGGACGCTTTTTGTCGTTTTTAATTATATTTATTGTTCTCGTTATTTATTTATTGTTTTGTGTTTTGTACCGTTCTCGCTACCGTGCGTGCATTTTAACGATTTCGGCAGAGATAGCGGACGCATCCAAATTAGGCCGAATGTGGTCTGGGAGGATGCAAATGTTGTCCTTTGCATACGCTCGCGCAAAAAAGGACCCATCGATGTTTCGAATGAACCCGAATGAAAACATCATTATATGCTATGCAAATGATTATGGATACGCTTTTTATTCTTGAATTCATTATTATAAGGTACCTACTAGCTAAGAAGTCATACGAAGAGGTTGAATAACAAATTGAAATATATGAATGGCTAATCTATACATATAAATAAAATTGGAGTGTCTGTTTGTAATATTAAAATAACCGCTTTCTACTAAGTGCATTTGGATGTATACACGTTACCTATACCGAAACAACATTTTTTACAATTTTTGTCTGTCTGTCTGTCTGTCTGTCTGTCTGTCCGTCTGTCTGTCTGTCCGTCTGTCTGTCTGTCTGTCTGTCTGTCTGTTTGTTCCGGGTAATCTCTGAAATGGCTGGACCGATTTTGACGGGAATTTCACTGGCAGATAGCTGATGTAACAAGGAGTAACTTAGGCTACTTTTATTTTAGAAAAAAAAATTGGATCTCTCGAAAAAAAAATAAAACCAATGTTGCAGCGCTGCGCCTGCTTAAAGTTTGATAGCGACAATCTGCAATGCGTCCCGCGGGATCAGAACGCGAGCAGGCTGTTGCCAACGGTTGAGACGTTGTTAAATACCACGCGGACGAAGACGCGGGCAACAGCTAGTTATTACATAAAATAGGTTACCAACAGCCTTTATTGCCTTTTCAACGCTCCAAATCAATGTTCTTAACCAAAAGCACATATATACTTACTCATATAGTTAAAGGCCAGACAATTGCATCGTTATTTATCGATAATTGTTTATAAAAACCGGAGAGAGGTAACACTAAAGTGTATATTTGCAAACAAAGGCCCGTCAATTGTATCCAATAAAATCGATGAGATGCCTCGTCACTCGATACCGGGACAATGTGGAGAAATGTCAAGAAATTCCAGTGCCAATGGCCGGAGAACTGTGACATTCCTTTTTCGAATCGACCGTTTCTCATTGGTCCGTTTATAGGTTTTGAGAAGTCAGTATTTAAATGTGGAACATTAGCGCGATAATGGACCCAATTCGTCATTACAGATAATAATTCAAATAATACAAACTCACTGTGGGTAGTCGACGTCATAACATTGGTTTAATAATGGCACATGATATTTCCAAGAAGGAATATTATAGAGCCCATCTAGAATCCATATTTCGCAAACAACAAACAGTTGCAAACAAGCGTAAACATTCTTGGTCATTGAAATAATAATATTTACCTAATATTTGGATCTCGAGAGCATAATTTCAGGACAAATCTATACATCTATTCATCATCATATAAATAAAATTGGAGTGTCTGTTTGTAATATTAAAATAACCGCTTTTTACTAAGTGCATTCGGATGTATACACGTCACCTATACCGAAACAACATTTTTTAAAATTGTTGTCTGTCTGTCCGTCTGTCTGTCTGTCTGTCTGTCTGTCTGTTTGTTCCAGCTAATCTCTGAAATGGCTGCACCGATTTTGACGGGACTTTCACTGGAAGATAGCTGATGTAACAAGGAGTAACTTAGGCTACTTTTATTTTAGAAAAAAGAAATAGGATCTCACGAAAAAAAATTAAAACCAATGTTGCAGCGCAGCGCCTGATTAAGTTTGATAGCAACAACCTGCAATGCGTCCCGCGGGCTCAGAATGGGCGAGCAGGCTGGTGTCAACGGTTCTCTTTGTTAAATACCTCGCGGACGAAGTCGCGGGCAACAGCTAGTCTATACTAATATTGTAAATGTGAAAGTTTGAATGGATGGATAGATGGGTGGATGGATGTTTGTTACTCAATAACGCCAGAACGGCTGAACGGATCTGGATGAAATTTGGCACAGAGATAGATTGTAGTCTGGAATAGCACATAGGCTACTTTTTATCCCGGTAAAAGGTATGGTTCCCGTGGGATAGATTTGTTTCTATTTTTCATAGCGCAAAGGATTGACATGATTTTTTGCGCGGGTAACACCGCAGGGCGCAGCTACTGTATTATAAAGGTTTTAAGAGTATTTTTATGACTTGGTAGATCATTTAAAAAATTATATAATCTTTGGAAAGTGGGTAAGTAATTTAATAAAAAAATGCATGAATTAATTTTGTTAAGAATTTGCTCATGTATCAAAATACTTTCATCGGCGTACAAGTGAACTAGTTTAGTTTCAAATTAAGAATGAACGAAGGAGCGACAATGTCTCGACGGGTTGCTGGCTGCTGGGTGTTCGTTCATAGAATGAACCGCGGGGGCTATTATATGTTGACATTAAATGGCTACTGTCTTCATTGCCTGCCACACTGTCTGGCACTTTTGGTCGGAGTTGAACCAAAGTGTAAATACGTAGTAAATAATTAGTAACACTATAGTAGGTATATTTTTTTAATAATAATAATAATCTTGCACAAGCACATGACGTACAGAACATCAAATAACTAGACGATGTTTTTCATAAAAGAGAATCATATAGAACCAATCCTTCTAAACTGATACAAGGGAGCAGATTTTTTTTTTTTTATTACATTATAGGCAAGTATTTGATCTCGATCTCACCTGATGGTAAGTGACGATGAGATCTACGATGAAGCATACTTGCCTAGGTAGGATATTTACTTATATATAAACTAGCAAGTGTACTGTACTGTCACTATGATTTTATAGTCTTGTTACCTTTTACATATATAGCTTGTAATGAAATAAAAAAACTTGACGTTTTTATGGGCACAAAAAATAGTTTTTAGGAGGTAAACATTGAAATATCCCCCTTTCCTTCCTTTCGGTATGTATGGGGTGAAAGAATGGTAGACGCTAATTATACTATTTGTGTGTGTTTGCCTACATGCGTACTCGCCGGCTGACCGAGCGGCGCCCAACACACAATCAATTCAGTTCATTCATTCTCTCACTCATGAATTCACTCTCACATTCGTTGCCAGCCTAAATATAATTCCTCGCGGCCGTAGTTTATACAAATGACAAATAACTTTTATTATCTATACTTCTATACTAATATTATAAATGTGAAAGTTTGGATGGATGGATAGATGGATGTTTGTTACTCTTTCACGCCCGAACGGCTGAACGGATCTGTATGAAATTTGGCACAGAGATAGATTATAGTCTGGAATAGCACATAGGCTACTATTTATCCCGGTAAAATGTATGGCTCCCGTGGGATAGATGTTTTAATTTTTCATACTTTTTATCGCGGTTAACACCGCCGTGCGCAGCTAGTATACAATAATTACAAAGATTTTTTTTTTAAATCTATACAAACTAATATAAATTAAAAAGAGTATAGAAAAGCTACTTAATATTTACAAAAAGTGTAATAAATTTGGCCCATGCGGTAGCGTGCCCAAGATGCTGGCCGCATTTCATCGCTGAATAACCAAAGCTACTCGTTTAGCGAGGAAATGCCCAGCCCTTAGGTCGCCGGTTGCGTCGACCAATCGTCTTGAAAGATTATTATATTATATTATACAAATTATGTTGATACTTATTCGCCCAGAATTTTCGATGTTCGGTCAAACACGACAGAATTCAAGAATTTTAATTTCGACTCGGTGTGTTTATGCGATATTTTTTGGTGATACCAGCATGTTCCCGGTAGTATTTTAATTGCGGTTATATGGCGAAATGGCTGACATATATTTACTGAATCGCAAGGACCATGACTTTTACGTTTATATTTTTGCGTTTGAATGTTCAATGATACCAATAATGAGAATAATGTTTTTATTTTTTATGTACTCATTGTGTTAGGTTGGTCTAGGCCCCAAGTCTGCTAACACAATCGATTCATAATCGAACAGCAACCGCATAGTAACTGTCACTTTTGACAGATATTGTACGAGATATCTGTCAAAACTTCTTTAATTATCGGTCAAACTTGTTTGGTTTAAAATTGGAAAAGTTGTCAAGCCGAGTGTCAGTGACGGGTTCCTCTTCCGCCATTTGTTTAACAATGGATTTCCGCCAAGTATCGCCTAGTTCTATCAATTATAATAAAGTGCAGCTAAGAAATCGCGTCAAGGTTTTAAAGATGGTCACCGAAATATTTCCTATCGTATCACGACGCGCGTAGTGATCAATAAAATTATTTATAGGCTAGTTAACTATTTAACGATACGTTTAATTAACTAGACATGCACCAAGTAGTATATCACCTACCCACTACATTGAGACGGCACCTATTATAACTATTATATACACAGATAATCTTTTTTTGTCACGACCGGTCCTCACAGAACCCTTTCAAATTAACGATTGTCTCCAACACAGTGCGGTTCTTTGGAAAATTACCTTTAAGTTTATTATATCAAGGTTCCAAGTGTTGTAGTGTCGATCTCGAAATCCGGTAGCCAAAAGTAATTTGTGAAATTACTTTCTTAGAATTGGAGTCAATTAAAGAGGTCGCTGGCGATTTCCGACAAACTGGCGCATGGCGTGGCGATTTGTTTCTTTTAAGAATGTTTGTTTAAAAGGTGCACGCATGGAGATGGAGATAACGAAAATTGGACACTTGGCGAGGAAGTGAGAGAACTACAACCGAATACTTTAACTCTACTCAACTATTGAATAGTCTGTTCAATTGTTTCGTATTCAAATTTGAGTTGTATTTTAAGTATTGGCTTGATCAATAATTTTATAGTTAATATCATAGGTAGGCACCATCAATTCTAGTAGTCCGTTGTCTAGTAGTCCGCTGTCTATTAGTCAGTTGTCTAGTAGTCAATTGTCTAGTAGTCCGTTGTCTTGTAGTCTGTTGCTTAATAGTCCGCTGTCTAGTATTCCGTTGTCTAGAAGTCCGTTGTCTAGTAGTCCGTTGTCTAGTAGTCCGCTGTCTAGTAGTCCGTTGTTTAGTGTGTCGTTGTCAAGTGTCCCGTGTATACCCTTACGTATAGTACCTACATATGGTAGGTACTAATATAATCATGGTTTGCTATAATATAAATACAATTTCTGCACAATATAATAACATCGGTAATGTTATTGTGCGAAGCAATAAAATGTGTAACAATGACTCTATTATGACATTATTATTGCTAAGTATACTTTTCACATAAAACTTTATAACTACTGGTGGTGGACTACTGGTGGTAGGCTTCGGCCGTGGTTAGTCACCACCCACTGAACAAAGCCATGTCGCCAAGCGGCCTAGCCGTGTTCCGGCATGATGTTCGGTGTTGCCATTCATGGATGGCGGGTCAGATCAGCTGCGCTGCATGTGCCTAGTGAATGTAGCGTCTCGATCTACTACCGCCTTCCTACCTAGGCAAGTATGCTCCATCGTAGATCTCATCATCACTTACCATCAGGTGAGATCGAGATCAAATACTTGCCTATAATGTAATAAAAAAATAAAATAAAAAATAACTCCGGTGTAATGTTTCTACCAAACGTGTTCGTATAAACGTGAAGTTAAAATGTTTCTTCATTCTAATTTTGCAAGTACCACATACATTTTACTTAGACTCTAAAGAATTATTTGAAAAAAAAAAAAAAAAACTGCCATACTAATTTTTTTTTAGAGAGTGAGTGCTTAAAAAACAATGACATATGATGATATGATTTATAAGCTACGCTTATAAATCGCTTTCTCACTAGCTTGCTAATTTAAAATTAATCTAGTTCTGTACGTAAAGAGCGAGATAATTCGTAAGCAAACTGTATACTTTATAGTTTACGTATTTAGACACATTGTATGGCAAATTGAACAGCGCCTCTAGTGGACAGTTTTTAAATTTTCAATTCTCCACAAAATGGGTCCAATTACTATAGACTATGAAGTATACGGTTAGCTTACCTATAATCTCGCACTCGACGTACTTTACAGAGAGCTGGAATATTAGCTTATTAGCCTACTAACACTAGCTTACTTTCCTAGCTCTGAAAAACTAGCCTCGTGTTTGCAAAACCAGACTGGACTAGATCCGGACATCAGTAAATGCAACAAGTGTCAACAACAATGTTGTTAAGTGCCTTTATTATTTCATAACAAATAATAGTCGCACTATCTTCTATCTCCACTTTTAACGTCAAAACGTTGAAGACAGAACGAGACAAGTATATCGGCATGCGTAATAAGCTAACAACTTTAATTGTTAGTTGATAACGATCTATTGGCTAAAAATGACACGGAGCAAAAAGCGGCCGGTGTTGCCCGCTACCGAGAACCAGCCGGACTAATTAGCGAATAGCCGAGTACACAGTTAGTTCGCAACACTTGTATCTGTGGGAGTGGCAGCATACAAAAGATTAAATTATTATGGAAATATTCAGTACGTCGAATGCGAGATTATTCGTAAGCTAACCGTATACTTTATAGTCTACCGTATTTAGACATTTTGTATGGAGAATTGAAAGTTTTAAAAACATTCCGCTAGAGGCGCTTTTCAATTCTCCATACAAAATGTCGAAATACGGTAGACTATAAAGTATACAGTTAGCTCGCACTTAACGTGCTGGAATCCATATTTTAAAAAGTTAAGTGAAGTGAGATGTACTTGCGCTATTTTTTGTATTGTAGATAGCATTGCGTTTGACGACTATCTTACCTGGGGTCCAAGTCTGATAATTTAAATAAAGTGACATATAATTCCCCATTCCGCCATCCCAGCGATACACTATAGAGATTCCATTTCGACTGAGACATTGGCTATACTGCTTAAACTTTCATGCCATCTCCATAGAGTCTTACTTGCGTGTCAATGGCTCGTCAATGGAATCATGGTAGAATATAATAGCTATTACCCGTGACTTCATCCACGTCGAAAATTAGAACATGCCATATTCCATATATATTTTGACACCCCCTTTCAGCCCCCTGTTAAAAAGTATGCCAAAGTCACCAAAGTCAGGGAGGAATACACACCAACAGAAATGTTATTCTTACAATATTTATTACTAGCCCGGCCGTGTTACCCGCGATAAAAAGTATGAAAAATTAAAACATCTATCCCACGGGAACCATACAATTTACCGGGATAAAAAGTAGCCTATGTGCTATTCCAGACTATAATCTATCTCTGTGCCAAATTTCATCCAGATCCGTTCAGCCGTTCTGGCGTGAAAGAGTATCAAACATCCATCCATCCAAACTTTCACATTTATAATATTAGTATAGATTAGTTATTAAGAAATCAGAAAAAGAAGAAATAAAACAATATATCTTCCATTTGTGCCGACGTTACTTTGGTACCTAAACGTAATAGGTGTACGACATTCACGCAGCGGGGAGCTACGTGGAAAGCTGCGCAGGCGCACTGCAACGAGTATGGCGCAGTAAAAGTCAGAGATCTGTCTTTTTGCCAACTTGTCGCCATATCGGCAGCGTTACTCATTTCGAAAGTTGATTATGAGTTTTGGCGTATAACTTGAGTTGACCAACGATGATCAGATGGAACTGGCGACGTAAATAAAAAAAAAAAGCTCACAATTGTCATTGTATGCCTTCAAAAAGTAAGTCAGTGGACTTACCCCCGAATTTATGGACGTTTTAAACTTAATCAAACGTCATATAGTACTGCGCAAAGCAAAACTCTTGTACGCAACACTATAAGACGTTTGATAAATTTATAAAATGTCAATAAATTCGGGGGATAATGTCTTATATTTCTCACGAGTGGACTCACTTACCTGTCTATGGTGGTTAAATGTAATCGAAATAATCTTTCTGAAGTATTCCGTATAAACAAGGAAATTAGTCATCGTTACTTCAACGTGTTAGTCCCAGTTTTTTTTAAAGTGACCTCCGAGTAATTATATATTTACCAAATTATTATTATTATATATTTTTTTTATACATTATAAGCAAGTATTTGATCTCGATCTCACCTGATGGTAAGTGACGATGAGATCTACGATGGAGCATACTTGCCTAGGTAGGAAGGCTGCAGTAGATCGAGACGCTACATTCACTAGGCACATGCAGCGCAGCTGATCTGACCCGCCATCCATGAATGGCAACACCGAACATCATGCCGGAACACGGCTAGGCCGCTTGGCGGCATGGCTAAATTATTCTATACCGGACATTATCACGTTCAACAACAAATACGATAAATTAATCCACCCTTACCGCCCAATAAATCGAATCATGTCTTGAAATCCTAACGTATAAGATATAAAGCATCGATCATCGGAAAAAAATCGATTACGAAGCGCGAATACGAAAAACAAATAAGCATAACTCATCGAACACTGATCGGTATCGATTATTAAAATGGCGATTGGAATCGATTAATCGCTGAGAAATAATAAAGTGAGCGAGGAACGGTTAATTGCTTTGCGCGGACGTAAAACATCGATAGAAATAACTTACTCGATTCTGATGTGATGCAGAATCGATTCACATGGATTATTGTTGCAATCAGTGATATAAAATAAAAGAATCCTAATAAAATTATACTTATTTCGAGTAAATGAGATTGCATGTAAAGATTCGATATATATCGAATATCTAGCAATCACATCGAGAGGTATCGCAAAACAACATGAGACCCACTAGATCTGAAGGTATAATGGATCATTCAGTTGCCTCGTATTGCGGTACCTATCGCTCTAATTAGCAATAATTGTTCGGGAAATTGTAGATTTTGATCCACTTAAGTCACTGGTAAATTGAACACTCAAAGGTGTAAGAGTCGACACACACCACACATTCGATTTATCGAGGGAAATGAAGATATCCACCGACACTGAAAAGGCGTAAAACAATTTTCATTGCCCCTTAACTGTAACTAACCAAGCTCACGAGTAGGGCTGTCACAAATCTAAACTAATTATGATTAGTTTTTCCTCAATTTAAAATCTTATCAGTTACCCTGTTTCATCTATGGGGGTCGAGTCACCTTCGTCTGTAGGAGAATTAAATACCCTCGAGATACCCTACACGTGACCCTGGGTGGTGACAACTCTACTGGTGGTAGGCTTCGGCCGTGGTTAGTCACCACCCACTGAACAAAGCCATGTCGCCAAGCGGCCTAGCCGTGTTCCGGCATGATGTTCGGTGTTGCCATTCATGGATGGCGGGTCAGATCAGCTGCGCTGCATGTGCCTAGTGAATGTAGCGTTTCGATCTACTGCCGCCTTCCTACCTAGGCAAGTATGCTCCATCGTAGATCTCATCGTCACTTACCATCAGGTGAGATCGAGATCAAATACTTGCCTATAATGTAATAAAAAAAAAAAAATCTGCTCCCTTGTATCAGTTTAGAAGGATTGGTTCTATATGATTCTCTTTTATGAAAAACATCGTCTAGTTATTTGATGTTCTGTACGTCATGTGCTTGTGCAAGATTATTATTAAGCTTACCGTATGCTTCATAGTCTACCTACTTAGACTCATTGTATAGATAAATGGAAAGTTGTAAATACTGTCCGCTAGAGGCGCTATTCAATTTGCCGTACAATGTGTAAACTGTAAGTTAGCTCAAGACTAATTTCGCACTTGAAGTACGGAACTAGGGAAAGTATGATGTATCTTACCTACATACACAAAGCTAAGGGTTTGTAACATTGTTTTCAGTAATCATAATTAAATTGACTGATAAAGCAATATTTATGTCAGTACTTTAGTTGTGTTCGTAAATTTCAACCAAAGTTAAAACACCTCTAGAAAAGCCAACAAAAGTATCCAGTGATTATCAATGGCAGCCCTATCGTGGAGCCTCCGATTGGCTACCTAAGTGCCGTTGCCTTGGGCAAATTAAAACATCAAGCCAGTCCTGACAGATAATCTTTCATATTTTGTCTTAGCAGTCAAAATTAGCCTTCGGGCTTGCGGCAGACGACTTAATTTAGACCTCAAGGTAGCAGTAGGCTATATAAATAAGTCGGTACATATAGTCTGATTGTTGCTCTGCCCTGTAGTGTCGCCCAGAGTCGTCCAAGATTTTTTGCTATAAGACTTCTGTAATAGGTATACAAATAAATAAAATTCGAGTGTCTGTTTGTAATATTAAAACCTAGTGCATTTGGATGTATACACGGTACATATACCAAAATATATTTTTTTATTTTATGTCTGTCTGTCTGTTTGTTTCGGGTAATTTCTGAAATGGCTGGACCGATTTTGACGGGACTTTAGATAATGTAACAAGGAGTAACTTAGGCTACTTCTATTTTAGAAAAAAACTCTTTTGTTAAATACCACGCGGACAAAGTCGCGGGTAACAGCTAGTGTAATAATATATGTAGTAACAAGGCAGCATGATTTACAATCTCAATCAATAGCAAAGCACATCTTAATGGTAAAATATCGATTCGCTCTCACGGATCTGAAACCAATGCCGATCTGTGACATAATTGGAACAGATGCTGTATCTACCTATCTACTTGCTGTCTATATTAATATTATATAAGTAGGTACTTTCGTACTATTTTTTTGTAAATGCATTCCATCTTCTCGCGATCGAAATAATTAAAACAGTCGTTATTTGTAATAGCTTTTAGACACTTCGTCGAGAGCGCCATCGACAAATGTACTTAATTAAAACATAATTGATTTATTTATTCCCGTTGTCGATAAATATTGTGCTGTTGTTATTTATATATTGACAAACTAATAAAAATCCCGTTGCAGGATGGCAAGATTAAAACTTAAATCATTTGCATCCTTCGGGATGTTGATTAATTTAGTAAATCATGGGCGCTACTACGGTTAGTTATCTCACTTGTAAAATTACACACCTTCAACTCGTGGACTATTATTTTACGTACAATTGGCAAATCGCAAAAAACACTTTGGAAATAAACCCAACGAAAGAACTATAGAGGAATGTTTTGATAAACCCTTTTTTTTTAAAGAAGTAGGTTTTCAATTCAATTGTATTTTTAAATATTTTTTTAAATTTGTTCTTCGTTTGCTTTTCGATCATCTTCAGAGGAAAGCCCCATACCAGTACCAAATAGATAGGTCGCGGAAAACTGTTTAGCTATTTAAATATGAATTTACGCTTCAAGTCATCGTCATCGCAACGGTACAATCAATCAATCGGTAACGTAATGATTATTATAACGTAATGGTAATCGTTAATCGTAATCATAATACCAATATCGATCGTCACCGTATCCGGTTTCGTATACGTTATCGTAAACAAAGACGCTATCGTACTTATTATAGTTACCGCCATCGTCAGCCTGACCGTGACCGTGAACGCGAACCCTGTCGCTATTATTAGGTACTAGCTGTTGCCCGCGACTTCGTCCGCGTGGTATTTAACAAAGACAACCGTTGACAATAGCCTGCTCGCCCATTCTGAGCCCGCGGGACGCATTGCAGGTTGTTGCTATCAAACTTAATCAGGCGCTGCGCTGCAACATTGGTTTTAATTTTTTTTCGTGAGATCCTATTTTTCTTTTCTAAAATAAAAGTAGCCTAAGTTACTCCTTGTTACATCAGCTATCTGCCAGTGAAAGTCCCGTCAAAATCGGTCCAGCCATTTCAGAGATTACCCGGAACAAACAGACAGACAGACAGACAGACAGACAGACAGACGGACAGACAGACAAAAAATTAAAAAAATGTTGTTTCGGTATAGGTAACGTGTATACATCCAAATGCACTTAGTAAAAAGCGGTTATTTTAATATTACAAACAGACACTCCAATTTTATTTATATGTATAGATTTGTTCATTATTGCTCTCTTAATCCACTACAATGTATAAAATCCTTAAAGATGTAACCTCTTAAATAGAGTGCGCGACCACGGACTGACCTGCCCTTCTTCACTATAGGAACGACATTCCGAACGGGTGGTGGAATCCTATATCCTATAGTCTCCTACTGTGCACTTGACCGTGACCGTAATCGTATCGTAATCGCAATCGTAATCGCAAACACATTCTGCAGTCTTATCGTTTTCGCAGTCGTGATCGTGACCGTGAGCTGTTTAAGTATGGACATGATATTAAAAACCTAGAAATTTTTACGTAAGTGAGAGAAATTCTAGAACCATTGGTACACCAATTCGAAGTCAATTTAAATTCAGATGTAGTGGGCGCGGCCGCGTAATGGCGAAGTGCCACCTATAACTAATCAGCGTACGCCCAGCGTCCGTGCGGCGCCCGCGCACGTCCATTTGTCATTCGGAGATACGCAGCTTATTGCTGATCGAGATTGCAGCGCAGATTGCTAAGTATTGAACATATTAAATTTCTTGTATGAAAATTATGAGCAAAGAACCTTTTTTCTATGGAACTTCAATATAAACATGTCCATAATTCATTGATATTGGTATTTTTTAATCATCCGTGTTTCGGCGGTCCCGGTCGTCTTTTTAACATCTTTACAGTCGGTATAGGCATTCGGAAAACTGTAAAATACACCCTTACGTTAGGTTACCAGCAGTCCAATTAGTTAGATCCCAAAAGGCAGACGACAATGAGTGTAGACTTAAAGTCAACCCTATACAACAACAAAAAAAATCATGGGACAAAGCATGGATGAAGAAGGCACAAGGCTATTTTGGTGCATACAAAATTGGTGAATTTATTGAGAAGCATATTACGACAGACATTGTACATGAGTCATTATAATAGCATATGCTTTTATATAAAAAATAACATCAAAATACATCCAAATTTAACATTTATTATATCGATATGTAATTTAACACGTACGATATACGTATAGTACGTCGATACTGCATATCGTAACCTTATCGTACCGAAAATTCATACAAACAACTACTTAAAAAAACACTCGCAGCACAACCAAATCAATAATTATTTCCACTCAACCTTAATGGCAACATTTTTCTAACCCTTCACTGGTTAGATAAGAATCGCGCCGCCGCGTCGGTGGCCACTGGCCGACCCAGTTAGAGTGCACGGGGGGTTATGCAAAGAATCTAAATTGGCCCAAAAGGGTTGCTCTGGTATGCGCCTCGATCAGATTATATGAAGGCGTCTCGTAGACTAACGCGGTCGCTGTGCCAAGCGCGGTGGCGGGCTAGCCTGGCATACGGCCAGCTCAGATTAAATGGTACCTAACTAAAGTCCACCAAGAAACTCCTTTACCACTACTTACTTTAAGGTTGAATATTATTAGCACATCGTAGAATCGCAAGGCTATTTATTTGAACTTAGAACGTATAAATTATGAACCTTAGTGGATTTTATTATTTACTGGGATTTGTCAAAACTGTGAAACCACTTTCATGGCCGACCTTACTTGAGGAGTGAACAATTGAGACATCACGAAAACTACGTTCGGTTTACAGTTAAAGTTTGTCTATGATTGCTTATCCATTTGCCATTTACTATTCAGATCAACTAGGCTGGACTTGTTTTCTTAGGCCTACTCATCTGCCAAAGCCATATTAGGCCATGCCATAGCCATGACACTTGTGATTTTGTGTCAATCTTGCGGGCAACAGGCCTCCATCACCGCCGCGTCTGTCTGTCACACGCTTAAATTAAATATTTTAATGAAGTTTATTCTGTGGCCAATTACTTGTTATTAATGGCGGCTGTGGCGAACTTCCGTTGTTTATTAATTATGACAAATTAAAATTGATTAAAAATCACGATTATGTTTTTCCATGGAATGTGGAAGGACCTAATTATTTGTGGTTAATTAGTGTAGTTTAATTGCCTGCATAACAAATTAAATTGCTGTTTGCTGTGGAGGAAAAAGTTTACGAAAAATTTATAGGTATGTACGAACACATGAAAAATATAGTTTAGCACATATCTGTATGTATATCATAGCCAGCTGCAACAACAATTTAAATCATGGTTCAATACTCAAATGCTACTCAAATATCAAGTCCTACTAACGATTTCAGGTGTGTCTTAAGTTTTAATTGTTTCAAGTATGTGTTGGTTGGCTTTGTTGCCTGAATTCTTTGAATTAGATGGGCAAAATGGCGAAAAAATCGGCGCGTAACTCGGCCATACCTTGGTAGGGTGACCAAATTATAACCTTAACCTCCTCCATGCATCGCATCGCATGTAAAGCTGATTAAAATACTTTGGATTGACTTATCATAGGCGGTGCAGTTGTAGCGACCTCTTTAACCTCGCCAAAAGCTGCACAGATGGCGCTGCAGAAGACATTTCAGAACAAATGACGATTCTCCATAAAATACTGAAACGCGCTATGAGAGTTTTCGGTGCACGTAACGTTACTATAAACATGATCCCGACAACAGCCGTATAGTAGCAGTAGCATAGTTTTAAATATAGCCAATTATTCTACATGAGAGACCACGATATATATTTTCAACGTATTTATGTATTTATACATACAAGCTATAAGGGAGTTCTTTTTTATCGATAAAACCAATCGATCAAGCGTCACTAGTCATCGACCATCAATAAGTGAGTCAGCTCTAAGTCATTACGTATAAGTGGGTAATTACAATAAATTACCGGTCACATCGCGTAATAAACGGTCGAATCGGTAAATAGTCCATCTATACCAGCACTAAGTACCCATTATAAAACGGTTATCCAATGTGTTTGTATATTGAAGAAAAAAAAGGGTGGAATAAGCTATTCGGACGTCACTGAATCCAAAACAAGTTGGTTTTAAAATTCTTGTCTGTCTGTCAGTTTGATCGCACAGAATCAGAATCAGAATATTTTTTATTCATGTAAACCAGGGATTCCCAAACTATTATGGGCAAGATACCCCTTTTAAAATATGAACTGATACCTTAGACCCCCATAGCCAAATTACTTTAAAATCCTATCTGTAGTTTTTTTTCCTACTGAAACAAACAAACACATTGCCCATAAAACAAGCGTTGCTTAGTGCAATGTGGGTCCGTATAGTTGGTGTGTTCTTCTGGCAATATTTATTTATTCTTGCTGGCTTCTTTAATTACCGATCAACTTGTTTGGTTTATAATTAGAAAGGTTCCTGTTCCCCCATTTGTTTAGTTATTAGTTGATTAATAATCTATGATTGTACTGTCAACAATTGATGAGACATTCTCAAGAAAACCCACAAAAAGAAATAGTGCCAACAAAAATATATGAGTAATTAATGCCGTCTGCACGCTCGTCACAGCTCGGCATACGAATCTGTGCATTTGAAAGCATTACCATCACTTATGGTGCAGCCAGTTTTTACTTCGAGCTACCAATTAGCGAGGAGTGCAGGCGACTATGGCGGCTATAGCCCCATGGTGAAGCGGATAAGGAATAATAATGTTTATTGCGCGATTGCCTCATAGTCCTAATGGGGATGTTATGGAGACCTGCGGGCATAAATAAGGTAGAAGCACCTGCACCTGGCAGGCATATTAATAATAATAACACCAACTATACGGTCCCATCACTAAGCAATGCTTGTATTATTACGTACCGTACAATGGACTGGGGGTGAACCCAGTATATATAATATATAAATTTTAAACACCCATAACTCGGGCACAAATATTCGTGCTCATCACACAAAGTTTGTCCCTACCTACCAGGATATTATACTCGGTATAGAACGCAGTATCACTTCAAACTGCTACTAATCAGGTCGTCAAACTATATCTGGGTTCGTCTTTAAATTGAACCAACCGACAACACATTTGTATTTAAAACATTTAAAAAATAAGCAAGATGACAGAAGAAGACAAAGACCGTCGGGGCATAGCGGCCGCCTGTCTGGAGGATCTTCCCTTTTCCGCTAAACTTGGAGTAACAACCTTAACAGGTGACTCAATAAAACCACCATTTTGTACTAATATAACGGATTTATAATTTTAATTGATAATTTACAAATGTACCGCCTCACGTCATCTATTTATCTAGTAGTATTATTATTTAATCGTAAATTATTCCTGATAACTGTTTGTTTTTATTAATAATTGATGTAAATAATTATAATCGTAATAAATCAAATGTTACGATCAAAACACTGAATGCTTACCAGGAAAATATATAAGGTGTAACAAAAATTGTGTAAAATATTTTATGGAGTTAACAAGTAGGTCAAAAGTAACACGTTTATATGTATATAAAATACTTGTGTCAACAGCGTTTTATTTTTCTTTGAGATAGTAAGCCAGTAGTGTCATATTTTAAAAATTCAAATAATTTAAATATATTTTTTTTTTCGGGAATGTGACGTTTATAGTTTACTGATGGACTTCTTAAAATATTTTAAACTATTGCTGTTACACATTTTATAATTGGAATAGAAAAATGGTACCTACTTACAGCCTCTCAGATCTTACAGAATGATCTTACCGAATAGTTGTTGTTATAGTTTAAAATCTTAGATTTAAGTGGTACTGAAGGTACTTATGCAATAAACAACGTATACGTGAATTGACGCAATATTTTAGTTTTGTTCAGATTCAAGAATAAAATCTATTGCAATATTTTTAAATATGGGTCGGGTTATTTAAAAAAATAAACTCATTATTAAAGTTATGAATTAATTAGAATTTTTTTGATATCAAGTATAGTTACAAGTAGGTATGTTTATGCTTAATGACTATCTATCAATTGCATATCATTAAAATCAGTTGTGGTGTCTCAAGCTTTGCGTCACTTCATTCACACGTTGTATCAATTGAATGATGTTTGAATTTAATCTAGCTTTTTCCGAGTTGTTCGTAACAAATGAATTATCGTTTAAAGCTAAATAAATAAAACTTTTATATTAATTAATATGACACGAAAAGTGATTACAAATTAACGTTTTCAAGTAAGGAAGTACTTAAGTACTAATCGTGATAAAACTACGGCTTACAAATTATTTATGTTTCTCACAATATTTAATTAACTATTTTTAATCAGTGATTCATATTAAAAAATCTATTATACCTACTAAGGAAACACCGCTTATACATTATAAATTAATCTTACATACACAATAATTTATTTAAATAAGTATTATTTAATTATATTTACATTAGTATTTGCAGATTTTCAACTTACATTATAATAGTTAAGTATACGTACGGTAATTGTAACTTACTTATTGACTATGATTTGCTTTTTTTTAAAGTTAGACTGCTTTAGGAAACTAAATAATTAATTGATTACCTTTAATAAAATAACGATTTGTAAAATTATTAGATATTTGTAATAGGAAACAAATAATACGAATAGGATCTTCTTTTTTTTTTTGGTTGGCAAACGGCTACAAAATAATGTAATTTTTGCCAGTATCGAGTATTTCTTGATAATTGTTATAAAATTGTAAGTAGCCCTGATAATGATGATGTTGATGATCCCTATCAGTAAAGCTGCGGATAGTTTATTCAAAATTTACCGGACATCTTGGCAGAACTTGAAAAGTCAAGTTAAACTATTTTATTTCAATTTCCTTTACTCGTGCACGTGTATAAACACACGATGGTTAATATCCTACTAAAATTACACATTATATATGTGGGATTTTAATGTTTCCGAACGAAGTGTGTGAGGGAGAGGGAAGAAAATAAAAAAAAAGATGGTAGACATTGTACTTGTAGTTCGGAGAGAGCATATAATATTTTGTAGTACGGTGTAAAAGATGTTATAATTAAGAAGAAAGAAATTAAAGAGAGTGCATTGAAGAATATCGGTCTGTTTTCATTGTAAACGATCCCACATATATTAAATAAACACATTTTCTGAAAAAGTTATCAAAATTGACAACTTCACCGTTCAACTTTCCGCCGAAAAGCCATCATAGTTTTTATCGGAAGGAAAACGATAAAAAAAAATAAAAAAGTTTTAGTTTAGGTACATCTATATCCAAGCTTATTAACTTTGCCTCATTATAATATGAGTATAGAATTTTCAGAATATATAGGTAACGCTTTATAATGCCAGTGTAAGTGAAGGAACACATCCTGAAAGAATTTTCTACACAAAACATTTAACTTTTGTGAGAGTACCTATGACCCCGAATTATTAGATATTAAAAAATAAAAAATTTAGAACACAATCACAGTATAAAACCACTTTACACTGTGACACTTTTCAGAAGGGTCCCTATTCTCAGTTAAAAAATATAAGCGCGTACTGACTGACTGAGCACCCTCGCGAGGCCGCTTCGCCTCGCTCACTCAAAACGTACCTTTCTCTAGATGCTGAACTGGTATAAATATATACTTACTTTTCGATCGATATTGTTGGATAACATCGATGCAATGACCGCCATTAGGTAGGTATATTGCTGACCTATAACTAAACGTATACATAATGTAGATAATGTTATTAAAACATTATTGCGTATTCCTAGAAGTGTCTTGTAAATAAAACATAACAATAAAATGTATATTCACATATCTGTCGCCACTCCATGTACATAATTGCGTTGTAAAAATGGGGAAGTAGGTAGGTAGTAACACATTCTTATGCTTACAACCGCTATTGAAATTACAACGGATTTACAAAAGGCATTAAAGAGAATAGGACCCGTCGAATTTGAATTTTGAACGCAACCGCCATTACGAAGATGGCGGTTGGTCGGTGACGTCACGCGTTGCCGCGTGATCTATTCGTCAATGGGGCTGTAGCGAGTTCAATATGTTCATGTTTATTGCGTGCTGATGGCTCGGGGGGCCTCCGAGAAAGCTAAGCTGGGGCCTGGAGGCCGCTGCCATGGCTGCGAAGAGGGGAGGCGCCCCGCCACCTCCGAAAAGGGCAAAAGATGGTGGCAGTAGCGGTCTGGCCGATAGTCTTAGTTTTTCTATCTCCGCCTCTTGAAGTCTTTTCGCTTTCGCGCGTCGATTTTGAAACCATATTTTGACCTGGAATGAAAATAAGTTATGAGTTTTCAAATTCTAGTATGATATTCCAATAGCAGTCGCTCTTTATTACGTTACTGACACTATTGGCTCTTTTCAAGACACTTGCGTAAAATATGGTGCGTGAGAGGCGCAAAACAAAGCAATTGTTTTTGATTGTGTGTTTGTATTTGCGAACTTTGCCGAAATGGAATGTCTATCATTTGCTATTCTGTTAGCCCGTGCGTGGTTTGAGGCAGGCTCGCGAGGCTGCGCGGTTGGTCTGTACACGGGGCGTTGACCATGCCTTGGGTGATAGAGCCACGCGATAAAAGGAGAAGCATAGTAATGTTATAATATTTTTAAACGCATAAAGTGCACTTTGTTGCTTTGTTCAAGAGTCGTGTTTCATTTGAATGTATTTGCGGGTGTAATATCTGTTCGTAAGAATTATTAGATAATCTGTGACAATATCTTAAAAAAATAATGAGCAGTACCCACCTGTGTCTCAGTAAGTCTAAGTGATGACGAGAACTCGGCTCTCTCGGCGATGCTCAAGTACTGCTTGTCCCTGAACTTCTTCTCCAAGGCGAGGAGTTGTTGTGTGGTGAAGGGCGTCCGCGGCTTGCGGTTCGGCTTGTGCTTGCGCAGCTGGCATCGCACCACTGGTGGGCCGCTGGGCGCGCCCGCTGTCAACAAAGATGGCGATGGTGAAGAAACCAAAAAGGTGGGGATGTCTTTCCGACCTAAATGACTCAATTTACAATGTAAATAAGAAATGCATTATTTTTTAATACATAGATACGGGTAATATTTTAAAATCTTATAATCATATTAAATATAGAGGTATATGAATCAATACAGTATTTGTTTGTTACTCCGAAATGCATAGAACATTTAGATATTTTTACAACGACATTAGAAAATAAATTTATTTTCCTCTTAAACAAATATCATTGATTCTTTTGCTATGTTTTTAAAGGCAATTTTCGGCAGCTTTTACTTAGCAACTCTCAAATAGCGGTGCCCGAAATTCTTGATCCTAATCTTGCTCTTTCGCAAAACCAAGAAGCAAGAGTCTTGAAAGGTTTTAAAGCAAATACTGCAAGACGGCTGCGCCTTCTTCTTGGTGTGGTTTTTCGACTACGGACAATAATTAATGACGATGAAATTTCTGATTTAAAAAAAAAACCTCATACGAGTAAATACGCGAATTGATGATGCAATACACACGAAAACAAACCCTAATAAATGTGAAATGAGTAATGGTCGGTTTAAGTTAAATGTGTTTAGACGGCGGGCGGCGCAGGCGCAGTTGACCCTCGGGTTATGTTCGCGCTCACAGCACCCATTAGCGAATGTATCTCTTGTTAACGAGGTAATCCTGTTGCCATTCTCCACGCCTCTATTACTCAATGGGGTAGGTGCACTGCAGTGAACCCACAATTCTCCGTAGGTATAGGTAATTGGTGCTTATGCAATTGAAGGCGATCTACCGGGAATACTGCCTTTAATGCAAGATGGAATTCAGCCATAATCCACCTCGCTGGCCGGTCCAGTGCGCAGGGCCGTAGCCAGGATTCCACTTAGGGGGGGAGACAATAAGTAACCACAACACACTTTTACGGGGTTGGGGGGGGGGGGGGGGGTCGAGTTATGGACCAGAGAACAATAAGAAACGACAACAAAATCCGAAATGAGTCGAACATATTTTAGAAAGTAGCTTTGTATAAAACTAAAGCATTTTCGGGAGGGGTGTGAACCCCCAAGCTTTCCCCCTGCCTACGGCTTTGCCTGTGCGGCTTGGCAATATTCACACAGTTTTCGAAAAACACATTCCTCACGATATTTGCTTTCACCGTGTCAAATATGTTATTTCGTTTGGAAAATGGGATTCACTATCATTTTTAATGTGCAACAATTTCGATCCTGAAATTACGTTGAGTAGCTAAAACTCAGTCAGCGTATATTTCCGTGGAGCGCCTCGATCGGCGTAAAATTTAAACCAAATGGGTTTAAATTTTACGCAAAGTGGAACAAATGCGTACCTACTCGTTAACCATCTGTTGGGTATCGACACACGGAATAAAGAATAATAACTGGACAGAGCATGTAGGCCTCGTGTTGTCACCTCACTTAATTATATGGGCAGATTCACAACCAAAATATTAAGCCGAAAAACGCATCGACAAATTAAAATCAATGTAGTAATAAAAATCGTTGTAGCCGCGCGAAAATTTTTAATTAATTTAAGTTAATTATCCTAATTAGAAATTAGGATAATTACCAAATCCTATGCAAACAGGCGACACTAGTTTGTGATTCGCTCACATATCTGAAGTATCGCCATTCTATTTATTTTTTAGTTCTGTGATCTAGGGTTACCAAGCAGGTGGACTTGACAGGATATTTAGATCAGATTTTCATGAGATGTGTTTCGCACGTCAAATTTTGTTCAAATAAGATGGCTCATGATTTTGATGGTATCAGAAATCTGGCAAAATGTATAGACTAGGTTTTATGAAATCACATTAGTTGCACTACTAAATAAATATTGCAGACGAATATACCAGCTATACGGTCCCACACTAAGCAACGCTTGTATTATGGGTACCGTACAAAGGACTGAGGGCGAACTCAGTATATAATACTTATATAGATGTAGATACACGACTCGGGTACAAACATTCATGATCATCACACAAAGATTGCTCTCTACCAGGATTCGAACCTCGGCCTCTCGGCACGGAAATTAGGGTCATTACCAACTGCGCAAGCCAGGTCGTCAACTATTACTTATTCTGTACGTATTTTTTAGTTTAAACATTGTGATAGGTAACCTACTATTGCGTTTTGAAATACATTATAATTAATTAAGTATTTATCGGCACAGCCAATTGTCTGATAGTAAACCTTTGGGGAAAGAGGACCCACCCACCCAATCGAAGAAGTTGACAAGCCGAGGGTCAGTGGTGGGTCCTTTTCCCCATAGGTTAACAATGGATTTCCGCCAAGTATCGCCTAGTTCTATCAATTATGTCTGATAGTAGTTAACACGTGGGTAGTGTCAAAGTCACGCATTTAACACAGTTATTTATTCTTTAGAATAAGTTATATTAGAATAACATTTCTAATTCAAAAAATCTACGGAATGCGTAGCCACCACTTCAACCTCGCCAAAGCTATACAGATGGCGCTGCAGACGCATTCAGAACAATTGACGATTCTGAACACAATCCTGAATCGCGCTATAAGAGTTTTCGGAGCACGTAACATATATACAAGATCCCGACAACTTGCAACATTACTCTTAATAAAAAAAATACAATTCCAAAGATAGTAAATAATGTTTGTTTTCAATATGTGGTAGACCGAAGCTTTCAGCATTGTAATAATAAATGGGAAGACTTATCCAATAGTTCACACAAAGACTTGGTGACACAATTGGCACATTTGCTAGTGACCCTGCCTTCTATAACGAGTGTACCGGGTTCGAAATTACCCCTACACGTGACCCTGGGTGGTGCCAACTAGGTGTCAACTCTACTGGTGGTAGGCTTCGGCCGTGGTTAGTCACCACCCACTGAACAAAGCCATGTCGCCAAGCGGCCTAGCCGTGTTCCGGCATGATGTTCGGTGTTGCCATTCATGGATGGCGGGTCAGATCGGCTGCGCTGCATGTGCCTAGTGAATGAAGCGTCTCGATCTACTGCCGCCTTCCTACTTTGGCAAGTATGCTCCAACGTAGATCTCATCATCACTTACCATCAGGTGAGATCGAGATCAAATACTTGCCTATAATGTAATAATAAAAAAAAAAAATCTAGCTCGTACCGTTGGTGTATATAATTATTATTACATGGTAGTTGTAATTAGGGTTCGTCGTTATAGAAAATGATGGTCACCACGTCTTTGGCACACTTACGAGCTAATTTTAGCGTCTGTCGTTTCCTGAGTGCGGATGAGCGTGACCGTTACAGGATTGGTCTCACTCATTGCCATAAAATTGTGGTTACATTTTAATAGGCAGTTTAACCTATTAGCTTTGGTCTCCCAGTATACGACCTTTGTGGACCACCTTGTTGCCGTGAAGACACACACACACACACACTCACGTGGCATTTATATTCGATTTTGGAATTGTTACGTTCTCGACGTTTCGGCTGCTTTACAGCAACCTTGGTCTTCTTCTTCTCTTCTTCTTTCTTTACGAAATGAAATGCGATGAAATAAAATGGATATGAATATGGTGAGGCCATATTAGGCCCGCAACTTAGCGGGTATTTTGCCAGTGTCAAGTAATTAATAGCAATATTAAATTCAATAAATACACATTATAAATAAAATAATGAATGTGACATGATTAAATTAAAATGGCGTCCCCCACCACCACTAGGACGTCAACCACCTCAGTCCTCCCGTGATCATGGTTGCTGTAAAGCAGCCGAAACGTCGGTAACGTAATAATCATAATATGAACGCGATACAATCCTTAAAATGAGTTCTATTTCAATAGTTGTCAAATGTTTTGTTAATAATAAACATTTTTGTATATGAGCGTTCGTCAATGAAGCATGTGTTTGTTTGTCTGGTTATATTATATAACTTCCTGCCAACCAAACAACTAATTCGCATAAACACCCAAATTCACCCTCGATCATTAATTATGCTATCATTACCATCAGCGCTGACTCGGGTCGAGCTTCCAATCACTTTGAATGTTAAAATATCGATTCAATGGACTGTATAATCGAGTATAGCCGGTGCTCTATTGTCTCACTTCCGGTTTGGAAAACAGCCTATTAACAGTCAAATCAGTCGATTAATAAAAAAAAATACAACTTTTTATAGACACTGCGTTAATGTCGTTGTACCCACATGAAGTTGATTCAAATTTTGCGTAAAACATAAAATGAAGTCATGTTATATTTACACCACACAAGAACGGGTGATTATATCACCTTTGATTTTTTGAAATTTTATTAGCGCGCGCGCCGAATAGCAGAATAACTATTAAAACATGGAAAAGTTCCACTAACATAATTTAATTCTGAGGTGGTACGAAGTTCGCCGGGACAGCTAGTAATTACATATATATGTAGCCTTAGCCAAGTTGATCGAATACTCGCATTTAAAACGAGGTGTACAGATTCAAACCCCGGCTCACAACTAAGAGATTTCTGGATTTCGTGTGCGAATCTCATTTTCAACCATGATTAACACCTTGCTAAACGGCGAAAGAAAATATCGGGAGGAAACCTGCACTCTCAACCTGCATGTTTGAGAGAACCCCTCGAAAGATGTGTGAAGTCCGCCAATCCGCACTTGGCCTGCATGGGGGACTATGGTCTAATCCCCCTCGCATTGAGGGGAGGCCCGTGCCCAGCAGTGGGACATTAAAAGGGCTGGTATTATTATATAAAGGCAATCTTTCTTCTGTATGCTATACTGAAGAAGATGGTTGCTCTTGAAACAATGATGCTCTGGTACATATACCTATTTCATAAGTAGGTTGGTAGGTAGGTACGTATATATACCGATAACAGCCAAATACTCGAATCGAATTTGAATATGCATATAATTTAATCAATTATAATATTTTAATTTCCTATTCGATTAAACGTTTTAGTTTGTTGAATAAAATACTTACGTCAATTGAGGGCACAGTCTTTCGGGCCCCCATTTACACACAAAACAATGAAACATTTCAAATGCGAAGTTTATTTGCATATTAATTAATTTAATTTTCAATTATTATGTGACCACTACCAATGCCTATAGGCATATATTGATTATGTAAGTTAATTATGTACTTACGTAATACTTATTAAGTGGGTCTACTTATTTACTTTGAGTATGTTACAATGGAGCTACGTAGTTAACGTACTATTGTTTTTCTGGCTAATCAGAATCGTCCAAAGGCGAGCAAAAAAAAAAAATACAACCGAATTGAGAACCTCCTCCTTTTTGAAGTCGGTTAAAAATAGAGTTATATTGCCATCTACTAAAATTCGAACTCTGATTGAGAACGCACAACTCTAAACAGTGGACCTGGTACCGTTAACTTTTGTAGAGGGCTTCCTTATGTGACGTAGGTGAGCACTAAGGAGGGGTTTTTGGAAATTCGACCTCTGTGGGGGTCAAATGGGTTGAAAGTTTTATTCTGCGGGTTCATTAACTCGAAACTGTACGAAGAGACTCTTTGTAAGAATTAATTAAATAGGGCTTTCTCGATTTACCCAAAAGACCCCCCAAGGGGTCGTAATGGGGTTCTAAAGTTTGTATGGAAAAAAATATTAAATAATGTTACTGCGTTTAAATTTGGTAAAATTATCCAGTTTTCTATCTATTTTCCAGGTTATCAAGAATTCTTTTTTTGTGATGACAATAATGAAATAAATCCCGTACCACTAATAGTAAAGCTGTGAATGTTTACTGAAAATGTATCAGGAGTAACTTAAAAAGTCGACATAACCATTATATTTTAATTTCCTTCATTCGTACACAATGGTTTATACACCGGCAGTTAATGTTACAAATTTATCAGAGAAAAACCTTATTAGGACATGAAAAAAAAATTACAACTTCACGCTAGTAATTTCCCGCCAAAAAGTCGTACAATAAACCTCGTCCACGCAAACTAGTAACGTTTCAATACAATCCCGGTCCATCCCTACCGATACCATAGATAAAACACAACAATTTCAATGCCCCACCTGCGGACACATCAATGCGCGCCACCGAACGCTAATGAAGATATAATATCCGTCTCTAAACGTATTTATTGTACCGCGCGCGCCATTTTGTTGAGCGGATGACAGTCCATAGAGTATCGTAATGGCGGCCAATTACGCGGGCCTTTCGGTTACTAAATAGGATTTAGTTGTCAATGTCGCGGTTTAATTGGATTGTTGTAATCTTTGTTGTCGGTAGGTTAT
The DNA here is from genome assembly GCA_905333125.1 of Pheosia tremula. Classification (NCBI taxonomy): domain Eukaryota; kingdom Metazoa; phylum Arthropoda; class Insecta; order Lepidoptera; family Notodontidae; genus Pheosia; species Pheosia tremula. Next base: position 3,815,117 of record HG995419.1, read on the forward strand.
TGTTGAATAAATTAATTTGTTTACGTTTGTGGTCATTTTGAAAGACATTCACCACAAGATTTTAGTGGTGGACGTTTTATGTGCTTAAATTGTTTATGGTTTTAAATAACATATACATTGTTTGTGTTTTATTGTATTCTTAGCCAATTCAGCAGCTCCACTTAATTTCGTATGGATTTTTTTAAAATCCTTCCTAGGTACCTATGTTCTTAATTAGGGGGCACATAATGTTTATGCTTTAAGCCGAGCCGTGGACCATAAAAATCATCTACTACCTATGCCTTCGTGTTTTCTGGGCCGACCTACATTTAAATTATTGATTAAGATTTTTAACACGAGCATCAGTGTGTTATTTTCCATGGAATCTTTTGTGATATAGGTAGGGAAAAACGAAAACTTATTAAATGCCTCCCTGACAGACAGCGAGTATTAGCGAAATATTACATTTTAAATCGTCGATCATAGGCGTAGATCTATGCCCTTTATATTATGGTTCGCTTTCGAGGTATGTTATTATAAGTAATACTAACTAAGCAGATATAAAGTATATTTGAATTAACTGCATCCAATAAAAATAAAATTCGATTGATCATCAACAATCATTATTGGAAACGCAAGATAATTACACCTCATCGCCATCATTAAATCATCAGTAATAGCTCTAGAATTACCGACACGAGTAAGAGATTAGCAAGAAAATGCGATCTCTAGCTAGCTATTATCCGGTAAAATTATAAATCACTTAAAAGCTCAACTTGCCGTGTAGTTTTTTTTATTTTTCCTTGATAAAAGTCTGTCAATTAGATACAGAATTAAATACAATTTGATCGCACGCTCACCAAATACAGAGCGTAGATATTTATTACGGCATATGTTTTTTTTAACGAGGAACTTTAAACTTCAATGTTTCGATTTACATTTCGCTCTACGATCTTGACTTTATGATAAATCCAATAACGTTGAACACGAGGGAATTCGACTGTTGAATTGTAATCGTTGATTGCAAGCTGCGACATTGTTTGGTTATTCACTTGAGTAATTAGCGAGTAGGATAGAATTAAAAAAAAAAAAACAAAATATTCACTTTAAGGGGGAAGCTCAGGGTCAGGGCGCGAAATTCAAAATGTCAATGGTTTTTATTTTTTTACGAAAAATTTGGACATCTTTACGATGTAATTTAGTGTTTTGCGATATTAACATTCTGCATTGGATGTCTCGATGTATTAAGTTTGCTTAAAAAAGTACCTCATCCGAATTTCGCGCCCTGACCCTGAGCTTCCACCTTAAATAAAACTAATTTTACGGATTCTATCGCGTTTATTTTTTGTTTTTTTTTGCGTTCCCGACGTTTCGGCTGCTTTACAGCAACCATGGTCACGGGAGAACTGAGGTGGTTGACGTCCTGGTGTCATAGTTTGAAACGGGGTACCCTCATATTTGATTGATGCTCGTGGTCCGATCTAAACTAAAATAAACGCGATAGAATCCGTAAAATTAGTTTTATTTAAATGTGTAGTATTCGCGTAAATATAAGAAACCAAAATATTCCCTTTAATTCGGGAGTTCCGCAAGGGTTGTCAATTGGCCTTACATGTTTAATTATATACAGTCAATTAAAAACATATTATTTATCAGTTTTTTATCGTCTACTGATGGTGCTCGTTGAAAAATAATTGCACAATAGCTCATTATAGAGCATATCAACACATTTTCGTTACTGAATGATGTTAGTAACGATTAGGCGCATCCAAAACGGGATTAAATGCAAAAAGTGTTCACACTTCATTGGATACATGCCAATGAATTGTACGTGTAGGTATTTTTATTGTTTTAAAACCGATGTAATACCAATTAACCGTTGGTAACGAAATTAAATGGCGGTTACGAGCTGTCATAGCTACGAATCGTTATTTAAAAAAAAACACAGAAGCAGTAAAAAGTAATTTATGTAACTTACATAATTTTCAATTGAATGAGTTTGGCTTGAGTCAAGAAGCGTCAAGCACTAATTATCTGAAAGCACTAAAGATAACGAGCGCAGGGTTGGGCTTAAAAGGATATTATTTAAGTATGAATGAAAATAAATAAAGAAAAACATAATTTTTGACACATGACACACAGATACATGAAAAAAAAAACAATATGTAGGACTTTTGAAAATGAAACCAGATTTTACAACAATCAGGATAAGACAGTGGTGTCACGGCTAGACCAAATAGGTCACTCACCATGCAATACAAAATATAAAGCTTATAATTATTTGAAACCTAGAATTACCTTGTTCACCGACGCTGAGTTAATAAAACATATCGAAGGACCTCGTCTTTTTAAGTCGGTTAAAAATAAAACAAAGTAACTATTCCAAGATAATTAAAAAATTGCCGCTTTGCGTCTCAAAGAAAAAGGTTTGATTTTAGGGAGTTTTGCTATCCAATCTAGTCTGGTTGGCGCTGTTCACATTGTGTATGTGGATCGCGATACTAGAATGACGATCCGGATCACAGAACAACGATCCAAAGGTATGGTGCCGTACCCTATCTTTGTAGCAGTCCCTATAGCAGCGATTCTGATACTGCCGTAATATAGATCTGAATAATATAGGTATACAATAATTAGAATATACTTAATGATAATGTGAACGGCGCTATCGAGACCAGGTTTTTTTTCTAAATTAATGTTTTTACCCAACGATTATATTATGAATATTGCACTGTGATACCCCATTCTCCACTTTTGCATTAAGATTGTTCTTTAGCCATAAAACCCATTTCAGCTGTTACGTGAATGATCCCAGAAAAATATTAATTATAATTTATTAACACATTATTGTTTGTTGATCACTGGCTTTGGAGCCACTGTTTAGTGGGTTTTTACGACGGCCCTATGTGGAAGATAATTAAGTCATAAAGTCGGTTCTCGGAATTGCTACCAATATTTATCACTGGTTAAATTGGTGAGAGAAAATATCGTTACTAACTATTGCCTTGGACTGTCGTATTAGGTTGTGTACGTAATGAATATCGCCATATCGAGCGCGTATTACGAATTTTTGAATTGCATAAGTATTATCAACGAACAAAGAGTAGGTAGACCTACAGTTTGTCACAGATTCGTGAACGATCCCATTGTCACTTGAAAACAGCACTGGCTATGCCGATGGAAGTGAGCGATAGTAATTACCTAAGTAAACTAGCCGAAAATTTAATTATTTTACCTACAATGTTCTTAGTTACGTATTGCTTATCAACATTTACCGTCTATACAGAACTTCTGTCAAGAGCTTTTCAAGTCTAAATTTTTATCCTTGATTACGAAACCACAGATGAAACCCGGTTGATCACAATACCATCATATTGCTTGAGCATCGATTAGATTGGTTTACTGAAATGGAATGTTGAATGACAGACAACATTCCATTTCAGTAAAAATTTACGCAAAACCGACAATATTTTTCTGAGTAACAAAGCTTAATGGGAAATCGTGTTCTAGTCCAAAATAGCGACCCTCCAGGCTGTATAAAATTGTTAAGCTAACTACGACCTGATTGGTACAGCTAGCAGTGACCCTGCATTCTGTAGCGAGGCTCCAGGGTTCGGATCTCGGTTGGGACTAACTTTGTGTGATGAGCACGAATGTTTTTACCCGAGACATGGATGTTTAACTTTATACTAAGATCGCTCTCAGTTCGTTGTACGGTACCTATATAATAAATATCGCCATACGAACACACCAACTATACGGTGCCACTTTAAGCTTAACGCTTGTGTTATGGGTACCGTACAATGCACTGAGGGCGCACTCAGTATATATAATACTTATATACATATTAAACATCCATGACTCGGGTACAAACATTCGTGCTCATCACACAAAGCTTGTGTCCCTACCAGGATTCGAACCCGCGACCCTCGGCGCAGAAAGCAGAGTCACTACCACTGCGCTAATCAGGCCATCAGTATAATACAAATGATACTTAGTGTGGTACCGTACAGTTGGTGTGTTCGTCTGGCAATAAGAAACGGGTCACGTATTTGGTCTGGCTCTTGGCTGAGCGCGGAAAACCGCACACGCTTACAATTTCACAATTTGTCCGCGCGCGCTTTTTGCGCTCCCCGATAATTGGCGCTCACCTGCGCCCGCGCACCGCACCAAATATGGCGGCCGGCCCGTCGCGGACATTTCGCTTTTTAGCTGTATCTGACAAATGTGTAATTATTTATTTAATATCCTCCTCGTGCTGACGTATTTGGGCACAATTCACATACCGAATTCAATGTTTTTCGGTCGCCATTACTTACGTAGTGTTAAGGACGGTATAATGCGTCTCGTCGGTTAATAAAGTACGGTAATGGCGCTCCCTATTCAGAAAAAAATGTGGTTATATTTTTGTTGAAATTTATTGTGTTCAACTGTTATCTTTAATTGGTGGGTACTAGTGTTCAATGTAGGTAGGACAGGTTTTTGAGGCGTAAAAGTCCTGAAGCTATATTTCTGGTTTAAGTTTTATGAGAGAAATTTCGAATTATGGTTAAATACATCTACCTACTATACTTACAGTTATATTGTCAAGTCCCAGGATGTCGGGATTCCTTGGCATATATGCAGAAATAACTTTGGTGTAGTGTTAAAATAAGCAGCATTGCTGGTGTGACTTAAAAAAAAAGAGTCACTATCTACACTCGTAATTTTGGCCAAATTGATGGCCATATCTGTCATTTGTTGGCGTTAATCGGCAGTTAGTTTAACCGAAAGAAACTCAAGATAGATATAATTCAAACAATCATAAACTACGTCCAAAAACCGCTCATTAAATTGATATAATTCAGATGAAAGCAGAGCTGGCAACACTGGTATATCTGTATACTTATAACTAAACTAGCTTCAGCCGTTGGCTCCGTCCGCGGTACCTCGATGAAACATATATCACTCAGGGACAATTTAGCTTTCTATTTGTGATAGAATTATCGGAATCGGATCAGTAGATCCGGTGCTCGCCCCCTACATATATCCAAACTCACAAACTATAACTACTAACACTAACCTCCATATTATATTAAATATTTATACCCAGATTAAGTCCAATATCCGATAGAGTCTGTACTTATATCGGTTTCATAAACGCTCTATAATTAGTACTACCAATACGCCAATTTCTACCTATTTAGCCATGTAGAGTCCCATAGAAACCTCTATCGCCATAAACGACGGCAATTACAGATACCGACGTGAACATGGTAGAGCCAGCAGGAATGTTGCCATACTTGGGGAGAATATTCCTTATTTACTGTATCTGGTGTAAGCGAGGGAAATTATTTTAATAATATCGCCAGAAGCATACATCAACACCAACTATACGGTCCCACGCTAAGTAACGCTTGTATTATGGGCACCGTACTATGGACTGAGGGTGAACTCAGCTTATAATACACCAGATAGCATCATACGTTACGTATTAATAACACCATGATGAATGGAGAGCAAAAACCCCTAGATCCCCCCCCCATTAACGACCGCATGCATTATTGGCAACGCGTACGCAACAAAACGTTGAGCTATGCGCGAGCGCCGCTCGCAGATATGAAACGTTCAGTTTTTGTTTCAATATGGCGGCTAGACTATTGCTAGTGCTGTAGCTAGTGTAAACCTTATCGTAAATCGTCTTTATATAGGGTCTTAGAGTCTCGAATCATCTTAACTTATTGGTGTATCCGTCACTAGTCAACCCTGCGGCGATAAATACCTAGAGTGCGGGGTAACTTGCAGTTGTTATCGGGGCCTCAACGCGCTTGCAAGAGATAGATATTCGTATCTACGAGATAAAAAGAGACGCACTTAGCTAATTTTTTTTAAGCGCACCAAATGTAGTAGTGTGCTAGCCGAAGTTCACTTTATTGCAACTAGATTCGCTGTAGTAAACTCACATTTCGCCAAAATTACCCATTAAATTGTGAATCTATTATTTAAATAAATTTTACGGATTTTATCGCGTTTATTTTTTCTTTACGTTCCCGACGTTTCGGCTGCTTTACAGCACCATGGTCACGGGAGGACTGAGGTGGTTGACGTCCTGGGTGTCATAGTTTGAAACGGGCACCCTCATATTTGATCTCTAATCTATTGTGATGATTACAAAGCCCATTAAAACTGTGCTGACCACAATAGAAAATCTTAATAACACCTATTTGATAGGAACGTTGTGTTGTGTAATCCATAGCATTCTGGTTGGCTGGTTCGTCTTAAGGGCGGCCATATCATAGATTCCTAATAGCTAATTTAGAAGACCTCTGTCGCCACACTCCGTCATAAACATTCCGATTGCGCCCGCGCAGCTTGTTATCGACATTTTGCTGTGATTTAAAACCAATCACATCTGGTACAAATATGACGTATGACCATGTCGCTGCTGGAACCGCAAAAATGACGTATTTCATACAAGATATCTTTCGAGTATCTAACAATGGAGTTTTTAAAACCTAATTTCAATGCAAGGGGGATTAGGCCATAGTCCACCGCGCTGGCCCAGTGCGGGTTGGCGGACTTCACACATCTTTCGAAGGGTTCTCTCAGACATGCAGGTTTCTTCACGATGTTTTCCTTCACCCCACCCAACCAAATCCCAGAGGTGCGAGCCGGGGTTTGAACCTGCAATCCTCGTTACCGAGGCAAGCGTTCTACCAACTTGGCTATCACTGCTTCTGGAAATTTCTTTAGGGAGGTACAATCACATACAATACACCTTATGCGTTCACGCAAGTGTTAAATAAATACACGTCTATACTGGGTGATTCAGAAAGGATATACTAAGCCAATTGTGATTTTGTGCGTACATTTTTTTTATTTGACCTCTCCAAATTCTAACGTAACATACTACTTAAAAATACGTTAAAGAAGCCCAGGTTTGAGGCTTAGTATAGCCGTTCTCATTCACGCTGTATGCACTTAGTTTACTGCAATCGCTCTAGTACTGGTTACCTAATGCGTATGGGTAAAATTCGTCAAGCCACCGCGACTGGATCGAATCGTGCGCAGGCCGATACCACTCTACTGTTTGATTGGGCTGCCTCCAATCAAATAATTGGCACAAATGCGTGTGTTCACGCTCTGTGCCCGGTGGGATATGATTATCGATACATAAATGTACCAACTTAATGGATTGAAATGTGTGCAGGCGCATACGAAATTTTCAAGAAATTTAATTGAAATTACACTCTTTCCTGTTACAACTTATAGATTTGCACTTGAAGTGGTCGTAGCAGTACCAGATTAAGCCAGCGCGGGGCCTGTGGTTAATGCGCGGGACCTGTAGCAAATGCACGGGGCCTGTTGCAGACGCGTGGGGCCTGTAGCAGACGCGCGGGACCTGTAGCGAATACGCGGGCCTGTAGAAAGTACTAGGGGCCTGTAGCAAATGCGCGGGACCTGAAGCAGACGCGCGGGGCCTGTAGCAGACGCTTAGGGCCTGTAGGAAATACGCGGGCATGTAGAAAATACTAGGGGCCTGTAGCAAATACTAGGGGCCTGTAGCAAATGCGCGGGGCCTGTAGCGAATACGCGGGCCTGTAGCAAATACTAGGGGCCTGTAGCAAATGCGCGGTGCAACAACAAACAAGGTGCGATGTAGCAACTATGACGTATTTTTATTGGACGGCGGTTAAAATACCATAGCTAACTGATCTATTTTATAGATGTTTTTGCTCACAGGCTAGAGCCCCCCAAGGCTGGGCTAAATGCTATTGCTAGCACTAGAATACCTTTAGCTGTTAGTAATTGGTAAACCCCTAATTGTGAGCGACGTATACCTTAATGTAGTATAGCATAGTCATAAAATTTCAGATTTTCACTTGTCGCTGCGTGCTGTTTAGAATGATTTTTTAGGACAACATACAGATGGACTTTTACCCAATAAAAAAGTTCAACCAAAAACGTTCGCTGTAATGTATGCTACCATAGTGAATTACATTTTTATCGATTCTGCACGGTATTGTATCGATAATCGGCAAATAGCCACCAGTCGCAGACGTCGATCGGTCACAAATCGAATAATTGGCGTCGCGCGCGTCACGGATCGATAGATTGCGTTATCGATTCTAATTCGCTGTTGAGTTTCTTATTCGATACTATTAAAGTAGTTTAATAGGTAGGTATATCCTACCTAATCCCACTAATATTATAAATGTGAAAGTTTGGATGGATGGATGTTGTTACTCAATCACGCTAGAGCGGCTGAACGGACCTGGAAGAAATTTGGCACAGAGATAGATTATAGTCTGGAATAGCACATAAGCTATTCTTTATCCCGATAAAATGTATGGTTTCGTGGAATATATTTGTTTAAATTTTTCATAGAGCAATCGACTGCATGATTTACGGAAAAGGACTTAGAGGAACAAGACATACTTTTAATCGAGGGTAACACCGCGGGGCGCAGCTAGTGGGTAACATTTCACCAACATGGTAACATTTAAAGCAGTACTTTAATTTTGTTTAATAAATAAATAAATTCATTCCCGTCATGCGTTGGCGATTTCTCGTCAAATCGATTCTCGCCAACACGCATTTGTTTCGTTTAGGTAATCGATTATAACTTCATTCGATGATTAGAATACATATTGAAGAAATATGAATACCTGTAGGTACTCAAGTACCTACCTACCTACATATGTAAATGATTTTCTGGATGCGTGCATTTCATTACATCAACTGATTATGATTTGGGATTAGTTTTCTTTTTTTTTTGAATTATTGTTTATTTTGACTTACTTTTGAACGTAGGGTTTATATTATCTATAAACTCTACGTGCAATAATCCACCATAAGTGCAGTTGATAACGGTTGCAAGAAATTACGGAAAAAATATGATATCTTATTGTTTATACTCGTAAGATGTCATAATTTATTGCGGCATTGGGCTTCTAATTTCTAAAATATTATTTTTTTAATTTACGGCGTTAATGTTTTGTATAAAGTAAACGGAATAATTTATTTATTGAGAATTTTTCGACGGGAAGATATTTTTTTTCTGAAAATGTCTATAATGTGTAATTTTAGTGGAATTTTGACCATTGTGTGTTAATTAACGTGCACGAGTGTAGGAAATTGAAATAAAACGGTACAGCTTGACATTTCAAGTTCTCTCAAGATGTCCGGTAAATCTTCATTAAAGTAGCCACAGCTTTACTCATAGGGGTAGGGGATTCATTTCATCATAATCATCATCATCAACATCAATATTATCATCAGGGGAAGGTGCTTTTATTAAAAACAGCAAATAAACTTTTTACTTGACACTGGCAAAATGCCACTATTTTGTAGCCGATTGCGAACACAAAAAAGAAGAACAACATATTTATAAAAGCGTTAAGTAGATACCTAGGTAGATATTTTTTAATACACCATTATAATAATAATTGCCCTTTAAAATCATAATGAAAAATAGATTGCGTTCAAAGGTTGTCGAATTTTTTGCTCATAAACATTTCACAGCAAATATTCGAGGCGCGTCCATTAGACGTGGTGTAATTTACGCAAACACAGAATAGGTGTGAGCTATTTGTTAATTACAGGAATGATTAATGTTGACGTCAACGCCATCTTGCGGGCTACTATTAATTAACACGCCGTGTCCACAGACTATATCCGGAGATTTGATTTTTTCAAGTGGGCGCGGATGGCCAAGCCCGAAACTGGGGGGAATATCGAAAAATGCTTATAGGACTCTCGATACCGATTTTGATGAAAACCAAAATTGCATCATTCGTATTAAAAAAAAAAACTCCCAAGCCAGGAATTGAACCTGTTGCTATCAAAAAAATACAATATACGTATTTTTTTTTTTATTACATTATAGGCAAGTATTTGATCTCGATCTCACCTGATGGTAAGTGACGATGAGATCTACGATGGAGCATACTTGCCTAGGTAGGAAGGCGGCAGTAGATCGAGACGCTACATTCACTAGGCACATGCAGCGCAGCTGATCTGACCCGCCATCCATGAATGGCAACACCGAACATCATGCCGGAACACGGCTAGGCCGCTTGGCGACATGGCTTTGTTCAGTGGGTGGTGACTAGCCACGGCCGAAGCCTACCACCAGTAAAATTTGCGCCATCCGATAATGTTACTAATAAGAATCAAGTTCTGTGAAGCACTGACATATGACAAACTGATGAAAGAAATATATTTTTTTAATAGGTAGGTACTGCTTTATTTTCATACGTTTACCTCAAAATTGCTCAAAATTATGCCCTCTTTGGTGACAAAAAGAATTGTTTGTTGTCTTTGATTATGGCCTTGCCGCGATAAATAAAAACAAATTGTTGTGATACCTATACCTACCATAGATAAAATATAAGGTATAGATAAAGCCCCAATGTGCGAATCAGCAAGACATGCATTGATGATTTGAACGCATCTACTTAATTATGTTTTTATACTGATTTAAAAAAAAACCAGCACCACCATAGTTAAGTATTTTGCCAGTATCTGAACTATGGTATATTTGCTTTAGATTAATGTTATACCTACATATTCGCTTTTATATTAAAAAAAAGGAGTGATAGACGAGTTGGTAGAACGCTTGCCTCGGTAACGAAGATCGCAGGTTCAAACCCCGGCTCGCACCTGGAGGATTTCTGGATTTCATGAGCGAATCTCATTTTGAGCCATGATTATTACTTGCTAAAAGGTGAAGGAAAACATCGCGAGGAAACCTACAGTCTAAGAGAACACCTCAAAAGACGTGTGAAGTCCGCCAATTCACACTGGGCCGGCGTGGTGGACTATGGACTATCCACTGCTGGGCACGGGCCCCTCCTCGCATTGAGAGGAGGCCCGTGCCCAGCAGTGGATCATTAAAAGGGCTGGTATTATCTATACACATACACATATAAATAAAATTGGAGTGTCTGTTTGTAATATTAAAATAACCGCTTTTTACTAAGTGCATTTGGATGTATACACGTTACCTATACCGAAACAAAATTTTTTAAAATTTTTGTCTGTCTGTCTGTTTGTTCCGGGTAATCTCTGAAATGGCTGGACCGATTTTGACGGGACTTTCACTGCCAGATAGCTGATGTAACAAGGAGTAACTTAGGTGACTTTTATTTTAGAAAAAAAAATAGGATCTCACGAAAAAAAATTAAAACCAATGTTGCAGCGCAGCGCCTGATTAAGTTTGATAGCAACAACCTGCAATGCGTCCCGCGGGCTCAGAATGGGCGAGCAGGCTGTTGTCAACGGTTGTCTTTGTTAAATACCACGCGGACGAAGTCGCGGGCAACAGCTAGTAATAAAATAAATGAGAATTAAGGAAATCGTTCCAATAGGTATGTACAATTTGGTTCTACTTATTGCTTTTTAATTAATTGATGACGCAAACCAAGTACTTATCTACCCACTACACGGTGGCTAGGGACAATTTGAATACAAGGAAGTACTAGGAATTAACCTTTCGACATTACTTCGTAGTTACAAAGTGTACTCAGTAAAGTCAAAACTGATTACAAAGAGATAGGTATGTACTATCGGCCAAAGTTAAGCATGCCCAGTTAAGAAATTTTTCCCTTAAAAGCGAAGCAGGTGATAAACCACGCCCCATTCCGATTTTCGCCAATCAGATGCGTTACACGTTCGTGTGAATGCATTGCGTAAAAACATTAGACAGTCGCTATTTGCGCCTGCTAATTGTTGACGCGTCCCGTGTTATCGCCATTTTTTGCTTTTACGAACTGTTTATATCCATCGGACAGCAGTGGAGTTAAATATGCAAGTAAGTACTATTTTGTTTAAATAAATAAATTGCTTTTAGTATTAGTAGTTGTTATATGTATATTTTATCATTTGGTTTGTTTTATAATCCATTTTTTGTTTTATAGTAATGTTACTATACAAACTAAATAAAAATTCATTGCATTTTGAAAAACCCTCTAAATTCTTTAATATATTTTGTGTGAACTGTAAAATACCGTATTAATAACGCAAAATGTTTAATACGTTTACGTTTTCATATCTTTTTTTAATGATATAAAAAATATGCACCGAGTCTATGAATATCATTATTAATATTTACTTTAGAAACTTGCACTATTTTATATCCTGAATGTTCTTATCAAACTCTATTCATGTTTTTTATAACATAACGACCACTGTTCTAAAATAACCCTAAATGCAATGGAATTTACTACAAACAAATGTGTTTTTCCTTAGATCACATACACGGTGTATAACGCTACCAAGCAAATTTACGCTTTATTTCACCCCAATAAGTGCGTTAATGCTTTCATAATGAAATCTGCGGCCCACTTATTCTATATATCTACTCGAACAGAAGCGCCATTGTTTATATTTAAAAGATTTATAATGGGCTAATAAAGTTGCCGACAATGCCTTGTTTAAAAAAATGTGGTGGCATTCGAAAACACATTTTGTTTGTAACAGCCGACGCTTTTATTACCCTTCAGTTAGAAAATATCAATGTTCCAAATCACATTATTGTTTTTAATTTAAGGTGCAATAATAATGATAAGTGACGAGCGGCTTGTAATCAATTGTGTCTGACTGATGAAACAAAACATTTTTTGCAGCGATCAACCGGTGCGGCAGGAAGGAGTTCTTGACGACCGCGTCCGTGCCGTCTTGTCGATCTCTCTGCTACTACACTGAATGCGTATAGCGCCTACTGTAACTAGCACATTTACATAATTATTTTTACATAATTTATCAAATAATATTTACTTGCGTTGTATGAACTATAATTATGTTATGTTAACTTTCTTACCAAGCACGTTTATATAATTATTGTTATGATTTTTTTTAAATAATATTTACCTGCGTTATATAAACTATACTTATGTTGTTAAATTGTTTACCCGCAGTTAGATAATGAGGACGAATTTGATTTATAATAAATGTATGCGATAAAACAATGTGTTATATTTAAAATGGTTTGTGACACTAATAAAAAATAACGTGTGTAAATTATTATTTAAATGAATTAAATAGTTTTCTTTTATACGCCGAATCCTCAAAAATCATCCCCACTTCAATCCTATTTTATGAGCTTTTATTTTTTTTTATGGTTCCGATAAAGAATTAAAATAAGTCAATTGCGATTGAAATGGAATCGAACATTACATTGCATTTAAAACCTTATCTACATTGTTAAAGGCATAGTATCGCCTGACAGGGTGTCTTATACAATGTCGATAAAGGTATAAAAAGGACAACGATTATTGTATTAGATTACCATCTTTACAACTTAATATTATTACAACTAAAACAACTCCATATTCTACCAGTCGCCAGAATTAAAAATATATCAAGTTCAACCTTATAGCAAAACCATCAAAGTGCATTTTCATAACTAGCAAGTGAGTTATATTGTATTATTTGCTTATTTTGTTGTTATAATTATGGTAAATAATTACTACTTTGAAAAAAAAAAATCTATAGCTTAACAATTTATAATTGAAAATTTAGTATATTTTAATGAGACTAACCAAATTACACATTGAAGTAGTCAAATTTTACCTGGAAAGTTTGCTCTACAAACAATGCAAATATTTGTGTATAATACTATAGTAAGTATGTTTAAATCCATTGTGTATTTATCACTTAGGTATATTGATTTATTTTAAATGTTTTATTTATATGTGTTCAACAGTATTTTATAATTTATTGAATAATCTCTGGTTACACATATATTAAATACATAATCAAGAATAATATTAGAAAACCAAGATAATACATTTTGCTAGACGAAACAGTTAAATATATGAATTGCGTATGAAAAGAATTCCAAATGTTAACAACATGGGAACAATACGTAAAAATCATGAGCCATTCCCATTCATGTTTCACATTCCAAGAACTTATCACACACACAAGCAAAGTTTACAGTAATAGCATGCGCCACATTATTAAAAATCATTACAATATTCACACGCACACAGCTAAGGATATTAGCACATCCTATTGGTCGGACGGCGTTTGTCTTTGCAGTGTCGGCCGAGAGCCGTGTATACAATTATCGCCTTTAGACTGGTCATGCGGAACTTTGGCCGATAGTACAAAATATAGGCTATCAAAAAAAAGTCAGGTGTTAGATAATATCGCGATACGAACACACCAACTGTACGGTCCCACACTAAGTAACGCTTGTTTTATGGGTATCGTACAATGGACTGGGGGCGAAAACAGTATATAATACTTATATAGATACTACACATCCATACACATAACTCGGGTACAAACATTCGTGCTCATCAATAACTGTTTGTAACCAGGATTCGAACCCAGCACCCCCAGCACAGGTATAGCAGGGTCACTAGCAACTGCGCTAATCAGGTCAGTAATAAAAATCTAATCGTTTTATTTAGTACCTAATTGTTATATCTACCTACCTATAACATATTATTATATTATCTACCTACGGTCCGTTTACAATAGAAAATCGTTTAAAATCGATGCATACTATGACATATGTTCAACTGTGTCAAAACAGTATTGGTACTTAAGAGACAGCGGGTGCTTATAAATGTGATGTTTACTGATTAGATCTCGGTAGATATCTTTGTGAGCTTAGGCGGTTTGATGTTTGGACCCATAAAACTCAATCTTAAAACGTATAATTACCACAAAGCCGCACTTAAAAACAAAATATCAGGATTAATAAAAAAAAAACTTGACAGTAAAAAAAAATCACTAAAAGAAGTGAAAAAAAACAAGCTCTAGAATAGATAGTGTTTTCACAGTGCAGAATGTACCATGCAATGTTTTTTTTTCTGATACGTACTACCTTACTCCAATGTTGGGTATAAGGGTTTTGAGGTGGGCATGTGAGAATTATTTATTCCCATTCCCCAAATGGCACTTGAAATTTGTTTCCAATCAGAATGTCGTAACCGGAAAGGGTACTGCACTAATCTGGTTACATATGCGCAGGATTCATTGAGTACCTTCTACACTAGGTACTACTTACCAACACCTGATGGCTCTACGTTCTAAGTAGGCAAATCTTTCTAAGACAACAACGGATCCAGTTGAAGTGAGCTTCAAAACATACTGCCCAATTCTGACAAATATAAAAGTAACTTACTGTTAGGCGATCCGCCTCTGAACATAGGGTTGGGCGCCATCCAAGGGAACGCACCAAAGGGCCACGCGTGCGACGGCGGCCCCTGGTAGAGCCGCGGCAGCAGCGGCTGGGGGACCACCACCCCTCGGCTCTCCAGGTCGTCGCCATCGTGAACATTCTCTCTCTCCTCTCGCTCGTCCACGTTGGAATCAACGTCCTCGATGTCGACGTCGCTGTCGTCGCTCTCAGGCGCCGCGTCAGTACTCTCCGCATCATTGGTCTCCGAGTAATTTGCGTCATGGTGTGTGTCTCTCACCGGTGCGTCACTCTTCCCTCGCAACAACGAGTCCACGCTGAACGATATTCGCCCTTTCCCACCGCTCTCGGTGGCGTCGGCACGCTCGCATTCGAGCGACGTCTTCATTTCATCTGCTCGATGACATTTCAAAGACAATTCGCGCGCTAAAACCCCCGACGGACCTCGGACGCCATTTTATAATTGGCAATCGATTGTTGTATCGATCATTTAATCGATAGTCCGTTTAATTATCTTGTGATTATGCGTCTCATTGTATTCGACTCGTGTTAGTAATTTGTATTCATGTAATTCATTGAAAACAACAGTGTAACTTGTGTCCGATAATGTTATTGATTCAAGTAGGTATCCGTGGTGTGTATGAATGTAATTTGCATTCATATGCACATCGTTTAATTTGATTACACTGTTCACGTTAACGTTTCCTAATAGTCTAGTTCAATTAAACATCACTATTAATGTAACCATCTCATTATCACATTCGCATCACTATAGGTGAGAAAAGTTTGAATTTTGAAATGGGAACGTTGTTGATTGATTCGGAATTCGAACGGTTTGCGGCGCGGCGCGTTTGGAAACTTGCGAGTGTGTTCGAAAACGTGATACCTCCGCGTAATGATTCGCGTGGAAGCGCGGTGAAAATCGCGCTGGCTTTGGGGCGCAAACCGCGGCCCGCGGACCGCCTCTCCTCCCGGCCGCGGCCGACAGAGACGCAGATACACACCGGAGAATTTTAATAACCGGCGCGGAGCGAGCGAGACGACGCTATCGCCAGACATGTGTGTAAACGCGATATAGAGTAGGCGGAGCCCGTCGCGCTCAAATTAATAGTCTCTGTGGAATACGCCTTATACAAATCATATCGAGCAATCCAATATGAATCTTATATCATTGAGTTGAAGTTGTAATTACAGTGTAGGTGTTAATATTAAAGTGTCGTAACGGAGCGAAGCGCGTCGGATTGCAGCGAGCTATTGTGTTGAATGAAAAAGGAGTAAATAGACGGGTGCTGTAGGCGGTGTAGAGGGGACTTTACGATTTAATTATTCGCGAATGCGGAGGCATTTTGTACCGGGCTAATGTCTTATTGTCTCATTAATATCTCGGCGGGCCGGCCATGTTTGATGTGTTTATGACACCGTATAGGTGAGACGGTAGGCGTTCGCTTTGTTTTCGTGTGAAACGGAGATTCAGTACTGGTGGCGCCGCCGGTACTAAATTAGTTTAATAAATACAACGTGTCTGTTGAATTTGTAGCGTTCGCTCGGGATTTGCTCAGACAATTGAGTTGCGAAATAGTTTTTCAGTTAAGGGATGGTGTTATGTTGTAATATTTAACGCCATTTTTTTACAACCTTTATACTTAGCTACTTTTATGGTGGTAGGTAATCGTTAGCGCTTATTAATGAAGATATAAAGATGCAAATGCGTTAAAAAAATCAATAAAACCCAAAAAAAGAAAACAACCCCGAATCAAATCATTAGCGCGATGTCACTTAACAGTTAATCGCATTACACAGATATCTAAAATCTCTTTGTGCATCAACGAAAAAGATTTTCTCTCACATCGCCCACTGCAAATCAAACCTTGCCGCTCATACATAAAGTTGATAATACAATGTCGCGTGCACCTGACGATGTCAATTGGCAAATATTAACAAAAGACGATCTGTCCCCAAAAGTCATGCTGGGAATCTAGACTCTATTCCGTTGCGATAGAGTCGGTTGGGATTGAGTACGTTGTACAGCGTCCCCTCACCCAATTAATGTAATTTAATAGCACAGAGAGATTAACCTTCTCCTTAATTGAAAGAGTATAATGGACATGTTTAGCTTATGTTATGTTTTGGCAGTGATCCGAGGATAATAAATACAATCTGACTGTGATATCGTAACGCCAGTCTTATTGGCAGGTAAGCAGTATTATTTGGGACTTACGTTTGGCCTATCAAAATCCCACTAATATTATATGTGAAAGTTTGGATGGATGGATGGATGTTTGTTACTCAATCACGCCAGAACGGCTGAACGGATCTGGGTGAAATTTGGTACTGAGACAGATTATAGTCTGAAATAGCACATAGGCTACTTTTTATCCCGGTGAAATGTGGTTCCCGTGGTATAGATTTGATTTATATTTCATACTTTTTAATCGCGGGTAGCAGCTAGTATTATATAATCAGTATCAACATTATTTTTATTCATGTAAAGCATTGCCGTAGGTACCTACTTATATATAATAATACCAGCCTTTTAACGTCTCACTGTTGGGCACGGGCCTCCCCTAAATGTGAAGGGATTAGGCCATAGTCCACCGCGCTGGCCCAGTGTGGGTTGGCGGACGTCACACGTCTTTTGAGGTGTTCTCTCAGACATGCAGGTTTCCTCGCGATGTTTTCCTTCACCGTTTAGCAAGTGATAATCGTGGTTGAAAATAATATTCGCATATGAAATTCAGAAACCCCATAGGTGCGGTTCGGGGTTCGTACCTGTGATCCTCGTTATCGAGGCAAGCGTTCTACCAACTTGGCTATTACTGCTCTCTCTCATATATTTATTATATTTGGTTAATTGGTTAATTCCATCCATCAGATAAAAGACGTCCACAGCTGGACATAGGCCTCCCCAATGACTTCCACACATCACGGTCCTCCGCCACTCACATCCGCCGGCTTCCTACCTCGCGTGTGATATCATCGGTCCAGGGCCCCAAGTCTGCTAACACAATCTATTAATAATCGAACAGCAACCGCATAGTAACTGTCACTTTTGACAGAGATCCTATACAGTTACCTATACAGTATCTGTCAAAAGTGACAGTTACTATGCGGTTGCTGTTCGATTATGAATCGATTGTGTTAGCAGACTTGGGGCCCAGCTCGTGGTCGCTATCCTAGAACCTTATTTGCTTAGTGTAACGTAATGTCAGTATGTTTATAATTACAATAAGCGCAGCTTTGTGTTAAAATGTAAAAAAAACAATGGAATAACAGATTTCCTTCGAGCGTAGAATAACGTAGTACTTCACGATGGTCCAGGTTCGATTTCCTATCAATGTTCGGAGCAATCATATTGAGAGTGGCTCAACTCTTGATTTATAGATTCATTACTTAACTATACAACGGTTTACAAGTATTTTGTAATACCATTGCAAATAGACGAATCCCCAAATTTATGGACGTGTTATAACTTTATTAAACGTTATATAGTAGTGCGCACAGAAGTTTTGCTTTGCGCAGTACTATATGACGTCTGATAAAGTTATAAAACGTTTATAAATTCGGGGGTAAAACGTTCTGTAAATAAGTACGCTAATGCGAAAGTTATATAACAGAACAGAGTACCATAATTTTACACGAATAAAATAATTTAATTCAATAAATTTAAAACATTTTTAATTATGTAACGAAATAAATTTCTAAGCGGTGGCCCGCGGAATCTTTTTCACCAATAAAATGGAGATACGGGCGTCGAGTGCCGCCCGGGAAACGGCTCAACTGTAATTTACACAGAGAATAATACGCGAAAAAAAAACCCGGCAATCATTTTAAATAACGACTTTCATATTCCCGAGTGGCGCGAACAATTTAGCGGCGATGAGGGATTCGCCGGGTTTTTTTTTTATTATTAAAAAAGTAGCGGGTATGATGCCAGTAAGTGGGGGTGGACCGGCCATTACTCCGCGCGAAATGAGTTTTCAGTTGGCGACCTTTTTATGGATCTACAGGATGGCTTGATTTTAGATAGCCGGGTAATTGGTGAATTAGAACATTAATATGGGACCCATTAATATTTTTAATGACATTTATAATGCAATAAGGTCGCATCGTCTCAGAATCAATAATATATGATGCAAGTGTTTTCGAAACTCTCGTCAGTTTTTCCAAACATCAATGGAAAACTGCTGAACCAATTACAACCGGGATTTCACTATTAAATAAATTTTAGTTCGAAATATTTAATAGGGTCAATAAAAGAATAGGGTCAAAAATTATCACGCTATGACCATTGAGAGTTGGGCAGCAGAGCAAAATCGATGGTTGCGTGGGCAGAGCCGCGGGTAAGGGCTAGTAATTGAAAGACAACTCAAAGACGATAAGTAAAAAGGTAAAGAAAAAAATTGCAATCAAGTTATTTCGCAAAAACGTGCAATATTTGTTGTTCTTACGTCAGACTCTTTAAGCTGTAGGATCATTGTTGATTTAAGTTGTATCGCCGATTGTTTATCAATTAACAGCTTCAAGTGTTACAACGAAGATAAATGATTACGTAATAAAAAAAAGAAAATTTAAATATAAAAACCTGACTGCGCGTAAAGTGAAGTTTGATTAAAAACTTAAAAGAAAAAAAAAACAGGTTCGGTAGTCAATAGTTTAACAGTCGGGACCTATTATTTTGAAACGGTCTCGACTTTTATTATTAGTATTGATTATTTAAGTGGGAATGGTCGCACACCAATTTGAAATCTTTGTAGATCGTAAATGATCATACCAAATGAAAAATGATAAGAGATACCTAAAGATTATTTTCAAATACCTATTCAACATACCCCACCTGACATTATTCATCGACTTATTTTTTTTTCTTTTTCACAATACAGCGTCTGGTTGTCGCCATATTGATTATTGATTACTATCATGTATTTGGTGACACTCGCAAGATTAAGACAAATCGATTGACGTAAGTATCATCAAAATAAAAAAAACATACTATTTATTACGAATGGGAAAATAATCCAATACCTCATATGGGATAGATAGTTAGAAACAAATAGTTTATAAACATACTTAAACATAAATACTTAATAATATCGGTAATAAACTTTCTATAAAACAATCTTTAATCGCCATTTTCCATCGAGTCTGTTATCTGATAGCCGAACTGAATAAAATGTACCCACCTATGATATTTTTACTATGTACGTACTAATAAGTAATGCATTTGGAACGAAGTTCCTTATCGCGCGTTACGAAAGGGGGCTAGACGGAAAAAAATCAGACGAAAAATTAAGATGAAAAGTTGTAACGACCAATTGTACGCATTTTTATAAACGAAAGTATAGTTTACTATATAAAATCCAAAAACATAACGATACCTCGTTCAAAAACATGCCAGCGACATCTATCGCTGACAAAAATAATTGTTATCTTTGTCGTTTGCATTTAAATAATGGTCAGTATTTTCGAGACATTGCACAAGTGCATCCGTGGCGCAATTGGCTAGCGCGTTCGGCTGTTAACCGAAATGTACGTGGTTCGAGCCCACCCGGGGGCGATATATAATTATTGATTTTTTGTACATAATAAATAATAAAAAATAATAAAGGAACTTCGTTCCATCCGGGGGTCCCTTGACACCTCTCAAGTTTTTTTTTAAATATTAATAATTCAATATGTTATTGCTATTAAATACTTACTTCACATTGGTAGGAACACCAGTGGATGGGTGAGGCCATTTAAATAAAGAACAAAGTTTTTATTTTCTATACAGCCTGTATGCCTTTCCTTCAAAGAAAATGCGGTGATGTATAATAAAACCTGCCTGAGGGGCGACTCAGGCAGGTTTTATTATACATCACACAGCGGTGTCATCGTAAACACATTTCCCAGGATTCATATTTAATATTCCACAATTGTATCTTTTAGCTCCCGAATTTCGAATAGGACATTTTCAATTATGTAGATGTAGGTATGTACCTAAGTAGTTGATCGTTGATATCAAGCAACTTAACTATTGCTAAACACTTCAACGCAAGTGTGGGAGTTTATATTACTAATATATACATAAAAAGGTAAGTATCTAATAACTTTTTAAATGGGTAGTGTTTGAGCATTCACTGCGCTTATGCTCGATTTACACGAGGACAGTACCTAAGTAGCGAAGAAACAAGTAAGCCAACATGGCCATGTATGTTAATCTATGCCAGACACTTTGTATTTCCCTCTTGCGAAGTTCTTAGGTATTTATCATTAGACAATTAGGCAAGATTTTCTATTTATTTGACTATTTATATTTTGTCTTTTTGATACTTGCTTAATATTCACCATAAACCGAGCCAGACATTGGTTAACTACCATAATACGTGCTATAAAAAAATGTGTTCTTCGAGGATATTCACTTGTTACAATTAATAAGCGAGTAATTTGTAAAACATTTTTTTCCATTTTATGTTATGGAAAGAAAAACTAGAAAGAGAAAATACATACTAAAATACCTACATATTAAATTCAATTTTAAAGTTTAGTTACTGGATCCGCCATTGAAACTAATAAATTGTCGCATATAATCTTAATAATTATTAATATGCAATGGTTATTAGACATTACCAACTTTATACGATGATAAATGAGAACAATAAATTCGCGGCAAGGGAGTGTGACTGGAAAGTATTGCGCCATTTTTATTATTTGGGGTGGCAATATTCGTTTCAGATTTCACTAATTTATTTCTTACAATTTCATAAAAGGAATGGGTAGCTATTTATTCAAAGAATCTATTAAAAATGTTCATAATATATTGATGAGCGTTCGATGGTTCTATTTTCAAAATATCGATGGCAGCCTAGGAAAAAAACCAAATTACTAACATCGCCTTTTATTAACATTGCATTAAAAAAAACATTAAAAACTGTAAGCATCGATATAAGATATTATAAATCCTCGATATTTTTTTTAAATATTCGTCCACAGCCCTCTGCCTAAGGGATCTGCATACATCAATAGTTAGGTACCTACGTATAGCTAAGTAAAGGATGTGGACGCCGTCTGACGACAAAAAAAAAACCATCAGCTACCACAGTCGCTTTGTTGTGAACAGATAAAAATAAACACCACCTTGTTAAGAGGAGTCGTGTTTAAAGCCCTTAAACAAATGCTCCTAAAACAACCAAACATCAAGTCCCCACTTAACCACATCACTTAATAAAACCATTCTTACAAGAGCCTTTTACTTATATTATTTTCCATAGAGAATTAAAGAGATTCATAGATCTTTTTAGTTTAGACGCATTATACGCCTAACAAATATTGCTCGAACAAAGAATGTGTAACAATTTTTGAATTTAGAAGGTGTAACTAGTTCGGTACGGGCGCCACCTTAAAGAGATTATGGACTTTTAAGCGCCATTCGTTTGTTTGGCGTTTCAAAAATGGAACGCTGTGATGTTTTCGCGTTAGCACCTTTTAGTGCGTGCGTTTGTTGGCATCATGTGTGGTCCGAGGTGATGAGTGAATGGTTTGAACGAATGTTTTTACGTGCCATAGTCATCTGTTTGATCATTTTAAGTTTTTTTTTATTACATTAATTATATTCTCAATAATGTAGTATCACAGTAGTGAAATTAAATTTGTAAAGATTGTACAAAGATATCATAACTCTTAAAAACGTCAAAAAATTATAATTCTTTAGAAATCATAATACTCAGTTACGAAAAGCATAATAAAACCTCCATAAATATTTATACAAAGAACGACAAGATAATCCGAGCAGTTTTCGAAATTGCTTTGATCGAGTCAATTTTCAACGCGTGCTTTGGGACTTGTGCGAAAAAAACGTTTTGGTCCACACATGACGTCCCTACACCTTTTGATATACAACAATCTTTAGAAAAAAATATAAAACTGCAAGATACTATATTTTACTCAGTCACACATATTCGCACTTTCATAGAGATTAAAATTGATTGTTTTTTTATTATTTAACGGCAAATATAAAATTGTTGAACGTTTTGAACGACGTCTTCTTTCCCGTGAAGATATCTAGATAACATTAGTGGCTTATAAACGGTTGTTCAGATGATTTCAATGGGTATAATAAAGGTCTAAAGCAAGGGTCATGAATGGGTGACGTGTTTCCATAGAGATGCGTTTCAGTTGATAAATACGCGACTAATCAAATTATTTATGGCATTAAATCGTAATAAAATGATGCAAGCATCTGCTGAGCGGCAGTTTACGGTGCCTTTGTGCGTTCCATAAAGGGTTCTGTGACATTATTCTGGATTTTTATAAACTATTTGCTAGCTAATAAAAAATGTGCTTATGTTTTTAACGAGACTATAAACTGTAGTATTGTAGGTAGGTAGGCACAACCTAATTTATAGTAAAATTTAATTACTGCTGCGTAAATATCATCATGAAAGAAAAATACTACAAGAACACAAGGTAAAATTATTAGTTCGTGAGCTAACCGCACAATACTACATATGTTGCAAATATTGAAGTTACGATATCTAAGTATAGCACAAATTAATATGAATATGCCTTCATTGGGTACCTAATTATTTTACATGCCTATTTTCCTCCAAAATAATTGTCGCTATTCTTCCTACAAAAACAATATTTGGAAAACCTTATCAGGTTCTTTGACCTTGGCTTCTCACTTTATTTAATCCAACTTCGAACAATGACCACACTTCAATTTTAGTATCGATATCATACAACATTATCGATTCCAATTATCGACGTCGAATTCCCGCGAATTGTCGATTACTCTATATTCGGCACATCGAACGATCGAACAAACATTAACTTGGCATCAGCAGGGTAAACGGTCCCGTTTTCACCTCATTAAGCCCAAGTTAAGGATCCTATTATGTACTTTATGTATTCCTAAATTACCCATCACTTAATAGGGTAGCCGAAAACGGGGGGGCTAACCCTACGGCCGTTTTAAAATGAACTTCCTATCTCCTCATTGGTCTCATTTCTTTATATCAATAGAGGGAAGTTTGTATGTTGTGTTGGGGGTCAAATTATGTTGGATAATTACTATAGGTGGGGTGTTTTAAAGTGTTGGTGTGCTTACTGGCCTGTTCAAATTTAATGCCCGCTTCTCGTTTGGCGAGTTTATAGCGTACAAGTTGGAAAATTGGGTGATAAGTAGGTGTATTGATGTTGCTATATTAAATTGGATATTATTAGGTGTAATTATTATTGCGTTATAGCGATAATATCTTCGTCAATTTTTTTTTTAAACTGACATCGACCTTTCTCTGCTGCTAGATTAAATCCATAGATAAAGTTGTTATTACTATACGTGTAAGTACTGAAAATGACAATTTAGGAACTAGAATAACGTTTCGCCCAACTTTCTATTTATGAAATTAATATACGGGATGCCAAATAAAACCGCTTCGAGACAGTAATTGGATGCCATTTATTTCAACCAAACTAATATAAATAATAATTAATGTAGGTAATACAAAACTTGTGGTACGGACTATAAATAAAAAAATAAAAAAAAACTTCAAAGATATGATGCTAATTTGTTATCCATTTTGCCGCTCAATGAATGAACGAGTGTATGAATGATAAATTCATAAAGGCCACATTCTTAAGACGTGAAATGACATAGCGAATTTTAAAAATAGAATGCATAGGGTGTCCTCGATTCGGGGTTCGATCAGAAACCCCAGATGTCCAAACAACAATCGTTCGGATCTTCCTGTGAGGCTATTGTTTGGGATGACAAACGGAGAGCTATTGTCGGACTGTCCCATTATTAAGAGTGTTTAATATACTACCAGTTAGGGTGTGTATGAATTACGTATTTTTTACGACCGGTTTCTAGTTTTCGAAAATATCTATTGAAGTTTTAATTTTAAGTTTATATTCCTATTTAAGAAATAGGAAAATTTATATATAGATACCTAGATAATTAGTGCATGTTTACATTAGGTTTTATTTGATAAAAAATCTGAGTATTCAATAGCATTCCACTAACATTGATGCAATTCTGTAAAGGTAACTTAATATAGCCAAAAATTGTTTCTACAGCTTTTATATTTTAATTGTCTCATGCTCTTATTGCATCGAAATATCTACGTGAATGAATTAATTTATACAGAATCTGTCTATGAAAATGACATTAACTCAAAACTACGTCACCCTACACCTAAAGCGTAGCAGTGTCGATTACTGCGCGCCATTCACAGTCGTTTTAATGACCGGCTGATAGCCGTTTAAAAACGAATTTGCTCACTTCTGGTACATTAAACAATCATTCGTGTCGATTCCGTGCGGCGTGCGTAGATGGGAACGCGATGGGATAACTACATTCAAAATTGGAACGCATTCGTAGGGTTCCAATTTTGAATTTAGTCGTGGTGTGTTCGAGAGTTGGGCACTTCATAGAATCAGTTCAATATAAAAACTGTTTTTTTTTATATTTAATATGTTTCGCATTACGATTCGAAAAACCTAAGTATAAATATATAATTGGCTGATTTGCACTATGGTCCAAAAGAGTCCATTCAAATAAAATACCGGGGTAATGCGCACCTTGGTGCGCAATGTACCTATTATACGAACCATAGACCTCCTATTACCAACTTTGATTACGCTCAGGTTGGTGGGTACTTAATACTTTTCAAGATATTTGTAATCTGTCCATATGTGTAGATGATACAAAATTCGTGGATTAAATTTGGAAACATATCTAATAGCTTTACAACTTCATACATTATAACAGATTATTATATTTTTTTGACTTCGTTTAGGTGATACTAAGGTTGTTCTCAGTCCATTGAATAGTAAGTAGCGACTACCTACAATACAAGCAATTGCTAGTAGGTAGTCGCAGTCGCGTCGTAGGTAGGCAATTATTGGTGTGTCTGGCAATATTTGTTTAGTGTACTTAAATATTATAATATTCAATAAGTAGGTACCTAATTTTAACATAATATTCGATAAAAAAATCCGTTAGATTAAATTCTCCTTGTTATTCGTAGGTACGTGCCGTATCAAAACAGGATATTCGTTTGTTATTAATTACAGCTCAATAACAAAATAATTGGTAAGTATTTTTGTTACATAATTACAGGAAAAAGGCTAATTAACACAAAATAAATAACAGTTTCCGTAATTAATATTAATAGCCGCGGTTATCCTGTTTTGTTGTTTTATCGCGGCGTAAACCCTATCGCCATATTGGGAAGAAATTAAGAGGCCGCGTGTGCCAATTTCGGTGGCGGTCGGTATCTGCTTATATAACTGTAACGTCATCGAGAAAACATGCTGTCACTGTCACACTTATTCATGAAATCTGCGGTGTGAGAGGGATGGAAGACGTTAGGATACCGAAACGGTATGTAAGAATCACCGTTATACCGTTTCGGTATGTAAGAATGATTGTGAGGTGGAGTTTTCTGTATTTACGCAAGCTGATAATTTGATATTTTAACCTGTAGCGACCTCTTCTATCTCTCCAGCTACACAGATGGCGCTGCGGCGAACATTCAGAATAATTCACAATTGATACAATCCTGAAACGCGCTATGAGAGTTTTCCGAGCGCGTAACATATATAAATGATTCCGACGATAACTCTTGGGGGCATAGCGGCCGCCTCGCCAGGCATAACACCCGCCTGGCTGGAAGTTCTTCCCTTTACCGCTAAAACCCATAATCTTAAAAGTGATATTCGTAATCTTCAAAAATAAAAAAAAACTATTGGTAATTATTATCTTGTTTCTAGCAGGTCATTGGTTAGATCACGAAAGCCCTAGGATATTTTACTACGACGTTGATTTTAGCTTTAAGAGTAAATAGATACCTAAGAAAAATATTTCCATTTTGGTAGAATACTTTATATTGATACTGTGGTTTTCTTATAACAAGTAATAATTATTTGATTTGTCGCATAAAAATAACTGCGCAAGCGCTCTCCCTCTGCCTTGTTTATTAAATGCTACGCTACGCTACTTAGCGGCCTCTTAATTATAATGTGAGTGGGTACTACCGGTACACTTTCCTCTATTTTAGACAAAAACAGGATATGGTTGTTTGTGCAAAACTTTATACGGTAAGTATTTACATATTTACCGATTCGGTTATTTGTAACGTTATCGGTGTAACAATGGAGCAATGCGGTTCGTTTTATCCGGTAATGTTTGTAATTAAAAAAAAATGGTATTTCCAACTCATATGTAAATCAAAATAAGCGCCAATTTATTTTTTTCAATCAAACTCGTAAACATACATTTTACGTAGATAAGGTAGATTAGGTACCTATCAGACTAACATATACTATACTAGCTGTCCCGGCGAACTTCGTACCGCCTCAGAATCAAATGTATGAGAAAATGAAATTATTGGTACTCTATGAAAAATTAAAACAAATCTATCCCACAGGAACCATACATTTGACCGGGATAAAAGTAGCCTATTCCAGACTATAATCTATGTCTGTGCCAAATTTCATCGAGATTCGTTCAGCCGTTCTGGCGTGATTGAGTAACGAACATCAATCCTTCCAAAACTTTCACATTTATAATATTAGTGGCATAAAAACGTGTTTCTTTTAAATAGACGACAACAAGTGACATGGTTTTTTTTAGTTCTTTTATCGAGCGACATTACAACCCCCAAATTTATAGACGCTAGAAAATTGCTACATGTTAGTCAATCGCTTTTAGGTAATCAGGTATAGGACAGCATCTGCAGCCCTATTAAAAAGACGAAACATTAAAACGAAAACTTATTAATAACATATATAAAAAAAAACCATTCCATTAAACACCTGTTTTCTTTGTCAACTGCCAGCAACAGCCGTAAAATACTAAAGAAAACGTTTTCCACTTTTAAAAACATCAAAAGTGGCCTTATTAATAACCCTTTATTTCGAGTGTGAACGGAAAGTGCCCGAAATAAATTCAATAAAGAACCCCGAGCGCCGTGTATCGGCTCACAAATCCGATGATCATTCGTCTAAACACATTATGTCGGGCTATTATAGGCCACTTTAGCACCCCTATACGATTGACTGTAGTAGGGCTGTCGCGCTGTGGTTCGAAACTAAAATCTGTGTCACTTTGATGACAACTTGGTCTAGACTTGCTCGTACACTGAGTGAACAAATTGTGGAAGTTATATTGATTTCTAATATTTACGCGAATAGTAATTTTGCGGATTATATCGCGTTTATTTGATGTTTCTACGTTCTCGACGTTTCGGCTGCTTTCCAGCAACCATGGTCACGGGAAGACTGTTTGACGTCCTAGTTTGAACTGGGGCAATATTTAGTTGTTGCTTGCGATCTGCGCCGAAAGTGCTCAAAGCATCTTGAGGTCTTGCAATGGTGCGCTTAGTTTTGGATTCAATTGTATTAATTACTGGATCCCAAGTCCACTAACCACCGACATGGGGTCTAGTAATTAAATTAACATAATTAAATATATTAATTTTCGTACTTTTTTTTGTATGGTATCTGAACTCTTTAAAAATAATTTATTTTAATTGGTAGGCAACCCTATCAAAGCAGTAGGGCTCGCACATTCAAACAGTGATTGTGTGTATTATAAAGTGTGCACATAACAGGGTAAGGGGACAAGTACACCGAGTGATTCGACAATAGTAGGGTTCAATTAGACCGCTTGATGCTGTACCATTGCTGACGAATTAAAAATTATTGGTGTCATACAATTACATTAATAAGTGTCCATTGCTTGTCTGGTATGTCAATGGATGTTAAATCAATTGGTATGTGGAGAGTATATTTACTATTCGCGTCAAGAGCGAGCTAACCGTATACTTTATAGTCTACCGTATTTAGACATTTTGTATGGAGAATTGAACAGCGCCTCTAGCGGACGGTATTAAAAACTTTCAATTCTTCATACAAAATGTCTAAATACTATAAATTATTGAACTAATGCAATTTAAATGTACCTAGTTTTCACTAAATACGCTAACATAAGCTAGTCATATTTATTTACTGAAATATTATAATATTTAAGACTGTCAGTTCATACATAGGCAGTATCCGTTTCTAGCACCACAGATACCACTTATTGCTGAACGACTCTCATAGCTCGGAATTTCTTCGTGCTCCCACAAAAATTATATCCCTTTAATTACCCTCGTGATATCCGATCGCTCATACAGGGTTTAGTAGCATATGTAAATATGTGTCGACTGACATATTTTAATATAGCACCCTCGCGACGCCGCGGATTCGACTCCCAGCGTGTTTAGTTTGTATTAAATGCGATATTTTTCCATATCATTGTGCTCGGCTTGTGATTTAGGGAGCGTTGGATGGAGTTATGCAAGAGTGAACAGGAGATCGGATATACTGGCAGCAGGGCAATTATGAATCATACGAAAATGTTACTCGCGATGAGCTGTCAAAACCTCCTTACATATGAAATTGGCGTTTTGTCGTACTGACCACTTTGATCTGAAATATCTGCTCTTTGGTTAAGAATTCCAAATTCAAATTTATAAATTCATTTAGCTGGTACATTTGAGTTTTGAAAACAGTCATTCATTTGTTTTTTCCGCATTATTTTTTTCATTGGCGTCGCTTATTATCGCACAATGGAACACATGAAATATCGGTATATTTACGAGTACGAGTTCTACCGTGGCACCAGTGCTGCAGAAACAGCTCGAAGGATTAATTATGTGTACGGCGTTGGTGTCGCAAAAGAAATCTAGTATAACGCAGAAGAAAAACTTTCAATCGCCAAAAGATGACATAAATTTCGCTTCAATTTACCGCGTGTTCGTCTTCTGTTTTATTAAGAAGAAGAAAAATATACTGTTTCTATCTCGTCCATACTCGTTCGCGTGCAGCCGTATAAAACCGAAAGCTTAGCTCGGCATTACGAAGCCAATAAACATGACACCCCCTCACTCCGCGGATTCATTAATGCATTTGTCATAATGTGCGTGCGTATCGTTATTGCGCTGTGTAGCGCGCGTGGGAGGGAGAGGGATAGAGGGGGGGGGGGGGGGGGTTCGAGCAGTGATTTTTTCTTAATTTCCGTTTGCTATTTATTAAGGGGTGTGCAAATTGCGAAATTAAATTTCATATCTGATATGAATTAGTGCCTTATAGACAGAAGTGAGTATATTTGTGAGGAATCATTATTTATTTTAGTAAATTATCGTAAAGTTACGTGCAATTTAGATAATCAGAAATACGTTTTAAAATATCAGTAACAATTTGAAAACAGCACTACACTACGAAATATTAGCCTCGCGTACCTAATCGATGGAAAACATCACTGGCAACTAAACGCAGGCTTTTTATAAATAAAAAAAATATATATTTGAATGAAACATTATTCAAATTTTAAAAAGAGAATTTCTATTCTGGATCAGGAAAACAAATTCCTGGTGATGCGTTAATTCAATTACACGTTGTATCTACAAGCATTTTCTTTCTAATCCTTTTTCAATTTAAACCGTACAGTTAAGTACTCGGGTCTACTAATAGTTCACTCTTAAATCTATTATCGCCCCATCTCCAAATCATTAATAATGGGTTATGAATGACTGCTTAAAATTGTATAGGACACCCAAACATCTGACGTTTGTCGAGAAATGCGCTCAACACATGCTCGCCGGCGATCTTTTCAACGCTTCGCGCGATCATCTATCATTAATTCCATCTCTGTCTATCATTAATCATTGAAATGAGACTTAAAGAGAGAGAAAATGAAGTGATGGTACGTCACAAGAGTAAATACGATACGGCTAATGATACAATTAATGATTAATTATACATATTTCAAATTTCACAGTCCGTGAATGAATGTGTAGTGTCCATGTGAATAGCGAATCCTTTAATGAATGTATCTAGTTGATATAAGGGTTAAATTTGCGTGGATTGTGTGGCGTCGGCGTGTCTCAGAGATCTGTGAAATCGTTGTAATGATTTCGGGTATTTTGGGATGTAAGTCGAATAATGATGTTGTAAAATTCATTGAGGGTTGTAAGGGTTGAGAGTGTTCCCTTGAGTGACGTGACTATTGACAATTTCATACTTTTTTATTACAATTAAACGGCATTTTACTTGCTATTAAAAAAAATCTGTAGGAGTTGTATTGTAAATTATGACAAAATGTGAGAAACTCTGAGAATAGAGTTTGAAAGACTTTATGGTATAAGGCTAAGGTACTTACTTATTTATATTTGTCTATTATAGTTATATTTGGCTATTATTATGGGTACCTATTTTGGCTATGGACAAGTAGACGAATGACGTTGTAAAAATTATTGACCATTGAGGAAACGGTTTAAGGAGATTCAAGACTTCGAGCCATTCTATAATTCAATACATGTTTGATCTGAGATGTAAGAAAGAAATTCATGTTGAGGTTATTAAACTATAATTTTTGCTATAATACAGCTATATATACTGATATAATATCGCCAGACGAACACAACAACTATACGGTCCCACACTAAGCAACGCTTGTATAATGGATACCGTACAATGGACTGAGGGCGAACTCAGTATTTAATACTTATATACATATTAAACATCCATGACTCGGATACAACTATTCGTGCTCGTCACAGACAGTTTGTCACTACCAGGCTTCGAACCCGGCACCCTAAGCGCAGAAAGCAGCACACTACCAACTGCGCTAATCAGGCCGTCAGTATATTTGAACCTAGGTGGTCGAACGTAATTTTTTTTGTGTAATGTTAACTTCAAACATAAAACTCGTAAATACCATCTATCCCATTGAAAGAGCAAATAAATCCAAAGGAATCCCATTAAGAATTACCCAATATATTAAATAGTTTGAATGTATGGTATCATACAGAATGGTGCATCATTAAAATCAAATCCCATAATAAATGTACACGGAACAATGATTGTTGTATAACGTTTTAGTGGTTTCCGAGTTATTTGTAATAAATTACGGAATAATTCGTGAGTTACCAACGGTTACTAACAAATAAATCCTTAATAAGGTGTCGTTAAAGTTTATTATTTAGTAACTGACTCCACTTAGGGGTTTATTGTTGTGTTGCTTTTTTATTTGAGAGCATCTGTTCGGCTGATTGTAGTATACGTTCGAATGTTGGATAAATATCATAGGGATATCAATGTGAGTAAATTATGTAACTGGTTATTGTTAATATAGTATTGACTCGATAATTAGCAGCTACTAACACATTTGCCTCAGTGCGATAAATAAAAGAGTAAAAACAAAACCGTCTAAAAAAATCTAAATCTAGAAATCTACCTTGTCTTAACTGAATGAAATATTTAACGAATGTGCAGTTGGTGCCAAATAAACGACTGACGAAGAATACCATTCTTTCAAATAAAAATAAATTTTCCAAATCTGTTCATAAATGATGGAGTTCTGAGGAAACTAACATAAAAAAAATGCAATCGAATTGAGAACCTCCTTCTTTTTTGAGGTCGTATATTGACGGACTATAATACATCTTTTTTCTTTTGAATAGGTAGAAGTAATTACAATGTACAGAAGTTAATCCTTATTTCGGTCGAAAACCAGATAAATATTACACGAAAAATCATAAATCACTAATCTAATGGACGCAATACAAACATATTTTATTATAACTAGAAAATTCACGATGAATTCAGTATTCATAATGTTTCATAGTGCAAGTGTTTTATTTGACAATTTATCAAATCACTTCTTTCCAGATTACAAGACTAATAAAGAATTGGCGGTGTTTGTCTCAATATCTTGCGTATACTGTGAATAGCGACAATATTTTATAGTTTATAGAGCTGAGCCTTTGTGCTACCGTTGAGCCGGGCTAGTTTATTATTTGATGCTAACGCTTGCGGCCAGTGACTGTCAAACTTTATGTTATTAGGTAAACCCTGATGGTTTGAGCACCACTGGCTTTTAATACTGCGGTGGTGATAGTAACTGAGTAATAATATTGAGTATTATACCAGACCACTAAGACTTAATGGTCATTTGTATATGAATATTATCATAGAAATAGGAATATTAGATCTATGACATAGAGTAAATTATAGATAACTTAATTTAGCAGTGATAGCAAAGTTGGTAGAACGCTTGCCTCGGTAACGAGGATCGCAGGTCCAAACCCCGGCTCGTACCTCTGGGATTTCTGAATTTCATGTGGAATCTAATTTTCAGCCACGATTATCACTTGCTAAACGGTGAAGGAAAACATCGTGAGGAAACCTGCATATCTGGGAAACCCCTCGAAAGATATGTGAAGGCCGCCAACCCGCACTGGGCCAGCGTGGTGGACTATGGCCTAATCCCCTTGCATTGAGGGGAGGCCTGTGCCCAAATGTGGGATATTAAAAAAGGGCTGGAATGATTATTATTAACTAAATTTGCCCTTCACTCTGTATTTTAGTAAAGTGTAAGAAATTATATCGTTACTCTTCGATAAAAAAAGGGGAATTAGCACCCTGTTTGGCACAGTTCACGTGATCTTGTGCTTTGAGTCATATACCTTTAATTAAAAATAATATTTGAAGGCGTCGTGTAATTTACAGAAATAACATTATAGCATTGCGACTTTTTTTTTTAGATTCGGCCACCGGAACAGCAAAGATAGCGGTATGCTGTGTTAGAACCGCGTCCGGGATACGCGAACCCCGGCACGGTTCATTAGCGGCCGGCTAGGCGGCTCCGGGCCCGGGCCGGAAGGCGGGGACTCCAACTGACCCGTGACGCGTGGCGCCAGACGATTTTTTTTTAAGTCTCCATCCAAGTACCAGCGACAAAAAAAAGGTTACAGCTCTGTTTAGATATTGGCGGTTGTAGCGATAGAATATTTCACGTATTTCATTAAAAAAAAATTGCGATCTGTACGTCAACACTTTATAGTAATTGAAAGCTTTGAACACTGTCTGCTGGAGGCGCTGTTAATATTCTCCGTAGTAAATGTTTAAATACGGTAGACTACTATAAAGTATACGGTTAGCTTACGAATAATCTCGCACTTGCAATAATCTTAATTGGGTGTCTCGCTCCCGCGATAATAATATTCGAATACAACACATTGTTCACTTGGATGCAGCGTACTGTTATATTATATCTGAACGGACCTCTATCGCTCTTGTAATGAACTAATTATGGTATATACTTAAAAATGGTGAAGTTTTATATTGTTGTAACGTATTAATGTGTAACCTAAATACACTTATCGCTTATAATAATATTGCTACTATTTTTGTTAAAATAATGTTGCAACTATATTAAGTGAAATACCTACTAATTTGAGTGATAAAAAAAGTAAATGAGCAGGAGTTTTTTTTTAATAGACACTGTTACACGGAATTTGGAAAAATGCGTTCACATAAATTCATTCAACATATTATATTTTTTTATATATGCAGCATGTACCGATATTTATGGCGATTTTTTATATTAAACTGAAAATTGTATAGGTAGGTATTTAATACTATATAAAGATGTCAAAGTGTGTTTGTTTGTAAGATTGTTTAATCACACAAACTCGGCTGACTGGATTTGGATCTTATAACAATATTTTTTATTATCCTTAATAATACTTTGGCTCGGTTTTGGGCCAACGACATCTTTAATTTTTTTTATAATAATCTGTGGAGAAGGTGTCAAACTACATGGCGGCGCGATTAGCAACGGAACATATTTTAATAATTAGGCAACAGTTTTACGAATTCCAACTTTTTACACATGCTGGCTACAAAATTTATCGCCTTGGTTTTCTTTTGCAATGAGATGTGTGTGCAAAAAAATATTTAACAAATATAATCACAACCACAAGTAAGCACATAGAAGTATTGTGAATAATATTGTTTTTTTTTTTATTAAAATGTGCCTTAGATTATATTATATTATTTTTGGTGGGATATCATTTGCATATCATAGGCCGGTAAGGTTATTCTCGTTTTTTTTTGTTAATTTGAACTTAGAACATTCCGGATCGTCACAGAGTGGTGATAAACACTGCCTACAAATTATTAGACGGGTACCCCATAAAAATTCTGGCACATAGGTTGTCGTAAGAGCTGATCAGCATAGGTAACTTATTGTTTCACAAGCACTTTGCTTTGTTATTCCTGATAAACCACGTTCATGGCGGAATTTACCCTCCTACGTAACGGGAATATTCAATCAAAAGCATGCACAAACAAAAAATACTAGGCCATACGACAGCGACTACAAACCGCCATCATTATTATTTACCTTATCATGGGAATTTACGTGTTCCGTGTTGTAAACAAATTGGTTTAATCAGGTACCTAAGTATTTATAACCGCTGCAAAGAATGTATTTGTTCAAAGAAGCCTCCCTTAGGGAGGCTTACCGAATCGTGCGGGTGGATTCATAACTTTTTCTAAGTCACCGAATCGATTCGATTAGAAATCGTTATGATCTTAGATATCGTTCTGACCTGTAACCTGCTCGACGCGATCATTTATTTGTGTTTACAACGTAAATTTCGTAATGCAAGTTGCAATTAATAATCAAATCAGTCGATATAGCAAGGTAGTCAAAATCTGACTCGGGACTCTAGTTGTTGCGTTGTAGATTGTGAAAAAAATCTTGGTCTGAATTGCCGCGTCTATTATCTCGGCACTAAAGTAAAGCAGGTTCAAGGCTCAGTATACCAGTTCTGAATCATTCGGTATAGTAGTGACCCTACTTTTTTGTTGGTATATCGATGTTTGGACTCGGTTATCGCTAGTTGCTAAGCCTAATCCAATCAACAATAGCGAGCATGTCTTCTAAGTAATACGTAAGGTTTAATAGTATGTGTATCTCTCTCAACAAATATTTTATAAAATATCGATAATCGGTCACAAGAAACTTTGATGTTCAACAGCAAAGAGAAATAAAAAAGGTATTTAAAAAAATAAATGAGTCCGAGGTATGGCGGGCAATAATTCAAATTTGGAAGCCGCCTCGCAAATCCAGTAACGAAGCGTGTCGGCGGCGCGGCGCGGCGCGCGCGGGTGCAAAACGCGCCGAAAAATATGGATGAACGAGCATTATTCAAAAAATATACTTATATATACTTACTTATCATTGTTAGTTGGTTGCTATATTCCTTTTTTTCGGCAGATTCTAATAACTAGTCTGTGTACGTATAAGAAGGATACGTCGGCAAGTAAGTATAAAATATGACGTAACCAGATAATACTTGAATAAAATCTATAAGTAGGTACTTAAATCGATATCTACCTAACTGCCCAACAATTTTAATGGACAAATTAAAAAAGAAAGTTATTTTTTATGATTTCCGTAGAGAGGTGCCAGCAATAATAAATTATTACCTCGAACTAAAAATAGTCTCTAAGTTGTCACAATATTCGAAAATCAACCTCTATTAAAGTATTATAACATTAAACCATCATTAACTTCGTATCCGAATAAAATGAGCAGCATAAGCCATTTATCCTAACATCGACGGTGTTGCCAGATAACAAATTGACGTTGAAATGTAAACTTTATGCCGCGGCAACACTGAATAGATTCAATTATTAATGTTCTTGGGCGGTATCATTTTTCATCCATTCACAAGGTGATTCGCGACAAAGGGTTTGTCGGTCGAATCGACCGACACTGCCTCAATATTTAACGTGTTCAGCGATATTTATGGGTTAGGTGTATGGTATCACTGACAGCGATCAGCCAACATTACATTTAAAAAGGTTCAAGATAGACTTTACAATCAAAGACTTGAGTGCAGTAGCTTGAATACATTCCTTTTACGTACTGCTCCGGTACGTAGCACCGTCCCACTCTCTCGCACCACAGAATTCATAATATATTTATCATAGTAACAGCATGTCTTCTCGACGACGTAACAATTACATGAGGAGTTCCTGCTTACCCTGCAGCCATTTACTAAACATAAACTACTACACTAAACTTAAATAATAAATCTAGGTACTTTTTATCTATGCAGTTTATACGGACAAAACTGCTAAGTATAGTGTACCAGCTTGAAATCCAACAACAATAGTTTTATATACCAAATCCGCTTCCACTGCCGCCGTACCCGCGCGATATTTAATTCCCACCCACAAAAGGGTTGCCGCGATTCACTAACGATGCCTAACTTTTTTATTGGCGTTCTGGTGGCACAGGCAGCTAATCCTTGCGGCTCGTTAAGTGATTCCACAAGA
The DNA here is from genome assembly GCA_905333125.1 of Pheosia tremula. NCBI lineage: Eukaryota > Metazoa > Arthropoda > Insecta > Lepidoptera > Notodontidae > Pheosia > Pheosia tremula. The sequence goes on from HG995419.1 coordinate 3,852,396, forward strand.
TTAATGGCGGCTTGATGAGGTTATGGTAACCAGATGGTTAATTCGATTTGAATAAATCATATCATATCAAAATACACCATTTAAATGATTAAATTAAATAAATATTAATATTGCCATACGAAAACTAAATGTATGAAATCTAAGAGCTGTGCTTGCGTTATGGTTATCGCACAAAAGAATATAGAAGTATGGCAAATTTCGAAAATATTATTACCGAATTTTACCCAAGCATAAAACGTCGTCTGTAATTAAAGTAATAGGTATAACTTGCCTCGCTTGCCCAGACCACTAGTTAAGCCATGTGGTCGCCAAAATCCAAAATCTGCTTCAATACCTACGTAATTAAACAAAGTACCCTTAATTAAATTATCCCGAACATGATCTTTGTTCACCGGTACGATTTAGTGTTTCGTGTACGGGTAGCAGTATAGTCAGGGTTGCCTGGGTGAATGTGTGAGCCCCTCGTTAGCGGACATGCGCCGCGTTCTGGCTACATCTTAATTAAGGTATACCGGACCAGGTATGGGCGGGAGAAAGTACTTAATGGCATTAATTTTTTTAGTATTAGCCAGTCTCACTATTTGATGCTACAACCTTTTTGAGTTTTTGTGTTCTTCTTCTGTGTGTTTCTCTCTAACTAGTGAACATCTCCTGTCAGCTTGCCGTTCACAATAATGTCTGTCGCGAAACAGCGTTGCTGCACTCGAGATGCCCGGCCATTTTTGATGTTACGCAACCAGGATTTCTACACTGAGAAAAAAGATAGGTAAATGCAAACCTAATAATGTAGGTAATGCAAAAAATAGTTGAATACAACCTAATTTAGGTTTTCTGAACCTAGTGTAGGTAAATAGTTTTACCTTCGATTGGGTAAGTACAACCTACAGTGTTTGGTAGCGTACTATATTACGTAATTTTAACCTATTTTACGTTAAAGAAACCTTTTTTTTTACCTAACTGTTACGTTAACGGGCCGTCACCTAATATACACATTTAATTTTACCTATCACTATCAGTGAATACTACCTAGTATGATTACACATAGCTTAAAAACACCTAATAATAGGTAGCTTCGACTAAATTGTACTTAACCTAAATAATTATTTGGAATTAAAATTGTACATTCGGTTCCTATAACCTAATAAAAGGTTGTAATAACCAATAAATTGTTTTGTATAAACCAACTACATTAACATTTTCATAAAGTTATCGCAACTGATTGCAGTTGTCTCTAATTAACCTTGGCAGTAGGTTAAATAAGCCATTTTAAAGGTTTTCGTAATGAAAACCTGTGGTACTAGGTAAATATGCAAAACAAAAGTCTGTTGAAATAACACAATCCTGTTATAATATATTTGTTATAAGGTTTTAAGATATAAAACCTAATAATACCTAATTATGCACAAGTTAAGTAAAACCTACTCATAGGTAAAATATATAAGATATACATTTAAGGATTAAATGGAGATGGTGCGGCTCATTAGGACCACGCCATGGCCTTATTTATACCTACTTACTCTGTGGCAAGAGCATAGCAAAAATCACATTTATACATTATATGCACAGTCACAGATTATCAAGTAGGTACATAATTTGGAGAGCACATATTTTTTATGCTATGTTTTTCTTTTGGTATGTATTTACCATGCTAATTTATTTAGACGGCCAATCTCGTTACACAACATTTGACGCCAGTTTTTTGGCTATTACCCGAATTGTGTGTTGCCACATCTCTATTAAATTTACCTCTATATACAAAATTTTGTGACACTAAATAAATGATGATGGATAGGGCGCCACAATGGAATAGACTCTATGCTATCTTTTTTTATTATTGAAATACTTAACTTATACATATTTTTTTGCTTTAAAAGTATTACATAAACCATGATTGATATGTAGTGCATAAGTCATTTTTTGTTTTAGCTTTCTTCCCGAAAACAAAACAGATGTAGTTGGTTCCAGTGGCCACATGACATAATCCATATTTATTATTGGTGATAAAGACATGTTTCATTTATAAAATATGGTTATAATTACAAGAATAAGTTTTTTACGGCGGATCTGGCCATCTTTTAAAAATTGTGCTAGCAACACTGGCCACTGTATAGACAGACAGTCATTTTTGCGTTCGCTTCGGTCGGGCCGGCTGCGACAGCGCGCTGTGCTGTTGTGGCGCCTTTTTTATTGCTTTCATTATACTGGGTTCGTGAAAATATGTACTGGGTTTGTGAAGTGAAGTCATGGAAGTGCTACTCAACGATTGGCAAATGCCAGAAGAAATTATTGTAAAATTACTGGTAAGCTATTCACAACCAATTACATTTAGCCCTAGTTGCGTTAGATTTACCTATTTTGTAAATGTTGATAGGTTATTGATGGTAAAATATGATTTGGGTATTGATTATATGGTTCAATTTATATTGGTATCTGCTAATATTGATATGGTTTTAGAGCAGCAAACTCCAACAAATATTACGCGTCATCTTATCGGATGGTATGGATGGGGTCTTAGGATTTAACCCCGGTACATCAGATACCTCATGGCTTTGTCACAAACGTCTGCGTAAATAAAAATATGGCATAGGTAAATTAGGGATTCCAACAATATTAGCTTTATATGGCTTTATTTTGGTTGTTTGTAGGTTATTTAAATTTTATTATAAAGCCTGAGGTTTTGGGATACTTATTTGTCATTGCATGGTTTCTGCATTGTTCTTGTATTTGCTGTTTACAGAGGAAAATATTGAATTGAATGCAATAGAACACCTTATCGAGGAAGATTTGGTAGCGCTGATTCCAAGCACCAGAGTACGGGCTAAATTACAAAACGAATAGAGGAACAAAAATTTGATGTTGGCATGCTTTCTTGTTTATGATGAGATTGTGACAGCTGGTGTATACATATTTAATTGATTTAATGTGATTTCAGAATATTAGCAAAAGTACAGCATCTTCAACTACTGAAGAAAATCCAACATTTGATTAAGATGTAAATATGGAAAATATGTCAATAGATTTAGAGAAAGCACGAGAAGTATTTGAAAATGTGATGCATGAAAAGTAAGGGGCTGAAGTTAAAAATGCAACCTAAATTATTATTTTATTTTTATTTTGTGTCAATTAAACACAACTATTGCTGTTTCAGAGAAAATAAATCTATTTTAAAAATAGTGGAAGACTTTAAGGCAGGGAAATACTTAATGGATTATCTTAAAAAAATGTGGAAAAAATTAATTAGGTACATAATACCTATCATGTTGGCATTATTAATGTACTTTAACGTATCCAGTTGATTACCGTTACCTATTAATTATTTTGCTATAATCAAGTAAATACTTAGTTACTACCTACTACCTATGTACCCTACACCTATCGATAAGGTAACTCTAACGCAACTAAAAAGGTGCAGACAATTCTCAGTAGGTTATATTAAAGCACTTATTAGGTATCCAATACCTACGCAGTACACTACCGGAAACTATAAATTAGGTTATTTATACACATTGAAAAGGTTACAGACATCTAACCATCATCTAGACTAGGTTTAATTAAATCATTTATTAGGTATATATCAAAATTTATTTGGTCAAGTTTAACGTATATTAAGGTAAAATTAACGTAAAATACTAGGTGTTATTAAATGTTTATTAGGTTATAGTATCGAACCTAATATTAGGTTTTTGTCGGACAACCTAGTCACTACGTAACTTTAACCTACTATTAGGTGATAGTTACATTACTAGAAATAGTTTAAAATAACCTAATGAGTCGGTACAACATAAGTTTATGTAATAACTAGTGCACTTGGTTGTTGTTACCTAATGCACTACGTTGTCCGACAAATACGCAATATTAGGTTAAATATTAGGTAACCGGGACCTAATTTTTTTCTCAGTGTATCTACGATCGCCAAGTATCTCCCCAGCAATCTTGCTCATCATTATGAGTTGCAGGAGTTCGTATCTGTTATCTTAGCACGTGCCTCAGATATGCAACTTTTTTCGTCTTTACGTTTTTGGCTGATTCGTCGAAAAAGTTAGTTAGTGACTCTGTGTATCTAACTAATAGCCATCTTTTGACTGATGGCCCCAACAAAGGACTTCACCACCATCTCCTAATAACTCTTTCCAGAGTTTATCTAACAGATGGCAACTACAAAATCTGTCAGATAAGTTCTGAATAGGGTTTGGCAATGGCGAAACAAGTCCTGTTTCTATCGAATAAGTTGGAAGTAAGGTTTATTAGCGAATGGTACAACAAGTCGTATAATAAACAAACAGAGATTGGTATATTTATGTTTTTTTTGCCAAACTTATAATTTATGGGTAGCCTTCTCGACTCAATTTTCTGGACACTATCTGCTTACTTTTATAATTGGTTGGATATATAATTATTATTATATTTAAAGTGACAATCATTAGCATTACAATCATGACATTGTACGTGCCACACTAATCTCAAATACTGTGTTGTGTCATTATTATTGAACATTATAATTTAATGTATTTGTATTACTTACACATTTAAAATGAATATAATGATAAACTAAGTTTCAAGTTAGCCTTCGGTTTGGCAATTTATTTTATAAAATTTAATTTAACATTTTAAATTAATTTTGTATCGTACTTTCGGTCCCCGTACCCCGTTATTAGGTTGAATATTGATGACCAATTAAGAGCGGTGTTCTCAGTAATCTGGGGCCGGGCCGCGAGATAGCGCATTTGTTGTGCGCCCGCGCCGCACTGGACACCAGCACCGCGCCACGTATTACATACCCTACCGTTATTAATAGAAATTCCTTTTTACAATAATTGCCTTGGATAATAAAACTATTGGAATATCTGACCCAGTCTACGAGTTCGTCAATTTACATGCTTTTAGAAAATAAATAATTATGAACCTATGAAAAATCTTTATTAGGCGCTTTTCATGCATTTATACTTATCTAAGTGTATTCTGACAATATCCATGGTATAATAATATGCTAGGTCACGTGATTTGCCCAAGATTGAAGATCTTGGGTAATCATAGCAAGGGAATACTTGGCGTAGCATATTGTTATACCATAGCAATGCCGGATATCGATACGCTGACGTCACACAATGTCAAAAGCCACATTGGGGTAATTGACTGCCGGCTTAAACGGACTGAGTAAGTTTACCTAGATGAAGTCACGTATGAAACATAAAAAAAGATCTTAAAGAGTCCGAATGCTTGGCAAGTGTTTTTTTTTTAATGTGTATTTTTAAACGACAAGATAGACCATCGCTGTCAAATCATTAAAGCATCACAGATTCGCAATCATAATTTAATCATAATAAAGTTTATAGTTCACACATTTAAATGTGTACAATCACATATGTATAGGGCAATCGCGAACAATAATTTCTATTGCGCGCGCGGCCATTACTCATAATTGATACAGACCCCGCTCAAACGACTGATTGTTAGCGAAATGAAACGGATATTGCGCGTTCATTCAAAACGCCTTTCTTCTACCTTTTGACTTATCGATCTCCCTCGTAAAATTTATGAAGATTACCAACGACAATCGCGCCTACTCTCAAGAAATCAATGGACACTTGAGCACCGGCCATACCGGAGATTTATTAGTCACTATTCGACCATAATCACAACTAATTCACCGTAGAAAAACGTGGGGTTTATCTGGACAATCGGTCTTTTGTCGATGGTCTCAATATATTTTAAATGACCGGTCGAGACGGCCTCTCGTGAAGCCGATCCTATTGTGACTGCCCAGTGCCCGTCGCCCGATGGATGTTCCTTTCGATGTCGGCTGGATATTTATTTTGAATTAAGAATAATTTCTTTTTTAGCTGCCGTCTGTGGACGTGTGCGGCGCATTAGCGGCCTTTGTTGACGCTATATTAATGAACTTTAAATATAGAATGGGGTCTTTTTTTAATATATTGGACAACCGCAACCAAAATATTTTAGCCGGAATCGATTTGATTCCTGATCGAAAATATTGTCTCTGGTATTAACTGTCAAACGGCTGCAAGAATTTTTCAGGTTCTATCATATTATAGATGATAGAATTATCTAAAAAGCTCAGTTATTAGTTGTACCTTTTCGTTGAGAATTATTTAACATACTTTACTAATTCATGCAATCAGGGTTGTTATCAAACAATTGCCAGGGTTCTACTTAAGTCAGCCTCCATTGTTTGGTATCTTAGAGACGTCGAGATTGTCACAAATGGAGTTAACATCAGCACTCTGCTAATTGGACCTGCTAAGACAAGATTACAAATAATTTTGAAGGTTTCTGTGTGTCAAACATTATGGTAGACAGAAGATGACTTGGACTTTTATGGGGGTAGCCGAAGAGAAAGGTTATCAATTTTGTTTTACTTTGTGAAAAATGTGTTTCTTTGAAATTTAATGTGTAATTTTGGTGGAATAGGTATTAACCATTGTGTGTTCATAAACGTGTACGAGTGTAGGGAAATAAAACTAATTAGTGAAACAAGTCTTTTCCAGTTCTCCGTAAAAGTTCGGTAATTTGTTAGTAAAGTATCCACAACTATACTGATAGGGTTAGGGGGGGGGTTATTAGGCCTAGTCTACGGATTAGGCCTGCATAGAATCTCCCATATTTGATTTGAAAAATAATCATTCGACTTGACATTGGCAAAATACCAACCCAAAGGTGGATGAGGCCATTTTCTAAAAAAAAGAGTACTTCAAATCTTTTTAAGATCAACCTTTTGGCGGGAAACTGAAAAAAACTCATATAATTTATATTACTTGACACTGGCAAAATAACTATGGTGATGTTAACAAAAACCCTTTAGTTGGCTATTAAAACTATAATTGTGTCTATTAATAATTTTCAATAGAATCAATGCTGTCATGTTGTTCTTTTTTTTAAAGTTATTCATTTTCGGAACACATTCACCAACTGTTTTTACGTTGACGCGATAATTAAACGCTAACGGCGGTATAAATATTAATTTCAAACTCTATTTATAAAATGTTAAAGTTGACAGTAACTGTTTATGGTGATCATACGTGCTCATTAAGCGAATACCGAATTCAGACCCTTCCACAATGAAATAGAGTTTACAATAATATTATCGTTATTAGGTACAGTTGGACAAACACGAGTTTGGTGTGAGCATATAAGCAAGTACCTAGCTACATAATTATTTACCACAAATTGTTTTTTTTATATTACACGAATACCACACATTCAAATAAAACTTATTACATCAATTTAATAGCGTTTATTTTATGTGTTTACGTTCCCGAAGTTTCGGCTGCTTTACAGCAACCATGGTCACGAGAGGACTGAGGTGTTTGACGTCCTAGTGGCAAAGTTTGAACTGGGGTACCCTCATATTTAGTTGTTGTTTGCGGTCCGATCTATGCAGAAAGTGCTCACAGTGTCTTGAGATCTTGCAATGGTGCGCTTGGATTTGAATTTAATTATAGGTATTAATTACTAGATCCCAAGTCGTTTATATTTACCACAACCTTTACAAGTCGTTTTGATGTAATTTGGCGTAACTATTTAGGCCTACAGTCCACCAGCACAGTGGACTGTACCAGTGAGCTAGGTGCTGGTTGGCTAACTTCACACACCGTTCAAGAACTAATCGATTTCTCCATGCAGGTTTCCTTACAATGTTTTCCATCACCGTTAAGCAAGTGATGAAATGCGCGAATCCCAGAGTTACTAGCTGGTGTCTGAGCCCGCGACTCTGGTTTTTAAAGCGAACATTCTACCAACTTCGCTATCACTTGACTTTATTATCAATATTTATATAATATCAATCGATTTAATAACATTTTTCATATCCTATCAATACGATTACCCACGAGAGCCTTAAGTGTTGTAAAGCGACACAGTTTTAACAGGTAAAGTTGTCGAGGTATCGATAAGGCACATCTTGGCTGGCTCATCTCGGTGGGCACGTTAAGCCTATTAAGGATTTCTCTTGCAGCGTGCACGTTCCTGGGTTAAGACCTGGGGATATTCTGAACTCGAGATCTTGAATAAATTTAATGGCAGTGTTAACGACGCGATCTCCTTGGGAGCTATTTTATGTTTTTTTTTTGTAAACTTTTGTTTACGGCTGGTCCATTTTTTTGTCTTTATGTCCGCACGTGACAATTTTACGAAGAAACCCATACCACAAGTTTTTCTTCTGCTGAATAATTAGAATTGCCTAAGCTTTACGTTAGTAGGTACTTATTGCGTTACCCAATGAGGTGTATATTATCTTAAACTGGAGGGTATACCTATGGTAAGTATTTTATTTAAATTATCACCAAGAAGGAGAGGCTTGAAATTGCAGAATCCACCAACAAAGTACCAGATATCTAGAGAATTATCTCGCGCGCAGGGCGCTGCGCAAGCGCCGCGTCCTCTAATTTGTAATTACCTCGCGCGCCACCAGAGGCCGCTTATTATGTTATTACATCGCGCTAATGGTATACGGAGTTTAAATACGAACGCTATTCAGGAAACTTTAAGATTTAGATTACAATGTTGGTGGTCGTACTTACAATTTGAGGAATTCAGTTTTTTGAAAGCATTACTTTGTAAGTAATTGCTTACTCACTTACAAGTTTATGTTTATATCCTTTAGTCGGCTTTTATGATATTCACAGTAAGCCAGTGTGTTTGTTTTTATCTGGGTACCATAAAGATTAACAGAATTTGGTTTTTTAGTTTCCTTCTGATATTTCTTATGACTTTAAGAGATTTTCATTACCGAACCCTGTTACTAAATCTTTATCTTGAAGACTGACAAGTCTCAATTTTTTACGTTGGTACTGACATAGATATGACAACATTATCTCTACCTTAGTTAAATATCTAAGTATTTATTCTAACACAGAACGTAATGACTCAAAAACAAAATGTAATATCTCCTAGTATTTTTCCTAGTCCTTAAACATGGCAGACTTCACCTTAAACCCATTTAAAGCCATTACTGCACAATTGCAACAAAAGCTCACAATTATTGCCCTCATAGGTACTCTTGCAACTAAGGGAAGCGATTCCATCTTACTGCATTCGAATATCAATGCGATCGAAACACACAACCTCTTATTACACACAAAAATAAACCTTACACCCAACATATACGATTACAAATAACTTGTCATTTATCAGTACATTTGTTTGAATAAATCCGACCTTTATTTGTAAGTAGCTATGGTTGTAAATGGCTTGGTTTGATGGTGAGACAGTGGTTAGGGGCAATCGTGACTGGTCGGTTGACGCTCTCTAATGAAGTCGTAAGGCGCGCGGGCTCGCACACATCGACCCTTAGAGCTCCGAAGTATGGAAAGGACTTCTTTAGTCTTCTTAGGTCATTATATGTCAGTAATGAATTCACCCAAAGGGTGTCTTTGAAGCAATTTGGTAAATATACCATGGGCACTGGGGTGGAAATTATCTTCGTCTTGATATTTATATAATCATAATTTTATTAAATACTCAGTACACTTTTTAGAACAAACGATGTCAAGGAGGCGCCATAGAGAAGCAAGAGAAAACCACAGAGAACATTATATAGAGCATTTTTCCTAGATTAGTGTTCACAGTTCTTGAAGTAAAGAGACCACTGGAATCAACAGTTGAAAATATGCGTCACATACAACGGAGAAAAAGTTGAATAAAATTGAATAAAAATCGTCTTAACAACAAAAAGTATTAAACACAAAGGTACATGACCAACTACAATCGTTGCTGCATTAATCTTTAGCTAAGTAAAGCCACCAAACATTCTAGGAGAACAAGGCAATTCTGAATATTTATTATATTATTCCAGCCCTTTTTTATGTCCCACTGCTGGGCACGGGCCTCCCCTCAATGTGAGGGGGGATTAGGCCATAGTACACCACGCTGGCCCAGTGCGGGTTGGCAGACTTCAAACATCTTTCGAGGGGTTCTTTCAGACATGCAGGTTTCCTCACGATGTTTTCCTTCACCGTTTAGCAAGTGATAATCTTGGTTGATAATGAGATTCCCACGTGAAAAATCCCAGAGGTGCGAGCCGGGGTTCGAACCTGCAATCCCCGTTACCGAGGCAAGCGTTCTACCAACTTGGCTATCACTGCTTACTTGGCTATCACTGCTTATGCTGAATATAATTTAAGGTTATTATGAAGTCTGAATATATTTACAGCATATCCATCAAACGTAAACACGATTGCAAATGCCTATAAACAATGTGAATCAGAATCAGAATAATTTTTATTCACGTAGACCATTAAGTACAGTACTTATGAATCGTCAAAAGTTACAAAACGCTAAGCTACTACTTCACCACCCGTTCGGAACGGCGTTCCTATGGAGAAGAACGGGCAAGAAACTCCATGGTTACTCTTTTTTTTTAAATATATTTTTAGTTTTTGAGCAGTACATTATTATAAGTATGTGAGAACAATGTAGGAACGGCTAAGCAGACTTTAGCAGCTGGTCATAAAAAGTAAAAACTAAGTATAAAAATTACAAGACATAATTTTTCTGAAGAATGGGTAAGAAGCTCCTCAATTGCTCTCGAATGACATTCAGTCTTATCATTCACTCATTTGAGTCCACGAAGAAGCATCCTCCACATCACCAGATCTCTCCAGCCTCGCCGAGCTGGGTGGCACTTATTATAACTCATTAGCGCGGCGGGACACAGCACGTCCTCACAAATTATTCCGTATGGGTCACCAGCTTCGCCAGCGCCACCAGCCTGTGTGCCCAGCCCATTACGGCCAACGTTTCACACTATTATTTACCAATTACACTTTAATTGTTCGGTCCGAGTGGATTCTCTTGTTTTCAATATTCTCAGTGGAGGGTTTGGAGGTCAGAGAACTATATTTTTATTTAAAAAATATTTTTAAGGGAACCTTCTAGCCAAGCGGTTCACGACAGTAATGCTCAAAATTTGACTCAGAAACAATTGACTATTTCCTTTAGCTCATCGAAGTGCTGCTGGCCTGTATTGGAGCGCGCTTAGCACAGACTTTAAAGGTGGTAGAGACACTTATGGCAAGAGGGATATATATGCTTGAGGGGTGGTATCAGAAGAGATATAAAAATTTGAAGGTCTTATTTTAATTTCGACTCTATTATATGTAGATTCATTATGCTTGAATGATGCTTGTTATAGACAGTATACCTGCTCAATAACATTTAAGAGTAAAGTCGTTTTAAAGTCAAACCCGCTCAACATAAGATATTAGAACCAAATATCCTAAGTTAGGGCCCCAAGTCTGCTTGCACAATCGATTCATAATCGAACAGCAACCGCAATGTTACTGTCACTTTAGACAGATATCCCATACAATATGTGCCAAAAGTGACAATTACTATGCGGTTGCTGTTCAATTATGAGTCGATAGTGTTAGCAGACTTGGGGCCCAGTTGCATTGTTTGCCCAAATACTTGAGATCAACTTTATAAGAATATCAAACATAGTTGTCTGTCGTAACCGTCTCAAAGACACGCTCACACAGACCATCAGATGTAAATGCTCTAATTTTGTTAACCAACGTTAATGGTGGGAGCATCAGGAGCTGGTGGCGTCTCGTTTGTCGAATACTCACTTATCATTGTTAACGCCTTCTGTGGGAATTATTGTCTTCACATCAATAGTATACATAGGGTGTAGTGCACAGACAACGAACTGGCGGAATGACCCTGGACTGTGGTGGACTTTTATATAGTGATGCCTCAAGTCTTAGTCTGCGAGACACTTGCGTCTTGGTGTTGGTCTTGCGAAAATACAAGACCGAGGTTTTTGGCATCACTACTTTTATACACAGCTGCTTACGCAAATTGAGTCAAATTTTTAAGGGCAGCGTTTTATTCCACTATATGCAGAACCCAAGGTGTTTGTTTATGGCAACCGTAGAGTAGGAATATGTAGAGTATTCCATTACTAAAACGAATATAACCCTTTATTGAATACATTCATATGTGTTTCAAATTACATGCAAAATTTCCTTATAAGTACAATGTGGGAAAACTGTGTGAATCTTGTGGCGGAAGAGACGATGCTAATGTCCAACATTTTCATACTGAACACACATCCTATGCTATAATAGAGAGCTTCCTATTGGCCGTAAGTGGCCACGCACCGTGGGTACCGCGCGAGTAAACCAAAGGTAAAATTACATTAGCAAATTGAGTAAATAGACGCCAAATGCTGTGAGAAGTTGGTATGGGAAAGGAAGATCGATGCCGTATTCTTTGGGAACTATGAAATGAATATACTAGTTGTACCCGCGACTTTGTAAGTATAGTTTTTAAATTTATATGACTACTAGCTGACCCGGCAAACGTTTTTTGCCATATAAAATAAATTGAGATATAAACTATCCTATCTTTCAAGTTGTTTAAAACTGCACACAGTGTGCAAAATTTTATTAAAATCGGTTTTAGTAGTTTAGGAGTCCATAGCGGACAAACACCGTGACACGTAATGTATATAAATTAAGATAGAGAAGGAATATTTCTGGAATATAAGCTGTCATACTTTGCCATGATTCAGTAAATACACCGTAGTGAATGCTAGAGATCTTCTCATTTATGAAAGAGTTTTGCTTTCCTTTTAGTTCTATCTTTCTCTCTCTCCTGCTAGTTTTTTGAGCATCTGATATTTAGTGCTTACATAATCTGCCTGAAATAGGTCCTCCGCAGACTGTCTCCTCCTGTCATTCCTCATCAGTTTGTCGTTTCGAATCAAATGAACAGTAATACTGTCCGCTATTCTCCATACAAAACGTCTAAATACGTCGACTATAAAGTATACGGTTAGGTTACAAATTATCTCACACTTGACGTACAGGTCATCCTTTAAAAAAATCCTCATCAATCAATACATATGTTCATGTGAGTTTGTATTGCTAAAACTATTTACTCATTGTTAATTATATCATTGAGGTCACACGCAACCACATGTAATTAATTATGACACATTCTTAGTAATTCTAGGTACTCAGAAGAAAATAGAAGTTACAATTACTCGGTACATTATGAGGAAAAATATATTAAAAAATAACATGACACAAACCTTATGTGGGACGAGCAAGTATGTCAACAATTACAATTAAATAATTTGCGGTTACAATTTTAATGGCATAATAAATTTATGCAAAATGGGACCGATTTCCCTTATATTCTCAATGACACTTAAAATGCAATAAAGTCGTATATCAGTATTTTTTAAATCTTACAATATTGTGCTAAATAATTATGTTATCTCGTGTCTCATGTTGTCTTTCTTGTTTTTATTAGGTGGGCAATCGGCTACAAAATAGGCCCTTTTATGCCAATGTCGAATATTTCTACAGTTAATCCAATCTTGGTAATACCCGTTAGTTATTATGTTTAAAATTGTATATCAGATTAGCTTCGCCCTGCGGTGTTACCCGCGCAAAAAATCATGTCGATCCTTTGCGCTATGAAAAATTGAAACAAATCTATCACCAAACATCCATCCATCCATCCATCCAAATTTTTACATTTATAATATTAGTAGTATAGTAGTATAGATAACATTTGCCGACGGTACCGAGATGAATTATATACCAGTCCTCCCGTGACCATGGTTGCTGTAAAGCAGCCGAAATGTCGGTAACGTAAAAACATAAAATAAACGCAATAAAATCCTTAAAATTAGTTTTATTTCCATATTAATATTTAAGTACTAAGTACTTACGCTGGTTTAATTATTTAGATAAAAAGCGTGTGTACGGTAAACGAATCAGGTTTAGTTAAAAGGGTTTGGACAGATAATGGCGGCGGCAGTCGGACGCGACGACGGATAATTGCCTAATTGATCGCAAAGTGTTCGTTCATTAGGCGAGAACATATTATTAAGATACCATAGTTATGCTGCAGACTTGTTGTAATAGGTACCTATCATACCAGATCATTGGCACCATACAACCAACCAACAAATCACCTTAGCAATAATACCAAAAAATGTCGTTGGCAATAGATGCCACACAAATAAATCTTAATATTTATAAATTACGTGTCACGGTGTTTGTCCGCTATGGACTCCTAAACTACTGCACCGATTATAACCAACTTGAAACATAGGATAGTTTATATCTCAATTTATTTTATATGGCAAAACAACGTTTGCCGGGTCAGCTAGTATACTAAAGTAAAGTAAAGTTTATTTCAGTTTAAGCATTTTACATGGTAGTTTAGTAGCGCATCCAAACTAGGCGGAAGCCTGTATCTTGGAAACCTTATTAGTTTGCTTAATCTACGTTAGCTAACCTTATTGGTTTGCTTAATCTACTTTATATTTATTTGTGCTTACTGACTTCTATACACTCGCGCTTATTGTAGGGTAATTCCAGGATACCTGCTCCAGTGGGATAGGTACCGCGATTTTGAGTTAGTAGGTAGGGTATGCTATAATTTTACAAATATTTTCGAATTGATTGTGTGTGATCAATAATGTACCTCGCCTACTATAACATTTGATAGATATGAACTATTGTGTGTTCAGAAACGTGTACGAGAGTCTACTGAGTTTAAATTTACTTTTCAAAAGTCCGGTAAATGTTCAGTAAAGTTATTCATGGTTTCACGGAACTGGGTAGGGGATTTCATCATGATCATATAGACAGTGATACTATTATCAAAATACTAGTAAAATTAGCTTTATTTTGTAGCCAAGAGCCAACATAAAGAAAGAAGAGTTTTAGAAGCTATATTGACGTAATTTTATACTAGCGTCTAGCCGCATCTCCGCCCGCTGTTCCTATATTAAACACAGCATACAGCTCTCAAGAATAATAATGTTTTTATCGGTGAAATAAATATCGGAAACGGATCAGTGCGTACTTACATACTTTAGCTGTTTATAATAAAAGTATTATATAAATGAATCACTCACAATATGATCAGAATATGACTCTATGGGCCAAGTTTGTATATTATGTGGTCATAGATGGCTCGGTCTTCGGTAGCCGGACCCGGCGTCACTGGTCACGCTGTCTCCCACCAACTAATTGCCGTGACAGATCCAATATTTGTTAACAATTAAATAACGCACAGACTCTCTTAATTATCATTCCTTTGTGGACACCGGCCGTTTTGTTTGGCGGCGTCAACGGGCTGTTGGCTGTTACGTTTGGTTTGCGACCATCCTATATGGCCATATAGAGTCCTATGAGTGTTCGGTATGTGAGAGGTGAATGCTTCCGATATGAGGCACTGAGTTGTACAACAATCTTCTTCTTTTTTTACGAAATGAGATGCGATGAAATAAAATGGATATGAATATAGCCTCACCCACAACTTAGCGGGTATTTTGCCAATTTCAAGTAATTAATAGCAATAAAACATTCAATAAATACACATTATAAATAAAATAATGGATGTGTGATACATGATGATATGAAAATGGCGTCTGTATAAGAACCGGTGTTTGCCTAAGAGCACTAGAGGTAAATGTTCTAGAGCCACTAACGCTAGTCTAGAGTACTATAAAAGTACTTTGAATTAATAAAGTTTGTGTAAGTCCGCTTGTAGTCTTTCGTGCGGTTTACGTTCTGCAAACGGATGTTTTTTTTTTAATACATTTCAGAGCAGCCCGCGAACGGTGCAGCAAAACTGTAGTTCAAGCACGGTCTTTATCTTCCTTCTCACATGCACCAAAGACTTCATAAAAAATAATTGCATTGTCAGTAATATTCTTGATAACATTGCAATTCGATTAGAATTTCATTCTTATTCTACTGCAGCCGGAATGTACCTACATTACGGCCGCAGTAGAGTCCGACAATCATGTTCTAAATTAAGAGTGCCTTTATAATATACTAAGATAAATTAAACAATCAATTAATAATACACTATAATTGCGACACACAAACTCTATAAAAAGGAGAGTCTATCCTACAACCATGGTTGCTAATAGCTCGCCATGTTTGCAATATGTAGAGCCAAGTTAATCCATTCTTGGCACCGTTGAGCGTCAAATCGTGTTCAATAGAGTCCCCTATCTGCCTTTAGAAGCATAGAGCCGTCGTGTAGTCAAAACTAAGCCTATACTTGTTAGATAGAGATGTAGCTTAAACAGTGTAGATATATAAATATGTATAGACCATGTCTGTGGTAATATGGTATTTCCATAATGTTGATTTTCAAATTCTAGCACAGTACAATGAGTAGATTGGTATGTAGTGCTTTTGCAGCAGAAAATATTATTGAGACAAGATAAGTAGTGTCTAAATTCATGCTCAGACGACACGATTCTTTTTTGCTATTTCGACTGTACATGTCAAAAAATATCACAGATAGTACTTCTTCTGACTAAATTAAGAAGCTTTGACCTTATTGTTTCAACCTATTCCCAAAAAAAAGTTGAAAAAGTAGAGATGATCAAAAATATAAATGTTTGGAAGTAGTAGCTCACAGTTGTCGCGTCCGTCGGCACCACACAAAGACTCGTTCTCTTGTTTGTCCGCCGGCGCCCGCGCACCCGCGCCTTCTCTGCGCTGCGCTTGCCACTTGACTTATCTGTGTTTTTCCATACACAGCTGTTGATGTTGCATAGAAAAAATATGCATTTATGTACATTTTTAATTGTGTGTTTCGATTCGAAAATTAAGTTCTTACTGTTTTAATATGGACTTCTTAACTTATAATATTTGTAGATATATCAGTAAGCTTAATCCTCTCGAAGAGTAAAAGCTGAATCATGTCAGCGTAGATCCTACTTATAATTTTTATGGTCGAAAAACATAGGTACTGCTTCAATCCCCAAGAAATATCCGTTACATCTAAAAACTATTAGGCACTTACTTACTATAACAGCAGGTAGCAGTGATAGCCAAGTTGGTATAACGCTTGCCATGGTAACAAGGATCACAGGTTCAAGCCCCGTCTCGCACCTCTGGGATTTCTTGATTTCATGTGCGAATCTCATTTTCGACCAAGATTATCACTTGCTAAACGGTGAAGTAAAACATCGTGAGGAAACCTGCATGTCTGAGAGAACCCCTCGAAAGATGTGTGAAATCCGCCAACCAGCCAAGGTGGTGGAGGCCAAGGTGGTGGACTATGGCCTAATCCCCCTCGTATTGAGGGGAGGTCCGTGCCCACCAGTGATACATTAAAAAAAGGGCTGGTATTATTTTATTATTATTATACTATAATAGTGTCCCGTGCCGCCCCTTGCATAACACCTGCCGGCACACAAAGCTTGCTAATTCGACTTATATTGCCATACATCACACTGCACATTGCTTACAACAATAGGACCACCATGAAGATACCAAAATATCTAGGTAGGTATTGTGGTCACTGAATTCTCATTCAATGGTGCTTTGAAATAAATTTTGTTAATGTCTCAACGGTATTGTTGTGTTTTTATGGATCAGCTGGTCTTCGTCTTTGATGAGAGTGTATTGGGTATTACAAATCGAAAGTTCTAGTTTTGGTTGTGCTGTAAATTTGCTGAAGATAACCCCCTAAATGTATAGACAGTTATAATGGATTATAACGGCATTACAACGAACTTTTCAGAGGAAAAAGCGTGCTATGTTCTTATACTCCAATATAACTTTCTATACATTTTCGGGAAAATGTTTGTGATCTCCTCTACTAAAATTCGACTTGAGGACCAACCCAGTATCCCAGACTATAAGACAAAGGTGTTCTTCCCTCGGACCAATAATAATACCAGCCCTTGTAATGTCCCTCGAATCTTCTCTCGGACCAATAAGTCGCATAGAATATCAAGTAATCATTTATAACGAACTAGCTGCGCCCGGCGGTGTTACCCGCGATAAAAAGTATGAAACATTAAAACATCTATCCCACGGGAACCTTACTTTTTACCGGGATAAAAAGTAGCCTATGTGCTATTCCAGACTATAATCTATCTCTGTGCCAAATTTCATCCAGATCCGTTCAGCCGTTCGGGCGTGAAAGAGTAACAAACATCCATCCATCCATCCATCCAAACTTTCACATTTATAATATTAGTATAGATGAGCAAGGGAGAATCATAGCAATTTTATAGTGACAAGTAATAGTCATGGACAAGACCTTTGAATTCAGGCACAGGCACCATGCATAGGGCACATAAAAAGGGTTTAACTCCGGCATTGATCTTGACGGCCTGATTAGCGCAGTGGTAGAGACTCTTCTTTCTGTGCCGAGGGTCCCGGCTCCGAATCCTGGTAGGGACACAAGCTTTGTGTCATGAGCACGAATGTTTGTACCCGAGCTATGTATAAGTATTATATACTGAGTTCGCCCTCAGTCCATTGTACGGTACCCATAACACAAGCGTTAAGCTTAAAGTGGGACCGTATAGTTGGTGTGTTCGTATAGCGATATTTATTTAAACGTGGATAATTTTCCATAGTTCTACACACAATCATCTGGTGCGATTGACAATAGTCGGGATACTTGATGGTCATTAAGCGCGGAGGCGTGAAGCTGGATGATTCTCTGTGATATTTCATGCGGAGAGCGTGAAGTTGGCGCCACGTGGTGCCCCATTAAACGAAGAGTGATCTCGCTTTGGGATACACCGACGCACAGTATACGCAAACGAAGCAGATCGTTAGTAGGTACCTTAACAAAATTATCTAAACATTGAGTAAATTTTTTTTTTCGGATTTTATCGCGATTATTTTGTCTTTACGTTCCTGACGTTTCGGATGCTTTACAGTTTACAGCAACCATGGTCACGGGAGGACTGAGGTGGTTGACGTCCTAGTGTCATAGTTTGAACTATGGTATACTCATATTTAGTTGTTGCTTGCGGTCCGATCTACTCAGAAAGTGCTCACAATGTCTAGAGCTCCATAAAATCCGAAAAAATCGTGTTATTTCAATAAATATAAGATATCAAAATTATTAAATTTAATCTAACCCCAGCCTTTAGTGTTTTGGAATCAAAAAATTAATATGATAAGCAAAACAAATACACTAACTGCATCCCACTCGCTCTTAGGCAAATGTCTAGTCAAACAACGCGTACGTAGCTCATAATCTCAAGCTTCTGTTTTTATCTGGGTTAGTTTACCTTGTCTAAGTTCCAATTTCCACTAACCGCTAGTTTAAATGGAACCTTTTTATATATACGATTATCGAAAAAACCTAACGGAAAAATAAAATATATTAATGTTTTTAATATTTCAATATTTATCTTAAGTTCGTCCATTTACTACTGTTAGTTCGAGTGGTCGATAGTTTCAAATGTCCAGACAGTGCGGCGATTCTGCAAAATGGCCCACACCAACAATACACGAATTTGTTGCTAATGAATACCCCGCCACGCCCTCCAGGCCGTGCGCAGACCGAAGGCCTCCGCTGTGGGCTTTTGAAGGCCTTTTTTTGGCCCATTGTTCTGCGCTAAATTCGGGCCATTCTCAATTTTTATGATGTAAACGGTCAGACCGTCGACTTATTAATATCGTGCGTCGTTCTCGTCGAATACATTCTCTATTAATATTACTCATACTTACCATGTGATTAATAATATTTTTGATCTAATGTTTACACACATAAGTACATTAATTCAGAATGTTTTTGGTTTTATTATGCTACATTGATTTTTAATCATAATTAAAAATATTCAAATCAGTGATAAGGCGTATAATCGTTTATATCTCCTTCTTGCTGGATTTTTTCCTGTATATTGTTGTATTGGGGTTTGCTTCAGGTCGATCCTGGTTTAAATGAGAACTTCCTTCTTCCAAGACCAAAGTCATGTAACTTCGTAGTCAATTCGATTCTTCTGAATTCTTTTGGAGGAGTTCAGAAAAAATCTGAGAAATGATTACACACTCATATCGTTATTGTGAGCGTGAAAATATTTGTCAGATTTTTTATGGCTTACCGTGACGACTGCCAAACATATTAGAATGATAACCTTATGTGGCCGAAGCCGAAGAGGCCGTTTGATAGTACTAGTACGAAATAGCCCACGCGCGAGCTTACACGCCTAGACGCGCCGTTAGGCCCTTACAAAAATCTCATTGAAAATGAACATTAAATTATCGTAATGTTATCTTATATTGACGCGAATATTACACATTGATATGAAACTAAATTTTAAGGATTTTATCGTGAAACGTCGCGAACGTAAAATAGAAATAAAATCGCGATAAAATCCTTAAAATTTATTTTCATTTCAATTATAAATTATCGTTTACCTCATTTCATTCAGATCACAGAATAAACCTACATATATATTTCCAAGATAGTCGTGTAAGTAGGTACGTATATCTATTGTTAACATATTCCAATTTATGGACAAAGCTTCCCGGGTAGTAATACTGTCATAACAAGCTTTGGCCTTTGAAGTGAAACTTTTGTACGGAACATTGCAAAGCGGGATTTTAATGATATTATATTGACTCTTCTAGTAACATTAGGATACTTAACTCAGGGACATGATAACTAAAGGATAACTTTGTAGTTATTTGTAGGATAAGGTTGTATGTCCGTGCTTACTAGGCAGGACGGGTGGGTATTCTATTTTTTTATCTTAGAACACCATACATTTAGTAACGTCTTCCTTTTAAATAACCCATAGGAGTAACCATTGAACTGTGACATTTTTGACACTGTAATTTGTATAAAAGTGGCTTTTTAATCAAAATATTCGGATTTTATACAGTTTTATTCTCTTCTACATCAAAATGGCGGAACGAAGAAGCCATTTTGCGTTCGAAATTTTAATTGGAACGATAAAGGACTTTCGCGGAATATTTTAAGGGCACTCCGGTGGCTGTCGCCCACAAGAACTGTTATCTCGCGACGATTAAAATTCCGCTTGGAAATCGAACAAATAGGTGCTTTTTGTCGGACCACGCCTGCGCAGTGAGTGACGTGGACACTTTTTTAATGGTTGACACAATATGGCGGCTTACGAAACTCAAGATTCCGGTGATTAGTCGATTGTTGTAGGTTTTTGTTTAGACGACGTCTCTGTAGTCGATTTTGGGGTTCTAACTAAATAAATATTAAACTGAATTGCTATTTTGTTTGTTTATTTATCTGTCCGTAGGAATGTAGGTGAAATATATTGCGCCTCTGTCCGCCCTTTTGGGAATTAATGTCGTTATGTAGTTTTTTTTTAATTCCTTTCAGTTAATTGCACAAAAAGAAACATAAAAAGTCCCCAATCATTAGTAACATAAAACTAATAATTAACTCTGAGTACGATTTCAAAGTTATTGCATTTAAATGATGGATGTCACAATCTCTGGAAGTATCAATGTCACATTCTCCGCATACCGGCGCACACCTGCGCACGATTAACACGAATGTCAAAATAGCATTTCGAACTAAAATATTTCCTTCCCGAAGTAAATTAACCACGAGACATTTCCTATTAATATTTTTGCCGTTACACTTATTTACACGTCTCCTAAATAAGGTTTCATAGAGTTTAAAATCAAATCACTTTCGAGAATTGAACGGCAAATAAAATCAAAGTTTTACAATGCGACTCAATTACTAGTGAAGTATAAATATGGGTATTGAGACTAAATTATATCGATAAAGTAAGATTTATCTGGAGTGAATCGTTAGTCGATTATCGGGGTAGTGATATAATTATGGTGATTGGTTGTTAAAGGACTAGTTAACTGATTTTATCCCGTGGAATAACACTTCATTACGTGGAGACTCGATTAATATTACATTAGATTATAAGTAGGTACGTGTGATTTTTAATAAGATAATCTGTGGCTCCCGATTTTTAATTATCTTGTTATCCGTTCTTGAAGTTGAGCGATGTCAAATTAGTATCTCGGTAAGATTTAATGTTATCACCAAAATAAAAAAAAAAACATTAGGTAGAAATAGAATTTAGGGAACTGACTGATTACCATAACCTGCCATGGATGCATATGGTAGGTAATATAAATGAACGTTTTTACATGTATACCAAAGAAATGATGACATTCGACAATTGAATGTGGTGCGCTTTAATAACAACACATCTATACATATAAATAAAATTGGAGTGTCTGTTTGTAATATTAAAATAACCGCTTTTTACTAAGTGCATTTGGATGTATACACGTTACCTATACCGAAACAACATTTTTTACAATTGTTGTCTGTCTGTCTGTCTGTCTGTCTGTTTTTTTCCGGCTAATCTCTGAAATGGCTGAACCGATTTTGACGGGACTTTCACTGGCAGATAGCTGATGTAACAAGGAGTAACTTAGGCTACTTTTATTTTAGAAAAAAAAAATAGGATCTCACGAAAAAAAATTAAAACCAATGTTGCAGCGCAGCGCCTGATTAAGTTTGATAGCAACAACCTGCAATGCGTCCCGCGGGCTCAGAATGGGCGAGCAGGCTGTTGTCAACGGTTGTCTTTGTTAAATACCACGCGGACGAAATCGCGGGCAACAGCTAGTATCTAAATAAGTATGACGCACCAGCGTATGCAAAAATCGACTATTCGCATCCTTACTAATCACGAACACCCAAAGACAATTTGTAACATCCATAACGAGCGTCATGTTTCATAGACCATAAATCATAATTTTTTCGGCGGCAAAAAATCTTAAACGCCAAAATGTCTGCTAATTGACGTGTTCCTGGTTTCATAAGGCTCATTAAAACGTGGGATGCGTTCATTAACCGTTGGCCGTAGTCATAGACAATGTGTTAATTAGATGAGATATTTAATTAGAATGTACACTACTTAATAGGCTCTCAATTTGTGGGTGTAGGTATATTTTCATGTTATATGCTTACTTGCACATAGAGCACCTTTGTGTAAACCGGGCAGTAGGTGTTTTTATAATTTCGTTAAAAAATAGACGCTTACAAGGTTATACTGTAAGTTACGTCAGACATAGTATCTAGTGTTGCCAATGCTATCGACTATAAATCACGACTAAGTAAATTAAATTTGTCTCAACTTAAATGTTTATTGGTAATTTATTATGACCTCAAGCAGGATGGTAATACAGTGAGTTGAGCCAAGGTTCATTTGGATATATCTCTATTTATTTTTTAATTATAAAATAATCAATATTTTTTTACTTGAAACTGTCTCAGTTTCAAGTAACAAAATATTGCAACAAAATATCGCGACAGTTTTACTCGAAAATGGTTTTTTTTTTATATTATAGTTATCATCCTTAGATAAGTTTGAATTCGTATTTTCGTTTCCAAGTTACCTGTATATGCGTAGAGGAGGTAAATTATATCTCAATTTAATGTAGGTTTATTTTCCAGTTTGTAAGATCTATGTTTGTGTGGTCTCCCAACTAAGTACTGTTACAATAGATCTTACAGACTAACACCCGAATTCATAGACGTTTTATAACTTTATCAAACGTCATATAGTACTGCCAAAAACAAAACTCTTGTGCGCAGTACTATATGACGTTTGTTAAAGTTATATAACGTCTATAAATACCGGGGTAAGTATCAATATAGCTTGCTGATTGCACAGCCAATTAAAGGTAAACACCACATTCAACTTTGACAACTTACTTTAAAAAAAATCCTCATTTATTGATTTCTTATATTTACGCGAACACTACACATTTAAATAAAACTAATTTCACGGATTTTATCGCGTTTATTTTTTTCGTCGGAAACGTAAAAAACAAAAAAATAAACGCGATAAAATCCGTAAAATGAGTTGTATTTAAATTTACTCATCTGCCAAATATCCTCTAGTCTATGGCCATACCGTAGGTGACACAACACAGTAGCACATTGTGATTTATAAATGTAATATAATTCAACCAGCGGTTGTAGAGATGTAATGATAAGGCGAATGTTGTTAAGAGCAGTGTGTAGGCTTACTGTCAGAACAAACTTCAATAGAGACGTAGAGCCAAATTGGTTAGCGCTACATAAAGTTGTATTCAATTATAAAAGTATTTATTTTTATTGGAGATAAGCAAGATTTTTTGATTTGCTCTACACGTAATGAGTTTAATTATCAAAAGACTTTTGAACTTAGTAAGGGCTGCTTAGCAAGTTCGAAAGTATATTGAAATCGGGACCATAATGTCCCTGCCCGGACCAGCCCCCCATATCGTGTTCTCAGTAGAGTACTCAGATTCGGTACGGAATAGATGAAATCCGTGGTCCAGTCCGTACCAAGTTCAATACTATAATTGTAAAAATATTGGAAGATCGCTGTTAAAAATCTGAACGATAGAAGTATATAATCTTAAATGCCGGACATCTTGGGGTGAACTTGAAAAGTCGAGCTATACTATTTCATTTTAATTTCCTTAATTGTGCAGGTAAATCAAACACAATGGTTAAAATCATACTAATATTACAATTACACATGATATATCAAAGTAACTATTTTTTTTGGAAAATAACACAAAATTAACAACTTCACTGTTCAACTTCCCGCCAAAAAGCCCAGCTATCGTTTTAATTTATCAGAATAAGGTTCATTTTTTTACTCTCCAGCCAGACATCCATTTGTTTCTTTTTCTACAAACTAAGTTGTCTTACTTATTATCCAGGCAAGTAGTTAGTCATTTTTTTTTACTTAATGTTTTTGCGTCAGCATCTAAATCATAATGCAGCATTCCAAACATATTTGTGTGAGCGTTGCGCGCCTATATTTGGACCTCTGCTCAGAATGCCAGATCATTTGTAAGGGCCACGAATTCCTTATCACCAACACGTGGACTTGACTTTTCGGTTTGGCCACAAAAACTGCGCTAATTGGTGTTTTTAAGTAAAATAGACCGGGAAATTATAAGTGGGTGTACCCCAGACTTTATTTTGTAGTACGAAGTTCATCAAATATTTAAGCAAAACAGGAAATACACAGTAACCATTGACTCTTATAGGTATCATTTCCTAATTATAAACTAGTAGGCAGCATTTTTTTTAATTGTTCAGTTGGGAAATTGGCATTCTGCGCCATATTCGTAGCCGTGCCTATGTAAAGGCATTTTTTTGTTTAGTTTATTTTTTGTTAGTTTTTTTTTTTTGCTTCAAGAATAGATAATATCATATACTATATTATAGTAAAGGTATCCGTTTATAAAAACATACATGTATTCATATTGATTTCTTATATTTACGCGAATACTACACATTGACATACATGTCGCACGCTTACTAATAGACTGACCTAACTCAAAAAAGCTGTTTGTTGGGAAATCGCAAAAACGTTTTGTCATTTACAACTTGTCTGACATTATTACTTATATCTCAATGAAAATAGCGTAATAATAATAAATGATGTATTGTAAGAATACTTGAATAAGTAATTATTGATACTAAAATGTAATTTTGAAGAAATTTTATTATTATTTATAATTATTTATAGCTTTTAAAATGTTGTCCCTGAGATACGTCTGTTTATTAATAAAATCAATGATATATTTCTGTACTAGTGATGACACTTTTTGTTATATGTCTGTATTTTATTAAACATTTCACTAAAACCCTTTCTCTTTTATGTTATAAGTCTATACTTGATAAAATAATAACATATTATTTTTATGTAGTATTGATTTTTTAGTTCAGAAACATGAATCGGTCACTATAATATAAAAGCACCGCGAGTTGACTGTCGTAATCTCAGACGCATTATGATTTATGTCACTTTTATGTTAAAAGTTTTGTAAAAATTTGTATAAGTAAAAAAGACAACATATTCGTTACTCAGTCTAGGAATAAGATATCGTAAAAATTCTGAGATTGGTAGATAGATAACGTTGGAATAAATCTATCTGTGTGCTTATCTCACTTTGGACTTAAACCCTAATTGGTCAGTCTATTATTAAGCGTGCGATGTATTCTTCAAGAATTTGTGCTATAAATACAGTGCAGTAACTAGCACTTCACATCTCCGGACACAGATGACACTGGCAACCAGGAAAGCCAGTTTTAAAGTCTGATTTATAACCCCGGCACCCCACAGAGCCGCTAAGCTAAAATCAATGAACCCAATCATAACTAAATAACATTTATATTTATATCGCACGCATTCAATAAGGAAGACCAAACAAGATTCGACCCTTACAATTTCAACCATAAACACTCAAATATAAACCTTATGTCTTCACGATACGTATTGGACTAGTGAAAACCGTAACCTGGACTTTTTCCCGTTCTCACCCTACATAATTAACTATCTTCCCTTCCGAATACTAAATACCTATTTAGTAGCAACTATCATTGTTGGAAAGAGACGAGAATACCGTTTGGTATACGTGTGAAAGAGAGGGGTGTCTGTAATAGATATCACCCTAAGTTTTGACGCTCGCTTATGATCGAGGGGTGAAAATATGGGATGTTTCGTCCCTCGGTTTCGCCTGCACTTTAACGACGGTTAACCGAGTGTGAACCGATAGATAGATGTTTATTTTTATTTAACTAACAACCCTTATCTAATTATGATTGAGTTAAGGAGTCTATTTAAGCGTGGGGATAAATAAATATCACCAGACGAACACACCAACTATACGGTCCCACACTAAGCAACGCTTGTATTATGGGTACCGTAAGATGGACTGAGGACGAACCCAGTATACATTACTTATATAGATATCAAACATCCATGACTTGGGTACAAACACTCATGCTCATCACACAAAGTTTGTCCCTACCAGGATTCGAACCCAGGACCTTTGGCACAGAAAGCAGGGTCACTACCAACTGCGCTAATCAGGCTGTCAAAGATCGTGTCATCTGGATTCGAAAATATCCCCTAATTAAATAGTGTTTTTCTCTACTAATAGGTACCTAGCTCGTGGAACGCTATACATTAAAGAGGCCGACTCTACAAAGAATTAATATCTGTAGCTACCTACTTAGCTGGATTGTAGAGATATCTATTAAAGCGGTTTGCAACATGCAAACATTACAATATAACATTGGTAGAGCCAACTCTATCACTGGTTTCTTCGGGTGCCCCCCGTCAAGTTGGTCGACTGTTTTTGTTATATTTAAAAATAGTTTTAAACAACCCAAATTTATAACATAAAAACATTGTGCACGGTAATACCTATATACCTATCTACCCACTTACACAATACTTTTTGCTAGCTGTTCCCCAATATAAATGACAAATCAGTTTACCTCAATAAATTAATCTACAAACACAGCTAGTTAAAGTTTGAAAGATCTTCGAGAAACCTATTGATGAACGCAAAAAAAAAACTAAATGTATCCGATTCATAACAACATCCATATAGGTATAAACAACATCGACTACCGCCGCTGTAAATCACTGGCGCTAATTTGAAACGGATCCGCGACGCGACGCGCAACTCATCAGGCCCTAATCCCACAAAGGGACCAGCAGGAGCGCTCAAAGGATTTAACAAGCGCCATTCACCGCCGCTCATTATATTTTTATACTTCATACCTCGCCTGGCTGACAGTACATACGCGATCAAAACGCGCCAACCCCTACAAAAGGTAATTATGTTTTGATTCGTACCGAAAAAAAAATCGAGTATCACAAAGGAGACTAACGAGATAAGAGCGTGCTAAATCGCCCCCCTCGCCCCGCGCGGATCAATTCCGCGGCGGACGGTCGATTGGCCGAGCGGGACGGGCTCATGCGCGAGGCGGAGTTAGGAGTAACCACGCCTTGATCCACGGCCGAGGCTCCCCCGGCCGCCGGCGCCGCCAGTCAGCCTGCGACCGCGCCCGCATGCGTACACCACCGCCACGATCCACCGATCGCGTTGTGACCCAGTGCTCAATGGAACTGACCATCGTTCAATGTTAAAAAAAACAAGTTACGAGGACAAAGAAGTGAATATGGCGATACAGAGCGTGTCGAGGTACCCGAGCAGCCCGGCGGAGGCGACCGAGCCGCCCAAGACTTCCCGCATCAGCTTCAGCGTGGCCTCGATCCTGGCGGACACCAAGGCGAGCCAGGCTGACGAGACGGCCGAAATGATCAGACACCACAGAACGATTCCCGAGTCTCCGTTGAGGCAGTCGCCGGCAGCTCAGCCGGAGCTGCCGGGCGGCAAGTCCGTGTCTCCTAGACCGTCATCCTCGACTCCACCGTTGAACTTAAACGTATCTGCGACGGTCACATCTTCAGATGAAGAGTATGAAGATTCCGTTAGCCAGGAGAATTGTATCGTCGATGTGGAGGACTTGGAGAACGGTACGCAGAGTGAGGATGAGGAGAGGGCTGGGCAGAAGCCGCGGTTGGTTAGGCCGACGCCTTTTAGTGCGCTGGCGGCGGCGGCGGCGGCCTACCACGGGCTGGGCTGGCCGGGACCCTCGCCAGTGGTGCCGTCGTTCGGACCGCTGTTCCAGTCGCATTTCCCTGGACATTTAACTGGTTAGTAACTTATATTCCGTTATCTGTAGTAGCTTTGAGAACAATATTGACAGTTCTCTGAAGTTTGTAATGTAGAGACGATTGACATCAATTCGCCTCACTTGAAATTGTTATACTCGTAGGTATGTTGGGTAAGAATTGTACTTAAAATATGTTGGTAATATTTAGCTTTAATTAATGAATAGATCTATTGATATTTTTTTCAGTAGATTTTAAATTTATTTGATGACGAATGATGTTTAATGTCTGATTCAAAATAGAATTGATTTATAGATTTTATACTGTACGTATAAAAAATCCATAGCTATATAAATATATTATACCTGTCTAAATACAATATTGCATCAATGCATCCAGAGGCATGTCTAAAAACGCTGCCGAAATATGCTTTATATAAGGTGTAACAATAATAGTGTACAATATTATAATAAAGGGCTAATAGTAGGTTATAAAGATAATTCCCAAAGGAATAAATCAAATTATTAGACTTTAAGAAACAAATAACACCGTGTACTGAACTGATAGGTACGCCTTGTTTAAAAAAAATCAAACAACATGTACACAATTATTTTGTACAGCAACGCGATCCATATAAATGATTGATTCGCCGGTTATAATAATGTACACCACTTTTATTATAGTACCTTCATTTCCGGATTTGGTGCGTTACCAATATTAATTAATATGAACCTAATTAATACAATCATCTTTTTTTAAACTGATCCACATTTTTCGTCTTATGTGTACCTACTTGGGTTCTTATTTATTCTTCAAATTAGGTCCCTGTGTGGTTATATTTCAATTGAACCTATGTTCATGTCTTAAGCACGAGATGAATATAAAATTTGAAATACAAACAAGTGCTACAATTCAATAAAAAGGCAATCTTACTTCTTCTTACTTACTTGAATACTGTATGGGTACATCACATACCTACCTAGTAACAACTGACTTATTTATATTTAAGGATCGAAAAACTCTGCTTTCCCGTGCCGTACCAATATTAACTTTGGTAATTTTATTTTCCTGGGCAATCCGAAAAAAAAATCAACATGTTACATTAACTAGTAAATATTTTATATTAATAATACTAGCCTTCTTGGGCACTAGGCCATAGTCCACCACGCTCGCCCAGTGCGGGTTGGTGAACTTCACACGTATTTCGAGGGGTTGTCTCAGACATACAGGTTTCCTCACGATGTTTACCTTCACCGGTTAGCATGTGATAATCTTGGTTGAACATGAGATTCGCACATGAAATCCAGAAATCACCTATTAATTGAACCTCTGATTCTCGTTACCGAGGCAAGCGTTCTACCAATTGGGCTATCACTGCTTAAATATTTTACCACATTTAATTTAATATAAGGGGCATATAAAAATAGCATTATCCAATTATTTCGGCACGTTCCCGATGAGTTTAAACATATATATGGTAAAACCATATTTTATATCAACAGGAAAAGTTAATGAATTCGATAATGCTAACATATATTACAATTAAATATTGGGTAGGTACCTACCTACTACCAACCTAATGGTGGTGTGAGTATTGGTATATCATTTTCCTGTTGGTACTTTACCAATTAGATTATACGAATTAACTTAATCCAATTATAATAAAATTATAATTAACTCTATTTATATTGGTCGAAAGCCGATGGATTTATTTAAATGATTTAATTGAATATTTAAATTAATATCCGGTGCAATAATTACTGCGTTTCGTCAATACATAATAAGTATTTTGGTATTAAATAAATAATTAAGTGTTGTATAATAAAAACCGCGCAGTGCTTTTCGCGGTCTTTTTATTATGAATCTTCATTAATTATTCAGTGTTGTGAATTTAAAATAAGTTAGTTGGTAAGTTATAATTAATAAGTTGACCCGACAGACGAGGTCCTGTCTCAATTACCGAACGAATTTCTCAATCATTTTTATCCGAAAAAACTTTTTACAAAAACTAAAAAGAACATTGAAAAAGAATTGCCAATTCGGTCAAGCCGTTTCCAAGTGCTTACCAACGAACAGCATTTCATTTTGAACCGATTTCAAAAAGGAGGAAAGAGTTTATCAATTCGTCGTGATGTTTTTTTTTTCTATTCGTAGTTCTTGTTCTTTTTCTTAGGTTGGGAATCAGCTTGCAAATAGTGCCATTTTTGCCAGTGTCGAGAAATTCTTGATAAGTAGCCCTGATGATAATGGTAATGTTGATGACGATGATGATGATGATGATGAAATTAATCCCCTACCACTCTCAGTAAAGCTGAAAAATTACCGGACATCTTGGATGAACTTGAAAAGTCAAGTTATACTATTTTATTTCAATTTCCTTTGCTCGTGCACATATATCAACACACAATGGTTAATATCCACTAATATTAAACATTATTAATATCCCACTAATATTAAACATTATTAATATCCCACTAATATTAAACATTATTAATCAAAGACACACAACAAATAAAACATAAATACAATTTCACTGTTTAACTTCGCGCCAAAAATCCTCCACTTCCATTATTTTTTGGTAATATTTTTTTTACGGATTTGGGTACTAGCCTTTTAAGCGCCTACTATCTACCAGCGTATTCGTTCAGGGTAGCTGAAACCTCAATCAAGTCTTTGTAGAGTCAATGGTTTTTCGCCCCAACACAGTATTCTTCACCCTGTTAACCCTTCAAAGCCGGGGTATAACCGGTCGGTGTCGAAAGTTACCGAACAAAGCCTTACATAAATAAGGATCTGTCAGAATGGGTAAACAATGGACGATCAGTCGCGACAGCCACACGGGATCTTTTGGGTATAAACGACAGTAAATGAGTTTTCCATGAATAATGTCACATAGGCATTAGGAGGTTTAAGTACTTAGTATACCTGTATAAAATTCCGAAATGAGTATCATACTGTAGTATACACGAAGGGCTACTCTGATTAATTCCATGGCGACTAGACGCTTTAACAAAAAAAAAAGTTTTATAAAAAGAAAAGCGCGCTAAGTTTCTTGCCGGATCTTCTCAGTTGAGGTCGCGCTCCGATCGAGTATATAGAGTTAAGAAAAAAACATAGAATTTGTAATTGCCGCGGATCTTTAAGAGACTTTTTGGACTTTCATTTCAAACTCAGCCATTAAAAACGTTTCTTATTAAAATCGTCTTTTAAATCATGCAATTTGTTTTGTTTATTTTGATATTCTCTTACATCACAATTTTAATTAATTACTAACTTATTAAATATATAATATTCAATATACTATCACCGTTCTTATAATGTTACCTACTTTAATAATTGCACAAATTAATCCGAATCAAACGTAATTACAATTACTCAATAAATAAGAGACTCGTGATTGTAAATTAGATATTTTAATTCTCGATAGAACTAGGCTGGTACCTAGTTCATATTTATAATTCTATATAATTTCCCGTAATGCATGAAACCAAGGCGCAGTTTCCACGATCAATTAATAATAATCAACCAGTTTCTAATTGGAAATAATTTTCCAATATCGACTAAAAGGGAATTAGGTATTATTTAATGATTTTTAATTCATTTTTAATGTCATTTGTAACTCATACGGCGTATACAATAAAACTGAACGTTTAAAAAGTACAATAAAGGTTCACATATTGATTTTTTATATTTACGCGAATACCACACATTCAAATAAAACTAATTTTACGGATTTTATTTCGTTTATATTATGTTTTTACGTTCCCGACGTTTCGGCTGCTTTACAGCAACCATGGTCACATGAGGAGTCCTCCCGATAAAAACCGTAAAATGAGTTTTATTCCAATACAATGAAGGTGCTTTAATCAATAACAAGGATATAAAATACGAGTTAAAACCGTACGCCAGACAAGAGGGTGTTCAATTAACCAGCAGGCTTATACAGTGTGGGGACGTTACCAGTACAATAAAAAATAATGTAGTTATATCTACATAACCTACTTACCATGTAAACATTATCATCACGCCTGTGTCTCCCTCTAGCGAGCTACAAGGCACACAGATGGCGCTGCCATTCGCCATACAGTTCTGAATCACACTATAAGAGTTTTCAGGCCTCAGCCTCGAATTTAGCGGGCAGCGGGGCGGCGGCGGCGGCGGCGCGGGAGCGGCAGGATCTTATGCGTAAAATCAAATGGACCGGTTCTCGAAAACAGTGGCGTGGCAGCGGCGCGGGCGGCCAACGAGCTCCGCTCCCGCGCCGCCGCCGCCGCTGCCCCGCTGCCCGCTAAATTCGAGGCTGAGGCCTCGGATATATAACATGGCGAGACCCACCAGGCATACCACCCGCATGGCTGGAAGATCTTCCCTTTTCCGTTAAACCGCGAAAGGGTAGAGTACTTTCATATAAGTAATACCGTCGCCAAAGGTTCAAACACCGTTATAAGAATAACACAAAGAAAATTAAATGAAACAGTTCCTTAGTTGATTTCCATATTGCTATGTTTAGATTTCATACGAATGATAAACTTGTATAGCTCATATTTACTGCGGTTATTATAACTGAGCTGTAGCTAGCCACGCTGTAGTGGGAATGAATTGATAAAGGTTAGGGTACACTGACAAGCTAAGCTGGACTTAGTCCAGCTGTAAGAGTCTTGCTTCTGTGGAAATTTATCTACCAGTCTCCCGCTTTGCAATGGAGCGAAGTGGATAATTTTCTAAAACAATTAATTTTTATCCCGGGACTATTCACACGG
Source organism: Pheosia tremula (assembly GCA_905333125.1). Classification (NCBI taxonomy): domain Eukaryota; kingdom Metazoa; phylum Arthropoda; class Insecta; order Lepidoptera; family Notodontidae; genus Pheosia; species Pheosia tremula. The sequence goes on from HG995419.1 coordinate 3,885,408, forward strand.
CACATATTCGCACCCAATCTGTAGGGCCGTTGTATAAATTGACATTCCAATTGCAAGGATCCTACAAATCGGCCCAACAGCAAGCTTTCAAATCCTCATTATAATCCTTCGGTAGTTTTAACTGCTTAATATAGCTAGCAATGACGTCAGAATGTACCATTGTTTGGAAAAATGCTTTCTATTTTTCTGCTAAGTTATATTAAATTGAAATAAAAAATACTCGAATGTTTGTATTAATTTAAAATTCTATAAATTTATTTTGTGTTAATTAATTTGTTGATTTAGATAACCTACACTACCAAAAACAATAATACATATAAATATAATTATCTTTTTGAATATAATGAATTGATATTCTAAAATTAGTATTTATTTAACGCTCTGTGGCGCTCGTTCCTCGCTTAGCTTCCGTAATGGCACTAACTACAGTCCAACAGTTTTTCTGGACATAACATGCATTTTAATTATTATTTGTAACCATGGGCGGTAAACATGCAAGTAGTTTTGCACACACTTGTACTATATTTATTTCCTACTAGCTGTTGCCCGCGACTTCGTCCGCGTGGTATTTAACAAAGACTCAACCGTTGGCAACAGCCTGCTCGCACGTTCTGATCCCGCGGGACGCATTGCAGATTATTGCTATCAAACTTAATCAGGCGCAGCGCTGCAACATTGGTTTTAATTTTTTTCGAGAGATCCATTTTTTTTTTTCTAAAATAAAAGTAGCCTAAGTTACTCCTTGTTACATCAGCTATCTGCCAGTGAAATTCCCGTCAAAATCGGTCCAGCCAATTCAGAGATTACCCGGAACAAACAGACAGACAGACAGACAGACAGACAGACAGACAGACGGACAGACAGACAGACAGACAAAATTTTTAAAAAAGGTTGTTTTGGTTTAGGTACCGTGTATACATCCAAATGCATTTAGTAAAAAGCGGTTATTTTAATATTACAAATAGACACTGCAATTTTATTTATATGTATAGATTAGCGGGTCATTCATAACGGATATTGCTTGTTTTTATAAATTGTAACTAAAACAAACAAGCACCATTAATTTTATAGAAAATCTTTCTAGAAGATTGGTCGACGCAACCGGCGACCCAAGGGCTGGCTATTTCCTCGCTCAGCGAGTAGCTTTGGCTATTCAGCGAGGAAATGCGGCCAGCATCTTGGGCACGCTACCGCATAGGCCAAATTTTTTACACATTTTGTAGCTTTTCTATACTCTTTTAAGTTATATTAGTTTGTAAATATTTCAAACAAACAATAATTGTTGATAATTGTTAAGGCTATTCTAATAAGTTGTTTGAGAAGAAATTGAGATATATTATGTGAAATTAATAAATTACTTTATTGCCACTGAAATGTATAGAAGTAACAACACTGTAACTACATAAAGTACCAAATTTTAGTTGGAATCTGGCGTCAACGCTGAAATTTAAATTATCAAAGTCATATTATTGGGCTAAATTTATTTTTATTCATTTTTACGGTGCATTTGCGCGTAAAATTTAGTATTTTTTTTTTACAAAAGTTATTCCACAAAAAAAAATAAAGGCGTGCACTAGTTGTGCCAATTGGCCGGTATTCCGAGACTCGAACGAACATAAAAAAAAATATCAAATAATTTGCAACCGACCGAATAATGAAAAGTGCTCGCGGTCATGCAATCACAAAACGTAACTGCTGACGACAGACGATTCGTGATCGTTGGTAGTTACGAAACGCGACTTTTATTTACACTTTTCCACATGATTGTACCTAATTTTGGATGCCTGTTCAGATTACAGCATTATTAGATTAGCAAGTATCGGCATAATGCCATGATTCCAAGCACGTGAAAGAAATTGGACATAATCTTTCAACCTACATTTAAAAAAAAAAATTGTGCGTTTAAATAAATCGTATCGTATCGTAAGGTTCTATAATTTATTGATGTGAATCCCACTCTAGCACAAGTTGTAACTTAGGTAGTTGGAAAGGCTAGCGAGGATAAGTAGATAATGTTTTTACCGCGCATACGAATCCTTTATAAAAAGAAAGTGGCGCAGAAAAGCGTATTCCGCTTTAGTCTGAACACGTGACATTTTTCTTTGTGTAGGTACAGTTACTAACAACGGTGTTGCAATGCAATGTGTGGATTGGCTGGGGAGTAGGGAACTTACCTTAATAGGCTGTGGACATTTATGAACGAAATGAAATGTCGAGTTTGATAATTCGGTGTGATTAGCGCCTTAATGTAATTAGCATGGTTGCAGACATACCCACAAATTTATAAAATGTTTTCGTGCACCAACAATGGTATTAGAAAGGACTTTTCTTTTTAAAAATGCTTTATAATCAAGTGTATAGATATGTTTTAATAGGTACTTTATTGTTATAATAGTTATATATTAGATAGATGAGTGCAATATTACAACATTGCTTTTCGAAAAGATTTAAAATAATCGAAATCGAAAATATCATATTTAGACGAAGAAATAATATAATTTTTCCTTCGTCTAAGTATCCTAAGATATGCCCGATCCTATGAACCTGCACACCGTATTTCCTAGGCGAGCGTTCTATCATCTTAGCTATCACTGCTTTTTCGATCGAACGATCCGAGCGTTTGTCGTAACACCTATCTATATTATTACGTCAGCCTATACACTGTACAAGTACGTACAGGTGCAAAGAAAAGGCTTTGATCTAAAATAATATAAGTAATTTTATGTCGATAAGTGTACTATGTCTGGCCATTTCGCTCTCGCGCGACAGCCGCCCTCCACCACAAAAGGTCGGACCACTGAAAAATAAAAGGCGACAAAACCCGTTTCCTTATCGCGCATGCACAATAACGACCCCAGTTGGCGATATTCGCCGGTCTCGGACTCACTCGACCTATGGATTTGGCCCTGTGTCCTGCACTTTAGGAAATTACATTCCGATGGCCACTTGTCCTCTAAACGGGACGCCATCGCTTTGTTTATTAAGTTAATGGTTCTGCGGTGCCCTTTCGTCCGTTTCAATATTTTTCTCTATATTATGTGTTAAACATGATTTTGATGGGCAAGCGAGCCTTTTATTTATGTGAGTCGAGTGGGTCCGAGAGCTTTATCGTCCTCAGCATAATACGAGCCATTAATAGCCCTTTTTCCTATTCCTTTATGAGCCACAATAATGGCCTATTAAGTATGTTAAATTGCTAACGCGAGAACTCGAGTTTACTTTGATTAAACAAAATAATTGTTTTTGTTTTACGGTGCTGTAGTTTGTTAGGACGTGTGTACACGGGAGAAACTTTCTAATAGCTGAGTTTGTACAGGAGGATTCAGAAAGCGCATACTACACCTTGCAAACACTATGTGAAGTCAGAATTTGGGCATGCCAATTAAGAAAAAAAAATCCATTCATATAATTGTCATTTTGTTGGGATCGAGTTCTTTTTTTAAATATCGTAATATCGACATTGGAGTGCGTCTCCTGGCAATTGGAAAAAAAAATAACTACGTCTGCCAGTGTCGACTCAAATTTTACGTTCGTTGTTTGATTATAGTATTGATTTGATGATTCGATCTATAATAATCGAATCCAATTATAATATTGTAGATGTTAGTACTTATCGACGTATTAAATAATACTATTGTACTCAGTACTTAGGTATAGCTACATTATTTTAGTGCATTAGTGGTGATAATTCTGTTGTCTATAAATTACAACAAAACTAAATTTGATAGAGTTTAAATATGGCCGTTTGTTTATAGATACATTTTGACCATTAAATATTTACTATATTTACGCAACGCACTTGGGTTTTGTTATAAAAAAACCCTACCCCGAAACCCCAAAACATCGTCTTCAACACAACGCAGGCGACAACCGGCGCGCGCGCAGTCATAATCACAATATCTAATACCGCGGTTCGCTTCGCTCGCGATGGCGGCGCGATGGTGATTTATAAACATTTAATAACTATTAAACGTTTCCATTTTACATGTGTTGATTGTGGCACAATAGAAACGATTACATATGTACCTCTATATTTGTAATGTATATCCGAGTTTATACTTGAATAAGGCTAGCGGTTTATTGGCTATGCTTAGACGTATATAATATGGTGACTTTTATTTACGATGGACTGAAAAATAATAATGATAATAACCAGCCCTTTTAATGTCCCACTATTGGACTAATGTCCAACCATGGTCACAGGAGGACTGCTGACTGGATTATGCTGGCTGTAAATCAGTCAAAACGTCGGGAACGTAAAAACATAAAATAAACGCGATAAAATTCGAAAAAAATGTCCTAATTCAATGTGTAGTATTCGCGTAAATATAAGAAATCAATATTTGTACACATTTATATTTATATCAACGAAACCGTAAGGCCTACTCATTAGCCTGTTAGACTATCTGACACTTTTATTTTTTACACGTTACTTTATATGATCATTTATTTCTGAAACCGATTTTGAAATTAACTGAAATATTTACAATTAATTAAAAAGAAAATTAAAAAAAAAACCTTAAAAATAGTATGACAGCAAACTATGTATCAAAAAGACCTTGTCCGCGTGGAATGGTGGCAAGAATGCTGGCTGCATTTCCTCGCTGTATTATCAAGCGAATTTTTTGAGCGAGGAAATGGCCAGCCCTCCTGTCACCTGTGGAGGCAATCAACCTAAAAATCACGTGACTTAAAATGAATTAATAAAATGGATTCATTGACATTCAAGTGTACACTAATCTTTAGTTAACAAGTTGTGAAGCATTGATTACGTAGGAGCGTTTATGGTAAATTGAGCGATTGGCACAATGGCGACCGATGCTGCTTTTCAATGAATTGTTAGCTTTTATTCATTACCGGCGAGTGTTTCATTAGGTATTAATTAGTGATAAACTACGTTAGTATGTAAACGTGAGCAGTGATAGCCAAGTTGGTAGGGCGCTTGCCTCGGTAACGAGGATGGCAGGTACAAACCCCGGCTCGCACCTCTGGTATTTCATGTGCGAATCTCATTTTCAACCACGATTATCACTTGCTGAACGGTGAAGGAAAACATCGTGAGGAAACCTGCATGTCTGAGAAAACCCCTCGAAAGACATGTGAAGTCCGCCAACTCGCATTGGGCCGGCGTGGTGGACTATGGCCTAATCCCCCTCGCATTGAGGGGAGGCGCGTGCCCAGCAGTGGGACATAAAAAAGGGCTGGAATTATTATTATTATTATATACGTTAGTAATGTGTTATTAGGTAGTGCTTAATTAAAATAATACCGTGTACGATAATTATGAACTAAACGATTTGAACGGCCGGAGGCCAAACAGTATGAATAGATATTGATTTCTTATATTTACGCGAATACTACACCTTGAAAGGAAACCAATTTTACAGATATTATTAATACTGTAGGGTAAGCAGGAACTTCTAATGTAATCGTAACGTAATAGAGACAATGTGCTGCCACTGTCATACTTTTTAGGAAATATGTGGTGTGAGAGAGATGGAAGACGTTACGTTACCGAAACGGAACGCATAAAAGATTTTGCTCGAGGTACTAGTTTCAAACTAAACGTTACTTTGCAGTGCATGACATTTTTGGGTGTAGGCAAATTTCATGTCTATTTATAATCGTTGCAAAGAATTATTTAGATAACTATAACCTAACTACTGAATCAAGTAAGTACTTATTTAACTAAATTAAAACCGCTTTTAATTATGAAACCAGTTGTATTTAATATTGTTATTCAATAGTGTTGTTGTTGTTGTTACTTACCTAAACCTGTTATATACCTAAACAACAAACGATAAGACACGATACACATGGGAGAGACCAAATTACACTTATGTGTAGAATAAAATAATCGCGCGAATCATATTTAAAACCTTCCAATTTCAAAATCACCAATCAATAAACAAAATGAGTTATATATATAGTACCTACGTACGGTACCACGCACCAACACAAATTTGTCTCCTATCCTTAGCTAATTAGCGCCGCATAATGACATAACGCGCGCCAACGTACACTCGGTTGCAAATTTAATGATAAATATATCCATATTTGTCTATCAGCATAACTGGAAAGGCTTATCGTTCCGAATGCTCTCGTTAGCGCTTGTAAACTGAAACCCCATTACTGACACTCGAAAATATCAAATAGACACCTTAAGTGCTTAATGTTAAGGTGTAAATTAATGTGACGGCGGTTGCGTGCTCTTTTTTCGCCCGGTACTCGCACGATTTCCTCTCCTAATTGGCTCGCCATCTGTTTTAATTCATTTTGCGATAGTTTTACAAGTATTTTATTGACGCGTGGCTCCGCCTGGCGGTCGGTTGGTGTAACGAAGCATTTAATCGATTCCTTTGCGTGCGAGCTGCTCGATCGAGTGGACCGGATCGAGAATAAATTGATCGATTATTCGATTTTTAAACAATTTTTTTATTGTTTTGTTTGATATGTAATGTTAGTTGCTGTGTATGGAAGTATTTTGCTACAATAACTTGGTTGTTGTATCTAATTCATTTAGCTACTTTCTTGGGATCATTCATACTATAATTAAGTACCTATTTGAAAAATGACTAACGTCCTTCGATTAGCAAATTAGCAGTGGCTAATTGAAGCAACCTATGAGGTAATTATTTAATTATTGTGATTATGTACAAGCATGAAAAATGGCTTAATTTATATAGTTACCTATCACGCTATGGGTGGTCTCTTGCGAATAAACACACACCTTTATTACCAAAGCTTATGTTTGAAAATGAATGGGAAATTACATTTGCAAAGAGATAAGTCTAGTGGCAAGTCGGTGACGCTTGCTGCCATCTCTCGGACGATGACAGTAAATAATAAATCTTCAGATAACATCAGAGGCAAAGATTATACGGTACTGAGTCCCCATCAAGCCATCCGTGCTTCCTGCACAAGCAAATTAGTAAAACACCTACAAACAATGTTGCTAATGATTACCAACTCGCTATACTTATGCCTAGAGAATAAGATTCAGATTTGCGTGAATATTTGTTAGCAGAATGCAAGTAATAAATAGTTGTTTGTGAATATATTTTTAGTAGTTCACAGAAGTGTAGGTACGCGATAAAGTTAACGCCGGCCGGTGTTTGAGCCACTGAAGACAATGAACAGTACGGGCGTAGTTTGAACGTTAACGATTATAGTTAACGTACAGTTATAGTGTATAAGAGAATTACTGTTCGGACATTAGAAGATAGAGCATCGAACTTAACACTGCCACACGTGTTTTAAGAGCCTCGTAAGATTTTCAGAGCTGCAAAGCTATGTATTCCGGCAATAGTGTCACTAATATCTTTGGAATAAAGTTCGAAATCCTTACTCCTCACCTTATAAAGGTTACTTACTGAAGCTTGAAGATCGCAACTGTTTAATTTTCTTGCAGTGTACAGTTTTTATCGGCCACATTTGTATGCGCGACCTCGACCCACGCGTTGACCAATTAGAAACACCCATTAAAACATTCGGCAACTTCGCTTTTTTTCGCCGTTCGCATTCTTTCACGAAAACAAGCGATGCAATACAGTCCGTCAATTTGCTCCGAACATTATCGCCACCGGTAGCCCTTTTGAAAATGGAACGCTTCAATTGACATATTTTTTTAAGTAGGTACGTAACCGTCATTAGTTGACATTTTTGAAATTCGAATGTTAGAGAGTAAAATAATTGGGTTCGTTATTTTTATACATTTTATTTGAGGTAAGATTAAATAATTTGTAAAGAGTTTTGTAGATCAGAGAAGTACCTACCTATTGGCAATTGAAATTAAATTACTTAAATACTGACAGTAACCTTACTTCCTACTTATCTATGGTAATAAAAAAATAACATATAGAATAGTTAGGTACATTTTACATCGTGAATAAACAACCTATTTTTCTTTTTATACTGGCAAATAAATAGAAATCTTAGAAATTCCTTTCACCGAATCCTACCTACTATCTAGATTAATAATAGACAATTTCGTTAATTTAATAACCCCCAGAATACTGATTGAATGATAAACGATAATATTAAACAGAAATAACAGTCTGTATCAAAAGGCCGACGCACGCCATAAGATTTGATATTAATTTTATTCAAAGACACGTACGATAGAAATTTAGATAAAATATTTGGGTTTATGGGATACGAGATTCCCGAGGTGATAATGAAACGAAAGTTGACTACTGTTTTCGTATAAAGAATAAAGATAGTATAATTTTTTTTATTTCTACCTGTTCTGTACCTCAAGTGTGAGATTTTTCGTTAGCTAACTTTATAGTTTACAAACTACCGTATTTGGACATTTTGTATAGAGACTTAAAAAACGCCCCTAGCGGGCGATATCTAAAACATTTGTGCCGAGTGTGAGTTTTTTTCGTTACTATATGTAGTAAACATTCGATCGTTTGCTCACGGAAACTTTGAAAGTTAACGATTTTGTACGACATGCGCGAGTGTGAGTCACAAGTTTACTTAGGTATAATTTCGTACCATAGAGAAACCTAAACCTACTTTTATAGTACGCATAGACATTTTGGGAGATTTTTCATAAGTTAACCGAATACTTTTAGACGTACGAATTGCACGAGTGCGAGTCATAAATTTGAAAGATTTTACAATACGTATCGTACGGAAACGTTCACTTTTATAGTTCGCGTCGTCACTTATGATTTTGTTGGTGAAACCATGAAACGACAAAAAGTTAACGAAAAAAATGTATTAAGTTATTAATATATCATGTTTAATTAACACCTACGCAACACAGCCATTTCTCTGAATAGATTGTCGGATAAAATAGTTGGTTGTTACCTACTAATACACCATCACGCCTGCAATCTCCGAAGGGGTAGGCAGAGGTGCACTCCTGTACACCCACATTTCGCCAATGGTATTTGGTCCCAATGAAATAGGGGGCGAGCCTATTGTCATTATACCGGGCATATTCCTCAGGCTATAGTCCACCACGCTGACCCAGGGCCATTTGGTAAATTTCACATAAATTTTGAGGAACGTGCAAGTTTCCTTACGATGTTTGCTTTACCGTCGGTACAGCCAATGATTCATGATTGAAAACGTGATGCGCACGTAAAAATCTGAAAGTCCTAGCGGGAGCCGCGTTTGAATCTGCGCAATTTGTCTCCAAAGCGAGTATTCTACCAAGATGGCCATCACTACTATCGAATGTTCACATTATATCAAGGGTGGAGCTAGGGCATAACCTCGTTAGATTTCGCAGTGCATGCTAGTGCTATCCCACAGCGCCCCAACAAAGGTAGACGATGGTATACCGTGGGGTTTAAGTCGGTAGCAGTCCGACATAACCCGCTCGTCTCCCGCAGAGCTTGCGGGTATCCATAAGGATTTCTCTACGTCAAAAAACGGCATAACCTCATACTAAGGCTCTTGTTTGCAATTAAACTCAATCTAAATTAGGTAAATATATATTAGAAATCAGTAAAATCATCATCATCTGCCTCACCTTTTCCCATTATTTGGGATCGCCGCAGTATGTCTTTTTCATACATTAATCTCCTTCATATCACTTTTTATACAAACTTCTACCACTTCGTGGGTCTTCCTCTCACTCTATCTATGCATATTCATACTAATAGCCCTTTTAGGCGCTCAAAATGCTTCTCGTCTCCTTTGATAACGTGACCAAACTAGCCTCCTGCTTTTTACTTTCTCTGCTACAGGCGCTACTTTTAAACTACCTTTTATATACACACACTCCACATATCCATTATCACATTAGGTCAATGAAAATAAAACACAATGTGAAATGTTTAAGGCATCTTTATTTAGTGGTTTGAGCGCAGGCCGCTCAACTCATTGCACCGGGTGGCGGTGGGTTCGATTTCTATTCAGCCAACAATGAAAATTATAGTGGATTTTTGAATTGGAATGGTGGCAGGATTATTGTCCTGACAGTTTGAATCTACAGTTCTTCCATCCTCCTGAAAATACAATATTTGATTACTTAAGCTATTAGGTAAAGAGAGAAACACCATCACGCCTGGAATCTCCTAAGTAGTAGGCAGAGGTGCAGTTCATTGAAGTGCACCCAATTTTATCGATAGTACACTACACACACTTCTCGTTAATATGAGGTTAATTCAGCTTATATTCCACCACGCTGGCCCATGACATGCAGGTTTCCTCACATTTTTATTTTAGATTTCAGAATTGAGATTTACGCATGAGTATTATTTACGTTAAAGAGAAATATGGGTACTACCTGTACATAAAATAAAGTATCTGGATAATCAACTGTCGCGGCCCGACTGGTGCCGATGGCCCCACTAACCGCCTGCAGATAGGCACCGGTGCAGTACCGGTATACCTAGAACTGGGACTTGACGAATGCAACCACGCATTTTACGGCTTTTAGCTTTTACTTACCGTAGTATACATTTTACCAAGAACTCAAATTGTGGGACATTTGATTTCATTTCAGAAATACTTAGGCTAGCAAATAATAAGTCCGCTTGTTAGTTCTTGCTCGTGTTCTTTACTTTCAAAACTGAATGGCTTCCATCAATTTATAAACAATGATGGCAAATTGAAATATGAATATTGTTTTAACCAGAATAAAAATTGTCAGTCATTTGACAACCGACTTGGCTTGATCTCTGTTACTCATATGGTTGAAAAAGAAATAGCTATACAAGAAATATTATTCCTCTAGATTATGTGGTGGATTTATGGTTTTACAGAAAACGTAAAAGCCAACATAACGGCCATAACTTACGTTTCAGTCAATCGAGCATACTTTTGTATAGTATGGGAGCTTACACTCGCACGGTTTAGGTATACTAACAGTAAACTAACAGTTAAGACGTGTTCACTACAATCAATCTGTCAATGGAATTTTGAAGTAAACTGTGAAACGTGGAAAGTCATTGTGAAAACAATATTGATATTAAATCATGTTTAAATTACATAATAACGTACCCAATGCGTAATTTTCTTGGCTAGAGGATGCTGGCTAGTGCTCATAATCAAGATAAGCGAGACAAACACTTCTGTGCAGAGTTTTAATCCTTTACGGACCTCAGCGAAAAATAATTGTGGAACCGATTGGAAACAGCGAAAAAGAATAGAACCCAGAATTAGCTGGAAGAGGAAAAGTGGCTACCTGTAATACTGATTATTTCTTAGTTTGGTTTCTTGTTGGAACATTTAGTGATGTATTTTTATTTTCCAATACTTGTGTTTCTGTGAATTATCATGTGTAATGTTTAGAATATTTCAATTAAAGATTAAGGATTTATCCTTCTATATTAATTATAAGCATCACCATGGAGAGAAGATATCGAGAACATCCCTGGATAGTACCTAATAATATAGTTAGTAAACGTGGCATGCCTATTAAGTTTTGTCGTTTGAGAAAAGAATAAACAACTAGAACGTTATATACATTTTATTGTTTAAAAAGTATTCCCCACGGTATTTCATGCACTTTTCCATACGCTCAAACCAGTCGTTATAATATTTGTTCCACGCCGAAGTATGGTACTCCAAATTGCCGATAAAAAATATTCGACTGCTTCTTCACTATACACCGGAACCGTTGATGTACGGGCTTGCGTTGTCCTGGTGCAGGATGATGCACTTCTATGGGTTGGTTTTCCGAAACTCGATGATAGTTTGTGGTAAACAGACTGTGGTCTACCTACCGCTCTGCATTAATTGTCCTACGAACCCCTTGTTCAATCGTCACAATGGGACCTATTTTCGCTACGTACGTGGCTACCATTTTCTTTTAAGTGTTTTGTGAGCGAACAACTCTTGTCGGTTTTGGCTCATCCTGAATGTCCCAAACTATTTTCTATAAAATGATATTCTTCTTTCTTTACGAAATGAAATGCGATGAAATAAAATGGATATGGTTCCTAGAAATACAATCTTGACATATTCAAGCCTTGACAGTTCTCTGTCTACGATTTTATGCGCTAGTGTGAGGTAGATCGAAGTAGGTAGCATATGCCACCTCCTCTGTCTAATCTGTTATTATGAGCTGCAAACCTTTTTAGCGTCCATCGTACTAATAAAGAAAATTTAAATATAGATAGGTACCTTATAACCATTAAATAAGCTCACAACAATATAAAAAATATCAACGAAAATAAAATTAAGTTATTCAACACTTTTAGCCTGGCTAACTCACCTTTCTCTGTGTTACTCATGTGGTTGAAAAGGAAATAATATCGGATGAGAATTCTTAGTCTTATCTAGACATGCATCGCGCGGATCGCGTGTGACCGATTTTTTGTTCGTCCTTTCAACTTGTATTGTTGGTCCGAAAAACCAGTCACAACGATAAGGACATAAAACAAAATATATGTATCTTGTCTCATTTAGTCGTATTGTGATACCCAAACGTAATCAGAAAACGTAAAAGCCAACATAACGGGCCTAATTGTGGTTTCACTCATCGAGCAAACTTTTTGTTTACCAATAGAATACGATTGGTATTTAGACGCGAACGTTTTGGGTATACTGTCAGTTCAGACGTATTCACGTCGGACTATATAGTTAACTACCGGAAAGTTAACTATGAATCTCGCACTTGAGGTACTGAGCACAGATAAAAAAGTTCGTTTGAAAATAAGTAATGGCCAATGGTCGGATGTATTAATTACTTAAACATCAATCAACTTTCAATATGGCTGTTTAAATATAAACTAATTAAGGTTAATATAGTGATTATTACTAATTGGTATTAATTAATACATTTATTGACACAAGTTTTCCCGTAGTTAATTCTAATAATTATTATGGATAATATAAATGCAATTTTAAACCGGTTACTATATATTTGTTAGTTATTGAAATGAGATTGCGAGGTTTATAGTCATTAGAGATTCAAATAATCAGAAACAATAGTCACGACTCCCGCGCACCAACGGAAATATAATTCTCAAATCAAAATTAAAGTTTTCAGCTTAAAAATTGAGATAAGCTGTAATAAATGTCGTTCGATAAATTAATAATATTTTTTGAATTTGGAATGTACCGTCCATTATGATTTGGTTCCGAGTTAATTAAAACGATCTAGCGAAACGAATTAGATAATTTGTCATCGTGCGCCCGCGCACGGCTCCTCATTGTTGCCGGTCACCATAAATTATAATATTCGAGACCTTCTCGGAAATATCTAATAAGGTGGGGCTTCCACTGGAGGGAAGCAAGAATACAAGAAAATATGCTCACCGATACAAATATTCGCATATTATTTTAGCAATAAAAGAGAGAGAGAGAGAGAGAGAGATATTAATAAAAAACTTCAAGCAGTCGATAAATAAATGGGAATGAATTACTAGAGCTTTACTATAATATATATATTGTATAAGACAAAAGTTCATATTTATAACTACGTTTCTTTTCTATAGAATATAACTGCTAAACAATAGTGGCGTTCTTTAACTTGAGCTAACCACGATATAAAAGGAACCATAGTGATCTAACTTTTTAGCCCACAAACATGAATAATGCAGAAAAAATCAGGTGTCAATGCAAGTTTTTTTTTGTAGCGGTCTAATATAATAGCCTAGATCTAAGTCCTATGTTACTTCTTTGAATGTAATTTTTCGATATATCTTTAGCAGTCATAACATTTGAGATTTTATCTTGCTTAGCCCCAAACTATTTCTTGCATTACCTGTCTACCGTCCAGTGGGCTATCACCCTAATTCACCATTCTCGTTCTGTGAACGGTGTCCATAAATTTGCCAGTGCTCATAATGAGTTTAGCGAATAAATTACTCCCATTCAATTTTATACTTAACTAGCAAACCTGGCGAACTCCGTTTCGCCACCAGATGAATGAATTTTCTTTGCTATAAACCTCACGGAGCCCGAGACCTTTCCAACGAATGCAAAACCGTGGAAATCGGTTCGTGCGTTCTGGAGTTATAGCGTCAGGAAGGAAAACCCGACTTATTTTTATATAGTAGATTGTTGCTAATTTTAGCTGTCATTTTTGATTTCACGTTATTATACAGTAGGTATACAATATTTATGGCAGCTATTTTGTACGTTTTAAATTAGCTTAGATATGCCGCCGCCGGTGACGTTTGCAATTGAATGTGTGGGTGTCATTTTAATTATGTTTTATTGTTAGGTGTGTGGATTTACGACTTTGAAAAACTTTAAGCGATAAAATGACACAAAAATACTTATTAGTCTCAATAATTTGTGGACTGTTATTTCCAATACCCTAGTTGTATGTGTGCCTTTAACAAATGAATCGTATTTTCGGTTTAATACCTAAACAACATCTTAAGACACCCTAATCTTATACAGGGATTCCCAAAGTGGTCGGTTTCCCAAGAGTCATCATAAACGAAAACTGATATTGGGGGTCGACGAGGTCTAAATATCGACCTCTATTAATTAACACAAGTTCTCATTTGAAACTTTCAAGATACTGTATATGTTGTGTTACGTGTACCAACTTGTTATAAGAATGACTAATATTTTAGTAGGAAGTATCATAGTTGTAGTTTAAAAACTTAACAAGTCGATAAGCGTACACAAGTTTGTACAAGATGAAATGATTATTTTGTATCAATAGGAAAAAAAACTAGAGATAGGATTTTTAAAATAATTTGTCTACGGGGGTCTAAGGTATCAGATCATTTTGGAAAACGGGTCTCTTACCCAAAATAGTTTGGGAATCCCTGGTCTAATATAACTGGCTGCACCAAAAAGATTGAGATTACTTCATCGTTCTCGTATTAGTTGTCATAAATAAAGATCTACCTGGGTGATTAATATACCTAGAATCGGAAGACTAGCTAAGTAATTACTGTTTAAATACAAAACTTCATCTTTTAAAAAAATCCCGATAAAACTAACTCATAAAGAAGATCCACTACAACATTCCCCAGCAGTGGTGATCGTTGGGTCTGGTAGGTGGGCAGCGGCGGCGTGGGAGTCCGCCGGCGCGCCCCGCCGCGCAACCGACGCACGCGCATTAACATGTTCATTTATTAATATAGACCATAGACATGCAGGGGCATAGAGAACTCAATATTAATTTATGATTTGTAGTGGACAGGTATTATATATTTGAATTTTAACCATAGCTAAAATAACATTGTTTTAATTTTAAAATGTAGGTAAAAGGAAATAAAAAATCATCTAATTAATTCATAAAAAAAATTAGTTTAAATTTGGAATCCGTACTAATAATTTGAAACCACCATACTGGCGATTAATACTTTAAAAAAATAATTATATGTTATGCTCATCAATATTGTGTTAAAAAGTTAAAAAAGTAGCGTCTTTGTCTATGTAGAGCTTTACAAAATATTAATGTAAGTAATTCTAAATTGTTTCCCCTTCCTAAGCAAAGATTCATATAGGCACGTTATCTAGGAAAGTAGGAATAAATATTGGTAAGTACTTAAATACCAAGTATAAAAAAATAATTTAATAAGTCCATAAGTAATTATTGTAGGTATAGGTATGTGTGTATATCCAAAATACCAGCAAATTGAGAAAGGCACGCACTCATAAAGTAGGTTAAAATCTTGGTTGAAATGATTAAAATGTCAATATTGACAGCGCAACCTAAAAATGTTGACAGTAATAAATACATTCACTTTCACTAATTATTCACGTATTTTATTACCTACTTACCCATAATTGGTAATTGAGATAGATGATTGAATTATGGTAATGGATATTTAGTTTTTTAATATGATTGAACTTTTTCGTGTCTCAAAAGACCTATACTTACGGCTCGAAGGTGTTTTTTTATAATGCCAAGGTCGAACATTTTCTTGCAAACAATAATACGTAAAAAAAGAATTAAGTAGTTAATTTTATTAATGTATTATGCTAATTAATACTTATTTGTATCATTAAAACATATTATGCTGGCAATTTGTTTGATACTAACGACTTATAATAACTCACTTTTATGAGGTAGCAACAACAAAATAGAGGCTGAACTAAAAAAAAAAGTGGACAAAATATTATCTAATTAGCAGTTAGTTCAGTTGGCATCCAATCTGTCGGGCCGATATGTAGGGTCACCAATTGGCTTTTAAATTACTAGTGAACTTGCCTCGTGACATGTCAATTTGTGTTTATTTTTTTAAGAAACCTTAAAAAGTAATGTTGGTACGTAAAAAAAAACATTATTTAAATAAATAAAAAAGTATAAATAAAAAACAATAGAACTCTATGCGTAT
The DNA here is from genome assembly GCA_905333125.1 of Pheosia tremula. Taxonomy (NCBI): domain Eukaryota; kingdom Metazoa; phylum Arthropoda; class Insecta; order Lepidoptera; family Notodontidae; genus Pheosia; species Pheosia tremula. Next base: position 3,901,625 of record HG995419.1, read on the forward strand.
TTAAGGCTGTGTGTACACACAAAGACGCCCCGCGACGATCGTAGGCCGATGCGCAACTCAGAAATACTTAGTATAAACCCTGGTTACAAGTTAGTATTGCGAGTCAAATTAAAGGAACATCAAATTAATTAATATACCGCTTGTCAATTAAACCGCACGATACAGAATACCTTATATATGGAGTAAGTTGGTTATTAACCTTTTGGTGGAAAGTTGAACCGCAAAGCTGTCAATTTTGTTTTATTTTAAAAAAATATGTTTCGTTGATAAATAATGTGTAATATTAGTGGAATATTAACCATTGTGTGTTCATAAATGTGATCGCGTAAAGGAAATTGAAACAAAATAGTATAAGTTGACTTTTCAACTTCCCCCAATATGTCCGGTAAATTTTCAGTAAAGTATCCACAGCTTTACTGATAGGGGATTCATTCCACCATCATCTACATTATCATTAGCACCAGGGGTACTTATCATTAAAAAAACAACTTTCAAGGCTTACCCGACACTGGCAAAAAGTCTTTATTTTTTAGCCGATAGCCAACATAAAAAAGAAGAAGTAGGTACTTGTATTTTTTTTTTAACTTCAATTTAAAAAAGAGCTTATAATTAACAAAAGCTGTCCACAATAAAATAAACCTATTAGTCTACAGCCTTAGGAAGATATCAGACATTAGAATGCGTAAAACAAAATTATAAGGTCGTAGAATAGCAAGCGGGCATTTGGATTCTAAAGTACTGTGGGGGTTTGGCACCCAACCATGAACTAATAACACTTTTGAAATCAAAATTGCAGTTGGATGATTATGGCACACGGTATTGGTAGGAATTTATGATGTTGATCAATTGAGGTCCTGGTTTTTAACCGACCGACCGATAGTTTCATTAATATTGCACGGTAGGCCCCTCATTTATCATTCTGTGATAGGTACCATTATAAATTTCAAGTATCAATTAATTTGATCACCCATATATATAACACTAGCTGCGCCCTGCGATCATGTTGATCCTTTGCGCTATGAAAAATTAAAACAAATCTATCCCACGGGAACCATGCATTTTACCGGGATAAAAGTAGTAAAGTAGCCTATGTGCTATTCCAGACTATAATCTATCTGTGCCAAATTTCATCCAGATCTGTTCAGCCGTTCTGGCGTGATTGAGTAACAAACATCCACTCATTCAAACTTTCACTTTTATAATATTAGTGGGATTAACTAGTTATTGGTTGTACTAGGTCGTATCTGATACTGAAAGGGTACTGAACCGAGGGCTTCACAGTTGCTAGAAGACACTCGCCACCGCTGAACTTACAGTACTGCCATTATAACAATACAATATTAAAAAAAATAAAAATACAACCGAATTGAGAACCTCCTCCTTTTTTTTGAAGTCGGTTAATTAAACTAACTTGTATTGAACTCTGTTTAGTTTCTAACACTTCGTATTTCCTTATGAAGCTTTGTCCAGAGTAACTAGCTATGGTGTACTTAGGTAGGTACCGTCGGCAGAGTCACGCTCCTAATTATAGAAGCATTCCCAATCAATTACCGTGTATGCGCAACAAGACTGTTGCGACCGCTTCATTTGTGAGGTACCGACAGCAACAACGGCGTTGCATTTAAATTTATCATAAAAGCAGAATAATTTTTCTATTTTTTTTAAATTTTGTCTAATATTTTATGGCAATGTCATTTTAAAAACATGATTTATTCGAAATTTAAAAATGACTCATCCCGTGTCATTTTTCAAATTTCGAATGAATATAAACCGCTATAGCTTACATCGGTAAATGTTGTTACTTTGATAAAAGCTACTAGTAAGCCACTTTGATAAAAGGTATTCATTTATTTTATTTTACAATAAAGTCTGAGCAGTTTTATCAAGAAAATAAAATTAATTGCGATAAGAAAAATCGATGTTAAAAAGTACAAAGCAAAGTTTAGTAGATTTTTGTCGTAATGACAGAAAAGGGATTATACTTTTTTATTTTATTTAACTTATAACATAAGTTCAATAACCAATAATAAACCTATTACATTCACATTATTTTAAGTATTTGTTCAGAAGTGGAATCCAAGAAAAAATGCAAGAAAAAAACCCATCGATACAGTACTTGTAAAATTCGTACAAAAATCACCGCGAAACGTTCAAACGATTTGGTTTCGTGTAACAAGCAGTCAAACATCGCTGTCAACCGCTGGCACCGCTCCAAAATACTAATGTCCCATTGAATAGTGCTATTTGTAAACTGACTGAAGCGAGACAAGTATAAACACTGCGCCCGCGCACCGTCTCTTAATAGATCATTTAAGGCGAGGCCATTAAATGCTTAAGTGGCCAATATAGTCTTCAGCTTTTTCTAAGATCACAAATGCGCTGTCCGATCTGTGCTCTTGATTAATACCGCCAGTTTAATAGAGAATAACTAAGATGAATTGTATTTTTTTATAATTTTATTTATCTGATTTCGATAACCCTTTGTCGTTTCTACGATAAACAATAATAGTGCCGTATACATCTTGTTTTACAAAAGGAAGGAGGTTTTAAATTAAAAATAAAACGGTTTTTGTAGGTTGGTCGATCCACTTCCGCGTTCTCTATGGCCCCTTTATGAGTTAGCGATGAATGGTTAGCACTGAACTCCTCGTCTGATCATCAGATAAATATTGTGGGTGTTGTCCAAAGGAATCCGGGAAGATTTTCTAATGGCATCAATAGTTCTTTGTATTTAACGTGTTATTTATAAGCGGTGCATCACCATATTTTTAGCGGGTCTGTTTTTTTTTTTTAACATAATTTGCGACTTCAAAATTAGTTAGTTATTTTTTGTTAGCGGTGAACATCGGCAAATGAGTTTTGTTTTAGGTTTATATTCGTTTATTTAATATTATGATGATTGTTTATTGCGAATGAAGCCGCGATTGTGGCAAATGAAATTTATTTTTATTATTCTCTCGCCCGTAAAGTTGTGCCATGAAACATGTGTATGTGCTGTAATATAAATGATTGTGACACATTTTGATCTTTGAACTGTAAACACATATTAGCAGTATATTTCACGCATTATATTCATTTCTCTAACATTGTAACAGTCACATACATGTTGAGAAGAAACTTGCATGTTAAAGATCCTGCGAGTCGCAAAGAATGCCCGCCTCTCTTGTACAGACAACAAAAACGTCAAGAGTACGGTGCCCGTTTAAAATATTGGAATGAATGACATACCACGCCTCGCACGATTAATGGTGGTGTGCACACAAAAAGCAAACATTCTCATTAATATATCAACTGTCTTTTTAGTAGCGCACCGAAGCATTAGGTACCGTCAACACAAACGCTAAATATCCAAATTGAATTCCATATTTAAAATGTCAAAAAAGTACTTGGCCGTTTGCATAAATCATTTGCTAATGTTCCTCAATTTTTTTTTTCGTAACGAAAATGACGATGTTAAACAATGGAGAATGCATTTGAACGCATTTAAAACGTCTCATATTTCTCTCGCCGCTCGCGGAGTCACAACACGGCCATAATTCAGCGGTGCAACATCTGTAGTCAATATCTCTTTATACAATTAACAAGAGAACGAGAACCGACAGGCCCGTATAAGTATTTTTAAAGAAGGTAATTTACCAGCTCCCGGGCAAGAAGCGACTGCACACGTGCGACACGACGGCGACACTTTGAACTCTTGAACTTGACACAGGTTTTTTTGTTGGTGATATGTCATCATCATCAGCGCTTTAAAAGTGTTTTAAACGCTCCTTTTATAGCGGCAGTCATTTGTTTTAATAGTGAGGAAGCTAAAGAAAAAAAAAGTGAACAATAATCGATTTAAAGAAGTCGATTCTATTTATACAAGGGTAGTCACAAAAATGCCACTTAAATCGTTAGTGTGCATCGGCTCTTAGCTTTATTTCCGTCTCCTTGTCGTCGGTACTCGCTTTGACGTCCGCTAAACACGACATTAATACACTTTAGCTTTTTTTTTTCTTTCAACTGTCTCATAATTTACTTTTTTCTGTGTAGTTTTTTTTTGGTGGCCCATTAGCTATTAAACGACGACCGTACTGTTTGACATTGGGATTAATACGTTAGCATCTCAAGCGCCAGGCCCCTGTTTTAATATTTCTAATGCAAATTACACGGTGTTTTGTTCTGCAGTCAGATAATGGTCGTTTTATATTTTTACAAGCTTTAATTTTGACAAGTTGTACTGCCTCTCGTGTAGAACTTCTCGAAATTACAGCTTCAACAAGCCAACCTGATGCTTTTATAACAGTTTACATCGTACTGCCTATAATCTTTTTAAAAAGAGGATCCATGGAGTTCCTTGCCCGTTCTACTCCATAGTTCATAAGTACTAAGTACGTTCATTGGTACTGTACTTAATTAGTTTACATGAATAAAAATATATTCTGAATCTGATTATGAATTTTATTATTAAGTTGATACGTAGCTAGCGGCAGCGTGTGTAAATTAATTACAACAAAGACACATATGACTTTTTATGGCTTTAATATATTAACATATTAATAGACTACTGGCTACCCTGCTACACATAATTATGTGTGAAAAAGACGAACGCGGTAATCATAATAAAACGAAAGTCTGGACACGTGTGCGTCAATCAATCAACGCTCACAAACATTAATAAGAACTCAAACAACAATTAGTTGATAGATAATTATGTAGGAGGCTGGAGTCTATTAAAACGGTTCATTCAAACTATACTTATATATTTAAAATCAAGTTTTATAGACACTAATAAAAACCAGTTAGTTGACGATTCACTAATAGACGGACACGATAATGATTCAAAGAAACATAAATACATTATTCCATTAAGAATTAATTTGATTGATGAATTGAGTGGACGTAAATTTATACAATGTCTTGGAAGTACCAAGGTTGAGATTAAGATTGGTGAAAACGCGTATTAGGCCTCAGCCTCGAATATAGCGGGCAGCGGGGCGGCGGCGGCGGCGGCGCGAGAGCGGCAGGATCTTATGCGTAAAATCAAATGGACCGGTTCTCGAAAACAGCGGCGTGGCAGCGGCGCGGGGCGGCCAACGAGCTTCGCTCCCGCGCCTCCGCCGCGCCGCCACGCCACCCGCTGCCCGCTAAATTCGAGGCTGAGGCCTAATAGTAACATAACACTCAAGTATCAAGTGTTTCGATGATGACGTAGACGGATGACGACAGTCTGAACAGGATTCTGTAAAGATGTTAATATTACACGCCTTGTAAGTGACGTAATTATTAAATCCATTAGCATCTCCAAAGAGTGGGCGATAATCAATTCTTTTCAAACCATCTGCGCCAATAAAAACAACAATTTACGTATTAATATGTTTGTTGATGTCGGTGAATAAGTTTCAAAAATTACCTCGTGGAGATGTTATCGGGATCGGATCGCGGTTCGTTTCCTTTGGCCTTTGTTTTGTATGAGTTTTATTATGCGATTTATTAATCCCGCTGCGGTACGGGCCGGCATTCCGATCATCAGTCGGTACGCTTTTGTAGTATTGAGATGTAACAGTGAAACTAAGGAGTATTCATACTTTTGTTCGGGACATTTTCAGATGAATCTTAAACGCCATTAATATTCGTGTGATTCCGATTTAAGATTACTTTTATACTATTTTATGTAAGAAAAATGTGTTTGAGTGGGTTGAAGTTGAAATTATATGTTTTATTAATTGATCGTTAAATACCTGTCGAGGTAGTCCTAATGGATTAGCATATTGTTTTACATTTAAGAATATTAACGGCCATGATTGTGCATCTTCTTTTATCACAAACGAAAAATCTCTAATGACGTATCACACAAAGGGTGCGATACATTAATTACTGTGTGAGGACTTTTTGGGGGTGATCGAAGAGAAATGTTAATAATACCAGCCCTTTTTTCGTCCCACTGCTGGGCACGGGCCTTCCCCTTTTCGAGGGAATTAGGCCATAGTCCACAACGCTGGCTCAGTGCGGGTTGGCGGACTTCACACATCTTTCGACGGGTTCTCTCAGACATGCAGGTTTTCTCGCGATGTTTTCCTTCACCGTTAATTTACCTAGAGAAAGGTTAGCAATACAGTTTTAATTTGTGAAAATGTGTTTCTTTGAAATACAATGTGTAATTTTGGTGGAATATGTACTATGTGTTTGAGTGTAGGAAAATAAAACGAAATAGTAAAACATGACTTTTCCAGTTCTCCCAAGAAGTCCGGTAATTTGTCAGTAAAGTATCCCCAACTTTACTGATAGGGTAAGATGGGGTTAATTAGGCGTAGTCTACGGATTTGGCCTGCAAAGAATGTCCCATATTCCATATTTAAAAAAAACATTCCACTTGACGTTGGCATAATACCTACCCGAAGGTGGGTGAGGAAAAAAAATATTATTTAGTTTTTAACATTAATTTTAAAATAGTTTCTAACCGACTTAAAAAAGGGGGAGGTTCTTAATACGGTTGTATTTTTTTTTTAAAACAATATCATGACTAACAGTCTCTCTCTTTCAACAGACGCGAACGGGGAGCCGGCGAAGCTGAAATGCCACCTTCGGAAACACAAGCCGAACCGCAAGCCGCGGACGCCGTTCACCGCGCAGCAGCTGCGCGCCCTCGAGACCAAGTTCGTCGATAAACAGTACCTGAGCATCGCCGAGAGAGCCGAGTTCTCGTCCTCCCTGGGTCTCTCTGAAACACAGGTGATTTATTTTAATATATTTATCAACATCATGTTAAAGAAAAAATAAGTTTATAAAAGACTAGCTGTGTTACCCTCTCGGAAGTTTATAAAAGAAGCTGCGCCCGCGGTGTTACTCGCGATTAAAAGTATGTCCTCTTCCTCTATGTCCTTTTGCCAATGCACGGTTCCTGTATGCTATCCCATAGGAAGCTTGTATTTTTCCGGGATGAAAATTAGCCTATGCAATTTTCTGACCCCTAAACTACCAGTACCTCTGCAAAAAATCATGTCGATCCATTGCTCTATGAAAAATTGAAACAAATCTATCCCCCGGCAACCATACATTTTACCGGGATAAAAAGTAGCCTATGTGCTATTCCACATTATAAGCTATCTCTGTGCCAAATTCCATTCGGATCTATTCAGCCGATCTGGCGTGATTGAGTAGCAAACATCCATCCATCCAAACTTTCACATTTATAATATTAGTGGGATTAGTCAATAGTAATAAAACATAATATTGATTTTATTCATCGAAACGTCGAACGAAAAACAAAAAATAAACGCGATAAAATCCGTAAAATAATTGTTATTTCAACCTCTAAAACTTAATGATATAAGTCATAAGTTTTATTTTGTGACAAAATTAAACAGCTCTCTTAGTTGAGTTTAGGTTCTCCCAAATCCATTTTGCAATTATATTCTCGGTTTCGCTCCTATTTTTAGACCATATAATACAACTGATTATCATCTTATAAAGTACGTAGGTATATTAACATTATTAGGGCCAAATTATTTTTTTGTGGTCTAGGACCACCTAGTTATATTAAACTAATTATTAAAGAGTAAGGGCCAGTTCTTATTTATTTCTTTAATGGAATTAAAGATGACGGTCTGATTAGCGCAGTGGTAGTAACTCTGCTTTCTGCGCCGAGGGTCCCGGGTTCGAATCCTGGTTGGGACACAAGCTTTGTGTGATGAGCACGAATGTTTGTACCCGAGTCATGGATGTTTAATATGTATATAAGTATTATATACTGAGTTCGCCCTCAGTCCATTGTACGGTACCCATAACACAAGCGTTGCTTAAAGTGGGACCGTATAGTTGGTGTGTTCGTATGGCGGTATTTATTATTATTTATTAATTAAAAAAATACTCAACAAGAGGAAACAAACAGCAAATAAAACGTTATTTAATTGATTTTCTTTCATTGTCAACAGGTGAAAATTTGGTTTCAAAATCGCCGAGCAAAAGCGAAACGCGTGCAGGAGGCGGAGATCGAGAAAATAAAGATGGCGCAGTTCTCCCGGCACCCGCATCACCTGTACCCCCACCCCGCGCTGCAGCAGTACTTCCACCCCCATCACCTCATGCCGGGGGGGAGGCCGCTGCCCCACATGGGCCTGCCGCCGCATCTAACCATGGTACAACCACCTGTGTCGGGTGGCTCCCCCTCACCGAGCACACAGACTGGCAACCAACAGTGAATAGACTATTAAAAATAAATTAAAAACATTATGAATTCCATATTCAAATTTGAACGTCGATGAATTAAAATTACTCTGCTTTCGCTACTGAACGGTTGTGAGCGCGCGTTGGACGGTTCAAGTAATACATGTAAATAATTATGTAAATATAGATTTAATGGATTTGTAGATTGTATTATGTGTTAGCAATGTTTCGATTTAATTTAATTAATGTTTAATTATTAAGTAATTACCCTTTTCAACCAAAATGTATGTTTCGATTCGTTTCCATTGCAAAATTTGTTTATGAATTTTCTGAAATGTAATGACAATTTTATGTAAATACATATAATTATTATTTTGTACATTGATTATCTGTAGTAAGTAAAAATATATATATTTCTTTGATAATGACAAAAAATTGTTTTAATTAGTATATTTTTTACCTACATGGACCATTATTACGCACGTCAAGATAGGTAGGTACTAGATTTGCAGAATAATATAAACATTGCTCTTGATAATAATGGCAGACGTGACTGGAACATACATAAATATAACCCCACTTTACCCTCTTACTTCATTGATTAACTATAATTATTACTTCTAGAAATTCAATAACTTTAACACGAATACCGATCACTCGAAACCGAACGTTAACGCCACGAGAATAAAGTTGAAAGCTCGTTTAAATGTTATATTTCGAGTGATTTTACCTTATCGGTAAATAAGTAACAATAATGTTGACAACATATCGATAATATGTTGTCAATTGAGTGTGCAGCACTAATTTAAATATATCGATTATAGTTAATTGCCAGATAGCGGGCGGGGTCGGGTCAGACAGATATGAGATCCATCTACAGTGGGTTGTGGAAACAAGCATTGTAGTTTTACTAAAAAAATAACAACCTTTGAAATTTTCACTTAAAAAGCTGTAAATAAAAAATAGTTTGAATGTCATCACGCTATTATTGATCGATGGAGTAAGCAGACGTGTACCGTAAGTAAGATATAAAATACTAGGTATTCTGAGCTGTGACTTAAAATTATTACAACCCACCGACATACCAACCATACTTCTAATCAGGTAGAATCTTTTTCCATTTCGTTTCTTGCCTGATCTTAGTGGAGGTCGCGTTCCGATCCCGTTAAAACTTAAGAAAAAAATGTTACATGACAATTTGCCCCCGTAGGCTTTTACGAAATAGATGATTTGCCTTTGAGTTAATACTAAGCACGTATTATTGTGTTGTGTTGAGACTCTAACGGAGCAAGCACTCGCTCTGTCCCACCGTGCACCTATGAGGTGTGAGCGAGACGTATGTTTGCCTGTCTTGTTTTATTGGATTCGTGTTTTCAGCTGCAAATCCAATCTTTCATTTATAAACGAGATTTCCACCGTGGACATTAAGCCTATCGATATCAGCTCGCTTCCAGCTTGATCTTACAAGGCGGCTTTTTTTTATTGGAACTAGGCCCGCCACACACTCCCACCACTGCTACACCTGTAAGCTAGGATCCACAGTGGTGTCCAATGAAGACACCGAGGTTTGACCCTCGGCAAGTCCCGGGATAAAGTTAATTGTCTTGGAACCCGCTCGAATTTAATGGTAAGATAATAAAAAAAAATACAACCGAATTGAGAACCTCCTCCATTTTGAAGTCGGTTAAAAATAGGAGGAGTTGGAAGAAAATTATCCACTTCCCTCCATTACAAAGTGGGAGACAAAAAAGATCTGGTAGATAAATTTCCACAGAAGCAAGACTGTTACAGCTGGACTAAGTCCAGGTGTAAGGCACCACGGAGAGTTTAAATACGTGTTGGTCCTAAACTTGTAACAAGGGGGCTGTTAAGAAAATAATTGTACAGGCTACAATGCCCATAGCATAAGAAAACACCCTGGTGACATGGATTTAGCGAACACTTGACCCCGAGCCCCGAAAACAATTTTTATCATTATAATTTATGGCAAACGATTTACCTACATCGAAGTACGATCGGCCCAGATTCGTGCCGTACAAGCTGAAATTATCAAAATAATAACAAACTCACTATTACGACACCGGCGCGAGTAACATAACATGAATGAACAGGCAATCGAGACATAGAAAAATATAATAAGTAAATAACGTCAGACGAAAACGCCTACTGTATGGTCCCAAACTAAGCATCGCTCATATTATGGAAGGGTATATTACCAAAACAAAGGGCAATCGAGACACAGAAAAAGGTAATAAATAAATAACGCCAGATGAAAACACCTACTGTATGGTCCCAAACTATGCATCGCTTATATTATGACAATATAACTACCTATGAGAATATATATAGCAAACGAGACATAGCAAAAGGATAATAAATAATAACACTAGATTTTTCAGCCATGATTATCACTTGCTAAACGGTGAACGAAATGATCGCGAGGAAACATGCATGTCTGAGAGAACCCCTCGAAAGACGTGTGAAGTCCGCCAACCCGCCCTGGGCCAGCGTGGTGGACTATGGCCTAATCCCCTCGTATTGAGGGGAGGCCCGTGCCCAACAGTAGGACATTAAAACGGCTGGTATTATTTATATTATAGTTAAAAAAATATTGAATAATTTCTACTAGTATTACTAACCCGAGAACGTTTGAACTGAACCTAAAAAATTATACTTGTCGTAACCTAAAAAATACTAAACCCGAACCTAAAAAATAATAGTCATCGTCACATCATTAAGTCCTAATTAATCTGGAGCGGCGCACTGTGTTGGCAATTACTCCGTAATTAAAAATAACTTATTCATTTAGCATTAAGAGCGAGCCGGCTCTTTGGCACTTAATTGCCTAAATTAATCACTTAAATGTTGCGTGCCTGTTAATTTTCAGGGTACAAGCCTGGCTTTGTGCCTCAAATGAGACGTGAATTGAATTTGGCTCGAGTATGCGACATGTGGGAGATTTGGAGCAGAAGTTTCAGTATTAGAATATCTTAATATATATAAATTACGTGTCACGGTGTTTGTCCGCTATAGACTCCTTAACTACTGAACCGATTTAAATAAAAAATTGCACACTGTGTGCAGTTTTATCCAACTTGTAAGATAGGATAGTTTATATTTCAATTTATAATCGCAAATATTTAACTAGAAAAATATTTCCCAGAAATAATGTGTACGGCAAAACAACGTTGGACGGGACAACTAGTATATATATATTTTTAAATTATTAATAAACTTGGCTAGTCGAAAACACCAACAGTACAGTGTCACACTAAGCAACGCTTGTATTATGGGTGCCGTACAATGGACTGGGGGCGATCTGAGTATATTACTTTTTTTTTAAATTACATTATAGGCAAGTATTTATATTTCGAGATCAAAATCTCGATCTCACCTGATGGTAAGTGATGATGAGATCTACGATGGAGCATACTTGCCTAGGTAGGAAGGCGGCAGTAGATCGAGACGCTACATTCAATACGCACATGCAGCGCAACTGATCTGACCCGCCATCCATGAATGGCAACACCGAACATCATGCCGGAACACGGCTAGGCCGCTTGGCGACATGGCTTTGTTCAGTGGGTGGTGACTAACCACGGCCAAAGCCTACCACCAGTAGAGTTGTCACCTAGTTGGCACCACCCAGGGTCACGTGTAGGGTATCTCGAGGGTATTTAATTCTCCTACGGACGAAGATGACTCGACCCCAAAAACCTGATTGCTACCACGGTAGGATTATTCTTTGTGTGATGATCCCAAATGTCTGTACCCGAGTCATAGCTATTTAATAAAGCATAAGTATTATAATACCCTGATCGTTCCCAAACATACCAACCCGGGACCCTCGGCACAGAATCGGCTCATATGTTTCGCTAAGTATGGGTGCTTTTCCATTTCTGGAATAGAGCGTTGTTTCCAAATAAACAGATTAATCTATTCCTCTCAGCTCTGCTCGTCTTCGCTTCACTGAAAAAGCGCCTTAATTTTATTTTAATTCACGGCTGTTTTCTATATTTTGTTTCGAATTGCACTTCTGTCACTGCCTTGTGGATTGCACCAGGGTAGTGTATTCAGACACGCTCATTAGAAGTCGTCGGCGCGTGCCAGATAGCTTAGTGGGAAATGCGATCTGTCATGTCGCCGGGTCGTTGCTATTCGCGAGTCAAATACATGCGCGGGCGCAGAAGCAAGCTCGTGTGGCTTGCTGTAATGGATGGACTTCATTACAGATAGAATTTTATTATTATTAGATTTTATTATTCACGGCCCGATTGGCTCAGTGGCAGGCATTAGTAGGGTGACTACTACACCATGCTTTGTGTGCCGTGTGTGCCCGAACCCATGCCCACCCAGCCCAAAACCATGTTTACTAATTTAGACCTAAAACTGCAATGTAAATTAAGATAGAGTTGAATCCATGGTGAAATATAACTAATTTTACGGATTTTATCGCGTTTATTACACTTTTTCGGCTGCTTTACAGCAACCATGGTCACGGGAGGACCAGGACGGGAGGAAATCCGTAAAATTAGTTTTATTTCAATGTGTTAGTATTCGCGTGAATATAAGAAATCAATATGTGAATCCAGGGTGTTCGTGGTTTCGATACGAATTCACTTACATCCTGTATAAGAATGAATTAAGAAAGCAATAAACATTAATTAATAAAAAATACACCCACTCAAAGTGTTATTTCCAAAGACATTACAAACACCCAATATTTAACATTGTAGGATGCAACATTACAGTTAAACAGATATTAATGTGCTTCATTATAATTACAATCGATTTGAGCATCGCTATACATATTTATTCGATTAATACACTATGTTTTTTATTTAAAAAAAACTTGTAATATATTAGAACAATAATTTTACACGACTATTACCCATCCTAATTGATGTAGGCAGTTATGTAAGTACTTCTTTTTCAATGAGTTTCACGATTCATTTGTCGGTAGATATGTCTGCTACCACAGTTCTTGAGAGAGGGTATAGCTATGACTAGAACCGGCGCTTCTTCAGCGCATTAGCGCAATTTCGATAGGTAATTAAAAAGGTGCTCACAAAAATTCCAAATGTCGTTTGTTCGGGAAAAATACGGGCTCAGAAAAAAACCACCGGTTGTTTGGGAACACGGTTTAATTAAAAAAAAAATTCATATTGAAATTCTGAGTTTACATCATTATTACAAATGCGATTAAGAAGCGCATATTCAAGGTTTAGTTAACGCTTTCTGTATCATCCTGTAGTCATACCCACGTAAAAGAAGACACTCTTTTTCTGGCTTTTGCCTTATTTTGTTTTGTATTGGTACCGACTTCTTGACGATTTTACACGGAACGATTGTCATAAGCAGTCATGGATGGCGGGTCAGATCAGTTGCGCTGCATGTGCCTTGTGAATGTAGCGTCTCGATCTACTGCCGCCTTCCTATCTAGGCAAGTATGCTCCATCGTAGATCTCATTGTCACTTACCATCAGGTGAGATCGAGATCAAATACTTGCCTATAATGTAGTAAAAAAAAAGCCCTTTGTTTTTCCTACGGGCTTTCCAGGCTTTTCTGCTCGATGTATGTAGGTACAGTCGGGAACATGACTGCTTCATCACCTTTAAGTTCATTTTCGCATGGAAATATTTCACTATAGCGCCTCAACTTTCTGTAGCTCGGATCTAATCTATATTTTAAAAATAATAATAAAATGATTTTGTTGGTTGGCGCATCACTTGAAAACTTTGAAAAAAATGAAAAAGTTATCCGCAGATTTGGAGATATCGTGACAGAACAACTTCTGTCGGATCAGCCCAGCACCATTACATAAATAATAGCTCGTTCACTGGTCCTTAAAGAAATATACATAACGCCTGTACACTTTTATCTACAGACGGACACATTTCTCAATCACAAATAAATAATGACCAACACAATAATTTATTAGCTCCATCATAATAATTATATTGTTACAATTATTGTTCCGTTAAGAACACATTAAGATATCTCGTATCGTGTTCACAGACGTACGTACCTACCTATAGCTTATTAAACTTGGTGAGTTGCGTTAAATCTTATGTAATTGGGAAGTATACAGAATGATTTAGACGCGGTATATAGCGTGTATGTAAGTGGCTTCATAACGCAAACTGTAATATATGTATTCTATTTATGATTCTGAACCCTCAGAGTTGGAATTTTCCGTCAATATTTTCGTGAATATACGCTTTTTTTGTATTTTTCACCATAATTAGTAATTGAGACCTAAAACTGCAATGTAAATAAATACTCATTACGCTCGAACTCGCTCGTCATCCTACGATTCGGATATCGCGTGAAGCGTTGTGTTGTGATCGCGTTGTTCACAATACATTGCGCTCTTAAAAATGTATACGTGTCTTCAAAAAATGTTATTCTTAACTATGTGCTTTTCTTTTCATCCTGTAGCTCTATCTCTTATAAACGGGGTACAGCACCCTGTAGGTATTTGTCGCAGTAAGATCGACGAGTGTCGGATGCCTGCCAGCATTTGTAGCTATACATTGACATTTTAATAAATACATTACATTGTAAATTTTATGTCACATTCCCATACACTAGCTAAGTTCTCTACAATAAAGAAATGTCAAGTTGACAATCTCAATGAGTGATAGAGCCGGCCGACTGAGTGCTTTATGACTTCCTCCGATAGACAGACGCACAGACAGATAAACGCTATTTCGAGAGCACCATCCAATGAATGAACGCAATGAATGATCGCTCTATCTATGCAGATCTTCATTATTCGTAGAGTCCGTAGAGCTAAATAGTTTCATTGTTGTTTTAATTGCTTATCATTAGATTTAGCTCGGGTGGTCTTAGGTAACATTGCCACCTCTATCGCAATAAAATTCTGGGTAAAAAAAATATTTTTATTCTGAAAAATACATTTTATATGTCACTTCAAATTTTAAATTCAAATTTGGATGAAGCTGTCATATACATTACTCAATCTCGTAGCTAAGGGGTCCAGTTTCAGTCCCCACCCTTGTTATTAGACTATTCCAGTGAGCCTACTCCGAGCACGAGCTTTGGCTTAGTCCAACTAATGGGGGTGCTTGTAGGAATCCTAATTTATCATATAGATTTTTTTTCTAGGAAAATTAATAAACAGTAACAGCTAAGTCGGGATAACGCTAGCAATGGAAATAAGGTTTAGTTACAGGTTCAAACCAAAGGTCATATACAGGATGGTAACTAAAACTTTGGTAATAGTTAAATTTATGTCGAAAGTCATGGGTTTCAAATGTTGGAATTTTTGAATGCGCAATGTACCGTAAGCAACGTGATTACAACACAGCACTCCGCAGAATACCTGACGACGTGGGCGGTTACGAGCACTCTCGAGCATATCGAGTGTTAATTTACATTGCAGTTTTATGCCTAAATTAGTAAATATGTTTGTTTTTATTTAAAATCACGTTGAGATAGACTTCTATTATGATGCACCCCTCGGGGATTTCAGTTCTGATTGGGATCGAAAATTAACGATGGAACGATTCTAATCACTTTCGAGTTTCATGACACTCCAAAAGACCTCCAAAATATATCGAGGTTCATCAAATCTTGGTACCTTAGTTAAGGAACACGGTACTGGTTACATTGCCACTGTAGGCCTGGTTGTCAGTCGCACAGCGGAGGATTAAATCCAATGTGTAGCGCATACTAGCTACATACTAATCTATTTGACTATCACCACAAATGTGCCATGAAATTCATAACGATATCCATATACACAATTCATGGAGATTAAAAAACCTATAAAATAACATGAAAGCAACCAAAACGTTTTGATTCGAATGCTTTAATTCTTATTATTGGTTAGTCTGCTCTGATACGGTATTGAATTCGGTAGTTAAATAAAACCTTTCGTCTATAAAGTTTACGTGGTGCAGTTAAAGAGACCGACACTACCTAACACGGTGATATTCGGGCGGGTTCTTTGTGCAACCGTGAATAACGGTCGTTTAGACGGTGAAGGTAGGGTGCTAGTGACAGCGGTCAGTACAAAAGTGCAAGTCTGAATTTTCTTAGGATATAAAGTCTCAGAGACTTGTTCAGGCGGAGTGCCTCTATTCTATTTCAGGCGGCCGTCTATAAAATTTGTATCATACAGCTATTTGTGTCCCATTCTTGGGAAAAGACTTGCGTTCAGTTTCTCCATTGCTCCCTATTATTGGCTACCGTCTAATTCCTATATATTGTTTTTGTTATAAAACTGTAACTGTAGGCAGTGTCTGTAAATGCAAGATCTTGAAAAAAAAATTTGGACGATTCTGAATCCAAAACAAGTGTTTTAAGAATTCATGTCTATTTGTAAGATTATCGCCGAAAAAGTGCTCGAATGAACTAGATATTAGTCTATGATAAGATCCTAAAGATACTATGTTTATCGAGGGTAAATCAGTAAAGCATTGAAGATCTCATCGTCACTTACCATCGGGTGAGACCGAGATCAAATACTTGCCTATAATGTAATAAAAAAATAAAAATAATTATTTTAGCGGGCGAAGTTGCGGTCAAATGTTAGTTATCAAAAACTGTGGGACACTGAACGCAGCCGTTTCTGTCACGCGACGGATCTGACGTTTGTGCTGTGAGATCGGTTACATATCTGTGTTATTGTCTGATTATTAATAAAACGCTTAAACTATTCTCAATGGCATTATAAAACATATTTCATAAAAAAATTCTATATGGTAGCATATGTTCATAAATGAAAACATGATTTTAATTTGTAAAAGGGTAGTTGTAACCGTTACAATTCTGCTCGCGGTCACTCAAACCCCGAATCGTCAGTCAATAAGCGACCAATCAAACCCACGGCGGAGGGTTAAACCGATACTGAGCCTCAAACAAACATAAAAATGGATAGTAAAGTTTTACGACCAACCATTTACGGGTCACTGTGACCTATGGGGCACCCGGAGGAAGGGGGGTTAACAGTTTAATTTTTATCGATCCATAGTGAAATGTGTTTTTTTATGGATTTTTAATGAAATCTATCTCAATGATCACATTAAAAATATGTGGGCTAATGAAATTTGGTATACCTATATACAGGTTGATTCAGATACATTTGATATTGACGGCCTGATTAGCGCAGTTGGTAGTGACTCAGCTTTCTGTGCAGAGGGTCCCGAGTTCGAATCCTGGTAGAGACAAAGTTTGTGTGATGAGCACGAATGTTCGTACCCAAGTCATGGATGTTTAATATCTCTATAAGCATTATATACTGAGTTCGCCATCAGTCTATTTTACGATATAGTTGTGATCGTCTGGTGATATTTAATTATTTATACGTTATACTAACCTTTGAACCTGTGATTCTTTAGACCATTTGAAATGAGAATTTCGATATGTCAACTTAAAAAAAAAATATTATTACTTTACTTGAAAGAAATTAGTGCATAGCTATTGCAAAAAAAAGTAACGCACAATAGACTAGGTACAACATTTTTTTTTTAGTTCCCACCCTCGTAACGACCATAAGTGCGTGACATATGAATACATTAGCATATGAAGATGCGCTTGCGCATGTGAGGTGCCCACCCAACACCGGCCAGCGGGCACTCGTTAGACCAATTAACTGAGATATATACCCGAATACTGCTTATCTGGAATGAGCTTAAGGGCTAGCGATGTTAGTTTTATTAAGTGAAATCTTAAGAGTTACTTAGAACTTTTTACAATTGAAAATAGTTGTGCGTTGTTGGCCCACTTATATAAGGTGTACCAAAAATAGTGTTAAATATTTTAACAGGGTAAACGGTAGGTTATATAGATAACTTAATTCGCATTCGCAGAGAAATTAATCAAATTATTATCCTGTACTGAGCGCACGGTCAAACGCTACTGGTTCGCCTTGTTTAAAAAAGTCCCGGGTTCGAATCCTGATAGAGCAAACGTTGTGTGATGATCATGAATGTTTGTGCCAAAGCTATGGATGTTTAATATCTATTTAAGTATTATATACTGGGTTCGCCGTCAATCCATTGCACGGTACCCGCAAGACAAGCGTTGCTTAGTGTAGGACCGTATAGTTCGGCCCTGATGCCCAGGGCCTTAAATAACGGGCTACCCTCGGGGTTGAGGACGACTGGGGTGTGGGCCCCGGACGTCCGGTGACGATGACGACTCCTGAGGAGGACGGCGGCGGGCGTGGCTCCCCGCCGCCGTGCGCAGCGAGGGCGCAGGGGGTGCAAACATCTGCTCCCCCGAGACGGGCCCCCATAAGGGGGCGAGGCACAAGAGGGGCACCGGTGCGTTCCGTTTGGAGATCCCGGAGCCCCTCCAACATGTGTCGAAGGCGGCCACTGGGGGGGTTTTAGTGGGTAAGAATCCCACATAACCCGGCCCTCTCCCACACAGAGGCCGGGTATCTATCGAAGATTTCCCCCCCGTCAACAAAAAAAAAAAAAAAAAAAAAGGACCGTATAGTTGGTGTGTTCGTCTGGCGATATTATATTAGGTTCCGAATATTCTCGCTCTTAACGTAGGGATAAGAGCTTCGTCTTAAACTGACACCGGACAGCTCGGTTATCCCGCAGGTACCAACTTGAACCTTTACCGCCCAATCTACATAATATATTTTATTTTTATGTCTCTATTCGGCTCTTTTTTCCGGTAGCCGTTAATAGTTTGAAGCCATTAATGTTAATTATAAATTCACCGGTTTATCTCGCATTAGTTTTATGAACTATAAACTCGATTCGGCCACAATTTGTAAGCGAAATTCGAGATTTAATTTATGTTTATTTATATATCATTTTGTTGGACTGGTTTTGTTTTGTAATGTTGGGAATGGATCCGTGGTTGTGGTGATGAGTATAATTTTGATGTTATAAACTAATTATTGTTTTGGTGCGTATTTTTGGACGCACCACACACACACACATCTCATAACTAAGTATGTGTGGTTGTGTCTGTGTACTAATCAGGGTCCACTAACATAGAACTGGGAAATGTATCGAACGGAGTTAAGATGTATTTAGCAGGAAAGGGGAAGATTTTCCTTTCACGGTTTGTATGCCTGCCGGAGGGGGGGGGGGGGGGTCTTGTATACATGGTTATTTAGAAAAACCATTTACATACTAAGCTTTAAACCTGCACATCTTTAGCACGTGTGTAATCATTATTTAATTTCAGAATTTTGAAATTTCAATTTTTTTTAAAGTTTCCTTCAAAAAGACTAATGTAGATTATTTATAAATGAATTTATCGAAATTCTGAGTTCACATTAAGATTACATGTACGCTAAGAAGTGAAAATTCATAGTTAAGTATACTTATTCTGAATCACCCCATATTACGTTATTTGAAAACAATGATAGCGCGTTTCAGAGTTGTATTGAGAATCGTCAGCGCCATCTGTGCACCGTCGTAGAGAGATGTTTCTTGTCTGAACACAATAGTACACAGTAATACACAAGATAGGCTGACAGCACGGCACAGTACTTACGAGTTTTCCTTCCTACGTTCTGCCAAAGAATTTTAAACCATGTTCTCATATACCTATGCCCTGGTAAATGTTCATACTTTTACCCTTCGTGGCATGATTGTAAGATAATTAATTCCAAATAATTTACACACGTAATCAAACCTGCTTTCACGGCATATGTTATCACGATATACATAAGAATTAATTGCGAAATTAACATCGGTTCTTAAGATCGGAAGCCGACTACTTATCACATAACATAACGAGAAACATTAATATAAAATTACAATACCATTGCCTGGTTTGAATGGATGATTTGGCATGTGATTCCAACTAATGCAGCAACGGATTCATAGAGATGGTTTAATTTATTTTCCCGTTCTCTTGGTGGTATCTGTAGGCCACGGAACTGAAAAATAATGGAATGGCCTCTGATCACATTTTTTTCAACACAGAGGTTGCCGGTTTATTATATTGCTAAGAATAAATATTTCACTTCTCATTTCGTTGATTACGCGCAATTTAGGACTCATTTTACAGGCAGCGTCTATGCACAATCCATATTGTTATTTAAAAATAAACCTTCTGCGTTGTTTTTTTTTATTAAACAAAATCCGCATGACAGACAAACATGCAAGTAAAACTGGGATGGTGTGTTCTTCTTACTCAGTTCTTTAGTACTAGAAGTGACAGTTTCAATGTTTTTTTTTTGTTATAGATTTGGACGCGAGTCTCTTTTTTTTTTTTTATTACATTATAGGCAAGTATTTGATCTCGATCTCACCCGATGGTAAGTGACGATGAGATTTACGATGGAGCATGCTTGCCTAGGTAGGAAGGCGGCAGTAGATAGAGACGCTACATTCACTAGGCACATGCAGCGCAACTGATCTGACCCGCCATCCATGAATGGCAACACCGAACATCATGCCGGAACACGGCTAGGCCGCTTGGCGATATGGCTTTGTTCAGTGGGTGGTGACTAGCCACGGCCGAAGCCTACCACCAGTAGAGTTGTCACCTGGTTGGCACCACCCAGGGTCACGTGTAGGGTATCTCGAGGGTACTTTATTCTCCTACGGACGCAGGTGAGTCGACCCCATATACATAAGACGTTGCGTCCATGCCCTCTCCAGTATATTTCTTTGTTCCGTGGTTACCAACGTGGATTGAAAGTGATAAGTAATTATTCTCTAAGTGGGTTATTAGTAAGTAAAACCGCTTGTTAAAATACTTTCCTCTGTGGTATTGAGGTATTGATTTCTATGTAATTGGCCTGTTTAAGGGTAGTATTGTCGTTACGGTATCCAGCCACATAAGTTAAGAAGACGCTTCTTCTGAACTCAAATATATTTACCATACTAGCTGCGCCATGCGGTGTTACCCGCGATTAAAAAGTGTACATTTTACCGGGATAAAAAGTAGCCTATGTGCTATTCCAGACTATAATCTATCTCTGTGCCAAATTTCATCCAGATCCGTTCAGCCGTTCTGGCGTGATTGAGTGACAAACATCCATCCATCCATCTATCCATCCATCCAAATATTAGTGGGATAGGATTAGTGGGATTATTCGCCGATTAGTGGGATGATTCGCGATTCCTCGCCGGTTCGTATCAGTGGAACGTTTTGAATCGGTGGTAACTGGTGACTATTCAGAAATTTTTGGCCTATATGAATAAATAAAAATAATTTAAAGAAGTCTTAGAGTGCTGATTGTGAACGACACAAAATAATGTTTGCTTATATTGATTTCTTATATTTACGCGAATACTACACATTGAAATAAAACTAATCTTCGGGTTAGTTGAGACGTCCTCCCGTGACCATGGATGCTGTAAAGCAGCCGAAACGTGGTGAACGTAAAAAAATACTTTTTATATAATGTTTGTTTATAATATAACATCGCCGGTAAACAGAGTTCTGCAAAATGATTGTAAACATACCAGCGAATCCTAATGTGATACTCCAAAGAAGATCATCCACTTAACAGTATCGTGTATTGTATGACTGTAGTTAGCACATAATGATGCCAGTTAATTTATTCCTGAACGTGGGTTGATTAATCAATACAGCAATTAATAGTTACTATAAGCCGGGGAAATCATTTTCAACAGCGAGGAGGATTAGGCCATAGTCCACTACGCTGGCCCAGTGCGGGTTGGCGGACTTCGAAGTAATTTTTGTACATTATATATAATAGTTTGCATCGTCATTTCCTAGCAGGAAGGCCTGTGCCATATTTGATTGCGTCCGTGTAATAAATAAGTAAATTATCGGCACACTTGGTCCGCGGCGGCGCGCCCTGACGACGACAGTATCGGATTTCTACGAAACAAGAGCGACGGATGTAATATAGAATGCGATATAATTGTAGAGCTGACTCTATACTCTATCTTGGAATGAAATTGGAAATAACCGAAGATGAAACTCTATGTGATCAAAATTCTACATGTCAACATTCAACGCTCTACATATGGCTTGATTAATGTTAATAGCAAAAATAAATATTTGCTTGTTTTCACCATTAACATTTCAATTAGGTACTTAATCTGGTTATTTTGATACATATTTTTATGGTCCACAATTAAATATCATTACACCTCTAGCGAGTCGGTGGTCTGCGCAATCGGGGGTTATCGGTCGTGCAGTCGAATATAATGTCGTGTTCACAACACGCGAGCGAGAGTAAGAGATGCGCGATGCCTTGATTACACGTGTCCAGTAAAATGGAGAGACAGTGTTCGAGCACTCGGACAAGAGTGCTTGGTACGTATTCATCTTGTTTACTCGACTGAGAGCACTGTCCCAGCAATTTACTCGTTTCGTGTAATCTAAGAACACTGGCGATATCAATTCTACAGGATGATTCAGATTGGGTATACTGAACCTGGAGGACAGGCTTATTTAAAAAAAACCGGTATTCCTACTTCCAAAAGTGCTAAAGAAGCGTAAGATCAAGGTTTAGTGTACCCTTTCTGAATCACCCTGTACTCGATTCTTCCCGGTAGTCCCCGATACAGTACAATTAAGCTTTTGAATAACAGCGTGAGTCAGGAGTTCGGTGTTGCTGGCTTCTTTAATTATCGATCAACTTGTTTGGTTTATAATCGGAAAAGTTGACAAGCCGAGGGTCAGTGGTGGGTTCCTCTCCCCCCATTTGTTTAACATTGGATTTCCGCCAAGTATCTCCTAGTTCTATCAATTATATAATATTACTAGCTGCACCCGGCGGTGTTACCCACGATAAAAAGTATGAAGAATTAAAACATCTATCCCACGGGAACCATACATTTTACCGGGATATAAAGTAGCCTATGTGCTATTCCAGACTATAATCTAACTCTGTGCCAAATTTCATCCAGATCCGTTCAGCTGTTCGGGCGTGAAAGAGTAACAAACATCCATCCATCTATCCATCCAAACTTTCACAATTATAATATTAAGTATAGATTTTCAAATTGTATGACCAACTCTTCAAAAAGAAGATGGACCTCCAAAGATGTCTGCTTTAGCGTATTTTCGAGGGTAGTGCCTTAAGTACTGCTTGAGTATCCCTAGGAGGTATTGTAACAATATTGTTGCCTGATCACATGGTGTGGAAGTTTTTGAGTGGGTAATGTATAGGTACTTCGTTCGATGTCGCTTCGATCGTTCAGCGTGTACAAGTCTTGCGAAGAAATTCATGAAGTCACACAGTTTTTATGCTATCGCCGTGATAAAGAGGTCAGAGGGCAGAGGGCGCCTGCCTCTGTATCAGGGCTATTATTTCTCGATAGTGTTACAATCGATAAAGTCACTTTATTGTTATGGGAGAGTGGATTGAAAGTTGTTTGGCTGGTAACAAATCTGTTTTTAAATATTTTTACCACAGCTTAGTATTGTGGTTTGAGGAGCTCGACTGAGGCGTTCCCAGTAGGCGCTAATCTAGAGCTTATCTAGTCTATCGTTTTATTTCTGAGAACCTTTTGATAAGATACTAGCTTTTGCCCGTGCGTCTGTGATTTTTGCCCTGCAGCGCAGGTCTCTAAGGTCCTAGCTCTAGATTGACTCTATCTTATAAATGTAAGCAGCTGTGCAACAGAGAAAACCTCATTAAAATTGGTTCTGTAGTCCTTTCTTTTTCCCACTCTCACTCACACAAAGACACATCATAATGGCTATTAAACAAAAAAAATGTGAAAGTAGGCTTACTGCGATTAATATTTTCCAAAGTACCCATTGGTTTTGCATTTTTGCAAGACAAGAGTAAAGTATCCACAGCTTTACTGCCAGGGGTAGGGGATTCATTTCATCATCATCGTCATCGTCATTATCATTATCATTATCATTATCATTATCATCAGGGGTCCATATAATTGAATAATAATTATCAAGAATTACTCAACACTGGCAAAGATGGCACTATTATGTAGCTAATTGCGAACCTAACAAAAAAAAATATTTTTTTTTTTATTACATTTTAGGCAAGTATTTGATCTCGATCTCACCTGATGGTAAGTGACGATGAGATCTACGATGGAGCATACTTGCCTAGGTAGGAAGGCGGCAGTAGATAGAGACGCTACATTCACTAGGCACATGCAGCGCAGCTGATCTGACCCGCCATCCATGAATGGCAACACCGAACATCATGCCGGAACACGGCTAGGCCGCTTGGCGACATGGCTTTGTTCAGTGGGTGGTGAGTACATTTGTCATTCATACACACACACACACACATACAAATAACATATGAGTTATATAGCTTTGTTTACTGAATGAATAATACACATATTAATATTTATGTCTATATAGTACGTTACTTACGTACGTGACCCGACGATAACATTATATGCAATAACTTTTAATTTTTATTGCAATTAATGCAGACAATTAACGTTTTATTACACATTAAAGACGATAACATATTCAGTTTGTTATTCACATCTCGTTATATATTTTATATTATGTCTAATGTTGGGATCCGAGCGCCAGTTATCGCATTTGTGAAAATGTATAATACATAATGAAATCAATTATAATTGTACCAGTCCACGACGACTAGAATCAGTATTAATTGTTTGTGTTTTATTTAGGTTTAGGTATTTTTTTTAATAGTCACATATTTATTTATTAACAATTAGAAAGAAAATAACAGAAATATTTACAAAATAATATAACTTAAAAAAAGTATAGAAAAGCTACAAAAAGTGTTAAAATTTGGCCCAGTACCTAGCGTGCCCAAGATGCTGGCCGCATTTCCTCGCTGAATAGCCAAAGCTGCTCGCTACTATTTTAAATGAATAAAGAATCATAATTTAAAATGAAAAAAGAAATCATAATTTTTCCTCGTGCAATGTAGGTAAGGTCAATGACCACATCTTCGACGCGTTGCCAAACTTCATGCCGAAAGGCGCATTTTAAAAGCGTATATTTAACTTACATATAATATATTATTATATTAAAACGTTTAACGATAAGTGAATCATATTACTATCGTCACTAAACATTAAAATATTTAAGAATCATCGTCGTTCGTGATTCTTAAAATTTATATTTTTTAATAACTCTCAGACGAATAAATAATTGGGATTTTTTTTCGAAGTACTTAATAACAATACGACATGGTGCTTTCGTTTCAGTTTGCCACGTCTTCAAGATTTCATGTTGACCCAGGATACCTATAGTAAATAGTTAAGACTAGTTAAGACATACAATTTGCTAGCATTTCTTTAATTAGTAAATAAATATCGCCAGACGAACACACCAACTAAACGGTCCCACAACGCAACGCTTGTATTATGGGTACCGTACAATGGACTGGGGGTGAACCTAGTATATACTACTTATATAGATATTAAACATCCATGACTTGGGTACAAACATTCGTGCTCATCACACAAAGTTTGTCCCTACCAGCATACGAACCTGGGACCCACGGAAAGTAGGGTCTTTTTTTTTTATATACATTATGGGGAAGTATTTGATCTCGATCTCACCTGATGGTAAGTGACGATGAGATCTACGATGGAGCATACTTGCCTAGGTAGGAAGGCAGCAGTAGATCGAGACGCTACATTCACTAAGCACATGCAGCGCAACTAATCTGACCCGCCATCCATGAATGGCAACACCGAATATCATGCCGGAACACGGCATAGGCCGCTTGGCGTCATGGCTTTGTTCAGTGGGTGGTGACTAACCACGGCCGAAGCCTACCACCAGTAGAGTTGCACCTAGTTGGCACCACTCTGGGTCACGTGTAGGGTATCTCGAGGGTATTTAATTCTCCTACGGACGAAGGTGACTCGACCCCAAATTACCAACTGCGCTAATCAGGCCGTCTAATGCACACGTAAGATGTGTCTCAGTCTTAATTACATCAAAATTACACGGTTCTTACATCGGGTTTATCGTTTACAAACTATCAGAGATAACCCTTCGCCGCGTCGATGGCTGTGACCCAACAAGGTAAGGTTTTATTACTAATTAACCGTATCGCGGATACTGAGTGCCGTGCTCGGTGCCAACAGCCCCGTCAACCTGTCAGCGCTGAGGCGTAACCTGTTAGTCGTACGAGGTGGTCTAACCTACCCGTGTCGGGGAATGAGAAAATATTTGTCACTAGCGTTTTATAGCGTGCTTCAGAGGAAGATTAGGCACGGTAAGGCCCTACATTAAGTAAGCCCTACTATTTGCGCTGAGGGTTTCAATCCAGCGGGGTTATTTTAAACCATTCGAAATCGATATCGGAAACGGAATCGAAAACTTCGTAACTGGATTACCGCAATCGCTATTAAAAATTTCCGAATTTGTTTATCTTCGATGTATCTTGATGACAATACCAAATCGTTTTTTCAAAAAGTCTTCGTCGGTTAAGGTCTTTGCGAGCGACACCAACATCGGAAAGTTTCAAATCCGTTTCCGATGTCGATTCCGAACAATTTAAAATAACATACTGGTATAGGAATATACTTTGTGTGATGCACCTGCATGTCTGAGAGAACCCCTCGAAAGATGCGTGAAGTCCGCCAACCCGTACTGGGCCAGCGTGGTGGGTTATGGCCTAATAATCCGCCTCGCATTGAGGGGAGGCCCGTGCCCAGCAGTGGGACATTAGAAAGGGCTGGTATTATTATATATTTAATACACACACCTTTGCACGAAGCTTTACGCTGTCTGTAAAGGTTGTGTAATACATGTATAAACAGGTTAAATAAATAAAACCGCTAAGTACTCCGGTACTTATTAAAATATCATAATACAAAACACATTTGCTTTAACGATATTTACTTAGCATTAAATTGATACAAATTATTAAAATTCTCAATTTAAATATCCGTAAAATGCCAGTTACACTAAAATCATGTTTTATACTCATACATAAACACTCATTATAGGGTTAAAAGCACGGCCTTAACGAGTCCGCTACCGTGCGAGTGCGCAGACTGGTATGAACAACTTTTTATTTTGTTACCGTGTTATCTTCTTTCCCTTACGTACATATTAACAAACCGCGTGTCCATCTCGCTCGCACAAGGCAATTAACACTCTCCGTATACGGTAGCGATGGAAGAAATTAGTTAAAAGAGCTTCGTCCCCGTTTCTGTGGTTTGTGTCAACAGTCCTCGAGTGTACTTTTTTTTCTTTTATGCCTTTTTAATTTCTTATGGTTGTTGTTTTTTATTGAGTTGCGTTTGTTGGCGATGTCCGCGCTGGGTTAATGGCGTGTTGCTCTATTGGCTTTGCGACTGTTTGATCACAGTGTAAAGAGAGGTTACTAACTAATCACTGCACTAAGCACTGGTTGCAACATAATAACAAATACCATCACGATTATCTTCTAGATGCTCTATGGTAACCTATAGGAAAGTAATAGAAGTGCCACGGGTGCTACTAGAGTACTTACATATACTATTTAGCACAAATAGAGCATGCCAAATCTATATTTGTGCATATCCCCTGAAGTTTGGCCCATGGCATGCAGTTGGGAGTCGATTAAAAAGTGAAAGCTAAATACAAAAGGCCATAATATATCAAAGCTATGAAGGCTAACTTGACAGATTAATAATTATATAAATCAATCTAAATTCAAGAGCGGAACTATTACTTAGCACTAACTACGGTATCAATAATTACTGGTTAGTTATTGCTTTCCAATGAAAAAATCACTCAACAAGCCATTAATGTCTGGTCCGCGAATAGTTGATTACATCTAATCACTGCGTTTAGGGATACGAGGGGAAATGGAAAATCCATTTGAAAAAAAAACATAAATCAAGTAATGATCAAATAATATAACTAACTTTACTCTAAACTCTATGAACATTTTGTTGGTTGAAATTAATAAATATTTCTTTGCCAAAACTTACGAAAACTTTTTTTTTATATATTCATCTCACTATTCCACTAATATTATATACTAGCTGCGCCCGGCGGTGTTACCCGCGATAAAAAGTATGAAAATTAAAACATCTATCCCACGGGAACCATACATTTTACCGGGATAAAAAGTAGTCTATATATATAAAAAGTAGACTATAATCTATCTCTGTGCCAAATTTCATCCAGATCTGTTCAGCCGTTCGGGCGTGAAAGAGTAACAAACATCCATCCATCCATCCATCCAAACTTTCACATTTATAATATTAGTATAGATGTGAAAGTTTGGATGGATGGATGTTTGTTACTCAATCACGCCAGAACGGGTAAACGGGATCTGGATGAAATTTGGCACAGAGATACATTATAGTCTGGAATAGCACATAGGCTACGTATCCCGGTAAAAAGGACATATTTTTTAATCGCGGGTAACGTCGAGGGGCGCAGCTTGTAAATAACATACGTCTCTGGTATAAATGTTTGCAAATGGCTTGGTCCTCCATTACATTGGAACCAACGAGCTCATATTCTTAGATTGGGACTAAATATTCACGAAACGAGATTACGGACGTAATAGAGTTGGACCATAGACAAGTGGAATAATCAAAATAGCTAATCAAATCGCAATTCACGCTTAACCACGGCCGATGGCAAAGTACCAAGAAATCTATATCTATACATATAAATAAAATTGGAGTGTCTGTTTGTAATACTAAAATAACCGCTTTTTACTAAGTGCATTTGGATGTATACACGTTACCTACTTATACCGAAACCACATTTTTTACAATTTTTGTCTGTCTGTCTGTTTGTTCCGGGTAATCTCTTAAATGGCTGGACCGATTTTGACGGGACTTTCACTGACAGATAGCTGATGTAACAAGGAGTAACTTAGGCTACTTTTATTTCGAAAAAAAAATAGGATCTCTCGAAAAAAAATTCAAACCAATGTTGCAGCGCAGCGCCCGATTAAGTTTGATAGCAATAACCTGCAATGCGTCCCGCGGGCTCAGAATGGGCGAGCAGACTGTTGTAAACGGTTGTCTTTGTTAAATACCACGCGGACGAAGTCGCGGGCAACAGCTAGTTATACAATAAAACTGATTGCGTTACTAACTACAATCAGACTCTCACACTATGGTATGGGTGTTATCGCACGCAATGTTCTTATATAGTAGTACCTACAGCTTATTTATGCTTTAAAAAAAATTGTAGTTATTATTCAGTCATCGATCACTATTTCCCGCGACCATGGTGCGTTGAGTAATGTCTTATCATAGCGAGCACGCGTGCCAAATTTCTAGAGATATCATGATCGGCTAATCTCTGAAATGGCTGGACCGATTTTGACGGGACTTTCACTGGCAGATTCTGGTGTAACAAGGAGTAAATTAGGATACTTTTATTTTAAACTAGCTGTTACCCGCGACTTCATTCGCTTTTTGTTAAATACCACGCGGACGAAGTCGCGGATAACAGATAGTGCCAAATATAATCACGTAGGCACATCTTGAGTGCTCAGCCCAAAAAAAAACATAAGCCGATAACCTACAACAGGATTACAACACCTTGAGCCAAACAAACATGGGGCACTTTTGAAATGCTTTTGTGATCCTCAATGGAATTAGAATCAGCGGGAGTGACGTTACATTCAGAATTGACGTTATTGAAGTTTTGTTGTTGGATAAAGGGGTGTTATAATTTGTTGTCTGGTAAATAAAGAAATTGTAAGTTTAGAGTGATACTTTTAAGCTTGAGTGGATTAAGCATTGTGTGCACATTTATGGTTAATAGGAAGAGTACCGATGGAGATAATAAATAAATAATTATAGCTAGACCAACTGTGTGGCCCCATACTGAGCAACGCTTGTATTATAGGTACCGTACAATGGACTGGAGGTGCCTCAGTAACACCCAGCCCAGGGCATTTTGCGAAAAGACCGTGTCCGAAATTGCCCAAGGCGGGATCGAATCCGCAACTACTCGGTGCTGTGATCCAAATCTGAGAATGTAAACACATTTATTTATTTAATGACGGCCTGATTAGCGCAGTAGTAGTGACTCTGCTTTCTGCGCCGAGGGTCCCGGGTTCAAATCCTGGTAGGGACAAGCTTTGTGTGATGAGCACGAATGTTTGTACCCGAGTCATGGTTGTTTAATATGTATACAAGTATTATATACTGAATTCACCCTCAGTCCATTGTACGGTATCCATAACACAAGCGTTGCTTAAAGTGGGACCGTATAGTTGGTGTGTTCGTATGGCGATATTTATTTATTTAATGCAACCAATTAAATTTATCTCCAATTTGGCACATTTGGCGTTTCTGTTTCAAGTGCGCGTGCGCTGGGTGGCGCATTGTCAGCTGATTGGCACATTGTGCCGCCCAGCCGAGGTGTCACTCAGCCAAACATGGGTTTTACTTGTAAACAATGAGCTTCCAAGCTTTTGTTGGCAGGGATTGAGCAGGCGAAGGCGTGCAAGTATACATTTATAAAATTTTAGAGTAAATTATATTACTAAGCAGTGAGCCAAGTTGGTAGAACGCTTGCCTCGGTATATAGCGAGGAACGCAGGTTCAAACCCCGGCTCGCACCTCTGGGATTTCTGGATTTCATGTGCGAATCTCATTTTCAACCACGATTATCACTTGCTAAACGGTGATGGAAAACGTCGTGAGGAAACCTGCATGTCTGAGAGATGTGTGAAGTCCGCCAACCCGCACTGGGCTGCGTGGTGGACTATGGCCTAGTCCCCCTTGCATTGAGGAGAGTCCCGTGCCTAGCAGTGGGCCATTAAAAAGGGCTGGTATTATTATTATATTATTATGATTAATTTGAAAACTGATAAGGAGTGTATTTAAAATATTTATCTAATAGAGTTATGATCATTTATAGCGTATGTCTACTTCTGGGTAAGAATTTGGTTCTGATAGCACTAGACCAACATGAACATTATCGACAAAAGTTCTTCAAAAGTATCAAAAGACAACGAGTAGAAATTTTGCAAGCCTATCATAATTTATCGATAATTAGAGCTAAGCACAAGATGTGGAAACACAGCCAAGCAAAAAAAAAACATATTGATTTCATGTAAAAAATTTGGGAAAAATTAAAATAAAATATTTCAGACTTACACCCCTACGCCACTCGGACACCACCACCTACGCAGTCACTAAAATTACTCAATAAAATTGGATTCTAGCCGGTCCGATGCGCACGAAACTCAACAATGACAAGTCAATCATTCTCACATTATATCATCCCGGCCACAATGCCAGGGTCCGCCTTCCGTGAATGACGGACAAATTTTAATCTCCAAGTGATGGATTCGTCAGAGAATGAAAGCGTTATGCGCTAAACAACCAAGCAGGTGTTGTTTACGCAGGATTATCCTTGTCAAACGTTTGAGTGATTGTGGGAGATATTTTTTTTTGTCATATTTTGCTAGTTTTTTGATGAAAAAACTTGGATATTCTTTTGCATTTTTTTGGCGATGTTTAAGACATTGTCATACCTGTAAAAATATATTGTGTTATGTGCGAGTAGTAAAAGGATTTCTATAATTTGTAATTTTTACATTGTGCCGGACGTTTTCAGTAATATAAAATTAATTGCCTAAAGCATTTTGAACGAGATTCGCACACAAATAAATTAAAATAGTTACTTAAGTACACAATAAAAAAAACGACTTTTGAAATAAAATTAATTTTACGAATTTTATCGCGTTTTTATTATGTCCTTTACGTTCCCGACGTTTTACTGGTGGTAGGCTTCGGCCGTGGCTAGTCACCACCCACTGAACAAAGCCATGTCGCCAAGCGGCCTAGCCGTGTTCCGGCATGATGTTCGATGTTGCCATTCATGGATGGCGGGTCAGATCAGCTGCGCTGCATGTGCCTAGTGAATGTAGCGTCTCTGTCTACTGCCGCCTTCCTACCTAGGCAAGTATGCTCCATCGTAGATCTCATCGTCACTTACCATCAGGTGAAATCGAGATCAAATACTTGCCTATAATGTAATAAAAAAAAAATAAAAAAAACGGACGTTTCAATGTGTAGTATTCGCGCAAATATAAGAAATCAACTAGTACCCATTTACTACATCCAAATTAAAAAAAAGAAACTAGCAAGCCCAACAGATGACCACTGCTGAGCTTAATTAAGTTCCATTCAAACGTGTCTCTAGCCGCTAATGAAACAACCGTGTAATTAACAATTATGATTTTCGTGATTTATGGACGGAATTAACCGCGATCGTTGATTGGATGATTTCAAATGAATTATGTATGTGTGTGTTCGTGTGAGGTCTGTGAAAATAATGATGGTGTTCTATATAGCGTTTGCGTAATAGAGATGGCTATATACTATCTGTATATAGCGGAGATATCCAAGTTGGTAGAACGCTTGCCTCGGTAACGACGATTGCAGGTTCAAATCCCGGCTCGCACCTCTGGGATTTCTGGATTTCATGTGCGAATCTCATTTTCAACCACGATTATCACTTGCTAAACGGTGAAGGAAAACATCGTGAGGAAAATTTGCATGTCTGAGAGAATCCTTGAATGACGTGTGAAGTCCGCCAACCCGCACTAGGCCAGCGTCGTGAACTATCGCGTAATCCCCCACGCATTGAGGGGAGGGCCGTGCCCAGCAGTGGGACATTAAAAAGGGCTGGTATTATTATTATCTGTAGCGACCTCTTCAACTTCGCCCCACAAATAGTGCTGCAGACGACATGCAGAACAAACATGACGATTCTTCATACGATCCTGAAACACGCTATGAGAGTTTTCGGAGAACGTAGCATATAAGTATACAAAATCCCGACAATATCCGTTGGGGGCTTAGCGGTCGCCCTGCCAGACATACCACCCGCCTGGCTGGAAGATTTTCGCTTTTCCCCTAAAATCTATTGAACCAGGAATGCGGGAGTCCTTAGGTGAAGTAGAGTAACCGATAATTCTTGGAACTTGGCTTTCAGGTATAGCAGTGGTGGGAGTGTGAGGCGGGCCTAATCCCAGCTGAAATAAAAAGCTCTAGTAATTTAAAAATTAAAGCGGCTGTTTAATTGGAGCCATTTTATGTAACAGCAACCATGGTCACGGGAGGACTGACAAATAAAATTATTAAAATAACATTACAATTAAAGCGAGTATGGTGACCACATACCCATTGTTTACATGTACTACGTTAAAACTCGTACAACGTAAAGGCAGTAAATGTCAGGAGTGAAATGGTAGCTAGTCAGGTGGAGTGACAACACATGTAACTACATAAAAACGGACACATCAATTATATTGCAGTTAATAATGTGTGATTAGTGAGACGACGTGGGAGCGACCGTTACGTGTGAGTAGGGTGACTAAGGAGTACTGAAAATTTTAGGATATGTCCTAAACACAGAATGATTCGGCAAGGATACACTTACCTTTGATCTGCGCTTGTTTATCGCATTTGCAAACATTATTTGAATTCAGAATTTCGATAGGTACTTATTTCGAATTGAAAAAAAATTGCTCACAAAAAAAAACTTTTTTTTTTTAAATTGTATCGAAATTGTGATTTCAGATAACGAGATAAAGAAACGCAGGTGCAAGGTTGTATAGCCTTACTGAATAGCCCTGTATATCAAGCATACTGTTAATGAGCCGCTTACATTATTTAAACAATATTACAAAGCCTAGCTCTCTATTTGGGTACATTGGGACTAAATACCAACGGCGAAATTGGGGTCCAATACAGTGCACTTTTGTTTACCCCATCAAGGATTACAAGCGTGATGACGTTTATGTATATCAAAACTATTTTATAATATAATAATAATACCAGCCCTTTTGAATCTCCCACTACTGGGCACGGGCCTCCCCTCAATGCGAGGGGGATTAGGCCATAGTCCACCACGCTGGCCCAGTACGCGTTGGCGGACTTCACACATCTTTCGAGGGGCTCTCTCAGACATGCAGGTTTCCTCACGATGTTTTCCTTCACCGTTTAGCAAGTGATAATCGTGGTTGAAAATGAGATTCGCACATGAAATCCAGAAATCCCAAACTTGCGAGCCGGGGTTTGAACTTGCGATCCTCGTTACCGAGGCAAGCGTTCTACCAACTTGGCTATCACTGCTACCAAAACTATTTTAAGTGGTTGGATTTCGAAAAACACTACAAATGTATGATTTGCATTAAATTATAGATAATAATCCATATCTAGGTACATACGGCAGATTTCACCGGACCAACACACCAATAGTATGGTCCCAAACCAAGCAACGCTATTTTTCGGGTACCATACAAAATTCTGGGGTACTTTACGATCCCAGTAATACTTAAACCATGACAAACTGCGTAGGCATAATGAAACAAAACTGATTTCACAGATGTTATCGCGTGTATATTATGTTTTTACATTCCCGACGTTTCGGCTGCTTCACAGCAACCATGGTCACGGGAGCACTGAGGTGCTCGACGTCCTAGTGTCATAGTTTGAACTCGGAATGAACTTGAAAATATGTAAAATTAGTTTAATTTCAATGTGTAGTATTCGCGTAAATAATAATAAATCAATATGCGTGGGGCATATTTCCGAAATATTCCCAAGCGGTATTCGAACTTGCAACCGCCAGGTGCAGTGAACCCAGTGGAACCACAACACCAAGCTACACTATAAGGACTGCATAATTAATATAAATTAGCTCTATCTACAAAGTAGCGCCGCCGCGCCGCCATTATACCCTTGAAAAACATTTATCGTACTATGCAAATGTAATATGATACAATACAAATATGGATAGAATACCAATAGCACGTTTTAATTACAGGCTTCACTTGTTAATTACAGACTTGTAACATTCAAGGTGTTTTATATGACTTTGTAGTGAGTAAGAAGATATGTACGTGAGTATTTATGGCTCTAAACAAAGCTTAATGTTTTCTAGGTAGTCAGCATAGCAATAAGGTTGAAGGAAATAGTGTAAAATATTTGTAAGGTGTTAACCAGTAGGGGATTACGATCATGTTTATGTATAAATTATATGTGTATACAGTGTTTGATGTTTCTGTGAGAAAGCGTGACAGTACCGTTGCATCGCGAACTTGTATGTACCATTTGTAGGGTTCCTTGCGATAAAAAGGCGGACTGTATACAATAGGGTTGGTTTAATGAATAAAATTATATAAAAATGCGCGTGATCGCGGTGGCTATCGAAATAGTAGTGGCGCCAGCGTCGCACGTAGCTCGCCGGACCGCCTCGTCCCCCGCGCCCCGGCCCTCGCGCCAGCCGCGTATGGACAGTAACTGAATATGAGGGTACCCCGGTTCAAACTATGACACTAGAACGTCAAACACCTCAGTCCTGCCATGACCATGGATGCTGTAAAGCAGTCGAAACGTCGGGAAGGTAAAAATATAAAATAAACGCAATAAAAATCGAAAAATCAGTTCTATTTCAATAACGAATCGTGTTCTCGCATTTTTCCTAAACCATGGTTGTAGTACGCGGACTAATTAATGTACTGTTATATATGGGAATGCAATTATTATCCATCAGTAGACCACCCATTGTGGTAATTGTAGTTTTTTTTCACATACAAAGTGTAGGTAGGTATGTATTGTAGGTAATTATAGCATTGTTACTTTTACTTATTGTTTCGGTCTAGCGATCGCGAGCGCAGCGACCGATCGTAAATACTTGGGTTCGATTTTCTATTAAAAAAAATGTGAACGAATATGCTATCAGAATCAGAACATGTTTATTGTAATGAGTACCGATAATAAATAAATAAATATCACTAGGCGAACACACCACCTGTACGGTCCCACACTAATTTGTATTGGTACCGTACAATGGTCCACGGGCAAACCCAGTATTTAATACTTATATAGATATTAAACATCCATGACTCGGGTATAAACTGCCATGCTAATTACAAATAAATTGTCCCTACCAGGATTTGAATCTGGGATCCGCAGCACAGAAAGCAGGGTCACTACTCACTGAGCTAGTCAGGAGATAAGTATATGAATAGGTACTAACACGCTTGTTTATCTCAAAAGGGATAGGTAGAGATATACACTAACGATTTGCTAATAATATTTAAACTCTACAACAAGCAGTCATAACAAAGTTGGTACAACGCTTGCCTCGGTAACGAGGATCGCAGGTTCAAACCCCGGCTCGCACCTCTGGGATTTCATGTGCGAATCTGAATGGTGAAGGAAAACATCGCGAGGAAATCTGCATGTCTGAGAGAACCCCTGGAAAGATGTGTGAAGTCCGCCAACCCGCACTGTGCCAGCGTGGTGGACTATGGCCTTATCTACTCGAAATGAGGGGAGGCCCGTGCCCAGCAGTGGGACATTAAAAAGGGCTGGTATTATTATTATTTAAACTCTGTTGCTCGATATTGTAGCTGTTAATTGATCACTCGTAAAACAATTAATATTTACAACCATCAAAAAAAAATTCTAATGTATCCACTAAGCCCGACAACCGAATCATTTATACTAAATACACATAACGAGTGATGTGACTCACGATCTGTTTTATTATCGACTAGCTGTTGCCCGCGACTTCGTCCGCGTGGTATTTAACAAAGACAACCATTGACAACAGCCTGCCCGCCCATTCTGAGCCCGCGGGAAGCATTGCAGGTGTTGCTATCAAACTTAATCAGGCGCTGCGCTGCAACATTGGTTTTAATTTTTTTTCGTGAGATCTTATTTTTTTTTTCTAAAATAAAAGTAGCCTAAGTTACTCCCTGTTACATTAGCTATCTGCCAGTGAAATTCCCGTCAAAATCGGTCCAGCCATTTCAGAGATTACCCGGAACAAACAGACAGACAGACAGACAGACAGACGGACAGACAGACAGACAAAAATTGTAAAAAATGTTGTTTCGGTATAGGTAACGTGTATACATCCAAATGCACTTAGTAAAAAGCGGTTATTATAATATTACAAACAGACACTCCAATTTTATTTATATGTATAGATACACATAACGAGTGATGTGACTCACGATCTGTTTTATTATCGATAAAAATCCGGATCAAATGAAGTATTCAGCCTGGTGTAAAGTGCCAGCCGGTGTTGACAGAGACGCAATCAATAAATCACTCGGTGCCACAAAGAAATATTCAATGTGTGTTGATTGTGCCTCTTGAGAACGCTTTTTACTAACTGCTAGTGATGGGAGAGTATTGATACTCAATATCGATAACATATATATAAAAAAATAATTATTTTTAATCGCTTTTCTGTCTCTTTAAGTACCTATAACTAGGAAATTATTCTGAATCCATAAGCTACATTAAGTACTTATAAAGTTTTCAATTAATATACATAAGTTTATCGTTAGGTATAAAAATTGGGCTCCCATATGTAGGTATTGATGCGAAAGAAAATAACCTAAAATAGAATTTGCTATAGGTATGAAGTTTTTGAAATTAGTCTCCACAATGATGTTTATTATATGGAATAACCATATCAATAGATAGTTTAAGGGGGAAGCTCAGGTTCAGGGCGCGAAATTCAAAATGTTAATGGTTTTTATTTTTTTACGAAAAATGTGGACATATCTACGATGTAATTTAGTGTTTTGCGATATTAGCATTCTGCATTGCATATCTCGATGTATTATGTTTGCTTAAAAAAGTACCTAATCCGATATAATACCATAAGGTTTGTAAAAACCGCTACTTTTACTAACTTTATGGTGTTGTATCGCTTTAGGTAATTTTTTAAGCAAACTTAATACATCGAGACATCCAATGCAGAATGCTAATATCGCAAAACACTAAATTACATCGTAAAGATGTCTAAATTTTTCGTAAAAAAATAAAAACCATTGACATTTTGAATTTCGCGCCCTGACCCTGAGCTTCCACCTTAAATTACTTATCGATAGTTCATTCCCAACATTATTGATAGACCTTTAAGGCACACTGGTGGTCCAGCGTTGCTTTGATCGTTTCTGCCGAATCATGGCACGCGTTTCAAATATGACGATGATATGACTCTTATATCGACACACAAATTACTATCGATACTACCCAACATCGCCCTAACACTTAATCATTAGACTTTAGGGTCGAAAATTGCGTAGAATTTAGTTTAAAAATGGTAAAACGATCAAGTAATATTGTGAGATAAATCGATGTCTATTAAACTGTTATTATCCGACTATTGAGGGGTTAATAAAATATTGTTCGGTCGTTCGTAGCCGTCCACTGTTGGTTGAAGGCAATTTAAGTATTTGGCAAGGATTTAGTAATAATTATTACGGCTGTCAATGATGTATCATACCGGACTGAGCTGTAATATAATGTATGGGGAAATTATTTACATCATATAATTTCTTCATAGGTTCGAATCTATCGGAAACAATTATCAGGCATATATTTATTTATGTAGCTACCAACCTATTTTTCAATTTTTTTCTGTTCTATCAGCCGAAAGACGTCCACTGCTGGACATAGGCCTCCCCCAGTGATTTCTACACATCACGGTCCTCCGCCACTCGCATCTACGGGCTTCCTGTGTGTGATATCATCGGTCCACCTTGTGGGCCGGCCTCCACTACGTCTTCCGGTTCGTGGTCGCCATTCTAGAACCTTTCTGCCCCAGCAGCTATCGGTTCTGCGAGCTATGTGCTCTACCCACTGCCACTTCAACTTGGAAACACTTTGAAATACCTACTATATAGATATGTACCTGCAATGGGGTATTAAGGCCTTCATGGAAAAATCTGATTCGGGAATACCTGTACGAAATTCACGCGGACGAACTTAGTTACGGGCTTCATAGCTTCCAGTCCCAGGTCCGGCGCAAATGCTTCTAGGATCAAGACTTTGGGCAACACTGAGATTATTTTTTAAAAAAGCAAACGCCTATCGTATTTCTTATATTCACGCGAATACTACACATTGAAATAAAACATTTTTTTTTTCAAATGTTATCGCGTTCATTTTGTTTTTACGTTCCCGACGTTTCGGCTGCTTTTCAGCAACCATGGTCACGGTAGGAATGCAAAAACAAAATAATCTCGATACTCGTACAATTCGAAAAAAAAATTGGTTTATTCAAACACCTATCGTTACGATGCACTAAAATAATACTAAGGTTTATGGCTAATAACATAATAGCGATGCTACATTAGCCGGCGGCCCCCCGCGTCGGGCCCCGGGGCCCCGAGGGCCCCCCGTCGCCCGCAATCGTTGCCACATTAACTTTATTGGCCCGATATTCGCTTGGGCAATTTGCACGCTAAAATTTTGCGTGAAACTAATGACTTTGTTGTGTCGGAGATATTATATATCTTATACATAAACATATATATAGGTATCTTAATCATCTTATATATTTATATATCTATACATATAAATAAAATTGGAGTGTCTGTTTGTAATATTAAAATAACCGATTTTGACGGGACTTTCACTGGCAGATAGATGATCTCACGAAAATAAATGAAAACCAATGTTGCAGCGCAGCGCCTGATTAAGTTTGATAGCAACAACCTGCAATGCGTCCCGCG
Organism: Pheosia tremula; assembly: GCA_905333125.1. NCBI lineage: Eukaryota > Metazoa > Arthropoda > Insecta > Lepidoptera > Notodontidae > Pheosia > Pheosia tremula. The sequence continues at coordinate 3,941,143 of HG995419.1, forward strand.
GGCTCAGAATGGGCGAGCAGGCTGTTGTCAACGGTTGTCTTTGTTAAATACCACGCGGACGAAGTCGCGGGCAACAGCTAGTATATTATATAAGATGATGAATGTTCAACACACAAAGCTTGCCCCTACCAGAATACCAATCCCGGACCCTTAGGACACAAAGCAGAGTCACTACCTTTGCCCTAATCAGGTCATAAAAATTCAGTCAATTGGACGTACTTGCAAAACTGTAATCAATAGAAACATAGCTCCCATGATATTTCACGATATCATTAAACCACCTTGATTAGCCCTTATAGTCCTATAATGGGCTCACTTAAGTGAGCACCACTTAACAAACAACCTTTACAACAAAACCAAAAGCAATGGTCAATACATTTTGCTCACATTCTGGTTGGGAATCGTAAAAATACCGCACATTCCTACTTACAAGGCACTTTGAATCAATATCCGAACGAAAACAAAGCAACAGCGAGAGCAAATGAAGTTATAACAATGGCCGTATGTACCCGTATTGGAATGTAACATAACTGTGTATAATAATAACGTGAAATGTATCTTAATATATATCAGTTAAGGTATAATTTAGAATGGTAAAGCTATGTTGTGGAACGTTGGCCCTTTGCGGTCAATTTGCATATTTTCCTCTCTTTTACTCTTACAAGAGTGTGGTGAGTAGTTTGTTTAACATTGAAACTAACTATTTACATTAATAACTTAGTAAAAGCACATTCCGAACAATACAATAAAATAAAGCTACTTTTAAAAAGTACATTTAATAGTCTATACATACTATATAAATAAAATTGGAGTGTCTGTTTGTAATATTAAAATAACCGCTTTTTACTAAGTGCATTTGGATGTATACACGGTACCTATACCAAAACAACATTATTTACAATTTTTGTCTGTCTGTCTGTCTGTTTGTTCCGGGTAATCTCTGAAATGGCTGGACCGATTTTGACGGGACTTTCACTGGCAGATAGCTCATGTAACAAGGAGTAACCTAGGCTACTTTTATTTTAGAAAAAAAATAGGTTCTCTCGAAAAAAAATTAAAACCAATGTTGCAGCGCTGCGCCTGATTAAGTTTGATAGCAACAATCTGCAATGCGTCCCACGGGATCAGAACGTGCGAGTAGGCTGTTGCCAATGGTTGAGTCTTTGTTAAATACCACGCGAACGAAGTCGCGGGCAACAGCTAGTATGTAATATATGTGCATGCACCCGAGTTATCTAATTTTATATCTATCAGTCCATTGCAAGGTGCCCATAATACAAGCGTTGCTTATTTTGAAAACGTACGGTAGGTGTGTTTGTCTGGCAATATTTATTAGTATTCATTTAACATCCTATAAACAATGTTTACTTGTTAAACTATGAATGTAATAATTATGACCAAACGCATATCCATGAGAAGCATAACACTTTTCCAAATACATTTAAAGTCCTGTATAAACCATCGCCCAAAGGTACACAGCAGCCATAAAGAAATCTTATAAACTTCCACATTATTAACAAACGCTTTAAAGAAAACATTATCATACATAACACAACCCACATTGCGATATAAAGTTATCCCATTACCGCACAACGGGGGCCCAGCGCGGCCCAGCGGGGCCCATCGTCGCGAATGGCGGTCCCCAACTACTTAATAGGGCGATAATTGCTCGGCTATTACGGCCCGAGCCACCCCCCGGGTAAAGGGGAGGTCGTGTATAGCTAGATAGATTCTTGCTTGATGTGGGGTACATTTTATTATGTATATATGTTGTATATTGATGTACAGATGATTTAGAAAGGCTATACTAAGGTTTAAACTTGCGCCTCTGTAGCGCATTGTATTCATTATGTGAGCGCAGAATTTCGATATATTGATTTTTTTTAAAAGCCGTTCTCAGCAAAAGACAATTGTCATATCTTGTATTTTTTTTAATTGACTTCGGAATTCTGATATAAATTATACCTAATGATTAGAAATGTATTAAATAAGCTCAGGTTTATAGATTAGAATACCATTTCTGAATCATGCTGTATGCTAACTATCTACTAATAACTGGAAGACATTTAAACAAATAAAAAAAAAGTGTAGCAGGAAGCCAGTGGATGCGAGTGGCGGAGGACCGTGATGTGTGGAATTCATTGGGGGAGGCCTATGTCTGGCAGTGGACGTCTTTCGGCTGATAGCATAGAATAAATATAAAAGTAATTTTACGAATGTTATCGCGTTTTATTATGTTATTTACGTTCCTGACGTTTCGGCTGCTTTACAGCAACCATGGTCACGGGAGGAATGACTGAAAGAACATAATAAAAATGCGATAAAAATCGTAAAAGTGTAGTATTCGCGTAAATATAATAAATCAATAATAGAATAGAATTTAGACAAATATTTTCAAAAATTAAAAAATATCAATCACATTTTCTTACGAGGCCATCATCATTATCTATGTTCAGTTTAACTATGGAAAGAGAGGTAGGGAGGCACTATGATACATCCTGAAACCTGAAGGAGAGGCAGGGTTGCACTGCGATAAACCCACATTTTACCGACGGTATTTAGTTTGATTGTAATAGGGGAAGGCCAGGGTAAAGGGAAAACTCCCCCTCAATATTATATAATTCAATTTATTAAAATGAAATCGCTTAACTAACGAAATGCCAGTAATCAAGCGGCGGCTTCAGACACCGTCTAACCGACTCTTGTTTTCCCAAAATTCATTACCCAACTGAACGGGGATTGGTTAATTTTCTTTAATATTAACTTGTACGGTCTCCCCTTTTTAATTAATATCGACAAAATAGTAGAGACCACCGCGAGTTGCGAGAGACGATAAAAGTTTTTAGTGATGGTCTATTTATATTTTTCAAACATCGATAATATTCTATTGTACGCATAGTTGTATATAAAACAAAGGAATTATCATTTATCCGTTGCTAACTGGAGAAGTCGCATCTTTTAAATTATTTAAACATCAGTCTGTAGCTGTCATCTCTGACTGAACACTATGCTTCTCTAAAAATATAAGATGCTACAAGAAATGTTTACAAATTGCAAGTAAATTGATCGTGGATGACAATCTAATTCTGCCTGTTTATGAGAACACTTTAAAAAACGGTTACGAGACGTTTATAGTCATGGAGAGCTGTTAAATCAAGATCAAGTCAACTAGCTGATGATATATGATGACTGCGGATTGACGGCCATGATTAGCGCAGTAGATATTAACCCTACTTTCTGTGCCGAGGGTCCCGGGTTTGAATCCTGGTAGAGAAAAACTTTGTGTGATAAGCACGAATGATTGTACCCAAGTCATCGATGTTTAATCTATACTAATATTATAAATGTGAAAGTTTGGATGGATGGATGGATGGATGTTTGTTACTCTTTCACGCCAGAACGGCTGAACGGATCTGGATGAAATTTGGCACAGAGATAGATCATAGTCTCGAATAGCACATAGGCTACTTTTTATGCCGGTAAAATGTATGGTTCCCGTGGGATAGATTTGTTTAAAATTTGTCATAGAGCAAAGGATCGACATGATTTTTTGCATAGGTAGTGGTAGTTTATTTAGGGGCCAGAAAATGATATGACATACTTTTTAATCGCGGGTAACACCGCGGGGCGCAGCTAGTATCTATATAAGTATTAAATACTGAGTTCGCCCTCAGTCCATTGTACGGTACCCATAGTACAAGCGTTGCTTAGTGTGAGTATAGTTGGTGTGTTCGTCTGGCGATATTTATTTATTTATTCCACTTTGAAAATATCGATATTACCTCCCGCCAACACTCAACAATATTAATTTCAAAATTGCTTTAAATAGGTATTACGCCGCTTGTTAGCCCCGGTCCAAAATGAACTCATTAAAACTATAAAAGCAGCGGTAATTAAGGCCGCACCCCCTCCCCTGGCGACCTCCCAACGACTCCCCCCTTCCGGACCCAGGGGTTGGGCTTAGACCCCACAACCCCCTGATTTCAGCGACAAACGTGGTGGCTTGAAAATGGAAGTGGCAACAAAATATTTCATTTGTTCTGAAACTTTATTGTTAGTATGAAAAACAATGGAGGGGGGGGGGGGTACAAAACTGTCAGTAATTATAGCATTTGCCAGTAGGTGTCATGACTTTTAATTGTTGATCTTGATCTCAGCATCTAGGTAAGCTACGTCTTATAAGCTAACCCATGGAGCCTACAATAATAATCTTGTGAACCTAACTGAATAATGCGAAAACAAGGTGACTTAATAAAAAATATCGGAAACACTATGGCCGGACTTTGGAATACCTAAGACATTTAAAGATGACTTCTGCTTCAAAAGATACGCTCTGCCGTATACACCACGCGCTTCAATCATGTCATAGCGCCTACGCACTTTTCCGTTGTAATTCGAGCTATTGCCTAACCCTTGCACAGGTGAGATCTTAAGAAAAAAGAAGTTAGAAGGATCGTTTCAATAATCAGCAGTTATAGTGTTTAAAAAAAAGTCATATCTAGGCGTAGTGTGTGTGTGTACCGGGCCGCGGGTCGCTTAGTGCCGGCGACATTACTGGGGACGAGCGGTAATTTTCAACTAATAACCTGTTTAATTTTCAGCGCTTTTCAGCCTCCCGCGCCGCCCACCCCCCGCCGCCTACAGCCCGTTTTATATTGTCATTTTAAATTACATTACGTATTCTTTCATCTCACTTCTGATGGTGTTCGGAAGATAATTATGTACTTATGCCAATGGTTCAGTATATAGAGAATATAAAATGCATGCAAATTTGTGAGGCTAGCTATAATTACCTCCCGCAATAACCTTCAGAGTCCTCGGATACCGTAGAATTAAATAAGTAAACTTCTTTGTCAGACAACTGGTCTGCCGAAAATGCAAGAACAATACCAAAACTTTAAGTTTTTTTTCTATTACATTATAGGCAAGTATTTGATCTCGATCTCACCTGATGGTAAGTGACGATGAGATCTACGATGATGCATACTTGCCTAGAAGGTACCTGTTCGCTCTCGACTTGAAAACACCCAGATTCAAGTCAACGGGGAACAAAGACGTAACGTGTTCCATTCCTTGGCAGTTCGAACGATGAAAGTAGAAGCAAATCGCTTAGTGCGTACCGAAGGAATGTCCACAGTGTACGGATGACACTTGTTCGTGCGACTTGTCGACCGACGATAGAATGGAGATGGGGGAATTAATTAGTGTAATTCCATCGCAAGTAATACTAATTTTAGACAATAATGCTTTGATTGTATTTGGTATAGCCATGAGACAAATTTGGAAAAATGCAAATGAACATGAACATTTGGAAGTGATCAGGGTATCCCTAATACGATATTCAAGTCATTACCGGACCAATCCGCAAGCCTGATTCTATACTGTGATAACATGATGTACTACACACGGTCTGTGAGATTTTCCAACTTTTATTAATTGCTACAAATTACTACTATCCCTACGTAATTCAATATAGGATCTAGTTAGATAAAAATAAGAATTAAGATAAGTAGTCCGTAATCCTGTATTTGTTGATGTCAAAATAATCAATTTATTTGGCTGATTTAAAAATGCACTCAACAAATCCACTATCGGCCGGGAGGGTGCCCAAAACGCTGGCAGCATTTTTGAAATCAGCCTAATTTTAAATTAAATTTTACAATTTTCTTTTTCATACCAACACCATCATTTTTCAGTCTCACCATAGTGCTAAGATACACTACCGTGTAGCCATCTTTCAGAGATGGTATTTCGTCCCAATGAAGTGTGATGTTGATGGTGTGAAATTCACAAACCCAAACCGAGTCAAAGTCGTGGACTATGGCGGTATCCACTTCACATTGTAGAGTAGTGTCCAGTATCATAGCATTGACGCTCGCTTCTTAATTTTTTTTTATAAATTTCAGATACTACAGCATATAAAAACATTATCGCTATATACGTTATAGTGGTCACAACATGCTTGTATATTCACCACATACACAGCATTTGTTCGTGCTTTGTATAAAATAGCAAAGAGAAGCTCGCAACTTAGCTGGTCAAACAATTTAACCGTATGTGTCTCAAGCGTAAATCACGGGCTAGCCAACGTGATTCGGGGGTGATTTCCGAAAATCAATCGACGCGCTAATCAGATAGTGTGATGTATGGCCCACGACCCCCCCCCCCCCCCCTTCCCTCTACGTACCCTCACACTCAGAAAACAAAACAATTACACAGTAATCACCTAGATATACTACTTAATTACTACATAATCTGAGCTGAAGACTGAGCTTAGTTGCTCGCATTTGGAGAAACCTACATCTAGCAGAGGTCATTAATAGGTCTTCTTCTTTCTTTACGAAATGAGATGCGATGAAATAAAATGGATATGCAAATGGCCTCACTCACAACTTAGCGGATATTTTGCCAATGTCAAGAAATTAATAGCAATAAAACATTAAATAAATACACATAATAAGTAAAATAATAGATGTGACATGATGATATGAAAATGGCGTGTCATTAATAGGTCGATGATGACTACGAGTAAGTAGTTGACAGCTTTACAAACAAACAAATAAAGTCATCACCAAATATATTTGTTTACCCTATTATAATGATGGACTAAAACCTCCCTGTTCTGAGGGAAGACATACGAAAAGTACTAGGGCTGTCAAAGGGCCCAAAAGTAAACGGCACGATAGTTAAACCCTCAGTAATATTCAACTTTAAAGGGCATTAAACACTAAAATCCGATCAATTACGTGCACACGTCACCAATAAATCATTCACAGCCAATTTACAGTCAACCCTACAAGCACAAAGACAAACGAACAAACAAACGTTCCCTCTCGCCAATCAGAGATAAGGCAACGAACACGTGTACTATTAGGCTATACCTCATTACTGTACACATCGTGAACATAACATTATAACCTTTAGTGTGACATGTTATGGTTTATTTTCGAGTGTGAGAGTGTTGATAGTTGAATCGTTTTATAATAAAGGGCTAGAACAGTAGTTTTAATACATAATCTGTGTATTAACATCACAAAACGTTCATTCATCAGACGTATCGGGACATGACGTGATTGTTGATCCGATAACAGCGAGATTGAGGGATGTTTATAGAGGAGATGTTACCACCCATATCCAGGGTCGTATCACGCTACCAAAGAATGCCATGACCTGATCAGCGCAGTTGGAAATGACCCTGCTTTCTCGCGCCGAAAGTTGCCGAAGTTGCCGAAAGTTGTCGAATTCTGGTAGTAACAAACTTTGTGTGATGAGCACGAATGTTTATACCCGAGTCATGTATGTTTGATATGTATATCAATATAATAATATACTGAGTTCGCCCTCAGAAATGAAAATAATTAAGTTTTAAAATGTTTTTAGTTGATTTTTGCCAATGGTTTTCGCGAATACCAATTTCAGATAAGGTGTAATTAAATGATACATTTGTAACTCGAAACCGGCTGGGCCGATTTTTATGATTGTTCTTTGTCTCCGCCCCGACTAGCAGAATAACTATTAAAATATAAGAAAAAAAAAAATTCCAATACATTTGATTGGGAGGCGGTACGAAGTTCGCCGACGGCTAGTTAGTAATAAAGTTTACTACTTCATAAGTATATTTTGTTATCAAAACAGGATGTTTTTACACAAGCTTAACGATAGTACGCTATAAAACAATTAATTTCCTGTTTATTATGTACTTGTCGACGCTAAAAAGGCAATTATATAATATCCACAGGAAGGAAAAATTTAATTTGAGCTAATGATTGAAAAGAACCAGCGAGTTTTATGGCTTTATTAAAATGTACATACTAACTATGTACCTACACTATTCGGTAATATTATTTCTTCAAACGATAGATTTAGGCTGTGTCCCCAGTCGGCAAACTGTCAGCGGCCGACTGAGTGAGCCGCAAATTTGTGGCGAACTGAAATTCGAGGTAGCTGCAAACTCAGATCAATTTGCGTGCGTCGCAAGCAAACTGTTATGTGTTAGCCGCTTATTTAGGTCGACCGACCGACTGAATTTTCACTGTCAACTGTCCACATGACCGTTTACGGCAAACGGACTCACTACGCCCGGCGAACAAGCATATCGCCGCCGCCGAATGGAACCGGTTTTGCTGTGAGTCGGCAGCTCACTGAATCAATCGGCGCGCGCAACACAGCAAACTGCGTAGAGTGAGCGCAAACTAGCAAACTGTGAACACTCCATTTCAAATACATGGAAGGGCGTACTAAACCAATACGCCGCTAACTCAGTCGGCCGCTAACAGTTTGCCGACTGGGGACACAGCCTAAGTCATAATTATTATGCGCAATCTAATAATGCCTGCACACAAATTATGTACAAGTTTTAAAAAATGGCGACTAACGAAAATGGTGATAGTTAACGATTTTTGCTTGTTAGGGTGGTATCAGTTCTCGTTACGCTACGTTTCATACACCCTGTATAGCGATATTATTTTATTTATATGTTGCGTATTAATAGCTCTCCATAATTACTCATTGCAAATATACGAATCGAGATAACGGACAAACTAATTATAGTAAACCTCTCCCTTCTTCGTACCCTTGATGTGACGTATGTTAATAACAATGGCATCCTATTGCTAAACTCTATGCCATCACAATGTGTAACCATAACTCCTAAAGACTTCGTAATAAGGATTGATCTCGATCGGCAATTTGTTTTTCGACTGTAGCCCTGATGTTGGTTTCCAAACATAGTTTTCAATCAAAAAAGGTCGAGGACAGATTTCAACTAAAGATATTGTCCGTATGTTTATGAATAAAACAAATTTGTGATCCTACTCATGATTAAGTTAATTGGATTCAGCTATTATAATGTCGATAATTTCTTAATTTATTGCTGTGGAAATGTTAATAGTCGTTTAGGCACCGATCTGTAAAAACGCTCTCAAACGTTTTCAGCTTATAGACAGATAAGAAAGCCAGTGGTTTTTATATAATACTTTTATTATTATGGCCATATATATACACATACAGGTTGTAACTCGCTTCTTAACGAAAACTGATATACCATGGATTCAACACATGATTCTGAACCCCCCAAAGTTGGGATTTTACGTCGATATTTTCATAAATTTTACGCGTTAGTTTAGTGCTTCTAAAATTGAATTACGATGATATCATAATATGTGTCTTTTCGACGTGAATAATAAATTTAAAAAAGTACAAGTCAGACCTAAAACTGCAATGTAGATGAAAACTCGATACGCTCGAGCGCGCTCGTCACTCGCACGCGTCAGGTATCGCGCGGACCGCTGTGTTGTGATCGCGTTGATTACGATACATTGCGCAATCAATATATACAACATTTGCAACTCATAACTTTTGACATAAATGATTTCTTTACTTTTATAAGCACTGAGTAACCTTTACCCAAAGTTTTCGTTATCATGCCACTAACATCCTGTACAATAGACGGGTGGCGATTCTAGTTCCATACATACCTTGTGTTTTAAGGATTCGTGTGATTATTTAATTAAACATATATTATCAGACCTAAAGGAATTCAACTCTAAGCTTTGCCGCCATTAAAATCTCACTCTCAACACTAAGCAACAGACCAATGACATAACTAACAATGATGAATAAATAATATCGATTCCTGGTATTGGAATGATCAGTATTTATTGGCAGCAGTGTACAGGGCTGGCTGGGTTTGCATATTAACATTCCACCGGTGGCGTGGTGCCTGCGCCCGCGCCGCGAGACTTGCCCGCGCTTCGGATGTCTCAATCTGGGTACAGAGTAGTGTCTTGAATGAATGGGAGAGAAATCCCCCTTATTACGTCTGAGTTGACTATAGCATAAAAAAAATATTTTCTTGTATTATGTAGCTGTCTTTGTCTGTATTTAGACATTTTGTATGGACAATTGATAGGTTTCAATATCGTCCGCTAGATGCACTTTTCATTTCCCCATACAAAATGTATAAATACGGTATACTATAAAGTATACAGTTAGCTCGCAGGTATATAGGGTATTATTTGAAAGTCCTAATTTAATCTAACGTTTGATATGTTCAACCTTTCTTTTTTCCATCTTTATCTGGCGATAACATATAAGTATTTTGGGGTCGAGCCACCTTCGTCCGTAGGAGAATTAAGTACCATCGAGATACCCTACCCTGACCCTGGGTGGTGCCAAGCAGGTGACAACTCTACTGGTGGTAGGCTTCGGCCGTGGTTAGTCACCACCCACTGAACAAAGCCATGTCGCCAAGCGGCCTAGCCGTGTTCCGGCATGATGTTTGGTGTTGCCATTCATGGATGGCGGGTCAGATCAGTTGCGCTGCATGTTCCTGGTGAGTGTAGCATCTCGATCTACTGCCGCCTTCCTATCTAGGCAAGTATGCTCCATCGTAGATCTCATCGTCACTTACCATCAGGTGAGATCGAGATCAAATACTTGCCTATAATGTATAAAAAAAAAAGTAATATATAAGACCCGCGTAAAATATACGGGGTATTATTTGAAAGTCCTAATTTGATCTATCGTTTCATATGTTCCACCCTTTTATTCCCATCTCTATCTGGTGACAAAATATATGTAATATATAAGTCCCGCGAAAAATATACGTCATAGCCAATGAAATTTAAATTTACTCCTATACTTACCATTAAAGAGCATATTCAATAGAAACGACATGACACGTAAGCTACTCTACACGGTCAGGTAGTTCCGACACGAAATCCGCGATTTTTCCCAATGTTTTATTTTCCGCCAGCCTGCGCCGGCGCATGACAATAAGCCACTATATTATCCGGGCCTCGCGTGGAATATTCAGATTTATGACGTACACCGGGACACGGGCGGACGCCATTTTTGTGGTCTCAATGTTCTCCCGGCATGGGGATTAATAGTTTTATGGGACAGTACCAAGTTTGTGTATCGACGGTCCCTAATACATAAAGACGTCAAAAAATTATATTTTTTTTTATTGCACATTGGCTTGAAATTTTCCATATATGCGTTTTTTTAAATATTAATAATGTTTTATTTTTAAATAATATTTATTTTTAACTAAATTATTATTTTTATTTACTATAAATTATGTACAATAGTTATTTAAATGGAAAAACAGAACATGATGATAAATGAAATGAAAATGCATGAAAATTAAATATACAAATTTTGTGTTTAAATAAATAAAATAATATTATCTATTTTTAAAATATAAATTTCTGTCATGTCTTTATAGTACGTAGGGATCGGCGATATGTTTTAGTTATGGAGGGCTACCCTCTCTCTATGAATCAATGTCCCGGTAACCTTAGCCGGTTTGGAACTTCCATCACCAGGTGGTGGAAGTACGAACGCGTAATATAATCGTAACGTCATCGAGAGAGTATGTTGTCACTATCATACTTATTATGAGAAGCGTGGTGTGTGCGAGACGAAAGATGCATACGTCACCGTAGGGCGAGGTAACTGGCAAACAAGATCGCCAGCCACCCATCCGTATTTGAACCTGGCATGGGAAATCGACCGTGACATTTTCTAGACGAAAAGAAATGATGTAATATGCCTATTTATTCGTTCAATTTAGTTCTCAAACCTCAACCTCTAAGGGACCTATAAGAGAAATCTCCGTTTAATGTAGGTATATTGAATTGCTATGTTAAAGTTAGAACAAAACGAATTAATTAAGACAATAATGGTTCAAGATACGATCGGGTCTGCGCGCAATCAGTTGGCTGAGCATTCCTATTTAAGTATATTAGTTGTGCAGGTGGAATGCTCGTGGCTAACTAAATTAACCTTGATAATAGGGCTGTCAACAATATCTAAAAAAGTAAGAAAAAGTTTTTTACAACATATGTCTGGGGCAGAGCTTTATATGGGTGCGAGACGTGGACTATCACACAAAGAGACAGAGAAATATTAGAGGCATTTGAGATGTGGTGTTGGAGGAGAATGGAAAAGATCAGTTGGACAGAAAAGTAACTCATGAGGATGTATTGAAGAGAGGGCAAGAAAGAAGATCATCAATGGACACCTTACGGAATAGAAGGGGGAAGATGATAGGCCATCTCATACGATATGATACCTTCATAAAGAACATCATAGAGGGGAAGATCGCAGGAAAGCGTGGACGATGAAGACCTAGAATAAGCTACATGAGTCAGATAAAAGAAAGGATCGGTGTCATGTGGTCTAGGGAGGTGAGAGAAGCTGCTCTAGATATAGACAGATGGAAAGAGCTTCATCAGCTACACTAACAAGTGTCTAACCCTTAAATTAGAAGAAGAAGAATATGGTTGTGCACCCTAAACGCAACCAAAATACAAATTATTGTTTTTACTTTTAACTTTTAAACCTTTTGCTTACCTTCTATAAGAGTTACTGACATTATTTTTGAAGATCATATAAAAAATATTATTATCTAGTTAGCCAACAAATAATGGGCGTCTATTAGATATACAACTGTTCATTGAAAGCATTTCCAATAATGTGTATACAACCCTATTCTTACCTACGCCAAATTCTTTATATAACGATATGTAGGGGTTTGAAATAAAAATAAAAACGTCAATATGCATAGATTAGAATAATATACCTTTATGCTTGAAAGCTGAAATAATTTATATTACTTGACACTGGCAAAACACGTATAGTGATGCCAAATTGAAAAAAAAATACTTAATATTAAAATGTGTTAAACATGTAAAGCTAAAAAAATAATTAAAAAAAAACAAGATATATCTTGCCTCAATGTATCATGTTATAGCTAAAACTGTCATCACTGTTAAGGTTAATACCAGAACTACATATATCTAATCTAACCGAAACAATTCCCAATCAATTTACGATTTATAAGTGCAGTTATAGCCAAGTTGGTAGAACGCTTTCCTCGGTAACGAGGATTGCAGGTTCAAGCCCCGGCTCGCACCTCTGGGATTTTTCATGCGCAAATCTCATTTTCAACCAAGATTATCACTTGCTAAACGGTGAAGGAAAACATCGTGAGGAAACCTGCATGTCTGAGAGAACCCCTCGAAAGATGTGTGAAGTCTGCCAACCCGCACTGGGCCAGCGTGGTGGACTATGGCCTAAACCCCCCTTGCATTGAGGGGAGGCCCGTGCCCAGCAGTACATAAAAAAAGGGCTGGAATGATTATAATTATTATTACGATTTATTGTTTTCTTATCACAATCTCAGCTCTATTCCGCTCCAATTGAGCTCGAATCTCGTGATAACTGCATTAGTTAGTTAATTACCTCCTTGATTCATTACACGACCCGCCTGACCCGGTTGTACTGCACGAACAGGGATGGGAACTGTAGTAAATAATATCGATATTATTTACTTAGTGTATAAGATATTAGTGTCGATATTATTGTGCAAGACAGCGACGATTCTGATACCTATTTCGATGCAAGAAATATGTCTCATTATTATATGTGAAAGTTTGGGTGGATGGATGGATGCATGGATGGATGTTTGTTACTCAATCACGCCAGAACGGCTAAACGGATCTGGATGAAATATGGCACAGATATAGATTATAGTCTGGAATAGCACATAGGTTACTTTTTATCCCGCTAAAATGTATGGTTCCCGTGGTATAGATTTGTTTTACTTTTCATACTTTTAAATCGCGGGTAACACCGCGGGGCGCAGCTAGTGTATTTATAATACATCACTTCGTACGCATAAAGTCGTTGGTCTCTATCTATAAATCGATGGTATTAAAAGATGTCAAGTCAGTCACACGCGAAGTTCTCAGCCGAATAATACACAATAGACTGTCATAATTTCATGCTAGTTCATGTTGATTCCACAAATGGAACAGGAAAACAAACGGATGGATCTTTACATGTAAATTAATGTTATCGCCTGCTTAAACTGTTTCCCTGTAATATCGATATCACAAATCGATATACTGCACAACCCTACCGCCTCGCATGATAAATGATACAACTAAATATACAAGATTGGGTATAATTTAAGCGGCTTAATTGCTTGTACATAGCTTAGCTACAATTTCAGTATCTGTAGCAAGATACATTGATACGTAGCGTACTTCCGACAGTACAATTAAAACTCATAATACTGTGTTCCAAATTCAAATATGAATTGAGAATCAGCTTTTAAAAACTATTACGGGCAATTAGAAGAAGTATGGAATTCTTTGAACATGAAGTGAATTTCGAAGGCTTTTTTTTTCTTTTCATTTGAGTAATTAAGCAAGTAAGTTACGCGGACGAATAATTATTATGAAAAAGATAGTTTATTGAAGCAGTCAGCCCATAAAGTAGTGTTTTTTTTTTAAATTATTTATAGTATTTACATCAAGAAAAGTATCTATGGAATTCCGACGAGCCGCAAACGTCGATTTAAAAACGATAGCTCATCGGCCGAGCGACGCCCGTTATGATCATCGAACAGAAACAATTACTTAATGTCGACGAAAAAGATAATTTAATAATTGTTGGGCATGATATATGATAGGTCGCCGCCCACCTGGGGTCCCGCCATTAAAATAACCGATACTTCGGACCTTATTTATGCATGCCGGCACAAACCTTACATCTTACTCGGCGTGCATTTGTTAAAAGAACACGGTAATAGTCGCTCGAAGATTTCTAATGTCTCAATTTCAAACGATACACAGACAAATAACAATTCTATTTTGTACACAGTGAGTCCAATTCAGGTTGTATTTTGAAATACACGAGCTTTCAGTCTCATTACAGAAAGGCATTAAGTAATCCTGTTCGATGCAGAGGAATTCCAAACGTATTCACTGGTATTAAAAAATAAAATACGCTACGATATAGGCTACCTTTAAATTATGTCTTGTTTAATGAGTCGGAATCGGTTTCGGATCGAAACGGTGTAACTACAATTACGTGTCAATAAAAAAGTAACCGTGTGCTTTCAATTTCAAGAGTTATTTTGGCGTGTGACGTGATGAGTGGTTGCGGTGAATAGTGAATAACAAAGTTTGCGAGATGTTTCCACTGAGAACACAGTCATGTAACTAATGCAGGGAATCTACATATCATTAAGAGATGTAGGCTCGTTTTATACGTTTGTATCGCTTTGTTGCGTATATTTACGGCGCAGTGGGTATGTATTTATGACATCGATGGGTGTGCTATTCAATGTACCTCGTGTGGCTTGTAAGCAGACGCCTGTTAGATCATAATACGAGCATTCATATTTATGGTAAAGTTTGAACACTAAATAAGATGTTTATGGGTTTATTTCTATGCATGGTTGGGAGGCAACCGATGGGTGGGAGAAATATTACAATGTATCTAGAAGTGTTGGAGAAATAGAGATTATTTAACAGGTTCGATTTGAGAATAAGAGCCATTTATACCTTGTATGTATCAATATTATTTAAGCAGTGTGGCCAACCATACCTTATGAAAAGCAGCTAATTATCGATAAAAAATTGAAGAAAACAGTGCAATTATGAATTCAGTGCATTCATTCGAACTTTATTTATGGGAGGAGTTTTTTGAATTTCTGAGCCGAAAATGTTAAATGTCTTAATCCAGTTTATAAGACGAGCCGGTCATTAAGAGTGACAATAGAGTGATTCAATATTTATTTTACAATCTATGTTTTCCAGAAAATGTGTTATTTACCGAAATAAAAAATACTTTTTTTCTTTCTATGCACATAAAATGTACTGGCCATATAACAGATGGCGCCAAAGGTAAAAAAAACACGAAATATGGACTGGAACATAAAACAGGAATGTTCATGAAATATTAGTTGGCAAACCTACGAAATATTTACAAACTAATAAGTATAACTTAAAAAGAGTATAGAAAAGCTACTAAATGTGTAAAAAATTTGGCCCATGCGGTAGCGTGCCCAAGACGCTGGCCGCATATCCTCGCTGAATAGCCAAAGCTAAAAAAACCTACTGCTAAAAAGTGTTGCTAGGGTAGGCAACACTGCTTATGAGATATTATGTCGGGTCGTTGTATAGTTAAAAAAAACAATCTCCTGTCTTCGTCTTAATATGTCCACGTTTTAAAGTAAATCCTCAAATCATCTTCCAATAATTTCCAAAATTTTCTACAAGATCTAAGAAAATAAACTCTCCTTGCTAGGTTGCTGCTCTATGTGTACATAGAGCGATACTATCCAAACAAACATGTTTGCTGAACCGCGGGCCAGCCAGTTAACACCGCGTGGCGTGACCACCGCTATCCCTCTATTAATTGGTCAATAACTATAAAGCTGACTGTTCACTCTACGACTGAAAAAACAAAACTATTGCTCTACCATACATTCTTATTACTTTTTTAAGAATCTGGCGTTTTAATATGAATAGCCCTATGAAATGAAGGCTTGTATTTTTCAGAAAGAGCTACCGCCACTAGCTAGAGCTGGTAAGGGACCAAAAAAAACACTTACTTTGATAGAGACTTCCTGAACTGAAATAAATTTACTTTATTTATATACCGAGATCGGCCTCAGTCCATAGTACGGTACCCATAATACAAGTGTTGCTTAGTGTGGGACCGTACAGTTGGCGTGTTCGTTTATCGATATTATTATAATGCAAGTCGCCATTCCACAGTCCTCTTTACCACCAAATTCTTACCACCTGAACCCACCACCGCGGGTGGTCAACCCAAACTTTGTTCTCCACATTAGCGAGCCGGATAATAAAGTGCCATCAAGCTACTAAACAGCCTAACGTGTGAAACGACCGTCAACAACCTTGGTTTGCTTGCTCTCTTGTTGACCTTGTAATAGAAAACGTAAGTTCCTGATAGCACGCGCTAACTTGGGATCCAGTAATTAATATTATTATATCCAAAATGAAATGAAGAGATCACTAGACGAACTGGAGTAACCGACATAGCTCAAAGAATTTCCAAGTTGAAGTGGCAGTGGGCAGGGCACATAGCTCGCAGAACCGATGGCAGTTGGGGCAGAAAGGTTCTAGAATGGCGACCACGAATCGGAAGACGAAGTGTAGGACGGCCCCCCCAAGGTGGACTGATGACATCACACGCGTCGCAGGAAGCCGGTGGATGCGAGTGGCGGAGGACCGTGATGTGTGGAAGTCGTTGGGGGAAGCCTATGTCCAGCAGTGGACGTCAAAGTCAAAGTCAAAGTCAAATCATTTATTTCGTATAGGCCTACGGGGGCACTTACAAATTGTCATTACATTTTTTCCTTAACTCTACAACCGGATCGGAACGCGACCTCAACTGAGAAGATCCGGCAAGAAACTCAGCGGGCTTGTCTTTTTTTTATCCATTATTTTTACAAAAAAAATATTATAAAAAGTAAGCTCCAGTGTGTTGCCATCTATCGGCTGATACATAGATAGATAGATAGAAATCCAATTTTGAGCGCACCATTGCAAGACCTCAAGACACTGACCACTTCTACGTACATCGAACCGCAAGCAACAACTAAATATGAGGGTACCCAAGTTCTAACTATGACACTAGGACGTCAACTTCTCAGTCCTCCCGTGACCATGGTTGCTGTAAAGCAGCCGAAACGTCTGGAACGTAATAACAAAAATAAACGCGATAAAATCTTAATGTGTAGTATTCGCGTAAATAAAAGAAACTTTGAATGAGGATTACGGTACAAATCACATTTCGAATTCACTTCATCATCGGACCATCACTGACATCCTTTTTAAATCTCTTATACCTATCAGAGGGCCTCAAGTCTCACACTGAAATTGGAAGATCATTAAACACAAGTGTCTGTCCGAACCAGACACGTGTAATGAACACCTTCTTGCTTTGACACGTGCTTATCACCGTTTCCCCAACATTATGTTATTGTTCTGCGAATCAATAGCTAATGTGGTATCATTACGCTCACTCGATAGGCAACTGGCAGGTAATAATCATTTATAATATACGAGGTACGATTATGCGAGGTGTGTTACCTATGCCTGTAAGTGAAATATCGATGTTAAACACTGTTTTCAGTGTTACACGAGAATTTCAGAAAAACATCGGTGGGCAGGAAAATAAGTTAGCAATTGTGATTATTGAAATAAAACTAATTTTGTCGATTTTATCGAATCGATCGATTATATCGAATTTAAATTTGTGTAAAGTTATTTGAATGTATATTCACAGTGATTTACCTCAATCACAATATTGTACGTGGGTATGAGATTATGTATTTATATTTATCTACATATAGGCTCTAGGTATTATTATTATTTAGGCCCTACCAATGTTATTGAATTATAACAGAACCGTTTATGTGTTAATGTCTACAAATTGATACATTTTGATTGGAGTTAGAATTTCCCGGTATTTTTTTTTTATTGCATTATAGGCAAGTATTTGATCTCCACCTCACCTGATGGTAAGTGACGATGAGATCTAAGATGGAGCATACTTGCCTAGGTAGGAAGGCGGCAGTAGATAGAGACGCTACATTCACTAGGCACATGCAGCGCAACTGATCTGACCCGCCATCCATGAATGGCAACACCGAACATCATGCCGGAACACGGCTAGGCCGCTTGGCGACATGGCTTTGTTCAGTGGGTGGTGACTAGCCACGGCCGAAGCCTACCACCAGTAAACTTTTTTTTACCACTCGGCCAATCACGATTAAGCACTGGTTTTTTTTTTTTCAATATTTTGTATTGCCAGTATACGCGAGAAAAGTAAACAATTGCGTTGTTTGTTGCGCGCGAACAACATTGCGGAATCATTGTGCATGATTCCGAAGAATTTATTATCATTAATTGACTGTTGAACGGTTCCCGTACCGTATCATGATAATGGAAACACCCACTGATAACCGCACTCGACGATTTTTCCGCGTCAACGTTATTAACGCGCCGCTAAACGCGCGTTATCGGCGCGTCGACGCGCGATGCGTCGTGTCGCGGGCTAACGCGCGTCACTGATGACGTATTGACGCCTTAATGTCTCAGAGTTATGGGCGATAACGTAACATTTTAAATCAATTTAGAATTTTATAAAAATAAATCTAAATTCGTTAATATTTAAATTTCTTTGGTATCCCTCGGTTCTCTATCAGTTCTTAGAAGTGTCATCCACTTTTAGTTCTACTTTGAAATTGTTTGAGCTATGCCATTGAGGTCAATTTTTAAACAACAACTATTTTTCCGAATGTGACCTCTATAGCCTACCGATGGACCCCTTAAAATATGTTACACTATTTTTGTTAAACCTAAGATAATTATTTTTTATAAAATTCTTTACCATCTAATTAAATAGTATATTCATATCGCGGGCTACGCCAACCCAGGCCTCAAAATAATCATCTTTTAAAAACCACTTAAGTAAAAATTTATACTACTGTGATTAAAAAATCCCAACAGAGCAACAAATAAATATAATAAAAAAAAAAAAAATAGTATCATATCTCCGCGCACAGCAATTCAATCACGCATCCCGAATCCCAATCCCACATTCCCCACGACTCCTCAGGGATTACTTAACACAAATCCCGGGGCCCAACTACCATATTGACATTTCACACACAAGATTACCTCCCACCATTACGTCACAATTAAGCTATATAACCACACCCACACGAACGCATCGAGTCAAATTTATTACCATTTTTTTTATTATGAGAACTTCAAACAATTCCAATCCACGGCTTACGCATGTAATCCTACACATTTGATATTTTTTTTATTAATAATAATGAATGGTACACACCCGCGGCCGACGGCAATAATGAACGTATGGTAATGATCTTTATTGTTAGATATTATTATTAATTTAGCTATGAATAATTCAGTGTGGGGAGATGCGGTCCGTCCTGTGATGTAAATTTTTTTTTCACACGATTTTTTTAAATTTATTTAGTGGAACATGGTAGTTACATAGACTTTTTTAATAGGTCATTTTTTTTATGAGCTGTCATAAATTACGCTGGACGCTAAGACGGTCGTTCAATATGGTTACAGAATTATATTATTAATAAAAACTTAATGCAGTGTGAAATTGGTATTGAAAGTAAGATTTTGTAAACGATTGATTAGTGTTGCCACAAAATGTTTAATTTTATTACGCATTTATTTTTATTGCTGGACCAGGCTAGCTCACACTGGGCCAGCGTGGTGGACTATGGCCTAATCTACTACGCATTGATGGGAAGCCCTATCCCAACAGTCGTCTATTAAAAGGGCTGGTATTATTATTGCACTTACTTAAAAAGTAAATTAAAAGCAAAAGCTCTCCATTATATAATTTAGTTTTATTATTATTCATTGTCACACCGCCACCAAACAAACAATTCGCACGAATTCACTATTAAAAAAAAAACTGAAATACATTGTCACAGAATGACGGATCTATCCGGTAAAAGTTAATTTCCTCTCTAACACTAACTAATTCAACCCCCCCGCGCCACAATGGGGCATATTTGCTTATCTTTAATTGATTCACTCTAGCCCCTGCCCCGATAAGGATTAGCTCTATTCACGCTGACTTTTACAAGGGTAGCTGCCCTTAACGAGGAATGGGGCATAGATTAGAGCACACAGAAGGTCCCTTTACTATCTCATAGGTGAAGTACCTACATGCATCCCTGAGGCGCCCCATGATGAGAGGAACATAATATGTGATTCAGAGATTGAGACACAGAATAATAAATTCCATTGTAACAGCCATTGGCTTTTGGCAGTTAGGTAGGCGAATAGCGCGTTTCAATTTACACTGTACGCTAGAAGGTTTTTCTTTTTTTTATAGGTAATAACAGTACAGAGGTTGTAGGTACAAAACAGTATGTATAGCCCCCTCTACACCTATCTCTTCAAAAGATTACAACATGGGATTTCATAATCGCACGCGTGCCGCGTATTATCGGACGGCGTCGTGCGACGTTGGGCGACGTCGGGCGACGTCGGGTGAAGTCGGCCGGGGTCGCTAGTAACGCGATACTGTAATAATAACGCCTTGTACAGACCTAGGCAACGGTAATTTTGTAGTGTGTTTTGTTTCCCGAACACATTTCGCGGATGGTATTCTGACCCAATGCTGTAGGGACCGAGCCTCCATGCGAGAGGGATTTGGGCCGTAGTCCACCACGCTAATCCAGTGCAGGTTGGCGATGTTCACTTGACTTTGGCAGACGTGCTGGTTTCCGACATCATTTGTACAAAGACAACCAAATAAATAATAATAATAAAATTTATTAAAAATCTATATATTTTTATTAAATAAGTATTTGAATTTGGAACAACCATGAAGGACGGGTATACATTGGCGCTAGTTATTTGTGTGGATATAGAATTAGCGTTTGTATATTATAGCTATTTGAAGAAAATAAGTGCATTTCAAGAGACACAAATGGTTTTTTGTGTGTTATCGTAGTCTGTACAATGTCAACGCGATATTGGGCTACTGATACTATGTTATAATGCGATATTCTTGAATTACATGTATTTATCGGCTGGGGTGTCGTGCGGTGAGTTGACTTATCCCCTTTCGGAGGGGTGTGTAATGGTTATATGGGATTTGTGAAATTGTTTGATATGTCAGCCTGTTTGTTGGTGGACGGTGGTTTTTAATTAAAAATATATTGTGTGATATTTTTTTTATTACGTGGGATTTTTTTTATACAATGTATGAATTTGTTTATTTCGAAATATCTTGTGAAAGAGTTTTAAAAATATAGAGCAAGTAAAGTGACGTCTCTCTGGTTAACATTTTGGTAATGCCATATATTTACAAGATGATAGGAATTAAACCTAGAATTTAGGCTATCATGGCTTCCAGTTTTTTTTTCAAATTCGAGTTTCATTATCTACCTATCAATATAGATGTATAAAACAATACTCGTTTAACGTTTTCGTTGACAAGAATAAAAAATATCGCGTACAATTCATTCGGCTGGACAGCCGATAAACGCGCACACGGGGAAATTGGAAAATCCGACCTGTCTGGACGCTGACGGATTTTTGGCGGCCATTTTTTGTGTATAGGTACTGGCTTACGGGTTCATGTCACTGGCTAGTAAGAAAATAATTACAGTCGAATAAGTATGTTAAACTATTAAATGTTCGATTTTTAAAATTATTTTTCTTTTTACTTTCTTAATACGTAATTATTAACATTTTAAGTATTATGCGCTTCAAACTAGAAAAGGACAGTCAGATACACTATTTTATCTTGCATGATGTAACAAATAATTTCATGTTAAATGTAAGGAATGAGAAGTAAACAATATTTAATGATCACGGTCACATTATTATTTTAAAAATAGAATGTTCCTGATTTCAAACTTGGATGAGATTATTCGACGTTTGATTGGATATTTGAATTCCTTAAATAATTAGCGCCTATTCGAAAAATGGGGTAAATAATAATTAAGTAGAGTGAGGATTGCGAAAATTATTTGCAGGTATATCATTAATTCATTGACAAATAAAACTCCTTAGTTATAGGTGGATATATTGACGGATATATATACCAAGAGATTATGGAATATAGGTCCCTTATACCTCATCGTCCGCGCCGTACGAAAATGCAGGAAATTGTTTTTTTTTTTATCGTCGCCGCTACAAAATGCCGCAATGGACCTGTCATGCGCGCTGTACCTGCGATCGACATCTTTTGACGGCATATGTAAAAATCCAATCCATATAAGTTATTTTGCAAATTATTATTTCTTGTAAAATGCTAAAACATAAAAAGTTATTCTTAATTTTAATATCCCAGCATAAACATTGTTGTTTTAAAAGATCAATATAAACATACCTAATGTTAGCAGTAGTAACTCTATGAATAAGCAACATTTTATGTTTAATTTGATAAATACTTCGCAAATAAAACAATAATAAACTGGTGTGTATATTATTTATTATACGTTAAAAGTTACTTGTAATCTCGTTCCGTGGTTTTTGTCAGTTTACTCGCAGTAAATGCATCTTGCCAGGTATATTGCCAGCGATACATTATTGCTGCAATGTCATTGTCAACACCTTTAGTATTGATTGCGGCAAGTATTTCGTAATATAATCGACGACTATTGTTACTAGTGGTTGCCACAGAACTAGCCTGTTTATAAGCGCCATAATAGTGAGAGCAGATACATAGCAAATTTTATTATACTCTACAACTATCTCATCACCAGACTTGAAAGAACAACAGAATCAGCAACAATGTTACACTGGCGCCATCTATCTTAAAACTGTACCCCAACGGAAGAGGTCGGATCGTAAATTGTCAGATGCGATATTTTGCGGCTCGGCCGCAGGCGCTAAGCGACGCGTGACTACAGTAGTGTTGAATGTTTGATCATAAGTCTGAACGCTTATTTTATCTTTGAAGAATTCTTATTTATTGAATTAAATAGGAAAATAATAAATAAAAAACTTAAAAATAGTATGACAACAAACTATGTATCAAAAAGACCTTGTCCGCGTTGAATGGTGGCAAGAATGCTGGCTGCATTTCCTCGCTGTATTACCAAACAATTTTTTTGAGCGAGGAAAGAGCCAGCCCTCCTGTCACCTGTGGAGGCAATCAACCTAGGTAATATGTTGTGTATAAATTCTTTAGCGCTATGGCTCCATGGGCCTAACGTCTCTACGGCAAACGGTATAAATGCGTAACGTAATTTTATCTGAAACTAAATATAATAATGATATCGCCAGACGAACACACCAAGTGTACGGTCGCAAACTAAATCCAGTCCAGAAATCTTTTGTGCGAGCTGGGATTTAAATTCGCGACTCTCGTTTAAAACAACTGTGAAAACTAATCTATGTCGTAAGGGTTATTGCAGAATCTTGGATTATTTGGATGAAAAAGCGGCCTGGGACTGATCGCTCAAATATCAAGAATTATAATTTCAAAGTTTAGCGTGTGTGCACCTCGCATGGCAACACACTGGAGCTTTATTTTTTTGTAAAAATAGTGGCTTTAAAAAAAACACAAGCCCGCTGAGTTTCTCGCCGGATCTTCTTAGTTGAGATCGCGTTCCGATCCGGTTGTAGTTAAGAAAAAAAATGTTAATGCCAATTTGTAAGTGCCAGGCCTATACGAAATAAAAGATTTGACTTCGATTTTGACTTTGTTACCAAGGCGATCGTTCTACCAACTTGGCTGTGACTGCATAGGTGCACGCCCGTAAACACCCTATCCTATATTGTCAATAATTCTCATCCTGGGCGGGCTCCCTGTCTCCCTAACACAAGCAAGTGCGAGCCGAGGGGCGGTGCAAGCTAAGAATTATCTCCCTATAAGTACGCCATAAACTTCAATGTGACGTTTCTATTTAAACTAAGATAAACATGGCGGAGATAGCGCAGAATGAGATAATAGATATTTTCGAGGGGACTAGTGATGGGATGCAGTAAAATATACAGTAATGACAGTCGATGTAAGGCAAGGATTCCCAATGTTCCCAATGACCCCAAGGGGTAGATATCGGTTGCCCAGGGGTCGATATAAACGAAAACTGATTTTGACGGTCTACGAGGTTTAAAAATCGACCCCTATTAATTAACACAAGTTCTTATTTGAAATATTCAAGATACTGTATAAGTTGTGTTACGTGTTAAAACTTGTTATAAGAATGACAAATATTTTAGCAGGAAGTATCATTGTTGTACTTTTCAAAAATTCAACAAGTCGATAAGTGTGCACAAGTTTGCACAAGATGAACTTATTATTTTGTATCAATAGGAATAAAACTAGAGATAGGATTTTTAAAGTAATTTGGCTATGGGGGTCTGAGGTATCAGTTCATTTTGGAAAAGGGGTCTCTTGCTCAAAATAGTTTGGGAATTCCTGATGTAATGAATACAACGACTATTTTAACATTAGATTCTCGTTGCAACAAGCTTGTAGGAAAACCGATGTGTGCCTATATAAGGGAGGTACTCGTAATGTAATCGGATGTCCGTTGAAACGGGCGGAGCCATAGCCAAAAGCTAGTTGGTATCTACTTAATTAATCAAAGAAAAATACATAAAGTAATTAAATTAATTACTAAACAATTTAACTTAATTATAATAATATAATACTAGCCCTTTTGTTTAGTTTCCCACTGTTGGGCACGGGCCTGCCTCCAATGCAAGGGGGATTAGGCCATAGTCCACCAAGGCTCAGTGCGGGTTGCCGGATTACTTTTTTTTTATCTAATCTTGTCAAGTCT
This sequence comes from Pheosia tremula, assembly GCA_905333125.1. Classification (NCBI taxonomy): domain Eukaryota; kingdom Metazoa; phylum Arthropoda; class Insecta; order Lepidoptera; family Notodontidae; genus Pheosia; species Pheosia tremula. Next base: position 3,966,281 of record HG995419.1, read on the forward strand.
AGTAGAATGGCACGTACAAATATAATGAAAGGTGGGCACTAAAATAATCAAGACTTAAGTTCTTAAATTCTGCTTATGAGCATAAGCGCTGGAGGTAAATGTTTATTATTTAAAAAATTACACGTTACACATTAAAATGGCCGATCGGTACATCTTTTATCAATTAGTACTTACATAAATTATCGTTTATTCGAAATACGACACTGTCGTGGACTTTATAATGTTAACAGGACGGTGTACTTTGTATCTAAATAAATATCAACTAAAAAACACCAAGTCTCGAACCAAGTAACCCTTCTATTACAGGTAACAGATGCACCAGAGGTGATCCCTGTGACAACCGAATCAGGCCAAATTTACCTCACGGACCTCGAACCGGCACCACCAAGTGCAGTAATAAGTCACGTGACCTTACACTCCAAACAATACCTCCAAGTAATACGTGGTCACCGCGTTCTGAACACTTTTTTAATATAAATATTATTATTTTTTTATTACATTATAGGCAAGTATTTGATCTCAATCTCATCTGATGGTAAGTGACGATGAGATCTACGTTGGAGCATACTTGCCTAGGTAGGAAGGCGGCATGGCAGTAGATTGAGACGCTACATTCACTAGGCACATGCAGCGCAACTGATCTGACCCGCCATCCATGAATTTTACGGATTTTATCGCGTTAACTTTTTGTATTTTACGTTCCCGACGATTCGGCTGCTTTACAGCAACCATGGTCGCGGGTTGACTGACTGACTGACTTTTTTAATTGTGTCCAGTCCAGTTGTATAGACCTGTATCCACACTCATTGAACACTGAAAAGCCTTCAATTAACAGCTAAAGGCAATTATTTTGTGTTTCTTATCGTTGGTGAATGTGTTGAATTATAACTATTAGCATTTATGTCTACGTTTATCTCTAGACTTTGACAGTTTAAGATAACATTTGAAATAAGTTTTTTTTTTCAGGGAGAAGCAATAGCAGTAAGCAATGTACGCGCAAAATATTTAACAGCTGCTGTTACTATTACATTATAAACTAGAGTAATAGTTAAAATGTTAACTTAAACGCTTCTTTAACCGAATGCGCAATGAAAAAGATAGGTTAAGGTAGCTTTCTTTTAAGTAAGGTATTAATTACTCGGTATATTTTATAATGTATAACTACGAGTATCAAACAACGTATGACATATTACAATACTTATAAGTCACTACACCTTTTTTTTAAGCGAGCAAAGACATAGCCAATTCCTAGTTGTATCATTATAACCATAATGAAAGTGTACAACACTATAATTTATACTAACAACGTTCAGTTCCAAGAACAACTTAACGTCAATATGTACTAACATCAGTGACATAAAGTGTAACATCAACCGTTAATTAACAATAATTAAAAAATAACCCGTGTTTAACACTGTGAAATGGCCAGCGAGCTATGCCGACCGCTTTTAATTGATATTGCTACTTGTTAAAATTGTAACCAAGTCATTTTCTTTTTTATTCGCGTAGATAGGTGGGTACTGGCAGAATAGGCAATGCTATTCGAATTTCGAATACTTAAAGTTTGACATTTAAAAAATTTACAGATAAGGCTTCGGCATTCTTTGTTTTTGTTTATAGAATAAAGGTCGCATTTATGTTGCTTCTCTTGAGTGGTGTTATTTTTTTAAACCCATAGACGTTAAGGGAACAATGAAGAGGGGTGCGTTCCACGTTATTATTTTGTGGGGTTACATTACGCACGCCTATTTCAAAGAACGCGAAATGTAGAACGGAACGCAGCACGCTGAGCTCTTTATGCAGGGTTTAATAACATAATAACCACTAGACAGGTGCTTTCGCTACAATCTAGCAAAACAGTTTGCGTAAAAGCCACAGTAGTTTCGAGATTACGTTAAACTTCAATGTATTTCGTACAAACATCTTCATTACATTACATAGAAACTCTTTTGATCTACAACCGAATAGATTTTCCAAGCGAAAATTGGTGAACAATTCCAAATTAGTTACGCAGTTCCGAGACATTCCCGCCCTCGGCGACGCCCACTGAACACAGTTTGCCGATATATCGATACAAAGTTACCGATGTTATATCGATACAGGGAATCGGGTGGCGGTACCGAGTAGCGATCGTAAAGCGGGGACTTCAGTCGCCGGCGTCTGCGAACAGGGGTTTTACTATCTGCTGAGAAGCTTTCAGTGACTACAAAGAGCTGAATGGTGATGTACACTCAAAACGAAAAGTGTACGTGGCTTAAGAAAATGAAAAATATGTTGCCAAACGAACACACCAATTGTACAGTCGCAAACTAAGCGATGCGAACGCTTGTATCATGGGACTATTGGGGAGATCTTACATAATAACTGATTACCACGTGTGTAGTGACTTTAGTAACCCACCTTTTTGTACCGAGCGTCCCAGAAGCAAGAAAATAAATACATATCGCTAAACGAACACACCAACTGTACAGTCCCAAACTAAGTGACCCAGTATCATGGGACTATTAGGGCGATGCTACATAATTAGTGATTAGCTCGTGTGTAGTGACTTTTATTAACTCACCTTTCTGTACCGACAGTCCCGAAAGCGAATCCCGATAGGGACATACTTTGTGTGATGCGGTCTCATGTATGTTTAATATATATATATAGTAACCCAGTTGATTTTGCACTACCCTAATAAAAGCTTTTCTCAGTTCGGAACCAGTTGGTGGGATCGTCTGACGATATTTATTTATTCACCATTGTCGACGAGTGTACAGGGCGTGGCTGAGACTTGGCTCGTTTTACAACATTTCACGGTAAGACATTAATTGAGCGAAATAAAATCAAACGCGACTTTAATTACGCGTCCCCGGACACCGCCGTCATTGCGCTGCCGCGATGAAGTTATTAACGGTCCACGATGGCAACAGAACAGTACACGTGAAACCATAAATTGTATTTGATACAAGTTCTACCTACTTTTTTATTTTGTTGTTCTGTGTTTTGTTATCGATATAAAGCAACTATGTCGTGTTAGTTACACCGTTTATAAGTCAAGAACGGGTGGGCTGATTTTTATGATCAATGATTCATATGTTTTAACTAGCTGTTACCCGCGACTTCGTCCGCGTGGTATTTAACAAAGACACAACCGTTTGCAACAGCCTGCTCGCACGTTCTAAGCCCGCGGGACGCATTTCAGGTTGTTGCTATCAAACTTAATCAGGCGCAGCGCTGCAACATTGGTTTTCATTTTTTTCGTGAGATCCTATTTTTTTTCTGAAATAAAAGTAGCCTAAGTTACTCCTTGTTACATCAGCTATCTGCCAGTGAAAGTCCAGTCAAAATCGGTCCAGCCATTTTAGAGATTACCTGGAACAAACAGACAGACAGACAGACAAAAATGGTAAAAAAAATGTTTTGGTATAGGTACCGTGTATACATCCAAATGCACTTAGTAAAAGGCGGTTATTTTAATATACAAACAGACACTCCAATTTTATTTATTTGTATAGATAAGTATTAAAACATGAGAAATTGTCACTTTAAAAAGTAATAATAAAAATTGTATATTTTCTTATACATATTATGATTCTGAGACGGTATGACGTTTGCGGGGACAGCTGGGTTAGAATAAATTGATTGATTTATTTTGTTTGGGCATAAAATCTTTTCAAATAACCGATGTATCTCTTAAAAATATTGTTCACTGTTGCTGTTAGATATCATTATGGAAAGCTATACATATGACCGTGTTTAAAAAGTATTGATTGTTAAGACACTGTTAAGAGGATACATTACATCACGCTTCGACCATTGAGAATTGAACGGTAGAGTAAAATCTATGATTGCGCGGGCAAACGCTACTTTTTTCTTCTTTTTTTTTTTCGCAAGACACCACGCTTAGCTAACGTTCACCAACACAGCCATCACACCTCGTACACCAGATCGAACGCCAGATACCCCGACATTCATAATTAACCATACTTTCCATTCCACAACCATACATCAAACTCACAAAAAAATGCCCTACCACTTATTCCGAAGTATACACCGTTTTGGTTCGCCGAAAACGTTTGTCGGCTGTCATATCGAGGTAAACAATAAAGTTATATGATAATGCGCTAACGCAGATGTCAGATAAAGTTGTGAGTGCGTTGTCACACCTCGCTTAATTGGAATTTATGTATTCGCTGCTCGCTTTGTGTTGAAGCCCCTACTATTCGTTTACGGAATGTCGTGAGATCGCTCACAAATTTGAAGTTGATCGGAATGAGATTTAAGTAAATGTCAGCGATTGGACAGGAATGTTGGTAGAACGTTTGCCGCGGTAACTAATGTCGCAGGATCAAACCCAGGCTCGCATTTTTGGGGTTCTTGATTTCGAGTGCGAATTAATATCAACCATTTTTACCACTTGCTAAGTGATAAGGCAAAATATTTTTACTCTTATTCTATTATTGCATTGTCTGTTATCTTTCCATTGTACTCATTATTAATATCATATTTTATGGTCTGCTAAAAGTGAGGTTGCAACAGTAAATTAATACACTCGAACTTACTCCTTCAAACTCGATCAGTTTTCAATAGCAAATAGTAGGGCCCCAAGGTTTCGATTTAAGGATTTTATTATGCACACAAATTTACACCCGTCGGTGTTTGGATCGCTTCCGAGCGGCTTCCGGAGTAGATTAACAAAATGCTTTATTTGTGTACCCAGCCTTATCTTAATTTCTTAATTAAGCCCCGTACACGTACAACTCACTCATTTTTACTAACAAAACCTTAAAAAAGTTTGGTTACCGTCTAAATATATATATTAAAATGCGACTTTTATTGTTTTGTTAATTAATTGTTTATAATTTTTAATTACTTTTCCTTTTTAACGTAAATATACTGTGGAAGTTCGATTTGCATAATGATGTTTTAATGATGGGTAATAAGCAGCTTATTAGAGTTAATTTTGTTTTGTAATTGGATATGTCTTATAAAACTTTTTAATTACCTCAAATTCCGAAGTTTGTAACTGGTAGCTGAAATAAATGCACCAATAGAAACCAACGTTAACGTTTTCTCCAGGCTTTTGCATCGAGGTACCGCGGGCGTAGGGACCATGTAGCCATTAACACGTTGACTGCGTTAGGAGGTCTAAAAGAACTCTAATGTGACTTTCAGCTGGTGCGGCGCCGAAAATCGTGTTCTCCACCTCTGTGCGGGAGGTCGTAACTTCTTTATTTCTATGTGTTTGACAGAGACAAATATACATACCTACTTCCCGCTGCGAGTTTGATTCAATAATGTAATAAAAAAATAGGAGATGGATGAGGTCTCTAACGCACTGAGTTGTAATAATATACATCTGTTGCGTGAAGAGATCTTTCGGACCTCCTAAAACACAGGCGTCATAGACGCAAGGAGCGGAGCGCGGGCGGTGCGGGCGCCGTTAGCTCGCGCTCAGTGTTGTTCAAATGTCGATAATGTGTACCTGCGCACTCCATGTAAAAAAAATACGCTCTTATATTTTGTCAGCGTGGTAGCAAAAAAAGTCGTTGCACAGGCTGTCACAGTAAATTACGGCTTACATTTAGTAGCACAGATGCATCCAAAACAGCCAAATGATGCAATGTGTGCAATGCGATCAAAAAATGTGTTTACCATGCTTCAATGAGGAAAATTTTTCGTAAATATGTTTTAGGTCACTATGTTTATTGAAATAAAACTAATTTTATGGATTATCATAATTCATCATTCACGGAAGGACAGTCACCATGGTCAGTCCTCCCGTGACCATGGTTGCTGTAAAACAGCCGAAACGACGGGAACGTAAAAAACAAATAATAAACACAATAAAATCCATAAGATTAGTTTTATTCAATGTGTAGTATTCGCGTAAATATAAGAAATCAATATTACTATGTTTAAATGATTACTTCATAAAAAGTTTAGTTATCGATAACTGGGGTTTTATTTTAATCCCATTACTAGTCACAACCCAAACGGATCTATCTTTAGTTGCGATGCGAGATTCAATGGATACCTAATTTTTTTTTCGTTGTATCTCATAACCCACTTTTCATATCCCCATGCGTAGCAAACTTGAGATAGAACAGTTAATTCTCTATTATTTACAGAAAGAACATAGATTGTATCTTATTTTTTGATAAAGATATGAGTTTTTTTAAAATACCTTATTTTAGGAGATGGATTAGGTCTCATACGCACTACAGTGAAGCTCGGTTATGAGGTCGAATAGGTCTCTACCGCACTGGCTGAAAGTCTTCTGAAAATGGCACCGCACTCAACGTGTTAACTGTAATTGTATACTTAGTTAGTACTTTTTGTTTTTTTGACCTGCTGCTAAAGTCTGATTAGCCGTTCCTACATTGTTCTCACATACAAATGTATTGCTCAAAAATGTAAAGATCTTTTTAAAAAAAAGCAACCATGGAGTTTCGTGCCCGTTCTTCTCCATAGGAACGGCGTTCCGAACGGGTGGTAAAGTAGTAGCATACTATTTTTGTAACTTGTGACGATTCATAAGTACTGTACATAATGGTCTACGTGAATAAAAAATGTTCTGATTCTGATTCTGATTATGGAGTTGCGGCCTGAAGTTAGTACGAGTAGTAGTAGCATGAGAAGCACCTAGCCACATATATTCCGGTAGATGGTGTTAAATCTGCATTAGCGAGCGATCAGTGTGATTTCCCCCGTGATCGCTCGCGTATCGCCTGATCTAGGAATTGCCACCCCGCGCGCCCTCCGCGGACCCAGATCGAAAATCAACTCTTTTATTCACACTCATTGGAGAGGTGTATTCTAGTGAACAACAATTCTAAATAAAAGAAAGAGATAGATTAATGTTTATAAGGTACGCATTAAGGTGGACACTATTAATAGTAAGTGTCAGGCTATGAACAAAAGCACAGTATACGACTTATGTTTAGTGTCTGTTATATTATGGTAATCTCAAAAACTCTATCCTATTATAACGCTCTTTTCCGCTGAAAAGTTCTTTTTTTTTTTTTTTTTTTTTATTACATGATAGGCAAGTATTTGATCTCGATCTCACCTGATGGTAAGTGACGATGAGATCTACGATGGAGCAAACTTGCCTAGGTAGGAAGGCGGCAGTAGATAGAGACGCTACATTCACTAGGCACATGCAGCGCAACTGATCTGACCCGCCATCCATGAATGGCAACACCGAACATCATGCCGGAACACGGCTAGGCCGCTTGGCGACATGGCTTTGTTCAGTGGGTGGTGACTAGCCACGGCCGAAGCCTACCACCAGTAGAGTTGTCACCTGGTTGGCACCACCCGGGGTCACGTGTAGGGTATCTCGAGGGTACTTAATTCTCCTACGGACGAAGGTGACTCGACCCCTAAAAGTTCGTTATAATGCCATTATAATCTATTATAACTCTCTATAAATTTGGGGGTATATCTCCAGAACTACTTACTTATTCGATTCTGAAAATTGTTTTACTAATAGGAAGCTACTTTGTCTCTGACTGCTATTGGATATGTGGCACAAACCACTTATTACCTACTAATTAGCTTGCTCGATGAATGGTAACTGCTTTTTCTTTTTAAATGCCAACGCAAGTTGCCTTTCTTCGGGTAACGGTATTGGAATTTTTTTTCAGAGCATATACTTAGAATATATTTATATATTTATGTTTTTGTACACCTGTCAGAGTATCAGAATACGTCCGTCGAATACGAATCGTTTCATTCTGAAGCCATTTGCATATCACGAAGGCATATAAGATTTTATTGCGAAGGGTTCCATTGTATAGAATTGGATGGGGCACGCCCCACAATAGAACTCTCAAGATAACCCTATATTTGCATAAATGATCTTTTTACTTAAGAGGTTGGCAATAATGTTGGAGTTTATTTACCGTGAATACATAAAAGGGACCCGTGTGTTGCCATGTTTAAATAATGCCACCTGCATGTCACTGAGAACATAGTTGTAACAATCTTGAACGCGACGTGTGAAGCCCGCCAGCGTGGTGGACAATGCCCTGAGCCCTGAATTCTCATTGCATTGAAGGGAAGCCCTTGCCCAGCGATGGGGATTAAAAACGCCAATAAAATACTATTTTTTTTTTATTTTTTTTTTATTACATTATAGGCAAGTATTTGATCTCGATCTCACCTGATGGTAAGTGACGATGAGATCTACGATGGAGCATACTTGCCTAGGTAGGAAGGCGGCAGTAGATCGAGACGCTACATTCACTAGGCACATGCAGCGCAACTGATCTGACCCGCCATCCATGAATGGCAATCCGAGCATCATGCCGGAACACGGCTAGGCCGCTTGGCGACATGGCTTTGTTCAGTGGGTGGTGACTAGCCACGGCCGAAGCCTACCACCAGTAAAATTTATTTACTTAATATTATTATTAATAATTTGAAGACTAGCCCATATACAGACTGATTCATAAAGGATATAACTAAGCCTTGAACCTGGGCTTCTTAAGCTTATTTGTTAACATACTTATCTATATACTTACTTCACATAGTGTTTGCACAAAAAGTGTTGAAATAAGCCCAGGCTCTATGCTTAGTAATATCTTTTCTCAATCAGCCTGTATATTCATATCACCCATAAAATTCTCTAACCAAGTTGTTACTTTGATAAAAAAGTCAAGTTACCATAATAAGTGTCGTTACACAGATCCCAGTGTACCCAAAGATTCTGTGATGTGCGTAACGTTTAGTGGAATCAAATAAGCTTAGGCAAAGTCGACGATGCCATAACATTATACCGTAGACTTCGTAATAGCCCTAATTTTCATATTTTTATAGTGCTATATAAGTCTAGACCTGTTATTGTGTGATCCTAGAGAAACGGATAGACTTGATGACGGATGAGTTTCTTGCCGGATCCTCTCAGTTGAGGTCGCGTTCCGATCCGGTTGTAGGGTTAAGGAAAAATGTAATGACAATTTGTAAGTGCCCCCGTAGGCCTATACGAAATAAATGATTTGACTTTGACTTTGACTCGATATTCATAGTATCATAATTTATTTTATCTGGAACAGGGAAGACGTGTTGTCAATTTCTCGCAAATACTTTAATTTGTATTGAATCCAGGGCCTCACATTCTCAAGCTGTCCTAGCGACTATACCCACAAAGGAGTCAATGCATAAGTGTTCATTGAAATAACCAATCGCACTTACCATCTCCTACCTAAAAAATGGAGTCCATTATAGGACCATTTATAACTCTAGAACAGGTGGTTTATTTTAAATGATCTTTGAGTTTTTGAATTTTTCTCCGCCCTGAATAAATAAATATCGCCATTTTTTTTTTAAATCCAACCCTATTCAAATGGAGGCAGTGATCAGAATAATTCCGTCGTATGTATGCTTGGCGCGGCGTTATGTACTTCACGTGGTGTTTTGTTGGATCAAATGAGAAATCTATAGCTTACATTGACAGTTAAGATATGATAATTTAGTGCAGTATGTTTTCAATAAAAGGGTATAATATAAATACATATCATAAGTACAGGAACTTGGTTGTGTACGAACTTGACAAGAATATTTTTCAAAAAAAAAATTATCGAAGAGATTATTTTTAATACACAAACCCAATTTGACGTTCATGGAATTATTGTTAAACTATCTGGTCGTGCATTATGAGAAAATACTTGACGAATTATGAAGAAAATTGTCACGGTTATAGCCATTTGCCTAGGCGTGAAATATGATTTTTTTTTTATCTTGGCACGATATAAGCTTATTACACAAAGCGTTATCATAGAACACATTATATCACTTAAATAATTTGATTTGCATAATTTCACAAATCATTACATAATGGAGAGGTTGAACGATGGTACTTTGGCCGAAGCCGAATGATTGGACGAGGGTGCTAATTTGGCTGAATGTGGCGAATACCGAATGTTTTTTCGATCACTAGCAGTGAATTGATATTATATGTTAAACAAATAAAATAATTTCTTTATAAAAAAAAATATTTCATCAAAATTTCGGTTAAAATTAAGCTGATGTTATAGTCGGGGCGGGCAGGACCTCTAGACCAAAAAAAGTGTGTAAATAATATAATTATATTATATTATTAATAATTTATGTAAATATTGAAATATGACAGATCTATTTATAGGTACCAGAATGGAACAAGGCAATAATTTAACACTTGGTGTCCCACCCATCGGATTCCAAGTGTTACACTTTACGCCTGCGTATGATGCACGGCGCCGCCACTTCCGGTGGCGGACTTCCGGTGCACGCCCCCGCCCCCTGCGGTGGAATTTTGTAAACACACAAACGTAAACATGACTTTTCACGGTATTATCTGTCAGACATAAATAATTGTGGTCCGTTGTTATGGGGTGTTCCTTGGAGCGTTATCTTCAAGCGGAATTAGACCAGTTGGTAGTGTTACCACGGTTTCTGTACCAAGGGTCCCGAGTTCGAATCGTGGTAGAGAATCAGAATCAAAATTTGTATTGGAATATTGAATTTTTCCCATAGGTGTTTTAATAGTTATTCTGCTATTTGACAACCTGATTAGATCAGTGGGTAGTGGCCATGCCTTCTGCGCGGTGGGTCCAGGGTTCAAATCGCGGTAGAGACAACCGTGGTAGACTTGGAAGCGTAGACTTTGAGCCATAGACTTGGACTTGGAGGTGATGGGAAATCAGTGCTCAACAATAGCAATAATTATTACCTAGACATTGAACGACACAAAAGGAAACTATACATTCCGATTCGACCCATTGCCAATGATAAATATATATTTTGTGTGGAACTTGATGTCATAAAAAAATAACTAGACAACAATCTCAACTTTCTACAAAAAAAGTCAAGTTTTGGGGTCGAGTCACCTTCGTCCGTAGGAGAATTAAGTACCCTCGAGATACCCTACACGTGACCCTGGGTGGTGCCAACGAGGTGACAACTCTACTGGTGGTAGGCTTCGGCCGTGGCTAGTCACCACCCACTGAACAAAGCCATGTCGCCAAGCGGCCTAGCCGTGTTCCGGCATGATGTTCGGTGTTGCCATTCATGGATGGCGGGTCAGATCAGTTGCGCTGCATGTGCCTAGTGAATGTAGCGTCTCGATCTACTGCCGCCTTCCTACCTAGGCAAGTATGCTCCATCGTAGATCTCATCGTCACTTACCATCAGGTGAGATCGAGATCAAATACTTGCCTATAATGTAATAAAAAAAAAAAAAAAAAATACTCATCTAGGTAATAATAATCCGATACTAACTTGAATCCCACTAATATTATAAATGTGAAAGTTTGCATGGATGGATGTTTGTTACTCAATCACGCCTGCACCGCTGAACGGATCTGGATGAAATTTGGCACAGAGATAGATTATAGTCTGGAATAGCACATATGCTACTTTTTATCCCGGTAAAATGTGTGGTTCCCGTGGGATAGATTTGATTTAATTTTTCATAGAGCAAAGGATCGACATGATTTTTTGCATAGGTAGTGGTCGTTTAGGGGTCAGAAAATGACATAGGCTAATTTTTATCCCAGAAAAATTTACCGTTCCTATGGGATAGCATACAGAAACCGTGTTTTTTTAAACTTAACTTTATAATCGCGGGTAACCCCGCGGGGCGCAGCCAGTACAACATAATCCCCAATTCAAACAACAGTTTAAATATTAAAAGTGGCGGCAGGGGGCGCGCGTAGCAAAAACCAAAGATTCCCACCGGCGGCGCTAAGCCTTCGCTTAGGGCCGACGCAAATATTTGTGATGCGATTAAGCTGCTCGCCCACATTGATTGATGGGAACGTGATATTACGAGGCGTAGAGTAGACAAGCGCAATGTCTCTGATCAATAGTAGACACTGTCAAATTTAAACATAGACAACAGATTATACTGCACACAACTACCTTCATAGATTACTTTAAAAGTGCTTCTGATCTATGGTAGACACTTTTAAAATTAAGCATAGACAATTACCTGCATAGATTATTTTAATTAAAAAAGAGCGTTTCTACTTACCCGAACTTATGCCTGAGTATTTACCGAATAGTGACCTTTTGGATCCTGCGTATAATATTTCGTCATCTGACCGCCTTATAATAATCTCTCGTCTCTAATATTATTAAAATATAATAAAATAATAATAATTGACCCTAAATCGTGATGGGTATTATAATTTTATACTTAAAAAAAAGGATCGCCAAACCAGCACACCAAGTGTATGGTGTCAACCTAAGCAACGATTGGATTAAGAGTGCAAATAGACTGGGCTTGATCGATTACACCCAGGCGAGCGCAAATTACTTACGAAACAATTGTGAAATTTGCTGAACGCGTAATTGAAGCTGCGTCCATCAATTGCTAACCACTAAACCATACTGTGGTCATCTGTAGGATCTTAAGAAATACGTACCAAAGTTGAAAACTACTTAAAGTTTAAAAAAATAAATGTATCTAACGATAGATATCTACTCTATATTATCACAACAGCTGAGCGTATAAGCTGGGGCATGCTTTGTCATATTTTAAAAACAATTAAACACATTTTTATGATGTAGACATAACGGTATTGTGTGTGGGAATACAACCTTTAGGAAAATCAAGCTTGAAGGCTATTTTCCTTTGTACACACTCATTGATCCAGCGCCAAACTGTGATACCCTATGTCCTGGGTCCTAGACAACGTTATAAATACTCAGTAAAATAGATCTAATTGACTTTGGAAATGATTAAAATATTTTATTTATTCATTTTAAAACATTATATTCGCATTGTAACCAAAAATCTCTTCAGTTACGCGCCAGGGTACCTCATGTTCAAAGCCAGCGTTCGACTCGCCGCTTCTCTAGGTATTTATATATGTACTCATAACTGCCACTTAAGATCTATATTTTTTTAAACAAATTCCTAAAGCAATAACAATGTCAAAACCGCACTGGGCCAGCGTAGTCGACTATGGTCTAAATTCACCTAATTTTGGCAATACGCTCGCCTCCTATTACTAGGCACCAAATACTATCGGTCAAATTTACACCTCTGCTTATCCCTCCGGGGATAAAACGCGTGACGGTGGATTATTATTATGTATTATTTAAACATCCTAAATGAAAAGGGCCTCTACACATTAGCGCCGCTCTCAACACTCAGTAACATAACACCAATATTTCGTCCTAATTCACCTTTGATTTCACCGCCATCGACTCACCGCCAACGTATAATTTCAGCTGACGGCGTCGCTACCGCCATAACTGAACTCTCAAAACAATGGCGCTCTCGTTATGGCAACACTGGCTCCAGTTTTGGCCGACGTGAACATTTAAGTTGGTAACACTCGACTAATATTTGAACACCTTTGTCCGTTTGTTTGCGCTGCCAGTTCGCAATATTTGCTAATTCTGTACACAGCTTTACATTTGAGATTGGAGGATGTTTGTGTGGAATAAAGAGCGGGGAATATTATTATTTTTCTGATTGTTACATTGGGTTAAGAAAGGTTTTTGTAATGTTATGTTGTGGTTGCATTTATAATAACATTTATATTGAGCTAATTTTGATAGTTTTTAGTTAATTTTAAACTGAAAAACTGTCACCGTTAGTTACATAGCTTGCGGTACCTAGTGGTAATTAACAAGTTCGATTGTAGCTGCTAATGCCAATTTAAAAAGATTAAAAATTATCTCGTAATAATATTACCCTCCAATGTACTTACTCATTTCTTATATTAGGTATGTATCTCGTTACTTAACTACTTATTTCAAACCAGCTGACCCGGCATATATCGTCCTGTCATAAAAACACTTTCAGATTTTTCCAGTTTTCGGGACGATATTTTATAGTTTTTCTTTCGCTACAAAACCTGAATTACGAACATTTAAATAAATTATCATCCAAATCGGTTCAGCTGTTCCCATATGATGCGCTTACCAACGATCGTCATTTCCATGTTATTATGGATATTGTAAATGGCCCAAAAACAATTAAAAAAAACTTAACTTTAACATCCCCGCATCGTCGGCAAAGATCAAAGCCGCGGTGGCGCTACAGTCACGCCCACGCCACTATAGCTCAACCACACGAAACCCGACACAATAGTTATCGCACGATTATTTATAATAACTCAATCGTTAACTGAAAAGCCTTCAAAAGGACTAATAAACCTGCTTTAGTGTATTTTTAATAGAGCCCAGTGCTTCTGATAAAATTGGCAATTACTGTTTTATTTATTTGAATTCAGGACAGAAGCATTTAAAAAAAGATTAATGTCGAAAAAATAGTTAAGGCTTTGTACTTAACTTCCCTATATGTATTCTGGGACCTATTTAGTTATTATAGTTATTTAATTTCCTAGATTGAGATCTGCTTTAATTGTTAAATGTAATTATTTATTAATACTTAACAATGAAAGGGTACACAGAAGAATAACTGTAATTATATATGTTTCCATAAAAGATTTTCAGAATATAAGTTTGTAACGTTATTTGAACAACAACAAAACGCCAATCGAATAGAATAGTAGAATATAAACATCGCCGTAGTATTTTCTCTACCTTTCTTTGAATAGGTGCGGTCATACGTGCTCCATCTAAAATAGTCTCATAATACTTATTGGTAGCAACTCTGTCAGCAAATGGTGGTTGGCGTAAATATATATATATATATTGACACGCTGAGGCGGTGTTGAGCAGTTGTTTGCACGGGATTGTGGAAAATAATCACAGGGCTGACACCTCAGCAAATATCAAGAGAATTTGACGCTCTAGTGTCATAGTTTGAACTAGGTTACCTTCATATTTAGTTATTGCTTGCGCAATTGCGGTTCGATCTACGCAGAAAGTGCTCACAGTGTCCTGAGGTCTTGCAATAGTGCGCTTGGTTTTGGATTTAATTATATTAATTACTGGATCCCAAGTCGGTGGTAGCACTCAACCATCTTCCATGTTTGAATTAGGATGTTTTTTTTTATTTTAATGCCTAATTATCATCCTTGGTTGAAATCAATGTTCTTGTGCGATAAAATCTGTAAAATAAGTTATATTTAAATTTTCAAATCGATTTATCGATATTCTATTCTACACATAATGATTACAACTGCGCTAACGAAGCTTACGTTTAAGGGTTATTATAGCCTCCTCTAAGTCACTGTGTATAATAACACAAGTTTATGTGTAACATCTGAACCAAAGATTAACGTACAAAGTTATAGACAAACAAACAAGCCCCCTTTTAAGCTCACACTAAAGGTGTTTCTCTATAATGTTCAAGCTATTGCATTAAGTGGGCTGGCTTAAGTGACGGATTTGCCAACACTTATCTGCCGACCGTACTTACGAGGGCGGATGGTGTACGAGTTTTTTTTTTCACTCAAGTGATGTACTTTTAAAAGGCAGGACGAGAAAAAAGTTGCCTGTTAACAGTTCAGTAATGAAGTGTCGGTTTTTTGCTGTTACGCGTGTTTTAGCAGGGTTTCGTTGGGAGCTATTATATCATCATATATCTTGGATCATAGATGCATGACGATCCAAATGGGAAATGCTGCCAGCCACCTGGGAACCCTACCATTCAAGGACTGCGGCGGTAACCTAATAGAGATTATTTATTTCGTTTATATTGATGTGTCTTTTATGTGTTTATTTTCGTCATGTTTGTATGAATAAATGATTTGGTTATGGGATCATAGGCATAATGTATAAAACTATAGTACCTATGAACATAATTATATTATAACGTATTTTAAATTCTATATTTTCATGCAAAAATCCTAAAGACTCTGATGAAACATTCCATCTACACGTCAAGTGCGAGATTATTCGTAGGCTAACCGTATACTTTATAGTCTACCGTATTTAGACATTTCATATGGAGAATTGAATAGCGCCTCTAGCGGACGCTATTTAAAACTTTAAATTCTCCATTTTTCTATTCTATCAGCCGAAAGACGTCCACTGCTGGACATAGGCCTCCCCTATGATTTTCACACATCACTGTCCTCCGCCACTTAGGTATATAATATACGAGATGGTAAGAAGTTAAGTATACACACATAGTTATAAATTGTGTCAATATCCCCCATGGATATGGGCTCAATTTTATTGCGTTTGCAAAAATACCAGAACGCTGAGAGTGGGCGGCACAGGAAATCCATTACCGAGTATACCTATGTGCCATGTTGGTTGGATACGGGCGACTGCGATTATCGATATCGATAAAATAATAAAAAACAAACATCCCACTAATATTATAAATGTGAAAGTTTGGATGGATGGATGTTTGTCACTCAATCACGCCAGAACGGCTGAACGAATTTCGATGCAATTTGGCACAGAGATAGATTATAGTCTGGGATAGCACATAGGCTACTTTTTATCCCGGTAAAATGTATGGTTCCCGTGGGATAGATTTGTTTTCATATTTCTTACTTTTTAATCGCGGGTAACACCTTGGGGCGCAGCTAGTTATTAATATTTTCTGGACATACGAATGGCTGTATTTTAGTAGCGTCATTTGTCATCGATGTTTTTCAAGTTTTCCCAAGAATGGTATTTTGTTGACAGTAAAAATTCTACCGTTTTATTAATAGGGTTAATCAGGCGTGGTGTACTATGACTTAATCCTCCTCGCATTGATGGGACCCCCGTGCGCAACAGTGGGGCATTAAAAGGGCTGGTATTATTATTATAAGTAAGACTCAAGTGCCAATGCTAGTGGCGCTAATTTAAAACAGCTATCAACTTGGCACTGATAAAATGTATTTATCGATAAAAAAATACTTTGCCATCCCCCATCACTACGAAAAACATATTAGAGTGCACGTAGTCACATTTTCTAATCTATATTCAAATTGGCGCGCGCCGCGACGCCATTCTGAAAATACGAATATTTTTCCAATTTCGCCCGGAAAACTCGCTCCTTTCCTACCAGCAAATATGTTTTTGCACCTACCAAACACTATTTTAACCCTTACTGCTATGCCATAAGGGTTATACATTAGTTTGTTACGGATCAGGTTAAGTTTGTCCAATACGTATGGGACGTGAAAATGAATGCGCGAGCTTTTATTGTCGTCTCTCTCTCGCTTTTGTTGCGTTTTATTTGGTTATTGCATTGGGATTGAAGTTTCGTAAATGTGTTTCTATACATACAGTTATATGTTTACCAAAGTAGGTGTGGTACGGCCATAGAGTGAGCTAGAAGATATCTAGTTTCAATTTATGAAAAAAAAACAACATCGATTGGGTGCGTGTATCAGAACCAAACTAGTCCATTTTTTTTTGTTCTACTCTGTGCCAGTATGCCAGTATCCCATAGGCCTTTGAATAATATCTGTATTTTTATAATCATAAACAATACTTGGTAAACATAGACTTAGAAAAGATAGCAGAAAATATATGTCTATGAAATATTATGACATCTTGGTAAGTATAGCCCATACAATCAAAAATAAGTAAACTTTTACAACATAATTTAGTAAGTTAGAGCTCCTCAATGTTGCCCACATAAGTCTGAATACTTGTTTTTGCAAGTAAGTAAGTACGTACCTATAACGCATGTCTTTATTTTTCAATATGGCGACATTTGTTACAAATCCAAGATGGCGCCGGACCGACAGAGCCCCTTGTTTGGACAACATAAGACTCGTTACAGACCTTGATATAGATATTACTAGAAATTTTACTTTTTAATTTCAACGGCAAAGGAAAATGGAAGAATATATTGACTTCTGATGAATTCTGATGTCGTGTGTGGTTTATAGGGAAGGGATATTATGTATCGGTATATCATAAATATATCGATATCCCTTAAAGACGTTACGATGCTTTTTAATCAAAAAATAGAAGAATGTTTTCAATTCAACACTTTTTTTTTATTGTCGTTGCAGTCTATACCCTAGATTACCGATAGACCTACCAGTTGGGTCTCGGAGTAGGATAACGTTGAATCCAGCGATTGGAACTACCGGTATTATCGGTTTTCCACCGGTTTTGCTGGACTACCGGTCCTTATTCACTAGTAAATCCCCATCGATAATCAGTCAAAAATAAAAACATACAAGCAAAGAAAATACATGTATTGTATCTTAACCAGCTTGCGCCAAGAGCATCATAATAATTACCCATTTTAACGTCATGACGTCATTAGAAAAAAACACATTTACTACTTTCGAAGCAGTACAACGATATACTCCATCTAAGTTTATAGATAAAGTTCTTCTTCTATGAAATCCAGAGGTGTTGAACATTTTTCACTTCGATTGAGTTAAATTTGCAATCTTTTTACACTGCCACATCTAGACTGTTAAAGCATCAGGGATAGCAAACACACGGTCCCTAAAACAAGACATCCAGCCGAAGCGGCTCATAATTCTTTTTTATTTTATTTATTTATGATTATTTGCATGGCCCGCGCTGGATGTGACAGTACAGCCACTATTGTTTTCCAAAATAATAAGGAGATGGCGCTAGGGGCGATACATCTTTATTTTTTTTATTTTTGTTTTTGTCTTGTCACGAAGCCCTTAGCGTGCTTTAGGAGCACGTATAAATTTTTGAATTGTATTTTATAAGGATGGCGTTTGGATTCGATCGCTATAAATAATAACGTAGTTTCGAATGACGATGGAACGGATGCGGTGCCTCATATGAGAGATTGTTCTCACGATTTGATCGTGTCTGCATGAATTTATAGTGCGTTTGTTGGACCTGTAAGAATATTAGTCATTCAACAGCGAGTGGAAAGTGTTTTTGAGGTGAGTGTTCATAGCGTCATAATAATGACCGCTGAAAACAAACATGGGGTCGACAAAGGGAACTGATAATGGATCCATATTATACTATTCTCATTCTTCATTTAAAGGCATTGTGAGTGACCCAAATAATTATTTCGACCACTTTTAGAACTGGAAATGCATTTTTTTATTGAAAAATGTGTGACTAAACTTTTAGTTACGGCTAAAATGTCCGTAAAAAATGTGATTATACAGTAATAAAAATATCCTTAAACAGCAGATAGGGCCTGCCCACAGGAGCAACATTTTAAAGCCAACAATGCCGTTGAATATCGATAATCCAATATCATCCGCCGATAATACCACTTAGCTCTGAATTAAGATGGCGAGGCGCAATAAATACTGTTAAAATGCCTCGCCGCGGCATAATTAGCAGCCACACAGGGGCACATTTGGAAATATGCCGCCGAGCACCCATAAATCCAATTACAGGTGAATTAATTCGAATAATACTACGGCGGACATTTTTTTTGTTGCCAGCGCCAAAATAAACAAATCGCTCGGAAGTTTTTTGTTTCAGCGCGTTCCGATGCTAAAACGTAATAAATAACGCCAATGGTTCGGTGCGTTCAAAATAAAATACTTATATTGTTTTAATAGATAAATATAAGTAGGTAAATATTGTAAAAAGAATTGTTGACAAAATAAATTATTATACTTTTCTTTATTTAGGCATTGGAAGTTTGCGTGAATTTCTTGAAAAAAATAATATTTTCAATAAATTATTGAACAGTAGAGGTGACTTTGTAATGCGGCGTATCCTTAGCATTTTTTTCTTAATTCGTAGCGAGCCAGGTAACGAATCGTCCGGCGGACGGTGCGTGTCCCCAATAAATACTGGCTACTGGTTAATTGAAACATTATAAAGGAGATCTTATCGCGCCGGTGCAAAGACACCGCGCTCGGAACGGGACGCGGGATCTTTTAGGAATCGGTCGTTTACGTTTTTTTATTTTAATTTACCTTAATTCCGGCAGTTCTTAGAATTTCTGTATCTAGTTAGTAGAACACGATTCGAAGATAGTACGTTTTTAATTAATGGTTTCACTTACCCGCCCGCCGAATAACGAGGATTGGAAACTAAACGTACGTACAATGTGAACACTAGTCGTAACAAACCACTGTGCATACAGCACAACTCCAGCGCAACTCCAAAATTGTATGACTTAAACGCAAAATAAATTTGGAACGTTTTAGCATTTTCCCATTGTAAGAAGAGCTCTTGATGATATTATGAACAATAGCGACAGCGGGCCAAGTTGTTTTGGTAAGGAATTACGGTGTATTTTAGATAAGGCGCGCGAACAGGCTCTCAGCATATATTCTAATAGGCTATTAACATATAATGCTGCTGATTGGACGGATGCAGAACGACAGATGTAACACCGCCAGCAGATGTCGCCAACTGTTTGTACTTCAACAATTCATAAAATTTCGTTACCGTGACTTAAAACAACAAAAGCAAACAACATTCAAATGTTTAAGTTTACTTAATTCAGCCTACTTGAACCGCAATGCTGAATTTTAATTATACGTTTCGATACCATTTAGTCTTGTTTTTTGAACCATAAATTAGTAAACTATAATTTTATTGTAGTAATACAAAATTTATAAAAATATATATAATATATATATATAATTCAAAATGTTGAGGATCCCTGAACTGCGATGGCGCGCGATACGGTAGCAAATAGCGCTGCTTTTAGGGATTCGCTTTACCTCACACTAGCTAGTTTTATTACTTACAAAAATGTTACCTTAATTAACTCATTGTAACATCAATATTAAACATTATTCCATACTAAATAAACATTAATATCGCTTGCTGACTCTCATCTCTTATGGTCTTACGAAAAATAACACAGAAAATCTGAAAATCTCCGTTCCATTTTCGAAACATTTGAAATATATTCGAATATATAAAATAAAACGAATCTTATCACAACTGAATATAAACGAAATTTAAATATATGTTATGGAAAGGGCCACAAAGAGGGATTATAAAAGCCTAAAGTCAATGTAGTCTTAGATTCAACAGACATAGAGTTTATTTTTGTTTGACGTCTATAACTTTTATGTTGTTTCAGTATGGATAGTGTTATGCATGAAGACTAACACATAGCCGCATTGTAGGTGCACCATGCACCATGTTTAATACAATCCAAATAGGGGTAAGCGCTGCAGCTGAAGTGGAAAGAGCTTCTTAATATTTACTTATCTGCAAGGAACAAAGTTGTCACCGGAGGGTGGGTGAACGGGATGGCAAACACTAAGAGCACCTTTGCTACTAGTCAATAGAGTTATGCTCTAGTGTACGCTACTCGCTATGAGTGCAAAGCGTCAAGCGTCAAGCGCCAAGCGCCAAGCGTCAAGCGTCCAGCATCAAGTAAATGATGTTTTCATTTTTATATTGACGCTTGACGCTTGTCGCTATGAGCGTCTTTTCTTGAACCCTGAGTGCAGTCTTACAAGATTTCTATAGGCAAAGCAAATGACAACCCTCGGGCGAGGCAGTGCAAGGGTATACCTCGCCGCTGTAGCGACCACTTCAACCGCACCACAAGCTACACAGATGGCGCTGCAGGCGCATTCAGAACAATAGACAATTATCATCACAATCCTGATCCCGCTATAAGAGTTTTCGGAGCACGTAACATATATACAAGATCCCGACAATAGCCGTCGGGGCATAGCGGCCGCCCCGCCAGCCATACCACCCGCCTGGCTGGAAGATCTTCCCTTGTCCGCTAAACCGCTAAATTATAGAATCAGTCTCCATACAATGTAACCGCGCAATTCGCGTCGTGTGAGACAGAAATAATAAGCTCGCACACTGGGAGGTATTGAGACATCAGACGGTAACTACTGATACCGTCTCTCGGGCCCCGGCCCCCGGGCCCCTGCCCCTGGGCCCCCACCGGACCCCTGGGCCCCCGGGGCCCGTAACAAGATACAGTTCCGCTAGGAATTAGACCTCGTTAACAGTAATTATTGTACCATGCAAATTGTTGACATGTTCCTGTACCTAGTATTTAAGAATCGTGTTTAGTAGATAATAGAACTAGCCCCTCAACATTGCAATGCTTGAAGAAGGCCGCTATGTCATAAGTACTAAAGCTAAAACCTAGCAGTTATGTAATGAAACGAACTTGGATTGTAAATGGCTCTTTATCGAACCAGGTGGGTTATTTTAAATCATTCGGAATCGACATCGGAAACGGATTTAAAACTTTCCGATGTTGGTGTCGCTCCCGAAGAGCTTTCTGACGGAAACTTTTTGAAAAATCGATTTGGTACGTCATCAAAATACATCGAACATAATCAAATTCGGAAGTTTTAAAAGCGATTGCGGTAATCCAGTTCGGAAGTACTCGATTCCGTTTCCGATATCGATTTCGAATGGTTTAAAATAACAGCGTAGGTTCCAGGCAGCCCGTACTCTATTATAGTGGCCTACCGTTGATCCAGGGTTCTATTCCCGCAATATAATATGTGCGTATTATATACTAGCTTGTAAATAATAAGTACGTAATTACATTTGTCTAACTAAACGGTTAGTTTTTGCGAGAAGTTTAAGATATACCTATATGTTAATTATGATTTATTTAAAAAAAAAAAGGTTACTTTGATAAAAATGATTAATATTGGTGGGATATTATCCATATACACGAGCAAAATGAAGAAAATAATACCTAGGTACGTACTTATAACATGACTTTCAAGTACTCCCAAGATTACTGGATTTTTTTTAATAAAGAATCCACAGCTTTACTGATGGTACTGGGGATTAATTTCACCAACATAATCGTCAATAACATCATCATTGTCATCAGAGTTCGGTACTATATTTAACATAAAGATTAAAAAAAATACTCAACACTGGCATAATACTATCGCTATTTTGTAAACGATTGCTATCGAAAAAAAAACCGTCTAAATACTGGCTAAATTATTTATAAGCCATTAGGCCGGTCTCACCGCGCTTCCGTCGCGCGCGGCGGTAATTATCACTAAACACTAACCTCCATTTCATCTCGCCGCCTTTTTGTAGTGTCAATACGGTTTGTTTTATGTTGTGGATAGATATGGCTGTCGTTTATATAAGGACGGATTACATGGCGGCAAAACATCTACTAATATTCGGCCTGTATGTCAAGTGCGAGATTATTCGTAGTTATACTTTATAGTCTACGCTTTTAGAAATTTTGTTTGGAGAATTTAAAGTTTTAAATAGCATCCGCTTGAGGCGCCGTTATATTTTTTATACAGAGGGTCTAAATACGTAAACTATACAGTATACAGCTTGCGAATAATCTCGCAATTGAGGTACTTGTCTACGTCTGCTACACAGCCTGCTAAATGTAGTGGTGACAGTTTTTGGCGGGAAATTAAACCGTGAAGATGTCAATTTTGTTTTATTTTCCAAAAAAGTATTTCTTTTATAAGTATATAATGTGTAATACTGCTGCAATATTAACTATTGTGTGTTCATCAATGTGCACGAGTGAAAGAAATTGAAATAAAATAGAACAGATTGACTTTTCATGTTATACGTTTCAACAATTTCGTTTGACAACTTATTAAAATACTAGCTGCGCCCCGCGGTGTTACCCGCAATTAAAAAGAATGTATTTTACCTACCATATTAATCTATTCTACGGGAACCATACATTTTACCGGGATAAAAAGTAGCATATGTGCTATTTCAGACTATAATCTATCTCTGTGCCAAATTTCATCCAGATCCGGCTGGACGGATCTGGTCTGGTGTGATTGAGTAACAAACGTCCATCCATCCATCCAAACTTTCACATTTATAATATTAGTGGGATAATTTCTTCAGCGTCATAATTGTCGCCATGTAAACCACCTATTTCAATACTATTAAGAAGCGCTAACAGCATCAGTAAAACATCTTAAAAATACTCTTCCGTTTTGACAAAAACGCAAGTGGCGCCCTCTATTGAGAAGCCAATACTACACTCTACACTTACGGAGAAAACTAAATATAGTTAAGATGTCGTAAACGTTAGTTACGACGTGACGTAAATTAATATTGACGTTTAATGGGAATCCTTTATCATAAAACATCTGGTTGATGGCTTGAAGATCGCCATATTATTATTAGAAAATTGTACAGTGACCTTAGAATAAGTTTTGACACTAAATACAATAATAATTTACATAATCCTTATATATATTGATTTCTTATCCTTATATATTTTTCGAATTTAATCGCGTTTTTTATGTTTAAACGTTCCCGACGTTTCGGCTGAACTTTCACTTATTATTATTTCTTTAAAATCACTTTATTTTACATTAAAATTAAAAGTATCATAAAATCATAACTGATGTTGGCACTCACCAATTTGGATTATAAATATTTGATAAAGCTATTAAAAGAAACAGATAATTGAATACAGCGAGCCTTTAATAGCTCACAGTGGCAACAGCCGGGTTAATAAAACTACCAGCGGCGGTGATACAGTTGTTTTATGATCAAATTACTATATACTGAATACGGTTAATGGTTCCCGGAGTTCGTCGGTGTAATGGCTTGCACACACCGAGCGACGGCGCACGCGCGTCTTACTACGAGGGCAACACTGACAATTTTTAGAACTGGCCACTTGTAAACGATAGAGTAAAACTTTCAGTGTCACCCTCGTATAACGCAATAATCAATATGCCAGGCAAACACTAACTTGGTTTACTTGTATGCTCTCTAAATTGACTTACCTATTGGTACAATTTGTTGCTGCTTTCCAATATATTCGGGTTCTAATATAATAAAATAAATAAAGGCTCTATTGTAAAGTTTCTAATATTATTGCCACAGTTCATTCTATTGACGACCTGATTAGCGCAGTTGGTGGTCAGCCTGCCTTCTGTGTCGAGGGTCCTGGGCTCGAATCCTGGTATGGACAAACTTTGTGTGATGAGCACGAATGTTAGTGGCCAAGACATGTATGTTCGATATCTATATACGTATTATAATACTAGGTTCGCCCTCAGTCCATTGTACATTTGTACGGTACCCATAATAGAAGCGTTGCTTAGTGTGGGACCGTATAGTTGGTGTGTTCGTCTGGCGATATTATTATTACTCTTTCCGATTAAAGTTCGTCTAAATACCAATTTATGGGCGTCCTGGCGTTTGTATTAATCACAAGCGATACAATATCAACGTGAAACCATTGAGCTAAATACGTTGCGGTGCTTTGACAGTTTTAATATATGGCAATATTTTTAAAAAGAAATATAATTTACATATGTATTCCTGGAGACTTTCTGAGGCGATAAATGCATTTATGAGTAACGCAACAAGTAACTTGCCAGTAGATCCTTGATACCACTCAAGTATTTAGTAGATTATTGTGTATATAACCTCCATTAATGCATTAGGTACTGTACCAATAAGATATTAATGAAATTAAATAAATCCTCCTCGCTTGCGCCCGCTTCGTGTGAACAAGACATTATACACAATCGTCAGATATGTTATGACCAATTTCAATGGTTATCATAATGGAATATAAACTTCCACACTTCTGTCTTGCACTTATACATGGGTGTGACCAGGGTTTGCTTCAGGGTAGGGCAAAGCGAGGAAACTCCAATTGAACCGTTATCAAGGCTATATGGCAAAAACCAATAGAAAGTATGACCCTCTCATTTGCCAAGATACAAAATAGAGGCTCATAATCTTCAAGATTCTTTCTTTCATTAGTAGTTATAATGCCTTATAATTTTTGCTCGACTCCATGAGATATGGCGGCTGCCCCATCCTGCCCCATTCTGGCTACGCACATACACTTACGAGTATATGTCGGTTTTCTGGTTTGAGTTAGTTTTAATATAATAATTTCAGCCCTTTTTTTAATGTCCCACTGCTGGGCACGGGCCTCCCCTCAATGCGAGGGGGATTAGGCCATAGTCCACCACGCTGGCCCAGTGCGGTTTGGCGGGCTTCACACATCTTTCGAGGGGTTCTCACAGACATGCAGGTTTCCTCACGATGTTTTCCTGCACCGTTTAGCAAGTGATAATCATGAATCATGGAAGATCCCAGAGATGCGTGCCAGGGTTTGAACCTGCAATCACCGTTACCGAGGCAAGCGTTCTACCAACTTGGCTATCACTTCTTTTTGAACAATTATATTTTTTATTATGGTACGGCCACATGTATGTTAGTATCAATGTCAATGCTAATACCAATATACGCCACGGATGTGACCGTACCATCACAATTATAATTGGGGGTCGCTCTGGTTTGCGATTCTCCGTTTGGGTGTTTTTTTTTTAAATCGGTTTTTCTACTTAACATATTTTAATAGAATATCGGAAGGAATTGTACAATTATTTCCGATAGCCAGATAAAAAACTTCAATAAAATGACTGTTTAAAAAAAATGGTTCCAAATAAAAAAAAAATACCTAGGTAGCAGACTCCGATATCTTTCCAATCTTATTATATTTTATGATAATTAAGATGTTGGACTCAAAAAATATATTTTACCTTTTTATAATAGGTAGGCGGAGACATAGTGGGGGTTCGAATCCCGACCATTGTTACCTGACAAATAAACTTACTGTCTCACACAACATTTCCCTTTAAATCGACATCTTAAACTTTGAACTGTATTTTGGTATGCTAATAAGGTTCCAATTAAACTAATCTCGGATTCACGGAAAGCAAAGATATCTTTGTTGTTTTTTTTATAACTTGCCCCTCGTTCCGAGTTCGACGTGGACAGTAATTAAAAAATTAAATTATTGTGATTGGTTTTGGCAAATTGCAAATCGGTTCCTAATAAAAACTTTGGGAGACAACAATTATAATGTGAGTGAGGACCGTTCTTGAGTTTCGGATAATTGCTCAATTTCGGATATATGGATACAGCAGTTAAAATATTACTGTGGGAACACAAAGTGCTGATACTAAAATGAATACAGGGATACTTAATCTAATTACTCTGTATACTTACTTAAGTGAAACTGTATAGTAATAAGTATATAATAGGACTGTTTGGCGGTAAGTTGAACCGTTAAGTTATCAATTTGTTTTATCTTCCAAAAAATGTGTTTCTTTGATAAATCATGTGTAATATTAGCGATAATTATTATTAATCATTGCCTGTTCATAAACGTGCACCAATGAAGTAAATTAATAAAATATATAAATTGACTTTTCAAATTGTCCCAAGATGTCCGGTAAATTCTCAGTAATGTGTCCACATCTTTACTGATAAGGATAGGAGATTGATTTCATGATCATCCTCAGGAAATCATCATTATCTTCAGACAGTACTTGATAGTTTTATAACAGTCACTATATTCTTGCCAAAATGGCACTGGGGGCTAAGAGACACAGAAAAAAAAATGGGGCGTTGTGTCGAGGCTTACAATAATTAATTTAATTTGAAGTAATAATGGTTTTAAGTAGGTGAAAAAATGGGGGCGCTAAAAAATAATTCATTCTCAAAGTGGGCAGTAGACAGTGTCTCCAACCATGCCGTAATTACGGTAGATCTACCGTAATTTTTCTAGGTCTACCACCTACCGTAGACATGTTATTACGGTGACACATTCTACCGTAATTTCGTCCGTGTCCTTATTTTCTATAATGACAACACTTTATTTAGCAAAATATTACTAGTTTACAACGGCAACATTGCATTGGGATGCGTATCGTAAAAAAAAAACGTTTTTTTTACGTTACGCATCCCCACTGCATGGGTATTTTAGCTGCAAACACTGGTCTGCCGTAATTTTCCACCATCTACCGTATTTTGAGACCAGGCAACACCGTAATTTTGACAAAGAGGGTTGGAGACACTGGCAGTAGACAACATAAGTTTGGGAACCCCTGGTATAGACTAATATTGTGTATTATATGACTATTCCTTTGCATTTGCACCTTCATTATGTTTATCTGGGAACGCAATCATTTTGACTTCCTAAAAAAATTATCCACTCGATAAAATCTTTCAACAAATAATTTCTTTACAAAAAAATTCTTCACAGATAACAGCGCAAAATCTATGAAAAAAAGTCTACTATACGACCTTTGAGAGCCATATTTCACACTAATTATGTTACGTCAGTAATAAAATCAATTATAATAGTGTGACCGGGCCCTGTGATGCCATATTTTTTACCGAATCTATAAATAACGCTCTCAAGGCAGGTGAAGAAAGCCGTATTGTGGGAGTCGTGGGACATTCGGGGCAAAAAGTCATTTTATGTCATGTGATTTTGGTCAGTATTATCTTTGAACAAAATATAGACTTTTGGAGTACCGTGAAACGGTTCACTTTGGGAACTGTATGGAGCTGATGATACCGAAGTGTGTTGTGAGTATTTTTGTCAGATTTGTTATAAAAATATTTAGATTTCTTTGGGTATCATAAATAATACCATTGCGGTTGTATTATTATCGGTTGGTAGAGCCATTTGCTGATGATGATGGGCGTATTGCATTGCATTTACAAGGCATCCTTCCACGCTAAGTGTTATGGTTACCGTCCAATAGACGAGGGACGATCCCTTTAAAAATACAACGTTTGCCCCGGATGGGAAACCAACCTGCATTCACTCGATGTAGTGGGCCGGGCAACAAATAGAATAACTTCTGGTGCGCGGTGTGGCATAGGTATTATAGGCTTGTTATACACTAAGCTCATCAACCCTATCCACAAATGATTTGACAAATGGACCATACAAATTTGTAGTTTGTCAGCACACAGCGGCCTGATTAGCGCAGTTGGTAGTGACCCTGCTTTCCGTGCCGAGGGACCCGGTTTCGAATACTCGTAGGGACAAACTTTGTGTACGAGCACGAAAGTTTGTACCCAAGTTATGGATGTTTAATATCTACTGGGTTCGTCCCCAGTCCATTGTACGGTGCCCATAATACAAGCGTTGTTTAGTGTGGGACCGTGTAGTTGGTGTTTTCGTCTTATATGCATTATTTATACATTGCAAAATAGGACCTATGAGTTAGATAGTCGCGTCATAAAAAAAAATTGTCCTATCTTGTTCAGCTGTCAAGTTGTACTTTCGGCGGCTGGTAACATCATCTCAATACATATCCCCGAATCAGGTAAAAATGTTGTTTTTTAGCGATGTTCTTTTTGTAGCGTCGCGGGCAGGTCGTTAAGTGAAAAAAATACCTGTTTCGGCGCGTTTGGTCGCCCAGCGCTGGGCAGCGGACGGTAGCGGGGCGATACGACACCGCACTATCGCGCTAATTAATCGTACGGTGGCTGCCAGGCGAATTTTAATGTCGACGATTTGGAGAAGGGAGTGATCTTGGCTAATTTGCAGTATGACGTGGTTTGTTTGAATGTGAGGCGAGTAACTATGTATAATAGGTAGGCTACATTTAATCTGACCTCAGTAACTTCTTCATCGACGAGGCTATTGCCGTAATAGAAGTTCCTCACACTACTAACAAATAATAGAGGATATGTTATTTTTGTATATTCTTTTTTATACTTAATCTA
Source organism: Pheosia tremula (assembly GCA_905333125.1). Lineage (NCBI taxonomy): Eukaryota > Metazoa > Arthropoda > Insecta > Lepidoptera > Notodontidae > Pheosia > Pheosia tremula. The sequence goes on from HG995419.1 coordinate 3,995,555, forward strand.
CCATACTATGAAACAAAATGTCATTTTAAGGTGTGAGAATAGTGAAGCTTATTTATTTTTATTTAACTTCTTATTCTTACGATCACAGGAGTTTGCAGTTAGATCAAGGGCTTTCAAAAAGTAACTACTAATAAACTCTATCGACAATTTATTTGATTGATTGTGGTAACTTGTCGGAGTAATAACAATATGTCGCGGTAATTTATAAATATCGGCATTTACCGCATTTACCACATCTCCACCGAAAGTAACCTTTACACACTGACGCAAAAAAAAAAAAACTTGAGATGTGTCAAGGGACACCCGGATGGAACTAAGTTCCTTTATTATTTTTTATTATTTATTATGTACAATAATTTTGGGAAACAAAAATATATCGCCCCCGGGTGGGCTCGAACCACCAACATTTCGGTTGCACTTGTGCAATGTCTCGAAAATACTGACCATTATGTAAATGCAAACGACAAAGATAACAATTATTTTTGTCAGCGATAGATGTCGCTAGCATGTTTTTGAACGAGGTATCGTTATGTTCATGGGTTTTATACAGTAAACTATACTTTCGTTTATAAAAAGACTTACAATTGGTCGTTACAACTAATCTGCTTAATTTTCTGCTTTAATTTTTCGTATGATTTTTTTACGTCTAGCCCCCTTTCGTAACGCGCGATAAGGAACTTCGTTCCAAAAAAACTTTAAAAATTATTTTAAATAATTTGTGGGGCACAATATGAAACAGTCCCCTAAGTCTTCGTTATTTTGACTATATGGAGTAGGTTGGTGTTATGGTACCTATTACAAAGTTAAATTTATATTTTGAAAAGTAACTTTATGTAGCAACTAAGCAGGTACCTACTAATCCATCTTCTTCTTTTTCTTTCTTTAAGAAATGAGATGCGATGAAATAAAATGAATATGCAAATGGCCTCACCCACAAGTTAAGAATTTTACCAATGTCAAGTAATTAATAGCAATAAAACATTCAATAAATACACATTACAAATAAAATAATGGATGTGACATGATGATATGAAACTGGCGTCCGCCACTAATCCAACTTATTTTTCATCTACGCGAATTCTTGGACACCTACTCCGAATGGAAATTCTTCTTCTTTACGAAATGGAATGCGAAGAAATAAAATGGATATGAAAATGAGTATCCCCCTATGGTATCCCCATATAATCGCCCATACCATAGCTACCAATTTGATGGGGCACCCATAAACAATACGACGACAGACACACAGACAATGTCGCGATATATAACGCCGATGGCAGCGCCGAGGAATTTATTTATGGTCACCATAGTGCAGACGTTTCGCGGTGAAAAAAAAAAATGTTACGTTTGATATAAATACATATTTGAACGGCTGAATATTGGAAGTATGTTTTTAACATCCGTTTGTCTTTGGAAACGCTCGCTATAACATTGAATTTGCTGTTCAGCTTAACCCCCGATGGCTATAGGCTGATGATATATATATGAGTCTAATTGTAGATCAAATTACTTTATGGTGAAAGCCCCGTTTATGTGTCTAGTAGGTTTCCAGTGTCGCTCCAACAAACAGACACGACAATAATTCTAAAGAAAACATCTTAATTGTTTATCTTCATTATTAGAGTCACACTTTAAGTAGATATAAACATAAATAAACATTATTATTACAACACTAATATAAGCCTAAAAATACCTTTTTTCTTAAAAAAAGTTTTCGATTCTTTGTTGCTACTGGGTTTTTTTTTCTTTTTTTTCTAGTAACTTGGCTGTCGCAGTGATAGCCAAGAGCCCTTGCCTCGGTAACAAGGATCGCAGGTTCAAACCGCGGCTTGCACCTCTGGGATTTCTGGATCACATGTGCGAATCTCATTTTCAACCATGATTATCACTTGCTAAACGGTGAAGGAAAACCTCGCGAGGAAACCTGCATGTCTGAGAACCCCTTGCAAGACGTGTGACGTCCGCCAACCCGCACTGGGCCAGCGTGGTAGATAGGCCTAATCCCCCTCGCATTGAGGGGAGGCCCGTGCCCAACAGTGGGACATTTAAATGATTGGTATTTTTATTTTGATTACTTAGCAGTTGATAACGCACTGAACGGAAATATTTTTAATAATAATATTAAAAATATTTCCAATGGACAAATCGTATAGCGGTTCCGGGGAATGCCAGCTGGTAAACCTCCTATAATTCACGTACCGTTAGAATTTTACCCATAGTTATTTCTACCACAGGCGTCATTCCGAGAACCCTCCAGGGTAATCTCAATGTTGTACATACTTCAAATGCCTAAATCCACACTCATACAAAAAGCAGTTATACTTAACACTTGCCGTCTCACGCAAGTTTCTACAAAATTCATCATCATCTTCATAATTCCCAACATGCAGAAGCTGGCACACTTGGCCAAGGCCCGTGTGTCAGTTATTTTACCCCTAAAACAGAGAGAAGATAAAAAAATAAAATACAAATATTTCCAATGGACAAATCGCATAGCGGTTCTGGGGAAGGATAACTGGTAAACCTTCTATAATTCACGCGCAGGCCTTTGCTCCAAGTCAACGAGTGTGGCTAATGATATCATTCAACGGTTAACTATAAATCGTCGAGAAAAAAAAACCATAGACATCGGCTGACAGTCTTCATTTTTTTTCGCTTCCAAAACGTGGAGAATATTAGAATTAATAATTGAATGAATTTTTATGGGCAAGTTTTTATTGATATTATTAATCATGCGTTGTCGTCGACGCTCGACGGTATTATGTTATGATACGTGATCATATTTTATTTTTTTATTGTCAAGTAGCTCTGAGTTTGCTTTATGATAGGGTTCACATATTGATTACTTATATTTACGCGAATACTACACATTTAAATAAAACAAATTTTACGGATTTTATCGCGTTTAACTACCGGAACGTAAAAACAAAAATAAACGCGATAAAATCCGTAAAATTGGTTTTATTTAAATTATGATAGGGTTTTTAATTTGATTGTTATATCATCAATGGAGAAAATTCTGATTCACAATCTTACAAGCCATGTATCGACCGATACGGTTATTAATGACAACTTGCATTATGATAATGACATAACGAGTGCTCGAGTCAGACCGTTCGATTCGTAATCGTATCGAATATTCGATTCGTTATTTGAGATACAATTTATGTACAAATTTAATTAGGTTGCAAAATTATCGAAAAGTTCTAAATCTATCCGCTTTACTGATCTGATAGAGTCCAAAAGGGCCTCTAGAACTACCTAGTGAACAGACTTTAGCAGGACATCATGAAACATAATGAATAGATATAGTTATATAGACCCAACCTGCTGGGTTATTTTAAACCATTCGAAATCGATATCGGAAACGGAATCGAAAACTTCCGAGCTGGATTACCGCAATCACTATTAAAATTTCCGAATTTGATTATCTTCGATGTATCTTGATGACAATACCAAATCGTTTTTTACAAAAAGTTTCCGTCGGAAAGCTCGACAGGAGCGACACCAACATCGGAAAGTTTCAAATCCGTTTCCGATGTCGATTCCGAGTGATTTAAAATAACCCTGCTGGTGGATTTTAGAAAATAATCAAACGTTTGTTTAATAACTTTATTTAAGTACTATCACAACCTTACAGCTAAGTTAAACCGACCTTCAATCAGCTCGCGGTGGCAACCCTAGCGCACTCAGCTCCTCAGATACCTCCTCCTCCTTTAAAATCAGGTTGGTCTGCTCCCTAGACTTTATATGGGCCAAGAAGACGGTCCACACAAAACTAGCGAGGCTGACGAATACTATTCTATTCCTATCCGATACAAAATAGAAGTTAACCGTCTGCACTGTCGGCCAGAACACCGCATTGATCTTGTAAGTACTCCAAAACTTTTCTCGCACTTCATTCATACATTTGTGCAGAGGCTTTGCTTCTAGAACGCTCATGCCAAAGAAGAAATACGCTAGAGCCATAGGAGAGTACGAAATCTGTTCGAGAGCAGCTCTTTTGACTGCCGTCATCAATGTTTTCTGTTTGAAAAACTGATTGGAATACTTCATCCATCCGTAAAATACTGGTGCCATGAAGAAAGTTCCGAAGATACCGTAGCGGGTCGCGCGAGCCCAGTCCGCGTTTTGGAAGGCGGTCCCGTAGGCTATGTACTCCTGGGTGACGCTGCACGTCGGCCAGATGATGGCGTAGGAGACCATGCCCCGGATCAAAGGGAACTGCACCGGGAGATTGAGCACTTTTGTAAATATCCCGCTCATTGTTGGCAGGCAACAATAATTAAACAACCTTAAAAGGATGTGTAGGGCAATAATAGGTTCCAGAAGCAAATGACTTGTTTGCATTCGATGACAGGTGTCGTGTTATTTAAAATGCAATTTTCTTTGACTATGGATTTTATAGACGCGGCATATAAACATTCTTCTTCTTTTTTTTTTTTTTTTTTTTTAAGTTAAATTCAATTATCTTGACTTAATTCTTCTTCTTCTGTTACGAAATGAAATGAGAGGAATTAAAATGGATATGAAAATGGCCTCACCCACCACTTAGCGGGTATTTTGCCAATGTCAAGTAATTAATAGCAATAAAACATTCAATAAATACACATTATAAATCAAATAATGGATGTTGTGTGATTCTATAAGAATCCATAGGTCAAAAGTTTTTCTGAAAGAAGCAAAGAGCATAGAAGAATAGATTAATTTTAATTTACCAAAGAGTATAGTCACGATAAAGAGGGAAGTCATTTGAAAAAAATAATTAACCTTTACTTAGGTAGCTACGTATGTAGCACACCGTAATATAAATTAGATAAGTACGTTACATCAGTACTTTTAAGCAGATTATCTGCTTAAGCAGATACTTAAGCAGATAACTATTTATTTCTAAAGGCGAAAATGCTATGCACAGCAGTCTATAATGTACTAGACGTACATACTTACCGCAACAAATTTAAAGAATACCTACTAGCTATTCTTTAGACAAACAACATGATTATTTGTTGTACCGAGAACCATGACGTGTAATTACCCATTTAGTAATCTCGCCCAATCATCGATTGGCCACCCACGGGGCTAGAACAATCGATTAATTCGATTATTATTCGATTATTTGGCTCGGGTGAATCGATTCGGCGATCGGCTTTGAGATAAACGCGATGATTCGGCGAAACGGGACGCGCGTGACGACCCGGCACATGATTAGTCAATTAATGACTAATTAATCTGATAAAGTACGCGTAGAAATAATATTTTGTCCGGTTTATAGTGTAGTTACTTATTGAAATAAAACTAATTTACGGATTTGATTGCGTTCGTTTTTTTTTAAGTTCCGCTGCTTTACAGCAACCATGGTCACGGGAGGGCTGAGGTGATTGACGTCCTAGTGTCATAGTTTGAACTGGGGTACCCTCATATTTAGTTGTTGTTTGCGGTCCGATTTATGCAGAAAGTGCTCACAGCAGTGTTACCAACCCTACTGTTTTAACAGTAGATTTGCTGTTTTCACATTGATTTCCCTGTTTTCTGTTTCACTCCAAATTTTTACTGTTTTTCAATTAGCGTTCAGGACCACCTATTACTCTATGCAAATATTTTGTGATAACCCCTATGTAATAAAACGCATTGACGCTAGATGGCAGTATCTACTGGAAACATGTACACAAATTTAAAAATGGAGACGGGTCTCAAACATTTCTCACATTGTGTGAATTTGTGAAGAAACTTTTGTGCATACCACATAGCAGCGCCACCGTAGAAAGATTATTTTCATCTATAAATATTATGAAAACCAAATTACGCAACAGAATTGATTGAACTCTAAATCTGAAATAACCGAGTGCTACTCATTTTAAGCCACAGAAAGGCAAATGAAGAAATTTATCAAAAATATGTATGATTTTAAATAAGAAAATGAGTCTGAAAATAGCAATTGAGGATGAAAGTGGAAAATAATTTTACTTTGATTTTTGTTTTTTATTTTTTTCTGATCAATATTATAATAGAACAATGCATGTGAGTCCTGGTAACTAATAAAAGTGGGTAATTGTTTTAATTATATGAGGAAAGTATGAAATCTGCCTTTTTTTACTTTACCTACTGTTTTCTCCTGTTTTTTTATTGGTGAGCTGCTGTTTTTCAGTTCCTTGGGGTTGGCAACACTGGCTCACAGTGTCTTTAGGTCTTGCAACGGTGCGCTTGGTTTTGGATTATTTGATCCCACGTCGGTGGCAGCACCCAGCCATCTTCCCTATGAAAATTAGAATGTTTTGTTTTCATTTCAATATTTTATTTTTATTTCAATGTGTAGCATTCGCGTAAATATAAGAAATCAATATAAAGGTATCTAGTTGGTACTTGTAAAAAATACTGAGATTAATAAAACATCTTTTTCACTTTGATTTTTTTAACAAAAAAAAAAGGAATTCATTCTCTGACTATGGAGAGCAATGATAATAGATTAAAGGTAGCGAATGCTGATCAATAAGTAGGTCAGATTATATTATTACCTATGATGCTACATAATTTTAATTATATCCAACATATTTTTTCTAAATAAGAAATTAAGTAAATCCAACAAACTCGGTCAAAACAACACGCGCCCACCCAAACATCACTGTTTATTGAAAATAATTCAGTATTACACATTATTATGAAGTATAATAATAAACTATTAGAATCAATCAGACGACTGTTTAGCCATTTGCAAAATACTACAGAAACCTATGTTTTGAAACTTAACATGTTACAGTGCCATCTAGTATCACACCTTAGTAACATTTACGCAAATATATTTTACAGCGCCATCTTTAGGCATAAACTCATACGCCGTTGTCCTCATTGAATATTAATAGTTCTACTCCAAAATTATAGATAGCGCGCCAGTTAAAATCACTCTTTAATACTACTATTCGACAACAGATGTCACTACAAGCTTCCAAACAGTGGAAGATATATATTTAACTTTTATAGTACGCCTTCCCTCCCTAAAAAGTTTTTAGTAAATAATAAATACACATTAGGCAGATTTATTTTATTTTCTCTAACTTACTTTTGCTCTTACCTGTGCAATAGACTGGCATGGACTAATAGTACCTAGATAAGTCTATGTATAATGACTAATTTTTTTATTTTTTTTTAAATGGAAGTAGGTACTGAAACTGTCATACGAAACTCAATATTTTTATAAGAACAACGGCGAATATCATAATAGGCGCCTACCTACCTGATTATTGTTTATTTCTCTTTGAAATACCTATATAACTACATTTCGATTACCTTGAAGACAATGATGCTAAGTACAGGATATGTAATTTTTGTGGAGAGCAGTTCAAACAATTAACAAACTTAGTAGTATGGCAAAAATAAAATATAAATATTTATGATTTTCTAGGTAGGTATATAGACAGAGTACGTATATATATTTTAATTAATTTTAACGAAATATACCAATTAATGATGCGCCGAACATGGATTTTTAAACCGAACTGAATACCGAACATTATTCAGTTCAGCGCTTACCGAACCGAATATTCGGCCGAATTATTCGGTTAAATTTACTACGGTAAAAATTCTTTATATATTAACAAGTATTTGAAAGTTAATATGAGTTCACGTAAAAGATCGCGCATTTGGACTTATTTTGAAGAAAATGAAACCGAAAAACCTTAAAACCTAAGACCATTAATTTTGAGTCTTACGTAATTATCGTGTGTATGGGTTTAAGTTGAATGTTAAGTATTTGGAACTTTAATAAATGTTGATTATATGATTACACATTTTTTTATTTTAAACAAGTTTTTACGTCTTATAAAGATCAAAGTTCATTATTCGGTTAATATTCGGTAATTTAACCGAATATTGGGCCGAATACCGAACATAGAAAAATATGCCGAATATTCGGCATACCGAATATTCGGCGCATCCCTAATATCAATCTATGAACTATACTGGAAAAAAATCCGAATCATGAAAAAAAATACCATCACTTAGTACTTTTGTTTCGGATAAAATTATTTAGGTATACACACATAACCTTATTGTCTGCCACTTAACATATAAAGATAGGATAGACAATTTGTAATACAATCACTCAATACTTCACTAAGTACTTTTTTGAATTTTAATAGTCAAAGAGAAATGATTATACAAAATTACTTAACACGTTTTGCAAAATCATATTATCTATAAAAAAAAGATAAATGACTGTATCACTTGTTACGTATGCGCCAATATGGTAGAAAGAGATGAAAATATGACACTGGTGAGCGAAAATATTTTTTTTTTATTCATGTAGGCCAAAAAACCAAAAACCACTTACAAATAGTGAGAAGTTACCACCGGTCCGTAATGTTGGTACGACCGGCAAGGAACTCGTGGTTACTCTTTTAAAAAGAGAATGTTGTAGGTGCATTCAAAATCAAAATCAACGGCAATATTATGTTAGCAGGCAGTACGCTCCGAGACCTAGCAAATAGTGCAGAGTGCTCCTTCTTCTTCTTTCTTTACGAAATGAAATGCGATGAAATACAATGGATATGAATATGGCCTCACCCGCAACTTAGCGGGTATATTGCCAGTGTCAAGTAATTAATAGCAATATTAAATTCAATAAATACACATCTATACATATCAATTAAATTGGAGTGTCTGTTTGTAATATTAAAATAACCGCTTTTTACTAAGTGCATTTGGATGTATACACGTTACCTATACCGAAACAACATTTTTTACAATTTTTGTCTGTCTGTCCGTCTGTCTGTCTGTCTGTTTGTTCCGGCTAATCTTTGAAATGGCTGGACCGATTTTGACGGGACTTTCACTGGCAGATAGCTGATATAACAAGGAGTAACTTAGGCTACTTTTATTTTAGAAAAAAAAATAGGATCTCACGAATAAAAATTAAAACCAATGTTGCAGCGCAGCGCCTGATTAAGTTTGATAGCAACAACCTGCAATGCGTCCCGCGGGCTCAGAATGGGCGAGCAGGCTGTTGTCCACGGTTGTCTTTGTTAAATACCACGCGGACGAAGTCGCGGGCAACAGCTAGTTATAAATAAAATAATGGATGTGACATGAAGAAATGAAAATGGCGTGTCCGTGTGAGTGCTCATTTAGAAGGCCTACGTTTGGCATGACAATGTCAAAAACCCAAAATTGTGCACTTACCATCATTGCCTTCAAGACCAACGACTTATCAGCGGTCACTTATCTTGATGAGACTTTTTCGTAAGTCTTTTAAGTCCCTCGCTAACGAAATACTAACGCATGCGTCCACTTGAGAACAAATCCCCGTTTACACCATAAAATAGCTACTTTATGACAAGAATGTGACACGGGCACGAGTAGAAATACACTTTTTAGCACTATTCTCCCATGAACTTGAAATATTTAAAACATTTTCAGGCAGGATTACATGTTTGTTATCGCTGTCGACACAGTCAATTAAGACTAAGTTATTGAGTGCTTTAAACATCAACCATAACAAAATACGTATAGAAGTGTTATTCCATTTAAAATGCCAGTGTAAATCAATTTTTTTTTACATTACAGGCAAGTATTTGATCTCGATCTCACCTGATGGTAAGTGACGATGAGATCTACGATGGACCATACTTGCCTAGGTAGGAAGGCAGTAGATCGAGACGCTACATTCACTAGGCACATGCAGCGCAACTGATCTGACCCGCCATCCATGAATGGCAACACCGAACATCATGCCGGAACACGGCTAGGCCGCTTGGCGACATGGCTTTGTTTAGTGGGTGGTGACTAACCACGGCCGAAGCCTACCACCAGTAGAGTTGTCACCTAGTTGGCACCACCCAGGGTCACGTGTAGGGTATCTCGAGGGTACTTAATTCTCCTACGGACGAAGGTGACTCGACCCCAAAATACATTTTTTTCTATAAATTAGGACTTAATTAACCCCCGAGACGCGTTGCGTTGTTATAAGTTTGTGATCCGTCCGTGGCATCATAGTACCCAAACTCGTAAACCAATTTAAATGCAGTTTTTTTATTCGAAAGCTGGCAAGATGCTTTTTAGCTATGTTTTGTGAAATTCAGCCGTTTCAAGATAATCAGCTCTTTTCCATGTCGATGTAGTAATTTCTCATACAATGGATTAATTATTCTACTTTTACGGTCGAGTAACTTAATTCGGCACACCCTATAAGTTAGTTGGCACTGAACTAATGCGAAAACCTCGAACTGATGCTGCAATCAGAACAGTCTGCAGCGTACCCAAATCCTTGAAAACTTACAGTAGATGTATCGTGTTTGGGCTCATTGAATTGGTCGGAATGAGTAATTGGTAGTTCACACATTACGTGACCAGGACCTGATGATGGAGCAGGAAGGTGGCTACAGGAACTAGGCTATATTAACAGACTCAGAGTTTTAAAACCCCCCGACAAACAATAAAGTCTAAAATAATATCTCTTTATTCATTGGCAAATGATTATAGATCCTTAATTATTATATTTAGTTTTTTTTTGTTGGATATTTTTAAATTTTATTTTTAATTATAGAGGCTAAAAAGGAGGTAACTAGTTAACAACATCATAGGTTTAAACAGTTCATGACCATCTGTCCTTGTCCGTACTTATAATTTGAGTAGGGTGTCTATTATGACGGGAAGCTGTTAAAAGTCCAGCATCTAAGCAATTTATTTTTCTTATTATTTGAAACCAAATGGGCATGCAAATGATAAATATTGAGAGAGAAAAATAATATAATATCTTGTTTCTTATAATGGAGATATTAAACGTATTATCAAATAAATTACGGCCTGATTAGCGCAGTTGATAGTGACCCTGTTTTCTGTGCCGTGAGTCCCGGGGTCGAATCCTCGTAGGGGCCAACTTTGTGTTATAAATTATGGTTGATGATAAAAAAGTCATCTTTTTTTTTATTACATTATATTTGTCAACCCAAAAGATGCCTGTCCTTCGGAAAAATTAGCCATGACCTCGCTTCACAAAGCGTCCCTATATTCCAAACCCGTATGGACATTAGCTTAAAGCATTGTATAAAATCTGGGCTTAAAAATGAATAATGAATGGGATAGTGTGAAAAATAAATAGCTGAGTGCTGTACATATTTACCGCATTATAAAAAACAGTTCCTACAGAAGCTAGCTCTTGATAGCTCCATTATTAGATACTCGAAGGTCTCGTCCTGCACATCCGACATGGTGTCCCTACTCTGCAGTGACGCATTCCCAGTGTTTGCTCGGCAATTGACGACTAATGAATTTACATTTTCATAAATCATCGGATCGGATGGAACACCGATGGCTCAGTGACTTGTATTGAGATCGATTCTCATAATAAGAATTTACCTTTGACTTACGACTCGTAACAATATATCCTATTAGCTTTTTTTTCTCATTTCCTAATGGCCTTTGTCTATTGAGTCATATATTAGAAGTACGCGTCGCGGGTGTCAAAGCAAATTTGTTGACTTTTAAATGTTTTTTTTTGTGTCGAGATTGTTTTTTATAAAAAATGCCAGGACCTAAATATTATTTTTAAGTTTATTGGTATGAATTGTTATTTTTATATTTTGTTTTAATTATAATTGACTGTCGTTCCAACGTAATAACTGACGCTATGTTCAGTTTAATAAATGTACGTACATTTAGAGAGGCGGATAAATAATAGTAAATTAGTCGGTTTGTACCATGCACCTACAAAATTAAGCTATTAGTTACCTACCTACTTCCTTAAAACTAAATAAAACTTTAACTCAGTTAGAGTTAGAGCTTCGTGTTTGGGTGCTCTAACTCTAACTGAGTTACAGTTTTATTTAATTTTGACTGAACTGAAATAAAAGAACAAAAAAATATTAAAAATCCCACCAGTGTTATCTGGATGTGACATTATAGAGATATTTTTAAGCCTTCATTTCCCATCATGACTGATTAAAAATAAAATACCTACAATACTATAGGTATTGTAGGTATTTTATTTATTTAATATATAATATATATAATATAATTTATATAATATTCATGGAACTAGTAGTTATTTATTTAATTGCACCCGAAACTGGCTAGTTAAAAAAAAAGTTAACGCCGCAGCCCTTCCGGAAAAAAAACAAGAGTCGAGCCATTGTTTCAATCTTTAGCTCGTATTACAGTTTTAGAACAAACCTCTAAAGTGTCAGATTACATGCGGAACAGATCATAAAATTTATGAACCATTGACACCGACATTCGGAGATAATTTTGCGTAAAATCTTTTTAAACCCCAATAAAAGTTTTATGTTTTATTCCGGTAGCGACTAGATAAAAGTTTGTGGTTTTTGAAGAGTTTAGAAAGTGAATTTGCTCACAAAAACTGACAACAATTCTTAGGTCACAGACTTGTTAGAATATTCAGACAGCACACGGCGTTCGGGTCGTCTGAAGCCTAAAAAACTCTGGTCTAGCATATACCTAAGGCAATAAACCTATAGGTATCTAGAACTTCTCTGTCTAAGATATGTATACATATACCACTACAAACTCATTAAAAAGGTGACTTCACTTAGCTAGTGGCCACGTTCCGTCTGAGTTTCTAAACAAGTCTGTGTCTTAGGTATGAAAGCTTTATTATCTACTAGCTGCGCCCCGCGGTGTTACCCGCGATTAATAAGTATGTCCCTATATCATTTTCTGACCCCTAAACTACCACTACCTATGCAAAAAAGCATGTCGATCCTTTGCTCTATGAAAAATTAAAACAAATCTATCCCACGGGAACTATACATTTTACCGGGATAAAAAGTAGTCTATGTGCTATTCCAGATTATAATCTATCTCTGTGCCAAATTTTATCCAGATCCGTTCAGCCGTTCTGGCGTGATTGAGACACAAACATCCATCCATCCAAACTATCAAATTTATGATATTAGTGGGATTTGACATATTGCTGTTATTTCCGAGTCAGCCTTTCAGCTTTATCGTTCTGTTGGTTGGTAGTCAATACTTATAAATAGTGAAACACTACTAAATTATTACTCGAAAATATATAGAAGAGAAACTTTGAAAAAAAAACCTAATATAATACCTACATACAAATAATTAGATTCATTGATTAAACCTACAATAACTAAACGAAATAGGCACCACAGAACTTGATGAAATAGTTAAAATTAATTATAAACATTAACAAAACCCTCATCGGCTTTCAACGATAAGTAAGTCGCTCCGCTTTGATTATTCCAAGCGATGAAATACAGAATTAAACATCGGCTTTAACACCTTGGAACTAACACAAACAAACTATAAAGAATATGAAGAAAGATCGGTATTTTATCAGTTAGTATTGGTATTAAGATCTACGCATTCATGGATGGCGGGTCAGATCAGCTGCGCTGCATGTGCCTAGTGAATGTAGCGTCTCGATCTACTGCCGCCTTCCTACCTAGGCAAGTATGCTCCATCGTAGATCTCATCGTCACTTACCATCAGGTGAGATCGAGATCAAATACTTGCCTATAATGTATAAAAAAAAAAGCAATTGTATTTACGAGTACTAAGCCCTTTTTAGTCCCAGACTTTGGGACAGACCAACTCTCTTTTACGCTGCACAAATGCTGGTTGGCATACTTCACACGGCTTTCAAGAACAGGTGGATTATTTCAAATAATTCGGAATCAATATCGGAAACGGATTGGAAACTTTCTGACGTTGGCGTCGGTCGCTCCCGATGAGCTTTCCGATGGAAACTGTTTTGAAACCACGAATTGGTATTTCCATCGAGAGACATTGAAAGTAAATAAAATTCGGTAATTTTAATAGCGGTTGCGATAATCTAATTTGGAAGTTTTCGATTCCGTTTCCGATATAGAATTCGAATAGTTAAAAAAACCCTGCAGGTCATGCTCTCTTAGCCATGCTCATTATCTCATTGTTTTTTCCATCACCATTTTGCAAATGTTCATTGTTGTCATAGCAATACAACAGCAAACAATCCTTAACACTTTTTTTATAAACTTGGATCATTAAGCCATTAGTAAATTCAAAAGGCATGTCTCAACACCCAAATGAAATCATCCGCTTTATTTACACTTCGTAGTAAACACACCTAACGTTGAGTAACAGAGACCACTCGATACAAGCTTTAGTGTTTAAGAGAGAGAGGGCAAAAACGCCGTAGCCCCGCCCACGGCGCACCAGACCTCGTGGATTGGCTTCGGTCGGCAATCTTTACACCATCAGTCTTCCACCGCTTGCGTTTTAAACCACAACTTAATTAACCACTCGCGCCCCAAAACAATTAGTCAAAAGACAAATGAGTAATAAAGTCGTGAAAATGGAGAGTTACGAACAACACAACGAAGTTTCAACGTCATACAATAATAATATTTTGAAGCATAATTACAATGAGTACTATCAATTCGTGGATGTAACGCATATAGATAAAGATAAACAATCAGAAAAGGATTACAACACTTACGCCGACCCTAAGTTTAATTATCGTGTAAAATTAGAAGAAGGTGTTCAAGGTAATCCGAATCTGACTACTCCGTTTCTAGTTAAAGATATATTGAATATCAATCAGCCGAATTATAGTTACGAACGAAACGACGCTTGGAAGTTTGATGAGAGAGATCGAAGAGGGTACGAGTATGAGCAATGTCCAAGCCAGAGCTACTGTCCGACGGATTATTACCCTCAAGTGTACCCAAACGTGCCCGTCCATACAAACATAGATCCCTATTGGAACCAGGAAGTGTATCACGACCACAAAATCGACGAATACTTCAGTAGTTACAATCCGTATTGTCATAATATATACCAACAAAACTACGATCAGTATTCGGAAGCTTCAATACTACCTGATGCATCTGAAGCGCCAATCAAAATTGAAATGGAGAGAGAGACTGCGACGGTTCCGGCGTCTCTGTCCGCACAGAAGAGAGTCGAATGTGAGAAGATTTATACTCAGTTCAACCCAGAGCAGATTGAAAAAAATACGTTGTTATGTAAGAAACACACAAGTAAGTTGCCAACATTTCTTAATTCAATTGCTTACATAACCTTTAATAAAAATAATGCCAATCTTTTGATATGCTTACTGTAAACCTTAGAGGTCTCTTAATAGCGATTAAAATCATTATTTCTTTGGAGGCTATCAATTACATAAGTACATGAAAGTTTATTGGATACCGTTAGAATCTATAAACGATAATTTACCACTCTCTAACTCAACAACTATAGCTATGCAATAACTTAATCACTATTTTCCTTTGCCCACAGAAACATCAGACAAACAAGATAGAAAAGACAAGAACGCCAAAAGGAAACCAAGAATCCTGTTCTCGCAATCCCAAGTACACGCTTTGGAAGTTCGCTTCAGGAACCAGAGGTACCTGACAGCGCCGGAGAGGGAACAACTGGCTTCCTCCCTCAACCTGTCCCCCACACAAGTCAAGATCTGGTTCCAAAATCGAAGGTACAAGAGTAAGAGGATCAAGTCTCCTGAAGTTACTACGTCCAGTGATGCTAAACCTAGTAAGATTTTAGGCACCAGGAAATTGTTTAAACAAGAAAATAGGGGTCAACTTCCGACTCCTAGCTTTGTTGGTTTTAAGGAAGTTAGTTGTGTCGACGAGAAACCCTATGAACCAATGTCTTCCACTGTATATTTTGATGACAGCATACCTTATAATAGTCATAGTGATAAGTATTATGGTAATAAACAAGATATAGACCCAGTAGGTACGTCTGGGTTACAAGGCCTATATCCGACTGAAAATATTAGTATTATAAATGATAGTCATAAGGTGTACGATGAGGCGGGCGTTAAGAAATTTTTCCCTGTGAATAATCATTATGTTTGTTGATTTTGTTTTATCTGCTGCCAGAAAAATAAAGAAAAAGTGCCAATGCTACCATTAATAATTGGATATTTTTATCTATTTAATGTACCTGACTGTGTTATTTTTTTCAAACACGGCATTTTTTTTTATTTTTCTGGTTGAGCTGAAATAGTACTGTGCCATTTGTAGACTGACTACCAAAGAGTATTAGTTTAAGTATTAATGAATTTGTTATTTTGTCTATATTTTTTTTCCTTGCATGCAAAATACAGCTGTATGCCAAAGTATTATTAATTGTTTTATTTAAGATATCTGTTTTGTAAATAAAATTATCATTCAAACTTTGACATTCGTTTTTGTTTTAATTAAGTTTCAGTACTACAATTTTCTATCACATTGTCAAGTAGTAGCTGGAATTAGAACAGCATTTTACCCGACTGCGCAAGAAGGAGGGTAATGTTTTTGATAATCTAAATTTAAAACGCCTCAAGGCCATTGGTTAAAAAATATAAACAAATCTGTACCTACCAAGGTTTTTTTAACTGTCAAAATTGCTAATAATTATTTAGAGTTTTAGATGTAAGGTATAATGATTAATTTGGTTTCTTTGTTGATAGTTCAGAATCATACAGAACTGTTGCATACAAAATATAAAACAAAAATATATAAATGGGCTCAATAAAAATAAGCGCACAAAAAAGTATAAAACGACACAAAGTTCTCTCACTTCACAATGTTTCCATATTTTTTTCAGTTCAATTTGTTAAGATTGGCTTTTATCTGAATTGCTACCATACCGCTGTTAGTTACTGGTTCGGTACAGACGAGCGGTTTAAAGGTGGCGTTTTTAAAACGATTATTAAACGCATTATACACGGCCCGTTTTTTTTCGCTATACCTTGCGTGCCTTTAATAATCATGTAGGGACGGAAATTGCACCTACTTATCTATTCTATAACTGATTTTAAATACACATAATTGACAAATATCTAGCAACTAAACAGCTATTTAACAACATTACAAACGCATCAAATTTTGGCACTTCTGTTGCTGCGAAGGCGAAGTACTAATTAAAGATTACTACAAGTTATCCTTTATCTATAAAACACTCTAGATTAAGAATATCCTATGTGCTACCAACCTTACATCTAACTACATTATAATACTAAATACTAAAACTAAATTATAACGTACTACTCAAAAATGTAAAAGATCGTTTTTAAAAACAACAACCATGGAGTTTCTTGCCCGTTCTTCCCCATAGGAACCGCTTTCCGAATCCGAACGGGTGGAAAAGTAGTAGCTTAGCATTTTGTAACAATGTTGACGATACATAAGTACTGTACTGAATGGTTTACATTAATAAAAAATATTCTCATTCTGAGTCTGAATAACGCTGGGATTTAACCTCCCGTCTACTCATCTCCATCCCCAACAAGGGATCGGTCCCTTGCAGGCGCCGGCGCCAAACAGATAAGATATTGATCCCCATAACACGTGTCTCAGCCTATGGGGAGCGCATGGGACCTGCCCACGCCCAGCGCTGGGAAAACACACCGCCACCTGTTACTTTAAAAGCTTTTAATGTTCATTTTATGATGTAAGTGTGCGCACGATATGAGTAATTTTTTTATTGCTTTTCTTTTTGAATTTATTTTTATTTTTTACATTTTTAATATGACATCTTTATGATGATTTTTAACAGATCGTAATATTGAAATGTGGTTGCCAAGTGGGTTTATAATGTTGTAAAATTTAAGCATCTATTTAGGAAAAAATTAAGATAGCCAGCCTATGATTGTTTTCAATTAATCAAGCCTTAATTGTGTGATATTATTATGTATATATATCACACTAATCCCACTAATATTATAAATGTGAAAGTTTGGATGGATGGATGGATGTTTGTTACTCAATTCCGCCAGAACGGCTTAACGGATCTGGATGAAATTTGGCACAGAGATAGATTTTAGTCTGGAATAGCACATAGGCTACTTTGATCTCGGTAAAATGACACATATTTTTAAATCGCGGGTAACACCGCGGGTCGCAGCTATCCGTTCAGCCGTCCTGGCGTGATTGAGTAACGAAATCCATCCATCCATTCATAAAAACTTTCACATTTATAATATTAGTGGGATTTGTAATTATTATGTGTAATCAGAGTTTGGTTTTCAATAAAAAAATCAATCAACAAATTGGAAAAATTATATTAGTGCGTACGATAACGTTTAACAAATGAATTACATCTACAAAACATGAATCAAATCATAGAAGCATGGCCAGGGCGGCGGGGCGCTGGCTCGGGCGGGCGGGCGGGCGGGCGCTCGCACGTGGGCGGCTGATGTATTAATATTGTGGTGCTTTTAAGGTTATCGGCGGGTGGAAGGTGATCTGGCCCGATAGACCGATGCCATGCCACCACTGAGTACACCCTCAAGACAAACTGGACACAAAAAAATATATTTATTTATTGATTTATAATGTTTACGCGAATACTATATACACATAGAAATAGAACTATTCTTACGGTTTTATGAACGGAACTAATATGAGGGTACCCTGTTTCAAACTATGACACTAGGACGTCAACCACTTCAGTCCTCCCGTGACCATGGTTGCTGTAAAGCAGCCGAAACGTCGGGAACGTAAAAAAGTATAATAAACGCGATAAAATCCGTAAGATTAGTTTTATTTCAAGTGTATTTATTTAATTATATTTATCTGCACTAGTCCGGTGGACGATGATTTGAATCCTCTACGCGTTGAGATGAGGCACCAGGGCAAATTTAGATTAAGTAAGTTGGCCCATCTTATGTATGTATACACGGTACCTATACCGAAACAACATTTTTTACAATTTTTGTCTGTCTGTATGTCTGTCCGTCCGTCCGTCCGTCCGTCCGTCCGTCCGTCCGTCCGTCTGTCTGTCTGTCTGTCTGTTTGTTCCGGCTAATCTCTGAAATGGCTGGACCGATTTTGACGGGACTTTCACTGGCAGATAGCTGATGTAACAAGGAGTAACTTAGGCTACTTTTATTTTAGAAAAGAAAATAGGATCTCACGAAAAAAAATTAAAACTAATGTTGCAGCGCAGCGCCTGATTAAGTTTGATAGCAACAACTTGCAATACGTCCCGCGGACTCAGAATGGGCGAGCAGGCTGTTGTCAACGGGTGTCTTTGTTAAATACCACGCGGACGAAGTCGCGGGCAACAGCTAGTTTGTAATATATTTTAAATGGTTCACTCCAAAAAAGGATGTAAACAAAATTAAAAAAAATAACTTTGTGATTAACGAACGCGTGATGGTTATGATGCTACTCCGTAATATTTTAAATATTTCATTGAAACACTTATAAGCCCGCCTAACTTACATTAATTTTACATTAAATTAGTACCTAAGCATACTAAATAAAACTTATTTTTCAACGAATAAAATACATCAAAATAATTATGTACCTAAGCATGTGTTTTGAAACTATTTCTCGCGAACGAACCACCAGGATACCAAGCTATCCTTTGAAATTTGTCTAAAAAATTTATAGAAGCATTAAGCTTCGCGTTCCATTGCGTCGTGTTGGTGTACACCATTACTAAGCCCCCGTACAGTGCGCGATCGTTAGCTTTTATTTGGACGCGCAACTCCTGTTCACCGACCAATACACTGGGTGCCATGAAAACTGGACCATTGGAGAATTAATCTCTTCTTCTTTCTTTATTCACGAAATGGGATGCGATGATATAAAATGGATATGAATATGGCCTCACCCACAACTTAGCAGGTATTTTGCCAATGTCAAGTAATTAATAGCAATAACACATTCAATAAATACACATTATAAATAAAATAATGGATGTGGCATGGTGATATGAAAATGGCGTGTCTCGAGAATTAATTTAAAATAGCATCCATAGAGACCAAGTTGACAAAAGAGATCCTAAGATTCCGGCAAGCTAGGGTATGCTGCTTCGTTATGCCATTAAATCGGTGTCTAAGGAAAAACTATCTGAAGTGTTAAGGTGGAAGCTCAGGGTCAGGGCGCGAAATTCGAAATGTCAATGGTTTTTATTTTTTTATGAAAAATTTGGACATCTTTACTATGTAATTTAGTGTTTTGCGATATAAGCTGCATTGGATGTCTCGATGTATTAAGTTGGCTTAAAAAAATACCTAAAGCGATACAACACCATAAAGTTAGTAAAAGTAGCGGTTTGTACAAACCTTATGGTATTATATCGGATTAGGTACCTTTTTAAGCAAACTTAATACATCGAGACATCCAATGCAGACAATTGTATATAGCTATAGGAGCGGCCATTCTCATTGCCACACACTGCAGGGTGCGATCATTCTCATCCTTATCAGAGTTGGATACATGTGCGCAGTGTAATGTTCCCGTTCTGTTTCACCCGACTAATTGCCGCCGACACCGACCGACGATCCGACCGGCCGACACCGACTTAATCATCGGCCGCTGTTACTCACGCGCAGATCGTCTATAAAATACTGAGAATTACATTTTTATTGATATATATATATCTTTGGATGGTTTTTTTTCGTGATTGATTGGATTGTGGACTATTTTAGTTTGGAAAATGTTTGTTAATGTTGCGTATGATTATATAATTACGCCTGGATTCTCAGAAGGGGTGGGTAGAGGTGCAGTATTCTACTTGTATCTCGAAAACAAATTAATTATATTACAGTCCAAAAAAATATCTATAAACTTTTTTTTACAATAACTCGGGTGAGTTTATGAGATCAACAGGGGCCCACTCTCAAGTTGTACTTACAGTTTGTACGTACCTGTTGCTAGAAGTGGATACAGGATTTAAGTGTTTAGTAAAATGATACGTATACCTAGCAGATACAAAAATCTCCATCTAATATTGACTTACTTAAATATTGTTTTTTATTCTGTCTTCAAATAAAATTTGCGAGTCGATACCGAGGAAGAAAATTGTGGAAAAAACTGCTTCGGTTGCGATTCAGGGGGCAGGAGACAATTACACGCCTGTCTGTTGAAGCTGCAATTATCTTTTTGGAGAATATTAGGTTTTTTAAAAAAAAAAATCACCGTTCAAAGAGCACGTTATCAGCAAGTGACAACGCAAGTGAGGGGTCACGTCTCTCATCGTCGCGGTTGGGGTTCCGCAAAAAATAGGTGAAACCCGCCGGCGCCGGCGCCGGGCTGCCAATAAATTATATTGGCGTTATGTCAATACGCCGCCCACCAACGCCCTGCGCAGGCGCTCCTACTGCACGATTTTTTACATAATATTGAAATATTGGTAGTGATCCGTGGGATAGCTTAAGTTTTTTCAAATATCAGTTGGTGTCCCGACTTCGTTTGTTAATTATCCCATGGAAATCTTTTCATTTTCCGGGTTGAAAGGTTTGTCTCAATGAAACTCACGAATTCACATTGGTTATATATTTTAACCGACTTCAAAAAGGAGGCGGTTCTCAATTCGGTTGTATTTTTTTTTAGTTAGACTTCGATTTAGAATCGAAAAATCTACCTTGATTTTGCGATTCAATTATTTTTTCCGATTCAGTTTTATTGAAGACAGTTCTTTTTTTAATTTAAGTTTTTAGTGGATAAGTTGTAATTACTATTTTTTGTCACAAAGAAATTTTTTTATGAAGATCTTTTTACTGGATTATAGGTATAACAATTAAAACTTCATCGCGAGATAAACAAAGATTTAAAGAAAAATATAAAGCAAATATTACTGAATCACTCTTGATGAATTTTACAAGCTCTTTGAGCTATACTTTATTCAGTTAAAAAAATAATCATTCAAATCGGATCATACACTAAAGTAACATTCCAATAAAATAAAAACTTGGCTTGGATACATTGTTTTATTTCAGAGTTCCGGCGCCTTCCGGGTTTATCATCAGATCAGTTTGATGGTAGGTACCATTTTAATCAGTGCCTTTTCTTTAAATTTACTTCGTCATAGTCGCTTAAATATCATAATCGAGATTATCTTGGCGCCACCCATGACAAAACTTATTATTGAGGAGTATCGGTGGCCATCTATGGTCTTCTTCATCAGTTCCACTTGACCACATCGGTGCATAAATGGAATTGAGAACCTCCTCCTTTTTTTGAAGCCGGTTAAAAAGCACTGAAAGCCAAGTAAGTAGAACGCTTGCCTCGATAACAAGGGTGCAAGTTCAAACCCCGGCTTGCACCTCTGGAATTGCTGGATTTCATGTGCGAGTCTCATTTTTAACAATGATTATCACTTGCTAAACGGCGAAGGAAAACATCGCGAGGAAACCTGCATGTCTGAGAGAACCCCTCGAAAGATGTGTGAAGTCCGCCAACCCGCACTGGGCCAGCGTGGTGGACTATGCCTATGGTCAACATTGATTACCACGATGTACTGAGGTACTAAGCTAGACATTTTACTTACTACAAATTTAACTGCCACGGATATTTCTCAAAACAAAAAGCAATATTTCATCAGCTGTCTCTGATACCAAAAGCTAAAATTTCAAAAATATGCAACTTTTTTTATAACTACCATTGCATAGTGACATACAAAAACTTATTGAGAAGGTCAACAATACTTCGCCACGGGTCACAAAAAAGGGATAGGTCACCGTATCGGCACTCTGTCCGGTGGCATCCCGTATTTGTCGTTGAGTTATTGCTTGCACACGGGTGCGCAAGCGCCGCGGCGCCGGTAGCAAAAAATACGCAATTCGCAAAATTCAAATATTATGTCAGCTTGAAAGCTTATCGTGGTTATTTTTTTTTGTAATATTTTTTATACATATATTTTTATTAATTGCCAGCGATGTTATAAGTTTGAAGCCGTTGTCTGTCTCTATCTTATGTTTGTAAGTCTATCTGTGGCATCGTAGCTCTCAAATGGGTGGACCGATTTTGATGCAGCTTTTTAAAGTGATGGCCGGTTGGTTCTTAGCTTGATTGATACTCGCCGTCTAAGGAGTAACGGCTTTTTATCTCATTTGTAGGTATCCAGGCCACACATTGGATTATTTTTTAATTCGCTTGTCTGATATAATATGCACTGCAATTATATGACAACTTTCCCCTGATGCTGCCATCAGAACAGTCTGCACTCTACCCAACTCTTCGACAACCTATCTCCATGAGCATATATGACGAACTAATAAGCGCAGTGGTAGCGCTACCCTGCTTTCTGTACCCAGTGTCCCGGGTTCGAATCCTGGTAGGGACAAGGTTTCTGTGTTGAGCACGAATGTTTGTACCCAAGTCATGGTTGTTTAATATCTTTATAAGTAACTAGCAAACCTGGCGAACTCCGTTTCGCCACCAGATGAATGAATTTTCTTTGCTATAAGCCTCACGGAGCCCGAGACCTTTCCAACGAATGCAAAACCGTGGAAATCGGTTCGTGCGTTCTGGAGTTATAGCGTCAGGAAGGAAAACCCGACTTATTTTTATATAGTAGATATATACTGGGTTCGCCCTCAGTCCATTGTACGGTACCCATAATACAAGCGTTGCTTAGTGTGGAACCGTATAGTTGGTGTGTTCGTCTGGTGATATTTATTGATTTACTCATAATATATGTAATGGAAGCGAGCTTACACGTGGCCATCGTGAAATAGTCCAAAGCAAAATTTATCGCCATCTTTCATCGAGGTACTGCAGGTAGAGCCGCCGGCAGAAGCTAATACGTACCTACCTAGTATATTTGCAAACCGTGAACTGATTGCAGTCGATCATCTCTGATCAGCCCCACGTTCATCTACGAAAGGAATCGTTTAATTAAATGCATTATAAATCTCTGTACAACAGAGGACGATTATAGTATCAATTACACAGGATAAAATGCCGGTCAAACATGACGCGGTCGACCATGTGGTTTGTGTCAGGGTCCGAGGGTATAAATGAATAAGGGAGGGTTTCTGTAGCTATTTGAGTAATGCAGTGATTTCTGACAGGATAGTAAACATAGTTTAGGTAATATTTTGTTTAATTAAAGTGGAATTGATGTTGAAATATTGGCTGAGCCATATCTATAAAAAAAATAGTTTTAAACGTTCAAATACACGATTTTGTATTTGCAAGCAGCGCCATCTTTGAGTGTGTGGACGTTACTACAAAACTGAATGCACTTTATTTTTATATTGATTTATCAGATAATGTTATAGTCTTCGTGTATTTATATATTTATTATAGGTATAATGTCACATGAAAATATTATAATAATAACATTTTGTATATAATAAATACAAAGTATTCATGTTTATAATTAAGCCATCTAGTGTCAAATAGCGGAACTAGAACTACATTTAGTAACATGGTTAGCTATTATTTCAAAGGACATGTCAAAAGGATGCCATAAAACATGCCAATAGATGTCACTAAGAACGCAAATAATATAATTTTAGTACATCTATCATTTAGAATACACACGGTATTTAACTTTGATTTGCTACCTATTTGATCTTTTAATTCATGTAGCCCAATATTGGCGGCAACATCCTAAGATGAACTTTCCAAATTTTTAGACCGTACCTACTAAACCTAAAAAAAGGTAGGTAAGTTGCAAGAGGGCTGGGGGGGGGGCAACCCGTACTGCCTTAAAGAACCTACAGTTTAATACAAACCTACTTACTAATGTCTATGGTCCAGAGTTAGAAAATCCCCATTGATTAGCCCCATCATTGTGGATTAGTGTTTTTTTTTTGTACAAAACCTATCTATAAGTAACTCTTTCGAGAGAGCTAGCTATTGTTAAAACCTACCCTCTTTCATCGCATAATAGCCATGCATCCGAACAATCGGAAGCGCATTAACTCGATGCTTCCTTTTTGTGATCACTCGATATCTTTTGTAAACCAATCGAAAGAATCGATTATCTTTTCGATTCGATTAACATCTCTTTGTTAGCTAAGTGCCTCATTATAATTTGTTTACGAATTCAAATTGATTCGAAAGTTAAAAAGCTAATTGGTGTTCAAAAGTATTTTCAACTTTTAAAATTGGAATAATGATATCGATGTTTATGAAGTTAGCTTTTGTTTTGTATTTTTTTTTTAATGTTCGTTCGTTCACAAATGAACATTCATAAATTGAAAAAGAACACACTTTTTTTCGGGAATGTGACTTTTATAATACCTACAATAAAACCGTATAATACACCTAATAATAGATGTTTGATGACAACGACCAGGATAGACCAAGAATTAAGCTTGCTAGTGGTTTGAGCGTAGGCCGTTCGGCTCACTGCACCAGGTAGTTGCGGGTTCGATTCACGCCTGGGCTAATTTCGGAAAGGATCTTTTCGTTTAGCCCTGGTCTGGGTGTTATTCGGATCGCCCCCAGTCCATTGTACGGTAACCATAATACAAGCGTTGCTAGTTTGGGCCACAGTTGGTGTGTTCGTCTGGCGATTTTTTTGTTTTTAATTAATTATATCCCAATGAATAAAAAGGAAAACGTTTACATAACCTAAAAACAATAAAACCCATCAATTAGAGCGCTCCACTCTGAATCAATCGAGTCGAACGCCGATGCGGTATATCGAGTTGATTGATTATCGATATTAAATCGATATAGCATCGATGCGAAGCGCGCTCGCGACCGCAAACACACCACTTATGAACACTTCGGGAGACCACTTATGTGCCACGTAGAATTACGAATGTTGTAGAATTGTCTCTTTTAATTATTATTTTAAATACTTATTGATTTCTTATATTTACGCGAATACTACACAATGAAATAAAACTATTTTTAAGGATTCTATCGCGTTTATTTTTGTTTTTACTTTCCCGACGTTTCGGCTGCTTTACATCAACCATGGTCACGGGAGGACTGAGGTGGTTGACGTCCTAGTGTCATAGTTTGACGGGGGTGCCCTCATATTTAGTTGTTACTTGCGGTCCGATCTACGCAGAAAGAGCTCACTGTGCATTGAGGTCTTGCAATATAATTTGAAATTTGTATCGGTGCTTAGCTGCCTCTTTGGTGGCCCTGTGTGAAAATGTTACTGGCCGAACCCAGACCGGCCGCGCGGCGTAGAGGCGCATTTTGAGAAATTTAATGCTTTGTTAGTTATATTGATTTCTTATATTTACGCGGATACTACACATTGAAATAAACTATTTTTTTTCAGATTTTAACGCGTTTATTTTATGTTTTTACGTTCCCGACGATTCGCGAGCTTAACAGCATCCATAGTAACGGGAGGACTGAAATGTTGGGAACGTAAAAACATAAAATAAACGCGTTAAAAGCCGAAAAAAATAGTAGTGCCGTTTGTGCCATGTTGCTGCCACGACGGTACTCAAATTACATAATTACTCGATTTTTTAACGTATCCACGATGACGAAAAAGATCCAAATACGATGCAAACATAAAACTTATCAATAAACAAATTTCTAAGTTTGAAAAAGAATTCCAAATTTGAAATTCGAATTCTTAGCCACACAATTTGTTTTTTGTATTGAAATGGCCAGTACTGCAGAACGAAAATTTCATAGGTGAAGACCTATTATAACCTAGATAGTTGTAAAACGTATAGATAGTTCAATTTGGCTGACAAGTTGTTGGAAAGCTTGATTGAATTTGTGGTCTGAGAGGGTCTGCCCGGGCGTGGCTCTGTGGCGCGCCACTCGGCGTCGGATGCCCACTCATGGGGAACATCATCTAAATGAAATATAAAACGCAACCATCAACCGCTTCCTTATTTGTTTGAGCGCCACTAAGTAGGTACCTACGTAAGTAGAAATCACATCAGAATATTTTTTTTTTATATCAGTAGGAACCTATACGTGTATATATTTTTCTTAAATATTCTATACTAGCTGCGCCCGGCGGTGTTACCCGCGATAAAATTAAAACATCTATCCCACGGGAACCATACATTTTACCGGGATAAAAAGTAGCTTATGTGCTATTCTAGACTATAATCTATCTCTGTGCCAAATTTCACCCAGATCCGTTCAGCCGTTCGGGCGTGAAAGAGTAACAAACATCCATCCATCTATCCATCCATCCAAACTTTCACATTTATCATATTAGTATAGATAAGTTCTAACAACTGTTTGCAATGCCGTTGTTAGGTATGAAGAAAGGGGATGAAACTCAAAATAAAATCCGTCGGGAAAACTGAAATAATTTCACCGTAATTAGTTATTGATTTCTTATATTTACGCGATTACTATACCTACACATTGAAATAAAACTAATTTTACGGATTTTGTCGCGTTTATTTTATGTTTTTTACGTTCCCAGGACTGACCCATGGTCAAAAGAGGACTGTCCTCCCGTGACCATAGTTGGTGTAAAGCAGCCGTAACGTCGGGAACTTAAAAATTATAAAATAATCGCAAAAAAATCCGTAAAATTTGTTTTATATCAACATAGTTGGGTATATAATATCCACCCACAACACAATATTTTATAAAAATATTAAGAAAATGTCTGCATGATGAAAACGATAACACTTTCTATCAAGCTCGACTGGGCCGAGGCGCTGTTGCGATAAATTCTCTGTGATTAACATTTAATGCGGTTTTCATTGTGAAAATGGAAATATGCTATTGATAGCTTCTTAGTTACATAATTGTGTTTTATAGGTAGGTACCTATAGGTATATAATTTTATTATTTTTATTAGGTAAGGTCGGCCAAGAAAGTGGTATATCAGTTCTGACTAAAACTCCTTGTCAATAAAAAAAATACTAAGGTTCATATTTGATACGTTCTAAGTTCAAATAAATAACAAATGAAAAAAATAGCCCTTGCGATTCTACGATGTCTAAACGATATTCAACCTAAATGGTGATGAAGGAGTTTCTTGATCGACTCTACCTATCATAATTATGTTTTTATATGGCAGCTACTAAAAGCAATGGCCTTTGTTCCTAATTTAAATACCTAAGTATATATTCAGTTCTAAGTATCTCTAGCTAAGTATATATATTATAGCCCCCATATACCTATGTTAATCATTTATGCCTCTAATAAAATAAACCCTAATCGTGAAATGAGAAAGAAAAAAACATTACACGTTTCTTAATAACGCAATCACAAGAATCCCCGTCGTATACAAACAAGAATTTTCCGGATTCGAAAATTAAAAAGGAAAATTTATGTTGACACTTCCACTCACCCACTTCGTTTATTGGTCCGTTGCAAGAGATGGTCTTTCGCTATTGGTCGGTATAAATGGGGCTCTAACGAGGGAAAGGGAGGCGGCGGCTAGGGTAAGGGAACCAGCGGTAAGAGCGAAAGGGACAGCTAGACACTTGTCAAGTACTTACAGATAAAGCGGCGCGCAAACGGTGGGCGCCAAAAGGAAGTTGTATTGTAAACGATGCAGTGAGATTGTCGGGTCCATGGGAATTGGCGTGAACATTATTTTATGGCAAGATAGGTGCCATTATTTTTAACGGTTTATTTTAGCTTTCTACTATAAATTACTTTACCATCCTCCGTCGGGATTTTCGTGTGTTTCATCGTCTATCTAACGATACGACTCAACGATTTCAAGACTACTAGTATTTATTGCTCGACCATAGTAACGCTTTTTGTTAGATACGACGTTTTATTAATAAAAAATAAAGAGTTTTTCGGCTGATATTTACCGAACGTTTATAAATGACTGAGCCATTTTAAATACCCATTTTATTTACTATATATTATGTACAATAGGTATATGAAAAAACAAAAAATCTAAAATATACTTATTAATAGGAAAGTAAATAAAATAAAGACATTGTATAATAAAAATAATGTTTTATACATTTATATACATTTTTCTAAGTAGATACCTACTTACTTGAATAGGTAGCACTTATCTGAAAAAAAAACTATTATTTGGCAGAGACAATAACTTTTGCTGTTAGTTTAGTTCATTTCTGACTCGATAATGCAACGCCACTAAAATTTATTCTTAATTGCTCATCGGACACTCAATATGTGTTCTTTTTTCCTTTTTCACCTTGACACTGGCAAAATCACCGAAGATCGGTGGAGCCATTTACTTTAAAAATTGAATTGAATTGATTGACTCGATAATGGCTGTCATCCTATATGTAAAACCATAATACTTATATCTTAGCAGAATCGCGTTGAGCCTGACTCAATGGAAAAAGGCCATTAGGGGAAAAAAAAAGACTTATATCTATAGAAGAAAATTGATTTGAGATGTATCTGTAAATATTTATATATGGCGAGGATAATGTATTGACATTCACTACCCAACTGCCAATTCTCAACAGCATCACAATCTACATTTGACCTAAGCGATCAAATCGCATCAACGTAAACATCTTCAAGAAAAACTCAACGATCCCCACTACTTACGCTACTTCGCGAGCTTTTTTAAAAAACGACCGCCTTAAATGATTACTATCCCCCTCTGACACGCGCTAGCAAGAACATTTACGTTGCGCTCCATCTCGCTCTAAGGCTTAACACGTCAAACAGGCGGGCTATCTATCACGCAAAGTTTATTCGTTTGAGGAACGCTTTTGCGGTGAGGCGAACCCCGGATCGCGCTGTGAATTAACTCGAATGTGTTTATTGAATTTTCAAAAATGGAATCGAAATTGAAAAACTTCAAGGGCTCGTTGTCGTTGCAAGATTGTGAAAAAACGTTGACGACGCCATTTTCGATAAATGACATTTTGACAAAGGAAAACGAATCCAAGTGCGACTTTGAAAATGGAATTTGTTCGGAGAGTTTCGGCGAGAGGATTAATTTTTTGGGAAAATCACCGGCATACCATGTGAAGAACGAGGTTTTGGAGAATGGAGTGAAGTACTATGATGATTGCAACGGACACAGGGATTATAGTGATGACGGCGCGTTGGACATGTCGAGGAAGAACACGTACCCAGTCACGGAACTGTCAGGTTAGTTACCTTAATCTGTACCTTTTTTATTGTTAGATTTTATTGAATATTTTTTTTAATTATTAAAAGTACATTAGACAGGTAATTAATAACTACAACCTACTACTTAGGAGGTATTTATGTATGTACAACAAAATCCCGGAGTGTCTGTAT
Source organism: Pheosia tremula (assembly GCA_905333125.1). Taxonomy (NCBI): domain Eukaryota; kingdom Metazoa; phylum Arthropoda; class Insecta; order Lepidoptera; family Notodontidae; genus Pheosia; species Pheosia tremula. Next base: position 4,025,407 of record HG995419.1, read on the forward strand.
GTTTGGCGCCATGTTGGGCATACCTAATCTCAGAAACGATAAAAGATATAGGTATATTATTTGTCTCAGTTTTCACCTAGGAACCTAGCTGTATGTATTTTTATTACTTAGAAGGGTTAATGTAAACCAAATAGCTGTATCATATATGATATTTACCTGTAACAATTTGGATAACTATGCCCTCCCAATTTATAAAATACTACAAATTAAATTAATATAATAAATACCTAATTGTATATAAAAAAATATAAATCTATCTTGAACATTTGAAATCTCAATCGTATAAGTATATCTTGAATAATTTGAAAGTCATATCCAGTGTGAAATTATGCGATCCTTAAAATATTTATGAAACACTTCGAGAAAAAGATCAGCAATGCCCTTTTTTAACATGACTTGGCGGAAGCACTGCCTCCTAATAAAATGTTAGCTATTTAAGAATAATAAGGATATCAAAAACGATGGTAGGTATAATAAAACATTTTAAGCGTTTGTAATAATTATTATTAACAAATAAAAGCGAAAGTGCACATTCATGATTTTATTATGACTTAGGTATTGCAATAAAGAGTAAAGAAAGAGACCAATTGAACATTTAAAAAGAAACATTATTCAAATTTTGAATAAAAATGATGGAATAACAAAAAAAGCTAACAATCGATTGTTCCAAATTTAAATTAGTTCGACGGCCATTACCGCGACGGGTGACAATGCAGATGTAATGGTACGGTCACACTGTACCCGCGGTCGCGGGCCGCGCCACCCCGCGACGTCGCCACTTAACCGTCACTTCGCACGATTACGCTACACCCTCATTATTATAAGTGATGACGCTTAAAAGCACTATTGAGGCATTCAATTTAGTAATTACTAGGTTTGTAGCCCAGCACGCGTCGAGCAAATTATCTGACTTTAATGTACTTTTTTGTCTGTGAAATAAAATTAGAAGGTTAATCGTGGAGACATGTGCTAGACAGTTCGTTTAATCGTATTATTTGTTACTGTAAAAAAATTTGATAAATCATTGCTATCTATCTTTCTGATGCTCAAAATTAATTGGTAAACCTACATTGCAAACCTTAAGTCTTAAGGTGAAAGTTGATAATAACTTTGATTTTGCTATTTCTATTCACGAAACAAATAATTATGAATACAAGCCAAAGTCTATGGATCCACTGTAACTTTAAAAATATTATTTTATTTTGAACAAATATTAATCAATTGAAATGATAAAACTTTACTATAGCTAGCTAACTAGTATACAAAAATACCTACAAATATAGGTACCTATATAGCTGAACATATTTAATATATCTTTCACCAATTAGTGTCGGGGTGACAACAAAATAAATGACCCGAAAACTTGTAACAATAGCGCGGCATCGCCGCACGCAAAAATATGTTACAACTTACAATCTATTCGGAGCCGTCGCCCTATACCGCGCGTCTAATGACCGGCGACAATTTGCGTAATGGATCCATTGTGAACGCAGCTTTATACGCGGATGGCGTGAGTCGATAACCAATTTAATTGATTCCACGCGATCGTGTGAATCTGGCCTAATGAGTTTGGACTTTTGAAGCTAACTTTTTGTGCCTGCTAGTGTCATTAGAATATTTTTTTGTAATCGAACAACTGTCTTCATTTTGATCATAAATATGTACCTACTAGCTGCGCCCCGCGGTGTTTCCCGCGATTAAAAAGTATGTCCTTTTCTGTAAATCATGTCGATCCTTAGCTCTATAAAAAATGAAAAATAAACTATCCCACGGGAACCATACATTTTACCGGGATAAAATGTAGCTTATGTGCTATTCCAGACTATAATCTATCTATGTTTCAAATTTCATCCAGATCCGTTCTGGCGTGATTGCGTAACAAACATCCATCCATCCATCCAAACTTTCACTATTAGTGGGATTGGTACCTTAAATATATTTGTATCTAGCCCGTGTTATCGATAATCCAACATTTTTATCGTTCCAGATGACTACGACTCCCGCTCATCCAACACCGGATCCCCCGTCCGACGCACCAACTCCTCCCCGAGCTCCGACATCGGCTACAAACCCTTCAACATGCACTACGAACCACGAAAATGCACCACACCATCGAACGACAACAGAACAATACACTCACCGAACTACAACATCACCGAGTACTCCCAAAACGGAGGGAGAAAGAAGAGATCTAGAGCCGCCTTCTCACACGCACAAGTCTACGAATTAGAGAGAAGATTTAGCCAGCAGAGGTACCTGTCCGGCCCGGAAAGAGCCGACTTGGCCGCGAGTTTGAAACTCACTGAGACCCAAGTGAAAATCTGGTTCCAGAATCGAAGGTACAAGACGAAGAGGAAACAACTGCAGATGCAGGAAAACGGAATGCTGGCCGCGGCTGCGGCGGCCGCGAACCACGCGAGGAAAGTGGCCGTAAAAGTCTTAGTGAACAACAATGGACAGCCGACTTTACCAGACCTGAAGTACCAGAACCCGATGCTTGGGAAGTCTCTTAACCCATTGTTCACAACCCCCACCTTATTGGAGAGCTCACCAATCTTAAAGCATTTCGCTGGAGTGTACGGCGTTGACTTCGCAAAGAATCCTGAATACAAAGCGTTGTTACAAGAGTCGTACAACCAAGCGGTACTGCAGTCGTTATACGGCCCTCACTTGGGGGTAAATTACCCGAATTTATCAATACCCTACATGTATTACCCCGGACATCCAGCCTTCGGGATGCCTGTTCCATGTGATGTTGATAGGAGTCAAGGCGAGAGAACGGAGATCAAAGAGTTCGGAGAGTGTTCAGAAAAAGGCAAAGACAAGCTAGACGATAAGCCAAAACGTCACGTTGACGTGAACGAGAATAGCAATGAAAGTATGGCCAGTAATATTGAAATTGAAAATTAAATAGTTCCACTCGGATATAGAGCGAAAGGATTTATAATTACATAGACATTTTATCTTTTCATAGATGCACGCTAGTCGCTGCAATTGTTTTTTTATGTATTGGTATTCACCTTTATGGTGAACAAAAGAGTGGGAAAATAAAAAGTTAACGATTCGAATCGTTCTATTTTTAAATCGATGAAACCAAAGATTATCCGACGTTAGCCAAAGCACTAGTAGTTAGTAGAAATGTTACTGTTTAGTTGTAAAGATGTAAATAATTATTAAGGTTGTCGAATAAATGTTTTACATAGTTGAATACATTGGCACGTTTGTATATAGTACAAAGTTAGTACTTAAGCTTAATAAAGTGCAATAAAGTTATCTATGACGTTTTCTTACAGCCCTATCGATAAAAGACCTTGTTACGTGTTAAGATAGTAGAATGAAATACCTAAAATGCTGATTGGATGCTTATATTAAAGCTCTTGAGGAAATCTTTAAGTGTAGATCAATATAATATAGGCATTAAATTATGCCAGAGTCATACAATTTAAAAAGCACAAACATTCATGTAAAATGCTTTGAGCCTCAATTTTGAGAATAAATTCCATAGTTTTATTACTTATAGAAATTCCATATATAATTGTGCCATGATAATAGATACAAAACATGCCAAAATATGTTCCGTATTTATACCTACATTCCGAAAGTTCGATGTTTGAAATCAGTATGCAGATTTTCGAAATAAGTGAACATTCCGGAATACTGGTCGAAAACAGTGTATAGCTAGAGGGAGAATTAGAAAAAAGAACAATTTTAGATATCCCTACCACATACAGCATTTTTCTTTTTTAAGATAAGACCTTTTTTCAACTAGGTACCTAGCCTCCTTACACACTAAATTCGAATCGTTTCTCCCTCACTTTCAAACTTTTCAACCAGCATTTACGTCATCAGCGTCTCTCAAACTCGTGCCGAGTGTCCCCGACGACTGCCGGTAATTGCCGATGCTCGAACTGCCCGGGAAAGTGAAGAATGCCCGCGAAATCACGGAACGGTAACAAATTGCTTGTGAATACGTAGGTACTTGAAGCAACGCGAGTGTGGAGGCAGTTTTTACATTTCTTGTTACAAATAATAGCTTGTAGCTAAATAATAAGAAATTGGTAGATCACTTACCTCTAATCAAGGGTCGCAGGTTTAAACCCCAGCATTACCCCATCTTATAATTATCACTTTTTAAGTGTGAAAAAAACATATTTTTCAAAAGACGTAGAAAGTTTGCCATATCAATATGGGACAGTCAAGTCATATATAAAGAACATAATAGGTATAAACGCTATAAAATCCATAAAATTACTTTTATTTCAATGTGTAGTATTCGCGTAAAATATAAGAAATCAATACAGTGAAGTCATGCTTGTATTCGGGTGCTGGTTTCAAGCATTTATTCACATAGGTAAGTATATCTCTGTACTTATACAATATAAAAGCCGTTTCCACCTAACTCGCCCGGTGCCTCAATAAAATTATCATATGAATACTAGCGAGGGGAGGCGCGGGCGACGGGGACGCGGCGACATTATGAAAATACCAAGCTTCGACTTCCGGACGAAGAATTCCCTAAGACTTGTCCCAAGAATCATGAGTGACGCTTCGCCCGCGTTCACCCTATAATAAAATGACAATTTATTTAAATAAAGTGGGGAACATTTACGAGCAAAGATAAAATAAAATAAATAACGTGATGAAGATTTAAGGATTGATTGAGCCAATCAGCGCCCGTTTCGAAAATTAAAAATACAAATATCTTTTTATTATACTGGCCAATGTAATTTTATTCCACAGAGAAGAGTCAGCAAAACACTCTCGCTATTCTTTTTAAAAGAAAGAAACTGGCATACATTCCCAGCAACATCAATGCTTTGTAAGCTTCTGAGAGGGATTCCCTATAAGTTGTATTTTAAGTATCATATAGAAAGAAAGAAAGAAAGAAAAAACATTTATTTGGCAACAACACAAGACATGAGATTACATAGAGAAACTTATAACTATTAACAGCTTATTGTATTTAAATAATAGTGTGTCAGATTTAGTGGGTCATGTGTGTCTCATGGCTGCGCCAAACAGGTGTCCAGCTCAGCATAAGCCAGACATCGAAGACGCCTGGCGCTGATTTTCGGCTGGAACCTACAGTGATTTTTCACGGATGTTTGTCATTTTTTTTTTATAGGATTATGAATGATGAATTATATATAGGATTAAGGATCAAAAATGTCGAAGTTGTGATGTTGAACTGGACTGGATAGACTTGCAAGGGTTTCTTCTAAACAATATGTAACGCTAATCACATTGAATTCGGTTCATCAGTTCATGAGATACAGTGCCGAAGACAAACTGACAATGAAATAAACTAAACTTATTAGAAAATTTAATTAAATATATACGTGTTATTCATTCAGAACAATATTTAAATATTGTTGTACACCAATAAAGTTGCAATCAATCAGAAATGTTGGTATTTAGTTTCGGTCGACCACTACTTATTTTATTTTATCGAGTGTTCCCGAGAAACGGCAATTAACCGATTGTCGATGCGCTAAACTCGTAAACAGTACATTACCGTCTCATCCTCCCGATAGGATGCGGTAGGGATGGGCGGAATGTATCGATAATTATTAAGCTCGATAAGACACCGATATATTGCCATTTTAAAAATAATATTTGTATTGCCCAACGAACACACCACCTATACGGTCGCATACTAAGCAACGCTTGTATTATTTACCGTACAATGGAATGGGGGCGAACCCAGTATACTCGTATAATATTTATATAGATATTAAACATCTATGACTCTGTTACAAACATTCCTGCTAATCACATAAAGTTTGTCACTCTCATATTATATTGAACCCAGGAGCCTTGGTATTTGCATTTTAAACTAAAAATATAGCCAGACTAAGCGACGCTTGTATTATAGGTACTGTACAATGGACTGGGGCGATCCCAAATTACATGTATATGTAGATATTAAAAATCCATGACGCGAGTACCTAACATTCCTGTGCATCACACAAAGTTTGTCCCTACCAGGATTCGAACCCAGGAGCCTCAAGCCTCAAAGCAAGATCCTACTAATGTGAACTTATGTATGTCGATATATTAATTATCGATATCGACGTGCCAACACTATACTGAGCGTACTTTGCCGCATTAACACGGGCACTCGGCGGGCAGCACTAGCTCGGGTTACAAGCACGTGCGCCGGAAATGTCGTCAGGTAAACAAACACATCACTAGCAGTCACTCGGGCGAGTCACTCGCGCGCACTAATTACTGGCGCGCATTTGAACGTAGCATGTGGCGTTAACCCTTTATTTAAATGAAAATACAGGAATATAGTTCCGAGTTAAATGTTGAGTTGAGTTGAGTAATTGAAATAAAACTATTTTTAAGTATTTTATCGCGTATTTTTTTTGTTTTTGCGTTCGCGTAGATCGGACCGCAAATAACAACTAAATGTAACAACCCCCTCAAATTATGACACTAGGACGTCGACCACCTTAGTCCTCCCGCGACCATGGTTGCTGTAAAGCAGCCGAAACGTCGGGAACGTAAAAACAAAAAATAAACGCGATAAAATCCTTAAAAATGGTTTTATTTCAATGTGTAGTATTCGCGTAAATATAAGAAAGCAATTTGAGTTGAGTATGTTTAATTCAAAGAATATCGCCAGACGAACACACCAACTATACGGTGCCACACTAAGCAACGCTTTTATTATAGGTAACGTACAATGGACTGTGGCGAACCAAGTATATAATACTTATATAGATATTAAACATCCATGACTCGGGTACAAACATTCGTGCTCATCACGCAAAGTTTATCCCTACCAGGATTCGAACAGGGGACCCGCTGTGCAGAAGGCAGCGTCACTACCCACTCAGTTAATCAGATCGTCAAAACTTACTCCCAAAGATTGAGTCACGATGATCATTCAGTTGCTCGGAAATCGTTATCGAATTAAAAAGGCAATAACATACAAAAGTACACACGTAGATCATTAAACGCGTCGATCTCAACATGAGAACCGCATCAATAGTGATCCATGCCAAATGTTGCATGCATTGTGTAAACAATGCGATGGGAACGAGCCAGTTAGGCCTCAGCCTCGAATTTAGCGGGCAGCGGGGCAGCGCGGCGGGCGCGGCGGCGCGGGAACGGCAGGATCTTATGCGTAAAATTAAATGGACCGGTTCTCCAAAACAGCGGCCTGGCAGCGGCGCGGGGCGGCCAACGAGCCCCGCTCCCGCGCCACCGCCGCCGCCGCCCCGCCGCCCGCTAAATTCGAGGCTGAGGCCTTATGGGCGCCATCATAACTACTGCACTTGTAATGTTCAGAGAATTGAATTGTAATGGTATATATTGATTTCTTATATTAACGCGAATACTACACATTGATATAAAAAAAAAATCGGATATTGATTACTTATATTTACGCGAATACTACACATTGAAATAAAATTAAGTTTTCGGATTATTATAATCTAAGAAAATAAACGCGATAAAATCCTTAAAATTAGTTTTATTTCAACTTTGTTTTCGGGTCCCCCCCCCCCCCCCCGTGATCATAGTTGCTGTAAAGCAGCCGAAACATCGTGAACGTAAAAACATAAAAACATTCTCCATAGGAACGGCATTCCGAACGGGTGGTAAAGTAGAAGCTTATAGCATTTTTGTAACTTTTGACGATTCATAAGTACTGGACTTAATGGTCTATATGATAAAAAAATATTTTGATTCTACTTTTTTATATAAAAATTGACATATCGATATTCTGACTTCACATATTGTTTACGTTTTCCAGCCTTAGTATACTACTTCTGCATCCCTCTGTATAAGTTATATTGTGTACACAGCGTTGATTTTTTTAATTCAACACTAGCTTAAGTCATAAACATTCATTTGTAATCGTATACTCTAGACATCCATTTTAAACGATTGTAGCGTCTCCGTCTCCAACCCTTTGAACAAAAAATGGGGTGACCAGAAAAAAAGTAAATTAGTAAAAATGTGCCACGCCACTTAACCGACAAGCAAAACAGACATCACTCAGTCGCGACGATGAAAAAATCGCACCACATTTTGTGCAAACTTTTGTGTAGCTGGGAAACTACTATTGTAACTCGACAATAGATGCTCGCTAGTTTTCGATTATAAGCAGTGATAGCCAAGTTGGTACAACGCTTGCCTCGGTAACGAGTATCGCACGTTCAAACCCCGGCTCGCATCTCTGGGATTTCTGGATTTCATGTGCGAATCTCATTTTCAACCACGATTATCACTTGGTAAACGGTGAATGAAAGCAACCTCCACGTCTGAGTGAACACCTCGAAAGATGTGTGAAGTCCGCCAATCCGCACTGGGCCAGCGTGGTGGATTAGGCCATAGCCTAATCCCTCTCGTATTGAGGGGAGACCCGTGCCCAGCAGTGGGACATTAAAAAGGGCTGGTATTAGACTAGATTAGTTTTCGATTTACATACAACACAACGTAGTTGTCAAAATTTCGGCTCGTACACAAAATTGTAATTGCCTTTACAATTTTGCTTTAGTATTGATCAAAATAACCCCAAAGTTATTGTAATTTTAGGTAATTAAACCAATAAATAAATTGAGTGTGGTTTTTTTTTCCTCTTATTCTTGTTATCGCTAGCTGTTAATTTCAAGTTTACCGCACTAACGGTACTGAACCGCCACCAATAATCAAACGCTACTGAAATATGCAAATAAATCTTAAATAATGTTTAATTATTGTGTAAAACCCGTTGAAATAAAGCAGACTTTCGTATAGCTGCGTGTAAGTAATCGAAGCAAATTCTATCGCCACTACTCTAAAAACTCACTGCATTCCCGCTCCCACAAATTTCCCACAATCGGTCGAGCGAGTTGCAATTGTCGCCTAGTGTCTAGACGAGAGGCGACAATCGCATGGCGACCACCCCGCGGTCACTTCAGCGTCTGTAGTGCCGCTAATGCGTTTCAAGAGTTGGGGACAACTTGGTGGTCTCAAAATAATTCATATCTAAGGGTTTTGCGGTTTTCATTGAGTGATCTGAGAGTATTAGACGGCCTGATTAGCGCAGTTGGTACCGGTTGGTACAATTTTGCTTTAATAATACTAGCCCTTTTAATGTCCCACTGTTGGGCACAGGCTTCCCCTCAATGCGAGGGGGATTAGGCTATGGTCCACCACGCTGGCCCAGTGCGGTTTGGCGGACTTCACACGTCTTTCGAGGGCTTCTCTCAGACATGCAGGTTTCCTCACGATGTTTTCCTTCACCGTCTAGCAAGTGATAATCAAGATTGAAAATTAGATTCGCACATGAAATCCCAGAGGTTCGAGCCGGGGTTTGAACATGCGAACCTCGTTACCGAGGCAAGCGTTATACCAACTTGGCTACCACTGCTATATAGTGTGCACTAGCCCTTACGAAATTCCTCATTAAAAATATGCAAGTGGGTGTAGGTAACTAGTTATAATAACATCATACAGTTATGCTTTAACGACTCAGAATAACTCATTAACCTCTATTGTGATGCGAGGGATGGCAGTATTGAATAGAAACGGATCAAGAACAATGCAAATAATTGTAGTGTAGGCCGACCCTATTTTGGCGATCAAGCCTAACTACCCCTTGACCGTATTAAAGTGTTGGGAAACATCGACACTCAGATGATAATATATTTTTTATTACATTATAGGCAAGTAATTGATCTCGATCTCACCTGATGGTAAGTGATGATGAGATCTGCGATGGAGCATACTTGCCTAGGTAGGAAGGCGGCAGTAGATCGAGACGCTACATTCACTAGGCACATGCAGCGCAACTGATCTGACCCGCCATCCATGAATGGCAGCACCAAACATCATGCCGGAACACGGCTAGGCCGCTTGGCGACATGGCTTTGTTCAGTGGGTGGTGACTAACCACGGCCGAAGCCTACCCAGTAGAATTTATAATTGGAAAAGTTGACAGGCCGAGGGTCAGTGGTGCGTTCCTCTTCCCCCATTTGTTTAACAATGGATTTCCGCCAAGTATCGCCTAGTTCTATCAATTATATGTGTATGATGATAAAAAAATAACAATTATTTTTTTATGAGGATCGTTTAAGATGCATGTTAAAATTAATTCATGGTATCGGAAGTAACCGTCAGACATCAGAAGATGGTCATGCTTCTTCTATTCATGATATTACCATATGACAACATAACATTAAGGTAACATTAACAGGTCACACTAACACGAGAGGCATCTGGCAACCCTGCGCGCGCACTTCTAGTTACCAACATCAAATTATCCGTTCTCCTTTATTCACATTAAAAAAACACATAATTATGGATATAAAACCTCTTTCCTCGTAAAAAGTCCAGATAAAAAGGTCGTGAGGCACTTCCTCCATCTAATCCACCATAAAATGGTTCCGTACGACCGTAAACACTATTTTTAATTATTCTTTTTCAATCTCATTGAACGCGCCGTCCTCAATGAGCCCCATTTATATTTTAAAAAGCACCAAAATAACTATATTTTGTTTACATAAAAATTTAGTGTGCGACGTAAACCTGTGTGCTGAATTTTTCTAATGTGAAGACAATTTTGATGGGCAATAACGGTGATTATCGTTTAACATCGTAGGCGGCGATGCGGTAGATGATGTACGGCGTGTACAATGTGCGGGACACGCGATTGACGTCTTTAACGTGATTCTAATTAATTTATTGGCGCTTTTAGAGCGGAAGCGAGATGATGTGGAGTCGAATTTCGTTCTATTATTTTATCTAGTTGGTAATAGCTACATCAAGTAGTTTAGATATCGGTTGCTTATTTGTAATTTCTTATTTCATTTTATGTATTGATTTCTTATATTTACGCGAATACTACACATTGAAATAAAACTATTTTTTGGAACGTAAAAACGAAAAATAAACGCGATAAAATCCTTAAAAAATAGTTTTATTTCATTTTATGTAGCTACTCTCTGACTGTTAAAATAATTATTTATATAGACTCCTCAAAAAACTTTCTGCACGAAGCTGTAATGAGGTTTTTAAACATAATGTTGTTCTCGGCAATGTACAGTACGCGAACTATGGGACATCTATTATGTGCTACTTCCTAGGTAATCTCGTGATATTTCTACTAATTAAAAAAATAACTTAAGTTATTACCTTTTTATCCGATGCCTACCCTACATTCCTATTTTTAAATAAAAAAAGCCGAAATTAAAAAAGGGGAGGCCTATGCCTAGCAATGAGACGCTAAATAAGCAAATAAATAAATAGGCTAAAAAACTAAATAAGCTAAATAGGCTACAAAAGCCTAATGACTAGCTTGTCGTCTCCACGGCTTCGGTGCGATGATCGGGCGCGCGGCAATATTTACAAGTCGCATCCGGCACACCGACTATTACTTAATAGCCGTTCGTCGCACCGCGCGCGCTAATGCCCGGCCAATGGTGCTCAAACTTGCCGACAAAGCCCACATTTCAACATAAGTTTGCCCTCAATATTTTTTTTCTTATATTCACGCGAATACTACACATTGAAATAAAACAATTTTTAAGGATTTTATCGCGTTTATTATTTGTTTTTACGTCCCCGGGTTACGGTTACGGGAGTGTAAAAACAAAACATAAACGCGTTAAAATCCTAAAAAATAGTTCTATTTCAATATGCCCTCAATGTCAAAAATATTGTATAATATTTGACCAGATGAATCATTAAGTTATATGGATCGCGATGATGAATGAAATAATTGTGTAAATGATGATTAATTATTTTTAAATAAGGCGAACTAGTAGCCCTTGGCCTTGCGCTCAGTACTGAGTACCATTTTTTTATGTCTAATAATTTGATTTATTTCTTTGGGAATGTTATATTTATAACTTTCTGTTGGTCTTGTCAAAATATTTCACACTATCATTTAATTAATTAAGCCTTCTATAATCTCAGATGAGGTACCTTTATCGATGAGTCCTCAGTTCAAAATAAGTTTGTCCTCAATGTATGATTTCAAACCTCAACAATACCTTTGCATCTGATCACTACTTGTGAAAAGCTGTAGGTAGGTATGTAGGTCGACTTTGTGTACCTACGACACAGTTTATTTTTCCTTAATGGTCTCCTCTATGAGTCTCCCAGAAGGGCAGCATTGAGTGAGGAATGCCGACGGATTGTTAAGCGTGCTACTAACCTTTGAGTGATGACCACGCCCACTCAGCCTAGAGTTACGACGAAGAAGGAGACATTGTATATAAAAAGTTTGAGAATCGTAGCGCGGCACCGCGGATTTTTTTTCCAAAAGCTCGTGTAACGCGACACTAAAATCGAGTTAAAATAAACACGAATAGCCCTGCGAGCGTCTCTACATAACCATTGGAAAGGGTTTATAATATTTAACCGTTAGGTTTGACTGACGAGACTCGAAAGGGAACGTGGAGTTATTAATGTGCTAACGATTTATCCTTTCAACTAAATGAGCTCAACTAGCAAGTTGGATTCAATCTGTTTGTAAGAACAAGAAGCTTACAGTCCTCTGAGACTAGTTTGAGCAATTAAAATAGTTAATCTATATATATAAAATCAATGTCGTGTTAGTTAGGTCCACCATATAGAACTCATGAACGGATGGGCCGATGTTTATGATCTTTGATTTTTTTCTCCACTCCGAATAGCAGAAACACTATTAAAATAAGGACCCATGTCCCCGGCCCTTCCAAAGATCCGGCTATAGCCCGTGTGGAGAGGACATAATAAAGATTATTCATTATCTCATACATTTGATTCCGAGGCGGTACTAAGTTCACCGGAATAGTAAGCTATAGTGAATAAACTGCAAGTAAGGATAGTGGTCTCCCTCAAATTCATAAAAAAAAAATGTTCAGAGGCTTCAAAGTGCTTTATAAAATTGGTTTCGATTATCCATAGATGCTGTTTGCCTTGCGAGAACGTGTAGATAAGCCGCATCGAGAAAGTCTGCTGCCTCCGTCATTCTTTTTCATCAATCTTAAAGTGTGAGCGCAACGAAACACATTACGTTATGCTACGCAAAAAAATATATTTAATAACAAAATAATGTGTGTTCGAAGACCACTACAGATACGTAGCGTTTGAAGCAATGAAACTGTTTTTAAAAAAAAATCACTGTTTTTAAGCATTTGGAAAATATGTTGAACCCCAAGCCGCCGCCATTATTATTAACGTAATAATAATATTTTCCAGTATTGTCATTGTATTGTTATGTTATAAAAACCGCATAAAATCTCTCTCAGTACACAAAGTGCTGTAAACACAGAACAAACAAACAAACAGAGCGGTACATTAAAGTGTTGTATTGCGGTATAGACGGGGGGGGGTCGCGCCCCTCTACTCTGTGGTAGCGTTTTCTAGTCCAGGAGAGAGTGATGAAAACAGCAGGTATCTTTACTTCGCTTTTATGAGTACTGTCATCGCCTAAAATATTATATTTCAACATTTTATTACAACCTGTATAACATTCATATGTGCGCAACTTAATTATAATAAGAGTGATTGTTATGCATTTGTTTTGGATTCAGAGAGGAGCATCTATACATATAAATAAAATTGGAGTGTCTGTTTGTAATATTAAAAATAACCTCTTTTTACTAAGTGCATTTGGATGTATACACGGTACCTATACCAAAACGTTTTTTTTTACAATTTTTATCTGTCTGTCTGTCCGTCTGTCTATCTGTCTGTCTGTCTGGCTGTCTGTCTGTTTGTTGCGGATAATCTCTGAAATGGCTGGACCGATTTTGACGGGAATTTCACTGGCAGATAGCTGATGTAACAAGGAGTAACTTAGGCTACTTTTATTTTAGAAAAAAAGAAACCCCAACCCCCGCCAACGACTTAACAAAGGCTGCCGGTCGCGCGGGCTAAGAACTCGCGAGCGGGCTATTACTAACGGTTGTGTCTTTGTTAAATACCACGCGGACGAAGTCGCGGGTAACAGGTAGTTATCAAATATATTGAATGAGAAGCTATACCCCGACAATGACCGAGCATAGCGGCCGCCCCGTTAGGCATACTACCCGCCTGGTTGGAAGATCTCCCCTTTTCCGCTAAACAACCATCCAAACTCACAGATTAATAATTTTATCTCTTTACTTTGTTGCCCGCGACTTCGTCCGCGTGGTATTTAACAAAGACTCAGCCGTTGGTAACAGCCTGCTCGCGTTCTGATCCCGCGGGACGCATTGCAGATTGTTGCTATCAAACTTTAATCAGGCGCAGCGCTGCAACATTGGTTTTAATTTTTTTTCGAGAGATCCTATTTTTATTTCTAAAATAAAAGTAGCCTAAGCTACTCCTTGTTACATCAGCTATCTGCCAGTGAAATTCCCGTCAAAATCGGTCCAGCCATTGCAGAGATTACCCGGAACAAACAGACAGACAGACAGACAGACAGACAGACAGACGGACAGACAGACAGACAGACAGACAAAAATTGTAAAAATTGTTGTTTCGGTATAGGTACCGTGTATACATCCAAATGCATTTAGTAAAAAGCGGTAATTTTAATATTACAAACAGACACTCCAATTTTATTTATATGTATAGATTATATTAGTTTGTTTTTTTGTAGTAGATTAAAAACACCGCCACCTCTTAGCCTACACGAATCTGTTTGATGGATGACAGAGCATAAAGTTGAGCACACAGATTTGCCTGCCGCTCGGGTCCGCGCCAACAAACAAGCAAGTGAATGTGGATCAGCTTTTAAGGGCGTTATATGAACCGGCAAGTTCAGACCATCCGTGACAGTGTGGATTACACTTTACAAATATTATTTTTAAATCCATTCTTCTTCTTCTTTTGTAGGCTACAAAATAGCGCTACTATTGCCAGTGTCATGTCTTTTTTTTTCGATCATTGTTTTAAATATGAAGTAGGTAACTGAAGGTATAGTACCCCTGGTGATGATGATGATAGTGATGAAATGAAACTCCTCCCAAATGGGTAGGTACTTACCTAAACTGTCAGATACTTATACAATTAGCTGTAAGACTATATTAGGACTTGGTGCACTTGTATTAGGAAAAAAATATTTGGAGATAAAATAAAAAAACAGCTTTCTTTAAGTCATTCTCTTTACTGGTTCAATTTTAATAAAACTTGGCATGGAAACAGACGAGAAAAAGCTCAACATTTAAATAGGTAGGTAGGTATATTTTTATTCCGGGCAAGTATGGGTTCTCCTTCTGGCACTATAATACATTTCAAGCGACCACTGTTACTCATTGTAAACTAATAAATATAATATTACCTATTACGGAGATATTTAATGAAGCTACGTCTTCAATCTCGCCATAATATACACAGATAGCGCTGGAAACGGGCATTTAAAATAAATAGCGATTTTTCATACAATCCTGAAACACGCTATAAGAGTTTTCGGAGCACGTAACATATATACAAAGCGCCGACAATAACCGCTGGGGCATAGCGGCCGCCCCGCCAGGCATACCACCCGCCTGTCTGGAAGATCTTCCCTTCTGCGCTAAACCAACAACACAAAGAGCTTCAACAAATTGAAACCACTCAAAGGTAATAAGAATCATTACTAATCAACTCACAACCATCTAACGTTGTCAATAAAATTAACATGTATACACCTATAGCTATACGAGTATCTCGAACCCCTAAAACATATATGCTACAAAATAAACTATACTCTATTAGAATAGAATATGAACTAAAATAATATAATACAATTTTGAAGTGTTCAAGGGTCAGGACACATAATACTGCATTGAGATGGTCAGGGAGTATCCCACGATGTTTAACATTTTGTGGAGCTTAGAAGAGAGTAGAGCCGGCAGATCGCTAATAATCGGGTAGGCTCAACCATGGTAGAGCGGGATGGAGTTATAATATAAAAAGGGAAAAGGCTACAAACATGTAGATTGAGAAATGGCTATTTAGTCTTAAGTGTCATATGCGATTAAGTCAATTTCACAAGTTCTGTGGCCATGCTATGAAGCTCGCCTCAGTCAATCAAATGCGGGGAAAAAAATAATAGCCCAGTGGCTAGTGATCCCGCTTTCTGTGCTGAGGGTCCCGGGTCGAATCCCCGTAGGGGCAAACTTTTTGTGTTGATCAAAAATGTCAGGCTGTACCCGAGACATATATGCTCTATAGCTATATCACACTAATATTATACATGTGAAAGTTTTGATGGATGGATGTTTGTTACTCAATCACGCCAGAAAGGCTGAACGGAGCTGGATGAAATTTGGCACAGCGATAGATTATAGTCTGGAATAGCACATAGGCTACTTTTTATTCCGGTAAAAATGGCATACTTTTTAATCGCGGGTATCACCGCGGGGCGCAGCTAGTAAGTATTATATACTACGCCCCCAGTGTACGGTACCAATAATATAAAGTGTACGGTACCAATAATATAAGCGTTGCTTATTTTGGAGCCGTACAGTTGTGTGTTCGTCTGGCGATATTATTACGATATATTTATTTTTTTTGTAGCTCAAATGGTTTATTTTGAAGGTATCTGTTTTATTTTTATGTTTTATGGTTCACTATAGTAAATGTTAATGATAGAATGATAACTGAGGAGATAGGGTGAAAAAGAGGGATATGTAAGGGAAAAAGACGATATTATACCATGAATATTATAATCACAAGACAGAAACCAAAACACAACTCAATAATGACATAAAACAAAATATAAAATAATTAAATTTAATTAATTGCTGCGTAGCTCATTCACCAATAAATCATTTTTTTTTTAATTGCTCCATTCTATAAACACACAGCTCTATTGTCTTCAGTGTGACAGCACCTTATGCGTCCTAAGAGCTCGTATGATGACCATATTGGTTCTTATCAAAGTGTAGTTATAATTATCTTCATTATACTAAATGGTTCTTGTATCTGAACAGTGGCTACTCAGTGCACGGGGACTTGAGTTGTATGGGAAACACTTACTTATCTATTATATTATGTCGTTAATAAGACAAGACCTTAATGTAGAGTCTTTAAAGATAATTTTCAATTGTAAAATGAGTTTTTTTATGTATATACTATAAGGTCCCATACTAAGCAACGATTGTACTATGGGTACCGGACAATAGACTTGGGGCGTACCAAGTATATAATAACATAATATAGATATTAAACATCTATGTCTCGGATACAAAGGCAAGTATTTGATCTCGATCTCACCTGATGGTAAGTGATGATGAGATCTACGATGGAGCATACTTGCCTAGTTAGGAAGGCGGCAGTAGGTCGAGACGCTACATTCACTAGGCACATGCAGCGCAGCTGATCTGACCCGCCATCCATGAACCGCAACACCGAACATCATGCCGGAACACGGCTAGGCCGCTTGGCGACATGGCTTTGTTCAGTGGGTGGTGACTCACCACGGCCGAAGCCTACCACCAGTAGAGTTGTCAACTAGTTGGCACCACCCAGGGTCACGTGTAGGGTAAATCGAGGGTATTTAATTCTCCTACGGACGAAGGTGACTCGACCCCAAAACCAATAACAAAACAAACAATTAAAACCACTCAAATTATAATTTAACCTAGTCATAATACACTCAAAAATCTAGACTAAACATTTCGGTCTAGCCGTAATCGAGCACTCAGAACCGAATTGAATGATTCTAAACTGAAATTGTATGATTTAGTGCGCTTACGCAACTAGGATCTTATAGTTACAATCAGTAACCGCACTCCACTATAAATCGTGTTCAAAACACTTGTACATTGTAGGTATGTATTTATAAAACGTTTATTATGTCCAGTACTATGTAATATACATACGAAGTTTTATATTTTAATCCTATCACCAGTTCCAAGCAAATGGATAGCTGTGGATATTTCGATAAAAATATATATCGTAATATCGCCAGACGAACACACCAACTATACGGTCCCATACTAAGCAACGCTTGTATTATGTGCTTAGTAATCATACTAAAAAACCACAAATTAAAAATAAGTATTGTTCTGTGATCATCCGAAATGTATTGTTGGTCTGTGGTTGCTCTCTGCCTACACCTGTTAAAATGTGTACGTGTGACTTAATTATGTGATTGACTTTAATTACTTCAAATATAAAATATATACTCAAATAAGTGTTTTTTGGTACATCCCAAACATTATGGGTCACGTACAATGGACTGAGGGCGAACACGGTATATAATACTTATATAGATATTAAACATCCATGACTCGGGTACAAACATTCATGCTCATTACACAAAGCTTGTCACTATACCAGGCTTCGAATCGGCACCCTTGGCGCAGAAAGGCACAACCAACTGCGCTAATCAGGTCGTAATCAATCATATAATCTACATAATTTCAAAGATATTATGTAAGTGGAAGCGAGAGTCGTGGGGTGGTTCTCTTACTCTGTCACACACGCGCGTTTAGGGGGTCACATATTTACAGTACAGAAATCGCAAACCCGATATAACTTAAGGGGGAAGCTCAGGGTCAGGGCGCGAAATTCAAAATGTCAATGGTTTTTTTTTCTTTTAGTAAAAGTAGCGGTTTTTACAAGCCTTATGGTATTGTATCGGATTAGGTACTTTTTTAAGCAAACTTAATACATCGATACATCCAATGCAGAATGCTAATATCGCAAAACACTAAACTACATCATAAAGATGTCCAAATTTTTCGTAAAAAAATTAAAACCATTGACATTTTGAATTTCGCGCCCTGACCCTGAGCTTCCACCTTAATATTTTTTTCGTGAACACATACAAGCTATGTAGCCTAAATACATCACTCAACTCATTATGTACTTACTGCATATTCAATTGGATATTGCTGCTAATTCGCTTGACACCAACTAGCCTAAACTAGACCAAATTATAGTTTACTCCTGTCAAACGGCGTTCGCTATTCTGTTAACAGCAGATTAGACTAATTTTGGTTTGACAGCTCCTAAAATTGGTTTAGTTACTCAACTTAGCTTAGTTGGTCATTTTTGTATTCTGTTGTACACACTTTACGTCAAATTGCGTCTAAAATTAGAAACGTCAAACTATAATCCGCCTTATTTGGTCGGCATCTAATTTGGTGCCATCTAAATTTAGTTCGTAGGTTTTCAGGTGATGTTTTTATTAAGATAAGTTGTGAAAAACTATTTTATCAAACACGATGGAGGAATATGTGGTTGCGGCTCTTGTGGATTCATCTGAAAGTGCTAATTTTACCAAAATAATAATAAAACAGAGCCTACTTCAAAGTACTTACTTGAAACACAAAATTAAGGCTATTTGCTTTCTAACCGTAGAAACTATGAAGAAAGAATACGCCTCGAAGGCTTAAGAGCACATATTGGAATGTGCCCTTCGAATTAGCAGAGAAGTTTAAAAAATCTTTGGTGGCTTCACAAGTTTGCAGCACTTCAATTACTGAATACTCTAGATGATCCGCTCTTAGTGGAGGGGCACATCCCAAAACATATAAAGGTTTGCGATTTAATATTTTATACAGATACCTAATTTTTACTTGTTTATATATGTTTATAAATACATGAACATGACACTTTGCAGATTTTAACAGCACTGCAATTTTACACTCATGGGAGCTATCAGGCTGCTGTAGGCCAAGATAGTATACCAGGAATGCGCCAACCAGCAGTGAGTAGATGTTTGGGAATAGTGTTGAACATAATTGTGCAACAATTGACACCCCAAAATATAAAGTTCCCTACAACACAGACGGAGAAAGAATCTGCAAAAACTGAGTAAGTTTCATTTCATATCCACTAAATTGGTTTAGTAATGTTTGAGCTCATACATTATAAACAAATAAATGAATAAATATCGCCATACGAACACATAACCAAACGGTCCCACTTTAAGCTTAACACTTGTGTTGTGGGTACTGTACAATGGACTGCGGGTGAACTCAGTTTATAATACTTATATACATATTAAACATCCATGACTCAGGTACAAATATTCGTGCTCATCACATAAAGCTTGTGTCCCTACCAGGATTGAAACCCAGGACTCTCAGCGCAGAAAGCAGAGTCATTACCACTAGGTTAATCAGGCCGTCGAACCAATATATCTTTTGTCTTTATAATATTAGCATAAAAAAATATCTTGACATCAAGTTATAACATGTAAATGTTTCTACTTTTGCAGATACGGATGAGAATTATACCATTGATTTAGATCATACTGATAAGCTATCTATGGTGGAAGAGTACATTGAAACAGATTTCCTTGCTGAAGCAAGACACATTTGGCAAGTGTTAATAAACACTATTTTACTCAAAATTAATAAAAGTATGGCAAATCATAAACAAGACTTTAATTTCTGAATTATTATAATAAAGCTTTTTACTTATTACAATGTTATCAATAATCAATAATAAACATCAACATTAAAAATAATTAACAATCAAAATAATAAACAAATTTGTAAGTAATAGAATTTGAAAGGCTTAAACAACAAGCTTCTGCACATGGGGGCCATTTGTTGCTCACACTCAATGAAAATGGCACTACCGAAGATAACAACTATGCAATAAATGCTTTGTATTACTAACTTATTACATAGTATTATGGTACACTTCCAGGCGGCAAAATCCATCCACATAGGCATGCCCAACAATATCCAAAATTTTGGATTCTATGTCTGTCGGGGCTCCTCCTGCCGGTTCGTTCGCACCTTGCGAGCCTTGGTCTATAACTTCGCCACCCACACACTCCAAACCTGTTGATAAAAAAACCATATAAAAACCATTTAGATGAAAAAAATGCATAATATTCAGAACACAAAACTTACATGCTCCCACTGCTGTGCAGTTCTTCTGCAGCCGAGTTGTTTGAGCTCATCGTGGTTGGTAGGGCCCCCTAAAATCTACCACGGCAGAATCTGCTTGGTTTCCTGAAAATATAATTGATTTTTAGATAGATGTCCTCGCGCGTCGATGTAATTATTACCATTGATTGATTATAAGTAAAACAAAACTTTGAATCCTTTCAAATGCTTACCCCTCGCTATTTTGATGTTGTTGTGGAGTCGCTCCACAAGCAACTCCTGTTGTCTCTCATTAGACCCTTTCCTATCGTTTTCCATATTAGATTCAAGCCACTAGATAACTTATTACAACAACTACAATGTAGCACACCCGTCTGATCTGAAAACGGTGTTTTGTTTACCTACTGTCAACAGATACAAAATCGAATTTACCACAGAACAATAGATATGGAACACAACCACAGACGATATAGAACAAGTCTCTATAATTTATTATTGTAAATATCATAAAAAAATAACAATTAAAATATTTAGACGCCGACATATATTTTAAATTAAACTTTTATATATATCAAGGTTATTTTAAAAGAATTTAATCATGTTATTTCGATTTTCTTTTCCATTCACCTTATTTTCATTCATTCTTCAGATATATTTTTTAAATACTGGCAACATACCTCAATTCAATTTAGGTGCTGTCAAAATCAAATTAGTCCTGTCAATTACGATATTTAAATTAAGTTCGATGTGACAACAGAATTGATTTTAATGATTTCTAAACTATACTTAAAATTTTAGCTAGTTAAGTTAAGTTTAGAGAGTGTGCAAGCGAATTAGCACCATTATAGCACTAATCTTAATATATATAAATTACGTGTAACGGTGTTTGTCCGCTATGGACTCCTAAACTACTAAACCGATTTAAATAAAATTATGCAGACTGTGTGCAGTTTTATCCAACTTGAAAGATAGGATATTTTATAACTCAATTTATAATCGCAAATATTAAACTATAAAAATATTTCCTAGAAATAATGTATATGGCAAAACAACGTTTGCTGGGTCAGCTAGTTATTATATAACAATACTCCACATTCGAAAGTAAGCTTGTCTCGAATATCTACGTTGAAAAAACCCTAACAAGTAGCAATATAACCTAAATCTGTTCACAAATCTCAACTCTAACAGAGATATTCTTTGAAAAACTTATAAACTACACTTGAAATGTTCTGTAGATGTAAACAGGCAAGAACAAGTATTAGATAACCGCGAATGGGTTACATACAGGAGACACTTAAGGAGTCGCAATGCTTAACCAAGTAGTGGGAGTGATGTGAATAATGGTGAAAAATATCGATATATCGATGTCTTTTAGTGGCATATGTGGTCACACAAGAGTAGTCGGAAATCTGATACCTTATTTTTTTCTTGTTAGATAATTTACGTAGGTACCTAAGTATAAAATCTTTATTTACTAGATATCTTACTATTGCTCGGTCGGTCGCCGATAGAAGACGCTCCTGACGGGGCGTGTTTTATAATACGATGATGGTATTGTAGGTAGTATTTTTTATAGTTCACAAACACTTTCGGGGTCGGGGTCGAGTCACCTTCGTCCGTAGGAGAATTAAGTACCCTCGAGATACCCTACACGTTACCCTGGGTGGTGCCAACCAGGTGACAACTCTACTGGTGGTAGGCTTCGGCCGTGGCTTGTCTCCACCCACTGGACAAAGCCATGTCGCAAAGCGGCCTAGCCGTGTTCCGGCATGATGTTCGGTGTTGCCATTCATGGATGGCGGGTCGGATCAGTTACGCTGCATGTGCCTAGTCAATGTAGCGTCTCTGTCTACTGCCGCCTTCCTACCTAGGCAAGTGTGCTCCATCGTGGATCTCATCGTCACTTACCATCAGGTGAGATTGAGATCAAATACTTGCCTATAATGTAATTAAAAAAAAAAAAAAAAACTTTTATCAAAAAAAAAATTACATGCAATAACATTACTTGTTTCGTGCTAAATTTCATCAATGATTGGGCCGCATTCTCTCGGTTGCCGAACTATAAGTAATGAGATTCATATATAAATATTGCTATGTCTTAATATAATATTTGTTAGTCATAAAACAAAGTAGCTTCGATGACCTTTCTCCAGTTATTTCGGTGCATATTTCGAGGTATCATTGATCTCAGATCACATACAAATTGAAAGTCATAAAACTTTTATAGCGACCGAAAAACAATCGATATTGAAATGGATCGCGCCCACCACTAGTGGTGAAAAGGAGTTGTGGTACTTGAAATGTAAGCTGCTAGAGTAGCACTTCACCTGATATTTGTATTTGCTTATCTGTCTGTGACATTGCGCAGGAGCATGTGGTGAAATAGATGCTACAGGACCATAGATAATAGCTCGTTTTGTGGTTGATACGTTACTGGAGTAAATTATATTTATACATATTCCAATCCCACTAATATTATAAATGTGAAAGTTTTGATGGATGGATGTTTGTTACTCAATCACGCCAAAACGGCTGAACGAATCTGGATGAGATTTGGCATAGATATAGATTATAGTCTGGAATAGCACATATGCTACTCTTTATCCCGGTAAAATGTATGGTTTCCGTGGGATAGATTCTCTCAGACATGCAGCTTTCCTGTCGATGTTTTCCTGCACCGTTTAGCAAGTGATAATCATGGTTGAATGAGATTCGCACATTAAATACCAGAGGTGCGAGCCGGGGTTTGAACCTGCAATCCTCGTTACCGAGGCAAGAGTAACTTTATAACCTTGACTTACGTCTGATTGATTGTGGTGCCACGTCGACCGGCGTCCGCCATAATGTGCCTCTGATGTTCTGTTTTATACGTGCACCGAATGATTTACGATAACGACAATGTAAGTGCGTCTGAAAAACTCATAAGTGCGCGTTCAGACCACTCCAGTTGCCAAAAGAATCAGCAACGTACGCTCGCACGCGGAAGTGCTTAGTATAGTTAAGTTATACATCAATGTGTGGACTTTCTCAAGGATAATTTATGTAGCGCTACGGTAATGGAGGAATCTTCTGTCCTGCTCACAGATATATTATTGAGAGGTCCTGCTCATACCGGAATCCATAAAATTCAAGTAAGTATGAAAGAGACGACATGCTTCCTCGATGACGTCACGATTATATTAGCAGTTCCCGCTATCCCCAGTGATCTCTTGTTTTTTAAATTAATCGATAAACCAGATTGTAAAATAACGAACGAAGCTGAGTCAACTGTCCAAATGATATCACACGAATAAAAGTAAGAAGATTATCAGGGGTTGATACAGGGGGGCAATGGCAATGCAATGGGAGCAACCCCCCCCCCCCCCCCCTCCGACTCACGACTAACTAAATTGCGAGCAATTCCATTTCTTTTCTAAATGATAGGTACAATCACACAAAATGACAAGCTGTCCAAGTGTCTGTTTGTTCGATCGGAAATTTTAATAGGCGTCTAACAATTGTGTAGCCTATGTTTTAATAAAAAAAATATAGCCCTTAGTGAGTTTTCGCATATTGGGTTACAATATAATGCACCTACATTGATTATATACCTACTGAGTTTTTTGTTTATTTTTTTATTCCAGCCCTTTTAATGTCCCACTGTTGGGCACGGGCCTCCCCTCAATGCGAGGGGATTAGGCCATAGTGCACCACGCTGGCCCTGTGCGAATTGGCGGACTTCACACATCTTTCGAGGGGTTCTCTCAGACATGCAGGTTTCCTCACGATGTTTTCCTTCACCGTTTAGCAAGTGCTAATCATGGTTGAAAATGAGATTCGCACATGAAAAATCCCAGAGGTGCGAGCCGGGCTTTGAACCTGCAATCCTCGTTACCGAGGCAAGCGTTCTACCAACTTGGCTATCACTGCTTCTACCAACTTGGCTATCACTACTTACCTACTGAGTACTGTCACCTACTGAGTACCTCCCTACGAATTACAATGACTAAATGAAATTTTTTTTTTTTTTTATACTGTATAGGCAAGTATTTGATCTCGATCTCACCTGATGGTAAGTGACGCTGAGATCTACGATGGAGCATACTTGCCTAGGTAGGAAGGCGGCAGTAGATCGAGACGCTACATTCACTAGGCACATGCAGCGCAACTGATCTGACCCGCCATCCATGAATGGCAACACTGAACATCATGCCGGAACACGGCTAGGCCGCTTGGCGACATGGCTTTGTTCAGTGGGTGGTGACTAACCACGGCCGAAGCCTACCACCAGTAGAGTTGTCACCTAGTTGGCACCACCCAGGGTCACGTGTAGGGTACCTCGAGGGTACTTAATTCTCCTACGGACGAAGGTGACTCGACCCCAAATGATCTATTACTCACAATTTATTTCGCACGTTTTCCCTAAACAGTTTTATCGTCGAATGTACATTAAAGAAGTGCGGTTGAATTGGGCAAGCAAAACTCAAGTGCTCTATTACGGCCACATTTAGACCACACTCGTGCATTCAGGTTAATGGCGGTACCTACCGGACTAGCACAGACAATGCCTATTGATTGGTGAACTACGAGAATTCGACGTAGTTAATCAAGTAGCTATAGCGCAAGGGATTTATGCTTAGATAGTAATCGTCACTGGCCAGGTCCAGGGCCCCAAGACTGCTAACACAATCGATTCATGATCGGACAGGAACCGCATAGTAACTGTCACTTTTGACAGATATTGATTGGGATATTTGACAAAAGTGACAGTTACTACGGCTGCTATTCGATTATGAATCGATTGTATTAGCAGACTAGGGGCCCAGATCAAATGAAAATATGACCTTGAGTTGTCCAGGCACTGATAACCCTGATAGTACTCTCCTACCTTTGAGGTAGGTAAGTATATTCTTTCCAATGCGAAAAACAAACATTGTAACGGTAACAGAGTTATTCTTTTTTTCTCTTTGTTTTCTTTTTTTTTTGGTCTTAATAAAACAGGTACCCTGAGTTTGAAAAGTTTAGTTCTTATTGAAGTATTGTAACCTTATCTATGTTACTCACATGTTCTCTGCGATACAAGCCTGTGTTTTGTGTACTAGGGTCGATTAATTTCTAGTAGGTACCTACTAAAAAAAAAATTCAGAAAATGCTAAAATAGATACACTACGTACTAAGTGCGCGGCGAAACTGTACGGACTTGCTTTCTCATAGAAAAATCCAGCACTGTATACACATATAAGTATTTTATACTAGCTGCGCCCCGCGATTAAAAAGTATGAAAAATTAAAACAAATCTATCCCACGGGTACTATACATTTTACCTGGATATAAAGTAGCCTATGTGCTATTCCAGACTATAATCTATCTCTGTGCCAAATTTTATCCAGATCCGTTCAGCCGTTCTGGCGTGATTGATTAACAAACATCCATCCATCCATCCATACTTTCATATTTATAATATTAGTGGGATATATGGGTTAAGGGCTTAAAATATTTTACACAATTTTTGTTAAACCTTCTATATAGACCGGTGTCAAATTGTTAACCTCCTAGCTTTATTCGTCGGTTAAAAATTCAATCGACGAATCGACACGGAGACATTTCTCGACACTCGATGAAAGTATAAATTGCTCAATACATTCCCGACTGGCGCGGACGTGACGGCGCGAACTCAATTTACCTTCAAACGGGAAAGAAGGCTAATCAAAAGAGATTCAATAGGCGGAAACCGCCGGGAATTACCGATGAGCGGAGGAAGTGGGGAAGGGGACGTGGGAGGAGTCGATGGAGAAGAAAAAAAAACGTGGAAATAATTCGTTAATCGCGTAATTGGAGCCGCGCTACCGAACCGGAAAACAAATTTCCCATTATTGCTCGGGCTATTGGGTAGGGTTGTCCCGTGCGGATTGTTCTTTTTGATCCAGGCTTTTTGCTGGTAAAAATGTATGCGAAGTAACACTAACCTTAATTTAATTAATAAAAATGCAGATTAATTAAATAAAATATATATTAAATAAAATAATTAAATTTTCAGACGTGTCTGAATTCTCGATTTTAAAAAAAATTAGCACCTCACTGTCTGGAATTATTATAGACCGATACGAGTATGTAAATGAAAATATTTACCTACAAAGAATATTGGTACGGTCGTAAATATTACGGGACATTATATGGGACAGATTTCCTTAGTATTTTCAATGACACATAATGCAATAAGGTTGAACATCTGTACATCGTCATATCTGCCGACTGCTCCTCGTAACGTCTGTAAAAAAAAAGGATTTTTATTAAAGCTACTTTTTTAAATACTTTATGGTATACGTTTGCTGAACGATATTCAACCTTAAACGGGTCCTGAATTAAAGTCTACAACTCATAAACGATATCATTGAAATTTAATTATACATTAGTGTATCTATGCCCACATCATCTATCATCTAGATACAGGTGATGATATTTATTTAATTTACAAATGTCTTACAGCCCTAGCCGCCGATCTTGCAAAGTCGAACAGAAAGTGTGGGTAGATAATTATTATTACAGCGCGACTCATTAGGGAGCGATTGTCATCCTCGCCCCCCGCCCCGAGGGTGCACCCCCCGCCCCTCCCCGCGCTGCCGCTCGGTCGGACACCGTCACACCTGACCGAGCGGCTTATTATTGGTCATTTGGCGAGGCACTTTTATGTATACAAGGTGTTTTTTTTTACACCTACTTTTCAAGACCGGAGCCATGAATTCACGTGAGGGGTAGAGATTACTTAGGAGGGGGTCGAGCTTTGGACCCGAGACATTAACAATCGAAAAAAGAAGCGAAAATATTTTGGTATGCAGCTTTGTATAAAATGAAACTATTTTAAAAAAAGGTGATTTATAATAAATAATCTCTATAAAGGTTATTAGTAGAAATACATAGATATTATTATTAGTGGATATGCTACTTGAATAATAAAAAATTAAGATCGTTTTTATCTCTACTTACGATTTATTTTAATCTACTTATGTGCCCTATTGGACACGCCCAATTAAAAACTGATAATGTAAATATTATGAGCAAAATTTCTATCTCTAGTCTAAAATAAAAGTTCCGTAGGTAATCTGCAATTATTTTTTTTATATAAGTATTTCAAGAAAAAAATATATATTCAAAAGAACCAGACAAAACGATCCCGAATAATATGCTACAAAGTGTGTTGTATTTATGTCATAAAAGCAACAACCTGTACACCCCGCTACTTGTGCGCTAAGACGCCATTGGCTAGCACAGCTCAGCTTTTTATTTGTTCGTTCCGACCACTTTGTACGTGACTGAAGCCCGTTCTCCGCTCACTCGTGGAAAACTATTGAAAATTCTTATATTAGTTATTACTCTTATAATACGCTTGTTACACTTATATTACTAAAATACCAATATATTAGAATAATATTTTGGTGTTTCACTGCGCAACTCAAACTCAAGGGCTACTTAATTTTAACGTGTTATACAAAATTGCTATCTTATGAGCCACTTTAAAAAATAATAATAGCCTGTTAAAATAAAAGTGAAGGAGATGGAATTTATTATCCAGACACCCCACGGCACAATAAGGGCCTATCTAAATGCGAAAAGTGAAAAATGTATGGTGCCAGTATCTCATGCCCGGTTAACTTTTTTTTTCTTTCTTTTTTTAATTCATTCGCAAAAGGAAAGAAGGTAAGATTTAAATAGAGAATTTCATATAAACATATCAATAAAATTGGCCCCTTTATTGTTAAATATGAAACCATATTTCTAAAGCATTAAAGAAGATTGTAATATGCTTGTATGTCCATAAATATCGTTAGATAAAAAGGAGGTCTATAACAAAATATAGTTATCTATACATATAAATAAAATTGGAGTGTCTGTTTGTAATATTAAAATAACCGCTTTTTACTAAGTGCATTTGGATGTATACACGGTACCTATACCAAAACAACATTTTTTACAATTTTTGTCTGTCTGTCTGTTTGTTCCGGGTAATCTCTGAAATGGCTGGACCGATTTTGACGGGACTTTCACTGGCAGATAGCTGATGTAACAAGGAGTAACTTAGGCTACTTTTATTTTAGAAAAAAACATAGGATCTCACGAAAAAAAATTTAAAACCAATGTTGCAGCGTTGCGCCTGATTAAGTTTGATAGCAACAACCTGAAATGCGTCCCGCGGGCTCAGAACACGCGAGCAGGCTGTTGCAAACGGCGCTAGTGTGTCTTTGTTAAATACCACGCGAACGAAGTCGCGGGTAACAGCTAGTTTTACATATAACTTGGTACGGAAAGTCCATATAGTTCTGTAGGTATTACACTTAAAAAAACATGCAATCATCAAAATATTATGGGCATGCCGACCTCCCATATTGTCATTACCATCATCGAACACACGAAGCAACAACCACGTGTCAATCAATCAATCATCAATGTTGATAGCACAGCTAATGCACTAAATCAGATGATCCCTTCGTAGGAACACAAATATTTTGACTAGCCGATGACGTGTACCTAAACTAAACTTAGTAATCATGGAAAATCATCTGAGTTACGTAAATGTTTGAAATGGATGTGGTGGGGAGGTATATATAGTGTAAAATAATTTAAGAGTACATCAGTAAGCTATAAAGGTCTCATTCCCCGATAAAAATATACAAATTAGGTATTCATGGATGGCGAGTCAGATCAGTTGCGCTGCATGTCCCTAGTGAATGTAGCGTCTCGATCTACTGCCGCGCAGCAACGGGTATAATTCGTATAGGCAGGGGTATTACCGATTAAAAATCCCTATAGGTATGGAATATGACGGTAAGTTTCAGAAATGACTCGTACACAAACATTCGTGCTGATCACACAAAGTTTGTCCCTACCAGGATTCGAAGCCGGGACCCTCAGCACAGAAATTAGGGCACTATCAACTGCGCCAATCAGGCCGTCAGGGCCCCAAGTCAGCTAATACAATCGATTCGTGACGGGTACTATGCGTTTGATGTTCGAATATGAATCGATTGTGTTAGCAGACTTCGGGCCCAGGTCGTCGTACTAAGTACACTAAACATCCATGTGACTCTGGTAAAAAAATACTTATCTATGGATAGAGAGAATCAATGTTTTTTATTCCGCAGCTAATAAGAAAACACGTTATTAAACATTGTAAAAACATTCCTCCCGCTTGAATCACAGTTTCACAGAACAATAAACACGCCTCCGGCTACCGCTGCGCCCGCGCACATCAACGTCTCAAAGTTTATACATTGTCAGGGAATGATTTTTAATTGCTCACATACGGTCACTCAGATAGCAGATAACGTGGTTGATAATGTACTCTAACACACCGCACGAGGAAGCAAAATAAACGATTCGTTCATTAAAAAATTTGTGTTTATTCGACGCTTGAGTTGGGGCGGTTTGTTATTGGAAAATTTCTCTGGGAGGTACTTTACCAATGTAGATAGGTACTATTGGGTATTTACTCAAATTTCTCGTTCAAACAGTATAAGTACAGGGTCCTAGGCAGCGAAGTATTGGCATGCGATAGTCAAGCCTATAATTATTAAGTAAAGGTCATAGGTTAAATAAAGGTCATCCGTCTTATTCCAAAACAGGATCTAAATAAAGTACTGGGATTGGTACAAGGTTTAAACCATGAACTAAAGAAAACGTTATTATAAAACGAAGTTTATCACCAAACCATGGTTTATCTTTGGTACTAAAGAAAAACCGCCGAGACCCCTAGTTTATCTTCGGTACCAAATTATTTGAGGTTAGGTTGAAGTTCATTTCGTGTGTCAAATAAGTACCTAGTAATCTAATAAATATGAATATTGACTTGATTGATTTAATGGATTTGGAAGATTTGGGCACGCTGGAGACGCGCCGGCAATTAAATAGACATCGTCATCGTGTGAATCCTTTTGATTTGAGTGACGAGGATTTCCGATACAAATATTAGGTTCACAAAACTATTCGGAAAAAATATTGTGGATGTGCTACTTGACGATTTGGAACATGACCCTCGAGGATGCACACTGAGTCCGGAGCTTCAAGTGGTTTGCGCATTACGCAACTGGGCTCGCTATGAAGTAAGTGTTATTTACAACTATAACCTTAGTCAATGCAGAAAAATCAAAAAATATACTAATACAGGTACATGTTTTATTCATAGATTCAAGACAATACAGCTGATTTATATGGTGTGTCTCAACCGGTTGTGAGCAAAACATGTAAAAAAGTAGCAGAAACTTGGTCACGGATGACCCAAAGATTCCTAAAAATGCCTACTACTTGAAACTAACAGGAGGACAGTATGAGAAAATTCCACAATTGACTGTACTCATATAAGAGTTAGAAGAGTAAATGCTGATGGGGGTCAGTTATTTATGAATAGAAAAGGATTTCCTTGATCAATCTACAGGTAATTTTTATAGTAATATTTTAATTTTAAGTTGTCTAATATGTTTGTAGGTGAGTACCTAATTACTTTTTATGTAACACACATCCCAAAATGCTAGTTGCAATCCCAAATATTGGTTAGTTTGTTTGGCTCAATCTATATAATATAAAAATTACTGTTTCTCTGTTTGTAGTTGGTTTCTGTGGTATTGCAGTTACAACACACACCGGGTTAATGTTAAATTTTTATAAACTTTTCAGGTGGTTTGTGATGCTGAATTCAAAATTATGGTCATTGTTACCAGCTGGCGAAGAAGTGTACATGACTTCAGAATATTCAGAGAATATAGACTAAAAATCAAGGCTTCGCAACTGCATTTTTTTATCCTTCTACATGAAACATTAGGCTCAGGCTGGAGACCTCATAATGCCTAATCATAAGTGTATATTATGATTTTTTGTTAGTAATGCTCACCCCTTTCTGGTTTTTAATGTTTATTTGGCTATATAGACAACAGAAAGGCAATTATTTAAAGTTAATGTAATAAAAAAAATAGGCATGAGAAGTGAAATTATATGTTTTATAACAATGAAAGATGTGTTTATTGAATAAAATATCTGAAAACATTTTATCCTTCATTACTTGTCTTTTGACTTTCTGACAATGCTTTTTCTAATTCCAGTTTCTTTATTTGCAATTTTAATGTTGTATTTGTGCTTCACTTCCATAATTTCAAGCTGTCTTTTATTAAATATGTATTGCTATCCACGATTGACCGGTGCATTTCTTCACTTCTGTAAAACCAAATAGAATAATGTACCAAAGTTATTATATTTCGAATATGTAAAAAATTTGTATAAGAGTAATAAAAGTACTAAAAGTGAAGAAATATACCTGGA
This sequence comes from Pheosia tremula, assembly GCA_905333125.1. Classification (NCBI taxonomy): domain Eukaryota; kingdom Metazoa; phylum Arthropoda; class Insecta; order Lepidoptera; family Notodontidae; genus Pheosia; species Pheosia tremula. Next base: position 4,057,437 of record HG995419.1, read on the forward strand.
GTGTGACTTGAACCGAAAATCAATCACATTAGCATTTATACAACTACCCAAATAAGTATGATACAATACACTGCACTGTTATCATATTGTAATAAATAATTTGCATGTTTCACCAACTTTTTCTTCTGAAATCAAATTTTCGCCCTTCTTTTCTTCTGTTGTTTTATTTTTATTCCCAATTTTCCGTATAAAACAACAAGCCAGAACAATTTAGTATTATTAAAGAGGTGACATAAACATAACATAAACACAACAAATGTCAAATGTCACGGCGCGCGCATTCTCCGTTTCACGCTAAAGCTGGCAAAGAAATAAAATAAATTGATTAAAAAAGCGCGTCAAATTATTAGTTCTGATTGTTCAATATATTAAATCTTAAACAAACAACAATTTATGATATATGTTTATATTAATAAATCATTATTTAAGTACTTGAAATGTGAATATAATATAAACATGTCGAGAAACGGAACGTTGCACTGAATGAACCCTGTATGAACGAACGAATGTTTACCATTTTTCGTTTATAATCTGTAGATATTATTTAGACCGTGGACGAAGTTTGACTTATCTGATCCTCGATTGGTCTTCGATTTGTAATAAGGCATGGTTTTTCTCTGCTTTCAACTTTAAACCATGGATCTTTTAGTTCAGGTTTAAACCATGCCCAAATCATTTTTTTGTAATAAGACCGCATAGGTTTTGTGTTAACGCGTCAATTAACGTCAAGTCACAGATGTGGCCCGGGCGATATAGGATCTACAACTGCTTTTATTAGTTATCAAGAAATTTTGGATGCTACACAAAATTATGGAAATCACTTTCTTTCTTGCTGCTGTAAACAAAGCCGATTATAAATTAGACTGCCTGCCACCGTCTCGTCGTAAACTATCACAATGAACCGACGAGTTATATCGTCTGTATCTAGGTACTCGGTGGAGTACGTAATCAAATGCGAAAACTCGCCGAATCTTGCCATAAACAAAAAAAAATAAGCAGACACAGTAACTTTTTTTAATTGCTCGCTATCCCGCAACTCAAAAATTAACGGCCAGTTCTTTGAACGCGGATTATCTGAACTTATGTTATATTGATTTCTTAAATTTGTATATATATCATTGAATTAATATATATTTATTTACTTTATATTTTAATTCTCAGTTTAATTGAATAACTGGCTGTGAGACTGTTAGTTTCTATTACCATTATCCAACTACTATTAATTTTGGTAGGATGATATCGAAAAAAACACTCTTAATCAGAAATAGTTTTTTTAATTGCATAGTTATTGTGTCACTATCAACATCTTAACCTAGCTGCTAATTATAATCCAGGATTCGACAATCATTTGACCGACTGCGGTTGTAAACAGACGTTTATTTAATTTGTGCGTTCGAGTTTATTGTCGTGGTTAAAAAAACTAATAAAAAAATGCGTCGTTCAGTAACAGGCACACTTGCTGAGTAAATAAACAATAGACACACATGTTTAAGGCATAGTATTTTCTTTTTGTCGTCGTAAAATGTACGGGTTAGGTATATTATGAGAGCAGGTTTATTAAACGGTTCATTAACGTCTCGTTTATCGACATAAGTGTAACTGGGCTGTGCCTATGCATATATTGCAAATATTTAAAAAAACATTATTCGGAATTGAATCGAGAACAAAAGTTTTTTTAATTGTTGTCTGTGTGTTTGTTTGTTAGCTAGTTAGCTTCGCGAGGTGGCGCAGTCGATCTGGTGACCGGTCGCCACAGCTCTGTATACCAGCTATAATACTACCATAATAAGAAATAGTGCAGATAGTGCCTAGTGTTTGTAAATAGATATATTTTTAAATCAGATGCACAATATTGATTTCTTATATTTACGCGAATACTACACATTGAAATGAAACTAATTTTACGGATTTTATCGCGTTTATTTTATGTTTTTTACGTTGCCGACGTTTCGGCTGCTTTACAGCAACCATGGTCACGTGAGGACTGAGGTGGTTGACGTCCTGGTTAGAAACGGGGTACCCTCATATTTAATTATTGCTTGTGGTAAAAAAAATAGTTTCATTCTAGATGCACAATAGTGAAAACATCCCTATATAAAAAAACTCATTAATGTTGACGTAATGAGTGAACTCGCGAGGTTTCATAAAAATCATTCTCATTACACAGAGCGAGCTATATTTGATGTTTGTTGTCGAGTTTTTTACTGCGCGCGCGCACCGGTCATTGCGAATGTACGTCTATTTAATGTTTTATTGCCTAATAGTAGCCGGCGGTGATGTAAAACGGTTCAACGCGATGAAAACTAACAGTTTATTAATACTTTTAATCAAATCTTATGTAATCACAGAGTATAGTGATTTACAGGAAATTGTGTAAACTTCATAAATCGTCATGTGACTTGTAATAGTTAGACTTTTTAATGATTTAAAGTGAAAATGTATTATTATTAGATTTTATTTAGATTTTTCATTTCTTTGTGTCTTCCATAACAAACTAGCATGAGCCTAAGCAGAGTTATATTACGAATTAAAATGGGATAGCATTTAATTACTTGCGCGTCAATAAACTGCGACGGAAAGATGGCTTGCATCAAATAACTCTTATGTAGTACCTTTTTAAGAAAATAACAATATCATTAAGTACCTATATGAGATCGAAAAACTGTCTTAAAATATCTTAAGAATACCGAGAAAATCGTGTGGGCATACTTCTAGCAGTTTAATATTTTTTTATTAAAAAAAAAATACAACAAATAGACAGTAATATTAAAACTATAACAATTATGCGTCACCAACATCAATAAGGTTTTTGGTTGTATTTTTTTATTAATAACGATTTTTTCCACTTATCAGTTTAAAAATCGAATTCCATGGGTCCAAAATCAAACTGTGAGCTCACAAAGATATCAAGATGCATCTTGATAAACCTCATGGAAACGAGCACGGAAAAACTCTTAATTTCGAGTTTTTAAAAACCTGAAAATCCAACCGGCTGGATAACTCAATCATCATCAAAGGCGGTGCAGAGATACTCAGTAATGTTCAGGAGTCAATTAGCAGGACCACAAAGCAGCCGCACGGAATTAGCTCCGGCAAACAATACAACACGTGCGGCGCGAGAGTAAAAATAAAACTATCAGTAGACGACCACTGTTTGAAAGGTCTGCGAGGTGTGTTTGAGTGCGGTCGGTCCACTCGCTATTCCACTAGCTAGGCAAGTGGCCATTCGTTGTGGCAACACTTTTGTAGGTATAGACAAATATATCATTTATTGTCTGCACATGCAATATTATACTATTTTTAATTTATCAGATTTATATTAAAAACTAGCTGTTGCCCGCGACTTCGTCCGCGTGGTATTTAACAAAGACAACCGTTGACAACAGCCTGCTCGCCCATTATGAGCCCGCGGGACGCATTGCAGGTTGTTGCTATCAAACTTAATCAGGCGCTGCGCTGCAACATTGGTTTTAATTTTTTTTCGTGAGATCCTATTTTTTTTTTCTAAAATAAAAGTAGCCTAAGTTACTCCTGGTTATATCAGCTATCTGCCAGTGAAAGTCCCGTCAAAATCGGTCCAGCCATTTCAGAGATTAGCCGAACAAACAGACAGACAGACAGACAGACAGACAAAAAATGTAAAAAACGTTGTTTCGGTATAGGTAACGTGTGTACATCCAAATGCACTTAGTAAAAAGCGGTTATTTTAATATTACAAACAGACACTCCAATTTTATTGATATGTATAGATTATTAAAAATTACTAGGAAATATAATCAAAATGTTTTTTTTTTCATGTCGGTCAAAAACACTTATGAATAGTCGACAGTTACCAGTTCGGAATGTGGATTCCATTGAGTATATATAGCGGGCAAGAAATTCTTAATAATATTACATCGCCAGACGAACACACCCACTATTGGTTTTACACTAAGCAACGCTTGTATTATAATGAACTGAGAGCGAACTAAGTATATATTACTTATATAGATATAAAACATCCATGACTTGGGTACAAACATTAGTGCTCATCACGCAAAGTTTGTCCCTACCAGAATTCAAACCCGGGACGCGCAGCACAGAAAGTAGGGTCACTACCAACTGCGCTAATCTGGCCGTCATGGAAAACAATGTCAGTGATGTAATCGTCAAGTAACACTTCTATACATATAAATAAAATTGGAGTGTCTGTTTGTAATATTAAAATAACCGCTTTTTACTAAATGCATTTGGATGTATACACGGCACCTATACCGAAACAACATTTTTTACAATTTTTGTCTGTCTGTCTGTCTGTTTGTTCCGGGTAATCTCTTCAATGGCTGGACCGATTTTGACGGGAATTTCACTGGCAGATAGCTGATGTAACAAGGCGTAACTTAGGCTGTTACCAACGGCTGAGTCTTTGTTAAATACCACGCGGACGAAGTCGCGAGCAACAGCTAGTCTTCAATAAGACCATTACGTTTCGTACTAGACCAAGTGCCCCAGAGCTGATTTCGCTCTATGCGTTTCTTTTCAGTTACTCGCCCCATCAACTGGGCCAGAGTACACGCAGCACGAGTACTTCCGACCTATTTGATAAACAGGTAGGGGAAACATATCACAAGTTTACGCTACTGAAATGTAAATGTGGAACAAACGAAATATAGATAATAGGAGAGTTAATTTGATGAGCTAGTATAATTGAACCATGTCTTTGGAAGTACGACAGCTGGGCACGGGGCTCGTATCAAAGCGAGGGTATCAGGCCTTAGTCCACGTACCCTGGCCTCAACCGAGATGGCGAACTCCACATATTTCAAGGACTGGATCTACCAGACATATAGATTTCTCACGACGTTTTATAGTTTTTAAGCATTGTGTTGGAAAATTAGATTTGGCCACGGTATTGTAAAGTCCCGGCTGTGAGAATTTTATTGAAAACGAGTTCTCTACCAACTTAGCTGTGGTCGTTATTTTATTAAAAGGCTGCTTAAGCAGCCTTTTAATTTAAGCCGTCCCGCTGCCGCTCCGCTGCCGCTCCGCTGCCGCTCCGCTGCCGCTCCGCTGCCGCCCCGCTGCCGCCCCGCTGCCGCCCCGCTGCCGCCCCGCTGCCGCCCCGCTGCCGCCCCGCTTCCGCCCCGCTGCCGCCCCGCTGCCACCCGTCTGCCGCCCCGCTGCCGCCCCGCTGCCGCCCCGCTGCCGCCCCGCTGCCGCCCCGCCGCAAAAGCTAAATTGTTTGGGATTTAGCCAATTAGAAAAAAACCTACTGTTTGTTGGTTCTGTTTAATGTGAACTATAGTTAGGTAGATAGACTATCTATGATGTTATAATATGTATTGAACTGACACGACCTAATATACTAAACAAAGGAATTGCGATACTAACAAAATGATTCTGCGTAGATCGGACTGCAAGCAACAACTAAAAATGAGGGTACCCCGGTTCAAACTATGACACTAGGACGTCAACCACCTCAGTCTCACGTGACCAAGGTTGCTGTAAAGCAGCCGAAACGTCGGGAACGTAAAAACATAAAATTTACGCGATAAAATTCGAAATATTAGGTTCCTTTCAACGTGTAGTATTCGCGTAAATATAAGTAACTTATAGCTGCGCCCGGCGGTGTTACCCGCGATTAAAAAGTATGAAAAATTTAAACATTTTACCGGGATAAAAAGTAGCCTATGTGCTATTCCAGACTATAATCTATTTCTGTGCCTAATTTCATTCAGATCCGTTCAACCGTTCTGGCGTGATTGAGTTACAAACATCCATCCATCCAAACTTTCACATTCATAATATTAGTGGGATAGTGGGATGAAAAGTTCATACATTTCACTTGCCCAAGATGCTGGCCGCTTTTCCTAGCTGTATAGCCACAGCCACTCACTAAAATAGTTCTGGCTGGGTTTATGGTATAGCAGATGAGATGGTTAAATGAATAAGCCCTTGCACCCCATACGAGACATTAACCAGGAACAATAACAAACAGGCCGGTCCCAAGGTATCCATATTGCAAGGTTTAACATTACGTTCTATTCGTTTACGACGCGTAATCAACTCGTTTCCGAGAACGCAACACGTGACGCCGGCCTAATATTATTTTAAATAGATACTTTTTGTCGCTTAGTTCAGCGACGTGGTTTGTTTTATACATAAGCAAAGATACAATCGTATTTTTCGATAACCTCAAGGTCCATTGTGGTGTTCAACCGGAATTTAATTAACATATTTCTTGAATATACGGTAATGGATCACGAAATGGGGTGTGAAGTGAAATTGTCGGTGGTTATTTAGTACGCGTATAGGCGGGGTTAGTTAATAGGTGTTTAAGGCCTTTTTTAAGGTGTGTATAATGTTTAAACATAATTCGTGGAACCACGTCTTTAGGGGTGAAGGATTATAATAAAACATTTTTTGTTTAAGTTTTCTTTTTCTGATGAATGTCGAACCATATCCAAGTGCACGCAGTGATAGCCAAGTTGGTAGAACCATCTCCTTGGAAATAATGTGTGCAGGTTCAAGCCCCGCACGCACCTCTGAGATATTCGGATGGTCACGTGCTAATCTCATTTTCAATAACCATTATCAATTGCTGTACGGTGAAGGCTTACATCGTGAGGAAATCTGCACGTTTTTTTTTAGGACTAGGCCCGCCACACACACCACTGCTACTCCTGTAAGCCAGGATCTACAGTGGTGTCCCATGATGACACCGAGGTTTGACCCTTGGCGAGTCCCGGGATAAAGTTAACTGTCTTGGAACCCGCAAGAATTTAATTGAATGATAAAAATGGGAGGAGTTGGAAGAAAATTATCCACTTTATAATCTGCACGTCTGACAAAAGTTCTGTAAAATTCACCAAACCAAACTGGGCCAGCGTGGCGGACTCTTGCGTAATAACTTTTTTATATTGACGAGAAGCGTACCCGGTATAATGTCAATAGGGGACCGAATATCGGCGAATTGTGGTTGCACTGCAGTGTACCTCTGCAATGAAAAGCTTGGTATTGGCAACAAAAGAACATGTTGGGTTAATTTTAATTGTCATATTAGGTATCTTCTCTTTTGTCTCCGCTTTGTAATGGAGGGAATGGGATAATTTTCTTTCAACTCCTCCTATTTTTATCTTTCGATGAAATTTTGCGAGTTCCAAGACAATTAACTTTATCCCGGGTCTGGCCGAGGGTCAAACCTCGGGGTCATCATGGGACACCACTGTAGATCCTGGCTTACAGGAGTAGCAGTGGTGGGAGTGTGTGGCGAGCCTAGTCCCAATAAAAAACCGTTATCTCGTCAACCAAACTTTTAATTACACAACAACGATAACATACTTACGCCTAAACAATTACTTCAACCCTCGATACCGCCTCTCCGATCCAGTAGTGCTGGCGGAACAGCGTGACAGACGGACAGATAGCTAGCTTCCGCCGCACGGCCCCGCTCGTGTTTGTGTAACAGCGCATTAACCGCCCAGCACCGCACCTCAAATACTAAGAACACTAAATTACGCTTTGTTTCGTACAGATTAGCTTTGTGCAGAGATTTCACGATGTTTTTATTTTAAATTTATACCTATAACAATAGCGTTTTTTTAAACAACTGACGCTCGCGTCTCGCTGTTATAACTATGTCTGTCTGTCTGTGTCTTTCCGTGGCGTCGTAGCATACAATCGCGAGGACCGAATCAAAAGTAATATCTGTTTTTTTGTTTACAGATTATTATGGCGTTAGGGACCGCCCTGTTAATAAAGTAGAGCGTCTAACTTAGCAGTCCCCGACGTTACATTAAGATCTATAATAATTTGCCACCAGTAAACAAATATATTGTTACGATGCGTATAAAAGAGGTATCGATAACTCTTGAAATATGCATCGAAGCTTCTGGAAACAAAAAAACGCATTGTCGGGTCCAAGGTCTCCTATCGATCTGTGAAGAAAGATCTAGAATCGCCAACAATGTTGCAACCGGCTTCCAGAATATATCTCGTATTATTTGTATTAAAATTATTAGTAAATAAAAGGCGAGGACAATGCAATTCCTGGAACTGGGAGTTCTCGGAATAATACCGATTTCACGAATGCAGCTACGTACACTAGAACATTCTAGACCCACCTTATTACCGTGTAAATAAGTTTCATTTTCCTTATGGAACATTTCTGTTTTGTGGGTTTTTGTCGACACCTTTCTGGAAAGATCCACCCTCGCTATTTTCGGATTATAAATAGTGTGCAGAACCAGCGACGAGATAGTTTCTATTTGAAAGCGATATTGAACACATCCCTCGGAAGCGAACAAAGAAGACCATACCGGCGACTCTAGCGAATACTGTGGACTACCGTGATTCAAAGTGACTTGGTGTATTGTTGTTTGAGTGTTAACTAGTTAGTGTTCTAGTGTGTGGAGAGCGTGTGTGGAGAGCGATTAAAGTAATTTTCACGTAATTGGCATTTAATTACCCCCGCACGTAACAATATTTTTTTACTTTTTAAAGTATTCTTTATCGACTTATTTTTTTATTCAACTTATGAACCACCACCTTATGAATAATAAGATGTCTAACATTGTGAAATACGCCATGAATTCCACCATTTCAAGAAGAAGGTTAGTTCATTACATGTTCGCAACCTATAACATATTAAAAAAATAATCGTCACACCTTTGCAGCCTCTAATCTTTATCTACTCTGCGATCTCAAGAATCAAAGCTCTGGCGTTGCTCCAGTACCGTATTTAAAGACAAATGAATCTGTCTTTTGATCAATTGTCCACTACCGTTGTTGATTACCGCGGTATACGATCATAGTATAAATATTTATTAATAACTAACACTTTGATGTGGAAAAAAAAAGAAGGATATTTCTTATTCATTATCATACGTTTATTTGTGACAAATAGACATTTGTAGGTCGTTTCGCGATTTTTTTTTATTTTTTTTATTACATTATAGGCAAGTATTTGATCTCGATCTCACCTGATGGTAAGTGACGATGAGATCTACGATGGAGCATACTTGCCTAGGTAGGAAGGCGGCAGTAGATCGAGACACTACATTCACTAGGCACATGCAGCGCAGCTGATCTGACCCGCCATCCATGAACGGCAACACCGAACATCATGCCGGAACACGGCTAGGCCGCTTGGCGACATGGCTTTGTTCAGTGGGTGGTGACTAGCCACGGCCGAAGCCTACCACCAGTAAAATTGCATATAGTTTGGTGTCCTGACACTCGTGATAGATAGTTTCTTGATTAACATCTTAGAGGAGTTCGGTGTTGCTGGCTTCTTTAATTATCGATCAACTTGTTTGGTTTATAATTGGAAAAGTTGACAAGCCGAGGGTCAGTGGTGGGTTCCTCTTTTGCCATTTGTTCAACAATGGATTTCCGCCAAGTATCGCCTAGTTCTATCAATTATCTTTGTAGAACATTGGATTTGAACACGGCGCTACCATTTGAGACAATGATAACTATGTTGAGAAACGTAGGCATAAGCTAACCATTAGTGTATTCAAATTTAGATTCTATATGTGTGACTTTTCAATGTTGTGTCATTTAATGAAAAAAAAAATGAAACTGCTCCTGTTTTTTTTTTAATTGTGTTTTATTGAGTTTCTCATTGTTGACTAGGCTACGGGATCCTGCTGTGTACGTGTCTTGATATAGCTGGTTGTATTTTTGGAAAGTGCTTCCGTAAACAGTTTGTCTACTTTGACTACTTTTCGAAAAAAAATCACAGCGGTCTTTTTGTATCTGTCTGTATGTTCGGCGGCCATTACGCGAAAACTAACGAACGGATTTTAATAAAACTTGAAATGGAGACAATATAAAACAAGGTCAACATCTAAAAAATTTTTTTTTATCGGAAAATGGAAGAGCTATCTCGGAAATGCCATCGTACTACATCAAACTCTACGCGATCCAGTTCGAATCAAAGGTTTATAGTAGGTACCATTGCCTCCCCCCAGACACGAGGAGGACCATAAAAAGTTCATGTCTTCCGCTCTCATTGTTCTCAAGCTGAAAGTAATTAATACTTACAGCTTCCAGTGCTCATCTGGCGAAATGATCACTCACATTGTAGTCGGAGAGACGGTGGGGGAAACGGGGCTTATTAATCTCCAAAGTGTAATTTTTTAAAAGTAAATATCAACCCTATTGCTACAGCTGTTAGTAGCCCTTTCTGTACTGTTCCTGGGCCCCAAATCTGCTAACACAATCGATTCATAATCGAACCTCGAATCGATATCTGTCAAAAGTGACAGTTACTATGCGGTTGCTGTTTCCCTTCCTGAATAATCATATAATACCCTTTCTGAATCATTTGTATTGACAATTCCCGATTCGGGAGTTACTAAAATGTTAAAGATCTTTTTTAAGATGTAAGTTTATATTCTGTTAGAACATTTATTGATTTGTAAAGAAATGACTGGAACGTCATTCGATTTGTCATTAAAAATAAATTAAGATTAAAAAAATTACATTTATCATTCTAATTTAAAGTACCTCGCCACCTCTCGGACTACCAGAAGCAAAAGTTGGCTCGCACAGATTATACATTCGGATTTTATGAATATTCCCGAATGAGTGCCAATTATCAAACGCAACGATTGTATAGTACGTACACTACTGGTAGAGCAGGATGAAAGACGCAGAAGCTCTTTGACTTTCAAGTCCGCCCCGGATTTGACTTTATAGTCGTAATAATAGCAGTAGGTATTGTTTGAATCGTGAAACAGATCGCGGATTTAGTCTCAATGGCTAAATCTAGGCTAAGGCTAAATCTAGAACAATGATCTATTGCCGTTACGCTTTGCGTTATAAGTAGACACCACCTGGGTGGGTGCAGTCCCACATTAAGCAACGCCCATGTTATGGGTACAATGGACTGAGGGCGAACTCAGTATATAATACTTATATACATATTAAACATCCATGACTCGGGTACAGACGTTCGTGCTCATCACACAAAGCTTGTCCCTACCAGGATTCGAACCCGGGACCCTCGGCGCAGAAAGCGGAGTCACTACCAACTGCGCTAATCAGGCCGTCAAAATTAATAAATAAGTAATAATTAAGTAGATATTATAGATATAAGTTCAGTAGGATGTTCTAAAAAAAATACTCTACAATTCTTGGTTTCCTCTCATCGAACACCATTCCTGAAGTCATTAGCAACTGGATCCCCGAACTAAAATAAATTATATTTTAATGTAAATACACGCGCAATTGGCGCGCCGAGCTCACGGCTAATAGGTATGCCCGATGACGTCACGGATATATAACATCATTGACATTTACGCTTTTCAAACTATCGACCGCTTTTTAATATTTATTAGGTTTTACAAACTAACATTTATCACTATGGAGACAGCTCGAAGAACAGATAGGCGTTGGGGCGGAAGGGTTCTAGAATGGCGACCACGAGCTGGAGGTCGTAGCATAGGAAGCCCCCCTCCCCAACCCCCCACATATAGAAGAGATTATACCCTGGTGTTTACGGACATGGCGTAAGCATTACATCTTCAATGGCATTATAAACAGTACTTGATTATTTATATAGGCCTAGCGCTGCCTGTAGGAGCACCAAGACCCTGGAAAAATGTAAGTACTTTATTAGTAAATAAAACGATTTTCGCAAATACTAACCTACCTAAGAGAGAAGCCCCAAGACATGCATTGGCTAGGGGCTTCTAAACATTCCATTGTAACATTGATTTAAACTTCGATTAATTTGAGGGTTCAATTTTAACTATTATCTCGGCTACTGCATAGCATAGGTAAGTAAGCAAGTGCCCAGACGCCGCTTTCTCGGAAGCCCACCCACAGCGCTGCCACCTGACAAACAAACAGACGAACAGCAGAGCAAGCAGCGCGGTGGCTGCCACTTACTGGAAGCGTTCGTAGGATCCCATGGTCGAGGAGTAGAGAACCAACTTGCTCCCGTTATTGGGATCTCGGATGCTGTCGCCTCATAAATCTAAACCTTAAATGTCTGGCGGTATGTCCCAATCGCTCTGCAAAAATATAGGTAACAGCCGGCCGCGAGCATGATGACTATCTACTAATTTGATTAGCGCAGTTGGCAGAGATCCTGCTTTCTTTACTGAGGGTCCCGGGTTCGATCTGGTAGGGACATACTTTGTGTGATGAGCACGAATATTTGTGCCCAAGTCATGGATGTTTAATATCTATATAAGTATTATATACTGGGTTCACCCCCAGTCCATTGTACGGTACACATAATACAAGCGTTGCGTAGTGTGGGACCGTATAGTTGGTGCGTCTAGCGATATTTATTTATTACTAGCTGTTACCCGCGACTTCTTCCGCGTGGTATTTAACAAAGATACAACCGTTGGCAACAGCCTGCTCGCGCGTTCTGAGCCCGCAGGACGCATTGCAGGTTGTTGCTATCAAACTTCAATCTGGCGCAGCGCTGCAACATTGGTTTTAATTTTTTTTCGAGAGATCCTATTTTTTTTTCTAAAATAAAAGTAGCCTAAGTTACTTCTTGTTACATCAGCTATCTGCCAGTGAAATTCCCGTCAAAATCAGTCCAGCCATTTCAGAGATTACCCGCAACAAATAGACAGATAGAAAGACAGACAGACAAAGATTGTAAAAAATGTTGTTTTGGTATAGGTACCGTGTATACATTCAAATGCACTTAGTAAAAAGCGGTTATTTTAATATTATAAACAGACACTCCAATTTTATTTATTTCTAGTATGTATAGATATCCAACCACCAGCGATAAAACAATAATGACGTCATAATGAGCTAACAAATTTCGCAATAACACGTCACCACGAACTCTAACAGTCAATTCCGTTTCACGCTACAAAACAATAAAACGTCAGTGTAATAATTTTTCCAACAAAAATAATGTTGCGTTCTATTCGTGTTCACTGATGAATTTATCTGTTTATCGATGCTATTTAATCGATTCGTTGCGTTCTCGATAAAACGCAGACAGACATTCGGGAACTCAATAAAATCCCATTTAACATTTACAATGGGCTTGTATTTATTTAAGTGGCATTATGGGCCGCCACCCGCGGCTGCCAGCGACCACACATAAAACCTAGCCTCATGCTATTACCGACATGTTTTATTGTACAGTAAGATGGTAGTTTGACTACTTTTCTTACTTACCTAGTAGTGTATTGTACCATCCGCAAAGGTAGGGGAGGTGGGGGTTTAATCCCCCCCCCCCCCGTGAAATGCCTTAGCTAATTGAAATAAAAATAATTTTACAAATTTGATCGCGTGTATATTATGGTTTTACGTTCCCGACGCCGACGCCTCGGCTGCTTTACGGGTCCACCATGGTCACGGGAGGACTGAGGTGTTTGACGTCCTATTGTCATAGTTTGAACTCGGGCAGCCTCAATATTTAGTTGTTGTTTGTAAAGTTTGTGGTCTAGCAATTTGTTTAAATGGTAGACCAGTTTTATTAGGATTCACTTTGATTATACCAACAAGTCTGCCATTCGGATCGATGACTAAGGTTTTTCGTAAACCACGTCTTTTGTCATATCTGCTTACTTGCCTACCACTGCTCTCAACACAACGACGATGACAATTAAGGTCCTCTACCGGCTTTAAAATGAACTAAAACGGCAAAAGTTATCGTGGTACAAAGAAAAAACAATATGGTGGGTAGATAGATGTCAGCCCATTCATAAAAAATCTACTCATCAATAGATGGCTCTAACACTCGGAGTTTTATTTTGAAGCCAGATGTCACTATAAATATAATTAATCCAAAATAACAAAAGGGAAACAATTATAAACGATCACGATATTTTTAGAACAAATGTTGTGTTTTCAATGTTATTTTCAATCGTGTTCACAATTGTTAAGTGCAAGTAAAATAATATTACAAAACGGAACGCGATTATCAAAATTGAGTAAAAACAAAATGACGTTTGTTGACAGTTGCGCTTTGTTATCGTCTAGATTATTTTGTACATTCTTTATAAGAAGAAAAATTATTTGTATCAGTGCAGGCAGATTTCATATGGATATGAGAGATGAAGCAAAGTCAACCATGGAGCTGGTCAATATACCCCCTATTATATCCACGTACCGCCACGCGTTGCACACCTTCGATGACAAGTTCAAGAACGATCTTACGACCAACTTGAATAAACTAAAAAGTATGATGGACGCGTTAAAACCCGAAGACTTGGGCTTCGACAAAGCTCTAAGCAACGCGGAAACCTGGCAGAAACCCTACAAGGCGCCGTGTACGTACATAGAAGTGTTTCAAAATAGTAAAATAAACATGAGTATTTTTGTGTTGAAACCGGGTTTTAAGATGCCGCTGCACGACCATCCTCATATGCACGGGCTCCTAAAAGTGATATCGGGCGCGGTGAGGATTCGGAGTTTTACAGAATATCCTGTAAAGGAAGCCATGAATAATATTGACTTCGCAGATCGCGCGAGGCACGAAGCGGCGCGTATTGCGCATGGCATCCGCAAAAGGAGAAGATTATTCGCCAAAGTATCGAACGACTCCGTCTGCCGCGAGAACTCCACGACATGTACTCTCACACCGACGTTGTCAAACTATCATGAAATTGAAGCCCTGGAGATGCCGGCAGCATTCTTCGATATTCTCTCGCCCCCTTACGACACATTGATCGAAGGTATCGGACCGAGAAGATGTCGCTACTATTACGTCGCCAACGAAATAAGTTCTAACGTAGTGGAATTACAAGAAACAGATGTGCCAAAATGTTTTTATTGTGATCAAGCACCTTATTTAGGGCCAATACTTTGTTAGGTACAAATTTGTTAGAAATTAGGTAGCTATTGAATCAAAGGAAATTATAAAAAAAACAATTGATTGGAAATCACTTCATGTTTAGCAGGTACTTGGGGTCACATCACTTTTATAGTTCAAATATAGTTGTGCCTTCATTTCTATGACAAGATCATAAAACAGTATGTTTTACCATGTAACTAGACATTGTTGTACATGTAACTGATATATAATCATTTTGAAATATTATAATGACTATATGAGCTACATACTGTTACCAAGTAATATAGTTTCTTGTTCAGAAAACATGTAAAATGAATATTACTCCATTAGGATACAGTGCTAGGTATAAAACCAGTTTTAAATACGTATTAACTATCTTCAAAAAATTTTAAAAGATTATTCCATTTTATGCAACATGCACCTTGCCTTAGCTCAATTCCTTTGCAATTGTAACTCCAGTAAGGCATGTTTACAGTCACACACATTAAGAATGACTAAGTGTTCTTACTCATAATATTGGTAGTAGGATTATTCAATTCCTTTGTATTGCATTTATGATTGAATCATTATTTATAAAGATACCTTCATTCATATTTATATTACCTATACATAATATTGCTTTTTAGGAGTCATGCTATGTTTTGTTATGTTCAACTAAAAATATATCGTATGATTCTGAATGTATTATTTTATCCAATGTTACATATCATATATGACAACTTTGCTGTAGGTATATCTTAATTTTCATCACAAATAAGTTGATTATTTTGTAAATATAAAATTTTACAGTAAAAGTCAAAGATATGCTTGAGGCTTCATTGTAGTTTTTTATTATAATGATTATACAGGTATCTTTTATATACGTAATATTATGCTCACTTCATTCTAGTATAAAAAGTATATTGATAGCGTTTTAAGATGACACAAATAGGAATGAATGAACCATTAAAAAAGTTAAGCATTTTTCAGCACACATTAAATACATACATACCGCATGTAATTTGAAAATGTATTTGTCAATCTGATCTCTTTAACTTTGTTACTGTTAATCAAATTAACATTATTGTAGTATCCATTGTTTAGATATTTTAGACATCTAGTGAATGTTGTACATGTTAGTTTAAACTTATTGGTTTTATGTACACTAAGAAATTCGAAATTGTATAAGATTGATTTGTATTTATAAGGAACTATTATAGAATTAAGTTTTGATTCCAACAGATAGTATTGTTTTTGTTAATAAAATCCTTAATTTGTTACGCTTGTTGGTCTTATTCCAAATGTTAATGGGCATACCTACTAGCTATAAGCCCTCACAGAAAAGTAAAAGACGGTATTAGTAAATAATGATTTATTGAATTATAACAGCATAAACAATTAATTGGATCACACATTAATAATAATTGCACATACAAATAGATTCCAAATGAAAAGATTGCTAAGCAGAAACAGGAAGAATAAAACACTTACCCCCTAATTTATAGAGGTTTTATAATTTTATTAAACGTCATATATAGTACTGCGCAAAGCAAAACTCTTGGGCGCAGTACTATATGACGTTTGATAAAGTTATAAAACGTCTTTAAATTTGGGAGTAAATAAATGCCATAATAATAAAATACATTTGATAAGGCAAACTTCAGCACCTGACTACACTTGTTTCATAGATTGTGTTTTTATAATATAAAATATAAAATAATAATAATAATAATATAAAATATATATATGCATAATATATTATATTATGCATATATTTTTACGATACATAAGTTCAACATAATTATAAGCACTCTTGTCAGCCTCAAATCTATGATAATGGCATTGTAATGGTCATTGCTGACAGCTTAAAGTTTTATAAATCGTTTTAGACACCTTTGAGGGTACAACAAGACCAAGACAGGGTGTGAGTGACCTGTGGAAAAAGAAAAGCCTTTGCCCAGCAGTGGGTCTCAGAAGAGGCTATAAAAAAATTAAAAAAGTAAAAAATTACGATGCCATTACAAATCAATTATGAGTCTAAACATCACATTCCAAGTATATTCTTACCAAACCACCATCACATAGCGAAGGTACCAATAATATCGCTATCAACTTAGTCAATCACTTATCTACACTGCCAATCATTCAAAATTGTATTGTGTTATCTATTACTTGGACGATTATAAGATGTTGTTGATAACAATGAACAAAATAAACAATGCATAGGTAATGATTATGGCGGTGTTAACGGTATAAGAACACTGAAAGTAGTACTTATATTATTTTTAAGGTAACATGTCTCAAAGGAAAAAGGACCCTTATAAAGTGTGATTCAAAAAGGGTCAGAATTTCGATGACAGTTTAAAAAAAATGGCATAAAAATCGCATTGTAATTTGGTTGAGGGCAAAATGATTATAATGGACAAAAAAATTAAAGACAATGTTTATTTTGAGCATTTTTTTCCGCGCCTGGTGACACATTATCATATACATTGGAAATCATCGTCCTAGATGTGTAAGTCATATATATATGATAATGTAAAATAGCGCTATTCTGAGGAATAAGAGTACTCATATAATAACTAAATTCTATCATTGATGTAACATTCCACAACAAATAAATCTTATAGTAAAAATGATTGATCGATAGCCCGATACAGGCACGAAGTGTCGATAAGATTTTGAATAGGTAATAGTGTGTCAGCAGATTGCGTCTTGATAACACTATGAGATGAAATGCCATTGAGCAGATTTACACTCTATTTCACTACACATAAAGATCAAAATTGCTATATCATTAAATATATTTTAGATGAAATTCTCAGTTTATATTTATGTTCCGTCAATCTTTAGTATATTTTCACAAAATATTGAAGAGTTTACAACTTCGCTACTATCAGTCCTCGACATATCTACGATATACACAACTACATATCACTCACAGTTCTAAGGTAGACGTCGACTATTCGTTCATTGTACAGTGAGCCAAGTACAAGTTTTGACAGCGTCATATACCGATCGAGTGATCGAGTCATTCACAGCAGCATCCTTAGCGAAAATTTATAGCTTTACTATTAATTGTATAGAAACAGTCGATCGGTATTCGAAAACGATGACAACTCATACTATGGTCCCAGTCGACATTGCGTATCGACATTTACACTTTACTTTCACCATCACAACACAAATAAATTTAAATGTATATAATAAGTGCCTTTGATTTTCACATCACGAGAAAAAACTTCACAGTATAGAATAGCATCTTAAAGAAATTTTTCTTTTTAAATAAAATTAATTTTAATTTTCAGTCGTGCAATAACTGTGCCAAGTAAACTGTGGAGTAACAGTGAACTCGTAAATTATTAAACAATCAAATCGCAAAGCATTTTATGGTAGACAGTAATAATAGTTTCATTAATAACTAGCCATATGATCATAACATTGAAAACATTTTTTGTTTATACTAGCTTAGACCCGATACTATTGGTACCGAAGTTCCAAAAGTCCCTTATTATTGCATCTCTAGGGTCCTCAAGGAGTATATCCAACGAATTCCGAACCGGCCCCCTGATTACGTAACTTGCAATAACCTAGCGATAGCAATAATTGAGCAACATTTGCTATTAAATTGCTAATTCGTATTACGTAGCAATTTGAAAGCAAATATTGCGAGATTATTGCTGTTGCTTTGCTAAGGTAGGCAAGATCCGTAATCTGGGGGCGGTTGTTGGTTGATCGGTTAAAGCCACGGGTAAAAACTAGTAATGCATAGTTACATTAAGGTGGAAGCTCAGGGTCAGGGCGCGAAATTCAAAATGTCAATGGTTTTTATTTTTATACGAAAAATTTGGACATCGTTAGGTATTTTTTCAAGCAAATTTAATACATCGAAACATCCAATGCAGAATGCTAAAACACTAAATTACATCGTAAAGATGTCCAAATTTTTCGTAAAAAATAAAAACCGTTGACATTTTGAATTTCGCGCCGTGACCCTGAGCTTCCCCCTTAATGTGAAAATCTAATCTCTAAGCTAACTTGGGCAGTGTCAGAGCATAAAGTAAAGCACGCATTTTGTTAACTCTAGCTATGATACTAATTGGACTTATAAAATACTTTCCTAAGATATTTTGTTTATTGTTAATTGTGAGCAGATATTTTGCATTTGAGTTTCATTATTTATTACTGGAAGATACATTTAAATAAATCTTTTATGCAAGGTTGGTACGATCAGAAAAAATAGTCGATTCGTGAAGTGAGTTGGGACCAGGGCCCCAAGTCTGCTAACACAATCGATTCATAATCGAACAGCAACCACATAGTAACTGTCACTTTTGACAGATATCCCATCTGTCAATATTATCATAAATGTATCCCACAGTAAAATAAGTGTATATTAATGAGCAGTATTATTCTTTAAACGTATCTAGGTACTTTTTTGAGATTTTTGTATATTTTTTCTGTAGCACCTAAGTACTTTGTTGTGAGCAAGATAGCTACCATTTTTTGATTATTTTTGTTAATGAGCTAAAACTAAATTGGTCCGAAAAATCAATACTAATAGCGCACTTAATAATAATTTCAACCAATCGACTAGCAGTGCGTTGTACCGATTACGAGATTATAAAATAATTAATTAATAATTAATTTGTTCCATTAATTATAGAGATTATGAATAAAAAAAAATACAAATTCAGATGCTACAAGAGATATAACAGCCTGTTCACATTTTTTTTTGGTAAACGATACAGGATCGTGCGAGTCGTGGCGAGGTAAGTATTGCCAAGGCAAAATAAGCTTAAAAGTGTACAGGTAGTAATACCCCCTCTTTAGTAAAGTCGTGTACATCTCAAAACCTTCATCGGCAAAATTTAACATGTGACGTAATAACGCATAAATTACAGTTTTCTATTGTTTTTTTTAATCGTTCGGCGATGTTCGGGTTTGACGAACTTTACCGATCGTGTTATTTCTTGGTACCCTTTACCTTTCGTAAATATGAGGCCTATTAAGTGTTAATTAGACGCGTGGAGTCGCTTCGAATTAAGTTACGGAATTGAATTTTCCATGTTTTTTTTGCGAATCGAATCGAGCGCCAGTAATCGAAGCTAGGCTTAAAAAAATTGCCGATGAAGTGAGATTTACTACATAAAACAAAACTAGATTATATTGAGTCAACATTAGTATTTCAATATTACCTAAATAGATTGTGAAAATAATAAAAAAATAAAGATAAATACAACGCGATTCAGAAATGGTATACTAAAATTTGAACCTGCGCTTTATTAGCGCGTTTGAAATCGTTATGTGATGTCGAGCATTTTTTTTATTTACTCTACAAAATTATGAATTCACACATATCACTTCTGAATGACACTGTATACGTCACCGTCATGAGATGTTTTAAAAGTGTAACCTCCATATTACATGATTTCCATCCATTAACAATAATTGCATTACAAATAACTTTCATATTAAAAAAGATTCTGTATTGCCATTGTGATATTTGTGAGTAAAAATAGCCAATTAACTAGGTTTAGTTATAATTATTTAATAAAAAATAGAATAGTTATTTTAATTAATGTCTGAAGAAGAGTGAGAACTTCAATATTTAAACAGCTGACAACAATAAGATTGGAAATATTGACTATACATAAAACTGGAAAAATATTTTATAGCCACTATGGTTTCATAATTCAAAATGTAATATCAAAGAAAAAATAATAAAATAAATATATATTTCTTCTTCCTTAGACACAACTGACTGATTTGTGATATAAGATATTCTGCATAATTATCGCTTAAACTTCGACCTGATATAACCGTCCTATATCAATAAATACCGAAAATATAAAATGTTGGCGAATAATTCGCACCCTCAGAACGATAGGGGCTCAACTCTAAAAATATATTTTTTGGGAAATCGCATTCAAAGATCTTTCCAAGTGAACGGGGAGGACGAAAAGTACCGGTGTAAAAGAGACGGAAATATAATAAGCTTTTTCTATCATAAAAACGCCTTTGTTTTAATATTCACCGGATGGAACATACATTAAAACCATAATTTTGAATTCATAATTTTGAGTTGAGCCCCTATCGTTCTGAGGGTGCGAATGACAAAATATTCGGTTCATCTCAAGTTGCAACTTATCTTGAAATTAAAAAACCTTACGAATTTTGTATCCAATAACACGTGTTATTGGCGGGTTTAATACGTATATCCGGTGGGAATCTTTACGCTGGTAACTCCGGGCGGGCCCCCACGCCGCCGGCTTGATCGTACACCGCTTGCGCCACTTCCGCCGCTAGTTTGTCTGCAGACTGGTAGAGAATGGATTTGTTATAACAGTATATCAACATTGTTAGTACGAAAAATCTCGATTAGAAATCGAAATCGCCCTATTTCTCACACATTTTTTTGGTTAATTTTGAAAACCTTGAGAAATTTTTAGAATGATTTTTGCTTTAATAGCTGGGTAATGATAACTTCTCGACTTTGGCTACGTTTTTTTTTATTAATAAACCCTCAAATTTATAGAAAGTTAAAATTATAAAGCTATTATAACGCACTTTTCCGTCTAAAGTTTGTTATAAAACCATTATAACCCAATATACTGTCTAGGCAAGTCCGTAGTACATTCAACCGACGGAAGTGAATGAAAAGATGTATGAATGATAAAAGATTATTAAAAAAAAAGAGCAACTATGGAGTTTCTTGCCCGTTCTTCTCCATAGGAACGGCATTCCGAACGGGTGGTAAACCAGTAGCATAATGTTTTTGTAACTTGACGATTCATAAGTACTGTACAATAATGGTTTACGTGAATAAAAAATATTCTGATTCTGATTCTGAATGTGGATGAAGCGAAAATGGTACGCCAGGATCGTAGCATATGGCAATCACTGGTCTCTGCCTACCCCCATGGGATACAGGCGTGAGTATATGTATGTATACTGTCTATATATTTGGAGGAGAGACTCCTTGATTCGTCACTTCGGAAATAACTCACGTCCTAACTTCTGAAACGTTACGACGCCTTACAGGGGCGGGAGGGGGGGGTTTTGAACTACGCGTCACGTAACACTGCTTTAACCCTCCGAACGGTCGCGTAAAGATCTAAGGGGGGGGGGGGGGGGCTGAAGATAAACGTCACGGCGCGTTACATGAGGGGAAGTGGGGGCGGGGGGCAGGGGTAACTTGAATGCTCCCTTAGCAGAATTGGTGCCCAGATTTGTTGTTGTCAGTGTACGTACCTGTTGGGTGTCAGCTTCTGCGTATACTCTAACGATGTCCTCGGTGCCGGAGGGTCGCACGAAGGCGCGGCCGCTCGTGTAGGTAGCGACCAGCTCGTCGACCCTGGCTTGAAGGCCTTCGGGAGCCGTGCACTGACGTTCCGCGTCCGTTGTCGATATCGCGGTGCGGTCCTGCGGGTTTTTGAACATTATTAGTATATAACTTAATCCTACCTAGGCAAGTATGCTCCATCGTAGATCTCATCGTCACTTACCATCAGGTGAGATCGAGATCAAATACTTGCCTATAACGTAATAAAAAAAAAAGCGATTTTATCGCGTTTATTTTAATTTTTACGTTTATAAATAAACGCGATAATTTCTTCGAAATTCGAATATTAGTTTCATTTTAATGTGTAGTATTCGCGTAAGTAAATATAAGAAAATTATATTATTAATATTAATTTAAAACATACTTTTAAATTGATGTTTTGGAATTTGACGTGAATGCTTGCGATCTACTATTTAGCGACAGCGTGGTCCAGCGAGATTAACGTAGATCGTTCGTATCGCTGCTTTGGTAAATTTCGAAAATTATCTCTTCATAATTTACCCTGATCTGGGTGTTACTGGGATGGCTTTACAGTCCAATAAATAAATATACCCAAAACAAACCAACTGTACGGCCCCAAACTAATCAACGCGTGCGTTACCAACCGTGTCACTTATACCGAATGATTCAGAGAGGGTATACTAAGCACGGAACCTGGGAGCTTCTTTAGCGTATCCGTAATCACAATGTAAAGTCAAAATTTCAATATGTCGATTTAAGATTAAAAATTGTTCCCAACAAAATGAGAACTGTGATTTTTTCTCGAACATTACTTTTAAATTGATATATCCAAATTTGGACATTAAATAGTGTTTACAATCGCGCTAAAGAAGCCAAGGTTCAGAGCTTAGTATACCCTTTCCGAACCACCATATATACAAGCCTTTGCTCTACATAGTGTGTTGTGAACGTACCTGTACGGTGACCTTGAGCTGTCTGCAGGGCAGGTCAGTGTATGACGTCATCCAGGTCCTCGCGTCGTGTCCCCGCGCGCACAGCACGGCCTCCACCAGGAACAGGTCGGAGATCGCGTCGCCGACCGTCTCGTTGGTCATGTCTATGAAGTTCAGCAGCAGCGCCGCAGCCTTGCGTTGTTCTGGTTCACTGTGTAATATAAATTGAACATTATATGTAACGCTGATTATTTTTAACCAATTATGATTATGATTAGCGCAGTGGTAGTGACTCTGTTTTCTGCGCCGAGGGTCCCGGGTTCGAATCTTGGTAGGGACAAGCTTTGTGTGATGAGCACGAATCTTCGTACCCGAGTCATGGATGTTTTATATGTATATAAGTAATATATACTGAGTTCGTCCACAGGCCATTGTACGGTACCCATAACACAAGCGTTGCTTAATTTGGGACCGTATAGTTGGTGTGTTGGTATGGCGATATTTATTTAAAATTAAAAAAAAAATCAAAATGATAAAATGCAATTCCCCGACGCAACGAACGAATCGTTGAACAATGAATAAGTCGTTTCGCGGAGAATGGTATTTTATTGCGAGTCCCGTCACTCGTGATAGATAGTTTCTCGACTAACATCTTAGAGGAGTTCGGTGTAGCTGGCTTCTTTAATTATCGATCAACTTGTTTGGTTTATAATTGGAAAAGTTGACAAGCCGAGGGTCAGTGGTGGGTTCCTCTTGGATTACCGCCAAATATTGCTTAGTTCTATCAATTATAATATGTATAAGAGTCATTCACCCCTCGCGCGCGATCTTGCCGATGGTGTTCTTGGCCGCGTCGCTGTATATGACGGTGCCGTGGCCGTTCGCCTCGAAGTACACGCCGACGTCGTACGCCAGCGCCGCGTGGTGGAGATGCTTCACGCCAGTTTTAACGCAAGTTACTGGCACTTTCTGTAATTAATTAATACAAATAATAATAATATAGCAAGACAAACACACCAACTATACGGTCTCACACTAAGCAACGCATTGGATTATGGTTACCATGGTTACTACTTATTATGGTTACTTCTTTTTAATAATAATAAATAACTATCGCCAGACGAACACACCAACTATACGGTCCCACACTAAGCAACGCTTGTATTATGGTTACCGTGCAATGGACTGAGGGCGAACTCAGTATATAATACTTATGTAGATATTAAACAGCCATGACTCGGGTATAAACATTCATGCTCATCAAAGATTGTCCCCTACTAGGATTCGAACCTGGGGCCCATCAGCGCAGAAAGCAGGATCTTACTAACTGTGCTAATCAGAGTTATTGAAATGAAGTTATGTACTAAGACGACCCATATTTGGGAATTAGCCTTTATAGAAGTTTCAATCTATCCACATACATAAAGACTTGCTTTACACAGTAGAGAAGTGACATCTTTATTCTTTTTATTCATTAAAACAAAAAAGCAAAATACTTTTTTTTAAACCTTACTTTACGTTAGACTACAGACGCTTTTAAATAACTGGCTGTAACAGACAACCAAGTAATGTTATAAGCATTACGGATTTTTACCTTATAAGGTCGAGGACCCAAAAACTGACTAAGTTATCTAAAGTTATCCATGTTTCACTGGACCCATGATATATGCTTACCAGATCTTCGGTGATATATTTAGTGGAGGCGCCGTTAGCGTATGCCGTCTGCACCAGGCCGAGCTTCAGATCGCTGGCTTCACAACCTCGCAGCAGCTCTGTGATGTAACCAGCGAGTAGGGTGGCTATGCGATCGCCGTCTAGCAGGTTCATTTGGTTCCTGGTGACAAACATGATTGAGAGTTACCCTATCTATCTATTAACTTATTTAAACGTTATCCATAACTTACGGAGCGTTCAAGTATTACGTAACGAATTTAGGGGGGGGGGGGGGGGGGACTTCTGAGACGTTACGATGATACGTAACATTGTTTTAACCCTTCAAAACGGTCGCGTAGAGCTTTTACGTTTAACTAGTGGAAGGAGAGGGGGGGGGGGGAGTAAATAAAAACGTTACGACGCGTTACATGAGGGGCAGGGGGGAGGGGGGGAGGGTCAAAAATCTCCAA
This sequence comes from Pheosia tremula, assembly GCA_905333125.1. Taxonomy (NCBI): domain Eukaryota; kingdom Metazoa; phylum Arthropoda; class Insecta; order Lepidoptera; family Notodontidae; genus Pheosia; species Pheosia tremula. Next base: position 4,082,541 of record HG995419.1, read on the forward strand.
AAATTGGGTTACGTAATACTTGAACGCTTCCTTAATTGGTTGTGACCCTGCTTTCTGTATCGATCGAACGTTTTTCTTTGCCCCCCGTCCTTCTCCTATTTCGTTACGTAATACTTGAACGCTTCCCTAAGGCAATCAGGTAGTCCAGAACCATTTGTGATCTTACTTATCATCTAGGTAGTAGTACACGATCCTGTCGGCGTCTCCGTCGAGCGAGGCCACCCGCTGGTACGGTACGTGTTCCACACCAACGGGGGGCTTCTGGGACACCTTCACGAAGTCCGCACCACACTGGAGTGTAAAACAGTACACGTACAAATCATTGTCAAATAGTATTGTATGTCTACAAAGTTCATTTCAGCGGTTTTTTTTTTTTTTTTTTTATTGCATTATAGGCAAGTATTTGATCTCGATCTCATCTGATGGTAAGTGACGATGAGATCTACGATGGAGCATACTTGCCTAGGTAGGAAGGCGGCAGTAGATAAGAGACGCTACATTCACTAGGCACATGCAGCGCAGCTGATCTGACCCGCCATCCATGAATGGCAACACCGAACATCATGCCGGAACACGGCTAGGCCGCTTGGCGACATGGCTTTGTTCAGTGGGTGGTGACTAGCCACGGCCGAAGCCTACCACCGGTAGAATCCAGTAGAAAGTGTTATTTTAAACCATTCGAAATCGATATCGGAAACGGAATCGAAAACTTCCGAACTGGATTACCGCAATCGCTAATATGATCGACGTTGGTGTCGGGAGCGACACCAACGTCGGAAAGTTTCAAATCGGTTTCCGATGTAGATTTCGAATGATTTAAAATAACCCACCAGAGCCCCAAGTCTGCTAACACTATAGATTCATAATCGAACAGCATCCGCATAGTAACTGTCACTTTTGACAGATATCTCATACAATATCTGTCAAAAGTGACAGTTCCGATGCGGTTGCGGTTCGATTGTGAATCTATAGTGTTAGCAGACTTGGGGCCCAGATCGCAAACCGCTGGGCTTTATCCGTTTTTAAATGTGCTAGATATGTGCAGGATCGTAACTAATAAACAATTCATTTCTTATATTTACGCGAATACTACACAATGAAATAAAACTATTTTTTTTAGGATTATAAAATACGGATTATGTTATATTATATATTAGGGACTTAGGATAATAAACAATTTAAAAAAAATGACCAGCGGGGATCATATTTTTTTTTATTGTTTATTAGTTACGATCCGGCACATAGCTAGCACATTTAAAAACGCATAAAAAAAAATTATGACCAGGGTGGTGGTCATATTTTTTTTATAGTTTATTTTTGATCCCCTTGGAGGTCAAATTTCCTAAAATCCCACCCTAGTGCACCTCTAGGGTACTCAAGAAATAGAATATACTTACGTTCAAATTCAATTTCCCGCCGTTCCCTCCGAGATTGAACAGGTTGAGGTCCAGCTCCCCGTCGAGGCTCTTCCTGATGATGTTCAGCTTCTTCCCGCCGACGCCGTTGGCTCCGTCCACGTACAGCGTGGTGTTGTACTCGCCGAACACGGCCAACTTTTGCCGGATGTTTTTGAACGCACCCACAATTTTCTCGTAGTAACCTGAGAATTAAGTACAGATTTAAATAAATAAATATCGCCATACGAACATACCAACTATACGGTCCCACATTAAGCAACGCTTGTGTTATGGGTACCGTACAATGACCTGAGGGCGAACTCAGTATATAATACTTATATACATATTAAACATCCATGACTCGGGTACAAACATCCATGACTTGGGTACAAATATTCGTGCTCATCACACAAAGCTTGCCCCTACCGGGATTCGCACCTGGGACCCTCAGTATCATTTATACTGTAGCGAACACTTCAACCTCGCCACAAGCTACACAGATAGTGCTGCAGACGCATTCAGAAACATAGGCAATTCTCAACACAATCCTGAATCACGCTATGAGAGTTTCCGGAGCAAGTAACATATCTATACATATAAATAAAATTGGAGTGTCTGTTTGTAATATTAAAATAACCGGTTTTTACTAAGTGCATTTGGATGTATACACGTTACCTATACCGAAACAACATTTTTTACAATTTTTGTCTGTCTGTCTGTCTGTCTGTCTGTCTGTCTGTCTGTCTGTCTGTCTGTCTGTTTGTTCCGGGTAATCTCTGGAATGGCTGGACCGATTTCGACGGGAATTTCACTGGCAGATAGCTGATGTAACAAGGAGTAACTTAGGCTACTTTTATTTTAGAAAAAAAAATTGGATCTCTCGAAAAAAAATTAAAACCAATGTTGCAGCGCTGCGCCTGATTAAAGTTTGATAGCAACAATCTGCAATGCGTCCCGCGGGATCAGAACGCGAGCAGGCTGTTGCCAACGGCTGAGTCTTTGTTAAATACCACGCGGACGAAGTCGCGGGCAACAGCTAGTATATGTATATATAAGGTCCTCCAGCCAGGTGGGTGGTCTTGTATATTTATGTGACTTGCTCCGGAAACTGTTATAGCGCGATTCAGGATTGTGATGAGAATTGTCTATAGTTCTGCATGCGTCTGCAGCGCCATCTGTGTAGCTCGTGGCGCGGTTGAAGTGGTCACTACAGTATTATTTGTACCAAACATAGAAAATATCGAAATTGTCGGGTCTACCTTCCTCGGTGGGTGTTCCGTAGGTGTTGTCGTTCCGACACTTGACGCAGTAGTGCAGCATGGGCGTGGTCACTATGCCGAACTCTCGGGGCGTGCCTTTCAGGGCTATCACGCCATTGGCCGCCGCCGCCGCCAGCCGAGGACTCGTGTACCTGGCCCATACCAAATACTTGCTAAATACGAAGGGAGCGTTCAAGTATTACGTAAATAATAGGGGGCGGGGGGGGGGGGGGAGAAACGTTACGATGCGTTTCAGGTGCGGGAGGGGGTGGGGTTTGAACTACGCGTCATGTAACATTGTTTTAACCCTTCAGAACGGTCGCGTAGATATTTTACGTTTGCTAGGGGAGGGGGGGGGGGGGGGGGGGGGGGGTAAAGAAAAACAGGCTTCTTTCAGCAGCTTCTTTGCATATGTTTAAGGTAGGTTTTTGCTTACCTTGTGTCCATTCCTATGAAAACGCTGGCTTTGAGCGCCATGTCAGCGTTCACTTGCTTGATGACTTGCTCCGTGGTTGATTCTAAGTCATTGTCACTGGGAACAAACGTGCACAATCGTTTATTATATGCGCACGCGCAACTGACGCCAATATCCCACATTCTGGACGCAATAGACGCAATTTTTTATATATTTTATTGTATGATATATTGATGGTAAGTGACGATACAATACCATAAGGTTTGTAAAAACCGCTACTTTTACTAAATTTATGGTGTTGTATCGCTTTAGGAATTTTTTTAAGCAAACTTAATACATCGAGACATCCAATGCAGAATGCTAATATCGCAAAACTCTAAATTACATCGTAAAGATGTCCAAATTCTACGTAAAAAAATAAAAACCATTGACATTTTGAATTTCGCGCCCTGACCCTGAGCTTCCACCTTAAATACAACACTAGCACAGCTTGATAAAGGCTTGAGTGCGAGCGAGAGGGCTGATAAAATGATTTACGACAGCTTAAAGGCCAGTGCATGAGGAGATTTGTGGGAAAGCGGTGATGCTGTATACCAGTGGTGCTCTAAGTATTGACTAAGTATTATCCCTCACCTGACATTAGCGAGCCTGGTGGCTATCTCCTCCCAGCTCTGCTCCAGCATCTCGCCATCAGGGTCGATCAGCTTCACTCCGTTATCAGGCTCCAGGTTGTGGGATGCCGTTATCATCATGCCTATCGTGCGACCTGGGACCAGAAATTAAAAAATTTAGAAGTGTGGTTACTTTAAATTATCTGAATAGAAAAAATACAAGACAGATTTATGAATTACACTAATATTATAAATGTGAAAGTTTGCATGGATTGATGCTTGTTACTCAATCACGCCAGAACGGCTGAACGGATCTGGATGAAATTTGGCACAGATATAGATTATAGTCTGGAATAGCACATAGGCTACTTTTAATCCCGGTTAAAAGAAAATACTTTTTAATCGCGTGTAACACCGCGGGGCGCAGCTATTCTTTATAAATGCAGACCACTTTCTTCCAACTGCCTGTCTTCTTCTTTTTTTAAGGTTGGCAATCAGCTACAAAATAGTGCCAGTTTTGCCAGTGTCGTGAACTTCTTGATAATTGTTATAAAATTATAAGTAGGTACCCCTGATGATAATGATCAAGTTGATGACGATGATGGTGATGAAATGAATCTCTTACCTCATAAGGAAAGCTGTGGATACTCTACTGAAAATTTACCAAACATGTTGGTAGAACTTCAAAAGTTGGCTAATACAATTTGATTTTCCTTCCACAATAGTTAATATCCCACTTATATTACTCAGTATTTACATTAAATAAATGACAGCTTCACTGTTCAACTTCCCGCCAAAAAGCTTTCCAACTGTCATCCGACTGCTATTTCAAATAGCTTTTTAACGGCTCATTGGGAGCAACATCAAAATGGGATCAGTGGCGTAGGTCATTAGCACCCGGTGCGGATTTCAAATTTGCCACCTTTGCAATTTGCCTCCGACAAAAATGAAATGACGAAAAAACACTGAAAGATTATTATTTTTTTACCAAAAAATTTTTCATATCTTTCTCACCCCCCCCCCCCCCATGCTACGCCACTGCATGGGATAGTTTTCATATGAGTATGCTGTGATGTGGTGTAGTAACAAGAACCATGCATCTCACCATTCTTCACCCTGGATCTGATGACAGCCAGCAGGCCCATGCGATACACAACATGTTCCAGTAAATTGGCCCTGTAACAAAACATACACTGATTGGATGGTTATATTATTCCACTTACTACATTATCAGTCAGATAACACCATATTGATTTTTCGCCGCGTTTATAACATTGAGTCTTTATCTAAAACAAAGTAGGTTAATACACAATTAATGAGTAATCACAAACCATGTTTTTTGTGTTCTTTGAAGTATATAAGCAAGAAACCAATAAGTTAACTTTAAAGTCAGATGATGTTAGAACTTAATGTTGAAAAAAAAGTGTTCTCTATGATATTTGTATTAATTCTTCAACAACATCAAAAATAGTCCTTTTACTTTTATATATTACTAGCTGTTCTGGCGAACTTCGTACCGCCTCAGATGTATGAGAAAATCTAAAAAAAAATCCCATGTTTTAATATTTTTTCTGCTATTTGGGGCAGAGACAAATTCAAAAAAATTATGATCATAATGACTACCATGGCTTTGTTTTTTTAATATAGCAGATTAAACACAAAACTGACTAGCAAATTACTGACTTAATAAGAAATTATGTAAATAGAGTGTATATGTTTAACATTATTTAAAGTGAAATGAGCGTAGTTAATTATTATTATTTAATTTAATTTTTTTTTTTTAAACTTACGTGTTTTTTTAACAATAGACATTTTTATAAAATATTTCATCACATTTTCAAGTTTTAAATATAATGTCCATCCAAGCTATTGTCTCATAAATATGCACCCACTAACACACACATAACACTAGCATTCCATTCCATTATATCACAGACATACATTTAATAATGCACATGTGTTTGTATAACGAAGAATCAAAGTGAACCTGAAGGTAGGTATAAAGTGTTTTGGATTCATTCCAAAACGAATATATTAGATATGGTGGTCGGATCAAAGTGACTTTTTATTATTTTAGGCATTTGCAATGCAGATGTGTTTGTACAATCTGGTTTATATTAACATACGTGGAAGGTGTATTTTTATAATATCATAGAAGTATTCAAATTCTTTCGTCTGGTTTCTGAATCCAGAATTAGATACTTACCTTGATTTCCTATGGTAACATCTATATAAATAAATATTGAATGCTGTTCATTGTTAAGGGCATCACTTGTATATGGCTAACTAATATGGCTAGACTTTATGTCTTCTTCGTATAGGTAAGGAAAAACATTTTCTGGGAAAGGAAAAAATGTCTGGAATTTTAGAATATATGAGTCGAGATAATATCTGTCAAGTCAGCTTTCGAATAAATATATTGCCACACACACACCACAATATTTTACATATAACATTAATATTGTTTTGAAACAGAGATAGGCATCAACTTATCTATATTTAGGAGACCTTACCAAACCCTGGACATTAAACTATTGATGTGAGCCCACTCCCTGCCCATTAAATAATTTATGGGAGCCCACACCCACTCCTCATACAAGCTATGTCTTAGTTGGAGGGGTTTACTGGACTAAATACACATTACTACCATAGGTATATAAAAAATTAAAAATCATAAAGTAATATAACATTAGTTTTAATTTATAAATATTGTTACTTAAGCACATACCTACATATTCTTTTGTAAGTACCTATTGTGTAATATAAAGCACTTTCTAGCTTGGCCTTGAAAGTTTCAAGTATGTATTTAGAAATAGATAATTTTGAACTATATTATGTGTGTGAGAGTTCTAGACTTGATAAAACTTTATCAGAATAGTAGTACTAGTCTCTACATATAATTTACGTTATTTATCAGTTGCAATACACTATGGAATACCCCCCACAGAGTTACGACAATTCCAGAATTGTGCAAAGGATCTTCCGGACCCCATCAACACAATATAATAAGTAATAACATTGTTAACCATTCTAATTACCACAAGGTCTTTTTCATTGCATTTTTACCTCACAAACGCAAAACAAATAAGTACATAGACCACATATTGCAGGATATGTTATGGAGTATGCAAAAGCTATGAATCACCAATCCTTAAGTTTTGTCACATATATTACGCGAAGTCATTGACCATAATGACAGTCGGACAGCGACTTCCCGTTATGAATTCGTAATAAATATTGTTAGGTGACTCACAATCTGATAGTCAAGTACTATAGTTGTTATAGGATAACTAGCCTCAACAAAAATTTGCTTACGTGTAAATCCGACATGTCTGAGAGGAAGGCGCCGCCAAAAGGTTTTTATATTATTGATAAATGACCTTATATCGCTAAAAAGGAAATTCACTGTGATCACTGGGAACTAATACTCACTTCGTACGGAATCCGGCTGTGCCGTATTCAATGAAAACATCGCTCGTTTTCGGATGCATTTCTCTGGCGAACGCGTACACGACTCGTAGGCTACTTGGCGGCATTATGATCGGCGAAATTTATTTATACGGTCGCGTATCGCTCAGTTACAATCACTTGGAATCAACAAACGAGATTTCCACATTCCCGCTCCGATACCAGTTTCAATTTCAATGAATATTGACGTCAAAGACGAATATGTCATGGATGTCAGTCAATCGACTTTTAGGTTATCCGACATTTATATAGCGGTCACTAGGTGCATTGCTATCTCAGTATCTAATCATAGTAACACTATAGATACAAATAGGATAACAAAAACTTGTTAGGCTTTTAAATTCAGTAGCGTATGAATTACGAGTATAACTGGCTGTCATACCTTGACAGCGTCCGTTAGTAAACTAAACAGCGAAATAACTTATCTATTAGACGCTAGATGGCGCATAAGTTGCAATAAAATTGGTTTATCTATTAGCCAATGGATGTCACTAGCAGTCACAAATTCACTTGCCTTTACTTTTATGCTGGATCCGATTATTAAGTATATTTTATACGTGGTTGGGTACTTTTTAATTTATCCATGACTATATTGCTTAAAAGCCATAAACTGAAAATGATGTAAATTTTCAGTTCCACGGGGAGTGCGCCCGTTAGGTAAGTGTAATGGCAATAGGCTAACCTCTTACCCAATTATTATATTGGGACCAAATACCATCGACGAAATGTGGGCATACTTCAGGGTACCTCTGCCTGCATGGATCACAGGCGTGATGATGTACCAATTTTTCCAATACGGAATAAAATAAATACACTTCTATTTCTTAAGCATATTTTAAATAAACTTCATTTGTAATATCATTGTTACATATAAAAAAGTCGTGTTAGTTACACCATTTATAACTCAAGAACGGGAGGGCTGATTTTTATGATCTTTGATTTTTTAAATTTGTCTCCGCCTCGAATAACAGAATAACTATTAACACTAAAATAAATAAATACCAAAAGACAATTATATTTCTAATACATTTGATACGTACTGATGCGGTACGAAGTTCACCGGGACAGCTACCTACTAGTACCTAGGTACTGTCGAATTTCTCTATACCTAGGTACTAGTACCTATCAAAGTACCTTCATTCCCCATTTTAGGGAGGTAAGCAATTCCCTATCTAAATAGCAAAAGCACATCATATACCACCATATATATAGAAATACATGCACCTATCATTACATTACTGATACGATACCAAATTGTGGATAATATCATTGCAGTAATAGGCGACCTTAATGGGAACGATATTACACACACCGATTTATATTGACCTGCCATTCCCCTCCACGTAAGTACTCACAAATCGATTACATGTAGACTGTATAAACTTTATGGTATATGTGTATAAGAGCGAGTTTTGTTGAATTTAATTGATAGATATTGCAGTTTTTCTTTGGAAGAGGGAGTATTAATAGACAATCGAAGGTCAGGAGCGTCTGGTCGTGGTAGAGCATTAAGTTATTTAGTCATACATCGGGCAATTTCGCTATTAGCTATTATATAGTTTTGAAATCAATTCAGCATCGCGTTACGGTGGTAATCCATATTTGCTTTTTTATTCGGTGCCTGCCGTTTAATTTAGTGCACGATCGAGGTGGGTGGTGGGGCTAGGGTTGCCAGGACTGTGTGTAAAATATTCAAACTTTTTCGGAAAACCCTGTTCTATGAATCTGAAACCCGGACGCATCTTTTAAACAGCAGGGCAAAATTTCCGAAACCAGCTTTAGAGGAAAAAGGAAGATTTTTAAGGCAAACGGGTGGTCTGCCTGGAGGGGCTGGCCGGTATACCCGGAAGGCTGTGGTCGGGTTCTTACGTAACGTCCTGCGAAAACTCTCATAGTGCGTTTCAGGATTGAATGGAAAATCGTAATTTATTCTCAAACGTCACATGCAGCGCCATCTGTGTATTCGCATGGTAAACATGTTTCTCGTTGCTAGGTTTTAAATAGGTCGCTACACAGCTATCCAACAGAAAATCGCGTTGAAATTGATTCATCCGTTGTGGTTTTTTTTTGTTTTCCCTAATGGCCTTTTTCCATTGAGTCAGGCTCAACGCGATTCTGCCAAATCCGTTGTGGTTACGATGCCACAGACAAAAACGTCAAACTTATAACCTGTCTATTTGCTTTGCGTCAGAGCTTTATTGACATCACATATATTTCTATAGTTACCTACCCACTTCGCAGTGAACTATATTATCATAGTAATAAATGGTTGGCATATAAAATTGAAAGGTGCACTTTGTAATGGCCGCCCGCGGTGCCGTTTGCGAACTTGGATGGCATTATCGTTCTCATTCTAATATTTTAGGACCGGCCAAAGAAAATAATTATAGCCTGCAATACCTAAGATTATTTATAAACCAGCTATCGGCCCAAACAGAATATTAATACTGAAATCTGAAACTTGTATTAATTAAATTGATGGTAACCTAGTTTTATCAGTGATTTTTAATGTACTTCACTAATCTATATATATATAAATCTCGTGTCACAATGTTTGTCCTCAATGGACTCCTAAACCACTTAACCGATTATAATATAATTCGCACACCATGTGCAGTTCGATCCAACTTGAGAGATAGGATAGTTTAAATCTCAAATTATAATCGCAAATATTTAGATTTTTCATAGAAATAATGTATATGGCAAAACAACGTTTGCCGGGTCAGCTAGTAATAAATAATATTATCGCCAGACGAACACACCAACTGTACGGTTCCAAACTAAGCAACGCTTTTATTATGAATGCCTTATACAATGGATAGGGGATGACCACAATATATACCTAATTACTATTTATCGATATTAAACATCCACGACTCAGTACATACCACAATTTAAGCATTCGTTCTTATCACACAAAGTTTGCCGTATTCAAACCCTCCATAGGTTCAGAAAGCAGGGTCACCAACTGTCCCAATTGGGTCGTCAACATCTACTTTTTGGCCCCAAATTAAGCAACTCTTGTCCATACCTATTTTAACCGACTTCAAAAAGGAGGAGGTTCTCAATTCAGTTGCATTTTTTTTTGCAATGTTTGTTACCTCAGATCTCCGTCATTTATGAACGAACTTGTGTGGCACCGACTTCACTACGTTAAATATTTGATTTAGTTAGACAAAGTAGATTTAAAAATAAGATTTCAAAGACGGTTTTTCTTTTAAGTTTTTTTTTATGGGTGCCTTCGAATGGACTGCAAGGCAAAATGAAAATGGGGAGAGCAGTACTCACTCCGTAAAAGTGATACATAATACACCAATTGTTTTTTTCATTATACAGTACATATCCTATCTCTACCACTGTATCATAAAACTCTACTCCCAACAGACACAGCAGAGGTGTTAATACAGCATCCATCATACCCCAAGTGTGTGGTCCGGTACAATTAGGGCGAGCCATTGTGATCCGTGCTCTATGGGCAGCCGTAATATGCCTCTCGGTGGTGTGACGCAACCTTTAGTGCTGAGCTTTCACTATGATTTATACGTTCTTAATGTTTTTTTTTTTATTGATAACGATATTAAGTTGTTGAGGATTGTAAGAACGGTCTGGTACGAGAGTTGGATTCTGATTTGTAACTAATTAAATGTAGATAGTGTTACCGGTGACCGTTCACTCGCTGTGCAGCGGGACGTCACTAGCGGCGAAACTCTATGGTGACAGGAGAGTGTATTGACAGTTCGTGTGTGCCGCCAAAATATATAAAGTTTTGCCGCGATGAATAAAGTATTTATTAAATATTTCCGTGTTTATTATTCTATTTAACAATAGGTACTTACAAAACAATGGTAGACGAATCGGTCGCCGTCGTAATAAATACAGACAAATTCCGTTTAATAATAGTAACAATTAGCTATTTAATGTCCCACTGCTGGGCATGGGCCTCCCTTATATGCAAGGAGGATTCGGGCCATAGTCACAGATTCGGTATTAATCCGTAGTTTCCTTGCTGGCCCAGTGCGGGTTCGCGGGATTCGCACGTCTTTTGAGAATCAGGGGTTCTCCCAAACATGTAGTTTTATGAACATTATTTTCCTTCATCGTCTAGCAAGTGATAATTATATGGTTAAAAACGAGATTCTCACATGAAAACTAGAATTCCCATAGATGCGAATTAGAGTTTGAACCTTCGATCCTTTGCTTGAAAGGCTGAAGTCTACAAACATGGCTATCGCTGCAGTATAATAATTATATTATACTGTACCTAAAACCTCTGTACTTGTGTGTCTAATCTAATGTCATAACCAGGTTCCCTAGATACAAGCTTACGCTTAGTTTGGGACCGCAACACAAATAACTTGTAACTATGCTTATGGAAAAAAAATTATTATTATTAAATATTATTTACAAAAACATATTATTTATTCTGTAAAAAAAAATAAAAAATTGTGTTAGACCTAGACTCGCCTCAACATTGGGATGTATTAAATTAATACACGTCCGTGTACCCATTTGGAGTAATGGCGCGTGTTATCACGATCGTATGCGCACGCGCACTCCACGCGGTGGTCCGTCCAACATCGCCACACATCATAATGCATATGCAAAGAACAGAATACGCTATTATGAAACTGTTGTAACAGGACAATATCTATCAGAGGCGTCTCTAGCTCACGTAGCGCCCGGGTGCAATCATCACCTTCGCCCTCTAGTACCTAAGAAATTTGAATGTTGAAATTGCCGGGCCGGGGGGGGGGGGGGGGGGGGGCGAGTGGCGCTCGGGCGCCCCTGAGATCGCAGCGCCCGGGTGCAACGCACCCCACCTACCATAGGTAAAGACGCCTCTGATTTATGATAATACTAGCTGCGCCCGGCGGTGTTACCCGCGATAAAAAGTATGAAAAATTAAAACATCTATCCCACGGGAACCATACATTATACCGGGATAAAAAGTAGCCTATGTGCTATTCCAGACTATAATCTATCTCTATGCCAAATTTCATCCAGATCCGTTCAGCCGTTCGGGCGTGAAAGAGGAACAAACATCCATCCATCCATCCATCCAAACTTTCACATTTATAATATTAAAGTATAGATATGGGAAAATAAAAAACTTAAAAATAGACGTAAACCTATGACAACAAACTATGTATCAAAATACAACCGAATTGAGAACCTCCTCCTTTTTGAAGTCTGGTAAAAAGACCTTGTCCGCGTGGAATGGCGGCAAGAATGCTGGCTGCATTTCCTCGCTGTATTATCAAGCTAACTTTTTGAGCGAGGAAAGAGCCAGCCCTCCTGTCACCTGTGCAGGCAATCAACCTAGGTGACATTTTGTCTATACATTCTTTAGCGCTATGTTAAAGAATGTATAGACAAAATGTCTAAGTCTAGGCTAAGCATCCATGGGCCTTTTTTTTTTTTTTTTAGTTGACGGGAAATCTTCAATAGATACCCGGCCTCTGTGTGGGAGAGGGCCGGGTTATGTGGGATTCTTACCCACTAAAACCCCCCCGGTGGCCGCCTTCGACACATGTTGGAGGGGCTCCGGGATCTCCAAACGGAACGCACCGGTGCCCCTCTTGTGCCTCGCCCCCTTATGGGGGCCCGTCTCGGGGGAGCAGATGTTTGCACCCCCTGCGCCCTCGCTGCGCACGGCGGCGGGGAGCCACGCCCGCCGCCGTCCTCCTCAGGAGTCGTCATCGTCACAGGACGTCCGGGGCCCACACCCCATACCATCCATGGGCCTAACGTCTCTACGGCAAACGGCCGAAATGCGTAACTATTGTATAAGTTTTTTTTATTTTCCTATTAAGTTTAACTGTCATTATAAATATTGATTTCTTATAATTACGCGAATACTACACATTGAATGAAAACGATTTTTTAGGATTTTATCGCGTTTATATTTTGATTTTACGTTCCCGACGTTTCGGCTGCTTTACAGTCCTCCCGTGAACATGGTCCAAAATCAAAATATATGCATACGCGATATTAAAATCCAAAAAAATAGTTTTATTTCAATGTTATTATAAATTTTAATTATAATTTACATAAAATAAAAGTGTACCATTTACTTCACCAAAAAAGATATTGGATGGGCCGATGTTACCTAGATATGACACGCATCTCAGGAAGCCGGTGGATGCAAGCTTCAGAACTGTGATGTGTTGAAATCATGGAAGTAGGCCTCTTGAATACTAAACATTGACCCCCGAATTTATAGATGTTATATAACTCTATCACAGGTCTTATATAATTGAGGTCCCGTCAATCGTGATGGATAGTTTCTCGATTGACATCTTGGAGGAGTTCGGTGTTGCTGGCTTCTGTTATTGTTGATCAAACTGTTTGGTTTATAATCGAAAGAGTTGACAAGCCGAGGGTCAGTGGTGGGTCCTCTTTCCCCATAGGTTAAAGGTCTTATAGTACTGCGCAAAGCAAATTGTTATGCGCAGTACTATACAACGTTTAACAAAGTCATAGAACGTCTCTAAAATTTGGGGGTAAGTTTATGTTGGCTCTCTATGGTTATTTTTATTTTAGATTTGTATGTTGGCAAGAAATAAACTGATTGTAATGTGTTTAAATATTAACATGTCCAAAACATCCGAATACACCTTAATCACATTTAAACCTTTGCTACTGGTTTTTTTTTATATAATTTTATAATAAGTTGCTACATAAAAATAGCCATCACTGATCAATCAATCAATTTCTCAATTAATGTCATTTATAGTGAGGAGCTACCAATATTAAGGGGCGGCCAGTACTCGCAATGTATCAAGATTATAAAGCAGAAAATGTATGTTTTCGATGAGATTTGTGCAATAAAAATAAATGTCAAATTATTAGACTTACTTTAGTTAGATACTTATAGATTACAAATAAAGCCAACTTTCAGTCCACTAGGTATTTACAATACCTAAGCTATTATTTACGTTACGATGGTTCAAAAATCCTAGAAGATATGGCTGCCTACTGCTAAACCTGGCCTCCCCAATGACTTATTATTTTAACAATCTTCTTAAATTGTAGGTAGATATTACAATGAAAGACCACAATTCGGTTGGTTGTTTATTTTTAACTTAAAAAAAATGCGGTCTTATAAGTGAAATAATTTTCCAAATAACATAAAAATTAAGAAAATACATTATATATTATACATTAATTATTTTTTTACAAAAATGCAGCGAGTGGGCGACGAAGGTAGAGCATGACCGCGCATTCACCCCATTACTTATTCTTATAGCCTTTAAAAATAAAATTATAAATATCTGTGCAATTTTATAATATACTTAGGTACTAGTTTCAAAAAATATTTCACAAAAATCATCATAAAAGAATGGGTATAATATAAATATACCCCCAATTCTCCCATGGAGTACATAAGCATAGTTAAAAGCAAAGAAAATTCAAGATAAGTCCACATTTCGTCGACGTATAACCTATTTAAGATAAAATTATTTAAAACATAAACATCCCCTTTAAAAGATTTAATTAAAATATAACACAGCATCCGTTTTCAAAAAACACAGTCGGGTCGTACTAATAAAGTTGAAAATATAATAAAATGAGTACAAATTCCACTATATAACATGATGATAACTCCTCCGTTCCTAATAGAGAGGCTGTAAAGCCCATCTTACACACCATGGGCGCTATAAATGAATAAAAACAATTACTGAGATACAAACATATTTATACACTAACATTCTTACTCCCCGCAACTCGTTACTACCTTAAGTTAACATCCATAAGGTTGATAATACATTGGATCGTCAATGCAATCATTTTCGTGGTTGCATTTCGATTTTGGGCGCCGCGTTCTGTGTGAAGGGAACGGTGATATTGTTAAGCGGCAGCGGGAGCGGAATCATGTACTTAGTATATAATTAAACAAATAGCACTTACAAATGAAACAAGTAAACTAAGTCCTTTGAGTCCTTACCTGGAGGATTTTATTACTAGATAACCTTGTAAAATATACGGAAATACACCATAAAGGTTCTGTTTTTACCATTTTGGTATGGAACCCTACAATTCGAAGTGAATCGAACCCAATGATCTTATATAAAGTCATACTGTTCAATACTAGGCCAAAGAATATCTCAACGTGCTGGTTTAATATCGATATTATATAATTTATCTATCTTTTTGCATTATTCGTCGCGGCGTTTTGAAACCGATGACGGCCATACTGATACTGACATACTCTGTATAAAATTCCCGATTAGATTATGCATAAATATTTTGGGACATTTCTAAGACATTAATATAAGTTTGTGTAATATTTCATTTCGCTATTCGTCCATTTTGTGAGTAATTAGGACATATACTTCATGTGTATACATAATCGTCAATGCCTATTAAATATATATAATAGTATTATTCGTTTCGAATAAATAAACAAAGACGTAATTGCGTTTCTCTGAAAATACAAGTTTTATTTAAATTAAACAAGTTTTATTTAAATTAAACACTTACAACTTAATATAATTAATAACATTAGCAGTAGATAAACAAAGATATTTACCTGAAAATACAAGAAACAACATTTAAAGCCTTTATTTCGGAATTTGTTACTTCTTGATATTAATATGAATTCACAATTTCTAAATCCTAACCTTAAATACACATGGCTCATGACCTTTCGGATCCTGTCAGCTGTCAGATGTCAAGTATAGGATCTGTCACTTTGAGGCTGTGTCGCAATAGCGGTAAATATTTAAAAATAAAGAAAAGCTACTTTAAAAAAACAAGTATTAAACATGATGGAGGTTTTCTTTACATATATATCATTGATATAAGTATAACAACTGTAATAGCACCTGTTTCAGTAGTATAAAATATCGAATAGTGAAAATTAACATAACGCTTTTGATAAGATAAAACAACATAAGCACTAGGTAGGTATAACAAATACAAATAATTCTTATAGTATAAATCCTCTAGATTCCCCAGACCCCGCTTCCGCGACCCGCTCGCGGGTCACCCAGCGCCCGCCCCGCGTCGGCGAGATGAAAGCGGTCGGCGCGTTTGAGACGCGCACCGCGGCGCAATTAGGGCTCTCAGTAATGAGAGAAGCGACACAGCCACTAATCGGGCGCGGTGCCTCGGCTGAGACGGCGTTATGAGCCGATTGGAATCAGAAGCACATCGGGCTATTGTTGTGTAAAACGGTACGAGGAAAACTTTAAATTGTGATCAATATTGACGTTGATTCACACAAAACTTGACTTGCTATCTGGTATTGCCGTATTACTCAGGGTCGTAATGTATGAGCGAGACAGAGGTAGATACGTTTACGGCCTGATTAGCGCAGTGGTAGTGACTCTGCTTTCTGCGCCGAGGGTCCCGGGTTCGAATCCTGGTAGGGACACAAGCTTTGTGTGATGAGCACGAATGTTTGTACCCGAGTCATGGATGTTTAATATGTATATAAGTATAATATACTGAGTTCGCCCTCAGTCCATTGTACGGTACCCATAGCACAAGCGTTAAGCTTAAAGTGGGACCGTATAGTTGGTGTGTTCGTATGGCGATATTTATTTATTTACTTTACAACTAGCTTTTGCCTGCGGTTCCACTCCAAAGTTAATGTGGCAGTGGGCGGGGTGCAGAGCTCGTAACGATATGGCCGTTGGGATAGGAAGGTCTAGAATGGCAACCAAGGGCCGGAAGACGTAGTGTAGGACGGCCCCCCACAAGGTGGATAACTGGCAGAGGACCGTGAGATGAGGCTTTGGGAGGAAAGCGTATATCCAGCAGTGGACCTCTTGCCATTAAAAGATGCATAACTTACAATCGCCGTTAAGTTGAAATTAATAAAAAATGTTAACAGCCGTTCTATAAGTTAAATGATAATAATAATAGTACCAGCCCTTTTTAATGTCCCACTGCTGGGCACGGGACTCCCCTCAATGCGAGGGGGAATAGGTCATAGTCCACCACGCTGGCCCAGTGCAGGTTGGCTATCACTGCTTGTTCGTTAAATGATATGATGAAATAGTTAAATGATAGCTTGATCTGAATCATGTCTGGTTGCATATACCTAAGCTTATAATATATGTTTATGAGATCCAGCCAAACCGAAGCAGAGACAGAATTAGTACATATCTACTCAATAAATACCGGTAGGTACCTAATTCTAAGCATGACAACTTTAGCTGCGAGAAGTAAGCCGATGATAAATGAGTAACCGTGTAACTTTTTTTACCCATAGCTACCAGAAATGCCTGAAAGTATCTTTAACAAAAACTCTTTCGCTCCCTGGACCGGTCCATCGATTAAACTCCATTTTTATGTCAATTTACACCTCGCCATGGACAATAAAAAAAAAACAACATTATTGATCGTCTATTTTGAAGTTTACGAACAAACAAGTGACGGCTCAATCATGTCAAAATATCCATTACTCCATTCCCTTAGAAAACACTTGACAATTATGGAACTGAACGAGCAGTGGATGTTTGAAATATTTGTATGTATAAAAGATTTGTGTAGCACAACTGATTAGAAAGGGACCCGAATCTTTTGTGGTCCAAAAGGAGGCATAATGTGACATCCGTTGATGACAGATGACTATCACGACAAAGCAACGTATCGTTGACAAAAAAAATATTGTATCGTAATATCTAAGTCATAAAGTTTATGTTAAGGTTTGGTGGACGTTAAGGAACTTTGTAATTTTGCATAAAGGGTTTCGTAGGTAAATACGGAGGCGCTAAAAGGTGGTCCCGATTAACTCTCCTGTATAATCCAGAGAGTTAGAATATTGCCATCGCGATAAAGATGTTTGCGTAAACATTTTTCGCTCATTTTCGTATTCCACTGTGATATTTAGCATGGGTCCTTGAAAATCCGGGCTGCTGTATAGTTGGTACATATATACCTACTTGGAATATTTTTATTGCTAGACACGTCATCCAATCCATTATATAAATTAGCAAGCGAATGTACTTTTTAACCGACATCAAAAGGAGGAGGTTCTCAATTCGGTTGTATTTTTTTTTTCTTGTGGAAGACGAGGGTGAATGGCAATTTTGGCCAGACCGAAAAAACTGAGCCCGCTGTCCCAACTGACAGTGTTCTGAGTTGACTATCAGACCCTACACAGTGGAAATCGAGGCAGGTCGTAATCAACAATAAGTAGCAAAAAATATTCATAATCCGTTTTCCGAGCTTGAAGAAAATTGTTATATTCAAAAGTTATACACAGTCATAGCTAATAATTTAGCACATAACTAACCCCGCCACACACACACACATGTGCAATAATTATCCAATTCATATTTCACATACCTACCTATTTATTCACGATCACATTTGAAAGGCTATTGTATCTATGTGTATCTCGTGTTTGAATGTGATCAGTGTATCATCTATCAGCGCAGTGAATAGCGCCGCTAAATAACGCCGAGTACATCGGTCACGCGTAATTAAACGGGCACTTATTGTTATGAGGTGGGTGACCAAGATGATAGAAAAATAGGACAGTGTCTTCCTTTTCATAGTCGAAAAGCGTCAGACGCAACTAAAACCAGCGTAATGCTATACGTTTTCGGCTGCGTGGACGCACATTGACGCACTTCAATTGCATGCGAGAAAGATCATATTGTTCAGCCCAGACACTTCAATGAAAAGATGACTGAGGTTTGTTACGTTAATTACGTGAATAAACACTTAGTTGGGTTACTTTGATATAGCTTAATATGACCATTGAAAACAACTTACGTATGGCATTATCTAATCAAGAAGCGTCAATGTTAAATGACAAATCGCCAGCTAATGCTTACAGGCGTACCTTACCTTTGTGTGCCTTTGGTTGCCTAAGCGGCCTTGTGATAACAGAGCACGCACTTAACGTGTATATATGGTAAGTACGTAATTAACCACCTCATGTTATCCTCAGAAGAATGTGTAAACTATGCTACATTATCCTTCTTAAAGCTCAAATCATTGCCACCCTACTCTCACATAACATCTGCAGGCCAACAATACGAGTGATTAGCCACGTCGCGGCGACGACTCTATCGCTTTGTCGCGCGACGACGCGGCATCCCGGCGACGTGTCGCGTCAGCGCCGATGTCATCCGATTGTGGCCGAAGCCTTGCTCGGCCTGACGAGGATTGACTGGCCGATTGGCGTTTGACATTTGATTGTTTGATGGATGGAGATAGCAATAATTTTTATATCAGATTTTTTATGGGTTTATCCGCGTTATCGACAAAAAAGCGTTATAGGTGTTTTCCTTGTTATGTGCGAGTCGAGAATAAATAGATATGCCTCGTGTTGTTATGCCTTTTCACATCAAAATCGGTCCAGTAGTTTTCCCGTGATGTGCGTTAAAACAGACCGGTAGGCAAAAAAAGCAAAGACAAACGAATTCCGACTTTCTAGAGATTACTAGTGTCTTACTACTATTTATTTTCCTAAAACATTCAACATAGTACCTCCAGTACGTCATGTGCGAGATTATTTGTAAACTAACCGTATACTTTATAGTCTACCGTATTTAGACATTTTGTATGGAAAATTGAAACGTTTAAATACTGTCCGCCTAGAGGCGCTTTTCAATTCTCCATACAAAATGTCTAAATACGGTAGACTATAAAGTATATAGTTAGCTCCCACTTGACGTGCAGGCCCGGCATTTTATACGTAGGTAGACCTTTCTGTCTTCATTCCTGACTTTCGTAAATCCCAATGCCTCAATCTCACTCAGTTGTCCATTACACCGACATCACAAAATTCCATTACAGAGCGCATAACTCAATCATTGCAACATTTATTGACACGGAGCGCTCAGTTCAGTAGCGATGCGATTGTGCGGGAATTACTTGAGATTACATCCAATCAGAGTGTTTGTGTAAAGGGCACATCGCATATCCGAGCGGGCTTGAGACTTCGCTTTTGTTGCTGAAGTTTCTTATAGCCCTCTCTTTCTGCAGCCAGCTCCCTGACCATACGACATGACATTTTACTTTTTAATTTATCTAATGGTATAGCTTTCCTCCCGTTCCTACTATGATTGTGGTCATCGGTTTATCGTGTCTTACTTATTGAATGTGCAATCATATTCCCTCTTCATTTTCGATAAAAAAAAATATTAACGTCCATTGCCTTTAGACTAGCAGGCTATACTCTTATTACTCTTCTTCTTCTCTTACCAAAACTTCTTGGCTAATATCTCTTTCTTAATTATTTTGATATGTAGCTATAGGAATTTAATACACATTGGATTTTGCATTTCCGAACATTGCCGACGAAATATATGAAGCATTGAAAAAAAACTTATTTTAAGGATTTTATTGCGTTTATTTTTACGTTCCCGACGTTTCGGCTGTCTAAAAACATAATAATAAACGCGATAAAATCCTTAAAATAAGTTTTATTTCAATGTGTAGTACTCGCAGAAATATAAGAAAATCTATACGAATATTATAAATGTGAAAGTTTGGATGGATGGATGGATGGATGTTTGTTACTCTTTCATGCCAGAACGGCTGAACGGATCTGGATGAAATTTGGCACAGAGATAGATTATAGTCTGGAATAGCACATAGGCTACTTTTTATCCCGGTAAAATGTATGGTTCCCGTGGGATAGATGTTTTAATTTTTCATACTTTTTATCGCGGGTAACACCGCCGGGCGCAGCTAGTAATATATATGAAGCATTGTGTATAATACTTATTTTATACATCTCATACATTATAGGTACCTATTTCAGCAAATAAACAATTACATTTGCGATTAGAAAGTCTCTAACTATCCCATCAAGGATAACGGTCGTGATGCGGTCCTTTCTTTCGGTAGAAATGTGTAATCCCACTAATATTATAAATGTGAAAGTTGGGATGGATGGATGTTTGTTACTCTATCACGCCAGAACGACTGAACGGATCTGGATAAATTTGGCACAGAGATAGATTTTAGTCTGGAATAGCACATAGGCTACTTTTTATCCCGGTAAAATGTATATTTCCCGTGGGATGGATTTGTTTTAATTTTTCATAGAGCAAAGGATCGACATGATTTTTTGCATAGGTAGTTGTAGTTTAGGGGTCAGAAAAGACAGGCTAATTTTTGTCCCATACAGGAACCGTGTTTTTTAAACTAAACTATTTAATCGCGGGTAACACCGCGGGGCCCAGCTAGTTCTACATAAATCATCCAGTACGACATTAAACCTCGAAACGTGAACGCCTCTTCCGAACCAACATTTATTTCCTGTCCCACGCCAACTGTTAATAACCGACCGCGGACCACACGTAGCGTTATGTGTTCAACACTAATGGTAATATGGACTTGTGTTAACTTATATATATATATATATATGTGGGGTCGTGACGCCAAAATAAACTCCGTTAAAATCTTTTGTCTTCTTTTATTTAATTTTCACATTTTTCCCCGTAATCAACCACCGTTGTTCTTCCAATGATTGAAATCTTAACTGTCTAACATACGTCTTGTTCCCTTCTCTGTTTATCTCTCTCTCTCTCTCTCTCTCTCTCTCTCACCTATCCCCCATCCCTTTCACTCCTAATCCGTTCCATGTCCTACCATGCATCTCACGTTCCTTTCCATGTCCTGCATCTTACGTTCCATTCCACAAACATTCCCACATATATATAGGTGGGTAAGTATTAAGAGACTACAACTTGTCGTATCTGAAATATTTTAACAAGAAAATAGTCTTCTAGGGCACATAATTTTAGATATAGTCGGATCCGTCAATTTAAGAGTTTCTTACCGAAATGGTAACAACTAACCCCCCAATTTATAGACGATATATTACTTTATCAAACGTCATATAGTACTGTGCAAAGTAAAACCCTTGTACGCAGTACTATATGACGTTTACCAAAGTTATATAACGTCTATAAATTCGGGGGTAAATCTTTATATGGTGTTCAAGATCAATATTTAGGTATCTAAAATAAATGTCATCTCGACATATGAAGGCAGGACTGGCGCGACGCTAATGGACGCTATAGGCTTGACATAGAATTTGACTAAGGGAGCGTTCAAGTATTACGTAACGAATTTGGGGGGAGGTCTTCTGAAACGTTACGATGCGTTACAGGGGCGGGAGGGGGGTTTGAACTACGCGTTACGTAACATTGCTTTAATCCTTCAGAACGGTCGCGTAGAGATTTTACGTTTTACTAGGGGGGAGGGAAGGTAAAGAAAAACGTTACGGCGCGTTACATGGGAGGGGGGGGGGGGGGGGCAAAAATCTCAAAAAATTGCGTTACATAATACTTGAACGCTCCCTAACGCGGTATCATAGTTAACATAGATTAAGCAAAATTTCGTAATTAAATTCGAGTCGACTCGACGCTTCTTAATCTATGCGAGGCTTAACAAGTAATTTTAATAAATTAAAGATTACCGACCACATTCGAATCTAGCCGAAGGTACCTACCATCGTTAGTTCAAGTTATTTCATAATTGATCCCGAAAATTACGAGATTGGAGTCAATCACCCCGGGTCTCGTCGACCGCGGCCGGTGACGGGCCACCCGCATTCAACCCGTGTCTGCTTATTACAATTTATGTGTTGAAACTAAATTGAGACGTGTCATAATGACCGCACCCGAAATTACTATCTATGAGGTTTGTGGAGTCGCGTTATGGAGCTTGGATTCGACTCTTTGTAGTCTAATGTTGGTGAAGAGAATATTGATTCGATTTTTGAAAATTGATTATGTGATTTTTTTTATAGGTGTCGCTAGACGTAAGTAAGTACCTACTCTTAATTCTTGAAAAAAAATAAAGTTTTTAACGTAATCCCTTAGTTTCAGAAACCCGTAAATGTGTTTTATTTGCAATAATTTATTACACTATAACTGTTGTCGTTAACGTTGGCGTATAACAAATACCTGATACAAGATTTTTGTAGAGTTCATGTGAAAACCTTAATTTCAACTATTATTATGACATGCTAAGCGGTGAATGAAAACGGCGTGTAGAGACCTGCATGTCTGTGAGAACTTCACCAGTACTCGAAAGACGTGTGAAGTGGGCCATCGCTTGATTCTTCAGCCTGATTTCCCTTTGTATTGAGAGGAGGATCGTACCCAGAAATGAGACATTAAAGAGCAACTCCCGTATTTATAGACGATTTATAACTTTATCAAACGTATAGTACATATAGTACTGCGCAAAGCAAAACTCTTGTGCGCAGTACTACTTATATGACGTTTAATAAAGTTATAAAACGTCTATAAATTTGGGGGTATTAATATATTTTTATAAAACGAATTCGGGTCTAATTCGGCTGCCGTACTGCGCACCCCATATCGTGTCTACTGGTACTAGAGACCCTTAATGACACAGCCCCACGACGTAATGCGGCCAGGGGGTTAGCTTCCGTTATCAATTTGTAATACCGAATAGTTCGCCACCTCTAAACACAGGGTAGCGTGGATATAATCGTTCTGGAGATGGAGATGTCATTCATTAAAATTGGCCTGTTTGTAATTTGAAGTCGTAAAAAATTAATGGAGCAGATGTTTATTTTGGATGGGTATTTTGGCAACGCAATTTGTGTTGTAGGATTGATTTTATATGTAGCATATTTGATGTATTGAAGAGAGTGCTAGAAAGAAGATCATTAATGGAAACCACACGGAATAAAAGGGGGAAGATGATAGGCCATCCCATACGACATGATACCTTCATAGGGAAAGATCGAAGGAAAGCGTGGACGAGGAAGACCAAGAATAAACTACATGAGTCAGATAAAAGAAAGGATCGGTGTCATGTCGTATAGGGAGGTGAAAGAAGCTGCTCTAGATAGAGACAGATGGAGGGAGCTTCATCAGCTACACCGACAAGGGTCTAACCCTCACTTTAGAAGAAGAAGATACTTATGTTACGTGTTGGTAATATATGAAATCTAAATCTGAAAAGTTACCTGTATGAGGTAGGTTTCTAAACCTATGATATACGGATAATTTATGAGCCTCTTAGTAGGGATGTCTTCATTTAGGGTTTGAAACACAGAGTGTATATAATGATGTACCTCTGACTGCGATGTCTACCAAGATGAACCTTTCGAAACTATTATTTTAAATCTTTTTCATTGGATGCTGAACTTGTAACTTCGAATTGAGGGTTTGAGACGTTAGGTACTTATAGGTATGAGGAGAAATAACAATATGATAAGTACTTACAGAAAACATGCCAGAACTGCCATTTTGTGAGCAACAAAACTGTGATCATCAGATACTTATTTATTTATTTCATTTTTCAAATACTCACTGTACTTGCAGAGTTAGTCCAACACGTACAGAGAGCCAAGTTATAATTAGAAAGTATGTAGATACTAACAAAAACTTAACTAAGCTAGGTTATACAATAAGGTGTAAAGTTAGGCAGACAAGTATGAAAAGTAACTAACTCAGAATGTTCAGCAATAACTTGAGTAATGTAGCTGCATGAGAGAAACGAGATGTGCCCAGCTATAGAGTGATTATTTCAGGTTCAACTATTACAACAGTGTTTAGCTAGCCATGTGGCATTTGTAAATAGTAATTATAGGTTAGTAATAGTGGACGATCATTATCGCCATGTTGGCTCGGTGAAAGCAGGGAGACCTGGGCGATTGCGACAGGAAATCCTTTTCTATAGGTACTTATCTACGCGCGGTACCGTTACAGACCTCACAGGCAGATATGAGTTAGGAATATCTACAATACTATCTTCGTTTAATTTTCTTCCATAACTCCTCCTATTTTTATCTTTCGATTAATTTCGTGCGGTTTCCAAGACAATTAACTTTATCCCGGGACTCGCCGAGGGTCAAACCTCGGTGTCTTCATTGGACACCACTGTAGATCCTGGCTTACAGGAGTAGCAGTGGTGGGATTATGTGGCGGGCCTAGTCCCAATAAAAAAATACTATCTTCGTTTGGTAAATGATTAACGTAATGTAATCAAATCTTGAAAATCCTATACTTAAGCATAAGTTAAGTCCCTTTTTAGGTCTCCTGTATCCGGCTGGATAGGTCCCTACCTTCCTTCCGCCTACCTTCTGCCGATCTTTATAACTATGACACTGTCAATCACAACTAAATCTAATAGGTGGTACTGAATCTGACAACTTTTTTATTAGAAGTGATAAAGTAACTTTTTAATCCGTTAAACACATAGGTACTAAAGGAGTAGATAGCCACTGTTTTTTTTCTAACTCATATTAATATGTCACACACAGAACTTAATAAATCATTTTCATTTAATCATGTCACATCCATTATTTTATTTATAATGTGTATTTATTGAATGTGTTATTGCTATTAATTACTTGATATTGGCAAAATATCCGTTAAATTGTGGGTGAGGCCATATTCATATCCATTTTATTTCATCGCATCTCATATCGTAAAGAAAGAAGAAGAAATAGAAAAAACAATCAACAATAATTGGTCCGCTAATAATATCGAGTATAGCGGGCGGAAATCGATAATGATTGGCCGATGGTGGACGCGGAAAAGTGAACAATATGGCGTCGGTTCCTGTCGCGCCATGTATGGGAAACGTGGGCACTAATGGATGGATTATCGTTTGTTTTAATGATTTATTTTATTTTATGATCAAACTTTACGTATCTAAAGAGTTTACAGGATTGGCTACAACCATTTTAATTGTTTTGTTTCTAGATATGACCAAGGAGGTTGTCTTATAGGTACTTAAGTTTCAGTTGTAACACAATAAGAGATTTCTTCTTTATTTTATGAACTTGAAAAGTCATGCTATAAATTTATTTCACTTGTGCACATATATGAACACACAATCCCACAAAAAATTGTCAACTTCACTGTTCAAATTCCCGCCAAAAGCCATAAGAGGTTTCATTACCCTAACCAACCATAGACTACAAAGAAAAAAAAATGCATTATTTAATTATGCCCCACCCCTCTTCAGAACGTGTAGGTACCAGGCTGTGCCCCCATAAAAACTAAACGCAATGTCAAATTAGATTACTTTTTCCACATCACTTACCCCAAAACCCAGTGTGCGTGAACAACGCGGCAAGTAAACATGACGATTCCAAAATGGCAGCTACTTAATGACGGCGCGCGGTGAATTTGAATATGGAACTTGAAATGAGGTTTATAAATAATTTTATTAAATTGGTAAATATGGTATACAATTTACGTAAACATAAGCATCTCACGGGAATAATAAATATAGAACACTATTTTTTTTTGTGTTCTTTTTACGTTCTAAAAAAATGAAGTTCTTTATAATTTGTTTCTTTATTATCTTTTTCAAATTAAGAGATTTACTAAGTTTTTTTTGTTATTATTATGATCCTGTTAATAAGTTACCACGTAAGTTACGCTCCAGTTACCGGATAATCGTCGATCAGTAACCGAAAACTTATTGTTTTTTTTTTAATCTCATCTACACTTGTCGGTAGTAAAATCATCGGTAAACGATGGAGCCATAATTTTTAATTGGAATATTAAGAAAAAATAAGCTTTGGATTTTAGGTCTGTCTGTCTCGTCTCGCATCATGGCAAGACTACCGGACAGATTTGTATGAAACTTGCCATGATGATAGCTTATAACGAAGCTCAATATATTTGATACACATTTTTAATGTTATTTGATTGGTTTATTAATAATTGTGGAGTCTAATTAATTTAATTCTGATGTCATTTTCTGCAAGCACTCCGCCTAACGAAACTAAAATACTCCCCTGAATTTATAGAAACTTACAATGCCTTTACAAAGTATTTTCTTCTTCCGAATAATTCTCTGTAACGGTATTGTTAATGCCAATAAATTTGAAGGTAAGTCAAATTGTGGTGTCAAGTAAAACGAATGTGTAGTGGAAATATTAAACTACGGCAATAACCTGTAACACCTGTACATTTCCCGCGAATAATGAGTTTATACCGACTGCCTACTGTTTAAAGGGTCGATTGACACCGACTTCGAGCAATTAACCGACGAACTATAAATGTAGGCGAGTGGCAATTTCTCCGGTGACAAACGTCGGCCTTATCGACGCTAAATAATGGAGGCAGTAGTTAGACGCGCGTCTTCATCCCGATAATTAACCGCCACCCCCCCCGCGCCACCCGCCCGCCACCCCGCGTCCACCCGCGCCGAGCTAAATTAATCACACCACGAATCTCGCCCCCCAATCCAGGACCGGATTAAAAAGTTTTATTGGAGAGGCGAGTGTGACAACCTGACTCGCCTCGCGCGGCGCCTCCGACCAATCCCGCGCCGATAGCAATAAAACGAGTCGCTCCCATTGGTTGCTGCGTAATGGCCCACGCCCACCATCGCCGCCCGCGGCAGGGCTGTCACCCGCCACGTCAGTTGACCGAGGCGCGTCGACCCGTCAGCCGTATCTTGTGTTAGCCTGGTGTCTTGTGAGATAACCCAACTGACTGAACGTTTCGATATAATTTTGTGACTGTTGTGTGATGGATCTGTGAGTTGATGATGATGGAGGAGGAGTCGATGTCGGGGCACAGCTGTTCGGAGGACGATATCAGTGTGGGGAGGCCGTCGCCGGCTCCGTCGCGGTCGCCGTCGCCGCACGACTACTTCAGACCGCTGAAGCGCTTGAAGATGGCCTCGGAGCCGGCGGAGGAGCGCCGAGGGGACGGCGTGAAGAGTTTCTCTATCTTGGACATTTTATCTCATAGCCCGCGTACACCACCGCGCATAGTTCGACCTTGGGACGCGTCAGGTTTTGAGAGGTTGCAGCGGCTGCAGCGCTTGGCCGGTGCGGCGTTGCTGGATGGAGAGAGATGGAGGCTGGCGGCTTTGGGGCTTTTGAGGCCAAGGGACATGGCTCCCGCGGAATGCTGTGACTCTGCGTCCGAGCGATCTTCGTCTGCATCGGACTGTTGCTCGGAGCCGCGCCGAGCGCCTCAGCAGGGGTCCACAGCACCGCATACGCCTCTGGACGCGTTGTTCCATATGACGAGCAAAACCTTCGAGGCGAATAATGCTGACAACGGAGGTAAGTAGAGTTGTATTGTTTATTCCAACTTATATTGGTCTACAAGGTTAAAATAAAGTTGCAAACATTCGAATGGATCAAACTTTTGGATTTATACACGTAGTATCCTTTGCTTTAAAAAAAGTGTTTTGTTTATGCTAACGCGGTATTACGTCAAATTAGCAACACCTACGACCAACCCGTGATAATGCCTAAAATATTACCGAACTAATATTAAGTTACTTTGATAACCGCGTAACAATTTCTTAAATAATAATAAAATGACATATTTTTGACTACTTCTCTTTTATAAATGCGCTGCCGTAATTAAATCAAAAGCAGGAAACAAGTCAAATGTCGTACTTATTTATTTTAGCGCGAGATCTATGGCTACTCCGCAGTGAACCGAAGTTATACACGGATAAACTGTACCAGTCTTTTGTCACACTAATCCATTGTCTATGGCCGTATTAATTGCATTAATTAGCGGCTCTTGGCGGTCAATTGGCCGAAACACGACTATTGTTCCACTATGAGCTTATTTTCGCTGGTATATCAAGGGCATATTTGGCTACTTGCCTAGTATTTTATTAACATTAAGTAGTAGGCAATTAATTATAGTTGCTTTACTGTCTATTCTATAATGTTTATTGTTTTAGTCTTTCAACGATTATAACTATCATAAGCTTACAAGTGAGAATTGCAGGGCAAAAATTATATTTTTGTAATATGATGATTAGTTTTGCTAATTAAGTAGATAGGGTTGTAATAATCGTCTTGTTATACTGTTAACTATTACTGTTGTTGCTGTTTGTTAATTAAACATGAACCGCCAAATGTATAATCGTGTTATAACTTTATCAAACGACATATAGGTAGTACTGTGCAAAGCAAAACTCTGTGTGCAGCGCTATAATAGTTATAAAACGTTTATGAATTTGGGGGTCAGTCGATTGACTAGTGATTATGAGCATAATAGTAGAATGCCTTGCTCATTTCTTTTTTTGAATTATTAATCTATGGCGGAAAAGAGGAATGTCAACTTAAGTTCTTTTTGGAGATATTAATTTATTTTATTGTTAAATAAACCAATTGACGCAAGGAACATTTCTTGGTTGACAGAAATGCAAAGCCTATTATGTAATATACATATTCATAGGAATTATTACATAAAACTACCTCATAGATATCATAGAACTCACCCATTATCTGTTTTTATTAAATGTTTAAGCAGGTATACTATTAAGTATATGTATATTTATTTGCGTCGTTTATTATTATTTGGTTCACTTAAGTGCCCCAAATAAATGCTTATTTTTCTCTTTTGCAAATGCGGCCCTGCCTTTTATTTCGCATCTATGGCGCTATATATAAATAACGTTTTTAAGCAACACATCGCACGTAAGAACCTTATATTTATTTGACGACTTTCTACCTAGCTACATTATATTTTATATAGCTAAAGTCCTTTACGTTATAAAGTAATATCCTTTGGCCTTTTGTGCCCATTTGCCTCAAAACGGCAGTAGATAATGCATAACTGTTATTTTTAAAGGTTTCTGGTAAATGCAATATAGACCCTATGATGCTTCACGAAGTGACAGATTCTTTTAAATTAAAAACCTATATTTTTCCGACTATGGGCGAAGATCCTCTGTACGATGTAAGTTCCATCCGCAATTGTGTCTAAATTCTCAGTCGCACCGTCTTTGTTATGCCATGCAAAAATGACATCTATGTGCGCAAGAAGTGACAGTCCCAACAGATCCACTTGCTTTTACACGTAAGATATAATCTGTACGGCATAGACAGCAGATGAAAAATAATTGAGGCAACTAGGACCAAATTTGTCCCATTATCTGCGATAAAAAAAAAACAAAAAAGAATGCCATGTAATACCTAACACACCCAACCGACGTAACACATACAATTACGGACACGAAACAACAATGCAATATCAATTTATCGATCTTTATCGATTAAAACGTACCCATCGACAAACATGGCCGAATCACTGGGTGTTGTGGCGAAATAGACGATTGTGATATGATTACAGGCCGGCGACTTGAAATTGAATGATTCAAGAATCGAACGCGGCTCGCGGTCCGTCATTAGTCGATGGTTATAATCTTTTTTTTATTTGTCTCTGGCGTTGATGTGTTGCGGAGGATTTAATGGAGGTCTTGGTGACTGTATGTAAATTCTTAGGTACATTCATACCATCTTTTCAATTAAATTATGTATATAAAGACTATAGCTTGATTAAAACTTAAGAAGCCAAAATTATATCGCTTCTTGAGGTCTAAACTAATAAAGGTAAGGATATAGGGAGTTAAAGTCCATATTTTTACAATACAATATGTTAATGATAGCTCGATAGCTTTGTGATGGTGAACCAAGTAAAAACAAAACAAAATAAATTTTAAGAATAAATTAAACCTACCTAACAATAGTAGGTCCTATCACCCATATTCTCCAAACGGTGTTATATTATAAATGTTAGATAGATAATCATATTGTTGTCTCATGAACAAAACTTACTCACAAGCAAGATCCCATTAAAAGTCAATGTGCATAGAACCAGCATCGTCACACAATCTAAAATGCACACGCTCACTCTCGTATAACTTAATTTACCACAAATGCATTTTAAATTAACGCCCATTTTGCAATAACGGAGGTCCATTTATACGAATTAACCACTTAATAATGCCACAGAACAAATCAATGAGCTCTTAAAGACCCACAAAGTTACCAACGTCATTCATCGCACACCTTTTTGAAAAACATCACTGTGGAGTAATTTACACGGACCTAGCAAAAACGCCATTGTTAAAGCACAAAAGAAGACATCACTACGATTTAGATAAAAAAAACGTTCGAAATTCGAATTCGAAAAGGTGGAAATCGTCTATACTCCATATGTTACGAGATTAACACGTAACAAAACGGTCATTTGTCATTGGCTGTACCGAGTTCTTGATTGAGGAAGTCATTTCTTGTCTATGAACGGAAATAATATTTTTTTACGCATCCCCTCGCTCGCCGCGGGGCATTAGAGTCGGGCAATGAGAGGAACATGAATGAGTGTGTGTCATAAGAGACAATAATTACGTGTAGATATATAATGGCGTTTTATTGCATTTTATTTCAAAATTTCGAGGATATTATATCTTTTTATGATCTGAGATATAGTTAATAAGTCAATGCAATGTTGGTAATCTT
Organism: Pheosia tremula; assembly: GCA_905333125.1. Classification (NCBI taxonomy): domain Eukaryota; kingdom Metazoa; phylum Arthropoda; class Insecta; order Lepidoptera; family Notodontidae; genus Pheosia; species Pheosia tremula. The sequence goes on from HG995419.1 coordinate 4,113,893, forward strand.
CTCCGATAAATATCAATCATCTTTAGCTTACGATGGAACGCAACGAGAGGTGTTAAAAAGTCGACGCATCATTGTCTATGGCAACGTCAAAAAAAATACTTTATAGTGGTGTTTAGCTTATATAGATGAAAGTTACATTTGCCAATTTCTTAAAGAAACTTTCTTGGCACTGACATTTTTACATTTACAGTTTTCAATGTAAATCTAAATGAAGATCATTACTATTAGGTAAATACCATTCTATATAACATTCTTGGACATTAATAGTGGCGGTAAAAATAATAAGTATTAATATCGCCAGACGAACACACCAACCATACGGTCCCACAGGAACGCTGGTATTATGGGTACCGTACAATGGTCTACGAGCGAACCTAGTATACATTATATAGATAATAAACATCCATGACTCAGTTACAAACATTCGTGCAAAATACGTAAACTATAAAGTATACAGTTAGCTTACTAATAACCTTGCACTTGACACACAGAACTTGGAATATTAGTTTTTTACTTATAATTTATTACACACAAAACACAAGTTTGATAACGCACTCTACATTTATCTATTCACAAAAAAACATCATCAAAATCATTTCACTCCAATGTCGACACTTAGAGACGGGGGAATTATTATATTTTATTATCCCACAAATGATACCGATGCCTCCTGTGGGGTCCCAAGGTGTCAGACCCGACACGTTTATATTACCCTTATTGTGTAAAAAAAAACGGGGCAAAAGGCACCCACCATTATGGGTCGAATGCAGTGAGCTTTCGCGTTTGTTGTGTTACTAAAGAAAATCGCTGACTAATTGATTGTAAGTAGTTTTTATTGTTTATGGATGCCTACGGGGTATTGGGTTCACTATATTGTAGTAATTAAATGATAAAAAATCGACTTGTCTGTAGATATTCCGTGAGAGTGTTAATGCAATGGTGCGCAGTAGCGATGCACTTTTATTATTTGGTAATTGTACTACTTTTTACAATAACAGTAGGCATACCGTACTTCAATTGTCAATTGAAAGTTTTAAACACCGTCCGCTAGAGGCACTGTTCACTTCTCCATACAAAATGTCTAAATACGGAAGACTATACAGAATACGTTTAGGTTCGAGTAATCTCGCACTTGAGGTACTTACAGGAACTCCTAATGTGATCGTAAAGACATCGAGAAAGCTTGCTGTTACTGTCATTCTTACTAAAGGAAGTCGCTTACGTTACCGTAATTTTTATGTTAAATATTGTGTTTGGGCCTCAGAATATATACCCATGGGTAGCCTTTCAGCTGACTTGTGACTAGAAATATCTGATTTTAATCAAACAATCTTGTCTATAGATACGAGTAGAGATATGTTACTATTCAACCTACGAGTAGACATCATTAATACTTATTAATGACTACCTACTACCACCTACATCGGTAGGTAGGTATTTTAGTGATATAATTATCAGTTGGGTGATCATTTCCAAAACTAACTTGTAACAAATCTACCTAAATTGACTGTTTTTTGGCATTCAATAGTAAGCTTTTAAAACTGGGTTTGAGCGAAAAATAATGAATTGTGTTTCGAAGATAATTCGCATTAACTAAGGCCGGGCCCCATTCCACTGTACATTGCACGCGGCGATCAGCAGCATTCATTATTTAATGGCCCCCACATTTACCCGGACACCCCGAGTGCCGAATTACAGGCCTCTTTTTGTAAATAAACCGCCGGCCGGCCTGTGTATAGGCTGTTATTTCGAGGCCGCCGACGAACGCCCAGGGCGAGGCCAAAGTTTAGAATTAGCGAAATGTGGACGCACCTTATTATTATGTAATTGCGATCAACGACTGAAATCTCACTGTATATAGAGGACAATTTTTGTGCTCGATTCAGCGACTTAATGGCTTTAAATAGCTGTTAAGTGATACCATATGAAGAAGTACATTAATAAACACTCAACTATTAATGTATTCTTTACTATAGCTGTAGGTACCCAGCATATGTTACATGAAAACCTTCGCATATGAGACAAACAATTAAAGAACCATTCATTTTTATAGTATGCACGGATTCGCGTTTGAATTTAAAACTGACATGAGTATTAAATATTTTCATTATTAAGAATGAACGTTAATGCTACAACAATTTTACCCGACCTTTAACTTCTATTTTGACCGACTGGAGCAAATCTAAAACAGGGTTAAATCATATAGATTTTTTATATTCACGCGAATACTACATATTGAAATAAAACTAAATTTTCGTATTATACCGCGTTTAGTCCTCCCGTGACCATGGTTCCTGCAAAGCAGCCGCAACGTCGGGAACGTAAAATCATAAAATAAACGCGATAAAATTCGTAAAAATAGTTTTATTTAAATAGTTATATCAGCTATATAAAGCACCACCACCCCTCCCACATCCCCTTTATACCAACAGACCCCAAAGATATTGATTTAGATAAGCTAATCGATTTAAAATCAATCGAATTATTTTTTATCGACCTTTTAACGGACTTAATAGAATTATGTGCTTAAATATAGGGGACCCTGAGTTTTAAGCTCAGGTGTGCATTTTAATTGGACGTATTTATATAAAAGGTGTTCACGTTTTTATGTCATGTAAGGGGCGGGACCGTTGTAGATATTTACTTAATGGCTTTAAAATAATAATATAATAATTCCAGCTCTTTTTTAATGTCCCACTGTTGGGCACGGGCCTCCCTTCAATGCGAGTAGGATCAGACCATAGTCCACCACGCTGGCCCAGTGCGGGTTAGCGGAATTCACACATCTTTCGAGGGGTTCTCTCAGACATGCAGGTTTTCTCGCGATGTCTTCCTTCACCGTTTAGCAAGTGATAATCGTGGTTGATAATGAGAATCGCACATGAAATCCAGAAATCCCAGAGGTGGGTGCCGGGGTTTAACCTGCGATCCTCGTTACCGAGGCAAGCGTTCCACCAACTTGGCTATCACTCTTCACCTATATTGATTAAGCAACTACCTATATTGATTTCTTATAATGACGCGAATACTACACATTGATATAAAACTAATTTTAAGGATTATAGTCCTCCCGTGACCACAGTTGCTGTAAAGTAATCGAAATGTCGAGAACGCAAAAATATAAAATAAACGCAATAAAATTCGTAATATTAGTTTTATTTTAATATGTACCTAAGTACCTAAGTAATTAGCAATGAAAAGCAACGTTTTGATGACAATAAAATATATATGGGTATTGAGTTCGATATAATGACATTCTCCATAATTTTCTCATTTATAATTTGACATGTAAATAGGCAGGTATATATTAATATTCATTTATTATTTACTATGTGTCCACAAGGATATCCATAGGTACCCATTTCTTTTTTCGTTGTTTCGTTTCAGTGAATAATTTTCTAAACGAGAACTTACATGTAGGTATTTTGTTTATAATAATATATTCACCTTTGCATAAAATAACAATACAATAAAAGTGTACTCTAGTTTCTCCAACTGAAATGGTAATTGCAAATAATTTCGCATTCACGGGCACAATAAAAAAATAAATTAAACTCACATAAACATTCTTTTTTCACACTCTCTTATACCGAAAAAAAGTTTATACCACCGTTCTTTTTTTGAAAATTATTTACGTTTATTGTGGTAGAGAGAATGGCTCACGTGTCGGATGGCAGGACCTCTCCGTCCAATCAAAAGATCGTTATAATTAGGAGTCTTCACTTTCCAAAATTCATTTGTATCATCGCGGTCACGATTCTCTTGTCATTATTAAACACACGCCAACCGCATTTTCATTCACAAAGGTGCAACAATACATTTTCTTCGTGCGTATACCGCTTCTCATATTTCTTGTGGACGGCACTATTAAAATGGCGCCCGTCCGGGTAAAAACTTTTTGTCGAACAAAAGAAGACTCGCTTTATTCTCATCACGAATATTTTTAGTTATATCTTAATTATACCTATTCGATATTGCGATCACATTTAATTACGTGATCGGTTATAAAAAGTGTTTTGAGCATTTATTGTTATGTTTTCAACACAGCACCGTATTGTCGTAGCATTGTAGGTGATTGGAAAGGAAATAATTATTTCGCAATCAAGTCATTTCGGTTAAATTCGGATTGTTTTTTTTTTATACATTACATGAATAGCCTACACAGCCAGTCGTATTGCCGGGCTGTTGTGATTGGCTTGATTTATACAATTTAAAAATATATCCTGAATAGATGTATAAGTACCTACGTTATTCATAAAAAATAAACGTATGAGGTTTTAACATTGTAAAGACTTTAGACGATGAAAAAAATAAAAATTAAGAATGAAATCACATATCATGAAAATATTTGTTTTTTTAAACTCGCTAACCTCTTAAAATTAACTGACTTTGGTCTTTTCAGTTCTAAAATTTCCTGCTCTTAAATTTGACAGCTACTATTACTCCATTAGTCCATTACATTGTATTACTTGCCAGTACAACTAAACAATACAAAGGTAACCTACCTATAATATCCATTGTTAATATTTTTTAATTCCGTTTCCAACGGCTAGTATGTTTACAATCTTTACCACCGTCACGGTGCCGGTGTAGCAATCTATTAGTGCCAATTATTAATGGTCGATAGTTGGCACCGATAAGCCGGTCGCAATCTACTTAATTGAATTATGTTTACATATATGACGTCACGGTAGAACGTGTCAATGCTTAGCTCCGCTCGGCGTGTGCGCAGCCTTCCTATTGGCCCGTTCGTATTCAGAACAATGGCGGACACGCAAATAACGATAGTTAGGTATCGACGAAATGATGACATTAAATTGTCATTGGTTTTATATTTTTAATGAAAGTTTGTGATTCTTCGCTGAATTTCAGACGAAATTAAATGCGCGCGCAAAACATTATTATTGAAAATGTATCAAAAATACAATGCTATATGATTTTTTCGACTATTCTACTAGTTTTACTCTTGGCTTTACTCGCGTTGATTTTTGACTTTATAATGATCTAATTGTACAATTCACAGATTCTCCTATAGCATCATAAAAATCCCCCAGTTGATTTTACATGACGCGCGAATCTTTACGAAAATCACGCGTGTTCAGTTGTTTTGCACAAATATTTCCCGACGACGATTAGTATGACTAGCTCTTGACACAGGTTAAAATAATAGTACAGGATACGCAGTAGGATCATGACTATCTCTGGCACAGTGTGAAGTAATACACAGTTGTAATGCGCAAGCTCGCAGGGCTATTGCATCGCGTTGCGTAATAGAAACCGCATTCAATCTGCGAGTAGGAAGTCGGAGTGCAATTTAAATATTTGACAGGCTATTAGTTTGCGAATTAGTGAGCCGTCTCCGTTGAGAAACTATGAGATCTTATTAGCAATTTTGTTGAGTGTAGATATTAATTTATTTTAATATAGACCCGCACAATGCTGTTTGTAAGTATTAAACCAACGTGTCAGTTAAATGAGGTTTCATATATACCATAGCTAAATATATGGTATGAATTGACATGTACATAGTTTGTTATCATATTATTATTTTTTTTTTAACATGTCGTTTAAACATGTCTTACGCCTTCTCAAATGCAAGACATTGCAATCAAACTACCCGAGCACTGTATTGGCACTGTATACCTATACCTAGAATGCTAAAGCAAACTGAAATAAACTCCTAACGAACTTAAATTCCAAATTAGCAAACACGCACACACGGCAACTTGCTTACAAACATAGGCACACACATATAGGTACAAATGCACAATAAGCAGTCGATTTGCTCGCACAAACACGAGCTATAAATAAGCTATTGTTTCTAATCCTGGTTTGACTAATCGAATGGCTGCAGTTAAAACAGGCACAGGGTAATCAGTGGTCATAATAGCGGTCGGTTTAATTAAACATGGTGGTACTGGTCGTTCGGTGCAAGCTTGAAGGTTGGAGCGAGTACAGACCAAACCGACGAAAAGTGTACTTTGCATACTGTTACTGATATATCGATAGCTTAGAGGAGGGTGAAGGAAAGGGGGATATGAAAGGAAAGGAAGACGATTTTAAAAACGAACATTATAATTGACCGAAACGAAATCACAACTATATACTGACAAATAAAACAAAATAGGAATACAGTTCAAAAAATATTAAAAATATTAGAAAGTAAACCTAATAAAAAAAAACATACCACCGAATTGAGAACCTCCTCCTTTTTTTGAAGTCGTTTTACAATAGGTTCAATTATCTACACATACCACGTTCATACTTATAGCCGAATGCTCAAACGCAACTCAAATTTAGGGAGTGCTTAATTTTAAACCCTCATACACAAAATCACAACATTACGACACCATAAATTGTTATGTAGGGCGTAAATACTTGTATAATGTCACATAATAAGTACTTACTCATAGACGCCTTGCTGTGATAGCCAAGTTGGTAGAACGCTTGCCTCGCTAACGAGGATCGCAGTTTCAAACCCCGGCTCGCATCTCTGGTATTTCTAGATTTTCATGTGCGAATCTCATTTTCAACCATGATTATCACTTGAACTAAACGGTGAAGGAAAACGTCGCGAGGAAACCTGCATGTCTGAGAGAGCCCCTTGAAAGACGTGTAAATTCCGCCAACCTGCACTGGGTCAGCGTGGTGGACTATGGCCTAATACTCTTCGCATTGAGGGGTGGCCCGTGCCCAACAGTGGGATATTAAAAAGGGCTGGTATTATTATAATGTACAATTCAATACAACATTTTACTCGGATACATACATGGGAGCTACACTATAAAATTAACTACACCATTAGCGTCTATGCTCTATAAGAAGCTCTACACAACAACAGCTCTACGTTTTATGAATTAATATCAATTGCCACAAGCGGTAAAATACTTGATCGTCAGAATACCTATCACTTTGAATTCGATTCAACTCAAGAAGCTTTATAGCTTTACCCAGATTAACTTACCTCTTGAAGCTGCGGTGACCATATATCTGTATGAACATGAGAATGCACAAAAAGAGCTTATTTGAGTGACACGACAGATATTATTCTGTCTGTCCTTGACATGACAGATATTATTCTGTCATAGATGCGCTAAGAGAGAAAATATGTAATGCATTGACGGCCCGATTAGCGCAGTTGGTAGTGACCGTGCTTTCCGCGCCGAGGGTCCCGGGATCTAATCCTAGTAGGGACAAAATTTGTGTGATCAGCACGAATGTTTGTACCCAAGTCATGGATGTTTAATATCTATATAAGTAATATATACTGGGTTCGCCCTCAGTCCATTGTACAATACCTTATTACATGCGTTGCTTAGTGTGGGACCGTATAGTTGGTGTGTTCGTCTGGCGATATTTATTTATTCATTGATATTGACACGATGCAAATGTGAGACCATGATAATGAAATTATTATTTATGCAAAATATATTATCTTCTTAACTCAGAAGTGTTCAGAAGAAGATCAAAATATCAAAAAACTGAGATATGTTCAAATCCACAATACCAAAATAACCACCCGTGTCTGACAAAATATCCTCCTACCAGTTAACCGCAAGCTGTCAAATCTCTAATCAGTCATATTCATGTTGTGTTTCGAAAAGTGTACCGACTTGGAATGGTATAGTGTGCATTTGAAAAAAGGAATTGACATAATTCATGTCTCATAACATAAAGGTGTATGGTGTCTGTGGCGCTAACCGGCCTGTATGGTCGCCCTACTCATCAGATTGAGCCATCCCGTCAACGCCCGCGGTGCGATGCTATCTGGACCATCGTTTTGTTCTTATTGTTCCTCCCTCATATTTTGATACATTGCGCAGCCTCTTATTATGAATTAGAAGCGCTTTGGACGGTTAAATAGCGTTTGTTGTATAGTAATTACGTATATATATATATATATGTGTCCTTTACGATTAAATATATACCTACATAGAAAGCGAGATATAACATGTTTGTTTGTTCCACCATTTGAGTTTAGCAATCGCTTTGACTTTTTTTAATATAATAATACCAGCCCTTTTTAATTTCCCACTGTTGGGCACGGGCCTCCCATCAATGCGAGGGGGATTAGGTCATAATCCACCACGCTGGCCCAGTGCGGGTTGCGGGTTTTTTTTATACTTGAATTAATTTTCGTCAAACAATAAGTAGCTATCTATTTAGGTACCTACATGAAGTCTATTGAAATCAGTTTTCTTTATCTGAACTCATAATAAATGAAAGTGTCTCATTCATAAATCGTCTAGGTATACCTAAATTCACTTTCTAAGCGCAAATATATCTTAACCTGCTGCTAAAGTCTGATTAGCCGTTCCTACACTGTTCTCACATACCTATAACAATGTATTGCTCAATAATGTAAAAGATCTATTTAAAAAAAAAAAAAAGAGCAACCATGGAGTTTCTTGCCCGTTCTTCTCCATAGGAACGGCATTCCGAACGGGTGGTAAAGCAGTAGAATAATGTTTATGTAACTTGACGATTCATAAGTACTGTACAATAATGGTTTACATGAATAAAAAATATTCTGATTCTGATTCTGATTAACACCCAAATTTATAGCAGTTTAAATCAATAAACCTACAATAGTATTACAAAGCAGTAATGCCATTGTAGGTAAATGAATCAGAGGCTTGCTTACGTCGTAAGTAAATTTAAAAAACGTACTTAATTTTCTTTCTCTTTCTGCTTTTGAAAACCGGAAAAAAACTTCGCATGTTGTCTCTCTTACACACCTAACTAACCTTCCACACAGCTATCATCGTGATTAATCCTCTCAATCGCTTGTCCGTGCCTCGAGATCCCGACACATTACGAGGCCTTATCAAAAAATCCGAAAGGAAATCCCAGCCAAATTCCATGACCGCCCAAACAGGCGATACACAACTTTACCACTTCAGTTTTAAAGCTTGTGTAGACTGTAAATTGAATTTGGTAAGTTGAATGTGAGGAGCTGTGTCGAATCGGTAGGAAATCGGGCTCAGTGTCAACACTTTAAGACGACCTGGGTAAGGGGCTCGGCACATGGGTCGAGAAATCGACGATTGATCTTTTGACAGTTGACTTACCTGAACCGGTAAAAATACCGGTTTAGATATTGCAATATGTGATTAGCGTAAATTTTATGGATTATCGGCTAATGAGTAAACCTGAATTAACCGGTAAATTTAAATGTCACCGCCTCGACTCGTTCGTATATTTGCATATTCATTTTATCCGTTTAATTTAAAGAATTTAATTGTTAACTACCGATGCCAAACATGTCTACTGTATTTCGCAAATATATATCCTGGCTGCAGCTCGAACTTGATATCAGGTATTGTTAGGCTAGCTTGACTAAATAGCTTTTTGTATTACTATTATTACATTATAGTATTAAATAAATGGTCTGTTCCAGAAAGGGCAAGTCCGTAGTACATTAACCGACGGAAGTGTATGAATGTAGATGAAGGAAAATGGTATGCCAGGATCGCATATGCATCACTGGTCTCTGCCTACCCCCATGGGATACAGGCGTGATTATATGTATTACATTATAGGCAAGTATTTGTTCTCGATATCACCTGATGGTAAGTGACGGCTTAAGCTTAACCCACGGGTAATGTAACGGCTCATAGCAATTATATCGACACCAGTGGCTCAACGCTTAAACGTCAATTAAAAAAGCATGCCAGTCCGCTGATTATTAAGCCTAGGTATTTTACAGCTTGTAGGCATTTAGCCACTGCATCTGAAACACATTTATACGTCCGAGTAGCCACAATGGCGGTGGACGCTTTGTTATTTCGAAGTTACACGCCTGTTCTAATCGTGCGCCCGTGGCCGCTGAACAAAGCCATGTCGCCAAGCGGCCTAGCCGTGTTCCGGCATGATGTTCGGTGTTGCCATTCATGGATGGCGGGTCAGATCAGCTGCGCTGCATGTGCCTAGTGAATGTAGCGTCTCGATCTACTGCCGCCTTCCTACCTAGGCAAGTATGCTCCATCGTAGATCTCATCGTCACTTACCATCAGGTGAGATCGAGATCAAATACTTGCCTATAATGTATTAAAAAAAAAACACTAAATTAAAGCTTCGACAATGCCTTTGTGTCCGCTCAAATACTTTGCGTATTATAGATTCAAGTGATTTATTACCAGTTTTCGAGAATGGGTGATCAAATTTTTGGTTTTCAAGTACAAAGTTCATGATGGAAAATCGGTTAATTTTATTATTACTTTGGACATTATCTTCTGTGTAAATTGAAGATCGCAAATACATTTATAAGCACGAAGAATTAGAGGAGACTTAGGCCCTTTTCTGGCGGAAAAAACCGCAGGTACTACCTACTGATATAAATAAAATAATATTAAATACAGCCTTTTCTATTCATTTTAGGACAACAAGACTGGTTTCAAGTATGAGTTTAAGTTTTTAAATCCATGAATGCAATTTTTCTTATGTCCAAAATCAACGATATAGTTCCTTAGAACAATTTTCTCTATTTCTTATAATTTTGGAGGTTCCCATACTAACCCATCTCAATGTTACACCTTGTATAAGAGGTTTAAAACTTTATCATCGTTATAGAAAAGTGCAAGTCTTAAGATCTGGTCAAGAAACTGCATGAATTAACGGTTTCAATAACCGGTTTTTTACACAAATAACCAGATCATGTGAAAAAAAAACAACGATTTGTTTGCTAATAATATCCATCCAGTTTGAAATTTGCACTCGTCAAGTTAGTCTTCTAGGTTAAAAAGAGTTCACGCTATAAGTCAGAGAGAGATATCTACTACGCACGATTACAAATTCCTCAGGAATGACACAACTCATATAAGAATCCTATAAAGGCTATAAGGCTCGCCTCACACAGCATATCGAACACCAACAGTGCCTTACTAATTGCCTCGCGATCTCAGTGAAATTAATCAATCGCGGCGCGGGTGTGTGCCTGCCTAATATAAACGTCGTGGCGGGCGGCTTTCTTTGAACTCGCGCGGTCTCCAATTAGCGCACGCCGACGCCTTTAGCGTCCGCCGCCCGCCTTTGAATCGGCCGCTGGGGCCTCTCTCATTCTAAAGTCAAGCGTCTCGCTCGCACGCCCCTCCTTTGAAGCCTTCGATGCCATTTCGTTGTAGTCGTTTTAAAAGCCTTTGGATTACTGAAAGTATAATATGTTTGGATCTGGGGATAATAGGGATTTCGATAGAGTGCGGTAGAGTCGTCTATGTCGTAATGTTTAACATGATTATTGTATGTGGTCTTGTAGGATTACTTCTCTTGTTAAAATGTAGTATGGGTGCAACAAAAATGTGAAGAATGTCTGGCTTTGGCGCCTGTCTGTCTGGACGTTACAGATGTTACAGTTTATAGGATGATGCTTTATATTATGATCCTTACTTGCTTCAAGCGCAAAATTATCGTTTATGTTTGCTAACTAATTTTCATAATTTTAGTAACAGTGTACCTTATACTTACTCTTTTTATTTTTTTATTAAATAGTGCCTTAGTTATTGGTCAGTTCAAATACGGACTAATGGCTCATTAAGTTAGGTCTCAAACAGCATTCGCTTCGTGTAAGATCGGACAAATTCGGATAGGAAAGTAGATTGGATGCCGCCGCCTCGTTTTAATAAAGAAATGGTAATAAAGTTAAGAAGCAAAGAAATAGCAGGTACTACTAATAACCCAGTGTTGGTCCCGGGCCTCCCCTCAATGCGAGGGGGATTCGGCCATAGTCCACCACGCTGGCCCAGTACGGTTTGCCCTACGTACCTACCTACCAAAGTAAACTACTACTAGGTAAACCTTTATTATACTATCCGAAAATTGAACGAGACATAATCAAAAGTTAATCTTCGGTGCTCATGAATGAGTTGGAGTGCCAGTTCGATTCTCGCTCACCTCCCGCCGGACCTTTTGCTGTCTTAACCAAGCAACCGCCATGTCGAATCGCTAACGTGTGTGGGAATTAGTTTCGGGACTCCTAATACCTGCAACAAAGCACCCATGATTCTATTTGATACTTTTAATAGTCATACGCTTATTATATACTTTTTTAAACTTGGTGCCTTGGTGGTCTAGTAATGCTATTTAAAAAAAAGTGATTAAACAATGTGTTAGCGAAATTAGGATAAGTATAGGTATAAAAGATTGAGGGATTTCGTATATTAGAAGAAAATCTATCAGATTATCTTCACCGTCGGCTAGTAGGTATCTAATAAGAATTTAAGGCTTCACACGTACTTTTCAAATGTACCATACTAAATAGGTAGTTATTTCCTTCCTATAACTGTGTAAAGTGCACTTAACTTCACTTTTTAAAACATTATGGGCTCCATAATTTTTTGTCGATGATTTTGCCAACAACAGAGTATGAAAACACTTAGCCGGTAAAATATTATAGGTGATAACAAAAAAAAAACAATCCAAAATATATTTTTAAAAACATTGTATGCCAATAGCTAGCCAATACAACCTGAACCTTCAATTACAGCTATGCAATCTAGCTGTGTCACGAATAAAAAAAAAACTAATAGATATTATAACCAATGACCGCTGGGCGTAAGCAGGAGATAACTGGTCCAGACAGCGCAGCGCTAATACTTGCTCCAGCCAAACGAGGCCCACCCCGCGCCGCGATAAATCTTCCCTACATCACATTTATTTTGCATAAACAAAACTAAATTACAACAGCCCTTTGCTCGCCCGGTAGCCGCCAGATAATATTGTAACTAATAACAAAAATAACAAAACACAAAAACGTGTAAATGGTAGAGAAAAAAGGACGCATATCAAAGCAGTGCCGCGGTCACGTAGAGACGGGTAGAGACGGGTTATGACGAACAGCGGGACGCTGCTGGTCGCTTGCCTCCGTAGAGCGATTAAAAAAAATGCTCGATTAAAATCGAAATCGAATAGATTTACGAGATTTCAATTTTGATCAAAAAAAAGTGTAGAACGAATTCGCTAATCTTAGCACGACGGTAATATCGCCAGTAGTTTTGAGTGGCCATTAATCCTTATTGCGTTAATTAATTTACGGCCTGCCTGTCCCATTAACCTATTAATAATAAAAATTGATGTATACGCAATAAATGTCCAACAACTCATCGCTACCGGACTGCGTACTTCGACTTGTGATAACTTTTAATTTTTATCGGCACCGCGTGTGAAATAATTTCGGCGCTAATTCGGGGCTTATAACTTTCGATTTTACTTAGGCATGTGAAGTTTTAATTTGTGGTCCGGTCGGCCGGTTCAGTGTTATTCGTCGGCGGGTGTAATGCCATTATGCGGGACCATTCACAGCATCGGCTCAGTAACGTTATGGCACGTATCCATTGTGGTCGACACATTAAAAAGAATCGCGTAAAAAACGCAAAGTATACGCGTTTTATAATATACTAGCTGCGCCCCGCGGAGTTGCCCGCGTTTACATTTTACCGGTATAAAAAGTAGCCTATGAGCTATTCCGGACTATAATCTATCCCTGTGCCAAATTTCATCCAGATCCGTTCAGCCGTTGTGGCGTGATTGAGTAACAAACATCCTTCCAAACTTTCACATTTATAATATTAGTGGGATAGTGGGAATAAAACAATTCCTTCGGAATGGACGTGTCCAAATTTAAAAATGGAATTATTTTAAAAAATATAGCAAGCAACAAATTCACAATTAATTACCCTCAATATTAACACCCAAATTAATTAAGCTAAGTGCCATCTTATAAAGAGTCGATTAAATTACGTAAAAGGTGTCAAGATGCGTATCTTCGTCATTCAATCAGCTCCGAAGCTCATCGGCTGCCGCGGCCATTGTCATTGGTACAGTCATATCTTTATTAATACTTTAAAAGCGTCGGGTTGTGGCATTCGGCCGGGCGACTGACGCTCCAATACTCAGACTGGCTCCCATAAAACTATTGTGTACCCCCATTCACAGTATACCGATTCATCTTTATTGGACATTTTCCATTGATGTCGACACAAAGCTTCATGATTTCAAATTAATAAAAACTTTACACTCTCCTTTTATCGCAAAGTAGTCAACTCGACAATTCGCTCATATAACACACCTATTCATTCAGGACTTTTTCACTATTTAATACTATAATGATAAAACACCTTGATTTATAATCTGCGTAAGTTAAAAGTAATAATATTACATAGTTAATTTTACTACGTACGGTAACATAATAAATCAACATTCTAACTTTACAATCTCGTATAAAGAACCACTATGCAACTACTTAACTCTTATCAAAATATTACACACAAAAATTAACATTGCAGCATTAATTCAAAACGATATCATATATTAAGCAATTAAATAAATTCAAAAGCGCATTCCTCAGCGATTCTCGACACGCGGCGGTGTGGGGAAGAGCCCACTTCTTTGTAAAACGCCGCTGCTATTAAAGTGCGATTAAGCCGGCCCCAGACTACGGGGCTCCCACTTTCGATTTTACGACTGTCTAAAATCGAACCCGACACCTGAGAGCCGCTGACCCGATCAACGTTGACACGGATACGAGAGTGTTGTGCATGGTGGCTTTTTGTTAAAGACTCTCCAATAAAACATGATGGTTCTATTGAAATTGTAGTCTTCGATTGAGTCTTTTTTGAAGCTTTGCTTGCTTCTTAGCCTTCTTATAAAAAATATTACTACGACCTAAATCCTTGCCGAGGCATCGCAAATGGCTGAACTTGGGATATTACCTCCCTTTAGCAAAATTTGATATTGGTAGGTAAGTATAGGCTCTGTATGCATGACATTTGAAGAGTCTATAATGTAGTCGCAAATATGAAGCTTCCATTATTGAAATAAAACTAATTTAAAAGATTTCACGTTCCCGACGTTTCGGCTGCTTAGCGCAACCATGTTCACGTGAGGACTGAGGTGGTTGACGTCCTAGTGTCATAGTTAGAACCGGGGTACCCTCATATTTAGTTATTGTTTGCGGTCCGATCTGCACTGAAAGTGCTCACAGTGTCTTGACTTCTTGCAATGTATTACTGGATCCCAAGTTGGTGGTAGCACCCAGCCATCTACCACCTATTGAAATTAGGATGGTTTTTTTAAATTTCAATGACCTCAAGACTCAAGTATCATCCTTGGTCGGAATCGGTGTTCTTTTGCGAGGATCTGTGGCCCGCGGCGCCTCAAATGCCTCAAATCTCAGCGCGCACGTACTTTATTCGTAACTGTTTATTACACACTGAAGTCCCTTTATACCTAGTTCGTTTGCGCTACAACGCTTACGTGGAATATTAACAATATACCAAATGTACAATCAAAATACAAACTGCAAAACGTTACGGTACCCCACAAATTTAAGAATTAGCATGCTACCGAGCTAAGTTAATCGCTTCTCTATGGTATAGTATACCTAAACATATTGAACGCAAACACTTATTATAACCAGTAGTTAGTGTAACTAAATACTAAAACATTCCGATGTTGTGCATAATTATGGTCACGGAAGCTTGGTTAGCCGAAAGCTAACACATACCTAATAGCGGCGGGGAATGAATTTTCATAAACCATTTTAATTTTAATTAACTTTTTTCGTTAGGACGTCTAACACTTCAGTTCTCCCGTGACCATGGTTACTGTAAAGCGTCGAAACGTCGGGAACGTAATAACATGAAATAAACGCGATTAAATCAGTTAAATTATATTTCAATGTTTTTATAATTGACAAATAATAAAGTCTAACAGGTTATACACGTTTAATAGTCGGCTTCCCTTTTACAAAAAATCCTATTCACTGTACACTACACTAGGTCAGATGCAGGGGGAGAAATGAAGAGTAGAGTGAGTGAGAGGGTGTAGGAGAAGTGTAGAGTCTGAGTCAAATAAGTATACTCTTATTTGACTCTACACTTCAATAACTCTACAATTCAAATCTTTTAATAGTTTAAACTTCAACGCCGGTCACTATAATTTACCATTTTAAATATGATGTTATTTACAATTATTAATGTAATATTATAAATGAGAAATATTTACAAACTAATAAAACTTAAAAAGAGTATAGCAAAGCTACAAAATGTGTAAAAAATTTGGCCCATGCGGTAGAGTGCCCAAGATGCTGGCCGCATATCCTCGCTGAATATCCAAAGCTACTCGCTGAGCGAGGAAATACCCAGCCCTTGGGTCGCCGGTTGCGTCGACCAATCTTCTAGAAAGATTTCCTTCAAAATTAATGGTGCTTGGACCCCATGGACCTAGGGTCTCGACTCCAAACGGAACGAATATGTATTCGGTATATTATAAATTATAGAGTATATTCTAGCATAAAGTCTTGTCAACAATTCCGATGCGTCACAAATCGGGCCTCGCGTATTAATTTAACAAAATTAGCATACCTTCTTAATGGTTTCGCGGACAACATCAAAGCGCCGCCGCCTTTCTCATTAAGTATCAGTTTAATACGACTATTTATGATGTAATTCTGGTTATTTTATAGCATATCATGGAGGTACTTACCAAAATTATGTTAACACGCGAGAGGTATTTTTTTAAGAAAAAAATCTTATTAGTGTTGTTGTAATGATGAGGAACTTAACTTTTTAAAAGGAGTTCCGTATTAATAATTCAGTTGGATGGACGTTAAGAGTTTTTTTTTCCATGTCAGCAATGTGTGCATGTGTGTAAGTACCTATAAACATTGCCTTTTTATTTTTTAATACCTGCTTAGCTCATAACATTTTTAATGTGAATTTATTACCTACTTTAGTGAACTGGCACAGGTATCATTATGCCAGTAACATTAAATTATACTTACTTAGTATTTAGAATGGATGTCAACTTTAAAAAACATTAAACCTTTATGGGGGGAACTCTAGGTTTTATTTTTCTAATGCCTAGAGTTCTTATATGTATCTTTACCTTTAATAAATAAATTATTCGAAAATCTATGTAAAGTTAATAAATAACTATAATTATGTACCTATTTCCACAAAGCCTACAGCAACAAAAATGGCATAAAATACATCTTAATGGTTTATTAAATCAGCTTTAATCGTCGCGTGATATATTATAGGAATTCCGAGTAATTATAGAAACAGGATTGCTTATTTTTATGGCGCCGATTAATTTACCTACAACGATTTAAGTTTTCGATAAAAAGTACCTATAAATCAACATAACGATATTTTTGTACCTAACCAAATTATAATTATTGTTTTAATATCTTATTAATCAAAAAATATTATCTAATTTTGCCTGTCGTCATTATTATATTTTTTTTTCCTTAGGCACCTATTTAAAATTAACCATACGTAAATGGTACTCGAACAAATATCTGCAAAGGACATTAGACTAATTCTGTACACAACAAGTGGTTTGTAACGTCGCCTTGATGGTAACAGTTAGAAACAGACTTTGAAGTTGCAAATGTATCACAAATGCCAAATAATGCTACATTTAATCGACTTGAAACACTCACACTCTTATCACTCACATCGAGATCAATACCCACATATATATACACCCTTCATAACTTATTTTAAATCATCCCAAAAACGTTGAACACAAGGAATTATGTGACGATTTCCAACTAATATAAGTCGATCAAAGCGACCGCTTCATGTTCCGCCGTTATACGTATTTATCCCACATTACTGACGATGGAAGCTGGTTTAAAAACGATAATTTCGTTATTAGCTCCGGGCGAACGTATCAACGAAGTCTTATTAAACATTGCAGTGGTTAACGGTTTTGGAGAATTGACATTTTGGAAAGGTAGAGTGAGGATTTAATAACTACATGTCCTAGGTATCTTTTGCTTGGACATATAAAACTAATTTGCATTTTGAAATCAGGGTATTTTTTATTTTAATATCACTTAATTATGTAATATTTGTTTGATATACTTGTTTATTTAGTTCTATTTAAGTCTCGTTATTATATTATACTATTGAGTGGTGTTTTGCTGAGAAAATCAAAGGATAAGTTGTAAGTTCACAGCAAAATCTACAAGCTTCCCCCATAATAGCGCCGTTATTCCATCAGTTAGAAAGTGGGCCCAACGTGGTGTTAGCTGTGTCTCACGCCACTAACGCGTTAATTACTACGATTGGTTCAATGGCTTGTTTTAGTTAAAAGGTTTAAGAAATCTGTGGTTAAATAAACAAAAAGATTTCATTACAAATATGTGCTACGGCCATGAATTAGCTTCGGTTCTGATTCTGGTGCGCAAAGTAAACTGATCGGTTTTGTGATTGCAATTAAAAATTATGGCTCCATCGTTACTGACGATCCTGCGAATAAAATTGTAAAGAAGAACATATTGACTTCATATATTTATGCGAATATTAAACATTGACATTATAGTTTAATTTAACGCATTTTATCGCGTTTACTTTTATGTTTGTACGTTCCCGACGCTACACCGTTTCAAACTACGACACTAGGACGTAAAACACCTCAGTCCTCCCGTGACCGTGGTTGCTGTAAAGCAGCCGAAACGTCGGGAACGTAGAAACATAAAAGAGACGCGATAAAATCCGAAAAATTTGTTTTACTTCAATGTGTAGTATTCGAGTGAATATAAGAAGTCAATATATAAACCCCCAAAAAAATAATAATAATGGGGCCATGCGATCGTGAGCTTATCTTATTTTTCATAGGAGTTGAACTTTATTCATTACATAGGTATCTCGAGATTTAAATCTTGGTCCAGCAAGATGCAGTTTGTCGCTGGGGGCGCCACGGGCGATGTGTACGCTGTGAATTGTGTAACAACTAACAATCGATCGGTTGGCGTGTTTAGTTAGCGTGTACTGTTAGTGTTACGGGCCAGTCGTCAAAACAGACAGAGCGCTAAATGTCTGACTATAAAAAACTGCTTCGCAATTATGTATATTTTTTTTATAAATATAAAATAAATTGTAAATTGATAACGATTAATTATATAAGAATCTCGGCGACATAGTGCCTTTGATATAAATTGAGGGAGTATTTATCTATATACCTATTAATTAAATTGGTGTGATTTAGAGCCACTAGTAAAAGTACTACGATTACTAATATAGTAGGCATAACCTGTGCATAATAAATATTCAGTTGACGAACATGATAGGTAGCGTAATCATTTTTATTTAAGTATTTTTTTGTAATTTAAATTTTTTATTCTTATTTATTTCTTAAATTTACGCGAATACTACACACTGAAATAAAACAAATTTTACGGATTCTTTTGTTTATTTTTAGCTACTTATCTAAGTTGAAAATGTTGTTAGATTTTCCTGTTAGTCTACTTTGTGGGCAAAACATTGTAAGGCACAATTCTTTCTTTCCAAGCGGTCAACAATCAGACTTGTCCAATCATCCAATTTCGTACTTCAACCTCGACACCGCCACAACTGTGTGCCAATTACATCGTTAGTTCGTCTTTAATGAGCCGGCCTCAGGCGGCGATCATGATCTACTCCATACTAGATCACTTAACTATACACACACACTGTTAACTTGTCCACATAACAACCAGCTTATTACAACACCAATAAGATCTATTTTAACCGCGCATCATGTTGAACTTAGTTCGTTTCTTGAAAGCGACGGTAATTCTAGTTCTTATTGTAAATTGCTTAAAGAGGATTTTAGTTAATCATGGGAGATGAGGCCGCTCTCGTGAGCTGAGCGACCAAATTATGCATTAGTTTATTTCACTTTATTAGTGCAGTTAAAACGATTTAACCGGGTTTATGGTGGAACCAGAAATTGTGGTATAACATGCCACGGCATTAGTAATCTAGGTCGTATTAACTGTCAGCAGGTATTTAGTTGATCTAATTATGTAGACTATAAATAGAAAAAGAAAACATTAGATTTGACATCCAAGAAAAAAAAATATTTTACCTGAAGAGAAAAATATGATAAATTCTTTTTTTTTTTTCCTTTTTCAAATCCACCGATTCCGTTGTATGTTTGCGACATAATAAACGCCACGCAGCAGCGAGCAACAGACGACAATTACGAAATTAAACTCCAATTACTCGGAAACACCTGCTTGTTTTTATTTTTGTCTTATTCTCGCCGATGACTGCGCCCACGAGAACGTAGAATTATCTCGTCAATGTACTAAGTATACCTACCAACTTGTATATACATTTAATTTACATGTAACAGACCGCTAAGCTATAGGTAATTTTCGATACTTAAGCATAATGAGCATTGTTGTAAAACGATTATGCATCGCTGTGGGTCCGGCTAGGCACTTTGATGAATGTCGAAATTCAAACGTAATATGTAACATACCACCATTAATATCGATTTAGTTTTTCGATAAACTGCTTTATGAAACTAAGTTTTTGATAATGTCTCAGGGGGCCTAAAAGTAACAAATTTAAACATGTAAAAAAAACAAACCCGACGACTAACGATAAGTTCCTTTTCAGGGTTCCGTAGTAGAGACTAGGAACTCTTTTATTTTTGCCATGAGCATCTGTGCGGGTTACAGCCATTTTATTCAAAGACTTGGAATTATAAGGCTTACAATTGGGTAAATTCGCTATAATAATATGTATAACAAATAAAAATAAAATGAGGGTGAAAAAAACGTATAAACTCAAATATTGTTTGTCACCGTGTGGTTTTTGTGACAGTTAAAAAAAGAGTTAAGTGCCTTGAGCACAATTCTTTTACATAGCGATTCGGTAACATAAGCCTCTTCCATCCCTCACCCACCACAGATTTCATAAATAAGTAAGAAAGTGTCATCATTTTTTCTCTGTTTACAAAACATTTGCCTTCAAAGTGTAGTGCAGTTCTAACTACTGAACCACTGTTCAGAAATATGTGTCAATTTCTATGATACTAACTCATAGCTCACAACGTTATTTGCTTATAATTCAGAACTTTGGTTTACTAAGTACTTACTATAGGTTTTTATTGTCGACGTGGCCACGGAACCTTGCCTTTGTGGTGATCCGATATTTCATGACCGGTTTTATGCAATTACTATGTATACATTGTAATTTACTTGTCATGTATTCCGTACGATGCAACTAGACGGCTGATGATCATGGATTAAAAACGGGACATGCGGGGTTTATTTTAAACCATTGCAAATCGATAACGGAAACGGAATCGAAAACTTTCGAACTGGATTAAAATTTCCGAATTTGATTATTTTCGATGTATCTTGAAGACAATACCAAATCGTTTTTTTTTTGAAAACCGCCAGGAAGCTCGGCGGGGCGGGAGCGACACCAACATCGGAAAGTTTAAAAATCCGTTTCCGATGTCGATTCCGAATGATTTAAAATAACCCTCATAGAGTCTAGATTATGCGAGGATAAATTACTTCAACACTCTTTTCCTGCTTTTGAAGAACTGATCTATGGTATGAACGAGGTGAAGGTTGAAGTAAGAAAGAAACGATCATACAGAATGTTCAGAAAGGGAACAGTAACTTCTGATCCTGGACTTCTTGGATAGTCTTGGATAGTCGATGAGAAAGGTTATGAATTTTGTGAAAAATGTGTTTCTCTGAAATATAATGTGCAATTTTGGTGGAATATTCACCATTATGTGGTCATAAACGTGCACGAGTGTAGGATAGACTAAATAGTAAAACATGACTTTTCCGGTTCATTCAAGAAGTCCGTTAATTTGTCGACAAAGTAGCCTCAACTTTACTGATAGGGTTACGGGGGGCTTATTAAGCCTAGTCTGCGGATTAGGCCTGCATAGAATCTCCCATACTTGATATTAAAACAAAACAATCGACGTTGGCGAAATATCTACCCAAAGGTGGGTAAGGCCATTTTCTAAAAATAACATCTGGAGTCACCTTCGTCCGTAGGAGAATTAAGTATCCTCGAGATACCCTACACGTGACCCTGGGTGGTGCCAACCAGGTGACAACTCTACTGGTGGTAGGCTTCGGCCGTGGCTAGTCACCACCCACTGAACAAAGCCATGTCGCCAAGCGGCCTAGCCGTGTCCCGGCATGATGTTCGGTGTTGCCATTCATGGATGTCGGGTCAGATCAGTTGCGCTGCATGTGCCTAGTGAATGTAGCGTCTCTATCTACTGCCGCCTTCCTACCTAGGCAAGTATGTTCCATCGTAGATCTCATCGTCACTTACCATCAGGTGAGATCGAGATCAAATACTTGTCTATAATGTAATAAAAAAAATAAAAGAAACCACTGCTGATGCGCTTCTTTAGCGTATTTGTAATCCTGTTGAGAGGTCTGAGCTATTTGTCATGTAAGTAGGTATTTTATAGAGTGATCAATATGTATGTGGTGATGACGTCATAAAGACACGAGTCCAGTGTTAGCACATCCGTGTCAATCTAATATCTTCTCATTAGGGGATTGATGATAATTTTAAAGGAAATTATTGATGATGAAAATTAATGTCAAAGTCACGGTCAAATAATTTATTTAATTTGTAATTTTATTTTGTTTTTCTTAACTCTACATCCGGATCGGAACGCGACCTCAACTGAGATCTTCCGACAAGAATCTCAGCGGGCTTGTCTTATTCACAGTACCTCTTTTATAATGGTTTTATAAAATTAGTTTTATTTCAATGTGTAGTATTCGCGTAATTATGTAGTGGTCCTTTTGTACGATAGATATAATTAAAAATGTATATCTTACAGTGGTAATCGTAAAACTATTGGCCGTAAAAAGGAACCACAGCTGAACTCGGTGAGAGCACTGAATGTTGTATTTTATTTATATAGTGTTATGAACTAATTTACATTACTCCGAATTAGTGTCGCAAGTGCCGAGTGCCTTATACGTTCAGTAAATACGTAGTTAATGTTAAAATACTACTCCATACTTTTTAAATTAACAATTTAAAACAATATCAGCTACTCTATGCGTGTTCATGACACATAATCCGAAACCAAAGAGAATTGTTCGTTTACACGCGAACCGCTAAAAAGGGCTGACACATAAACAAGACACATTTTTTTTTCATGCTTCAGCGTTCTTCATAAAAACGTTGTAAAAAGTTTAAAGTTTAGTTTTAGTTGTTTTTATATCGTTAACAAACGATATAACGTGACGACAAGTTAATAGTTTTTTGTGTTAATTTAAAACTGGTTATTTCCATTTATTTATCAACAGTAGGCAGTCATCACATCTCTACTTACGTACTTAATTTTATCCGACTGCGCAATAAGAAGGGTAATGTTTTTTCGAGATTATTGTTGCGATACGATATTATATTTGATACGTACACGTGAGCCAGTATAACTAAACTAATTTGTATGAATATCATTATTAATTAGAAGAAGCGATGTGTTTCAACGATGCCCCCTTGAACTAAAGGTTACCCACTTTTGCTAAACTTCGTACTTCGTTCTACCTACATGGGAAGATAGGAGACGCCGGTCATGAGCGGAAAGCGACAATAAATTATAACTAAGCTGTATGTAAACAATAAATACCTCAACCTGGTAGGGACAAAGTTATGTCCAAGTCATGGATGTTTCATATCTATATAAGTAATATATACTGGGTTCGCCCTCAATCCATTGTACGGTACCCATAATACAAGCGATGCTTAGTGTGGAGCCGTATAGTTGGTGTGTTCGTCTGGCGATATTTATTTATTTATAATGTTACAGCCATTTGACCATTTTATAATAATTTAATTTATTATTCTAATTTGCACTTACCACTACATAACTTTCTCAATTTCTTATCACTTAAGCCTCACATAAGGATTGATCCGAATGTATGCCTGTATCATGTGTCTGCCTCATTAGGGCTCGGCTCCACGTACGCTTTTGTTACATACAGAACAACTAATTGATCCGCAAGAGTTTTCTTACAATTACTACGAGTTCTTGTAGATATTATACTTACAACACTGTTACGAGATTGTTTAATGTGTGAGAATAAATTTGATAGAGCTTTTTAACCGACTTCAAAAAGGAGGAGGTTCTCTAAACGGTTGTATTTTTTCTTTATGTTTGTTACCTCAGATCTCCGTCATTTATGAACCGAACTGACTTTTATAACACCAGTGTATAACGGTATATACTTAAATCAAAGAATATTGTGAAATATGCGATAATAGAAAAAGAAGTGAGGACTATTTCACAGTCACTGATATAATATAATCAAGCACACATAACCACGTTTGCTAGCCACACAAAAGTGTCAAGCTAATAACATCTCTCAGTGTGTTGCGTCAGGGTTCAAAAATATTTGCGAATGTCTTTTGTTTC
Organism: Pheosia tremula; assembly: GCA_905333125.1. NCBI lineage: Eukaryota > Metazoa > Arthropoda > Insecta > Lepidoptera > Notodontidae > Pheosia > Pheosia tremula. The sequence goes on from HG995419.1 coordinate 4,138,088, forward strand.
ATAGATGCCCTTTTGCTTATGAATAAATAATACCTACAAAACTCTTTACGTAATTCAGTTGTTTTATTTTCTCAATTCAAAATTCGTGACGTCACTATAAAGCAAAACTAAAAAGCCTCAACAAGAGATATTACTTCCAAACATTCATAATCCTTTAGCTAAATATTCCATTCAGTCTGTGTTTGGCCCCCACTCACGGGTCACGAGGTCGGATTTCCAATTTGCCGCTTAGCATAAGATGTTGCACGATCATTAAGCGCCCTTCATAAATAGATTATTCTTATTATGAATGTGTTCCTATGTGTTGGCAAATCAAAACATTTGTTTTTTTTTGCTGAATTATTTTTTTCCTTCCGATCGGTACCTATAGGTATTGATTTCTTATATACTTACGCGAATACTACACATTGAAATAAAACGAAGAATAATTGGAATAAACGCAATAAAATCCATAAAAAATTGTTTTATTTTAATACCTATAGGTCTCTAAAAAGTACAGTTGTCGACATATGATATTTCAAATGTTGAGCCCGGCTGTGCCGCCGCCAAGTTAAGAAATGTCATTACAGATTGTTGTGATTTTATTAGGAGTATGTAATTAAATAATTATTTTTCCGGACAAACAATATACTTACTTATTTTTGTTTGACATAAATACTGAATTATTTTATTTGAACCTACTTACTAAGGTTCTAAGTTGTTATAACAATGCCTACATTATCAACGGTTGACTGAGTAAATAGGGAATATAATGTAGTATAACAAAACATCTTAATTTTATGTCTCCAATCGATAGGAAAGAAAATTGGAAAGTGTTTTTGCTAGCGTGTTTTTATACCAACTACCAGTGCTAATATGATAGAACAGTCGCTGATCCTATTAGTTAAAAAAAAGTGTTTGTGTCCAAATTTATTTGACAAAAACTCATTGTAAAAACTCCATTCAACTTCTTTTGCGCAATATGTGTGTGGTCTGAGACCTTTTTGTTTTGTTTTAAAGTAAACACTGCATCGATGAAGTATTGTCTCTTAACGTATTTAGACAGTCTTCCCGGACTTTTTATTGTACTGTGGGAGGCGGGCAGAGGTTCAATTGCTCAGATCTTTATGGCAGTGACAATTACCAAGTCGAACTTTTGGAATTAATATTTTTATAGGTAGATAAATAAGTCATTTTATATCCTCTCATATTAAACTGTGGACAACGTTACAAAAGGTTTAATGAGAAGAAAAAATCACGTGTAATGCTCTATTCTAAAAAAACATTCTAACCTTTGTTATGCTATATATAATAGCGAAAGATTCTAGATCAGTAGGTATATTTTTATCGTCTGGTCTTCAATTTAGGTTTTCATCTGCTTTAATTGCTAAAAGGCACTTACATTTAATATGTGGAACAGATACTATAGTTGCATTTCACATAACCATGACATAGACAATAATGAATTCCTATAAATCAATATTGCATCCATTACCCGGGAAGATGGGAGATCACAGGCGCACGTCTTAAAACCTCTTATCTAAGCTACCACTTAGCGTATATTTCATAACATGGCAACACCGTCTGCTCAGTGTTGCCTCATTGCGTGCCTGTCAAAATATTGGCGCCGTACTGCAGCAAAAAAATTGAGACAAAAAACCATGCAGTGGTTTTTTCCGCACCCACATAACAGTGCGACAAAAAGTTTAGTATGTTGTGGCAAAAGCATATCAACAATTTTGAATATATTGACAATATTCAAGAAAAAATTAAGAAAGCAAAACATACTTATTAATTAAGTAACTTAATGAACACTGTTTAAAATTAAACAAATGATTAATTATGTAAGTTATTCAATTAGTGGTATCAAAGCTATGAAGTAGGTGTTTTTAATCCTATTCTAATCAAAATTAGGACTTGATTTGATTTCGAAATCTATTTTATTTAATTTACCGTACCGTTTTCTGTATTTTTTTTATTTAACAATGTTAATGCCAAAATCTACGAATAATTATCGTCAAGATAGCTACTCTTAATTGTCCGATTAAATACTGTAGTGGGGACTGAAGTATGTCTAATCCTGTACTCCATTCCCAGTGATTAACTACGCTATTAATTAGTTTAAGAGACGAATACCTACCGAGAGATAATTTCATTTTAACGGCCTCAATTTGCTAATAATCAACGCTGATTCATTAGCGCGCGAATCCGCTCTGTCATTCGGCATTTGTTTCAAAGAAAAACATCAAAAAGAAATAGAATTTTCAGAACAACGTATTAATGTCGAATCACGATTGCGATTGCATTCGATTTTTAAATTAGTAACGTTCGTCGGCGCCCTTGTTCTAGCTCGCTCGCTAATGAAGATTTCGTATACACCCGTCCTTTTTTGTCAGCCATATCTGTTTGTTTTGAGCTCACCATCAATTTATTTTCGAGTTTTAAATTAGCCGGTGTGCGAGCACCGGGCTGTTGGCGTCTCGTTCGTTCGGCCCGGCGGACGGTATTGTGGTCTCTGTTGCTCGCGTCGCCTGAGTTTGTTTTGTGCGTGACGCGCCCCGCCCATGCTCGGTGTCGGCACGGGCGGCAGCTTTGACCGGTAGCGGCTCAACTCGTTATCTGTTTTTTGGTTTGTCGGTGTGTGTCCGGCCTAATATTTGTGTAGGCCGATGAAAAAGTAGTTTTGTGCAGTGGGAGGTTCACGATGTGTTGTTGTTCCGTTTATTGCCTGCCACGACTTCGGCGCGATAATCAGCCGAGCCTTAAATACAGCGGACCAATAAATTACACTATTAATGGTTTGCGTAAAATAAATTACTTATTTATTAGGTTAATAATAGAATTCAATTGCCAATATTACGCAAATAAATTGTGAATTTATCTGATTTCATTACCTATCAAGGCTTTTAAAAAATTCTCTTGTACCTAAATGGCGCTGAAACCGTGTTTTCATAATATACTTACCTAAGTGTTCGTATACTTTTATTTACCACAATAAACCAAACGATCTCTTTAAAAAATATCATGTTAAGTTTCACATAATCATTATGAGAGTTTTAGAAATAATTTCAATCGCGCGCTTAGACAAGTCACTAAATAGGTATATTTTTGAAAAGTTCATAGATTTTTTTATGGTTCTTGGTCGTCACACCTTCCCACTACTTTTATTCCTGTAAACCAAGAACCACAGCGAATATATATAAAAAAAGGAGGAGACGTTAACACATTAGAATTGAAAATTATGATCTAAAAATAACTACAGCGGAAAACCTACCTACATAATAATTCACTTGCCAGTAGTCACCTATTCACCAAAAAAAACACCAAATATGTAATCTAAACAGCGCCATTTGCCCTCGTTTCAGCAAATTTTCAGCTGAAATAGTAATGCTAATGAGTACTGGACATGAACCATGTTTACAGGACTTTGCACTCACTACGTCAAGTGCGAGATTATTCGTAAGCTAACCGTATACTTTATAGACAACCGTAATTCGACATTTTGTATGGAGAATTCAAAAGCGCCTCTAGCGGACGGTATTTACCACTATCAATTCGCCATGCAACACGTCTAAGTACGGTAGACTAAAAAGTATTCAGTTAGCTCGCACCTGACGTGCAGGACTGAAAAGCCATACCTACACGTAAACAAACAACTAGGTATACAAAGGTAACGAAAACATTTTAAGAGGTTAATCAGTTAGTCATAAATAACATACTAATTGTTCTCCTCATTGTTTTAAAGAAGGCTAATCAGTAGCTTTAAAAATATCACCATGTGTTATTTTTAAAACACAATTTATGATTCAAGGAACGTCATTTCTACAACCTCCAGATGAACCGATTGTAATATTTTATACACTTTTATTGTTATACCGTAGGTACCTACCTACTGAGAAGCTTATTTCTCAATCGGTGTTTGAATTCGGGAGTGATAAGTTCTGCTATCAAGTAATAATAATACCAGGCCTTTATAATGTGCGACTGTTGGGCATAGCCCTCCCCTCAATGCGAGGGGTATTAGGCCATAGTCCACCATGCCGGCCCAGCGCGGGTTGGCGGACTTCACACGTCTTTCTCGTCGTTCTTACAGACATGCAGGTTTCCTTCACCGTTAAGCAAGTTATAATCATGGTTGAAAATGAGATGTTATCTAGTACTACATCCATACCTACTGGTTTGCAATTTCAGTGATTTGTCTAACTTTGTCGTGCCGAAGCGCGGTTTGATGTTAAATGGCGCGATACACGCGACCCGGTACTTGGCATCACGTAAATTATATTAATTATGCGAGGATATACCAATGACATTTTTTGTGGGAAAATGTATTATTTGTTAGACACCATTGTTATAGACTCTGTTGGCAATAGTAGACTATTGCTATGAGTCATAATAATATCCAGTAACATTGATATAAAACTAATCTTTCGGATTTTATCGCGTTTCTTTTAAGTTTTTACGTTCCCGGCGTTGCGGCTGCTTTACAGCAACCATGGTCACGGGAGGACTGAGGTGTTTGACGTCCTAGTGTGATAGTAGTAAAAATAATCAAATCTAAAAATCTTCCTTGTCCAACTAAATCAAATATTTAACGAATGTGAAGTCGGTGCCAGTGATATTTTTTCCAATAAATCCGTGATTGCACATTCCATATTATTTCCATCACGAATTAAAATAACCCATTCATCCTCTGACAAACAGTTTGGAAAAACAATTAGCGCCTCCCAATGTTTGCACGCTTGCGCTAATGTTTTATTATACGGAATTCAATTTTATGCATCTGTGAACACGTACCTCGCAACATCGCACCTCGAGCTTACCGATTGCGAAGCTTTTCATTGCCGCTAAAGCTTATGTCAACATTCCTAGTAGCAAGTAATCCGATGTAATGTAAACGGTTATAGCGGAGAATCCATTTAACGATGATATTGGTAGGATCCCCTAATCTCTTGGTAATGTCGCATGAGTAAATATATTGTGTGGGGTGATTAGATACGCAGCGACGGCATTGCGCATTTTAAAATAAGGATGGGAAGTGTGACCAAGTTTAATTGTATTTTTAGTCTTATCTTTTTTCATGGTTTTTGTCATGATTGCAACATCAGTCAGTCGCTAAAACACAAGTCTTCAATTTGACAGTTCTTTTTTTGAATCATGATTTTTCTCCTATAAAAAATAGTTTATATTCCGGTCTACACGCTGTAAAAAAACAAAATTGCAGACAATTACTAGAGCTCTCTCCGAATACAAATTACACATACAAAATAAACCGTAGGACCTTTGTAATTATTGTTATTTATCAGTAGATAATCATGTTTTGGCATCTGTCCATATCCACTGCAGTTCACATGTTACGCCAACAATTATATTTTATCTGATTGTATGATATCTGGTAGGTTGATTGCAAGACCTCAAGACACTGTGGGCATTTTCTGTGTAGATCGAATCGCAAGCAACAACTAAATATGAGGGTAACCCAGTTCAAAATATGACACTAGGGCACACCTCAGTCCTCCCGTGAAATCAGCCGAAACGTTGGGAACGTAAAAAAAAGAATACGTTTACGTCTCTGTAAAAAGTATCCAAGTTTCATCAAGGTATTACTTACGGTTGATTTGGTGACGGCGCTTCCGTGTGCTTACATTACTTTTAGTGTTTCCCAAAGTCCTGGTCTTGACATAATGGAAGAACCTAAGGCCAAGACTGTGGGTTACACTAATAACTTTTACTGATGTTACTTTATTGTACTAACACACAACAACCTAACAAATCAATCGACACCATTAAATTAAAACAAACATAAAACTATTGTACCCTACAATAGGGATCCGTTCGGGGTGTCATATCACTGGACAAACGCCGATGAAAGGGGCAATATGGGCGGCTAGTGGTTCGGAAAATGACAGCATATTGCCCCGGCTGTGGGCACAAAGAGGGACAAAGGGGCAATTGTGCGGGCTCGGTCGAGCGGCGAAGTGCCCCGACCCGCGGCCCGTTTTATGTGGATTCTTATTGTCGATTTGTCAATGAAAAGTTATTACACGGGTAAATAAACATTATTGAAGTCTAGAAGACACGGTGATTCAATATATTCGTAATAAATCTGACAATATTCGAATAAATATAACGAGAAATAGAGAGTTGTTTGTTACAAACTCTAAAGTGAACTTTGCATTTTTACTTCCCAAATCTTATTATCATTCGTTCGTTGTATCTTTAGAAATACTCGCACATTTACTTACTAAAATAATCCGGTTCTTTGTACCTACTGAAGAATTTATTTAAAAACAACATGGCCAGCTGTACAAACTATCATATATTTTCATCAAAGTTCATTGGCAGTGAATAAAAATGGCGCCCAATAAAAATAATTTTTCATCTGATTTACTCCGCAAGTGTGCAAACACGTGCATATTGATAATATTTGTCACACTCACATGTTTAGCGAACCAATTCTTGGGGGTAGACATCTAATTTTACGCAGATTTTTATTGCGCAATCGCATCGCTAAATAAAACTAGCCGAATGTGAAACTTACCTTTTCAGAATTTGGACTTGGCTGACCGCACACCAAATGATATAATATATCGTACTTGTACATCTGAATCTATCAAAATATGGTTAATGTCACCAAAACCCGGTTACTAAAACAAAATAAGGGTATTGAAATAAAACTAATCTTGCGAAGTTATCACGTTTTTTATACATTTATTACGTTCCCGACATTTCGGCTGCTTTATAGCAACCATGGTCACGGGAGGACTGAGGTGTTGACGTCCTAGTGTCATAGTTTGAACCCGGTTCAAGCGGCCGAAACATCGGTTCAAGCTGTCGAAACGACGGGAACGTATAGTAGACGCGATTAAATCTGCAAGATAAGTTTTATTACAATGTGTAGTATTCGCGTAAATATAAGAAATCAATAAAATAAGGGTACTTTGTTGGTACAAGAATCATAAACGTCCAATCATTAATATTCAAATCATAAAGTGATCTACTCGAGTGATATATTGTGTAGCAGTGATCACTCGCAATCGCCAATCTCGCTATAAATACGGCACGTTAACAAACATTGAGTCCTGAAATCTCGATTCTAAATCGCCCAATCTCTGTACACTGAGAGAAATTATTGGTTGGCCCAACAAAAAACCTACAAAAGTTACACGTTAAAATAGCGCCAATCGAGAAATTTGTTAGTGTAACAAATTTGACTTTGTTATTTTTATGTTTGAAAATTGTACATTTAACAGAGAATTTGATTGATCCAATTGCTTATTTGTTACTGTAACAATTATTCACGGTAATTACAACGAACTCTTGTTTGTTGAGACAACCAAATTTTATTTGGTATTATTTTTTACAAAATAACATTGGTTGATATAACAAATTTCATGTTTGTTGATTTTATCATTTCTTAGTAAAGGATTTCAATTTAAGAGTAACATAAACGGTAAGTCAAATATACCAAAAGAGATGTTGAATTTATTACCTAGTTGGGTTAGTAAAACCAAAATAATTCGTAGAAAATACTATTATTGTTGTAATCATTATAACAAATAGTGTTAAAGTAACGCAATCATTACGGTAGTTCATACCGGAAATATTTGTAGCGCTCACCACCTGTTATGGTTCCTACTACTGTATTACTTTGTGTTATATACAACAGCTCTTTGTTGTATGTATCAATAGTTGTTTAATTTTACAAAAATCTTTTTGTAGTATATATCGAAATACATGTCGGATGTACATTGATAATGGTTGTTAGAATAACCAACAAAGCGTTAGAGTTACTGTTTAAAAATACTATTCTAGCTATTTATAGTAACCAATATTGTCTGTAAAAGTAACGAACGATTTGGGTAGAGTATACTAGATATATTTGTTGGATCTACTTAGGTGTTTGGGTAACAACAACCAATAGGGCGTTAGATTTACTGTTTAAAAATACTAGTCTAGCTGTTTATAGTAACCAATATTTTCTGTAAAAGTAACGATCGTTTTGGGTAGGGTCTACTAGATATATTTGTTGGATTTACCTAGGTATTTGGGTAACAACAACCAATAGGGCGTTAGATTTACTGTTTAAAAATACTAGTCTAGCTGTTTATAGTAACCAATATTTTCTGTAAAAGTAACGAACGATCAAGGTAGGGTATACTAGATATATTTGTTGGATTTACCTAGGTATTTGGGTAACAACAACCAATAGGGCGTTAGATTTACTGTTTAAAAATACTAGTCTAGCTGTTTATAGTAACCAATATTGTCTGTAAAAGTAACGAACGATTTGGGTAGGGTATACTAGATATATTTGTTGGATTTACCTAGGTATTTGGGTAACAACAACCAATAGGGCTTTAAATTTACCGTTTAAAAATACTAGTCCAGCTGTTTATTGTAATCAATATTGTCTGTAGAAGTAACAAACGTTTTTGGGTAGGGTATACGAGAATAAATTTGTTGGATTTACTTTTGGATTTTGGTTAGAACAACCAATAAGGCGTCAAAGCTACTGTTTAATAATACTAGTATAAGTGTTTATCATAACCAATATGGTGTGTTAAACTAAAACGTTTTATGTGGGGCATACTGAACCAGTATGTTGAATTTATTTTTGGGATTTAGATTACAAAGTAAATCTATTATTCTAATAAAAATCCCAAAATAAATACAACACATATGTTTAGTATGCCCTGCCTAAAACGTAGTTACTTTAATATATAATGTTGGTTAATAAACACCTATACTAAGTATATTTTTTAACAGTAATTCACACCTTAATTTAATTAAGTAATTTTTTGGTCATTAAAAAGCCAAAAGTAAATACAATAAAGTACTTCGTACACTGAAATATAAAACGTTAGACACTTCGTAAAACACAATTGTTTACATAATTAACAGGATACGATTATATAAGTATACCGCTTTACATTCAATATAATTAAAACCAATATGGTAAACCAAAACTACATCACAAGTTTAGCAAATCCTATATATAAAATCCAACAAATTTTTTAGCAGTATTGACTACCCAGTAAATGATTGGAACAATATTAATAATATTATATATTAAATATTAGATAGCTTGTAACATATCTGAAATAAAACAGGTATGTAGGTACAATAGAAAAGTACATCATTGCAGAACAAAAAGTGTCAGTTAAATTAAGCTAGTCACTGCTACTGGGTAGTCGAACATTAATGAATTTTGATTTCTGTAGAAAAATAAAAAGTAAGTGTATGAACAAATAAGATTTTTTATTTTATATATATTAACATACAATAAAAAAGTACAAAATCTGCACTTAAAAGGGCGCATGCATGTGCACTCAGTCTCCATTAATACAACATATTTGAAATTTCATATACCGGAATTTTGAAAGCATGAATTATTTTATCCTACTGATTATTAGTGATCACAATGATTTTGGGAAATCATCAATCCAGTAATAAATGTCGCATACGATTCTCAGAAATATTTATCGCATGCGATAACTATCATTGCATTAGGTGATTCGCGATGTTACTTTGTATTATTAAAAATCAATAGGACAAAAATTCAAGCTTTCAATATCCCAGTAGATTACATTGAATATTTTGTATGGGTAGTCTTGGTACTGAAACATACTAGAAAGTATGGGCGTGTTTCAGTACAAAGACTATATTATTATATACTATTATACCCTATTATTATACCCTACAGGAAGAAACAAAATTATTGCATGTTGATTATTAGCATATAATTAATGACATTTATCAAGTGTGGTTAACCTACGTTTAAACATTATATATTAGCTAGATCATACACGATACAAAACATACAGATACGAGAGCTTTGGTCAGAGAATCAAACCTGTACTTTACGTCATCAATGGCCACATAAAAAGCTTCAAGTGCTGCAGGTGCGCCAACACTTATAACCATAGGTTGGCGAGTAAGTCCTTTTTTGCCATAGACTTGCTTCTGTTCTGCAATGCTTCTTCTATGTCAGCATAATTCTAAAACAAATCAGATTAATGAATAAAAAGTCCATAATAATAAATACCATCAGAGTAGGTATACTTGGAACAGAATGAGATAAATATCTAAAATTAAATTAAACCAAAAATAAACATACCAATCGATATCCGTTGGTTGCTTTCAGGCATGGCCATTCACTAATCATCATATTTAATCTGCTGTGTCGTCCTTTTTTTGCAATAATCGCACGTCGCCGTCCATGTTTCTTCAACCAGCGGCCAGGGGACTCGGTTAAATTTCAACCATTGCATTTTTTTTTCATTGTTGTCTGTAATATTTAACAAATAATAAATAAATAAATTGTGGCAAAATGTGTGGACAAGTGATATTATGTAGATTTATACCAAATTTCAAGATGATAGCTTTTAAAGATCCTTAAAAAATTTACTGCGTTATACAGTCTGACAGACAGACACCAGAGTTTCAGCCGGAGTATATGAATTCTGTTTCACCATTTTGGTTTGGAACCCTAAACAATGTAAATTCTGTTAGAACATATTTATATATCAAGCTTTGAAATTGCACAATACTGCCTTTGCTTTGATGTATTTTGCTTACCCTTATCAGTAGTTTTGTTATTGCTTGTGCCAATTTTAAATTTTTTTGGGAGTCCGTATTTGATTATAATATCTGTCCACAAGTTTTCCTTTTGCTGGCATCGTAGTTTTGGGACTTATAGTTCTACTAGGAATATATTACGTTTCCTGAAACAAGATTGTATTTTTGAGTTTATCCATTACAAACAACAAAGAAATATAATTTCTCTTTATAATATAAGTTTTACACTCTGACCATTCATAAGACTCAACAATATTGAAGTGTAAGGCCCAATTTTGAGGAAAAGCTACAAGAAAACGAAAATAAAAGATAAAATAAGGCGATAGCTAAAATACTTCCTGAGAAAATCGGATGTAACATACAGATGGACAGACAGACACCAACGGTGTATCAGTATAAGGGTTCCTTTTTTCTATTTTGGTAGGGAACCCAAATAAAAGTATAATGCTTACAGCATCTCAATGTCTGTGAATTAACAGGATGAAAGGATACCTAAGCATCAGTAAAAATATTATCATGACTTACATTATGCACGGTCTCTATTTCGGCCTTATAATTTTTATAGTCCATTTTGAATTTGATGCAGTCTCTCAATTAGTTATCCGGCATCAACATTTGATGTTCTTCCTCTCCTAAGCTATCAAGATACGCTATGTCGATATTATTATCTGGAATGTTTAAAATTATATTAATATAATTATTAAGCAGTCAAATAAGCAATTTTAGAAATAATGTCTTATCTATTTGAGATTAGGTTAGGATTAGGCTAGTTAAGGTCTTGGGTACCTACATAATGTGTATGTCTGGGTCATATGCATTGGATGTCATTAAATGACAAGCTGCCATTGACCTCCCAGGGTCGTGTGTACCCTGGGTACCTATTGTTTAAGACTTCAACACGCAACGGCCCGAATAAAGAAAGCCAAGTGATGTCGTCGCCTACTGGTGACCGACCTGCCGAGCCTCCAATTGTTCACCAGTGGTCTTTTGGTCTTCCCCGGCAGGGATTTGATCGCAGTGGTCGCATGATTGGTTCGTTTAAGATGCCCCCCATGCGGGATCAACCTGCGAAAAAGAAAACACCCATATACATGGGTGGCGTGCTAAATGCTGTTACGGAATCGAAATATCCGTACTGACTTCTAGAAACTAACCCCCAGATTTATAGAAAGTTATAATGGCTTTATAAAATACTTTTCAGAGCAAAAGTGTGTTATAAAGCCATTACAACTTACTTAATAAAAGATTTTACTAAAACCAAACGGAAAGTTTAACATAATAACTATAACTAATTCTATCAATTATATAATAACTATCGAAGGTAGTTATATGCAAACTGTAGCTAGGGGCTGGGGCAGCGTGTCAGCGGTATCGGACGTCTTGGTGGCACCAACTTTGAGTGACAGTGTTTGGCTCGAGTAACAGCTATACCACGTTCCATATACAATAATTACATGTTAATATTACCGTTTGGTTTCGTAACGTTCAGTTTCTAATGCCGATGGATTCAACAATTATAGCGGCTGTGAAATAAGCGCTGGTCGCTGCGTAATAGCAAATATGTACGCGCGGGCGATGGATGAGGATCTGCGCGTAACCGCGCTCGCAGCGCACTTCAAAGCCGCCATTTATGCTTGAATCTATCTGTACCTATTACGAGTATGATTCCCACCCACTCGTGTAACATGCTATTGGCACAAATGCCAATTGGAAACTATCAGATTATTAATTATTGTACTTACCATGAAAGACAACTATAGTATCTTGTGATACTCCCCACGAAGTCAATAAGTCTTCCTTGTTTGCTCAGGTGAAAGACACAATAACAACACTAACAATCTATTTTAACTATAAACATTAATTTTCTTCTGAATGTATTGTTTCAAAAGGGAATATAATAGATTACAATGATATAGAAAATTATATGAAACTGATCGCCCGAAGTGTATGCGCAACGTCCGCACGCTGCAAGCGCAACGCACACACTCAAGTTCCGCGCGCTGGGCGCCGCGGTTACGTAGGCCAGCGCAGCGCACACCCCCCTGCCCTAACTCGCGTCTAACTTCACAGCCGCCATGTTTGAATCGTGAGTACTCTGGCTCACACATCTACGAAAAAAATTGCTTCACCATACAATTTAACTCGGTTATCATTACCAACTTATTTAATTATATATCTCTTATCTTGAAATACGTGTAAAACGACGAACTCGTGGAAACATTATATTAGACGAACTCAAACATGGTGGGTTTGCTGTTAAGTACGTAGTTCCTGTGACAACTTACCCACTTCATCCTCAGGTCCTGGGGGTGAATTCACAGTTGACGAATGTTTCTGACCTATTTTTAGGGTTTCGTAGCCAAATCGCAAAAACGAGCCCTTATAATTTAGACCGGGCCCAATTCTCGTGCACTCGAATTGATCACGGATTCGAATAAAATCTCGAATTCGTGAATTTTCTCGAGTGCCAAATCAAGTATTTTTCGAAGGAAAGCCGTAAATCCGAAAGGAAAGCAGTGGTCAAGACCGATCGAGACGTCATTTCACATTCGAATTAGAGCAATTGCAGCGGTGTGGGATACATTTATTTGTACTCTTTCTTAAATAAGATAGCATGTTAAAACAAATTAAGATAAATACTCATGGTGATTCCTTTCTTTTTTAACAATATTATCTACTCAACAGAAATATGCTTTGGATATTTCGTCTTGCTCTTAGTATTGAATGGATGTGACTATAGAGAAAATAACACCACGACATACAATATTATGACACTGAATGATGTAACCCTTTCAACGACTGCAGCTACATTGAACAACTTGACGGGAAGGACGGGACGGGATTCATAAGTATCAGTTCTAAAATTGATATATTATTCATATACATTTTGTTGAAATATGTATAGAATGTTGTTTGTAACATTAAACATAGACTTATAAGCTTTCTTTAATATATTTTACCATGAAGGTATAGTGCATTGCATACATTAAAAACGCATTTACGTGAAACGAAGTGCATCGCAAGTCGTGTATCATTTGCTGTGGCAACTTTGTCCTTGGAAATGAGATTTGTTTCGGTTGCGACTGAGAATACACGATTCGAGAAAATAGGTTTGGCGTTCCAAATTTTATCTTCGAGATACGTCTCGAATCGCAATCTCTCTTTCGAGATATATCTCTATTTAAACGAGAATTGGGGCTCTTTAAATAGAGATAAATATTAATTTTTTTAACAATGTTTGCTGTAAGCTCAATGATTATACAATTATATTAGCTGATAAACAATCTATCAATATTATTAGCAGCATGCGAAGACGGATAAGAACCAAGAAGTATCATTTTAAAGATTTATGTTGTATGTATGCAACAATTGTTTAGCAGACCTAAGGCTCTGTTTTTTTCTCGAATATCGTAATAATTTTCATTGTAATTTTGAACTATTTGTTGGTCTAGTACACACGGCGATGCATTGTCACTGTAGGTAGGTTTTGGAGTTTGTAAAGATGATCGCTGCGAACCATGCCAGACGTTGCGATATGTTGTTGCTATTGCGTCCCACTCTAGGCGCGCGCGGCAGACCGTCGCACGCACCACGCCGCTGGTATATGGCGCTCTATTACATACTTGTGTATTCATTATGTGTATTCATAAAATAATTATTTATTCTGTGGAGACGAGTGACATGCACGGATAGTTAGTCCTTATTACGAGTGTTTACAACATAAACATCACTCCTTTTCTCAAAATTATGAATGTTTTTCTTAACATACATTAGATTTTCATAAATAAATTGAGACACAACAGTTAGAATATTTATTTTTCTGAAATTATCCTTAAGGGAGTCTCTAAGACCCATGCTGTAAATTGCTCGTATTGCCCTTTTCTGCAAAATGAAGATAGTATTAAGATCTGCAGAGCAACCCCAGAGCAAGATACCATAGGACATAACACTATGAAAATAACTGAAATAAACAATTCTAGCTGTGTCTATATCAGTTAATAGTCGATTTTTTTAACAGCATAAGCTGCCGAACTCAGCCTACCAGATTTTTTTTTAATATGTGGACACCATTACAATTTAGCATCTATTATTAATTTACCAAAACTACTAGTTAGTCTTGACCACTCAATTTGTAAATCTAAACTACTATTCTGTTACTTATACTAGCTGAGTGCAGTTTAATTAGATGACGTTAAATTAGTTATTCTTACCAAAATACTTTTGTATAATTGAGCATAAATAAGGTATATTCAACAAAGACAAATTAAATCACAGCTATCGTTGTGATAACCTGGTACTTTTAGTAATTTAAGCACACGTTTTGGGTTCAATTTACTAAAAGTGTTTGTTCAATTTGCTAAAAATGATTGTTGAATTTACCAAAACTACTAGTTAGTCTTGACCACGTCAAATTGTAAATCTAAACTACTATTCTATTACTTTAACTAGCTGAGTGCAGTTTAATTACATGACGTTAAATTAGTTGTTCTTACCAAAATACTTTTGTATAATTGAGCATAAATAAGGTAAATTCAACAAAGACAAATTAAACCATAGCTATTGTTATGACAACCTGGTACTTTTATTAAATTTAGCATACGTGTTGGGTTCAATTTACTAAAAGTGTTTGTTCAATTTGCTAAAAATGTTTGTTGAATTTACCAAAACTACTAGTTAGTCTTGACCACGTCAATTTGTAAATCTAAACTACTATTTTGTTACTTTAACTAGCTGAGTGCAGTTTAATTACATGACGTTAAATTAGTTGTTCTTACCAAAATACTTTTGTATAATTGAGCATAAATAAGGTAAATTCAACAAAGACAAATTAAACCATAGCTATTGTTATGACAACCTGGTACTTTTATTAAATTTAGCATACGTGTTGGGTTCAATTTACTAAAAGTGTTTGTTCAATTTGCTAAAAATGTTTGTTGAATTTACCAAAACTACTAGTTAGTCTTGACCACGTCAATTTGTAAATCTAAACTACTATTTTGTTACTTTAACTAGCTGAGTGCAGTTTAATCGGATGACGTTAAATTAGTTATTCTTACCAAAATACTTTTGTATAATTGAGCATAAATTAGGTAAATTCAACAAAGACAAATTAAACCACAGCTATTGTTGTGACAACCTGGTACTTTTAGTAATTTTAGCACATGTGTTGGGTTCAATTTACTCAAAATGTTTGTTCAATTTGCTAAAAATGTTTGTTGAATTTACCAAAACTACTAGTTAGTCTTGACCACGTCAATTTGTAAATCTAAACTACTATTCTGTTACATTTACTAGCTGAGTGCAGTTTAATTACATGACGTTAAATTAGTTGTTCTTACCAAAATACTTTTGTATAATTGAGCATAAATAAGGTAAATTCAACAAAGACAAATTAAACCATAGCTATTGTTATGACAACCTGGTACTTTTATTAATTTTAGCACACGTGTTGGGTTCAATTTACTAAAAGTGTTTGTTCAATTTGCTAAAAATGTTTGTTGAATTTACCAAAACTACTAGTTAGTCTTGACCACGTCAATTTGTAAATCTAAACTACTATTTTGTTACTTTAACTAGCTGAGTGCAGTTTAATCGGATGACGTTAAATTAGTTATTCTTACCAAAATACTTTTGTATAATTGAGCATAAATTAGGTAAATTCAACAAAGACAAATTAAACCACAGCTATTGTTGTGACAACCTGGTACTTTTAGTAATTTTAGCACATGTGTTGGGTTCAATTTACTCAAAATGTTTGTTCAATTTGCTAAAAATGTTTGTTGAATTTACCAAAACTACTAGTTAGTCTTGACCACGTCAATTTGTAAATCTAAACTACTATTCTGTTACATTTACTAGCTGAGTGCAGTTTAATTACATGACGTTAAATTAGTTGTTCTTACCAAAATACTTTTGTATAATTGAGCATAAATAAGGTAAATTCAACAAAGACAAATTAAACCATAGCTATTGTTATGACAACCTGGTACTTTTATTAATTTTAGCACACGTGTTGGGTTCAATTTACTAAAAGTGTTTGTTCAATTTGCTAAAAATGTTTGTTGAATTTACCAAAACTACTAGTTAGTCTTGACCACGTCAATTTGTAAATCTAAACTACTATTCTGTTACTTTTACTAGCTGAGTGCAGTTTAATTGGATGACGTTAAATTAGTTATTCTTACCACAATACTTTTGTATAATTGAGCATAAATAAGGTAAATTCAACAAAGACAAATTAAACCACAGCTATTGTTGTGACAACCTGTAACTTTTAGTGATATCAGCCAACGTGTTGCGTTCAAATTACTAAAAATGTTTGTTGAAGAAATGACGAAATGAAACAATTTTTTTTAGTAGAATTTACTGTTGAGTTACATAATTATTTGTTGATATCTAATATATTTTTTTATTAAAACTACTAAATGCATGCGGGTTGATTAAAAAAACTACATATTTGTTAATTCAAACAATATATTTTGTAAAAGATTTGTCAATTGACCAAATAAGCAGTAAAATGAACAAAACAGAAATTAACCGAATAGGTTTTGTAATATTAATATGTCATTTTGTTTGTTTTAACTACATGGGCACTAGTAAGCACAACGAATGTGAATTTGTTATTTTAAGCGTGTCGGTTTTGTAATTTTAACCTATGTCTAGTAAATTTAACCGAAAAAAAATCAACCGAAGCACTTTTGGTTATTTTAACCTGTTTTGTTCTCTCAGTGTAATGATCTCGAAGAACGGATTGGTATATCGTCAGGGCTGGCAAGTGGAAAATAAACCTTATGCCGTAGTATAGAGTACCGTAGCTATGGTGCTTTCTGCTCGACCACCTGTACGTCAAGTGCGAGATTATTCGTAAGCGTATCGTATACTTTATAGTCTACGTATATAGACATTTTGTATGGAGAAGTGCCCAGCGCCTCTAGCAGACTGAGTATGTAAAACTTTCAATTCTTCATGCAAAATGCCTAAATACGGTAACTAGGCTGTACAGACACAGCCCAGTGTTGTAATATATTTTGAATAAAATATTTCAAATTCCTACCATAGTCATTGAAATAAAAAAAATCTGATTTTATCGCGATTATTTATGTTTTTACGTTCCCGACTTTTCGGCTGCTTTACAGCATGGTCACGGGAGGACTGAGGTGACTGGTTGACGTCCTAAAGGACGTCAACCATCTCACTAAATATGAGGGTACCCCAGTTCAAACTATGACACTATAGTGTCATAGACAACTGGGGTACCCTCATATTTAGTTATTGCTTAATTAGTTTTATTTTAATTTTTTATTCGCGTAAATATAAGAAATCCTTCCATAGACTTATGCAGATCCCAAGTCCCTCCATTAGGATTCATAGTCAATGGTTGTGCTTGGGAGTGATGACCCAACCGCCCACAGCTTCAACATTGCAACTATATTCTTGGATATTTGTAAGTATTAGTGTACTGCACCGCAAGTAGCAACCCTATCCCCATCTCCCAACGGATCTCTGGCACATTTCCACGCGTGTACCAAACGGGCCCGTTTAATTAGCGTCCATTTGTGCTCTTTACATAGCTGTGCGAACTGCGGCGGAGATTTATGTGGCCGATGACGTCACGCTTGTTGGCCTGCAGAGATACGCGCCTGGGACCATTTTTTTTAATTACATTATAGACAAGCATTTGATCTCGATCTCACCTGATGGTAAGTGACGATGAGATCTACGATGCCGCATACTTGCCTAGAAGGTACCTGTTCACTCTCGAATTGACATATTGTGTGAGTGTGAACAGGTAGGAAGGCGGCAGTAGATCGAGGCGCTACATTCACTAGCCACATGCAGCTGATCTGACCCGCCATCCATGAATGGCAACACCGAACGTCATGCCGGAACACGGCTAGGCCGCTTGGCGACATGGCTGTGTTCAGTGGGTGGTGACTAATCACGGCCGAAGCCTACCACCAGTAGAGTTGTCACCTAGTTGGCACCACCCAGGGTCACGTGTAGGGTATCTCGAGGGTATATAATTCTCCTACGGACGAAGGTGACTCGACCCCAAACCGTAGACAATGGACGTGTTGTATTGAGGCGATTCGAATTAGAACCTTTTAGCAGTTTAAGTTATACGGCAAATGTGGTTAAGTTGAGCTTTAACCGTTATTGATCGTCCGGTCTCTTTTGTATTTTGCCGTCAACTCACATCACGTATCTATACAGCGTGACCCAGAAAGGGTGTTCTACCGTGTGAACTGTGCTTAGGTAATTAGTGCATTTATATTTAGGGATGTATATTTAATTAAAAAGATATTGTCATTTTCTTGGGGCCATTTTTTTCTGGGTCACGCTTTAAGTATAACCCACCTTTTTAATTGGTGTGATATGAATAGCTGAAACTATATTTTTCAAAGATCTATATAGAGGTGTATTTCGAATCCTTGCTTCCATAGATGATATCAGATAAACGGTTGAACATGTTGCGTTCCAAAATTAATAATAATTTTCCTAATTTTAAGTTATAAAAAAAGACCTCGTTTTCAAAATAAAATCGCGAATCTCCTAGATATTTTTTTTATTTAACTTCTTAAATGTGATGGTTATACACTGCTGAAATAAAGTCAGATGAAAGGAAATATAAACGTTTTTTTCTGTGTTGACAAATGTGGCTCTATTAAGGGACACTTAACGAGCTGTCACTCGCGCCAGCAATAACGTATGTCGATGTCGGGTCGGGACTTGGAGGGACATTTTTCAGTGTCCCCTGCCCCGCGTGCCATGTCCCTTCCCACTAGGGCTGCCAACTACAAAATAAGTGTCTATACTTCGATAAATTTAAGATAGCATGCTGCCATTTTTTTTTTTCTTACAGTCTTTGAATCTTTTGCCGTTCAATGTACAAAGTATACATGGCTTTACAAAATCTGTGTCTACTTCGATCAATTTAAGATAGCATGCTGCCACCACAAGTATTTAGTGTTACCCAAGATTTTTTTACAGCCTTTGAATCTGTTGCTGTTATACAAACTATACATGGCATTTTAATTTTGGATATTCCTGCTTGATTCTTTAATCTTGCCAAAATGCAAGGCTAGAACCAATTATGGGCAAGGCTAACCACAACATTTGTAAAAACTGAACTTAAAGTCTCAAACAGGATTATAAGAAGTTAACTGCCATCTTAAGACTGATTGATTCCGTAATCCCATGTCACAAAATACCAGAAATAAAAAGAATATTCTAAGTATTTTCGTCACAATTTGTATGTTTGGTTCATTCAAGGATAAGTCTTATACATTGACAACCCTAAATCCCACAGTGTCCCCACCCTGAAACACTGAAGCGTAATTACAGCAGCGAGGACAGACAGATGATTTGTAGTTTTTATTCGTTTACATTTGGAAACATCGCGGAATGAGTTGCCGAACAAATAAGATTTTCTAATAGTTTTCAGTAAATGAAAGCGTGAATTGGAACGCGCGTTTTTTGTAGGTACATTTGCATTAATATTTCTCAGCTACTATTCGTCTGTAAAATTACAAATTGATTTTTGTAATGATTTATTATTACTTTTTTTGTCTAGCTTGATGTATTGGCTCACTTACTAATTTCTCTATAAGTTTGTAGTAAAGTTAGTAGACGGGTATCTTAGATAGATCTATACGTATTCGTACATAAAAAACGCAGGTAATTAAATGTTGTTTTACAAATGTATGGACACGGTTGCAACTTGCACATGAAAATAAGGTTGCGCAAATGGCGCATCTCTGCCTACCCATTAGTGGAACACAGCCGTGATAATTTCAGTTTACCCATAAAGATTCTCATCAATATATATATAAATATCATTGAAATAAAACTTATTTTACAGATTCGCGTAAATATAAGAAATCAATATACTAAATAATGCCAAACCAACAAACCATCTGTATTGCCCCAAACTATACAATGCTTGTATCATGTGTACCATGCAAATGGACTATGCGCAGGTATTCCAGTAACCCACACCTTATATCCTAACAATAGATGTATTGTTCTTGCAAGTATGTACCCTATTATAATTAATACATGGATGTACCACAGCTACTGTATAGCCTGGATTCCTTATTTCTTATTCCCTCGACAAAACGCGACCGTTACGAATCACACAAAATGACAAACTATATGCTCGCGTTCCATTTTCAAATCGTCATCGCGCTGCACCTGAGACGGGATCGTCACGGGAATCGTCGCGGGATGCGCCCCGCCGGGAATCCGATCGAGCGCGCGTTGTCATTGGCCCTTTTAATCGAGAATTGATACGACTCGATTGTCTAGTGGAATGTCGATTTATATAATAAGTTTGCTGGTAGGCGTAGCACGAGCGATTGATCGTTTCGTATTGTCGAGAAAACTGGGTCTAAGTCGCTCAATAAGGGCTTTTATCGCTCTGACCACATCTATACAACTTTACATACTATATGTACTTTTGCCCCGTTTATAGTACGTTTAAGGACGTTGGTAGAACGCTTTCCTCGGTAACGAGGATCGCAGGTTCAAACCCCGGTCCGGGATTTCTGGATTTCATGTGCCAATCTCATTTTCAACCATGATTATCACTTGCTAAACGGTGAAGGAAAACATCGCGAGGAACCTGCATGTCTGAGACAACCCCTCGACAGACGTGTGAAGTCCGCCAACCCGCACTGGGCCAGCGTGGTGGACTATGGCCTAATCCCCCTCGCATTGAGGGGAGGCCCGTGCCCAACAGTGGGACATGAAAAGTATGATGGCATTACAAAAGTTTATAAAAGGTCATATTTTTTTTTATATTATTTATATTTTTAAAACAAAACAAAAGGATACCTAATCAAATGCCGTTACCATAAACTGTAAAACAGTTAATTTTGATGTCCAATAAAAGTTGTTAGTCAACACTGTGTCCATTAAGGCAAATTTCCTAACACTATGATGACCATGCGCCCAAAATTGAGGAGACTGTCTGTTGATTGTTTACCATATTGTCAAGTTATAATTGGGGACTGGGTCATGACCCTGACTAACATAAAAAAACCAAGCTTTTAACTTTTGACATTCAATTCGAGTTGTTTTGCGTAAAATTTTGTGGTAATTTGACCATTTTGTGTAGGCGTAAAATGACATTTATTTATAACCATACTTCAATAGGTAATAGCATACATTTGTAGGCGTTTTGTTCATTTAATGTGAGGTTCATTTAATAAGTAATTTGTAAGTCAATGTAAAAGATCTTTTTAAAAAGAGCAACCATGAAGTTTCTTGCACGTTCTTCTGCATAGAAACGGCATTCCGAACGGGTGGTAATGTTGTAGCTTAGTATTTTGTAATAATGTTGACGCTTCATAAGTACTGTACTTAATGGTTTACATGCAAAAAATACTCTGGAATATTTGGATGTAGGTAAGTATACCTTTTTCTCAACACATTGATTTGAATTTATATACCACTAGCTCCGCCAGACGGTGTTACCCGCGATAAAAAGTATGCAAAATTAAAACATACATTTTACCGGGATAAAAAGTAGCCTATGTGCTATTCCAGACTATAATCTATCTCTGTGCCAAATTTCATCCATAACCGTTCAGCCGTTCGGGCGTGAAAGAGTAACAAACATCCATCCATCCATCCATCCATCCAAACTTTCACATTTATAATATTATATATAATATATATATAAGATAAGATAAGATAAGATAAGATAAGATAAGATATAAGATAAGATAAGATTATAAGATATAAGATAAGATAAGATAAGATATAAGATAAGATAAAAATATAAGAATAAGATTATAAGATAAGATAAGAATATAAGATAAGAAGTATAGATTTATAATATTAGTATAGATTGATATTATTATACTCCACATGAGACGTTCATTAGAATTATCTATAGGTATTTTAATTAAATATAGTTAATACCATCGATGTCCATTAACGAAGTCGTAGATAGGTTTCTTGCGCTCGAAAACGGCACCACTAAACTGAGCTGAAAAAACGTACCTGCTTACTCAATCTAATTACTACATCGAAACGACGCGATGCAGCGTTTCATATACCTGTCTTATTTACACTGCAATTGTGTCGCTAAGTATGAGCAGCTAAAGTATGTTATACGAATATTATAACGTACTGGTATGTACGTTAGGAGGGACATTAATGACAACACATTAGTACTAGCATCACATATCTACGTATTTTGTCATCAATGTATAACAGAGTACTATTCTCCGTATCGAATCAGCTTCGCCGACAATTAATGGCGTTAGCTATTTAGGCATGTATTTAGTCTTCCGAAACATTTTCAAGTATAAAAGTCAACATTTGAAAAAAAAAAGGTTTATATGTCTATGAAAGTCGGGTTTCGTCCCACAGTGCGGCGGCGGCGTAAACAGAAACACGCGCACAGTGGGCTTAGTATCCCGGCCGCTGGACAAAAATAATGGACCTTTTTTTTATAACAACCGGTTGCATCGCAAGGTGTCCGCAAGTGTCACGAGCGAGCCGCAACAATCGTGCAACCAGACAGGAAAACAACGATACGCAACATCTATACATACAAATAAAATTGGAGTGTCTGTTTGTAATATTAAAATAGCCGCTTTTTACTAATTGCACTTGGATGGATACGTATACACGGTACATATACTGCAACAATATTTTTTTTTTATTTTTGTCATTCTGTCTATTTGTTTTGGCTAATCTTTGAAATGGCTGGACGGATTTGACGGGACTATCACTGGCAGATAGCTGATGTAACAAGGAGTAACTTAATTTTATCTTAGAAAAACTTTTTTGTTAAATACCACGCGGACGAAGTCGCGGGTAACAGCTAATTTGTAATAAATACCTTCGTGGAATCGTGGCAAGGTGAAGCACCTAGACGCCACTGTCATTATAACTATTTTTGGAAAATTGCTATAAAGCCATCAACTAATGTAAAGCTAATTTTTAATATAAGTACAAATTAATTTTACTTTAACTTCGCATGCTACAGCATATTATAATTATAAAGACACTTAAAACTATTTTAACTGTCATACCCACTCAACGCGGCTTGCACGACTTGTAAATAAAAAAAAATCTTTTCATTTTTAATAATCACCCACGATTAGATACCAAGCCGATTATTTCACGTCGTAAACACACACGAGTGACAATTAAAAGCGGAAAGTTTAATTGACTCGAAGAATTCTATGGCATAGGTATTACAAAGACACAGTTCAATTACAGTTTATATTGTTTATAACTGTCCCAACAAATTTGAACAACAGATCGTACGGTAATATGTCTTGTGTTTAGTGTTTCGCGTACACTTTTAAGCGTATTGACGTTAATTAAACGGGGGGGGGGGGGGGATCCTGTATCCATTAGCAGGATCAATTTTGACCACTTATACCCTTAAACTCGAAACATTAAAAAGTAAATGATACAAACCCAATGGGGTACACTCCGTAGACAAACTCGACAAGTTGTATAAGACAAGGACGGTGTTAAATCGAATCAATTTGTCGGGACGAAGCCTTCAGCCTTCAGCTTAGAAACGGGAGAGTCGCCCTTAGCCGAGTGACAGTTATGACGTGGTGGGGCGTGTCCGCGACTGCGCCCTCTGTTCATTTGTCGAGCCATTTGCTCGGTGGAATGCGGTGTCATCAGAGGCGAACGGAGCGTGAAATGGAAAACGCCTCTCTGGTGACAACCCTCCCCTTTCACCCCCCCCCCTGTCGCCCTTAACGCGCGCTAACGAAAATTCGCTTCGTTGAGAAATTTGTCCGCTTAAATCCGTCAGTTGATTCGGTGTGCACTTGATATGTTCAAATAGGCGAGTCAGCGTTTACTGTTGATTACATAAAGTTTTCGTTAAAGCAAATAGGTTGGTTTAGAGATTAGTTCTTGTAATGTTTATAGGAAGCATGGCGGAGGATATACATTTCTGTATATCATTAATTCTGTAGCCAAGTAAAGTATCAAATGGGTAATAGTGTATAGTACTAAGTAAGGGATCAATTTGAATATAATTGGTATTGGCTATACCGACTGGTACCGAGGTACCGAGAAGTTTGTGCGAAATTAAATTGAGATTTATAATAAATTAACCCAAAAAAAAAACATTTCTGGTTACTTCGTTTTTTTTATTTGCGTGAGCGATTTATAATCTCTATACCAGTGTTTAACCAGAATATTGTCTGTTACATTAAAAGACATCACTAAAAAACAAACATAACAAAACACATTGCAATTTAGACAAATGTTCCCCACGAACTAGTTTGCAAGTAATTGTAACAAATCGGCGCGCGTAGGTGGCGGCTCTCGAGTCGGGCGGTCCCGTGTTATCCGTTCAAATTGTCACCCTAATACCGGGATTGCTGCTATTTGTTTGCTAAAGGGATCCCGGGGGTTCCGAACACTACGTGACTTAGGTACATGCTATTATGATTACCTAGATGTATCCAAAACTTGTGCTGTTTTTATAGGATAAATCTTTTTGTTTTCAATTACTTGAGTAATCGTATTTGCAAGCATTGATTCCAATAACGGTATGCTTATTTAATTTCGTTAACAATGTCGGTTTTAAAAATTCTTACATAGTTATATGTTGTTAGGACGTACAATTTATTAGGTATGTCCTAACATAACTATTTGGATAAGATTTCTAAGAATTATGAATTTTCTTGAACGTATAATTTTGAAATGTAAATAAATTAAATGGGTACCTATAGGAATAGCTACAAATATAGTCCAGATCATGCCTCAGAAGCCTGTAATTGCGTTGCTAGGAGACAATCGATTATCAATTTATCAGCGGTATGTGACACAAATCGATTGTGCCGATCGGTACGAACGAGCCTGTTTATTTGAGCATAAGCTTAAGCTTGCTCGTTTGATAAATGAAGTCGGGCGTTGACAGTTGTTTATGCAATGCTGTTTACAAAAGTTGGTTTCAATTTTCAAAATCAGAATCGGAATATTTTATATTCACGTAGACCATCACGGTACTTATGAATCGTCGAAAGTTACAAAATACTATGTGCTACTTGACCATCCGTTCGGAATGCCGTTCCTATGGAGAAGAACGGGCAAGAAGTTCCATGGTTGCTCTTTTTTAAAAATGATCTTTTATATTTTTGAGCATTGAACTATTCTGTATTAAAATAAAGAATAGTATAATGATATGGCATATCTAGTCTAATGAATAGTTTTTTTTTTAATTATTCCAGAACTGACAAATTACTTTAAAATTATGACCCATTTTTTTAAATAAAATTAGGAACATTTTCCGTGATCTAGGTAGGAACCGAGTCCGGGATTCGCAATAAATCCCGGTGGGGTGAATAAATCTAATTCGGCGGCGACGTTTATATTGTCGCGGACACCGACCGTGTTCCCACTGTTTCCCGTAATGCATTGCGCGCTTTGCGGGAATCGAATCTGTTTTTTTTTATTTAGTACTTATGGTGACAACATTTTTCACGGGATTATTTGTGACGAGCGACGACACGGGATGAAAAAGTAAAGATGAATGTCCTTTAAAAAAATCCTGTACCAAAGTAAAAGTGAAATCATTTATTTCGTATAGGCCTACGGGGGCACTTACAAATCCTCATTTATTTATTTTTATTTAGCTCTGCAAACGAATAGGAACGCGACTTCGACTGAGAAAATCCGGCAAGAAACTCAGCGGGCTTGTCTTCTTTCCCAAAAATCTTGTTTTTATAATAATAACAGGGTTGCTGCTCTATATTTTGTCACACTATAGAAAAGTGTGACGACTTAACTCAACCATAATAGTTTCATATTATGTGTCTATTGAATTTAATCGTGACACTTAATATATTTTTTCGTGAACAAACTCGAAAAAAAAAACCTAAAACTGAGAAGTTTATAAACTCATCATTAACTATTGTCTCTACAAACAGTCACAAAGCTATGTGTAATGTAGCGAGACTCAGGCGCACGATGCAATGTGTGTCAATTAGTGCCGCACAGTGTGGTGACCGCGTCGGTACGGGGACAAAATTAAGTGACGTATTAGTCCGTTAAAAAGTTGTTGGGGAAATTTAATTTAAGAACATTCCTTTTTTTTTTTTTAAATTGTCTTTGAAAACGCTGTTGAGAAGGAATTCATGTGGAAATTCTAGAGAAACTAAATACTCAACCATTTTGATGGACTGATTAGCGCAGTTGGTAGTGGCCCTGCTTTCTGCGCCGATGGTCTTGGGATCGAATCCTGGTAGGGACAATCTTGCATGAATGTTTGTATCCGAGTCATGGATGTTTCATATCTATATAAGTATTATATACTGCGTTCGTCCTCAGTCCAATATCCATAATACGAGCGTTGCTTTGTGGGGGACCGTATAGTTGGTGTGTTCGTATGGCAATATTATATTATGATATTATTATTATATTTTCTGACTTAAAATTACACTTACCATAATACAGATAGACCACACATAGCGTAAAAATACTATTGCGGTGATAGATTTATCAACGATTAGGATTGGAACCACACAGAATGACGGCAATTTGTTAGCATATTTTTTTGCATTCATATCTCAGAAACCCACAAAAGCGACAATTTATTTTCGAGTTTTTAAATAAAAATGTCAATAGTGGAGTGCATATTTCAAGTATCATTCGATGAAATTCTCAATCTTTAGACTTGCAGTTGTGTATTAGTGCTTATGACATTTTGCTGTTGTAATGAACTATCTTGAGACGAGACACACTGGAACAGAGTTCAAATTTGTCTTAAATTTATTTTCATATGCGTAACTGTATCGTGGTTTTGTGTGAATGCAATACCGCCAATATATCTGTCAGTGCGGTGTTTTGTTGTAGGTTTTAGTGTCGAACACATGGCAGTGATTTGTGAAGACCGCACACACACACACACATGCTGCTTTATTACTGTTATTGGGCGCCGAAATGTTTGTGTAGCATACCCAAACTGTCACCCCTTACAATACTCGTAAAACTATTAAGAAGTGATATGATTGTCAACGTACAGGCGACATGAAAATTAAATGGCAGTTGCGAATAAATAAAATGAATTTTAAGTTGTTTTAAATGATTTATTCGTGAATAAGTGTACCGAATGAGGTGTCTCTCAATTATCATTTAAAATAACATTTTATTATAAGTAATATTTTTTTTTTTTCTGTAACTTGCTTATCTAATCAGAGTTACTACACGTCTCAACAGATGGCGTGAAGCTTTATACAATGCTGAATCGTGCGTGCAAAGTTTACAATGGCTTGGCATATTCCCGACATAAGACTATACGAGGCGCAGTGGGCTGAAAAACGTCCCTAAAACTGTATCTAGAAGTGCCTAAGAAAAGTCCGACTTACTAATACTAGGTCACATCATTTATCAACCAGATTTCCCCACAAAACTGACACCCCAACATATAGCTTACACACCCAAACAATTCATCTGAGTCACACTATTAAAAGATCATCTTTTACACCGAAGTCTATAAATATCTGCCCCATTCTCGGCCCCTCGGAGTAATATGTCTTTATTCCGTCTAATAACAATTTAGGCAATTATGTGACAAAAGGAAGTGTTTTCGTCGAACACATTTCTCTTGGCGGAGCGACTTCTGAGTCCCCCGGGGCACCTCGAACCCACATTATTGCCCCGAAGTGATTTATGCCAAGCCCCGCTACCGGTTTTCGGTAATTCCTCGTTTTATTCACACAAGACAGATTAGTTTTATGCAGATTCTACACGGGATATTTTTCTAATACGGATTTTAATTTAATACTCTAATCAATGTTCTAAAATAAGATTATACGACGATTAAATGTCACAAAATTAAAGATTTCATCAAATTTATCCGGTGTGGATTATCTGGTTTATGCAAAAAATATTGCACAGTGGTTTGTATCTGGAGTGTTTGTGTCGTAACAAATTACAAAAACAAAAAGTGTTCATTATTATTGTGTTTTTTTTTCCGCTGACAAACAGTTTTACATGCGGCATAAAACAAAGCCGCGTCGCACGGCGCGCGCGGGTAGGAATCCCTTACAAATTGTTGTTAAACTCGATTTATGTCCGACCCGCGGTGATTCGCCCACTGTGCGCTGTGGGAACAGACACAAATGCCGTGGATATCACAGATTCTATCTGCAGTATATAATGCAAAAGATTATGGCGTCTGTAAAATAATGCTTTCGTTAATATCGTATCTATTTACGCCGCAGTCGTTATAAAACATAAAACTCATATACAGTAACTATAAATGTTATAAAACATGATCAAAGCAACAATAAAAACAAAAACAATTATGTTCATATTTCTCACAATAATGTTTAAAACGTGATGTTATTAATAAAGATCGTACAATACATCTATACTAATATTATAAGTGTGAAAGTTTGGATGGATGGATGGATAGATGGATGGATGTTTGTTACTCTTTCACGCCCGAACGGCTGAACCGATCTGGATGAAATTTGGCACAGAGATAGATTATAGTCTGGAATAGCACATAGGCTACTTTTTATCCCGATAAAATGTATGGTTCCCGTGGGATAGATGTTTTAATTTTTCATACTTTTTATCGCGGGTAACACCGCCGGGCGCAGCTAGTAATAAATAATTACAATAATGTAATGATAATTTATTGTGTTTATTATGCGTATTATAATATTGTTTGCTTACCTAGCCTACATAATAGGTATAACACCACGATGCTAGGTAAGTATTAGTAAAATCCTTCCACCATTCCTCGTAATGTGTTAACAGGCCGACAATACGACCTACATTGTTCTCACATACCTATAACAATGTATTGCTCAAAAATGTAAAAGATCTATTTAAAAAAAAAGAGCAACCATGGAGTTTCTTGCCCGTTCTTCTCCATAGGAACGGCATTCCGAACGGGTGGTAAAGCAGTAGCATAATATTTTTGTAACTTGACGATTCATAAGTACTGTACAATAATGGTCTACGTGAATAAAAAATATTCTGATTCTGATTCTGAAAATAGTACCAAAAATGGGTATATCAACTTATCTATTATAATGGCGCTCACTACATTTTTTGACAGAAATATTAAATATACAGCCACGGCCAAGTTACAGTCTTATTACACGTATATCCTACTAATATTATAAATGTGAAAGTTTGGATGGATGTATGGATGGATATTTGTTACTCTATCACGCCAGAACGGCTGAATGAATTGAAATTTGGCACATAGATAGATTATAGTCTGGAATAGCACATAGACAACTTTTCTTGTTCCTATGGGATAGCATACAAGAACCGTTCATTTGCAAAATGATATACTTTTTAATAGCGGGTAACACCGCGGAGCGCAGCTAGTATTGAATATTGTCACGAGCAGTAATAAATACTCCTCCAAACGATATTTATGCGACACCGCACAGTGGTAAGAACGGCGTCGTCCGGCCAAAAGTAGTAAATATAAAATAAAGGGCGGTCATAAACTCAAGTGGCACGCTCAATGGGACTCAAACGGTTTGTTTTGACTACCCGAGACTGAAGAGGTATTAAAAAAGCGTTATCAGTCAACTGAAACTTCAAAGTGTATTTCGGGTCAACCACTTCAGGTATAGGGGCATCGTGTACGAGATTTGTTACAAATTTGTATTTCCATTTCATTAGACATACTAATATTAAAAATGTGAAAGTTTGGATGGATGGATGTTTGTTACTCAATCACGCCAGAACTGCTGAACGGATCTGGATGAAATTTGGCACAGAGATAGATTATAGTCTGGAATAGCATATAGGCTATTTTTTATCCCGGTAAAAAGGACATACTTTTAATCGCGGGTAACACCGCGGGGCGCAACTAGTTAGGTTATATTTTTAAATGTCATTACTGCTATTACTCATAGATAATGTAAAGTTTTTTTTTTATTTAATTTACAAGAAAAATATAATGATGCTAGTTCGCTTATTCAGACCAGACAGACAAAATTAATTATATTTTATGTTTCGCTATATATTATACGATGCCACATTAGAAGCGTAATAAAGTAATAAATCTTTTATAAAATTACAAATACGTTTTCTAACCCGTAATTTAACATGAATCATGGGGTTTTACCACCATTTCCCACTAAAAATCACCAAAAACAACTTCAGTCACAATAATTATTTAACTACGTATATTATTGGCCATTGTGCAAAGACTTAGAATATCATAAATGCAACTTCGCAACCGTGAAGATACTAATCTTAATGGCGTACATAATCTGTAAATACATATTAAATACCTGCGTATTTATGTATGTTTAATGAGGACTGCAATATGGCCTCAAACGCCTCCTACTCATGGTAGATAACTACGATACAATTTTATTCGTAGTTACAACCTACTAATTGCTGTAGAATAGTAAGGAGATCTCGTTTCGATGTTGAGTAGCGCCTTTGTGCAATTTACGGATTAAAAAAACAATTTTAGTGTCTATAAAGATCGTTTACCAAGTACTAACTTTTTAAGAACCCACAATTTTATTCCATTTTCAAAATGTCACCGGCCAGTTATACTAGTTAGGCATCGTTAAACGTTTAAAAATAATCACTTTTTTATAATAAGCAAGATTAGCGTGAGTATTTAAAAATGTAGATATTTTTGTAAATGTTTGTCGGCACAACTTGCGTATACCTACACTAAAGACGAGTGGGATCCACGATAAACATCGGTCGTTATACAGTCACGGGGCATGCACTAACTGCCGGCGTACACCACGCGTGCAACGTTTTTGTCCAAAATACGCGCCTTTTTGTACCACTAGGCTTTCTTTTTTCAAATTTAAATGCGTTCATGGTATGCGTATTTACGGGCAATTAGTAAGCGCCTATGATTTATGCGATGGAAAATATTGGATAATTTGGATATTTTTGTATTTGTATTGAATGTTGGCGCCATCTTTGATGTGACCGCTAATGACGTCCTCTGGATACTTGTGTTTTTGTTTAAAAACAAAAAAAAAAATCTTGTTAGTATAGAAATTTTGACTATAGCAACCTATAATCATTATTATTTAAACAATTGGGGTAATATTTTAATTAAAATCTTGTAAGTATCTTGAAAGGTTTAGGTGTCTACACAATATAACCTTTAACAAGACATAATTTCTATTAAAATACCTGGTATATAAGTTGTTTTATTTATTTCTGTGTAAACGTACACAGAAATAAATAAAAAAAACTTATTTAAATAAGGCTATATCCAAATCTACTTGCACCTAACATTATTAAAATAATTAAATGAAAACGTTTATTGATTTCAAAACGTCATCGTCGTCGTTCCATAAACAATCATAGACAATAACGCGCCAACACGCTGTAAGACAATGTCGTACAAGTTACGCCATACTAATTGTGCTTGATGAGACGTTGTGGCATTCTGGCGTGGGCCCAAGACCTTTGCGTGGTGTTTGCCAAGCCGATGAACAAATAAGGTACTTAAAGTGAATATATAGCCGACATAGACTACAAAAAGCGTATGCGATTATTTTAAATTTGTTAAATCATAATAACTTGTTTGCTGCCTTAAATGCTATAAAAAGTTGACACGAAATTCGAAATTCGAAATTTTAAAAGCTCGAGTCATGATGTTTGATGATTTGACTTCCGGTCCAAGTGTTAGTTTCATTTTCTCTCATATAGTTACTTATGAAATGATGATACACAATTATTGTTAGCTTATCTATGGTATCTATGATGTCTAAAATAAAGTCTTGCTAAATTTAATTTAGTGGTATCAGTCGAGGATATTTCATGTATCACGGTAAAACGAAATGCTTCAATTAGATATTTACTATCGGGGAACTTATAGCCTACACACTTAAAAAAATTATCGATTGCATGATGCAAGTACATGGTCTTACTAAACCAACGCTAGGCTAGCTAGCTTGCCACGCAAAAAATACCTTAAGGTGTTCAGGCAGTAGATAATCCTGGCAAACCAAATCCAGGCAAGAATAAAAGAAACCTAGCGAAGACAAATTTTAATAATAATATATTTTTTTTAAAGTAGGAAGTTCTCATTTCGTTTTTTTATGTTTGGTACCTCAGAACTCCGTCATTTACGTATGAACCGATTTGGATTTTTTTTTATTTGAATGCATATACATCCAGATTGGTCCCATTCATTCGGCGCTAACTTCACATTCGTTACATATATGATTTAGTTAGACGAGGTAGATTTCAATATTAAATTATCTTTTTTCTTTTTTGAACATGGTTTTTTATTTTAAGAAGTGTTATTATTTGAAAATGTAGCTGTATATATATAACTTCATAAATGTACTGTTACCTAAACTATCTGGCCAGCCAGGCGTAAAATTTTCCACTCAATATTTCCCATTGGTAGGTAACGGACAATCGAATAAACAAAAAAACTGTTTTCATATAATCTGGTGGCCAACGGGCCATGAAACCCAAGGGTCCGCCGCGGTGGCGGCTGGCACCCACATCTTCAGCGCCGTGTGAACCAGCCGCCACCGTGAGAATGTGGTCAGCTCGCAATTGTTTTATTAAATAAACTCCACAAGATTAGAGCACTTTGAGGCGTGATCTTCTTTGGCCTAGTACGGCAGTATTACAAGTTGAAATGGTGTGAAATTTTGATTGAGTTGTTCTCTCATATAGAGTGATAAGCAGGCTTAGCACGGCCGTCTACGATAAGACACATTTTGGCTCATATTTTCCTATGAATGAAGAAAGAAGGAAACCGAGTCTAGGCATATTATGATGTAATTCTTGACATAAATCTTGTCTTGGCGCATGTGCTAGCCCTGAAAGTATATTTGCTGCCAATTTTATATCATGATTGTAGACAAATTTAGACGTTGGATTTAATAAATCTAAATTCCTGAATTCAGTACTAAACCTTGGCAATATGAATGCTATCACTTTCGATTAAAAAAAAATTAAAATACTACAATGTTATCTACGTAGGCTTTTATGAAATACCGGCTCACCAGAGCCAATAACAAACCAGATTGCACACAATAAATTAATCGATATAGAACAGCCGTCTCCCGAATCGACAACTGCAATATCTTTAATTCAATAGACATATGATTTATGACGATTTACATATCACTATAATTATTCGTAGGTATAGTTTGAAGCGGTGCCAAATACATACCACGCATCAATCGTACGGCGAACATCACTCGATTAAAATGAATGAAATCATCCGAAAAATAGTATACCTTTTTATTTCACATCCAATTCCGGTCGCCAAGTGCGCAAAAAAACTCAATCTGGAATGGAATTCGAATATTATTTTTGACGTGGATTCCGAGAATCGACCGCAACAAACCGAATCGTTTTGATTCGATTCGAGCGCTGCTCACTCGTTTGTCAAATTGGCAGTTGCCGCGTTTTTATTTTGATGCAAGAAACTTTATTCATGTGACTTTGTAGATAAGTTTATGAATAATTTTGTCACGACGATAAACGACTTATTCCGACCTTTAAAAAATCAAACTCTCAAGTGTGAAATTTAAAAAAACCTATGCACGTTCGTTTTTCAAATGTCGATTAGAAATTGTGATTTATAAATATATGAATAATTATAAGTAATATTATGAATGACTTTTCTTGCACTTAACGTATCCAGTGGAATCACTCTTTAGGAACTCAGTTTTAAAATTCAAATTCAAATTCTACAGCCGAAGGAAGAGTCAACAAATTTAATGAGTAATATTTATTTAAAGCTCTCCCAACTCTATTAGTCTAATCTTATCGTCAACAAAACAAACACTTAACCGGATACTTATCCCTAATTAAGAAGCGAAAACATCGTTATACGTCACGGGCAATGTACAGTCGGCATCACAAAGTGTCTGCAGCTAAGTCGAAACAGTCGAAGCAAATAGCCCGTGGCACCAAGCCGGCCGGTGATTCGGAACGACTTTGTACCATGTTTTCATAATGGCGGGTTGTTTTGACGTTTTTGTGGTACGTACTGTGTATAACAGATGACACGTGTTTGTGTATTATGATGGTATTTTAAAGAAAAAGCTGATGGTATGAGTGTGATAGCAACACAAAAAAAGTTGTGATATGCTCGTCTTGGAAATTAGAGGCGCAGTTCTGATTCTCGTCCTGAGTTTTTGTTTTTGGACTGTGTACACTGCTTTACTCTACTTATGCGGCAAAAAGCTCAAATATATATATTCGTAGTTATAGGGCCAGAGATAGAGATTTAAATTAGTCGTCCTAGTGTCATAGTTAAAACTGGGGTACTGGGATAAAAATAAAAATAAATATTTTTATATCCGCCAAAAATGCCAAATAATATTAATTTATAGAAGTACATACTTATAAAAAAATTAAACTATTAAAAATAAAGATAATCACAGATCTAATAAGATTTTACGTAATTAAGGTAGCCTATATTCGCAGTACTGCTCATCGTGGAATCTGAATTTGAGATAAAAAATAAGATCAGGTGGTATAAGACAACAGCCTCACATCGCAATAAGTATACCCAAAATCCAAATTAAGAGATCGTGCCTGAACAAATTATGAACCGGATACGAAGCCATATAGCACTTCTTACCGGAAATGCATTCACAGTAAGTCGTGACTGTACTAGCTTATGTTACCCGGCTCTGCTTATAACTATAATTTCTTCTAAACTATAACTATAATTTCGATAACATATGTTAATTTTAACTAGTGGTATCTAGTAATGGTAATTATGTATATAAGCAGGTACCAATTATGGCGTCTCTTATACAAATATACAAGTTACATCATAGCACTAAATAATTTAACTTACCACTAATAAGACGTAGAAACCGGTGACTTATAAGTAACATTTTCAAATCATATTTAAATTATGCACAAAACAAAACGCGGTACTAAACTTTTTGTTACTAAACGACTGGCAAAAAGTCCGCTACTGCGGCTGCGTGAAGTTTGTGGTTTCAATCGCTCTGAAAAAGGGTTTTTTTTTTATTACATTATAGGCAAGTATTTTATCTCGATCTCACCTGATGGTAAGTGACGATGAGATCTACGATGGAGCATACTTGCCTAGGTAGGAAGGCGGCAGTAGATAAGAGACGCTACATTCACTAGGCACATGCAGCGCAACTGATCTGACCCGCCATCCATGAATGTGTGTTATTTTATCAGTGATAAGGCTTCTATCATCCTTCGATAATGCTTCCTCGATATTCAACCTCATATAAGATATTCGATGTATATGTTATATAACAAAAATAGTGTAAAATATTTTATCAGATGAATCAGTAAGTTTTATGGATCACGTTGATATGTATAAATTAATTGAGGAAATGTTTGTTTTTTTTTTATAAATAAGACAACTTAGTCTCGTTTGGCCATGCGCTCAGTACAGGAGATGTTTTTTTTAAATGATTATGATTTAATTATGTTAGAATGTTATAACCAACTATTAGCACAGTAAAATATTTTACACTAATATATACACCTTATATACAAATTTCTAACTTAATGCATTCAAACTATAAACATTTATTTATTCAAATTTGCATAGATCTAATGAAACTAGTCACGGGTTACCATGGTCACGGGAGGACTGAGGGGCTAGACGTTCTAGTGTCATAGTTAAAACTAGGGTTCCCTCAAATTTAGTTGTTGTTTACGGTCCGATCTACAATGGTGCGCCTAATATCTTTAAAATTAGTTTTATTTCAATTTGTAGTGCCCATGCGCGTAAATAAAGAAACTTTGTAATATTTAAATACAGTTTTACATTTTCGAAATAGCTTGTAACATACAGACATACATCCCATGCTTATATTATGATATAAAATAACCGTCATTATTGTCTGCGTTCATTTTTATTCATTCAACAATACCACCGCGGCGTGTTTCGTTCTCAATATTTTTAGATCTATTTTTTGGTAGCCGATACCCAGTTATTATGCACAGTAATTACATGTACCACGGACTTCTGCATAATCGTCAGGACATTATCTAGTAATGTATATCATAATTACATTTAAATGGTGTTGGTAAAAGATAATGATAGGTGATGTTTTAAAAAAATTGAGAGCTCAGTCTTTTCGCTGATAATTTTGTTTTTGAAATTATTTTTTTACATAGACAAACTTACACACTCTCAATAATGAGTAGTTACTATCTTTAAGTACCTAAGGATATACATTTCGGATAAAAAAATACAACTTAAAGTTTTTAGAGACACATTGAATCTTACAGAAATCATATGAATATTATAAGTAAAAGCCAGAATTTGTAAATGTTGGCAAGTAATATGGGCTCGCCTGCTTTAATGATATGGGACTTATACCAATGGCATACAGCATACTCCATACTTTTGAAAATTAGCTTTACTATATGGTTTTGCAGTGACAGCCAAGTTGGTAGAACACTTGCCTCGGTAACGAGGATTACTGGTTCAAACCTCGGCTCGCACCTCTAGAATTTCTGGAGTTCATTTGCAAATCTCATTGTCAACCATGATTATCACTAATTACTAATCAGCGAAGGAAAACATCGTGAGGAAACTTGCATGTCTGAGATAACCCCTCGAAAGACGTGTGGAGTCCGCCCACCCGCACCGGGCCAGCGTGGTGGACTATGGGCTAATCCCCTTCGAATTGATGGGAGGCCCGTGCCCAACAGTGGGACATTAAAAGGGCTGGTATTATTGTTTATTTTATTTTACAAACGCAGTTTACCAGTCCCACTAACGAATCCAATAAAGCTAGTACACAAAATCCAGTTATGTAACAAAAAATAGGTAACCCAATGTTTTTAGATAAAGCAAAAAATGCATATCCTGCATCAACCGGTTCTATTAGCAACAGGCATTTAAGCTTGGCCGTACTAAATACCAAACAGCTAGAGTTGTAAAACGCTATTTCATTTCTTCTTTATTCTTTTTTACGATAAATTAGAAATACTTTTCAAAAACATCTGCGTCATAACATCCACCGTTTCATAATACCTAAATTTATTCAAATATATCGATAAGAATCGATCATTCGGATATAAAATGCATTTGACCTTTTCAAAGTCCGTGTCATCGATTCGGTGGAACCGATTTAATAATTTTAAACATTTTTATTGATCTGTAAAGACAACATATATTCGTTTTTCTAATCGAAATTTAGATTAATTAATAATCGTTTATACCACCTAAGAAAATCAGTTACAAAATATTCCATAGATTTATTGTTTGTTTCACTAAAACTATGATGACATTCGCCATATAACAATACTATTAAATTAAGTATATATTAAGTTACTTATCTATTTATCGATATGCATGCTAACCGCTTAGCTTGCACGTCTCTACCAATCAATCAGCATTTAAAAAATCAATGCAGCACACGTAGAATCCAATTTCGCCACGCTTTTTTAGCACATAAGAACCCAATGAGCGTAGGACCATAGAAAAAGAGGTTCTATTGTGGGTCTCAACTCTCAGGGTTCCGCATAACAAGGTGTGTGCTGAAGAAAAAAACTCTGGACATTCAATTTGTGGTAGTTAAGGAGCTGCTGGAGTATTGTTCATACGTCACGACTTTGTAATTGGATATAATAGGGGGTTAGTTTCGTGCAATGACCCATTTATGTTGCAGATTGCGAGAAAAAAAATACTAATGAGATAGCTAGGCGTGATTGTAGAGCATAAAAATTACTTGGTGGTTGAACCAAATGCTGTTTTTTTTATTAGTTTAATAGTTAATTGAATATAGTAAAAATGTAATAAGTTTCTTCGGACTATCGATATTCTGATAATTTTACTCGAAACATTGATATTACAATATTTAAAAAAAACTACAAGTGGAGGTCTCCCTTTCACTCTTACAAATGTTCATTAAACATAGTAAACTAAAACGAATTTAATCGGCTCTACTTACTGACAGATATTGTTCTGCTATTATAAAATAAAATAATTTATAAATTAATAATATAATTACGTATATATAAATAAGTATCGCCCGACGAACACAGCAACTATACGGTCCCACACTAAGCAACGCTTGTATTATGAGTACTTTACAATGGACTGAGAGCGAACCCAGTATATATTCATGTCTTAGGTACAAACTTTTTGCTCATCACACGAAGTTTGTCCCTACAAGGATTCAAACCTAGGACCCTCGACACAGAAAGCACTACCAACTGCGCTAATCAGGCCGCAGATCTTTTTTATATGTTTTTATCATTACCAATAGGTAATGAAACCAACTAATACAATATCTTCTTGTATAGTTGGTTATACAACCTTTTTATTTTGCGCCGAGAACGGCTCAATTCTCGTCGGCTCGTTGCACCCAAGCCATTAACCCGTGTTCACTACAAATCTGTGGCTCAAAAACAACACCGACCTTCACGACGTAACTTTGGGTACGTGCGTATCGATCCAACCATCGATTACAAGCAGTGTTAACGATACCGATACAATCGATTCACGATCGATTGCTCGCTTATCGGATACTTTTTTTTATTAATGCTCGTTTGTAACGAGCACTGAATATTTTGGCAACAAACTAGCTTTAGATAACGACTTTGCTTGCGTAAGAAAACAGTATAATCACAATTTCAAAATCGAGACGTGCGATATTTTCTAGATCCAGCTACTAAATGATCTATGATCTAAACTTAAGAAAATAAGTGCCAAACTTTGAATCTGAATAATTCAACACAAAAAATAAATCGATTTTATTACAACATCGATTGTATCAACTCGGCCCCATCACCTTAAAAGCAGAGGTCAATCCGTTGCCCCTACACGCAGGGCCCTACGTGACGGCATTGAGGAATTAATTAAGTACGCAAAGCATGACCGAAATAAAACGAAGGAAGTCCCGATTCTCTACAGCTTTTGAACGGAGAATGAGATTGGACTTAATACTGATAAATGATGTGGTCAGTGTCTATAGTCGGTTTGTCTTAATCTCTATTGAAGTTTTGGGTGCTTTGATGTTGCTAATATTATCAAACTATTCGCGCGGTCTCTGTTGCACTCAAGAGATCTCTCTTCCCTCCCTCCTAGCTGACAGTCCTGAATATGATAAGATGATGTTTAGGGACTAAAGAATAGCAAACATATTATGTCGCGATGTGTGGCGTTTTGTAAAAGCAATTTATGGCATTATTTTTTTTAGGTTCAAACAAAATAGTCCCATTTTGCCAGTGTCGAGTATTTCTTGGTAATTGTTATACAATTTTAAGTACCCCTAATGATAATGAAAATGTCGATGATGAAATTTACCCTCCCCCCCTATTTTAAAGCCACTTAAGTGACCAACATCATAATTCACAAGACACCTATTGTAATTCTGGAATGCAGCACGAATCACGATAATAATGGCTACAATGGCCATCACTGGAGATCATCAGGTGCCTCCATACGTTAGCGCGTCACCGTGTCTGATTGAGCGGTTTTTTTGCGAGCCGTGTGTACACTGACCGCACATGCCTCGTGAGGCTGCCTCAGTTTTTATCCCAGCAATAAATTCACACGAAGTTAACCTTCTTATTCTTTCCCTTCTTTGTCGTTTCCTCACTAATGAGGATCGTGACTATATATGATTTGTCGAATTCGACATTTCTACGAAGTTAATACCTAATAATAAATATCGCTAGACACACTACGGTCCCAATCTGCGCAACCCTTGTATTATGGATACGGTACAACGGAGTGGGGTATCCCAGTAGCCCCAATATATAATTAGTTACACTTACAAATGAAACGTACACGACTGTGGTACAAACATTCGAAATTTGACCATACCGGGATTCGAACCTGGGACTCGCAGTACAGAAAGCAAGGTCACTAATAACTGTGCCAATCTTTAGTTGACATAAATTTCGGTAGTTTATAGTGAGCGTTAGTCTCAGGCGTCGCACGTACTGCCACCGTTAAGCGAGGCAAAACAGGCATGCGAGACAGCGCGGTGAGTCAGTACGCGGCTGTTAACGATGTCTTTGAGTTGCCCGCTTTTTTCTCACTATGCCTGTTTTATGCACATGTAATTGAGGTCCGATCCGGCGCGATGAGATTAGCCGATGATTAATAAAGCCGGCAGTCTTCATGAAAGGTGACGTCGACTGTTGTTGGATAAAGAGAACATAATAATTATTTTTAGTACGTTCTGTTTGTGGCAAAAATCATATGTAATCAAACAGTAGTCTTCAAGATTAGTCCTACCTAATTTAACGAAGACACAGTGATTCGCGAATAAAAATAGAAGGGTATTATAATGTAGTATAGGTAGCGGTTGTCAGTGATGACATATGGCACCGAGACGAGGTCGCTTACTATGGGCCTCATAAGAAGGCTCAAGGTCGCAATGGAGGGAGCTATGCTCGGGGTTTCGCTACGCGATACAATCAGAAATGAGAACAACTAAACTAACCGCCATAGCTCAAAGAATGTCAAAGTTGAAGTGGCAGTGGGCGGCACATAGCTCGCAGAACCGATGGCCGTTGGGGTCGAAAGGTTCAAGGAAAAAGAGGCCACGAACCGGAAGATATAGTGTAGGACGGCCCCCCACAAGGTGTCCCGGATGATATCACACGCGTAGCAGGAAGCCGGTGGATGCGAGTGGCGGAGGACCGTGATGTGTGGAAACATTGGAGGAGGCCGATGTCCAGCTGTGGAAGTCTTTCGGCTGATAGATAGTTAGGTACCCATTTAACATAGGTATAATAATAGCGTCCTAATTAAAATTATATTAGTCGGATATTTATAAGCGTCGGTAATTGGCGTCTTTACCACATACTTTACCACATAAAAATAAATCCTCGTATGATTTCGCCTCGTATAATCGTTCGTGACGGTGACCGAGCGCGGCTGACGGCTGATAAATGCGTCGGGGCTTATTTAATTAACAATACAAGAAACTTTGCCGTGGTTCGTTCAAGTTAATTGATTTCCAACACTTTGATGTATGGACACGAATCTATTTCGTATTTATTATAGTTTATGAATAATTTTTTTTTAAATAAAATATGGCGCGTTTGTTTGTCGTTTACTCACACCACCTTTGGGGTAACCTTGATTTGGTTTCGAAGTGCCTAAGAACATCTGTAGGTAGGTATAAGTATCTCTTTACACTTGTGCCCTTTCCTAGTATTTAAGGTCTATGAATGTGCTCTAACCTCATTGCTATTAAACTAACAGCATTTATCAATTCGAAAAAAAAAATGTGTGACGTCACTTTGCTGTCATTTCGCTGAAGTCAACACATAAAAAATAACCTTTAAGGCCTCAGCCTCGAATTTAGCGGGCAGCGGAGTGGCAGCGGCGGCGCGGCGCGGGAGCGGAGCTCGTTGGTCGCCCCGCGCCGCCGCGCCGCTGCCACGCCGCTGTTTTCGAGAACCGGTCCATTTGATTTTACGCATAAGATGCTTCCCTGTCCCGCGCCGCCGCGGCCCCGCTGCCCGCTATATTCGAGGCTGAGGCCTTAGACAAAGCCTCGCAACGTGAACTCCATAATAACCACATATAACATTATGTTTACAACCAAACCGACTAAAATTACTTACCTTTTAACAATTCATAAAAGTAATTTTTAATATGCACGTGCGGTCAATGTAATTGTGCATTAACTTGCAATGTTGTGGATTCCAATAATCACACAATGCATAGGCAGTTTTGCTTAACGACGGCCATTTTGTACGAGGTTGAGATATTTTATTATGAATCTGCGGTGAACCGCCGGTATCTCCGGGGCGGGCGCATTTCGTACTTTTTTAATGACCATAAACGATCTAAAATGGATAGCTATGTTTCTAGACCTGGTCCAAGGTCTCCAGACCAGGTGGGTTTACTTTAAATCGTTCGGTATCGATATCGGAAACGGAATCGAAAACTTCCGAGCTGGATTACCGCAATCGCTATTAAAATGTACGTATTTGATTATCTTCGATGAATCTTGATGACAATACCCTAACGTTTTTTCAAAAAGTTTCCGTCGGAAAGCTCGTCGGGAGCGACATCAATATCGGAAAGTTTTAAATCCGTTTCCGATGTCGATTCCGAATGATTTCAAACAACCCTGCAGGTCTATAAACATAAGTTGTACCAACTTTGAAAAATTTACTTATATAAAGTCAATTTCTCAAAGTTTCTAAACACACAGTTAAGTATACCTAATCTGATAAATCTAAGTAGCTACCTGTTCAAATAACTTATGGCAACGACCACCTTACTATGTCTTAGTTGGTACTTATTCTATACCTACAAGTTTAATTTAACTTGCCTCTAAATATAAATAATTATTGGTAGCCAAGAAACCAAACTGACTATTACTAGAGTTTTTTTTAATATGCAGCTCTTTCAATCGTATTCACATAACAATTATATTGGTTCGTTTAACTGTAAAATGCGCGAAACCAATAAGGTGAAACCATAAACAGTACCTAACAAGTTAATTTAAAAAATAATAACCACAGACAATGCAATTTTGAGCACAGATAACACAAATGTGCCGGATGCAGTGATAGCGCCATTGTTGTGCCTCCATTTCCTTTTATTTTTATTACTACGGCAATAAATGGAGAATTGAGTTTTAACAGGCGTGGAATATGTTTACATAATGTGTTTTTTTAAATGCACGTGTATTATAGAGCTATTTTGAAGTTATCTGAAATTGTAGGCATGAAGATCTAACTTTTTAATAACTATATAATAGCATGTATAACTAGTCCTAAATATGAGGCCATAGCGTAGATATACTATTCAATATCCATGATTCGATCAAACAAAAAAACTCAGTTACAAGTAGTTAAGCCAAATAGTGCTTTAAAAAGGCCGAATTAGACCTGTCTCATCTTAAAATAAGGGCATTTACTTAAAACATGATAAATTATCGCATCCTCTATTAAACAAATACAATCACATTGAAGTCCGATCAATGATCATTAAATTAGTCCAAACAATCATCTCTAACTCGGTTGTAACACTACATTGTGCTACAGCGATTGTTTTTTCATCATTATAAAACTGTTCGGCCCGTATGTGATAGCTTACTCGTTAAAATGTAACCATAGCCCGGCTTTTATAGTTCCTTTTACGATGGCCCAACATTTTAGCGCTGCGGGTTGTTTATGGCGGTGTCATAGAGTCTGTTTTAGTACCTGATAACGAGTCGACTATCTACCAGTTCCACCACCATGGTCCTACTTTTACTTATGCTCCTTTTATTGGTCCATTTCTAATGTAGTTTTGTTTAGGGGTCTCTTATTATCACGCTGTACCTACTTTGCACACACACGCAACTACTAATACTACAATTTATTTTTCTGTGTGATTAAACCGTTGGGTATAACGTCGTTTGTATAATTACGAAAATGTAATAAAAAAAACCTATGATTTACCAGCCCAAATGTATTTGCCAGTCGTTTTCGACACGTCTCAAACCTTCAGTAATTAGTATCGCGTTATTACTTTGACCTCAGAGAAAGGCACACTTCGTTAGTGAAACAAAAAATATTATGGAAAATTCGACTAATCAACAAACGAGTTTGATTCAATCGTTTAACGCAACTTTTTTTTTCCTTTTAATACCTTGTCAATTGGCCACTTACTAAATTCTTTTTTACACATAGTTAATAACTTAATGGCCATGACTAAAAAGTTGTTTTTCGTTGTTCCAGATGGTCAGTCGAATCACCTCAACCTCTTTAACTCGAGGCCGCAGCCGAAGAAAAAACGAAAATCTAGAACTGCCTTCACAAACCACCAGATCTTCGAACTGGAGAAACGGTTTCTCTACCAGAAGTACTTATCACCAGCGGACAGGGATGAAATTGCGAGTTCACTGGGACTCTCCAACGCGCAAGTCATCACCTGGTTCCAGAACAGACGAGCAAAGCTCAAACGCGACATGGAGGAGTTGAAGAAGGATGTAGAGAGCGCAAAAGTCTTATCAGCCCACAAGACTTTCCTAGAGAACGTGACTGATCTTGGGATCCTGAAGAAGAAAGCCATGAGCATAGGCGCGAGCGAGGAGGCCGCGACGAACTT
This sequence comes from Pheosia tremula, assembly GCA_905333125.1. NCBI lineage: Eukaryota > Metazoa > Arthropoda > Insecta > Lepidoptera > Notodontidae > Pheosia > Pheosia tremula. The sequence continues at coordinate 4,182,654 of HG995419.1, forward strand.
GGTGGTGAACGCGTCCAAATGAAACGAGGCCACGCGCGCGATCGCAGCCGACATCAACAGCTACGATCGACGCGTGCTCGACTATTAAATCGATATTGGATCCTACTAAACGGGCAGTGGAAACTCGTGTTACTCTATTGATCATTCAATACGAACTCTTTAGTGACGTTAGATGTTTTAATCTTCACTAATAATAATATTCGATACAGTACATCACTATTAAATACGTCTGTAAATAGTTATTAGTCGGCGGTAGTGTATTGTTTGTTGTACAAAAAACTTATGAAGCTTCGTTCTAAATAAATGTGATAGTTGATTTTATTATTTAAGTACTTAATATTTTATAGAGATTATTTCTAAATTATTTATTTGTGTTGGGCAGTCGACTGGTTTGTAGACACATACAATGAATGAAACTACAGGAGTATTGAGATATTTTTTTTTGATAGATACTGAATAAGGACTTTCCATAAAGTGTGCAATAATTATGATATAAATTACAAGCATCTATGAGCCAGTTCATTACCTGACTCGTGTTACATTTGTAAATATAAATGTAAAGGTAATAATGTTTAGTAATTAGACCGTAGTATTTTAAAGTTAATGAGAATACGGAGTTAATGAAGTGAATATAGTGTCTAATCTAATTTTTAATTAGTAAATATAATAACTTACTAATTTTAAATTAGTTCAAACTGAGGACTTCTACTAATAACGCATTGGCGGTATAGAAAACGAATATTAGTGGTAATGACTAAGTAATTTCACGAGATCGGAACACTGTTACGTGCGTAAACTAATGAAGCCCGTCGTAAATATAAAATAACTAAGAAGCGAAACAAATTATTAGCTATTTATTTTCAATATTGTATCGCAGTATTGATTTCTTATTACGCGACTAATAAACATTGAAATAAAAGTCATTTTGAAGATTTTATCGCGTTTATATTATGTTGTCACCGTTCCCGACGTTTCGGCTGCTTTACAGCAACCATGGTCACGGCAGGACTGAGGTGTTTGACGTCCTAGTGGCACACAACAACTAAATATGAGGGTGCCCCAGTGCAAACTACTACTACTGCTACTGCTCCTACTTCTACTAGTTGGGAACGTAAAAAACATAATATAGACGCGATAAAATCATTAAAATTAGTTTTATGTCAATGTTATTGCATTATGTTAACCACTGTTAATTCAAACACGCATTTCAACGACAATATTTCATAAAGTATTCCATTTTTAAATCAGTTGTTGTAAATCGGTGACTTAACAAAGTAATGGTTTTATATGAATATAAATAATACCTTATATACCGTTATATATTATCAATTGACTATTTTGTAAAATAGTCTCAACGATATTAAGTAATGCATAGGTAACATTTCCTCTTTGCTCAAGGCCGTAGCCAGGAATTCGTTGGGGGTGGTCGGCCGAGTTCTGGCCCAGAGACAATATCTTTACACGTGGGACTGTCTAAGCCTTAGACAGTCCAACGTGTAAATGTAATGTTTCTCGAAATGCCTTAGATTCTAAGGCATTTCGGGGGAGGTGGGGGAGGGATTGAACCTTCAGAACTTCTCCCGCTCTTGCCTACGGCCTTGCCTTTGCTTTAGTTACTCACTTGTTAAATATTTATTGTGAAAGTCAATTTTACTCATTTCTGTGTAATCTATGCAATACCTAGGAATAAGAGAGTACGTATTGATTTCTTATATGTATTTACGCGAATACTATACATCGAAATATAATTAATCTTACGGATTTTATCACGTTTAAGTAATGTTTTTTACGTTCCCGACGTTTTGGCTGCTTTACAGTAACCATGGTCACGGGAGGACTGAGGTGTTAGACGTCCTAGTGTCATCGTATGTACTGGGGTACCCTCATATTTATTATCAATGATTGAACATATAATAAACGCGATAACATCCGTAAGATTAGTTTTATTTCAATAAGAGAGAACGATTTGATTTAATATTAGGGATTAAACTAATATACCTACCAACTCTGTTTTAAATAGCACGCGAACGGACATTTTACTATCGTATCTACGATCAGTGCTTTTTACACAAAAATGAGGAAAACTGTCTTCATAACATAAAAAAATATGATCTTGTTCCTACTAAGTTTACTTACGGCAACATAATTACTTAACTATGTAACTTTTTATACGCAACAACGGAATACAATGTGAATATTACTTGGTGTAAATAAACAATTATGTGTTCTAAGTGATGTGTACATTTATTTATCACTGGCGATCATCGTAATTTAAAAAGATTACGATGTCATCGTATGAACTCCATCATCCCAACACTATGAATCTAACCATAAAAACAGAGCTTATGATCAGAAGATCAGAGGAGATTGGTGAAGGAAAACCTCGTGAGGAAACCTGCATGTCTAAGAGAACACCTCGAAAGACGTGTGAAGTCCGCCGAACCTCACTGGGACAGCATGGTGGACTACGGCCTAATCCCCCTCGCATTGAGGGGAGGCTCGTGCCCAACAGTGGACCATTAAAAAGGGCTGGTATTATTAAATTCAGAGGAAAAGCAGACTAAGATTAATTTAATTCTTGAATTCCTATTTTGTTACAATTCTGACGTGACATTATCAATTACAATGAGATAAAATATCATGTCCAGAGTCGATTCGAATGAAATGTGATATAAATAATCTGGTGAGAATAAGAAATTTGCCAAACTGGTTCGACAAAAAAAATTACAATAGGTACTTTAAGGTATCAGCCCGGTACCGGAGCAAAAAGAAATCAAAAATATTGGATGCAGTTTTTTCTCAAACTCCAGTGCAATCGATTCAGCACGTGGATATGATGCAATTACACTTAAAGATATGGTTAATTTGAGCTATTCAAAATATTAGAATTACTTAAAAATTCTTACACACTACTTGGTTGATTTCATTCCACATGTATTATTAAGTATTTTTACTACCCACTGTTCGCCAGGTAGGTATTTCTGTGGATTATAGATAGGTAGGTAAGTGTAAATGGTATATATGTACTCAAAGTAGCTTAAATTTGAGAGCCACCTGAGCCGCTTCATTTGAACGTCTCATACGATGAAAGCAAAGACAAAGGCGACAAAATCACATGTCGTTAAGAAGGATTTTAAACATTTAAGTTGAGTTAAAGCATTCGACGGTTGCCGTTATCGATAAAAACAACTGTTTTAAGATCCAGTTATATACAATATACTGATAATCCTTATCCGCAACTTATTTGACACATCGCCAATTTTTTTTTTCATTAGGTTGCGCAACAAGCCCTTAACTAAACATATTAACTGGCCAATAATGTTAGTGCAGAGAAATATATTTTCGTTATACATAGCAATAGCTTCAAAAATCTTAGCATTCAGTACAGCACTGTCGATATTGATATCCGTTTTGTTTGAATTTCGAGGAGCGTTTGATGCAGATAAGCGTCGCGTGCCGGCCAGGATAAGCCGCATGCACATTGCAGGATTATCCATGAACCACCTAAAGAGGTTGGAAATATGTTACTTATTCTTTTTTAGTTAGGGAATCAGCTACAAAATAGTGGCATTTTTGCCAGTGTCGAATAATTCTTGATATTTTTATTTTACCCCTGATGATAATAGTAATGTTGATGACGATGATAATGATGAAATTAATCCCCTGCACCTATCAATAAAGCTGTGGATGCTTTACTGAAAATTTACCGGACATCTTGGGTGAACTTGAAAAGTCAAGTTACTATTTTTTTCAATATCCTTCACTCGTGCGCGTTTATGAACACACAATGGTAATATACACATTTTTTGGAAAATAAAATAAAATTGACCACTTCACGGTTCAACTTCCCGCCAAAAAGTCCTCTCGGAAATATGTATACTGGGTAAGTTTCTAACTTAACCATTCATAGAGAACATATCTTAGAAGGGAGGGTACAAGAAAAGAGTACCACGCAGGAATAGCAAAATACTACTGCACGAAACAGAATAAAGTCACAAATTGTCTACTTAAATCCTACCGACGCGGACGTGTGAGACGTTCGCTACCCATGTTCCTCGCGTCGATTTTACTCATATTGTTTAGGGTACTTATGCTACAATTGTATGAGACTGGACTGGATTTGCAAATAAACGTAAAGGAATTACACAGGTACACGTCACGTCTTTGCCTCAGTTTGGTCAATCTGTTCATCAAACGTGTACACCGGGCCTAATAGCCGATCTTCACGGCACCAAATTGGTCTGCGTAGCATGTCAGCGCAGGCCTTAAGCCGGCACAAACGAGACGTCATGTTTGAAGTCTGCGCCGATGTCAAATTCGACTCGGTCTGCGCAGCACAAGTCGTTGTCGTATGGACCCAGCCTTACTCCCCCGATGTCAAATTACACCGACCATTCGATATTCAAAAATTGTTAAAACTGTACGAGAATTTGCTACGGACCAAAGTTTGTATTCGTTAATTGGTCGCCCACAGGTCGTAATCACCAGTCGTATTAGACTTTCACTCGCTTATAACGTCTAAAGGTTTATAGGTCTGAGTATATTGGATGGTGGTGTTAGCACGCAAGAAGGTTTCGGACACATTTTAAATATTAAATCTTCGTTGTTTATACGTTAACTATGGTTGCACAAGCGTGGTGTGATGAACCGTAAACAATAAATAATTGCTTAAATACCGACTAAACCCACACGTTTTATAACTATAGACAATTTTTCGAGCTATTCTCTTAAGATTCGGTTTTATTTGTTCACGGTTGGATTGTAGTTTGTATTGAATGAAAGGACAATGAGGCCCTAGGACGTTATTTCAATTTATCGATGGATGGAAACGGTCCAGTACCTATTGAAATAAAACTTATTTTACAGGTTTTACCGTGTCATCGCGAAAAATCTGTAAAATAAGTTTTATTTGCATCTGAATGAATCTAAGTAAGTACCTACTTATCTGAAATTTAATAATACATTCGTGGCTTATATATAACAAAAAGAAAGCCAATAATGACATAGCCGAGAGCGTTAATTTATGTCCGCTATTGTATTGTAATTAAAATAGGGTAAAAGCCCTGTTCGCGGGTTCCACAAAAGTGCAGCTTTTGGTCGCCTTTTGTGCGAAAAATACTGTAATTTGTGTGGTTAAGGTGGCAATGCTGTCGGTTTAAGAAACCGATTTAATATGGGCAACACTAGCTATGAAATGTTATCTCATAATGAGACGAAGAAAACCGACAGTAGCTAATGTGAGTTCTTAACAGAAATAAAACAAAGAACGTTTAAATTCTCCTTGCAATGACACTTCTGACAGTTTACTGTGTTTAAGGGGGAAGCTCAGGGTCAGGGCGCGAAATTCAAAATGTCAATGGTTTTAATTTTTTTACGAAAAATTTGGACATCTTTACGATGTAATTTATAGTTTTGCGATATTAGCATTCTGCATTGGAAGTCTGGATGTATTAAGTTTGCTTAAAAAAGAACCTAATCCGATACAATACCATAAGGTTTGTAAAAACCGCTACTTTTACTAACTTAATGGTATTGTATCGCTTTAGGTACTTTTTTAAGCAAACTTAATACATCGAGACATCCAATGCAGAATGTTAATATCGCAAAACAGTAAATTACATCGTAAAGATGTCCAAATTTTTCGTAAAAAAATAAAAACCATTGACATTTTGAATTTCGCGCCCTGACCCTGAGCTTCCACCTTAACAGAAATAAAACAAATAACGTTTAAATTCTCCTTGAAATGACACTTCTGACAGTTTACTGTGTTTAATTTAAAATAATACTTTAGTAATTATTGGGGGCATCTTGGTGCAAAATAAAATCTACAGTGCTTCGACAAGGAGTGATTTAAAATAAAAACGTTATCTGAGATCATACATAAGTACATACAATTCTTGCTTCGTAAGTAGAGCGAGATAGCTTTTTTTCGGGCAGTTTACATTTATTTGAATAAATAATAATATGACATAGGTATTCATTATTTCACGGGTAACCTAAATGCGGTAGAGGTCTTTCTACATTGGTAGTAAATATTATAACAGTTGTCGAATTCGAATGCAATTATTTAAAATTCGAATTAATTACAGTGCTACCAATGTTACCATAGAATGTTATTACTTTCCATTTGCTTTTTAATCGTAATGAAAGGCGGGATCTTTATTTTTTAAATGTGCTGCCAGTTGTAATTACTTACTAAACCATCTTTTGTGTCTGTTGTTGGTTACTGTCCTACCTATAATACGTAATGCCAGTTTCATTTATTGTAACTTCAATAGTATTTCTGCATTGAAATCCTTACATTTTTCGTATGCTAATAAGTATTTTTTTTCTTTTCACCGTGTACATTCAACCGTTAGCAGTGCAGTATTTACATACTTTAGAAATAAAAGTTTCCATAATGAAAATGTCGGTAATTATATTTATAGGGTCGTTATAATTAATTTGGACAGCACACGCCGCCTTGGGCGTTGACAGATTGTAATTCGTTTGATAATCCCACCCACAACAATACAATCACGTGATATTCCTAAATAGTTTATAATGAAATGAGTCCTCTAAAATAAAATGATGGAAGATGTACTCCAAATGAAAATAATACAGTTTAAACTTGTAACCTCTTCAACAATCGTGCCACTAATAGTCGTTATTCGGTACAATACTAAATCCTCAATACAGATACTTAGTTTAATGGACTTTCCAATCTCCGCAAACAATGATGGATGATGCTCAAAGTCTAACATTTAAACCCGGATGCGACTGTTATAGCAATAAATAGTTTTAGTTTTATCGCACCATATTGCAACGCTAATAAATAACGTTCACGAATCCATCACGTTAAAACCCCACATGACCATAATAAACTTTTTTCTCTCACATTAAACTCCCCCCGAGGCAAAAGAATTGACCCAAAAATCCAGCCTTCACTGTAACGAATTAACAAGAGAATTCGCTTGAATGATAAATCGCTTCACGCGTTCGTTTCCCTATTATCATTGAAAACTGTCTTCCGAGTGCGAATATACTCTTCGACACAATTATAACAATCCTGTCAAAACCTCTCACACCTATTTCACCGCTATTACGTTTACCATAAGGACAATAACTGTATGAAAATAGTTTATAGAGTCCTACATTAATGTGGTGCGCTCATTGCTTCACAAGTTCAAAAATGGAACACGAGAATTTTTGCTGTGAAATGGAGAGAAAAAAAATAAACACGCGGCCAAAATTCAGCCAGCTACACAATAGCGGTTGGAAGTGGAGTGAAATCGCGACAATGGCCGATAATGAAGTGGTTTTGTCGTGTTTTTGGATGATGCGCCGTGTGTGGGTATATTAAAGCACAATTATGTTATAATGGGCGTTTATTGGACGATTAGTGTGGACCGGAGAGGCGTTGTGAAACTGGCGCTTTTGAAATCGATGTACAATCGCGGTCTCAGGTTTAAGTTTCGCATTACGAGGTATTTTTTTTTATTAAAAGCCCACTCTGTTATAAGGTACAATTTGGAGTGCTGTGACCTAAAAATGTGTTTTTGTTTTACTTGTCAAATTAAATAATTCTATTAACCGTCGTCGTGATCGTAATATTATGCCGTTTCTTAATAATATGAAGGGGCAGGGGACCGTACAGTTGGTGTGTTCGACTGTCGATATTATTATTATTTACTTATTGTAAGGCATAAAAAGCAGAAGCAGCAAGTAGTATGCCTTACTTAAATTAATTATAGCTCGAAACTAAAAAAAAAAAATCGCCTTTATTTTATGTATTTTACATTCCCGACGTTTCGACTGCTTTACTGTTTTTCGTTTTTTGTTTTGCTTAGGTACCCTTATTAGCATGCTATATCTTACCGGGAATAGGCTAAGAGCCAGTCTGAATAAGCATTATACCTATTATTCCTTAATTAAATTGTCTCCCATCCACCTTTGTAGCCAATCATACCGCTGCTGGTGCATAAGTAACAATTATAGATTTGTGAAAGGTAATGCTATAATTACTACCTTATTCCGGAGATGACGCACTCACAGACACACAAATATATTATTATAACTTATAGGTACTGTGTAACATAATTAGTTTTGTATGTGACTGTATCTGTCATTATGCAGGAATCGCGAAAGATGTTAATTTATGAGAAAAGATAGACCCGCGCTAGAGTCATTTAAGATGTGCAACGTCTATAAGACAAAGTGGTTGTATAATTATGATAAGCTATTAGTTACAAAGTAAGTAGGTACTTACATAAGAGACAATTCAATGTAGGAGTTTAATTATTTTAGCGCGACCAAATGCCTCTATGGACGGCACAACTTTGCACCCATCTGTAGGGCCGATTTACAGCGCTCTTTAAGCTTAGGCACATTATAAAAATAAAATATTAATTAGACGGGAAATGAGCATGAAAACAAACTATGTATAAGAAATCAATATAAATCAATTTGTTTAAATTAGACGGGAACGGTAATTCAATATTTTATACTGGGAACACTCCCCGTCTATGTAAGAGGAGTTGGCTGTCGACCACGCTGATCCAATGAGGGTAGACGAACTTCACACGTCATTGGAAAGACGATGATTCCTCACGAGTTTCGCCTCCACCGTATAGCTAGTGATGAAATTGAGATTCGCACATGAAATCAGAAAATTGGAGAAGTGTGTGCCGGAGTTTGAATCAGAATCAGAATATCGGTTATTCATGTAGACCATTAAGTACAGTACTTATGAATCGTCAAAAGTTACAAAATGCTAAGCTACTACTTTACCATCCGTTGGGAATGCCGTTCCTATGGAGAGGAATGGGCAAGAAACTCCATGGTTGCTCTTTTTTATTAAATCTTTTACATTTTTGAGCAGTACATTGTTTGATCCTGTACCATTGCTTCCAAAGCTAGCCTTGGATCAACTTGGTTATCGCTATCACAAATTATAACCACACTAGTCTGTCATATCTATCAATTCAAACCTTATTAAGCCCGACTATTTAAGCTATAATCTGTTTAACATCGCGGTACCAAGATCCAACTAACAAGAGTCCTGTCAATCGGCTCCCAACATCGGGCGTTATCAAAGACGCCGGCCGGCGCGCGCGCATTGTTCCCCGCTCGTTTCGCGACGCGTGCTTAATCTGTCGTGTGATACCTTGTCGTATTAGAGGTGTGGCTCGACTGCTGGCGACGATCGAAATAACAAATGAGTTTAACTTTGGTTTAATTTGTTACTAACGGTAACGAACCTCCAATGACCTATCTCTCAATGAACATATACCTATTATGAGGATGAATATTGAAATTAAAGTAACATGGTAGGTACATTGTATTGTCGACGCAACCGGCGACCCAAGAGCTGGGTATTTCCTCGCTCAGCGAGTAGCTTTGGCTATTCAGCGAGGATATGCGGCCAGCATCTTGAGCACGCTAACGCTTGGGCCAAACTTTTTAAACTTTTTGTAAATATTAACTAGGTAAGCTTTTCTGTTCTCTTTTTAATTTATATTTGTTTTGTATAATAATGTAATTTTCTTTATATCTTCATATTGTAAATATTTAAGTTATTTTCTGTTTAAATGTTAATATTTTTTAATTAATTTAAATATACGGTATCAATATTGGTATCAATTTTGTCAAGTAGACATCAAAATAGGTACTGATTCCTACTAGTAATATAAAAATCTGGGTAAAAAATATTAAATATTCGCTACCACTGGAACCATACCATGGTTTATCATGAATAGTTTCGGTACCAATTGATTTGTGCTAAGTACTAATGAGCCATGGTTCCTCTTGGAAGAAAAGATGCCGTCTTTCAAGCGTAACCTTTACCATCTTAAACTTCTAATGTCACCTCTATTCCGACTACCCTAAGGTAAGTTCGCCTGTTTAGTGGCCGCACCGAACACCAATTAATGTTGTAAAACTTTAAGCCGATAATAACATTATTCGGTCCTATTTAACGTCGTCTTTGAGATGAGTATTATAACCACTTCAATCGTATAGCGTCGTATAAAAAACAGTCCGATGAAACTTATAGGTAAGGATTATAAGTTAAATGAATATGATTGAATTCGGAGAATATGCTAAAAAACTAATTTATTAATATATTTTAGCTGGTTGTGAAATTCTACAAGGTAACCTAGTGCTTACGACACCGAAGCATGTGTCCGAAATGGTGATGTGTAAGAATTCACTGAAAAAATGTTTGAAAAATCTTTGACAAATATTGTGGTTTGCGAACTATGTGTTCCTAGTATAAAACTCGGTTTGATACTATAGTAACACTTAGCTTTGTAAATTTAATCATACTTCAGTTTCTTCTAACAAAAAATACGTTAGATGTTTTGAAAACAACCAAAAATGTCCGACTTATTAGTTTTTTCAGTGTGTGGATAGATATACGTAAAATTAGAGGAAAGCCCAATAAAGAATGATAGTTAAGAAAAAAAATGTAATGACAATTTGTAAATGCCCATAAGAAGGCTTTTTTTTTTAGTTTGGCATCGCCATAGGTATTTTGCCAGTGTCAAGTAATATAAATTATTTCAGTTTTCTAGCATATGCACAGGCCCAAAGGCTAGGCCCAAGTAAAATACCCCCCGTCCCTCAATCAGTAAAGTGATGGATACTTTACTGAAAGATTTCATATGGATTTTTTGAGAGAAACTGGAAAGCCAAGTTTCGTTATCTTGTGCACTTTACCGAACACATAATGGTTAATATTCCACTTATATCACTTACTATAACTTACAGGAACACTAGTTTTAGAAATTAAATGATAACGGACGCCATGACTTTTCGGTTTCCCGCCAAAAAGTTTTCTTTATTTTTTTTTAAGAGTAACGCCGTGAATCACAGACTACACTACGTCTGCGTTTTGTTTACACTGCATGTATGACCAGCATTGAACATTAATAGTAGGATAATTATTAATTCATACGTTCCGTTCTACGATGACGGAACATCGGATGTATAAAACTCTAACATAAAATGTCCATACCTGTGTTGTATCAAATCATATTTTATTACAATCACCTACATGTACGTATTCATTAAATAATAACAAATAATGAATTATCATCAAAGATGTCCGTAGATTATGATATTCCTTTGAAATTGAAGATTAGAAGCGCCCGCGCTGCCGCGTCTTTGATACGGCAAATAATGTAAATCATCTCGAGTTTTATGTTATCCTGGTAATACTCATGTTCTTATTATAGGTTAATATACTTTTCAGAGGAATATTTGATTAAACGTGAAACATCTGAGGTGAGTTTGTAAGTTTAAATGTAGGGGTTAATCTCCAATCCACAGAATCCACTGATCTGAATTTGCAAGTTCTTTCACTGGTAGAAAGCTACATTAACCCTGGGTGCTATGAGCTATGTTATCTCGAGGTATCGCCGGTTACATTAAGCGTCTCTTATTAAGCGGTTTTTCTCTACATATACCTATCCTAAAAAGGCACGCGAAATACAGGCTACTGACTGAGAATGGCTTTGGGCATACCCGTTGGTGTGTTCGTCTGGAGTTAATTATGTAGAGACCTCTTCAACCTCGTCACAAGCTACACAGAGGTCGCTTCAGACGCATTCAGAACAATTGACAATTCCCCATACAATCCTGAAACGCGCTATGAGTGTTTTCAGAGCACGTAACATATATACAAGATCCCGACAATAACCGTCAGGGCATAGCGGCCGCCCCGCCAGGCATACCACCCGCCTGGCTGGAAGATCTTCCCTTTTCCCGCTAAACTTACTTATTTGTAAACATGCCTTTTACAGATACAGACAGAGTTAACCATTGTTCTCATGATTTCCAATTAAATTAAATACGATGAGCCGTGATTGATGATAGATTAAATATGATGAACCTACTCCGTAATAGCATATTAAATAAACGACACAGCATAGACACGGCAAAGTCACAGACATAAGATAAATAATCTCGAACCCAAAGAAATTCTTTTACCCCTATACTGCGCTGCTGTTATCGAAAAAATGCGTAGGTATAGCAAAAAGTCCATACCTACCTTACTTTTAACAATCTACTAAATTAAATTAACGTAACAGCCTCTAACAGGTGAAAAGCCACCACGAAACTCCATTAATATTAATACATACATAAAATATAAACAATTATACAAGTTTCGGTCCGATATAGGAGTGAATTGATCCTAATTATGTCGAAATAGGCGTTAATAGGACATCTAATAGTCCGTTTTACGACTCTCGCGGACCGCCAAAGAGCCTCCTGTTGTATTTATTACCCTCTTTTTTGTATACCGATCTAAGTTTTTGAGTAAACAGCTCGGAAACTGAGAATTCAATCCGTCAATTTGAACCTCCGTTTTCGAGCGAGGCATGGTTATATTGTAGATGCAATTGAAAAGCTCTTTTATTTTAAAAAAAAAAGCAAATGTAAAATAGCTATAACGTCACTTATTGGAATTGAAGCGTTAGAATGTTTGAGTTACGTCAATTCTAGATTTAAGCCAAATAATAATTCAAGCCCTTTTTAATGTCCCACTGCTGGGCACGGGCCTGACCCGCAATGCGAGGGGGATAAGGCCATAGTCCACCACGCTGGCCCAATGCGGGTTTGCGGCCTTCACACATCTTTCGAGGGATTCCATCACACAGGTTTCCTCGCGATGCTTACCTTCACCGTTTAGCAAGTGATAATCGTGGTTGAAAATGAGATTCGCACATGAAATCGAGAAATCCCAGAGGTGCGAGCCGGGGCTGTCAAACCTGCGATCCTCGTTACCGAGGCAAGCGTTCTACCATTGCTTATTACTTATATGATGCATATATGAGTGTGTATTTTCATTTACATATCACTTCCTTAGGACCTCTTCCTATAAAAAAAGGCTTGGTGCCTACCACCACCAATCCCACATAGGCCTCGCACTGACGATAATGTTTCTGTCATATCGTTTCGCTCCTAACCGAGGGTATGACCAAAAGAATAGGCACTATTGCACCATAATTTATAGCGCAGCCCGGCCGAGCTGTGCTATAATAGCTTCTCGGACACCTTTGCGGGTGCGAGGGGGACCGAGCGATCTGTGGGAACAGGACGCACGACCAGAAGCGCCGCTCCACGTCAAAATACGTGCTCCATTCGTTTTATTACCTTGCGGTGACGTGAGCGAGGGTGGCTATATCGATATCGATAAAACGTTAATTAGGTGTTTTGACCAGACTATAGTAATAACTCCCTATTTTTCTATCTGTGCTTAGTAATAAAATACTTATGTTATTGAACTAAATTATAACAACACAATCTTTATAAGAATTTTGATATGTGTTCCTCAATCAGTGTTTAATGCACCTAATAGGTAGATCAATGTGGATATGGTGAGAAGTATATTCATTTAGCCTTCAAAACACATCAAGTAGTTGATTAGCTGTTAGCTGCTCAACAAGTGGAAATCATTAATAGCTATCTCAGAAAATGGCCTAAATGTAGATAAATTTCCGTATTTCACTAAGCTAAGTAAACACTGTAAACGTATCATTGATCAAAACATCGATACTCCGCGATCGTCGATATCAACAATCCCATTCTCCCAACCGCTTCGCTTCACTACGCCGGCGCGTCGGCAACATCAAAGGAGGCCACCTCTTTGATGTGGCCGATGGCGCGCGCCGCCAAACGCCGTAAGCGACAAATCCATACGTCATCCTCCTGTCATTATAACGCCTTCGAACCGAGCCGGGAATGTGGAATTACTTACAAGACAATATAAATTGACAAGTCAGTTTAATAGCGATCACATCGCCACAAACTTACTCGTACTGGCGACCAAGAAAGGAACCAATATTCGTTCGAATTTTGATTTGAATAGAGTGTGACCGTTACAATCGGGTGCACCAAACGAGTATTAGCGTATAGACAATAGGCTGACCATTCGCATGTGCAAAATTGTTTTTTTTGGCCATCAACACGATAAGCAGAACAATTACAATGACAAGAATCGCCCTACGATCCTATATAAATAGAGATAAAAATGAATTGTACCTACCTACTTTTTATTTCAGACCATGTTTATTGTTTTGAAGCAGAATTTCTTTATAAAATTAATTATGATAGGATGATATCGCGATGGGCACTGCGTAGCGCTATAGCATATAGTTTTCTTATTACCTAAGTAAATAACGAGGATCGCTGGTTCTAGCCCCGGCTCGCACCTCTGGGATTACTAGATGTCATGTGCGAATCTCATTTTCAACCACGATTAGCACTTGCTAAACGTCGAAGGAATACATCGTGAGGAAACCTGCATATCTGAGATAATTCCTCGTGAGAGAAAGACGTGTGAAGTCCGCCAACCCGCATTGGGCCAGCGTGGAGGACTATGGCCTTATCCCCCTCGCATTTCGGAGAGGCCCGTGCCCAGCAGTGGGACATTAAAAAGGGCTGCTATTATTATATACAAGCAACGAACGACACATGGATTGCAGAAGTAAAATTGATAAATAAGTGACGTGTAATAATAAATAAAGTGACGTTAAATTATATAAATAAGTGACGTTATAGCTATTAAACAGTTTTTCAACGGCTTCAGTGGAACAAATGATTGTGAGCTAGGTACCTACTTACATTTACGGAGACAGTATCACGATTTGGCCGTTACAAGGCTATACGTAATGGCCGAATCTAATCATTTAGCAATTATCATAATTGATTTAAGTGTTTCAATACAGTCCGTGTGTGGTGGACAGATTAGTGGATGTATGTTGAAATCAAGTCCTATTAAGGCCTGGTTATTGCCAAAAGTCTCGGTTTTGCATTTTGGTAAGATCACTTTATTCCTACTAGCTTCTGCATGCGACTCTCGGGTACCTCAATGAAACACAGCATCAGGGATAATGTAGCATCATATTAGTGAAAGAACTTACAAAATCGGATCAGATCAGTAGATTACCTACCCCCTACATACAAACTCACAAACGCACATATTTTACTTCTTTATAAGATTAGTAAAAGTATAAATAAACTACAACGGACTATCATATGGTTCTGTTATATTAAAGAAGGATACCTAAATATACCTAATCTAAAAAAAATCAGATTCTCCAAGATTCATGCGTCTCGCAGTTACATCAAACCTTAGCCTTTTATTTTCTTATTCTGCTGTTTGGTTATGTCTCTGAATAATTATCATTACAATTATGTCTCGTACCACACGGGCTATACCAAGATCATTGAAAGGCTTGCGCGGGGATATGGGTCGAACACGAAGAGGCCCTTTTTGAAAATTTGAATGTATAATATAATTATAATATTTTTTTTAAATGAAACTAATTGTACGGATTTTATCGCGTTTATTTTATGTTTCTACGTTCCCGACGTTTCGGCTGCTTTACAGCAACCACGGTCACGGGAGGACTGAGGTGGTTGACGTCCTGGTGTCATAGTTAGAAACGGGGTACCCTCATATTTAATTTTTGCTTCAGATCCGATCTACGCAGAAAGTGCTCACAGTATTTTGAGGTCTTGCAATTGTACGCTTGGTTTTCGATTTAATAATATTAATTACTGGATCCCGAGTCGGTGGTGTGTCATAATAATTATGGTTTCGCGCTAGTCACTTACGTCATTTCCACACTGAACCACCGAACAATAGTTCCGTATCCTTAATGAAAGGGCACAAAATGAAAATTACACGTTACGGCCGCAAGAGGGCATTGTGATCGCTAATTCGGGGCAACCCTTTACTTGTGCCCTTTGCCGGTACAGGTACCTACGTGGATCCTTTGATTTTTACAAGATATCTCCCGATTGATTAGACAATAGCGACATTATAATGTTTCATGTTGTATAATTTGTTGTGGTGTTGCAATTTGAAAAATTGCTCCTTGAATGAATGGTAGGAATGAATTATATGTTATGTCTAAGTGAACGGATAGTCACATGAGTGATTCAGAAGTGCAATTCACATAGCGTAACATCAAAGATGTTCTCAACGGCAGCGAGCCCACGAATATGTCAACCTAGACGTCGCCGCGACGATCTCTCGACGACGAAAGGCAAGGATATTAGCTACGATGTTATAGTGCTGCTCCATTTCATCTCCAAAGTTTTAGTTCTTTATTTATTTTTAATTTACGTAGACCATTATTGTACAGTACTTATGAATCGTCAAAAGTTACAAAAACATTATGCTATTGCTTTACCACCCGTTCGGAATGCCTTTCCTATGGAGAAGAACGGTTAAGAAACTCCATGGTTGCTCTTTTTTAAAAATAGATCTTTTACATTTTTGAGCAATACATTGTTATAGGTATGTGAGAACAATGTAGGAACGGCTAATCAGACTTTAGCAGCGGGTCAAAAAAACAAAAAGTACTAAGTATAAAATTACAGTTAATGGCTACATGGTTCCCACATTTACAAATTACTTATGTAAATGAAAATTTAATTATAATTGAAATTTAAAATTAATATACAATTCGTATCCTTAAAATATTATATATTTTATGAGTCATTGGTATTGATTAAAATCAACGATTTCAATTAATAATTTCTCGCCATGTAGACTGTTTTTTGACGTAACCAATAATGATATGACATTGACACTTCTCTTGTAGTAGGTACCTGTTCACTTTCGCGATTCCTTCTTCAGACTCAGCAAGTGGACACACATACCTACTTAGTGTAGCGATGTTACCAGACGTAATTACTAAAAGAGCTAAGTACCTGTATCAAAGCTACAATACATTCAGCCTAACGATCGCCACAAGTGGACACAAAGCAAATGATGTTTAACTCATCAATCACATAACACACGTTACCTACCGCCGCTATCAGCCGCGCTGTGTTATTAAATAACATTTTATTTAACAGATAACCGTGAATAATTAACTAACAAAGGCGCATTTTCCGTCCATCCGTCAACCTTTATCAAGGAGAAAAATCGTCTAATTCACACCTTCAAAGGAACCCAAATTTGATGAGCGGAGAACTTATTCCGCGCGGTGTTGCCAGGTATGCAAACAAGCCTACCAGCGAGCCACACTTTTATTAAGTACTTACTTAAGGAGAGAGAGAATACCTATTCTTTATTTAAATATTATATACCTAGTTAATATTTACTTTTATTTCTTTAATCGACTTAAAAATAAATATTTTATTTAATATGTACCTACCCTACTTATACCTAGTTGTATATTAAATATGGATGACATGTGATCATTCATCTTCATTGATGAACTACTAAAAATAGTCAGAAATCTAGATTGGTAGGTAGTTATCTTAACATTTAGCACAATTTAAAAGTCGTTGCACCGAGCATTTAGGTAGTGCGTTGTAAAAATGTCTATACAAATGCGCTAATTTAATTTAAATGTTACCGGATTTGGAGTTTAACGTTGTGTTTAACGTATCTGTTTCCGTATAATATTTAATTGAGGACGACTTGGAATGGCAGCATTGTTTAGAACCTGAATTTACAGTTAGCCAGGTATACTTACTCGTATGTCTGTCTAACGGCTTAACTTTGTATCCTTTGCTTTGTAAAGAATTGCACTATAGAGACACCTATACAAACCTAACCTTAATTTAAAACCAACTGGGTCAGCGGTACTAATCAGATAAACGCAAGCAATAAATAATTTTCGAAGATTACCTCCAATTTTAAACATCCAATCTGGCAACACCGAATCCTCGGGTCAAATTAATCAACAGTCCGCTAATTATGGCATATTTTAAAATATTTTCGTCCGCAACGACACAGTTTTGACAGAGGCGTGAAGATAAATGATCGCTAATTACCGAACGGTCCGCTAGGGGGCGTGGTGCGGGCTCGATCTAACGGGCAAGCCGCAACTGTTGCGAACTAGATGCGCCCGTGGCGATGCCCACTTGACAGTTGCCCTTGAGATTGACAGGACGAATGAATTGACGTAATAGGATCAACAAACGAGGGCCCCAATTGTGCTAACATAATCGATTCATAATCGTACAGCAACTGCATAGTAACTGTCACTTTTGACAGATACTGTATGCGATACAGCATACACTGTATGGGATATCTGTCGGGTCGCTGTTCGATTATGAATCGATTGTGTTAGCAGACTTGGGACCACGTGGATTGACGACGATGTGGCCAAGATAGCTGTACCAACGACGAGAGCTAATGACCATCGCTTGAACGACCACGAGGACTCGCGAGGCTTGAAGGGTAATGCTGCGCACGGGCAACGAACAACGAAACAGTTGAAAGATGACAGCGCTGAGGTGGGACAACATGAGCGAACTCGACCGTTAGTTACTTGGTCAGATGCATAATCTATATAAGTAAATAGCAGTGTACAAGCCACATAAATTATATAGCTAGAGAGATACATATTGATTTCTTATATTTACGCGAATACTACACATTGAAATAAAACTATTTTTTAAGGATTTTATTGCGTTTGTTTTTCGGGAACGTAAATACGAAAAATAAACGCGATAAAATCCTTAAAAAATTGTTTTATTTCAATAGAGAGATACAATAAATTGTATGATAAAGATGATTCGTAAGTTACATTGAAGAACTAGACATCTATACTGGAAAGGAATATTAATGCAAATACAGAAAAATTGCTGGAAAGAAGTCGAGGAGAATCCTGAAAGCTCTGTACCGTTATTAAAATAAATAAAATACAACCGAATTGAAAACCTCGTCCTTTTTGAAGTCGGTTAAAAATAGGTGCTATACTTAAGTGACTTCGTAACGAAAATTGATTCCATGGGTTTAACTCATGATTCTGTCCCCTAGAGTTGGAATTTTCCGTCGATCTTTTTATGAATATATGCATTTTAATTCTGCCTTTGAATTGTTTTCAGAATGAAATCACAAAAGAAGTCAATCTCAGCGGGAAGCCATACATACTATTTTAGATCTAAAACAGCAATGTAAATAAAAACTCGATACGTTCGTTACCCGCAAGCGTCGAGTATCGCGCTGAGCGATGTGTCGAGATCGCGGTGTTAACGATACATTGTGCGCTCAAAAATTACAACATTTGTTACCTATGACATTCGAAATAAGTGATTTCTATTATTCTACTATAGGTATTCCCAATATTATCTACTAGCAGCGCCCCGCGGTGCCACCCGCGTTTACATTTTACCGGAACAAATAGTGGCCTATGTGCTATTCCAGACTATAACCGATCTCTGTGCCAAATTTTATCCAGATCCGTTCAGCCGTTCTAGCGTGATTGTGTAACAAACATCCATCCATCTCAATAATTCTGGGATACCCAATGTTTTAGTTACCAAGCCAATTACAACCTGTATATAAGTACCTAATAAATAGAATGGACGCTCACGTTATTTTAATTTGCGGACATGTGCTTGATTTATTACTGAAAGCAATTATGTAATTACGCCAGTTACTGCACGCAGGAGAGTCGGCGGGACACACCTGTTTGTTCAACACTGATTATTTGCTGGTCATCGTGAGACTTGCCCCATGAACTCACCCACAGGTTCCCCCAGTAATAAATAAACAATAAATAAATATCGCCATACGAACACACCAACTATACGGTCCCACATTAAGCAACGCTTGTGTTATGGGTACCGTACAATGGACTGAGGGCGAACTCACACTCAACTAACTATATAATACTTATATACATATTAAACATCCATGACTCGGGTACAAACATTCGTGCTCATCACGCAAAGCTTGTGTCCCTACCAGGATTCGAACCCGGGGCCCTCGGCGCAGAAAGCAGAGTCACTACCACTGCGCTAATCAGGCCGTCAAACCCGCCGCCCAGTGACTCTTATAAGCTATAGATAAGCCATCAGAGCTACCTTTTAAGGCAGTCGTTGGAGAACTAAGAAAGTGTTTTATAGCCCATATATGGCACGTTAAATAAGCGTTTTTAATGTAACTAAATGTTTAGATACTTATTTTATGTGTAAAATATATCTTCGGCATTTCATAGAGATTTGTTATATCAACAACTGATGCTGACTCAAGATACACCTACCTAAATAGCTAAAGATTCAAATAGAAGGCAAGTTAATGGAAAGGCAATTATTTATAGTTTTAGTAAAATCATCTTGATTCGGTTTCCCTAAAACTATACTTAGTAGATACTTTTTTCTAGACTATTGGGTTCCACTGCTGGGCAGAGGTCATTTGAACTGATAAAAAACAGCTAAAGATCGTGATGTTTATAGCTGTTTAAAATTTGTATCACATTCCAATTGTATCATTTTCAGCATCTCTACAAACTGCGCCATCCAAATCACCCATACTTAACACACAACAAAAAAACACAATTCATACCATAAACCACTTATTTGAGCCCATCTTTATCGAATTCGCGATCGTGGGAAACTATTACCAGGTTCAGCACTTTAAAACTCCGAAGGCTTCCTGACTCAGCAGTCTTTCTTTCAACCATCTTACCTGGACCTACTTCTCTTCCCTGTCGCCCTTTAAAATATACCCCAAAAGGGACCTCGAGTGTTACTTAGAGGTTCGAGATATGGTGGTTTTGTTAGATTTAATGAGTAGTTAGCTTTTCTCCAGTGATGTGAACATGTCATTCATATATAATTCGATTTAATGGCTTGGAACTGTTAATTATCGAATTAGTGATGTTCATTGTGATTTTAGTGGAGCTCCTTTTTTTTAATTAGGCAAGGAAAATTTGGGAATATGATGATGTTTGATTTGCGCTGTGAATGCAGATTCGTATTATCTTGAGCTCTTGAGAAAAAACATAAAGAAAGGAATAAAAAAGATGTCTGTAAGTGTATGACTAAACTTAAGCTTAAATCCCTACCAGTTTCAACTTAATCGTTAACATACAATTCCAAGTAGATTAGTAAAATAGTAGGTATCTAGGTACCTACTTAGATTAACATCTAAAAAATTGGCTGTAATTACCCATTTTTTTTTTCAAGTTTCAAACAGCTTTCAAAGCATCTTTCAGAAGAAATTGCTTTGTAATTGCAAATGATGAAAACATAACATAACCTTGTATGTCGGTTATAAAGATTCCACTATCGAAGAATATCAGGCATAAGATTAAGATGAATACAGTTTAGTTATTTATTATTATCATATTTAGGTAGATTAAATAACATATGATTAATTTTCTGTCAAAATTCATTAAGCTTCAATTTCAATTAACAAAAACGAAATTCTTGACGATTTATTAATCCTTGGAATTAGCACAATCATTTAAGATTGTCATCCTGAATGATCAGTTGCGATTTAATTTGCTTTGACGTGTAACGCTACTAAAACGCAATGTGCGTATGTCTTCGTCCCAATGCTCTGTATCATTGCGCTATATAAACTAGTCGGATATTCAAATATCTTCGGCGAGGCGGCGTCTTGATTTATAAACAAAACGTCAGTGACGTAAGCTTCTTTAACGGCACAGATTTATTACTAGAGATGGGGTGAATCGGATGCTGGAATATCGATAACTTTTAACACCGATTTTATGTCACAAACTCGTTTTATTAGGTAGGTGACTGTGTTTCAATCTCTTATGAAATCAATAACGCAAACAGAGAGAGATAAGTATATAACACTTTATATTGTTTACCAGTTTAACCATTTTTTTTATTGTACACAAGACTTTGATATTAATACTAGCCCTTTTTAATGTCCCACTGTTGGGCACGGGCCTCCCCTTAATATAAGGGGGACAAGACTTTGATACTTAAAAATAAATAACAGTGGGAGCTTTTATCTCAAGCTCTTATCGCGATCTCTTCCAGACAACCATTATAGTTTTTTTTTTACAAAATCATACATATATGGTTACAAAACTGTATCTATCTAAAAGGGAATCAAGTATATTAATAAGTAGGTAAATAAATTTAATTACTTAGGTCGAACAAAACGAATGCATTTAAGATTAAAGTCCCTTAAACGTTTTATTAACCTACATCAACTACCCGTCATAAATAATCAAACTCATTATAGCACATAAAACCTTATCGGTAATAAATTAACAAGGACTCGCAACGCAACACCAACATAAACTAACTTAAATCCGACTATTAATAGTAACGTTCCGTGTCAACTTATCGATAAACCACCTCACACCACTATCCGCCATTCTCTCTATCTTGAATCACCCCGTTCATAAGAAGTTACAACTACAAATACACTTATCTTTAATCCCTTTCACTCGTATAGCTTTTGTTGTGTTTCTCGCTCGCACTACAGTGAGCGTCCCTTTTGCGGTGTCGTGGCGGCTTCTTTTGAAGTGTTGAGGCCACGCCTTCGCCCCGCCCCGCGCCGCCCCTCTCCCCGCCGTCCTCGCTCGTAGTTAATTCGTCCCAGTGTAATCACAATGGGTTTAATTATGAGCTGAAACAAAATATTGCTGAATGTTTACGTTT
The DNA here is from genome assembly GCA_905333125.1 of Pheosia tremula. NCBI lineage: Eukaryota > Metazoa > Arthropoda > Insecta > Lepidoptera > Notodontidae > Pheosia > Pheosia tremula. Next base: position 4,205,037 of record HG995419.1, read on the forward strand.
TGGGTGTTAGAGAGCGGTAAGTGGTTGCGTGGTAGTTTTTTTTTTACTTCAAGTATATTGTTTTACCGACATAGCTTGCCCACTTATTGGTGTGATATAGGAACTTATTTGACATATTAAATAGGTGACTAACATGACGCTAATAAGGGCTAATATATTAACATTATTTTTACGTAACAATAGTAAATAGTAGTTTAATTTAATTCGGTTTTATACAAAATTAAGCATCCTATATTTAAGGATAAAAAAAATCGTTCTACATAAGTGGGGAATTTAAAAAAAATATTAAGAAAATATTCGGATGACATGTTTAAAGAATAAACAAGAAAAAAAGAGGCCCGACTATAATTTAATAATGGTACCTTGGATTTATTTTATCAAGTTTTCCAATATTTAATTGATTTTAATTTACAAGTCTGCGTTTCTATATAGGTATACAAATTATGAAGAAAGTGTTAAATTTTTTTATTATTGTTTTGAGTTTTGATTAAATTTAACTCCTAAAATAATCGGAATCTCATGATCGTATAATTTCTAATGTTTCAAAATTCACCGTGTTGATTTATATACCCCAAATAAGTACCTACTTATGAATCATTCCACAGCTCATTTTTTTTTACCATGCATCCTCAAGTCTCCCAGCTAGTCCACAAAACCATAATCACAACATTAAAACATTCAATTACAGCATCCACGGCACATAAACCCTAGGATTCCTGCATCTCAGTGCTTGTGCGTCATCCCGACTTACACCGCAGTGTGGGCCCACTCTTACATAATTACGGGCGGCCGCTTCAAAGGCGCCGCCGGTCTGAGCGGCTTCTTTGTTGTTTAATAAACGGGTTTATGCGCTCAAACGAAAAGCAATCTTAGTTCTTGATACGTTAGGTTGCTTTTGTGATGTGGTATGTTAGCTTTCTTAACACCTTAAAGTTATAAGGGGTCATATCAGTTAGGGATTTTGCCACGGATGTGTCAAAAAGAGGTTTTATTACCAGCCCAAATGAGAGACCGCACGAGTAGAATGGCCGAATTAGGTCATTCGTAACATTGGAGGCACAGATTTGGGCTCGTTTGGTGCTGTTTTGGCGGGTGATTGATGGAGAACCCCGCTAGTTAATACAAATATGAATTTATGGTGAGTATTTACTTGTATAGATAATAAGTCTTATATTTAGGTGGCAGATTGAATATTTTACTTTTTAGGTATTTTTTTGGGATGAGGCAATCGAATAACACTATTTTTCGGTCCATTTCTTCTATACATCTATACATATAAATAAAATTGGAGTGTCTGTTTGTAATATTAAAATACCCGCTTTTTACTGAGTGCATTTGGATGTATACACGTTACCTATACCGAAACAATTTTTTTTACAATTTTTGTCTGTCTGTCTGTCTGTCCGTCTGTCTGTCTGTCTGTCTGTCAGTCTGTCTGTCTGTCTGTCTGTCTGTCTGTTTGTTCCGGCTTATCTCTGAAATGGCTGGACCGATTTTGACGGGACTTTCACTGGCAGATAGCTGATGTAACAAGGAGTAACTTAGGTTACTTTTATTTTAGAAAAAAAAAATAGGAACTTACGAAAAAAAATAAAACCAATGTTGCAGCGCAGTGCCTGATTAAGTTTGATAGCAACGACCTGCAATGCGTCCCGCGGGCTCAGAATGGGCGAGCAGGCTGTTGTCAACGGTTGTCTTTGTTAAATACCACGCGGAGGAAGTCGCGGGCAACAGCTAGTCTTTAATAAAAACAATCAAGTAACATTTGATAAATAACTTGTATAATTTTACATTATTATTTGTATAATTTTACTTTGCCTATTGTTTAAATAGCTCACACTGTCTAGTCGATCACAATTTTTCTATTTGATGTATTATTCTGTACGCTGTTATTTGGTGACTTTTACAAATAAATAAACGCACATTTCTATAGAAATTTCAAAGATATTCTCACAACTTAACTAGTTTATATGCATGTATTTACTTATTTAAATGTACCTTTCATTAGACACGAGTGAAGACTTATAGTTATACTGGTACTGTACCGTACAGGTATAAGTTGTTAGTAGTTAAGTAAATACCCTCATATAAGTAAAATTACATACTTAGACCGACTACGTACCTGCATCGATCATTGGCCACTGCGAGGCATAGTACTACTTACCACACACGATGTGATCGTTAAGATTTTACTGATGGCCCGTCGTGTAAACGATTCTAGGGATCGAATCAAATTATTTGACTTAACCTAACGTAGTGTAGGTACCTAAACCTAAAATATTCTATAATACAAATATTATAGAATATTTTAAGAGCTACACAAGTAGGTACCTAGGGCATACTTTGTATTTTTTTTTATTCTTTGTTCCGAATTCCACCAAATAAAACAATATATTGACAATCTCACCACTTAAAACTTTCATTTATATTTTTAACACCTCTCTCTCTCTCTCTCTCTCGCTCTCTCTCTCTATCACTTGTACCTGCTTACTTTTAGTAAGTACAGGATACCTAAACATTGCTCAGACCCTAACGTGTTTCCCATCCTTATATAAACTCCCGCCACTCAATTACCGACATGAAATTATTAGCACTTAAAGGAGATTAAAACAAAATAACACACTATAACGACTTAACTCTACAAGCTGTTTATCTCAAGCTATTTTCGAAGTAACTATCATACGCAAGTCTTTCTTTTGAAAATGGACCTTAGTAATAAGTACTTTAGGTACCAACTTAAGTAGGTACTTGGATTGGCAGAGTATCATCCTGAAGAAGGGGTAGTTTTCATCCAGATATTTTAGCCATAAAAATATTTTATAGATATAAAAAATAATTCAGAATTCGTTTTAGGACAGCTAGCGCCATCTATTATGGCATGCAGGTACGAGTACTATTATGAGGTATACGGCGAGAAAATGTTTCCCTGATTTTCATTTTGGCTTCGTTGAAGAGTTTCTTTCTTGCTTCAAGTTATAATTTGAACTCCATTGAAAAGGAACATAGGTACCTAGTACGCCTGTAGGTACCCCTTACGAAAAACTATTCAGTCGTATGTTATTATAGGTGCCTACTTACAAAGCCTATCATATGAGATATCATAGGTAGTTGTTTAGCGAATCGCAACACCGTTCCTCCATAATAAGTAATTGTTTGGCATGATTGCGCGGGCGCAGCCGGCCACCCAGCGCGCGCGCCGCCCGCGCGACCGGTGGTCTAACAAGACCTCGCGGAAAACTGGATATGCCTAGTAAGGGTGTTACGTTTTCCGGGCGCGAAATTCAAAATGTCAATGGTTTTTATTTTTTACGAAAAATTTGGACATCATTACGATGTAATTTAGTTTTTGGCGATATAGTTAGTAAAAGTAGCCGTTTTTACAAACCTTGGAGTGTTGTATCGCTTTAGGTATTTTTTAAGCAAACTTAATACAACGAGACATCCAATGCAGAATGCTAATATCGCCAAAAACTAAATTACATCGTAAAGATGTAGGTACCGTAGAATGGACTGGGGGTGATCCCAGTATCATCCAGACCAGGGCAGATTATGAAAAGACCGTTTCCGAAATTTACCCAGGCGGGAATCGAATACTCAACTACTCGGTGTAGTGACCCGACCGGCTTACGCTCAAACCACTAGACCAAGCTGTCGCCATCGTTTTAAATAATAACTATAAAAAAGTGAGTTTTTACACGCCTGCTATTACCTACCTAGCTACCTATCAACCTATACCTATAATCGATCAAACTTGTTTGGTTTATAATCGAAAAAGTTGCCAAGCCGAGGGTAACTGGTGGGTCCTCTTTCCCCCATTAGGTTAACAATGGATTTCCGCCAAGTATCGCCTAGTTCTATCAATTATACCTACCTATCTACCTATATACTTCATCATGATGATCGGTAATCGGACTGGCCTCGACAGTTCGACACAACACTACACCTTTCGCACGGTCCGGGCCATTGCGGCCCGTGGCCTATCATTCGGGCCAATTCAATTGTTTGACGAGCGCGCAACGCGAATAAACTCACGTTGGAGTCAGAACTCGCGATCAATCATTATGGCATGTTGGGGTGACCATAATGACCAAGAAAAATAAAAATTTTCGTTCATTTACCAATACCATAAAAGCTCTTAAAAAAAGTGGAAGATTTTTATTTTGCGGCTGACACAATTATTTTTTTCCCCTCGACTCGCTGGTATTTAAACCGTGGCGTTTTTGTTGGTCTCCCGTAGAACCTGGTTACAGGAGTAACATGTGTCTGAGTGAGTAGCGGGCCATATCTCATTAAAAAGAGATGTTTTCTTCTGAACAATGCCTATGATTTAAAGGCTATGCAACCTGTTAATATCGGTCAACCAACACAAACGAGGGGGGAACGAGGGCTGTTAAAGATAGACTGGGTAGTTTATCTGTCCACATCGCATTATAAGTCTAAGCCTACGCTCCTTAAATATCAATTTTAATTAACACTGAAATGAAACACGCAATACTTTTCACATAAAACCTGGTCACCCCAGCAGTTATATGTGTCTTGAAGAAAAATGATGATGGACAGGGGATAAGTTTGTTTTACGGGCGTTTACATGAAGCGCACATTATCAAACACCGACGAGAATCAAGCACGTAACTACATATGGTAAAAAAATATAGAGTCGTGATGCTCCGAGACGTTACTACAGGGGTGTGGCGTTCGCGTTTCCGAACGCACCGCTAGAACTTTAATGTTGGTAGACGGGGACGCTGTCAGAGTGTTTTGGCGGTCCCTAGAAGTCAGTTAAGGGGGAAGCTCAGGGTCAGTCAAAAAAATAAAAATCATTGACATTTTGAATTTCGCGCCCTGACCCTGAGCTTCCACCTACAATGTTATATTTGTCCTACATTATATTTGATTGTGTTTTTTATGTGTTATTACCAACTAGCTGCGCCCGGCGGTGTTACCCGCGATAAAAAGTATGAAAAATTAAAACATCTATCCCACGGGAACCATACATTTTACCGGGATAAAAAGTAGCCTATGTGCTATTCCAGACTATAATCTATCCCTGTGCCAAATTTCATCCAGATCCGTTCAGCCGTTCGGGCGTGAAAGAGTAACAAACATCCATCCATCCATCCATCCAAACTTTCACATTTATAATATTAGTATAGATTAAACCGGTTGTGATTGACAATAGTACCTAAATAGGGGTTTTATTTCTCCTAAAGGGGTATAGAGGTGTGGCGTGAAGCCTTCCTCACCACGACGCACATTTGGCATAGTTTGAGGTGGCAACACCAAGATGACAGGACGAGAAAGAAAACTAGAAGGTGTCATGACATACACCAAGTCTAAATATAGTTAGGTGGTTTGAGTTAGTAGCTTTTACTTTGTCGTAGAGATTTTATATACCTAACACTCAAATTATAATATATATCGTTGAAGGAGATTGGAGTTTTTATCATTGAGCTTAAACTCCCACAGAGGCACAGAGAGTTTAATATATCCACATACTTGTACCTATGTATTTAAAGTTATAGTATACATATATATTTTTTACATAAACGTGATCGGTATCACCTATCTTTTGTTAAAACCTATTTCTGAGCAAGTAATCTCTTAAAAAAAAACCACTATCATTGTCATTCCCCATACTCTATACGCCGCCATTAATTACTCATTCTATACATATCTGTACAGATTATAAGTTATTCTGTGCTTACAAACAGACGTTCTTTTTACCGAATGGCGCTTACATGTAGAAATCTTAATTAAAAACCCCCAATGAGCTTTGCTACTAATGTACCTTTACGAGCTATAAATAAACAAACGTAATTACTCCATTCGTTTAATATAGCTAGGTACTACGTTAAGCCGCATTGTTAAAATTGCACAGCCTCCACGCGAGACAGAGATGACGATAGCACCTCTCCTCTCGGGCGGAGTCTGTGTACGGTGAAGCCCACGTGGTGGGCTCTCTGTGGGGTCCCGCCGGTAACTTATTAAGTGGGCCCCACGAAATAAAGCATTCATGAACACCAATATGAATTATTATTAAAAGGTTTTTGAAGATCCGTAATAATTTTCGAGAAACGGAACCAGTAATTCGGTTAATCTACATAAGTATTGCAGGCCATAATATGATATCTAAAGAAAATAATAACAAAACTTTTTCCTTCGCTATTAACGAACAGAATCTTATCCAGAGATAATAATCGCTAGATGAACACACCCCAACTGATTCATGCGGCACTCAACAATAATACGTACTCTACCTCAAATAAGACTAGGCAAGTATGCTACATCGTAGATCTCATCGTCACTTACCATCAGGTGAGATCGAGATCAAATACTTGCCTATATTGTAATAAAAAAAAAACAAGTACCTACGATTTTTCCTGAGATAACTGCATAGATAATTCAAACAGTACGGAACACTATATACACGCAAGCCGCTCGCAATTGCTTGCTTTTTTCCCCACTGTATAGCGGTATAAATTCATGCTAATTAAGATATCCGAATCTTCTATTATGGGATCTTGATGAGTGATTCCAGTTTTAAGATTTATACACGATTATATACAACAAGCTTTCTCCTATTAAGAGCGGTGTGTTATTGAGGTACATTTTCAAGATTTGTTTTGTTTCGGCTACTAATTTTATTGCATTATCGTGATAATGTAATGTTCGTTATGAAGTAAGTACCTATATATGAATATTTGTATGGTGAAAGCGTTAATGCTAGGCGTGTCAAAGTGCAGTCGATTTAAAAAATTGTGGCATTTTGGAAAGTTACATAGGTAAGTCTGACGACTTGAATAGCAAAGTTGGTAGTAACCCTGCTGTCTGACAGTAGAGTTGCTACCCTGGTACCGAGTAGCCGTAGCCCGGTACCGAGGACTACGGTTACTAGCCCGAAGAGATGGATCTACCAGGTGTCCGAACAACTGGACTCAAAAAAGTGACCCTTGGGATACTCAAATCCCTACAATGTCGTGGACACTGATAATTAGCAATAGGTCTACCGTCTATTGGTATTCAATAAATAACACACAAGAATCTATTCTTTAGACGCTTGTCAGCTGCTGACTGCTGCTGACAGAAAAAAGTTGCTGACCTCTTATGGCCTTTGTAAAACTAGACGAGTGGTAGGTACTGTCGCCCACTGTGCCACTCAAGAGTCGTATTAAGCTGGTTGGCTTAAAATACTGGTCGATGCCGACATTATGCCTATCTGGCTCAGGGATTGAATTGTCACCGTTACAATTCTTCGATAACTTCCAGAGCCTTAGAAATTTTTTTGAACCTCAAAGCGAGATTTTAGTTTCGAAAGGAATTAAATTACCCTCCGCTCTTGGCACAGTGGTCGTGGACTATGGTCAGGTCGTTAGGCTGTCTCTCAGTCACGTAGAGTAGGCGCAATTTCGCCTCCAACCTGGTAAGAATTTTTCCTGCAATATATCCAACTACCGCCATCTAGTAGTGACTAGCAAGAAAACAGGGAAAAAGTCAGTAACAAATGTCAATGTCAATTTGACGTTTTTAATCTACCTGTGTTATTGTTATTTTATGTGTTGTGCAGAAATACGTAAATAAAGCACCATGAATAATCAATTAGTAGAGAAAATAATTACATCCAATAATCTACAGTGTCCAGAACTTGTTTACGAAAATCCGCTTCTCGATAAGAATGTCGCTGATGCCCTGGCCAAGAGTTTTGTTAAGATCCTCAACTTGTCTCGGCAAAATTCAAATGTTAGTAATAATTTAAGACTATCTATACTGGAGAATATAAGAAAAATGTGTCGTATTGAGCCTTCGAGCCATGCTAAAGTTAACGAAAACATAACTAAGTTACTGACAGAGGTTTATGAAAATAGTGTGGAACATAAATTAAGCAAGGGATATTCTATAGACAAAAGCCTGGATGCTTTTTTGATACGAAGAACCAAGGATATGAACTTAATCACGAGCTATGACTCGTCAGTGAATCCTGAAATAATACAAGCCTTAATTAACTTAAACCAAAGTGGAGTTTATCTGGAATATTTATCTCAGGACATCATTCATTGGAACTTCAATAATAGTAAACAGATAAACGTATTGAAAGAACTATGGAATAATTCTAGAAACGAGTCAAATATCATCTGTAATGATGTTTCAATAAAACTGAAGACTGAAATAGAGAAATTGTTACTCGAGACAGTTCATAATATTTTATGCAATAGAGAAATAAATATCACAGATATTATAACATCTAATATAGCCCTTAACAACATGATCAAACAATGCTCACATTCATCTGAATGTTTCCAAATATGTACTGGGATATTAAACTTTTTATTTATAACAACAAATTATGATAGCAAATTACAAGAGTTTATTGAAATATTTGTTAAAACTGTAAAAGAGAAATGTTCTCATATTACTTTTTCTGTTTTATATCCTATTCATGTCAGTTATGTTGTGGTTCTAATGGATTTTAATATAGACATACTGCCGACTAGTTTAAGAGATGAGTATGTTAAGTCTACTATGAAATATTTGTCTGGTTTGCATTCAGCATCAGAAAATGACTTGATATTATTATTGTCTCATTTCCCACAGTGGTTTGATGTGTATTGTAATGACAGAAAAACCAACATTTATTCAGACCTGTAGCAATGTTATACATTTTAGTTAAGAAATTTAGAAATATTTATATTATTAAAATATTGTGAATAGAAAATAATGTGAAAATAAAACTCTTTAATGATTTAGAAAAAAAATTGTTATTAATAATCTATATAGTAAAGAACAATTCTAATATTTGTACACACCAGGTGGAATTAGTTTGAGAACAATCATGAAGTAAAAAATGTTCAATAGATCTTGAAAACTGAACACCTTATTTTAAATGTTACTTACCATGAATTTGGGAGTTCGTGAGTACTTACATAATATACCTAGAGATTCCAACATTGGCTAGTGTTAAAAGCCTGTGCTTTAAGACACACTATTATCTCCATTTTTACCAAACAAAAAAGGGTGACCAAAAAGCCCAGGTCATACACGGAAATAGTGTAAATAAGTATCTATTTCAAAATACACACCATGGCAATGCGTTTATGATTTATGTAGAGTACCATCCTATTCAGTTTCTAAATTTGAATAACACAAGTACTTACTACCCTGGTATGAACAAGCCATTTATTAAGTAAAGAAAAAAAAGGACCACTAACGACTACGAATGACGCTATATCCAAACAAATTACGCATCAACTGTGCGTAAAAATCATCACTATTCTTCGATTTTATATGAATAGCCGACGAGCCGAAATTTCGCCAGTATTCATATGATTTCGTTGTTAATATATTTTTCCCGTGCTTATCGAATGTATGACGCCAGGATTGGATGTGCTTCTCCACTGTCTCCCAGTAAGGAAGCGTTTGGTTGCAAAAACCGCAGTGATAAAGATTCGGCCGTATCTGTAATAAGAATTACATTAGGGTAAACTTTTACCCTGTCAAATGAATATAAGTAAGCCAATGTTTTCTCTCTCTACTGCAAAATGCAGATCTGAACAATTTTTTACACTAATACAGGATAATGTACATTCGCTACCATAAGTGATTTCTTCTATTTTGCTAGGCGAATGTTCCAGTAGCTTCCTACTTCAACTACGAATGTTCTAGTACCTACCAGGATAGCACGGGCCGTATCGTAATTTACTTTCAAACCTGCGATAATATACAACATGGAAATAAAACATAAATTCGTTGTAGCTATCTGCTGTTAGTGCACTGCAACGAACTTTTGTAGCGTTTCAAGTAAATTATTTTTTTATTTCACCCAATAGATGTTTGCTATCGGAATATTGCAATAAAATGCCCGAGCTAGAGTTCGCTAGACATGATTAAAAAAAGGTGTAAAGTACTTACTTCTCTCATAAATTCCCCCTCCATCTTTAACAATTTGGCATCATTAAACTTGGTTTTGTGTGACTCAGTCACGCAGTGATCGCGTTCTTTACCCTGCGGGAATAGCTCATCGCACACATAGCACATTGTTTTCAAGTAATGCGGATCGTTTTCGATGAAATAAAGCAGCAAGAAGCTATTAATGTCGATACAAAACTCAGTGTTTATCCAGAAACCGCCCATATCAGGCGAATAATGAATGATTGTCGGTAAAGAATATAGCTCTTTCTTTTCAATCAAACACATTTCGTGAGTTTTAGGCTTCTTCAAACCTTTTAATTCTAGATGTCCTCTATGCAAAGTACCCCGAATATGCTCCTTGAAGTTCTTTTTATGTGCCGACAAATATCTAGTGCATATAATACAAAATCCTTTGCTGCCGTTAAAATTCATTCTGATGGAATGTTCTTTTCCGTATTTGGACAGTTCACATCTGCGTTTGCCATTGTCTTGCACTTCTCTGTAAATTACTTCTTCCTCCGAGGATTCTGAACTATCAGAGATCCTTTTAGTTTCAACAGTGTTGTTGTGTTCGTTTTTCATGTGCTCGATCATAGCTTTGAAGTCGATGTTCACAGAAGTGTCGCAGTGCTTACAAGCCGCTGTATTCTTCTTCTCATCAACAATGAAGAATTCTTGCAATGTCTGAACCAGTTTCTTCTCAAGGTCCGCCATCCTGGCGATATCGTCGGTGATGGTGTTAACGTCTTTGCTGTTACAGGCTTCTTTCAACTTTTTAATTTCGATTTCGTCATTGTTCTCGCATTTGGAATCTTCAATGTGCTTAGTGAATGTGTCGCTGGTGAAGGTTTGCTTGCATGTGTAGCATTGGTATATTTCACCGTTGATCTGCAATGGATGACCTTTATAGTAACTATATGCATAAAGACGTGGATCCAGTCCAGATCTTGTAATATAATCCAGATGGTTGTTTGTTTTATTATTGTAAATAGGCTTGCGTTTGACGACTATTTACACATGAGATGAGCCTCATGTTAAGTGACGATGAGGTCAATGATAGAGTATGGTTGCCTAGCAGGTTCAGTAGTGACTTGAATAAACCTAGTTTATAACTATCAGGTAACACACAACCCTGTTAGGAGTTCCGCTCCTTAGAGTTATGCACGAACTGATAAACACCCGGCGCATTACCGTACGTCCGAATGTCCAATAATGGAATGAGGATTGGGGAATCCAATAGTACAATTCTAATGTACACTCGTCAAAAATTTTAGAAACGTAAATTGGTTATAGGAGTTACATCAGTGGACTTTAAGGAGAAATAGAGGGAGACTGAATTATTATTGCGTACTAATCGTGAGGAGCAGCAGTCCTAGGAACAAATAGTCAAGTAAGTAGGTACAAGGTACTAAGTTCACAGCAGGTAAGTAGAATAATACGAACCACTCTATAATAACGATCATCTTTACACTTGCTATCACATTGGATCAGTTTTATCATATGATCCTGCGATGCTATGTGTTCATCCACATTCTCCGCATCAACTCCACATAGCAAACATTTGCCACCAATAATACAATGCCATTGTTGTTTGTTTATTATAATTTTACGGATTACAACATAGCCGGAGTCGTATTGGCCCACGGGCTTTTTAATTATGGATGCCGGGTTTGTCTTAGCTTCTTTGTGTTTGTCGTCGCGAATGTGTTCTTTCAATGAACCCATGTTAGTTGCCACTAAATTGCATGTTTCGCAGTAATAGTTGTTTCCAAACTGAAATTAAATAAATAGGTAAGTAAGTACTCAATAATAAATACCAATGGTGTGAGCGAGCCGTTACAGAATACCTTTTCAAAAAGACTACGATAATATCACAATCTGGCATAACGATAAAAAAGGTTTCCACTTAACACTTTTTAGAGCAACTGTACGCGTACTGTATAAGAGCAGATGTTGAAAAAAGTTTTTATCTTGCCTAGGTTGCTTACTTTGTAAACACATTCTTTCTTGAACTTCGGTAAATACTCTTGATCCTTTAAATTTTTTCTGTGTTTCTCCCAACGAATATGCTTTTCGATGTCCGTAATTAGTTGAAACGTTTCGCGACACAGGAGGCAGTGATGGTCTATATCACCGCACAATATGAAATTCTTAAAGTATTTATTCATTGCGAATCAATTTAGAACTACAAAATTACGAAGTATTCGTTGTAACGTAATAAGTTTGTAAGTAGGTAGAAAGAAAGAAAGAACAAAGTGCGTTATACAAAGTGCGAATTTGTAGTAGGTAAGTATTTATATTATGTGAAGGCACACATGAATAAAATATCTAGTCGTTAAGTCCTGAAATGTCGTGTATGTTTCGGGAGTCAGCAAATCAAAAGTTATACACGGCCATAGGTTCATGTACACAGCACAGTAAAATCAGAAGAAAATCTAGTTTTATAAGTTTGGACTATTTGGTTTTCAACTGTAATTAAAAAAATGCAATCTCCCGCCAAGAATACCTTCGCTTTTTATTCTGTGTTATTGACAGTAATCAGACAATAAATGACATTTGCAGTCATCGACCTAGTTACGATTTGGAAGTACTTGCGCATATGCAGACTAAACACATGCGTGTATTTGTGTCTCATTTCTTTCTGAAGAATATGAATCATGCTATCCCCTTTTCACTTCGATGCTACAGAAAGTAATTTAAAAATAGTAAGAGCTTTATTTTGTGGACGCAAGAATAATCACAAGGCAAGCGATCTTTAGCAAAATAAGTTATTGTGATTACGATTTTTACGGATAATAGGTGATTCATACTGAATTTATCTAAACATGTAATAATAAAACCCGTAGATACATCGAAATCTACGTAAGAGTTTAAATTTACTACGAGTCCATAAGGTGTTTGGTCAAAATGAGTAAGAGACGCCGTGCGTCCTCTGTAACTTCCCGTGGTGATGATAGTGACGATGGCATCGAGCTTAGCAACCCTGGTCCACCGCCCTCCACTCGGAAGAGGAAGAAGCTAGATCCTGTAAGTACCTATATTTTGAGACGTAAATGTCAGGAGTAAACTATAAATATTTGACCGGCATCGTGGCGCGTTCTAGCGAGCCTAGTTAGTGTGTTGTAGTAATATATTTCTTCTATACTTCTGAAGAATTTAGATATAAAGATGTCTCAAAATCTTTTTAAGAGCCTAGAAGTAGTAACATTATATTTAACCAGTCCTCAAGGAGCCTATCTGGAATGATCTTACTAGACTTAGCTGCCAGTTAGGCCTCTGCTGTAATAACCTAAGCACAATTAGCCTAAACACTGGCTGCAAGTGAGGGGCCTCTCAGTCAATGAATGCCTCTGTATTTGCCATGTGTGCTAGACCACCTATTTGTGGCATAACTTGGTACAGGCCCACTAAAGGTCATTAGATATGGCCGCATTCCGACTAAATAGTTATTTAACACATAGTAATTTAAAAAGCTCTGTTAAAAAGAAGCCCGCCAGATCTTCATAGTTGAAGTGACATTGCTATTCGGCTATAGAGTTAAAAACAACTAATTATATGTGCCTAGGCCGATACAAAATAAATAAATTATATACTTGCCTGTAGTTAGTGACTAGAGCAGATAGATCATATAAGTATCTCACACGTTTCATCCATACATTTTTTCTAGAGTGAAATATGTCAGCAACTGTATGATACAATCAGGTCATACAAGAAAGAGGATGGTACATTACTATGTGATTCATTCATAAGAGCCCCGAAGAGACGACAAGAGCCGCAGTACTACGAAGTTGTGTCACAGCCTATTGATTTATTGAGAGTAAGTATGCATGGAAGTCAGAGGGACCAGCTTCCTCACTGGGATATTTTAATGGCACTTAATATATAGTTGTACAGCAATTGGTTTTCAGTAATAAAACAGTGTGGCCCCAATATTAATCGAATAATTGTAGATGTTATATGTGATCTAGAAGCAGATTTCTAGCAAGGATTATTTTTATACTGGGTCCAATTGGTACCCTGCGGCTTATTACTGATATTTATACGGAACAAACACTATGTGCCCTGTATTTCTTAACCAGTGGGTGGTTGGTCATTTCTCATTATTATTTACTGAAAAATGTATACCTTTTTAACCATCACATTACTTTCTTATTGAATACAAATTAAACTCTTTCAGGTTCAACAAAAACTCAAAACGGACACATACGAAGACATAGAAGAGCTGACGGCAGACATTGAGCTCCTTGTCAACAACGCAAAGGCTTTTTACAAGCCGGATACATCAGAGTACAAAGATGCTATTGAGTTATGGAAGCTGTATGCACAAACCAAGCAGGCACTTGAGAATGGTGAGATAGCTTGCTTAGTAAGCTATAGAAAATGAACACAAAAAAATCTTGTTTATTTTTTCTACATCTAAATCTGTAATTTGAAATTTCATCCATTCGGAACAGGATAGCAAAATCATATTCCACAACAGTTATTTGTTTTTTTTCTCTGCGCTAATGTAACATAACAGATTCCAATCAAGATCCTTTATGAAAACTATATTATGTTTACCAGGTGAAGATATCAAGGTTCCTAAGCTTTCTCGCAACGGCTCCTCGAGCAGGAGATCGGATGTGGCCGAGGATCTGTCAGAGACATCAACCAACAATGAAGAGGACATATTTGATGAGCTCTTCAATTCTGTAAGTACCTAATGAATCTACTAGCATGTAGGTATATGTACAAAGACATGCAATTTTAATCTTATAGCCGTTCCTACATTATTCTCACATACCCATAACAATGTACTGCTCAAAAATGTAACGGATCTTTTTAAAAAGATATAACCACTCTTGCCCAGTCTTGTCCATAGGAAAAGTATTCTGAACAAGTGGTAAAGTTGTAGCTTATCATTTTGTAACTATTTTGATGATAAGTACTGCACTCAATAGATGACATAATTAAAAATATTCTGATTCTGATATAACACCCTAAAACATCAACACAACATTGAGCAGATCTCCTCCCAACCAACCACAATCCATAATCTTAAGACTTAGGCTGTTCCAACCACTAGGCTGCTCCTATGATGACTGGCAATATAATATTAGCCGAATCCAAACTAACCGCGCAACCTCACTAGGCTGCCTCGATCCTACGCTCCCGAGGTAAACACTCGCACTACCTCGTCCGCCTACAGTCTGTCAGCACGCCCGCAATATCTGCCTAAGCACCGTGAGGTCGCGCGGTTATTCTGGAACCAGCCATTTATTTCCGTCAACCTTTTAATCTTCCCCATCAGGTTATGTCAGCGAACATTGAAGGCCGCCCCCTTCACTCGGCCTTCCAATTCTTACCCTCGAAACGTCGCTACCCCGAATACTTCAGCGTGATCGACAACCCCATCGACCTGAAAACCATAGCACAGAAGATACAAGGCGGAGAGTATACCAATCTGAATGAACTGGAGAAGGACTTGCTGCTGATGGTCAGGAACGCTTGCCATTTCAATGAGCCAGGCAGCCAGATCTATAAGGATGCTAAGACTTTGAAAAAGGTATGGTTTATTTGTGTTTTATTTACAACTAGTTGTCCAGGCGAACTGCGTACCGCCTCAGAAACAAATGTATGAGATAATTAATTTATTGATATGCTATGAAAAATTAAAAAAAAATCTATCCCACAGGAACCACACATTTTACCGGGATAAAATGTAGCTTATGTGCTATTCCAGACAATCTATCTCTGTGCCCAATTACATCCAGATCCGTTCAGCCGTTCTGGCGTGATTGAGTAACAAACATCCATCCATCCATCCATCCATCCATCCATCAATCCATCCATCCATCCATCCATCTATCCATCCAAACTTTCACATTTATAATATTAGTATAGATAAAGTTTTAATATAAGATTTGGAACTGTAATTTTACTGAAATGGTTTGAAATAAAACTATTTTTAAGGATTCTATCGCGTTTATTTTTTGTTTTTACGTTCTCGACGTTTCGGCTGCTTTACAGCAACCATGGTCGCGGGAGGACTGAGGTGGTTGACGTCCTGGTGTCATAGTTTGACGGGGGTACCCTCATATTTAGTTGTTACTTGCGGTCCGATCTACGCAGAAAGAGCTCACTGTGTCTTGAAGGGTATTTTTTTAATCCCCAGGTGATTCAAATGCGTAAGCAAGAGATAGAGCAACACGGCCGCAGCGGCCCCGCCAAGACGTCGGAGCGGATCCGCAGCAAGCGCACGTCCCGCGTGGGGCCCGTGCCGTCCAGCAAGGCGCTGGCCATCATGGACCCGCCGGGCTCCGACCACGAGCCTGATGTTAAGGTATGGACGACGACCATAGACAATATATAACAATGATTATTGTTTTTTCATAACTAGGGTTGCCATCTTTTTTAATGTCTATGACATTAGCCGCCTAGCTATATTTTAGCTGCCATTATTACCTCTATATAAATATAGTAGACTGAACATAACTAGGGTTGCCAACTTTTTTTAATATCATAGTATTTTAGTTGCCATTACCTCTATATAAATATACTAGATGCGCCCGGCGGTGTTACCCGCGATAAAAAGTATGAAAAATTAAAACATCTATCCCACGGGAACCATACATTTTACCGGGATAAAAAGTAGCCTATGTGTTATTCCAGACTATAATCTATCTCTGTGCCAAATTTCATCCAGATCCGTTCAGCCGTTCGGGCGTGAAAGAGTAACAAACATCCATCCATCTATCCATCCATCCATCCATCCATCCAAACTTTCACATTTATAATATTAGTATAGATTAGATAACAAAAAATAGCATAAAAATAGAATGCACCTATTTTTTATAAAAAATATTCTTTTTGTTAATTAATTAATAAATAGAATAATGTTGCGATTTTGTAAGGAAGAAAATTAAGGTAAGCTAATATTAAAACTCCCATTTATAGGATAACAATTATAAAGTAGTTACACCTACTATATTTTCTGTTAAATTTTATAGTAGGTTCATAATATAGCAGGGTTGGCAACCCTATATACACCTCAATTACAGTTTTAAGAATAGTATAGACCGAGACAATGAAAGCGATTGATATTGAAAGGGACACCGGATTGATTAATTTCTACATAGCTCTGTATTCATAATCATGTAGCTCTGTGTTATTTTATCCAGCACTCTGAAGACAGTGCAGGGGATAGCGATGAAGATAAAATGGAAAACGAGGACTCACCGCAGTGGAAACTCTTGGAAACTGTCAAACATCACTTGGGGCCTAATGGTAAATGGAACATCGCCAACATATACACACCTGATTTCTCACAGTTTTAAAATTCATATACTAGTATATTGCCTTTGGTATCGGGCGATACCGCCGGCCGCCGCCGCCGCGTGTAGGTATCTACGCACTCTTACATAGATATGCAATTGTTGTCACACAAATTGAATCTGAAATAATGTTGGTTGATTATACATACATAATAATCTATTAACATATTATGTGTAATTACAGAGGTTAGAAATACATTTAAGTATTCGTACCTGTGATTTAAATCTAACTTAAACATAGGTCTTCTTCTGGTGCAGTCGGATAAAAATTATAAAATCCATACACTCGTTACTCGATAGGGGATATCTTAAAAAAAAATCGCGACAAAAGTTCAATGACCCCGCGATTTATTACGCGACACCTAATAGTGAGCGTCGCGACTTGCAATAACGACTTGCAATTCATTATTTCCAAATGGTTATCACCACTTCACGCTAATAGCGTGAAGTGGTAAACAAAGTACTCCAACAGCAGAACCATTCTGGAAGCTGCCGTCACGCCGCGCCTACCCTGACTACTACAAAGAGATCAAGAACCCAGTGTCCTTGAATCAGATCAAGAATAAAATAAGGAGGGGCAACTACGGGACACTGTCAGAGGTGGCGGGAGACATGAACATCATGTTCGAGAACGCCAAACAGTATAATGTACCATCGTCGAGATTGTATAAGGACGCTGTTAAGTTGCAGAGGTTAGTCCTATTATAATCTATTCAACGAATCAATACACCTTTGCCATTCGCACAGGTATTTAAATATTAAAACGGAGCGATTTTTATCGGATTGTCGTCGCCAAAAATCTTATGTGAGTTAAAACATTTATCGCCAAATTTATAGACA
Organism: Pheosia tremula; assembly: GCA_905333125.1. NCBI lineage: Eukaryota > Metazoa > Arthropoda > Insecta > Lepidoptera > Notodontidae > Pheosia > Pheosia tremula. Next base: position 4,223,093 of record HG995419.1, read on the forward strand.
GTTATAATGTATTATAATGGCATTATAACGAACTGGACAAAATTGCGTTATAATGGCTTTATAATCCATTATAACTATCTATAAATTTGTAGATTTAAAAAGCTAATTATCTAAATATATTTTTTTGAGCAATATTCTAATATAACACCATAATATTTCCGTAACAAACTATGACACCAGGACGTCAACCACCTCAGTCCTCCCGCGACCATGGTTGCTGTAAAGCAGCCGAAACGTCGGCAACGTAAAAACATAAAATAAACGCGATAAAGTCCGTACAATTAGTTTTATTTCAATGTGTAGTATTCGCGTAAATATAACAAATCAATATGTGAACCATAATATTTGTTTATAACAACTTATATTTGTCCAGGATCATGCAACAACGGGTGCAAGAACTGTTGGACATTGTTCAAACATCGTCGAGCGACGACGAAAGTCTGTCATCTGTGAAGAACCAAACTCAAGTTCAAACACCAAGGCCTAGAGGTACATTACAGACCTTTTCATATCCCTATTTCATTGAAGTACTTAGTTCATGGATATGGTCTCATTGTTAGAGGCTTTGTAATGTTATGTAGCGACCACTTCAACCGCACCACAAGCTACACAGATGGCGCTGCAGACGCATTCATAACAATAGAAAATTCTCATCACAATCCTGAATCGCGCTATAAGAGTTTTCGGAGCAAGTAACATATATACAAGATCCCGACATTAACCGTCGGGGCATGGCGGCCGCCCCGCCAGGCATACCACCCGCCTGGCTGGAAGATCTCCCCTTTTCCGCTAAAGTTACACAAAGAACTCTTAAATTCCTTGAAGTTATTTGTAGACAGTTTCATGTTAATTTCGAGCTCATCTTTCTATTCATATATACACACGCCTGTTTACCGTGGGGTAGGCAAATACCACTGAATTCCACATTCTACGATCCAATAATACCACATTTGAACCTTTCTCCGAGAGACCATTAATCTGGCTATGGGAAAGTTCCTTGGGTGCCCCCTTCTGGTACTAAACTCAACTTAAGTATCTTCTTCCTCCCATCATCTCCATTTAGCCATCCCAATATGAATTTCTGTCATATTTTATATTCGCAAGGAATGCATTCCGAACGGGTGGTAAAGCAGTAGAATAATGTTTATGTAACTTGACGATTCATAAGTACTGTACAATAATGGTTTACATGAATAAAAAATATTCTGATTCTGATTCTGAAATGTTAAAGTTTATTAAGGACAATAAGAATCGATTTCGAAAACCAATATTGCACTCTATCACAATATTAACTTAGCTCCTTTTTGCTCAACAGGTCGTCCGCGCCTAAACCCTATCCCGGTCACAGCACCATCCCCAGTAACCACGCCATCCATCCCGAAATCAAATCTACCCCTCAAGAAGAAGTTCCACTATATATCTAAGCAACTGCTGGAGTTTACATGCTCTGATGGAAGACAACCCATGTTGCTATTCATGGAGAAGCCAAGTAAAAAACTGTATCCCGAGTACTATAATGTTATCGATCGACCTATCGATATGATTACTATCGAGACTAATATTAAGGTAAGGGATGTTTTTTCTTATTTGCGGTTTTTAGTAATGTAGTTTTTTAAGTCATTGTCCTCAAACGATCGTTGTTTAGTTGAATGTTTCTTTCGAAGTGTCATTGAACTATACTCCAGCGGATTTAGGATTACAATATAATAATAATAACACCAGCACTTTTTAATGCCCTACTGCTGGGCACGGGTCTCCCCTCAATTCGAGGGGATTAGGCCATAGTCCACCACGCTGGCCCAGTGCGGGTTGGCGGACTTCACACATCTTTCGAGGGGTTCTCTCCGACATGCAGGATTCCTCACGATGCTTTTCTTCACCGTTTAGCAAGTGATAATCATGGTTGAAAATGAGATTCACACGTGAAATCCAGAAATCTCAGTGGTGCGAGCCGGGATTTGAACCTGCAATCCTCGTTAACGAGGCAAGCGTTCTACCAACGTGGCTATCACTGCTTTCAGGACAACTTGTTTGGTTTATAACTGAAAATGTTGACAAGCCGAGGGTCAGTGGTGGGTTCCTCTTCCCCCATTTGTTTAACAGTGGATTTCCACCAAGGTTCCCCAAGTTCAATCAATTATATTATTATATCTATCAATTGACAGCTGGGCTTAATTTGGAATTCATATTTAATGTTTTGTTCATATTTTGTTATTCTTATCTCAATGTCCTAATGTCATCTGCTATCAGATTCCAATCAGGTTCAAAATATTTATATATTGCCCATAGAACGACCGCTACAACTCTTTAGAGGAAATGGTATCCGATTTCCGCCTAATGTTTTCCAACTGCCGCCAATTCAACGAGGAGGGCTCCATGATATACGAGGACGCGAACCTTCTGGAAAGAGTCCTGAACGAAAAGCTGAAGGAAGTTAACATCAGTTTCGAACGAAAGACGCCTTTGAAGACGTTCAAGGCGGTTAAGTCCAGACAATTGTCACCATTTGAGCAGAAATTAAGGACGCTTTATGATGCTATTAGGGACTATAGAGATCCTAAAGGTTAGTGGAATTATATATAATAACTAGCTGTTGCCCGCGACTTCGTCCGCGTGGTATTTAACAACGTCTCAACCGTTGGCAACAGCCTGCTCGCGTTCTGATCCCGCGGGACGCATTGCAGATTGTTGCTATCAAACTTTAAGCAGGCGCAGCGCTGCAACATTGGTTTTAATTTTTTTTCGAGAGATCCAATTTTTTTTTCTAAAATAAAAGTAGCCTAAGTTACTCCTTGTTACATCAGCTATCTGCCAGTGAAATTCCCGTCAAAATCGGTCCAGCCATTTCAGAGATTACCCGGAACAAACAGACAGACAGACAGACAGACAGACAGACGGACAGACAGACAGACGGACAGACAGACAGACAGACAAAAATTGTAAAAAAATTTGTTTCGGTATAGGTAACGTGTATACATCCAAATGCACGTAGTAAAAAGCGGTTATTTTAATATTACAAACAGACACTCCAATTTTATTTATATGTATAGATACCAGCCCTTTTTAATGTCCCACCCACTGCTGGTCACGGGCCTCCCATCAATTCGAAGGGGATTCCATTTTGTATCAATTTAATTTGCCTAACCTTAATTATCTAATTAGAATTAAGCTACTTGTGACATATTGTACGTCTTATTATCAATCGTTTTAAATATATAATACTGGAAAAAAATGGAATACAATGCAAAATGCGTCATATTCGCACAGGTTTTTGTCAACAGTAACAGCTATAATAATTTGTATTTTGTCACAGAATACTTAATAGTATAGGTGTAGAAGGAAAACTTAGCGAAAACATTTAATAAATAGCGATGCTTACTTCGAAGTAATAAAGTTTAATTCAGCTCGCACATTGCTGTGTGCCAAAAATTTTAATATTTATTCATAAGGCGCAACGTTACAATGCATCTCTTTTTATTGCGTTATTCTTATTCCTTCTGATGCGCGGCAAACATTTGAATGGCCCGCCAAGGCGGACCCACCTATATATTTGTAGTTAGGCACCAAATATGCGATATTGTTTTTAAAATAAGTGTCAATATTTATAAAAACTGGATAGATTAGCAAATATCACAGCTGACTTAAGACTCTGGATAAATTATAGTAATACGTTTTTATTTTGTTTCTGCTCCTGGTATTCCTATCAACATTTTATTTTCCAGCCAACCGCCAACTAGCCCTTATATTCATGAAGCTACCGAGCAAAATCGAATATCCCGATTACTACGAGCTCATCAAGAACCCAATTGATATGGAGAAAATAGCCCACAAACTGAAGAACAGTGCATACGGATCGGTGAACGAGTTGGCCTCGGACTTTATACTGATGTTCGACAACGCGTGCAAGTACAACGAGCCCGATTCACAGATTTATAAAGACGCCTTGATACTGCATAGAGTGTGCTTGCAGACTAAACAGATGTTGAGGTATGTCATGTATTTTTTTTTATAAACTCTACACCTAAATTCCAATAAGGTTGAAAATGTATTCATTTACTTTTTTACTAATACAGCATAGGTGCTTAGGGGTTTTGCCAGTGTAAAAAACCTGTATAACTTGTATCAGTAGACAGAGACTATGAGAGAGAAATAAAAACAAGTTTATTAAAAATCAATTAAAGGGATGGAATTGGCAACCTTATTAGATCATTATGCAGCGGCCCTGCCTTCTACGCTAAGGGTACCGGCTTCGAATCCTGTTAAGGACAAACTTAAAATCATGTATGTTTAATATCTATATTATAAGTATTAAACTGTTTTCGCCCCCAGTCCCTTCTGCAGTACCCTTAATACAAGTATTGCTTAGTGTGGGACCGTGTAGTTGGTGTATTCAAATTTAAAATAAATCATTTTTTGTATAATAAGTGGAAGCAATTTTTCAATCTGTCACATAAAATAAATAAAAAATACTTTTTTTATATAACTAATGCATGAGTTTTGTATCGAATGTCGCAGTTGATGGTATTTTATTAAAGACCTAGATTCAATACGCAAATAAAATTAAGGTAAGCACGTACTCTTAATGTGTGTAACGTCATTGAGAAAGTGTGCTGTCACTGTCATTCTCATTCATAAAACCTGTGGTGTGAGTGGGACAGAAAACACGTTACGCTACGTAGCAACATTACCATAAACTTGTTGTTGTCCAGGGAGGATGACGACGCAGTGCCCGATGTTCCGGCGGCGGTGCAGGAACTGCTACTCAACCTTTTCACCACAGTTTACAACCATCAAGATGAGGAGGGCCGGTGAGAATCTATTAAAAAAATACTTATATAAGAATTTAAAGTACTTTTGCTATTTCTAGTACGCGACTCGATTTTGGGACTAATTAGTAAGCGAATTCAGATGTCCCTTTATGTCCCCCCTTATCCCCCTTAACCCTTAATTACATTACATTAGGCCTCCCATATGGTTAGGAGTCCCGGGCAGCTGTTGGATGCGGATTACTACCAACCGTCTGTTGTGGCGTGCTATGGGGGAGGCCTATGTTCAGCAGAGGCTGCCTTCCAGCTAATGATGATGACATTACATTAACTTGCGGTGCTGAAAGGCCCATATGACACGATTGTACCTATTTGCAAGGAATTATATGAAGAGGTGTTTTTTTTTTGAGGAACTGACTAACTAGAATTTTTTATACATATACATATTCGTTTATAGATGTTACTCGGACAGCATGGCTGAACTCGCCGAGCACGACGAAGCGGCCAACGGTGAGAAAGTGCGAGCCATATCCCTGGACTTGGTCAAACGGCGGCTGGACAAGGGCCTGTACAAGAGGCTCGACCACTTCCAACAAGATATGTTTGCTGTTTTTGAGAGGTATGTGTTATTTGGTTAGGGAGCGTTCAAGTATTACGTAACGAATTTGGGGGGGGGGGTCTTCTGAAACGTTACGATGCGTTACAGGGGCGGGAGGGGGGGGGGGTTTGAACTACGTGTTACGTAACATTGTTTGAGACTTTATGTTTTACTAGGGGGGGGGGGGGGGGGGTAAAAAAAACGTTACGGCGCGTTACATGAGGGGAGGGGGGGGGGGGGGTCAAAACATCTCCAAAAATTGTATTACGTAATACTTGAACGCCCCCTTATAGATATGACACCTCAGAAGGACAAAGAGGAACTTAATGTAATCGTAACGTCACCGAGAAAGCATGCTGTCAGTGTCATACTTATTTATGACATCTGTGGTGTGAGAGCGATGGTAGACGCTAAGTTAACGAAACAGTACGTAAAAAAGATTGTGCTTGCGGTACTACGCTAAAATAAATCATTTAAAAATAACATAGCATACTGGAAATACTATTCATTCCTAAATAATAATAATTAACCTTTTAATGCCCCACTGCTGGGCACCGGCCTCCCCTCATTGCGAGAAGGATTGAGGTGCAGTTCGGGTTGACGGTCTTCACACGTCTTTCGACAACTAGTCAGGTTCTCACAGACATGCAGGCTTCCTCAGGATGTTTTCCTTCACCGTATAGCAAGAGATAATCATGTTTGGAAAACACATTCATGCATGAAATCTAGAAATCCCAGAGGTGTGAACTGGTGTTTGAACTGGTGACCCTTGTTTCTAAGGCAAGCATTCTACCAACTTGGCTATCACTGCTAACCAGCACACCTCATATATAATTGCCTTACATTTTCAGAGCCCGTCGTCTCTCCCGCACGGACAGTCAAATCTTCGAGGACTCCGTAGAGCTGCAATCATACTACATAGAGCAGCGCGACCAGCTGTGCCGCGGCACTCTTCACTCGCCGGCGCTCTCCTTCACTCGCGACACGATGGCCACCAGCGTGGAGCTCGTCAAGCAGTGCAAGCTGCTGCAGGAGAACGAGGACGAGGATGAGACCAGGTCAGTATTAAAGCTATTAAACCCACCCAGAACCGGCAACAGACTAAACCCTCCCATATTTATAGACAGTTTTTGCCATATACAAAGCAATTGATAGAACTAAATTACTAGAAGGTACTTGGTGGAAATCCATTGTTATAGAAATGGGGGATACTATTATGATTATATTCGTGGCAGGTCTAGCACAGACGACTCGATGCCGCCGGGCGGTGCGCCCCTCCAGCAGACGCAATACAGTAAGGGCGACTTCGTATACATTCAACCGGATAAGGGCAACAAGGAGCCCTCCATAGTCCAAGTGGAACGAGTCTGGACCAACAATGAAGGCGTACCGATGATATACTGCAACGTTTATTTTAGGTATGTACCAAATCCATTCATCCAGAGCAGTAGCCAACAAACAGTAGCACAGCCGGCTGTGACACAACAAAATTTGAGATAAATCGATTTTGATATAATTTTTTTTTTTTATTCCTGATAGGCAAGTTTTTGATCTCGATCTCACCTGATGGTAAGTGACGATGAGATCTACGATGGAGCATACTTGCCTAGGTAGGAAGGCGGCAGTAGATCGAGACGCTACAATCACTAGGCACATGCAGCGCAACTGCTCTGACCCGCCATCCATGAATGGCAACACCGAACATCATGCCGGAACACGGCTACGCCGCTTGGCGACATGGCTTTGTTCAGTGGGTGGTGACTAGCCACGGCCGAAGCCTACCACCAATAAAAATACGTATATAAAACGACTCTTAGGGATTGTGTCGCGTTCATTATACGTATATACGTATCTTTACCTCGTATGAATCACGAAAGGGAGAGAGCGACTCAGTGTTACATACTTCTTGATATAGGTTCTATCTTGATTCTGCGTGATAGCCATCCAGGTGAATAATTTGTCTCGAGATTGCACCAATTGATTAAATCTTCTATAAATTTGTGGGTTAAGGTGGAAGCTCAGGGTCAGGGCGCGAAATTCAAAATGTCAATGGTTTTTATTTTTGTACGAAAAATTTGGACATGTTTACGAGGTATTTTTTTAAGCAAACTTAATACATCGAGACATCCAATGCAGAATGTTAATATAGCAAAATGCTAAATTACATCGTAAAGATGTCCAAATTTTTCGTAAAAAAATAAAAACCATTGACATTTTGAATTTCGCGCCCTGACCCTGAGCTTCCACCTTAATGTGCTGTGTGCAGGCCGTGCGAGACGTTCCACGTGCGCACGCGCAAGTTCCTGCAGCAGGAGGTGTTCAAGACCGAGGCGCACCGCGTGGCGCCGCTCGACCACGTCGTGGGACACTGCTACGTCATGAACGTCAAGGAGTACTTCAAGTACAGGCCCGAAGGTATAGTGCAATCGGTTCCAGTACCGAAGGATCCATATAACTTGATTACAGTCGACTTGCCTTTGGAAATTAAAATTTGTATTCCGCTATTATTATAAATGTGAAAGTTTAGATAGATGGATGGATAGATGAATGGATAGATGGATGGATAGATAGATGGATGTCTGTTACTCAATCACGCCAGAACGGCTGAACGGATCTGGATGAAATTTAGCACATGGATAGATTATAGTCTGAAATAGCACATAGGCTACTTTTTGTCCCGGTAAAATGTTCCCGTGGTTTGGTTTTGTTTTAGTTTTAACACCGCGGGGCGCAGCTAGTACATACTATTTTCTTTGTCGTTGTGAAATATCGTTTTGTTAGTATAGTGTAAGATGTTTTTTTGGCACCATAGATTTTGGCTTTCCTTGTCTGAATAATCGCTATCTGATAAGTACTATTTCAAATACAATATAATACCTATTCTTTATGTTCTGTAGAAATTTTGTCCTTTAAAAAAAACAACAAAAATGTACTGTGTTCTAAACATGTACATGATTGCAATAAAAACGAGTTTTATGGTTTTGGAACTGTTTCTAAAACACTAGTTCGATGGGCATTTTTCACAAAGTGCTGATAATAAACCCTATCCACAACTTATTTGACAGAATTTTTAAAGCCCATATGTCACATCATTGTACAACGTGCGCTAAAACAAATGTTTTAAACGTTTATTTTAATTGTGTGTTAACAACAAACTGTTGGAAGTTTGTTGTATGCCAGCCAACCCTATTGTAAATGGAGTATTTTACAGCCAACCCTAGTGTAAATTGAGGTAAAATGGGTATTTTGTCAAATTGGATAGAAAATTAAATATCTTTAACGTTCGTAGGTTTCGCTGATAAAGACGTGTACGTTTGCGAGAGCCGGTACAACACCAAGCTGCGTTGGTTCAAGAAGATCAAAGTGTGGGAGGGGGCCGAGAAAGAAGCTACACTTGTGCCCAGAGAAGTAAGATTTACCATCGACCTTATCCCATTGTTTTAAAGATGATATTGCCTAATTCCTTAAAATAATCATCATTATGGCATTGTCAAAGTATTAGAAGCATTTTGTTTGTAAAGACCCCGCCTGTGGATTACAGTGTGAGTGAATTAGAAAGGGATGGCATGAATAGCTACAGCGTGTACTTGAACAGTTAAATTTAAGCTCTATAAAATAATGGTTATATATTATAACTAGCTGTCTTGAGAGGGTATACTCCAATTAACCGGATTTTCTTTTCTTTGCCTAAATTAAAACCTATTTGGACTGACGAATATAAAAAAAAAATTGCCAATATCGGTCCAGTCTCAGGTCCAGAATAGCATCCTTTTTTTATTTATATTAAATAATTTTGAGATTCAGTTCCATGGTTACAAAGAACAATTTTGACCTCACACAGATACTAAGATCTATATCAGCCTTTCCCAAAGTGGGCGATAACGCCCCCTTGTGAACGCTGCAGGCCTAAAGAGGGCGGTAAGAAATCCAGAAAAAAATGTGGGCGTTGTGTAGAGACTTGCAATAATTAATTTAAATTGAAGTTTTAGTGGTTTTTAAGTAGGTGAAAAAATGGGGGCGCTAAAAATTATTCATTCTCAAAGTGGGCAGTAGACAAAATAAGTTTGGGAACTCCTGATCTATATATACATCACTGGTATAAGCACAGACGGACGCTTATTTAAGTTGTTTTTAGGTACCACTGGAGCCGAACAGGACGGTGTCAGTGTTCCGCGAGCGAGTGGAGAAACACAAGGACGAGCTCGCAGAACTGGAAGTATTGGAGAACGTGCACGAGAAGGAACGCCCTGTACGTACAATAACACAACATCTTGGGATTACAGGGAGCGTTCAAGTATTACGTAACGAATTTGGGGGGGGGGGGGGATCTTGTGAAACGATACGTTGCGTTAACTACGCGTTACGTACGCAGAACGGTAGCGTGGAGACTACCTTTTACTGGTGGGGGGGGGGGGGGGGGGTGTCAAAAATCTCCAAACCTTGCGTTACGTTAAACTTGAATGCGCCCATACGTACTCCTACTAGTTTGGAAATCGCCTCATTAGTTTCTCTTTTATTTTTGCCCAGCCGCTAAAGTCTGCATAGCCGTTCATACATTGTTTTCAGATACCTATAACAATGTACTGCTCAAAATGTTATTTCTCCATAGGCACGGCATTCCGAACGGGTGGTAAAGTTGTAGCTGTAGTTTTCCTTCACCGTTTAGCAAGTGATAATCATGGTTGAAAACGAGGTGCGAGCCCGGGTTTGACCCTGCGATCCTCGTCACCGAGGCAAGCATTCTACCAACTTGGTTATCACTGCTATTTACCATGCTATCTCTCTCTCTTCGGTCGTTCCCTCATGACTGAGGATCGTGATCATCACGGCAGTTCTTTGGATCGGACGAACTGTCTCCATCGGCTCCGGTCTGTGGCCATCTTCACCGCGGCGTAGAAGCGGGACGTTGGTGTTTCTTTAAGTAGGTCAGACCACCTGGTCGGGGACCGGCCTCGTGAACGTTTCCCTTCCACGTTTCCCACCACAATTAGCTTTTCTAAGCTGCTCTCGCCACGTCTGGCGATGTGACCAAAATAGCTCAGTATACGACGATGACATATGGTAGACAATCGGTCTTTATACCATGGTATATTCAATGCTATTTACCACAGGACGTAGTGATGTACAATCCCCTCGGCACCGACGACGAGAACACGTACTACGAGCAGTACAACACTGTTTGTTCTGGTGTGATCAAGACCGGCGACTACGTGTACGTCGTCACGGACGGGGGCAAGCAGATGATCGCGCAGGTCGACACCATATGGGAGACTGGCGAGTGAGTATTTTAACACTAGCTGTCCCGGCGAACGTACCCATTCAGATCTATACAAATAAATAAAATTGAGAGTGTTTGTTTGTAATATTAAAATAACAGCTTTTTACTAAGTGCATTTGGATGTATACACGGTACCTATACCAAAATTACCAATTTTTTTGAGCGGGCTGTTGCCAACGGTTGTGTCTTTGTTAAATACCACGCGGACGAAGTCGCGGGTAACAGCTAGTACCCAATAAATATCAACAAACATATAAACACACCAACTATACGGTCCCACACTAAGCAACGCTTGGATTACTGGTACCGTACAATGGACTGAAGGCGAACTCAGTATCCAGAGCTATAGCAGAAGTTTCAATAAAAATCAATCAGTGGACTTTTAAATACAGTTTTTTTGCCTATCTGGCAAGAACCCATTTCCCGGGACAAAAAGTATCCTAATTATTAACCTGAGTCATAAGCTCCAGTTGTTTTAGTATTTTGTTTTCTTTTTTTACAGTAATAAATGTTACTTCCGTGGACCTTTCCTCATTTTCCCAACAGAAGTGGCCAACATTATCACTAAGGTAGGTGAATATAATTAACTTTTTACAGTAAATTGCAGATATACAGTTGCAATCCATTCACAACGCAATTACAAATCATTTCTAAAGAAAATTGCCTTGTAATGCCAAGCTTTCTATGAATTTTGGGGCTTATTTTTTCTCGTTTTCCAGCCATTCTACAAACAAGAAGTGCTTCTAACGACGATGCACGACACCAGCCCACTGGTGGGCATAGTGGGCAAGTGCTCCGTGTTGGACTACCATGATTATCTCAAATGTGAGTTAACTTATTAAGAACTTAAATGTGCATCGTATATTTTTTTTAATTGACGTCGAATTTGTGATCTCGCACAACGATTAAAAACGCGCTAATGAAACGCAGGTTCAAATAATAGTATACCCTTTCTGAGTTCCGCTGTATTGGATATTAGCTAAATTAGTTCAGTGTTTTGTTTCATTCGCACCCAGGTCGTCCGACAGAGATAGCCGAGAGTGACGTGTTCGTCTGTGAGTCCATTTACGACGAGTCGAACCGCGTCGCGCGCAAACTCAAGTCCGGCCTGCGCAAGTTCGAACACACCAAAGATGTCACCATTGATGAGGCGAGTATTTTTAAATAGCAGTCGCAAATATATAACGTGTAAAAATAATATTGTACAATATTTTAACAGGTTCCCGACGAACCTATAAAGGTAGCCTATAAAGGTCACATTCCCGAAACAATAATCAAATTATTTTAAATTTTAGAAGTAACACTACGTACTAAGTGGGCGGTGCAACGGTACTAGCTCGATTTCTCACAGAAAAATAAAACACTGGTTAACACATATATTTTATACATAAATGTAAATCGTTATGATCTACCTGATAGCCCCTTTAAATATTTTACACTATTTTTGTTACACCTTGTATGATATAATTATCTGGACAAGGTACCTAGATTTTGATTATTCATAGGAAATGATTTTTTTTACAGATTTTATTGCCTTTGTTTTTTATTGTTACGTTCCCGACGTTTCGGCTGCTTCACAGCTTTACTTTCCATTTTATTTGCACAAAAAACTGCTAGTATGTTCTTTCTTTACAAAATGAAATGCGAAGGAATATATATATAACGAATATATGTTAGGTTATGAGACATCAGTCATCTTATTACTTATGCTTATTCAGACGTAAAACTATGTGCCGCGACGATTAAAATTTATTCCGAGAGTAGATTCGAATTAATTTACTACTACATGTTTACTGAATTTAATTAATATTACCTTTATTATTAAGATTTTGGTTACTTATTGTACGTATTATTTTCAGATCTACTATTTCCCGAAGTCCCTGGGCCCGCCGTTGCTGGCCTCGGCGCAAGAGGTGCACTCCACTTCCAGCGCGTTCACACAGAAGCAGTTCAACCCGCACGTCAATATCGAGTCGATGGTAAATTGAACTCTATCAACAAAAATTGGCCCGACATGGTTGCGTGTAATCCATTTTTTGAATTTTTTAAAGATTTATTAGCGTGTACATTAATTATTTTTGGATAATACTAGCTGCGCCCGGCGGTGTTACCCGCGATAAAAAGTATGAAAAATTAAAACATCTATCCCACGGGAACCATACATTTTACCGGGATAAAAAGTAGCCTATGTGCTATTCCAGACTATAATCTATCTCTGTGCCAAATTTCATCCAGATCCGTTCAGCCGTTCGGGCGTGAAAGAGTAACAAACATCCATCCATCTATCCATCCATCCAAACTTTCACATTTATAATATTAGTATAGATAATCGTAGCTGATATTATATTATCCATCCTTGTTTTAAATTGTTGTTTTTGTGACTGTATGTTCGCATATCACGGGAAATTATTATTATTATTAAGCTTCTCAAGGAATATATCCTCTCAAATGTTAAATAGACAACAGAATATACAAATGGAGGAAGTGGAACCCACCACTGAAGCTCGGCTTGTCAACTATTCCAATTATAAACAAGTTGATCAATAATTGGTTGAATTGGTAGGTTATGATAGAGAAATGCACCGCTTCGAGAAATAGATACGTTTAGCCATACTTTTGAACGATTCACCGGTGTGTGCAGGACAGCAAGCCGCAGTTCACGAACCTGATCAACACGACCATAGGCAGTCAAGACGTGGAGATGATACTCGAGAACTCGCTCGACGACTCGTCACTCGCCTCGCCAGCTACTCCACTGTCTATAGGTAATGGTGCCTTCGTACGTGACGACTATTTCACGCGAAGTTAAAATGCGTTAGGGCTTTTTCGCGAGAAGGTGAAAGTGAAGTTATCAAATTATTTTTATCTTCCAAAAAATAGTTTTTTTAAATAAATAATTTATATTATTATTGGTGGGATATTAGCCATTGTGTGTTCATTAACGTGCTTGAGCGAAGGAATTTACAGTAAAATAGTATAACATGAATTTCATGTTCTCCAAATATTCAGTAAAATTTACACTCTGACGAAGCCAAAATGTAGACGGAGTGTAGCTAAAAATATATTGAAGCCCATCAAAAAAAATTATTTGTGGATCTCGTGCGTACTTCGCAAATCGACTTGGTTATTGTGTCAATAAGTTGTTCGCGGCGCTCTGTCTATATTTTTCCTTCGTCGAAGAGTATCCACAGCTCTACCAATTGGGGTAGTTGATTCATTACATAAGAATCGTCATCTTCATTATTATTAGGTGAACATCTTTGCACATATTGTCATTCAATACCAATGGCTCTTAAAACGACAATATGTAAAGATAATATATAGGCATTGGAATGAAAAATATCTGAAAAGATTGCCCCTCAATGTCTGTTCCTCACTGCAGGTGGTAACAGCAACCCCTACAACCCCTCAATGGCCATCACCCCCAGCCAAGAGCGGTCCAGCATCCAGCCCACTGCCACTCCATCCAGCGGCAAGAAGAAGAAGGACTCCAAACAGAAGATAGTCACCGGATACATTATGTACTCCAGCGAAGTCAGGAAAGCCATAGTAGCTAATAACCCGGAGGCCACTTTCGGTGAGTATAATGTTTTATGGCTTGATCCCATTTGTTCCTGTATTTGTTCAGCCATGAACATTCTATTATATAGTCGGTTTGTGCGTTTGTGTGTGTGTATGTATGTGTGTCTGGGAGGACTGCAAGACATTATATTTTTCAGTATCTCAGTAAAATGTGATGGATGATTTATTAAATCTTAATCTTGAGTTCAATTACACCAAATGGCCAAAAAAAATTATGTCATAGTGTGTGGTCTTGATTCATCTTAAGTACTGGGCCCCAAGTCTGCTAACACAATCGATTTATAATCGAACAGCAATCGCATAGTAACTGTCACATATGACACATACTGTATGGGATATCTGTCAAAAGTGACAGTTACTATGCGGTTGCTGTTCGATTATGAATCGATTGTGTTAGCAGACTTGGGGCCCTGGACTGCTGCACGAGTATTGCCAATATGCAATGTCTCCCGAGATATAATTAACCTACAGCTATCTTTATAATATCCTATGTGCTTTATTATCCTATGTGAATAATCCTAACGCCACCTGTATGAAATATTTAGCTAGCAAGGATAAACATTTTAAATTAGGTAGGTATTATTTCCTCTTCCTTTGCGTTTACTATGGCTATAATTTTTCTTTTGGTGTCGCCCAAGATTAATTTAAGGCTGTGTCCCCAGTCGGCAAACTGTCAGCGGCCGACTGAGTGAGCCGCAAATTTGTGGCGAACTGAAATTCGAGTTAGCTGCTAACTCGTTGCGTGCGTCGCAAGCACACTGTTATGTGTTAGCCGCTTATTTAGGTCGAACAGCCGACTGAATTTTCACTGTCAACTGTCAGAACTGACAGTTTGCGGCAAACGGACTCACTACGCCCGGCGAACAAGAATATCGCCGCCGCCGACTGGAACCGGTTTTGCTGTGAGTCGGCCGCACACTGAATCAATCGGCGCGCGCAACACAGCAAACTGCGTAGAGTGAGCGCAAACTAGCAAACTGTGAACACTCCATTTCAAATATATGGAAGGGCGTACTAAACCAATACGCCGCTAACTCAGTCGGCCGCTGACAGTTTGCCGACGGGGGACACTGCCTTAAAGCGCTCCGCCAAACAGCTTGTGTTTGATAGTCTATTAGTTTTCCACAGCTTTTCTACTTGTTTTTGTTACTAAATAAAATAGTTGTTATCAGTGGGCCAAGCGTATTTTCGCAGTGAACTCGTGCGGTCCTGGGGCTCAATTCTGATAATTTACAAACGCTTCAGTGGAGTGTCGATAGCGTGTCGATTGAATGATTTTAGACAATTGGTGGTCTACTAGTTTTTTAAGACCTGTAGCTTTCCACAGACCAGCCACTCAACTGCCATTCTTCTTCTTCTCTCTTTACGAAATGAGATGCGATTAAATAAAATGGATTTGAATATGGCCTCACCCACGACTTGGTGGGTATTTTGCCAATGTCAAGTAATTAATAGCAATAACACATTCAATAAATACACATTATAAATAAAATAATGAATGTGACATGATGGTATGAAAATAGCGTGCACTCGACTGCCATTGAACTATATTGTTATCTGACGTTTCTAGCAGTCGACACACAACCGAAGTGACACTCCATCGAGACGACATTAATTTTTTATCATAATAGCCAATCTGTCACAGTCGTAATGCAACATCAATAGTATGTCGCTGGAGTGGCAATTGTTTGTCATTCGACGGCCTGATTAGCGCAGTGGTATGACTCTGCTTTCTGCGCCGAGGGTCCCGGGTTCGAATCCTGGTAGGGACACAAGCCTTGTGTGATGAGCACGAATGTTTGTACCCGAGTCATGATGTTTAATATGTATATAAGTATTATATACTGAGTTCGCCCTCAGTCCATTGTACGGTACCCATAACACAAGCGTTTAGCTTAAGGTGGAAGCTCAGGTCAGGGCGCGAAATTCAAAATATCAATGGTTTTTATTTTTTAAGCAAACTTAATACATCGAGACATCCAATTCAGAATGCTAATATCGCAAAAAACGAAAAAACGTCGTAAAGACGTCGAAATTCTTCGTAAAAAAATAAAAACCATTGACATTTTGAATTTCGCGCCCTGACCTAGCGTTTCCCCGTTAAATTGGGACCGCATAGTTGGTGTGTTCGTATGGCGATATTAATTTGGCAGACCTGGTCCCCCGGTCACGTGTAGTGTGTTGGCAGGCGAGATATCCCGCATCGTGGGCAACGAGTGGCGCTCGCTGCCCGCGGCCACCAAGCAGAGCTGGGAGGAGCGCGCCGCGCGCTGCAACGAGGAGACCTCCGCGCGACTCGCCGAGGAGATGAGGGAGATGGCGCAGCACGTACGTACACTGCTACACTTGTATTGATACTAGCTGTTGCCCGCGACTTCGTCCGCGTGGTATTTAACAACGACAACCGTTGACAACAGCCTGCTCGCCCATTCTGAGCCCGCGGGACGCATTGCAGATTGTTGCTATCAAACTTAATCAGGCGCTGCGCTGCAACATTGGTTTTATTTTATTTTTTCCTGAGATCCTATTTTTGTTTCTAAAATAAAAGTAGCCTAAGTTACTCCTTGTTACATCAGCTATCTGCCAGTGAAAGTCCCGTCAAAATCGGTCCAGCCATTTCAGAGATTAGCCGGAACAAACAGACGGACAGACAGACAAAATTTTTAAAAAATGTCGTTTCGGTATAGGTAACCTGTATACACAGATATATTAGAGGAGATATGTTATGAAAGCGGTGGGCTTGCGCACAAAGTTAGCGTACATTTGGCTAACCTACAATTTTCGCCGTCAGTCCACTGCAACTGCACGTCGGTGCCGGTGCTCTGGTTTTTTCAAAATGCCGGGTTGTTCCGTGTTTGTATGCAAAAATACCAGCAGCAAACTGAACTACGCGAAAGATGGAATCTCATTTCACCAGCCAGTATTAAGTATTTTATTTATTCGTCTTTAAAATCATTAAAAACAACAAATCAAAAAATATTTAATGCCTTTATTATGTTTTTTTAGGTTTCATGTAGCACAACGACTTTTTTATTTTTGTACAAAATACATGGCTCTTTAAGTACCACCTATGTTCGCTACTGAGTGAATGTACGAGGCAATGTATAGATCGTCTAACGATACTTTGAATAAACTGGTGCGTCGCGTGGTACGGCCGCTGTATACGGCGACGACGCAGCACGCACCGAGGAGACTTCGTATTGGTTGGTTTTAGCGAGTGGTTGGGAACAAAACGGCGACAGCGAGTTCCCATACATTTTGAACCGCACGGCATATCTCTCGTGATCTGTGCCTGTATACATCCAAATGCACTTAGTAAAAAGCGGTTATTTTAATATTACAAACAGACACTCAAATTTTATTTATATGTATAGATTTGAGAATTAATAGACTGTGTTCAAGCGTATAAATGAAATCATAAGAAATTCTTTGGATCTGGGTTTATTTCACAAAACTGGTATTTCTCGTGGGTGACATAAAAGTAACATTACAAGAGTCAAATTTAAACTAAGAAAAAAGAAAAATTCTTTCAATGACCAGTTGTAAAATTCTGTCTAGACCTAAACCTTTTTTATTCAAATCTTTACTACTTACACACGCTTATCTACACCCGTATCCTAGGGAGCGTTCAAGTATGAGCGTAGTAAATTTGGGGGTGGGAGGGGGGGGGAGTCTTTTGTAACGTTACTATGCGTTGCATGGGCGGGAGAGGGTGTTTGAGCTACGCGTTACGTAACATTGTTTTAACCATACAGAACGGTTGCGTTGAGATTTTACGTTTTAATAGGGGGGGGGGGGGGGGGGGGGGAGAAAAACGTTACGGCGCGTTACATGAGGGGGAGGGGGGGTCAAAAATTCCCTACCCTATCAGCCGAAAGACGTCCACTGCTGGATCTAGGCCTCCCCCAATGAGTTCCACACATCACGGTCCTCCGCCACTCGCATCCACCGGCTTCCTGCGACGCGTGTGATATCATCGGTCCACCTTGTGGGGGGGCGTCCTACTACGTCCTATTGAATTAATATTTTTGTGACAAATTGGGAGATTTTTAATGTACATATTTGAAAAAAAACAAATCCTTCCGTTCGTCTGTATTGTCTAATTGGATTTCGATTCAAAACTCTAAAATGTTGTCCCAAATAATGGAAAGGTTCGCTAGGATAGCCTTAAAATCTTAAATCCACGTGTACGAAGTCGTGGGCACTGCAAGATTGTCAATCACACTATCCCACTAATATTATAAATGTGAATGTTTGATACTCAATCACGCCAGAACGGCTGAACGGATCTGGATGAAAGTTAGCACACAGATAGATTATAGTCTGGAATAGCACTACTTTTTATCCCGGTGAAAAGGACATACTTTTTAATCGCGGGTAACACCGCGGGGCGCAGCTAGTGATAATATAATTTTGTGTATCGTATAGACTCCAATGGAGATGACGTATGAGTGCGCGTGGGACACGTGCGACTATCAATTCGAGGACCTCAGCGACTGCATGGAACACTGCATCGGCGATGGAGGCAACAGTAAGCATTTATATAGTTCGTTTAGACCACCGTCTCATAGCTTTTTACGTTTTAAATGTATTTTATTCATATTGATTTCTTATATTTACGCGAATACTACACATTGAAATAAAACTATTTTTTCAAACTATGACACTAGGACGTCAACCACCTCAATCCTCCCGTGACCATGGTTGCTGTAAAGCAGCCGAAACGTCGGGAACGTAATAACATAAAATAAACGCGATAAAATCCGAGAAAATAGTTTTATTTAAATGTATTTTATTCTGCAAAATAATGGAGCAATAACATTTTCTAACCATTCTTAACTCTTTTAAACGCTGCCAGTGATTGGCACATACATTGAAACCAAGAAACCGAAGTTAGAACGTGAGTATTTTGATACGAATTATGCTATCTTGAAATATTTTCGATTATGTTTTGTCAATTTGATATCGGTGTTTTTGTGTTATAAAATTATTAGTGAAGCAATATTTATAGCGCAGTGGCGAAAATAATTTGTATTTAATAAACAAAAAATATAATAGGGATAAAGAATATTATTTATAAAAGATGTATTCTTGTTATTTTATAAAATAATCTATTTTATAAAAAAAATTCGACATAGTTGTCACAGATCTATAATTAGTTCCGTGGATACTCACTACCTGCTATCACTACCATCAGCGCCAAAATGGCGACAATCAAATAGGCACAAAACGACTATGTCTATTGTCAATCCAGTAGTATTTACTTGTCAGTGCTGCCCTCGTAGTAACAAATACAGCAATCTCCATTTTGACGAATTTCCCTCGCTATCAAAAATAGCACCAGAGCGGTTTCACTTAGATAGACACTATTTTGTGTTATTCTATAAATAAAAAAAAAACAGTTTTTACAAGGCAACTAGAGTGAAGTTGTTACAATAACTTTTAACCGGTTTTTATCTCAAACCGCCATTTTCAATA
This sequence comes from Pheosia tremula, assembly GCA_905333125.1. Lineage (NCBI taxonomy): Eukaryota > Metazoa > Arthropoda > Insecta > Lepidoptera > Notodontidae > Pheosia > Pheosia tremula. Next base: position 4,242,795 of record HG995419.1, read on the forward strand.
ATAAAAGATTCTACTAAAACAACTAGAGTGAAGGTCCTACAATAACTTTTAACGGCCATATTGCGAGTGCCGCATTAGCTACTACGAGGGCATCAGGCACGTGTAACCTCCCCCCCCCCCCCCCCCCTCCCCGCGCATGCGTGTCGGCAGCGGGGCACGTGCAGCAGCAGTACCGCGGCGCGCACGCCGAGTACCCGTGCGTGTGGCGCTCGTGCGCGCGCGTGCGCAAGGGCCAGGCGCCCTTCCCCAACCTGCCGCGCCTGCTGCGCCACGTGCGCGACCTGCACGTTAACAAGGGCAACGGCCGGCTCATGGCCGTGCACGAGAGGTCCAGGTCAGTGGCACCAGAGAGGCTCTTGTTAAATTCCCCCATCTCCATTCTGGGCATCTTGGCATCCTGGGGAAGGTGGGATTTCGCGCCGGGACAGCTTCTAAATTTATATCAAGCTCAAGTCCGATCGTGCATGGAATACTGCAGCCATCTCTCGGATGGGTCTGCTAAGTATCAGCTGGAGGCTTTGGATTCCATAGACAGGCGGGCTAGAAAGTTCATTGGCAATGAGACCCTAGTGCAGGCCAAGCTACAGAGCCTAGAACACCGACGTAGGGTTGCCAGCCTATCAGTTTTCTACAGAATACATTTCGGAGAGTGTGCGACGGAATTACACGAGTTATTTCCCCCATCTCCATTCTATCGTCGGTCGACAAGACGCACGGACAAGTGTCATCCGTACACTGTGGACATTCCTTCGGTGCGCGCTAAGCGTTTTGCTTCTACTTTCATCGTGCGAATTGCCAAGGAATGGAACACGCTGCCGGCGTCTTTGTTCCCCGTTTACTATAATCTGGGTGTTTTCAAGTCGAGAGTGAACAGGTACCTTCTAGGCAAGTATGCTACATCGTAGATCTCATCGTCACTTACCATCAGGTGAGATCGAGATCAAATACTTGCCGAATACGAGTATGCATCATTATAATCTATTATAATTTATCTATCAGGAACTACGTACCATCGACGAAGAAGCCGAAACCGGTCGCGGTCCGTAGCGGTGTGATGTCCCCCGGAGGTACGAACTCTAGCAGTAGTCTTGGTCAAGGTTTGCATGAACAACACTAACATGGCTTTATAGTATTTGTGTAGCTCTATAAGGTGTAACAATAATAGTGTAAAATTCTTCGACAGCGCCATCAACGTTCCCAAAAAAAGAAATTAAATTATTTGACATAAAAAAATATCATTCTGTACTGAGCGCATGGTTTCGATTTATTACAAAAAATTATACAATTATTTTATACATTAACGTGATCCATATAACTCACTGATTAATATGTTACACATATTTTTTTACACCTTATATATGTGCGTAGTGGTCCCAACACACTAATTATTTTCCATCTGGTGTAGAATAGCAAAAAATAATCGCTTCATCATATTGAGATTACTACGTGATTTATATGATGCAAGATTTATCTAGCGTCACTAGTCTAGGACGCGTATACAATGGGGCGTTGTATTTTGTCGAGCAGTACAACTAAAAGAGCGTAATAATCTGGGATGAAAATGCGAGCGTGCTGCTCAAAGGACGACCGCCGATAGACTAACCACACCTACCGTGATGACGTCAGAATTTAGCTCAGTATCGCAGCAGTGTTATTCTGTAACGACCACTGACGTCCATGATACAAGTACGCTAGACTAATGATACCCTTTAAAATGACAGCTATCTATTATGCCTATTTGAAGCGCCCCATCGTGGGGGAAAGGAACTAAATCTGACGTAAATTGCAAATGGCCGTTGTTTTGTTTACATTGTCTCCGTGTTTATAAAGTGATTTTGAAGGTTTAACGCGATTAAACTTGTTTGTTGTGTCGTATTAATATAGTTAATACATAAATAAGTGGTGTTAGTTAATAGGTAAACCATGAAAGAGTGCGTGTTATGCAAAACTCTTTACCAGAAGGGAAGTGGGGTTACATTCCACAAGTAAGTGAATTTACGGCTAATATTCAAGAAATTAAAACTTCTATTGATATTATAGGCACTTAAAAATATGTTACTAATCTTATTTATACGTGATTAGAACGCATTTGTCTTTGTATTATCGGTTTTTTATAAACAATAAAATTTAATAGTGCTGTAAAAGTTCCTTGTCGATAAAATTTATCGATATTTTTTCTATCAATATCTTAAATAGATAGAACGTTCAAGAACGTAAAAATCGCCGAAGACAGATTTGTATTATGAAATACATATTATTTTAAAACAATGTTTACTAATTCACAGGTTTCCGACTGACAATAGAAGACTAGAATTATGGCTCAAAAACATTGAAAAGCCTAGTTGGCGTCCGAAAAAATATGATTACATCTGTTCAAAACACTTCTCTGATGACTTTTATTAAACATAACTCATCTACTACTTTGATAATTTTTATTTTCTATTAATACCTTACCTACTCCATTGCTTCCCAAACAACATTACATTACCTCATTTCTAATTAAAAAACAATCCTTATTTAAGTAGGTAGTCTAGCTAGTCACACACCACCCTTTAGTCCGGTTTCGGCTTATCCTAAGATTACCTACCCTACCCATGAGCGATTCGGCTAATCATTATCATTATTTGCTTCATCTTAGTGTTAACCACTGGACTATTTTGGACATTAGCCATTGTTAAAGGAATGGATCATAATTATTTTCATTTTACTGCATGGGTAGGTTTAAGCATAAACATTTTTATCGATGTATCATATCACTGTCCCATCTCTATTATTAGTTCCATTCCCCCTCACTGCCGCTATCAGCGCCAAAATGGCGAAAATCAAATAGGCACACGATAACCGGGCTTATGATTAGTCCAGCGATGTATACCATAGAGGTCAGTGGTAACGACAATCTCATATCTCGCGCGTGACTCCAAAACTGAATTATAAAATATCATTGCTTTAAATGTTGGTTTATTGTTGCTTTGAATCTGTGCTATAATCTTACTATACATGGTATCAATGGCGGTGATGGAACTTAATTGCCTATTCTGTTTGACGGTCTGGGCCCCAAGTCTACTAACACAATCTATTCATAATCGAACAGCAACCGCATAGTAACTGTCACTTTTGACAGATATTGTATGGGTTATCTCTCAATAGCGACAGTTACTATGCGATTATTTGCTATTCAATTATGAATCGATTGTGTTAGCAGACTTTGGGCCCTGATGGTAAGTGACTATTCTGCCTTTAATGTGTGTTGGAGTATTGGTGAGTAAGGTTTCGTGGTCCCGGTTCACAGCATCCCTGTCGGGCATGTCCCCGCTGGCGCGCAACACGCCGTCGCCGGGCGCGGGCGCGGGCGCGGGCGAGGGCGCGGGCGCGGGGCTGGGCGCGCGGCCGCCGCTCGACCCGCTGTTCGTGCTCGCGCCGCCGCGCGCGCAGAGACTCACGCACTCCGAGGCGTACATCAGGCAAGTACTATACAATATCATTCATCCACCCGAAAGACGCTCCCCCAATTACTTCCACACATCACGGTCCTCCACCGCGAAGCGACCTACACGGCTGCAGCGTGATTCAGAAAGGGTACACCACTCTTTGAACCTGCACATCTTCAGAATCACTAGGTGATACTACATGAAACTAGGTGATAATAATATGTTAAGTTTATGCAATGAATAGTGACTATTCGAAAAAATAAACACGAAACCTAACGCTTAGAAACTCAGTTATAACATGTTAGCAGAGCATGGATGATTATTTATCTAGGCGGGTCTGGTCACTATGTCCTGACAGCTTTCGGACGGTATTCGTTCTTTGAAACTCATAGTGCGTTTCAGGATTAAAAGGGTGGAAAAAGTACGACCCGCAGACCAACTTCGTCCGCTAACGTCTTTTCTAATGCGGAATTATATTTATTTTCCCCCCCTCCCATTAAATTTCTTACGGTTTTCTGGTCCCTACCATAGTCAAAACGGTATCGTTGTTTACCCAACAAATGTATAAATCGTCATTCTCTCCACCTCAGGTACATCGAAGGCCTCCACTCCGAGCAAAAATACATAACACCATGGGAGAAGTCCCTAACTCCTATGCCGATAAATCCAGACCCGGCGCAGTTTAATATGCAGAAATTACCCGCTCACTGGATGACGGAGGAGGCCGTCAACGGGTATTTGGCCCAGGACAAGAGCCTATCAGAGGCTGACATACAGAAAATGGACCCAAACGCCAAGATCCTGAAGGGCTTGTGCGCACTGAGGGATTTCATGATGAAGGATGCTTATTCTATTGCAAGGTCCAACAGTCATTACTTTTGATTATTTTTTTGGGATATTTTAGTGCCAGGATTGGGCAAGGACATCCATTTACGACTTTAAAGATTTGTTGGGGCTTGCTGTGGCTGGATGTTACCCAAAGTATCCAAATACCTATTGCTGCGTGAAGAAAACTGAGAGAGTTGAGTGTCACTATTCAACCCTTTTGACCGCTCGAGTCGGTTTTATGATCTATTTTCTGGGCTCATTTTGCCATGTTTTTTCGACCAAAAACAGTTTTTGTATAATTATAAAAAAATTCGGGTCTACGTACAATGTAGAAATCAGTTTAGTAATTTAGTTTTGAAGCAACTCTAATTAAATAACTAAGAGATTAGGAATGAATTTATCGCAATATGTTCAGCTATATAGTAGTATAAGATTTTGTACTATTAAATTAAGGAGGTATTTTATCATTTTGAAGTTAAATTGAAATAGTTATAAGCGAACTTCTGTTTGGGTATACTTATGGTTGTTATAAGAGATCTGTGCACCTTATAATTGGAATAAAGTATTACATTTTTGAGATCCTCATTTTATTTGTTTTCATAAGCATGCCAAGTTATTAATTTATTTTTTGGGTAGGCATAATACTATGTTTTAAAGCTAAAAGTTCTGTTTTTTTTTATTACATTATAGGCAAGTATTTGATCTCGATCTCACCTGATGGTAAGTGACGATGAGATCTACGATGGAGCATACTTGCCTAGAAGGTACCTGTTCACTCTCGAATTGACATATTGTGTGAGTGTAAACAGGTAGGAAGGCGGCAGTAGATCGAGACGCTACATTCACTAGGCACATGCAGCGCAGCTGATCTGACCCGCCATCCATGAATGGCAACACCGAACATCATGCCGGAACACGGCTAGGCCGCTTGGCGAAATGGCTTTGTTCAGTGGGTGGTGACTAACCACGGCCGAAGCCTACCACCAGTAGAGTTGGCACCAACCAGGGTCACGTGTAGGGTATCTCGAGGGTATTTCATTCTCCTACGGACGAAGGTGACTCGACCCAAAAAGTAAGCAATAACATCACCATAGAAACAACAAAATAAGTAAGCTTACGTTTAATAAGTATGTAATATTAAAATATAAATATGTTTACACCCTGATAAATGGCGTATATAATTATATAGACGAGTCATACGCGAGTACGGTTCAAGCAAGTTTAGATAGACTCCACTTCTTCTTTGATAAGTCGCACTAGATGATTGAATTTGCTGCCATCGAATATTAAAACCTGAAACAAAATTACATAAATCATGTTTATTTTGAAGATTTTTTGCTAAGACAAGTAATTAATTATTTCCATTCTTTTGCACAGCACAGTTGTTAGTGACTGCGCTTAGGATTGGGAGCGATCCGAGTTGAGTTCTTATAAATATATAAGTACTCATCAACTTGTATACATATGTTAAAGGTCTACGACTCGGGTACAAATGTTCATGCTCGTCACAAGTTTCAAACCGCGGTACAGAAAGCAGAGCCATGGTGCATATCAGGTCCATCTTTAGGTAGAAGCTACGTCTATAAGGAGGCTTAAGACTTTCATTCTATGTATGATCATAGTTTTTCATAATTAAAACCTTTCATACTAACTAATCCACCCTATAAACCTCCATAGACATCGGTTTTCGAAAAAACCCTCTTTTAAGCACCTCTATGGTACACAAGGAATATATCTTCCGAATTACAAATGTCCGTTCGCTGTATGTCAGTCAGTTTTAACAATTTTATTACGTAATTGATGGGAATATCCCTCTTATCAGCTTTAAATTCCAACTGCATGTAATAGTACCTTCCTGCAAGGCGTCAGGGCGCCGCCTTCGTAGTCCCACTGCGACAAATCCGCCTGAGCGGTCACATCCACGTCGAAGCTTGCCAACGCCTCGTCCGCGATCGGTTTCTCCTCCTGATTCGCGAACAACACCTCGGATGATTCTTCTGAAAATTATAAACAGGCCATTGCATTATCTAGGATATTTTTTTACACTAGATGTTCATCTGGTTATAAGCTATTGCTATGCCAAGTCTCATTAAAAACCGTCTATTGTATTTTAAAACAGAATTGGCTTTTGTGTTCTTTACGCTTATAGGGGGCAAGATTATTGGCCCCATACCAGGAAAATTTCTCTAAATACGACCGGGATTCGAGCTATATGCTTACACTCTAAGCCAGTGCATATTGGCTTCACATGGCTTTTGATACTTTCCTTACGATTTTTGCCTTTACCATAAATCAAGTAATAACCATTATTAAAAGTGAATCCTCATGTTATCATAGCGCTCCAATCAATTACTATAGAAGCAGTAATATATACATGTATATTTAGTTTGAAATCTAGCTATTGTAATATTACCATTCCAACTGGATCAATTGTAGAAGAAAACGAAAGTTGGCACAATTTAATCAAATTTTGCATCACTCATTCATGGCACAGGTTCATCACACTCAAATTATAAAACCATCATCAACACAAGTGTTGAATGTTTACAAAACATACCTCCAGTGTTGTATGTTTTGCTTATCCATATGAGGTACTGGAATGTGTATGGCATGTTCTTCTTAATGGCTTTATCCAGTTCGTTCTGTAATGACGAGAATAGGGGAACACTGATGGCAGCCGGAATGTTTAGAATCCTGAAATAATTACAAAATTATTGAATAGTTACAATATTAACGAATAAATATGGCTAGTTCCAGAACTCCATAGTCACAAACAAAGCAATATCAATATTATGGTTATTATACAATGGACTGGGATTGTGGGCCAAAATTTAGGACCATTGACCAAAATGTTAGTCAATGTTGTCTAAAATATCTACTATTAAAAATGGAACATGGCCTGCCAAACACTGACAACTGTTACTCCGGTAAACCCAATTTAAAGCAGTCACAAAAAATGAAGTCAGTTTTATCCATGCATTACTCTGTCACATGGTATGGATAGGTCTAGATATTAGTAGAATAGTGCCCAATATTATATTTATACCAAACCAACTAGCTAATCTATACAATATAATTATATATATATCTTAATATATATAAATTATGTGTCACGGTGTTTGTCTGCTATGAACTCCTAAACTACTAAAGCAATTTTAATAAAATTTTGCACACTGTGTGCAGTTTTATCCAACTTGAAAGATAGGATAGTTTATAGCTCAATTTATTTTATATGGCAAAACAATGTTTGCCGAGTCAGCTAGTACAAGTATATGAAAAACTATGCAAGCACGAATATTTTAAAGGGGAATACTGTTACTAACCTTTCATTGATAACAAGTCCTACATGTTCTGCTTCGTTTGACAGGATCTTTTTAACTAATGACTTGGTTCTATCATCCGCATTGTTCTCTGCAAGTGTCGTAAGTAATTCCCTAATCTGTTGTATGGAATTCTCATCCTGCAATGATAAAACATGTTTGTGAGAGGACAGATTTCATTCCTCAGCTATTGTTTTGGAAATCTCCAATGTGTTTTGTAAGAAATTGTTTGCCAAGTATTTTTTAAGTAGGTACAAAAACTATGATCTGTACATGTTCAATATTTTCATAAAAAAAAGATCATAGCTAATAAGAACTTTTTGGTAAAAAGAAAAACCATAACTGATTTTGGGGCGGGAGTCGAGCATAATCTTAGAGCGCTCGAAATATGTGGTAGGTTAGTATTGCCTCATATTTGCAAGCCAGTGGGATTTATAGTTTTATTATGAGTAAAATCCTTACTTGCATACCGACTTTTAATAGTTCTAGTAAATTAGATGTAAATTGAAAAAAGCTACATAGTTAGGGAAATCTTCGAGGCGCCGAGGCCTCTCGGATCGAGAGGCAGCGGGCAGTGGCCGACGCCACCCCCGTCTTACGCCGCCACTGCATGTTAGTACTATAGTTATGTGGTAAGAGTAACATACTCACTTTTCTTTTAGTAATATTTATAACTGTGGTGATACCAAACACTCCATCGCTACCGTCATCTTCATCGTCATCGTCTTGTGGATCATCTAGGCATTGTTTTACCACACTGCCAATGTAGTTTTGGGCTAGAAAAAGATACATTGGACTTTAAAAAAAAAAACAAACAGGCCTGACAGCTGGGTCTTTGTCGAGTCTTGAGACAGTGTAAATAATTTTAGAAAATATAATGTATTTAGGTGGGTTTTATTTACTTACAAATAATAATCTGCGCTAATCCACCCAGGTCAACATTGGATTTCAGGAACAGTTGTCTCAATAGCTGTTTTATGCCGTGGAAGTCGCAGTCCTCAGGGTTGCGCCCCTCGAAGTCAGCTTGCAGCTCCTAACATAATAATAAGAATGTAACAAAATAAATATGTTTGAGATGATTATTTTCACACATATTTATTTTGTTTGCGGTGTTACCCAAAATTAAAAATAATCAATTTTGCTATGACATCTTCCAATACTGGAACTTTGTAAGCATATAACATAAATTACTGCGTTTTGTGAAATAATGTTAACATTCGGCCCACCATGTGTCGTATAGGTTATGTACTGTACACACCTTATCGCCAACGTAATTCCCATCGGAGTCGAAGTCCGAATCCTTTTCGCTGCCAGAGTCTTGCTCTTCTTCACTGTCGCTGTCGTGATTTTGTATTTCCTTGTTCTTTTTATTAGACATTATATATATTTTTATCGGTCGATTCACAACGCTACAAAACCCAAACAAAAACCATAAACGAGAACTTTATGGAATGTCAAACAAAGTCTAGATAGAGATACCATAGCGCAGTTGATTCGATTTTTATGACAGTAGTACACAAGTAAAAAGTTTAGTGGAAGCAACAACTCAGAAATGAATGGAAATCTGAAATGAAAATTAATTTCGGACCCTTGCCAAGCTATGTACGCCATGTACGCTCGCTGGTAACAAGAAGCAAGTCACGCCAGTGTTCGTATGTAAACCGAGCAGTAGTGATTTGTATGATTATGAATTAATATAAAGACGATAGCGGGAAGTTGATCAGAGTAATAGACAATTTAGATTTTTTTCCAGAAAACAATTTTGATTTGATAAATAATGTATGATATTGGTGGATATTAAGGGGGAAGCTCAGGGTAAGGGCGCGAAATTCAAAATGTCAATGGTTTTTCGTAAAAAAATAAAAACCATTGACATTTTGAATTTCGCGCCATGACCCTGAGCTTCCACCTTAACTCGACACTGGCAATATTGGCACAATTTTGTAGGCGATTACCAACGTAAAAAAAAGATGAAAAGCAAATGGACAACTTCTTGGCGGGAAGATGAAGGTGAAGTTATATTGATTTCTACTATGGAAGTAACGAAATCGACAATTTTGATAGTGTCTAGATGAAAGTTCTATACCTAGTATATAATATGCTGCTGGTAGCTTCTACAGCTTGATCAATATGAGTAAGCTAAGGAACGTAAAAAACGAATAATAAACGCGATAAAATCCGTAAGATTAGTTTTATTTCAAGGAGTAAGGTATTTATATTTAATTTCGTCGACGTCATCGTGAAAGGTTGTCCGAAAGAAAAATAATTGATTGGCACCTAGATAATTAGTACGTGTAAATAGCTATTTGAAAATAATAAATCAGAAACATGTCGGTATATGAAACTCGATACCTACTTATGATAAGAAAATCTATGTAAACATCGGTAAATTTGTTTACAATTCTAACAAATAGACATTTATGTAGATAGGTACCCAATTCCCAAAATATATAAACATGATCCTTTACATTCAGGTGCTTTACGGTAGCTACCTACTCAAGCCCATTTTATCCAACGCTTAATAAAGGCGGCATAAAAGGAGGCTTCTCTGAATTCCTTTGCTACAGGTATAGTCCTTAATATTGACAAAGGTACCGTGGAAATAGATTGCGTAATATTTCCCTTGGGCATATTTCCTTTGTAGGCTCTGTTTATTAGTTAAGCTTTAAAGTCCCAGCCTGATTTTAAAAGGATTAGTGTCTGTACAACAAGGATCTGTTAAATTTGATGCACAACATTGTTTGATAGAATCTATACATATAAATAAAATTGGAGTGTCTGTTTGTAATATTAAAATAACCGCTTTTTACTAAGTGCATTTGGATGTATACACGTTACCTATACCGAAACAACATTTTTTACAATTTTTGTCTGTCTGTCTGTCTGTCTGTCTGTCCGTCTGTCTGTCCGTCTGTCTGTCTGTCTGTCTGTCTGTTTGTTCCGGGTAATCTCTGAAATGGCTGGACCGATTTTGACGGGAATTTCACTGGCAGATAGCTAATGTAACAGGGAGTAACTTAGGCTACTTTTATTTTAGAAAAAAAAATAGGATCTCACGAAAAAAAATTAAAACCAATGTTGCAGCGCAGCGCCTGATTAAGTTTGATAGCAACAACCTGCAATGCGTCCCGCGCGCTCAGAACGCGCGAGCCTGCTGTTGTCAACGGTTGTCTTTGTTAAATACCACGCGGACGAAGTCGCGGGCAACAGCTAGTATGTTATATCTGTGAAATAAGTTGTGGATAGGATATTCAGCTCATATGAAACAGTGTTTAGAAAGTAGTTTGGGGACAATAAGGCACGGGCAGTTGGTACGGAGCGGTCCCAATCCGTGTCCAGCCCGTACCAAGTTTGGTCGTCTGTTAATTAACACCAGTAGGTAGGTACAATGCTTTACAAAGTATCTACCTAATCTGATCGAATGTGTACTAAGCCATTTGTTATCTATCTAGCCCTACGCTATGTCTAGTCTATGGTTCTCCAGATGTGATATCCAGATAACAATACTCTATGGACATATTAATTAATGCTCTTTAATTAATATGGGTTTTATTACACCCCCGTGTGACTATTCATCTTAATGGTGACTATACCCGAGGCGATGTATTTTATATTTCATTAATTGTTTACTGTACTGCGAATATTTTATACTACCGTCAACCCGATTGGCAATATTAGTAGTAGGTACTCAACCTTGCTTTCTGTACCGATGGTCCCGGGTATGCACTCGAGTAATGAATATACTAGGATCGCCCACAGACCATTGTTCAGTGCCCATAATAGGTACACGCGTTGCTTTGTGGCAATTAACGTATAGTTAGTTGGTGTGTTCGTCTGGCGATAGGTATTATTAGATATCTGTACAAATAAATAAAATTGGAGTGTCTGCTTGTAATATTAAAATAACCGCTTTTTACTAAGTGCATTTGGATGTATACACGGTACATATACCAAAACAACATTTTTAGCAAATTTTGTCTGTCTGTCTGACTGTCTGTCTGTTTGTTCCGGCTAATCTCTGAAATGGCTGGACCGATTTTGATGGGACTTTCACTGGCAGATAGCTGATAAAACAAGGAGTAACTTAGGCTAGGTACTTTTATTTTAGATTACCTGTTACCCGCGACTTCGGCCGCTTTTTGTTAAATACCACGCGGGCGATGTCGCGGGTAATTTATATTAAAATCAGGGCCTTTTAATATCTGCAGGTTCGTAAATACCTTTACATATACACCAAGTCGTAATATAAATCGTATGCCAAGTATTAACCAAGTCGTTAGACTAATCATTACTTGCAAAGTACAAGCGAGCGCTGTTCTTTGTTATTAAAAAGCTCCCGCATTTTCATTTGTTTCTGCACCATTCGCTCCTTGATTAAATTGTTGCCGGATTACAACTATCTGCTTTATTTCATCAAGACACAAATAACATGGATGACTACAAGGGCAGAACAGGTGAGTAACCTTGTATTGATTTCTTATATTTACGCGAATACTCATTGAAATAAAACTAATCTTACGGATTTTATCGTGTTTATTACACATTATTAAGTTCCCTACGTTTCGGCACCTTTACAGCGACCATGGTCACGGGAGGACTCAGGTGGTTGACGTCCTAGTGTCATTGTTTGAACGAACTAAATATGAGGGTACCCCGGTTCAAACTATGACCACTAGGACGTCAACCACCTCAGTCCTGTCGTGACCATGGTTGCTGTAAAACAGCCGAAACGTCGGGAACGTTAAAAACGTGGAATAAACGCGATAAAATCCGTAAGATTATTTTTATTTCAATGAGTAACCTTATGTTAAACAAAACAATACTTTATGTACTTATGATCCAAAATTCACAACCGTCCCACACTGTATGGCCTAAATCGTCCATGGCCTTGAAGGAATATCAGCGTTCAGCACTGGTACCTTATAAGTCTATAAGGGCTAATTATGGATATCAAAACATACTATAGGTACCGAGAGTATATTTATCTATATCAGAACAATAGTCATGTCTGAGATAGCGGGTAATAAAATCATTCATATACTTACTTATTTAGATACTCATTCCATATCTTGAGTCGACAATGAAAATATTTTTTACGAAATACTTTATGAAGAGGATACCTTTGTTTGGGCCAGAATAGGCATGTTTATTACAAATGCCTTTGAGATTTGGCAAAATAAAACTGTCAGAATGTGTATTATTGGAATGAATTAAGTCAGTAAGTAGCCGAGGTATTCTTAAGATTCCAATAAATATTCTTCAGACATAGCTACTTAAAATCCGGCGAATATAATCGTTATAAGTAAGTAGAGTTAAGTGATTATGGGTTTTCAAAAATCATAACGCACAGCAGAATCCACAACAAGCATATGATGATGGAACTGTTGCAGAAGTTTACCATCAGAGCGAAACCTTATATCTTCTGAACATGGCCTGACAGTATTTCAAAATCTTTTTTATTCTTTCTTTACGAAATGAAATGCGTTGAAATACATTGATGAAGACGGCCTGATTAGCGCAGTTGATGGTGACCCTGCTTTCTGCGCCGAGGGTCCAGGTTCGAATCCTGGTAGGGATAAACTGTGTGATCAGCACGAAAGTTTGTACCCAAGTCATGGATGTTTAATTGTACGGTACCCACAATACAAGCGTTGCTTAGTGTGGGACCGTATAGTTGGTTTTTTCGTCTGGCAATATTTATTATTAATTAAGATGAAACATGGCCCCACTCAAGGAATTTGACTAAGCATTGATGACGCTGTCTTAATGTCTTTATAGGTGAACCCACACATACATGTGAGGTTAAGGTTCTGTTAACTTCGTGTTTGTGTGACTTTAAGCTTACAAGTCTCTACACCGATTATTTAGAGGTGTCTCAGTTAATAGAGTTGTATCGTATGGCGAGATAATTTAGAAAACAGAAGCAGGTATTTATATGTAAGGTTTAAGAAATAACATCTTAATTAAGGGGTTAACAAGTAGGTGATAACGATCACGTTTATGTATAAAGTATATGTGTATATAGTGTTAGATTTTTCTGTGAGAAAGCAAGCCGTATGATTTTTTTTTTATTATTTCAAATAATTTGTTTTTCTTTTTAAGAATGCGACCTTTATAGCCTACCAGTGGCCTTGACCTTTATAGACTACCCTTTTAAAAAAAATAAACCATTATTGTTAAGCCTTATATTTACACCTACTCCTTTAATTAGTTTACACTATAAGTTAAAATTATAAATAGTCATTTTGAGATGTTCCCGAATCGCTTTTGGATGCGTATCTAAATTTATCATGTCTGTCATGGCACCGTGACATTTTGTAGAAGAAACCCCAACTATACAGACGAGTCTAATGAAAATAATGCTTTATGACCTACAAGTAAGTAGAAGGTTAAAGACATTTAAGTGGACGTGACCTAAAGGCTAATAAAAAAATGAGAAACCGGAGGATTTAGAGTACTCAACAATATTTATTTCTTATTTTCAGGCGAATACTACTCATTGAAATAAAACTTATTTTACGGATTTTACTCGTTTATTTTATGTTTTTTTATACGTGAATAAACGCACTAATAAACGCGATAGAATCCGTAAAAAATAGTTTTATTTCAATGTACTTAATAATATTTTATCGGTATCTACATGCCTGCATACTTGTGTGTGTAATGTTTCCAAGTGTTTAGGCGCGCGGTTGACACCAGGAGTGGTCTGGAGTAGTCCGTCCCACAAGTGATTAATTGAAAAATGTGAGCTGACGGCTAACGGCCGCCGATAAATCAGTTCGGATAGAAGCTAGCTATCGATCTACCTGTAGATAATATGTTATTTGAACGTGAGTATTACGTACAGAATGATCCAGAGAGGATTGTTATACTAGGCTTTGTTTGTGCTTTAAGTTGCGCTTGTTTAGGGAGTTCATTCGATCATTATGTCAAGTCGGAATAACGACATGTCAATATATAAAAAATGCTCACATTAAACGTCAATTGCATTCTTGTTGGGAAAAAAATATATTTTATAAAATCAATAAATCGAAATTCTGTCTAAACATATTGTATTTAAATACAACTAGCTGTTACCCGCGACTTCGTTCGCGTGGTATTTAATAAACACACAACAGTTGGCAACAGCCTGCTCGCACGTTCTGAGCCCGCGGGACGCATTTCAGGTTGTTGCTAGCAAACTTAATCAGGCGCAACGTTGCAACATTGGTTTTAATTTTTTTTCGGTTTTTTTCGTTTTTTTTAAGGTTAGGTCCTCCCAAAAAGTAGTAACTGGTAACAATCATTCATAATGTAGTGTAGATACAGGACGTCAGCGAAGGGTCCACGGTTCTTAAGGGATACATTGACCAAACCATTTGAAGTTCTAATTGGAGCTATTCTCATTAAAAACTTTTGTTAATTACAAGGTATATAATGGCCTTTCAGGAAGTCCTCGCCAAAAGGAACAAAGGAGAAGTAGGCTATTAAAAAAACATGATAAAGTACCCATCTTACTTTTGTCTACCACCCTATTCGCGTCGAGGGACAAAGTAATTACTTACTTATGTGTCTTTTGACTACCTGATTAGCTCAGTTGGTAGTTACCCTACCTTCTGTGCCAAAGGACCCGGGTCTGAATCCTGGTACGGATAAAATTTTGTGTGATGAGCCCAAAATTATGTTAATATCTTGGGTATTACATAGTGGGCTCAACCTCAGTCCATTGTACGGTACCCGTAATACAAGCGTTGCTTAATGTGGAACCGCATGATTGGTGTGTTCGTTTGGCGGGCAATATTATTATTATTTATTTTATAGGTCCACCAAATGTTATTGATCATTGAACTTGAGTAGGTAGCTAGCTTTATAAGTTCACATCAATATTAGTAAATTTCCATTAAAAAGGAATTTCGTCCAACTCACTGGGCAAATTGTTCTATCTCGGTAAACATAAGAGAAGTCGACCTTTAGTAATAAAATCACAGTAACGAAGAACATAAACGATTATAACACAAGATGTGTGAAGTCCGCCCATTCGCACTGGGCCAGCGTGGTGGACTATGGCCTAATCCCCCTCGCATTGAGGGGAGGCCCGTGCCCAGCAGTGGGACATCAAAAAGGGCTGGAATTATTATTTACAATTAAAGTTAATGTAAATAGGAAGAAAATATATTATGACAACAAATTATGTATCAAAAAGTTGGTTAGTTATAACACTAGGTGACCTAGTTCTGTTTTCATATAACTAAACTTGTCGTATCTAAATGTATGGTGTTTTTCTCATGGTTAAGACGTATGTACAAAACAGCAATTTGGCTTAGACACTCACTTACCTAGTTGTATCAGATTTAGTAGTAGTAGTAGTAACTTTCATTCCACTTCTGAGATGAAAGTTAAATCCAAACTCTAACAATTTTCACAATACTTTTTATTCTTAACCCTTAATAGCCTGATTTACGAATGTGATTTATTTTTAATGTTACTGTGTTTAATGTTACTGTGTTTAATAATAATGACATTTGATTTTTTTTTTAATTTCGTTGGAAAGAATATTATACAACAGTAAAATACGTACAGCCAACCTATACAAAAACACTAATAGTAATGTGAACATTCGGTTTAAAAGATTGGTATCAAAATTGAAACTCTAGGCTATTAAGGGTTAAATCGCATACACCTTTACAACATGGCCGCCTCGACTCGAATGAATCCCGCTATCGCTTATTTTAAAATAACATGTAAATTTAAACATAATATTAGTACCCTATTATCTTAGATATAAACATCTGATTAATATTAAATTGTTATTTAAGAACATAACATTTTAGATTTCGTATTTTAAAACTATGTAACAAATTAATGGTCACTAAAATGATTGCCATATTAAAAAAAACATTAATAATTTGATCAAAATAATCACTGAGTGTATATAACTTAAGAAGATTTTCTAACATTAGTCTAGTTGAAAGTTTCAGTGAACGTAATTGGCGTAATTATCTACCTAATCGTTCGTGTCGTAATTTCTGAAGTTAAAATTTTGCTTTACAATTTTCAAGTTGCCTGGATCGTTCACGAAGTTACCCGGGTAATTTGGGTAAATGCCCGGCGAAATTGTTTCGTTTTGAACACTGACTTTGATTAATCTAGTTAAAAGTCACGGCTCAGTGAATTTGTGAACCTAAATTATAGTTGTGCTAAGTTTATAGGAGGGTATTACGTATGTATGTTCTTAATGTTGTCTGGCAAAAGTTTGAAATCACAAGCTACATTAATTCATAAGGAAAACTTTACTTCACAATGAAAGCGCTCTCCGTCCCTATTTCTAACGAGTACATCTATATATATAAATAAAATTGGAGTGTCTGTTTGAAATATTAAAATAACCGCTTTTTACTAAGTGCATTTGGATGTATACACGTTACCTATACCGAAACAACATTTTTTACAATTTATGTCTGTCTGTCTGTCTGTCCGTCTGTCTGTCTGTCTGTCTGTCTGTCTGTCTTTCTGTCTGTCTGTCTGTCTGTCTGTTTGTTCCGTGTAATCTCTGAAAGGGCTGGACCGATTTTGACGGGAATTTCACTGGCTGATGTATCAAGGAGTAACTTAGGCTACTTTTATATTAGAAAAAAAAAATAGGATCTCGAAAAAAAATTAAAACCAATGTTGCAGCGCTGCGCCTGATTGAGTTTGATAGCAACAATCTGCAATGCGTCCCGCGGGCTCAGAACGCGCGAGCGGGCTGTTGCCAACGGTTGAGTCTTTGTTAAATACCACGCGGACGAAGTCGCGGGCAACAGCTAGTAATATATAAGTAATATACACTATCCCTTTTTAACCGACGAAAACAAGGGAGAGGTTGTCTTTTCGACGCGTATATGTATACCAGCTGTCCCGGCAAAATTCGTACTGCTTTAGAATAGAATTATATTATTTTCGTTAATTACGTGTTTTTTTTTATTTTTACAATATCGCAGTTGAATAAAGAACCTTCGACTTTGGGCCCCTGAGTCTGACCAACATACTTTAAACGGCTCGGCCTGAAATAACAAAAATTTCTTCCACCTCCAGAACGTAAACATAACAGGATGTAGTAACACAGCCTTAAGCGTGGCAACGTAAATGTTTGTTGGGCCAACTTTGAAAATTTTACCACGGCATCCATTTATCGGGAAAAAAGTATCATGTCCAACCAAGCGCGAGATTTATCCTTGTACAAAGATTCAACCAAGTTCATCCAGTAATTTTGGAAGCGTACGTAACAAACAAACAAACTTTTACACTTATAGTAATATTTTCGGACGTACCCACTATTGAATATTATTCACAGCGATACACATAATACTTAGGAGTAACTAGCTTTGCTTTATTATGCCCTGCAGTGAGCGATAAGGCTGATGATGAAGTCCCTAGTTTTGCACCTTGTGGCTACGTCACTGGTCTTAAGGTCCATTTTGGAGCTTATAAACCAGACTGTGAGGCTTACTTGAGTAAGATTCAAAAGCTACAAGTGATTTCGCACTTCTAGTGTTACTGCCGTATACCTCAATCGTAACTTCAATTCAAGTGCTTCTAAATGCTCAGTTGAGGGCGCGTTCCGAACCGGTTGTAGAGTTAAGAAAGAAATATGAAAATAACAATTTGTAAGTGCCCCCGTAGGCCTATCTATACTTCTATACTAATCTATACTTATACTTACTAATATTATAAATGTGAAAGTTTGGATGGATGGATGGATGGATGTTTGTTACTCTTTCACGCCAGAACGGCTGAACGGATTTGGATGAAATTTCGCACAGAGATAGATTATAGTCTGGAACGTCACATAGGCTACTTTTTATCCCGGTATAATGTATGGTTCCCGAAGGATAGATTTGTTTTATTTTTTAAAAGGACATACTTTTTAATCGCGGGTAACACCGCGGGGCGCAGCTAGTATGGAATAAATGATTTGACTATGATCAAAGCATAAGTAAACTCTTAGCGATGACAAGTACCATTATTAGCTGCTGCAACTGTAATGGTGCTATTAGAACGCGTAGTGCAGTTTAAGTGGCTATATGCAACTTAATACCTACGGGTGAACTAAAAAGTCTTCACAAAAAAAATCAAGGTCACGATGTCTCAGACTTAAGTAAAACTAAAATTGTTAAGTAACGTTTAACGCCACAAATAAGCTACATAAATGCTGAAGTTATACATATTTTTTGCGATTTGTATGGTGATGAAAATGAAATTTGGTGACGTACTTTTGCCCGCGTAACATCAATGTTTGTCTTCCTATTCCAGAAAACATTTTCCTCAAGCTCGTCATTGTTGACGCTGAACGTTCAAACTGTACTTATTATTTCCTTTCCGAGTCATTTTTATTCATCACGTCGCGTGACATAGCGCACACGTGATTTGAATGTTTTATTAAGTTAGTTTTATAGTTTAGTTTCGCATACATGTATGTAATTTCATTAAATATTCATATACTTACTTAAGTAAGTTAGAGGCTTTACAATAGCCTATTGAATATTGCATTTTGAATCTTGTAACATCCGACAATGTCGAAAAATAGTTGCCTAACTATGGCTCCATACGATCAAGTATCATTTCATTTGTATATACGTATTGTATGAGTCCGTTCGTTTGACTGGCGATTCATTTAGATCTTCTTGGTTAGATGGGCAATGGGATGTTTAAAGTAGATCGATCCTCAGTATCATGATTGGACAATAAGTATATTTGACGGTGTAACTGTGGTTGTGGGGTCTAATTAATATTAGTAGGGCTATACTAATAAACTTGCTAAGATTTAGTTAAAATTTATTTATTTAGTTAAAACCGCAAATTAAATATGAAATAGAAACCAGGCTCCATGTGTTATGCTTACTGTGGTATGAAGTTTATAGGTATATACTATATTATTTTTACTGTGTTCCGAGAAAATAAATCTATTTAGAAGTACCTTGTGAACACGGCAAGCGCGCGGAGCAACGGGCATTCCTGAGTATGGTCACGTCAGGAGTTACTCAGAGGGAGATGGACTTCTCATGTAGTCCCCAGATTTGCATCTTAGAACTTGAGTCGGTGGACCACTACGATCCGTTAGGACTCAAGACAATTTTGTGAAATACTAGCTGTTGCCCGCGTGGTATTTAACAAAGACTCAACCGTTGGCAACAGCCTGCTCGCACGTTCTGATCCCGCGGAACGCATTGCAGATTGTTGCTATCAAACTTAATGAGGCGCAGCGCTGCAGCATTGGTTTTAATTTATTTTCGAGAGATCCTATTTTGTTTTCTAAAATAAAAGTAGCCTAAGTTACTCCTTTATACATCAGCTATCTGCCAGTGAAATTCCCGTCAAAATCGGTCCAGCCATTTCAGAGATTACCCGGAACAAACAGACAGACAGACAGGCAGACAGACGGACAGACAGACAAAAATTTAAAAAAAGGTTGTTTTGGTATAGGTACCGTGTATACATCCAAATGCATTTAGTAAAAAGCGGTTATTTTAATATTACAAACAGACACTTCAATTTTATTTATATGTGTATAGATGTATAGATGAATAAAAATACTTACTCACTGCTAGATTAGTAAAAATCGTAAACATTTCCGTTGATTGCCATCGTGTCATAAATTATAGCTTTGTCTTAACTTGACATTTTGGCTATTATACGAACGGCAACACACCGGAATATCAAAAAAATTGTTGTAACAATAAACTGGCAAAATAAATCAGACAAGACAATTGTGTGTTCATAAATGTGCACGAGTGAAGGACATTAAGATTAAATAGGTACATAAGATTTAATATGTCCTGAAAATGTTCAGTAAAGTATACACAGCTTTACTGATAGGGGTAGGGGATTCATTTCATCATCATCATCGTCATTAACATCATAATTATCATCAGGGTTACTTATAATTTAACTCGACACTGGCAAAATGGCTTTGTTTTATAGCCGTTTGCCAATCTAGAAGAAAAATACACTAGTTTAAGTGGTCACTTGTGTCGAGCCTTGGTAAAAGTCGTCGACCGAAACGGGGAATAAATTAAGTGAAAAGTTGTTTTTCATGACCCGTAAAATATTCAATGCAAAAAGGCTTTTAAGATTGTTACTGTTTTATGGGAGTTTTATTGATACCTATAGGTACCTATAGGTTATTTTCAATATTTTTTGCATGTAATTCAGCGGTTCTTAAATTCTCAAATCTAGACGAGGTCAGTCATCTAGCCGTTTTCTAAAGTACACACATATTATAATAGAACTAAGTAGATATAAGTAATTATTATTATAAGTATTCTAAAGTAATATATAACAAATTATGTTCATGGGAAAGCTTGTCAGCTAAGAAAACCTTTAAAAAAAACTAAGCATTGATTTGTCATAGATAAAAAAATAGTTTTGATTTTCACTTTAGAAAAAAAAAGAATAACTCCAATGTTTATCAGCTAAGCTTCTAGTGCTGTCACTATGAAGCTAGCGCAGTGGTACTCAACCTTTTTTTCATAAAGGCCACAAAGTCGTAGTGTCACGGGCCGCAAAAAATAATAATTAAAAATAGGTAATGATTTTTTTAGGTTTTCGCTATTGTTACAAATTGAATTAAACAACTGTGAACGGATTCATCGCGGTACGGGTACCTATTTGCTCAGCGCGGTCTCCATTTTTCTCATGGGCGCGAAATTCAAAATGGTTTAAAATAAAGGAACACCAGATCGGCCAACCACAAAAACCCAGCGAGCCGCCGCGCACTTGGCCCGCGGGCCGCAGGTTGAGCATAGCTGGGCTAGCGTGTCTCCAACACGTATTTGTAATTACCAGCCAGTGTACGTCAAGAGACAACATATATTTTAATAACGCCTGGTAATGTTTTATGTTGTCGGTGCTCAATAATGATTGTAACGACTTCCTTAATCAACCTGACTACGTACATGTGTGTGCGCACACTTGCGATTCAAACGCTAATAGTCGCCTGAGCTTTGTCATTGTTGCGATTGCTTATGTAAGATATGACAAACATCGTTTTTATTTTTGACGGGGTAACCCTAGGCACGAGTGCATGATTGGAAATACGAGCGCACTGCAGCCTTGCATACCACTTCGAGAATCTCCGGCGTACTGTTTTTTTTTTAATGAAAATCCATAAACAATAAAGGGAAAGCGTAAAGTTGATAACCGCTCGTCATCACTTCCGGATCGTTAAATGCAGATAAATGAGGAGCTTAAGTAGCGCTTACCCCCTCAAAAGAAAGCGTAACGTTTTTATTACTCAATTCACTTAGTGTCAATAGCGTGCACCGTATTCTCAGCTATCGGGAACCGTATAAATATTAATGATATCGTCTACATATAAACTTGATGATGAGAAAAGTGTGGCATTATCAAGGCATTGGAATGTGATGACTTCTGGGTGCTTTTAAAAGGGTTGGTAATGCATTTTACACTTCCATTGTAAGATTGAATAGCGTAGATAATCGTTAGAAGCTGGCATATATTATTAATATGTCTCTCTTCACACGGGCTATAGCCGGATCTTTGGAAGGCTTGCGCGGCGACATTGGTCCAACACGTAGAGGTCCTTTTTGAGAATTTTAATGTTATGTTAGCCACCTATTGGGGTCAACTGCTGAAAATGATATCGTAAATAGCGAATGGACCTCAGCAGGCGGAGGAACTATTGCAGGAATATGTAAAGATAATTGGGGCTATGGATTGATGTTTGGATGGACATGAGATAGGGCTATATGTTTTTATAATAACTAAATTTAAAAAAATATATGTATTATATAAGTGTAGCATAAGTTATATTTCTTGTTCGAATAATTTGGTAGGTCTATAAGGCCCAGGTTACTACAACGCGGCAACGAATTATGGGATTTACAATTATTAAAAACTAGCTGTCCCGGCGAACTTCGTACCACCTCAGAATCAAATGTATGAGAAAATGAATTTATTGGTATTCTTTGAAAAATTTAAACAATTCTATCCCACGGGCACCATACATTTTACCGGGATAAAAAGTAGCCTATGTGCTATTCCAGACTATAATCTATCTCTGTGCCAAATTTAATCCTGATCCGTTCAGCCGTTCTGGCGTGAAAGAGTAACAAACATCCATCCATCCATCCAAACTTTCACATTTATAATATTAGTATAGAGTATAGATTAGTATAGATTTCCTTGATTTCATCATGATTCATGAGCGGTGCCGTATTCTTGTTTTTTTTTTATAGCACCTACATTATTGTATTAGGCCAGACGAAATAGTGTATTTATCCGGGAGCTGTCAAGTCACATCTCTCGTTGACTAAAGTATAATGTGAGGTCATCAATATTTTCTAATATCCTAACAAAACGCTCGGTGTGCGCTCTATGCTATCATTGTCCGGGGTCGCGTGCACGCCATTGACAATGAGAATCGTGCCTAAAACAACACAATTGTATTACCACCATGTATAGCTAGCCTAACGACCCAACGATACACGCGCTCTAGACATTCCAATGAATCAACACACAAATAATACCACTGTTATATAACTTTCTGCTGTACTAAACGACTTATAGAGCAATTAATATGTGTCAATGTTAAAGTTTGTATGAGTGTAGATTCGATCTTTGATCTTTTAAGGTGGAAGCTCAGGGTCAGGGCGCGAAATTCAAAAAAATACCTAAAGCGAATATTTTTTTTTAAGCAAACTTAACCCTTAATAGCCTAGAGTTTCAATTTTGATACCAATCTTTTAAACCGAATGTTCACATTACTATTAGTTTTTTTTTATAGGTTGGCTGTACGTATTTTACTGTTGTATAATATTCTTTCCAACGAAATTAAAAAAAAAAACAAATGTCATTATTATTAAACACAGTAACATTAAACACAGTAATATTAAAAAAAAACACTTTCGTAAATCAGGCTACTAAGGGTTAATACATCGATACATCCAATGCAGAATGCTAATATCGCAAAACACTAAATTACATCGTAAAGATGTCCATATTTTTCGTAAAAAAATAAAAACCATTGACATTTTGAATTTCGCGCCCTGACCCTGAGCTTCCCCCTTAAGACATGTATTTCGATTTCTTCAGATGTTTACTACGATTGTCTATGGCTAAACCTAGGGTATATATCATCACGCTATGACCATTGGGGGTCGAACTACAGATAAAAATCGATTGTAGCGCGAACGGAGCCCGCAGGCAAATGAATCGACATTGATAAAATATAAACAAGGTAAAAAATAAATAAACAATACCTGTTTAAAATTAACGAACAAAAACCGTTTCTATTTTTATATAAATTTACCTAATATTTTTTGTACAAATCCGTAAGCAAGCACCTATGTAAAAAAAATTTATACAAAAAAGTGTTTTCATTTTTTAAGGTAAAATTTAAGTACTTGGGTTCTGCTAAATATGTGGTGTGTATAATTAAATATCCTGAGATTGTGATCTGGAGTTTAGGGTCTCAAGGTCCCAATAGTGCAGGTATAAGATATAATAGGCTTTCTTTATTATCTAGCCAATTGAAAACGTCATGATTACCTATCTGAAAATAATCTATAATCCAAATCCTAGAATGTTCGTGGAACACCTTCCTTATTCGATACCCACTTTCCCGTACTCTCAATTGCTTTATCAAAGATTTGTTATTTGATCTTGAGATCGCTTTGAATTACTTAATACCTATTGGACAGTCCGGGATGAAAGACGTGATTTTCCAGTAATCTGAAGAGTATGTCTGAAAGGAGGCCATTAAATATTTATTACTAGTACAAATAGCTAAAATTTGTCTGCGTCTCGAGTGTATTGATATCCCCCCTTCTTAAGGGTAGAATCAATACATTTTAATTATATTAAGCGGTATGAGTAGTGAAAGGCTTCATAATTAATTATTCATCTTCATTGAGGTTGTGTACGTACGCCATGTTCCAGTGCTGGGCCCCAAGTCTGCTAACACAATCGATTCGTAATCGAACAGCCTCCGCATAGTAACTGTTAGTTTTGACAGATATCCCATACAATATCTGTCAAAAGTGACAGTTACCATGCGGTTGCTGTTCGATTATGAATCGATTGTGTTGGCACAGACTTGGGGCCCGGACTGGCAGTCTTGGCCACTTTAGGGCTTTGGCGGAAAAGGAAAGATTTTCCAGCCAGGCGGGTGGTATGCCTGGCGAGGCGGCCGCTATGCCCCGACGGTTATTGTCGGGATCTTGTATATATGTTACGTGCTCCGAAAACTCTGATAGCGCGTTTCAGGATTGTGAGTAGTCTCGTCATTTGTTCTGAATATCGTCTGCAGCGCCATCTGTGTAGCTTGTGGTGAGGTTGAAGAGGCTACAGGGCGTATAGTACCAGTGCTGATTGTTACCCATGTGTTGCCAGCCACAGTTGCGGTACAAGAATCCACAGTCGCGCGAATACCCTATAACAATTTGATACGGGATTGCGTTTCCAACTTTTAATTTAATAAAAAAAATACGATTCACATTATTAGTTAGTTATTCTGTTGCATTTTGTAAAATATACATGCACCCTTTTTGTACCTTAAAATGTTTCAGTAAATTAATAACTCCAAATGCTCTTACTGATAATCCTAATCAAAATAATAGGTACTACTTCATTCTAAACAAACCAATTTACTGTCGTCTTTATAATCATATATTTTTTGTGTGATTGACATGTCTTTCTCAATAATATGATGTTAAGCATAAGTTTACTTCAGACAAAGCTACTACATCTTCAGATGAGCTAAGAATTGATAGGTACATGTATAGCATTGAACTTAGTTCCATCATATCCAATGCTGATCCATCCTAAGACTTGGCCTTTATGACAAGTATTGTTTTAGGCGATTTTCCTCAATTTTATTTTTAACCTTGTATATATCGCGATAATCTTTTGCTTTTATTTTTCCTTGGAATTGTTTAATTACTAAACATGATAGCTTGGGGAAAACCAATAGACAAAATCACGTGTTCCATAAATCTATTTATATACGTTTCCAATGGAAATCACATAACCGCTGTCCACCATTCGTTGTCTATATATAGATATATTGTCTATGAATGCTTCGCATACAAAGTGCCATTATTGAGTGCATTTGTATAACTAACTACACAATTGAGTGGTTTTTGGTAAACTCAGCTATTCATATGTTAATATAATTTATTCAGTGTACGCGCATATTATGCCTGCCTGGTGGTCTTGCGTCAGATAATAGCTATGGGAACTGTAGGGTAAGCAGAACATGCTGTCACTTTCATACTTAATTATGATATCTGTGGTGTGAGAGGAATGGAAGACGATTATGTTACCGAAAAGCTACGTAAAAAGGATTAAGCTGAAGGTACTGACCGCCTGGCGCCCGCTTGTGTTGTGCTGAGCATACCTTAGTTTTGTACAAGCTGTGTCCAAGAAGCTTTCACCAAACTAAAGGCTCCTCACATTATTTGTTTATTACATATTTGTATTACGGGAATGGTGATCCATATCACTGCAGAAATGACGGTATCGTTAGAATCACGAACTCGTACTTTCGGACCGTGATCAAAATTGAAGCAGCGAAATAAGAGCGAAATAAAAAATAAATAAATTGGTTAATAATTAATAGGTATACTTATTCGGGGAACTTTAATCAATGTTATGAGAAAAACCCTGAAGAAGACCACATACAAAAGTGTCATTGAACTTGACGACATGTCTAAACATTAAAATAAAACTAATTTTAAGGATTTTATTGCGATTATTATTTTAATTTGTTTTATATCACTGTGTAGTATTCGCGTAAGTATTAGAAATCAAGACATGTCTAAAGCATTTTACGAAATGAAATGCCATGAAATACAATGGAATAAGATGAAATATGGCCTCACCCACAAATTAGCAGGTATTTTGCCAGTGTCAAGTAATTAATAGCAATATCAATTCAATAAATAACCATTATAAATAAAAATGGATGATGACATGAAAATATGAAATTGGTATATCACGTACCGCTTCTTTCCTTAAAATATATTCTTAAATGTAATGTTATGCTTGCATCGACAGTCATAATACTTTTTTACCTAACTCTACTGTGTCAGAAAAAAAAACTGCATTCCAAACATAATAGTGGCTGACAAGAGTGCAAAGCAATTTTCACGAGACCCGCTTAGGGATAAGTTTACATTGTTTATGCACTTATTTGAAATTGGATAGCCGGGACTTGGAGGATAGACGATTATTTTATATTCTTTTGAAAATTGAAAATGGCTGTCAGAGGAAACTTGAACAAAGCAGTACCAAATACTGTTTTTTATTGTGATTGTACAATGATGTAATGAATCTTCTTTTTTTTTTTGGTTGACAATCGGCTACATTATAGAGCCATTTTTGCCAGTATCGAATATTTCTTGATTGTAAAATTATAAGTACCCCTGATGATAATGATCGATGACAATAACGATAATGATGATGAAATCAATTCCGAACACCTATCACTAAAGCTTACTGAAAATTTACCAGACGTTTTGGGAGAACTTGTGAAGTCAAGTTATACTATTTCATTTCAATTTCCTAAACTCGTGCAAGCATTGGTTAATATCCCACTAAAATTACTCATTATATAACAAAGAAACAATTGGTTTTTTATTTATAAAATAGTTTTTTTTTTCAATTTCTACTTTCTGCCAAAAAGTAATTGATGTAGTTAGTAGTCACTAGATCAATGAGATAGACAATGATTGAAACTATAATCTTGTTTCAAATTCTAAGGTACGAGTTTCCATTCTCTGAAAAGCATTTTTTGAGCTTTCCAAAAGTACCTACATCTTAGGAACCAACGGGTGTGCAAGCTCTGGCTCCTTTCCAAAACTACAGGCGCAATGGTAACGATAGTTTAAGTATATTTTTTAACACCGAATTTGTAACATTCCCATCGTGTGTGACGTCAAATATAATATTTATATTGGCGCGTTAATTTGTCCCGAACGCGATAATTGCCGCCTATTTCATTTCGTTTGTGCACCGCGCCTGCGGAACTTACGTACGCATCAGGCGGGAGATCGCGAAAAGTCGCGTCAGTCGAGCGGCCGACGCGCGGCGTGTCAGTCTACTCCGCCCCTTATTATTGACAATCTTATCGAACGCGGGAAAATTTGAATATAGAATGAAATAAGGTTGTGCTCAAGTGTTGGCAAAAAATAAAATAAAAAACTTTTTGGTTTTAGTTTGAAAATATTGTAATGCTATATTCGTTCTGAGTGATGTGAATGTGGTTGTGTTAAAATTCAGTAATCATCGAATAAAATTTGTTGTTGAAGCAGGAATATCAGATAAGGTAAGTGTAAGAACATAAATTATTAAATTGTAACATGAAATATAGGTAATTAATTAAAGTAAGTATTCCCCTTTTACGTAGTACCTAAAAGGGGAATGATTAAGAACCAACTGAATTGTTTTACCGCCAATTTTGGAGAAAGAATTCGCCATTTAACAATGAAATCACAAATATTATTTAATTCGACAAACATTTTGCTAGTTTAAATTTATATTTTTTACGAATATGGTGATAAATTCCCATTTATTTTAACTTTAATTTGTAAATAATTAATAGGACAGTAAAATTTTATAAGATAACCCTCTCAACGATATTGGAACATTATTACCAATCAAGTTATATTGATTTGGCAACCGTTATTAATGGTAAAACGTTCAGCCTAATAATACTGGCTAACTGATCTAATGTGGCTGACGTCACGCACGTCGAAAAGGATAATGAACGGCCGCCACTTCCGGTCCGAAGGTGCCAAGGTCAAGTGCTTCCTCAGGTTACTCTCATAGACTAGTTCACTCCCCAACATAAATATAGTTACAGGATAATTATTTTCGCTGTTGTATTTGAATATAGTTGAACCGCTAAATTGTTAATTTTGTTTTAATCTCAAAAAAATGTGTTTATCTGATATATAATGTGTAATACTAGTGGGATATCAACCATTGTGTGTTCATAAACGTGGACGAGTGAAGGGAATTATTTCATTATATTCTAGAAGACCTCTGCAGAACCCGTTATGACCGACAATTCCCTGATGATGCGCTAGCTACCAGCAGTGATGCTCTCAAAAGGGTACAAGTTATTTTGCAGGTCTTCTTAGAAGTCACACTCACAAAATGGCGGGCGAATTTTGCTTCAGAATATCAAATCCCATTGGAAAATGTCGAAATACAATTCATCTCACTTCGGTCGTCACTTAGCGGCGCTAGAGTAAAACGCACTCATTTTAAGAATACCAAACTATTGCCGCAGATTCACAAGTGATCTCACAATGAACATGGAAGAACGGCGTAGTTGGTCTGGGATCTTGCCTATCTATATAAGTTGCAAGCAGTAATAGCCAAGTTAGTAGAATGCTTGCCTCGGTAACGAGGATTGCAGGTTCAAACCCCTACTCACACCTCTGGGATTTCTAGATTTTCATGTGCGAATCTCATTTTCAACCACGATTATCACTTGCTTAACGGTGAAGGAAAACATCGCGAGGAAACCTGCATGTTTTAGAGAACCCCTCGAAAGATGTGTGAAGTCCGACTACCCGCACTGGGCCAGCGTGGTGGACTATGGCCTAATCCCCTCGAATTGAGGGGAGACCCGTGCCCAGCAGTGGGACATTAAAAAGGGCTGGAATTATTATTATATAAGTTGCAGGAGTTCGTATCATTCTTATCAACACATGTCCCAGATATGTATCTTGTCCTCTTTATGAGTAGCAAGAGTTTGCACTTTTGGCCAATTTGAAACATTGTCGTGGGTGAATTGGGTTTAAGTTTTCTGTGGTACACATCCACCGAATACTCAAACCCAACTTAAATTGAACATAACTAACAGATAACGGTGACTCAAATTGGGTCTCAACTGTTTGAGTTGTGTTTCATTATTCGGTCCGGTCGTTAGAAATTAACCGTTTGCGATTCTCAAAACATCATAGTTATTTGAGAATATATTTAGAAATAGCTATGATTCTAACTCTAACTATCTATGATCCTAACTCTATACTATAAATACACGATAATATATTATACCTCTATATAAAAGTGACAGTTATATATGACCTTCAACAATACATTAATCTTTATCATCATATAAGTAAGAGGAGACTTCCAACATGTTCCCGCAACCTCTTTGCAATATAAATCACCGTTAGGAACCTGATTGGGGAGGACTGTGCCAAAATTTCCAATAGAAATTCATACCGTCTTTATACTCGTATCAGATGTTTGTTGAAGTATCGCTCCTCTTCCAACTGTGGTAAGAGTTCTTTAGCTTTGTTAATCCATTGACATAAAAGTAATCTTACGGATTTTATCGCGTTTATTCCACGTTTTTTACGCTCCCGACGACGTTGCGGCTGCTTTACAACAACCATGGTCACAGGAGGACTGTGGTGGTTGACGCCCTAGTGTCATAGTTGGAATCGGGTACCCTCATATTTAGATATTAATTACTGGATCCCAAGTCGGTGGTAGCACCCAGCCATCTTCCCTGTTGAAATTAGGATGTTTTTTTTTATTTCAAAGGCCTTGCGTATCATCTTTGGTCGGAATCGGTGTTCTTTTGCGAGGATCTGTGGTTTATCAAATCTGATAAATTGGCGAGTGCGATCATTTGTTAATCCATTTTTTTATAATTATATGTTGCTTTTTTTTAAACAGTAATTGATAAAATATAGTGTACAGGCAGTCAACATAACACTATTATACCCTTGTTCCCTAAACTGAGAGTGAATTATTTATATCTTTCCTGCACTAGATATAGAACGTCAGATCTCTTTATACAACCCCAAGTGAGGGTGATAGATTATTTTTCACAGCTGTATCTTGGAAGAGGCATTGTGTAACACAACCACATTGGATGCTATTTATCCACAAGTGTCATATTTTTTTAAAGAAACCGTTTATAGTCATTGAGAGGAAAATATTGGCGAGTTCGTGATACGAAATTACTAAGATCAGTAGATATTTTTTTTCAACTAAAATACAAAAATAATTTTATCAAGAAAACCATTTTAATTTTGAAGCGCCTGTAGCGGAGGTTCTATGTCCGCGACATATAGCTGGCGGTTTCACGCATATATGTTACAGAAGTAGGCCCCGGCTACTTCCACACGGCTATTTCATTATTAAGATGAAAACGACGTTATTAAAATTATAAAATATTCTATTCTAACACTTTAGGTTCTCTCACACTGAGAAAAAAATTAGGTCCCGGTTACCTAATATTTAACCTAATATTGCGTATTTGTCGGACAACGTAGTGCATTAGGTAACAACAACCAAGTGCACTAGTTATTACATAAACTTATGTTGTACCGACTCATTAGGTTATTTTAAACTATTTCTAGTAAGGTAACTATCACCTAATAGTAGGTTAAAGTTACGTAGTGACTAGGTTGTCCGACAAAAACCTAATATTAGGTTCGATACTATAACCTAATAAACATTTAATAACACCTAGTATTTTACGTTAATTTTACCTTAATATACGTTAAACTTGACCAAATAAATTTTGATATATACCTAATAAATGATTTAATTAAACCTAGTCTAGATGATGGTTAGATGTCTGTAACCTTTTCAATGTGTATAAATAACCTAATTTATAGTTTCCGGTAGTGTACTGCGTAGGTATTGGATACCTAATAAGTGCTTTAATATAACCTACTGAGAATTGTCTGCACCTTTTTAGTTGCGTTAGAGTTACCTTATCGATA
The DNA here is from genome assembly GCA_905333125.1 of Pheosia tremula. Classification (NCBI taxonomy): domain Eukaryota; kingdom Metazoa; phylum Arthropoda; class Insecta; order Lepidoptera; family Notodontidae; genus Pheosia; species Pheosia tremula. The sequence continues at coordinate 4,274,106 of HG995419.1, forward strand.
GGTGTAGGGTACATAGGTAGTAGGTAGTAACTAAGTATTTACTTGATTATAGCAAAATAATTAATATTTATATATTTATTAATATTTTCATGCATCACATTTTCAAATACTTCTCGTGCTTTCTCTAAATCTATTGACATATTTTCCATATTTACATCTTAATCAAATGTTGGATTTTCTTCAGTAGTTGAAGATGCTGTACTTTTGCTAATATTCTGAAATCACATTAAATCAATTAAATATGTATACACCAGCTGTCACAATCTCATCATAAACAAGAAAGCATGCCAACATCAAATTTTTGTTTCTCTATTCGTTTTGTAATTTAGCCCGTACTCTGGTGCTTGGAATCAGCGCTACCAAATCTTCCTCGATAAGGTGTTCTATTGCATTCAATTCAATTTTTTCCTCTGTAAACAGCAAATACAAGAACAATGCAGAAACCATGCAATGACAAATAAGTATCCCAAAACCTCAGGCTTTATAATAAAATTTAAATAACCTACAAACAACCAAAATAAAGCCATATAAAGCTAATATTGTTGGAATCCCTAATTTACCTATGCCATATTTATATTTACGCAGACGTTTGTGACAAACCCAGGAGGTATCGGATGTACCGGGGTTAAATCCTAAGACCCCATCCATACCATCCGATAAGATGACGCGTAATATTTGTTGGAGTTTGCTGCTCTAAAACCACATCAATATTAGCAGATACCAATATAAATTGAACCATATAATCAATACCCAAATCATATTTTACCATCAATAACCTATCAACATTTACAAAATAGGTAAATCTAACGCAACTAGGGCTAAATGTAATTGGTTGTGAATAGCTTACCAGTAATTTTACAATAATTTCTTCTGGCATTTGCCAATCGTTGAGTAGCACTTCCATGACTTCACTTCACAAACCCAGTACATATTTTCACGAACCCAGTATAATGAAAGCAATAAAAAAGGCGCCACAACAGCACAGCGCGCTGTCGCAGCCGGCCCGACCGAAGCGAACGCAAAAATGACTGTCTGTCTATACAGTGGCCAGTGTTGCTAGCACAATTTTTAAAAGATGGCCAGATCCGCCGTAAAAAACTTATTCTTGTAATTATAACCATATTTTATAAATGAAACATGTCTTTATCGCCAATAATAAATATGGATTATGTCATGTGGCCACTTGAACCAACTACATCTGTTTTGTTTTCGGGAAGAAAGCTATAACAAAAAATGACTTATGCACTACAGATCAATCATGGTTTATGTAATACTTTTAAAGCAAAAAAATATGTATAAGTTAAGTATTTCAATAATAAAAAAAGATAGCATAGAGTCTATTCCATTGTGGCGCCCTATCCATCATCATTTATTTAGTGTCACAAAATTTTGTATATAGAGGTAAATTTAATAGAGATGTGGCAACACACAATTCGGGTAATAGCCAAAAAACTGGCGTCAAATGTTGTGTAACGAGATTGGCCGTCTAAATAAATACATACCAAAAGAAAAACATAGCATAAAAAATATGTGCTCTCCAAATTATGTACCTACTTGATAATCTGAGACTGTGCATATAATGTATAAATGTGATTTTTGCTATGCTCTTGCCACAGAGTAAGTAGGTATAAATAAGGCCATGGCGTGGTCCTAATGAGCCGCACCATCTCCATTTAATCCTTAAATGTATATCTTATATATTTTACCTATGAGTAGGTTTTACTTAACTTGTGCATAACTAGGTATTATTAGGTTTTATATCTTAAAACCTTATAACAAATATATTATAACAGGATTGTGTTATTTCAACAGACTTTTGTTTTGCATATTTACCTAGTACCACAGGTTTTCATTACGAAAACCTTTAAAATGGCTTATTTAACCTACTGCCAAGGTTAATTAGAGACAACTGCAATCAGTTGCGATAACTTTATGAAAATGTTAATGTAGTTGGTTTATACAAAACAATTTATTGGTTATTACAACCTTTTATTAGGTTATAGGAACCGAATGTACAATTTTAATTCCAAATAATTATTTAGGTTAAGTACAATTTAGTCGAAGCTACCTATTATTAGGTGTTTTTAAGCTATGTGTAATCATACTAGGTAGTATTCACTGATAGTGATAGGTAAAATTAAATGTGTATATTAGGTGACGGCCCGTTAACGTAACAGTTAGGTAAAAAAAAAGGTTTCTTTAACGTAAAATAGGTTAAAATTACGTAATATAGTACGCTACCAAACACTGTAGGTTGTATTTACCCAATCGAAGGTAAAACTATTTACCTACACTAGGTTCAGAAAACCTAAATTAGGTTGTATTCAACTATTTTTTGCATTACCTACATTATTAGGTTTGCATTTACCTATCTTTTTTCTCAGTGCAGACATGTAGGATTCCTCATAATATTCTACTTCACCGTTTAGCAAGTTGTAATCATGCTTGAAAATTGGATTCGCACGAGAAATCCCAGAGGTGCCAGTTAGGGTTTGAACCGGGGAAGCTTAATAGTTTATAAGGCGAGTTATCTACTAACTTGGCTATCACAATTTTGTTAAAATGTATTATTTGGGTAATAGAATTATTTGGATATTGTATCTCAGCAATTTTTTTTATGTTTATTGTGGGGCCCATGATGGGCACAGGCCTCCCCTTGCCTTTTCCACATGATCCTGTCTTGGGCGTGTTGTGGCCATTTTTTACCCACAAAGATGTCCAAATCGACGCATCTTGATAAATATAGTTCTTCTTCTAAGTTAGACCCTTGTCGGTGGAGCTGATGAAGCTCCTTGCATCTGTCTCTATCTAGAGCAGCTTGTGTACCTTCTAGGCAAGTATGCTCCATCGCAGATCTCATCGTCACTTACCATCAGGTGAGATCGAGATCAAATAATAATATAACGTAATAAAAAAAAGCTTCTTATACCTTCTTGTACGACATGACACCGTTCCTTCTTTTATGTATATAGGTAACGAGAAAAAATATTTTTCATATTTTACTCATTCGAGTTTTTACCTATTTTTAGATGTCTATGCCTTCAAAACCAATTACATTCCCACACAAAAGTGGATTATTCGCTTTAATAATATTCTATTAAGGTCGCTATTGGATTTTCTTGTTCGTAATAATAAGATTAGTACATATATTAATTTGAATACGACGAAAATAAAAACAGAAAACAAAATAAAATAAAATAGCACCTCCGCATTGGTTACACGGTACCTACGGAAAATTCTATTCACTATTCAAAAGTTGTTTTATATTTATTGGTTTCTTATATTTACTCGAGTACTGCACATTGAAAGAAAAGTAATTTTACGGTTTTTTATCGCGTTTATTTGATGTTATTACGTTCCCGACGTTTCGGCTGCTTTACAGCAACCATGGTCACGGGAGCACCGATGTGTTAGACGTCCTAGTGTCAAAGTTTAAAATGGGTAAAACTATAATAAAATCCGTAAAGTTAGTTTTATTTCAATGTTTTATAATAATAATAATTTCAGCCCTTTTTAATGTCCCACTGCTGGGCACGGGCATCCCCTCAATGCGAGGGGGATTAGGCCATAGTCCACCACGCTGGCCCAGTGCGGGTTGGCGGACTTCACACGTCTTTCGACTGGTTCTCTCAGACCTGCAGGTTTGCTCACGATGTTTTCCTTCACCGTTTAGCAAGTGATAATCATGGTTGAAAAAGAGATTCGCACATGAAATCCAGAAATCCCAGAGGTGCGAGCCGGGGTTTGAGCCCGCGATCCTCGTTACCGAGGCAAGCGTTCTACCAACTTGGCTATCACTGCTTATATTATTCAATGTTTTATATCTATTTTATCTGCCTGAAGGTTGTCCCATGATTTTGTTGGCGTCTCCTAAGTGACAAGGTATTTTCATATTGGAACCCGGGAGTATAGAAGATTGCCGTGACGTCACTTGACGAGCCCTTTGGGGTTAAAGGGGGGGGGGGGGGAAATATTTTATAAGAATGTATCCTCATATTTGGGTTTTATGGTGTAGTATTGTACAACAAGCATTAATACTTCATAAGGACCGGAGAGTGATTAGTAGGGACTAACAATGATATGTGATAATATATGCGGGGGAACTCTTGTGTTAAGGTTTTATCTATTAAAATACTATGTATGGGGTGTGCTGTAATTTGTTAACCTCATTTTGAACCCTCTACGTAACAAAAAGAGGATGGCGATATTGGATTAAACTTTATAACAATACTCTATGGTCGATTCTGGTGAAAAGTAAAATAGTCTTGTGTTTGTGTTTTTCTAATACAATATGGCGCTGTAAGATCGTGTTCTTATTCACGTTAAAGAAATACCAGTTCTGTGTTTAATATATAATAGTAATTCTTATTCAATACGTTTTATTCCGTAACTGCCCAAATTACAAGAGGTGATGAAAAAAAAAACATAATTTTTAATCTTAAAATGTACAAGACTCAAATAAATTATGTTTTTTTTTATATAACAGTCTTACTGGACTCCGTTCGAATAGGTACTATCAATTTTCGAGGTTTGTCTAGGAATCTTAGTTCAAAACTCAATCAAAGTTTAAAATTAATGATGCAAACTCTTCTGTAAAGCTAATGCATATTGATAAGGGTTGTTATTAATTTTAAGTCAATTAAACGATTGAAATAAAACTATTTTTTAAGGATTTTATCGCGTTTATTTTTCGTTTTTACGTTCCCGACGTTTCGGCTGCTTTACAGCAACCATGGTCACGGGAGGACTGAGGTGGTTGACGTCCTGGTGTCATAGTTAGAAACGGGCTACCCTCATATTTAATTGTTGATTGTGGTCCGATCTACGCAGAAAGTGCTCACAGTATCTTGAGGTCTTGCAATGGTACGCTTGGTTTTCGATTTAATAATATTAATCACTGGATCCCAAGTCGGTGGTAGCACCCAGCCATCTTCCCTATTGAAATTAGGATGTTTTTTAATTTCAATGGCCTCGCGTATCATCCTTGGTCGGAATCGGTGTTCTTTTGCGAGGATCTGTGGCTTATCAAATCTGATATAATGGCGGGTGCGATCTTGTACATGTTCACAGATTGCAGACTTCGTGGAGCGCCGGTGTTTCACGTCAGCGATGTGTTCTTTTACGCGGGTTTTTATTGCTCTTAAAAGAGCAATAAACACCGATTCCGACCAAGGATGATACGCGAGGCCATTGAAATTAAAAAACATCCTAATTTCAATAGGGAAGATGGCTGGGTGCTACCACCGACTTGGGATCCAGTGATTAATATTATTAAATCGAAAACCAAGCGTACCATTGCAAGACCTCAAGATACTGTGAGCACTTTCTGCGTAGATCGGACCACAATCAACAATTAAATATGAGGGTAGCCCGTTTCTAACTATGACACCAGGACGTCAACCACCTCAGTCCTCCCGTGACCATGGTTGCTGTAAAGCAGCCGAAACGTCGGGAACGTAAAAACGAAAAATAAACGCGATAAAATCCTTAAAAAATAGTTTTATTTCAATGTGTAGTATTCGCGTAAATATAAGAAATCAATTAAACGATTTATAATTTAAAGTAACTATGCATTTAATATTCTTCTAGCATCTAGACTAGCTATATTATGTAGGTAGATATATCGGAGTGCCTTTCATCATAGGTATTTACCTCGTTGGTGTTAACTCATACCTAAATAAATCAGTTCAACTACAGGGCCCCAAGTCTGCTAACACAATCGTTTCATAACCGAACAGCAATCGCATGGTAACTGTCACTTTTGACAGATATCCCATACAATATCTGTCAAAAACGACAGTTATCATACGGTTGCTGTTCAATTGTGAATCTACTGTGTTAGCAGACTTGGGGCCCAGGTGATTTGAATAAATCCAATCAAACCTTTTTAGCCCTTATATTCTTCATCCACCATTCGTAAAATATTCAGGTAACTACCCCAAAAAATTGCTTAATTTAACATGTTTATGTCACATTCTTTACCTAACAAGACAACTGATGGCCCTGTAATAAAATTCCGCTTAAGCTCAGGGCCGGACTTCATAATATGCGAATGGAAAAAAAGTTTATTTTTTTTCTTCAGATTAAAATGATGGGTGTTATTTTCGACAACATTAATTGGTTATTTTATAATTTTATTCATTTATTTGGGCTGTTATAATTATCTACGGATTTTTTTACATACTACCAACCACTACGTACTACAAGAGAGAGATAGAGAGAGAGAGAGAGAGTGAGAGAGAGAGAAAATCGATGTGTATACGTATCGGTAATCAGTCAAATTAGGGTAAAATGGAGGTCTACACCGAATCCGAGAGAAAATGGTAAAAGGCCAGGAAGATGTATCTCCTCTTTACATTTTTATACAACCTGCTTGTTTACTGCTATTTTAGCTAAACGTATGCCCAACCCTTCTCTGTCATTAATATCATGCTTAAAATGTTAGGTTTCATAAAGCGAACTTTATTGCTTAGCTCATAAGGACGACGTTCACCACCATTGTGATGAAAATGCTGCTTTATCCAGAGCCGAAATTAAATTTATCATTCGAATTGTGGAAAGTACACATTCAGTGGGTTATTGTTATTGTGTGGGGAAATAAACAAAGTCGTCATCAAACAAAGTCGTCAACAAACAAAGTCGTCATCAAACAAAGTGCGGGTGTTGGATAGTATCTCTGTTATGATGTGCCTCGTTTAAAATGTCTGTATCCATTCTACAGCCTTCCCAATATACATACATACATCCAGTTTTGTTTTTGTATTATAATGTTATGATGATCCCTTGCTGAACGGTAAAGGAATACATCGTGAGGAAACTTGTATGTCTTAGAGAACCTCTCGAAAGGAGTGTGAAGTCCACCAACCCGCACTGGGCCAGCGTGTTGGACTATAGCCTAATCTTCCTCGCATTGAGGGGGGCCCGTGCCCAACAGTGGCACATTAAAATTATTAATTTTATGTAGTTATGTTAGTCGGTTTATGTATTAAATAAACTTTATGAGACTAATAATACTTATTGGTTTCTTATATTTACGCGAATATTACACATTGAAATGAAACTAAATTTTAAGGATTTGGACTAATAATACTGTTTAAACCCACACGATTACATCTGACGTATGTTTTCATTTAGGTAACTGAAATACCACACTACTTTTTGAAACTAAAATACTTTGGCAACATAAACTCGGCATCTAAAACATTTAAAATAAGTATATTAACAAATAATCAAACATTTTCAATTGAGATACTAATTTAAAGCTACAGATATTTAAATCCTGTACATGTTTGCAGATTGTAGACTTCTTGGAGCGCCAATGTTTCATGTCAGCGTCAGAAACGTAAAAAAACATAAATTAAACGCGATAAAAATGGTATATTTCGTTTTATTTCAATTATCCAAATGTTTTGTAAACACAAATCCGGTCCTGTATAGCTAAGAAAGCAGATATAAAAATGGTAATTTCGTGCCATGGTATTCTCATTAGAATGTGGTTTGCACAGCCTATGGGTTACGTAATACATGCTATAGACTGGGCTGTTGCTATGTTTTTGTAAGATCTATTTCATTGTTTATTTTTATTTTAAGTGTTCAGAAATCTTTACCAACCGATCGCGGAATCTTGAACCTAGTAGGGAAGCCACAGGTCAGTTACGTAGAGTCTAGTTTTAGCGTTCAACTAACCGATTTGACTAATTGAAATAAAACTAATTTAAATGATTTTATCGCGTTTATTTTATGTTTTTACGTTCCCGACGTTTCGACGGCTTTATAGCAACGATGGTTACGGGAAGACAAACGCGATAAAATCCGTTGAATTAGTTTTATTTCAATGTGTAGTATTCGCATATGTTTTTTTAAAGAACTTCATTTATAATTGGCTTTATTAGCAGACTTAATACACATTCAAGGCTCTATTCAATGGAAATTAGTAATGCTACAAGCAATTAGTAATGTAGTAGTTGTTGTTTTGCAACTTGCAACATATTTTCTGGTTTAAGCCATTCGCACATAGTGTTTTGTTTTTTGTTAAATGTTTCAAATATTCACTGTTAAACCCTTGGTCCCTTTACCACAAAACTTTCGTCCTTTAATTCAAATTCCATGCTCGTGCGAGCATCCTTTCGATAGTTAGCATCTTATTCCTTAACAAAATGGCGGGCAAGTTTTAACTTCGCGGTGAGGGTGTAATCTGGTGTTGCCCAGACAATGTGCCCAAAAACCGCAACCGGAGATTCCAATTTCAAGGCAGTAATTGCCTATAAACTGAAACTATGGGCCCAATAATTTCATGAGTCGGTTTGCAATATCGTTTGCGGGGGAATTAGATGTAATTAATAGCTTTCGTAACATTAGAATTTTAATAAAAGATAACATTATCATTGCGAGGCAATTTTGTAGGTACGGATAAGCTAAATTGATTGTTATTGTTGGTTATATTAAAATGGTTCAAGAAAAAAAATTGCAACCTTTGTGAATCTGGAATGAAATCTCGGGGAAACATAATTAGAAATGCGAATTATTTAATAAAAAAATCAAAGTTATAAAGTCAGTGAGAGCCTTGTTACATGTTGCCCACAGCAAAAATACAGGGACATTGACCCCGACGACAATTTTATCTTTTCTTAACTCTCGACAATAGTAGACGCAGAGTAAGAAACATGTTTACTGGTGTTTATGAGTTCCTAGCACCTCGAAGTTCTGTGCAAACTAAAATTTACCTTATTCAAACTATACTATGGTTTGCGCAGCATTCGTGAAATTCACTTAGAATTAAAGCTCGCCAAAGGCATTTTGGAAGATAGTTCTCACTAAATAAGTAGAGCCGTAGAGGAAAACTAGTCAGAACCATAGAGAATAGAGCATGTGGCATGATAAGGGAAATTCATTTAGTATGTCTGTAGACGTTTATGAGTCCCTAGTACCTGACTCTTGTTGCAATAAGTAAATGAACATGAAAATTCAATTGAAGTCACAATTAATAATGGAAACATATCTAATGTCCTATCCTCAATATGAGAGGGAGAGGGGGGATTCAAGCCTTGTTGGTCCAGTGCGGCTTAGCGTTTCACATATTTCTGAGAAATGGTTAGGTTGACTTTGCCTTGACTTCGCAGACATGCAAGTTTCCTCACATTGTTTAGTTCGGCAAATTTGGCGGAAATTTTGATTCTCAATCCATTTTTAAAAAAGCAACCATCGTCACGGTAATGGTCGGGCCGCAAGCAAAAACTAAATATGAGAGTAGTTCAAACTATGACACTAGGACGTCAACCACCTCAGTCCTCCCCTGACCATGGTTGCTATAAAGCAGCCGAAACGTCGGGAACGTAAAATCATAAAAACACGCGATAAAATTAAAAAAAAAAACTTTTATTTAAAAATTATGTAAATTTAAATTGAGTAAGTACTTACCTTTTTTTAGTAATTTAATTTTATATTATTACAGTGAAACTAACTAGGAAAATAAAAAGTACTTACCTAAATTAATTCATAGGTCTACGATTTCAATTCATACTACAATGCACAGTTACAGTAAATAGGCTTTATGTGTCTATCTTCTATTCACCTAGGAATATATCACATGAATGTAAATCGTAATTCCTGTAAAATAGCTTCCATTATACTGTAATAGCATTCTAGAATAGAATTCCAAAATGGAGGATATAAATAAGGTACGAATAAATTACAGCAAAGTACTAAGAGAATTTATTGATACGGCGTTCTTAAAGTAACAAAGAAATAGGGATATAGGTATTGAAGCGATCTCTTCAACCTCGCCACAAGCTACACAGATGGCGCTGCAGACGCATTCAGAAGAATTGACAATTCTCAATACAATCCTGAAACGCGCTATGAGAGTTTTCGGAGCACGTAACATATATACAAGATGCCGACACTAACTATCGGGCCATAGCGGGCCAATGCTGGAACATAAACATGAATGGCCTTTACAATCCAATCTCAAGCCTTTGCTGATGTTTATTGATATTATATCGAGACTAAACCCAACCAATTTAATATATTTGATGCGCAATAACTAACATCTGGAGGGTGTTGGAGAGGGAATCCTCAGACTGACATATTTTACTAAGAGAAATTTATCGTGACAAGAAGAATCACCAATGAATCGACTTTTCGTTGCTTTTTTAGCTTATTAAATATAAATGAAAATACAGTTAGGCTTAGTTGTGAGTATTCAAAGTCAAAGTCAAATCGTTTATTTCGTATAGGCCTACGGGGGCACTTACAAATTGTCATTGACATTTTTTTTCTTAACTCTACAACCGGATCGGAACGCGACCTCAACTGAGAAGATCCGGCGAGAAACTCGGCGGGCTTGTCTTTTTTTTTAAAGCCATATTTTAAAAAACAATAAGCTCCAGTGTGTTGCCATGCGAGGCGCATACACGCTACATTTTGACATTATAAATCATGATATTTGATATTTTTTATCATTGCGTCAAGCCATAGTATAAGTATCAGGTCTAACCATAAACGTATGCTTCTCAAAGTATTATTTAATTTATACAGATTGAAAGCCAAACCAATCGATTCACAATCATTAGTAACATCTGGCAGTAGATATCACTTTAGATTTTATTAAAAATCCCGCTAGCTAGCTCAGATGCACGGCGAAAGCAATATATCTTAAAATCATAATAGAACACGAACATAATTTTACTGCGGAGAACTACAATATATTCTTATACTATTTAATTTAATTTACAAAAGTAATTTGTAAATATGGGAACTATGGAGCCATTAACTTGTTGTTATATACTTCGAGTTCGTACTGTTTTTTGACCAGCTGCTAAAGTCTGCCTAGCCGTTCCTACATTGTTCTCACATACCTATAACAATGTACTGCTCAAAAATTTAACGAGAAAAGAGCAACCATGGAGTTTCTTGTCCGTTTTCTCCATAGGAACGACATTGCGAACGGGTGGTAAAGTTGTAGCTTAACATTTTGTAACTTTTTTGACGGACTTAATGGTTTACATCAATAAAAAATATTCTGATTCTGATTATGATTTAAATAAATATAAATATCGCCAGACGAACACACCAACTATAAGGTCCCACACTAAGCAACGCTTGTATTATGGGTACTGCACAATGGACGGGGGGCGAACCTAGTATAAATAACTTACATACATATTAAACATCCGTGACTTGGGTACAAACACACGTGCTCATCACACTAAGTTTGTCCCTTCCAGGATTCGAACCTGGGAGCCTCAGCACAGAAAGCATGGTCACTGTTCACTGGTCACACACACATGATATAATGATGGATTTTATTTCACCACAGTAATACTATGATCATTTTAAAGCTGATTATGTCACCGTTAAGTCATTGTATTTGCACTGGCCTACAAGTTACATAACGTTGTATTGGAACCCCACATCAAATAAAAGCTATCATCTCCATTTTATGCTATTGCTACACAAACAGCTATTTATTATTTTCATTTCTTTCTCGTAAAAGTTTTGTTTAGATCGGACGTTGTTCCAATGATGTGATTCCACGTTTAGCTAAGTTCAAAGGTTACTATGTGATGGACCGGGTCGATACAGCATCTCATACTCGTTGGTACATGTTTAGCTGCCCAAGGATAAGCGAAAGTGCACTAAACTTAGTACGTTCGGTATACACGTTCTAACACGATATAAAATGTTAGCATTGTTTGAAATGTTATCTAATAGAATCATTATTATACCTTCAAATGGTTATAAAAAATCTGATGCATTTTCGTCCCAATTGACATAAGTATATTATAGAAACATTATTAAATGCTGTAGCAGTGATAGCCAAGTTGGTAGAACGCTTGCCTCGGTAACGAGGATCGCAGGTTCAAATTTTGCGGCTCGCTCGCACCTCTAGGATTTCTGGGTTTCATGTGCGAATCTCATTGTCAACCACGATTATCATTTGCTAAACGGTGAACGAAAACATCGTGAGGAAACCTGCATGTCTGAAAGAACCCCTCGAAACTCCATTGGGCCAGCATGGTGGACTGTGGCCTAATCCCCATCGCGTTGAGGGCAGGACCGTGCCCAGCAGTGGGGCATCATAAATACATAATGTGAATACGTTTAAAATTGATAAACCCTTTAACCACGTCATAAACTAACTCCGACGTAAAACATTGTCACTGCAAAAGTATCAAGATGTTGATCGTGTCTCTTTATATGTATGTATGGATCGAAGGATAATGGTTTAGCTATAGAACTAGTTGACTGAACTTATCGATCCTACTGGTGTAAAAGTACCTATTTGGATCCTGGGGGATGGATATCATGTTACAGAATATTCTTATGAATACTGCAAGTTTTACGACGCCAACCTTTCTATATAGTTATTATTTCTATTAGGTAAATGTTTAAGGTGAGTGTACTGTCATATATTAAGTTACTTAGACTTACTCGTAAATGTGTAAGTCAACGAAACTAGCATCTGTTTATATTTGTCAAATTTTATAATATTAATGTTAGCTCCATCTAGCATACTCCTTTATGATTTAACAATGGAGTTGTTCAGAGTTAGTTTCTGTACTTATATTTTTCGGCCACTTTTGTGGAGAATCCCATGATAGGTACACTCTCGTGCAAAACAAAAACATGTATCCACACATACTCAAGAAAAATCCTAAGCCAATCACTTGTTATACATAAAACCATAATTAGGCTTTGGCATAGGGCCTTGGGACGGGAAGTCCAAGCTATATCGTCTGTGAGCGTACTTTCTTGATCTATTTTAGTATCTATGGTCAAAGCGCTAATTAAATGACGCTGCTAGTAATGAATAGGAAACCTTATATAAATTGATTGTATGAACGTACATGAGTAAGAGGCATAAGCCATAGAAGCCATTGATGGAAGATGTAACTAAACTTACCCCCGAATTTATAGACGTTGTATAATTTTATGAAACATCATATAGTACTGCGCTAATCAAAACTCTTGTGCGCAATACTATATGATGTTTAACAAAGTTATAGAACCTCTATAAAATTCAGGGTTAGTATCTATATACTCGTAAGTATTATATACTGAGTTCACCCTCAGTCCATTGTACAGTACTCATAGTACAAGCGTTGCTTAGTGTGGGACCGTATTGTTGGTGTGTTCGCCTGGCGATAATATATTATGTTGCTCCTTGACGTTGGAAAAAAATAAGTATCTAAGAATATATCTATCATATAATATATTGGAGGTATATATTATACTAGCTGCGCCCGGCGGTGATACCCGCGATAAAAAGTATGAAAAATTAAAATATCTATCCCACGGGAACCATACATTTTACCGGGATAAAAATTAGCCTATGAGCTATTCCAGACTATAATCTATCTATGTGCCAAATTTCATCCAGATCCGTTAAGCCGTTCGGGCGTGAAAGAGTAACACACATCCATCCATCTATCCATCCATCCATCCAAACTTTCACATTTATAATATTAGTATAAATAAATTGATAATGTTGTTCTAAACTATTATGTACAACCATCTCGTAGCGCAACGACAATTGCATTCCATTAAATTCTACAATCGGTGTCCGTAGCACACGCGATTCGTAGCGCCATCGGTGCGGAAGGCTACGAGCGTAGCGCGTAGCTCGTAGCGCGCTATGCAAGCCGGGGTAGATGTCACATTTCGTAGCGACGGGATGCAAGGAATTACCGCTAAGCTTGTCGGATTCCATTTTGTTTAGTAGGTATTTAGTTTTATAATCAAAACTGAAACTCAATTGATAGTTTACATGATATCTGAATCAAATTTACACTAGAGTAGATACATTATTGTAATAAGTTACAGTATTTCCAAACACCTTCACCATCACAAAATATTTTTCAGACGAAAAGTGCTTTGTAATTCCATTGTTAACTTTTTTATGTGTGAAGATTTTATGTATGAAATAGTACATAAACTTAGGCTCAACTTTGCAAATTCCTTAGCGAGTGTATTTTTTTTCTTTGCACCGCCAAATGGAATAAAAAAATAATCTTCGCGAGCACTGAGTCAAAAGAGCTCTATCCTTGTCCTATAAATGCAATCAATCAGAAAGAAATCAGAGGAACAAACATTTCATCGAGTCCCTTCCCACAATATGTCCATACTTGTTTTCACCATGTCACATTTGCTTTTTCGGTACCTACTTGTCTGTATTCGGAGTTATTTTTTATTGGAAGTCATTTATTGTTGTCCGTCGAACCTGTAAGAGGTTCCACTCTATTTATTTTTATGTCTCTTTTGTTTTTTGTGTTCCGTACTTTACTGGAATATTGGTAAGGTCAACGGCACACTATGGCGTTAAAAACATACCTGTCCTATCCTTAGCACTTGTCTGCAAACCAGGGCTCCAAGTCTGCTAACACAATCTATTCAAAATCGAACAGCAACCGCATAGTAGCTGTCACATATGACAGATACTGTACGGGATATCTATCAAAGTGACAGTTACTATGCGGTTGCTGTTCGATTATGAATCGATTGTGTTAGCAGACTTGGGGCCCTGAATAAAGAAAAATCTCACTAGTGTTTGGTATAAAAGCTTAAATCAATGTTCAAATGATCACTATCTACTGATCTCTGCAGGAAAATTACGTAGATTTTTTTAATAATAAGGTAAAGCAGCCAATATAGCCAATGATAAATCAAATGATAGCCAAGTTGGTAGGACGTTTGACTCGGTAACGAGGATCGCAGGTTTAAACCCTGGCTCTGGGATTTCTGGATTTCATGTGTGAATTATTTTCAACCATGGTCATCACTTGCTAAACGGTGAAGGAGAACATCGCGAGGAAACCTGCATGTCTGAGAGAACCCCTCGAAAGACGTTTGAAGTCCGCCAACCCACACTGGGCCAGCGTGGTGGACTATGGCGTATTCCCCCTCGCATTGAGGGGAGGTCCGTGCCCAACATTGGTACATTAAATAGGCTGGTATAATTATTATAAATAATAAATAAGTAAGCACTTAGCAGTAAAGGGATTAGGAGTGATAGTGAAGATGTAATAGATCCTTTTTGTCATCTTATTATAATACTTTGCTTAGATTTATCTATAAGCGTGTTCATGGGTACTTTCCATATCTTTAACCTACTATGTCTTTGCTCGGATGTTCTTGTTATAGAACGTGTTTGAAGTCAGGATAGCATAGACTTATTGCAGCGTGCAAGGTTGTCTATGGTCGATGCGCATGATATTCTCAGTGCGTTGTGTCGACTCTTCACAGTGGCGTAGCATAGGTCATTAGCACCCGGTGTGGATTTAAAATTTGCCGCCCTCTTAATTTTGCTATTCATTATAAAAAAATGGGGCATGGTAAGGAAAAAAAATGATGAAAAAGACACTTAAAAATTTTTTTTTTCATATCTTAATCATATTTTTTTCTCTAACCGCCACCTGTCAAATGCCGGCCCCGGCAAAGTGCCGCCCGGTGCAGACCGCATCAACCGGCCCCCCATGCTACGCCACTGACTCTTCACCCTTGACAGCTACTGTCGCGGCAGGAAAGATAAGTGGTTTGCTGTCCCCATTTGCTGTACTATTGCTCAAGCTATGTCGCCGTTACTTCGCACCCCCTACTGCGCTTAACGATCTTCTGGATTATAAAACTAGTATGGATTTGTTTGCGGATGAAATGGCGGTGATTTTGTTTCAATGTTTGTAGTTCTGTGAGATAGTTTGCATGACATTATATATATACCTACTAGCTGACCCGGCAAACGTTGTTTTGCCATATAAAATAAATTGAGATATAAACTAACCTATCTTTCAAGTTGGATAAAACTGCACACAGTGTGGAAAATTGTATTTAAATCGGCTTAGTCGTTTAGGAGTCTATAGCGGACTAACACCGTGACACGTAATGTATATATATTAAGATATTTAAGCCTTGTTGTGTTAATTTTTTGTTAGTAAAGTTGGAATAAAACTAATTGTACTGACTTTATCGCGTATATATTATGTTTTTACGTTACTGAAATTAAATAAAAAACCAAGCGCATTGAATAAATAACCATTGTAAGACCTCAAGACACGGTAAGCACGTTCTGCGTAAATCGGATCGCAAACAACTACTAAATATGAGGGTACCTGAGTTCAAACTATGACACTAAGACGTGACTCAGTCAGACCTCCCGTGACAATAGTTGCTGTAAAGCAGCCGAAACGTCGGGGACGTAAAAACATAAAATGAACGCGACAAAATCCGTAGTATTCGTGATCATAATATAAGAAATCAATAGTATAGTTGGCTTGTAGCCGTTCTTACTAAAACTAAAATTAAATAAATCTTCCTCGCTACTACTAAATTAATAGTACGGTATATTCTGAAATAATGTAAGTTATTACTAGATTTTGGTTTACTTTCAGACAAGGGCGGCATCAAATCCAAAACCACAAAATTTGTAGAAGATTTTTTTTTATTACATTATAGGCAAGTATTTGATCTCTATCTCACCTGATGGTAAGTGATGATGAGATCTACGATGGAGCATACTTGCCTAGGTAGGAAGGCGGCAGTAGATCGAGACGCTACATTCACTAGGCACATGCAGCGCAACTGATCTGACCCGCCATCGATGAATGGCAACACCGAACATCATGCCGGAACACGGCTAGGCCGCTTGGCGACATGGCTTTGTTCAGTGTGTGGTGACTAACCACGGCCGAAGCCTACCACCAGTAGAGTTGTCACCTAGTTGGCACCACCCAGGGTCACGTGTAGGGTATTTAATTCTCCTACGGACGAAGGTGACTCGACCCCACAAAATTCAAAATTCTTGACAAAATTCTTGACATTGAAATCTATAGATACTTGCCATGTCGTACTAGTCACTCTTTCATATCAAAAGTATATATCTCTGTCTCATATTATGTTATATTCATAAAACAACTCGTCGTAGAGAAATAAGATGTCTTTTGTATGTACCCATAGCAAAGAAAAAAAAACACAGTACCATCAATTGAGAGTGCAAAACGTTGTTAGCGAAAATGCTTGTAAGTACTCGTGTCTCATGTTTTCACAAAACATAACATAAAACATGGAGGCTACATGACAGACGACATGGCGGGCACCCTTTTAATATATTTCAGGTGAGTATATCTCATTGGCTCAGTTGGTGGTGTCCCTGCTTTCTATACCCAGGTTCCTGGGTCAAATCCCGGTACGTACAAACAGTGTGTTAAGCTCGAACGTTTGTACCGGGTCATGGACATTTAAAACATATCTAAACAAGTATATATATCGTCGATTAGTGCCCAAGATACAGCTAATCCCTGTGTGGATCTAGATCAAGTAACTAGAATAGACAAGCCCGCTGAGTTTCTTGCCGGATCATCTCAGTTGAGGTCGCGTCCCGATCCGGATATAGACTCAAGAAAAAAAATATGTAATGACAATTTGTATGTGCCCCCGTATGCCTATACGAAAGAAATGATTTGACATTGACTTTGACTTTACTTAGTAAAAATAATGTTTTAGTAAAAAAAAACATTTTTAAAGTTTAATGTGACACTGGACTTGAATATACGTAGTCTGACACCCACTCTAATGGCTATGTTAGTAGATGATTACTCTTATTTTATTACCTAGACTAGTAGACCGTGCTTACTTGGTGTTTCAACACGAAAGTTTCAGTTTAAAGTTAGTAGTGGGTACCAAATGGTGTGGAAACGTAATCCTTCTAATCCTCCTTCTAATCCTCTGTTATCACTAATCTACTCGTTGACCCAATGTGACAATAACATAGCATATACCTAATCTATACATATAAATAAAATTGGAGTGTCTGTTTGTAATATTAAAATAACTGCTTTTTACTCAATTCATTTGGATGTATAAACGGTGCCTATACCAAAACAAACTTTTTTTAAAATTGTGTTTGTCTGTCTGTCTGTCTGTCTGTCCGTCTGTCTGTCTGTCTGTCTGTCTGTTTGTTCCGGGTAATCTCTGAAATGGCTGGACCGATTTTGACGGGACTTTCACTGGCAGATAGCTGATGTAACAAGGAGTAATTTAGGCTACTTTTATTTTAGAAAAAAACATAGGATCTCACGAAAAAAAAATTAAAGCCAATGTTGCAGCGTTGCGCCTGATTAAGTTTGATAGCAACAACCTGAAATGCCTCCCGCGGGCTCAGAATCCGCGTACAGGCTGTTGCCAACGATTGTGTTTTTGTTAAATATTCACTTAACGAACTCACGTAATTTCATATAAATAACTATATAAGTGTATTATACATTAAATAGGTTCATTATCTATGTTCCTTTGATTAAACTTTGCAATGGGTAGGTATGTTTCAAATTTTATTCTGTTGAAATTATGATATCAAGAACCTAATTTATACGAACATTTTCAACTTAATAGCTTCTATGTTAGATATTTAATGATTGTAAATACCTATTCACCCCTCTCCTCCACTATGAAGACCAGGCTGTTTGTAGAGCTCATTTTAGCGTGACATACTTTTTGAACGAACAGTAAATTAAATTTCAATTATTTGTTATACTTGTAATAGCGTTTATTCGTGCTGTATACGCACAGCTTGTACATCGATCATGTAGTCTATAGTCAAAGCAAATACTAATAATACATTTTCATGATTAATTAGCTTCGATCCGTGTTATGTTCATTAATAACCATTAACCTGGCTCACCTGAAAACTTTGAAATAATTGCTTTTGTGAAATGGCATGTTGGCTTTATATTATTTAAATATATTTACAAACAATTTGCGAATAAGAAAGTTTTAACGAGTATCGATTGGGTGATCGACAAAGCATTCCATTAATATGTTTCACAGCAGCGCCCCTAGCGGAAACTTTACTAGTGAATGTATAGGAACATTCGATAACTTCATTGGTGTTTAGTAACTTTCAAAACTGATACTTTATGAGGTTTCCTATGGATAATTCTGGTTAGCAGGCCCTTGTTATCAACCAGTATACCTAGAATCAGAATCAGAATATTTGTTATTCACCTACGTGAAACTGAATGGTCTACACCATTAAGCACAGTACTTATGAATCATCAAAAGTTACAAAATACTATGCTACTACTTTACCACCCGTTCGGAATGCCGTTCCTATGGAGAAAAAACGAACAAGAAACTCCATGGTGGCTCTTTTTTTTTAAAGATCTTTTTTAATTTTTGAGCAATATATTTACTGGAGGCTAGTTTTATTTCAGTATATCTAATGGTAATTTAAACTACCGTCAAATCCCTACATATTCTCTATAAATTTTACTGTAGTTAATTCTAACCTTGCACGGGGCGCTCCAACATAATTCTTTGGAAACCTAACTAACCTTTTTTGATTATCTTAACTTTAATAGAATTTAACACTTAATATTCCGGCTGGAACTATCAACAGTTAATTATAAAGTTGGCGAGAGAGCCAACAGCTCCGCGAAACTTTGTTTGGCTCGCGCAGATGGCAAAGTTGAGCTGCTCCCGGGACTTGGCGATTATCTGCGGTGCCACACTCGTCACGGCTGGCCATCTGTGTTTGTCCCCAAACAGTTTAGCTTTCTAATAACTACTACTAATACATGCATTTAAATTCTCTTGGCATTTTCGTGTTCTATTCGTCGTCTGACACGTTTGGCCTTTATAAAATAACATTTAAATAATTTCGACTACACCAGAGCCAAAGAAAACTATTTTTTTCACCAATGGAACCTGTGAATACGTTTCTACAGAATAAGTAGGTACAAAAAAATAAGTATGGGCGCATAGACAAGAAATACAATTTCCAACTTAATTGCTACATGCCTATGAATTGATTGTATCCAATCTCCGATTGTATTTATTGTATTGTATTCAATCCTCGCACGACTTTTCGCCGCTACCCGTGACCGGCGGGCTGGCCTCTATTTCGCGCAGAGAGTGAGCCTCGCTATTCAGCGCGGAAACGCGGCCAGCCTGCTGGCCACTTTTGGCATCGACGACGATGTGGAGGCATTTTTGTGTATATAATTTTATTTTTATTTTTAAATGTGCTATTAATAAGTATTTTTTAGTTTTTTGTTTATCTCCGATTATATGTATTTAATACTCATATTAATTTTTCACTAGTATAATTTATTTATATAAATCAAAGTCGTGCTAATTACATAATTTCACTTATTCGATACAATTCATACTTTAAATTATGTACTACATTAAGATTAAAATTAAAATTAGGCAGGTCATATTCATTGCTTTCTAAACAAAAAACAGTTGAGAGAATATCTTAAAGTATTTCCCAGAGAATAAAAACAATATCGCTTTTATTTGTTGGATCACCAAATAAACTGCGCAAAAATCAAGTGTGATCCGACGGAATCTAAGTGACTTAACGCGCTTGGGGTAAGCTTTGTAACCTTTAAATCATTGTGGTGGATCGTGCTGCTGAAAAAGGAAATAAAACGTACCAAACACCCGCTGCCTGAACTCGTAAACCATCCCTGAAAGCTCCACGTTTTTGGGTACTAACGGTACTTACCTACATTAAAAGTGTATAAGAGGATTTACATTATGTGACGGCTTTCTAGAATCGACTAATAATGAGTGCAACTTGTTACTACGGTTAATAATAAATAATAATAATACTAGCCCTTTTTTTTAATGTGCCACTGCTGGGCCTCCCCTCAATGCGAGGGGGATAAGACCATAGTCCACCACGCTGGCCCAGTGCGGGCTGGCGGACTTCACACATCTTTCGAGGGGTTCTCTCAGATATGCAGGTTTCCTCACGATGTTTTCCTACACCGTTTAGCAAGTGATAATCGTGGTTGAAAATGAGATTCGCACATGAAATCCAGAAATCCCAGGGGTGCGAGCCAGGGTTTGCACCTGCGATCCTCGTTACCGAGGCAAGCGTCTTACCAACTTGGCTATCACTGCTTACGTTACTACGGTTGGTTGTTATATCACTGTAAGGGTCTGTTTCACAATCCTGAAACAAAGTTTAGTGTTTGACTTTCAACAGATGCTCTACGCCAATACTGTCAACATATCAAATTTATTTGCAAAGTAAACATTCTCAGAGGATTTTGGTACAGACCCTAAATATCACAAAAACACCATAAGGCAGCTACATTTTACAATGCTGGGTAACATGCTAGTCCATGTTTTTTCAATTCCAATATATTCGAGTTAAGAAAGTAATCTTGAACTTTTTGCGCTGTCCAAATATCTTTGGACATACATCAAAATAATCATAGACTTATTTATTTACGAAGTAATTCCAATGTCTATGGATCTAATCAATCTAAACCAACATTAGTGGTCAAACATCTAGGATTAAGTGATCCCAAGTTAATCTCGTGATATGGAGTGATGACTTAGCTTTTGCGAATTAGTGTTCCACGGAAGTCTCTTGTTGTAAGTCTCTTGTGTCCATTATTCGATATATCGCTACATAAGCACTTGTTAGCAAGTAAATAGTAGCGACTTCTTCAACCTTGCCATGAGCTACACAGATAGTGCTGCAGACGCATTCAGAACAATAGACAATTCTCAATACAATCCTGAATCGCGCTATGAGAGTTTTCGGAGAACATCACATAACATATACAAGATCCCGACAAAAACCGTCAGGGCATATCGGCCGCCCCGCCAGCCATATGATCTTCCCTTTTCTGATAAAAAAACAATATACTGAAATTTCTATTTAGTAAAGGCATTCATTATTATTCTATTATCATTAAACGCTTTCTTTATTCTGGAATATTAATTATACCTATTTGAGAAGCCACAGAAGCGACATATAAACCCGTTTGATTATATTACGTGTACTTGTTACGTGAATATTTCTCACGTTATGAGCTTTCAAGGCCGAGTGGGAAGACTATCGCCACTCAAACGCAGTGAAGCGTGTCTACTCGTGTACACCCGCCCTAATTTGAATTTAAATATCACGCATTTGTCGAGAAGTTACAGCATACCCAATGTACACTGTTTACATGTTGTTTACATGTACAATGTTTACATACAAACTTCTGTAGAACATATATTTACATGAAGTTGGTATCAGAACCTCTATTAAATACCGTTCGGAATTTGAATACATTAATATTAATATTATATTAATATTAGTCATGAATGTAAAGAAGTTGTCGAGTCAAGCCATTTTCATATCTTCATGTCACATCCATTATTTGATTTATAATGTGTATTTATTGAATGTGTTATTGCTGTGTGTGTGTTGGTACCAAAATATTACCAATTAAGTTGTAGGAATAAATGCACACATTTTGAGGAAACTTGCACGTGTTACCAAAGATGTATGATAAAAGATGTAGACCCGAACTCCTCTCGCAATGAGGGGGGGGGGGGGGATGCCCGGTATGAAGGCTATAGACTCACCCCCTATTGCATTGCGACCTAACACAATTGGCGATATATGGCTTGCAGTACAACTCTACCTACCCCGAGAAGATTTCATTAATGTGACTCAAAATAAAAATTCCTACCATGTACAGAGCTCTTAAAAGATTGCCTTTTAACATTCTAGATGCAATCCTAACGTATTGATGCAGTTAAGATGGCTCCAATAGCAATTTTCACGCAATCTCCTTACGACTATCGGGCGTTAAGAAGGAATGGATGCTGCGACATGTAATTGAATCCTTGGATATGGGGGATAGGTTTCTCGGATGCCTTATACCGTGTCGTGTGGAATTGCTATTAATGACGATGACTTGACTTTTACGTGTTCATTCTCCCACTCCGCTCCTTAACCGTTGAACTCTAGGTACAAGTTAGAAATTGATCTTTAACTATCATAAAATTCTTATTTATGGTTGCTATAATCTATATAAAAACAGTTTGTTATTGAACTTAAAGCCTAAGATCTTCCTATCTATGTCAAAAGAATCATTTCAAAAGTCAAAATATTCCTAGTTTCTTATCCCTTAATATACAGCATGATTCAGAAAGGATATATTAGTCATTGAAACTTTGAAAATAAAATCGGTCTCAACGAAATGACAATTGTCATGTTCTTTAATTTGACATATTGAAATTCTGACTTCACATAACGTTCCAAATGCCGTTAAGAACGGGTTGAAATGGTAGTATACCCTTTCTGTACCACGCTGTATACATATAAAGCTACGTATTACGTTCTCCTCCATTTGTGTATTAGTCTGTTGACTATTTGTTCTTATCAATTGTCCTTCAAAACACGTAGGTACAATTGCAATAGTGTTACGAACGTGGAGAGCACGTGTAGTGTGTGTGTGTGTGTGTGTGTGTGTGTGTGTACCGAGACAGTTTCAAAGTCATGACATACCCACTTGAAGGTCACAGCTTGGGAAAATAGTCTTTATTTTAACAACTAAGGAACTTGCAACTGAACTAGTAAAGTAGCATCTTTATAGTCGTAAATAAGTTAGTTTAGGTTAAGTTACAAGAGCTAGACACATGTAAGTATGCACTTAATTCGAACACCCGATAGGGACAATTGTTAGTGACCCTGCTTTCTGCGCCGAGGGCCCCGGGTTCGAATCCTGGTATGGTCAATATTTGTGTGATGAGCACGAAGGTGTGAACCCGAGTCATTGATGTTTAGTATCTATGTAAGTATTATATACTGAGTTAGCCCTCAGATCTTTGTACGGTACCTATAATACAAGCGTTGCTTAGTGTGGGACCGGATAATTGGTGTGTTCGTCTGGCGATATTATTATTATACTAGCTCCGCCCCGCGGTGTTACCCGCGATTAAATAGTATGTTGATGCCTTTGTCATTTTCTGACCCCTAAACTACCACTACCTATGCAAAAAATCATGTCGATCCTTTACTATATAAAAAATAAAACAAATCTATCCCACAAGAACCATACATTTACCGGGATAAAAAGTAGCCGATGTGCTATTCCAGACTACTTATAATCTATCTCTGTGCCAAATTTCATCCAGATCCGTTCAGCCGTTCTGGTGTGCTTGAGTAACAAACATCCATCCATCCAAACTTTCACATTTATAATTCTAGCTGTGCTCCGCGGTGATACCCGCGAGTAAAAAGTATGTCCTTTTTACCTGGACAAAAAGTAGCCTATGTGCTATTCCAGACCAAAATCTATATCTGTGCCAACTTTCATCCAGATTCGTTCAGCCGTTCTGACGTGATTGAGTAACAAACATCCATCCATCCATCCAAACTTTCACATTTATAATATTAGTGGGAATAATGAGGAAATAGTGTCGCGATCGACCGGCCCATATCGTTTATTTGTACAAAGCTTATGAAATTGTGTACTATTTCGTCGGATTGCCCTAAATTTCTCGTGATCCAATTACTGGGCCACTGGGACCGGCTACTTCCTGCGCCAGAATAATTCAATATAGTTATCATAAAGTTCATCCGACCCCACTTCATACATCGTATTAGGATAATAAAACAAAACCAAAAATATTCAATTTATTTTTATTATTTAAATAAATTTTTTTTCGCGTTTTTACGTGAAAAACGTAGAATTCTATGTTTGCTCTTTCGGGCGTGCGTGCACTTACATAAAAGACTAGCTGTTGCCCGCGACTTCGTCCGCGTGGTATTTAACAAAAACAACCGTTGACAACAGCCTGCCCGCCCATTCTGAGCCCACGGGAAGCATTGCAGGTGTTGCTATCAAACTTAATCAGGCGCTGCGCTTCAACATTGGTTTTCATTTTTTTTTCGTGAGATCCTATTTGTTTTTCTAAAATAAAAGTAGCCTAAGTTACTCCTTGTTACATCAGCTATCTGCCAGTGAAAGTCCCGTTAAAATCGGTCCAGCCATGACAGAGATTAGCCGGAACAAACAGACAGACAGACAGACAGACAGACAAAAATTGAAAAAAATGTCGTTTCGGTATAGGTAACGTGTATACATCCAAATGCACTTAGTAAAAAGCGGTTATTTTAATATTACAAACAGATACTCCAATTTTATTTATATGTATAGATAAGAAAGAATTAGGGTTCAAAGTAAATCTTAGCAGCAATGCTTGTTGTAAATGCTTTATTTTCGAAGTACCTATCAACAATAACAAAAGTGTGCTAAAGATTGGATACTCCTGAAAAACCTGTTACATTATTGCGTACTTTATTATATGAAAATTATTTATTTATTTACCTATTTCACACGGCTGAACCAAAAGATATCTACTTATTTTTGGAGATACCCAACTTACTTAATCCAAAAATAACGGATGCTGATACAAATCTCGCGCAAAGCTGCCTTTACGTCAAGTGTGAGATTAGTCATAAGCTAACCTCATACTTTATAGTCTACCGTAGACATTTTGTCAGACATTTTGTATGGAGAATCGAAAGATTTAAATACCGTACCGTATATATATATATAGTGGGATATTCACAATCCTTTACAACCAAACGCAGGTAGCAACATGTTTATGAACGCCTGGTACTACCCAATTTTATCGGTACACCTTCTATCAACAAAAGACTATCAAATTTAATTAAACCACTTGATAAGACCAATCCAATTTACCTACTAGCAATGGGCGACCACAACGAGGCAATAAAAATACTCGGGTTAATGTCAGGAATGAACGTACCTATTTAGAAATGGACAAGGACAATCAAATATTCGTTTAGTATGAATAGTGCAGCAGTGATAGCCAAGTTGGTAGAACGCTTGCCTCGGTAACTCGCAAGGATGGATCGCAAGTTCAAACCCCAGCTCGCACCTCTGGTATTTCTGGATTGCATGTGCGGATCTCATTTTCAACCACGATTATCACTTACTAAACGGTGAAGGAAAACATAGTGAGGAAACCTGCATGTCTGGGAGATCCCCTCGAAAGATGTGTGAAGTCAGCCAACCCGCCAGGGGGCAGCGTGGTTCACTATGGCCTAATCTACCCTCGCAATGAGGGAAGACCCGTGCCATGCAGTAGACCATTAAAAAGGGCTGGTATTATTATATATGAATAGTTAAAATGGAGTTTGGTTACTATATTAAGTGAATCAAGGTCGAGAAGTTATGGTCGATACTTGATTTCACTGAACTATTAAAATGGTAATAGGTTTTTTTTTCGCTAGGCTAACACCAGCTATACGGTCTCACACTAAGACAGGTTTGTATTATAGGTACCGTACAATGGACTGAGGGCGAACTCAGTATATAATACTTATATAGATATTAAACATCCATGACTCGAGTACAAACATTCATATGCTCATCACACAAAGATTGTCCCTACCAGGATTTGAACCCGTGATTGTCGGCGTAGAAAGCAGCGTCACTACCAACTGCGCTAATCAGGTCGTCAACTGTGGGAGTACAATTGCATAATTCCGCCTACCCCTTCAAACGATACAGACGTGATGGTGTATAAAAAATAAACTCACGCCACCGTAGTCTGTGAACGCACATAACTCACAGAACGAGTCTTCCTATTCGCCCACTCGATTTTATATCGAGAAGATGCCGAGATATCGAATCACACATGTTTGTTTACCCGGTGCCACCGGCGGAACACTTCAAAGCGGCGCCGCAGGGTAAATACCGACGCGATGATTCAATGCGACGACACACGATCATAATTAATTGATTAATATACGAATTCGTCGCGGAAATGCGGCTGTATTGGACATGTTTCGAAATATCGGGTCTTCGAACTTTTTCTACTCCTATTACTTCTTATATTTACGCGAGTACTACACATTGAAATAATCTTACTTTTTCGGATTTTGTCGCGTACAGTCCTCCCGTGACCATGGTTGCCGTAAAGCAGCCGAAACGTGGGGAACGTAAAAACATAAAATAAACGCGACAAAATCCGAAAAAATAGTTTTATTTCAATGTTTTTCTACTCCTTATTAGATTCAGCGAAAGACACCGATTTTGAGTGGTTTATTATCACTTTGAGGATCAGTAGGGTGGGCAGAAACTTCCAATGTAATCGATAACGTCATCGAGAAAACATGATGTCACCGTCTTACTTATTTAAGAAATCTGTGGTATGAGAGGGAGGGAAGACGTTACGTTACCGAAACTGTACGTAAAAATGATTTTGCTTGAGTATGAACCTACATATTATGAAATTCATTGGCTGTGGTATGGAATATGAATTATACATTTCTAGCCAGATGTATCGTCAATCAAGAAACTTTTAACCGTAATAAATTATATTCCGTCATTGCCCAACCCCACCCCTAGTAGGGGGAACTTTAGGAGAGCTTGTTAACCAATTCCAATGACAGATTACACCAATTTGTTCGAACGAGCTACGTCAGAGACTTGTGAGTATATTCAGACAACACACGACGTCACTGCAAGTGAAGCCTAAATAACAATGTCCAGACTTTCTTAGTCTATGCCTTAGTTAGACGATTTACTAGGCACAAAGTTTTGTATGTGGTAACATTTACAGTTGTATTGAACTACAAGTGTATTGAAAACGGGGCTTCACTTTGCTAGTGGCAACGTTACGTCTGAACTTCTAAACACGTCTGTGATTGAAAACTAAATATATTAATATTGCAGGGGCTAGGAAAGAAAGATTATACCGAACGTGAAAAGTTTTAAAACCCTATAATGATTCCGTTTATTTATAGAGCTAATACACAAAACTATACTTTGTAACGATATCGGTAATTCATAAATTTAATGGGTTTTCTTCAAATGTCTTCCATTCGCAAATTGTTAATTTGATCATTGTTCTTTTAGGGCAAATAATAACTTAGATGAAAATCTATCAAGAGTTTGAGTTTGAATATCGCTGACCTTAATGCTGAATATTTTTTTATTCATGTAAACCATTAAGTACAGTGCTTATGAATCTTCAAAGTGCTAAGCTACAACTTTACCACCCGTTCGGAATGGCGTTCCGAAACGAGATCTATACCCTAACAAGGATACCCCAGGGAGCCCCTATAGCTGTCTACGTGATATTTTATTTATAGATACGCACCAAGTTATTTTTATCATTTAAAATGTGCATCTTTTTGAAATAAATTTCAATTTATGGCGGCAGTCAATTGGACAACCAGCAGTAATGAAGCTCCCGCGGAGCTATTGGCCACTAACAAGCCACTAACGAGAAAGCCATCCCTCACAAGCGATAACAAATTACATATATTTCACAAGCTGTTATACTGACAAACAATATATAAGGTGTAACAATAACAGTATAAAACTATTTTAACAGGCGCAACAGTAAGTTATAAAGATAGTATTCCTAAAGAAATAAATCAAATTATAAGATACATTTAAAAAATTACACTTCGTACTGAGCGTACAGCCAAACGCTACGAGTTCGGCTTGTTTAAAAAAACGTATATAATTAACACATTTAAATAAAACCAATTTTAAGGATTTTATCGCGTTGTTTTATGTTTTTACGTTCCCGACGTTACGGCTGCTTTACAGCAACCATGGTCACGGGAGGACTGAGGTGTTAGACGTCCTAGAGTCACAGCTTGTTTTTTTTTTATTACATTATAGGCAAGTATTTGATCTCTATCTCACCTGATGGAAAGTGATGATGTGATCTACGATGGAGCATACTTGCCTAGGTAGGAAGGCGGCAGTAGATCGAGACGCTACATTCACTAGGCACACGCAGCGCAGCTGATCTGACCCGCCATCCATGCATGGCAACACCGAACATCATGCCGGAACACGGCTAGGCCGCTTGGCGACATGGCAAAATGAATATGAGGGATATTTAGTTGTTGTTTGCGGTCCGATTTACGCAGAAAGTGTTCACAGTGTCTTGAGATCTTGCGATGTCATTTACACAATTATTATATGCATCAACGTGGTCCATATAACTTATTGACTCATGGGTTAAATATTTTACACTATTTTTGTTAAACCTTATACATTTGTTTGGAGATTTATGTGGTCAGACCATAAGTTCCAATGCTGGGCATACTCTACCCACAATACAACCTCAATAAACCCGTACGATAGGTAGGATAAGAATTCGTAGCCATGGCAACAACGAAAACTTTACACGGTTAAACCAAAATCATGAATTACAAGAAACAAAACTTTATTTGGAGTCGATTTCTGTCCCACAATATTGAGTTTGTTCAGAACTCAGACCACGCGAATGAGGCCTGTTTATTTTATTATTCTTGTGGTCCGAGGTTCAGAAATGTCACGGATTAACTTTTCATTAACTTGGTCGGCTATAGCACGTGATCCAAAAACAAGGTCCGTATTTTTTTCCTGGCAAGGTCACAGTTGCGAATGTGAATTATTTTTCTATTTGTGTAAGTATACTCGTACTATTACATGTAACTATGACAATGTCTCCATTTTTATTGGTAGTTAAGTACGTACATACATTTGTAACTCCTATAAATCTGTCTGATGTCCTAAATAGCTTTTTTTAGTTACCTCGCCCTCCTGTAGTATTTAAGTTTATATATAAGATATGAAGCTACCAGCCTAATAAGCAGAAATTCCATTCCAGAAACGACCTAAATCAAAGAGCTCCTAAACATTACGTAGTTTCCAAATTGGCTTCACTTCCAAGTGTCCTATATTATCTGGCCTATTTGAAACTGAGCTGAAATTATTTAGAAACAGACCCAAGTTTCGGCGTTAAATAGAATCTTGTGAATTCTTACCTACCTATCCTAATTTGTCTGGAGTTAAGCCATCTTATTGAAATATATTTAAGGGTCAGAACGTTCCTTGTTTATATACATAAAACGCCCTAAAAATTTGAAATTTCGTGTTGCAGACGAAACAGCCGATAAAAAGGGTGTGACATGATATCGTTAGGACCGGATTATGTTTTTTTTTTCGAAGTAGGGATTGACAAATTTTGTTTTTATCAAGCATTTGCACCCAGGGCATTAAGCCATCAAATAAATGAGGATAAACAAAACTTTGGACATATTATATCTATCCTCGACTTTTTCAGTAAAACCTTACTAACAATATCTATGGTTAAGAATGCTATAAACATAAACCAACCCTCATTAACTAATTAAGCTGTTCTATATTTAAATTAGTAAGTATCATATCGCTATAGCTTTATTTATTATCTATGCCCTGCGACTAAAGGTCGACTTTTTGGCGGGATATTGAAGTAATGTTTTTTTTTAGATATGTGTGGAAATGTGTGGAATAATTGTTGATGGAATTTTCATAATTATTGTAGAATGTAAAAGTCATGGACTGTAGTACAAGTTCATTTTTTATTTTGCATCAACATTTCCGGTAATTGTACAGTACTAAACTAGTTCATCATCATCATTTTTATTATCATTGATAGCATAATTATCATCAGGCTGGGGTGATCTTATTTCATCATCACCGTTTTCATCAGCCGTACTGAAATACTATAAATAAAGAACAATATATACTACTAGCTGACCCGGCAAACGTTGTTTTGCCGTATACATTATTTCTATGAAAAATCTAAATATTTGCGATTATAATTTGAGATTTAAACTATCCTATCTCTCAAGTTGGATCGAACTGCACATGGTGTGCGAATTATATTATAATCGGTTAAGTGGTTTAGGAGTCCATTGAGGACAAACATTGTGACACGAGATTTATATATATATAGATAAGCAAATAAATCGCATCGAAGTATCTAGAATCTATCTTCAACCCTACCAGGCAGTAACGTTCCGAGATTTATCAGGATTTATTAAAGGCGGATTGACTGATCCTGACAGAAATGGTTTAACATAATCCCTCTTGGTTTTTATGTAACCTGTGCTCGATTTTGCTTTAACAAAAACCATTGAGTATTATTCTTGGCGATATTTGCGTTTGACAGCAGACTCTTAGGCCACGGAATATTTTATAGCCGACTGAGTGCTTCACCATGTTCGTTAAAATCTCAAATTATAGCATACGAGATAAATAAATAAATCGCAAGACCAACACAATAACCCCATGGCCCCAAATCAAGAAACGTTTGTATTATAGACACCGTACAACGGACTGGACACGATCCCAGTAACACCCAGACCATGGCAAATTACGAAAAGATCGTTTCCAAAATTTGCTCACGCGGGAATCAAACCCGCAACTACCCAGTGACCCGAACGGCCTACGTTCAAACCACTAGGTAAAGCTGTCGTCAGATATATAAATAAATTCCGGAATCAAACTAAAGAAAGTTCTCGTTATTCATAAACAATGAGGTTACAAGTTATATACAACATTCTTTACGTATATATACTGGCTGGAATAAGGCTTAAGGATAAAAATATTATTTTTCATAGTTCTAAATATCTCTAAAGAAATGTGACCAACCATAAACCCAAGAGTTAAATAGGTACAACTATATATTACTTGTGTGGAACGACTTTCCAAATTCCAAAAGTCTATTCAAACTTCACTCTTTTATAGATTTTCAGACGAGCTTTTTGTTAGGCAATGTTGAAAATTAGATTTTCGCTGTGCTTGATAACTTTTGTCCGTGAAAAGAAGACTTTTTGCAAAATCTCATATCGAACTTGTTGCAAAGCCATCACAGATACTAATTTAATATATTACTAATTTATAACTTTAATGCTTGGTTTACACGAGGACAGTAACAAACAATTCGGCAAGTACGAAATGTCAAATCACTGGAACAGATTTCGTATCAGCGAATTTGTTACTTTGCTATATTTGTGTACCTACTGTCCTCTTTTAAATCGAGCATGAGAATCTAAACACATATTACAGCGTTCGGCATTTTGCGTTCCCCGTTATTTGTAATAATGCGATGCATGCAAACAGCAGACGGTCAGCATCCCATAAATTTCAAAGAACGCGGAACGAAGAACGCTAATCACTTTGATAAAAGTGCTTCAAAGCAAAAGAGTTTTATTTGTTTAATATTGCTTTGTTAGGTGTTTCTTAAAATACTTAATTACCTATTTTAAAATATGGAAATCCATGAAATAGCAATCAAGGTTATTTGTAAAGCTATGCAAATAAATAAGATTAATTAAACGATGCTCGACCACAATTTTGATCCGTGATCTTGCATTACGAGTATCGACAAATTGTATATTGTCAGCACGTCAAGTGCGAGCTAACTGTATACTTTAGAGTCTACCGTTTTTAGACATTTTGTATGGAGACTTGAAAAGCGCCTCTAGCGGACGGTATTTCAAACTTTTAATTCCCCATACAAAATGGCTAAATACTAGACTATAATGTATTCGGTTAGCTTACGAATAATCTCGCACTTGACGTTCAGGTAATTGTCATAGAACGATATTCAATTTAATTTTGCGTTCAACTATATTTGTCGTCATTCTAATATCAAATACGGCATATGTTTTCTATTTCAAAAATCCTCTCACGTGCTGTACCCTTTTTGAGACAATAGCGAAAGTGCGACAGAATATCAAGAGGGCGACACGAGGTCGAGGGTCTAAAAATACACGAGGGTACCGGACAAAGAGGTTTGCAATAGCTATGATAATGTACCCGTGATTTTTGGTGAACAATGTCTAGGACGCCCAGGAAGGTCAGGTCCGGATTAAAATGGCGGATGGAGTGACACGAGTTTACAATGTAGGTTGGCTGTCATGAACAGCCTGAAACGGCCAGGACACACAAACGGTTCAACATTAAGTAAGGCTGTATTATAGGTACCGTACAATGGACTGGGAAACATCCCAATATAATACCATATATACTAATAGGTACTTTTTGTATATGAGTTTGGATGTAGAGTGTAATCTCCTGATCAGAATCTGAAGATTATTTCACTTATATAGTAAAGTATGTGAAATATTCTCAACGGTACCG
Organism: Pheosia tremula; assembly: GCA_905333125.1. NCBI lineage: Eukaryota > Metazoa > Arthropoda > Insecta > Lepidoptera > Notodontidae > Pheosia > Pheosia tremula. Next base: position 4,306,844 of record HG995419.1, read on the forward strand.
CGGTGGGCGTGGGCATAAGCTATGACTTATATAGATATGAGACGACAATGATTCGGGTATAAATATTCGGGCTTATCAAACAAAGTTTATATGATCCCCGAATAAGAGTTGTTAAATTTTAGCGCCCCATAAAAAAAACAAAAAGTTAACCGTTATGACACTGAGGCTCAGTCACCACCAAAGCGGAGAGGAGGGAAGATGTGCGGAATAGACCAATCAGATTGTTTGAAATCCTCCTCCTCCTCATATCTCCTCTCCACTCCGCTCAGTGGCGTAATTCCACGCTACCCCACTGAGCAGAGTTTCTACCGCCCATGGCGAACCCAAAATTGGCTGCCCTCACTGAAAAACGTGCGAAATATAAGTTACGATTTTTTTTAATGTAACAACCTGTCTTGTGTGGATTTATTTTAGTCATACCCCCCTGTCATATATGTTGCCATAGCCCGCTATAGACAGGATAGCCAGGGCGGCCCCGTTGGCTGTGGGGGTAGTGATGCTCAATGCCGCCCCAAGATGACAAATACTCCTAGATGCTGCCCTCCACATCTGCGCATCCATTGCTATGCCCCCCCCCCCCTGCCCCACACACTACCCCAGTCACTCCGCTTTGCTGAAAACGTTTGAGTATCTGACTGTAAATCTCTTTCCGTTCACGCCAACCATCTCTATCCGGGGTATTAATCTCATCCAGAAGTCTCCTATAAATCCTTGTATTCTCTCTAGCTCTACCTATAACAATAATTACACAATTAAAATCATTAACACACGGAAAACAAGCTGAATGGCGAATTAGAAATAACGGCCGCCATATTGGGCGGGTGCGCGGTTTTGGCGCGGCGGTGCGCGTGCGCAAGCTGTCGCAATGTCGCATTGTGTTGCTATTATTAGCTACAGTCGCCATTGTATAATGCTTAGCAACGGTCGGTGAATGGATTACAGATAAATATGGTCCGACTATGGAGTCGACTGAGCCTATAATATGATGTTAAAAAAATAAATGTTCTCGTTATCTCCATTGACATGTCAGCAATGTATGGATTCAAGAATAATTGCCTACCTATTGCCTGCGATACATATACTGAAAAAAAACGAACGCCAAGCCAAAAACAAACGCCAAGCGAAAAACGAACGCCAAGCCAAAAACAAACGCCAAGCGAAAAAACGATAATCCTAAATGATTTGGTTATTACTTAAATGTTGTTAAAATAAACTGAACATTGAAATAAAACTAATCTTAAGTAATATATCGCGTTTATTATTCGTTTTTACGTTCCCGACGACGTTTCGGCTGCTTTACACGTCAGGAACGTAAAAAACGAATAATAATCGCGATAAAATCCGTAAAAATAGTTTTATTTCAATGTGTAGTATTCGCGTAAATATAAGAAATTAATATGTTGACTTATCAAAATTCTGACTCCACGCAATGATTTCAAATGCGCTAAGGAAGCTTATGTGCAATAGTTTTTATACCCTTTTTGAATCACACCCAGGAAAAACTTACAACAGTAATTGGTATGCGCTTACCCATTCGCGGGGAGTAGAGCTATGATGGACACATACATTTATATACGCCAGAACACCCAAATGCCAAGAAACGTTAGTGCCTCCATCATTATCATTGTTTTGTGTCGCATCGTACCATTCCCAAACCATTCGATAGCAATTTATCAGATTGAATAAGATTTGGCGTCGCCCTAATAAGACTTGGTGTTATATAACGCTTTATATTATCGACTAGCTGTTACCCGCGACTTCGTCCGTGTGGTATTTAACAATAAAGTTTTTTTTTGTGATCTCGTATTTTTTTTCTAAAATAAAAGTAGCCTAAGTTACTCCTTGTTACATCAGCTACCTGCCAGTGAAAAACCCGTTAAAATCGCTCCGGCCATTTCAGAGATTAGACGAAACAAACAGACAGACAAAAATTGTAAAAAAAAAATTTTGGTATATGTACCGTGTATACATCCAAATGCACTTAGTAAAAAGCGGTTATTTGAATACCACAAACAGACACTCCGATTTCATTTATTTGTATTGATTTGTATAGATGTATAGACTAGTTGAATCGTGCGTATTTCCCCGCGAATTACATATGCATGGTAATCCTCTGCGTGTGCACAACATACAAAACAATAGCTATGCCTTCTTTCAATGGTTATAATGGCTTTTTAATGGCGTTTGTAGCACTTATGAGCCCGTAATGGTTGCCGAATAATAATATTATCGCCAGACGAACACACCAACTGTACGGTTCCAAACTAAGCGATGATTGTATTGTGGGTGACGAGGGGTGATCTTAGTACTATATAAATAGTTATAAACATAGTCATTAAACATCCATGACTCGGGTACAGCACTTATGAATCGTCAAAATAGTTACAAAATGCTAAGCTAAAACTTTACCACCCGTTCGGAATGCCGTTCCTATGGGAGAAGAACGGGCAGGATACTTCATGGTTGATCATTTTAAATAGATCCATTACATTTTTGAGCAGTACATTGTTATGGGTATGTGACAATGTAGGAACGGCTAGACATATACTGGTCAAAAAAGTACTAACTCTAAGTATATCATTATAAGTGAATGGCTACATGGTTCCCACATTTACAAATTACTTTTGTAAATGTTAATAAGAAGGAAAAGGACAAAAATAAAGTCTAAATAGTCTGCTCTATGTACATAAGCACATTGTCCGGGCAAACATAAAAGCATTTTATTATCGTTCCCTGTGCACTGATACATTCCACACAGACGGCGCCGCGGTTTTAATGTAAGCTATGCATTCTAATCTGTATGCTTTTGTCAGTGAAATTAATAAGTTAATATTATTAGTCAGAGATGTTATAAGAAATTAATCAAGTTGAATGATTTTTATGTAATGCCATGGCCTTTGGTCGAGTGGCAAAATCAAGTACGAGTATATCGTGGTGCGGGTGGAACCGCGGGCGATAACTAATCTATACTAATATTATAAATGTGAAAGTTTGGATGGATGGACGGATGGATGTTTGTTACTCTTTCACGCCCGAACGGCCGAACGGATCTGGATGAAATTTGGCACAGAGATAGATTATAGTCTGGAATAGCATATAGGCTACTTTTTATCCCGGTAAAATGTATGGTTCCCGTGGGATAGATGTTTTAATTTTTCATACTTTTTATCGCGGGTAACACCGCCAGGCGCAGCTAGTTTATTATAATAATAATACCAACCCTTTTTAATGTCCCACTGTTGGGCGTAGGCCTCCACCCCCAATGCGCCATAGTCAACCACGCTGGCCCAGTGGGGGTTGGCGGGCTTCACACATCTTTCGAGGGGTTGCGCGCTAATCTCAAAAACGGCTCAACCGATTTAAATTAGTTAAAACAAAATGTTATATCAATTTAAAGACGCAGACGAAGTCGTGGGCAACAACTAGTGATCAAATATGATTAACTTAATTGAGAACAGAAATAGTACTCTTTATTAGCAAAAAAAGTAGAAGATTACGAACAAACAAAACATTGAATAATTATTAAAGCTATTATAATAATATTGTGATATTATAATAGCCTGGTTTCCGATATTACAGTACATTACATAAAATGGATTCAAATGTAATGTTTGTTTCGTGATAGGGTGGATTTTACGGCGTTAACTGGGATCGTAAACAACGGTTCATAAATCGAGTCATGCCTAAACCGAAGATAACAACCGATGCATAAAGCAATATAATAATAGACATATAAGCTTATTACATAAAAATATTTTATGTTTCCATTACCTACTTTACATGTTTCATGTTTACATGGTTCACTTCTGCCTTAAAATAAAATAAATAAAGCCAGACGAACACACCACCTATACGGTCCCACACAAAGCAACGCTTGTATTATGGGTACCGTACAATGGCGTGAGGGCGAACTCAGTATATAATCTATACTAATATTATAAATGTGAAAGTTTGGATGGATGGATAGATGGATGGATGTTTGTTACTCAATCACGCCAGAACGGCTGAACGGATCTGGATGAAATTTGGCACAGAGGTAGATTATAGTCTGGAATAGCACATAGGCTACTTTTTATCCCGGTAAAATGTATGGTTCCCGTGGGATAGATTTGTTTTTTTGTTTTTATTTTTCATAGCGCAAAGGATCGACATGATTTTTTACGCGGGTAACACCGGAGGGCGTAGCTAGTACTTATATAAATATTAAACATCCATGACTCGGGTACAAATATACGTGCTCATCACACAATGATTGTCCATACCAGGATTTGAACTCGGGACCCTCGGCGCAGAAAGCAGGGTCTCTACCAACTGCGCTAATCAGGCCGCCAAAAAAAGTCATGAAACAACCAAAAAACAAAGAAATCAAAGATGCTCATTCGTATGAAATATACTCCGTTCACCAAAGAGATTAATTTATTATTTTTATATGGTGAGGCTTGTATACACAAAAGATGCCTAGTTTAAAAGTACAAACGTACAAACAAATACGCTTTCCCAGTGCGGTTTGGTGAACTTCACACAACTTTCGGTGATTCCTCGAGAAATTTGCCATCACTGCAGCAAGTGGCAATCATTATTGATTTCTTTTATTTATGCGAATACTACCTACACATTGAAATAAAACTAATCTTACGGATTTTATCGCGTTTATTATTCACAGCTTCCATACCTGCTTACGTAAATGTTAAAAAAAAAACACTTATCAAACTAATGATAGTATATTAGATTCTTCACCTGTTATTTTCGGGTCGAGTAATTAATCCGAACAAACACTTACCAAGCTCGTGCGAATCACGGCCCGAAAACAGTCCGAATAATCACGAATCCAGGGCCCCAAGTCTGCTAACACAATCGATTTATAATCGAACAGCAACCGCATCGTAACTGTCACTTTTGACAGATATTGTATGGGATATCTGTCATAACCGACATTTACTATGCGGTTGCTGTTCGATTATGAATCGATTGTGTTAGCAGACTTGGGGCCCAGAACGATGTCGTGAGAAAAGAAGTTCAAGCTATTTACAAACTCAGCTTGCATATCCCTCAAAAGTATCTCGTCCGTAATCCTTAAGCCCATTTCTAACTCCTAATAAAATTGGCCGCAGTATAAAGGTCAACATTGAAAGGGTAACCCACATCGCTACATAACGGTCAAATTAATACAAATAGAAAAGACCCATTCGATCTCAGTTTTATATAGAAACATTTATCTTCTAAACTACTTTTTAACGGCGTTTTTACGAATCTGTTTGCGTGTTAAGATTTAACTTTTTTTTTTATATTACTTAGACCTATTTTTTTTTCCTTTCAATGACAGAACGAGCCAATAATATTGCTTATGTATCACAAACTTATGGATTCCGTGGTTGCGTCATAAATTACATATCAAAGAATATATATGTAACATAGTGTGGGCATTGGGTTTAAATTTTGGGCAATGAGTTGAGATAAGTGTATACAGAGGCGTATTAACACTTGGGCCATGTGGGCCACGGCCCGGGGCGGCAGGCTGCCAGGGGCGGCGCTTGCCGCTCCTCGCGCTCAGCTTTTAGCACCTTTCATATTTATTATCATTTAAATATTTATATCCAAAAAAAATACAATCGAATTAAGAACCTCCTCCTTTTTGAAGTCGGTTAAAAATAGGTATAGGCCTGCTCTGCGCATGCCTAAATATATGAATTGGAGATGCGATCAGCCCGTCACATTGTATGTGACGCGAACTTTAGTGCAATAGATTTAACACTTTTGATTGTTGTATTGTAAAATAGCATAAATTATTATAAGAACATGTACATCTAATCTAAGTATAAAGTAGCAAAAATAGAGTACCCTGTAGGGAAACTTAAATAAATAAAGTAGGCCTCTAAAAATCCCTAGACTTAATAAGGTATCTAATAATGTTAGTGGTAGCTCGCGGGCCGGGCCAGAAAGCGCCCGGATTAAAAAAAAACACTTGATTTTGCGTTACTTCACCAACACGTTGTATATATGCGTAAACGTAGAGTTGAAGGTTCATAGTTTTAAATACCTGACGTCACTCTCCCTTCCCAGGCCCCAGGATGTACGGGCTCCTGCTGGAGAACATGGCGGAGTACATTCGGCAGACGTACGGCGAGGAGCGGTGGGAGGACATCAGGCGACAGGCGGGCGTAGAGCAACCCTCCTTCTCCGTGCACCAGGTGTACCCTGAGTGCCTGATCACAGGGCTGGCGAAGAAAGCGCAGGAAGTAAAGTACTTGTTTTATTACCAGCAGTGTAAACTTCCATCAATGACGTGACTAATAGGGTAGTACACTGCACACTGAAAAATATACCTGTAGGATCCAAATTTTTGTAAGTCTTTTTATAAAGCAATTTCCTTCTGAAAAATGATTGATTGATACAGTGATTGAATTATAAGTATGTCTTGTCAGCCGATGTATGCCGTAAGATTTAAAAGTATTTAGTCTTCAATTTCGTTAGTGTTCTCATCGGCCCATTAGCTCAGTTGGTTAGAGCGTCGTGCTAATAACGCGAAGGTCGCGGGTTCGATCCCCTCATGGGCCAGTATACTTTTTCATACTGATGTTTTCTTTTTATTTATTCAATAATTTCACAATTTTACATAAATATTATTTTGCATCAAAATATTAGACTTTTACATCTTTATTATGGTTTATGGTGGTAAGTTGATAGCTTAGCATTTATCCCTTGACGATTTATTATAGAACTATACTGTAATAGTTTCGGGAATAAAAAAAATATTCTGATTCTATAAAATAAAAGTTACAATACAAAAAAGGCGTTTGGAGGTGCTGGGATTTGAACCCAGGACTTTCAGCATGCGAAGCAGACACTCTACCACTGAGTTACACCCCCGGTGAATAATTTCACGAAATTAAGGATGAATATGTGCTTTACACCATTTTGATATTATTACAGTCAACATTGCAGAAACCCATGAAAATAGTGCCATTCCATTGTAGTATACAATAATGTAAACTATCTAATACACCATTGCAATTTCATAACAGTACATACTCTACGTATTCTATAAATCGAGCTCTAACAAGTACTGGGAAACACATTGAAATCCAGTAAAATTATAATTCAAAAGAAACAAGAACAATATCATGAGAATCACTCACAAGAGTACTCACTCACGCGCCTTTGAAGTACTTTACCTTACGCCTCAAAACATTTGCACAAATCGTTGAAACCCAACTTTGCTATCAAACTTTTCACAGGCGCTTTCTCATTTCAGGTACTCGGCATTACAGAAAAAGAATTTATGGATCAAATGGGAGTTTATTTCGTTGGGTTTGTATCACAATACGGTTACGACAGAGTATTATCAGTATTGGGGAGGCACATGAGAGATTTTCTCAACGGATTGGATAACCTACACGAGTATTTGAAATTTAGTTACCCCAGAATGAGAGCGCCTAGTTTTATATGCGAGAACGAATCGAGGCAAGGTTTAACATTACACTACAGATCGAAGAGGAGAGGATTCGTGTATTACACGATGGGACAGATAAGAGAGGTGAGTTGCTTTTTTTTTTAATTCACGTATGCCAAAAATCCACTTGTCGGAATGTTAGTTCCACTGAGAAGACACTACTTTTGTTACACGTTGTATAATTACTAGTTGGGTACGGATTTATAATAAAAGGCATTTGAATGATAAGGATCGGCAGTAAAAGTACAGAATTCGTAATAGTAGACGGCATTAAGTATTATAAACCAATTGCAAAGCCACTTTGAAACTGAAATATTAACAAAAAAGTTATTTATTGGAGGCGCCGGGTATCGATCCCGGTACCTCTCGCATGCTAAGCGAGCGCTCTACCATCTGAGCTACGCCCCCGATGAGAAGCGGGTTAAAATTATGCATATGATACCAAAACATTTAAAGTGCCTTATTTATGGATAAAATATATCTAACGTACCAACCTACAACCTCCTTTTAGCGTTGAAGCACAGAAAGATTATTTATAAAACATATAATAATTATTTACTTGTGCAAAGTGTACAAAGTGTTATCGATACCAACGCCATCTATAACGCATATTCACGAATACAAATATAGGTGGCGCTTTTCTGCAATTATTTAATGTGTTTTACATTTCGGACATTTATGATTGGGTTACAATTGGTTTAACAGAGACTTTACTTCCCTCTTATTTGAGATTATTTTAGTTTAGCAAACTGTGGTGCTAAGTACTCCACCTATAACAAGTTGACTCAAAATTAAATGACGAGTGCATAATTTGTAACTTTAGTTATTGCGTGATGCCATTTAATTACGTTTCAATTATGTTAGAAGATTAACGTGACCCAAAGTCTCTGTAATCAACATACCTACAGCTTTTAAAAATGTTCCTTACCGAATAGCCATCACCTATTCCATCCAGGTAGCCCGTCACTTCTACCACAAAGAGATGCGAATAGAGCTGGTTCGCGAGGAGTTGCTCGTTGACATGGTTCATGTGACGTTCCAACTGACCTTCGACAACCGCGCGTTCACGCTGGCCTCGCTCGCCATGACCAGGGAGGAGAAGCATCTACCAATCAGCGCGTCCGTGCTCTTCGAGATATTCCCCTTCTGCATTGTCTTTGGGTGAGTTTTTTTTATCACCTGTCACCGGACTTGTCACCTGCCCACTAATGAAAAGGACAACATTTCATTTCATCTTGTCACATCCATTATTTTATTAACCGACTTCAAAAAGGATGAGGTTCTCAATTCGGTTGTATTTTTTTTTTTATAATGTGTATTTATTGAATTTTATGTTGCTATTAATTACGTGACACTGGCAATATACCCGCTAAGTTGCGGGTGAGCCCATATTCATATCCATTTTATTTCATCGCATTTCATTTCGTAGATAAAGAAGAAGAAAGAACTCTGCACTCGTATACCAAGTTTTATTTACTTACAAAATATGTTACTAATTATAATTAACAATATTAGGAATATATGTACTAACAAAAAAAATGAAAAAGGCAGTTCCCAGTTGCATCAAAATCAATATTTTTTAAGGATATTATCGCGTTTTATTTAAGTTTTTACGATTCATACGTTTCGGCTGCTTTACAGCAACCATGGCCACGGGAGTTCACGGGATAAAATCCTTAAAATTTGTTATATTTCAAGGTATAGTATTGCCGTAAATATAAGAAATCAATAGTGACCTCGACTTCTGGATAAATAAGATAAGTTTTCCGACTGACTCCATTGTTTCAGTTCAGACATGGTGGTCCGCAGTATCGGAAACTCGCTGATGGTCATCCTACCAGACCTGGTGGGCAAGAGGATAAACGACTGGTTCGACTTAGTGCGACCCCTCATCATCTTCAAATTTCATACTGTGAGTAAGCCACCCACCACCAGGCAGCGTTGCCTGGGCCCAAAGTCTGCTAACACAATCGATTCATAATCGAACATCAACCGCATAGTAACTGTCACTTTTGACTGATATTGTATGGGATATCTGTCAAAAGTAACAGCTACTATGCGGTTGCTGTTCGATTATGAATCAATTGTGTTCGCAGACTTGGGGCCCTGGTCGGTATTTCCGAAACTTGTTTGATGTTCAGTACGTCACGTGCGAACTAACTGTATACTTTGTATTCTACCGTATTTTGACATTTTGGTATGGAGAATTGAAAAGTGCCTCTAGCGGACGGTATCTACAACTTTCAATTCTCAATTTAATTAAATTTATAATCTCACTGAAATTTAAAACAAAGACTTTGCCCACAAATTCATAAGTAAGCAGATGTTTTAATTAATTTTAGTATGACATTGCCATACATCTAAAAATGCTATATACCTTGTGAAATTACTGAAACATTTTCAATTTGGTGGTAATCCTATTAATCTGTTAAGTCTGAACTTAGGTAACCTTAGTTTTAATTTGTTGCGCGGTCACCTACACAATATCAAAATAGTACAGCTATAATGCTGTTTTCTTGAATGAGCTATAATTATGTCTGAGTGGGACTTCATTATACCATGAGTATGCCCACACGAAGCGAGGGTCTATTATAACAAAGGACGCTTACCTAACTCTGGACCTACCAAATCGTCCCCAGCACGTTAAGTGCGAGATTATTCGTAAGCTAACACTTCATACTTTATAGTCTACCGTATTAAGCCTGTAGCGACCTCTTCAACCGCGCCACAAGCTGCACAGATGGCGCTGCAGACGCATTCAGAACAATTGACAATTCTCAATACAATCCTGAAACGCGCTATCAGAGTTTTCGGAGCACGTAACATATATACCAGAGCCCGAATATCGCCGTTGAGGCCGCCAGGCATGCCACCCGCCTCGCTGGAGGATCTTCCCTTTTCCGTCTAAAGTCGGTTTGTATGGAGAATGAATGTTTTAAATACCGCCCGCTCATACGCTGTTCTATTCTCCACAGAAAACGTCTAAATACGGTGGACTATGAAGTTTACGGGTTAGCTTACGAATAATCACGCACTGGACGTACTGATGACGTATCTCGCTAAATATTCGCGACAGCAGTAATCTCGCAATATTTGCTTCTTAATACTAAATAGGTGTCAATATCTCACGGTCAAATTTCCCGTCAGATACTGAACCGTACCAACAACATCTTCGAGCTGGTGACAATGCAAGCTGTGATACACGAGAAACCCCCAGACAAGCGCAACGAGCTGCTGAAGCTATCCGACGAGACTGACGGCGCTACCGAGAAGAACTTGAGACTTAAAGGTTTGGGAAACATCTATTACCTACCTACTTTATAAACTAAACAGCTTAGTATAGAGGTCGGAGTCTAGTTGATAAAAACGTCCATTACAAACCGATTCGCTGCTGATTCGATCTTTGGATCGGTGGCCGTAGGTGATCTCCATTATGCTATGCTACGGAGGGCACTTTAACTGGCGGTGCTGTATATATACAGCCATATATATAGATCGATAGAGAGAGAATAGATTATCAATCAATTGATCCAAACGTAAGTTTAAAAAATGTAAACGTACATAAAAATAAGTTAGTCTGTACCACAGATCTGTGGTCTGTACGCTAGCACCGCTCCGCGAGCCTTATCTACGCGGACAGGTAAGTTCAACCCCAAGTAAATTGTTATGACATCAACATTGGATGCGTTGGAATTTCAATCTTAAATCCACATTACAAAGTATAATTTAACGATAGAGCATAACTATTAGACGGGTTCAGCATGAAAGTAATCGTTATTTACGTGTGATCGGTAGGTTTTAGAAAAAAGAACAAAATTCAGGAATTGCTAACATAAGTTACAAGTGAATGATAAAAAAAATACAGCGGGTCAGCGGACGGTTACATTGTGTATTATAAGGAATAATTGGACAGATAAAAGCTCCTTACGGCTCTCAATGTTATTCGCTAGCACCTAGGTAGCTATACTTATAAAACCCAATTAACTTCGTATTCAGTTGGGATTGAAAAGACAGCGTAAATCTATTCATTTCCATAAAATCGCGGATTGTGGTCCCTTGGTGGGGTAGCCATTAAAAAAAGATTAACAGCAGGTATATTTTAAATCATACGCCATCGACATCGGAAACGGATTAGAAACTTTCCGATGTTGGTGTCGCTACCGACGAGCTATCGGACGGAAACATTTTGAAAAAAAGACCAAACCTTTTTTTCAAAAAGTTTCCGTTCCGTTTCCCGACATCAAGATACATCGAAGATAATCAAATTCTGAAATTTTAATAGCAATCGCGGTAAATCAGCTCGGAAGTTTTCGATTCCGTTTCCGATATCGATTTCGAATAGTTTAAAATAATCCTGCAGGTCTGGGAAGTCTATCCCGGTGATTATAACAAGGTTTAATAATACCAGCTCTTTTTAATGTCCCACTGCTGGGCACGGGCCTCCCCTCAATGCGAAGGGGGATTAGGCCATAGTCCACCACGCTGGCCCAGTGCGGGTTGGCAGACTTCACACATCTTTCGAGGGGTTCTCTCAGACATGCAGGTTTCCTCACGATGTTTTGCTTCAACGTTTAGCAAGTGATTATCATGGTTGAAAATGACATTCGCACATGAAAAATCCCAGAGGTGTGAGCCGGGGTTTGAACCTGCAATCCTGCATCCTGCAATAAGAAGGTTTAATAAGTACTTATATGTTCTTAAAATTAGCGCTAGTAGGTATCATTGTGATGCCTGATGCTGTGGTTCACATTTGATTCAATTTCCAGGCATACCTCGCAAGAAGCGTTTAGCGTATGACGGTCGTCCGATACCTGATGATATTAATTTACATCTCAAAGGTAGATCCTACTGTAGACTTACAGTAGAGTTATGCCGAACACATGGCAATTGTGCACATCTTGTAAATATATAATTCTCTTCGCACAAGAGTTCAAATTTAATGCGGATAGCTACATATATATTATTTCGTATATATATAATACCGAACGTTCGTCATTCGCACAAGAACTTTGTCAACTTCTATCTATCAGCCGATACGCACGTCCACTGCTGGACATAGGCCTCCCCCAACGACTTCCACACATCACGGTCCTCCGCCACTCGCATCCACCGGCTTCCTGCGACGCGTGTGATGTCATCAGTCCACCTTGTGGGGGGCCGTCCTACACTTCGTCTTCCGATTCGTGGTCGCCATTCTAGAACCTTTCTGCCCCAACGGCCATCGGTTATGCGAGCTATGTGCCCTGCCCACTGCCATTTCAACTTGGCAATTCTTTGAGCTATGTCGGTTACTCCAGTTCGTCTACGGATCTCTTCATTTCTGATTCTATCGCGTAGCGAAACCCCGAGCATAGCTCTCTCCATTGCGCGTTGGGCGACCTTGAGCCTTCTTATGCGGCCCATAGTCAGCGACCACGTCTCGGCACCATATGTCATCACTGGCAACACACATTGGTTGTAAACCTTTGTCTTCAGACACTGAGGTAATTTGGACGAGAAGATATCATGCAGTTTCCCGAACGCTGCCCATCCGAGTTGGATTCGACGGTTGACCTCATTCTCGAAGTTATGTCTACCTAGCTGAACAATCTGCCCTAGGTAAATGTACTTGTCCACAACTTCGAGAATAGAGCTCCCAACGGTTATTGTTCTGGGTTGAACATGAACGCTCGACATGATCTTTGTCTTGTCCATGTTCATTTTAAGACCCACCTGTTGGGAAACTCTATTGAGGTCTTCGAGCATTGAGCTTAGGTCCTCCAGCGACTCTGCTATGACTACGATATCGTCTGCAAATCGAAGGTGAGAGATATACTCGCCGTTAATATTGATGCCGGACCTTTTCCAGTCCAGAAGCTTGAAGACATCTTCCAGTGCAGCGGTGAACAGTTTCGGAGATATGACGTCTCCCTGTCTCACACCTTTGTGCAACTGGATGGGATTCGAGCTCTGATCCTGGATCCGGACCGACATAGTGGCGTTTCTGTACAAACATCTCAGCACTTCGATATATCTGTAGTCAATATGGCAACGCTGGAGGGACTGTAGTACTGCCCATGTCTCGATCGAATCAAAGGCTTTCTCATAGTCCACAAACGCTAAGCAAAGTGGCCGGTTATACTCCTCGGTCTTCTGTATAACCTGCCGCAGCGTATGTATGTGGTCTATGGTACTGAAGCCTTTTCGGAACCCGGCTTGTTCGGGTGGCTGGGATTCGTCGAACCTGCGCGTGAGACGATTCGTGACGACTCTCGAGAACAACTTGTAAACATGGCTCAGAAGTGAGATGGGTCTATAGTTCTTCAATAGGGTGTTATCACCTTTTTTGAAGAACAGTACCACCACACTTCTATTCCATGCTTCTGGCGTCGTACCTTCGTGTATGACGGAGTCAAATAGCCTCTGAAGGATTTTCAGAACTGGTGGTTATACTTAGTTAGTACTTTTTGTTTTTTTTGACCTGCTGCTAAAGTTTGATTAGCCGTTCCTACATTGTTCTCACATACCTATAACAATGTATTGCTCAAAAATGTAAAAGATCTATTTTAAAAAAAAGAGCAACCATGGAGTTTCTTGCCCGTTCTTCTCCATAGGAACGGCATTCCGAACGGGTGGTAAAGCAGTAGCATAATATTTTTGTAACTTGACGATTCATAAGTACTGTACAATAATGGTCTACGTGAATAAAAAATATTCTGATTCTGATGATTCTGATTCTGGTGTTCCACCCGCCCTCAGAAGCTCTGTTGTGATTCCGTCATCACCTGGTGCCTTGTTGTTTTTAAGCTGTTTGAGAGCCATCCTAATCTCGTACAGGCTGACGTCCGGGATATCTTCGGTATAGTGTCGGGTAAGTTTAGCCCTTGGGTCTTCGACTAAACTGTCAACAGGAGCTTGTGATGACGTGTATAACTGTCCATAGAACTTCTCGACCTCTCTCAAAATCTCCGGCTTGGACGAAACGATGTTGCCACAGTCGGTCTTCAGCCTGGTCAACTGTCGCTGCCCAATAGACAGATCTCTCTCAAATACTTTTGATCCCTTATTTTTCGCTATAGCCTCTTTAATACTTTCCGTATTAAATCGGTTGTCAACTTAAGGCCGCGTTATTTTATTGCACTGTACATATTAAAAACATCATATTAGAGATCGAATATACTGCCAAAGATTATTTTTATTGTAAGGGTATGTAGCGACCTCTTCAACCGCGCCACAAGCTACACAGATGGCGCTGCAGACGCATTCAGAACAATTGACAATCTATACATCTATACATATAAATAAAATTGGAGTGTCTGTTTGTAACATTAAAATAACCGCTTTTTACTAAATGCATTTGGATGTATACACGGTACCTATACCGAAACAACAATTTTTACAATTTTTGTCTGTCTGTCTGTCTGTCTGTCTGTCTGTCTGTCTGTCTGTCTGTCTGTCTGTCTGTCTGTCTGTTTGTTCCGGGTAATCTCTGAAATGGCTGGACCGATTTTGACGGGAATTTCACTGGCAGATAGCTGATGTAACAAGGAGTAACTTAGGCTACTTTTATTTTAGAAAAAAAAATAGGATCTCACGAAAAAAAAAACAATATTGCAGCGCAGCGCCTGATTGTTTGATAGCAACAACCTGCAATGCGTCCCGCGGGCTCAGAATTGGCGGGCAGGCTGTTGTCAACGGTTGTCTTTGTTAAATACCACGCGGACGAAGTCGCGGGCAACAGCTAGTCCTCCATATAATCCGAAAACGGTGATGTAGGTCGACAAGTAGCGTGTAGTGACGTAGAAATTCTGCGCCGAGTATTGAAGTTCTGACGTCGACGATTACCATTTTAATCTTCTACGTGAACCTAGGTCGAGCTAAAGTTTACGCTCTCCGTAGGTACGTATCGGAGTGATGTTTCCAGTCAGGGTTACCAGATGTGATTTTCTATTTCTACCCAAATTTGAAATTATTTTTCTCCAAAATTATACACTTTAACCGGTTGCGTTCGTTAAATGCACTCAAATACATAAATATAAATGAATTCAGTTACAGCCTACCGCTCACTCTGAAACTAAAAAAAAACTCCATGATTTTTTTAATTTCTCCAAAATTTCTCCAAGAGCCACATTTTTACCCAGACTTGGGAAAATAATACCCAATCTGGTAACCCTGTTTGCGGCAAACAGGTTGCACGGTGTGTTGTCAATTGTTTCGAATGCGTCTACAGCGCCATCTGTGTAGCTTGTGGCGAGATTGAAGAGTTCGCTACAGGTATATATGGTTTCATAAACGTACGTTACAAAAGCGCTTGTGCAAACGAACCCTCCACAGAGTAGTTAGCTAGCGCATAATATTGTATTCTTTTTAAGATTTTCATATAGCTTGCACATGTAACTAGTCTATTCACAAAATACCACTCAATATGAGCTTTTAGGGAGCACTGTTCGGGTCAACGTTTTATTTTACACCTACGGTTATACAAAAAAGTTACGAGGGTTTTATTGGCAATATTCCTCAGGGAATATAAAAGTTATGGGTCTAGTGGTAGTATTAGTAGTGTATATTGATGGTACCTTATGTATTAAAGTTTCTATTTAATTCCACTAAGAGGCCACACTACCTGTCCATAATATAATATTTTTTATTATTACAAGTATTTAGAAGACTCACATGTTTACAATAAAACAATAAGTTTGATAAAATAAGTTGCGTTTACGAAAATAATACCTACAAGTCGGTATTTTTTATGTATTTCTTTTGGCACTGTAACATTATTTACTCAAGTCGTGAATTGGTATTCAATATTTGAGAGGAATTTCAGATTAAATCTAAAATAATTAGTAATGTTCCTACCGTGACATTGATAATTCGTGGTAAAGGCATGAGCTATTTGCCACACAAATCAGGACCTCGATTGGAACATTATGTCCCCTTCCGATCTTATTTCATCCGAAAATTAGGATCGGATAAGACGGTGAGACTGTCTTAATCATGTCCGTTGGTACAAACATGCGATGTAGATCAATCGTATCGACGACGAAGTAGAGGCATTTTTGTATATTGATTCCTTATATTTACGCGAATACTACACATTGAAATAAAACTAATTTTGCAGATAATTTCGCGTTTGTTTTATGTTTTTACGTTCCCGACGATTGGGATGCTTTACAGCAACTATGGTCACAGGAGACCTGAGGTGTTAGACTTCTGAGAGTACCCCAGTTCAAACTAGGACGTCAAACACCTCAGTCCTCCCGTGACCATGGTTACCGAAAAGCATCCGAATCGTTGCGAACGTAAAACCATAAAATAAACGCGATAAATTCCGCAAAATTCGTTTTATTTCAAGACATTTTTATACCCACGTTTTTTTCCTATCAATAAGTATCTTATAGTTGTTTGTTTTTTTATATAAATATATTTGTATATACCTATTGTACATATTATTGTGAACAAAGAATATAAGAATTAAAATAAAAGAAATAAGGTTCAGATTTTAGTAGCTTTAACAGTTTCTGGTAAGCTCCCTGTGCCTTATACTACATATATTTCAGGCCAAATGATCTACATGGACAACTGGCGGTTGATGATGTATCTCGGCACCCCCGTCATGCCGGACCTCTCCGCTTTGGTCTCCACTGGACTTTACATCAACGACTTGTCCATGCATGATTTTAGCAGGTAAGGCATCAGCCTATAAGCCCTGGAGTAGTATCTAGGAATGGAGTAAGATCCTAGAGTGTGTGAGCAGTTTAACAAGCTGATAGAGATGGTGATTAGAGTTATAGATCATTATAATAAATCTAACTCACAGAACGTTCCCAGACATAACATATACATAAGTAGTTCAGCGGTGTCATTTTAATCCATTCGAAATCGATATGGGAAACGGAATAGAAAACTTCCGAGCTGAAATTTCCAAATTTGATTATCTTTGATGTATCTTGATGACAATATCAAATCGTTTTTTCAAAAAGTTGCCGTCGGAAAACCGTCGGCAGCGACAGCAACAGATTCAAACAACTCAAATCCGTTTCCAATGTCGATTCCGAATGATTTAAAATAACAATTCCTGATATGTCTTTTGTGCAGTTAGCCTTCTTCTGGTTTTCTTCCAAGACTTTTTATTTGTTTTCTAATGAATTTGGCTTCCAGTCTAGTTTGATTTGTTACTGATATTTATGCAGAGATACTGCCACCATCTCCCTCCTAGCCACAATTAGTGGAAATTCTTTTACGATATCACATTATTACTAGATAATTGTTAAAACTAGGTATTATAACCAGAAACAAGAGTTAATCCAAACAGGTAATGCTACAAACCTTCTGGGTTTCCTACTCCGTAACTGCGCCGGTGGTGACCTGGAGATCTTTTACTTACTATACATTTATATATTTTTTTCATATTAATATAAAAGCAAATAAATATTTTGCCGAATAAACAAAATACAACAACATTAAACCTCCTTCCAGAGATTTAATGCTAGCCGGTACGCAACAGTCAGTGGAACTAAAACTGGCGTTGGACCAGGAACAGCAGAAGAGCAAGAAACTAGAGGAGTCCATGAGAAAACTGGACATGGAGATGAAGAGGACGGACGAACTGCTGTACCAGATGATACCGAAGCAGGTCGCTGATAGGCTGCGAAACGGAGAAAACCCTATTGATACTTGCGAGGTGAGTAAAAAGGACGTGTATATTTCTGGCATTATGTAACATGTGACTTCAGTATGTGCGGTATATGCAGTATTTCACTTAGGAATAAATGTGGTACGTTAGTAAATAAATGTGTTTAACTGTTGGCCACATCTGTTTAGTGGTATATCAAGGCACTAATGATTGCACTACGCCACAGGTATGACCGTAGCATTACGAGCTGCCTACCTACCTAAGCAGTTATGCAACGCTGTAAAACAGAACAATGATTATAAGTTGTTCTCGATACTATCTCTTCCATTAGCCGCGTCTGTTTCTCCCCTTCAATGAAAATGCACTCGATTTTCGATTTAATATCCCCAAACAAATTCTGTAGTTTTCCAACGTTTCATTACAAAGCGACATATAGGGTATCCATTCCACTTGAAATGAGATCAGTACAAATTCAATTTGTATATTTTGTGCAAGATACGCGATTAAAGATGGAATCTTATAGACGATTCATCGAAAGTACGAGTAGGTAGATATCTATTTACTCGTAGAAGTTCGTCGAGAATTGCATTGTAGAATTCAGCCTTAGTACTTGGGTTTTGCTGCTGTCATTAGTATTCTATGCTGTCATTAGTAACAAAATACATTGCACTTCTCCTGATGAAAGTAGATCTCTTGTTCTTTAACTTAAATAAATAATACAGCTTGTCTGAATATATGCTTCGTGCTTCAAGCATACATTAGTATGTACTTTTTTGAAAATATTTTCAATTATAATAACTTATAGAAAATATTTATCACTTCGAATGCAAAATCAAAGAAAAGGCTTGGGAAATACTAGGCCAGTAGGAAATACTAGTTGGATACCGTTAAATAATAAAGATAAGTACTAGGTAGTCTATGCTTTAGGATGGTTAAGTAGGTATAAGATGTTTAAGAAGAGAAGAAACTAATGAATCCGAAACTAAAACGTGACAATAGCCGGGTGTTTTCCTTCCATTAATCCCTCAAATTCAAAGTGTTATCTTTCTCAAACCCCTTTTAAAGATAATAGTTCTATTTCCTAGTCCCGACAATCTGTTAACCCCGGATCGGTCCTGCAATATCCTTGGATCAACACGGATGCGTGTCAGTCCCCCGTCGGATCAGATCGCCGATAAGTTTGTTGTGGAATAGTGCGAGGAGTTAGAGGGGCGTTGAGCAATTAAAGATATCTTTTGTTTACGAGCTTGATTGAGAAGATTGTCTTTGTTGAAATGGAATATTTACAACGAACAGAGTATTCTTGTCTGCAATTATTAGTAAGCACGAATCGATCTTTCATTGTGAGAAATTCGTCCCTACAGTTCGGACGTAAAGTTAAAATTGATAAATTTATTTTATACAATACATACACAATACAGCACACGCTGAAGGTAGGAGGTAGAAGGTAACGGTGAAGGAAAACATCGTGAGGAAACCTGCATGTCTGAGAGAACCCCTCGAAAGATGTGTGAAGTCCGCCAATCCGCACTGGGCCAGCGTGGTAAACTATGGCCTAATCCCTGCTCGCATTGAGGGGAGGCCCGTGCCCAGCAGTGGGACATTAAAAAAGGGCTGGAATTATTATTACAAGCAAGTGCGCAGATTGTCTCGCTACTTGTCAACTTAAATATTATACTCAATTGTTTTACCGACATTATTTACAAATTAAAAACGCCATCTAGTTACCATTTTTTAAACCACAAAATAATGAATGTACGCCTCCAACCGCAGATGTTCGACAGCGTATCGATCCTGTTCTCTGACGTGGTGACCTTCACGGAGATCTGTTCGCGCATCACACCCATGGAGGTGGTCTCCATGCTCAACGCCATGTACTCCATATTCGACACGCTCACCGAGAGGAACCGGGTTTATAAGGTTCGTATTTGTCCAATTCAACTAACTTGAACTCATAGGATACGAGATAGCAGTTAACTGAATAGGATGTATTTGGATACATTATTAGATCCATAGATTGATGGAAATGATGATCTGTGACATAACCTAGGTGAAGTTTATAACTTAGCTAGGTTTAATTACTTTATAGTAATTTATAGTCATTGCTTTTTAAAAACTAACTGACATAAATTTGACGTTTGGTCAAATTAGTCAGTTATCTGAGCACTATCCTATTCAATATTGGATAAGGTCGGCCAAGAGTAGTCTGTATTAGTAGAGACTACTCGGTCTCTATTAGGAGAGAAAGATAATTCATATTTGACCCACTGTTACTTGCCACCAAAAATGAAAAACTACCACCCATAGACGATTTTAAAACATAAAAAATCAAATAAACATTTATTTTTATACATGTAGGCCAAAAAAGTACTTATGAATAGCCAAAAGTTACCACCCTTTCGGAATGTTGGTTCCTCTGACAAGAGCCGGCGCGAAACTCAATGGTTACTCTTTAAAAAAAAAGAGATGTTGTAGGCATAGATATAATTAATGTTGCTACAGATAAAAAAAATCTAAGATTTGATTTGGTTGACTTTCAGGTGGAAACAATAGGTGATGCATACATGGTGGTGTCAGGAGCTCCTGAGAAAGAAGACAATCACGCTGAAAAGGTTTGCGACATGGCGCTAGATATGGTGGACGCTATCACTGACCTGAAGGATCCGAGCACAGGTAATATAGCTTCTTGAATATGGACTCTTGTACTAACATATGTTTTCATCTTAAGCGTAGCAAGATCCGAAGCGATCGTTTTAAGTAAAATTTCATCAATCGTCAAGTATACATTGATGATCTTATATCTCGGATAGATGGTTTAATTGTCAGATACATAAGCTATATGGTCTCAAACTAACCAGCGCTATCTGTATTATGCGTATCTATCGTTTGAACTATGCCTATATTCCCATCTCATTGAGGGGTGGCCCGTGCCCAGCAGTAGAACATTTAAAATTGACTATCCAATAAATACTGTACTAAGTAGGATTTAACTCCATATTCTAGGGTCCCACTTATCAATTCGTGTCGGAGTCCACTCCGGCGCAGTGGTAGCCGGGATCGTGGGCCTTAAGATGCCTCGGTACTGCCTGTTCGGGGATTCAGTAAACACAGCCTCACGCATGGAGTCCACCTCTGAGGCTATGAGAATACACATCTCTCAGACTACACAGGAACTGCTGTCACCCTCGTACATGGTGACAGAGAGGGGGGAGATACAGGTGAAGGGGAAAGGTGAGGATCATTTTGTTTATGGTTATATAAATAATCATGAACCTCTCCATAATGTGAGGAAGTTCTAGACAGAGTCCACTATGCTGGCCCAGATCAAGTTAGTGCCTATCATACGCCTTCCGGTGACTGTTTAAGAGGTTCTCTCACACACTCAGGTTATTACACTAACGATGCTTGCCACTAAATTAATAAACAATGCAATAGCCGTGACGATGATTGACTAAATATATAAAAAAGGCAAATTCTTATAATTGAACTCGCATTTTTTTGGTCTCCGAACAAAAAAAAACTAGCGATATATTAAAGTTTAATCCTTAATTTATTTGAACAAATCATAACTTATCTCCTCTAACATTATTGCAGGCGCAATGAAAACTTATTGGCTAGACGGCCGCGAATCCCGACCGTCTCTCACTAAAGTGATATCGCCACAACTACATCCTGGGACGGAACTTGAGTGGGAAAGGGCTGCTGACATCAGAGACAGTATTGCTGAGCACTCAGCACAACAGATGAACTACAAAGATGCCAATATGGCCAGAATCATGCATACCCACCTTCCTAACTCTATCATAAATTCCGGAACGAATTCTCTAGTGAGCAGTCCCGGGAATCTTATGACTGTCCAAGTTCCTAGGAATTCTCAGGTCTTTGGTGCTCCTACAGCAACTATTACATCACCAGTGGAAGAAAGAAGAATATATTCTCCAGTGACTTTTCAAGATGTAGCGAAACGGAGTATAGCTAATTCACCTAATAGAGCTGAGAGGGAAAGAGGTAAGACTATGTCAGTTATTACTAGTAATGGGTACATTCTTGATTCTAAGTAAAATTTTAAGGTACAAATGTAAGTAACAATGTAGGTATATTTCTATACTATGGCCTGTCTTTTTGCTAAATAATAGTACAAAATTAGGTCTGGACTTTCAAAGCTACTGACAAACTAGAAAAAATTAGTTTTAGTGTTGATGACGTTTTCTAGAATCAAGATCAACCTCGACAAGTGTAGCGGCAGTGTGGACTGACGCTGAGTCCGTTGACCCACCGAGATCTGCAGACAGTCTTTCTTCACTCTGGTAACTATGCTATACTTTGTCCTGAATGTCTGAAAACAATAAGTCTTGCACAGTTTTTACTTTCACTGTGACAATGATTCTTGTTAGTTGAAATGTTTTATAATCTTAAATTACAGTTCGACGTCCCCTTGCAGAGTTGTAACTGCGCCCCAAATCAGGGAGCTAGACGCAAATTCCATCACTGAAACAGTAAGTACTTTACCTTGAAGAACATTGAATGAAATAGTAACGTTCATTTTATGAACTCTTATTATAATATGATAGATCAAATAAAGGTAAGTATATTAGTATTAATCTCTAACCCGTCATAAATAGTTCAAATTTTATATTATATGTCCCTTTCAATCTTACTCCCGGAATTTATTATTCTATTTTAAATCGTATCTAAACCATGTATGGTTGAAGCCGTAGCCGTAGTATAAAGTTATCGCACAGGAATAGGTCCACTATATAACCCATAATAATTAAATCCAATTATCAAATTGAACTTTGTCCCGAGGTTCGATTCTCGGTTTGTAGATGTCCCTAACTGGTCAGCTCATGCTTGGCTGCTTCCCGCTCCAACAGTTCGTAACTCACATATCACCATCTCGCTCCGCACCGCCAGCCATCGCAGTCCACCCTCGACCCATGTGTTCAGTGTCGATCCTCAGGCCGGATACAGACTCATCCACTACTATTGTTAAGCAGAGTGCAGATGAAGCAGGTAATGATTTACAAGTAGCCTTTGCAATTTGATTAATTAATAATGAATTTAAATTTCAAAAATATCCTCATAGGTATAAAGATATATCCCAGTAAAAGTATAATATATCTTCTTTTCGGGTTTTCATAAGATTGAAAATAACATCATCCACGAATACAAATTTGATATAATTATTTTTTTACTAGAGTTGTCTCAATATGTAATTTTATACAAACTATATTCTTTGAGTGACATTGATGTTACCGTATTATCGATATAAAACAGATAAAAATAAGGTTTTTACTATGAATTAAACATAAATGAACAAAAGTTTCCCTACATTGTAGTTTGACAATAAGCGTAGCCCTAATCATTATCTGATTAGGGCTACGCTTATTGTCAAAATTCGAAATTAATGTGGATTCTTGTGTAGTCGTTCCATTTGCCTTTATTAAGCTCGCCGCCACTTGTAGACTAGTATTAATGTGTTTTATTTTGCAACAGAAACTCACGCAGAATATCAAGGCGCACACACAGAAATAACTCAAGGACCTCATATCAGCAATACACAAGACATAACAGACAATCATCCGAAGCAGTGCAAAGTGGGCAGATTAAGGGCACGAATAGCCCCTGGATCCAAATGCTCACAAAAACAAGTCAGCAAGGACTCTATAAAAGATAAGAGCCAAGGCCAGAATAATGTGCATCCCCACGGCCATCACCACACGAAGAATGTGAACCACCACCAGTGCTGCGGAGCGTTCGGCAATCCTCACGTACGGCATAAATCCAATTCAAGTTGTTGCATCATTTAAAATTGATCAATCGTTAGTGAAATTCTGTTTCAGACTCTCTCCATCTTTTATAACTTTATCAAACTTCATATAGTACTGCGCAAAGCAAATCTCTTATGCGCAATACTATATGACGTTTGATAAAGTTATAATACGTTTATAAATTCGGAGGTCTGCCTAAGGTTTTAGCTGTACGATAATATCATAATTATTTTCGGAATAGGTACACTTAATCACGAAAAAGGTTATCAAAAGACGCAGTTATAGAATACAAATCTATAAATTATTTATTTTAGATATTCCTGTGTTTATTTTATATTAGTATTAATCGTAATGTGATTTAGTATTAGTAACCACTTATCACCATGTACAATATCAGTATTTTTAACAGAATTGTTTATTAAACTGTTATATATTATGTATTGTAATTATCTCGACTTAACGGTATTATTTCGAAATCCACTCTAGTCCATGAAAATATTTTGAAACAAATAATGCATGTAGTTGTAAGGGAATTTAAGTACTTAATTATTACTGTTTTAAGTGAAAAAAAAGATTGTTCTGCCATTGGTACCGAGCCGAGGGAGCGGTTTTCGCTCACAAAGCGTTCTACGCCCATTCCTTTTTTCGTAAGCTGTTGAAATAATTCTTCACCTAAGTATTTGCCCACGTAGTATGGAGAATTTGAACGTTAAGATAACATACGCTGAGGGCGCTATAAGATTTTCCATATGACAAATACGGGCCCCAATATTTATAAAAATTACAATCGATTTACGATGGTTTTACAAAGCAGTTTCTAGAAGAAAAGTGTTTGATAATGGTTCGGTGATCAGATTATAAATTTCTATAGCTATGCGGGTTAGGCTACAAGATATATATTTTCAGTACCTAACGAAAAATCTCGCACTTGATTTACCTACTAATTCCTAGTACGTACCTACCGGGTTAGAAACTTTAAATGGCGGAACATTCTTTAATATTTAATTTCTTAGTTTTAACGGATCTCAGACGAATGCATCCCAAAAAATAATTCCAAAGATTACTATTACGAAATACATCAATTTGTAAAGAGCTTTACACGATGACAATAGCAAATTATGTTTTAAATATAACTTTAATGAAATTAACAAAAAAAAATATTTGACGTCGTTCAACGGCGATTTTCTAGATAAGTATAAGAGCGGTTTAAGTGAACGGAAATGGTATTTTATTAACCGTAGCTAGATATATTTTTGTGTACAAAAAACAAAGATAATATTTTTATTGTACATTTTATAATACGTCGAGTGCGAGATTATACGTAAGCTAACCGTGTACTTCATATTCTACGTATTTAGACACATTGTATGAAGAGCTGAAAGTTTTAAATACTGTCCGCTAGAGGCGCTGTTCAATTTGCCATACAATGTGTCTAAACGTGGTCTAAACTATACACTTAGCTTACGAATAATCTCGCACTTGATGTACTGGCGAGTGGCTATCCGTCATCTACAAAGTCACTGCATAGTTTGTAGGATTTTACCTCAGGCTAGCAAGATAATATACTTAGACCAAAAGTTGTTAGCAAAATTTTGAAGCCACAAAACCATTCCGCTTTCCGTAGTACCGCAAATATGCGCAATTACAAATATTTTCGATTGCATTGCAAACGCAATCGCTACGTCTAACACATAAGGCACATTTTTGTTTGCAGACCTCACACAAGAACGCAGATACTTTTTTTTGTTTCTCAGTCCTGTGGAGATACACTTACATAGTTGTTACACTCCCTATTCAAGGAACACACCAATAACTATGAATTCACGTGAACAACATATTATTAATAATCTTACAGAAATATAGAGTAAAGTATAAGGTTTTACAAAAATAGTGTCAATATCTTATGCTCTAGCTCATACCGATCGTGTTTCTATATGTAGCTATTTAAAATATGTATGTGGGTGTTTGAGTGCAGCTCGAAAATACTCTAAATACTAATTGAATGAATGGTTTTTTTTTTGTAAAGGTCGTGTACCCAACGTCATATGTATTACATTACAAGCTGTCCCAGGAACTTCGTTCCAGAATCAAATTTATAAGAAAATGAATTACTTATCTTTATTATATTTTTTTTTTGTGCAATTTCTCACGTTTTAATTCTGCTATTCGGGGCAGAGACAAATTTAAAAAATCAAAGATCATAACAATCGGCTCAACCGTTCTTGAGTTATGGATAATGATGTAACCAACACGACTTTGAGTCATATAATATTATTATTTTACACTATTTTTGTTAGTACTAATAATATGTTCAATACAATAGATATATACCTAAATGTAATCACCCCGTGTTTGAGTGTATAGTCTATGATCACACTGTAGCTGAATGTTGTGAGTCAATTAAAAAATCATCTAGTCGTTTCGAGATTGTTCGTGTTATTTATTGTTTTATTATTGTTAGGTACTTATACAACTCGCGATTTGAGTTAGATGTAAGAACGCTCCGGAATGTAATGTTAAAAGTACTGCTCATAAATGATAAGGAATGTAAATGTCTTGGTAATGATCTAGCTGCTGAAGTCTGTCTATATACCCGGTCCTACATTGTTCTCACATACCCATAACAATGTACTGCTCAAAAATGTAAAAGATCTTTTTAAAAAGGGCAACCATGGAGTTTCTTGCTCGTTATTCTCCATAGGAACGGCATTCCGAACGGGTGGTAAAGTTACTACTTTACATTTACTTTACATTTTGCTTAGCATTTTGTAACTTTTTTGACGATTCATAAGTACTGTACTTAATGGTTTACATGAAAAAAAATATTTTGATTCTGACCAGATATGATCAAATAAAAAAATCTACCACCCATTTTTTTTCTTCTATTATACAGTAAGTACAGAATAGTAATAAAACATCATTGCCTTTCCATATTTGTATTTCTTATTATTTATAAGTATGTATGTATTAAGTATACTTTATATATAGAGAGAGTTCGTTATTGTGTACGAGATATAAGAAATATAAATGTAAGCATAATAATATAGGTAGGTGTAATTATATTTTCACGTTATTGAAAACAGCTGCTTGTAGAAGTTACCTACTGTCTTTATTTTTAATGGCGAAAAATGTGAATCTCATTTATGTGGTATTAAAAAAAAATGCATTCATACATTTTTTTGGTTTTATTGCCTTCAATCAACAAGGTTTTAATGGACTGAATGTGCTCAAGGAAGGTTTATACAATCACTAGCTGCGCCCCGCGGTGTTACCTGCGATTAAAAAGTATGTCCTTTTCCTCTATGTCCTTTTGCAAATGCACGATTCCTGTATGCTATTCCATAGGACCCGTGCATTTTCCGGGATAAAAATAGCCTATGTGCTTGGAATAGCAAACTATAATCTATCTCTGTGCCAAATTTCATCCAGATCCTTTGAGCCGTTATGGCGTGATTGAGTTACAAACATCTATCCATTCATCCATCCAAACTTTGACATTTATAATATTAGTGGGATTCATAATTGTAGATTTTCATTTATTTCAATCACAAAACAAGGCTATAAGTAGGTAAGTACTTACTTGAAAAAAAAAGAATATTACAATATTTTTAACAATTTATTTTTTTACATTTATGAATAGAAACATGATAGGTGTGATCAACAGCCCACAATTAGTAGGTATTTTAATTAAACGTATCAATTTTATAAAACGGTAAATACTGTTTTACTTGTAACAAAATAACAGCTGACAATATTCTATATATCTGCCTACATACACTTATCAAAGTAGCTATAAGGAAGTAATAAATAGTATTACTCAAAACTCAATTCAGTGCCCTTCAAATTGTGTTCAGCCCACTCATCGAACCTTCTCGAAACATCTTCAGACATATAGTTCTTCCAATCCCCTATCTCCCCTTTCCTAATGAACCTCAACTCGGTGGAATCCAGGTAATTCCTGCCGAAGGACTTCTCCAGGATAGCTTCCAGGTTCACCGCTCGATTGGTCTTCATGTTTTGAAACGAGAGATGTTCGCACAGCTTCTCCACTTGGGTGTCTGAGATGGTTTTGGTCAAGAAACCGGCCGTCCTCCTGATGACCGACGGCAGATCATGCTTCATCTCTTCGAATTTAATGAAGAGAACGTTCGGGTCGTTACGCCGATGCCAGAAACCTGGATAATTTGAGACAATCCTAACATAATCATATATGTATAAGTAAACTTAAGGTGGAAGCTCAGGGTCTGGGCGCGAAATTACGAAAAATTTGGACATCTTTACGATGTAATTTAGGGTTTACACATTTTATAGCTTTTCTATACTCTTTTTAAGTTATATTAGTTTGTAAATATTTCAGTTATTTTCTTTTAGTTAATATAACATTCAGCCCTAATTAATAAGTAGGTATTACTTTCAAATGTTTTTATAATATACGTTTCTATTTAGGGTTTTGCGATATTAAAAGTCTGCATTGGATGTTTCGATGTAAAAACCATTGACTTTTTGAATTTCGCGCCCTGACCCTGAGCATCCCCCTTAAGCAAAAGTATGCGTAAGCGAGCTGCTTACGCATACTTATGTTTCCTTATGACCGATTCACGCGATGTATGTAAGTAAGTGCGCAAGTAGAGATAAATTTCTTCTAATTAGAATATAAATCCGTTGGATTTCTAATATTTACGCGAATAAAACTAATCGAAACCAACGAAAACGAAACATACAATAAACGCGATATAATCCGCTAAATTAGTTTTATTTCAATGTGAAGTATTCGCGTAAATATAACAAATCAATATTGTGATAGAAGTTCTGTAAGCATAAAACAAAAGAACATTATAGCGACTAAATACTTACCAAGTATATGATCCCAGACGGGGCCACAGGGGGCGCGGTCCCTCATGAAGAGGTCGCAGAACTCCTCGAATGTGCCCTTGAGTCCGTGCACTAACGTGCAGTAATGGTAGTACGACACTACCATGTCTTTGGGATTCCGTGACGTGTATATCACCTGGATAAAGACCACCATTAAGACGTACCACGCGTATCTGTAACTAGCTGTTACCCGCGACTTCGTCCGCGTGGGATTTAACAAAAAGCGGACGAAGTCATGGGTAACAGCTAGTCTAAAATAAAAGTAGCCTAAGTTACTACCTCTACTATCCTCTCCTATCTGCCAGTGAAAGTCCCGTCAAAATTGGCCCAGCCATTTCAGAGATTAGCCGGAACAAACAGACAGACAGACAAAAATTTTAAAAAATGTTGTTTTGGTATATGTACCGTGTGTTTGGTGTATGTCCAAATGCACTTAGTAAAAAGCGGTTATTTTAATATTACAAACAGACACTCCAATTTTATTTATTTGTATAGATATACAGGATAAATAAACCTGGGCTTCTACAGCGCATTTGTAAACACTATGCGAAGTCAGTAATTGGACAATAATACGTTAATAAAAAAAAAGCACAGTTGTCTTTTTGTTTTGGGATGTTTTTTTTTACTCGATATGTCGAAAATCTGTCTTAGCATAGCGTTTAGAAGCACATAAGCAGCCCAGGTGACAGGCTTAGTGTACTACATATATCTGAATCATTCCGTATATAAATAAGTAAATTATAAGACGTTTTTCGTCGTGTGACTATAGGTACATTAGAATATTGATAGTAATCAAAATATTTGGAAATTATTTTTGATAATGAGGCCGAATCATTTAATGAAATTTTGCCTGTCTCTCTGACTGGTTTCTGAAAACAGGTCTCGATCGCACCTGGAAATTTTTTATCAATAATAATGCCTAGGGAACCAACAAATAACAATATAGAAATGTATTTGGTGTTAACAACCATTGTGAGTTTAACACATTAGTTCTAGGTAATCGTTAGCCCCTCCAACTAAGCTAAACGCTTGTACTAGAAGTTGGCTAATACCAATAGATTAATTGATTAATTACCAGTGAGCGGAGCGGCGGATGGACGACATACCTTAGGTTTCGCAGACCCATCCTCCCTCTCAATATCAACCGGCAGGAGATCCCAGGGTAA
Source organism: Pheosia tremula (assembly GCA_905333125.1). Lineage (NCBI taxonomy): Eukaryota > Metazoa > Arthropoda > Insecta > Lepidoptera > Notodontidae > Pheosia > Pheosia tremula. The sequence continues at coordinate 4,336,715 of HG995419.1, forward strand.
ATGGCTGCGGATATACCGGGGGAACGGGAGGCGGTACTTCACAAGGTCTACCGAGGTCCCCTGCACGGACTCCTGGTGCCATCGCGAGTGGCCATCCACCATGATGCAGGAGAGCTCCACTAGGGGACAACGGATCTAAGGAACAATGGAACAAAAAGTTACAACAATTATTTATTGCATTCAAGAAAGCTGCATTGCATTGTACACGGCATATTGATACTAAAAACTACTTACATGAGCCAACTTGAGCTAGAGTTAGCCAACATGAGACAGCGTTAGCCATCGTCCGGGCCAGAAAGAGCTAACGTGTGGCAACTTTATCCGATGTAGCCAGTTTTATCCAACATGGGCCAGTGTTTTCCAACGTTCTGGCCAGTGTTAGCAAACGTGGGCCAACATTAGCCAATATGGCCAGTGTTAGCCAATGTGGGCCAGCGTTAGGCAACTTATTGGTGTTGGGTTTTTTTGACATCTAGATGAAGTTCATCTTCATAGTTCGAGATGAATTTGCGACGTAATGTTAATGTATAGCCTGTCTTTGTTGTTGGAAAGAAACTTACTTGCTGTAAAGATTTAGCTCCTTCGTAATCCAGATTATGTCCAATAAGCCAGACCATCTCTTGCGCCCAGGTCGAGCCTAAATAGAAGGAACACATAAGTACCCCCACAAAATTATAGAAAAGTTGTGCTAATTCAGTTACTTGTCTATAAATTACATTTGACACATATTGATGTCTTATATTTACGCGAATACTACAAATTTAAATAAAACTAATTTTAGGAATTTTATCGTGTTTATTTTTGCGTATGTTTAAAAAAAAAACACGATAATATCCGTAAAATTAGTTTTATTTAAACATTTGACACACCTAAAAATATTGCTATCTTGCTCATAAATTACGACAGTTAAAAGGATGGCAATAATAATTGGTTTAGTCAAATTTACTTTGTCTGGATATGGTTTGTGTATAGTACCGTACGAGACAAATTCATTTATAACCGGGCACTGTACCGAATGTATGCATTTGGAAAAAAGAATGTGCTAGCCACGTTTCTTGTTATTTTTTTTAGAATTTGCTTGTATTTAAATATATATTTAAATAAAACAAATTTTAAGGATTTTATCACGTCCCAGCGTTTCGGCTGCTTTACAGCAACCATGGTCACGAGAGGACTGAGTTGGAAGACTTCCTAGTGTCATAGTTTGAACTGGGGTACCATCATGTCGTATATATAAAGTGCTCACTGTGTCTTGAGGTCTTGGTGCGCTTGGTTTTGGATTTAATTATGTTAATGACTAGATCCCAAGTCGGTGGTAGCACCCACCCATCATCCCTATTGAAATTAGGATGTTTTTTTAATTTCAATAAAATCCTTCAAATTTGTTTTATTTCGATGTACTTATAGAATTCGCGTAAATAAGAAATCAGAATTTGCAAATAATTAGGTAGGTAGGCATCATAGATTGTTTTCGTCGAGGTTACAACCTATCTACAATTTTAAAAAAAAACTCACCGGTCCTCGGATACGAGCACATCCAGACGTCTGTCTCCAACACCTCCATATTCATGATATCTTGGCCAATCTTCATATAATCCGCCGGCAGGATCACCCTGCCAGGATTGATCTCAATCATACAATCCTTCTTATCAAACATCCTGTCTAACTGCTCCCCAGTCTCCTGGTCCAGCTTAGTAAACGTCAATACAGGTCTGGTCCTCATTTTTTTTAAATTTTTTGTTTTGTAATTTTTTTTTTCACATTAGATGCGCAGGCGTCCGGTATCGGTGTCTAGCGGAAGTATTGTGGTTGCGTGTTGCGCCGGCGCATTGCATTTCCCTCGGCGAAGTGCTCAAGCGTCGTTCACTTTCTACGAGTAGGGACACCCAATGTTTCAGGTTTTTTAGGCCCCAGGTGTCTTAAAATATAAATAAATAAATATCGCCATACGAACACACCAATTATAAGTCGAGAGTGAACAGGTACAGGCAAGTATGCTCCATCGTAGATCTCATCGTCACTTACCATCAGGTGAGATCGAGATCGAATACTTGCGTATAAAGTAATAAAAAAAAAAGTTCCCACATTAAGCAACACTTGTGTTATGGGTACCGTACAATGGACTGAGGACGAACTCAGTATATAATACTTATATACATATTAAACATCCATGACTCGGGTACAAACATTCGTACTCATCACACAAAGCTTGTCACTACCACTGCGCTAATCAGGCCGTCGCCTAACGAACAGAGTAACTGTATGGTTCCAAACTAAGCAACGCTTACTATGGGGACGATCCCAGTACACATACATACACACAACACACCAAGGATTCCCAAAGTGGTTTCCCGGGGGTTGACACAAACGATAACTGATTTTGGGGATCGACGAGGTCTAAAAATCGACCCCTTATTAATTAACACAAGTTCTTATTTAACACTTTCAAGATACTGTATAAGTTGTGTTACGTGTACCAACTTGTTATAAGAATGACACATATTTTAGACGAAAGCATCATTTGTTGTACTTTAAAAAAAACTCAACAAGTCGATAAGCGTGCACAAGTTCGTACAAGATGAAATTATTATCTATTAATTGGAAAAAAACTAGAGATAAGATTTTTAAAGTAATTTGGGTATGGGGGTCTATAGTATCAGCTCATATTGAAAATGGGGACTCTTGCCCAAAAGAGTTTGGGAGTCCCTGATGTACACAGTACAATAGTTACTATTGTACGGCACTCGTACCGTTGCCCCTACCGGGTTACGAACCCGGGACCCTCGGTACAGAAAGCAGGGTCAGTACCAACTGTACTAACCGGGTACCTAGTAGATTAGGTCTCAGCTAGTAAATACTCTATTTGGTCACCGGCACCTTCGCACAGACACTGTTCTTCCTAGCAAAGGTCTTGGCAAAGTCTTTGCAAGATCTGGAATGAAGGAAGTGAGGAAAATGAAGTGTGGAAACACTAGGGCAGCGTGGTGGCCTCCCTCATATTGATGGTTGGCCCGTAACGTGGCAAACTGTGGGACCTCTCATATATCTGTGTTTGGGACCTTCTAAAGGGCTGGTATTATTAAGGTTTTTTAGTCTGATCCACATTTCGGTGAGTAAGTATATATAATAATAATAATATCAGCCCTTTTTAATGTCTGCTGGGCACGGGACTCCCCTCTATGCGAGGGGGATTCTCACTCCCCTCAATGTGGCGAGTATATTTATTATATCGAAATTTATCAGAAAATACACTGTGCAGGACTCGGGTACCTATACTGAAGCCAGAATCTCCTGATCGGTCGAAGTATTTTTTTTCAGATTAATTTTCATATCCTGCAAAAATTAGGTATACCTGGAAGTATTGTGGTCACATTAATACTGACTCACGTAACTGTCTAACCTGTGCGGTTGAGTATAGCTTTTCTATTTATTACAGTGTAATGAGAATTGTAGAGAAATCATCAAACTTCATTGAACATGGCCGAATCTATATAACGCATCCCCCATAAGAAAGTTGCAAAAGCTTTTACGACTGTGTGAATGTTTTTCTTCTTCTTTCTTTACGAAATGAAATGCGATGAAATACCTAAAATGGATATGAATATGGCCTCACCCGCTTACCGGGTATTTTGCCAGTGTCAAGTAATTAATAGAAATATTAAATTCAATAAATACACATTATAAATAAAATAATGGATGTGACATGACATGACAATGTGCATATCGTCAATGTTTTTGAATTGTCGTCAGATATTGTCAAAAGTTTGACATATCTGTTCTTAGAAGCAATAAATATATTGCCGCAGTAGTGGGTAGGTAGGTTAACCTAACTTAATTTCAACGGAGGATCTTATAACGTTTCTTTGTAGGGCGCCACGAAACATTAAAAACGTAGTCTATGAAGAACGTACCTACCTATAATATTATGATTCAGAATAAGTGTTGGATGTAGACGACATTATTAGTAGATACATAGAAGTGACAGTATAGCTGTAGATAATCTAAGGTGGCATCTACGAGTCGTTTCAAGTTTACATCACAACAGCGTTGAGCTTTCTCTTTTTTATATAGCTCTCTCTCTCTCTATCTGTTGAGTGGTCGATACGACCGTATAAAAGCTGTTGAGAGACCCTGATGACCTTATGTTATGACGCATCCCTATTCCAACCGGTTGTTCCGCTATTAGGCCTTCGCATTTATTATTATTTCATTTCATTCTGTCTAGTAGATCAATGCATATAATCTCTCTCTCTCTCTATGGTCGGTCCCTCATGTCTGAAGATCGTGATCATCGTTGGATAGTCCACACGCCATGCATGTAATACTTAATAGTAACTAGCTTTGCTATATAATGAGCTGATGAAGTAGTTTTTCACCTTTCAAGTATTCAGTTTTTGTAGTTTAGTTTACGTATCCCAATTTAGTTTTTGTCTCCCTAGACAAACCCCCTAGACGTTTTGTCGTAGTTATTTAATCAAGAGCCCCTGCTCTTGATTAAATAACTACGCCACTTTATGTACCTATCGTCTTCATGTACGATCGTCTTATGCGATAGTTGCGCAATATTAGACTTGCATTCAGGCGTAAACGTGGTACGCACTACTGCGCGCAATACATGTATACAACTCGGATCTCCTCGTAATACGAACGGACTACGCGAAGAAATGAAATGTAGAGGTGCACTCAGGGCCCCAAGTCTGCTAACAATCGATTCATAATCCAACAGCATCCGCATAGTAAATGTCACTTTTGACAGATATCCCATACAATATCTGTCAAAAGTGACAGCTACTAGTAGTAGTAGTAGTTCAATTCGTCCAGTAGGACAGGCGATGACAGTTACTAGGCTGTTCGATTATGAATCGATTGTGTTAGCAGACTTAGGGCCCCGGACCGTTTCTACACAGGAGTAGAAGGGGTGTGAACCCGGCTAAGATATATTCAATTATTTGTGAAAGGCACCTGGGCGCTGAGGTAAGTGCGGTAACGGGAGGCAATTCAATATATATAAAAAAGTGAAATGACAAATTACGGCCTTTATTGATGAGCTTTTCATCAATATGTCTTAACGTCGTAATTTCGATTCAAAACCCATGAAGCCCAGGGAAACCCTTTGAAATAAAAGTGGAACGTAAAATATCGTTGCAAAGGTTTACCCTTACCTTATTAAAATTCTAATAAACTCGCAATAAATGGGTTACCCCTTGAACGGGCTCACTGACGGATTGGTCCAGGCCCTTTGTGATATTGAACAAAGCATTAGGCATGATGACAGTAACTAAGAATCACTAAAATAATGTGTTTATCTAATGAGATAGGATTAATAGGTTCTGAAAAATGCATTTATTCACAGATTTAGGGCGAGATTGATAATTTATTTAATAAAATAAAACTACAAAATTCAACAGTCCGTCATGATAAGTTGAACACCAATCAGAGTGAACTACGTCACGAGCATGTACACATTGTAAACATCGCTAAGTTTCGTACGAAATTCGACGATCTCTGCACTTAGTAATTGTTTTTACCTGCGTTTATAAAGTATTTCGTGATTTCTATCGATCAATTACATGGTTTTGTGTTCTCAAAACATGGAACAAGGATTTACCATTTTTGACACAAACAATATAAAACCTGTTGCTAAGCAACCGCAACATTATCAGCAAAGAGTAATAAGATAAACTCCATACTCTTTACAATATTTATATACGTAAATTACTGATTTGTTGTGTTTACGGTCAGTTTGCATAATAGTGACGTCACAAGCAGACGCCATGACACCGGCGATCGTTTTGGAGCGAATTTTAAAATTACAATTTAAATATCGTTTTTTTCTAATAAAAATTAGTTTCCTGCCGAAATAATATATTTTTTTGGAAATAGTAGATACCTTAGAATATTATAGAACAGTTTTTGAAAATCAGTCATCATGCCTCAGTACAATGCAGTAATTATCTCGAGCACTGAAAGTTTGTAGTATATAGTGTTCCTAAAATCGTTTATCCATAAAACATACATAAAACAGTAATATCAGTAATCCTAAGGGAAAAATAACAAAAAATAATCTCTTCGTTTTCTCTTAGGTCAATCCGCAAAATTAAATCATGAACGCACGGAATTCGTATAATAAGAACTATTAATTTTGACATTCATTCATTCAAATTTCCGTTTCCTACTTTTTTCCTCCCCCATGCATTTCCGGTCGATAGGAAAAGAAAACACATAAACGTCATCGACAGATGTAAACAAAAACATTTTAAACATTTGCTGCACTTTAAAAAAATACATAGAATGTCTAAAGTAACGAATGTTAACTCCAGTTTAGCGTATGAAATACTGCTTTACCTGAATAGCTTCTATTTGGGGATGTTCTTTGTGTGCGAAGTAGCTATGGGGATCCTTAAAGCTATCAATGTTTCATATCCCGACAACGCGTTGCTCACTGAAGCCGGTATATTCAGTGCATTATGCACAGTTGAAGTTATTCGTATTTTCTTGGGACGGCGAGGAAATTTGTCAAGCAAGAGTAAGTCATATTTTTGTAATAGTGACACAAAGTCCCTTGTAATAATTGTCCTTTTTAATATGTGGTTATTATTATGCGTAGAACTGCGCTGATTGTACTGCCTGCTATGCTTTATATTTGACTTATTCCCTGTGTATAAGGTTTTTATTTTTTTTTATTTGTGGTATCCATCAACAAAAAAGATCACAATTTCAATATTATGTGGTTACAAAAATAGCAATAATCCCTTTGTTTTGTTTTCCAGAAGTGCCAGTATTCTTCTCTGTGATACTAACAATACCGTCAGCGGTTGGTGTATGCTACTTCCTGATCTACCAGACCTACATACTCCGTTTAGAGTATATATGGTGTGCTGTGATGCTCATGTTCCACGCGCTGGAGCTGGCTTTCGCCATCCTCTTCATCTTCACCGTGTGTAAAAATCAGCAGTATGAATAGAATAAGTTCAATAGCGATGCAATGCCAAACAGAATCAGATACTGATGCCAAATATGTGAACTGAGTGGTTTTAAGTGTATTAGAAATGTTAAATGTTGTTCTCTTCGTATCAACTATGTCCTACTGCTGGATATTAATCAGAATCGGAATATTTTTATTCATGTTAACCATTAAGTACAGTACTTATAAATGGTCAAAAAAGTTACAAAATGTAAAGCTACAAATTTACCACCTGTTCGGAACACCATTCCTATGGAGATGAACAAGCAAGAAAGTCCATGGTTGCTCTTTATTAAAATAGATCTTTTACATTATTAAGCAGTACATTGTTATAGGTATATCAAAACAATGTAGGAACGGCTAGGCAGACTAGCAGCTGGTCAGAAAGAAAGTACTAACTCTAAGTATATAATATGGTTGAGACTAGTAGTATCTTGGATTTTGTAGCATAAGCTGTGAGTAGTATCTACTCGTATACTAATATGGCTTGTATCTACCTACCTATACATACATATGGCAGTTTCAGCTATTCTAATTAGATGTATTATGTCACTGGCATGGTGGTATTTTTTGTAACTAATTGATATTCTTGACTCATAAGCGAGTTGCTGTAGTTTTAAACTTGTAAAAATATTTGTGACTCATAATGCGCATTTATTATTCTTATTGTAAGTGTGTATATAGATATAGTTAAGCCTATTTTTGGAATGTCCCGGCGCCGCGCGGCGTCTATGCTCTTATACGATATACGTCTATTAATCTAGCTACTATACCCAGGTAAGTCTACTACATTCCTATACCGTATAATATTGTACCTTACTACCTACCTAATATAATATAAACTAGTATGAAATAAATGTAAGTACTTAAATTACTTTTCATTTGCATCTATTCTACAAAATACATACCTACTATAAAGAATAATACCTACTGTATAATTTATGTCTACTTTCATATATCTATTTATATTTATTCAAGTTGTATCGCGTACGGCCAATCCATATCGCGGCAGTCCAATCACGAGCTTTAACATTGAATGATGATGTTGTGCTCCGGTCCGATTGTCGTGAGTTCAGTATCGAAATCCAAATTGACAGTATGAACGTCGCCAGTTGGTTGGACTCACTGACGTCCATTATACAAGTACGATGTATACATAGAGGTCAGTGGTTGGACTCCATTCATAGAGCTATTTATAACCTATTTTCATTCTATAATATTCTCTATGGTATTATTTGAAGAGAAAGTAATCAGTACTAGGGATGTTAACTTGTAAAATTCAATACCAGACCGACCGGTTGGCCGCCATTTTTCCTGTCAAACGCGTATAAATAAGTTTTGATGAAAATTGTTTACGTTGATTAATTTCATCCGTTTTTACATTGTTTTCAATATTTGTTTTATTGTAAAGTTCTCCAAGTGCACCATCTTACGACAGGACATTACTTTTCATAAATTTCCATCTAAGGAGGAAAACATGAGACAGTTCGAGTGTATTAATTATGAGAGCACTATGCACAATGATGTTAGCAAATTGTATGTTTGTCATAAGCATTTTGAACAAAGGTTTTTCAATGCGTCGACGAATCCTCTGAAGAGTGGCGCTTATCCAAGCTTGTTCACTGCCTTGTAGATTTCTTCAGCAAACCCGATATGTATCTGTTCAGAAACAGGTAAACTATCGAACAATTATTATAGTATTCTTAATAGTCAAGTAACACTATCTATGTAGAATGTAAGTATGTAATGTATAAAGTATGATTAAAGCAAAGTTTTTTTTCTTCAGGTTAAGAATTGTGTGTGTTTTGAGCAAATCAGTATCAGCAGCATTATCTTACACATCAACATTCCGTAAGTACCTACATAACTATTTTGCACTAAATAAACAGGCACTATAGCCACTACAACAATGTTCTCAAGACTACTATATCTAAGATATTATGTTAACTGATCATTTAAATACCAGAGTTAAAAGGGTTTTTTATTATGTCTGCTCTTGACCTATCTCGCCAGTTGGAGAGATAGATGCATAGTAGCCTCTCACAGTAATTATAAATCGCTAATGTTACATAATGTGGGTTCTAGCGTACACACAAAATATAACATTATTAATTTATCATTTGTTATATCTGACTGATATTTATTTATTTATTTTCAGTTCTGTATCCCGATGGAACACCAGTCAGTGCAACATTAAAAAATATAGCAGAAGCAATTTTTTTTTGGCCAAGTGCACGCTTATAACTACAGAAGTTATGACCCAAGTCCCTACGCCTTTGTTAGTACTTTTAAACCTTTGCTAATCATTTGTGCAATGTCATTAATAAAATGTTGAATGGATCGGATTTAATACGCCTAGCAAGAATCAATTTGCCGCCGTTGTAACAGAACGCTTTTAATAAATATAAGAAAAAAATTAGAAATAAAAGATTTAATAAATAAATTGTTACTATTTGCTACATAATTGTTTTATTTATTATTATCCTGTATATAATAATAAAAAGGGTACCCTAAGGGTGGTCCTGCCCAGGTGATAGGCTTTATGACCGTTTCCGTTGCCTAGATAGCATTAACGAAAAAAAAAGAAAATGGCATTATTAGCGTTTCCGTTGCCTGGATCGCACTAATGAAATTAAGAAAAAACTAAACGTCATGTTCAATTGCTGCATACGGTTTAGCGCCTATGTTCTAGAGATGCGCAAACTACGTCTTTTGACGGGTTACAGATTTATAAATCTTTTCACTCAAAAGATTTAAATCACTCTTTTAAATCTTTAAATCTTTTAAATCCGTGAGTTTCGGAATTAAAAGATTTAAAGAGTCATTCATACGACACATCGTAAATGATTCGAAGAGATTCGGAAGGAGAAAAAGATACATATACTACTGATTTCCCGTCATTCTTATCAGGCTTAGGACTGTCAACCTAGCTTTCATAATTAACTAAACAAACATACAAAGGACTAGGTTGGCGTTATTAAATACCTACTTAGTACTAATGAGGTATAAGAACGTACTTATTTTTGTACCAACACACTTGATCACTACCTAATTATTTACATTTATTAAAGTTTTTAATTATTTACAAAAGTCAAAATATCATTGATAAAGATAAATATAAAGAGTTATTATTTATAGTTTTTGGTTCAATTCACTATTTACATTCTAAAAATAATTTCGCATACGCAATTAAAAGCATCGAAACATTCAATCAAAACTAAAACATAACAAACCGTCACTTGATTTCCTATTTAAAAAAAATACATTGCACTTAATTATAAGGCGCAGAAAGAATAGTTTTCTCTGCATTCTACATTATCCGGCGACGCGTCGCACGCGCGAACTTACACATCCTTCTCTATCTCTTTCTGAATCATAATACCAGCCTATAGTCTTCTCACTCCACATCGTAATGGTCTCAATTGAATCAATTTGAATCTTATCTAAAGTGATTTAAAGATGTATTCCAAAAACTTCTGATTTAGTGATGCATGATGTATTATTGAAAAAAGTAAATCTTTTTTTCAAATCACTCAGGATTTACACATGTCTACTATGTTCCTGACATGGCGGTCTGAACTAGTTCTCTTATTAGTCTGTGGTGATTCATTTCATTCGTTCGTACTCGCTTGTTTGTGATTGTTGTTTTGTACAGTTTTGTATTGGAAAATAATTCTGTTTTCAGTAAAGTTTTAGAGCATTAAGATACTATACTATTTCACAATACCTATACAGAATCTAGTTAACTTCTAATTCGTAAGAAGAGCATCCCATCTATAATCGCTTAACCTCTCGCATAGCCAAAATGCTCGGGCACGTAACGCTTCTGAAAATGCTACATTGTAAAGGAATTAGCGTAAAACGAGTCAAATCTAAAGAACCTACTCGTGAAAGAACTTCACGCGACCCCACTCGTAAACTCGACTTTAAAAAGAAGAGTCAGTATAGCACTTGCAGAGTGTGTTTAAAAAGTGGCAGCATTCCTATTTTCGGCCACGATAAGTCGGACAAAATTTCTAAAGGCTTATACATATTTGGCGGCATAAGAGTACATATTGAAGATGCGTATCCTAAATTCCTGTGTCAGCCATGTAATGAACTGCTTCAGGGCGCGATATTATTTCGAACCCAAGCGCAGAAATCAGATGGTCTCCTCAAACAACCAATGGAAATTATTAGTGACAATGATGACTCCTTGGATTGTGATTATAACATAAAACCTGTATATGAAGAGATAACAGTAACACAGAAGACGAGTATTGAGGAATATAAATTAAATAAAAAGCCCAAAGAACAAAAATCCCTTCAGTGTGTCAAGTGTAATATGTCATTTGAGACATTCACAGAGTTTACCAAACACAAAATGACTGAAGAACATGAAAATATGAAGCAGAAATGTCCAATATGCCACAATTTATATTCATCACTATACTATAAGAAGCATATGGCAATACACAATCACCGAGTATCATATCTGTGTGATGTATGCGGAAAGGATTTTATATCTCTGACATCGTTTAGACAACATCAACTAATACATTCGGATGTACTTCCTTACAAATGTTCACAATGTCCATACAGAGGACGAGGAAAGGAAGCTTTAAAAATGCATATAAGATCACATACTGGTGAGAGGCCATACCAATGTACACATTGTCCATCGAGATTTATAAGTAGCAGTAATTTAGGCAAGCACATGCGCACACATAAGGTGGAACATAAGTTTCGATGTGATACATGCGGGAAAGGGTTTTACAATAAAGGAGAAATGGAGATACATATCAAGGTCATCCATTTGGGAATCAGAGACCATGTATGCAGTGACTGTGGGAAAGCTTTTGGGTATAGAAAAATGATGATGAGACATCAGTTAAAAGTGCACAAGAGGAAAAAGCTCAGGGCTGGGAAGATGCCTGTTTATTTGAAGGTGGAAATTATGAATCAACAAAAGGAGAATACTTCTGTTCAGACCGAAAGCTAGAGTATGCAGAGGCAGACTATGTAGTACTTGTTATAAACTTTTGCTGGGAAACGGTTGGTGAAGAATTCATCACAACTTCAAACATTGCTGGAAACAATGTTCAACATACAACTAACCAATGAATGTTCATTTTAGCCTTTCTTGTCCTCAATTATTATCTAAAAATTCTTGTTTCTAAACTGATGTTAAAGCTTGCTGATCAGCAATACTGCAACTAGTTATGTTGCCAGTGAAACGGGAAAATAAATTGAGGCTTGAAAACTAAATAAATATAGAGACAAAGAATCAATATAGCTTTGTTGATATATGGGTGTAACATTGTGATGGGTCCGTATGGGGACCTCCAAAACTATGTTATAGAAAATTATGTTCTATGAAGCCATGTTGTTGATTTTACAGATAATAGAAACTGTGTATTGATTTTAAAAGTCTTGCGAATCATCAAACCCAGTCATTTCGTAAAAAGACATTATTTCCTTGCGATATTGATTGTGTAGATTGTAAAGAGTAAACATTGCTATAAAACCTTGTGTCCAATATGAAAAGTTATATTTCATTTATTTCTGTACCTAAATGTACAAAATTACCATACTCAACTCAATTAAGTAATAATGGCTTTTGTTGTTTCATTTACTCCGTAAGCAGTAAATGTTGTAAAACCTACACAATCAATAAATTAATGAAATAACAATATTTTGTTTCCAAAATGACCAGGAGCAACTGCCAATTCATGTACAAGTTTTATTTTTTAATTCATAGAGTAAGTGCAGTTTTTCTTTATCAAAAATGATTTAAATAAATTTGTTTTTATTAATAATAATTGTTAACACATTTTTATTTTATCGATAATTGTTAATACTGAGAAGCCTATTACTGTACCTACCTACATTTTTTAAAATAAATATCATCTAACACTGGTATATCAAACCCAACTCTATGGTCTCCTAACAAGCACTTTTGCCTCCTGATACTATAACATTGATCCCAGTAGCATCTAGACCAGCAATATATATATATATAGGTCATTTCTAAGCTTAGGCTAACAGGGATTGAATCTGCAACAACTAGTGGTGTAGGCAGAGCAACCATCAAACTTTCATATAAATACCATTGCACAAGGTATTCACATTGCATATGTATCCAGAAATATTTTCAAACAAATGTTTCTAATTATACTTTATTCTAACTTTACACATAATTACATAAGCTTATTCTTCACTAGGTGGTGTAACATGATCTCCTAGTTGCTGGCACTCAATCTTAGTCACTTTGAGAGCACAGCCTTCAGGCAAGTTCCTCTCTATGTACTCGAGATATGTGTCACATGTAGAGCCAGTTAGTCGTTGCAAATGTATAAACCTAAAGTATGTTCGGATCTCGTACTGGACTTTGTGCTTTTTGTAGATGTGTACACATCGGAGTAGTGTATGCCTTTCTTTTTCTGCTTTACGTAGTGCCCAACTGAAACATATAGGAAGAATTTTATTGCATGAAAAAGCTTATAAAAAATATTAAGATGTAAATAAGTAATGGATAAGTAAACATATTTTTTCTGTTATAATTATCTGCCTCAGTAAATTAACTAACTGTTTAATATTTTGTATAGACTGAAAACTAAGCCATATGCCTGGGTTAACATTTTAATTGTACACTGGACTGATCTTTCAAGTTTATAAATGTAACTAGGGTTGCCAGATTTTTTTTCAGCCTACAAGGGACAAATGGTTAAATGGGTTATTTAGAATTCTTCATACAAGCAATCCATATTTATTTGTTCTATTTTAAAATGTTCCGCAGCTTCCTGAAAATTGTTGTAGTTTATTTCAGCTATAAAGTTTAAAAAGAGTGCCTTGGGGAGAATGTTATTTTCTGAAGCCAAATGCGAACGTTGCGTGTGTGAATACTTGGATCGATTTCATAATGAAAAACGAAGTTCGGGTAAAATAGGGGACAGATGCAGTCCCGCCGGGACATTTTAAACTTTGCCTAAAATACGGGACGTCCCGGGAAATACAGGACGTCTGGCAATGCTAAATGTAACCTAAAATATATTTACATACCTCTTCGTAACTTCAATACCCAGATGTGACGCTGCAGCCACACAAAACCAGGAGTAACTGAGCAGCACTGCGGGGTCAATGCCTCTCATTTCCAACTCAACTTTTTTGTATAATTTGTCCAGTTCTATTTGTGGAGGCATTTGTTCAGCTTGTGTTGTAATAGGGACCATAGAAGGGGTGGAAAGGGTTCGTAGGGCTGCATAATTGGTTGGTATAGTACTCCTAATAAGTGGTGCTGCCCGCCAAATACTCTAAAATGTAATAATTGGCATCATTATCAAACAAATAACAGATATAATGGCAAAAGCTTTGCTCCCAATTACATTGGGACTAAAATACCCTCAATGAAATGTGGGTGCATTGCGGTGCACCTCTGTCTACCTCTTCGGGGATTATAGGCGTGATTGTGTATTATTATTTTTATCGAACATGAGACTAGTACGCTGTAGGAACAGATTAATTCTTACCCTGATAGCATTCATTTTTAGGTCACGGCACTAAAATGTTTTCAAGCGATATTTTATTATATCTATATTGTTATTGATAACTCTCAGGAAATTTTTAACAAAAATCCATAACTAAAAAAATAACCTCATATTTATTTCGGAGTTTGACGTTTAGAATGATTATTTTTTAATTTCGGTTTACTACCGTGGGTACAAACTTTTTATAACTATTGAGGTACAAAGTCATTTAGTCGAATACATTATATTATGGGCAGTTAACATTTTTGTCGGTATCGCTGGCTAACTGGCTCTCTATAGGTTTATCGTTATTCTTTGATTTTTTAGGTTGGCAATTGGTTTTAAAATAAAGCCATTTTTCCACTGATGATAATGATGATGTCGATGTCGATGGCGATGATGATGATAAAATAAATCATATACCTATAAGTAAAGCTGTGGATAGTTTACTGAAAATCTACTTGACACATTGGGTGTCAATAGTCAAGTTATTGTACTATTTCATTTTAATTTCCTTCACTCGTGCATATATATTAATACACAAAGGGTAATATCCCACTAGTATTACACATTATTTATCAAAGAAAAACATCTCTTGGAAAAATAATACAATTGAAAACTTCACTTCAACTTTCCGCCAAAAAGCTTTTTCGCAGCGTAGACGGAGAAATACACTCTATCTACGATTCACTTCACTTTTTAATGCTTTATGGCGTCCTTCGTGTTTTGTTTATTCGATGATTTTGCTAGCAACAGAATTAAAAGTTGTTTGTTAGTAAAACATAAATCGATGGCAACAAAACAATTTAAAATCAAAATTGGTAAAAAATGCAATAACATTTAATTTTAGAAATGTCATAACACTTGTCAATTTAGACGATTAGCACTTGGCATGATTATTTTTGATGCCCTGAACGGATATTTTCAAATTTCTGCACCGGTAAAATTCTTCAATAATGGCAAACGAGGCAGAGGAAACGGTACGCAAACTATCTATGCACAAAGGAGTAGCTGGCGTCATAGTGGTGAACGGCGAGGGTATTCCTATAAAGACGACGCTAGACAACCACATTTCAGTACAATACGCCGGGCTGATGAGCGCTCTTGTGGACAAAGCTAAAGCCGTCGTGAGGGACCTCGACCCAACGAATGATTTAACGTTTCTTAGAATACGCAGCAAGAGAAGTGAAGTGATGGTAGCTCCGGACAAAGACTTCATATTGATAGTGGTCCAGAATCCTGTTGAATGACGAAGGCTGTGGCTTTTCAGCCACTTTCCTTTTAGTTTGGCGGGCTTTTGGGCCATTTGTCGTAATTATAATTCTACATATAATTTCTACTTTCCTTACTATGAGTGGTTAATTATTATTGTTCATGGATTTTATTTTCTTGTAATGTAAACTGTGATTAGGTTTTATTTTATTCAATCATGTGATTTATGTTCTGTGTGTATTTCTGATTGTAAATTCATTGCTTGGTAGTTATGCATTGTACGAGCAAATAAATAAAACAATATTTAATCTATCTGTCTTATATTTATAACATTAAATTAAAATCACAATTTCAATTATTTAGGAATGAAATCACCACCAGGATCGTCTACCTCGGCCCGGCCTACCGCGGCTACCGAAACCTCCTCTTGTACCGCCGAAACCACCTCGGCTACCACCAAAACCGCCACGACCACCATAGCCGCCAGCGTAGCCCTGGTGCCCGCCGAATCCGCCCTGGTTCCCATCGAATCCGCCTTGGTTCCCACCGAATCCACCTTGGTTCCCGCCGAAACCTGCTTGGTTACCGCCGAAACCACCGAATCCGCCTTGATTGCCGCCAAAACCGCCATGGTTCCCGCCGAATCCGCCTTGCGAGCCGTCGAACCCACCCCGAGGACCGCTTGTGCCCCAGCCTCTGTTCGTGCCCCGTTTCGCGTCACTTCTGAACGTCGGTACGCTTACATCACGTTGAATATTGTAATCACCGGCCTCCATTACACATAGTTCTTTTATGCATTGTATGACCTGCGGAGGGAGTTATTATTAAACATGGAAATAGTTGTATATATATATGTGATGTTGTACAAGAATTTTTTTAAAAATTGACAGTCGAAATTTTGACTTTACGTAATGATTACATAATATGCACTAAAGTAACACAGATTCAAGGCTTACTACACCATTTCCGAATTGTCCTGTGTAGCAGAGGAACATTTTAAAATAATTCAGAACGAGTGTGTCTAATCGATTCGGATTCTTAATCAAATCGATCTAAAGGCATGATAGACAAAAATAAATTAATACAAAGACAATAAATCAAAGAATTCTAAAGGCGTGTGTGGGCGTGTGGGCGGGGCATATGGCTTGAAGGAACGATGCAACGGTCGCCGTTGGGTCAGAAAGGTTTTGGATGGGCGACACGAGCCGGACGACGTAGTGTAGGACGCCCCCCCCCCCCCCCCTAAAAGGTTGACCGATGACATCACACGTGTCGCAGGTTCGCGGCAGATGCGAGTGGCAGAGAACCGTGATGTGTTGCCATCATTGGTGGAGGCTTTTTTTCAAAATTAATGGAACTGTTAGTCGCAGATGACCGTTACAGCTTGACCGTGCTAAAGGCTCTCCAGCCATAGTTGGGGGAGGCCTACGTCCAGCAGTGGACGTCCTACGGCTGCCGGAGGAGTGGTGTACCTTGTCCTCGGCGGGGGTGAAGTGCAGCGCGGCGTCGGGCTGCGCGGCGGCGCGCTCCACCAGCGCCTCCACGGCGGGCCGCAGCGCCGACACCAGCGCCGCCGCGCGCGCGCTCATCTCGAAGTTCAGCCAGTTGTCCAGCCGCACCACATTGTCCACCTAAAGTATACATCGATATACATTTTAATGTCGACATACTGATGTCTCAAGATGACAACGTTAATATTAATAAAGTAACAACCTGAACGGTTCCAAGATATACAATGGTTGAATTATCGAATTCGAACCAGAGGCCCTCAGCGCAGAAGGCAGGTTCACTACCAGCTGGCCAATCAGGCCGTGGATTGACAGGATTATTATTGTATAGGTGAGCCACGCGGTGTTACCCGCGATTAAAAAGTATGTCCTCTTCCTCTATGTCCTTTTCTGTACCCAAATCTATCCCACGGGAACCATACATTTTACCGGGATAAAAAGTATGTGCTATTCCAGACTATAATCTATCTGTGCCAAATATCATCCAGATCCGATCCAAACTTTCACATTTATAATATTAGTGGGATTGTCTCTGGTCCAGAACTCAACCCCCCCCCCCCCACAAACAAGTGAATTCCTGGCTATGGCCTCGGTCAACACTTACCCATTCCACCTTCCTGCTGGCGAACAGCAGCAGGTGCAGCGGCGCCACCATGGTGGTCTGCTTGCAGCTGATGGCGCGCGTGCGAACCTTCTCGCCGAACACGAACAGCGGCGAGGGGAACCGCTGCTCCTGGTTGCTGCAGTTCACCGACGTCTTGTGAAGAAGGGCAGGTTTCCCTTCTGTCGTTAGCACCTAGGAGGTAAGAGCACAAGCAAGTTAAAGTATGCTGGCGGTACTGGCAGTTGCAGTCAATATTGATGATAGTTTGATTCGAAGTAGGCAGCTCGGCTCATTAGACCAGGCCATTGGGCGAATTTCGGAAATTATGAATAACTAGCTGTCTCAGGGATAATGTATGAGTAAATGAATTTATTGGTACTCTATGAAAAATTAAAAAATCTATCCCACGGGATAGATTTTACTGGGATAAAAAGTTGACTATGTGTTATTCCAGACTATAATCTATATCTTTGCCAAATTTCATCCAGATCCGTTCAGCCGTTTTGGCGTAATTGAGTTACAAACTATCCATCCAAACTTTCACATTTATAATATTAGTGAGATTATAACAATATAGTAGCTCTTAGTAGGTACGGCCCCTTAATGCAAGGGGGATTAGTCTATTGTTCAAATCGCTTGCCCAAAGCGGATTGAGGGACTTTACTCTTCTTTATAGGGATTATTTTAGGCATGTAGGTTTCCTTGCTGTTTTCCTTCACCGTTGAGCAAGTGATAACAATGTTTGAAAATTATATGCGCATCCTACGTTACCTTCCTCTTGCCCTGGTAGAGGCACACGTTGGGGTACAGCCCCATGCACATGAGCGCGATGACCAGGTCCAGCGCGGGGTCGGGCCCGGTGGGCCGCCAGCGCTGCGGCACCGCGCACTCCTCCGAGAACCCGATCGAGCTCGTCAGAATATCTGCAGGACAACATTCTCATGAAGAGGCGCAAAGAGAAAAAAAAACTTGGCTCTACAAATAAAATATAATAAACTAGCTGCGCCCGGCGGTGTTACCCGCGATAAAAAGTATGAAAAATTAAAACATCTATCCCACGGGAACCAGAAATTTTACCGGGATAAAAAGTAGCCTATGTGCTATTCCAGACTATAATCTATCTCTGTGCCAAATTTCATCTAGATCCGTTCAGCCGTTCGGGCGTGAAAGAGGAACAAACATCCATCCAAACTTTCACATTTATAATATTAGTATAGATAAAACTGATAGTCACAGTAACATTCTCATGAAGAGGAGCAAAGATAAAAAAAACTTGGCTCTACAAATAAATTGAAGTGATTATCACAGTCGGTAGAACTGGCTCTCTGTCCCGATGGTCTTAGGTTGTGTGCTTGTGGGCAGGGGCGTCTTTACCCTTGGGCAATGTGGGCCATGGCTTGCGCTCAGGTTTGGGCTTACTCGTGAACTATTTTGCGTTAATTAATTGGGCGGCAAACCTTGTAGGCCCAGTTGTTCTCACATACCCATAACAATGTACTGCTCAAAAATGTAACGGATCTTTTTAAAAAGAGCAGTATCTTGCCCGTTCTTCTCCATAGGAAAGGCATTCCGAACGTGTGGCAAAGTTGTAGCTTAGCATTTTGTAACTAGTTTGACGATTCATAAGTACTGCACCGAATGGTGTACATGAATAAATAATATACTGTGGAATCAGAATATTTTTTATTGATGTAAACCATACCTACCCATAAAAAACTAACCATAAATGGATTTTTAATATTAGAAACTTACTGTTCAGTTGATTCTTGGCCTCGTATGTGACGCGCATGGTGGTGAGTTGAATCCCTTTCCACTCGCACCACTTCTGCTCCGCCTCCTCGCCCTTCGAGTACTCCCTCTCCCACATCTAACGCCAAAATAAAACACTTATTTACGTCTCAGAGCGCTAACTCACTGGTGCAGTTGAGTGAGCCTGCTTTTTGCACAGAGGTTTGAAAGTTTTGTGATTAGCACGAAGTTTTGTAGTGTACCCAAGTCATGGATGTTTTAATCTATACAAATAAATAAAATTGGAGTGTCTGTTTGTAATATCAAAATAACCGCTTTTTACCGTTTTGGTACCTATACCAAAACGATATTTTTTTAAATTTTTGTCTTTCTGTCTGTCGGTCTGTCTGTCTGTCTGTCTGTTTGTTCTGGGTAATCTCTGAAATGGCTGGGCCGATTCTGACAGGACTTTCACTGGCAGATAGGTGATGTAACAAGGAGTAACTTAGGCTACTTTTGTTTTAGAAAAAAAATAGGATCTCACGAAAAAAAAAAATCCAGTGTTGCAGCGCTGCGCCTGATTAAGTTTGATATGCAACCTGCAATGCGTCCCGCGGGCTCAGAACACGAGAGCAGGCTGTTGCCAACGGTTGTGTCTTTGTTAAGTATCACGCGGACGAAGTCGCGGGCAACACCTAGTATCTATATAAGTAACTAGCTGACCCGGCAAATGTTGTTTTGCCATATAAAATAAATTGTGATAGAAGCTATCATATCTTTCAAGTTGGATAAAACTGCACAGTGTGCAAAATTTTATTAAAATCGGTTTAGTAGTTTAGGAGTCCATAGCGGACAAACACCGTGACACGTAATTTATATGTATTAAGATACATACTGGTTCCGCCCTGAGTCCATTGAACGGTATTCATAATACAAGCGTTGCTTATTGTGGGACCGTACAGTTGGTGTGTTCGTCTGGCGATATATATTTATAATGATATACCTGAAAGGCGTTGAGCATGGCGACGTGGTCGGAGGCCCGGTCGCCGGCCAGCGCGCGCTGGTGCATGGAGAGGCGGCGGCGGCCCTCCACCACGAAGATCTCGGGGAACGTGGTGGAGTTGGCCGCCATCGTGGTGAGCGCGTCGCCCACGCCCAGCACGAAGCCCAGCACCATCATCTTGCCCAGGCGAGGCTCTGGAGACCAACACAATGTTAATTTCTTATATTTACGCGAATACTACATATTGAAATAAAACTATTTTGTAAGGATTTTATCGCGTTTATTTAAAAAAGAAAAATAAACGCGATAAAATCCTTAAAAAATTGTTTTATTTCAAAGACAATGTTAATTATTTCTATGCCACGACTTTTATGGTAACTAACGTGAATGCTCTGAATAGTTATTCGATATCAAGAGAATCAGAAACTAAAATAAAAAAAATCCAACCTAAAACGGACAATTACGAGACAATCCTAATATCATGGCGAGTAAATTTTGTTACTAGTTTTGGGGTAATTGGATCGACATCACTACTTGAATCTCGGAGGGCACTCTCGTTGCGTGTAAGAATAGGTTATTAGTAAAGTAATAATATATTGGAAGTAGACACCACCATAATAGCTGACTCCAAATAGATCAATTGAATGATTATATACAATCAGAATGGTCAGAATCGACTGACAATGATGATCGATCAATAAATATGTTCATTGTATTAGCGTTATGTAAAAGGAACGTTATATTGTGCATAGACGTGGTTTAAACACAGATTCATCCGTAGTTATCCATTACTGCGTGATCATAGAGCACATTTGAAGGGATGGGAAGTCCACGCATCGGTGAATATGGTGATCTCTTACATGGGCCATAGTTTGCCGTTGTTGTTGTATTACGAGTTTGTAAACTAGTTGTGTAAGAGGCTAGAGGGAGGAGGGTGTATGTGTATATGAGTGTAGTGTGCAGTGTGTAGTGTAGTGTGTAGTGTATAGTGTGCAATGTGCAGTGTGCAATGTGCAGTGTGTAATGTGTAGTGTGTGGTGTGCAGTGTGTGCTGACCGATGGGCAGCTTGGCGAGTATGGCGCCGAGCGGCGTGAGGCAGTCCCCGGCGTCGAGGCAGCGCAGCTCGCGCAGCAGCGCCTCGGCCTCGATCACCGCGTCCAGCGGCGGCGGCTCCGGCGCCTTCGACAGGAAGTGACCGATGCTGCCCAGACGCAGCAACTTTATACTGCGGACGACCAAGAAATTACATAACCTCAACAAAAAAACATGCTCGGTACCTTCATACAAGCCAAAAAGCCGGGCATGCTTTAAAATATCTCAAACAAAAACATACATTTTCAAAGCGCATCGAACATATCAAATTTCGCGCATTTATTGCAGTACATAAGTATCAAGTGGCAACAACGCGTTAACCTTGCAATGCAAAGAGCGAGGCGCACAGGACATTGTTATCCCACTTGCACTCGCTGGCTTTCAATACGGCTTTCGAACGAAAAGCTTCTTCTTCTAACTTCTCTGTCTAACCCAATAGTAACCCTATGCACAGCTATACAAATGGTTGTGTGTGTTTAATGTCCCACTGCTTGGGCCTCCTCTCAATGCGATGGGGATACCGCGTTCTCCCAACATGACTATTATTGATAAAAAAATATTAGTTCAATTTAGAAAAAAAGCAAAATTTATCTCTACCTTAGAGCCAGCTCGTGTAGCGGCGTACGGAACATTTCTGCTGTTTGATGTTCGTCGAGTTTGTCGTAGCGAGCCTTAGAGCACAGCGTGAAGCACACGCCCGGACGAACGCGACCAGCTCTGCCTTTACGCTAAACCAGAAAAAAACCCACCAAATAGTAGTATTATAAAGATCTTTAAAAAAAAGGAGCAACCATGGAGTTTCTTGCCCGTTCTTCTCCATAGGAACGGCATTCCGAACGGGTGGTGAAGTAGTAGTAGCTTATTATTTTGTAACTTTTGACGATTCATATGTACTGTACATAATGGTCAACAAGAATAAAAAATATTCTGATTCGGATTCTGGTACATAATCAATTTGTCTGGCGACCTAATTTCAGCCCTCGGTACCTCGATAAGACATAGCCTATCTAGGTATAGCACTCAGGGTTAATGTTAGTTTACAATACGGAAATAATTTTTAGAATCAGTTCAGCAGATCCGTTTTTTTAACGAAATTATTATGGGGAAATACTAATCCATAGGACAAACTATTATGGGAAACGTTTGGTTTTTATTTTGGCCTTGGAAAAAGGTTTAGTCAGACGTTTTCCATATTATTACTTTTTAATGCGATTAAACTGGGTTCATGTAAGGATCATTGAATTATATCGAAAAAAAAACAGGGGCAGAAGTTAGTCAAAATTACTATACAGAAAAATATACCAATGAAATGGGTTTAATTGGATTTTTTTTCTTAAGTGCGAGCGAGAAATCCAAAATTACCTGTTCCAAATTAGTTCTGCTGGCCCACACAGTGGCGTATGACGTCATATTGTTGTGCGATGTGAACAGCTTCATCTTGGCCTTGCACGAGTCGATTACGTACACGACGTCGTTGATCGTTATCGACGTCTCTGCGATGTTCGTGGATAGTATCACCTGTAACAAATCGGAAATATTATATAACTCTTAGGGCAGTAACTGAAAGTCGGACCTTATTAACTAAATAGGCAATCGTTAGTTGCCGGCAGCTTTAGGTAATTGGTCAAATCATATTATTTTTAATAATGGTGCTCAAAAAGCACTTATGATGAGTCAGAAGCTACCACCACTTCAGCTTGTTGGTTCCACTGAGAGGAGTCAGCAAGAAATTCAATGGTCACTCTTTTAAAAAGAGGTTGGTATACATTCCCAAGAACATAATACGATACAAACATTCGTGTATATCACACGAAATTTGCCCCTACCGGGATGAACTGGGACTCTCGGTATACCAATCGGGATCACTAATAGCTGTACTAATCAGTTCTATGAACAACTCACCTTGATGAGCCCTGGCGGTGGAGTGACGAAGACCTTTTTCTGATCATCTCGAGGTATCTGGCTGTGGAGCGGCAGGATGATGTACTGCGAGGTGTCTCCGAAGACTCGGTGATGGGAAAGGTGCTTCATCAGAGCGAAGATGAGGTTCCAACCAGGCAGGAACACGAGTACGGCACCGTCACTCTGCAGGCCGCGGATGTAGAGGAGAATTGCTTCTATCAGCTCGAAGCTTAGCTGGAAATATATTTATTTTAAAATGGTTTTGCTATCTAAATAGTACTACTACTCCTAATAGTATATGAACACAAATACAACAACTGTCTCGATGGGATACTGTGACGACGGTAAAGTTAGCGTTTGCCATCTCTCTCACGTCACAGATTTCATCAAAAAGCATGACAGTGACAACAAATTTTATCGATGACCTTACGATTAGACTTCTTGCTGATCCTAGTGATCGATGAACATCACTGTAGTTAGCATTAGAAGATAGAGAGGCGTCTTATAAGTGAATATAATCCACACAGCACTGTTTGAACTGAATTGCACTTTATTGCGTCGTAGCAAACTCGCTATTTATTCAAATAGACTAGCGGTTTGATTCTTCTGTACCTGTTTTATTAAATATTCTGTGTTCAAGGTAACAAGGTACGTACATCTTTCTCCGATAGTTTCCCCATGGCCTGGGCGGTCTCCGGGGAGTAGTTGGCGTCGAGCTGACAATTTTTGTTCAAGTCTTCCTCTGGCTCGTCCGCGCCTAAGCCTGTGGTAAATACTGGATGTTAGAATATCTCTCTTATCATCATCTCATCTTACTTCGATTTTAAATTATCAAGGGTTGTCATAGCCGGAGAAATATGAGTGTTTAATCAAATCAAGGTAGTATGAAAACCGGCTCCAAAAACAAAATAATTGAATAGGAGGAAAATAGAAAACCATAGAGAAAATCATTAATCTCGCCGCTATATTACTCTTATAGCGTTGAGTTTGGGTACCTTACATTAAACCATACAGGGCATGGTAACGAAAACTATGGGTAAGGTTACACTTAATGCCTATAATAAAATTATAGAAATCATTCATGTCGAAAGTCATGGTTTACAAATATATTTTTTGAGCGCGCAATGTATCATAAACAACGACAACACAACGTTCCGCGCTATACACGACGCGTGCGAGTGACAAGCGCGCTCTAACGTATTGCGTCTTAATTTTTATTGCAGTTTTTGGTCAAAATTATTAATGTTTTTTTTATACTGAAAATTGGGTATAAATCAGGAAAAGGTCGACGGAAATTCCAGCTCTTGGGGTGCAGAATTATGACTTGAATCCATGGTAACATTTTCGTTACGGAACCACTTACACCCTGCATGGATATTAAAAGTATAATACGCTTCGTTTCGCGGAGAATTGCATTTTATTTGAGGTCCCGTCACTCGTGATAGATAGTTTCTCGACTAACATCTTAGAGGAGCTCGGTGTTGCTGGCTTTTTTAATTATCGATCAAACTTGTTCGGTTTATAATTGGAAAAGTTGACAAGCCGAAGGTCGGTGGTGGGTTCCTCTTCCCCCATTTGTTTAACAATGGATTTCCGCCACATATCGCCTAGTTCTATCAATTATATAAAGTATAATACCTTCATCGTCGTCATTGTCATCATCGTCCCTGCTGTTGTTGGCCTTCTTGCCGGACGCTTTCCGCTTCCTGTTGTCAACGGGCGGCACGAACTTGGTGATCTCCACGCAGTCCTCCAGGAAGTACTGCTTCACGGGGAACGTGCGACCCGGCACCTGAGGTAGGACAAGCGTATTGAAACAAACTCCTATATTATTTGAACACTTATTAAAGCACTAGCCATAAAATAAATGTTACTTCATACAACATTTTACTCCAATTAGGGGTCGAAATTCCCAAACAACCCTCTTTAATGCACCTCTAAGAGTACTCAAGGAATTTAACCTCAAAGTTGTTTTTTTAAGTCTCTAGGTACAACATATGAGGCTGTGTGTTGTTTGGCAGTCAGCATATTTTTTTTTATTAAAATTATATCGCTCACAAATAGTTTGAAAATATTTTTTTTTCTTCTTATTAAATTTGACCAACTTGTGCTGTCCAGATTGCTTTCTTCCAATGCAATGAAATGATCCTTACATAAAACTGAATCAATTCGTATTAAAAAAAAACATATTCATGTACAACACAAGCTAGACCAAAAATGGACTGTGCCATCGAAAATGGACTGACCCAAATTGTATTGCATAAAAAGACATAATAGTCCCTAAGACATTATCCCCGTATCCGCTATTCATTCGGTATATCCCATACTGTATAAAAAAGTATAAAAAAAAAACACTGTTAAAGTTACCTCAATAACTGGACAGTTGCCGAAGTAGTTGGTGAAGAGTGTGGTGTCCACGGTGGCGGACATCAGGATGATCCGCAGGTCCGGGTAGGTGTGCGCCATGTCGCGGAGTAGGATCAGAGCGAAGTCCGTGTCCGCGTCGCGTTCGTGCACCTGTACGGAGACAGTTCGAGATCAGGGCCCCAAGTTTTTTTTTTTTTTTATTACATTATAGGCAAGTATTTGATCTCGATCTCACCTGATGGTAAGTGACGATGAGATCTACGATGGAGCATACTTGCCTAGGTAGGAAGGCGGCAGTAGATAGAGACGCTACATTCACTAGGCACATGCAGCGCAACTGATCTGACCCGCCATCCATGAATGGCAGCACCGAACATCATGCCGGAACACGGCTAGGCCGCTTGGCGACATGGCTTTGTTCAGTGGGTGGTGACTAGCCACGGCCGAAGCCTACCACCAGTAGAGTTGTCACCTGGTTGGCACCACCCAGGGTCACGTGTAGGGTATCTCGAGGGTACTTAATTCTCCTACGGACGAAGGTGACTCGACCCCCAAAGATTTTATAAATGAGTATGATAGTGATAGCATGTTTTCTCGATGACGTTGCGATTACATTAGGACAGATCCTGCTTCTGATCTGCAGGGCCATCCCAACAGGGCCCCAAGTCTGCTACACAAACGATTCACAATCGAACAGCAACCGCATAGTAACCTAGTATACCATAGTACTCATTTATAAAATCTGTGGTGTGAGAAGGATGGACGACGCGTACGTACTGAATCGGTACGTAAAAAGGATTATGCTCAAGTCCGAGAGTTACCGATTTAAATACGAACATGGCGACTATAACAAGACAAGTGTTTTATTGAAAAAAAAAAGCCCTTCATGATGACTTCCGACTGATTCGCATTTTCAATATCATATTTTCGTCTTGTACACGTATATGTTACGTTTTCTAGTAAATATTGATACCGCGTTTCAGACTTGCGTTGCACTCAGCGCCATCTGTTTTCGGCGTGGTGAATATGATCCTTGTTATGAGGTTATAGAGGTCACTAGTGGGAGTTATATAGTATACAGTTATATAATTGTGTGTGGTCTTTACCTCATCGACTAGTACATGGCTGACCCCTCTCAGCCCCCCCTCCAGCTTCCTCAGCAACACGCCAACGGTGCAGAACATTATGGAACCGTACGGACGCGGCAACACAGACTCGAACCGTACCGAGTACCTGTGATATATAATATACCATACAATGATAATCCCACTAATATTATAAATATGAAAGTATGGATGGATGTTTGTTATTCAATCACGCCAGAACGGCTGAACGGATCTGGATGAAATTTGTCACAGAGATAGATTATACTCTAGAATAGCACATAGGCTACTTTTTATCCCGGTAAAATGTATGGTTCCCGTGGGATAGATTTGTTTTCATTTTTCATAGAGCAAAGTATGGACATGATTTACAGAAAAGGACATAGAGGTTTTCCTCTATGTCCTTTTCTGTAGTATGTAGCATGTCCTTTTGGACATACTTTTTAATCGCGGGTAACACCGTAGCGCACAGCATGTACATTATAAATGGCGACTACTTGGTGTAATGTAAGTCACTCGGTTCACTGCACCAAGAGGTACCGTATTCAAATCCCACCTGAGTCAATTTCGGAAATGATGCTCTGGCCATTTGATATGGTCTTGGTGTTATTGGAAACGCCCCTTAGTCCAGGCGGCCATAAACAAGCGTTTGTTTTAGTTTGAGATATTATGTTAGTCCAGCGGTATAGTGGTGGGCTTTATTTAAATTTAAAATTTAACAGCAAATATATTTTGTATGTTTTTTGTGTCTGTCTCCGCCCAAAATACCTTAAAACATCCAAGTAGTTATCGAACAAGTTATTTGTTATGCATGGTTGCAAAGTTGTTGATATAAAGGACTTTTGCGAGAAGATTTCGAGCAATAAAAATCGCCTCTCCGTGTCAATGAGATGAAAAAAAAATATTTTTTTTATTACATTATAGGCAAGTATTTGATCTCGATATCACCTGATGGTAAGTGATGATGAGATCTACGATGGTGCATACTTGCCTAGGTAGGAAGGCGGCAGTAGATAGAGACGCTACATTCACTAGGCACATGCAGCGCAACTGATCTGACCCGCCATCCATGAATGGCAACACCGAACATCATGCCGGAACACGACTAGGCCGCTTGGCGACATGGCTTTGTTCAGTGGGTGGTGACTAGCCACGGCCTAAGCCTACCACCAGTAGAGTTGTCACCTAGTTGGCACCACCCAGGGTCACGTGTAGGGTATCTCGAGGGTATTTAATTCTACGGACTGTTATAACCCTTATTTGTATGCACATAATGCGCATGCAGCATACCCATACAGACGCTGTTTTATCGGAATTGCAATTCTGCAATTTTACCGTTTTCAATAATAAATTTAATTTTAATAGTTAGTTAGAATTCAGACCTCGCGGAGCTCGGAAGCCAATTCGTGTATATTGTTTAAGTGACTTTAATTTTCAATAAACTTAGTGTTCGTGAAGTGTTTGTAGTTTTTTTTTTAAAAAGACAGACAGGGTCGGCCGCATAACAAATTGGTGTCAGAAGTGGGATTTCAGAGAAAAGTCTTACGGCGTAGAGCCACACAGACGCTGGCATCCAATCCCACGGCCCCTGTATTGAATTGTCTTCTGATCGACAGTAAGACTTAACCTTAGGTTAAGCCTGCATCAGCTACACCACAACGCACAAGAACCAGGACGACGGTCAGTCTCAGCTGTTAAGCGTGAGCCCGCTCCCTACACTTCATCGGTATCCATCTGGTCGACGGTCAGTCTCACACACGCAAGCCCGCACCAGCCACGCAGGTCTCTAACTCACCACCACCATCATCATCGTGACACAGCATCTACAGTTCCAGTAGGACATCAAAGCCGCCGGGTGATCATCTGTGCTGGCGATATGTTACTACTACTTGTAGTCATACAGTGAGTGTTTTCCAAGTTTTAATCTCAGTGTTCCTATACCCCTGTGTCTGTGTTCTAGCGAACTTTATTACTATATTTTTAATTTTACTATTTTACTACTTTTACAAATCTTACTATTTCTTTAATATTTTCTATTTCCTTTATATTTTACTATTTCACGTGTTTTACTATTTTACATTTACTAGATCTTTTAATTGTACAAAAATAATATTTTGTTCAACTTCCATAAATTCTAATGTCACTTAAATCAGAAAATTCCAAGACAACAACCATGACCGAAAAAATTACCCTTTCAGTCCTAACTAAATTTATAAAGGGGTACAATGGCGACAGGGAATTACTTCCCGCGTTTTTAACAGATTGCGACAACGCAATGTCCCTGGCCACCCCAGATCAGCAAAATGTGCTATGCAAATTTGTTATATCGCAACTGGAAGGTAAGGCAAAGGTTGCTTGTAGTTTAAAAACGTTTAGCACGTGGCCTGAATTAAAGGCCTATCTCCGATCTACATTTGGGGAGAAGAAGCACGCCACACATCTATTAGTTGATTTGCAAAGCTGTAAACAATTAAGTTCGGAAGACGTCACCCAATATGCACTAAGGGTGGAATCAATATTAACCAGGGTACAATCCGACATCCATTATAATTGCAAGGAAGACGCGGAACTCGTTGGTCGTATAGCGGCTATGGAGGACCTTGCACTCAACACCTTTATTTTAGGGTTGAACGCCTCAATTTCGACTATTGTTAGATGTCGAAACCCAGCCGACTTAAACGAAGCGATACAGCGTGCTATCGAGGAAGAAAAGCTTTACAATCTTTCCAGATCTAATTATATTAAACCTCAAAAGCAGTGTTCTGTTTGTAATAAAATGGGACATAACTCATCAGAGTGTTATAAAAATAAAAAGCAAACTAATAATAATTCTCAAGTCCAAAATTCGTATCACGTAAATTCTAATCCAAATTCTTATACTAAACCTAACTATCAAACCAATCCTAATTCTAATTTTAACTCAAATCCTATAACTTGTAATTATTGCAAAAATATCGGTCACACGATTGAGCAATGCCGCAAAAGGAAATATAATATGCAACGCCGCGAAAACGCTAACAATGCGCAACGTGATCCAACCTCAAATATGTTCATTGTATTAGCGTTATGTAAAAGGAACGTTATATTGTGCATAGACGTGGTTTAAACACAGATTCATCCGTAGTTATCCATTACTGCGTGATCATAGAGCACATTTGAAGGGATGGGAAGTCCACGCATCGGTGAATATGGTGATCTCTTACATGGGCCATAGTTTGCCGTTGTTGTTGTATTACGAGTTTGTAAACTAGTTGTGTAAGAGGCTAGAGGGAGGAGGGTGTATGTGTATATGAGTGTAGTGTGCAGTGTGTAGTGTAGTGTGTAGTGTATAGTGTGCAATGTGCAGTGTGCAATGTGCAGTGTGTAATGTGTAGTGTGTGGTGTGCAGTGTGTGCTGACCGATGGGCAGCTTGGCGAGTATGGCGCCGAGCGGCGTGAGGCAGTCCCCGGCGTCGAGGCAGCGCAGCTCGCGCAGCAGCGCCTCGGCCTCGATCACCGCGTCCAGCGGCGGCGGCTCCGGCGCCTTCGACAGGAAGTGACCGATGCTGCCCAGACGCAGCAACTTTATACTGCGGACGACCAAGAAATTACATAACCTCAACAAAAAAACATGCTCGGTACCTTCATACAAGCCAAAAAGCCGGGCATGCTTTAAAATATCTCAAACAAAAACATACATTTTCAAAGCGCATCGAACATATCAAATTTCGCGCATTTATTGCAGTACATAAGTATCAAGTGGCAACAACGCGTTAACCTTGCAATGCAAAGAGCGAGGCGCACAGGACATTGTTATCCCACTTGCACTCGCTGGCTTTCAATACGGCTTTCGAACGAAAAGCTTCTTCTTCTAACTTCTCTGTCTAACCCAATAGTAACCCTATGCACAGCTATACAAATGGTTGTGTGTGTTTAATGTCCCACTGCTTGGGCCTCCTCTCAATGCGATGGGGATACCGCGTTCTCCCAACATGACTATTATTGATAAAAAAATATTAGTTCAATTTAGAAAAAAAGCAAAATTTATCTCTACCTTAGAGCCAGCTCGTGTAGCGGCGTACGGAACATTTCTGCTGTTTGATGTTCGTCGAGTTTGTCGTAGCGAGCCTTAGAGCACAGCGTGAAGCACACGCCCGGACGAACGCGACCAGCTCTGCCTTTACGCTAAACCAGAAAAAAACCCACCAAATAGTAGTATTATAAAGATCTTTAAAAAAAAGGAGCAACCATGGAGTTTCTTGCCCGTTCTTCTCCATAGGAACGGCATTCCGAACGGGTGGTGAAGTAGTAGTAGCTTATTATTTTGTAACTTTTGACGATTCATATGTACTGTACATAATGGTCAACAAGAATAAAAAATATTCTGATTCGGATTCTGGTACATAATCAATTTGTCTGGCGACCTAATTTCAGCCCTCGGTACCTCGATAAGACATAGCCTATCTAGGTATAGCACTCAGGGTTAATGTTAGTTTACAATACGGAAATAATTTTTAGAATCAGTTCAGCAGATCCGTTTTTTTAACGAAATTATTATGGGGAAATACTAATCCATAGGACAAACTATTATGGGAAACGTTTGGTTTTTATTTTGGCCTTGGAAAAAGGTTTAGTCAGACGTTTTCCATATTATTACTTTTTAATGCGATTAAACTGGGTTCATGTAAGGATCATTGAATTATATCGAAAAAAAAACAGGGGCAGAAGTTAGTCAAAATTACTATACAGAAAAATATACCAATGAAATGGGTTTAATTGGATTTTTTTTCTTAAGTGCGAGCGAGAAATCCAAAATTACCTGTTCCAAATTAGTTCTGCTGGCCCACACAGTGGCGTATGACGTCATATTGTTGTGCGATGTGAACAGCTTCATCTTGGCCTTGCACGAGTCGATTACGTACACGACGTCGTTGATCGTTATCGACGTCTCTGCGATGTTCGTGGATAGTATCACCTGTAACAAATCGGAAATATTATATAACTCTTAGGGCAGTAACTGAAAGTCGGACCTTATTAACTAAATAGGCAATCGTTAGTTGCCGGCAGCTTTAGGTAATTGGTCAAATCATATTATTTTTAATAATGGTGCTCAAAAAGCACTTATGATGAGTCAGAAGCTACCACCACTTCAGCTTGTTGGTTCCACTGAGAGGAGTCAGCAAGAAATTCAATGGTCACTCTTTTAAAAAGAGGTTGGTATACATTCCCAAGAACATAATACGATACAAACATTCGTGTATATCACACGAAATTTGCCCCTACCGGGATGAACTGGGACTCTCGGTATACCAATCGGGATCACTAATAGCTGTACTAATCAGTTCTATGAACAACTCACCTTGATGAGCCCTGGCGGTGGAGTGACGAAGACCTTTTTCTGATCATCTCGAGGTATCTGGCTGTGGAGCGGCAGGATGATGTACTGCGAGGTGTCTCCGAAGACTCGGTGATGGGAAAGGTGCTTCATCAGAGCGAAGATGAGGTTCCAACCAGGCAGGAACACGAGTACGGCACCGTCACTCTGCAGGCCGCGGATGTAGAGGAGAATTGCTTCTATCAGCTCGAAGCTTAGCTGGAAATATATTTATTTTAAAATGGTTTTGCTATCTAAATAGTACTACTACTCCTAATAGTATATGAACACAAATACAACAACTGTCTCGATGGGATACTGTGACGACGGTAAAGTTAGCGTTTGCCATCTCTCTCACGTCACAGATTTCATCAAAAAGCATGACAGTGACAACAAATTTTATCGATGACCTTACGATTAGACTTCTTGCTGATCCTAGTGATCGATGAACATCACTGTAGTTAGCATTAGAAGATAGAGAGGCGTCTTATAAGTGAATATAATCCACACAGCACTGTTTGAACTGAATTGCACTTTATTGCGTCGTAGCAAACTCGCTATTTATTCAAATAGACTAGCGGTTTGATTCTTCTGTACCTGTTTTATTAAATATTCTGTGTTCAAGGTAACAAGGTACGTACATCTTTCTCCGATAGTTTCCCCATGGCCTGGGCGGTCTCCGGGGAGTAGTTGGCGTCGAGCTGACAATTTTTGTTCAAGTCTTCCTCTGGCTCGTCCGCGCCTAAGCCTGTGGTAAATACTGGATGTTAGAATATCTCTCTTATCATCATCTCATCTTACTTCGATTTTAAATTATCAAGGGTTGTCATAGCCGGAGAAATATGAGTGTTTAATCAAATCAAGGTAGTATGAAAACCGGCTCCAAAAACAAAATAATTGAATAGGAGGAAAATAGAAAACCATAGAGAAAATCATTAATCTCGCCGCTATATTACTCTTATAGCGTTGAGTTTGGGTACCTTACATTAAACCATACAGGGCATGGTAACGAAAACTATGGGTAAGGTTACACTTAATGCCTATAATAAAATTATAGAAATCATTCATGTCGAAAGTCATGGTTTACAAATATATTTTTTGAGCGCGCAATGTATCATAAACAACGACAACACAACGTTCCGCGCTATACACGACGCGTGCGAGTGACAAGCGCGCTCTAACGTATTGCGTCTTAATTTTTATTGCAGTTTTTGGTCAAAATTATTAATGTTTTTTTTATACTGAAAATTGGGTATAAATCAGGAAAAGGTCGACGGAAATTCCAGCTCTTGGGGTGCAGAATTATGACTTGAATCCATGGTAACATTTTCGTTACGGAACCACTTACACCCTGCATGGATATTAAAAGTATAATACGCTTCGTTTCGCGGAGAATTGCATTTTATTTGAGGTCCCGTCACTCGTGATAGATAGTTTCTCGACTAACATCTTAGAGGAGCTCGGTGTTGCTGGCTTTTTTAATTATCGATCAAACTTGTTCGGTTTATAATTGGAAAAGTTGACAAGCCGAAGGTCGGTGGTGGGTTCCTCTTCCCCCATTTGTTTAACAATGGATTTCCGCCACATATCGCCTAGTTCTATCAATTATATAAAGTATAATACCTTCATCGTCGTCATTGTCATCATCGTCCCTGCTGTTGTTGGCCTTCTTGCCGGACGCTTTCCGCTTCCTGTTGTCAACGGGCGGCACGAACTTGGTGATCTCCACGCAGTCCTCCAGGAAGTACTGCTTCACGGGGAACGTGCGACCCGGCACCTGAGGTAGGACAAGCGTATTGAAACAAACTCCTATATTATTTGAACACTTATTAAAGCACTAGCCATAAAATAAATGTTA
Organism: Pheosia tremula; assembly: GCA_905333125.1. Lineage (NCBI taxonomy): Eukaryota > Metazoa > Arthropoda > Insecta > Lepidoptera > Notodontidae > Pheosia > Pheosia tremula. Next base: position 4,370,915 of record HG995419.1, read on the forward strand.
CTTCATACAACATTTTACTCCAATTAGGGGTCGAAATTCCCAAACAACCCTCTTTAATGCACCTCTAAGAGTACTCAAGGAATTTAACCTCAAAGTTGTTTTTTTAAGTCTCTAGGTACAACATATGAGGCTGTGTGTTGTTTGGCAGTCAGCATATTTTTTTTTATTAAAATTATATCGCTCACAAATAGTTTGAAAATATTTTTTTTTCTTCTTATTAAATTTGACCAACTTGTGCTGTCCAGATTGCTTTCTTCCAATGCAATGAAATGATCCTTACATAAAACTGAATCAATTCGTATTAAAAAAAAACATATTCATGTACAACACAAGCTAGACCAAAAATGGACTGTGCCATCGAAAATGGACTGACCCAAATTGTATTGCATAAAAAGACATAATAGTCCCTAAGACATTATCCCCGTATCCGCTATTCATTCGGTATATCCCATACTGTATAAAAAAGTATAAAAAAAAAACACTGTTAAAGTTACCTCAATAACTGGACAGTTGCCGAAGTAGTTGGTGAAGAGTGTGGTGTCCACGGTGGCGGACATCAGGATGATCCGCAGGTCCGGGTAGGTGTGCGCCATGTCGCGGAGTAGGATCAGAGCGAAGTCCGTGTCCGCGTCGCGTTCGTGCACCTGTACGGAGACAGTTCGAGATCAGGGCCCCAAGTTTTTTTTTTTTTTTATTACATTATAGGCAAGTATTTGATCTCGATCTCACCTGATGGTAAGTGACGATGAGATCTACGATGGAGCATACTTGCCTAGGTAGGAAGGCGGCAGTAGATAGAGACGCTACATTCACTAGGCACATGCAGCGCAACTGATCTGACCCGCCATCCATGAATGGCAGCACCGAACATCATGCCGGAACACGGCTAGGCCGCTTGGCGACATGGCTTTGTTCAGTGGGTGGTGACTAGCCACGGCCGAAGCCTACCACCAGTAGAGTTGTCACCTGGTTGGCACCACCCAGGGTCACGTGTAGGGTATCTCGAGGGTACTTAATTCTCCTACGGACGAAGGTGACTCGACCCCCAAAGATTTTATAAATGAGTATGATAGTGATAGCATGTTTTCTCGATGACGTTGCGATTACATTAGGACAGATCCTGCTTCTGATCTGCAGGGCCATCCCAACAGGGCCCCAAGTCTGCTACACAAACGATTCACAATCGAACAGCAACCGCATAGTAACCTAGTATACCATAGTACTCATTTATAAAATCTGTGGTGTGAGAAGGATGGACGACGCGTACGTACTGAATCGGTACGTAAAAAGGATTATGCTCAAGTCCGAGAGTTACCGATTTAAATACGAACATGGCGACTATAACAAGACAAGTGTTTTATTGAAAAAAAAAAGCCCTTCATGATGACTTCCGACTGATTCGCATTTTCAATATCATATTTTCGTCTTGTACACGTATATGTTACGTTTTCTAGTAAATATTGATACCGCGTTTCAGACTTGCGTTGCACTCAGCGCCATCTGTTTTCGGCGTGGTGAATATGATCCTTGTTATGAGGTTATAGAGGTCACTAGTGGGAGTTATATAGTATACAGTTATATAATTGTGTGTGGTCTTTACCTCATCGACTAGTACATGGCTGACCCCTCTCAGCCCCCCCTCCAGCTTCCTCAGCAACACGCCAACGGTGCAGAACATTATGGAACCGTACGGACGCGGCAACACAGACTCGAACCGTACCGAGTACCTGTGATATATAATATACCATACAATGATAATCCCACTAATATTATAAATATGAAAGTATGGATGGATGTTTGTTATTCAATCACGCCAGAACGGCTGAACGGATCTGGATGAAATTTGTCACAGAGATAGATTATACTCTAGAATAGCACATAGGCTACTTTTTATCCCGGTAAAATGTATGGTTCCCGTGGGATAGATTTGTTTTCATTTTTCATAGAGCAAAGTATGGACATGATTTACAGAAAAGGACATAGAGGTTTTCCTCTATGTCCTTTTCTGTAGTATGTAGCATGTCCTTTTGGACATACTTTTTAATCGCGGGTAACACCGTAGCGCACAGCATGTACATTATAAATGGCGACTACTTGGTGTAATGTAAGTCACTCGGTTCACTGCACCAAGAGGTACCGTATTCAAATCCCACCTGAGTCAATTTCGGAAATGATGCTCTGGCCATTTGATATGGTCTTGGTGTTATTGGAAACGCCCCTTAGTCCAGGCGGCCATAAACAAGCGTTTGTTTTAGTTTGAGATATTATGTTAGTCCAGCGGTATAGTGGTGGGCTTTATTTAAATTTAAAATTTAACAGCAAATATATTTTGTATGTTTTTTGTGTCTGTCTCCGCCCAAAATACCTTAAAACATCCAAGTAGTTATCGAACAAGTTATTTGTTATGCATGGTTGCAAAGTTGTTGATATAAAGGACTTTTGCGAGAAGATTTCGAGCAATAAAAATCGCCTCTCCGTGTCAATGAGATGAAAAAAAAATATTTTTTTTATTACATTATAGGCAAGTATTTGATCTCGATATCACCTGATGGTAAGTGATGATGAGATCTACGATGGTGCATACTTGCCTAGGTAGGAAGGCGGCAGTAGATAGAGACGCTACATTCACTAGGCACATGCAGCGCAACTGATCTGACCCGCCATCCATGAATGGCAACACCGAACATCATGCCGGAACACGACTAGGCCGCTTGGCGACATGGCTTTGTTCAGTGGGTGGTGACTAGCCACGGCCTAAGCCTACCACCAGTAGAGTTGTCACCTAGTTGGCACCACCCAGGGTCACGTGTAGGGTATCTCGAGGGTATTTAATTCTACGGACTGTTATAACCCTTATTTGTATGCACATAATGCGCATGCAGCATACCCATACAGACGCTGTTTTATCGGAATTGCAATTCTGCAATTTTACCGTTTTCAATAATAAATTTAATTTTAATAGTTAGTTAGAATTCAGACCTCGCGGAGCTCGGAAGCCAATTCGTGTATATTGTTTAAGTGACTTTAATTTTCAATAAACTTAGTGTTCGTGAAGTGTTTGTAGTTTTTTTTTTAAAAAGACAGACAGGGTCGGCCGCATAACAAATTGGTGTCAGAAGTGGGATTTCAGAGAAAAGTCTTACGGCGTAGAGCCACACAGACGCTGGCATCCAATCCCACGGCCCCTGTATTGAATTGTCTTCTGATCGACAGTAAGACTTAACCTTAGGTTAAGCCTGCATCAGCTACACCACAACGCACAAGAACCAGGACGACGGTCAGTCTCAGCTGTTAAGCGTGAGCCCGCTCCCTACACTTCATCGGTATCCATCTGGTCGACGGTCAGTCTCACACACGCAAGCCCGCACCAGCCACGCAGGTCTCTAACTCACCACCACCATCATCATCGTGACACAGCATCTACAGTTCCAGTAGGACATCAAAGCCGCCGGGTGATCATCTGTGCTGGCGATATGTTACTACTACTTGTAGTCATACAGTGAGTGTTTTCCAAGTTTTAATCTCAGTGTTCCTATACCCCTGTGTCTGTGTTCTAGCGAACTTTATTACTATATTTTTAATTTTACTATTTTACTACTTTTACAAATCTTACTATTTCTTTAATATTTTCTATTTCCTTTATATTTTACTATTTCACGTGTTTTACTATTTTACATTTACTAGATCTTTTAATTGTACAAAAATAATATTTTGTTCAACTTCCATAAATTCTAATGTCACTTAAATCAGAAAATTCCAAGACAACAACCATGACCGAAAAAATTACCCTTTCAGTCCTAACTAAATTTATAAAGGGGTACAATGGCGACAGGGAATTACTTCCCGCGTTTTTAACAGATTGCGACAACGCAATGTCCCTGGCCACCCCAGATCAGCAAAATGTGCTATGCAAATTTGTTATATCGCAACTGGAAGGTAAGGCAAAGGTTGCTTGTAGTTTAAAAACGTTTAGCACGTGGCCTGAATTAAAGGCCTATCTCCGATCTACATTTGGGGAGAAGAAGCACGCCACACATCTATTAGTTGATTTGCAAAGCTGTAAACAATTAAGTTCGGAAGACGTCACCCAATATGCACTAAGGGTGGAATCAATATTAACCAGGGTACAATCCGACATCCATTATAATTGCAAGGAAGACGCGGAACTCGTTGGTCGTATAGCGGCTATGGAGGACCTTGCACTCAACACCTTTATTTTAGGGTTGAACGCCTCAATTTCGACTATTGTTAGATGTCGAAACCCAGCCGACTTAAACGAAGCGATACAGCGTGCTATCGAGGAAGAAAAGCTTTACAATCTTTCCAGATCTAATTATATTAAACCTCAAAAGCAGTGTTCTGTTTGTAATAAAATGGGACATAACTCATCAGAGTGTTATAAAAATAAAAAGCAAACTAATAATAATTCTCAAGTCCAAAATTCGTATCACGTAAATTCTAATCCAAATTCTTATACTAAACCTAACTATCAAACCAATCCTAATTCTAATTTTAACTCAAATCCTATAACTTGTAATTATTGCAAAAATATCGGTCACACGATTGAGCAATGCCGCAAAAGGAAATATAATATGCAACGCCGCGAAAACGCTAACAATGCGCAACGTGATCCAACCTCATCGCACAGTAACCACGCTGAAGCGGTTCATATGTGCGAGTCTGATGAACATATCAATGATGAAAATTTAAACTAAAAGTGATTTCGGACACGTGTCGGCCGAAATCATATAACGATCTTCTTAAGGACACAAAACCTCATGCTAAATCTACCAAATCTTATACATCTCAACCCAATAAGTTGAGTCCTACTAAATCTACTAAATCTTTTACATCTCAACATAACCTGTTGAGTCCTACTAAATCTAATTCATCTCAACCCAAAGAGTTGAGTCATACTATATCTACTAAATCTTATACATCTCGACCAAAAGAGTTGAGTCATACTAATTTTGCCAAATCTAATACACCTCAACCCAAAAAGTTGAGTTATCCTATTTCTACTAAATCATGTACACCGAATCCTAATCCTAAATCTACCAAAATTATTATACCAATTTGTGAAATGAATGTCTATAACAAAAAGGTGTCTCTACCACACGTTTTTATTCATACCAATCACGCTAAACAACAGCTATGTTTTCTCCTAGATACAGGAGCAAGTATCAGCATTATCAAAAGTTCTAGCTTACAAGAATTTCCAAGCCTCTCGCCTGAAAAGGTTAAACTGAAAGGCATTACTAATTCAGAGCAGTTGGTCGAAACATTAGGTATATTCCAAATGGAATTTAACCTATCTGATGAAACTTTTAACTATAAATTTCACGTCACAACCGATGACGTCAACTTAAAAGAGTATGACGGCATTATTGGCAGTGACTTTTGCAGCTATTTTAAAGCAACCATTGATTATTCTTCAAAATCTTTACTAATCAAGGGATATTCTATACCTATTATTTATACACAACCGACTTATATAATTCCCGCACGCTCTGAAGCTATTATTGAATGCGCAATATCAAATGACTCCCGCGAACATTACTCCAACAACGAAGCTCTTGTTCTAGATCATACCATATGCAGTGGAGTTTATGTCGCTAATTGCATTGTTTCTATTAAACCTACCGGAAAGGTAAACATATCAGTTTTAAATACGACTGATTCCGATATCGAAGTCAAAGACTATTACGTAGATCTGACATCTCTAGAATACAAAGATGCTAACTCTGATCAATGTCACGAAATTAATTCTATATCCACTACTAAATCTAATCGTCTCAATCAAGTCCTTAACTTAATTCGCTGTTCTCATCTAAACGATGAAGAGAGGAAATCTCTCTTTGAATGTTGCTCTAGATTTACTGACATTTTCCATATCGAAGGCGAACCCCTATCTTTTACAAATGCAATCGAGCATTCTATTATCACAGGTGATGCACCTCCGATACACGTGAAATCGTATCGTTTTCCAGAGTGTCACAAAAATGAAGTTGATACTCAAGTTCAGAAAATGCTTGATCAAAATATAATTCGCCCTTCTATTTCACCTTGGAGCGCCCCAGTATGGGTGGTCCCGAAAAAAATGGATGCTTCTGGCAAAAAGAAGTGGAGAATCGTTATAGATTACCGCCGCCTTAACGACGTCACTGTTTCTGAAAGTTATCCACTGCCTCTTATCACTGATATTCTCGACCAGTTAGGTCATTCTAAATATTTCAGCACACTTGACCTTGCAAGTGGCTTCCATCAATTAAAAATGAGCGCCAATGACGCTCCTAAAACAGGTTTTACTGTAAGTACTAATTCAAGCATGTCAGGGCACTATGAATTCACCAGAATGCCTTTTGGGTTGAAAAATGCCCCTGCAACATTTCAACGTCTAATGAATACGGCTCTATCCGGTCTACAAGGTATCCATGCCTATATTTATTTAGATGACTGTATTATATACTCCCATGACCTTATATCTCACATTTCTAAACTCGAATTAGTGTTTGACAGATTGCGAAAATTTAATTTAAAACTTCAGCCAGACAAATGTGAATTTCTACGTCGCGAAGTCGCATATTTAGGACATATTATCACCGATAAAGGTGTTTCTCCAAATCCTGATAAGGTCAAGTCCGTCTCTGAATTCCCAACTCCAGTCAATGTCAAACAAATTAAATCATTCCTAGGTCTTGTCGGATATTACCGACGCTTTATCGAAAACTTCTCTAAACTAACTAAGCCTCTAACTTCATTATTAAAAAAGGATGTTCCTTTCGACTGGACCTCTGAGCAGGACAGTTCATTTCAAATTCTCAAGGACAAGCTCACCACGGCCCCTCTGCTTCAATATCCTGATTTCTCTGCTCCGTTTTTATTAACAACGGATGCTTCCAACTATGCCATAGGTGCAGTCCTTTCACAAGGAGACATAGGCAAAGATAAACCTATCGCATATGCCTCCAGAACGCTTAACAAGCCGGAAGGCAATTATTCTACCACCGAAAAGGAACTTCTCGCTATTATCTTCGCTGTCAAAACCTTCCGTCCCTATATATATGGTCGAAAATTTAAAATAGTCACCGACCATCGCCCCTTGGTTTGGCTATTTAATGTCAAAGATCCAGGTAGTAGACTCATTCGCTGGCGCCTCAAACTTGAGGAATACGATTACGAAATCGTTTACAAACAAGGTCGTCTCAATTCTAACGCTGATGCGTTATCTCGATATCCAGTTAATACTATCGACATTAACCTTCTAAATAATTCAAGTTACGAAAAATATTTCAAGGACCAATTTACAAACAAGCTTCCTAGTCCTAATACCATAATCGAAGAATGTACACAAGGTTTACACCTATCCAAACTTAAAACAATCGCATGTCTCTATTCGGTTTTCCAAAGACGATCTTAACAGATCTAGGTACTTGTTTTACCTCAGACCTATTTAAACAATTAACCGAAATTTTAAAGGTCAAGGCTCTTTTCGCTACTCCTTACCATCCTCAGACAAACGGAGCGCTAGAACGATCCCATGCTACTTTAAAAGAATACCTCAAATCCTTTACAAACGAGAACCAAAACGATTGGCACTGTTATATTTTTACCGCAATATTAGCTTATAATACGAATCCCCATTGTACCACTGACTTTACACCATACGAATTACTGTATGGTTATAGGCCTAACATTCCTAACTCCTTGTACGAAACTAGTACTAATACTACCTACAACGAATATATTCGTGCTTTACAATATCGAATGCGATTTAGCCGAGAAAAGGCAATCCAAAATATAATTAATAGCAAAGAAAGGTCTAAACAATATTACGATTCTAGTTCTCGTGATATTACCTACAAAGCAGGTGATATGGTGTATCTTAAACACCACCACAGACTCCGAAAGGCCCTATCTCCAGTATGGAATGGTCCATTTAAAATAATAAAAGTTCATAATAAACACAATGTAACCTTACAAGTAGGTCGTAAATATATAAAATATCATACAAATGAAATTAAACCTGCTACATCCTAAGCTTATCTTAACAAATACTATATCTCTGTTTTCAGAGCCATTTGCTATGGAGGTCACGCCGAATTCAAGATTACTCCTATTTCACATAGTCCAGGAATCTATTTTGAACCTACTACTCACGTCAATTTTTACAATGACAACTGGAAAGTTATAACGCATATTGATCTGATATCTTTAGAACCTTATCTCAATAATGTTGACAAACTATTACACAAGACTCAAGATCTTTGTATTAAAATTCAGTCACAAGACGTAACTCAATGCAAAGATATTTCTAATCCTATTGAAGTTTTAATACAATCTAACTATATCAAATTACAATCCTTATCTCATGTTATCACTAATAAATCACCGTCTAAGACCAAAAGGTCTCTAGAATTTGGTGGAGAGATTTTAAAATTCATCTTCGGTACTTTAGACGCCGATGACGCAAGAAAATATGATGCCGCGATTAACGCCTGTCAAAAGAGTGAAACTGAACTATTCCATTTAATGAAAGATAATATACACGTTATCAAATCAACTATTAATAATTTTAACTCTACTATTTACAAACTTAACCAAAATGAAATAAAGCTAAACTCCCAAATTAATAACATGAATGGAATTTTGTCTCAAATCATTAAAACCGATAACTTGTTGCTCTATACATCTAAGATAAATACTTTTTTTAATATAATTGAAGGTTCTTTACTAACTATTTCCAATTTACTAGATACTACATTAAATGCCATTTTATTTGCTAAGGTGAATATCTTACACCCTAGCGTGATAAGTCCATTAGACTTATATACGGAACTATCAAAACACGCTAATCAAATAAATAAACGCCTCGATTTCCCTGTGCAATTAAAAATTGATAATATTCATTCCATAATTGATGTCTCCGAACTTAGTTCCTATTACTACAACAATAGAGTTGTTTTCGTTTTGCAAATTCCACTAATCACTCCTGATAAATTCATTGTTTATAAAAACATACCTCTGCCTACACCTCACGATGACTCACATTTTAAAACGTTTGCGCTTATACAACCTTCTAATTCATACACTGCTGTAAGTGACGATAGAATGCATTATGCCATGTTGAACAATTTAGATCACTGTAAAATTATAAACGACCAATATTCTATATGTGCATTAACTTCTATATTTTCTACATTAGCCAATCCGAATTGTGAATCTAAGTTATTAACTGAGGTAACTCTTACATTACCTCCTGAATGTAACGCCAAATTAATATATGGCGAAATTGATATTTGGCATAAATTAATAAATAATAAATGGGTATATGTCCAATCGACCTTGAATAAGTTAACCCTTAAATGTGACGAGGAAATAACCGATCATTCTATTGTCGGAACAGGAACTGTTAAAATAACAGATAATTGTATTGGTTTCTCTAAAACCACCCAATTGATGCCAAGTAGCTCCTACTCTGTTAAAATTAAGTCTCCTTTAGATGTAAGTTTTGATATAACAATTGATGACTGTTGTAAAAAGGACATACTTAATAAAACATTGCCATATTTGTCACCGATTTCTTTGAGTAAAATAAATTTAGACTCATTAAAATATGCTACTCATCAAATGGATCATTTAGAAAATGAATTAAATAATTTAGAAAAGGAATCCCATTTTGTTAAGTACGGTACATATTATTCTACATTTACGTATATTTTAATTGTTTCTTTGTTTTTCTATATTTGTTTTAAATGTTATAAGTGCTTTAGACATAGTCGTTCTAATACCGCTGGATGCTGTATTCAGATTTTTAATCAGTGTCATAATAAGAAATCAGTCAAACACAAACCTAGAATATCCAATATTGTAGAGATGACTGATATTTCCACATCCGAGGATGATAAATCTATAAAGTCCTTGCCAGTCCTTCAGACAAATTATAAATCTTGTGACAAACGTAATCCAGATTATATATCAGCCTCAAGAAGGAATTTAAATTTCTAAAATGTAACCTCATAAATGTTTACACTATTTTACTAATACTTGAATGAATATTACTTTTGTTTACTTTCTAGTTCTAGTTATTGTTAAGCTACCAATTCTACTATTTTATAATTTGTTTAATTTTTAATTTTTAGATAAATCTTTAATTTCTATTTCCATTATTGTGATGGCTTCCTAACTCAATCGTTTTTCTATTTTCACTTCGCTTCATCTTATACTGATAAAGCTTCGTCAAAAGGGGGGAGCTGTTATAACCCTTATTTGTATGCACATAATGCGCATGCAGCATACCCATACAGACGCTGTTTTATCGGAATTGCAATACTGCAATTTTACCGTTTTCAATAATAAATTTAATTTTAATAGTTAGTTAGAATTCAGACCTCGCGGAGCTCGGAAGCCAATTCGTGTATATTGTTTAAGTGACTTTAATTTTCAATAAACTTAGTGTTCGTGAAGTGTTTGTAGTTTTTTTTTTAAAAAGACAGACAGGGTCGGCCGCATAACAGGACGAAGGTGACTCGACCCCATATTGCCTGGAAACGTATGTCCCTGTCGAACCAGGGGGCCCTTCTTCGAAGCGAACCGCTGGTAGTATAAATACGTGTCAGCCTTAGTGTGTGTGGTGCACGGCTGGTGCGTACGTACCCCACGCTGTTGCCGAGGTCCTCGCAGCGCTCGCTGGCGACGCGCTCGGCCACGCTGACGGCGGAGATGCGGCGCGGCTGCGTCACGCACACGTTGGCCCACGCGCCCTGCCCGCTCGCCGTGTAGTCGTCCAGGATGAACTGGCACACCTGCCGTCACACACGCACCACGTGACAATCATTGCGGGATTGATTTTTTATTGTAAACTAGCCGTTACCCGCGACTTCGTCCGCGTGGTATTTAACAAAGACTCAACCGTTGGCAACAGCCTGCTCGCGCGTTCTGAGCCCGCGGGACGCATTGCACGTTGTTGCTATCAAACTTAATCAGGCGCAGCGCTGCAACATTGGTTTTTTTTTTATTCGAGAGATCCTATTTTATTTTCTAAAATAAAAGTAGCCTAAGTTACTCCTTGTTACATCAGCTATCTGCCAGTGAAATTCCCGTCAAAATAGGTCCAGCCATTTCAGAGATTACCCGGAACAAACAGACTAAATAGACATAAAATCGCGATAAAATCCTTAAAATTTAGTTTCATTTCAATAAATATGAAACGTAAAACATTATTAAAAGTAAAAAAAATAAAATTAAATCTATTGTGACACAAGTGGCACGTGGAAATCATTCCAGCCCCCTGATTACGTAACTTGCAATAGCCTAGCGATAGCAGTGATCGCGCAATATTTGCTTTTAAATTGATAATTCGTATTACGTAGCGCTGCGACGCTATACAAGTCTGCGATTTGAAAGCAATTATTGCGAGATTATTGCTGTCGCTTTGCTATCGTTAGGCTAGGCAAGATACGTAATCAGGGGGCTGGTTTGGTTTTTATTGTATAATCTACTAGCAAACCCGGCGAACTCCGTTTCGCCACCAGATGAATGAATTTTCTTTGCTATAAACCTCACGGAGCCCGAGACCTTTCCAACGAATGCAAAACCGTGGAAATCGGTTCGTGCGTTCTGGAGTTATAGCGTCAGGAAGGAAAACCCGACTTATTTTTATATAGTAGATGATATATCCGTGTCCCCAAATTTATAGGCGTTTTATAACTTTATCAAACGTCATATAGCACTGCACACAAAAGTTTTGCTTTGCGCAGTACACTACATGACGTTTGATAAAGTTATAATAAAACGTCTATAAATTGGGAGGTTAATCTGTACCCCAAAAAAAAATAAAAGACACCCATAATATTGAAATTTTCGCATCTGTCTGTCTTGAGTAATTTTGTGTTAATGAATAGGGGTCGATTTTTAGAACTGGTCGACCCCCAAAATCGGTGTTTATGTCGACCCCTGGGAAACCGATATCAACCCTTGGGGTCCACTTTGGGAATCCCTTGGTTTAAACCATGAAATATTTACCACGATATGCTTACAAGCGATTCTTCGACAGTTCGGTACGGGCTTACCTGGGTGGTTTTCCCGCAGCCAGTGTTCCCTCTGATGATGATCACCGAGTTCTCGTTGATGGCCTCCATGATTTGCGACCGCATGGCGTACACAGGCAATTGTTCGCGCTCACGAACACTCTCCTATGACAAACAAATATTGTATGTTATAATAATAATTCCAGCCCTTTTTAATGTCCCACTGCTGGGCACGGGTCTCCCCTCAATGCGAGGGGGATTAGGCGATAGTCCACCACGCTGGCCCAGTGCGGGTTGGCGGACGTATATTGTACGTATTACATCTTATGCAGTGCTATATATTTATAATATCGCCAGACGAACACACCAACTATACGGTCCCACACTAAGCGACGCTAGTATTATGGGTACCGTACAATGTACGGGGGGCGAATCCTGTATATAATACTTATAATATAGATATTAAACATCCATGACTCGAGTGCACATGTTCATGCTCATCACACAAAGTTTGTCTCAACTCGTTTATTTCGTATAGGCCTACGGGGGCACTTACAAATTTTTAATTACATTTTTTTCTTAACTCTACAACCGGCTCAGAACGCGACCTCAACTGAGAAGATCCGACGAGAAACTCAACAGGCTTGTCTTTTTTTATTTTATTTTATTTCTTAACAACCATGTTTATTACAAAAAAAAAAATAAGCTCCAGTATGTTTATTGATTTCTTATATTTACGCGAATACCGATTTTATCGCGTTTGTTATGTTTCTTACGTTCCCGTCGTTTCGGCTGCTCTACAGCAACCATGGTCACGGGAGGACTGAGGTGGTTGACGTCCTGGTGTCATAGTTAGAAACGGGGTACCCTCATATTTGATTGTTGCTTGTGGTCCGATCTAGGCAGTGTGTTGCCATGCGAGGCGCAATGATAATGATAAATAATCTGAAGCCCACCTGGTAGAGTTGACTGTTCTGGCACACGTCTCTGTGATGTTTCTCCAAGTCCGAGCTGATGTCGTCCAGACTCGTGGTCGCCAGTGGACCTTCATCTAGAGTGAAGAAAAAAAAATTGCAATCTCTACATCTGTACATACAAATAAATCAAATTGGAGTGTCTGTTTGTAATATTAAAATAACCGCTTTTTCTTAATACCAAAACAACATTTTATACCAAAACAACATTTTTTAAAAATTTTGTCCGTCTGTCTGTCTGTTTGTTCCGGCTAATCTCTGAAATGGCTGGACCGATTTTGACGGGACTTTCACTGGCAGATAGCTGATGAAACAAGGAGTAACTTAGGCTACTTTTATTTTAGAAAAAAAAATTTGATCTCACGAAAAAAAATTAAAACCAATGTTGCAGCGCTGCGCCTGATTAACATTGATAGCAACAACCTGCAATGCGCCCGCGGGCTCAGAACGCGCGAGCAAGCTGTTGCCAACGGTTGTGTCTTTGTTATATACCACGCGGTCGAAGTCGCGGGTAGCAGCTAGTCTTGCTAATAATAATCAAGACTCCGATCCTGACACCTACCAATATTGCATCCAGTCCAGGCGTTCCAGTTGTTCTGCGGCGGCGACCAGGAGACCACGCCGCCGGGCGCCTGGCGGGCTTCACGCACGGCGCGCGCGCGGTCCACCTGCAGCAGCGTCACGCCGCCCACGCCCACGCCCTCACCACCCTCCGCCCCCGCCGCGCCCACCGCCCCCGCCGCAGCGGTCACGTCCACCGGCTCGATGTTTAACTCTAATGACCATGAATAATAATTTACACCGTTTGTTAAGGGCTCATTGGTAATAAGCAGGTATAAACCTTTTTCGTTAGTAATTAGTAAGGCAATAGATGACATATAAGAGAGAAAAAAAAACATGGCTTTCAAAATGTAAGAAAATAGAATATAATAAAAAAGAGATAATTTGTAAACCCTAAACCTATCCACAAAAAAACAATGTAAAATAAATATATATAGAAAAGCATCTGATTTTATTGAAGGAGTTAACACCGTTGGTCACGGGCCGCCCATCGATGCTATAGTCCACCACGCTGGCCCAGTGCGGGTCGGCGGATTTCACACGTCTTTCGAGAGATTCTCTCAGACATGCATAATCGACTCATAATCAAACAGCAACCGCATAGTAACTGTCACTTTTGACAGATATCCCATACATCTATCAAAAGTGACAGTTACTATGCCGTTGCTGTTCGATTATAAATCGATTGTGTTAGCAGACTTGGGTCCCTGGTCTTAAAAAACTAGTAGACTACCAAATGTATAAAATCAATCAATCGACACACTATCGACACTCAACTGAATTGTTTGTCAATTAGCAGAATTGGGCCCCCGGCCGTAAAATGATGATGTGATATTACCTTTCAAGGTATCTTCCAATTTCTGTATCAGCTCTGGGTCTATGGCAACCGGGTATGGCTTCATAATGCCTTCTGATGACCTATTGATTGAATAAACAATTATTAATACACATAAGTAGTTCTTATTATCTATTCAAATAATTAAAATTGGAGTGTCTGTCTGTTTGTAATATTAAAATAACCGCTTTTTACTAAGTGCATTTGGATGTATACACGGTACATATACCAAAACCACATTTTTTGTCTGTCTGTCTGTTAGTTTCGGGTAATCTTTGAAATGGCTGGACCGATTTTGATGGGACTTTCATTGGCAGATAGCCACGCGGACGAAGTCGCGGGTAACAGCTAGTTTGTAAATAAGATACAGGAGGTGTATACATTTCTTTCAAACCTTGTATTGGTTCAGCCTCCAGTCTGTTTAGACTTGGCTTTTATGCGGTAATAAGATTACGATTTTTAGTCGGTCGGTAAAAGGATAGGTCGTCTGTCCGATCAGCTTATATAAGATAATAAATAATAATAGCTCTTCCCTTTAATATCCCAATGTTGGGCACGGGCCCTCCTTAATGTGAGGAGGATTAGGCCATAGTCCACCACGATGGCTCACGGGTACGGTACGGGTTGGCGGACTTCACACGTCTTTCGAGGGATTCTCTCAGACATGCAGATTTCCTCAAGATGTATTTCCTTAACCGTTTAGCAAGTAATAATCATAGTTGAAAAATACATTTACCTACCTGCTGATGAACCTGCAACTCTCGTCACCGAGACAAGTGATCTACCTACTTGGCTATCGTTGCTAGTATAATAATCGATGTTAAGTACCTATCCTTCTTCAGGGTGCCACTGAAAGTCTCAATCACACCGAGATGGTACAGCTGGCGAACGATGGACAGAGCGCACGATTTGCTCGCCGTCTGCTTGTTCGAAGCGGTCTCGCGGCCGGTCACGTTGCGGCCCAGTTGCCGCACGAATATCGACATCTCACAGCAGAAACTCCTGGGAATTATTTGTAATGATATAATATGTTTGCACAGAAAAATATATAATAATAAACAAATGGGGAAAGAGGAACCCACCACTGACCCTCGGCTTGTCATTTTTTCCAATTATTTCCTCTTCCCCCATTTTTTTAACAATAGAAATCCTCCAAATATCGCCTAGTTCTATCAATTATAAATAATATCGCCTACCGAACACACCGACTATACGGTCCCTAACCAGGCAACGCTTGTATTATGGGTACCGTACAACGAACCAGGGGCGATCGCATTATAAAAAATATATATATATAGATATTGAACATCCATGAGTGGGGAACACGCATTCATGCTCATCACACAATGTCCCTACCACAATTGCAAACTGGGATCCTCGGCACAGAAAGCAGGGTCCCACCAACTGCGCTAATCAGGTCGTCATAAAGAATTAGCTCATAAAGTAAGAGATATAAAAGTAGTGTTGTCTGTAGCTACATAAATAACTGGTTAATATACACCAGTATTATATAGACATTATAAAGTACCAAAGACAAGGAATTAACAGCAGCAACATTGGGCAGTGTTTTCGCAAGTACTCTTCAGGCCAATCCAGAGAATTTAGTCTATTCTCTAAACAAGGCTGTGTACCAACATGTTTGCTTTTATTTAAGGACTTATGAACCTACTAGCTGCGCCCGGCGGTGTTACTCGCGATAAAAAGTATGAAAAATTAAAACATCTATCCCACGGGAACCATACATTTTACCCGGATAAAAAGTAGCCTATGTGCTATTCCAGACTATAATCTATATCTGTGCCAAATTTCATCCAGATCCGTTCAGCCGTTCGGGCGTGAAAGAGTAACAAACATCCATCCATCTATCCAAACTTTCACATTTATAATATTAGTATAGATTTGTATTGAAAGTGACGCATGCATAGTACATAGAATCACATTTTTTTTTGTTGAGATAAAAATAAAGTACAATATTTAAAGTGTAGCAATAATAATGTAAAAAAATGAGAGGTATGGAATTACATATAAGTGCACGGCGGAACATTACAGATACGTTACTTTGAAAAAAAAAGTTATAAGCTTTATTTACCCATTTATATTATACATACTCTTTTGTCTTCTTAATATTTTAACACTATTTCTGTTACACTTTAAAAACAATGATTACATACTAAAGTATACTGATGATGGAAAATAAGTAACACAAAACATGTATAAACTTACCACATAGATGGCTGGAGTATACCAGAGAGCTATACTCTGGAACTGTGGCCGTTCTCAGTTTAAAATGCCCAAACACACCTGTATTCAGAACAAAATCCAAGACTATCAATTTGATCTTAATAAGTTATACTGCAGTATTTTATCAAGATCCTCCTTAAAATGCCTTGTCCTATGGTTTCAATGTCCTCAAGGAAATTTTTTTTAAACATTTATTGAATGCTTACAAGTGGTGTTTCATGCAACACACAGATCTGAAAGTTGTTCATAAAACACTGCAAAATAAAATGATTTTTGTCTTGGATTCCTTCTGTGCGTTGAGGTTTCAAATTCTGAAGCAAAGCTTGCATTGAGCTGTTGCAAAATTTGCTTCATATTGTGTTTTTGTATTGACAACACTAATTTTTAGGTTTACTGTTTTTTTTTGGCGCTAGACAAAAGTGACTTCAGAAAATGCTGTAATGCCGAACCATTTCGATCTAGTTCCATTATGAATACAACCCAATGTACAGACAAAACAAACACACACTAACAAACATGTCTTTGTTGGCATTTATTTGTTAAGTCAGTACATAACATAAGTTTCTGTAGTTCATACATAAGAATAGTTTATCCATCAAATATGCCATCTGTGACATATAACACTTGCTACAAGTGTAAAAAAGAAAATATTACTCCATGCAAGCCATGGCATTGTTTTTGGCCAGTGGCAGTCAATAATGCTTATTGCATTATATCTTCAAATATCAGCTGATTAATACACCGTTGATGGTAAATGTGGTTGTGACCGATTATACATCTACGATTTTAAGCTTATTGTGATAAGCTTTAAATTAAATATGTGTGGAGACGTAAAGGAATGTCTTATCTGAGCAGGGGTACGTAAAATTGTCTAGAAAAATATTGTCTGGCATAATGTGTCTGAGACCCATGGAAACATCAAGAATATGACATTTCTCAGCAGGGAGACAAAAAATTATCTAAACAAGTGCTGTTTGGCCTAACTTTCACAAGTTTACATGTGTGGCACCTGGTTTAATTCAATGGATAGACTGATCCACTTAAAGGTTAGAGTACAGGTTGTTACCGTAATTATATACACAGTAAACCCAACCATTAGTGTTGCCAGCAAAATGAGCAAGCTGGTATATAATATAGTCGGCCACATTTCCAGAGTCACCATATATTTTTTATCAGCCATTGATTATTCCAATTTAATGAATGACCATTGGCTAAAGCAATTTATCCGATTGGTAGAAATAGAATCACAATACATCAACATAACATAATTCTTTTAAAAAATATGCATATAAATAATCTCTATACATCTATGAATAAATATTGACTATCACAGAGAACCACAAAAAACATAAGAAAGATGCAGCAGGATTCATTCCCATGCAACTCTGTTTCCCGTAGGTCTGACCCTACCAAGTCGCAGAATATGTCTACGGCTTTAAATAAATGCTGCGATACATAGAGTACATAATTTTCATAATAAATTGTGAAAATTATGTACTCTGAGCCTTATTTGATGACCTACAATATTTCAGATATTCTGTTTAACCTCCCCAAAATATTAAAATAAGAATATATATCTCCATGTATCTTCCTTGGGGTGGATGAATGGAATAGATGCAATAATTAAATGAATGAAAATGCTAGTAATTTTATATCCTGTATGCAGGACAAAACAATTATGGGGATGATACTGACTAGATAAATGATTTGTGCTTAAAGAAGGAACTAGAAGGCCCATTGCTGATGCTTGTGAAACACCAGACTCCTCAAGTTTTCGAATAAATAGCAATCTGTTTATTTGTTGCAGTGCACTTACAGATTGCTACAAACAAGTGTTATCGCAGTTTTGAAAGAAAAAAAAAGGAATACAAAACATACTAGTGTGCACTGGCTTTAACTGTGCATGTGCAAAATATCACAAAGCAAATTAACAAAAAAAACTGTATCAAACCTTGTATGATCAGGACCAACGGCTTTATACATATACTCGGCATTTATCTTATTGACTTGCATGAACTGATGCAGTTTAGACTTGGCATTCTCCATGGTCCAGTTGCCATGGAGGCTGGCATTAACATCCAGGTCCTCTGCTTCCTCAACATTCTTCTGCTGCTGCATTCGATCCATGTATGTGAAGTTTTGGCTTTGACCACCGTACGCATGGTAGGCTTGACCCATGCTGTCTGGGCCCATTCCTTCCTAAAATTAGAAAAATAAAATGGTTGTCAGTGACCCAACTAGTGGGCATATTGATAACCTAAGGGCAAGACCATGCATCAATTTTTTTTAGGCTTCTGGCTGCCCATAACAAAGCTCAGAGTTTTCAGAATGACCACCAGGACCACCATCTTTATGTGAACCCCTCTAAAGCAAAGAGCATGTCAAATGTTATAATTTGGTCATGCATCCACTAACTGAGCCTTTTACCAATTAATTGGGTGTTTCTTACTAAATAGGCTACAACCTCCTCTCCTACCTTACAAACATCCATAACTAGTCTACTAAATAGAAATATCCAGGAACATTACCTGAAAAACTGGCCTCTGAATCTCCTGCTGGCCATTGCTCCCTTGTGCTGGACCCTGAGCTCCATCATCCGGCTCGGTTTTGATAACCCGGTTATCTTCAGGCACATCCGCCGCGGGGATCTGTCCACTCCTCACAAGGTAGCTCACGAAGTCCCTCGACGCATTCACCTGGGCATCTTTCTTGGTAGTAGAGTTCCCAGCACCGGCGTAACTTATGCCATCGACACGAACTTCGCAGAGAAACCTCTGGCGATGCCTCGGACCTGATTGTTTGTGACAAAACATGTAATAGCAGAGGGTTTGAGTATAGCGTAGTTTATTTGGCCCAAGTCGATGTCGTTGGTTTAGGTTAGGCAAAAGACTATGGAATCAGATCAAAAAGGTATGGAGCGTGAGTTTCTTAGGCGAGCTAAAGCAAGTTATAGCGTTTCTAAGGTGTAGGTTTTATTATTAATTGGGCGTAACCACTAAGATCCTAGTTTTTTGGCTAAGTAATTGTTGTTTTAGTAGCTAATTAATCGTACCTGTGGCCCGGATGTCAAATAAAGGCGAAAGTCCTTTCTTAGCGCACCAGGAATGGAAAAACGATTTTATATCCATAACGAATGCTTCTGATTTTTAACAATTGTTGTTTTTAAATCTCAATAAATACACCGGAATATTCCGTCCGCGATGTTGTCCGTAGCGTTCACCACAGACCAATAATAAAATAAAGATAACAAATTGTAGCGTTGTTTAGCCCTAAGGTGTCATCTGTCACCACAATGTTGCTCTATGGTCTGTCACAGCTACGATCACCGTACGATTACAGAACAAAATTACTCAAATCCGTAGATAGAGAATGAACACTTCTCTATCTACGCTCAAATTTCAAGTACTGCTACCTCTCATATATTTGTGACTGCTACGATACGATGAATTGTAAATCAAAGAGTATATAATCATGTTGTAAATGTCGTCTGACATGCCACGCACGCATGTATACGAACTTCGAGGGACCTTAAAAACGTATTGTTTCATCTTTTGTGCGCGTTTCTGAACATATAGAGGTGTATGCGCAAACTCCAGGCGCGGTCAGCAACCTCTATGCATTTCAAAGATCGCAGAACGGAACTGATTGAAGTAAAAGTCGAATATGAAAAGTTTATAAATTGTTTTATTAAAAACACACCAATTCATACAACACTCGTTCACTTATAGAGTGCTTACATTTGGACGATCATATCTAATATTAATCAGGAACTAAATTATGAAATAAATAAAAGTATTTCTACAGAAATTATACATCGTTCAATTGTAACCACCTATTCTTTAAATTATCATGAATAGTAACAATCTGAATTATGCAACACGAGAAAATTATTAAATTTACATAAGGAATACACCTATAAAGAAAAAAAAACTATTATTTTGATTGCAGAACAATAGCATTTTTTTCAATATAAAATTGATCCTTCAGTTTATTACGGAGCAATATATGAATAGAAAGTAATGAAAATAACTGTAATACATAAACAATGCACTTAATTATGTAATAACTAATGGCTCTACCTGGACCGCATGAAAATATGAAAAGCTGAACATACACCCCCCACATGTAAACCTTGCAGATACAGGTTGTATCAAATAAACTGAGCAAAGACGGCTCTGCACATGCCCCATTGTTTGAACTGGGCATGCGTAGAGCCGTTCTCTGCTGATTTTATTTGATGCGACCATATACATGCGCGTGTATTTCCTGCTATTCATAAATACTGCTAAACTACGAAATGGTTAGACGATGATTGTTATAATTATTATTGCTTATAAATACATATTTTAACCAAGGCAATATAAACTTTAATATAACCTAGCAAGACTTTGTTAAAACTATCGAATGAAGGTTTTATGAGATTGCGATGATAGACTGAGTCATAAAAAAATAATTGAAAACTACATCAAAGTTGATTGTATTCGTTTGCTGATTTAAAAAAAAAAACAAAAGCATAAGTACCTAATATCCATAATAATATCAGCATGCCTATATCTGTAAACGCCATAAGGATAAGCAGAGGTGGGTGACTCCACAAATTTTAGCTTGATGGTGGTTTAGTTTTAAAAGCAGCCATGATTCTAGGGACTTGGTATAACTCATGCATGGACCTCTAACCACCTGTCTCAAGGTTATATTATTTGAAGAAAGTAACATGTACCACGAGGAGACCTTTTATGCACTCCTAAAATATATGTATATTGATATTTCAACCAATTATTTTAGATACCTATTGCAAAAGATATCAGTTTTGCCAAGTTTCAAATGATATCTGAAATTAATAAACTAATTATCCAATTAACTTATTTTAGTTAACTTAGTTTGGTGTTATTAGCTTTAGTAATTCTGCATCAATAATTTTACGAGACTTCGGAGCATATACAAAGATGAGATGGCATAAGCAACTGTGCACAGGGATTCTCAACTAAGTCCTGACGTCATCATGGTGGGCGGGGCCTCAGTCAGTGTGTCGGCCTTCGTCCTTTCAACATCACGTTTGCACTTGATTTTCTGTTTATTATACTTTAAGCTTACTGCACACCAAGAGACTGTATTCATGTATTCTTGACATAAACAAATATTTTGTTTTTCTTAATTCTTCTTGTATTTGCTCCTCGTTTTAGAGATTCCTATACTAATTCATTATGTGATGATTTGTAAATTTATTGTAAAAAAATAGTCTTGTAACACACCCCCAAATTCTAGGAAAAATAATGGAAACATTTCTAATCTTACAGCAAGACAATACATATTGTTATCAAACATATTTTTGTGATAGTAATTTTCTAAATAAAAAAAATCTAATACACTTGTTGTAATATATTAGTTTATGTCTTCATTCAACCAAAATCCTCGACCAAATTAATAAAAAAAAGGTATACGAAAAAACCAAGAGGCACAGACCAATAAATCATGCCGCATCCATATGTTTGGCCAACCTGGGCCCCAAGTCTCTTAACACAATCGATTCATAATCGAACAGCAACAGCACAGTAACTGTCACTTTTGACAGATATTGTATGGGATATCTGTCAAAAGTGACAGTTACTATGCCGTTGCTGTTCGATTATGAATCGATTGTGTTAACAGACTTGGGGCCCTGAACGAACCAAGGTCAACACCGACATGACATTGTTGGTGTCAACATTTGTATACAGCATTATATAGAGAGTTCAAATAAGGAATGTCATTGCACCATGCTCATTCAAGGCTATTAATACAGCCTCTTTCTAGATTGTTCTTGTCGTTTCTGATACCACATGATGCCGAGTACCACGAGAACTATGATCACGATGGCAACGCACATCATGTAGAGGAAGGTTTTGACACCGGACATGGCCGGCTTGGCGTCGTCGACGTGTTCCCGCGGCGCCTCGTACGTTGCCGCCGATGGTATTATTTTAGATCTGTCCTCATCTTTATTTTGCTGTAATAAATTGTAATAAATTTTATTAGCAGTGCATACGCCTTACCAGCCTTTCCCAAAGTGGGCGATAACGCCCCCTTGTGGGCGCTGCAGGCCTAAAGGGGGTAAGAGACCCAGAAAAAAATGGGGCCGTTGTGTAGAGGCTTACAATAATTAATTTAATTTAAAGTTATAGTGGTTTTTAAGTAGGTGAAAAACAGGGAGCGCTAAAAAATAATACATACACAATGTGGGCAGTAGACAAAATAAGTTTGGGAACCCCTGGCACAAAAACTCCAATCCAGTGAACTCTTCATGCATTAGCGGGAAGCCCAAAGGAGTGTTTACTCTTAAACCATTTAACCAAATTGTCTGCTTTATTTTTATATCCTTACCTCTTCTAACAAGTCGAGTTCGAACATCTTGATGGCAACGATGTCATGGTTGTCGCTCAGGTCGCCGGTGGTGGCCGAAGCTCCGAAGTAATAGCCAGTAGGTAGAAGAACATTTTCCACCTTGAAGCATTCCTTCCACGCGTTTTTGCCTTCTAGGTCAGTGGATACTGAAAGAGAAGACAATTTTAGACGCTATAACGCATGTATTCCATTAAAGGGTAGGCAGAGGACCATCGTAATACAACTACATTTTATTTGTATCAGCTTCCAATGTAATAGAGGCGAAGATTTCAACATTATGCTGGATACACTTGTCCCTCTCACTCAATAATAGATATTTCATAATTTTGAAGCGAATTCTTCACAATATGTGTAATCTCGGTGGAATATTAACCATTACGTGTTCATAATCGTGCACGAGTGCAGGAACATAAAACTAAATAGTATAACATGATTTTTCCATTTCTCCCAAGAAGTCTGGTAATTTGTCAGTAAAATAAACTCAACTTTACTGATAAGGTTACGGGGGGGGGGGGGGGGGTTATTAGGACTAGTCTATAGATAAATAATTTCCCATATTTGATATTTAAAAAAAACCATTCCACTTGACGCTGGCAACATACCACCCTAAGGTGGGTGAGACCATTTAAAAAAAAAACGATGACATTCTACCTTTAAAATAATACCGCCTACCGCCCTATGCTTTTTTCACTTCAATCTGGGTGTTTTCAAGCCGAGAGTGAACAGGCACCTTCTAGGCAAGTATGCTCCATCGTAGATCTCATCGTCACTTACCATCAGGTGAGATCGAGATCAAATACTTGCCTATAATGTAATAAAAAAAAATTAAAAAAAGGAGTTGGTAATAGATTTATAGAAGAGTATTAAATCTTACCGACAAGCGTATCGTCCTTGTATATGATAGAGATGTGTGTGTCGTGGTTGTAGTTGCGGAACATGCCCTCGCAGCCGGCGAGCTGCGTGTGCGTCCCGTCGCGGTCGTGATCGTAGTGCAGCGTCCCGTTGTTTATCATCGCCGATATGTACGGGTGCTGGTGCTGTATCAAACATTCACAGTCTAACATAGACAAGCGCTAGTATCGGGACTTTGAATCTAATAATAATAATAGAGCGGCGAGTCGCCACCAGCCAATAGTAATTGGATAAAACCTTATTATGGCAGGTGTCCGAAACGGTCACACACTAAGCAATGCTGCAAATGGACCCATACAAATATTTAATTTGTAAATTTTGTGTGAGCATACGAACAAACAGATTAATCAAACATATTTTCATATATATGAATTGTTCTTTCTTTGTAATGCACTCAACTCACATTATGAGCACCGTTATGGTTGCTGTACGTGTCCATTATTATCGCGAGGCCCTGGAAGTAGTCCTTGCTGCCGAAGACCGGTCCGGTCTGCACACGCTCCTTCACATACCATATGACGAAACCGTCACCAAACAGATCCTTGCCGCGACCATGCACCTTGAACTGAACTTGGAGTTCCCAATTGCGCGTTTGACATGGCTAAAAAAAGGTATATCAAAAGTACTGTGAGTAAATTATTAAAGCAGTTATCTAGTAAGTCATAGATAAGATGTATAAAAAAAGTGTAACAACTTCTTTAAAAAAAAAAATGACCAACGTTTAATTTTCTTCTGTGCATGTAGTGCATGGTTTTATTCTTTTTTTTAATATATTTAGTAATTCCTTGATCAGCATTAGAATGAATATCATTTGCACATGATGGGATAGTAAGATCTATTTTCGTCATTCGTTATTTATTTTGAAATTTGAATATTCCAAATCTAAGCCTCAGTGAACATTTCTATATTGCATTGTTCTCAAAACTGGTAAAATACTTTTATGCCTGATTTTATAAACTAGAATTTAATAGATAATTTGCAAAAACTATGTACAAGTATTAATTAAATTCACCTTATCCAAGGTGAAATTAACATTTGTAAATTAGTCATAATAACATACATATATTGCTCTAATTGCTGAATCACTATCCAACAGCCCCATGTAGAGTGCTTGAATGAAACCATAGGAGCATTAAAACAATCCAATTGGAATACTGAAGTGTTGTTTTTCCATGATTTAAAAAATATAACTATTTATAAAATGTTAATGTAGTATGATAGGAGTGTATTTAGTTTAAAATTTCAATACCACTAGGAAATTGACACATCATAAGTAGGTAATTACATTATGTATGACATGTAAATAAATACTTAGAAGCCTTTATACCGTTACCATACTATTTATATACCATCTGAACAAATATAATTCAGTTAAGTACTTATATTTAAATGAAACAATGTTGGATTTTTGTTATAAATTAAACCTTCCACAAAACTACATTAAAATTAGCCTCCATTATCGTTACAAAATGCCATTACTGACATCACAAAGCGCGGTTAATGCACCTTATCATGAACTCGGTGATAATAATCACATTCTTACCTCAGTGTTCCAAATAGCTCCAGACTTGGACTGCAAATCAGGCGTTAAACGGACGTAATTCGCGGTAACAATAGTGCTACCCAAGAAGTCCCAATACGGCACGGACATACCTCTCCCTATAGGAAATTAAACAATTCATTGTACTGGGTAAAGTAGAATTTATAGAGCAAAGTCAGGGCCTTGGGGTCACTCACCTTGGTAAGGTTTTGTGAGAGAATGCTCTCTCCTGATATAGTCGCGTGTGTTCCATTCCGCGATTATTGGTGAGATTAGTATGGTGGTTAGGATAATTTGCAACCAGCTCAGTTTTTCGTGCAGCATTTTTGCTTAATTTTTAAGTAAAACTTCACAATACGTGAGACTGAGATGCCGACGATGACAGGACTTGCTGGCTGACAGGCAAACGCCAAATCATGACAGAGATAAATTTGACACACAAATTGCTATTTTAGTGGTGGGACGTGCATGATTTTTTACGTAGGTAATTTCATTACTTATCCATTTTATTTCATTGCATTTCATTTCGTAAAGAAAGAAGATTTTCACTACTGTTTTTTTCCAAATTCATTACATGTGGTATGTGAAGAGGATTTTTATATTGAATGAGATGAAATTTATTTGCGAATAGTTGAAAAAAAACATGAAATAGTTTACAAATTTAGAAATAGATAGCGCTGTTGTAACTTCACTATTGCCATCTATCGCAATTATTCGGAACTAGATAGATACACTCATTTGCTAGAAGTTCTCAAAACACCCACGAAATTGATACAAATTATCTGCACGCTATAAAGCAACAAAGTAAACTTCCCGGTTAGATAGGTATCAGGCGCACAGCATGTCCATCAGGAGTAGATTTCATACAGCGTACAATCCGCAAAATGTATTGATAAAAGGCATGACTCGTAAATCGACATGCACATCAAATTGCACCTGCCTGCAGTCACATGTAAGGAAGATATCGCACGCGATCATGCGAGCAACACGAACGAGGAGGTGAGCATGACAAATGATGGACTGCCGTTATCAGTAATGTAATAGAATACTGTTATAACCACATAAAGATTTGCAAATGTCAACGTTTCAAGCAAAGTTTATGTGTAAGGCGTTGGGATAGCTATGCCTACCTAAGTGATATAATATTTGGGCAATTTCCGTAATATTTTCATTGACACTTATAATGCAATAAGGCTGTAAAGCTGTATAATGTGATATGCGAGCAGTTGCTCCTAGTAACGTCAGTCAATATAGTAGGTGCTTGAATGGTATATGTTTTCTGTACGGTATTCAACCTTAAATGGGTCACAAATTAAAGATCGCGAGTGTACATGATAGGGGTTGTAGCCTTGTTGGTAACGCTTGATAGATCGGTGCGAGGGCCTGTCCGACTTTAGATGGATGACCAATTTGAAACATTCGAAGTTCGCGTCTCTGATAGTCGTTACGGGCAGACACTAGCTTGACAGTTTCTTGACAACTTATATTACCCCTGACTGCCGATAAACCCACTGGTTGAAATGGGGAGGAGGACGCCATTTTCATATCATCATGTCACATCCATTACCTATTTGGTTTAATGTGAATTTATTGAATGTGCTATTGCTATTGATTACTTGACATTAGAAAAATGCCCGCTAAGTTGTGGGTGAGGCCATATTCATATCCATTTTATTTCATCGCATTTCATTTCATAAAAAAAGAAGAAGAAAAAAAAACAAATGGGGAGAGCAGACAGCACTCACTCCGGGTAAATATCGGTATTTAGTCAAATCAAGGTACCTAAAATGAAAGCTGGCACCTATACAAAATAAATGAATGGGAAAAAGTAGATAGAAAAACATACGGAAAATCATTAGTCTTGCCCAAAGTCGTGGTCTTGGGAGGTTATCTGTGGTCTTTTCTTGTCTTGTCTAATATTTTCGCAACACCAAGACAATACCAAGACCTAATTATAACAGGAACATGACTGATTTTGCAAGACTCTTCCCTCTCGGAGTTACGTTAAACATTCAGTCGGATATGCAGAAAAAATCGACAAATATTGCAACCTCACTAATGCCGGTTAATTTAAACTTAATCGGTGTTAGCATTTCATCTTGATTTCCTCTTGCAGTGCAGGGTAGGTTGGTATATGGTTTGTATAATTAAGAAAGTTACTCACTTAAGGGTCGTCCTTTAATCACGTAAGCGGTTCGAAAAAAAAGCGAAATGTCATACTTAGGGTGAAGAGAGTTCCGTGTTTTAATTTTTCGTGGATCGTGCGATTTCTAAACACCCTTTTTGGACATTTTTATCAAGGTGCTTTATTGTTCACAATTACATTAGATTATACTATATAAATACAATATTTAGAAATACTTTATAATCATAAATTACCACTATATCGAAAAACTTATCTACCTAATAGGTAGGCCGTTTTATGTTTAATTAAAGTTCTTGAGTTAGTAAAATTATTTTCTAAAAATAGAAACTGCGTGAAAGTCGAAAGTGTGAAGGGCCATGGGAGATGGTTTGTTGTTAACGAATGAACTTTAATAGCCAATAGTAGTTGATATAGAAGAGAGATTCCCAATCGAATGAACATTTATGAATGTTGGAAGTCGCACAGATGGTCTAATAGTAACTCTGTTTAATTCACCTATTCAATTACGTAAAACACGTTATTTACTGTTGTAACTATAACCCCCAAATTTATTGTAATTTACAATGTCATTACAAAGCACTTACGCCTTCTAAAAAATGATTCGTATTTCCATAGTGTACATAGTGTAACTGTTATTTTTATTTTTATTTTACATGTCTATGTTCGAACAAATTCCGAAGGAAAACTGATTTTTTTCGCACCTGTGTCTAAATATCTATATATACATCTTCCTAACGCAATATGAGTACTGATGTTATGTACTGAGGATCGCCAGCTTAACTTGATCTTCGAAGCACGGAGGTAGTCAGACGATACTTGAACAACTCATTAAATTCGTGCCGGCCAGTAACACGTCTAAAATGGCGCGCCATAAAAAAAAAGTCCTGACCTGACCTGACCTGACCGAATTGCGGTCACGACGGACGGTAAGTAGTTATTATGCTGGAGATATTTTAGTGCAAAAGTATGGGAACAAGGGCAGGTGCACTCTCTCTTCCCTCTCTCTCATAGTCCAGTATGATGGCAATTCGACACGACAGAAAGAGATCAGGCGATAGACCGACGGCATATACGCGTTCTACGAAGCACGAACAAGTCATATTCATGGTTGAAAATGAGATTCGTACTTGAAATCCCAAAATCCCAGAGGTACGCCTTGATTTCAAAGCGAGCGTGGTACCAACTTGGCTATCACTGCTTTTGATAAAAAAAACTTAACTTTAAACAATAAAAAAACTTAGTAAACCCGCACCTTGGGCAAAAAAAAACCGGTATCTGTATGGTAAAAGTTGCCAAGTGGAGTTCAACGACCCCGCAAGTGCGACTGCGACCTCACATGAGGTATATGTAGCAAAGTTAAGTGAAAGTTGGTGCATCCATCACAGGCGCGGGGAAAGTGTGCACACCCTTTGCTGTGACGTGGGATGCTGATTCTGCAGGGTAGGTTCGGCACCCTTTGCTGAGACGAAATCTCGGTAACGTAAAACCATAAAATAAACGCGATAAAATACTTATTTTTTTCATTTTAAGGATTTTATCGCATTTATTGAATTACTTAAAATTAGGATGATGTCGTTTTATCGTTGGGTCTCGAAAGGCTTTTAAGATATGATGTTCAGTATACGTAAGCAGGTATAAAGTTACTGTCACAGATGATCATCTTGGTAGAATAGGTCCGCTACCGTCTGCATTGGGAAATATAACTTCGACATAAGGTGGGTGGCTTTACAACATTTTCTACCATTTGGGAAGCTCATCATTCTTCAAACATTTTTCTAAATTACTTGCGTATAACTCTTATGACCGAAGTCTTCTAGGTTTTTAGCAATTCAACTTAGAAACTACTGCAACAACTTCTTCTTCTTTCTTTACGAAATTAAAATGAAAATGGATATGAATATGGCCTCACCCACAACTTAATAACACATTATACATTAAATAATGGATGTGACATGAAAATATGATAATGGCGTCCTGCGACAACTCGCATACTTATCAACCTCGGTATACCACGTTGTTTACTTGATGCGTGTCCATTTGACAAGTAGCGTATCAACTTGCCAATTTTAATCGAACAAAGCGGGCATCACTGATATGATAACCTGTTAGATACTACTGATAGGCTCCGAAGGGCTGGCACCCAGGGCCGCAAAACAAATTAGAAAAAAACCTGACAGTATTATCCTAATCAAACAACGCCAGCGCCCATCAAACTTTCGATTCCAGACCAGTTTCCCTCCACCTCCCATGTCCTAAAACTCCTGCGTCACCACTTTCTACCATAACTTAATGAAAGTGATAACATCGAAGGTATGGCCACCCCGAAGGCCAACCACTCGACCTACGTCAACGATATTTGGGTCAGAGAAAGCAGTGAAAGTCTATATTTGACCGTGATCTACTCTTTACACTCTCCCTAGATATTTTTATCGTGTTCTTGACATTAACCATTCACTTTTTTTCTAATATCTCAAACAATTCTCAACTCTACCTGTAAAGAATCTGATGCGACAATCCAATGTTTGTAATGTAGGTTAAATCGCACAATGTTCTTGTGATTGTGTTTTAATGATGATTTCTTTTTAATTTTGACGAAAAGAGACAAGGGTATTCAACTACCAAGTGTATTGTTTTAAAAATAGACTGTTTTTTTTTTAGGAGTATCACTGGCATTCAAATTCTTGGTTCGTTTGATTTCACGTTTCGCATTTTCCATCGTTAAACGTTGAAACAATGCGAGAGCACCCACGGAGTTGCATAGTCGATGCACTTTGTGGCTAGAGTCGGATACGAAGTCGTCGGAAAGATGGCGGGCCCGTCGAAGTTTTCTCTGCTTTCTATACACTTTCACTTCCTTGGCTAAATGCAGACAGACAAAATGACTATAACTCCGGCTATTTATCGAAGCCGAGCCGGTGACTCAGTGTGTTTACCAACTATGGTCTGTTTAGAAAGAACAAAACAATGATCAGTGATCACAAATATAGGTGGTAGACGGGGAAAATATCTGCTATATTAGTAAAAGATAGAGAATTTGCGGGATATTTTAATTCTGGAAAATTCTTGTCACTTTTATAGTCTATAAGAAAATTGATATTTTCTAAGAACCCTTGCGAACTAGCATTAAAAAAAAATGATGCTATACATAGGGTATGCTTAGATAGACTACACAAATGAAAATATATAAAATACTTTTTTATAAAAATACTAGCTCACTGATTTCTTATATTTACGCGAATACTACACATTGAAATAAAACTATTTTTGTTTTCGGATTTTATTGCGTTTATTTTATGTTTTTACGTTCCCGACGTTTTAGCTGCTTTACAGCAACCGTGGCCGCGTCCTCCCGTGACCATGATGGTTGCAAACGTCGGGAACCTAAAAACATACAATAAACGCGATAAAATACGAAAAAAACAGTAGTAGTAATAGATAGATCAATGATTTGGAGCGGTGTGCAATTAAAAGAGTACAATCAAATATTTAACGAATGTGAAGTTGAAAAAATGCGACCACTCTGTAAACATATCCTTCCAAATAAAATCCAAATCGGTTTATAAATGACCGAGTTCTTGAGATCACAAACATAAAAAAATACAATCGAATTGAGAACCTCCTCTTCTTTTTAAGTTGGTTAAAAATAGTATATATACCTATTTTTAAATATACCCACGGACAACTTTATAGCCTACTTTTGTCAACTTTTTGCTCGTTTTGTAGTTTTTTTTTTCGCCATTCGAACTTGGGCTACTTTCTTGGTAGTAAAAACACAAAAGAAATTGTAAATACTCACCGTCTGTTAATTATTTATTCAGAAATGAAGACTGAACTTTCAAATTAATGGAATGCTTTTGTTATTTACAATCGCGCGTTACAAGAAATGTCAGTCTTTTCAAATGCTTTGGACCCCAATATAAGATGATCAAAATTGTATAGATAGAGTGAGATAAGTTTTTTTTTATTATTCCTTTAGATCCACATATCTGTTGTCTACGATGATTTCTGCATTGGTCTACTGTAGTGGTGCCCAGACACCTGATCTTAGGGGGAACGGCTAATGATTAAATTTGCGTAAAAATAACTAGTATGCTACTAACTATTACGCGTTTGGGATATGATTCTATAGATTGTACGTTTTATATATTGGATCTAGGCTATGTCTCTTTGCAAAGGCTACCTTGAGAGTATTTGGGGAACCACTGCTTGCAAAGAAATATGTACCAGTTTAACTTTGACAGCCTCTTTGCCTATCGCGTCAGTGAATGGGTACAGCTAAGGCAGATAACGGGCCTCCCCTCAATGTGAGGCGGATTAGACCATAGTCCACCACCTAGTGCGGGTTGGCGGACTTCACACAACTTTCGAGGGCTTCTCTCAGACATGCAGGTTTCCTCACGATGTTTTCCTTCACCGTTAATAAATAGTAGGCTAGATTAAAACTAATTGCCAAATCCATCCGGCATCAGCTTGTAGGGTCCCACATATAATCGTAAAACATTTGATTGACCATAATAAAACTATATTTTATTTATCAACTAGCTGCGCCCCGCGGTGTTACCCGCGATTAAAAAGTATGTATGCTACCATATTAATGTATCCCACGGGAACCATATATTTTACCGGTATAAAAGTAGCTTATGTGCTATTCCAGACTCTAATCTATCTTTGTCCCAAATTTCATCGAGGTCCGTTCAGCCGTTCTGAGTAACAAACATCCATCCATCCAAACTTTCACATTTATAATATTAGTGGGATTAGTGGGATTGAAGTCTGAAACTCAATCAAGAGTCAGGTCGTCGACCGCTCAGAGATGCAAAATCCGTTTGTGTAATATCGTATGCAAGGGGACCACTCTGTCTCGAGAAAGTAACTTAATGTTTATTTTCGGTAATTGAAGCTGTACTCAAAATTGTTAGTCACTTTTTGAGCATTATGAACTGGTTTGGGAAAAATCTTTTTGGTCTTTATGTTTTTTCGTATCTATAAGATTAAATTCATTGGTCCACTTTTTTGAGTATTGGCAGACTTTATGCGTTTTTTACTTTCTTTACTGATCAAATGAAACGCAATGTACTAAAGTGGAATAAGATGAGAAATGTACTGGCTAAGAAATTTGTGGGCATTTTGCCAGTGTCAAGTATTCAATAGCTATAACTAATAATAAAAAAAAATACATTAAGAATGAATGGTGACATGTTAAGATGCAAATGTCGATACCATTACACGTTTATGTATTTTTCCATGATTTTGCCAGATTCACGTTCATGTACACTTCACACATACTTAAATTATTTTTAAAACTTTATGGCTTCCAGAAAAATAGTCGGAAAGTCGGTAATTACTTAAAAAAATACATAATCATTGGTTTGTAAATATTGAGGAAGATAATTAAACTGACAACGTACTACGACAGTTAGCGCCATCTAGTATCCCGTAGTGAAAACGGTTTATAATTTTCCGAGTCCCAAAAGAAAAATGCCGCAGAGACCCTAGAATAAAATGGTTGTCTATTTGAAACCAGTAGTTTGTATAAATACGAAATTATCATTCATAATTAATGTAATTTTTTTATAAATTTATAATTTGTCGAGGTATTTTTGTGAAATTAAATGATACCTTATTTCTTATGGACTATACATTCCTATGCTTTAAAAAGTTTATTTATAAAAAAAACATGCGATCTCCGAATTACGGTGTTCAAAAATAGAATTACCATTTGTAAGTTTTATTGTCTCTGATAGTAGAGGTAATGGCAATGTTTACGATAATGCCATTAATCGTCGTGTGATTTAGCCAGTTTGGCTGCTCTACACTTCCGAGGGTCATTGAACCGTCGGCCGTTCCATATTTATGTTCACGAGTATTTCATCTTGTAGCTGTAGTTATTATTTATAAATAAACTTATATAGGGACTTTTTGGCGGGAAGTTAAACCGTGATGTTGTCAATTTAGTTTGATATTCCAAAAAATGTGTTTCTTTGATAAATAATGTGTAATATTAGTGGGATATTAACCATTGTGTGTTTATAAACGTGCACGCGTGAAGGAAATTTAAATAAAATAGTATAACTTGACTTTTCAGGTTCTCCTAAGATGGCCGATAAAATTTCGGTCAAGTATTCACAGCCATACTGATAGCGATTCATGTCATCGTCATCGTCATCATCATCGACATCATCATCAGCATCAGGATGACTTATAATTTTATAAAAAATATCAAGAAATACTCTACACTGGCAAAACCACACTATTTTGTAGCCGATTGCCAACCTAAAAAAAGAAGAACAAACTTATATGGAGCAATAGGCTCAGTACCATATTTGATAGTTATCATAAACCAATTCCGATATCTAATATTCCCAAAGAATTTAGTAAAACTACAATTCGCTAGAGAAATATCTTATATATATCTTATATATCTTCTAGAAATATCTACATTACGAATATGACTGTTGATGTTGTTTGTGGACCCGACGATCCCGGGTTCGAGTTCTGCAGTGCTATTGTAAGATTATTTTATAAGTAACAGGACGTCTCGAACATTGTTGGTCCGCTCCGCTCAGCCCCACTCCGCCCCACTTTGCATCCTTCATTGTGCTCGTTATAAGCACAAACTGTGACACCTTGATAGATACTGAAGAAGTAAATTTAAATAAAATATTCTAGCACCCGCAGATTACACAACCATGGCCCTTCGCCACTTGCCCACACCGGGCGGTCTGCAAATTCCCTACGAAGTATCCACATCACATAATAGTTAAGTACCTAGTATTATGTGCGTATCGTTATCGAGACGTAATTAACGTCCGTGAATAATTTGTCGTAGCTTCGTCGAGTGGCGCCAGGATCGTGATTAGTGGAAGTCATTACGGCCTCCCCCAAATGACAATATCCACCATTAGACTTCTTACTTTCTTTTGTGAGTTCGTCTGTCCACCTCGTGTTGTAACTTCCAAATATCTTCCAATAGTTAAACAAATGGAGGAAAAGCAATCCACCACTGACTCTCGGCTTGACAACTGGTTTGGTTAATAATTGGAAAAGTTGACAAGCCGAGAGGGTCAATGGTGGGTTCCTATTCCCCCAGTTGTTTAACAATGGATTTCCTCAAAGTATTGCCTAGTTCAATATTATCAATTATTCCAATAGTTAATTAAAATACAGAAAATGGAACAACTTCGCGCCTGTAATCCCTGATGGAGTTAGGGGAGGTGCGCTGCAGCGAACCCTCATTTCGCCGATGATATTTGGTTCTAAATAAGGGCGAGCCAGCAAGCCTATTGCCATAATTACGAACACTCTGAACGCGATAAAGACTTGACCTATAGTCCACCATGCTCACCCAGTCACACGGCTTCTCTATGACGAGCAGGCTTCCTAAAGATGTTATCTTTCAATGTAGACCAAGTTATAATCATATTTGAAATCGAGATTCTCGTATGAAATCCCAGATAAACTATACAATTTTATATCTACAGTTTGACAACTATGGGACATATTTCCATCATACCGACTTTTAGGACCATCTAGGTGATACAAGTTAAATCAATCGATAAAACCGCATAGCATCGACTCACCCGGCAACCAACTTAACAACCTACAATTCTTAAGAGGACACAGCGTGCTAATGTTGGGGCATTTGTTTTTGAGCAGCACTTTTAAATTAATGGCGCCGGTCGTGCCACTGCCAGCAGGTGCCACATTGTTGAGCCATGTTGCAGGTGTCCGCAGTTCAACGTTTATATACTACACTTTCGATTTCATTGCGTTTTTTCTTATCCGTAATCACTTAGCGAAGACAAATTATCATTCCATGTATACACATTTTTTTAACTGTCGTATTCTTAGAGATTATGAGCCTCTTACCGCGACGACGATACATATTTGTCGATAATTATGTATATAACTATGATACATAGGTTTGTGCATAGATATAAATAACTAGGCGCTCAACACAGACAGGTGGTTCAGGTTGTATGAACCCGCCGGCTTGGTGTGACCGCGAAATTATTTTCAAGACTACAGCAACCTCGAGCCCACGCACACATTCGCGGCACAGCATCTGCACACGCGTCTCACTACTGACGTGCGAATGTAGTGGTAGTCGTGAGAAACTTGCCCTTTCATTCCAAAGCATCTTATATACGACACATTTACAAATGAAAATAAACTTTATTCGCAAGAGTTACCGATGAAATTCCTTATCACACGAAAACGTGTTCACGTCATTTCATTGACACGGTGCGTATGGTAAAGTTGCTATCTTGTTCGTAATGTCCGCGAACGGAGGTACATTCAACTTTTAGCCCAGTAAACTCTCGGAGTTCGTTCACCCACTGCTTGTCAACTGACGTGTAGAGAGCTAGACGGACGATACCTCGAATAGCGGTGTCTCTCTCTCACAGTATGATCAAGTTTAGAAGTTTTTATTGAGCGTTCGGCTGTCGAAATAGTTTACTTTTGTTTTGGTTATGGTCGCCTAGTAGTTTTGACGGTTTACGTTTGCTGTGTCGATAGATAACGTGACTATTATGAGTTAGCGTCACGTTTCGAATTGTCGATAATACCCTACTATTGTACTTACTTGACAATATTACAAAAAATATCTGGAGAAAAGGGTATAATTATAGAATAGAAGTATATGGGTGTACGATAAGATATGGTACTATTTTACTGGGCCACCGTGGTGGACATGGCCTAATCCCTGTCGTATCGAGGGGAGGCCCGTGCCCAACAGTGGGACATTAAAAAGGGCTGGTATTGTTATTATTGGTAGGTATAAAGTACTACCATAGAGCTACATTTTTCATCATCTAACGGATAGATAACATGAATTGTCGACATTATCGGAATGAAAACCCACGTAACATTACGAAACATAAACGCATTACCCGTACGATCAACGAATTTTTTATCAACTAGTGCAGCAATTCTCAACTGTTGGACATGTCTTATTTTTTTAAATTTAGGATCTTTTTTTTAAACCGACCAAGCTTAGGACGCGTGCACTAATCGATCTTATAATGTCTAAGGAGCCCTTTAACACTATTAAAATACTAATAACATAGGTTCCTTCATTTAGTCATAGTAGTGAGGCCAGAGATTATCAAACTCAAACTCAAACATTTATTGCAAACTATGTGTTCATTGGTCTTACATTAGTTTTAGTACTTACTAGCTGTTGCCCGCGACTTCGTCCGCGTGGTATTTAACAAAGACTCAGCCGTTGGCAACAGCCTGCTCGCGTTCTGATCCCGCGGGACGCATTGCAGATTGTTGCTATCAAACTTTAATCAGGCGCAGCGCTGCAACATTGGTTTTAATTTTTTTTCGAGAGATCCAATTTTTCTTTTCTAAAATAAAAGTAGCCTAAGTTACTCCTTGTTACATCAGCTATCTGCCAGTGAAATTCCCGTCAAAATCGGTCCAGCCATTCCAGAGATTACCCGGAACAAACAGACAGACAGACAGACAGACAAAAATTGTAAAAAATGTTGTTTCGGTATAGGTAACGTGTATACATCCAAATGCACTCAGTAAAAAGCGGGTATTTTAATATTACAAACAGACACTCCAATTTTATTTATATGTATGTATAGATGTATAGATTGTAAAGGGAAAGCTCTTTAGAAAAGCGTTTGGATAGACACTTTAAACGAAACTTCGTAGAACGGACAATAGTAACCCCCGGTATGGGAAAAGCAGAAAACATTTCAGAAAATCAATACTATTTATGACTCGCAGTACGTACCGCGGAAGTTATAAAGTATGTTGCTGGCTCGCTATCCAGACACTACTTAGCCGGCTTAATCTTTATTGAAACGAGTACTTTACAATACAACTTCCTTGATTCCATTCAAATAACAACCTAACGTACATGCATTTTAACAGTTGTAATATAATTTTACTTTTTATTATAGGGTAACTTACCTATTAATTAGTGTTTATGTTCCTCTATTTTAGTGTCTATGAAAGCATAGCTTATTTACCTGGCTTCGCTCATCAGCTTGAAATATTTCTCGGGCATTAATTAACTCACATATAGATGGCAACACGCTCAAAATCGATACACTTTTTTCTGAAATTAGCACTTACTTACAAAGCGATAGAGACACAAATAAGTTGCGTACCCCTGAACTATAAGCAAAGGGTTCACACGTCCAAAGGCATACCGAATTGAGAAAAGGCGCCCACGTGAAATCATGACCACTATTCTATCATGACCTCTCCCGCCTTCCGCATTCCGAACGAAATTAGGACCATTGAATGACAAAGTTATGGGAACCTAGGGGTCTTGGGTGTCTGGCTGTGTAAATACCTCTTTGTCTCTATGTTTACAGTGTGGGTGTTCCGGTTTTTTTGGTGTAAATGTTGAGGTTCTGTTCATTGAAGCATTCGTTTGGTCTACTCTATGACGTAACGGCAATGAACCTGGCATGGCTACTGAAGGTTGCAAAG
Organism: Pheosia tremula; assembly: GCA_905333125.1. NCBI lineage: Eukaryota > Metazoa > Arthropoda > Insecta > Lepidoptera > Notodontidae > Pheosia > Pheosia tremula. Next base: position 4,408,995 of record HG995419.1, read on the forward strand.
GGATTCAAGTATTTTTCTAAGAACCTTTGTCTACAGCTTAGTTGTTTCAACAGAACGCGTACCCGTATTATAACAGCGTTTAGTACAATGTTGCTTGTAGTTAAAACGACTTTTGCCATCGATTCCTACCATAACTAGTATGACTACTTCGACTTTCATAGATGTTTTCTTCCGTATTTCTCATTTGAGAAATTTCTTAGCTTTTACATTATCTATGCGACATATACGTTCGTTTGTTGAATATTGTTAAGTTTTAAATGTGAAGTCGAGACTATGAGAAATAATATCAGGAACAGTTAGATGTAGAACATATATTTTAGACACGACAAAAGTTACAAATTACAAGAACGAACCATTTTGACACAAACAATATAACATGTTGCTACGCAACCGCAACATTCAGCAAAGAGTATTATACATAAACTCCATACTCTTTACATCCCCGGAAGTTTCAAGAATTTATGGATAAATTCTTCAGTCCCATTTTTGAACTCAAATTCTGCATTCTGGGGCCGAACAGTGGTTTAGTCAGCATATCAGCCAACTGCAGTTCCGAAGAAACTTGTTTAACATTGAAGTCTCCGTTACTAACACATTCTCTGACAAAGAAATGTTTTAGCTTTATATGTTTGGTACGCTTGTGGTATTCGTATTTTGGGTTATGTGCAAGTTTTACAGCTGATTCATTGTCTAGATTCAAGACTGGTTTTTCAGTTTTCATCAAGCTGTTAAGAAGGCGATTTAACCATAAAATTTCTTGCGCAGACTCACTAGCCGCTATTATTTCTGCTTCAGTTGAGGAAATGGAGACCATTGCTTGTTTCTGGCTTCTCCAGCTAACTGCAGCTCCAGATAATAAGCACACCATTCCAGATGTCGACCTTCCTGTACTGTTATCTCCTGCATGATCCGCATCACTGTAGCATATTAAATGTGGGGGAGACTTTTCTACAAAGGTAAGCCCATACTGCTGGGTCCCCTTTAGGTATCGGAAGATGCGTTTCACTAGCATGACATCATTCTTTGCAGGTGCTTCAAGGTTTCTAGATGCTACACCCACAGCGTACGAGATATCTGGTCTTGTGCCTACTGATAAATATGCCAAAGCTCCCACGGCTTGTCTGTAAGGGAAAAACTCATTAGTAGTCTCTTCTTCTCCCTTCTCATTTTCTTTAATGATTGGCGATGGTGCTGCTTTGCAGTTTGACATTCGATATTTATGTAAAACTTTCTTTACATAGGCTTGTTGACATAATGTGATTGACTTATCCTTCCGCATATTAATTTCCATACCAAGAAAATATGACGCAGGTTTAGTAGTTATCTTAAATCGTGTATTTAATTCTTTGATAAACTCGTCTCCTGCTCTAGTCGTATTACACGCTACAAGGCCGTCGTCAACATAAAGCCCAATAAAGACCTTGGATTGTCCTTTGACTCGAATATATAAGCATGGATCTGCTTCACTCTGTTGAAAACCAGATCGTTTTAGGAAGTCAGCAATACAAGTGTTCCAGCACCGTGGCGCTTGCTTCAGTCCATATAAGCTGCGTTTAAGTTTGCAGACTCGTTTTGTGCCATCCTGATAACCATCAGGCTGTTTCATGTAAATTTCCTCATCTACAGTACCATTTAAGAAAGCGGTTGACACATCAAACTGAAGTAATTTAAGATTTTCTCGGGCAGCTATAGCAAGCAGAGTTCGTATTGTGCTCATGCGAACCACTGGACTAAATGTTTTATCAAAGTCTACTCCAGGTTCTTGAGAATAACCTTTAATTACCATTCTGGCCTTATATTTGTCAACAGTACCATCTGGATTCATTTTTACTTTGTATACCCATTTGTTTGGTAGGGGTTTCCGTCCCTTGGGCAAATCCACAATGTCCCATGTTTGATTATCAATTAAGGCAGTTATCTCATCATCCATGGCCTCTTGCCATTTTTGTTTATGCGAAGATTCTAGGGCTTCTTTGAAGGTAACAGGTTCTATTGGCTTGTGTAAATTTTCAATTTCTTCTGCTGCAGCCAAAATAAAATCATCGTAGCGCTTAGGAGCAGTGATATTCGATCTATTCCTCAACGATCTTGGTTGTATAATGTTTTCTTCAACCTCAGCATCAGATAAAGATTCGTAATCATTATCACTCTCAATATTTGCAGATTCCTGATGAACATTTTCTATCATACTGCGTTGCAGTGTTTCATCTTGATTTTCTGTGTCACTATCGACTTCATGTAACTGATCTCCTTCATCACTATCAAGTTCAATCGTCACTTGCTTGTGAGATATTTTCTTTGATTGCTCTTGTGGAAACCCTAAATCATTCAATAGTTTAGAGCGTTCATTTTTGTTCTGTTCATCGTAAAACATTGTTTTCATTACTCTAACATCTTTTGAAATCATGACAATATTTTTAGAGGGTATGTATATTCTGAATGCTTTGGATATTTCAGAATAACCCACAAACATTCCAGGTATTGCTTTCGGTGCAAATTTGTGACCATTCGTACCTTTCAACAAAACGTAGGTCTTGCAGCCGAAGACGTATAGGTGATTAATGCAAGGCTTTCTTCCTACCCATCGTTCAAATGGTGTTTGATGCTGAATGGCGCTGTTTATACTCCTGTTGGATAGGTAATTAGCAGTGAACACTGCCTCGCCCCAGCATTTTAGTGGTGCCTTTGCATCTATCATCATAGCTCTCGCTTTTTCAATTAGTGTGCGATTCTTTCTTTCAGCCACTCCGTTTTGGTTAGGTGTATGTGGTGCGGTGAGCCTTCGCTCTATACCACATGATTTTAAGTAAGAGTTAAACTCTTTATTTATGTATTCAGTACCATTATCCGATTGTAGATACTTAATTTTATTCCCTGTTTGCCTTTCCGTTGACTCCTTGTATTCTTTAAATTTATCTAATACTTCGTTTTTGCTCTTCAGGAAGTAAACCCTACTGTAACGGCTATAGTCGTCAATAAATGTGACAAAATATCTGTTGCCGCTCAGCGTAGGCGTTCTGATAGGTCCACAAACATCGCTATGAACAATTTCTAGGAGCTGAGATGTTCTATGGTGTATCTCACGGGGAGCAGGAACTCGATGTAGTTTTGCTTGAATACAAGCTTCACATTCATCTAAATTTTCTGAGATATTAAAGCTTAATCCAAGAAGTGTGTTGTTTGTGAGCGCAAGTTTTAGATCTTTGGCGTTCATGTGTCCAAGCTTTTTGTGCCAATCGTTGACGTTTGATGAGTTCTTTGAACTAGGTTGAACTGCGTTTGCCAAATTATTTCGCTCACAATATTTTTCTGGTTTGAAATAATAAAGTCCATCTTCTTGCTTGTATGCATTTAGTTTAATTCCATCTTTAATGTTAGTGACTGTCGCTTTCTTCTTTGTAAACAAGACAGAGCAGCCAGCATTGGTCATTTTACCGACGGATAACAAGTTAGTGCAAAGACTTGGTACGTACAGCGTGTCTTTCAAGTGTGTCAGTGCTGTACCACTACCATTTTTCGATACAAAGGAAACAGTACCTTTTCCTTTAATCTCTGCAGTATGTTCTTCAGTTGCGAAATTGAGTGTTCTGGAAGTACTCTCTATTGTTTCAAAGAGGTCTCTTTGGTAAGTAATATGAGATGTACAGCCGCTGTCTAAAACCCAAACGCTGTTTTGAGAGTTCTCGTTACGTGTGAGAAGACACTGTGTTGCCAAATTGTTCTTATGAGAACCGTTGTTATATGTATGTGGTTTCTCATTATTTTTCTTCCAACAATTTGTACATATTTTGTGATGTTTGCGTTTAAAGATGTTACCTCTTTGTTTGCAAATTTTACAGGATACGTATAATGCTTCTTCTTGAATAGATGATTCAGGTAAGTCTTTATTTTGTATGTTTTGGCTATGTCGTGCATCGCACTCTTCTATAATTTTTGTTTTAAGCTCATCTGGCTTCGGAAGAGTATCTCGCGTTTCAATAGCGACTCTGAAGTTCTCGTATTCAGGTGAGAGACTATACAGCATCATGATTGTTAGTAAGTCCTCGTTGATGACTACGTCCATGTCTGCCAGTTTGTCAACTATGTCCATGAAATTATTTATATGGCCACGAACATCGTGTCCATCAAGTTTGGTCAGGATTAGTTGTCTTAATAAGGACGCTTTTCGTGCAGGTCCTCTACTAGCATATGTTTCTTTCAACTTGTTCCATAATGCCTTAGCAGTTGAGCAATTTTTAATTTGTTTAAGCTCAGAAGGAGAAATTATAAGAATTAATTCAGACCTTGCCTGTCGGTCTCCTTCTTTTTCATCCGCAGCAGCATCTTTCTCAATGTATTGCCAGAGTTTACTTTTAACTAGCACAGCCTCCGCTTGTATGACCCATGTGTCATAGTTATCTTTAGTAAGCGGGTGAATGTTTAATCTCGACATTTTTCTTCGTTTATCGCTCTGCTACCATGTTAAGTTTTAAATGTGGAGTCGAGACTATGAGAAATAATATCAGGAACAGTTAGATGTAGAACATATATTTTAGACACGACAAAAGTTACAACTTACAAGAACGAACCATTTTGACACAAACAATATAACATGTTGCTACGCAACCGCAACATTCAGCAAAGAGTATTATACATAAACTCCATACTCTTTACAAATATGATCGATCGTTCGTTTGTTTTTCACGTTATCTTTTGTTTTATTCTCGACATCCCGAGTATATACATTTTATTGGCAGCGCCTCTGGTGAAAATATTAAACTGCAGGGAATGAATTAAAAAGTATCACTAGACCCCTATAACTTGTGAACTTGTTACGTATATTACTGACTACTTTGGATTGAGTCTCTTTCTTTCTTTACACAATAAAATGCGATGAAATAAAATGGAGTAAGATGAATATGGCCTCACCCGCAAATTAGTGGGCACTTTGCCAGTGTCAAGTATTATAGGCGATAACAAATTAAATAAATACACATTATAAATAAACAATAAATGACGAGATGAGAATATGTTTGTTTTGGGTCGTAAAATGCCGCCATAACTTGGTAATATTAGCTAATTAAACGTAATTCCGTGGAGGCGAGTGATACCCGCGTCAACGACTCGATATACCTCTTCGATTATATATATTCCTAGTCCATTGCTGTTTAAAGTTGGTCCCTGGCTTTCTTCCACAATGGATATAAAGACTGACCAAATAAATGTTTTAAGCAAAAATGACTTGTATTTTCTCGAAGAAAAGTGTAGTTTTCGCTGCGGCTCAACAATTTAATTTTGTTTCGTATTTCTTTGGATTTGTGTGGATGTATTGGTAAAAGTATGTTGGTCTGAGCATGCTTGCACAGATTTACACATTAGAATTGAAGATGCTGCGGTGGTCATTCACGTAATTGCCGAGTGTTATAAGTGTTTTCGCGCAATTAAAAAAGTAAGTATTAGTCATGGGATGACCCTAGATATGTCGACTAAGTGGTCGAATATTGATTATTCCCGCTTATTTAGGCCTGTGTCCACTAGACCACTAATTCATATTAAGAAAAGTTACAATTTATTAATGTTATTTTTTCTAGCATTCTATCCAGAAAGTGATTCACCAACAATAAGTATTTGTTGTGCGAACACCAGTCCAATTACACTCCTCGGCAGACGTTGCTTAATGCAACAATATCTCAGAAACTCGATAAGCATCTTGTCACCTCTCAAGCGGACATTGAACTTTTAGCCCAGTGTGGTCTCTTCGTGGTATATCTCTTCTTTAAAACCGTCGGCAGTCGTGTCTCGCCCATTTGCCCGTGTCGTTGCAGCCGAGGCAAAGAAGGATCTAGGACTACCTCTTGATGAGTGATGCGATCCAGGTATTCCTTAAGTGTAGACTCGGTTGTTTGAAATGCACGACAATATTCCTTAACTGCACGCCATCTAGTTAAAGATTATGTCGACTCAACAGCGCCCTTACAAATTCCAGCCAAGAGCCATGATAGTCGAATAAAATCCTCAAATATTTTTTATATTAATTACTAGATTCACCATAAACTTGCTGAACAACTTTGGAGCTAAATACGTTTGTGTTAAAGTAGCGACGTTGCCGGTGTATAGACGCGCCAAACAAAGCGTTAACCACTTGCTTTTCGTTGAGCTCCTGGTAGGCGTAGAACTAGGAAGTAGGAAAGTAGTTTTCGTTTTAAATAGTGTGACGCCGGTGCATTTCGGATAGAAGTAGCAGGAGTACTTAACTATTTAGAGCCCACACTAATGTTGGTCGACGCATGCAACGTAGTGTGGGGACAACTCGTTTCAATTTATGATCTCCTAGTACAAGTGGAAGTGAAGCAGCAGCTGTTTGAAAGGGATGGGTTATCAAGATGAGATAACAAGATGACGCTGACTATGACGATGCCATCAAGCACATAACCTACCCTGACTGATGGATTCATGACTAATACCACGGTTTTTTTAACCTGATATCCATTTCCTGCATTACTTAGGACTTAGGACACCCATCATGTTCCGGACCGGCTGTTAAGTAACAAGCTAGCGTATATAAAGTACGCGATCGTTGATCTTTTAGCCCAGTGCTAGCAGGCTGATGCAAGAAAAACTCGTTAAAATTGTTGTAACTGCATGATTCCTAGGCTGTGGCTCGCAACGTCTGTGGCCCGGCTGTGTCGGTCGTCGCTGTTCGAACAATAAATCTTGTGATTCTACGCTTTATTACTTTGTCATGACGGTACAGTTTTCAAAACTGATTACGTTTATATTGTATGTTCGATAACATAGGACAGAAGATTCTAGTGGATAAGAAAAGTTCATGAAATTTTGTGGTCTCCTTTCGGCGTTTTCAGCGTTAGCAAATTAATGGCAACCCTGCCATGAGTATCAAAGCCAAAGGAGTTTGGTCCAAGGAGCAATGTGAGCTAATGAACTAATGGATGTTGACCACAGATTATTAGTGCATGTCTCTAAATAAAAAGATTTACGAGGAAAGAGGTAGCGACGAATGTTTTTTTTTTTGTAAAATAACGTCTGATGAATGCAAGAACAATTAAATTTGTATGCTAGTTACGTGAACTTACAAAAATCCATGTTTTTTTCAATGGAAAATTATGTACCCAATAATACTTTCATTTAATAAGTGTACCTTGATTTTGACAATTGCGAACCCCTGAGTGTGTAGCATAAAATGGCTAATGATGTATGTACCCCGATCGCACATCCGATAATAATAAGCCAAAATTAGCCACTTCGATATAGATTTCCCCCTTACGTGTACCAGGGCTACATCAATATGCAATCAATACAGGTTCAGTATATTTGCATCGATAGACATTCACCCCACATGCAGTGATTCCTACATCATGTGGCTAGCTCAATGAGAGCGAGTAGGTTCAATAGATTGAAGTATGCTTGTTACAAGACTCCTCTGTTGGTTTTGGGATAAGCGAATGTTAGAGCACCTTGAAGTTATGATTACCTGGTAGTTTCGGGGGCGATTATTGACGGGTCTGATCGGACAACTACCAAGATTTTGTCAAAGTCACACACCTATTGTGAGTTCCATAACTGGGCAAAGGTCCGCCTATCATTCTCAACTGGACCATCTTGGGCTTGTTATGGCAGCACTTTACTTACAAAGCTTTCCAACCATTTTATATAAAAATTATTTGCTAAAACCATCTACAGGTCAGCGTGCGCCCAGTGGCCATACAGTGTAAAATGTTACCTGCCATTGCTAACTACTTACATTGAATAATATAAAAACAGTAATAAACCGGAATGTACGTTTATCGGACTATAGATCATTGGTCGGCATACCTGAATGCGGTAGCTGTCAAGCATGCTATGTGCTGCGGTGGTGGTAAGATTGGTACCATTTTGCCCGGTGATATAGCTGCACTGGTTATCAAGTGCCATCAACTAGGACTATGGGGATCTTCTCTCCAGTGGTCCCAAAGAAGATTGCACTAGGCGCCGCAGACGAAGGTGCGTAGCGCTACGAATTGCGTAGACTGCGCTACGACGACTAAATGCATTTTACAAAGATCATTCGCGAAGGATATATTGTAGCAACGGTAAGTATTATATATAGTATAGGATAAGGTTAAACTTAGTATATACATGTTACACTGGGAACTTAAATGTACTAGGTAGTCCGTCATACGAAGTGTCTACGCGCCCATCTCTTACAATCATTGATCTTCTTTATAGCAGTCTACTTAATCATTGATCTATTATAGTATATCATTGAATAATCAATCTTATAACAGTATACTATATGTGCGATTAATGTCTTTTTTATCATAAAAAACAGAATTATAGAAGTGAGTACTACTTATACGGGTTCACTAGATGGGTGGATGGGCGGAGTGGCGGAGAACCGTGATGTGAGGAAATCTTTGGGGGAGGCCTATTTCCAGCTGTGGACGTCTTTCGGCTGTTAGAATAGAATACAAAACTAGATGGGTTGCAGGTGAAGCTAATGCAATGGTTGAACTATAAGGTTTTTAATTTTTTAACTTATAATGTTTGAGGCTTCTAGCATTTCTTTACAATCAGCAAATGTTCGTTGGAAGAAAAATTCCAAGTTCCGTGTTAATTGTACTTTTTTTGTCTTCTGATAGTTTACTAAAACGATATTAGTTTGCTTATAAATCCATACAAAATCCTGAGTTTGCCAATCACTATGACTTTATTTTTTATTTAAGGTGGATTATTATAATAAACCCGAATTACGAAGTACGCGTTTAAATAAAGTTGAAACGAAATTTTAGGCGCAATGCCCTTTTTACTTTTCTCAACGCGGAAATGCAAAGACATTTTTAAGAAATGGCCCCGTCGAGCCGGTTGTGTTATTTTAAACCGCGCTTACAAAAAAAACTTGTACTGAAATGTATGCGCAAACGAGATCTGAGGTACCAGGCTTACATAAGGCATGAGAGATCGCGCCCAGTCATACGAGTCACATATACACAAGCTTCATGTATCGCCTACGCACTCACACACATCACCGGGTAAATAACAATTACGACTCCGTCTCCTTCTATTATTACGATTAAAACGTACATCGAAATTAGGTGATAGTAATCACGCAAGTGGTCGATGATTAATAGATACACAATATCAAACATTTTATCATCAATTGTCCACGCTTCCATTCCGAGCAAACGTGTCGTGAATTCATTGCACTCGGCTCTCTCTTTCGCACCCGAAATCGCACGCACACATGCGCAGGGTTCGTTCACACGTCAAATTAAACAAAGAGTTTGATTTTGGAACGTATCGATTGTATTGAAACTCGGAAGTGTCGATCGAGTCGGTAACGCGAGTGAGTTATCAACATTTCTCACGGTGCGCCCGCGCCTCCGTCGGTGTGTGTCGAGCCAAGTTCATCTTTGTTAGCTTTACACGTGCATGTGTATGCTATCTGTGGCTGTGTGTGCGAGAGCTGAGAGCAATGAGACGCGCAAGCGCTTCCTAGGTTCGTTCAACTTTTAGCCCAGTAAACTCTGTGACTATAGTTAGCTGCGGCGTGGGGCGGTGTCTATGGTATACAATGGGGTAGGTTGTATAGCGGCGCGCGTTTAACGCCATGTTTACACTGGCCCTTTTGTTCGTAGAGGTTTATATCGTCATTTGCCTCTATGGTTAAACATGTCGGTTGCTGGTCAATATTTTTAAAATAATAAATGTGACTATTACAGGCTATGCATCACCTCGACCCTACAGCAAGTGGTAATCATTGTCAAAAATGCAATTCATTGACTGCAATTATATTATCTACAGATTACGTCTAATGTGAAAACAAAACTGACGCTAATCATTAGGTACGGCCATGAGGACATCAATACATTAGAATTAGTCAAGTTTCAGTTTTTGTAAGAACAGATGGAATCCAAAAGTATAGCATGAGTTTTGAACGTATTTAAATCAAGTGATCGGTTCTTATACATTCACACACAGCTTCACTGGAAAAGCGCCAATTCACTGGTAACTAGACCCCTAGCGGAAAAGTGCTACTTTACTGGTAACTAGACCCCTAGCGGAAAAGTGCTACTTTACTGGTAACTACACCCTTAGTGGTGTAGCGCAGCTCCACTGAAACACGACCCCCAGCGGAAATTCAATGGTAACTAGACCCGTAGCGGAAAAGTGCAAATTCACTGGTAACTAGACCCAATGTGTGGAAATATCCGTTCGATCACTCATCGGGTATTTGATGATGTCAAAGCTCGTAGCAGAGGGCTTGATTTTTTTTTTATTTGCGAAACCAAAGAAATTATAATATAATATATTAGATGGTACATATTGATGAGGTTGTTAGACCATCGACTAATTTAGTGTGGGTGCGATTCTGCGAATAGGTGCGCGTGAGTCGAGTCACGTCGGCGATCGTTTGGTGGGTCGTCGATACCATTCAAACGAGGAGTCGTTTTTATTGGCCAATATTAGGGATCGAATCCGTAGGGGCAAACATTTTTTGTTATGATTGTTGGATCCGAATCATGGATATTTAATATAGGTATATACTTGGATCCCATTGTGCGGTACCCACACTACAAGCGGTGCTTGGTTTGGAAGCAAAATTTATAGTTGGGATATTTGTCTTCCGTTAAGTTTTTCTTTTAAATGTCACGAGAGGAACATACAAACTAGGTATACGACTTTGCACTAAGCAACACTTGTAATGTGGGTACCGTACAATGGTCTGGGGGCGAACCCAATATATAATACTTATAAAGATATTAAACTTCCTGGAGCCCAGTATTTTTTTAATTCATAGTTTGCTGAAATTCATGCTTATCAATGTATGTTCCTACCAGTATCCCAACCCGGGACCCTCGGCACAGAAAGCAGGGTAAGGAAGCCCTATCAACTGGGCTAATCAAGCCGTCATTCATATTAATATTTTGTTCAGCCACAGAAATAAATTCATCCAAACACTTTTTTAATCTTAATGTACATTTTAAAGAGATAGATTATTCACTTGTAACTGGCAACACACTTTATATTCGAAGCAGGAGTTACTGGAATTAGTGATGTAAGAACAAGGTGTAGTTAATCTATTAGCAGTTGCGGTACGAATATCGAATGATCTTATTACAATCGATTATAATAAACTCTAGTCGATGTTGACGAACTTAACTTGTATTAAAAAAACGCAATGGTACAGTCAATAAACTTAGTTATTTATATCTATGCTGCGTATTATATAGGTTATAGTTTGAGTCATGTTATCTATACATCTATACATATAAATAAAATTGGAGTGTCTGTTTGTAATATTAAAATAACCGCTTTTTACTAAGTGCATTTGGATGTATACACGGTACCTATACCAAAACATTTTTTTTTACAATTTTTGTCTGTCTTTCTGTCTGTCTGTCTGTCTGTTTGTTCCGGGTAATCTCTGAAATGGCTGGACCGATGATTTGACGGGACTTTCACTGGCAGATAGCTGATGTAACAAGGAGTAACTAAGGCTACTTTTATTTTAGAAAAAAAACATAGGATCTCACGAAAAAAAATTAAAACCAATGTTGCAGCGTTGCGCCTGATTAAGTTTGATAGCAACAACCTGAAATGCGTCCCGCGGGCTCAGAACGTGCGAGCAGGCTGTTGCCAACAGTTGTGTCTTTGTTAAATACCACGCGACCGAAGTCGCGGTTAACAGCTAGTTTTAAATAAAAAACAAAAACATTGTTTTTACCCGACTGCGCGACGCAAAGGAGGGTAATGTGTTTATCAGCCTATGTATGTATGTATGTTTGTTCCTTTGAGGCGCTCTAGAGACGAAATGCGTGGGCCGATTTTGATGATTTTTACGTCAATCGATTTGTCTTAATCTTGCGAGTGTCACATAATGTGTTCCAACAGATAAAGTCGCTATTTAGACTTTTGTTTGTCTTTTTAGTTTTATTTAATACATTTTACGCAGTTTTTATATTTTTTTAATTATATTATTCTTGGTATACAAGGTTTATCGTCGTTTTATGATTCATTATTTAAATTTCTGTAATTATACATTACTCTTCGTAACTATGTAACAAAACAAAAGTCTATTTTGATGTGAATATTATATGGTTCTCATGAATAACAATATTCTTTATCTCTGGTTTTTTATTAATATTTTATTGTGAAATCTTAATAATAAAAATACTGCCCCGTCATGTCATTAAATCTACATTTTTTTATTTTATTACGAACGAACACGCCATCTATCGTCGAGTAGTAGTAACTGCGGCTCACGTAAAAATTCGTCATAGAGGATCGATCTCCGGCAAGTAATAAAGCCATTAAATTACAAAATTTAAGAGGAAAGCAATACATTATTATGATTATTAGTTTGTAATATGCATTATAAATCGTTCGTTCGTAATCGTTCGGGTTTGATTCGAGTCAGCTATAATTATCTAGTAATAAGCACATTACCCTCCGCAGTCGGGTAAAAATATTTTGAAGTTCCACTTAAAAAGTTTACACATGATACATTGAGTAATTAATTTATATTTGTGTCGTTTTTTTATTCTATTGAAACTAATGTAAAAAAAATACGTAAAGCATTTACTAAATTGTTAAAAAATAAAAATAAAACAGAAGTAGTAATAACATGTAACCTTACACAGCTATAATAGTTTGCTCTAAAATTTTTTTTTTTATTTTTAGTTATATTCAAAATTGCAAACTCCTATCGCGATTGTAATTACAGAATAGGGGTGCGCTCGTCGGGTCGTCGACCGTCGGTTTCGGTGGTCGTACGCCGATCGCATCGATAATCGATTCTCAGCACTAACTAGGTACCTACCTAGCAGTGGCCAAAATGTCAATTCCCAGAAGGTAAGCTGAAAAGAAAACCTTACCCGTGAGGGTATAAAATCCCTCATACTCAACGTCGTTTAGATCTCCCACTAACAATATTAAGTAACTAGCTCCGCCCCGCGGTGTTACCCGCGATTAAAAATTATGTCCTTTTTACCGGAATAAAAAGTAGCCTATGTGCTATTCCAGACTATAATCTATCTCTGTGCCAAATTTCATCCAGATCCGTTAAGCCGTTCTGGCGTGATTGAGTAACAAACATCCATCCATCCAAACTGTCACATTTATAATATTAGTGTTACCCATAGCACCCACATTTTAATATGGAAAGGGGAGTCGACAGGAATCGTAACGTGCTATGTTCCCTTCGCCACAGGTACCTAGTCAAGCTAGGTACACTAACTGGATACCTCACTAGTCTCGTTAGCTAGACTTCTAGGTACCTAACAAGTCTAGCTAGGTAGACGAACTATAATAGTTCGATACGCATAATCGCCATGTTATAATTTCAGCGCTATATTCCAAAAACATAAAAGGGAATAGGTATATTAGTGAAATATTATGAAGATTAACCATTGTGTGCATCATAAACGTCCATGAGTGTGGGAAATTAACATTGAATGGTGAATCTTAACTTTTTCAGCTCTCAATGAGTCCGGCCATATTTCAGTTCCCATCTTCCCATTGATAAGATAGCATCATAAACAGTTCTGTGTTGTATAGTTCTTACAATTAAATGTATCTTCCCAACTGAACATTAAGACTTAATTTCCCTTGTGTGTTGTTGGTGCCACCAAATTAATTGTGACTGGCTTCAGTTGCCTTAGCCACTATTTTTTGCATCAAGCCAATTCCAATAGTTTCTCACGCCATTCCATCCGCCAATATGCCATAAATATGATGATCAATAAATACTTCAGCGTATCTGAGACGAGCTATGGCTATGGCTATATAATCATTTCCTCTGACTGGACACCCAGATAATTAGACTTTTTTTTATTGTTAATTACCAAAAGCAGCGTTGGCGGTGTGAGGTGCGCGGGGAGGCTCGCTAGGACGGCCGTTGAACTTCGCGAGTGCGAGATTAAACACATTCGCACAACGTAACATGCAGCAGATTCAACAGCAAAGAAATTTGCACTTTACGAACCAAACATCAAAGTGGAATTATCATTGTACGCGGAAGTGGGATCGTTGAGCTTTGTAGCAATTTATTTTGCTAAATTAAAACGTCGCAAATACGAAAACTATGCACAAACGAAACTCCACCTTAGCTATGACATATTGCGTTGTAATTTCCATTGTGGTGTACGTTCGATCGATTATAACGTCTTCCTGGTAGGTACATATCATATCAATTAAGTATATTGGTTCGCTAATTTGTTAAGTATAATCAGGGCAGTTCATTCACGCATCACGTTAATAAGTAATATTCTAGGCTCGGACACTCCTATCTTTTTCAGACGCATCGAATTAAATTCTTGGTTCAAATGGCTCCGGGGATGTCCGGTCATTTTGCCAGTATCATGTTGAAATAAGACCCGTTATATAGGTAGGTATATTTATTTTTGGAAAGCAGTATCAGTATGTCTGAATCTCAGATTTCAGAACCGTAACGCACAGAGCGGTGTGTGTATTGCGTCCATTGAATTGTATGGTATGTCGACTGCCTGCTGTATTTTTTATTTTTTTTTATTACATTATAGGCAAGTATTTGATCTCGATCTCACCTGATGGTAAGTGACGATGAGATCTGCGATGGAGAATACTTACCTAGGTAGGAAGGTGGCAGTAGATAGAGACGCTACATTCACTAGGCACATGCAGTGCAACTGATCTGACCCGCCATCCATGAATGGCAGCACCGAACATCATGCCGGAACACGGCTAGCCCGCTTGGCGACATGGCTTTGTTCAGTGGGTGGTGACTAGCCACGGCTGAAGCCTACCACCGGTGAAAAGTGTAGAACGCGGAACGCAGAACATGGAACGGTGAACGCTCTTCTGTCTGCGTGGGGTCGGTAAGAGTATATGGTATTAAGTGACGTAGATGTGGGCTGCAGATGCTGTGCTGATTGCAGACAAAGATTAAAAAAGTTATACGAAAAATCGCTCTCTGTCTCTTTCTTTGTATATGTACCTTCTCTGTCAACTAGACAAAAACTAAGGTGAAAATATTTCCTTCAATATAGCGTATGACTATTAATTTGACACTACGCTGCAACGATAAGAATGTATTTCAAGATTAAAAAAAATACAACCGAAATGAGATCTTCCTCCTTTTTGAAGACGGATAAATATAGCTTTAGTCTAGTGATAGCAAAGAAAAACACGTGTTTAAAGGTCTATAAAGAACAATAACGAGCATTCGTATTATAAATGCTTTGTAATAAATTTTAATGTCCCACTGTTGGGCACGGGCCTCCCCTCAATGTGAGGGGGATTAGACCGTAGTCCACCACGCTGGCCCAGTGCGGGTTGGAGGACTTCACACGTCTTTTGAAGGCTTCTCTCAGACATGCCGGTTTCCTTCACCGTTTAGCAAGTGATAATCATGGTTGAAAATGAGATTCGCACATGAAATCCAGAAATCCCAGAGGTGCGAGCCGGGGTTTGAACGTATGATCCTCGATACTGAGGCGAGCGTTCTACCAACTTGGCTATCGCTGCTTTATATAACCCATATAATGTATTCAACCTTCTATAAATTCGATCTGTAACTGTGAATATTTGAGAAATGTCACGTGGATCGCTATGTGACCGGAGATAATATCATTGCCACACATTTGAAATTTCCACGTATATAGGTTATAGTATGAATTCGTACGACATGGTAATTGATCCGTGGAACACGTCCGACTTATTGTTAACACCCAATTGATTGGATCGCTTCTCGAATAACTTCGACACGTGGGGCCCAATTCTGCTAATTTAAATAAAATTACATACAATTGCCATTCCAGCGACACACTATTGAGGTTCCATTACGACTGTGACAGATTGGCTATTCTGCTAAAACTTTAATGTCGTCTCGATTGACTCTCGTTTCAGTGTTTAATGGTTGTGTGTTGACTGCTAGAAACGTCAGATAACGACTTGAATACCATTCATTAGTTACATTATATTGATACGCGACTGAAGTACAGAATACGAAATAGTTGAATGGCTGGTCAGTGGGAAGCTGCTCGTCTTAAAAATCTAGTAGACTACCAAATGTCTAAAATCATTCAATTGACACGCTATCGGCACTCCACTGAAGCGTTTGTAAATTAGCAGAATTGGGCCCCAGAATTGAGCCCCTGGTAAGGCACTCCCAGATCTTTGATCCCTAAATTTAGTCCACAAAGAAGAAAAAAGAAACAAGGAAATATATACTGATGAGCGTTTACACAAATTGTGCTTTATTTTTTTAACTAGGATTTAAGTAAGGTGTATTTTTTCACAAAAAATAAAAAGGTAACGGCTAAGATATTTGCAGATAATTCATTTAAATTAAAAGTAATTATACATTATTGTTATCGATTTAATTATAATTTTGGAGATGGTGTAATATTCACGACACATAATCAAGTACTCATGCCCTGAAAACACTGTAAACTAAATACAAAGCACCTCAGAATAACAGTAAAAATAATGTTATTGGCAACATTAAAAATTGAAAGTAGCTCTAGAGTTGCTGAATTAATATTAATGGTTTGTTTTCCAGGTGTCAGCGCATTATGCAGAAGATTCAGTTGCATTCAGCCTGGCGCCCTCGTGTTTGTTACGAAGCGCATTGATCTGTAATTTGTATTGCTAAAACTAGCGCCCGGACAAGTCATTCACTGAGCTGCAGTCATTCAAGGGGTACGCCATTCATCGGAATCGCCTTAAATTGTACTTACCCATCCAACGACTGGCCTAATTACGTAGCATTTCCTGCGCGCGTACAATAATTATGAATGCTACTGAAGCTTCAGGTTTAGGTTTCTTTGCTTTGGGCGTAATTGACTTATAATGTACCGTCTAAAACGATTTCTATACAAAACCACACGACAAAGCACTGCACATTTTTAACTGATTTCAAAAAAGGTTCTTCTAATAACATCTTATTAGAAGAACAAAGTTTTATCATAAAATGTAAGTGCGGTGTTTTGCCCCCAATCACGAAGCTGATCGCAAGGTCGCTTTGGATACAAGATGTGCTGGTTCGAATCCCGACTTGCGCCTCGGAAATTTTTCAGATTTCATGCCGAAATTTTATTTTCAATCACGCTTATCAAAATGTCGATACCCTGACGACACTCTAAAGCCGTGTGAAGTACGCCAACCTACGCCAGGACGGTGGACTAAGGTCCGAATTATCCTCGCATTGAGGGGTACATACCCCCTGTTACATCGGTACCAAACGATATTAGTTAAATGAGAGTACACTGCAGGCCACCTCTGCCGACCCCTTTGGTTATTACAGGCGAGATCGTATATTGTTTTCCCTTCATCCTCCTGTTAGGACAGGTTCGCTGACCTCTACGCCGCCGTGAGGAGGAGGCATCAGCTCAAGCGGACGGCCGCTGTTGGGGTCGCGGATCAGTGCGAAAGCGTTCCCGTGGTCGGGTATCCATGAGGATTCCCCGACGAAAAAAAAAAAAAAGAAAATAAAGGTTCGCTGACCTGTCACGTTGCAGCCCACGATACCTGGACGACAATTATTGATGCATTAGCTGCGGTGATTTGAATATATGAACCGCATTTCACATTTAAATCTAACACTTCGTACTTGGCCACGCATGTTGTTGTATTACCGTTTCTCGTTACACAATCGTATGGTTTGAATTGTATCGATATGTTTTCGTATATTTAATAATAGAAAAAAAATATAAAAACAAGTCTGTTGTTATGTTATGTTGTTCGGAAAAATTTAAAGATCAGGATCTTTTTCTTTTTTTTATGTTAGCAATCGGATTCAAAATAGTGGCATTTTGCCAGTGTCAGGTGAAATATTTCTCCGTTATTTTTAATAATAAAAGTAGGCCCGATGATAATGAAATGAATCCCCCCCTACCCCTATTAATAAAGCAGTGGCTACTTTACTGAACATTTCACGGACATCTTGGGAGAACTCGAGAAGTTAAGCTATACTGTTTTATTTTTAATTTACTGTACTCCTGGACGTTTATAAACACACAATGGTTAATATCACACTAATATTACTCATTATAAATCAAAGTAACACATTATTTGGAAAATAAAACCAAATTGACAACTTCATGGTTCAACTTCCCGCCAAAAAACTTACAAGCATAGATTTTTACTCAATACTGGCAGGAGTAGCCGATTGCCAAGAAAAAAAAACCGCAAATGAATTCAAAACGGCAAATCACGGATGGAGAATTTCATACGTGCTGTAAATCTTATTTTAATGAGCTTAATTCTCTGTACTTGTCAATTAAATGTCCCCATACAAATATAGTACCCTACGCTGTTATGGTCGCCTGGTACACAGCAACTAAGAACTATGACGTATTAAAATAAAACAAATTTTGCGGATTTTATCGCGTTTATTTTATGTTCCCGATGTTTCGGCTGCTTTACAGCAACCATGGTCACGGGGGGACTGAGGTGTTTGACGTCTGAGTGTCATAGTTTGTACTGGGATACCCTCATATGCCTAATTGCAGTAAAGCAGCCGAATCGTCGCGTCGGGAACGTAATATACATAAAATAAACGCGATAAAATCCGCAAAATTAGTTTTATTTCAATGTGTAATATTCGCGTAAATATGAGAAATAACTATGACGTAGATAGAAAATCTTGATTGTATTACTAGCTAACATCATACACGTATATCTGATGATATAGCTAAGCTAGCTAAGCTACTTAAAGCAGATTTATACAAGTCTTATGCTTACATGAGAATTAATAAGAAATCGGTTCATTTTGAAATAAAACTATTTTTAAGGATTCTATCGCGTTTATTTTTTGTTTTTACGTTCCCGACGTTTCGGCTGCTTTACAGCAACCGTGGTCACGGGAGGGCTGAGGTGGTTGACTTAAAAATTGTTTTATTTCAATATGTAGTATTCGCGTAAATATAAGAAATCAATCGGTTCATTCTTTATGTAATCGGAGGATTTTTTCTTATTTTTAATGCGCACTTTACACGAGGACTTTACAGTTAGCAAGTGACAAGTAGCGAGTGTCCTCGTCAAGCTCGACAATTACGAAATGACAAGTGTCCAGAATAGATTTCCATATATTTCTATGTTTTTTAGTTGTTGCTGCTTGCGTACTTGTTTTTTATTTAAATAAAGCATCATGGCCTTTTTACATAGAGCCAGGGTCCAACGTGGTACTGCCATACTTTATTTTAAAAAAAATTGTAAAATAAATATAGCTGTCATAATTATGACGGTTTAAGAACTGTTTAAGAAGAGTTTAATATACAGTAGATCTAGTGAGATTAAAAATAATAATTAAGAGTTCTGTAGGAAAATTCTTATGAGATTTTTCAGTGCGATGGTTTAGTGTTTCAAACTCTTATAAGATCTTCCAGTACGATTGTCATAGCCTTTTACACTCATATATGATCTTTCAGTACGATTGCTATTGTCTTTTAAACTCTTATAAGATTGCTCTGTGTGATTGTCCTTGTCTTTCAAACGCTTTTAACATCTTTCAGGGCCCCAGGTCTGCTAACACAATCACAGTAACTGTTACTTTTGACAGATATCCCATACAATATCTGTCAAAAGTGACGGTTACTATGCGGTTGCTTTTCGATTATGAATCGATTGTGTTAGCAGACTTGGGGCTCTGTGCGATTGCTATAGATTTTAAAACTCTTATAAGAATATTCCGGGTGATTGTCTTAGCCTGTCACAGCGGCGTTCTAACTTATCCAGCTATTAACCAAACTAACGGTTATTTTAGCATCATAATAATACCAAATAAACATATGCTTATTCATTTTAATTATCAACTTTAATGTGAACCATTAATTAAGTATCGGTTTTTTTTGGAATACGGATACGATCGTACTTTCCACATTCCGATTCGATGCCGGATGTAATGCTGTATGGGGTTTCCAGTACAAAGATTTATACTTATTAAAATAAAGTCTGAAATAATGCAATTATGCGGTTTGCACAACGGGGAAGTGGAAAGGCTGTGGGAAAACACCACTTATCATGTTTTATGTTGACCTGGTACTTTATAAGTAGATGACATGGCTATTTTTGGGCGAGTCCCAGATACATATATAAGTAGTTAAATGTGTTTTTACCTACAGCATTCAGCATAATATATAAAAATGAATGTTGGCAACCCAACGAAATTATTAGAAATTAAAAAAATATAGATGGTAACACAGATAATATATATAATTAACGCTATAGTAGTTGATTGAGAATATTATTATTATATATTTTATATTGTGCCTGGCCAGAATTTAAAATGCACATAAGTATATTAAAATGCATATATACTAAAATACATTAAAAATTAATCTAAATTAAAAGGCACCTATATTAAAATCCATATACTCAAATTAAAATTCGTATTTTAAAAATCTTCCGACATCCAACTACAGCCCTTTAATACAGTCGACAAGATAAAAGCAACGTCATTGAACGCATAATACGTGCCTACATGCAATGGTACAGTCGGCAAGTCAACGACTTCAGGCCTTGTACAGTTAACGTAATACTTAGCGCTGTATGAACTTTTCAGTTTTACAGCTCAAGTGTACATGGCTCAAACTGCTCAATTTGTGTTTTTTTTTAACCAAAATTATATTTAAATAAGGTACATAACAGTATCGTAAATTATATTATTATTATTCTATTAACCTAAAAATAGTCATCTATACTAATATTATAAATGTGAAAGTTTGGATGGATGTTTGTTACTCTTTCACGCCTGAACGGCTGAACGGATCTGGATGAAATTTGCCACAGAGATAGATTATAGTCTGGAATAACACATAGGCTACTTTTTATCCCGGTAAAATGTATGGTTCCCGTGGGATAGATTTATGTACATTTTTCATAGTATACCAATAAATTCATTTTCTCATACATTTGATTCTGAGGCGGTACGAAGTTCGCCGGGACGGCTAGTAGTCTATAATATCGCTAGACGATCACACCAACTATAAGGTCCCACACTAAAAAAACGCTTGGATTATGGGTAGGTACCGTACAATTGACTGGGGGCGCACTCAGTACATAATACTTATATAGACATTAAACATCCATGACTCGGGTACAAACATTCATGCTCGTCACACAAAGTTTGTCCCTGCCAGGATTCGTAGCCGGGAGCCTCGGCGCTGAGAGCAGGGACACCACCAACTGCGCTAATCAGGTCGTCTATGAAATTCAAGTGATGACTTCTGAACTGTTATGCTTGTAGTTACGTAAAGTAAGATGTTGCCCAGTTGAATCATCATTTTATTTTTTACTAACTATCTCGGCGAACTTCGTACCGCCTCAGAATAAAATGTATAAGAAAGTGAATTATTGAAATAAAACAATTTTTTAGGAGTTCATAACTCGCAGAACCGATGGCCGTTGGGGCAGAAAGGTTCTTGAATGGCGACCACGAACCAGAAGACGTAGTGTAAGACGGCCCCCCACAAGGTGGACCGATGATATTACACGCGTAGCAGGAAGCCGGTGGACGCGAGTGGCGCATGGCGGAAGACGTGATGTGTGGAAGTCATTGGGGGAGGTCTATGTCCAGCAGTGGACGTCCTTCGGCTGATAGCATATCGCGTTTATATTATGATTTTTACGTTTCGGCTGCATTACAGCAACGATGGCCGGGAACGTAAAAACATAAAATAAACGCGATAAAATCCGAAAAAAAACAGTTTTATTTCAGTGCGTAGTACTCGTGTAAATATAATAAATCAATACTGTCAATAATTAAAAAAAACGGGATCTGACTTTAGTATTAATATTCCTTCTCATCTTCTGAATACAGGGACGCGTCCAATTACAATGTGTTATGTAACTGCAGTAAATTATGTATTGCATGCTATATAATCTAAATAATCACTCGTTATTCACTCCGCTGCTCTGTTAGGTAAATGTAATCTCTTATCAACGGGCGTGACGTTACCGGAATATTTTCTCAGGTCGTCGATCGTCCACATATTTTATTTAGCAGGCCGGGCTTGGTGAATTCTATTATGGTGTATTTTCAGGATAACCTAGGGCTGTCTGCATTATATACTAGGTTATTTATTTATTTAATGTAGTTATTTAGTTATTATTATCGTCATTTTCTGTCCTGCATGGTTATTTTAAACCATTCGAAATCGATATCGGAAACGGAATCGAAAACGTCCGAATTGGATTACCGCAATTGCTATTAAAATTTCCGAAATTGATTATCTATGATTTCTCGATGGCAATCCCAATTTTTTTTTTCAAAAAGTTCGTCGGGAGCGATACCAACATCAGTTTCAAATCCGATCCGAATTTTCGTTCGATCTGAAAGTTCCGAATCCGATATCGATTCCGAATCATTTAAAAGAACACACCTGAATCCGGGTAGGGATAAGCTTTGTGTGGTGAGCACGAATATTTGTACCCGAGTCATGGATGTTTAAAGATGTTTAATATTTTTATAAGTATATAAACTAAGTTCAACCTCAGTCCATTGTACGATAGGCATAATACAACCGTTGCTTAGTATCGGACCGTATAGCTGGTGTGTTCGTCTGGTGATAATAATATTATTTAGTTATTGTAGTAATGAACCAATTAAATACCATAAAACATTATCACAATCAATAACAAAGTGTAAAGAAACGTTTTCAAGTCATGAAGTTATGTCCATTTTAGGATTCCGTAGTACAACTAAGAGGCTTTATAGTTTCGTCTAGTGTGTCTCGCCATCTGTCTGTGTCTAGAGGGAGACTATATGAAATCTTATAAAGCTAAATAAATATGTTACAACTAGCTGCGCCCCGCGGTGTTACCCGCGTTTGAAAAGTACCTACGGGAACCATACATTTTACCGGGATAAAAAGTAACTAATGTGCTATTCCAGACTATAATCTATCTCTGTGCCAAATTTCATCCAGATCCGTCCAGCCGTTCTGGCGTGGTTGAGTAACAAACATCCTTGTGACAGTTTGGATGGATATCCAAACTGTCACATTTATAATATTAGTGGGATGATGAAATAATGATTATTCTCACGTAAAATGGACCAACCCTTGCAGAAACGATATTGTTTCGAAAGACTTCATGTATTTTAAAGTAATTTATTCTCGTTGTTTACATGTTGTATTATAGCTTTAACTGCCAATAGAATATTAAAACCATGATTTGATGTTATATTTTGATCGATCATTGTGTTTTATTAATTCATACATATTCTCACGCCTGTATCCTATGGGGGTAGGGAGAGACCTACGATTCCACATTGAGGGCGAATTCCGATAAGGTTGTTGAGTTACCAAAAAAATGTAAAACGACAACTTGCAGGCCATTGAAAATTAAATAATTTGACATTGACTTATCTTTTTATCCCCCTTCCAAAACATGCGTTCTCGTTCGTTCAGTAGATATATTTATTTCTTTACAAAAGTAATTTGTAAATATGGGAATCAAGTAGCCATTAGTTTGTGATGATATACATAGAGTTAGTACTTTTTTTTGACCAACTGCTAAAGTCTTCCTAGCCGTGAAAATCATTGGGGGAGGCCTTTGTCCAGCAGTGAATGTCTTCCGGTTGTGTGTGTGGCACATAGCTCGTACGACCGATGGCCGTTGGGGCAGAAAGGTTCTAGAATGGTGACTATGAATTGGAAGACGTAGTGTAGGACGGCCCCCCACAAGGTGGACCGATGATATCACACGCGTCGCAGGAAACCGGTGGATGCGAGTGGCGGAGGACCGTGATGTGTTGAAATCATTGGGGGAAGCCTATGTCCAGCAGTGGACGTCTATCGGCTGATAGATAGATACATAGAATATCCTTACAAAGGTTAAACGCTACTCAGATAAACAGTAGGATCGAAGAATAAATCATCCTAGCCAACTAACTCTGATGCATTTTGAATTGAACCCTATTAAAAGGCTGAGCGAGCCATCGTCCTGATGTGAATAAGGGGAGCTAGGGCAGTGGCCTGAGCTTATCATACATAATACAATCGCAACACAAACCTGTGGAGTTAACTTAAATTTAGTTTTTTCGTATTCGTAATTGATATAGGAAACTAATTCGAAAATATATTGATTAAATTTAAAAAAAATACTCATCTCGATATAATTTATGGATGTGAATATGGCCATATATCAAAGAATACATTTTTTTTTGGAAAAAAAAAATAAACAAAATTGACAACTTGACAGTTGAACTTCCCGCCAAAAAGCCCACCTCAATAGTTATGGAGTCACTTCAGAATTTAAATGTCATACATACATACATTATTATATATACCATACAATATTATATACACCATACAATGGACTGAGGGCGAACCTAGTATATAATACGCAGATAGATACAAAACATCCATGACTCGGGTACAAACATTAGTGCTCATCACACAAAGATTACCCTACAAGGATTGGAACCGCGGACCTTCGGCACAGAAAACAAGCACACTACCCACTGGCTAATCAGGTCGTCAATAAAAAATTATATTTTTCCACGAGCTGTCAAAAACGACCATACATACAAGTGATGGATACTTTACCGAAAGATTTTTCATAGATTTTTTGTGAGAAACTGAAAACCCATGTTTAGTCACACTGTTTCAATTACCTACACTTGTGCACTTTACCGAACCCATAATGGTTAATATTCCACTTCTATCACACACTAACTCGCAGGAACACTAGTTTTAGAAATTAAAACATAACTGACGCCATGACTTTTCAGTTACCCGCCAAAAAGTCTACAACCACTTTTCTTCTCTTCCCATTCCCGCCTCTTTTCTTACCACAAACCCCGAACTCCCGATGCACTGATGTGCTATTTCTTTTTTTTTCTTTTTTTTTTTGCAAAGGCCAGTTTTAATGTAAGATGCTTACACTTGTTTACCAATCCCATGGCCCCATTTTAAGCGGCAGTGCGTTGACACCACTGAGGAACTGAATAAATATGATTCCATGAAGGATCATTTCGCAATATTCAGATCGGCTGGTGACCTCTTTATATCAGTGCATTTAAGGGCCATTATGCATACCGACATATGCGTACAAATTATTCTCATGCGTTTATAAGAAGGTTGAATATAGAGGGTGCCTTGCGAAAGAGTTTTTAAATATAATTTATAGTTATTGATTTGTTATATTTACGGGAATGCTACACATTGAAATAAAATATTTTTACGTTCCCGACGTTTCGGCTGCTTTACAGCAGCTGCTTTATATTTACCAGTATTTTCCAAACATGTGTGTCTTTGATAAATAATGTGTAATATTAGTGGTATTAACTGTGTTCATAAAATTTTACGAATGTAGGAGATTTAAAATAAAATAGTATAACTTGACTTTTCAAGTTCTCCCAAGATGTCCGGTAAATTTTCAGTAAAGTATCCACAGCTTTACTTACAGCTATACGGGATTAATTTACTCATCATCATTGTCATCAACGTCATATCATTATCATCACGGGTACTTATAACTCAATAACAATTATCAAGAAAAACTCGACACTGGAAAAATGCCACTATTTTGTACACGATTGTCCACCTAAAAAAAGGAAGAAATCGAAGACTATTGTGATTTATTATTAATTTTCTGATTGATAGTACCTTTAAAAAAAATACATGGTAGCTAAGAATCGGCGAAGAAATTCCTATACGATCGTAAGATGTAATATTCAAAATACAGTGCTTTTTTTCAGTAACTAAACTTGAGTTGTGGTTGAGTGGTGTTGTTAACTCCTTTTATTGCCAATAAATTAAAATAACAAGAGGCAACTGCCTATTGTAAATTAAATTAATTTTATTTTTAGATGGGTGTAGCGTCGGGCTATTTTAAAAATATTTATAGGACCATAACCAATGAGGCCATTAGAAATTAAAACCAAACAGTACGCCATTAGGTAAACAAGAGTACTTGAATTATTCTAATTTACTTGGAATAAGATGAGGAGGCCTTTGACCAACAATCCTTCTTAAAAAAAATAACGAAATCTTATCTAATTTAATCATTCTAAATTTAAATATATCATCTTATTTTTTTTTTAATTTTACTATTGGCCAGATAATTTTCAAATACGACGCAATAACATCATGAATAATTTTTTTTTTTTTATAAAACCAATTTATTTTTATGCAGCATCCGTCGGTTAAATGACAATATTGACTTTCAAATAACAAAAGCGAAGTTGGACTCGTGAGACAATAAATGCTATAGCATGATTTTTGTCGATACAAGAAGAACTGCTAGGTTTTAATATTAAAAATGTGTATTTTTTATCGATTATTATTTCGTCATATTTTATTTTTATTAGAAGAAGTGTGTTATGTTAATATTAGTATATTTTATTCGTTTATACAAAATGTTTACAAATTGTTGTAGCAATGCACCAATACAACTCGTGGGTAATGGTTTTTGTGTATATAATAAGGAAGTTGTATATAGTAGTGTTAAAAAATCAACTTTAATATTATATTTTATAAATGTTTGTTGCCCCATAGAAAATCTATACTAATATTATAAATGTGAAAGTTTGGATGGATGGATGGATGTTTGTTACTCTTTCACGCCCGAACGGCTGAACGGATCTGGATGAAATTTGGCACAGAGATAGATTATAGTCTGGAATAGCACATAGGCTATATGGTTCCCGTGGGATAGATGTTTTAATTTTTCCAACTTTTTATCGCGGGAAACACCGCCGGGCGCAGCTAGTAAATAAATAAAATGCAAATATTTGTTTGTAATGGACGATATGAAATCTCCAAAGTATAAGGTTTAACAATAATAGTGTCAAATATTTTAAGGGGTTCATCAACAGGCTATAAGGTTGACGTTCCCGAAAAGAAACATATTTTTTTTTAAATTTAAAAAATAACACATAATGCTAAGTCCGTATTGTAACAGTACTGTCTCGCTGTCTCACAGAAACCTTGTAAACACATATATTTTATACTTAACCGTGATTGATATGCCCTATCTACAGTTAACCGCTTAAAATTATTTATACAATTTACGTTAAACTTTATACTTATATGGTTTCGCAAAAATAGTGTAACATATTTTAACGGATGAATCAGGATGATAGTGTAAAGATATTCATTTTATTCATCATCATAGTCATCGCCATCCTCATTATCATCAGCGGTACTTTAAAAATAATCTATTTGATACTGGAAAAATGGCAATATTTTGTAGCCATTGCCAATCTAAAAAAAGGAAGAACATATAGAAAGATCGCGTCCATAGACAATGGTAAGTTTTTTTACAATAACGTGGTTTGTGATACCATTGCGAATTGGAATTCTGTAACGATTATAAATTTAGCGGTTAGCCTTTAATTTATATTATTTTTTATTAATGTTATTATCTAGAACCGGTTGTAAACGAGAACCGTAACATTACAAGAAATTCAGATCACACGGTTTTAAACAAGATCATTTTTCATACATTTAAGAGTTGTGACAATGATCGAAAATAAACTCGTATCATTAATATTACATAAAGAGATTTGCTACCATGTTATACGCGATGTGCCCTATTATAAGTTATTGTACGAGTATTGTAGCCCATTATTATTATAATCTTTTGTGGTTGGTTAATAAAGTGTGCGTTTTCAAGCGGCCGGCGTTGTAGCAAGGTGCAAAAAAATATGTTCGGACATGAATGACCGATGTTATTTATACAGGGTGCTACGGAAACGTGTTAATCATTATAATTAGGAATGTTACATGGAATCTTGTCGCTGAAATCCGATTTTAGTAAGCAATAAAAAATAATGTTAATTAACTAAGCTAATATGCTATTTATATACATATGAGCTATTTTACTCAAAATGCTCAGGCTGTTTAACTTAGTTGGCACATAGATAACGACCAACTGGTATGATATTTTAAGAAAAAAAAAAGAACAACATTTATAATTTATCGCTATAATATGAATTTCAACATTTGCAAAGCAAAAAAACTAAATAAATGGTGAAACTGATGTATTATCCATCAGCCTGTATTTTGTGTTGGGTGGGGCGGTGCGCGGGCGCAAGCCAAAGCTGAGGCCGGACAATGAGGACGCGACGATCGCTGTGATTCGCACATCTTCGCTGCCCGCACGAGGCGAACGTGTACGGGAGAACGAAAGTACTTGTGGAGTTTAACTAAAATATTGTATCGTCTCTGCGAGGAATTTTAAAATAACACGAACATACCGACTGGGCCAGCGTGGTGGACTATGGCCCAATCCCCCTCGCATGATGGGAGGTCCGTGCCCAGCAGTGGGGCATTAAAAAGGGCTGGTATTAATTATGTTATGCCGAACTTGCATGGGTCTATCAGAATCAGAATCAGAATCAGAATATTTTTTATTCACGTAGACCATTATTGTACAGTACTTATGAATCGTCAAGTTACAAAAATATTATGCTACTGCTTTACCACATACATTTTAATATCATACTCATCATACTCTACATTTTAATATCACCGCTTATAAAACGGTATGATTCCAAACGAAGCAACACTTGTATTATGGGTGTACAATGGTCTGGGCGCGAACCCAGATTATAAATACGTATATAGATATTAAACATCCATGACTCTGGTACAAGCATTTGTAGTTGTGCTCATTACTAAAAAAAATGCCCCTATCAGAACTGAACTCAGGACCCTCCGTACAGAAACCTGGGTCACTACAAACCAGCCCAAACGAGTAACCTAAGAATTCAAATGTGAAATTGATTAGTTTAGTTGTCTATACATACAAATAAATAAAATTGGAGTGTCTGTTTGTAATATTAAAATAACCGCTTATTATTTGGATGTATACACGGTACATATACGAAAACAACATTTTTTACAATTTTTGTCTGTCTGTCTGTCTGTTTGTTTCGGCTAATCTCTGAAATGGCAGGGCCGATTTTGAGGGGACTTTCACTGTCTTGTTGATGCAGACGCAAGCGCAGTATATAAAACGTATTTCGGTCACAGTGGTCTAATCGAAATGAGTTGAGTCGAATGAAGTCCTTAAAATAATTCTCAAACAAAATGTGGGTACTTTCGTGCTCCTATACCCATTGTGCCTTATCCATCGCTCAACCCTCAAACCACAATATGGTCAGTTCAACATTGTCCACCTTTAGAAAAAACAAGGATTACAATCGTGTGGGCAATTCTTTTCACTACATTTGTCCCGCGAACATGATTTTTTCAACTAAAATTAGTTATGAATAAGTGGGCTTGAGTTTATGTTGATGCGTTAGGGAGGTACCGGTAATATTGTCGATAGTAATATGATTTATTTTTGACGGCCTGATTAGCACAGTAGCTACCCTGCTTTCTGTGCTGAAGGTCCTGGGTTGGAATCCTAGTAGGGACAAACTTTGTGTGGGGTCGAGTCACCTTCGTCCGTAGGAGAATTAAGTACCCTCGAGATACCCTACACGTGACCCTGGGTGGTGCCAACTAGGTGACAATTCTACTGGTGGTAGGCTTCGGCCGTGGTTAGTCACCACCCACTGAACAAAGCCATGTCACCAAGCGGCCTAGCCGTGTTCCGGCATGATATTCGGTGTTGCCATTCATGGATGGCGGGTCAGATCAGCTGCGCTGCATGTGCCTAGTGAATGTAGCGTCTCGATCTACTACCGCCTTCCTGCCTAGGCAAGTATGCTCCATCGTAGATCTCATCGTCACTTAGCATCAGGTGAGATCGAGATCAGATACTTGCCTATAATGTAAAAAAAAAAAAAAAATGTGTGAAGAACACGAATGTTTGTACCCATGTCATGGATTGCATTGCATGCATTTAAAATCTATATAAGTATATAATTAGTAGTAGTACTGAGGCCTCCCACATTCTACTGTATGGTACCCATAAGACAAGCTTGCGTAGTTTGGGACGGTACAATTCGTCTGGCGATATATTATTTAAATGTATTATCGACATATTGTTAGCCCTTTAGAGTTCCACTGCTAAGCACAAGTCTCCCGTATATTCAAGGGGGATTCAGGCCGTAGTCCACCGCGTTTTCGAGAACCAGTTAGGTTGTTTCATATGCAGATTTCATCATGATGATTTCTTTTACCCTGTAACAAGTGACAATCAGGGTTGAAATTCGTTTATAAAATCCAGAAGCCCCAGAGTAATGCAAGCAGTGGTCACAACCTGCGACCCTTGTATCCAATGCGAATATTGCACCGACTTGTCTATGACTGCTTTTACTTAAACATAGTAATAAAAAACATTAGTAAACAGATTAAGCTAGGTATAATTAGTAATGACAAATGGCACTGTTGTAAGTATTAAAATGCCAATATTAAAAAAGAAGTGAACATAGGCTGTTATTTGATTATTCAGTACGAGTGTAGTTCCGACACAGGTAGGAAACTTTTGAGTGAATTTATTTATTGTCTACAATTCTAAATTAATGTTTACAGCTATTTATAAAAAAACTATTATCATATCATCATTCATTTTAATATTTTTCTCACCTATAATGAAACTATCGATACTTCTAAATTATGCGAGTCACATCACTAGCCTGCAAAAACTACGGATGTGTCGCCAAATATCGGAACGCAGCAAGGTGCTTGAGTTGACCACCGGGTACTTTGGTGAAAAAAAAACAATGTCCACACAGATATGAACAATTTCATTCGATGATGGATGTCCAATATGTTCTCTGCGTAAAGATCTATTGGACAAACGAACGGTGTTAACTGGGAAGAACATTTTGCCTCAGTTCATATAATAACTATCAAGGCCTGATTAGCGTAATTGGTAGTAACCCTGCCTACTGTGCCGAGGGTCCCTGGTTCGAATCCTGGTAGGAACAAAATTTGTGTGATGATCACGAATGTTTGTACCCGAGTCATGAATGTTTAATATCTATATAAGTATTATACTGGATCCGCCCTCAGTCCATTGTACGGTACCCATAATTCAAGCGTAGCTTAGTGTGGGTATGCGGTCCCACACTAAGCTATGCTTGAATTCTGAAGACTATAATCTACCTCTGTGCCAAATTTCATCCAGATCAGTTTAGCTGTTCTGGCGTGATTGAGTAACAAACATCCATCCATCCAAACTTTCACATTTATAATATTATAGTGGAATTTATTGATCTAGATTTTCTTATCAATGAATGAATGGATAATATATTACCGATAAATAATTATATAGGTCCCTTAATGAGCATTTAATATAATGTGGGTATATTGTATACTAGCTGCGCCCGGCGGTGTTACCCGCGATAAAAAGTATGAAAAATTAAAACATCTATCCCACGGGAACCATACATTTTACCGGGATAAAAAGTAGCCTAAGTGCTATTCCAGACTATAATCTATCTCTGTGCCAAATTTCATCCAGATCCGTTCAGCCGTTCGGGCGTGAAAGAGTAACAAACATCCATCCATCTATCCATCCATCCAAACTTTCACATTTATAATATTAGTATAAATAGTATATTAGTATAGATAAACATCTCTCTTGTCTTTATACTTTTGTCGAAAAAGGATCAAAGCCATTTGCAATAAGCGCGCTTATAATTTAATTGTCATTTGTTATCGAGGTGCGCAAGCGCTCACTGAAGCGTGCTGTTTATCTGATTCGCATCAATGTCCGAGTCGATTTCAAACATCATTAATTATTTTTTGAATGTGTGTTCATTTTTTTGTATTTTGGAGAGACGTCAAAAAATTATAATTTTTATTTTTATTTCGAAAAAAAAAAACATATTCTTGTCTGTTTTAAGCGGGAGAACCGATTTTCATCATACGTAGCTGCCAAGCAATTTCCTAAAACCAGGATAAAACTACCCGAAAAAGGCGTTTCGTAATCAGCCTATCCGTTCTTGACCTACACTGCAACAAACAGACAAAGGTGTTTTAAACAATGGGTATGTTTTTAAAAAAAACTCAGCATGTTATGGCAGGCAGATCGGATTTGACACATGAAGACATTTGCACCTACTTGATTTGTTATATTTACATTCAGTAATGGATGCAAATACATGTAATAAATATTATGTAATTAATAAATACATGTAAATACATGCAAATACAAATACATGCATTTGTTAGAAGTAAGAATTACGAAAACTAAAATTTAAAACGATATTAATTTATTGAATCCAATAATATTGTATTATTCGATTATATTTCAATATATTTGCCTGCATTTAACGCGATAATAAATTTTGAATAAATGCATTTTAAATCAATACTGGACAGCAGAATTGCAATTAACGATGAGTCGACGTACTGGACAATCCATTTCCCTTAGTAATTAATTAAAAGAATTTTGCATATTTCAATGCCTACAAAATGTTTAATACCGCACAGTGGGACTATAAACATATTTTTTTGGACTAAAAATGCCACCCAAAAATAATTACTCACGCGGTATTTAACTGAATAATTGTTCGATTTTTAAAAATGGTTTGCGAAACTAAATTGGGTGGACGTATTATATGTCGTATTATTCTTGGGTGGTAGCCGGGGAGTGGAATGAGCATTCAAGTGCCGTATTCAAGTATTTATTTAAAGGATTACGTACATTTATGACCACTATGGTACTTTACCGGCTTTTGTTGGCAATATTTTGTTACGAAAGAGCTTCCTCTTCGTATTTATTTACATTAGTTATGCTGGTACAAATATTTGACGGCAAATTTTCGATGCGGTTTTATTGTTTTTTTTTTAATATATCGTGTAAAGACCTAGTTAGTAATAGTTAATACCTATTTTCGTTGGTTTATGCATTTTGCGAGATGAAATACTTTAGTATTTTTTTAATGGTCATTAGTAGTGTAGATACATGTATACATTTTAAATATACAACATAATATTATTTTGTATAAATAATAATATAAGCCCTTTTTAATGTACGCCACGAGCCTCCTTTCAATGCGAAGGGGATTAGGCCATAGTCCACTACGCTGGCCCAGGGTTGGCGGACTTCACATGTCTCTCGAGGGGCTCTCTCAGACCTACAGGTTTCCTCACGATGTTTTCCTTCACCTTTTATAAAGTGACAATCATGATTGAAATTGAGGTTCGCACATGCAATCCAAAAATCGCAGCGATGCGAGCCGGGTTTGAACCTGCGATCCTCGTTACCGAGGCAAGCCTTGCACCAACATGGCTATGCTGCTTCTCATTATCATTATTTAGTATCAATGTATATTCCAAAATATTCATGTTCAATTTTACACCAGCGATGACCACTATAAAAACTGCATTGTCAGCTTAAGTAATATGGTTAATAAAGATCCTTCATCCTTTTCAATACGAAGATGTATTTGAGCGTTGCCACAATTGTGTTGGGTCAAAAAAAGTTAAAGGAAACGGCGCTAACTTCTAGAAAGGATAATCCCCAAGGAATCGCAACCCATCTCCAACGTGTCTTGGTCTTTTTCAGTTTTTTGTCCAGATAACGTGAATGGGATTCGGAGCATTGTGCGCGCGTAATGTACAGGAAACTATCGAGTTCAATTGTCCACGGATGGGTGGCCGTTGTTTAATATATTTGTATGAATTATGTGCATGGAAAATGTATGTATGTGATTGCGTATTGGTTTGATATTTTGTAAGGGATTTTCAGCCAGCAGTAACGAATAAAGTATCTACTTAATTATCTTTGAGTAAATGTATAATTGGGAGAGGGGGGAGGGGAGGGGGGCGGACGCCCCTGAACTGCACAGCACTGTTTTACACATAGGTACTTACTAATGTCTTTGTTTCAAAGCTGACCCCCTGAAGTCAACTCGGACCCCCTCTTCCCCCCCGAAGTGAGTTCCTGGCTACGACCTTGGTTACAGATCAAGTCGACATAGATCATTAAGCCTAAACTTTATATAGATAAGATAGCATTTCAGCGAGTGACCACCATGTCCAACCATCATAATCCATCCATCCAAAAACATTAATCACCTCAGTTTAAAATATGAGTGATAATACATCTAATCAAAACAAACCACGAAATACCGAAATATGAATATTCAAAAATGCCCATTGACTGAGGTCGTCGGCACACATTCTCTCGTGAGTACCAGCAATCCTGCTAATATGTATCTTTATTATGCAAATTGGAGGTACCGCGGTTTTCCGCCTTCGCGAATCAGACTGTGTCAGTCAAACAAAGAAATTATTATGGTATTGAGGTTAACAGTGTTGGTTTAGTGTAGGTCATTGTCTTCTGCTGACGTCATATGACTATATATAAACACAAACTTAGTAGATATATTCGCGCTCATTAATTAAGACTACTGTCTTACTGAAAAAAGTTATTTGGCCCAATATATCTATTCTGGTGAGTCGCAATTTTTTACTTGCGACTTCGGCTGGACAGTCCCATGATCTGTATACATACAAAACTCATACTAGAGATATGACCGTATTCAAATACTGATGGAATACGTTTTCCAACAGTAATTAAACCTTAAAAAAAACTAATTTTACGGACTTTATCGCGTTTATTTTATGTTTTTACGTTCCCGACGTTTCGGATGCTTTACAGCAACCATGGTCACGGGAGGAGGAGGAAAGGAGGAGTTCTCCCGCAATTCTATCGTGAGTTTATCGTAACATATAATTACTAATAACTAGTAGCATTATCTTATTTTTATTTTTAAAATGTAATTCGTGGGTAATGGTGTTGGGTATATAATAAGTAAGTAGTATGTAATAGTGTTAAAATAATCAACTTTAATATTATATTGTATATCTGTTTGTTGTCCCAACGAAAATAAATAAATTCAAAATGTATACTGATTACCGTCTCAATGGCGGGTGAATCTAATGTTATATACAGAAGTTTAGCTCTATAAAATCGTTTTGATTATATATATTGACGGGTGCGGTAGGTATATAAATACTATGTACTCTCAGACCATGGTGAAAGGGGAGACTTGAACGCCAGTAGTCCGGTCATTCCGACCCGTTTCCTTGTTTCAACCGACAGAACGCTGCCGAGCGCGACGATCCGCGCTGCGCTCGCGCCGCGCCGGTGTCAACGCGCCATTCAATTGTTGATTAGGCGACGCTATGCACTTTCATTTCGCAATAAGGCATAGGTCAATGACCCTGGCGTGATTATCAATGATACAGGTTGTGATAAGGATGATGTATTTGATATGTCTTTTGTTTGCGACAATATTGGTTTTGTTTTAGATTTCAAATTAGGGTCAATTGTTGGTCAGACCACACAAATTGTGTTCCATGACTTGAAAAAATAATATCGTCTTTAAATATACCGTGTTTACGGAGAGTTCCTACTATGAGCTGTTTATTAAAAGGTAAAAGTACCTTGGATAAACACCTGTGACGTAGCGTCTTGACGACTCGACTTAAGGCCCGTGCCCAACAGTGGGACATTAAAAGGGCTGGTATTATTATTATACGTACTTTTACCAAGCTTTATTCAATCAGCAATCGATTCCCATACTTCAATAGTATGGGACTTATTTCTAAGCAAGGTAATAACATGAAAAATGATCAATGTCCCGGAAGGGCGCAGTTTTCTGCGCACGGAAGAGAATGTCCGACCGGAAGTGGCGCATTTTCCCGCTTCCGGACTATCAAGATAGCGAAGGTCTGGAATTGTTTTAAAATTACTGCCCTGCCCAGAAGTTTTATTATGATTACATCTGATTAATAAGAATCACAGTGACAGAATACTTACTCGATGACGTTACGATAACAATACCATTTCCTGCTTACTCTACTGATCTAAACTCTATCATGATCTATAAGATCATAAACACCAAAAGTGAAACCGCTCCGGCGTGGTCATAAAAGTTTTACGATCGGTTCCTACCTCCGTAGCCCACTGACGAACGGGTTCGATTCCCGGTTCGTGCTGAACTAGTACAGAATTCACTCACCGATGGCTCTTATTGTCGTTTAGATGATCTATTTTATATTCGCGTCGATAATCGATAATCTATTTTATGTCACACCTTATATATGGCCTCATTTTAAATCGCCTATCGATGAAAGTGCAATGCAAATAACAATTATAATATTACAAGTTTGTCCTTGTATAAATTAAGGTTGTCACTCACCGGGAGCATTCGCGTGTAATTTGACAGTTCATTCGACGATTTTTATTCAACGGTCTGATTAGCGCAGTTGGTTGGTTGTGACCCTGCTTTCTGTGCCGGGTTCGAATCCAGCACTAGTTAGTAACACAGCTAGCAGTGACAATACAAAATGACCTTGGTTTTGTCTTGACCTGAGTGCTTGGGCACCTGGTACGGACAAACTTTGTGTGACACACGGTTTGTTGACACCAGGATTCGAACTTGGGACCCTTGGCACAAACAAAGCAGTGATAGCCAAGTTGGTAGAACGCTTGCGTCATTGACGAGGATCGCGTTCAAACCCGGGCTCGCACCTCTGGGATTTCTAGATTTCATGTGTGAATCTCATTTTCAACCAAGATTATCACTTGCTAAACGGTGAAGGAAAACATCGCGAGGAAACCTGCATGTCTGAGAGAACCCCTCGAAAGACGTGTGAATTCAGCCAAACCGTACTAGGCCAGCGTGGTGGACTATGGCTTAATCCTCCTCGCATTGAGGCGAGGCCCGTGCCCAACAGTGGAACATTAAAAGGGCTGGTATTATTATTATGATACCCTTGTCACAGAAAGCAGGGTCCCAACCGACTGCGCTAATCAGGTTGCCGTCGTTACAATGTTAAGTTACAGAAGATAACGTTCCTCGTTCGAGCGCTCACAAGAACGAATAATCCGTGCTCCGAGCTGGCGCAGTATCGTAACTTGTGACGTAATGTTCTAATCAGGACTTCTCAACCGGTGGGGCGTGCCCCCCGGGGGGGCGTAGAAAGATCTAAGCGGGGGCATGAAGTGTTCGGATATTTTAATCTAATTACGTATCGAAGCGTACGATTGAAGTAATGCAGAAAAATATGGGGATTATATTCGCGGATTATAAAAAAAACATGCCCCGGGCATGATTTTTTTTTATAATCCGGGAGGGCACCATGCAAAAAAGGTTGGGTCGAATCTTGCATTGTCACGAGAAAGCTCCCGGTGGGTGACCACCTTTAGGCAGTTAGTCATCAGGTCTAGGTCTACGATTGAATACCTGAGCGTCCTTCAACGCGATGCGCATTGAGTACATCCTGTCCTACTTTCTTTAGACAGACTTGGACTTTGCGACGATTATTATATAGTACATATTACTCGTATCAGATACAATGATATTTGATTATCATTTAGTTAGTTGAAACACTTTATTTTGTTTCACTCAATACGTTTTTGGAACTCAGTGTCTTAATAGTGGAACTGTTTTGATTTCTTTTATTTACGCCAATACTAAATTATACACATTATTATACATTGAACTAAAACATTTTTTCTAATTTTATCGCGTTTATTTTATGTTCTTATGTTCCCAAAAAAAACGCAATAAAATTCGAATAAATAGTTTTATTATTAATGGAACAATTTTTTTACGGATTTGTGGCGTTAATATTTTTTGAGATTTTGTTATCAAATAGTATAAATAGACAACATATCTGAATAATGGAGAATTTGCCTTTATTTCGAATACATATAGGTATATACATCACTAAGTTTTCATGAGGTTGGATATATAACCAAATTCTCAAACGGAGTACGGGGTTTAAGGGGTCAGGACTTATAATTAATTTAGGAAATTTACAACATAACGACTCTTATTATAATACGAATTTTATACATTCTAGAGAATATCATAACATACTAAGTATTGATTAGCACTTGTAACCTTTTTGATTCAAGAAGGAACCTACAATGGGACTTAACATTGAACTAAAACTGGGATTGAAAGAAATCAAAAGTGTAAAAAAAAAACAAAAGCAACAACACATTAAATCGTAAAAAAAAATTGGACTTAAGTTGAAACTTGCCAACAATACTATAGTAATGTTAAAACCCTGTGAATAATTACCTTGTCTAGGTTTCTTCGATAGATTAATTGAGCTACTGCATACCCGGATTTGAACCCGGAACGTTGACCATCAGCGATAAGAGCTTTAAAGGCGAAAATTGCGTCATAACTCCAGTTATGTAAATATCAGTCCCTTTACTGTATTAAAGACTTGTTATAGACGATATAAATCAGAGCTTTGTAAATACATTTAATTATAATAATTCATGGAGTCTTTTGCGAAATCAGTGCGAAGCTTCGGAAATATCATTTTGGGGGACAAATGGGGGAAGAGAAACCCACCACTGATCCTCGGCTTGTCAACTTCTCCAATTATAAACCAAACACGTTGATCGATAATTAAAGAAGCCAGCAACACCGAACTCCTCTAAGATGTTAGTCGATGATCTATCTGTCACTAGTTTCTCCGCGAAACGAAGCGAATCCAAAAAAGTATTCGACACGTGTTTGAGCAATCCTTGGGACTGTTGGCCTAGGAATGGGCCATGATGTTTTATCTATTAAAAATAACAGTTATCAAATGATATCATATTCATAATCTGATATGGGGTCAAATTACCTTACATGGTCATATATACATGTATAAGAAATATCCTGAGGTTAGACGTACAATAATACACCACAGAATTAAAGAATATAAAATGTAATTAGGTATGTAATTGACCGGCCCTGATGCCCAGCGCCTGAAATAACGGGCTACCCTCGGGGTCGAGGACGACTGGGGTGTGGGCCCCGGACGTCCGGTGACGATAACGACTCCTGAGGAGGACGGCGGCGGGCGTGGCTCCCCGCCGCCGTGCGCAGCGAGGGCGCAGGGGGAGCAAACATCTGCTCCCCCGAGACGGGCCCCCATAAGGGGGCGAGGCACCGGTGCGTTCCGTTTGGAGATCCCGGAGCCCCTCCAACATGTGTCGAAGGCGGCCACCGGGGGGGTTTTAGTGGGTAAGAATCCCACATAACCCGGCCCACTCCCACACAGAGGCCGGGTATCTATCGAAGATTTCCCCCCCGTCAACAAAAAAAAAAGGTATGTAATTGAATTAGTTTTAGTTTACAAGCCACCAGTACAACCACTTTTCTCCTCTTCCCATTCCCGCCTCTTTTCTTACCACAGACTCCGAACTCCCGATGCACTGATGTGCTGTTTCTTTTTTTTCATTTGCTAGTGCCAGTTTTAATGTAAGATGTTTACACATGGTTGCCATTCCGAACTTGGTACATTTGAAATTGTTACCAAATCAAATTTCAAGGACTTAGCTGTTTCCCTTCCTTATAGTTACTTGTTAATACTAAAATAGGCAAATTTTATATCAATTGTCATTCTCACGAGTTATATAATTGCGAAGTATTCAGCACACGTCGGTGAGACGTGGGACATCCGTTTATGATGTTGCCAACTCTTGTGATGTGCGTGGGACAATCTGAAGCGAACAGAGAAGTTTGGTATTTTCCTGTTTTTTTTTGCCCAAGTAACACAGAGACATCTAGATTAAAATGCGTATAGATTAACTATCCCTTCGAATTGAATGACAAGTCATATATTATTTTCACACACAAAAAAATTCCGTGCACCTTTAAAAAAATTGGTTGAACGCTCTATAAAATACAACATGCTGTAGGTTCAAGACCCGGCTCACACCGCTGAAATTTTCTGATCCTTTTTTTTCAATAAGAATTAGTATCACTTGTACGATCAAGGCGAACATCGTGAGGAAACCGGCACGTCTATCAACAACTTAGTGAAGATCACCAACCCTCACACGGCCCGTGAACTACGGCCTAAATCCCCGGCACATTGAGGAGGAAACACAATCGGCAAAATGTGGAGCACTACAATGCCCTTCCCAAACCCTAGTTTTGACCTGGACGCCTTAACTAAATTTACCTTTACCTTTACCTTTACCTTTACCGCCAACGCATCTAACGCCATCATCTTATGACGCTCTAGTGGTATTTCGTGTTACAATTCCCCCAAAAACATTAAGGTAACGTGATCACGATGACCAGGCTAACATAAATCACCAAGAGGTTTGAATTAGCATAGATGGCGAGATGTGGCTGTGGGCCAAGGTTGCTGGCCGTCTGCCGCCGGCTGACGTCACCACGTGCCATGGGTTTAAGGTCACGGCTGTGGTTAGCAACCAATGTGGCAAGTTTTATTTCTGCATTTGATACTCATATTAGGCTTTACTGGGGACCTAAAGGCCTTACTGGGGACCGAAATAGAAATAATATGGACGGAGTGTCAACAATAACATTATTGAAGCACCTAAAAAAAACCTAGCCACTTTGTGTAGTACCCGCGAATTGCGTTGTTGCCACACCAATCAGCTTAGTTTTTTGTCGCTTGCGACAATTCGCCTATATTATTAAGTCTTAATGTTACAATAATTGTCATAATTTTAAAGCAGCTGTTTCTGACTTTTTAATGAAAGCTACGAATGCCAGGCATATGCCTTTTAAGAAGATATTGTTTCTAACCCTGAATTTAAAGGGGATTTAGTATTGTTGTGGTACTGTGTTTTTCCAGGACTGTCCCATTCATACATGACAGCGGTTGAACTGTAGTCGCGTTGTGACTATTTAAAACAATTTGCAATTCACAGCTAGTTGTGGAAGGGAAATACCGGCGGCGGTTGGAATACAACGTGATCAGTAGAAAGTGTGCTAATTATTGTATAGTATTTTTAAAATTTCAAAACCCTTTTAAAAAATGGAATCAATGCCTTCTACCATTTTTTAAATAGTTTAAAAACTTCTTCGAAATTGAAAAAGGAATACAGATGAGAACAGCGATTTAGGGACAATAATAATATTAACATTATATTTGGTTTTCAAAATTACATTCTAAAAAAAAATTAGCACATTTTTATGATGAATATAATAATAAATGAATTCTCGTTCGTCGAAATGTGAAAAAAAATCGAATAACTATAAAGTCACAGATAAAAGCATGAACCTATTTAATACGTTTTCATGTAACAAATATAATAAAAAAAACATTCAAAATTAAGCAGGCCGAATTCTTTTTTCAAATATTTCCGTACGGGCAACGGCCAGATACATGTCAATATTATTTTATAGTTTACATCTGACAGTTTAATAGGTTCTCTAACCTCCTTGCTTTATGTAGTAGCTGTATTTGTGAAAGGAAGCAATCTAGAGAAACCAATAAAACGTCCAAAAAGTTGTTTGATCATGACGTCATGTTATCCTATGCAGCCTATGGCTGGTATCTAAACCAGCGTACACTCACTGAAATGTAAATTGAGAAAAATGACAGCTGTCAAACCATGGCCAAAGGTTTATTGCTTTCAAAAAACTCTTATGAGGTGGAATACATTTTTGGGGCTTTTTGGCGGGAAGCTGAACAGTGATGCTTTATTTTCCAAAAATATGTGTTTTTTATAGCTAAATGTGTAATATTAGTGGGATATTTACCATTGTGTGTTCATAAGCAGGTACAACAGGTGAAGGAAATTGAAATAAAATAGTATAACTTGACTTGTCAAGTTCTCACAAAATGTTCCAAAAATTATCAGGAATGTATCCATAGCTTCACTGATTAGAGTAGGGGATTCATTTCATCATCATCTCATACTTGAAATAACGCTGGAAGTGTTTTACTCGACACTGGCAAAATTTACACTATTTCGTAGCCTATAGCCAACCTAAAAAAAGAAGAAAGAGAAACAAAAAACATCTAGACGCGAGTTCGACGCAAATCTTCCCCCTCCCTCATACTGCAACCTTGCACATAACATGAAAGTTATTACGCAGGACAATACCTCATAGCAATATTACCATAATGTAGATTATGTCATGGGATTACTAGAACTTGAATAATCGCGTTTCACTCGAGGTCATGCGAGGCAGCCAATCATCGTTTAGCAAACGTCGCACGTTCGGCAGTCATTGGCTATGCGCAACACCGCGCTTGCGCACATGCACCGCCTACCCTGCCCTAGCCTAGAGACTATGTAGGTGCACTATGATTGTCCTAGAGAAACATAAACATAATATTTTGTTTTTCTTTTATATAATAATACCAGCCCTTTTTAAGGTGGAAGCTTAGGGTCAGGGCGCTGCTTAAAAAAGTACCTAATCCGATACAATACCATAAGGTTTGTAAAAACTGCTACTTTTACTAACTGTATGGTGTTGTATCGCTTCAGGTATTTTTTTAAGCAAACTTAATACATCGAGACATCCAATGCACAATGTTAATATCGCAAAACACTAAATTACATCGTAAAGATGTCCAAATTTTTCGTAAAAAATTAAAAACCATTGAAATTTTGAATTTCGCGCTCTGACCCTGAGCTTCCACCTTAATGTCCCACTGTTGGGCACGCGCCTCCTCTCAATGCGATGGGGATAGGGCCATAGTCCACCACGCTGGCCCAGTGCGGGTTGGCGGACTTCACACGTCTTTCGAGGTGTTCTCTTAGACATGCAGGTTTCCTCACGATGTTTTCCTTCACCGTTTAACAAGTGATAATCATGGCTGAAAATGAGATTCACACATGAAATCCAGAAATTCCAGAGGTGCGAGGCAAGCGTTCTATCAACTTGGCTATCACTACTTCGTTTTCTTTTATAATTACATGTAATATGCGATCTCCACATTACCTGATAGAAGTTAGCTTTGCCCATAATTCGAGAAATTAATAGTTCTAAAGCAATGTTTGTGATTTTAGTTATAGACGTTTTTCCATTTTTTTACAAGCCGCGCCTCTAGCAGACTAGTAGGTACATGGTTTATGGAAAATTTTAATAATAAACTCCTTTTCGTCAGCTCTATCTTGTCTTTAAACTTTATTCTGATACAGGTATCAACAGTACACTTTAGGTGCTGACAGAGAATCGAACTCTTCATTAATATCAGGCTCGACTTCAATGGCAGGGTTTTCATGCTGGTTCAGCATGAATTTACAGCGGCATTGCATTCTGGACCAGCATGTACGGAGGCATTGCATGCTGGTTCACCATGAATGTACGACGGCATTGCTTGCTGGTTCATCATGAATATAAAGCGGCATTGCATGCTGCAATGTGCGGCAGGCTTAGCGTGAATGTTTTGTGGGTAAGTGTATCGCTGTTATGGGAAGTGCTGGTTCATAGCTACCCTAGCCGGTGCGGGTCAATGGTGCAGTGGACTAAGTCGCGTCCGCCTCTAGGCACCATGCCAACTGCTAATGCACATATCACAGGGTAGAGTCGGGATGTAGAGAAACTGCACTATGCATAATATGATTTGTGTTACTATGTGAAAAAAATCATGAAAATAAGTCATGATAAAACTTGCTGTGCGATTACTTTTTTTGAACCCACTGTCTGCTCTCCTACTATCTGTTTTTCATGATAAAACTATGATATCAGCATCGGCACGGACGTGCCTATTAATAAGAAATCCTATGTGTACAATGGTGATTCAGAAAGTGTCTAGTAAGCCTGGAACGTGGGCTTATTTAGGGCATTTGCAAACACTGTGTCGATTTAATAAAATATTTTTTTCCTAGCAGAATAGCAATTGTGATTTTTAGCATACATTTTTTTTCCTTTAAATTGACATGTCCAACTCTAAACAACACTGTATAAGCAGCTAACTACCCTGCGATTTATGAGTCATAGTTTCAGGAAAAGTTTGTGGTCCGAAAAATAACCAGCAGTCAGAATAATCAGAGTCCACAATATGTTTTAAGACATTCAGAACGAAATTTAACTAAACACCTATTGTGGTTTGATAAGCTTAGTTACCCACTGCAGTCTCTGAATGCAGCATGCTCTATTAAACCTATGAGCTACCCTGATCACGCTTCTGCATAGTA
The DNA here is from genome assembly GCA_905333125.1 of Pheosia tremula. Taxonomy (NCBI): domain Eukaryota; kingdom Metazoa; phylum Arthropoda; class Insecta; order Lepidoptera; family Notodontidae; genus Pheosia; species Pheosia tremula. The sequence goes on from HG995419.1 coordinate 4,452,741, forward strand.
AAAGTACTTTCATTCGAGGTCGCATTGTCATTCACGCTGCTTTTATACCATCAACAGGCAACCTATTCCGTCACCACCTACTATTAGTATCAACCATTCGTACAGTCGCAACTATAAATATATAAGTATACTATTTGGATTTCTTATATTTACGCGAATACTCCACATTGAAATAAAACTAATTTTTCGGATGTTCCCAACGTTTTGGCTGGCTTACAGCAACCATGTTCACGGAAAACGCAGGTGGTTGACGTCCTGGTGTCATAGTTTGAGACGGGGTACCCTCATATTTAGTCGTTACTTGCGGTCCCATCTACGCAGAAAGTGCTCACAGTGTCTTGAGGTCTTGCAATGGTGCGCTTGGTTTTGGATATAATGATATTATAATTAATATACTACCACCGACATGGGATCCAGCAATCTGGATCCCAAGTCGGTTGTAGCACCCAGCCATCTTCCCTATTGAAATTAGGATGTTTTTTTTAATTTCAATGGCCTCGCGTATCATCCTTGGTCTGAATCGGTGTTCTTTTGCGAGAATCTTAAAGCTTATCAAATCCGATATAATGGCGGGTGCGATCTTGTACATGTTCACAGATTGCAGACTTCGTGGAGCGCCGGTGTTTCGCATCAGCGATGTGTTCTTTTAAAATAATAGATCGAACTTAACTGGCTTACTGGCTTTTGTTTCCATAATTTATTATCTAGGTTTGAAACTTCCAACACTTTTGGTGTAATATTTTAGACTAAGGCCCAATGTATGGTTAGATTTGACTACGGTCAAATCTGTACAGATTCTTTGTAGTATAGACTTGACTGTAGTTAAAATTAACCGTGTATGGTGCCAAATGTAGACCGTTAAATTAGTACTATTATAAAACCAGACCAACACTTGACATCTGGAGGTATGGAGTTTATTATTCGAAGTCGAGTGTTTATTATTTAAATAGACATTGTCTTTATTATTATTGTCGCGCTTAAGAATTATATCTGGGGCTGCAACTTTCTAGGTCCTGATAGCGTATTGGAACAATTTGTTTGTGTAATTAGGTATGTCAATATTAAAGCTTATTACTGACTGTACCGAAATCATTAGACGATACGAAGTGAATTCAAGGATTTCTCATGTTAGTTTTCTCGGTAGTGGAAGTGAAATATGTAAATTTGTTTACAAATTGTTCCTTAATAAAGCCGTGTCGTGGGAACGAGATGCATATATATAGTGTGTTCAAGATGTACTCGTAGGTACATAATACAATTCGTCAAGCTAGCAAGCTTTTAAGCTATCATAATAATAAAAAAAAAAATGGTTTATTGGTGAAACAGCTACGCAGGCAACATAATTAAAAATATACATGAGTACTTAATGTAGATATAAAAGTAGAAATATTTTTTTTTATACATTTATAGGCAAGTATTTGATCTCGATCTCACCTGATGGTAAGTGACGATGAGATCTACGATGGAGCATACTTGCCTAGGTAGGAAGGCGGCAGTAGATCGAGACGCTACATTCACTAGGCACATGCAGCGCAACTGATCTGACCCGCCATCCATGAATGAATATATATAATGAATGAATAAAATAAAAATAAAATGTTAGTTAGTTTCCCGCCGTACGTAGCTGCAACCAACCAACAAGGTCTGCTCTCAGCACTAAGTTGGGGCATCCGAGGGATGGATAATTATATTCAATCACTCGCCGTGCCCTCGACTTGTATGCTCTTTGATTTTCTGGGACAAAAAAAAAATTCTATATGTTGACCTGGGCTACAAGCTATCACCGTGCCGGGTTTCAGCAAAATCCGTCGCGTTTCGTTTGCGAAGAAACCACTCATATAACATACACCACTATATTCGGTCTTTGTATCGAAATTTAATGCCCCTGCGAACATTTGTTTTTCCAAAATATCCAATATACTGACACAAAAAAGTTACAGTTCAAATGTAAATATGTTTGGATTGGATATATTGTATTTCAGAGTTCCACAATATTAAATTCAAGTTGATGTAATTGAGCGATTTTGAAACTATTATACTTCCTCCGTGATCGTACTAAAGTTTCCTTACGATTCATGTATTTATACACACAGCTGCTGCTGAAAATAGCCGCCATGAGACACCTAATACTTTCAGCATGCAAAATAAATTTCAGTTCGGTATAATGACTTGGATTATTCGTCGTATGCGCACAGGAAACCACGTCATTCCCGCCGGCATAAGAAAATGTATCAGCCGTTGAATACAAAATGACTGAAATATACATGTTTAAATTAATGTATTTTATACGATGGGATAGCTTAATACATAATATAAGGAAGGGGAATATATGTATGTACAAATTTAATCAAGCCATTGACGTTCGTCGGGGTTTGATTAAAAGATGATGTTATATCATTTGCTTTTTTTATTCGGTGTTCTATATTTAAGATACGGCATTAATTCAGTGATGATCATGAACAAAATATGTTTAAGCAATGAATGTTTTGCAAATATTGAATCACATTTTTTTCAGGAGTGTGTATTTATTCAGTTTACTAGAAAATACCTTAGTCATTTCAATGTTTCAGTTCGTGGATAAACATGTGTGGACCGTATAATAATATAAGTGTAAGCAACGCTTAAATCATGGGTACCGTACAATGGATTAGAGTTAATCCCAGTACATTATTAGTATAAAAAAACACTCGCCGGATCTTCCCAGTTGAGGTCAGGTTCCGATCCGGTTGTAGAGTTAAGAAAAAAAAATTAAATGACGATTTGTAGGAGCCCCCGTAAGACTATTCGATATAAAAACATCAACTACTCGGATGAGAATATTCAAGTTTGCCCATAACGGAATTCGACCCCGGAGTAGAGTCACTACCAACAGTGCTAATAGAGTCGATAACATAATATTTTTCTTTTCACTCACGTATTGTATCGACAAAAGAGTTGATATATTGTAGAGGCGTCGATATATGACGGTTGACGCGGGCCCACTTACATGCTCTTTCCATTTTAATTCTGCACACCGATAAGCTATTAAGCTACCGTCTCGACGGAGTTCAAACCAAATTAGCTTGTGGAATGTAGCACAATGCGAAGCTCGTTACGTAAGGCCAATCATCTGCTTATTTACCTGTGAATGCGAGGAATCCGCCTGTTGCGGGGCCACTGTGGCTTTTGCGAAGTTAGCTAATATGTTAGGGCATTCGCATACCTAAGCAGATGATGTTTTTTATGTCTGTCTTCTTTTTTAATACCGCCACACGAACAGACCCACTGTTACGTTCCCATACCCAGCAACGTTTGTATTGTGGGTACTCTACAATGAACTGGGGGCGATCCCAGTATTTCATTACTTACTTATATATACTGGGGTGTAGGGTACCCCACTGACCCTCGGCTTGACAACTTTTCAAATTATAAACCAAACAAGTTGATGGATAACCCCCCCCCCCCCTGGGCCATAGAGTCAAGCGAAAAATATAAGATTGTATCAATACTGATGTTTAGGAATTATGTGCCTCTATAGAATTTACGCAAATGAGAGCGGTGGCTTTCGGCAGCGTCTTTCTATTGTGTGTGTAGCGACTACTTCAACCGCACCACAAGCTACGCAGATGGCACTACAGACGCAATCAGAACAATAGACAAGTGACGTCACAATCCTGAATCGCGCTATCAGAGTTTTCGGAGCAAGTAACATATATACAAGATCCCGACATTAACCGTCGGGGCATAGCGGCCGCCCCGCCAGGCATACCACCCGCCTGGCTGGAAGATCTTCCCTTTACCGCTAAATGTGTATTGTAATTTTTTGACCAAGAATAGCGGTATTAGGACCTGCCCTGAAGTTGGCTACGTTCATGGCGTTGACAGCAAAAAGTGTCAAATGACGAATGAAGTATGGCATTGGCATAAACCAGACTAGTGTTTTATGTGCGGGTAGCCTTAATGTCTTTATATTTCCTCTTCCAATAGACTGTGGTAGCTGCTGCCATTAATAAATACGAATTATTGTTATAAATCAACATGGAATCACTATTTAATTTCAATTTTATTTTATTCTCCTATTAATTATATCTTTAATATATAAATATTTCAGTCATTATTTACATTGTGTTTGTTAATAAAAAGAATTTATGTTATTGATTTATTTAAAGCCATTTTCGTATTTTTTTTTTAATTAGTATTAGTTGTGTAACATTTATAAATAAGTGAAATCATCTGTTCAAAATGCACTATTATTTATTTACATACATTTAAATATTTATAATTAGGGTTTTACCACTTATTAATAAATAAGGATGTGGTTATTACTTAAGTCAACAACATTGATTTGATCAAGGAAAATCATTATTTTCTTTTGAACGGAAATTATTATCTTATGACATACGTACTAATAGGTTTATAGAAAGATATTTACATAAAAAAACAAACAACTTAAAGATACTTATTGATTGTAAAAATAAATAAGTTTAAAAACAACCTGGGTATAAAATTATATACACAAAAATGCCTCTACATCGTCGTCGATAACAAAAGTTTACTAGTTCAGTAGCGTCAGCACGAACTTATAATGTTATCGTAACGTCATCGAGAAAACATGCCCTCACTGTCATACTAATTAATGAAATCCGTGGTGTGAGAGGGATGGAATTGGCCGTAATTTTTCTGTGAGTTTTTTTTTTATTTATTTTTTATTCCATTATAGGTAAGTATTTGATCTCGATCTCACCTGATGGTTTGTGACGATGAGATCTACGATGGGGCATACTTGCCTAGATTAGTGTACGTTTCGGCTTCGTATGTTATGACTAGTATTGTAATTCCCCCGAATTTATAGACGTTCTATAACTTTATCATATGTCCTTTGACAGTACTGTATGACGGTTGATAAAGTTGTAAAACGTCTATAAATAGGGGGATTGTTTTTAATGTAAATAACATACAGCTGTTTATAATAATGTTAATAGTAATTTCCCCCGAATTTATAGACGTTCTATAACTTTATCATATGTCCTTTGACAGTACTATGTGACGTTTGATAAAGTTGTATAACGTCTATAAATGGGGGGATTCTTTTTATGTAAATAACCCACAGTGGGGTTTATAATAATGTTGATAGTAATAATAATCGCAGCACGGTACAGACAATGTGCTTCCTATTCTCATTACATAAATAGTATTCATTAAACGCTGAGCCCGATGCAGGGTTGCCAGTTACAAAAAACCAATCGCGCTTGGTCTAGCGGTCACCTCGGTATTTTCCTCCATTTTCTTTTATTATTTCATAGAAAGAATCGTCTGCAACAAGAGTACTAGTGCCATTTCTCCACTACCCTCGAAAGCAATGGTCGCCGCCACAGACGTGCACCTGCAAAACAAGTAGATTAGAATGAGTTAATAGGAAGCCGTTCTTATAATAAACATGAGTTTTAATAACTGGCGAGGCACTTAAACAATATAAAAATAAAAATAAAGATTTTCTTTAAAGTCTCCCCCCCCTACACACACACACACAACACACACTACACACCACACTATTGGTATCATGGCAATGTCAAGTGTAATGTTTTTAAAATAACAAAAATAGGAGATTCTATACAGACCAAATCCGTAGACTAGTCTTACCCTTACCCTATCAGTAAAGCTGAGGATACTTTACTGACAAATTATCAGACTTCTTGGATATATAAGAATGTTATATTCAGCTTTTATCGCGTCGATTATATTTGTGTTGCCATAATTATTTTTATTAATTAAAAATTGTTGGGCTGCCAGCAGATATTTCATTTTACATGAATGCTATTGAACGATATAGTAGGATAATATTTTGTAACTTTTGACGATTCATAAGTATTTTACATAATGGTACACAATGGTCTACGTGAATAAAAAATATTCTGATTCTGATTCTGATATTAATTTTGTTTTTGAGTCAAAATTATTCTGATCAATTTTTTTACAGGCTCGTGGCAGCCCTATTGGCAACGTCGGCCGGCAGTGATTCAGTGTAGAGTTCCCTGTGTTTTTGCCGCGAGTCGGGGGTGTCGCTCGGCTCGTACTCTCGTACCACGTGCTGCGCGGCCAACGAACCCGGCATACATCTCCTAAAGGAAAACTATCGCGCTCTCTGTCGCACAGTCGCCGGGGAAAACGTCAGTGTCTGAGAAAATATAGTTCCGTTTTCAAATGTAGAGAACGTTATATTAAAATATCGCCGGAACAGCTAGTGTTTTTAATAAATGTTGACGTCCAAACTCTATCTGGATCGGAAATCGAACCTAAGAGCTTGGCTATAGTAGGACTAAAGGTCACGGGTTCAAACTCGCACTTCCAGGATGTCTGGAGTTCATATTACACATATATAATTTGCTAAATGGTACAGGAAAATATTTTGAGGAAACCTGCATGTCTACCCTCGAAAAACCTGCTTAGTTTGCCAATCAGAACTAGGCCCGTGTGGGGACTAGGGCTTGAATTCCCCTCATATTGAGGGGGGTAACACTGGGGATATTAAAGGGCTATTTTAAATAACTATAACGTTTAATTTATTTACTCCAATAGTAACCCTATATGTATTTATGATCAAACATTCCCATAAATTATACTCAACATATATCTTCCCACATAGAAGATTTCCCGTAGTTATCCAATAAATCAGTGCGTATCGTGTGCGCGTGCGCAGAGGGTGTCGCACGGCACCGGCCACGTGGCGCGCGCGGGCATCGAACCCGGCACACATCTGCTAAAGGAAAGCTATGCTCTCGTTGCCACACCAGGGTGGACGGGATTGTTGCTTGCACTGAAATATTCAGTATCTTACTTAGTAAGTAATTGCAATATTGTGATTGGCAATTTTTTTCAGCACGTGCTAATTGGCGCTCATCACCCGGTGTTTGCGGGTTCGATTCCCATCGAGACACATTTTACAAAAGATCTTCCTGTTATTTGGCCTTCTCTGCGAGTTACTGAGATCATAAAGTTAATGCGTTTGTGTGTGCTATTAGGTAGATTTTACTGTAACTTAGACCATAGGTAATTTGTAGCCCGAAAAACTAAACGGATAGGATTCATTGAAATAAAACTAAATTTACGATTTTGTCGCATTTTTTTAATGGCACAAGGTCGTCTAACGCCTCAGTCCTCCCGTAAACATGGTTGCTTGAAAGTAGCCGAAAGGTCGGGAACGTAAAAACATAAAATAAACGCGATAAAATACGTAACATTAATTTTATTTCAATGGGATATGATTCTTCAACTTAGAAACCAGTGGTTTATGGTTGACAAGCCGAGGGTCAGTGGTGGGTTGATCTTCCCTCATATTTTTGACGAGCTGGGGTATGAACCTGCAACCATTGAGTCAAAGGCGAGCGCTCGATCAAGTTGATTGCCAAGACTTTGCAACTTTTAAAATGAATATAAGATAAATCCACTAGGACACCAACAAGTTTCCTTACCCCACACAAACGTAGGAAAAGCACATACCACTCGAGTTTTTCTCTGAGATAGCGTCAGGTATGGCATTCGACATGTCAACTTCGAATTAAGAGCCATTGGAAGCAGACATATAGGGATTCGCGTCGTTTTTCACGCGCCGACGATATATCACAAACTACGGCTACTATCTATCTATCTATCAGCCGATATACACGTCCACTGCTGGACATAAGCCTCCCCCAACGACTTGCACACATCACGGTCCTTTTTTTTTTTTTTACACATTATAGGCAAGTATTTGATCTCGATCTCACCTGATGGTGAGTGTCGATGAGATCTACGATGGAGTATACTTGCCTAGGTATGAAGGCAGCAGTAGATCGAGACGCTACATTAACCAGGAGACGCTACATTCACTAGGAACGGACGGCTACTACGGATTATAAAAATCAAAGTTGACATCGGGCCCCAATTACCATTCCATTGCACTATAGACTCGCAATGGAATGGTAATGTTATCGTGATTACCATTTGACAGATTTAGTTTATGGTATAACTGTCCATTGTGAAAAATGCCGCAGAATTGGGGACCAGGGCCCCAAGTCTGCTAACACAATCGATTCATAATCAAACAGCAACCGCATAGTAACTGTCACTTTTGACAGATATCCCAGACAAATTCTGTCAACAGTGACAGTTACTATGCGGTTGCTGTTCGATTATGAATCGATTGTGTTAGCAGACTAGGGGCCCAGCGTTTGTGGACTAATTAAATTTAAATACTTTTTCCAATAATGGTCTTCCTCACTGAATTTCAGACACGGCGGACGATCTCGGGAATAGAAATCGGGATTTTTTTTATAGCACAAGCCGAGAAGACAACCTTAAAAAATCTTTATATCAATGGATATTGAAATAAAACGAATTCTAAGGATTTTATTATTTTATATTTTTACGTTCACGACGTTTCGGCTGCTTTACAGCAACCATGGTCACGGGAGGTCTGAGGTGTTAGACGTCCTAGTGTCATAGTTAGAACTGGGGTGCCCTCATATTTAGTTGTTGTTTGCGGTCCGATTTACGCAGAAAGTGTTCAGAGTGTCGTGATAAAATAAACGCGATAAAAACCATAAAATTAGTTTTATTTCTATGTGTATCTAAATCAATATGAATAGATAATATATTAACAGACAGACAGAGAAAATATTTATTCACCATGTTCACATTATACTAAAACCAAAATTATCGTCCAATGAACTGCGATTACGATTCTCATTTCCGCCGACCACTTCAAGGAAGAAGCGTGACATAATACAAGCTATTTGCCACTAACAAATCAAATATTCGCCCAACATTTGCGCCGATCAAACGTTTGATCAAAATGTTTGGCGAACGTATTTCTTCCGATATCTGATATTAATCTTATGTAGAAATATAAACAAACATTGACACCGGCCGGCCACGTGGTGTCGTCGTACGTGCGCCTGCGCAACGCAGCGAACTTTTTACACACGGGGTCGTTACCCCCGCCAGACGAGTAATTAAGAGTTCACTATCAAACGCGAGTGAGCTATTGCTATCATTGCAAACGATCGCATTACAGTGACTACATGCTTTTGTATATGTAATAAGTGCCTTGATGCGTTGCTGCTATTCTGAAGAGACCGAGGATTGCTTATTTTCTAGTTGTGATTCGCAGTATTTAAAAGGTTTTAAATCATCGTAGAGGCATTTATACCAGCTATTATAGAAGACATGGAACAGAGAAAGACACAGATTACTAAAACGTTAAGTATCTCCTTCTAAATAAAAATGATATATGTAATAAGTAGATAGCAATATCGCCAGACGAACTGTACGGTCCAAAACTAAGCAGCTCTTGTGTTATGGGTAACGTACAATGGACTGGGGGCGAACGCAGTATAAATACTTATATAGATATTAAAAATCCATGTTGCGGATAAAACATTCGTGCTCATCGCACAATGTTTGCGCTTACGACCCGGGACCCTCAATCCAAAAGGCAGGGTCACTTCTAATATCAGGTGACCATAAATAAAGGAAGGAATAAATATAAATAATAGTAAGTAATGAATCCTATCAGAAGCAAGTGGGAACGAGTAACTAGACAAACATCTTAGACAAGTAGGACGCCGTTAAATTTAGAGAGAGGAAGATGCGTAAAGCCATAGACAACTGATGATAGCTGGTCCCTAATTTATGATAGAGACTTTTTATGATTATTAAGAATTTAAGAGGGCGTGAAAATTGTTAAAATTCCACTTATAGGCGGATTTTACACTCATATTTTATATTTAATTGGACCCAAAAATACCGAATGACGTAACTTTTTTTTTTTGTGGTGTGTGTACATAAATAACCTACCAATAAATTGGCATCTATTCATTATTACCTACTCCCAAATTTAGACTACTTAATTAGATAAGTCATTATAAGTAATTCAAACAAACGAGGCAGACATTTGTCATAGATAAACTCAGATAAAATCAATTAATATATGTTAGAAAAAAATAGTTTGAAAGATGTTTATGTTAAAGCTAATAGTTACTTACATCGAATTGATCAGTCTTTGATAAATTAACAACGGATAAATTACAATGTCTGTGAACTTAGCAGATCATTTCCCAGCAGATCAAAAAAAAAAAGGAGTTCTGGCCGCATGCAGGAGAGTTCTATAGTTCTTGATACTTTTCAGCGATAGTTCTAGCGATTTTACCTGAAAAAAAACCGACTGAAAAAATGATCTGCCAACTTCCCGTAGCAGATCATTTTCCAGTAAATAAAAAATAAATGCGTGTTTCTGACGCATACACAATAGTTATATAGTTCCTGATACTTTTCAGCGATAGTTCCAGCGATTTTACCTGAAAAAAATTGCCTGAAAAAAATTGCCTGCCAACTTCCCATAGCAAATCATTTTATAGCGAATACAAATTAGCAGTGAGTTCTCTACGCTTGCCTATGAGTTAAAGCGTTCCTGATACGTTTAACTCTTAGTTCTGTCAATTGGACCTCATAAAACCTGCCCAGAACTCACGCTGAAGTGTCAGCAAAGCATGGTAGAGTAGTAGAAATGACGAAAATTAGTAATCACAATAATTTTTTTTTTCAATGATTTTTATTAGAACTTGCGGCTAGAACTCTTTAGTTTCTCAAAGATCAGTACTAAAACTACTTCAAAAATAAAAATACACGCGCAGAACTCACGTTGGAATGCCAGCAGAGCATGGAAGAGAGAGAGAATAGTAGAAATATCGAAAATAGTGATATCTATGCATAATCACGACGAATTTTTTTTTTATATTTTTAAAGCCAACTAGAGGCCAGAACTCTTCGATTTCTCATAGATCGGTACTATATCTAGAGCATTAAATAAGTAAAATTGACAGAACTCACACTAAAGTGCCAGCAGAGCATGGTAGACTAGAAGAAAAGTCAACAACTACGGTTTTCCATAGATCGAAGCCATAGCTATAGCGATAAATACAAAACATGCACCAGTAGGTACGCTGAAGTTTCAGCAGAGCATGGTAGAAGGGAGGAAATGACAAAAAATCTCATCAACACGATTAAATTTTTTTAAATAATTTTAAAGACAACCAGAGGCCAGAACTCTTTTATTTCTCATAGATCGGTACTATAACTACAGCCTAAAATAAGTGACGTTGACAGAACTCACACTAAAGTGCCAGCAGAGCATGGTGGAATGGAGGAAAAGTCAAAAATTTCTTATCACAACGATAAAATTTTGTAAAAATATTTTAAAGACAACTAGAGGCCAGAACTCTTCGATTTCTCATAGATCGGTACTATATCTAGAGCATTAAATAAGTAAAATTGACAGAACTCACACTAAAGTGCCAGCAGAGCATGGTAGACTAGAAGAAAAGTCAACAATTTCTTATCAAAATGACTAAATTTTGCTAAAATATTTTAAAGACAACTAGAGGCTAGAACTCTACAGTTTTCCATAGATCGAAGCCATAGCTATAGCGATAAATACAAAACATGCACCAGTAGGTAAGCTGAAGTTTCAGCAGAGCATGGTAGAAGGGAGGAAATGACAAAAAATCTCATCAACACGATTAATTTTTTTTAAATAATTTTAAAGGCAACTAGAGGCTAGAACTCTTCGGTTTTCCATAGATCAAAGCCATGGCGATAGCGATAAATACAAAACATGTGCCAGTAGAAACGCTGAAGTTTCAGCAGAGCATGGTAGAATGCAGGAAATGACAAAAAATTCTTATCACAACGATTAAATTATTTTAAATAAATTTAAAGACAACCAGAGGCCAGAACTCTTCGAATTCTCATAGATCGGTACTATAACTATAGCATGAAATAAGTGGCATTGACAGAACTCACACTAAAGTGCCAGCAGAGCATGGTGGAATGGAGGAAAAGTCAAAAATTTCTTATCACAACGATAAAATTTTGTAAAAATATTTTAAAGACCACTAGAGGCCAGAACTTTTCGGTTTTCTGTAGATCTGTATCATTGCTTTATAATAAAATGAGCAACATCGGCAGAACTCGCACTAAAGTGCCAGCAGAGCATGGTGGAATGAAGGAAAAGTCAAAAATTTCATATAAAAATAACTAAATTTTGTTAAAATATTTTAAAGACAACTAGAGGCTAGAACTCTTCGGTTTTCCATAGATTGAAGCCATGGCTATAGCGATAAATACAAAACATGCACCAATAGGTACGCTGAAGTTTCAGCAGAGCATGGTAGAATGCAGGAAATGACAAAAAATTCTTATCACAACGATTAAATTATTTTAAATAGTTTTAAAGACAACCAGAGGCCAGAACTCTTCGATTTCTCATAGATCGGTACTATAACTATAGCATGAAATAAGTGGCATTGACAGAACTCACACTAAAGTGCCAGCAGAGCATGGTGGAATGGAGAAAAAGTCAAAAATTTCTTATCACAACGATAAAATTTTGTAAAAATATTTTAAAGACAACCAGAGGCCAGAACTCTTCGATTTCTCATAGATCGATACTATAACTACAGCATAAAATAAGTGACATTGACAGAACTCACCCTAAAGTGCCAGCAGAGCATGGTAGACTAGAAGAAAAGTCAACAACTTCTTATCAAAATGATCAAATTTTGTTAAATAATTTTAAAGACAACTAGAGGCCAGAACTCTTCGATTTCTCATAGATCGGTACTATATCTGGAGCATGAAATAAGTGGAATTGACAGAACTCACACTAAAGTGCCAGCAGAGCATGGTGGAATGGAGGAAAAGTCAAAAATTTCTTATCACAACGATAAAATTTTGTAAAAATATTTTAAAGACCACTAGAGGCCAGAACTCTTCGGTTTTCTGTAGACCTGTATCATTGCTATATAATAAAATGAGAAACATCGGCAGAACTCGCACTAAAGTGCCAGCAGAGCATGGTGGAATGAAGGAAAAGTCAAAAATTTCATATAAAAATAACTAAATTTTGTTAAAATATTTTAAAGACAACTAGAGGCTAGAACTCTTCGGTTTTCCATAGATTGAAGCCATGGCTATAGCGATAAATACAAAACATGCACCAATAGGTACGCTGAAGTTTCAGCAGAGCATGGTAGAATGCAGGAAATGACAAAAATTCTTATCACAACGATTAAATTATTTTAAATAATTTTAAAGACAACCAGAGGCCAGAACTCTTCGATTTCTCATAGATCGGTACTATAACTATAGCATGAAATAAGTGGCATTGACAGAACTCACACTAAAGTGCCAGCAGAGCATGGTGGAATGGAGAAAAAGTCAAAAATTTCTTATCACAATGATAAAATTTTGTAAAAATATTTTAAAGACAACCAGAGGCCAGAACTCTTCGATTTCTCATAGATCGATACTATAACTACAGCATAAAATAAGTGACATTGACAGAACTCACCCTAAAGTGCCAGCAGAGCATGGTAGACTAGAAGAAAAGTCAACAATTTCTTATCAAAATGATTAAATTTTGTTAAATAATTTTAAAGACAACTAGAGGCCAGAACTCTTCGATTTCTCATAGATCGGTACTATATCTGGAGCATGAAATAAGTGGAATTGACAGAACTCACACTAAAGTGCCAGCAGAGCATGGTGGAATGGAGGAAAAGTCAAAAATTTCTTATCACAACGATAAAATTTTGTAAAAATATTTTAAAGACCACTAGAGGCCAGAACTCTTCGGTTTTCTGTAGACCTGTATCATTGCTATATAATAAAATGAGAAACATCGGCAGAACTCGCACTAAAGTGCCAGCAGAGCATGGTGGACTGAAGGAAAAGTCAAAAATTTCATATCAAAATAACTAAATTTTGTTAAAATATTTTAAAGACAACTAGAGGCTAGAACTCTTCGGTTTTCCATAGATTGAAGCCATGGCTATAGCGATAAATACAAAACATGCACCAGTAGAAACGCTGAAGTTTCAGCAGAGCATGGTAGAATGCAGGAAATGACAAAAAATTCTTATCACAACGATTAAATTATTTTAAATAATTTTAAAGACAACCAGAGGCCAGAACTCTTCGAATTCTCATAGATCGGTACTATAACTATAGCATGAAATAAGTGGCATTGACAGAACTCACACTAAAGTGCCAGCAGAGCATGGTGGAATGGAGGAAAAGTCAAAAATTTCTTATCACAACGATAAAATTTTGTAAAAATATTTTAAAGACCACTAGAGGCCAGAACTCTTCGGTTTTCTGTAGACCTGTATCATTGCTATATAATAAAATGAGAAACATCGGCAGAACTCGCACTAAAGTGCCAGCAGAGCATGGTGGAATGAAGGAAAAGTCAAAAATTTCATATAAAAATAACTAAATTTTGTTAAAATATTTTAAAGACAACTAGAGGCTAGAACTCTTCGGTTTTCCATAGATTGAAGCCATGGCTATAGCGATAAATACAAAACATGCACCAATAGGTACGCTGAAGTTTCAGCAGAGCATGGTAGAATGCAGGAAATGACAAAAATTCTTATCACAACGATTAAATTATTTTAAATAATTTTAAAGACAACCAGAGGCCAGAACTCTTCGATTTCTCATAGATCGGTACTATAACTATAGCATGAAATAAGTGGCATTGACAGAACTCACACTAAAGTGCCAGCAGAGCATGGTGGAATGGAGAAAAAGTCAAAAATTTCTTATCACAATGATAAAATTTTGTAAAAATATTTTAAAGACAACCAGAGGCCAGAACTCTTCGATTTCTCATAGATCGATACTATAACTACAGCATAAAATAAGTGACATTGACAGAACTCACCCTAAAGTGCCAGCAGAGCATGGTAGACTAGAAGAAAAGTCAACAATTTCTTATCAAAATGATTAAATTTTGTTAAATAATTTTAAAGACAACTAGAGGCCAGAACTCTTCGATTTCTCATAGATCGGTACTATATCTGGAGCATGAAATAAGTGGAATTGACAGAACTCACACTAAAGTGCCAGCAGAGCATGGTGGAATGGAGGAAAAGTCAAAAATTTCTTATCACAACGATAAAATTTTGTAAAAATATTTTAAAGACCACTAGAGGCCAGAACTCTTCGGTTTTCTGTAGACCTGTATCATTGCTATATAATAAAATGAGAAACATCGGCAGAACTCGCACTAAAGTGCCAGCAGAGCATGGTGGACTGAAGGAAAAGTCAAAAATTTCATATCAAAATAACTAAATTTTGTTAAAATATTTTAAAGACAACTAGAGGCTAGAACTCTTCGGTTTTCCATAGATTGAAGCCATGGCTATAGCGATAAATACAAAACATGCACCAGTAGAAACGCTGAAGTTTCAGCAGAGCATGGTAGAATGCAGGAAATGACAAAAAATTCTTATCACAACGATTAAATTATTTTAAATAATTTTAAAGACAACCAGAGGCCAGAACTCTTCGAATTCTCATAGATCGGTACTATAACTATAGCATGAAATAAGTGGCATTGACAGAACTCACACTAAAGTGCCAGCAGAGCATGGTGGAATGAAGGAAAAGTCAAAAATTTCATATAAAAATAACTAAATTTTGTTAAAATATTTTAAAGACAACTAGAGGCTAGAACTCTTCGGTTTTCCATAGATTGAAGCCATGGCTATAGCGATAAATACAAAACATGCACCAATAGGTACGCTGAAGTTTTAAGCACTTTAAAATATTTAAAAAAAATTTAGTCATTTTGATATGAAATTTTTGACTTTTCCTCCATTCCACCATGCTCTGCTGGCACTTTAGTGTGAGTTCTGCCGATGTTGCTCATTTTATTATATAGCAATGATACAGATCTACAGAAAACCGAAGAGTTCTGGCCTCTAGTTGTCTTTAAAATTATTTAACAAAATTTGATCATTTTGATAAGAAATTGTTGACTTTTCTTCTAGTCTACCATGCTCTGCTGGCACTTTAGGGTGAGTTCTGTCAATGTCACTTATTTTATGCTGTAGTTATAGTATCGATCTATGAGAAATCGAAGAGTTCTGGCCTCTGGTTGTCTTTAAAATATTTTTACAAAATTTTATCGTTGTGATAAGAAATTTTTGACTTTTTCTCCATTCCACCATGCTCTGCTGGCACTTTAGTGTGAGTTCTGTCAATGCCACTTATTTCATGCTATAGTTATAGTACCGATCTATGAGAAATCGAAGAGTTCTGGCCTCTGGTTGTCTTTAAAATTATTTAAAATAATTTAATCGTTGTGATAAGAATTTTTTGTCATTTCCTGCATTCTACCATGCTCTGCTGAAACTTCAGCGTACCTATTGGTGCATGTTTTGTATTTATCGCTATAGCCATGGCTTCAATCTATGGAAAACCGAAGAGTTCTAGCCTCTAGTTGTCTTTAAAATATTTTAACAAAATTTAGTTATTTTTATATGAAATTTTTGACTTTTCCTTCATTCCACCATGCTCTGCTGGCACTTTAGTGCGAGTTCTGCCGATGTTGCTCATTTTATTATATAGCAATGATACAGATCTACAGAAAACCGAAAAGTTCTGGCCTCTAGTGGTCTTTTACAATATTTTTACAAAATTTTATCGTTGTGATAAGAAATTTTTGACTTTTCCTCCATTCCACCATGCTCTGCTGGCACTTTAGTGTGAGTTCTGTCAATGCCACTTATTTCATGCTATAGTTATAGTACCGATCTATGAGAATTCGAAGAGTTCTGGCCTCTGGTTGTCTTTAAAATTATTTAAAATAATTTAATCGTTGTGATAAGAATTTTTTGTCATTTCCTGCATTCTACCATGCTCTGCTGAAACTTCAGCGTTTCTACTGGTGCATGTTTTGTATTTATCGCTATAGCCATGGCTTCAATCTATGGAAAACCGAAGAGTTCTAGCCTCTAGTTGTCTTTAAAATATTTTAACAAAATTTAGTTATTTTGATATGAAATTTTTGACTTTTCCTTCAGTCCACCATGCTCTGCTGGCACTTTAGTGCGAGTTCTGCCGATGTTTCTCATTTTATTATATAGCAATGATACAGGTCTACAGAAAACCGAAGAGTTCTGGCCTCTAGTGGTCTTTAAAATATTTTTACAAAATTTTATCGTTGTGATAAGAAATTTTTGACTTTTCCTCCATTCCACCATGCTCTGCTGGCACTTTAGTGTGAGTTCTGTCAATTCCACTTATTTCATGCTCCAGATATAGTACCGATCTATGAGAAATCGAAGAGTTCTGGCCTCTAGTTGTCTTTAAAATTATTTAACAAAATTTAATCATTTTGATAAGAAATTGTTGACTTTTCTTCTAGTCTACCATGCTCTGCTGGCACTTTAGGGTGAGTTCTGTCAATGTCACTTATTTTATGCTGTAGTTATAGTATCGATCTATGAGAAATCGAAGAGTTCTGGCCTCTGGTTGTCTTTAAAATATTTTTACAAAATTTTATCATTGTGATAAGAAATTTTTGACTTTTTCTCCATTCCACCATGCTCTGCTGGCACTTTAGTGTGAGTTCTGTCAATGCCACTTATTTCATGCTATAGTTATAGTACCGATCTATGAGAAATCGAAGAGTTCTGGCCTCTGGTTGTCTTTAAAATTATTTAAAATAATTTAATCGTTGTGATAAGAATTTTTGTCATTTCCTGCATTCTACCATGCTCTGCTGAAACTTCAGCGTACCTATTGGTGCATGTTTTGTATTTATCGCTATAGCCATGGCTTCAATCTATGGAAAACCGAAGAGTTCTAGCCTCTAGTTGTCTTTAAAATATTTTAACAAAATTTAGTTATTTTGATATGAAATTTTTGACTTTTCCTTCAGTCCACCATGCTCTGCTGGCACTTTAGTGCGAGTTCTGCCGATGTTGCTCATTTTATTATATAGCAATGATACAGATCTACAGAAAACCGAAAAGTTCTGGCCTCTAGTGGTCTTTAAAATATTTTTTCAAAATTTTATCGTTGTGATAAGAAATTTTTGACTTTTCCTCCATTCCACCATGCTCTGCTGGCACTTTAGTGTGAGTTCTGTCAATGCCACTTATTTCATGCTATAGTTATAGTACCGATCTATGAGAATTCGAAGAGTTCTGGCCTCTGGTTGTCTTTAAAATTATTTAAAATAATTTAATCGTTGTGATAAGAATTTTTTGTCATTTCCTGCATTCTACCATGCTCTGCTGAAACTTCAGCGTTTCTACTGGTGCATGTTTTGTATTTATCGCTATAGCCATGGCTTCAATCTATGGAAAACCGAAGAGTTCTAGCCTCTAGTTGTCTTTAAAATATTTTAACAAAATTTAGTTGTTTTGATATGAAATTTTTGACTTTTCCTTCAGTCCACCATGCTCTGCTGGCACTTTAGTGCGAGTTCTGCCGATGTTTCTCATTTTATTATATAGCAATGATACAGGTCTACAGAAAACCGAAGAGTTCTGGCCTCTAGTGGTCTTTAAAATATTTTTACAAAATTTTATCGTTGTGATAAGAAATTTTTGACTTTTCCTCCATTCCACCATGCTCTGCTGGCACTTTAGTGTGAGTTCTGTCAATTACACTTATTTCATGCTCCAGATATAGTACCGATCTATGATAAATCGAAGAGTTCTGGCCTCTAGTTGTCTTTAAAGTTATTTAACAAAATTTGATCATTTTGATAAGAAATTGTTGACTTTTCTTCTAGTCTACCATGCTCTGCTGGCACTTTAGGGTGAGTTCTGTCAATGTCACTTATTTTATGCTGTAGTTATAGTATCGATCTATGAGAAATCGAAGAGTTCTGGCCTCTGGTTGTCTTTAAAATATTTTTACAAAATTTTATCGTTGTGATAAGAAATTTTTGACTTTTTCTCCATTCCACCATGCTCTGCTGGCACTTTAGTGTGAGTTCTGTCAATGCCACTTATTTCATGCTATAGTTATAGTACCGATCTATGAGAATTCGAAGAGTTCTGGCCTCTGGTTGTCTTTAAAATTATTTAAAATAATTTAATCGTTGTGATAAGAATTTTTTGTCATTTCCTGCATTCTACCATGCTCTGCTGAAACTTCAGCGTTTCTACTGGCACATGTTTTGTATTTATCGCTATCGCCATGGCTTTGATCTATGGAAAACCGAAGAGTTCTAGCCTCTAGTTGCCTTTAAAATTATTTAAAAAAAATTAATCGTGTTGATGAGATTTTTTGTCATTTCCTCCCTTCTACCATGCTCTGCTGAAACTTCAGCTTACCTACTGGTGCATGTTTTGTATTTATCGCTATAGCTATGGCTTCGATCTATGGAAAACTGTAGAGTTCTAGCCTCTAGTTGTCTTTAAAATATTTTAGCAAAATTTAGTCATTTTGATAAGAAATTGTTGACTTTTCTTCTAGTCTACCATGCTCTGCTGGCACTTTAGTGTGAGTTCTGTCAATTTTACTTATTTAATGCTCTAGATATAGTACCGATCTATGAGAAATCGAAGAGTTCTGGCCTCTAGTTGTCTTTAAAATATTTTTACAAAATTTTATCGTTGTGATAAGAAATTTTTGACTTTTCCTCCATTCCACCATGCTCTGCTGGCACTTTAGTGTGAGTTCTGTCAATTTTACTTATTTAATGCTCTAGATATAGTACCGATCTATGAGAAATCGAAGAGTTCTGGCCTCTAGTTGTCTTTAAAATATTTTTACAAAATTTTATCGTTGTGATAAGAAATTTTTGACTTTTCCTCCATTCCACCATGCTCTGCTGGCACTTTAGTGTGAGTTCTGTCAACGTCACTTATTTTAGGCTGTAGTTATAGTACCGATCTATGAGAAATAAAAGAGTTCTGGCCTCTGGTTGTCTTTAAAATTATTTAAAAAAATTTAATCGTGTTGATGAGATTTTTTGTCATTTCCTCCCTTCTACCATGCTCTGCTGAAACTTCAGCGTACCTACTGGTGCATGTTTTGTATTTATCGCTATAGCTATGGCTTCGATCTATGGAAAACCGTAGTTGTTGACTTTTCTTCTAGTCTACCATGCTCTGCTGGCACTTTAGTGTGAGTTCTGTCAATTTTACTTATTTAATGCTCTAGATATAGTACCGATCTATGAGAAATCGAAGAGTTCTGGCCTCTAGTTGGCTTTAAAAATATAAAAAAAAAATTCGTCGTGATTATGCATAGATATCACTATTTTCGATATTTCTACTATTCTCTCTCTCTTCCATGCTCTGCTGGCATTCCAACGTGAGTTCTGCGCGTGTATTTTTATTTTTGAAGTAGTTTTAGTACTGATCTTTGAGAAACTAAAGAGTTCTAGCCGCAAGTTCTAATAAAAATCATTGAAAAAAAAAATTATTGTGATTACTAATTTTCGTCATTTCTACTACTCTACCATGCTTTGCTGACACTTCAGCGTGAGTTCTGGGCAGGTTTTATGAGGTCCAATTGACAGAACTAAGAGTTAAACGTATCAGGAACGCTTTAACTCATAGGCAAGCGTAGAGAACTCACTGCTAATTTGTATTCGCTATAAAATGATTTGCTATGGGAAGTTGGCAGGCAATTTTTTTCAGGCAATTTTTTTCAGGTAAAATCGCTGGAACTATCGCTGTAAAGTATCAGGAACTATATAACTATTGTGCATGCGTCAAAAACACGCATTTATTTTTTATTTACTGGAAAATGATCTGCTACGGGAAGTTGGCAGATCATTTTTTCAGTCGGTTTTTTTTCAGGTAAAATCGCTAGAACTATCGCTGAAAAGTATCAGGAACTATAGAACTCTCCTGCATGCGGCCAGAACTCCTTTTTTTTTTTGATCTGCTGGGAAATGATCTGCTAAGTTCACTGACATTAAATTACATTGATAAATCGAATAAAATTAATGATGGATATAAATTAAAGATTTTAAAAATATTGTAGCACTCAATCCGTTTATAATATTTGTGTTCATTCCTTGCTGCAAAATAAATTGGAATTTGGGGTGACAAAATAACTTATTGTATAAATAACTTTTGGATACCTATTTTGTCATTTGAGTCTCCTGCCTGCATTTTATTGTGGTTCCTGCATTTCTAACTTTGTGTAATATTAATAGAAACGACCCCTACTTATATTATTTTTTACTTGAAAACATATATACTTACAGCTTTAAACAAATGGGGGAAAAGGAACCCACTATTGACCGTCGGCTTGTCAACATTTCCAATTATAAGCCAAACTAGTTGATCGTTAATTAAGGAAAATCATTACTCGAGGAACTGTCTGTCACGAGTGTCGGGACCCCAATTAATATGCAATTCTCCGCGAAACGATGCTAATCTAAAAAATGTTTTTGGCTTTCTATCTAAATCCTAGTTATCATTATGGGACAAAGTAAAGTCAAGTAAACCGCGCAACTTGACGCTTAGGCCACTTTTTCAAGGTCAACGGGGTAAGTCATAGCGATTTTGGGTGACTTTGGATGTTGATACATTTCGAAGTGGCATTCCTTGGGCATATTGTGCCAACCACTCCAGCAATCATCCAATCGTCGAAAGACGTCCACTGCTAGACTTAGACCTCTCCCAATGGCTGCCACACATCACGGTCCTCCGCCACTCGCATCCACCAGCTACCTGTGATGCGTGTGATATCATCGGTCACTGCCGCCATCCCGTCTCTTGCTTCGTGGTCGCCATTCTTAAGCTTTTATGCCTCATAATTATTTCGAGCCGTGCCAACCACCCGTTTACAATTTCACTTTGAAATTCATAGACCTATGTCGGTTACGCTAGCTCGGCCTTTGGGCTTTAATATAGTCACTATACATCTTCTTTTTGCATGTTAACAGAAGCAGAAGGCTGCTATAGCTCTAGTTAAGGTACGAAATATTGACGTATAGAAAGTATCCTATGTCAATAATTCATACCTTAACTATCTCATACATCGATATTATAGCAAGTGCCATTTTTTACAATGCCATGACTCGGGGCGTGGTGGTAAGATAAATGGCATTAAAATTAGGCGCAAAACAAAAACAGGTTGTTTTATTGCCATTTGTGGTTCAACACAAAACACATTGAGGATCGCCATTGTAGGCCATGGTTGTAATTTGTCTATGGTAAGCGGCGGGTTAGAACGGTCACGTTCGTTTTTTAAACCATAATGGTAGAAGTATAGACAATCATTCATTTGCTGTTTTCATTGTCTGTTACAATTGTGGGTTTTTGTTTGAACCTGTTATTTATTTTTAATTGACGCTTTGTATAGAGCAAAAATGCTTCTAGCCACCTATCAGAAGTTTCGTGTAGTAGTAGTAAATCCCCCATCTGTGGGGAGACTCCTAATAATCTTAAACTCTGAATCCATGTCACCGAAATTAGGAATATACGCAATGTAAAGTACATTAAGTTAAAGGCCATGGTTGTATAGGTACCGGGGCTTTCTAAAAGCACATCTCCCAAATTTATAGAAATTTACAAAAGCATTACTATGCACTATTCCTCTGAACATTTTGGGCTAAACAGATACGTTTTAAAACACAAGCCAAACGCCAGTTTTGTAATATTTAACGTATTGCAAATGTACAGCACCCCAAGATACAAAGCTACATAAGTAGAGAAATGCATTAATTCGTCACACCGAGTGACGGAGAAATCGCAAGTCCGAGGGGAATGAACGATCAAATGGAGCACGGAACTATGACAGTGAGAACATATGCGGCTGCCAGCCAGTCTTCTTTGAGCCATAGACTTATTCATTACATTTTAGACACAAGGTTCAGTGGTAATTAAGAGGGTTTTCTTATGTATTTAAATATAGAATTAAATAACGCAAAACTGTGTGTGGCTTCTATTGGCTTATATTATAACTAAGTCTAAAGTATTGATATCGAGAAAAAAAACATAAATATAAAAATACCTGTATTGATTTCTGATATTTCCGCAAATAAAACTAATTTTATGGTCCTCCCGTGACCATGGTTGCTGTAAAGCAGCCGAAACGTCGGGAACGTAAAAAACATAATATAAACGCGATAAAATTAGTTTTATTTTAATAAAAATACATACTTTAAGGTATTGATTTTTTTTTCTGTATGCTCATACAATTGACAGATAATCTCATAGTGACGACAATGGAATTGCCATTTTTTTTTGTTTTTCATAAAAAAAAATACATGGGACTCTGATCACTCTCTGGTCTCTGATCTACTAAAAAGAAAGCTTATATATTCAGATATATTTAAGGTCGCTAACTACGATCCTCGTATGAAAGGAAATCTATCGTCATAGGCTCCTTGGTATTGGGCAATGAACCCTGGTTTCACCGATAGATCTATAGATATATTATCGGACATTGAGATAACTATCGTTTTATTGACATTTTATCCATTGGTATAATATCTCCAAAAGCAATACCTATCTAAATTGCAAATTCCATACTCTTTCTGACAATGTTTGACCCAATAAAATACCATTTTAATTATGTCAATATGTTTTTTAATTTTATGAGATCGCAGCATTTGGAACGTTTCCTTTTAAACCTCAACTTCTTTTATGATAATTGTTACTTAGAAAGGTAGTTTAAATGGACACATAAAATAAAATAATTTTAAAATTAAATTTATGAATGCTTTCTTCTCAATTAATATGTAATAATAATAATACCCGCCCTTTTTATTGTCCCACTGCTGGGCAGGGGCCTCCCCTCAATGCAAGGGGGATTAATATATTACGAGTATATCAAATATCGTATATAATACTGGATATATAAATATAATACATTACTTTTGGTACCCTGTACCAATAATAATGTATTATAATAATATACATAAACTATATGACCACACGTGGTGATGATAAACATATGATTTGCCAATAGAACCAAGGTCAGTCAACTATATCAATCCGCTCAATGCCTGTAGTAGCGAACCTAGTAACAGCGAGAGTGAAGTTCGATGCCCTGTTCAAAACATAATACACCTATTGCCCAATAAGTGGGGTTCATTGAACCGTGACTCTAGAGTTTATGAAGTGTTAAACACCTATGATCTAGTGCAGGTGGGAAACCTCACTTAGTTGACAGGTTAATTATGCTAAAATTGAGGATTGAATGTAAATAATGTTTTGTACCAGTCAATTGTATACATTTTAATATCCAACACACAAATACAGAGTACTGTACCTAATAGAACAAATCAGCAGATATTCGATGACTAGTCTAATTTAAAATACCCACAGAAACGCTTGGAAGATGACACTGTGACGGTAGACAGGTCGCTCCACAGGGCCAAAGTATGCTTAGACACTAAAGCTAATTGACATGCGGACACTGACACTACTGGCGACAGTCACGAGATCTGCAACGCAATGTCGCGGCAATGTACACATTTTAAGCTGGGGAGTGTCTATTGAAAAGTGTCGTAGTGTTTCTCGTAGAGGCCAGGCCCCCAAGTCTGCTAACAGAATCGATTTATAATTGAACAGCAACCGCATCGTTACTGCCACTTTTGACAGATATTGTATGGGATATCTGTCAAAAGTGACAGTTACTAAGCGGTTGCTGTTCGATTATATATAGATTGTGTTAGCAGACTTGGGGCCCTGAGACTTAGACAATTAATACGATTGTAATGAAAGGAGCCACATTGAACGACGTCATATGAGTAAGTTTCCACGTTCAGCGACTAATAATTTATGCCATTGTTAAGAAGACAATCTTTAACTCGGTTATGTAAGCCCCTGCCTCCGCCTGATGTATTGCGCCATATTGTAAAATCCAAAATTAGCAATGATGAGTCAACCAAAATTTAACGATGTATACCTACCAATAAGGTTCTTTGCCCCTCTGTACTTACTCATATCTAATCATGTAATCTTATTACAGATTACAAATAGTCATATTATAAAAGTTAAATAGTTAGTAGTAGCTATGGAGGGTTAGACGATTTATCAGAATAGTACCACGTATGATAGGGTATCACTCTCTGTGCACTAGCCAACACACAAGTATGTTGGTAAAACTCTCTCTGTGCACTAGCATACACACAATACACGTATGGCGCTTATGACTGCCTGTAAGATCACAAATATATCAGCCTAGAGTCTAGACTTATCCTAACCATAGACTAAGCTGAAGATTTAAACTATGTTTGGATAACATTTAAAAATTATTAATTTTAATTCTCTGATTGCTCTACTTATTTCTAACTCTACATAAGCGAATCCAATGAAAGTTAAAAAAAGTTAAAACCGTCGGTCCAGTGAGCAACGAAGCGTCATTAGCTATCGTGTCTGCCACTAATAATTTACTATTAAGCATAGCATACTGCTCTTTACGACTATTTAACTCAAGGAAGTTGGTTTTGTTTGCGATCGCGATAATGATGAGTTGACTGTCTGTTAGATTAACTAGCGGTCCTTGGATTGATTAATCTAATCTAAATGATGATTAACTCGGTGATTGTACGGTACCCATAATATACAAGCATGCTTAATGTGGGACCGTATAGTCGGTGTGTTTGTCTGCCTATATTTATTTATTAAATTGTGAGAGCAAGATTACCGATTTAATTAAGCAGGTATACTCTGAACCCTACCAGTAATTACTACTAATTGTAACTTTATAAAAATATTATAATAAATTAGATATATTTTTTTTTATTACATTATAGGCAAGTATTTGATCTCGATCTCACCTGATGGTAAGTGACGATGAGATCTACGATGGAGCATACTTGCCTAGGCAGAAAGGCGGCAGTAGATAGAGACGCTACATTCATTAGGCACATGCAGCGCAACTGATCTGACCCGCCATCCATGAATGGCAGCACCGAACATCATGCCGGAACACGGCTAGGCCGCTTGGCGACATGGCTTCCGTCACGTGTAGGGTATCTCGATGGTACTTAATTCTCCAACGGACGAAGTTGACTTGACCCCAAAGAGATATTTTGTAACTCTGACAGACTAATGCTCAATGTATTAGCGATTTATAAACAGAACGGAAGAATAATGTATCGAAGCTACGTGTGCACTCTTTTCTCCGTAGTAACACTTATGCAGTTCTCGTCAATTCTTGTTCATACAGTACCTAGTGATAGAGTATGAAACAGCAATATATTTCTTCTTCATTCTTTATGAAATAAAATGGATATGCAAATGACTTCACCCGCAACTTAGCGAGTATTGTGCCAATGTCAAGTAATTAATAGCAATAAAACATCGAAATAAAACTATTCTTTAAGGATTTTATCGCGTTTATTTTTCGTTTTTACGTTCCCGACGTTTCGGCTGCTTTAATAGATAAAAAAAATCGTTTTATTTCAATGTGTAGTATTCGCGTAAATATAAGAAATCAATAAGCAATAAAACATTCAATAAATACACATTATAAATAAGAAAATGAATGCGACATGGTGAAATGAAAATGGCCGAATCCAGCAATATATTTGAGGACGAGTACTGGAAACCCGATAGTGTCATATGTTAGCGTCTATCATAATACGAGTATATCCTATTACGTGCTAAGTACTCGTACATTGGTTTGAAATGTCACTGTTCCTTTAAATTGATCGGGCAGGCGTATTACTAGTACATGGCCTAATCCCGCTCGCAATAAGAGCACGCCCGTACCTAATACTGGGACATTAAGGCTTATATTATTAATACTAGCTGTTACTCGCAACTTCGTCCGCGTGGTATTTAACAAAAAAGTTTATCTAAAATAAAAGTAGCCTAAGTTACTCCTTGTTACATCAGCTATCTACCAGTGAGAGTCCCGTCAAAATCAGTCCAGCCATTCCAGAGATAAGCCGGAACAAACAGACAGACAGACAGACAAAAATTAAAAAAAATGTTTAGTAAATAGAGGTTATTTTAATATTACAAACAGACAATCCAATTTTATTTACTTGGTATATATATATTATAGCATTGGAATGAGTAGGTATTTTCCGTCAATATTCTACTACCTCTTCTTTCAATCGAATTTCTTGCGGGTTCTACGACAGATACATTTTCTAGGGCTTTGGCATAAAACTTATGGCGTCTTAAATATTCGGAGTGTTCAAAAATGTAGTGAACTCGACTATAAAGCGTCACGTATGTATCTAATTGATACACAAACCACGTCAGCAATCGTCACATTTCGTCACTGGCCGGTCAGGGTCGGTTCGCCGGTACCCGGGGTCGATGCCCGGTCAAATATTTTCGGAGACTATAAAAAAATCTGCAACTCCACCTATTATGATGGCAAGAGTTGTTTGGCGGGTTTCGCAAGGACTTCTTTTGAGGTGTGTAATTATTGTTTTTATATTATAATTTTTTTCGTATAATCGGTGGCTATTTCCGATTCGGAATAGGTGTTCATTCGATTTAATACTGACGTTTGAATGGCGAATCGTTTTTACTAATTTATAAGTTTTTTTATTTGTTCGATTTTTATCTTTACAGGAACATTAAATCACATTAATGACTTATTTGATTTCAATAAACGCAAATCGTGAGATAATCGATTGCAGTCATTATTTATTGCATCAATCGATCAGTAATCAAAATGAGAGCCTAATAAAAAGCCGCCATCGAATAAGATACGTATTGCGAAATTAGAGAAACAAGATGGCGCCCGGCGTTTTTGTGTGATGCGCGCCAAAATAAACTGGCGGACGTTCGTTGACCCCGGCGTGTTGACCCGCTGACGTGACGTGACGTGACGTAGCGGGCGTGACGTCACGGCGCACGCGCACCCGCGGCCTCGCCTGCAGCCGGTCGCCGCGCGATGATTTAATACAATGTTCAAGGTTCCTTTTTGTTGTAGTACGGATACTGTCCCATATTATTTCAAAGAAACGTGCGCATTGCTAATAGAATGTTTATGTTTATGTTCTTAGTATTCTATTTATAATCAACGTTAAGGATATGGCTTTTTTTTGGCTGAAAATCCCTGATTTTGATGTGGGATTTACTCCTTTTTAATTCACGAACAAAAGGAGACAATCTAAGCTGAGTTATATTGTTATAGTAGGAGCGGTGCATTCGCACACCATATAAAATAAACAAAATGGATACGTTAAAAAAAAAACAAAATTCAGAAAGCGTAAGAAGTGAACTGCAAGTCCAGTAGCGACTTTAAAAGTCGGGATTGGGAAGATTTGAACCAGTCTAGATTTTTGTTTGGTCCCGACTGTTAAAATCGCTACTGAACTTGTTTTTTTTTTTACGCAAACAGGTTTTTTTTGGATATTTTTTTAACACGTTTTGTTATAATTTTTTGACGTTAATAACACTTATCATGCGATAATATAATAAGATTGTTATTACTAGACAAGCTTGTTATTATTATAGGTATTGAATTTCTATGTCATTCGAAATGAAAAATTACAAGCAATCATTAAGATGATTTTCAAATACCTATTAAATGATACCCCACGTAAAATACTTCGTCAACTTATTTTTTTATAAATTTTCACAATACAACGTTTGGTTGTAGCCATATTGAATTTTGATGACTGTCATGTCATCAAAATCGGCCCACGCGTTTTGTCTCTAGAGCACCACAAAGAAACAAACATACATACATAGTTCATAAACATATTACTATTAAAAAGACAGTCATTAAAAATAGCGATTAGTCTATCAATGCTCCACTATTGGATACGGGCTTCTTCTCAATGCGAGACAAAAATATATGTAAGAAAAAGAAAAAATATTAGCACAATTTTCATTTCGAACAATTTAAACACAAAGCAATACTTCAACTAAACAACACGCTTTTCACTTCCAACCCACAGAAGCACAACGCATAACAACAAAACAGTTAAAGGCACCCCATAATTAGCAAAAACACAATACAAAATTGAGATCGTCTAGAGACTTTTCAGAACCGCCTAGTTTCGTAATGAGCGTGACAAAGTTCAAGGAACGAGGAAAGAATGGAGTGACCCACTTGTAGCAGACTGGCTGTATTCAAACCTGACTCTAATTCTTTGAATAATAAGTGGCATTTAAATCAGCGATGTGTTATTTCGTGCATAAAAGTTTCGCGTCGGAGGCTTATTCTGGAAAAACATATTAGTATCGTAATTAATAGAAATAAATAAAATCGCCAGATCTGTACCGTCCCGAACTAAGAAATGCTTGTAATATAGGTACTGTACAATGGACTGGGACGATCCCAGTATACTTAGATGGATAACAAACGTATCTATAGAAAAACACATAGTGAAGTATCTATAGTGAAGCAGTGATAGCCAAGTTGGTAGAACGCTTGCCTCGGTAACGAGGATCACAGGATCAAACCCCGGCTCGCACCTCTGAGATTTCTGGATTTCATGTACTAATCTTATTTTCAACCATGATTATCACTTGCTAAACGGTGAAGGAAGACATCGCGAGGAAACCTGCATGTCTGAGAGAACCCCTCGAAAGACGAGTGAAGTCCGCAAACCCGCACTGGGCCAGCGTGGTGGAATGTGGCCTAATCCCCTAGCATTGAGGTGAGACCCGTGCCCAACAGTGGGACATTAAAAGGGCTGGTATTACTATTACAGAGAAACAGGTAAACGTTTGTAACATGAGTGTGGTGTTCTCAAACTGTTGGTGATTCTAGTTGTCCACCGTTTAGGGGATATGACGAAATACCTAGCCAATTTTTCCTCTGCTAGGTAAATGGTCGGTCTGTACGGTCGATACGGCATAATACAAGCGTTGCTTAGGGTGGGACCGTATAGTTGGTGTGTTCGTCTGGCAAAATTTAAAATATATATATATACCTAGAGGACATGAACACTCCGCAAATGCAAAAAGGTATAGAAAGACTCCGGATCTAGAATAATGAAATGACCTTCATTAGCTGCACCGACATTAGAAATGGTTTTGAATAGTGAGCCACAGATAATATAATTATAAACGATGATCACCAGAATAGGTCCACATTCACAACCTGCGTGAGTGGCGAGGCTGCGCCGGCGCAGGCGAACGGTCGACCCACATACCGGCCGCGGGGCGCGACCTCCTCAAGTTTATTGCCAACACAACACACACTGTACCAGTGTTGCCAGATTGGGTACGAACGCACCCGTTAAACCATCTCGCTCGTTCATTTTCATTCTTTTCACTCTGCTTTGTCTCTCTACGCTATGTCATACCCGTCGTACCCATGCAGTGGGGATGCGTAACGTAAAAAAAAGGTGATTCTGCTGTTTCAGTTTGGAAATTAGAACAGTATTTCAAGGAAAAAATAATATAATTTGACGGCCTGATTAGCGCAGTGGTAGGGACTCTGCTTTCTGCGCTGAGGGTCCCGGGTTCGAATCCTGGTAGGGACAAGCTTTGTGTGATGATCACGAATGTTTGTACCCGAGTCATGGATGTTTAATATGTATATAAGTATTATATACTGAGTTCGCCCTCAGTCCATTGTACGGTACCCATAACACAAGCGTTGCTTAATGTGGAACCGTATAGTTGGTGTGTTCGTATGGCGATATTTAATTATTATTTATTAATTTAATATAAAGGAAAAAACAAGAAAAAGGCAAAAAGCTAATAAAATTGAATCATCCATTTGGTTAATTAACCGATATTATTAACTTTTTGCCTTTGGGTAAAACTCAAGCGAATTGTATCATTTTCGAGAAAAATAATTTTAAATTTGGGTAGAAATAGAAAATCACATCTGGCAACACTGCCCCGTACGAATACACATTCGATTCCAGGCATCAACAAGATGGCACCGATTGTTTAGCCGCTCTGAATTTGAAATCGGCCGGCCATTGTTATTTTTATGTCAATTCCGATAATTTGCATTTAATTTTGGAGTTTTATGTGTAGGCGCGTGCGATACTCCGAAATAAACTGTTTTAAATGAATGAGCTGAAATTGTTTAATATAAATTCATATTATAAATTTATAATAAATAATTTTATTTATAGTCGACTCGTGAACATTTAAATAATAGTTTATAAATAACGCTACGAATTTATAAAAGTTTTAAGTTGTTCCTTACGGTTTTTGATTAGAAAAAAGTTATTTCTAGTATAGTAAGTTAATTGAATATAAAAAGTTGTTAAAAAAAACTTTATATGAATACGATGGTTCATAGTCTACACGTCATAGTCACGTAAACCAGTTTTATGTGGGGGGAATAAAAAAAAAGTTTTAGCACTATTTCTACCTATTTTATAGACGAACAAGAATGATAGTTACTAAAAATGTTCTTTTACTTATAGTCGTGATAAAAGGATTAGCATAAGTTGCCAATGGCCTAGAGTGCGCAAGACGTGGAAACTTACACAATGACATCACTCCTTTCTTCCTCCGTGCATCTCCTGCTCCTTTCGTGTACCCCATGAGAGGAGCCTTCCAGAGTGAGACAATAAATAAAAAATAAAAAATGCCTCAAAAATATTATCACTAAATTATCTATTTCAATGTCCGAAAGTTCAGTAACCTCTAAGTAGGTGTCATACATTTTCGTTTCTAGCAAATTCTATGGGCCATTCACAAGTGAAGAGTGCTAATTCGAAAGAGCGTCACTCAAAGAATGTTTTGTTAAATAATGTTAAGCCAATTTGCATTGGGATACTGACCGAAATATTTTGTTGAACGAATCTCTTTGTTGAAACACTGCGTAGCTTAGTTTAGCGGTTTAAGTTGGCAACTTTTAAAATATTGAGGAGGTCGCAGTTACCTACTCTACAAACTCGACTGATCCTGAAAATCTGCGTTGAAAATATATAAGGTGTAACAGAAAATATATAAATATATAAGGTGTAACAGAAAGGTTCTAGAATGGCGCCCACGAATCGGAAGACGAAGTGTAGGACGGCCCCCCACAAGGTGGACTGATGACATCACACGCGTCGCAGGAAGCCGGTGGATGCGAGTGGCGGAGGACCGTGTTGTGTGGAAGTCGTTGGGGGAGGCCTATGTCCAGCAGTGGACGTCTATCGGCTGATTGATTGATTGATTGAACAGAAATAGTATAAAATATTTAGATTTTACGTACGGATGTGTCTCGAAGTGACGCACCAAAAACTTTAATTTAACATTTGTTAAACTTCTATAATAGATTCATACTCACATTGCTTTGAGTTCAACATTTTTACGAAATCATTCATACAATTCGCATCTCATTACGTAGGTACCGCTTTGCAAAAATATTTCAAACGCATTTACTTATCCACTGCAACTTCAACATTAAAATTACTTAACAAAGGTTATTTTTCTAAAACTCGCCAAGCAACCGTTAAAATGTTATTGTCAATGTATTGCTTAGCCCAGTTAGAGGCGGAACTTCTAACCGGAATAACACTGTGAGTCAACTGGCTTCACAACGGATGTGGTCACCAATTCGGGCGCCGTGTCACTGCTTGGTATATCCCATACTTCATTCATAAAAAGTCCAAAAGGATTTTGGATTTTTTAACAACATTATAACTCTATTCGGGAGGAAAAAACGAATAAAATTCATCCTTTATAAGTAACAGGATCTCGGTCTATTATCATTATTAAATAATTTGCAGTGCCTGCTACATTATATACATGTATTTGTACTTCAATATCCTACCCGTCAATATCCCGGGACAAAGTGAAAAATATATTTTACCCTGGTGAATAAACATTCACCATATTTCGTTTCAAACAAATCCATTCATTTGAGATACACATTTTTGGGCTCTACGTCCATTTTTCCTGGGTTAGAAAGTGTCTCAAATATTGACCCAGGTTATAAGCTATCACTTCGCAATGATTCATTAAAGTCCGTCTTGCAGTTTTTTAAATGGCTAACATGGTGGATTGGGCCGCTATATAAAACACGAAGTAAGTTCCCCCACAATCGTTTTTCTTTCAAAACTATTCAGTTTTCTTACCCAACCAAGATTCAATCTTATTAATGTAATATTAGATCATAATATCTTGTTATTAACAGGATCTAGAATACTTTTTTTTTGTGTTTTACCTTTCAATAAGATACAAATATTTTCGTATGGAACCCCATGTCCATATTATTTATCAGGATTTGTCTCTTTTCAAAGTAGCGCACACTCAAATAAGTAGGCATACCACATTTTTGAACTATGTGTACAAAAAGTGTGTATACCCAATTCTTAATCAAGATAGTAATATAACAAGCTCATGACATCCTGTTATATCAGTCAGTGTACCAATCTAGTATTTCTTTTATATACATTCAAATACAACTAAGAAAAACATATCAAAAAATATGGAGCCTACAAATTTGAAGTTTGGCATGTATGTTCCACTTGCCTATAACATTCCAGATGTAAAGATTGACCATAGGATTAAAAAAATAAATAAAAAGAAGTAGACAATATCCCATGTTCCTAGCGGTCTCGAAGGCATTTGTAAATTAAATATTATTTTACACTTCTTAAACGTTATGGTCTTAATTCGAAGTTTTTTTTTTATTTATGTCTTAAAATATCGTGGGTTTTTTAGCTAGTTTATGGTGTTTTTTAGCTTTGAATAATACAAGCTGTCCCGTCGAACTTCGTGCCGCGTCAGAATCATATGTATGAGAAAATAAATGTTTTTTACTCCATGAAAAATTAAAACAAATCTATCCCACAGGGACCATACATTTTACCGGGATAAAAAGTAGCATATGTGCTATTCCAGACTATAATCTATCTCTGTGCCAAATTTCATCTAGATCCGTTCAGTCGTTCTGGCGTAATTGAGTAACAAACATCCATCCATCCATCCAAACTTTCACATTTATAATATTAGTGGGTTTACTTAGTAATGATTTCCTTCTATACATTATCACGCACACAGAACACCAACATAACGAACAGCGATATCGCAATGGTGGCACCACTGACGGCTAACGGTCGACCCACATAGAGCCTTTGATCCCGTCCACAGAACTAACAAGACGTAACTAACTGTCACCGGTGCTGTCGTCGAGAATACCAACCCGCGGCTTGCCATGCAAAATGTATGTAGAGTGGACCGCCACTCGGAATATTTTAACGATTTATTTGTTTGTATTTATTATGTGGTTTATCATGCATATTGACGGCCTGATTAGCGCAGTTGGTAGTGACCCTGCTTTCTGTGCCGAGGGTCCCGGGTTCGAATCCTGGTGGGGACAAACTTTGTGTGATGACCACGAATGTTTGTACCGAAGTCATGGATGTATAATTATAATCTATACTAATATTATAAATGTGAAAGTTTGGATGGATGGATGTTTGTTACTCTTTCACGCCCGAACGGCTGAACGGATCTGGATGAAATTTGGCACAGAGATAGATTATAGTCTGGAATAGCACATAGGCTTCTTTTTATCCCGGTAAAATGTATGGTTCCCGTGGGATAGATGTTTTAATATTTCATACTTTTTATCGCGGGTAACACCGCCGGGCGCAGCTAGTATCTATATAAGTAATATATACTGAGTTCGCCCCCAGTCCATTGTACGGTACCCATAATACAAGCGTTGCTTAGTGTGGAACCGTATAGTTGGTGTGTTCGTCTGGCGATGTTTATTAATTTAATTTATAATACAATATGCATGCTTCCTTAGAACTTATTTCTCTATCCCTGATAGTTTCTGAGGTCTCCATCTCGATAATACACCCGGCATATCGGTAGGGTTCATAGGATGAGACTTTGCAAGTGTCCTACAACGTTAACCTACAAACAATAATCCCACTAATATTATAAATGTGAAAGTTTGGATGGATGGATGTTTGTTACTCAATCACGCCAGAACGTCGGAAATTTGGCACAGAGATAGATTATAGTCTGGAATAGCACATAGATTATCCCTAGAGCAGTTTCGTTAAGTTTAAATTTTCCATAGAGCAAAGGATCGACATGATTTTTTGCACGGGTAGTGGTAGTTTAGGGGTCAGAAAATGACAGGCAAATTTTTATCCCGGAAAATGCACGGTTCCTATGGGATAGCATACAGGAACCGTGCATTTGCAAAAGGATATAGTGGAAAAGGGGCATAGTTTTGAATCGCGGGTGACACCGCGGGGCGCAGCTAGTCTATAATAGAATTGTGTTCGTCTCGGCCGGACCGTTCGCGTGGCTCCGCTTAACAGAATACTGATCGTACGGACCTCAACATTCGTAGTTAGGGGTAATCCATAAATTACGTCACACGAATTTCATGAATTTTTGACCCCTCCCCTGTCCTTGTCACAACTGGTCACATTTGAGGGACCGCTCCCCCCCTACCTAGTGTGATGTCACATATTTTGCAATTTTACATTTAGAAATTTATGAAATTAAAACAGCAGTGTTCCGAAATTGTTTTTATTTCCATTTAAATTATTTTTCAATAAAATAAATACTTATTATACTTAGATATAAAATATTATATTTTGAAAAAATGTGATGTCACAAAATTTGGGACCCCTCCCCGCCCCTTGTCACACAATGTCACACTTCGTCGACCCCCTCCCCCTGAACGTGTGACGTAATTTATGGATTGCCCCTTATGCCAATGTTCTGTCCCGTGTCGCGGCGCCTCGGCCGCCCTAACTCGGGCCGCGGCCGCCACCCGCCCGGCGCGGGCGCAATAACTTAGGCGCTATCAATAACGGTTGACCCACATACCGGGGTTACTTAACGAGTTAAATCACAGTTACATCCTGATATGGAGCCTCTCGGAACTCGGATGGCGAGATAACGGGTGTCCTACGCGGCCTCATTTCAAAGATTCTGTAGGTACTAGATCGGCCTAACTTCACTTAAATATGAATTTACCCTATCATTGAAGTCTTAACCCGTTTAAATCTGTATGTGATCCTCAAACAAACACACATAGACAAGAATGCTATTGTTTTTGCATTTACAGATTACCAAAATGTCTGCTGCACTTTTTTTAGAATTTAGGGTACATATACATCATAGTTACAGCTTTACTAGTATAATGCCTATATAATTATACGAGCCCTTTCTTATTTCCCACTGTTGGGCACCGGCCTCCCATCAATGCGACGGGGATTAGGCCATATCCCACCACGCTAGCCCAGTGCGGGTTGGCGGACTTCACACGTTTTTCGTGGGGTTCTCTCAGACATGCAGGTATCCCCACGAAGTTTTCCCTCACAGTTTAGCAAGTGATAATCATTGTTGAAAATGAGATTCGCAAATGAAATCTAGAAATCCCAGAGATGCGAGCCGAGGCTTGAACCTGCGATCCTCGTAACCGAGGCAAGCGTCCTACCAACTTGGCTATCACTAGTTTATAATACCTATAATACTAAAATATTATAAAATATTAACTAAATTTTTTTTAATAGAAGCACGCTTCAACCTTAAAAAATCATATGTTCTAGGCTCTACCATTTCCAGTGATCACTTTATAAGCTTAAAACGTTTTATGTGTATTATCGGCTCTACCAGAAGCGTTCGCGGATGTTACACTTACTTGGATATATCCTCTTAAGTTGTAAGCTAATTACAGACGCTACGTGCGTCTGAACGGGCCTTTATATAGCGAGGCTGCCTTTTAATAGACAAGTTATTTAATTATTAGATAGACGCCATAAAGTAATTGGTATTTAGTCATTAGCATCTGAACATGGAAAGAGGCTTGTAGCATCTTCTTCACGGCATAGTGCCGACTAAACGCAGCATCTGCTTAAAATGTAGAGTTGACTATTTCCGGCTTATGTTGCACGATTCATTTTTGAAAACGCCAACATATGTTGAATGTTGAACCGTATTTACAGCACAAACCGCAGAGATAGTTTATAAATATATACATGTTTTGTAGCCATATTTTGGGGTACTGATTTCTTATATTTACGCGAATACTACACATAGAAAAAAATACAGCCGAATTGAGAACCCTCCTATTGAAGTCGGTTAAAAATGAAACTATTTTTTCGAATTTTAACGCGTTAATTTTATGTTCCCAACGTTTCGAAAATTCGAAAAATATGTTTGCATTTTTAACCGACTTCAAAAAGGAGGAGGTTCTCAATTCAGTTGTATTTTTTTAATGTGTAGTAGTCGCGTAATTATAAGAAATCGATACCCCAAAATAAAGCTACAAAAAAAATGTTGTTAATATTATAAACGAACTGTGCGGTTTGTGCTGTAATTACAGTAGACCTACAAAATGAAATATTTTAAATCGTTAGCAACACATTGCATATTATCTGTGCAAGTTTACACTTGTAACACTGTGCACAAGAAATATCACCATTTATCTCTCGCATAAATTCAGGTACAGTTAGGTCATTAGGCCCACTGTGCCAATCGGCGGATAACGGGCCATCACTGACGCATCGTGTTTGCGTGACCCAAATACGTCAATGGATAAAATTACATAAAACCTTTTTGATTTTGAAGCTAATAAAATTTTACATATTCCGGGTCAAGTAACGGACTTGACTTGCTTTAAGTGTGGGAATCTTGTTTGTTGAGATTAACATTATTTTAATTATAAATTTACATATTAAATGGCGGTTTCGATGTTGGTCAAACTTTTGCTTGATGTCAGAGTCTACGCGGTAATTACTTGTGCTTCGAGGCTTGGGTGCGCGGGCGCAGTCGGCGCGAACGGGCGTCGTACACCACCAACATGGTTCTTCTTCTTTTTTTACGAAATGAAATGCGATGAAATAAAATGGATATGCAAATGACCTCACCCACAACTTAGCGGGTATTTTGCCAATGTCAAGTAATATTAAATTCAATAAATACACATTATAAATAAAATAATGGATATGACATGAAGAAATGAAAATGGCGTGTATTTTTATTTACAAACTGAGGCGCTTTTTTATAACTAAAGATCTTATTATACGTCCCAAATTGTTTTCTTAACGGGTTCAAATACCCAATGTATCGTTAGATTTTCATGACAGAGATATATGTCAAAACTATGACATATTTATAAACAAAATTTCTACATCTCATATCATATCATTTATCTTCCCGTATTTCTAATTATGTTTCTTCTCTTTGTACTTTATTTGCCTATGCCTATGTATATACTCAACGTGTCTCAGATGTAATACCATACAAATGTGACACTTGGGGTGCGGGTTCGACGTCCGGTAACGGTACCCATGAACTAGGTCACGAGGCTTCGCTAATATCATTGCAACGGTTGTACCGTTAAGTATCATGCGTCGAGATCATACTACGTTAGAATAACCAGTTGGAATTGGCCTTTGATCATTGACTGTTTGTAACAAAGGTAGATGTCAGGTAGTGATGGTGGTAACTTGAGAAGGTTGCCCAAATGAGGTTACGTAACTGTGAGACGTGGGTAGGATGGTGTTTTATAATGGTTGTGGACTTGCGGTGGTATTCAGGTTGGTAAAGCTCACTCCTTGTCTTTAAGAGAGCTTTGTCCGTGGTTAACTAAGGGTACGAAGACAAATCACAAGAACTAGCTGACCGGTCCGACGTTGATGTCCAAAATAATTTTCCGATTATCCGGACAAGTTTTTTTTCTGTCCCAAAAAAGCTTTGTTGGACTAATAATAATACCAGCCCTTTTTAATGTTGCACTGTTGGGCACGGGCCTCCCATCAATGCGGGGGGGATAGGAAATAATCCACCACGCTGGTTGACGAGACACACATATTTCTCAGGGGTTCTCTCAGACATGTAGGTTGTCTCACTATGTTTTCCGTCACCATTTATTATTTATTTCGTTTTATACTGCGGACTAATCGAAAATGATACCTAATTAATTTGTAATTCATATTATTAATAATGATCATGCTACCAGGAAACCATACATTGAGGGCTGTCTAAATATGCAAATAAAACATTTCACCAGTTGTTTTGTTCGCAGCACAGACTTGTTAGAATATTCAGACAACACACGGCGTGCGCTACAAGTGATGGCTGAAAAATCTCTGGTCTAACATGTAACACACGCACTCACGCACACATATACAACAAAATGTCCAACACTCCTTGGTCTATGCCGACCATTACTAGGCAAAACATTTTGTGGTAACATTTACCACTACAGATTCATTGAAAAAGTGGCTTCATTTTGCTAGCGGCAATGATACGTATGTATGCCTAAATAATTCCGTGGTTCGCAGAAGTATATTACAAACATAGGTATCAATTAATATTCCGCTCATATGTGCCCGCCGCCCTGGACCTGAGGGGAAATCTTGCTTTCATTACTAGTTCAAAGGGTAAACAAACACAATTAATATTCATATCAATAAAATTACTCATTCAGGAATTATTAGTTACAATGACAAGATTAATTTTATTATGATAAGGGAAATCAATTAGCAAATATATTATATACAGTAACATATTTAATTTATTTTTACCAGGAACACATAAGCGTATTGAACAATATTAATTTATTAGCTAGATAATTATTTTATCAGTATTGATAAATTCGATACGGAATCGATAGATAAGAGATATCGATTGCTTACATGGTACGTTTAAGTAATTATTGAGATACGTATATAATAATTTTTACGAGTAACTCATAGTAACAAACTGGAATCTTACTAGGATAATATAGATTTCTTATATTTACGCGAATACTACACATTATATAGATGATGAATGAGCCATATATTTTTTTACTTTTATGAGCCAGACTACTAACGTAACCCACAGACTTATTACGATAAGCAGACAGCATACGGCATCCACTAAATTTGTAGCCTAAAAAACTCTGGTCAAGCTTGTTGTTTAAATGGTACACGAGAGTGTTTTTGGCTTCACTTTATGTATTATGATGAAACTTCTAGATTGTATTATTAATAAAGTAACTACACATTGAAATAAAACTTTTATTTATTTGACGTGACTTTAAAAATAAAAGACTTATTTCAATGTATTTTATCTCGTTTATTTTTTTATTTTTTTTACATGCCCGACGTTTCGGCTGCTTTACAGCAACCATGGTCACGTCAAACATCGGGAATGTAAAATCATAAAATAAACGCGATAAAATCCGTTAAATTAGTTTTATTTAAATAGTATATTATAACTAAATTTGGAGTGGATAAAAATATTTATTTTCGCAAAAGAATATTACAGCTAAGTATAGGATGTTTTGGTTCATATTTAACCG
This sequence comes from Pheosia tremula, assembly GCA_905333125.1. Taxonomy (NCBI): domain Eukaryota; kingdom Metazoa; phylum Arthropoda; class Insecta; order Lepidoptera; family Notodontidae; genus Pheosia; species Pheosia tremula. The sequence goes on from HG995419.1 coordinate 4,492,686, forward strand.
TCATTATCCAAAAGGTTACAGTAAACCTGATATACAAGGATTGATATAAAAAAGAGATCTCAAAAAACAGCGCAATTTATATCATCATTTCAGTTCGCTCCATTACCACACAAATGTGTTCATATACATTGCGTACTGAATGCGCGGGCGCACGACACTCGGCACGCATGCGTCGGAAAACGCATCATGGCCGCCGTTGAGCAGTTTTTCCCCACATTTCGTAACCGAAACGGTTTAAAAACCAGATTTAAGAGTGTATGCGGAAAATTATAATAATGTGACGGGGTCCTGAATAATTCATAGCAGTTGATGATTTTTATTGTTCATTTTGTGTGAGGCGTGCTGATGTGAAGAGGTTGATGCTGATACAACTTATACAAAACTTATTTGACAGCATTTAAAACGGGCCATAAGTATTTTATTCACTTAACACTTTATTATTTAATCTGATCGTCAATAAATCTTTGTACTTATCATGCCGAAGTCAGAATGTCAATGTAAAACAAAAATGTTGTCATAAAACACAATTTTCATGTGTATTTGTATTTATTGTATTTATTATACAATGTGTATTTATTGGATGTGTTATTGCTATCAATTACTTGACATCGGCACAATACCCGCTAAGTTGTGGGTGAGGCCATATTCATATCCATTTTATATTTCATCACATCTCATTTCGTACAGAAAGAAGAAGACGAAGAAAAAACACAATTATCATTTATGTTGGGAGCGACTTTTTTCTTAAGATCAACATATTGAAATTCCGCCTCTACCTTTTATTACATATGCGCTAAATATGCGCAGATTTGAATGGATAGTAACCCCTTTCTGAATCACGTTGTACAATCATATCGTTCTGAATATTACCACTTGGACCGATTGAACAACTATGCACAGATCTCATCATATGTAAATTAGTTGAAGAAAAACTGCTCCATCTGGGAATGAAGCCGGAATGAATATACCTATACACAAATAAGATGAATCGCTTTCTAATTAACGCTACTTGTAAACATGTTACAATCTATTTCACATAGTATCTCTCGCAGACGCGACGCTGTAGATATTCCTACGACAGTGATTTTACATTATCTATACATTTTCGTTTCGACTTTACCGAGAGACTTCATAGTAATGAAATAGAGTCGAAAGATGTGAATTAATGATGCGCCGAACATGGATTTTTAAACTGAACCGAATACCGAACATTATACGATTGACTTTACGTGCGCGCGTCGCGACCCTAACTATTAGGGGACGCAACGCTTACTATAAGTCGTCGCGACGCTTACTATTAGGCGACGCGACGGTTACTATAAGGTGACGCGACGCTTACTATAAAGCGCCACGATGCTCACAATAAGGCGTTGCGTAGCTCACTTTAAGGCGGTGCGACGCTTACTAATACATAGGTGACGTGACGCTCACTTTAAGGCGTCACGACGCATACTATAAGGCGTCATGACGCTCACTATAAGGCATTGTGGCGTTATTATAAAGCGTAAAGATGCTTACTATAACGCGTTGCAATGCTCACTATAAGGCGTCGGGACGCTCACTATAAGGCGAATGCCTATACATATTTAATTACATATTTTTTATCATTAAATACTACGTACAGGTACGTACTATCGTTAGCGAGTTTAACGCGATAGAATTAAACTATTTCCTTATTTTTATCCTATTCCTGATTTCACAGCCTCTCTAGGTATACAGTCTGTGAAATATCGGCACGTATTACGGACGTATTACGTCGGTAACAAACGCATAACTTGCGTAATTTGTATCAGATATGACGTACATTGGACATACATTTTTTTTTTAATTTGGCATCACCATAGGTATTTTGCCAGTGTCAAGTAATATATTTTTTCTGTTTTTGAGCATATGCACAGGCCCGAAGCCTAGGCTTCAGTCAAATACCCCCCATCCCTCAATCAGTAAACTGATGGATAGTTTACCCAAATATTTTTATGGTTTTTTTGTGAGAAATTGAAAAGCCATGTTTCGTCACTCTGTTTCAATTACCTACACTTATGCACTTTACCGAACCCATAATGGTTAATATTCCACTTATATCACTCACTATAACTCGCAGGAACACTAGTTTTAGAAATTAAAACACAACTGACGCCATGACTTTTCAGTTTCCCGCCAAAAAGTCTCTTTGGACATAAATTATAATTAAATAAGTATAGCAAACATAGATAAGTACTAATTGATTTCCTTCCCGCTAGTATCAACCGAAAATTCCCAGTAATTTAAATTAATATGGATTTTAGGAATTGTGGTTAATTATATGTATTATTAAGGTTGCCTATTTTATTAAAACCGCATATCTTTAAAATAGTTTGGGTAATACCTGTGCTGTTTTGTAGCGAAAAAAGGAATCCGATAAAAATATGTAGGTACTAGTGTTGTTTGGTCCATATTCGCCTGGAGAGGTGCAATGGAGACAGAAACGAACTCTGTTTCATTTTTTTAAAGCCATCACATTGAACTGAATAGACAAAAATATCAAGTAGGTACCTACCTACTTATACTTATTTTAACATTTTACACCTTTTACCAACAAAAGGAAAGTTTCAAGTCGACACTTCGTATTCGCAAATTGAGGTCACGTCTGCGTTTTCGTCAATGAAACTAGCCACTGATGTATTCGGGCCATACAACTAAGTACAAAATAATTTGACAGTTTATCGAATAAGTTTCACTCTTTTTTTGAACGGCGAGCGTAAACAAACGTCCGCTGAGCTTTCTACTAGCGTTGCGCGCGAGATTACAATGACAGATGCACACCGACGCAAGCGTGTGCACTCTCACGCACACATAGACAACACTCGAAAATCAACCTTTCCCTAGTTCATTTTCCCCTGGTACCGACGGTGGTGATATTTTTTTTTCACCACGAGTCAAACTGCCAAATTGGCCGGTCGTCGTGCCACTTACAGAGTTCATTGTCGAATACCGTTTGCCGACCTACCTTCACATTTCGCTGGTATTTATTTTGGCCGGACAGTTAGCTTTTATTCGACATTAAAATGCTGAACGAGATGAGATCGCTGGTACGATAAGGCGTTCGGTTTATCGATATCGGTGGACGTGCCGCGTTGTCGCGTGTTGATCGCGTTTGGCCATTCATTCATAAAAAACGCCTAATATGGGGAGGAAATATGACGGGTTTGGAAGCAGGATAAACTGAAGTTGTTTATTGTATCACCCGCGTGTGTTTGCGGCCCAAATCTGATATCAACGAGATATTTGAACAAAAGAAAGTTGCTAAGTCTGAGATTGAACATTCTAGAAGTCGCTTTATAATATATTGTAGAGTACGATGACATTATTTTCTCTTAAATTTATTTAGAGAAAATAGCGACATCGTGAGTGGAACTCACATGAGGATCTTATAGATTTGGCAATTGGACTTAATTACGTATTAAGTGAAGGCTCACTTTGGGGGATTCCGTGAAAATTCATAATTTTCTGGAAATCGTTCCCAGCGGGCTGCTGTGTCACCAAATGGAACACAGAGACCAAATTTTGTCTTTTAATAAATATATTTTTTTAAGGGCCTGTTTCACAATGGATTAACAAACTACGACTTATTTCGCAGATAACCCATATATGAGTATGTTGTTAAACCGGACCCAGTACAAAACATTAATCTTCAACATGTCTAATTAAGTGTAATAATGTAGAAGAAAAAAAACAAAGAACTTATTTACAACACAAAAGCAATTTTTTGCTCACCCATAGACTAACAATTACCTTGTTAAAGTCTGACACACATACCGAACAAAAACTATGGAAAATTTCTTGAACCGAAAAGAATATACCTACTCCAAAACGTTGCAAGTACACCAAATTATAACCTGACAAATTTTAATAGTACACTATTAAAATGGCATTCGTACTCGAGTTCAAGCGTTGTGAACTCGGCCGCGGTAAATTTAGGCAAATTAGGTGAAAGGTGAACGGACTGTGCGTCATTTCACCGGCCGTGACTGTGGTGCGATGCGATTATGGCCGCTATCAATGCTGGCCGAAATGGCGTTTGATACGTAATTTCCATGCGCGTCGCGATCCGGAGAAATTGTTTTTTTTTTCTATTGCATTTAATTAAATTGTCATAGGCCAGGAATGTCAAAAAAGATTTTGAATTTTGAACGTATGTAACTCGATGATGATTTGTTCATGTTTGTCCTTGATTGTTTTTTTTTAATATTTCTTTTTATTTTTACATTTTTAGGGCATTATATGAGGTGCAACAATAATAGTGTTAAATATTTTGACTAGGCTATTAGTAGTTTATAAAGATAATATTCGTAAAGAAATAAATTAAATTATATACATATTTTGTATATATTAGGCTCATTCTGACTTTTCAAGTATCAAAATCCGTGCATTCGTTTTCCTGGGATTCGCGAACTGAAAGAATGACAAAAAAAAACAAAATAGTCAATTTGTCTTCTGTATCGTTAACAATGTCTAATGCGATAGTTTTTTTTTCTAAAATATTAATTGTAGTAAATAAGCATGTAATGTCATTTATTGTATTATTCGTTTTAATGTTAGTTACCTATTGCAACCCACCTACGGCAGGCATCCCAATTACGATTTATTATTTACCCCATAATTATGTAATTCATGTGCGTCAAATTTTTAAATTCAGTTATTAATATTGACGTAGGTATTCGGTATTTATTGGCGTATTTCTTCTTATATGTGATGAGTATCCGTTTCATTTCTTGAAGGGGAATATTTTTTTTATTCTCATTCTGTGTATTTACAAATCTACGTTTTATGAGTTATAATTATTATTAAAATGAATTATTTAATTTAAATTTTGGCATGCTACTATTAATATGAACATTACGTTAACTTTTTTATTTCCATTCATTAAGTGCTAAGGTATCTAAAAAATAATTTATGATTAATTTATAAATAGAACTCTGTTCAAAATATGTAACGATACAAATAATAACAAAGCTCTATATTTAAATATTAAAAAGAATAAAACGGCAACCTATGTCAGAATTTTACTTTTTTTTAAATTTGCTTTACTACTGGCTGCTTGCTAGTTTTATTTTCATTGCGCATTGCATTTGATAGTGCCGTCTGTGTTAGTATGCAGTGTACACACACAATGCTCGCGTGTCGAAGAGTGTGCGACAACTTTCATCCGAACTTCGGAACTTGTAGAAAGTATGGGAATCCACTAGTCACGGTTCGGCGAAAGGTCTACGTTTTGTTGGTGGCCAGTACATTATGGGCAAATTCATGGTGAAGTTGTTAATAAAACATTTACCATAGATCATTAAACTAATTAGGTATCTACAGAAAATAAAAATATAAACCAAGTAATTTGCTTTGCTACTTAAACAAAAGAGACAACAGAACCTCTGGGGAACCCGTCGATGGATCAGACTTGAAATACTCCTTTTTAAGCCTGACTCCTTTTTAAATGATTTTGCTTTTTGACTTCTTAGACTGCACTGGTTAGCTTATTATAGATCCAATAAGATATTCAGATTGCTATCGTCATCAGTTATACAACCAATGACTTCAATGTTTACAGCTCAGTTTCGAAACGACCGCTACATACACATGAGTCACTTGCCAATTTCCTTGAACCTTGCGTTTCATTCATGAGAATTCTGTGTTAGTAGCTATGTGTGTCAGTGAAGTGAAGTAGTGATAAGGAAGCTGAGATTTCACCTTACGGATCTTGAATGAGGCCATCGTTCATCCATCGATCAGCTGAAGGATGATCACTGACTGACTGGACTGGACATAGCCCAACCCCAACGACATCCACACATCATTGTCCTGTGCCACTCGTATCTAGCGGCTTTCTACGACACGTGTGATATCATTGGCCCAGCTTGTAGGAGCCGTCCTACACTATGTCTTCCAGCTCATGGTGTGGGTTTGTATGAGGTAATTGACCGCAAAAGCAGCTGCCAGCTGTTGAAGGGAATTATAGGTGGTGAACTGGTGACAAGGAAACTAAGATGACGTAGGGAACATGCATGAGTTTCTCATATGTGGCCGCAAATAGGCTTATAGCGACCTCTTAAATCTCGCCACAAGATACATAGATGCCGTTGTAGACGGACATGCAGAACAAACGACGATCGTCCATACAAGCCTGAAACGCGATATAAGAGATTTCGGAGAATGTAACATAGATACAAGGCCCCGACAATTACCGTCGGGACATCGCGGCTGCCCCGCCAGCCATACCACTCGCCTGGCTGGAAGATGTTCCCTTTTCCGCTAAAGTCTTTACAGCTTCCAGCCTTTAAAGGGCATGAGGGGGGAAAGCGACAGATATTATACATGTAGTGCTGCCAAGACGCTTTTTCGAGATTATTTATTGGACTACATCGCGAATCCATAGAATTTTCGTGATCCAAGAAAATAATTTTATGGAACCCTTGGTGTAGTAATCATAGTCACCTACAAACTGAGGTCGTCAATGCGCTAAACAGCCACCAGGAACAACTCATGACCATAACCAATCGAGTGTCTGACGTAGATCAAGTTTAGGAGTGCTGGTTCAAGGTTTGCCTGAGGGGAGTGTGACTCTCGACTTAGCCTGTCAAGGGAGGAGATGGCATCCGAGATATTGGCCTTGAAACAAGATTTTACATAGTTCTTAGGTCCTATTATCTGGTCCAGTTGTTTTTGGGTGACAACGAGGGTAATAGGACAACTGCAGTTAAGCAGATGTAGTTAAGCTTAGTGAAAGTAGGAGGAAATGTTTGAAGTGCACTGTTGACCTGGTTACGACAAATTGATGCTATCTGCAGGTAAATATGTTCCATGTAATAGTGTTGTTGTTCTAGGTTATAGGTAAAAGTGAATCGCTTTCTGTTTGCTTATGAAGCTGGATCTACGTATGGAGAGGACCACAGTTACTAGTGACTCATAAATTAAGAAGTCCACGATGCAAGTTTCACAGCTGTAACTGGAATTATTTTATCAAACAGTCATTTAGCGTTTCGTGGAGAATTGCATTTTATTGAGGTCCCGTCACTCGTGATAGATAGTTTTTTTTTATTTATCGCCGTTCTACATTAATCAGTTTTAAGATTACGAGTTCATGTTTCAGACGTCCAAATATTTAAACCCTTAGTTCACATAAAATGGGTAAAACCAAAACCACCGAAATAAGCACAGGTGACCTCTTAAGAATAGCACAAGACTTCATAGAGACCTTTAAACAGCGCATATGACTAATCCATAATTATTTTTCTTTAATCATTTGATAAGGTTACGTTTTTTAATCACAAATTCATGCTGAGTGATGTAATTTATGTCAGGTTTTCCTATTTCTATAATCAACGAGGCAATGACGAAGTGATTCATGCAATATTAAACATTACCCCCCCAAATTTATAAACCTTTTACGTTATAACGAACTTTTCAGTGAAAAAAGTGCGTTATAATAGCTTTATAATCCATAATAACTTTCTATAAAGGTAAGGGTAACAATTTGCTGAAACCTAATGGTAATCTAATCTTAGGTAAACGTAAAAATATTTCACGTTAATTAACATTTTTTTAAGTACCGATTATAAGAAAATAAAACAGCCTGCAGTCCTAGAGTCTACTCTAGATTGACTCTACGAAGACCTTACAATTGAGTTTAACCTTTATTACCTAAGGGTTACGCTTCAAAAATACATTAAATGCGGCATCGTACTAGCCAGACTACTGCGGTGTGATATATAATGTTAACATATCGCCCGTTGTATATTAAATCAAATATTTAAAAAAAGAACTCGTCCACAAAATATCCCCTATTCTAAATTCAATTCGCACGTAACACAAAACTTTATGGGTATTCGAAATCGGTACCCGCTATCCCGGGGTCGTTGAACCGTCCGCAAACGCGAATAGTTACCGTCTAGCATTGTATATGGTCCCGCGATCAGCGGAAAGTGGTCAGATGTGCCAAATATAAGTGTTAATGACCCCCCGGACATGCTAGCCGATCGGCAATCACATGCAGTAATCCTCAACCAACGATCGGTTGGTAGGTTGGCGTAGCGGCTACGGTCATAGCCCGCGTTGACTCCGTAGCTTAGCGGACTCTTTTACCATAAACATCGTGTCGTTTGATGACTGATCCCTTAATGATTTATGTTCTCGGTGGTACCATTGATTTTATACTATAGCTCGAACGCTAATAGTTTTATAATACTCGTATGTACCCTGCCTATTGTGTCATAGGCAAGTTTTTCCATAATGCTAGGACAGATACGTGGATAATATTTTTAATGTATTGTAGACTCTTAATCGAACCTTGGTACGAGCGATGATTCAGAGTTGTTACAGCATCAGCAGTCTTCGTCATCAGTCTTGTCAGATAACAAGTAGTATCACTCAGGTCATCGCATTCGTAAAATACTTCTACGTCACAATCGCCGATCGACTATGTAACGTTGACAAATAATTATTTCATGACATTGTTCTCTATTGTCTGTAAAGTAATGTAAAGTACAGTAAAGTAAAGTAAAGTAAAGTAAAGTTAAATAACGTTAAGTAAAGTAAAGTTAATTTTATTTCAGTTAAGACATTTGACATGATCGTTTCAGTTGCGGTTCTAAACATGACGGAAGCCTGTATATTGGAAACCTGATTAGTTTGATTTATAGTTAATCACATTATTATATTCTTAAAATAAAGAAACAATACAAACATTAAATTTAAATTAAACATTATGAATTCAGATATTAGAGAGTGCAAAGTCTGTTAATAATGCAGAATGACTGCCGTACATCGTGATGAATCTTTGAAAAATGTAAACACCCAATTGAAAACAAATAAAAATCAGAAAGTATGCATTTAATTCTTGTCATTTATAGTTTGTCGAAGCTATTAATGTCACAGATGGGAGCAATAAAATCGTAGATTAAAAAATAATGTTTAATCAATACAAGAGCACCGAACATTTTAAAATGTTAGTTAGAAATTCTTTTGTGAAGATGATGGTGACTGCATAGTAATGGTTTGGATGCTACTCTTTCTGGAGTAGGTTGCAAATTTGTTTTTTTTATTAAAAATACATCCTAAATAGGACAATATCTATTTATACAGGATGTAAGAGGTACGATAACGAACGCTTTGGGTAAAGGTTCAGCACGACAAGTGCGCGCTAACCGTATACGTCATAGTCTACCGTATTTAGACATTTTGTATGGAGAATTGAAAAGCGCCTCTTACGGACGGTTTTTAAAACTTTCAATTCTCCATACAACATGTCTAAATACGGTGGACTATAAAGTATATGGTTAGCTTACGAATAATCTTGCACTTGACGTACGGACCCCAACGAGAGGTATAAGATTTTCGCGAATATATACAATATATATAGATCGTTTAATATTCCATACCAGTATATCTCCCACATCAACATAAACCGACAATTTATTCAACAAAATGCTCTACTTATTTTTTTTTATAATTCCATTTCTTTTTTTTAATTGGATTCAATCCATATTAGCATATGTCACAATAACGTAATAAATATGCCTTGGACAAAATTGTTCTGGGTAAAAAGCAGTTTTTTTTATCGTTGAAAGTTCATTGACTTTTTACCAATTTTTGTGACTTATGAAAATTGTGTAAAAGTTTCCTGTTTGAAAACACATGGACCTGTTTCAGGGCCGTGAGCATATATAAGTAGACGGAGTGATTCAGAAAGGGTATACCTACTTAACCTTAAACTTGCGCTTGTTTAGTACATTTTTAATCATTACATGAAATCATAATTTCGTTAGGTGAAGTTGATAAAATAATAATTGCAATTCTGTTGGGCACAAAAATAATAATGTTTAAATCGACATTTTGAAATTCTAACTCCAAATATAGATTACAAATGAGCATAGAAGCGCAGTTTCAAAGCTTAGTATACCATTTCTGTATCACCCTGTATATGCCTATCAATCACCATTTATCTATTAATTATCTATACATGGAGCTTGTAAATAATATTTCGCGCATAATTTTCCTGTTATATACGTGAGAGTAATTTGAATTTAGATTTGATTTGGACATCCGACAATAGTTTATGTTATTTAAACATCCGACGTGCACGAATTGATTATGAGATCGACGATTAGCATCTATAAATATATATATATATATATATATACAAAATACAATCGAATTGAGAACCTCCTCCTTTTTGAAGTCGGTTAAAAACCAAATTGCGTTAGTAACACCATTTATACCCCAAAAACGGTGCGCAGATTTTAATGATATTTGAATTTTTTTATTTGTCTATAGGTACCCTGAATAGCTGAATAACTATAAAAAAATGGGAAACATTCCTTATATTTACGCGAATACTACACATTGAAATAACACAAATTTTTCGAATTTTATCGCGTTTATTTTATGCTTTACGACGTTTCGGCTGCTTTACAGCAACCATGGTCACGGGAGGACAGTCCTTCCGTGACCCTCCCGTAACCATGGTTGTTGTAAAGCAGCCGAAACGTCAGGACCGTAAAAACATAAAATAAACGCGATAAAATTCGAAAAAAAAATGTTTTATTTCAATGGGAAAAATTAACTCAAAAAGATAATTAATTTTCTCCAACATTTGATTTTGAGGCAGCGTAGTTCATTGAGATTAGAGATACGCAAGCCCACTACGATATACTCCTTCTATGTATTTACTATTATCATCTGTCCTGGCGAACTATCAAATGTAAGAGAAAAAAATCCTTATTTTTTTGTTAAGTGATTTTGTCTGATGTAGTTCTGTAATTCGGGGCGGAGACAAAATCAAAAAAATTAAATATCATAAAATTAGGCCGACCTGTTCTTGAGTTATAAACGGTGTAACTAACGCGACTTTGTTCTATATATAAAGATAATATTAATTATATGATTGTTCATGAGGTAAATGCATAGAGGCTTAGAACAACCTTCAGATACAGTCTGAAGGTTGTTATAAGTCTGCTGAATTATTATAATTTGTCCTGAAGTAGATTATACTGTATAAATACATTTTTCCTCGACACTCACCCTCAGCTCGTTTCAAAATCTATGATTGCAGTTCAGGTCGTTGAACCTGCGCCGGCGCATATACAAACTTTTAGCGAGCTCTCATACGTTACGTGACTGATTTTATTAATTACATCCCACTCTTGCACTACATTATTTTAATATGTGCAAGTGAGATAGATCTTTTTATTATATAGTACCTAGATGTATGTGTAGAATAGACTGTTATGGTTTTCAATAAAAACAGTAAGAAAATATTAATTTCCGCTCTATCTTCTTGAGAATATACACATCTTATTTCCACATAAATACACTTGGGTATATGTTAACAATATAAAATCTATATACACTAAACAAAGTCGTGTTAGTTACACCATTTATAACTCATAAACTGATTTTTACGATATTTTATGACACTTGGGATATTAAAACTTGGGAAAAATTCAGTAAAAAATAGTAATAAAGATAATTCATTTTCTCATGCATTTGATTCTGAGGCGGTACGAAGTTCGCCGGGACAGCTAGTAGTGTGTCAGTTAGACATTTACAAGTCTGAAAATATACATATAGGATTTAACTAGTTTTCCAATAGGATCGAATGGATTCTTGTATATTCTGCTTAGCATTACAAAATAGGTATTTAAATTAAACCCACTGTACTGTGTAAATACTTAATTACGGTACCTTACTCAAAATAATGTTTTCAGAAAGCCTTTACGTGTTAGACTCGTGTCCCCGCGCAAGCCTTCCAAAGAACCGGGTATAACCCGTATGGAGAGAAACATAATAATATCGCCAGACGAACACACCAAATATACGGTCCCACATTAAGCAACGCTTGTATTATGGGTACCGTACAATGGACTGAGGAGCCCAGAATATTACACTTATATAGATATTAAAAATCCATGACTCGGGTATAAACATTTGTGCTGATCACAAAATGTTTGTCCCTACCAGGATTCAAACCCGGCAGTCCGCGAACCAGCACAGAGAGCAGGGTCACTACCAACTGCGCTAATCAGGTCGTCAAAATATATTAGGATTATATGTTAGACTAGCTGTTGCCCGCGACTTCGTCCGCGTGGTATTTAACAAAGACTCAGCCGTTGGCAGCAGCCTGCTCGCGTTCTGATCCCGCGGGACGCATTGCAGATTGTTGCTATCAAACTTTAATCAGGCGCAGCGCTGCAACATTGGTTTTAATTTTTTTTCGAGAGATCCAATTTTTTTTTCTAAAATAAAAGTAGCCTATGTTACTCCTTGTTACATCAGCTATCTGCCAGTGAAATTCCCGTCAAAATCGGTCCAGCCATTTCAGAGATTACCCGGAACAAACAGACAGACAGACAGACAGACAGACAGACAGACAGACAGACAGACAGACAGACGGACAGACAGACAGACAGACAGACAGACAGACAGACAGACAGACAGACAAAAATTGTAAAAAATGTTGTTTCGGTATAGGTAACGTGTATACATCCAAATGCACTTAGTAAAAAGCGGTTATTTTAATATTACAAACAGACACTCCAATTTTATTTATATGTATAGATTCTTTCTATCTCCGATCTCTTCTTAAGCACTCCACGAATTCTTATAAGAAAATATAAATCGATGCGCAATAAATTTCTAATAAAAAAGAATCACTCACGGCATTGAAAAATTAAGATTATATGTATATCAAGACAAAAACAGCTTCCCTAAAAATCGAATAAAAAAACTATATTTAATAAAATCGCGGTTGTTACGCAAGCGTCATTTCGTAGGCAGCGACGTTAATAATTTACCTCAACTAACCGTTCCTTGAACCGCGTTCGTATTCAGCAGCCGTTCCCTGCTTATCATTGGTAATCATCGCTTAAGATTAAATTTTCGTCCATACAGGTATAACAAATGTCAAAATAATTTTAAAAAAATCATGTAGGCCAAAAAGGCACTTCGGAATAGTCAGAACTTACCACGGGTTCGGAATGTTAATTCCACTGAGCAATATTAATTATTATATTTTTTTTACGTATATATTTCATTTAAAAAATACTACTTTTTTATATAATATATTTAACATTGGAAGATATATCAAATTTACAATTACAGTTAAACTAAATAGGAAAATAAAAAAACTTAAAATTAGTATGACAACAAACTATGTATCAAAAAGACCTTGTCCGCGTGGAACGGTGGCAAGAATGCTGGCTGCATTTCCTCGCTGTATTAGCAAGCTAATTTTTTGGGCGAGGAAAGAGCCAGCCCTCCTGTCATCTGTGGAGGCAATAAATCTAGGTGACATTTTGTCTATTTCTTAATTTGTAATAGGGTTGATTTCTTGAGTACCCTGATATGGCTGTGTGCTGATGTAAATAGCAAAGAGTTCTGTCTTTCGTTAGCCTTTATAGTCCCCAGCTAAAAAGACTACGAGGGTAAGAATATGTAGTTATAGTACGAGTACTTACAAAGTAAAATTGGCAAAAATAATGTATAATGATCCTACGCGATAATACTCTATGAAATTGACACTACTTAATGAAATTTATAAATTTTCGTGTAGTTATTTAAAATTGATTTTTACCATAAATAATAAGAAAACTATTAAAGTCGTTTCAGAGATCTTTGGTTAACTTTAACACACACATATTTCTTACATTATAATATGCATATTATTTTGAACTCTATTCTAATAGAAACACGAAACAATATTACGAAACTATTCAAATGTGTTTTTTTTATATGGAATAAATGCGACCGAAAATTGGGATACTTATTATTCCCAGCTTCTTTAAATAAAGGATAATTATATTCAACACTGAAAAGATTTTACCAGAAATGGCCACCGTCAAATTTCACGCAATAAAATGTACCAAAGCTCTGTATTGTTTTACGAAAAAATTAACAAAACTTTTTGCCCGGTGCGAGCGCCGTTCAGCCCACTGTTCACAAATCGGTGTTTGTTTGAGATACCGTTGATACAGTGGGCCCGCAGCATCGTAAATTAGACAAAAATATAAGGAACGGGAACATTTGTAAAACTGTATTTTTTTTTGTTGATGACGTAGCAATTGTTGGTTAAATAAGGTTGGTGACAAAATATTTTTCTCCGATTTTCAACTTTATTTTCATTTGGTTACGAATGTTTATTTAAATGTGTGGTGTCATAACATTGGTCATACAACATTCCGTCATCCTAGTTGTCTATTCTGTTGGTCAAGCTTTGTTATGAAACAGTGGCAACATTTTCGACACACTATTAAAGTTACTGTAAGCAGCCAGGTGAGTCATTTTAATTTACCTCTATGGTTTTTTTATACTTCATTGATGAACATACCTACTCAAAAAGAACAACTGTTATTATATGTACTATGGTAGATTGCAATAAGCAGTGATAGCCAAGTTGGTAGAACGCTTGCGTCGCTAACGAGGATCACAGACTCAAACGTCTGGGATTTCTGGAATTTGCGAATCTCATTTTCAACCACGATTATTACAAGCCAAATGGTGAAGGAAAACATCGTGAGGACACCTGCATGTCTTAGAGAACCACTCGAAAGACGTGTGAAGTTCGCCAACCCGCACTGGGCCCGCGTGGTTTACTGTGGCCTCATCCGCCATGCATTGATGGGAAGCCCGTGCCCAATAGTGGGACATTAAATGAGCTGATATTATTATTATATGGTAGGTTGATTATTTTCATGCTAGTAAAACCGCGATTATCTATACTAATATTATAAATGTGAAAGTTTGGATGGATGGATGGATGGATGTTTGTTACTCTTTCACGCCCGAACGGCTGAACGGATCTGGATGAAATTTGGCACAGACATAGATTATAGTTTGGAATAGCACATAGGCTACTTTTTATCCCGGTAAAATGTATGGTTCCCGTGGGATAGATGTTTTAATTTTTCATACTTTCTATCGCGGGTAACACCGCCGGGCGCAGCTAGTAAATAATAAAACAAATAACCACATAGGTTAGACGGTTCCATTAAATCAGGGGTCCCCAAACTACGGCCCGCGAGCACCAACTCTCCGGCCAGCGACATGTATTCATAAAGATCTTGGTGTTAATTGCAATTGCGTCCATATAGGTCCTTTCAGAGATTGACGTTACGTTATTATCACGAAGGCGTTAAACAAGCACAGACTTAAAGGCTTTAAATTTTCTGAATCACTCTGTATACGAAAAACATCACTCATCATCATCATCGCAATTTTTTACTCTTAAGTCTCTTGCAGCTTTGGTAAGCAAATAGTGGACCATAAGATATAAATATTGGAGACCCCTGCTTTAAACTATAGTTATTATAAATATAGTTCAAAGAATCGACATTTCAAACTATGTTAGGCACCTTTTTTCACTGTAATTATAATCTATGGACAGACACTTTCACGGCTTAACATTCTAAAACTATCCAGTAGCAAATCTAACCTTTTTGGTATAAAATTAAATTAGTCCATTTCTCACAACAATTTCAAACAAAACACCTTTTGAGAGTATCCACAATAGAACTTCGGTAGCGAAATATTTGTCCCACCAGACCGACGCGGGGGATTGTCTTATGAATATTATAATTAACTCTTTCACAAAGTAACGGTTCTTGGGACCGTAAGGGTTGGCTGTAAATAGGTTGTAAACGACAGTAAATCATAGAGAAAGGGCTGCAACGGGACAGTGGCCAGAGTTTATATGAAGTGGTGTATTTTATACAACTGTTTTCAATGTATAAATCAGTTTTATGTTACGGTATACAACTATCGCGTAAAGGGTGCTTTCCCGTTATCTTTAAAAGCGGACCCAACGCAAAAAACGTATCGTAGTTTTGACGTCTGTGTCTATGTCTATGGCTCGAAACAGATGAATCTATTTCGACACGATACTGGAAGTTCTAACTAAATATGTAAGTATGTATTTTTTTTAATTATTTATACCGCGATAAAATATATTATCGATACCACGATAAAATTAGTTTTTTTAAATATGTATATTAAGAAATGTTCAAACCATAGGTTGAAAAGATAATACCTATTTAATATTCACATAAAAAATTACCTTCATAATTTAAATTCTCAGTAGGTTTTTTTTAAAATAAAGTCATGCTCAAACTCAAACTCAAACATTTATTGCAAACTATGTGTTCATTGGTCTTACATTAGTTTTAGTAATTATGACATAGCGGCCTTCTTCAAGCATTGCAATGTTGAGGGGCTAGTTCTATCTACTAAACACGATTCTTAAATACTAGGTACAGGAACATATCTATAGAGTTATTTTTCAATGCTTATGCAATGCTTAAAATTATATAACATTATTTAGAAATTATTATTTGTATATATTTTATTATATTTTTTCACCGTCACCTCACCGTCACCTATGGCTATGATGCGCTTTATATGTAGTTAAAAAATCAAAAGTGATTTTATAAATAAACATGGTTGATATGTGTTGATTTGATAAATAATGTGTAATATTAGTGGGATATTAACCATTGTGTGTTCATAAACGTGCACGAGTGAAGTAAATTGAAACAAAATTATAACTTGACTTTTCAAGTACACCCAAGATGTCTGGTAAATTTTCAGTAAAATATCCGCAGCTTTACTGATAGGGGCAGGGGAGTCCTTATCATCATCATCGTCTTCATCAACATCATTACTATCGTCAGGGGTACGTATCATTAAAATAATGGAGAAACATTTTACTTGACACTGGCAAAACTGGCACTATTTTGTAGCCGATTGCCAACATTTTTTTTTTTTTTTTTTATTACATTATCGGCAAGTATTTTATCTCGATCTCACCTGATGGTAAGTGACGATGAGATCTACGATGGAGCATACTTGCCTAGGTAGGAAGGCGGCAGTAGATAAGAGACGCTACATTCACTAGGCACATGCAGCGCAACTGATCTGACCCGCCATCCATGAAAAAAATCCATATCATATATCCATAAAAAATGAATAAGATGAAAGGTATCGATTAATAGATGTTATAGATTCCTTGTGTGAGACAACAAATTTAGGTATTTTGGTCGTCAGGTCAGTGACATCAAATGCCGGAGGGTCAATTCGGTCGCCAGGGAACCAACCGGAAGTCACAGACGGAGTGCGAATAGTGTCTATGCCATGTAGATCACGTTTTTTTACGTATTGCACGTGTGCTCATAGGAATTTGTGATGACCTATTCTGATTTGACTATTGCAAAGTTTTTTTCTTCTTATAAATAAAACATATTATCTACGTATATTTAGGAATGTAATAATTTTTTTTTTACCGAATACAAAGTAGCTATGGTAAATAATAAAATGAAATAGAATATGGTAAAATAATACAGGAACTGACTTTTTTTTCTGTGACTTTTTAAAATAATTTCGCACTAGTTAGCAAGCTTTGTATAATATAATGTATAATATAATATAAATATAGTATAATGTATAATATTGCTTTTTCCTTCTTTATCTTGGCAATCGACTACAAAATAGAACCATTTAGCCAGGATCGAGTATTTATTGATATTTTTATTGTATTATAAGTACCCCTGATGATAATGATGACGATGATAAAATGAATCCATTACCCCTATCAGTGAAGCTGTGGATACTTTACTGAAAAAATCCCGGACATCTTGGGAGAACTTCAAGTTATACTATTTTCGTTCAAATTTCTTCACTTATGCGTGTTTATGAATACACAATGGTTAATATCCCACTAATTTACAAAATATTTATCAAAAAAACATTTTTTTGGAAAATAAAACAAAATTGACAACTTCATGGTTTGACTTCCCGCCAAAAAGCCCAGATAACATTATTACTTATGTTTAGGTTGCAAGTTCTTTTTTTAGCATCACACGCTGATATATTATGCCAGAGTTACACGTGATCATTGTTATTATTTGATTCTTTATTCAAACACATTAATTTTAAAATTTGAAGATAATGTTTATTTATTGGAAGTAGATGGTCTCCGTACCTACCGACCCAAAAAACCTACTGCAATAAAAGTAGGTAAAGTGTGCCGCCAAAGATGACTTAAAGAAGTATTTCCAGCAATCATAAAAAGGTAATGGTAAGGCCGCTTTTTATTCATATAGCCATTATGATGTTTGCGCAACATTAGAATTGTTTTAACACGTTGAGTGCGGTGCCATTTTCAGAGGACTTTCAGCCAGTGCGTTAGAGACCTATTCGACCTCTTAACCAAGCTTCACTCTAGTGCGTATGAGACCTAATCCATCTCGTAAAATAAGGTATTTTAAAAAAACTCATATCTTTATCAAAAAATAAGATACAATCTATGTTCTTTCTGTAAATAATAGAGAATTAACTGTTCTATCTCAAGTTTGCTACGCATGGGGATGTGAAAAGTGGGTTATGAGATATAACGAAAAAAAAATTAGGTATCCATTGAATCTCGCATCGCAACTAAAGATAGATCAGTTTGGGTTGTGACTAGTGATGGGATTAAAATAAAACCCCAGTTATCGATAGCTTAACTTTTTATGAAGTAATCATTTAAACATAGTAATATGGATTTCTTATATTTACGCGAATACTAGACATTTAAAAAAAACTAATCTTACGGATTTTATCGTGTTTATTATTTGTTTTTTACGTTCCCGTCGTTTCGGCTGTTTTACAGCAACCATGGTCACGGGAGGACTGACCATGGTGACTGTCCTTCCGTGAATGATGAATTATGATAATCCATAAAATTAGTTTTATTTCAATAAACATAGTGACTAAAAAAATATTTAAGAAAAATGTTCCTCATTGAAGCATGGTAACCACATTTGTTGTTCGCACTGCACACATAGTGTATTTATTAGTTTGGTTTTTTTGGATGCATCTGTGCTACTAAATGTGAGCCGTAATTTACTGTAACAGCCTGTGCAACGACTTTTTTTGCTACCACGCTGACAAAATATAAGAGCGTATTTTTTTTAAATGGAGTGCGCAGGTACACATTATCGACATTTGAACAACACTGAGCGCGAGCTAACGGCGCCCGCGCCGCCCGCGCTCCGCTCCTTGCGTCTACGACGCCTGTGTTTTAGGAGGTCCGAAAGACCTCCTCACGCAACAGATGTATATTATTACAACTCAGTGCGTTAGAGACCTCATCCATCTCCTATTTTTTTTATTACATTATTGAATCAAACTCGCAGCGGGAAGTAGGTATGTATATTTGTCTCTGTCAAACACATAGAAATAAAGAAGTTACGACCTCCCGCACAGAGGTGGAGAACACGATTTTCGGCGCCGCACCAGCTGAAAGTCACGTTAGAGATCTTTTAGACCTCTTAACGCAGTCAACGTGTTAAAACGACATTAGTTAGGAATCTACTGTCCTTGAAACACGGCCCAATTACTTTTTAATTTTGTTAGGATGTTTATTTAGTAGCATCGGATACATTGAAAAATAAAGGGTTAGCCATAAAAAAAATAAAACAATAAATGTGACAAAATGGTACATAGATGCCACTACTTCTACTTTTTTTATTTAGCCAAAGATATTTCATTCTGGCTATTCTTGGTCCAGTTTTGAGTTTGTGTCAGTTCGTTTTTAAAGTCACTTTAGTTAAGGGCAATGAAGTAACTGTAGTAAATAATTCAAAGATGGTATAAAAACTAAGAAAAAAAACTTTAAAACAACAATACTATTAAAAACGTGCGCACTTGTCCACTTTCTAACCGTAAAAATCCCTTCTGAATTGCAATTTTCAGTGCAATAACATGTTCTGCAGGATAAAAAGCAGCAAGTAAAGTTGTCATAAAACTATAAAAATGCCGCCATTGACTGTGCATAAAGAAGTAGGTACCTATGCAATTTTGTGAAACCGTTATGGGGTAAACGTTTATAGAAACAAAGTCCAGAGTTAAGTTGCAATATTACTTGTACCATGATCGAAGATATTTTACCTAAAAAAAAGAATATTACGTCAATTTCATGGCTGACATCTTAAAAAAATATTTACAAGCCTCTGTACTATATGTAGCATTAAAAATGTATGCGACCATTAGCCTTTTACGAGGTAGTTCGCAAATCATAAGATCGGTCGCGGGCTCACTCAGTCTATAATTCACTCTAATTCCTATCATCCTTTTATCGTTCACCAGTTCGTTATCAATCCTCTATCAACTATCAAAGCGTATAACGTAACATAGTGGCCTGTAAGTACATAATAATCTTGTGATCAACTTTATTAACATCTAAAACATATTGATTTCTTTTATTTCCCCGAATACGAAACATTGAAATAAAACTAACTATTGTATATAATTTATTGAAATAAAAATAAACCTAATATTAAGGATTTATCGCGTTTATATTAAGAAATCCTTATGATTAGTTTTATTTCAATGAAAAGATATGCTTACAAATAGGTCCATTTTTTTTTTCAAAATATATTTCTGATGATGGGGATCCGTGAGGAATTGAGAGGACTCCTCAAATTTTATAGGCATACCTATAGCGGTTTTGGTATTTGCATCAACAAGTGTAGTATATGCATTCAGAAAGTGTAATTTGCTGAAATGGAAGTGAGTTTAGTATAAAAGCTATGGACATATTTAGTAACGGCATACATCAAAATTACGCCAGCAAAAGTTAGTAAGATTAAGAAACAAACCGCAATATCTTTAAACACTTATAATCTCCGTGAAATACTATCAATAATAACCTGCTGCCACTATTTTTATGTCTATCCTAATCCCCACTTATTAGGAACTTAAGGAAATTGCAATTGCTTAAAATCTTTTATTTATCAAACAGGTGCATTAGCGGTCATCTTTCATAGGATTAAAAAATATATTTTAAGTCTATGGGAGTGACTAAAATAATGAGCATCTGGTTTAATAGAAGTTTCATTAGTTTTTTGCTATATCGTACTTTATTAACCGACTTCAAAAAGGGGGACGTTCTCAATTCGGTTGTATTTCCTTTTACATATAGACTTGTAGAAGGACTTGAAGAATAGGGAGCATCACATACAGTACACACAATCTTGTACTAACTATAAAAGTCATAATCAAGCTTATGAGTCATAAAAAAAAAAAAAATTTCAACCGGCGTCCCAAGGGCTTGGCATTTCCTCGCTCAGCGAGTAGCTTTGGCTATTCAGCGAGGAAAGCGGCCAGAATCTTGTGCACGCTACCGCATGGGCCAAACATTTTATACTTTTTGTAAATATTAAATAGCTTTTCTATAACCTTTTTAATTTATTAATACGTCTATTAACAAACGAACGATACTTACACGTAAAACCTACCGTCGATAAAGAAACACAGAGTTGGGTATTAACATTTTACTTTGTAAACTAGCGCTTACAGTATTAAATAATAATTGTATATTGATAAAGGCGTTTACCCATTGTATTTATAAAATATACTTAGGTCCGTTATCACCCGTACGAGGACACAGTCACTAACTAAACGTTGCGGTTAAATTCTGGGAAATTATGAATAAACGTTTAATTAATTCATATTATGATTATTATATATTTATTTTAACCTAATTATATATTATGTACAGAATTTAGTATATGCTCTATGAGTGAGTTACTATATTGGCGGCCTAATTAGCGCAGTTGGTAGTGACCCTGCTTTCCATGCCGAGGGTTCGAATCCTGGTTGGGACAAACTAATTTTAATTTTAATAGACAAATATTTCCAGTATAAATATAGTATTTCCAAATATATTGCTTTCCTAATTTTCTATTACATTTCTCGTGACGTATAAAACCTAAACATTCCTTTTCTAAACGTATATTTCCTTGTACAGATAACCTACCAGCAAATATTTAATCTGTGACCCTATATCGTGGCGGGCTCGGTTCATTGACTTTGACATTTCTAATTTAGGCCTTCTATAGCCTAGCAAAGTTTAATGGAAACATGGCTTGAAGCTTCTCGCGCGGTTGTAGGTGCTTTTTAGTTCGGTCGGGTTATCCGCGAAAAGCGTTCTCCACCCGAGTTCATGTCTGCTTTCTTTTATTCAAATTGGTGGTTAGTGAAACCAATTATTGTATATTTAGTTGACCAGACGTATAAATTATCATTATATACACGTCGTGTCGTTCCCTGATTTAATTTTTCATTCATAAGTCCGTGGTTATATTATCGCTTTGTTAATTAGTCAAGATAGCGAAACTTTTTTTATCATTAATAAATTATTGATTAAAAATGTTAATAACAGACTCGTATTTATTTTAATTGCGTTCTTGGTTATTGCTGCATACAAAAATATATTTTTTTTAAGATTATATCCACCTGTATAAATTGGATTATGAAGATTATATTCTGTCTGACTATACAGTATATACTATAGTATACTGACAGTACAGGCTCGATACTCGTCTTGATGAGTCACAATTCATAGTCCCATTCTTCATCATCAACTTCTACTAAACTAATTAAAATAATAGAGTTGCCATTTTCAGAAAACGTAACATCCCAATTTATGGCTCTACATCTCTCAGACTAATAAGCCTTGGACGAGGTATCGATCAGCCAATAACATTGCCCATTTGTCCATAAGCTATATTTAAAACTAGTTCATTCCTCCCCGTCCCCCCGTCACTCCCACGTCTCAATAATTGGCAGTAAAAATAGAGCAGAAATGTTCCATTTGTTAAATACTGAAAGCAATGACTCTATTGATCTCTCGCGATCAAATTCGCGTCGTCCCGACGATCATTGACTCTACTCAAGTGACCTGGTTTAACAAACGTGTTTACCATGTAGAGTTGACTCAAAATTCTCGTTGTCTCTATATTTTTGAATGTAAATTACCATCATCCTGATGTAGGCAACAGTGTGATGTATACACACACACTTGACTGATGGCTTCACGCTGAAATTAGAATAGTTAGGTTGTTTAGGTATACAGTTTTCCTTAAGATGGTTGCTTTATATAAAACTTTAGCGGAAAAGGAAAGATCTTCCAGCCAGGCAGCCAGGTATGGCTGGCGGGGCGGCCGCTATGCCCCGACGGTTATTGTCGGGATCTTGTAATGTAAGGTGCTCCGAAAAATCTTATAGCGCGATTCAGGATTGTAATGACAATTGTCTTTTGCTCTGAATGCGTCTGCAGTGCCATCTGTGTAGCTAGTTGTGCGGTTGAAGTGGTCGCTACAAAACTGTAAACAGGCTAGGACTGTACATTGAATAAATATTTTTTCAAAATACAATATACATATCCCCCTCGCATTGAGGGCAGACCCGTGCTATCATAAGAACGTTTATGAATCTAAAACAAGTGTTTTTAGCTTGTCCGCATGTCTGTTCGTTTGAGCACCACGCAAAAACCATTAGTCTATTTTCAACGGCGTTTTCACTGTTGGATAGTTATTGTCAAAATATAGAGTTCTTATAATTACGCTATGACCATTAGCGGGGTCGAGCTGCTGAGCAAAATTGATGGTTGCACGAGTGGAGCCGCAAGTAAAGGCCCTTTCACCATCCACCGCAGACCCTTGCACACTTTCCGTTACATTTCTAAAACGCACCTCATTATACACAACAAATCTTCGATTTGTAAAGCTACCGTGGAATTGTTGAGCTCGACTGTACCTGTGTAAGCTCCAATTGTTACAATTGTCAACCTTAAACAAGTGGTTGAATGACATTGGTCCCGTCTTGATTGTAAAAGGCTATTAAAAAAAAAATTTAGTGAATTATTTTGGACGCCTTCGCTCACCACACCTACAAATAAATGGCCACACATCATAAGAAGAAACAATCAGGCCATAGTCCAAGAACGTGGCCTAGCGAATGGCGAACTTCACACGTCTTTTGCGAACAAGTTAGCTTATCCCGGACATGCATGTTTAATAATGTTTGCCTTCAAGTAAATATGGCCCAGTTTTTATCAAATACGTCTTGTTATGGGGTAGTAATAGGGGCTTAAAAACCAGTAATTAAATTAAGGCAAAACCTGCAATTATAGCTAGTCTTGATTTTGAACAAACTATGTTGTCACTATGTTTTCCAAAATGACAACATATTATTTTAATTAATTTATTTAAGACCTTCCAACAGTGGTAATAGTGGCTTTTATTGTATTACTAGTGTTATTCACATATTAGAATATATTTAAGGCAAATCAATGAATGGCATGCTGATGCATGTAACTTAAAACAAAGTCGTGTTAGTTACACCATTTATAACTCTAGAACGGATGGGCCGATTTTTATGTTCTTTTTTTTAAATTAAATTTCTTTTTTTTTAACTGTCCCAGCCCGGAATAACTATTAAATCATAGGAAAATATCATTAATAATAATAGCAATGGCAATTAATTTTCTCAAACATTTGATTCTGAGGTGGCACGAAGATCGCCGGGCCATCTAGTTGATAGCAGATCAATGACTTTAACAATTAAAATCAGTTAAAGTTAGATTGTCTCTGGTATTGGTTTTTTTTTCAAAACCACACGTTGTTTCTATACTTAAATAAATACCGGTTAATAAAACGACTAATGGGTTCCACTTTTGAACACACTTAACCGGTGAATATAATAATATTACCAGGTAATGCATGTTCAAATATAAATCATATTATAGATACAATCTGTGGGCATAAAATGACAATGACTGTTTAGTCTGACAAACCAGCGATCAGCCCCAAGTTCCTTATATGACGCAGGCCTGAGTAATTAAATGGGGATTTGTAAATTACCACGGGAGAAAAAATGAATTAGATTACTTTTTGACGCAAGATCTAGGGACATTTCCTTGTACTACTCTGCCTGTATTTCCCAAATAGCAATGGGCATGGGTGTAATCTTGTGGATCCATATTTTGTTTATTATATAGGTACTAATATTATAACCAAACTTGTAACTCCAAGGGTAAGGTTAGACGGCGCGTGGAGAACTACTGTGACGCATGCAAAGAGTAGAAAAATACTAGATCCACCCTCGGTTTCTTCTAGAAATGATAAATTAAATTAAAAAATAAAGATCATAAGTATCGGCTCACCTCTTCTTGAGCTACTAATGGTGTAACACGACTTTGTTTTACATTTAAAGACTAGCTGCGCCCCGCGGTGTTACCCGCGATTAAAAAGTATGTATGCTACCATTAATCTATCCAACGGGAACCATATATTTTACCGGGATAAAAAGTAGCCTATGTGCTATTCCAGACTATAATCTATCTCTGTGCCAAATTTCATCTAGATCCGTTTAGCCGTTCTGGCGTGATTGAGTAACAAACATCTATCCATCCATCCAAACGTTCCCATTTATAATATTAGTGGGAAGTGATCCCCCAACGAATATTAGGTAAAATATAGGCTAAGCTATGTTCCATATTCTATCGACTGCCTACTGGAACAAAATCATAGGTATTTAAAAATCGCCATAAAATGTTTTAGCAATCGACACAGCATTCTTAAACAGATCTTCTCAGAAATTGAGGAAAGTCATCCCTTACGCACTTTCTAATCATAAAACAGTCCTAAAAGGCTTGCAATTTTTTGCGCACCAACAAACACAATTGCTCTTTCTAATGGCAATAAAATGGCAATTAAACCTTCGTTGTTCGCAACCATTAGTTTGTTTTTTAAAATGGCAACCTTGAAAACAATTTGCACAATGTGCGTTTGGGGTTATAAAGCAATTGAGAGATAAAGAATGATGCAAATATGAAACATTATTGAAAGGTATACATTAAAAAAAACTTACAAAGAACAAACACTGGTAATGGGTGAGTTGTGCACTTTTTTAAGACCGTAACTTAACTTACAATAACCTGAACCCAGCCGTTACTCAAACCAACTATGACATTAAGTGAAATAAACATTGGAATGGTACCTCACCATCCATTTGTCATCTATACATATAAATAAAATTGGAGTGTCTGTTTGTAATATTAAAATAACCGCTTTTTACTAAGTGCATTTGGATGTATACACGTTACCTATACCAAAACAACATTTTTTACAATGTTTGTCTGTCTGTCTGTCCGTCTGTCTGTCTGTCTGTCTGTCTGTCTGTCTGTTTGTTCCGGCTAATCTCTGAAATGGCTGGACCGATTTTGACGGGACTTTCACTGGCAGATAGCTGATGTAACAAGGAGTAACATAGGCTACTTTTATTTTAGAAAAAAACATAGGATCTCACAAAAAAAAATTAAAACCAATGTTGCAGCGTTGCGCCTGATTAAGTTTGATAGCAACAACCTGAAATGCGTCCCGCGGGCTCAGAAAGCGCGAAGACTGTTGCCAACGGTTGTGTCTTTGTTAAATACCACGCGAACGAAGTCGCGGGTAACACTAGGGTAACGGGTAACGCTAGTTCAAAATATAATAAAAAAAATATAAAACCCATTTTTAATAATGATTATCAAACAAATGGGGGAAGAGGAACCCACCACTGACCCCTCGGCTTATCAATTTTCCAATTATAAACCAAACAAGTTTGATCGATAATTAAAGAAGCCAGCAACACCGAACTCCTGTAAGATGTTAGTCGAGAAGCTATCTATCACGAGTGACGGTAAAAATAAAATGCAATTCTCAGATGATAGGCCAAGCCGCGCATTTGAACACGCCTATTACAGTAACATTAGATGCTTCTTATAATCATCTCGCACACAAAACAATAATTATTAGCACGTAGGTAATTCGCCTATCAATTAGTGAAATCGTTAACAAACCAGTCTACTGACACCAAGTGTTTTGCGGTTATTTTTATAGTCAAAATGTTAAATTATCAATGTATTTTGCGGTTAGGCGTATAATATGTACCTACGTAGTTCAAGTAGATACGTAAGAGACATATTTACACACGTCACAAAAAGTCTGGGACCAGGGACCGGGGTTCCAGTTGATAGTGAGCCTAATACATTATATGTATAGGGTGCCGTTTTCAAATCTCGGTAGCAACAAAGTTCGTGTTATGGGCACACTAATATTAGTGTTTATAGGAGAAATAGTCGTGTGACCAGGGCCGTAGCCAGGAATTGACTTAAGGGGGGGTCGAGCTCTGGACCAGAGAAAATAACCAACAATTCTAATTAAAAAAAAAAAAAAAAAAAATTGATTTATTGGTGAATTAGCTACGCAGGCAACATAATTAAAAAATATACATGAACTTAATGTAGAAATAAATTAATAAAATAAAATAAAATGTTACCGTACGTAGCTGCAACCAACAAGGTCTGCTCTCAGCACTAAGTTGGGGCATCCAGGGGGATGCCTCAACGCTGGTTTTCAGAGCAAGGCCTTGATGACGCATTGACTTTGATTTCAACATTGAATTCAACAGTAGACAATAGTTTAGTATGTTCAATATTTAAACACAATATATAATAAGGCGTTTCGGGGGGGTTTGAATCCTGAAATACCGGCCTGTTAATAACTTATTATGTCAGCAACGGACTGTAAAAAAAAAGGTTGCGTGGATTCTTCATGGTTGAATATCTTATGTCTGACTGAAATTCTCTGTGGGGTAAGCAGATGTGTGCTGTTGTTCCTTCGTACCTAGTACCTACCTTGTTATTTTTAGTAAAATTAAAATATCATTAATGTATCGGCGCCTCTGCCTACCCCTTGGGGGAATGCAGGCGTGTTGGTGTGTAAATGTTGAGATAGGGGAGCTATCTGGAATGGGCTTTTTAGGGCATCATTTTCTAAAAAACCCCGGATAAATTAATCATCTGGTGGGTAGCCTGTGTGACCATTTACCGCAAAGGAAGGAAAACCAAATTATTGGGAATTACGTCACATCATACGATTTCGCGTTTAATAATTTAATAATTTTAATCTGCAATATGCTGTGCCTAATTGTTGCCAAGCGGAGAATCGTGTTTAGGTTTCCTTAATAAATTAATGATTATTGTATTAATTTTAAATATTCCAAATAAAATAAAATTATAATATCTAATATCGCCATACAAACACACCAAACTTATAGTCCCAAACCAAGGAAAGCTTATATAATGGGTACCGTACAATAGACTGCCTGTGATCCTTGTGTATAATTATCTTATATAGATATAAAACATCCATGAATCGTGTACAAAATCTTCGCGCTTATCATACTAAGGTTTTCCCTACCGTGATTCGAATCTATGACCTTCGGCACAGAAAGGCCGAATGGGTCACATCGATAGTGCTAATTGGACCGTCAATATGTGTTTGTATAGATGAATCCCCGGAACAACTGAACCGATTTTGATATTTCATTCGCATAATATCAACTTATACCATCTCTATCTCACTGTAATACAAAAAGTATGTATATCAAGTCAAATCACGTACCTACAATATGTGTCATTCACCAACATGCACTAGGTCTACATTGTAAAATAAACCTTGATTTCAACCTATTTTAATATTAAACCAACCATAAATTCGGGCTCTTTATTAGGCTTTTATTATTTATCTTCTAAATGCCGTACTTACATTTTAAAAGCAACAAATGTTTGGACTGGGCACCTGTAATTACCTGATCCTCGCTTTAATACTACCAGCATACTCTTTATAGGAACCGAAAGTCCACCTTTAAGGTCTAAGAAGATTAGTCGGTACATCAATATAGTCGCAAACTTCAATTCTTTGTAAGCCTATTTTAATTATTTATCTTTTAATCCGTCACTGACCATTTTAATCCGTTGCAGAAGTTCTCTAATCCGTCACTGGGAAATTTAAATTTTTAAATTTTCGAACAAACGCGTTCTAAATATAAAAAAAATGTTTTCTTTTTTTAAATAATAAAAGGCAAATGGATAAAGGCATCGTATTGTCTAATGCAATAAAGTGTCAACAGGATTCTACGTGCTTCTGAAACATATTGTGAAATTAAGCCTGAAACCCAGTGTTTCTGCTGATATAGCTGTTTCAAAAAGTGATGGCTTCTAAAATATACTGAGGACAGAGCGTCGTCGTCTCACCCACAAACACAATCTGTGAAATTTGGGTGTAAAACATTGGACCACAGTCTACCCCTTTAAGAAATACACGAGTGCTTAATTACATTATTTTCAGCAAAACTGACACGGGAGCTTTTTATTTAACAACATTGCGGTGGCCGTTTACAAGATTATCTACCAAGCAAATTTGTAATCCGATTTGAAAAATTAGAAAATCGAACAATTTAAAACAATACTTTTAAACGTAGTTTTTTTTTATTTTAATCTGTCATTTTGTGAGAAAATTTTGGCGGCAATGATTACGGGATTACGTTGGAATGGGCTTATTTTAAAAGGCTTGTGGGATTTGCGGGAGCCAGTGGCACGGATTTAAATATTTATGTTCACTCTAGTTGTCGGGAACAAGGATTATAATATTGAATATTCTTTATGACGCCGCAGATTAAAAGAAAAGGTTTGTTTTAAATTTGGAACTGTCAATTTGATGTTGTGTTGAACAAATTATTATATTAAAATATGGTATTTTTTTGAAGTTTTCGCGAATTAAAAATTACATTTATCTTCCTAAAAATGCTTTTCGTAACCATTTTAAAATGATTCATACTTATATACATTTTTAAAGCAAGTGTTTTATTTTATTTCTATGAAGCTTGACATTACAAGAATTTATATAAATGTTTTATATACTTAGGTGCGTAATTTTGTCATGACTAGCCAATTGAGCTTAATAACTATGTCACTATACCTTACAATTGGTTAAGTTAACAAGTGAAAGAACTACGGAAATATTAAACCATCACGCCCGATATGACACCGATACATAGAGTTCAAAATACCTTGTATAATTTGCGGCGAAACGGGAGCGATGTACTATAAGGTCGTTAGTCCCGGGGTAAATAAGGTACTTAGGAAATATTAATAAAACTATAATATTATACTAACTATTACTACTAATATTATTAACTATATATTATATATAACTATTTTATATATATAAATATTCTTATTCTAACATATACTATGATTACTACTGAACTGATAGGGAAAGATTAAGTTAAGGCATGTTAGCCGTGTCTGAAGTTGGATGGGTTAATTAGGTCTAGCATTTGACCTCCGCATTAAATAGTAGTAATATTAATGGTTATTTTCATTCGATTCACATTAAAAGAAAATAATTTCATCTAATGATAGACTGTTTTGGGCATAAGCAAAATTTTTTTTTGTGTCATATCCCCTCGCATAGAGTTTAGGGTCACTACCAACTGCGCTAATTAGGTATTCAAATAATATTATGCTTGCTATATATATTATCATTTTGTATTTTGATTCATTCATGTTGTTTACTCAATGGATTTATAAGTAACACGCAGACGTGACATCATTTCCAATTAATATATAATAACTACTTAATTTAAATAACAATAATATAATTTAAATAAAACTAATTTTACGGATTTTATCGCGTTAACTTTTTGTTTTTACGGTCCCGACGCGGACGTTTCGGCTGCTTTACAGCAACAATAGTCACGGGAGGACTGAGGTGTTTGACGTCCTAGTGTCAAAGTTTGTACCCTCATATTTAATTGTTGCTTGCGGTCCTACATAAAATAAACGCAATCAAATCTGTAAAATATGTTTTATTTGAATGTGTACTATTCGCGTAAATATAAGAAATCAATAATATAATTGTTTTATTTTTTTATTAAATCACATAAACAAGACGTTAAAGAAAATGTAAATAAGGTTGCAATTAATTTTCCTATAAGTATACGTACATCATCACGTTAAACATACGGTACGTATTAAAAGGGTTTTTGCTAACATGAACCTTAAGGTCATTAAGTTTTGGTTACCATTTTTTTTTAGTTTTAATTGATAGGTTGCCAATATTTTTACATTGAAACGTGATTTTAAATATATTCAATTAAGTGAATAGGTACATTATTTTTTCTTTAGATATAATCATTATTATTATCATAATAATCACGTATAATTATTGCTCGTAGATACAAATTTGTCACGTTCCTTAAATTTGCTTACAACGCAATTTCTCAATATTGTATGAGCATGCATTACTATGACCGGATTAGTTCAGTTGGTAGTGACCCTGCCTTCTGCGCCGAGGGTCCCGGGATCGAACCCTGGCAGCGGACATTTTTCTGTGATCAACACGTATGTTGGTACCTAAGTCATGGTTGTTTTAATATCTAAGTACGTATTATAAAGTGGGTTCGCCCCAGTCCATTGTACGGTACCCATAATACAAGCGCTGCTTAGTGTGGGACCACAGATATAGTTAGTGTATTCATCTGGCATTTATTTTTATCGTGCTCGAGTTCATCAATAAAATATAGATGTAATGAACATTAGACTAATTAAATATGAAATCAATAGAATATGAAATATGGTTACACTTATAAACTAATGGACAAAAAACAATGCAATTTCGAACTACGTATAAAAAATAAAGATACCTTAATAAGATAATATCTGCTACAGCATGTGCTAACTAACAACGTGGCATTAAAAACATATTGCAGATAAAAAACAATATTGCAAGGGCGGGGGCGCGCGGACGCCCACCCGGCTGAAAGCTTCCAAATTCAAATCGCAAAAAAATGCGCGACTGCGCACGAGAGGTGATTATAAAAGGAAGGCACGTGGTCGCGCAGCCACCAGTCTACAGTTTGCCGCACAAGCGAACGTACGTCACTCGGTTCCGCGCGCGCCACACCATCGTAAATAAGATCGATATTTTTCAAGTTCAACAATCATTTGAATTATGGACATCAAAGTTTTGGATCCGACTGGCATCTACTGACATTACAATCAAATTACATTCGAAGAAAAATCTGAATATTGATAATACATCACTGAAAATGTTCGGCCTGGACCCCACTGGAGTTTATTGATAATTTTGAAGAATTTTCGAAAAAAAATAGTGATCAAGATGTTCGTTTTGGATCCGACCGGAGTTTATTGATTTGAGATATTTTTTCGATATTTCTGATTTTGTTGAAGTAAAATTGTATCCTGCGAAAATGTTCGGGCTCGATCCCACCGGAGTGTACTGAAGATTTCGTGTCGTGTGCAGCATCCAGTGATTCAAAATGGGTCTCGACCCTACCGGAGTGTACTGAAAAGACTTTTATAGTGTTACTTGTTATCTGTTAAAAACTTAAAATGTTCGTGCTCGACCCCACAAACGTGTACTAGGATTAATTTAATTTTCCTGTTATATTAAATTGTTAGTTCATAAAAAATGGCGTTCGGTTTAGATCCCACGGGAGTATATTAGACGCTATGCCGTCACAATCTTCGTAACTTTAATAATTAATCTTTGATATAAAAATGTTAAAACTATGCTGTTCATCAATTCGGCACAAATTAATTTCATGCAGTCGAACCACTGTCTCTTCGAACCGAAAGAAAAGAAAACATCATGCCGTGAAAGTGACTTGAACTCTATATTGATGTACATAGGGAACCAAAGACTGTTGCTGCCTATCCGATCATACAAATGATTGTTTATAAGTCTGGTCGTCGTAGGAACGAATGTTCATTAATTTATTAAAGTTACCCTAGATTAAGCGATTATTTATTGACTAACATTACTTAAGTAGTTGAATGTAGAAGCGTCCGAAATTAAGGCGGCGTTGTCGTTAATTTACGAGTACGATGTTATCTCTTAGCCAAACGGAACTGTTGCATTTCTATGTACCTATTGCATTTCTTTTTTTGTATAAATTTCAGCAGTGATTTTATACTCTTTTATATAAAATAATAAGACTGTTAGATAAAATACTCTGGCTAATTGTTGCTGGTTAAGTATTGAATGATTTAGACAATATTATAAATTTCTTTAAAATGTATTATTGTTGTTTATGTTTTGTTTGCTAACCCCTCTCACACCTACTTGAAAAGTTTTACACACATTTTATGTTCACACAACACTAATTTACAAGTAAGTGCTTTTTATTAAATTCTTTTTATTTTAAATATACTAGCAATCTTTAGGTTCCAAATATAGAAATTACAAATTTACAACAAAAACACTATGGTCATTCTCACCAATACTTTAATAGGATTTATTTGCAAAAATTTAATTAATTAAACATAGAATATTCACACAATAAGGGTATTACTACGAAATTTACATAGTGAGTTACAGTATTTCTCAACTTTCGGAATAGCATAGACTACATAAAAAAATGCAGACTTCACTACTACTTAATAGGTGAATAAAAAGAAATACTCTAGCAAATATTTCATTCAACAAGTTACTACATAATCTGTACCAGCCCGAGGTCATGTTAGAACTTTATTTTGAATGGAACGAGACCCGCAGCGCACTTCCAACACTGTTCCCGTGAGCCAGGATCCACAGCGAGTACCTAAACGTCAACGTTGCGATTTTGTGACAGCCTGATTAGCGCAGTTGGTAATGACCCTGCTTTCTGTGCCGAAGGTCCCGGGTTCTTCGAATCCTGGTGGGGACAAACCTAGTGTGATGAGCACGAACGTTTGTACCCGTGTTATAAATGTTTAATATCTATGTAAGTATTATATACAGAGTTCACACTTAGTCGATTTTACAGTACATATAATACCAGCTTTGATTAGTGTGGGACTGTATAGTTGGTGTGTTCGTCTGGCGATATTTTATAATTATTTGGAAAGCACGTAGAAAGATCTAGTGCCTCGGAACCCGCAACGAAATTAATCAAAATATAAATAGAAGCCGTTGGAAATGAGTTTTCGTGTTGGAACTATTTTTAAGCACAACAACGATACTAACAAACATTGTTAATATATTCTACATTAATCTAATAAATTATATGTTACATAATCGTCACACCATAGGGTTGAAAATTCCATAACATTTAACAACACATAGCGGTAGTTGCATCAGCCAATTGCAAGCGGCATTCTCCCTCTTACTAAGAGAGGGCAACTTAAGCTGTGGTAGTGTCATTGACGCTTAAGTGATCTTTATAAACATCTATTAAAATTTGCTTAAAAATATTGTGTGTGTTTCATATATTATAAAGGGTGTAAGGGGCTTCATAAAGAACACTGATAGACTGGATCCAACAATGATAGAATGGATCCAACAATCAATCTTGAAGCCCCCAGAGATGGAATTTACCGTCGATCTTTTCATGAATTATACGCATTTTTTTTTAGGATTTTAAAATTGATTTTAGCTAAAAATCATCATAGAAGTCTATGTCAACGTGATTTTAAATATAAAAAACATAATTACTTATTCAACCTAAACTGCAATGTAAATTAAAACTCGATACGCTCGAACGCGCTCGTCACTCGTACGCGATCGGTATTGCGCGGGACGCTGTGTTATGAACGTGTTGTTTACGATACACTGCGCGCTCAAAAATTACAACATTGCTCACCCATTACATTTGACCACTTTGAGATCTTTAGAGGTTCAATTTCCAAAAATATTTTCTTAACGAGCACCTAGGGGCTCAGAGAAACCCGCGAAATTACAAGTTACTCATCTCTCCGTATCCACTAGAGGGAAACAAAAAAAAACAAAGGACCATAATGTTGATCAATTGCGCCAACATAACCCAAAATGTATGATTTTAACCAATAAACTAAACGCTTTCGCAAAACCAAAGGGCCCAAAAAAAATACAAGTTACTAGGTCCCATGGTCTCGGAGATTTAGTGATGAGTGAGTGAGTCAGTCATTCAGTCAGTGGGTTTCGCTTTTATATATACGAGTATATATAGGTAGATAAACAACAGTAGATAGTAGACTCCGATCTATATGCATTTCATAACTCAACCTTGTTTATGGAGCCTTCGTTTACTACACAGTGCACTGTAATCGTAACAGAATATCGTTGTTACATCAGACATTTGACAAACAGGTCGAGTCACCTCCGTAGGAGAATTAAGTACACTCGAGATACCCTACACGTGACCCTGGGTGGTGCCGACCAGGTGACAACTCTACTGGTGGTAGGCTTCGGCCGTGGCTAGTCACCACCCACTGAACAAAGCCATGTCGCCAAGCGTCCTAGCCGTGTTCCGGCATGATGTTCGGTGTTGCCATTCATGGATGGCGGGTCAGATCAGTTGCGCTACATGTGCCTAGTGAATGTAGCGTCTCTATCTACTGCCGCCTTCCTACCTAGGTAACTATGCTCCACCGTAGATCTCATCCTCACTTACCATCAGGTGAGATCGAGATCAAATACTTGCCTATAATGTAATAAAAAAAAATAAAAAAAAAGATTCAACATTTATTACCGAGGATTTAAAAAAAAATGCTTATTCAGCATATATTTCTTAACTCTATGGAGCTGGCACCCAGACAGGCAATAAGCCTCTGAAATTTTCATATCTACAAGGAAACATTATATTGCTCTAGCGATTACGACAACTTAAATCATAATTGTGTGATTGAATGAGGAAAACGTCAGAATATTGGCGGAAACCCATCGAAATAGTAACATCATCCTTGTATGACGGTGACAAGCGTCACGACCGGGGAATTGTCATTCAAGATATCAGAGGATATCATTGACTGATAAGAATGTATAGATAACAAATCTGACTTTACGTAGACACAAACAATTGGGGTTCTTTGTTTATTATGCCTTGTTATTCTTAATAATCTGCAGGTGTTCTTCTATATAATTTCACCTACATCCTAAGTGAATCTCTAGTAGGGGAGTGGTTGGGTATATTTTACATTGTAAAATAATAATATCGCCAGACTAACACACCAACTATACGGTCCCACACTAAGCAACGCTTGTATTACGGGTACCGTACAATGGACTGGGGCGAGCCCAGTATATCATACTTATATTAACATTAAATATCCATGAGTGTGGTACAAACATTAGTGCTCATAACACAAAGTTGGTTTCTACAAGGATTGGAACCCGGGACCTTCAGCACAGAAAGCAGGGAAACACTACACTAGCCAATCAAGTCGTCAAATACTTCGTATGCTTGACATAATATACATATTTGACAAAATATAACAGCTGATAGTGGAACCTTTTGCATTCGTTCCTGGAATTACACTTACTGACGTATCTAGGCGGTAATGTTGCACACCTTAACTATCATTGTTGAACTACATCAAGGCCCTTACTACACTTGGGAGCAATGAATCCGGGTCACCTACTTAAAATTTTAATGTCTCTGTTGGAGTTATGTGACATTCTTTGGGTGTAAGCCGTAACATATTTGCGTCACAAATAATGAATGTAGAATACCAGCAAACGTTTCTTATTATTTTTTAAGACTGATCAGTAACGAAAGCCAAATTAAATAAGGTGAACTCGCAGTTCGATTGTCAAAATTTTTTGGGGTCGAGTCACCTTCGTCCGTAGGAGAATTAAATACCCTCGAGATACCCTACACGTGACCGTAGGTGGTGCCAACTAGGTGACAACTCTACTGGTGGTAGGCTTCGGCCGTGGCTAGTCACCACCCACTGAACAAGGCATGTCGCCAAGCGGCCTAGCCGTGTTCCGGCATGATGTTCGGTGTGGCCATTCATGGATGGCGGGTCAGATCAGTTGCGCTGCATGTGCCTGGCGAATGTAGCGTCTCGATCTACTGCCGCCTTCCTACCTAGGCAAGTATGCTCCATCGTAGATGTCGTCGTCACTTACCATCAGGTGAGATCGAGATCAAATACTTGCCTACAAAGTAAATTAAAAAAAAAAATCAAAAAAATAATTTTACATTGTTTTTTAGCCTTTTTGATAGAAGTAAGGTGATAGTAACCAAGACATTTTATACATTTTATTTGAGTAGTATTCAATTATGTTTATTTTATTTTAATATGTTAGCATTCTTATTTTCCGAGATATTGAGGTTTACGTTGGTGACCCGGGTTCATTGCTTCCGAGTGTATATGTTAGTTTAATTAGTTAATACGCCCAGTTATTATATAATCGGGTACAAACATGCTCATCACACAAAGCTTGTCCCAACCAGGATTCGAACTGCTAATGCTAATAAGATTGACAATAGCAAGTATAAGGACGTCAACCAACACAGTCCTTCCTCGACTATGGTTGCTGTAAAGCAGCCGAAACGTCGGGAACGTAAAAAAAGTATAATAAACGCGATGAAATCCGTAATATTAGTTGTATTTTTTTTTTTTTTTTTTTTTATTACATTATAGGCAAGTATTTCAAGCAAGTATGAGGTTTTTTATATTATTAACTAACTAGCTAATGCCCGCGACTTCGTCCGCGTGGTATTTAAAAAAGACTCAACCGTTGGCAACAGCCTGTTCGCACGTTCTGATCCCGCGGGACGCATTGCAGATTGTTGCTATCAAACTTAATCAGGCGCAGCGCTGCAACATTGGTTTTAATTGATTTTCCAGAGATCCTATTTTTTTTTTCTAAAATGAAAGTAGCCTAAGTTGCTCCTTGGTACATCAGCTATCTGCCAGTGAAATTCCCGTCAAAATCGGTCCAGCCATTTCAGA
Source organism: Pheosia tremula (assembly GCA_905333125.1). Classification (NCBI taxonomy): domain Eukaryota; kingdom Metazoa; phylum Arthropoda; class Insecta; order Lepidoptera; family Notodontidae; genus Pheosia; species Pheosia tremula. The sequence goes on from HG995419.1 coordinate 4,530,082, forward strand.
GATTACCCGGAACAAACAGACAGACATACAGACAGACAAATTTTTAAAAAAAGGTGGTTTTGGTATAGCTATCGTGTATACATCCAAATTCACTTAGTAAAAAGCGGTTATTTTAATATTACAAACAGACACTCCAATTTTATTTATATGTATAGATGTAACGATGTAGTTTTTGTGTAAAAGGGTGGGTCGGTACGCGGACCTACAACGACCTCGAGCGTCAACATTGTCATCATTTATATTTAATTATCGGAAACAAGTCGTGCGGCCTTGAAGCCGCTTTAATTATGCATCGGACACGTCTCCATCCACCATGCGGTTGTTATGCCAAAATATAAACAATATTCCGTAGTCGAACATGAAAAACACAGAACGAAGACCGCTCATGTAGTCGTAGGACTTATATTTAAGTGCAGCTAGAGCATTCATTTGAGTTAATACGAGTATTCTTCTTTTTTTACGAAATGAGATGCGATGAAATAAAATGGATATGAAAATTACCTCACCCAAATCTTAGCGGGTATTTTGCCAATGTCAAGTAATAAAACATTCAATAAATACAGATTATAAATGTATGTAAGCAGTGGTAGCCAAGTAAGCAGTAGTAGCCAAGTTGGTAGAACGCTTGCCTCGGTAACGAGGATTGCAGGTTCAAACCCCGGCTCGCACCTTTGGGATTTTTCATGTGCGAATCTCATTTTTTCAACCAAGATTATCACTTGCTAAACGGTGAAGGAAAACATCGTGAGGAAACCTGTCTGAGAGAAAACCCCTCGAAAGATGTGTGAAGTCTGCTAACCCGCACTGGGCCAGCGTAGTGGACTATGGCCTAAACCCCCCTCGCATTGAGGGGAGGCCCGCGCCCAGCAGTGGGACATAAAAAGGGCTGGAATTATATATATTATATAGATTATAAATAAAAGAATGGATGTGACATGATGATATGAAAATGGCTTGTCCTTAATATATACTATACTATCAAGAAGATATTTTTTAAATGTCTTTGGTTTGTAGATAAGGTATCAATTTGGTTTACCTTATAAATTGTCTGGCATTATGATATTATAAATATATGACAAATACAAGGTGTAACCAAAAATATTGTATAATATTTTAAGGGCTTAACAAGTAGGTGTGATCACGTTTATGTATACAATTTATTTGTTTGATTTGTCTATGAAAAAGCGAGACAGTGCCGGGTTTAGTTTGTAGTTTTATTTTTAATTTCAAATAATCTGATATATATTTTTTGGTTATGTGATCTTTATAACCTGCCCTTGGACCCTTTAAAATATTGTACAATATCATTGTTAAATCTTGTATACTCCTCTCTACTCTTCTCTCTTCTTCAGATTTTTCAGATTCAGATCTTCAAACTTTGGCCGGTTTGTATTTATTCCCATTGGTGCTGACATGAACTTTTTTTTTTTAAACTCAACCTGCCAATGGAATATTCATTCTTATATTTTTAGTAAACGACAATAAAGTTGAAGGAGACTCTTAATCCGACTTTTTTTTTCTCAAACTTAATATTACAGGTTTACTTTCCCTGCCACTGTTTCTCAACCTAAAATGACCAAAACACATTAGTCCGCTTTCTAGACTAAGTCTATCTTCTCATTTTTAAGTTATTTTTTTAATCTACATCAAAACATGTGATTTAATTAAAATTAGAAAGTAAAACGTTCGCGATTACTTATTAATGATAGGTGCGTATAATAGGGGGTCTGGTTATCGATAAAAATCATTTAAATTCAATCGATATTTTATGATTGGGTACAGGATAGAGTCGTCAATCTCGTCGTGTCGATAAAAACAGCACACAAAATATATAATTCTTACGGACTTTTCTTCTTCCTGTTTAAGGGGTAAACTAGCTGCCACATGGATAGTTGTAGGCGCATTAACAAAACAAGCGATAAGTACATCGCGGTGCGCGGGCGCAGGTGGGAGCGCGGGCATGCGCAGTTCGCGGCCCGACGCGACGCTTTCTTGCGCTAACCCACTTTTGCGCACAGAGAATCTGTAGAGACAATATTTTATTACACGTTTGAGCTGTCAACTTATCTTCAACAAACATGCTTTCAAAATTACATTTGGATTCAATAATAGTGTTAAACAGGGCGGTGTGTGAAATAGGTGTGATTATATTATTCACACATAACATCGTATCAATAGAAATAAATACTAATTTTACAGATTTTATCGCGTTTACTTTATGTTTCTACGTTCCCAACGTTTCGGCTGCTTTACAGCAACGTGACGTGATAAAATCGGTAAAACTAGGGGGGCCTATTTCTAGTCGCAACGATCGTGTCAGTAAACAATAATAGGTTTGGTTTGCTGTGAAAATATATAATACATATTAATCTTCATTTAGAATTACAAAGAAAATACCTTAAATATTTACAAACTAATATAAATGAAAAAAAAAATATAGAGAGGCTACTTAATATTTAAATAAAGTGTAAAAAATAGAATTGAACGTAAACAGCAATAAAAAAAAGATAGCTGGAACAAAACGTCTTGCTGATATACGTTCAAAGCCGGCCAGGAAACTAGCATTACTATACCTACTTCAGTAGTATTCGCGTAAATATAAAAAAAAATCAATATCGTCTCAATGCTTTGCTGTATCCTAAATTGCATCTAAACAATGTTAGGCGTCGCATTTTAAGTGAGCTTACTCTCTCCAATGAGACCGGCCGCAGCGCTTCCACGCTGCGCCCGCGCCGGTGACATCACGTCTATTAGCTGACATTACTGAGCAACTAACAAGACTTTTTTTAACATCTCATTATCATAGCGACGTTTTTATAAATAACCAACACGTCTGTGTTTCCCGATGTCTTCGATGGTTTTATGCAGCAATGTAAAAGGGGCAAGCGTTAATATAATATTATGTACTACGTACTAGATTGGGCTTAGCAATCGCTGTGTTCCATTGAGGTGTGGTTCCGGAGCCACAGCTTGTTCAGATTCACATTTATATTCGCGAAATTCTGCACCACGTGGACATCGCGATTGGAATAATATGGTTGTTCTGATTTGCTGTTCTACACATAATATTTAGATGGGAGCAAGCCTATTGCTGTTTACCAAAAGTATAAATCGTCAAATTTCATCGGCCACCCATCCTCAACCTGACCTTGCCGAGTGGCGCTTACCCTTCATCTGTTGCAAGACGCATAAACAAAAAATATAAGCCACAGTGTCTGATCACGGCAAACGGTAGCTTATCTTATATCCGGATATAGGTACTATTGATTGATTTCAAACAAAAAACTATTTTATTGTTAGTCAAAATCCTGGTACTAAGTATGCTACTAAGAAAAAAAAACCGTAGACATTGAGATTGTGGAAACTGAGTTTGTTACACAGTCAATGATACTAGGCTGCACAAAAATCCCCAAGTTTTTCCATAGATAAAAAAAAACCATTACATTCGACAGGAATCGATAAGAATACCATAGTAAATTCAAAAATGCAGGTAACATTAAAAACCAATCTTCATATACAAACTGTTTTTTTTATTTTATTTTTTTATTACATTATAGGCAAGTATTTGATCTCGATCTCACCTGATGGTAAGTGACGATGAGATCTACGGTGGAGCATACTTGCCTAGGTAGGAAGGCGGCAGTAGATGGAGACGCTACATTCACTAGGCACATGCAGCGCAACTGATCTGACCCGCAATCCATGAATGGCAACTCCGAACATCATGCCGGAACACGGCTAGGCCGCTTGGCGACATGGCTTTGTTCAGTGGGTGGTGACTAGCCACGGCCAAAGCCTACCACCAGTAAAAACTGTGAACAGTAAACTGTGACTCCTTTAGCGATCGAATTTCCAAAAATCATTGTAAATTGTGCGTCGCGCATTACGCAAACATTAAAACTCATTAAGTATCATAAAAAAAACAAATTGAACCAGTTCAAAAAAAAAAATTAAAACATCATAAATAGTACTTTCCTATAATACGGTGGATGCGATTGTTGCGCAAGCGAGGACGCGACACGCATACCAACCGTCAGCCACATTACTATACCATGTGCGTATGCGCCGTGAAAACGCGACGCGACGTACTATACTAGAAGATTAATAGACACATTGTAGATGATAATGGATGAACGACGTCACAATCACAACCTAGTTTGTAGAACTCTATCAATCTATCTATCTATCAGCCAAAAGACATCCACTGCTGGACTTAGGCCTCCCCCAATGATTTCCACACATCGCGGTCCTCCGCCACTCCCATCCACCGGCTTCGTTCTTGTAGAACTCAACAAATATTTTTTCGTCTAATAGAAATGTTGTCAATTTCGATTTAATTTGTTAAAAATTGTGTTTGTTTGAATTATGAATGTCTAATTCTGCTGAAATATGAACAATTATGAGTTCATTGACGAGCACGAGACACGACATATACAATGTATGTATATAACTTGACTTTTCTAGTTATCTCAACAAGCCCGCTAATTTGCCAGTTAAGTATTCTCTACTTTACCGGTCAGGTCTATTTGACCTAGTCTACGGATTAAATCTGCCCCATATTTGAATGACATTTATACTTGATATTTATAGGACCATTAAAATAAAGTAGGTATTTGTATATGTCGCGTTTATTTTATATTTTTACGTTCCCGACGCTTCGGCTGCTTTACAGCCACCATAGTCACGGAAGGACAGCGGGCACGGATGGTAATCCGAAATAATAGTTTTATTTCCATGTGTAGTATTCGCGTAAATATAAGAAATCAATATCTACCATCAGTTTTAAAATAAAAATCATTTTTTTTCATCCAATATTGTACATATACTAACAAACTAACTTCAGTTGAATAGAATCACAACAAGAACATTTTGTTCGAGACTGTTACAGTTGGCTACTAATTATTTAAACTGTTCTAAGCAAAACGATCAGTTAACACGTTATAAAAGGTTCAAGTTATAGATTAGAAACCGAGGAACTAGAAATCTAGTTAAAAGTACTTGTTCTCTACAGGTGTACAGTCGCTGTCAGACGATCTTGTAACAGCAGGTCGTTTTATTATAACATGTAAAATAAACTAATTTAAAACCAAAATATATATATATTTACGCGAATACTACACATTAAAATAAATCTAATCTTACGAATTTTATCGCGTTTATTATACGTTTTTTACGTTCCCGACGTTTCGGCTGCTTTGCAGCAACCATGGTCACGGGAGGACTGAGGTGGTTGACGTCCTAGTGTCATAGTTAGAAGCGGGGTACGCTCATATTTAGTTGTTGCTTGCGGTCCGATCCAACGAAACTTCGGGAACGTAAAAAAGTATAATAAACGTGAAAAAATCCGCAAATTAGTTTTTATTAAAAAAAAGTATATATTTTATATATATATATTCTATGTACCTATAAAAATAATACTTGATCGCGCCTGTAAATTATATAATAAAAAAAGCATTTTTATTTATCTCGAATCCTCATGTTTGTTAAAATTTTGTGTCAGTTCGCGTATTCTGGCAAAACCATCGGACAAATTTTGACGACCCATGCCATTGTAACAGCTTACAACCCGGATCAAAATCGTGGACTTTTTTTTGGGGGATACTTATGAATGGGTTCTCGATGGGCCCATGGGTGGATTTCAATACAAGTTGGTATAGTAATAGTTTGCGAGTATAAATATCTAGGCAAATTTTTATATCAGGTCAAGATTACTCCCCCCGGGATGTCTAAAAACTAAATCCCACGCGTACAAAGTCGCAAGCAACGCTATCTATACATATAAATAAAATTGGAGTGTCTGTTTGTAATATTAAAATAACCGCTTTTTACTAAGTGCATTTGGATGTATACACGTTACCTATACCGAAACAACATTTTTTACAATTTTTGTCTGTCTGTCTGTCTGTCTGTCTGTCCGTCTGTCTGTCTGTCTGTTTGTCTGTCTGTCTGTCTGTCTGTCCGTCTGTCTGTCTGTCTGTCAAGGAGTAACTTAGGCTACTTTCATTTTAGAAAAAAAATAGGATCTCACGAAAAAAAATTAAAACCAATGTTGCAGCGCAGCGCCTGATTAAGTTTGATAGCAACAACCTGCAATGCGTCCCGCGGGCTCAGAATGGGCGAGCAGGCTGTTGTCAACGGTTGTCTTTGTTAAATACCACGCGGATGAAGTCGCGGGCAACAGCTAGTTTAGAAATAAGTAATTATCTTTATTTCCTTGTTTAGTTGTCACCGTCCACACCACACACGACAGTACTTAGATTACGTGTATACGGATTGGATATCTCGAGATAAGAAAGCAGTTTTCACTCGGACGGGGAAATGGAAACGCGTCGGGCCGGCTGATCGCTGCCGGCACGCGGGGTAACCATAGCAACGCCGGGTTCCTTGAACCCTGCATAAATCACTGTCCACTTAACAACCCCGCTTAATAAACCTGTAATATAATAATCTATACTCATATTATAAATGTGAAAGTTTGGATGGATGGATGGATGTTTGTTACTCTATCACGCCAGAACGGCTGAACGGATCTGGATTAAATTTGGCACAGAGATAGATTATAGTCTGGAATAGCACATAAGCTACTTTTTATCCCGGTAAAATTTATGGTTTCCGTGGGATAGATTTGCGCAAAGGATTGACATGATTTTTGCGCGGGTAACACCGCAGGGCGCAGCTAGTATATAATAATATCGACAGACAAACACACCAACTATAAGGTCGCATACTCTATAATAATTCCAGCCCTTTTAATGTCCCACTTTTGGGCACGGGCCTCACCTCAATGCGAGGGGGATTAGGCCTTAGACCTCCACGCTGGTTCAGTGCGGGTTGGCGGACTTCACACATCTTTCGAGGGGTTCTCTCAGATATGCAAATTTCTTCACGCTGTTTTCCTTAACCGTTTAGCAACTGATAATCATGGTTGAAAATGAGATTCGCACATGAAATTCAGAATTCCGAGCGGTGGATGCCGCAGTTTGAACCTGTGATCCTCGTTACCGAGGCAACCGTTCTACCAACTTGGCCATCGACAAAAAAAGTTATAATAATTACGTATAAGGAATACGAATTATGTATATGGCGATGTTTACACCGATCGGTTGTAAATGATGCATTGTTAAAACCCAACGTGACATAATTGAATACTTTTTCCGTAAAACTAATTAACAGAATTGTAGGATTCATTCATAAATTATTATTCAATGGATAATTTTTAATTGTCATAAATTTTATACAATAACAATAGCATGTACTTACTGACGTCAATTCGCTGTTTATGCTATCATTTTCAGCAGTAGATCCCAGCAAGTGGCTAACATAACATTGAAGTTCTCAAAAAGGGCCTCTACGTGTTGGACCCATGCCCCGCGAAAGCCTTCCAAAGATCCGGGTATAGCCCGTGTGGAGAGAGACATGTACTACCTTGCCTTAGTTGGCTGTCCAGAGAGGGGTCGTTAGAGCTATATGCTCCAGGGGTGGAAATGGTAAATAATGTTAAAGTGTAGCGTGTGTGCGCCCCGCATGGCAACACACTGGAGCTTACTTTTATATTCTATTTTGTAAAGATAATGAATTTAAAAAAAAAGACAAGCCCGCTGAGTTTCTTGCCGGATCTTCTCAGTTGAGGTCGCGTTCCGATCCGGTTGTAGACTTAAGAAAAAAAATGTAATGACAATTTGTAAGTGCCCCCGTAGGCCTATACGAAATAAATGATTTGACTTTGACTTTGACTATAGCATAACACCGCGAGTAACCACGGGAGAAAGCGCAGCACATCTCTCTACACCCTTGGGCCGCTCGCGCCAGTGTTGCCCCTTATCGTCTCATATAACGGCCTTTTTAGGGGGCCCACCTAAAGAGCGGCAATTGTAATTAGATAAAAGCTGATTATGGCAGGTGTCCGCAACCCTTCCAATAGTCTCATCCCTCGTCCATCCAAGTATCATTCCATATTCCCGTAATACTTTCTCCGCCCGCCGAGATCAATTCGCTATTTATGCTATCATTTTGCAGCAGTTGACCCCAGCAAGTGGCTAACATAACATTGAAATTCTCAAAAAGGGCCTCTAAGTGTTGGACCCAAGTCCCCACACGCACGCACGCAAACGCAAACGCACGGACGCAAGGCTTGCAAAGATCCGGGTATAGCCCGTGTGCAGAAAGACATGTTACTGGTTCTAGACTCGTGTTTACCCTGCCTGTCAAATGCATGGCGAACATGGATATACTTATAACAATTTGACAGATAATAAAGCTATGGAACTTATTATTCTGAGTCCAAAACCATATCACCCTCCAAGAAACCGCCCTACAAGTCATAAAAACCTAACAAATATTGGGGTAAATTATCACCAACCAAATTTAGTCTTTATTCCGTACGCGACAGGGTTCCGTCAATGCGGTAACAAGGTACTGCGCGCGTTGAACTCTTTCATATTTAAATGAATCATGCCTCCACTCATAAGGTTGTAGAGTCAAATTATAATTTTGTTGAAGCGACAATATTAAAATATATAATTTTAATCGTGTGTTTTTCTGCCGTGTTGACCTTTTGAAATGGATTGTTTAATAATAAGTTATGTATATAATGTTAATGTAAACAATAATTATAGTTATTTTTGACTGACACGTGCGTCTACGCAATATAAGGGGCAGGCCTTTTGCTTTACCAACCTCCAGTGGTCCAGTTCAAGTTGGTGAACTTCACAATTTGACTCGAAAATGGCTTAGATCTTCATAGGTACAAGTTTCAGAAAAAAAATAAGATCTCAGCCTACCATTTATATGTAGAGTCATGACAAAACCATATTCTTCTTCTTCTTCTTCTAATTTAAGGGTTAGACCCTTGTCAGTGTAGCTGATGAAGCTCTTTCCATCTGTCTCTATCTAGAGCAGCTTCTTTCACCACGATTTCCTTCGATCTTTCCCTCTATGATGTTCTTTATGAAGGTATTATGTCGTATGAGATGGTTTATCATCAAAACCATATTACCATACCATAAATGGTCATAAAATTATATTGTTTTTCTTCACACTCCAAAACTCTATGGCCACTTGTTTTAATACTACGCATTAATTTACTTATAGGCAGGTGTAAGTGGACTAGATAATCTTGCAATTGCATATTTGAAGTGTACAGTGTCTGCCAGGCGATTTGGCACATCTCCTGAATAGTATAGTTTATTAAGCTTACGATCGAAATTCGCTTGCCGAGCGAGCGGTGGAAGGTTCAATTCCCACTAAAACTAAAACATATGTCAAGCGTTTTAGTTTGATCGGAGGGATCACGAGACTACATAAATATAGATACTGAAGACTAACTTAAGGCGTAATAATAAATGTATCTCTCATCGTTAACCAAGATTATCAAATATTGATATAAAGATATTTTTTTCAGATTTTATCGCGTTTATTTTTAGTTTTTACGTTCCCGACGTCGCGGCTGCTTTACAGCAACCATGGTCACGGGAGAACTATGATTATCACATGCTGTACGGTGAAGGAAAACATCGCGAGGAAATCTGTATGTCTGAGAGAATCCCTCGAAAGATGTGTGAAGTCCGCCAACCCGCTGGGCCAGCGTGGTGGACTGGGCCAATCCGCTTCTCATTGATGGAAGGCCCGTGCCCAACAGCGGGACATTAAAAAGGCTGGTATTAAGTTCATTGCAATATACATAAAATAAAAATATAAGCGATTTTTATGCGCCATTTTAATTGGCCAGTATTGTACTTATTGCACAGAATTTCTACATAAAAGGTGACATATCGGGTATTGCAATTATTTTAATACCACACTGAAAATTCATGATGATTTTTTATAATAATTGGCTAGTTTCAGATCTAAGGAGAGCTTTTGAATAAGGATTAGAAGAAATTTCGCTTAGTCATCAATCACCAATCCATAATGTTGGTAGTACAAATGATAAAGCGAAATTTGACTCTGCTTTCTGTGCTGAGGGTCCCGGGTTCGAATCTTCATATGGACAAATATTTGTACCCGATTCATGGATGTGTAATATCTATAAAGTATTTTATACTTGGATCGCTCCCAGTCTATTATATGGTACATAATATAAGCGTGTTGTCTGGCGATATTATATTAATCATATTTATGATCCACCACATTTTCTTTTTAATGATCCAAGTTATAATAAGAGTTCTAAGCAAATCATCTGATATTAGTCACCAAATGTAATAAAGATTTACTTATAATAAATGATAACAACGATTAAGGCATCGGATATAATTTACTTATTGCCCGCCACTCGCCACCAGATGGCGGTGGCGGAGGACGCTTCTATCATATAAGCGCGCGCTCACTCGGCGCCTGCCATTGGCCGCCCAAGCGCACGCGCGTTCACTACTCTGTGTCACTGCCCGCTCACTACCGCGACCCCGTGCTTACGAACGATTGTGTTGACTGTGCTATCATGGATATATTCACCCTGGACCCCACCGGACTTTACTGAAAAAAACAACAGAACACCATCCAACATGGGCTCCACACTGGACCCCACCGGTCAGTACTAAATTCATCTGTACACCTTATAAGAATCTTATTAAAAATGGATATAAAAGTACTCGATCCCACTGGCCAATACTAAACGCCATAATGATCGGTCTGGACCCGACGGAAATATATTAAACCCCAGATGAAAGAGAAGATGTGTTGCGGAAGACGAAAGATTTCCACTGGCACCAGTCCGGGGGAGACTTCATCCTGTCGAAAAAGAAGGTTCACCGAGACTATTTCACTCACTCATCGCTTGTAAATAGAATAATATGAAGGGGGGACGCGTACGCAAGGTCGTCGGATGGAAATCAGCTGACTCGCGCGCCGCGTGCAATCCGGAAACATACACCCATAGAAACAACACCATGAGAAAAATATATACCGCACGTACGATGGCAACACAATTACAATTCAACGTGAGTATACGCCTTTTTAAGTTTTTTAATCTGTGCAACGACATGTCGCTGTCAAATTCTAAGTTTAAAATTGGAACGCTCCTGTTTTGTAATTCGAACGTGTCCATTTATAAGGGGTGGTCACGAAATTAGGATTCAGTCATGGGTGCTGTAGAGACAAAGAGCGAAACGGACAGCTGTCGCCGTGGCGGACACTGGTGTTGCACGCTGCATATTAAAGTTCGTTGCACACCTGTAATCCTTCCTATTCCCCGGCCGCCATATTCGGACATTTCGAATGCCGAAATAAGAGCGTTCTAATTTTAAAACCTTTTTTTTTCATAAAATTTAAAAATCTTATATCTCAGACGTATGATAACTTTAATATTCGCATTTGTGTCCAAATTTCGGCCAGTATCGCGATTTTTATGGCACCAACCGCGAGTTCATTGACCGGACATATTTTATTTCATCGCGGGCTTCCACGTACACACACAGAGACTATACACCCACACAAGTGGAGGGACGCACCCACACAAAGGTGGAGCATCTCTACATGTTTGCGTTTGGTTCGCGTAAACATAGCATAGCGCTCATTTGTGTCGCGCATGTAGGTATCGTTACTATAATTAATTGTCAATGTTATACATTAAAATCGCGAATACGACAAAAACAATTTTTGAAAGTAAGGTTCAAAGATAACAAATATTTGACCAAATATCTGAGCCGTGCCAACGTTTTGACACTTCCTTGAATACATATCCAACATTTTTCACGAAAAGGAATTTTGTAATCGGCACACGGCGCAACACGTATAATATTATTGCAAGATTAACAAGCGCGTAATGTGGCTGTGTTTGCCGAATTATTCCAGTTCAACAACCGGGCGAACGTCCGATCGGGAGTTCAAAATAGACGCGGACACGAATCCACCACGCTCCTCGACGACGACATCCACGAAATGTCGCTACCATCGCCTTGTTTAAAATTAAAACAACCAAAAACAAAAGCTATGGCATTGCATGACAGGCGCCCGATTTTTCGACAAATGCACCGCGGACGAGTGACGTAACGCTCGAATTTTGAAATGGATTAAATTAACGACACGGTGAATAATGGCGCGATATTTGGGTTCGCACATGTTTATAAGATTGAGCAATATTCAGCGGCGATGAACCTCCTTGACCCCGCGCGGCGGAGGCTTCGGCGGCTGCAGTGTGGCCTGTTTTCGGCATTGCGTCATCATAGGTCACTACCACCCTAGCCCGCCATATTTTTTGCTCATAACATTCATCGCACGTTGGAGTCTTCCTTTGTTAGTCCATTTAAACTGATGCCATTTATTTCGGCGACTTAATATAGTCGAGAATGGTCGCGTCGCAACTTAATGAGGCGTAATATGATTGTGATAGAGCTCGGCCCGAAATAGCTATTTCGTTTCTGTTTTAGGACAAGCCCGAGTAATAAAAGTCGGTTATGGGTAGACAAGGCCCAAGTTTGAGTGTCCATAAAGAGTATAGTGTGAATAGATTAATTGTTAAATCGCCGTATAATGTTGATATGAGGACGCTTAATATTAGTTGTCGCCCACGTGTTCCTTGAACAAATAAACACCATCATCAGGCGTGTGTTCCCCGATGGGAAAGGCTGAGGTACACTTCAGTGCACCCACATTTGACGAATATAATTCGGGTCCTAATGTAATGGGCTTTAGCCTATCTACGGCTCAAGCTAAATGCGAGTAGAATAAGGAAAATTGTACGGATGAAAACTACGCAGTTTAGTTTTCTCTAGCCATGTGCCCAATCGTAGCTTTATACGATCTTTGAACTCCTATCAGACCCCTTAGGGACCGAATTTTCAAAAAATCCTCCATAGTGTTGGGTACTTAAGGTATATAAAATACCAAAAAAAATATCTCTGGTTGTCAAGTGAGGGCTGTGCGTTGATTGTAAGTCAGACAGTGTTAAGATTTTTAATAACTCTGTATTTCTTTTAAAGCACCGATCGCAAACATTAAAAAATCATAGCCTCCATATCATTTTTCGTTCAAATACTTCAATCCTTTCATTCGTTCACTCATTTGTCTTGCTCACATAATAAAAAATACAGCTATACAATCAAAGATTACTTAATTAAGTATAATTAATCTAATATTATACAATATCTTTGCTTAGGCCCACCATCATCAAATCTTAATATATTTTTTCTTGCATTGCATTTCATTTTATATCGAAAGATGAAGAAGGACGGAATAGGCCAAAGAGCAAAACGAAGCAAAAACTTTATACCATAGATAATATATTAAACGCGTAGCGATTATTAAAAAGTTGGCAGTACTCTTTTCTGCACTGGAATGTTGGCATTACCGATCTTGTACACTTGTAAGCAAAAGTCGAGTTTGACGTGACGAACCTTTTCATTCCGCGACTGTGCAGTTTACATGCTAAATGCCACCGGAGCTCTGTAATCCAGATTACATCAACTCGTATCGAATTCGCAATGTAATGACGTAATAAAGGTGTCATGTTTGAAAATGGCCAGACCTTAATATCAGAACTGTACTGACCGTTATTGATATATTATTTTTAAGAACAATTTTAAATTAGGTAGCCCGCGACTTAAACTTTAGTACACGTTACGGGATAAAAACCTTGCATAATGTATCATCACCATAGTTATATAGTATATTTCTTTGACTAAATCATAATTTTAAATAACAAATATAACATAATTTCAAAGATATATGCTTTTAAAGACTGGTAAAAGCATGTGCGAGGGTCGCAATCGGACTCCTTCTCCGTCGCACATGCGCTGTCTTATGGAGGTGACGTCATAACATCCGTAGCTCCGTCCCGTTCATGCTAGGATCGGTAACTTTAAACGTCTATATTTTTGTAATTTGTAGAGTTATTTCGAAAATAATTATACTCTTAAAAATCGTAGAACATAATTTATAAAACAATGTATAAAAAAATGCGGTCAAATCTGCTACAGTATAATTAATGCTATTTGTAGAGATTGCTTAAAAAACGTAGAACCATATTTTTTTCTGTAGCAGTAGGTATACATGACTAAACTTGGTTCTCTTTCGCATATGACAATGTGTACCTACCCTACACTGTACCCTTTGTAGTTTTCTATGTATAAAAGCTTTATAAAAACTCTGATCCAATGTCAAAGGGCAGTCAATCACCCGTATAAGCAACAAATCTAACAAACGCACATACACTCACAATTACCATATTATGTCAATAACAAAATACAGAGTTCAATAGGATTTAACGTTTAAATAAAACTTTTTTTCCGGATTTTATTTTATGTTTTTACGTTCCCGACGTTTCGGGATAGGATTTGGCGTGCCTATTAATATTCTTAAATACAGCACTACCGTGGCAACATCACTATTACTGATATAATATGCTATAAACTGACTTAACACTCGCCTTTTACCAACCTGATTCGTATGACAATTTGCATGAGACGCGAGCGAAATTTGTAAGCTGTCATACAAGCTCAGACCTGTATATAAAGCGCAATATGTCAAACGCGCCATCGCTATATGACTCTACCGTACCAGTCAGGTGCAGCTAATAACTCTACCGTCACGAAACGAGCAGATGTAGACAAAACTTCGGCTCGCACACCATGCAAATTACACTAACAACATTATAGATTCCCAACCAATATCTAGGAGATGTGCGGTTTATGCACCCTGCAAAAACAACGAGTTGTCGTTGAAAATATGTACTTTTTGTCATGCTAAATACTGCTTGGTATGACAAAGGTGCAGTGCAAGGTCGGCAAGCAGCTGGTCAAGTCCAATTAAAGGTTTATGTTTAAATAATTAAGTGGGTACAGCGCGGTGCGCGGGCAGGTGTCGTAGTGTATTGCAACAAAATATACAATTTATTTAGGCGCACGCGAAATAATTCACGTTAATAATTTCGACATTGCGTATCGAGTATTCACACGTTATATAAAATATCTACTTAGTACCTTATTTCGATGTGTATACGTTTTTGTAAGCTTGAACATTTTTGGATCGTTTATCTACCTATAACTCTATTTTTGCATAACTTTATTGGACTTGATATTATTGATTTCTTATATATACGCGAATACTACACATTTAAATAATACTCGTCGTGAACGGAAAAAAATATAAAATAAATGCGATAAAATCCGTAAAATTAGTTTTATTTAAATGGACTTGATATTAGTTTGGATCGAACTTTTATGTTGCATATAAATTAAATTATAATAATAAATATCGCCATACAAACACACCAACTATACGGTCCCACACTAACCTATTCTTGTGTTATTAGTATCGTACTATGGATTGAGGGCGAACTCACTATATAAAACTTACATTAATGTTTCGGGTACAAACATTCGCGCTTATCCCACAAAACTTGGGGGTGTTCGTCGTTTCACACCACAAGCGGTTCACACCATGGTGTGAAACGACGAAGTGTACTTTTTGAAGGCGCTGTTTCACACCATGGTGTGAATCAGCCAATGCTTTTTTAGACTTCGTCGTTTCGCACCATGGTGTGAATCAACCCAGGACTCTTTTTGGCTTCGTCGTTTCGCACCAATATCAAAAGTTTGAAAATATAATGTGTTTTTGTACAGATGGGTAGAAAACTGTTATTTGATAAAATGAATAGTGCAATAAAATACAAAATAGGTATATAACTTAGCTTTTTTGTTATTGGATAAAGTATTAATACGAATCAAAATAATTGCATTTTTTACTTAAAGGTATAAAAGAGAGTAAATAGTAAAAATGTAAACGATAAATTATCACAGATGAGGCGGCGGGGGGGGGGGGGGGGCAGTCTATTACCCTTTTACATATAACGATTTTTACTACATAGTCATTATGCTTACATAATTAAAGTAATAATTGAAAATCACAGGCTGAGCTGTATGTGTGTAGTGTTTGAACTTTTTTCCATCACATATTGCCAGCCGTCATCCAATAAGTTCGGCAGCAAATGTGACAAGACCCAACATTTTGGCTTTCGCCACAAAATGCGGCTGAAGACAAAATAGCTCCCAACAATTTTTACTTCTAGATTTTTATGGTTGGTGATATAGTGTATTATTTATATTAAATGCATATCTAACAATTAATTACTATGATGATTTTTTGATGAAAGTTTATTATAAACGAATAATTTAGTTAACTATTCAAACAAATAATATAATATATGTATATATATAATTATCTTTCAAATATAATTTTCTTTCAAATTTACAAATATGTATAATCATTGATTTATCGATAGTTAATCAACTATATATGGCGCGTTTTCGACCGGAGGCACCGGTCCTGAAGTGATCCTGTGACCGCGCGCTCTCCGCCCTCTATCTCGATAACGGTTCACCGTATAAAAAAAAAAATTAAACAAAATTTGTAGAGAATTTTGTATTCTACAATATTGATAATACATACAAATAGCAAAAAACCCATAGGAAATGAGATATTTACAAAAAAAGGGCAAAAAACCGATTTTTGTGACTTTTGACCTTGAAATTTAATAGTTGCGTACACCCTACCATATGTAGGTTTTGAGACAAATTTTAGGGTGTTAATATACAAGTATTTACAGACTTACAGCTGGGTATCTCGAATTACGAGGTGAACTTACTATAATGACTGGACTAAATTTAAACATAATTCTGGCTTCCAGTGCTGGCTTTCGTGCCAAATTATGAACGGATGAATAAATAAATAAATAATTCCATGAACGACTTTTGTGCATGCTTATATTTTATTGAATAAATAATAACAAAATATCATTGGTGCGAAACGACGAAGCCAAAAAGAGTCCTGGGTTGATTCACACCATGGTGCGAAACGACGAAGTCTAAAAAAGCATTGGCTGATTCACACCATGGTGTGAAACAGCGCCTTCAAAAAGTACACTTCGTCGTTTCACACCATGGTGTGAACCGCTTGTGGTGTGAAACGACGAACACCCCAAAACTTGGCCCTACCAGTATTCGAAACCGGGACCCTCGGCGCATAAAGCAGAGTCACTACCAACTGCGCTAATCTGCCAACTTGATCTAAGGGATCGGTATACACCAACATAACAAGATTAAACCTTCTTGCCTAATCTATCTAATTAATTTATCCTATATCCTTTGCCTAGGAGAAAATGCAAAGACAATATATTTTTTTTATCAAGTTTATATACAGTGTTAAATCTATTTTGTGTATTTCATTATTATACAGTAAATGGCGTCGTAACGAAAACTGATGCCATGGATTCAACTTATGATTCTGGACCCCCAGAGTTGGAATTTTCCGTCGACTTTTTTTTATGAATTATACACTTTTTTTTAGAAATCATCCAATACTACTTATAATTTAATATAAATGTAGCGACCACTTCAATCGCACCATAAGCTACGCAGATGCCACTGCAGACACGCATTCAGAACATAAGACAATAACCGTCGGGATCTTGTATATATGTTACTTGCTCCGAAAACTCTTATTGCGCGATTCAGGATTGTGACGTCAATTGTCAATGTTCTGAATGCGTCTGAGATGCCATCTGCGTAGCTTTTGGTGCGGTTGAAGTGGTCGCTACATAAAAAATAAATGTTAAAATAAAATATGTATTTCAGGAGTCAATTACATCCATTGCGAAGTCACAACATATTTACACAAATTATACGCATATATTATATTTACTTCTAGTAACCATTTTTATAATAAACATGTTCGTCACTGGCTGTTTATACGTGTTCACATAATTAAATGTTTTGATTTTTCTATCGAAGAATCAGGCAAAGGAATGTATGATAGAATTTTCGATGTCATTAAACCCTCATAGAACAGGTTCTTATTTGTTTAAACACATGTTGAGCGTATTATATTGTTAAAACAATATTTTAAGCAGATATGGATTGTATTTTAGTCAGTATTGGAAGGCCAAATTCATATTTTTGTCCTTCGTAGTATTATGTTATTTATACGAGTATAACAAAAAAATCTATACTATAATACTATAAACTATAATCTATACTAATATTATAAATGTGAAAGTTTGGATGGATGGATGTTTGTTCCTCTTTCACGCCCGAACGGCTGAACGGATCTGGATGAAATTTGGCACAGAGTTAGATTATAGTCTGGAATAGCACATAGGCTACTTTTTATCCCGGTAAAATGTATGGTTCCCGTGGGATAGATGTTTTAATTTTTTATACTTTTTATCGCGGGTAACACCGCCGGGCGCAGCTAGTATATTATATATGTGAAAGTTTGGATGGAAGGATAGATGGATGGATGGATGTTTGTTACTCAATCACGCCAGAACGGCGGAACGGATCTGGATGAAATTTGGCACAGAGATAGATTATAGTCTGGAATAGCACATAGGCTACTTTTTATCCCGGTAAAATGAACACTTTTTAATCGCGGGTAACACCGCGGGGCGCCGCTAGGATATAATATTTTAGCAGATGAATCAGTAAGTTATATGGGTAACGTTGTTGTATTAAATAATTGTGTGATTGATTGATTTTTTTTAAACAAGGCGGACCAATAGCGTTTGGCTATGCGCTAAGTACGGGGTGTGACTCTACTCAAACATCTGCCATGGTCTGATGATGAAGCTGAAAGTTAATCATAGAAATATGATGAGAGTAGACGGATCGGGTTTGGGTCCATTCAATTGGTATTTACGAGGACTTTATTCAACGCTTGTGACCAGGGTCTGATGATAGAGTTTAAGAGTAGTCATTGGAATTTCATTAGGCAGTTGAGTAGACCCATGGAGTATGGGTTTATTTGAACGGTCCTGAAGAGTGCTTTGGTCACACAGAGTTCCCAAGGTATTTTATATTGGTTCCTATTCTGCGCCCCAAGTCTGCTAACACAGTCGATTCATAATCGAACAGCAAGCGCATATTAACTGTCACTTTTGACAGATACTGTATGGGATATCTGTCAAAAGCGACAACTATGCGGTTGCTGTTCGATTGTCAATCGATTGTGTTAGCAGACTCGGGGCGCTGGTTTGATTCCTCTCACTGATACTTTTATCAAAAATTTTGATTAAAAATCATGAAAACGACCCGTCGTAGGTTTCAGAAACATGAAATTATTACACAATATCACTGACCTCGCCGTCTGTACTGTCACGTACAACAATATTTTATTAAAAAACTAATCGGTAATCATTTAATTATATTTATCAACAATATTTCGTACAAGTTCTATTAGAATGAATTAGAATATATTTAGATACATGTTTCAATGTAAAAAGAGGAGAAACGAAAAAAGATATTGCGCATGCGACCAATCGTTATCCAAATTAATAAGCCTAGCAGAAAATCAGTGGTTTACTTAATGTACAGTGTATACTGAACTGGCTCCAGGGTCGTCAAGGGGGGTCAAGCCCTCCCCCCTTGCCTACGGCATTTACTGGGACCCCTGCCATACATACGTACTTATACCCGTATTATACATAATCTTTTGTGTTTTTTTTGAAATTGTGTATCAAATCACAGTCAATTGACTTTCTTTCGTCACGGACTCATTTTTTTTTTGTAAATTGTACTTATGTCATTTGTCGTTGACTGTACACAAAAATGTCGGGTTTTAAACGCAGCCAGTGGGTCAAATATTGGACGGCAGACACCTAAAATTAAATATATATCTGCAACCTTACTTGTTACAATACTAGTTGGAGTTGCGTCAGAACGCTTGCATAACGAAGCTTGCCGTAATATCCGTGTACGCGCTGCTTTTTCCGATTTCGCTCCAATTTAATAATTGTTTCGTGGAGACTAATTTACCTATATGTATAATAAACAACCAATAACGTCCTGGTTTCTTAGCTACAGCATCTGCAACGTGTATTCTTTCTCTTTTTAATACAGCGATTATATCTATTTATCACCTCGAACCAAAGGCATTTGTATTTTTTTAATTTTATGTATTTACGTTCCTGAGGATCTGTGAAATGACTTTTATTTCAATGTGTAGTATTCGCGTAAATATAAGAAATATATCCAACATCTGAGTTGATATTCTCTTTGATATTGTGTTGATTGCAATCATTTATTTTATATGCAACGCATTAATCAATTTATTGCAAGGTCAGTGCGAAATGCCAGTCGAGCGCTTAAACTGATTACGAAATAATAAGTATTTTTTTCAATAAACTCAGTCTCACACTGTAGGTTACTTACAAAATAGCAAACACTCAAATTGGCATCCATTATTATTCCTCCAATGTCACCTTACAACTTCATTGTAGATCCATTATGTGATAAAAAAATGTGATGATCATTTTAATTTACTGATGATAGCTTTCCTCGTGTTTTTCTAACGTGGCTGGCTGGCTGGCTGCTGATGAATTCGTCATCGATCAAGTCATTGACACGACTGCACCGAAATCGATATACTAGGACATGATGAGATCGCAAGCGTTCAATCAACTCTCACGGTGCATCCACCTTATCAAGACCAGCTCGTTGCGAAAACAATTACATGAAAATTGCTCCTCAAAATTCGGAACCCAATCAAATTGTATCTGTGTGCTCGTTATTAGATAAGACGCTTAGATAACGCACACATACGTAATAACACGTGTGCCATGCGCACTCCTCACCGCTTCTGTGCTCCTAGTACCCGAAACATAGAAACTGCTCACGAACAAGTCTGAAAACAACATGAGCACAACATTTTACGTGTGGAAAAATCGTACACTAATATAAAATGTGTATACGTACACGTCGAGGCGTCGCATGTTGGAGTTCAACTTGTGTTTCTACGCCTGTGTGTTGTTTAGTGAAAACGCTTTCCTCATACAACACTATAACTCGTGTGTATGTGCGCATAAGTGGCAGTATCTCATAGTACAGGAACGCGTGTTAATAGCAAAGTTGTGTTTCCGCATAGGCACGGCTCGTACACCAGCGTGCGAGGCTCGCCCCCGTGTGAACACGAGATCGTCAACCTTACGAATTAGAAAAAAGTCGCTTTACGCCATTCGCCTCGACGCGGTCCGGATTAAATTCATTTATTCGTTTTTAGGACTACGAATTTGCTTAAAATAGACAGTTTAAGTAACATTTGACTTTTTTCACAGATCTCTAGTCTAATTAATATATAGATAAGTAAGAATGTGTTTTTTAAGAGAACAATGCGTCAAAATGTCGTCAGTGGCTGTGATTGTGACGTGTCTACACGCGCTCACGCACACCCCCAAACGTGCCCACTCGGTATCTGTGTTATAACTACACATTGAAGCTAGCTACGTCACAAGTTGGCCTCTCGCGATCTCTGCGAGCCTGGTACCTCGACTCCCCGTAATAAGCTGAAGATAACTCGCTTTTCTTGATCTTACAATAAAGGAAGGCATTATTTTTACTTGGCTTCCGTGTTCTTTTGGTATTAAGGTTTAAAAGATTAAAAAGGTATATTTAAATAATACCATAGGCTTGAAACTTGACGAAAATATTGAAACGATGCAAACTTATTTAAAAGATCTTAAAATACGTATGACTTTTGATTGTATTAAATAAATATCCCAGTTTTCTCATTTAGGCAGGTCGATGAAACCTGCAAGTCCTTTTGTAAGACTTACACTTACACTCGGTCTTCAGAACTGCTTAGAAGTCGTTGCCATGTAACGCACGTACAACGTAACTCCTCGTTGGCTCTGCGCTCCTAGTATAAAGTGTTCTAGTTGACGATCCAAGCAGTCACGAGATGTCGATCGTAATTTGAGAACTTTAATCTTTATTCTATGCCCGATATAAGGTGACTATTTTCTTAATTACAACAAAAAAAAAAGATGAGTAAAATAATTTAAATCGAAAATTACATCTCGACGCACAGCGCCATCTGTTATCGACTAGCGTCAAACTAATCTTTGCACACACTATCAGTAAACTTTTAAAATTAAAAATATACAATGTCCATACACCTTGTATTATACGAGCGAGTGTACAATTTAAGAAATTATTTAAGGCAATGTGTCGTCAGGTTATATTGAACAATGACAGGTGGTAGGAGCCTGCTCCATCCAAGGATGACCACTAGGGGCCGGTGCATAGTAAGCCGAGTGGTGGCTAATATTCGCTAGGTAGGTTGTTTTTGCCATACCGGGGAAGCAGACCTATATTATAATTAGTATCTAACAGAAAATTATTATTGGATATATTGCGTTTACAGTCCTTTCGGGTCTAAACTTTGCTGAAATGTTAATTTAAATATAACTTGAATATAACTGATCTTAAGGATTTTATTGCGTTTATTATTTGATTTTTACGTTGCCGACCACGGGAGGACTCCCGTGACCATGGTTGCTGTAAAGCAGCCGAAACGTTGGGAACGTAAAAAAACAAATAATAAACGCGATAAAATCCGTAAGATCAGTTTTTATTCAATGTTAAAATATGGGACCAGTTGTCAAATAAGCTGAGGTTACGATGAGATTTACTTATAAAATAATTCAGATAGTCATCATTTATTTGTATGCATTCGGTATTTTTAGAGTTATTTTGTTAATCAATGTTCTTTAATTCAAAAATTCTAGTAGTTAATTTTTTTTATTTAAAAGTAGTACCACAGATTGCACTCTTGATTCCGAATATAGATTTCAGGTTTCGCGGTATTTCACTTGCATATGGAATATTGTTGTTAATGACAAAAGTTATACTATAAACAATAATTAAAATTTGTCTGCTTTTTATTTTTATTATTTTGCTGCTATACAGAGAAATCTGCTGGGTAAAATAATACCATACAGTGAATACACAAATAAGAATAACGAAATAAATCAATTAAATAAAAATAGACTCCATTTTTAATATCATAACCTACGTAACGTTTTGATGGTTAAAAATGTAAGCATAATCTTGTGTAAAATAAAAGTCAAGCCGACGATTTCTTTTATTAAAACTTGGAACGCATGTAATTTTGAATTTTGAATTTAAAAAAAGAAGGTTCCACCAAAAGAACACAACAAAAGCTTGAAATCACCCGCCAACTATTATCTTTGCGTAAAGAGAAAAAAAAACTTTTGGAAACAAATGAACTTTTTGCAAAATGAATTGTTAAAAAGTGCATTTGGTTTTGCGAAAAAAAACACATTCTTAACGACCTTGCAATAAATGTATACGCAACGCGGACCACGCGATGGGGTGTTTTTGCCAAAAAAATATATCTTTTTACAATTGTTGTCCAATTGTGCGATAGTTATCAAAGAAGACGCCGCCTATTGTGGGTGGTGAGGTTTTTGTTGTTCATAATGTCGATGACATTACTGAGTTTTCAATATTATGATATAACAACAAACAAACAAATTACTTAACTTGTCATATAAAACATATTAATATTGAATCGCCTCTTGATATAACTGAATGCGCTATTAAAAATATTAAATCAAAACACTAATGAAATCATAATTTTGTCGCTATAAAATAATATTCACCCCAAGCCTTGTATGTACCAACTGGGGCCTATAAAAATAAAAAGAACACCCACCTCGGGCTGCCGCCTGACGGCATATGCATGCGTTAAGTACCAGATATGTTGCCATTGTGAAACCGGGTTTAGACTGTATTATTTTACAAAGGGTATCATTTGATCGGGCGCTCTTATCTTCGTTTTGTCACTAACAAGCAATTGCACTCATTATATGAAAATACTGATCCAGTTTTGACGAACCGATTGAAGTGTTTATCTAGCGAGTATTATTTATTATTAAGCTTGATTCAGATGTTCACATCCGGAAAGAATCTCTATTAATAAGTTCATTTTACAAACGAAATAAATATGTTTAGATAAAAAAAACTTGAAAAACTTTTTAAATTTCCTAGCACTACGATACTGGCAGCTTTTATTTGATCTTCATAAAATGACAGTAGTAGATTTTATTTGATTCATGTAAACTGTTGATTCAGGAAAAGTATCCTTTAAAAAGAGCAACCATAGTTTTCTGCCCCACTTCGCTATAGGAAAGGCATTTTGAACGGGCGATAGAAATAATAGCATAATTATTTTGTAAATTTTTACTATTCCTAGTACTTACTGTATTAATTCCATATTTACATTTTTCTTTTTTTTTAACATTTTTTTTCTTTTTGTTCCAGGTGTTAGATCTGCATCGGTCCTGTGCTTCACCAGCTCCTTGAAACTTCATCATCAACGGTTTCATTATCATCACCCATAATGTTTCACTAGTTTTAAATCATCATGTTTAATACTCAGTACTGAATAAGACGTTAAAATGACTGATATTTTTTTCTCATAATATTATTGCACATATCCTTCATGCATTTGTATTTTTATATAAATTATTATAATAAGTGATGTTATCTCGTTGATATAAATCCTTTGAAAAAGATCTATATTTTATACAAAAATAAAAATCGATTTTATGTTTTATTTCAATGAAGTGACATCGATAAATAGATTTAAGAAAATTGAAAAATGACAAGCAAACAGAGGCAAATGGTTTTTTGAATGGTTTTCCTCACTATGACTGTACATTATTTCGAGAGACCTTCAAAAATGTACCGTACAACATATATTATAGGAATGAAATTAGTTGTAAGTTAATTATGTTATATCAATTCGGCTCCTTGAATACGTAACTTCCAACAACAATTCGAGTTACTATTATATGACTTTCCGCTTAAAATGTAAATAAAGTTGCAATGCTTTTCCAGTGTTTCTCGTTCGCTGAACATAGATAAATAATTACTTTTGTGTTATACTTTAAACCTTATTATTATGTAGATACAATGTAGATAAGACTGCGTTATGTTTAAGCGGCTACTTTTTTTTTAAATTCAGTGTTGCCAATAAAGACTGAATGATGAAAAATGTATGAATTAACAAACCAACTTTTTTTTGTGTTTCTTTCGTTAAAACCCAGGAAGGATCCCACCCTAGATTATTTTGATTTCTTTTTTGTAAACGATAAATGCATAATAATAAATATAGGGGGTAATAAAGATGTTTTATATCAATTTGAAATTGTGTTGTTTTATTTATCAAACGTATATATCATACCTGGCAATACTAGAGATATAATTAATTTTATAATTGGAAAAGTTGACAAGCCGAGGGTCCTCTTCCCTAGTTTGTTTAATACTAAAGGTATCAATAGGGCCTACACACACATTCAAACAAAGTCACTTAATAAATAAATAAATAAATAAATAAATATCGCCTTACGAACACACCAACTATACGGTCCCACTTTAAGCTTAACGCTTGTGTTATGGGTACAATGGACTGAGGGCGAACTCAGTATATAATACTTATATACATATTAAACATCCATGACTCGGGTACAAACATTCGTGCTCATCACACAAAGCTTGTGTCCCTACCAGGATTCGAACCCGGGACCCTCGGCGCAGAAAGCAGAGTCACTACCACTGCGCTAATCAGGCCGTCAAAATCTTAATATCTATATGTTCTTCTTCTCAATAGGAACGGCATTCCGAACGGGTGGTAAAGTAGTAGCATAGTATTTTGTAACTTTTGACGATTCATAAGTATTGTACTTAAGGGGGATGCTCAGGGTCAGGGCGCGAAATACAAGAATGTCAATGGTTTTAATTTTTTTACGAAAAATTTGGACATCTTTACGATGTAATTTAGTGTTTTGCGATATTAGCATTCTGCATTGTGTGAGGGTAGATTAATAATAATATAATATATGCATGTAAGGTATTTAATAAAGGTCAGTCAGTCTTGAACAATCGTGTTTGATTAACGTGTGCCCTCACATAACATGACATGGCGCAGTCGGTATAAATCGAAATATACATTTTATTGGTGAAATCATAATATTGTAAAATGCATCATGGAAAGTGTTTTGACACCACCAGCAGCTTTTAAATATAATGGAAGTTCGTTGGATTTTGCATCAGGCGAGGGTTGGACAAAATGGAAGCGTAGTTACCAAATTTATACAAAAGCGTGTGAAATAGATAAAAAACCTGCGGAAAAACAATTAAACATTTTATTGCATATAGTAGGTGAACAATGTCGCGAGATATTAGACCAATCACCGGAAAGCTGTATTACAGCTGACGCGGCGTTGGCAAAATTGGATGCCCATTTCAAAATTAAGAAAAATGTGACCGTGGAGCGACATAAATTTTTCACCCGGGACCAGGAGGCGCAGGAATCCATAGATCAGTATGTATTCGACCTGGGGAAGTTAGCACAAACATGTGAGTTCGGCAGTTTAAAAGATGAACTGATTAAGGATAGGCTGGTCGTCGGGATCACGAGTGCAGCCATTCGCGAAAGACTACTCCGTGAAGAGGATTTGGATTTGAAAAAGGCGCTAGAGATATGCCGTGCAGTGGTCGTGTCCAAAGTGTACTCACAAAACATAAAGAAGGAAAACGAACATGACATATACGAGGTACAGGGCGGTTACGAACAAAGCGACTATGAACATCACGGGGTATGTGTTGTTCGACGCGGTGGCGCGGCAGCGTCGTGGAGCGGCGGAGGTGCGCGCGGCCGCGCCGGCGGCGCAGGCAGCCAGTATCGCGGCTACGGGGCCGCGCGGCCACAGCTCGCTGCCGCCCGCCGTCCCTCGTCCGGGCTACGTGAGACTCATGTGCGGCAGTGCGACCGATGTGGAACAGTGCATAAAAAATTCGAGTGTCCAGCGTATGGGAAGAGATGTGTGCGATGCAATAAAATGAATCATTTCGCGCGTGCGTGTCGAGTATACTTAGTGGAGCGCCCGGCCGGACAGGTAATACATTCTATTCATAATATTAGTGAGTGGAACGTTGAGTTAACAATAAATGAAAGCGTTATAAACTTTAAGATAGATACAGGGGCCGATGTTAACGTGTTACCTTTAAAATACTTGTCTGAAATAAAATTGTTACCATCGGACTTATTAAAATCGAATACCAAATTGAATGGGTATTCAGGGGCTAATATAAAAGTGTTTGGAAAAATTTGCTTACAGGTCTATTACAAGGATAAAATGTTTTTAGTTCCATTCAAGGTAGCTGATGTACAGTCGGTACCTATATTGGGTCGTCATACATGTACGGAATTAGATGTAGTTAGACGTGTAATGACAGTAAAGGAGACTTGTTCTGATTTCGTAGAATATACACGTGAGTATGAAGATGTGTTTAGGGGCGTGGGATGTCTACCGGGAAAATATAGGATACAGTTAAGGGAGGATGCGGTCCCAGTTATCCACGCTCCTAGGAAATTGCCTATTGCGATTAAAGACAACGTTAAAAGAAAATTAGATGAGATGGAATCGCAAAATATTATAGCAAAGGTCGAAGGTCCATCGGACTGGGTGAATAGTATCACGGTTGTTAAAAAACCAAACGGGGATTTACGGATTTGTTTGGATCCAAAGGAACTAAATTGCGCGATCAAACGAGAATATTTTAGGCTCCCTACGTTAGATGAAATCGTATCAAAACTATCAGGCGCTAAGTATTTTAGTACATTGGATGCGTGTTCTGGATTTTGGCAAGTAATGTTAGATGAAACTAGTTCACTTTGTACTTTTAACACCCCTTTTGGCAGGTATAAGTTCTTGAGAATGCCGTACGGGATATGTTCGGCCTCAGAAGTTTTTCACAAGAAAATATATGAGAACTTTGATGATATAGAAGGTGTATGTATGTATATTGATGACATATTGGTGTATGGGTCTACTAAAATGGAACATGATAAGAGACTAAGGAAAGTACTCGAGAGATGTAGGAAAATTAACCTTAAGCTTAACAAAAACAAATGTAAATTTGCCTTAGAAGAAATAAAATACTTGGGACACAGAATTACAAAAAATGGGTTATGTCCAGAAAACTCACACATATCGGCCATAACTAATATGCCCACTCCCCAAAATAAAAAGGATATAGAAAGATTCTTAGGTCTCATTACGTACGTTGGCACATTTATTCCGAATTTGTCGGATAAAACCCTTCCTTTAAGGGAATTGTTGAAACAGGAAAATGAATGGCACTGGAATGAAAAGCAGCAACAGTGTTTCAATGAATTAAAAAAATGCTTGTCTACAAAACCGGTATTGCAGTATTACGATTTAAAGGTTCCAATTACAATATCAGTAGACGCAAGTAAAAGTGGATTGGGTGCTTGTTTGATGCAAAACGGGTTGCCTGTATGCTATGCGTCGAAATCACTAAATAATGCGGAACAAAGATATGCACAAATTGAAAAGGAGTTGTATGCCTGTGTGTTCGCGTGCGAGAAATTTTATGTATATATATATGGGCGAACAGATGTTACTATTGAAACGGACCATAAGCCGCTGATTAGCATAATTAAAAAAGCAATAGTCGATTCTCCGCCTCGCTTACAAAGAATGTTACTTAGACTACAGAAGTATACGTTTAATTTAGTATATAAGGCGGGCAAATACTTGTACATTGCGGATACCCTGTCTCGCGCATACGAACCCGCACCAGCGAGTGAGGACGCCGCCGCTGACTCGTTGCACGAGGAGGTGTGCGCGATAACGCACTGCATCGCCTCGCACACCGCGACACACTTTACTAATCCACAATTCTTAAGATTGCAAAAGGCCACAGAACTTGATATGGAGTTAGTCGAAGTTAAGAAGTATGTTCTTGAAGGGTGGCCCGATAACAAAACTAAGGTCTCGGACATTGCCAAGATGTATTGGAATTTTAAAGAAAATCTATCAGTAGCTTATGGACTGGTGTGGAAAGGTGACAGAATAGTTGTACCTACGAGTTTAAGAAAGGAAATGATAAGTAAAATACATTTGGGTCATATGGGTATTGAAAAATGTAAATTAAGAGCGAGGGAGACGGTGTTTTGGCCTGGTATAAACAATGATTTACATAATTCGATATCGAATTGCAATGTGTGTTTGACACACAGAAAAAACAATCAAAAGGAAGAATTGCAATCACACGAAATACCGGATAGGCCGTGGGCTAAGGTAGGCGTAGACTTATTTCAAATAAAGGATGATAACTTTTTATTACTTGTAGACTATTATAGTAAATTTTTTGAAATAGCAGAACTACAATACACTAGTTCTGAACATATAATAATGACATTAAAAAACATATTTAGTCGTCAAGGCATACCCGATCAGGTTATATCGGATAATGGTCCGCAGTTTGCCTCAAACGTATTTAGAAATTTTGCTATTGAATGGGAATTCTGTCACACTACCTCCTCACCGCGCTATCCCCAGTCCAATGGTCAGATCGAACGGACAGTGCAGACTGTCAAAAGAATTATTGTCAAGACTCGTGAAAGTGACTCAGATTATCGTCTTGCCTTACTAGAATATTTAAATACACCGCTGGGCGCAGATATGCCTTCGCCGGCTGAACTATTACAAAGTAGAAAATTAAGAAGCATTCTTCCAGTTCCTTCCAGGATTTTAAAGCCAAAAGTACAAAAAAGCATTCATAAACAACTTATAAATCGTCAAGCCATTCAAAAATGTTATTATGATCGGAATGCCAAAGATTTAGAACAGTTAGAAAAAGGACAAAAGGTTAAAGTTTTCGATCAAAGTAGAAAGCGGTGGATATCTGGAACTATAGTTAACAAATTAAGGAATAGATCTTATGAAATAAAGTTACTAACTGGCATAAAAATAATCAGGAATCGAAGGCACATCATTAAAGACTCCCCATTGCGTCTAGACATATCTGATTACGAGCTTGATTATGATGACATAAATGTGTCAAGTAAACCTTTGCAGTCCCACCCGCAGGATACTAATGGTCGCAATGTTACTCGTTTTGGCAGGACAGTGAGACCGCCGGCTAGATGGGGCTTCGATATAGATTTTGTAAATCGCAAGAACAACTAAGAAGTTTGTATTATCAACTAATATTATTATCCGTGCATGACTTTATCTTACGCGTTGTTATTAATAATAATAATGTCAACATCCTATTGGTTGATTAATCACGTATATAAAAAAAATATATATATATAATTGTTTAGAATGTTAAAATTAAATAATGTGAATTCTTGGAATATAATGTATTTATTTGTTGTTTTTTTTTCTCTTTCTTTATTAATTATATTATTCGCTATACTTATTCAAAATAAGTTGAAATCATGTTTTTAATTTTCTTATGGTATTGTTACGATGCGTATAAAAGAGGTATCGATAACTCGTGAAATAGTTATCGAAGCTTCTAGAAACAAAAACGCATTGTCGAGTCCAAGGTCCCCTATCGATCTGTGAAGAAAGTTCTAGAATCGCCAACAATGTTGCAACCGGCTTCCAGAATATATCTCATATTATTTTTATTAAAATTATTATTAGTAAACAAAAGGCGAGGACAATGCAATTCCTGGAACTACGAGTTCTCGGAATAATACCGATTAGACGAATACAGCTACGTACACTAGAACATTCTAGCGCCTCCTTATTACCGTGTACATAAGGTTCATTTTCCTTATGGAACATTTCTGTTTAGTGGGTTTTTATCGACACCTTTCTGGAAAGATCCACCCTCGCTATTTTCGGATTATAAATAGTGTGCAGGACCAGCGACGAGACAGTTTCTATTTGAAAGCGATAGTGAACACATCTCTCGGAAGCGAACCTAGAAGACTATACCGGCGACTCTAGCGAATACTGTGGACTACTGTGTTTCTAAGTGATTTGGTGAATTGTTGTTTAAGTGTTGACTAATTAGTGTACTGGTGTGTACTATTTTTGCCTTCTGTGTGGAGAGCGATTAAAGTAATTTTCACGTAATCGGCATTTGATTACCCCCGCACGTAACAATTGGTGTCAGAAGTGGGATGCCGTTACTACCACGTGAAGACGAAGGGCGTACTCCACGAACCAGACGGCAAGTGGAAATGGATGCTGCACGTCAACGTAGCCGTGAAGAGGAGGATCTTCGGGCTAGTGCTGAGATTCCAGCGGAACCAGTGGTAGCACCAGGGGTTAGCTCGCCGGACATGAACATGTCAGCACTGCTGGCCTCTATGCAGGAAATGATGAGGGCTAACCAAGTAGCCAGTCGGCAGGAGCTCAAAGAAATGATGAAGGCCAACCAAGAAGCCAGTCGGCAGGAGCTCAAACAAATAATGCAGGCTAACCAAGAAGCCAGTCGGCAGGAGCTTAAAGAGACCAAGGAAGCTGTAGTAGGGAAAATCGATGCCGGCATAATAGCTCTCGGAGAAAAGGTAAAGTCTCTTGAAGACCGCATGGAAGTCCTAGACAAGGAAGTAATGCAAAAGACTGGAAACCTTGATGACCGCCTGAAAGCCCTGAATAAGGAGGTTATTCTCAAGAACGAGGCTATGGAAGACCACGTGCAAGAACTTAGTAAGGAGGTGATGAAGCTAAGAACACAGGGATCTATTGCAGTGGCTTCACCATCATCGGTAAAACTTGACCTACCACGCTTCGATGGGACTTCGTCGTGGTCAGCGTTCAAGTACCAGTTCGAGGTGCTTGCAAGTGGTAATGGCTGGAGCAACGAGCAATCTTTTATAGCTCTTACACTTGCTCTACGTGGGGATGCTTTAACAATTCTCGAAAACCTACCGCCTGAAATAAGGACGCTGGAAACATTAATGGAAGGGTTAGACATGCGCTACAGTGATAAGCACCTGGAGCATGTCTACCGAGTGCAACTCCGTGAGCGATCACAGAAGGCTGGTGAAAGCCTCCAGCAGTGGGCCCAGGAAATTGAAAGGCTGGTTCGTCGGGCTTACTCATCGGCACCACAAGTTATTAAAGTGTACTCACTGCAGGCATTTGTAGACGGAATACGGGATCCAGAAGTTAGAGCTGCTGTGCGTTTGGGTCACCATCAGACCTTAAGGAACGCACTGACTCACGCTCTCGAGGTGGAAGCAGTACAACAAGACACGAGGCTACAT
Source organism: Pheosia tremula (assembly GCA_905333125.1). NCBI lineage: Eukaryota > Metazoa > Arthropoda > Insecta > Lepidoptera > Notodontidae > Pheosia > Pheosia tremula. The sequence goes on from HG995419.1 coordinate 4,561,915, forward strand.
AAAATAAGATTGATGATTTCAGAAGAGAAAAGGCCTCGGTTTGTCCCGATATGCTATGACTGTGGAGAAAAAGGGCATGTTCGGCCGGAATGTCCGAAAAGAAAGAGGAAGCTTCGGTTTGAGCCAACATGCTATGTGTGTGGAAGAAAGGGCCACATTCAGTTAGAGTGTCCTAGGAAACGGTGGGACGTGGAAGTTGCGACCCAAAAGGAACAAGATTGCATTGAGAAACTAAATGTCGTCAGGGCCGCAAGGCAAGTGCAAGATAGTCGAGATAAGGCTCCGAAAGTTACAATGACCGAAGACTGGAAGCACTGTCAGAGGAATAAAGTACGAGAAGAGGTCAAAGTAATCAGGACACACGGACTTGATGACGAATGGACTGGAATTAACATGCAGAAGGCCCAAGAAGAGGACGATGACCTTCGACCTATACTGGACTGGAAACGTCTTGGGAACAAGCCCCAATGGAGTGATATGTCTGCTCATAGTTCGACCACTAAATGTTATTGGGCTCAGTGGGACAGCTTGACTCTGGAAGATGGTGTACTATGTAGAAAATTGGAGTCTAACGATGGAAAAGAAGTTACCATGCAAGTCATAGTACCTCGGAGTAAGGTGGCCCCTCTTTTACGGCACATTCACGATGGTGTGTCAGGTGGACATCTTGGAGTCAAGAAGACCCTGGTTAAAGTGCGACAACGTTTCTACTGGGTCCGTTGTCGGGAAGATGTCGAGGATTGGTGCCGTGAGTGCACAGCTTGTGCTTCAGTGGGGGGCCCGCAGACAAGAAGTAGAGGAAAACCAAAGGTAGTCCATGTGGACAGGCTAGCGCGATATCATGGCTCGAATAATGCTCGGGACGAGCATGACTAAGAGGGGGGTAATGTTACGATGCGTATAAAAGAGGTATCGATAACTCGTGAAATAGTTATCGAAGCTTCTAGAAACAAAAACGCATTGTCGAGTCCAAGGTCCCCTATCGATCTGTGAAGAAAGTTCTAGAATCGCCAACAATGTTGCAACCGGCTTCCAGAATATATCTCATATTATTTTTATTAAAATTATTATTAGTAAACAAAAGGCGAGGACAATGCAATTCCTGGAACTACGAGTTCTCGGAATAATACCGATTAGACGAATACAGCTACGTACACTAGAACATTCTAGCGCCTCCTTATTACCGTGTACATAAGGTTCATTTTCCTTATGGAACATTTCTGTTTAGTGGGTTTTTATCGACACCTTTCTGGAAAGATCCACCCTCGCTATTTTCGGATTATAAATAGTGTGCAGGACCAGCGACGAGACAGTTTCTATTTGAAAGCGATAGTGAACACATCTCTCGGAAGCGAACCTAGAAGACTATACCGGCGACTCTAGCGAATACTGTGGACTACTGTGTTTCTAAGTGATTTGGTGAATTGTTGTTTAAGTGTTGACTAATTAGTGTACTGGTGTGTACTATTTTTGCCTTCTGTGTGGAGAGCGATTAAAGTAATTTTCACGTAATCGGCATTTGATTACCCCCGCACGTAACAGTATAATTGTATTTTCCATTCATTGCGTAATATCTCATGCATTTGGTTGAATCAATGTTTTTTTTTTTTATTTATATCTAAAATGTTTTGATTTTGTTTGTTTTAGAAAGGAAGATGTGAGGGTAGATTAATAATAATATAATATATGCATGTAAGGTATTTAATAAAGGTCAGTCAGTCTTGAACAATCGTGTTTGATTAACGTGTGCCCTCACATAACATGACACATTGGATGTCTCGATGTATTAAGTTTGCTTAAAAAAATACCTAAAGCGATAAAACACCATAACGTTAGTAAACGTAGCGGTTTTTACAAACCTTATGGTATTGTATCGGATTAGGTACTTTTTTAAGCAAACTTAATACATCGAGACATCCAATGCAGAGTGTTAATATCGCAAAACACTAAATTACATCGTAAAGACGTCCAAATTTTTCGTAAAAAATAAAAACCATTGACATTTTGAATTTCGCGCCCCGACCCTGAGCTTCCACCTTAATGGTCTACGTGAATAAAAAATATAGTGATTCTGATTCTATCGCACTGGTCGTTCGAATAGACACATATTAAAATAACAAAACGTTTGCAAAACACATAAAAGGTTATTGTAGACTTGAAAGGGCACAAAGATACAATATATTTGCAAGTAGAGTTCATTGTTTAATTTGTGTACGGCTAATAAACGTACGTGAACAGGTAAGTTTTGCTTTCAAACTGCTAAAATATGTAAAATATATTTTTAAAGGCTCGTACCTCTGGGATTTCTGGATCTCATGTGCGAATCTCATTTTCAACCACGATTATCGCTTGCCAAACGGTGAAGGAAAACATCGCGAGGAAACCTGCATGTCTGAGAGAATTCCTCGAAAGATGTGTGAAGCCTGCCAACCCGCACTGGGCCAGCATGGTGGACTCTGGTCTAATCCCCCTCGAATTGAGGGGAGGCCCGTGCCCAGCGGGACATTAAAAAGGGCTTTTGTTGTATATCGTTATATTTTTAAAAAGAGCAACCGTGGATTTTCCCGTCGGCTCTCCTTCGTAGGAACGGCATTCCGAACGGGCGGTAAAAGCTTAGCATTTTGTAATAATTATGACGGCTCATAAGTGCTGTACTTAATGGTTAAAGTTTCGAATAAAATTTACGACTCGATCGGCACAGTTGGTAGTGACCCTGCTTTCTGGTCCGAAGGTCCCAGGTTCGGATCCCTGTGGGGATAAACTTTACGTGTTAAGCGTGTTTTTACCCTAAGATGTTTAATATCTATATAAGTTACTAGGTGCTACCCGCGACTTCGTCCGCGTGGTATTTAACAAAAAGAATTTTTCTAAAATAAAAGTAGCCTAAGTTACTCCTTGTTACATCAGCTAGCACACGTGTTGGAGCACTGAGCATTGACACCTAGGCTCAAGCAACTAGAGCTAGACGTCATTAAAACAAATAGATAATATTAGAAAATACTAGGAAATACTAGGAATTGCTAGAAAATACTAGGAAATACTAGCTAATACTAGGAAATAATAGGAAATACTATAAAATATTAATACATAAGCACCAAGGTACTAGGCGCATATAAAGATGGAGCGATAATACAACACTGTTAGTCCTAAATTCCTTCGTAGCGGCATAAGTATAATCGCGACCACTTACAGATACGGGATAATAAGCTATTACCAAAGTACTAACCTTTGATGTATCGTTTAGCGGTACCCATGTAACCTGGCTGTCTATGTAGGGCTGTGGCCCGTTAAACATCGCTCTAGTGATGACCATGTGAATCGATTTATCGATAGCTTTCAAGGTTTTGTAAACCTACGAACGGTTGTTACGAATTCAATTTTAGTTCGTATATAGTATAGAATAGTAAGTTCTAGTTAAAAAGAGTTTCTAGTTAATGCTTAAGAGATTTTTAAATTAAGCTCAATACAGAAATAAGTAAGTTGTAATCAAGAACAATACTTTTATTCTAATATTACATAAATTGAGAATACATAGGATATTTCTCGAAATTATCAAAAATGTGGAGCCAGGCACAAGTATATATATAATTATTTTTGTTTGTGTAAATGTTCATAAGACAGCCTTATGGGTACACAAATCGTAAGAATTTCACGCATTTGGAGACGTAGGCAATAGTTAGTATATAGAGAATTATATTAATTTAGTAGCTATATTTTTACCTAACGTTACTTTTTACATAACGATACGTAAGCGTGTGCCATCCCGCTCACTCCACATATTTTATAATTAAGAATAACAGTGATAGCTTGTTTTTTATGAAAATTAAGTTTGCCATTGAAAATGTAGCAAAATGTACATGCCTAAGAGAATTCATTGAGTTATCTGCTATTAAATTGATCATAGGCCCGTGCCTACAGCTTGGTTAACAATTGTCGATAATGAGACATCGAGGAATCTTAGATCGCCTTATTAGCGAGTCATTCTATAAACACGAGACTTATGTTTTGTAATGCAGATTAACATCAAAATAAAACCTTACATTTTCGTATGTATCTAATTATTATCGGCAGGTGATAGGTTACCTACTACATATTAAATAAGTGAATTTTAACCCAATTCGCCTGTATTTAAATTGCAAATTTCATTGAGCCTAGCGATATGTTATTTATGTCCGAATGTTATTGACGGTATTAATACCTTAAACACAGTAAAAACTGGTTTTGTTAATGGTGTTTACTGCGAAATTTAAATATCCACTAGCATGCTCAAATTAAGTGTTTTATATTTACTTAATAATTTATGTCGTACTAGATGTAGGCAGTTACTTAATAACATCAAGCTGGAAGTGGTTACAAAACTGACAGTTTATTAAATATATAGTCTCTTTTTCACAAATTTCTGATAATATAACCTGCATAAATGCACTGTATAAATATGAAAAAAAAAACTAAACATATTCGTGTCAATAGTTCGTTAAAAAAACCGAAGGTCTTGTATTTATTTAGCTTTATCGATTCTTCTAGTTTGTCATCGATAATCGATAAACACAGGCACGTCTCTCGACAGGATCAGGGATACGCGGCCAGTGGCGCACTGGGTCGCCGGCCGGCCCGGGAATGCGGAAGGGCCCCATCCCACACGGACACACACCGCAGCGGTACACACATATTTATCGCGAGATATCTTCTTTAAATACAAATCATGTGTTATAATTTCATTACCAATTGTCATGTCAACAGAGGATATTGTACCAGCTTCCACGATTTAAAGTATAAAACAAATGAAAACAAATTATAGCGTTGAAATAAAACGAATTTTATCGCGTTTATTTTATGTTTTTTTTACGTTTCCGACAACAACAAACGATAACTAAATATGCGAGTACCCAAATTAAAACTATGACACTAGGACGTCAAACACCTCAGCCAGGACAATGGTTGCTGTTAAGCAGCCGAAACGTCGGGAACATAAAAAACATAAAATAAACGCGATAAAATTCATAAAAATTCTTAGTATTCGCGTAAATATAAAATCAACAAAGCAGCGCAATTAAATTATGGTATTTAAATGGTTTTTGTTTTGCTTGTCGAGTACATTAATTGGTTCAGATTTAAAAATAATAAACATTATTGACACACAATCTCATTGTAAATTAAAGATAATCATTATAATAATGGAAAAACACTTGTATCCAATTCGATTAATGATTTTTTAATATCGTAAGGACTTGTAATTATTGAATCTTTATTATGTAATGAACAATACACCGTCCTTTTAAATACTTTTTTTACAATCATTACTTTTAAGGATAGTGTAATTGCGTCTATACCGTCGTTATATTTTGAAGGCTCAAGCCATATTCGGTTAATATGTGATTTCTTAGCGGTTTAATGTCGCGGCCAGTACAGGTGATAATTGCCTTAAAATACAAAAAAAAATAAGATTGACTTTTATTTTCTCTAATTTATGAATCGTTTCGTTGAATGTAAATGTAGTTTTTGACACGTGAGTAGATTAATATTGCAGTAAGGAGTTCTTTTTTTTTTTGTGGGAAATCGGCTACAAATTAGTGCCATTTTGCCAGAGTCGAGTTAATCTTGATAATTGTTATTCAATTATTATTACCCTGATGATAATGATAATGTAGTAGTATAGATAGTATCAATAAAGTTGTGGATACTTTACTGAACATTTACCGGACATCTTGGGAGAACTTGAAAAGTCAAGTTATATTATTTTATATCTATTTTGTGTCACTTGTGCACGTTATGAACACACCATGGTTAATATCACACGAATATTACACATTATTTATCAAAGAAGCACAATTATTGGAAAATAAAATAAAATTGACAACTTCACGGTTCAACTTCCCGCCAAAAAGTCGCAATAAGGATTAACAACACCATGTCTAATTTATTAAAAATATAATATTTAGAAGTAAAATTAATGCTAGCAATTTAGTATTTCTACCAAAAACGTTCCTCTGATTCTACTATTATTTAGATTCCAAATTCAAACACGAATATCTCAAGACATATCCCGGAGGATTCCTTCCTCGTGTACCCCACATTTAACGGTACCCGTATAACTAAAATCAGTCTCTAGGGCGGCCGATAAAAAATGAACCTTGTCTTTGATACACCTAAAAAACTGTCGGGTCCTGTTACGCGCGGGTACTGACCCCAAAGTAGATACGGGGTGGAATGACCTATTTATATTGAACGGTGTCATTATAGGACTCTATGATTTTTTTCTTGTTGATGTTTTGGGTACGAGTTAATTTAGCCTCAGAATATATCAAATACTACATTGAATAATAGGGTCATACTTTTTATATAAAGCTGTAAGTCGAATAAACACAATAAGTCCAATTTAAAATTGTATCTGAATTTAAAAACATGCTTTTTTAATTTCATGTTAGGAATATTCGTCTCATGACGCCGGCATTTTTTTACTAAAATATCTACAAGCACATTGGGGGGTTCTTTTTATCTGAGTTACATCTCATATACTGTGGAGTACTATCTAGGCTATATTTTATTTACTGTTAAAATACTTATGTTGGAATTGATAGAACTAAGCGATACTTGGCGGAAATCCATTGTTAAACAAATGGGGGGAGAGGAACCTACCACTGACCCTCGACTCGTCAACGTTTCCAATTATAAACCAAACAAGTTGATCGATAATTAAAGAAGCCAAGCCGAACTTCTCTAAGATGTTAGTCGAGAAACTATCTGAGAGTGTCTGAGAGCGTACTTGATTGAAGCAGTATTTTTAAGGGGATGAATAATTGAGATACAAGAGGGGTGCATCTCTGCTTACCCGTTCGGTAAATGCTGGCTTGATAATGTTTGAGATCAAATGGATATGCCTTACATACATTATTATTATTCTGTCGCTTATACGGAATGAATTTGAATAAAATGACACCTACCAGGATTCGAACCCGGGTCACTACCAACTGTGCTAAACAGGTCGTCAAGTCAAAGTAATTATACAGTATATAATTATAGCTCTATAATATATATAATTATAGCAATCCCAGTGGATTGCTTCCAGTATGTTGTACGGTACCCATATTATAAGTCTCTGGTAATATAGTTATTTCAGTTTCACACATCCCTCATGTTATAAAACTCATCCTGTATAGGCCTCGTATGCGTCTGCGCATACAATGTGCGATCGTATGCTGGGCATGAAGTTAAAATTAGCCGCAGGTGTGTCCAATCTAGTTATGTAAGATAAATATAAACGATAAGTACATTATATTATTTGTTAATAATGTCGTTTGACCCGGTTCTGTGCAGGTGATCCGGGAGTTTTATACTTAATTTCGTGCGATTTTGTTCGCTTGTTGCGGCGTTGGTGTGTGATAAATATAATAATAATACCAGCCCTTTTTAATGTCCCACTGCTGGGCACGGGCCTGCCCTCAATTCGAGGGGGATTGGGCCATAGTCCGCCACGCTGGCCCAGTGCGGGTTGGCGGACTTCACACATCTTTCGAGGGTTTCTCTCAGACATGCAGGTTCTACTACTACTTCAAAATGTATTTGTTACAGATTAAAAATAAAAATATGAAGTACAATCCATTAATCGAAGAAATAAATGATATTATTAAAAGTAGGTGGCAAGCATTTTTATACATCAGCTGCATATCATTGCCTTGCAAAGAAGGAGATAATGTGACGTATCAATTATATTTCAAAAATATAATAAGTCTCTCATGATCTTTCTTTCACCTCGACCAAACACTCTTTAATAAAAACTCAATTATTTTATAGTATTTATGATTAAACTTTGTATACATAGAGACCATTAAAGTCTATTTCCTATCCTAACATCCTACGAGGTCGAAACCCATAAGTAAATGATGTTTAAATTCATAATAAATAACGTAAATACCAGAGTATCACGAACTTTCTGGAATGTATGAAGTTAATTTTGTCTCTACGTAGAGTCTTAGGGAGTTCAAGAATTTAACTAACTCAACTCGAATGATTCTCTGAATAGAGATGTACCTGGTGCCTACATACAATCGAGATACTTCTGGTTCAATTAAAACAAATCTCGATAACAATTAGTGGAGAGCTAACGAATTATAAGAAACATTCCTTTTACGATCGATGTGCCGGAGTATTCCTGACGTATGAACGCCTCGAGCTCGATCAAACGCTTTCGTCCTTTACCGGTCCAATAAAATCTCCTATTAATTGCGTAAGCACATGTAATAAACTTTTGGATTGGTTAAAAATAACCGAGCCAGCACCACCGACAGTCCGAGTATAAATTCTTAAAAAACATAAACTTCACCAGCGCACACAGACCAAACAGCTATAAATAACAAACACGACTTTTAAATTCCGAACGACGCGCCGGCCAATAAGAATCAAACTGGAATTGCCGCCAAAATTGACGTACGACATTCTAGTTCGGATACACGTCCTGAAATCTATGATTAGAAGTGGATTCTAATACACAAAAAATAGAGTGTAGTATAGTTGTCTGGTGCCTGTGCAGTTGAAGCGTTATAGCGCGGGCGGCCAGCGGCTAGGATATAGGTCATTGCTCCCCTAAACCTGCGGAGTAGTCAGGGCAGTTCATAAGTACTTCCATGTTTAAATTGCCCAACTTGTATGTACTGTCAGTACAGGATACTGGCTCGGACATTACTTACTTGCGGCCTCGGACGAATGACCATCCCGCCGGCAGATAACATCTAGTTTTAGAGTCATTCCTCTCTGGAATAAGAACTATAATTCTGAGGACTTTTGAAAATAATTGAGTATTATGATGGTTTGTACGTGTATCCAAAGGTTTAATTTTTTTTTTTATTATCTTACGAATTGTATTCTAAAGTTTATCCAATGAGTTATGCAACGCTTGACTTATTGTAAGGACGCCTATCAGCCAACTGTCTATGAAACAATGTGATTAGTACTCCAATTTTGTCTATCTAAGGAGGCAACACGCGGAAACTGCTGGAGGGATTTTAATTAAACTTAACCATGATGATATCTTATATATATATATTGCTATCTAGGGTTATCGCCTTATATTAATGACTAGCTGTTACCCGCGACTTCGTCCGCGTGGTATTTAACAAAGACAAAACCGATGGCAACAGCCTGCTCGCGCTTTCTGAGCTCGCGGGACGCATTTCAGGTTGTTGCTATCAAACTTAATCAGGCGCAACGCTGCAACATTGGTTTTAATTTTTTTTTGTGAGATCCTATGTTTTTTTCTCAAATAAAAGTAGCCTAAGAAACTCCTTGTTACATCAGCTATCTGCCAGTGAAAGTCCCGTCAAAATCGGTCCAGCCATTTCAGAGATTACCCGGAACAAACAGACAGACAGACAGACAAACAGACGGACAGACAGACAAATTTTTTTAAAAAGGTTATTTTGGTATAGGTACCGTGTATACATCCAAATGCATTTAGTAAAAAGCGGTTATTTTAATATTACAAACAGACACTCCAATTTTATTTATATGGTTAGATTAAGTTTAAAAGGTTCTTCCTATACCTACACAAAAAAGTTTAAATGTCAAACAAATGGGGCAAGTGGAACCCATCGCTGACCCTCGGTGTAATGTAATTATTATTAATTACCGATTATATAACTCGATTACTAATAGCCAAAACCAGCGACCTTATGCACCCAGCTTTCTGTATCGAGGGTCTTGGGTTTAAATCCTGGTAAATTCTTACCTGGATTCAGGAAATCTTGTGTGATGGGCATGAATATGTATTATGTATTGCTATGAGTCATATAGTTATATAGCTATACTGCAATGAGTTCGCCCCCAGTCCATTGTACTTAGTGTTGGACCGTATAGTTGGTGTGTTGTTCGGACGATGCTATTATAAAAAAAACCTAATGAACATTATTACATCTAGTTTATAAGTAGTTACCCAAAAAAGAAAATATTTTTCTGCACTATTCCAATAACCGATCGTAAAGTACGTCCGTATTTAGAAAAAAAGTTGTAAACAACATTTGGCAACATGGTCACGTTACTTCATTGTGGTACGTGCCATGTTATCAGTTACCAAACAATCGTAATAGCACACCACGTAATACCATTTCCCCCTCAAAATTTTTCAAAGGGCTACGATTATACTATGAATTCATATTATAAATGTGAAAGTTTGGATGGATGGATGGATGTTTGTTACTCTTTCACGCCCGAACGGCTGAACGGATCTGGATGAAATTGGGCACAGAGATAGATTATAGTCTGGAATAGCACATAGGCTACTTTTTATCCCGGTAAAATGTATGGTTCCCGTGGGATAGATGTTTTAATTTTTCATATTTGTTATCGCGAGTAACACCGCCGGGCGCAGCTAGTGAATTCATAAAATACACTTGGCTATGTTAAAATTCCCAATTTAAGTTCAATGAAGTCTAAGCAAACTCCAAAATATTTTTAATTAAAATAAATCCACCTTAAAATGTAATCAATCAACGAGCTCACACATTTAAATAGGAATGCGAACTTTATGGCTTGGGGATTAGATTTGAGATATATATAATCATCCCTCGATCCCCTTACCACGGCAAAAAGTGTAAATACGTTTCCGGGTGTAAAAATTGTCGTCGCTCCATTTGGTTTTCGAACGCATTTGGCGGTTAAAAAAATTTGGCTGGCTTTTGAAGACTGAACAGAATTCAGGTTCTGTACATATGTGTAGCTCCATTACATGACACTGGTAGAAATTGCTGAGCCCAACAAAACCGGCAGATTGCTATAAAAAAAAATATATGTAGCTATGCTTACTTTACCACCCACAAACACTTGTATAGTAGCAAACAATACGTCAACTATAACATAACGATACAATTCGAGGATGAAATTGCCTTTTAACTAACCTAAGTTATAAGGTTATCTCCAGCTTAAGTTACATTATATTTTCTATTACCTAACTTAAGTTTTAATTTATTTCCTTTTTCCCAGCTGAAACATATAGCACTGCGCAAACGAATTTAGATTTGCGCAGTACCATATGACGTTTGATAAAGATATATAACGTCAATAAATTTGGGAGTAAGTAAATGTGTGGTTGAGTCACCTTCGTCCGTAGGAGAATTAAATACCCTCGAGATACCCTACACGTGACCCCGGGTGGTGCCAACTAGGTGACAACTCTACTGGTGGTAGGCTTTGGCCGTGGTTAGTCACCACCCACTGAACAAAGCCATGTCGCCAAGCGGCCTAGCCGTGTTCCGGCATGATGTTCGGTGTTGCCGTTTCATGGATGGCGGGTCAGATCAGCTGCGCTGCATGTGCCTAGTGAATGTAGCGTCTCGATCTTCTGCCGCCTTCGTTACTAGGCAAGTATGCTCCATCGTAGATCTCATCATCACTTACCATCAGGTGAGATCGAGATCAAATACTTACCTATAATGTAATAAAAAAACAATGTAAGATAAAATTAATAATTCAATCATCTTCGCACGGAACCCTAACGCTATTTCTTAATCATAAACATTTCCGTATATCGTGTGGGTTTGCTTTTTGCCGTAGATACCACGTGTGAAGCTGCGCCGGCGCATCGCTAGTGCGCGCTGCTGTCTCTCTCGGGGGACGCGTGAGAAACGCATCTTGTATGCTGATAAACACGACGCTTCCGACGCAGTTACACGGTTATGTAACTCGAGATATTAGAACCGAATAAATGGGACTTCATCTCGAATAGTTAAGGATGCTGAATAATAGATACATACTAACTTTTATTCCTTATAACTGCACTTTTTTTTATTCAAGTACGTCTTGTTTTTTTTAAAATAAGTATATAAATGCAGTTTTTCTCATCTCTAAAACTGACGTCATAGTTCCACAGAAAAACAAAACTTAATACCTATATTATAGCTGTAGACATCCTCTTACTGGCCCTTCTCTATGAATAACACTAAAACACATTCAACAATATGACAATGAAACAATATTATAACGCCTCAATTCACCGAGGGAGTAAGTGGAGTTGCTACTATAATGCCCAAAATGCACTGAAGCCTGTTCATATACAGGTAAATTGTGTGATATAACGCAGATTTTGTTAAGCGATTTTGTACTTAACTACCTCTAGAGCTCGAGCACATTAACTCCATCTCTCGGCTACCACCAAGAAGCTTTTCTTTCAAATAATACATTCCTTCCTAATGGTAAAAAATGCAATAATTGAGGTGCATATTTTTTTTTATTGTCATTTTAACCACGAAAATGATTGCTCTTAGTTCATTATTCCATATTTACGTAGTATATTTGATTATTTTGTCGCTACACTTACGTAATTTAATTAAAAAATCAATCAGATCCGAAAAGGGAATTCATAATAAACACGTATCCAAAAAATGTTTGCATTCAACAATAAATCATTTTTAACGGTTCCAGCGATGTTTTTTTTTTAATTTTCGCGCGAACAGCCGAAGTGATGTTTATCAGTGGAGGATGCGTTTAAAAACGCGATGATAAACGATACGACAAAGGCAGATGATATTTTTGATAAAAAAACAACATATTTTTGACAGAGACAAAAAATCTTAGTATTTCCTTCAAGTTAACTATTCTAGGTAGAAATCGGTTACTATATATCTAAAAGATTTTATGTAGGTATTTAATTATTCAGGAACAAATCGCTACAATAGCACACGCTGAAATATACCTAACTAATCAGATAAACAGCTACACAGTTCAATTAGCTGTTAAAAATGTTTAGTCTACCTTTTTGAGAATGTAGATCAACATAGTGGTTTTACATGCAAATCCTTAATAAACCCACTATTAATTATACTTTACAAACCACTAAACCTATCGTAGTTGACTACCTAAATCCTAGGAGTTAACGGATTAAGACGTCTTACCAGAACGCTGATGTACCAGGCTAGCATACGTTCGTAGGAGATTGCCTGTGGTACAATTACATGTGCTATTAGGAAAAACTATATTTTCTCGTGTGATGTCATGATTTTTAGTCCTATTAAATAAATTGGTGTGGCCATTACGATGCTGACAAATCTAGCGCTTGTAAATGTTTATTCTAAAATTAGATGACTGTCTGCCTACTCCATTATATTATTGTCTAGCAATCAATCCAAAATTGTGCTAAATTCTAATATTTACATATTGTTTTCTTATATTTAGGCGTGGGTTCTTTAAAAAAATTAGGTTTCCTCGCGAATGGTTTCCTTCACCGTTTAACAAGTGATAATCGTGGTTGAAAACAAGTAATCCGAGAGGTGTGAGCCGGGGTTTGAACCTGCGATCCTCGTTACCGAGGCAAGCGTTCTACTAACTTGGCTATCACTGCCGCCGCCCCGCCGCCGCCCCGCTGCCCGCTAAATTTGAGGCTGAGGCCTTATGCTCTTTCCTACCCCGTCCCCCACCACCCCCCACATTCCTAGGGCGCGGTACAGCGGTAGTGGTCAAACTATATAAAAGAAGCAAATTGGACTATACTCGTAATTAGTATGTTATCTGTCCTCTAGGTGGCGCGTGCGCCGCGGAATGGGCTCACCAGTAATTGCCAAGCTACTGTGCATATGGTTTAACAATAATATTGCACCCCATTTAACTCTTAACATGAATTTAATAAGCTCTATTATGCTTTGTTTTATCGACGGAGTAAATTTGCAACAACTTGGACGGCTAGATCACCTGTAAATTATGAATATGCTGTATGTAGTTTAATATTAAATTATGAATATCGTGCTGTATGTAGTTGAATATTAAAAGAAGACCCAATTGTCCTACCTAACCTACTTGTTATGTATATTTTACGTTTACGGAGTACCTAACTTGTGTTAATATAATTCATTTAGTTTGTTAATCAGCAACATTCGGTTAAAAAACGATACAATAAATATATATATTATTAACTAGCTGTCCCGGCGAACTTCGAACTACCTCAGTATGAAATGTATAAGAAAAAAAAATATTATTATTTTTTAGTCATAAATTCCAACTCTCGGGGGTCTAGAATTATGAGTTAAATCCACGGTATCAGTTTTCGTTACGAAGCCACTTACACCCTGTATACATGCGTAACTTTTTTTCTCATCTCATTACTGCAAAACGTGTAGATATCGCGATGCATAAACAGACGCGTAAACATAATATTCGTATTGCGCCAATAAACGCGACCGTGACATTTGCGATGCAGTTCGCGCAGTCGTCAACTGATCGCAACGAAATTTATACATAACCTTATTTTATAGGTAGTACTGGCGACAACAAACGCGGTTAGATTATGGTGCAGTGACGTATGGGGCCACAAGCTGGCTTGCAAAAAAAAACTAAATCATAAATACAAAAGTGTTTGTAATGTACTGGTGCTAATAAAATATGGATTATTTAAAAAAAGTACTGTTGTCAACAACAATATTGTATAGTATTTGGTTCTAACTATAGATGAGGGTTTTTAGCGGGAAGTTGAACCGTGAAGTTATCAATTTTGTTTTATTTTCCAAAAATTGTGTTTCTTTGATAAATAATATGTGATATTAGTGGGATGTTAAGGATTGTGTGTTCACCGCACCGAAATGATCCGTGGCGTTAAAGCCCTCAGTCGCCTTTAACGACATCTACGGTAGTCGGTCTAGTTTAACCAGGCATCTCACTATTCTTTAATTAAATAAAATGCTCGATTAGCCGCCACATTCGTACTCTTATCAAGTGTGATGTAGTGTAAAGTTGAACAACCTATAATCAGTCGCAGGAACCACTGAATCGAAAAACTATTTATTTCAAATCGGTTCAATGACTTCTGTTCGATGCGCGTTATTTGCTAAAATACGATGAATTAGACTTTATATATCTCTACTATAGGAACTTATTTCGAGTGAAGTATATCAGGTATCTATTTACCACGCGGCACTACACTTGCATATGAGGATTACTTGCGTATATTTTTTTTTTAAGTTTCGGTATCACACGCTTGTATGCACAGATGATTCAGAAAGAGTCTACTAAACCTTGAACCTACGTTTTTTTAGCGTATTTCTAATAATTCTTCTTCTTTTTTTTAGGTTGGCAATCAGCTACAAAATAGTGCCATTTTTGCCAGTGTCGAGTAATTCTTGATAATTGTTATTGAATTGTATGTTTTTTTTTTTTTATTACATTATAGGCAAATATTTGATCTCCATCTCACCTGATGGTAAGTGATGATGAGATCTACAATGGAGCATACTTGCCTAGGTAGGAAGGCGGCAGTAGATCGAGACGCTACATTCACTAGGCTCATGCAGCGCAACTGATCTGACCCGCCATCCATGAAACGGCAACACCGAACATCATGCCGGAACACGGCTAGGCCGCTTGGCGACATGGCTTTGTTCAGTGGGTGGTGACTAACCACGGCCGAAGCCTACCACCAGTGGAGTTGTCACCTAGTTGGCACCACCCAGGGTCACGTGTAGGGTATCTCGAGGGTACTTAATTCTCCTACGGACGAAGGTGACTCGACCCCAAAAGTTGTAGCTTAGCATTTTGTAACTATTTTAACGATTCACAAGTACTATATAATGGTTTACATGATAAAAAAAATATGTGATTCTGTTTCGAAAACAGAAATTCCGGCACCCCGCACGCGAGCATTATCGACTAATGAAAATGAGAGATGTACCCGTGATGATAATGTTTATGACGATGATGATGATGAAATGAATCTCCTACCCTCAATGGTAGGAGATTCATTTCATCATCATCATCGTCATCAGTAAAGCTGTGGATACGTTACTGAAAAATATCGGACATCTTGTAGAACTTGGAAAGTCAAGTTATACTATTTTATTTCAATTTCCTTCACTCTTGCACGTTTATGAACACACCATGGTTAATATCCCACTAATATTACATATTAGTTATAAAAAAAAAACATATTTTTTGGAAAATAAAACAAAATTGATGACTGACACGATACAACTTCCCACCAAAAAAACGTGCAAGCGCCCCCACATTTGCACTTAGCGCTCAAGTTACGCCTCGAGTACTATAGATTGTTCCCTAATTTCTAAAAGCCTATCTGGTATTAAATATACCAATATAAATCGATTTACTTCTAAAACAGTCATGTAATGACATTGTGAAATAATTTAAAAAATTTAAAAAAATCGGAACTATGTTTAAGCTTATATTATTTGAAATATATTAATGAAATCATTTTTAGTGTAATTTTATAAACATATCTTGATGAAACTAAACTTAAGAATTTTATCGCTTTTATTATACTTGTTTTTCGTTCCCGACGATTCAGTAACGAAAAAAATCCGTAAGTTAGTTTTGGTATTCGCGTAAATATAAGAAATCAATACATAGGTCATCTGCCCAGTTGTTGATATATAATTTAAACCAGCTGCGCCCCGCGGTGCTACCCGCGATTCGAATGATGTCCATTTTACCGGGATAAAAAATAACCTATGTGCTATTCCAGACTATAATCTATCTCTGTGCCAAATTTCAACCAGATCCGATCAGCCGTTCTGGCGTGAGTAACAAACATCCATCCATCCAACTTTCAGATTTATAATATTAAGTGTGATATAGTGTGATGAAAAATTGCACAAAAGTGTTATGCACCCGAGTGTACTAGGAAACGCGAATTTATTTCAGACATGTCAATGCTAAACTCGAGATACTTTGTAAGCGAATGAAGCAATCACTGACTCGCAAAGTGTGAAGTCGATAAATACATCCCTATATGAAATATTGTAGATCATTAAACATGTATTATGCACCACAAAATGATATTGAAATACCTTATAACTACTATTATCCGTGCTGGTTCACATATTATTCACTTATACGGATATTATCCTAATTTCAATAGGGAAGATGGCTCACCGACTTGGACGATGGCTAGGTGCTACCACCGTCTTAGGATCCAGTAATTAACATAATTAAATCCAAAACCAAGCGCACCACTGCAAGACCTCAAGACACTGTGAGCACTTTCTGCGTAGATCGGACCGTAAACAACAACTTCAATAACCTCAGTCCTCCCGTGATCATGGTTGCTGTAAAGCAGCCGAAACGTCGGGAACGAGTTCGCCCTCAGTTCATTGTACGGTACCCATAATACAAGCGTTGCTTTGTGTGGGACCGTATAGTTGGAGTGTTCATCTGGAGATATTTTTTTAGTAATGCAGAACAATTAGCCAGGGAACCAGGAGTCCCCTTGCAAATGTATGTAAATCTATTTTAGTCTACTCAGTTTGGAAACATTATCACCCAAATTTATAATTGATTATAATGGCGTTATAATGAACTTATTAGAGGAAAGGGTGCGTTATAGTAGCTTTATAATCAATTAAAACGTTCTATAAATTTGAGGGTATATTTTCATCTGACTTAGTAATTTCAGTTGTAGGTATCGTTTTGTATAAAAACTCCATTCGCTCCAATTAATCGACTAATCCTCAATTGGTTTTGCACATCGGGTCTGCCCTTGCGCACCCAACTCAGCTATGCTATATAAGGGCATGACCAAGATTCCGATCCCTTATGGAGGCTTAGAAGACCACCAAAAGAATACCAAACTGGTAAAAAAGATTTAAATACTGATGAGTTAAATCATCTCGTATTAGACACTAATGTAACCTTCAAATAAATTAAAAAAATTGTCTATTCACAATGCACTTTTCTTCAGAAAAATACTTTTGAAAGTAATTTTATATTGACGAAAAATGCCTTTAAATTTAGTGGGTTTTTGTATTCGTGGATATTTGCATGGTTTTTTTTTAAATGTGAGATGATATAATTTTTATGTTTTTAACAATGCTGGCAGTGCATGAATGAAGGCGAAATAAGAACATAGAGTCGTAGAAAAATTTGAAGTAGTCTATGCCCGCCCGTTTTTCTTTTAAATATCTATCTTCAGCTGAGAGTCACAGCATATTAGTTTTATAACAGTATCTCACGTGACCATATATATTGTGAAACTTAATTTTCAGTTGTACTAAACTTAAAATTTCCCTACATGATCAAGGAAAATTATTCGAATTTTCCATATTGTTCTTTTTAAAAACCCTATGACATGGGACAAATGTTTTCTACGGCAAAAACACCGAAAGGATTTCGTCTCCAAGGACTTTCCCTTTCATCTCCTTATAAGGTAACCCTCAGAATTTACGTCGCATGCTATAGTAAGGAATTACCAAGTTTTATGACCTCCATCAACTAACAAATTGAACCTTATTTGCTCTGTTAAAATTGGAATTTGGAAGGCGAGTAGGTCAACAATTATTGGCACGTATTGCCCGAAGGTTAGGATCGATTTTTTGTATTGGTAACATTTATTTAGGTTTGGTATTAGAACCGGATAGCAAGTGCATCGTTTATCAAGATGAATCGTTAACATATTTTGTAACCATACTCCTAAGGAAAATTAACAGCCAAATTGTATGGCAACGTAATTGCCTCAACAATCTAACAATGCGGTTTTCGGTAAAAGAGTGATTCCACTGACCAAATATTACAACATAACTCGACACAATGCCAATATTATCTTTTTAATTTCATGAACTCGAATCGAATAAAAAACAGAGATAGATATATATTCAAAATAACTCGTATCACGTCTGTAATCGAGGGGTATGGCTAGTTGCAGTGTAGTGAACCCACATTTTTCCATTAATCCCAAATCCTAATGTAACAGGGGGTGAGCCTATAGCTATTATACCACGCTTACTCCTCCAATGCTATACTGTTTCAATGGGCGAGTATGAGTATACCCCATCACACTGGCCCAGCGTGGTTAGGCAAATTTCACGTCTTTCGAAAGACAAGCAGGATTCTCAGGAATCGCAAATATCTTTTTTCTTTGACGGCGGCGCAGCAAACGATAATTATTATTCGAAATAAGATGTTGAAATATGAAAACCATAGAGACGCACCATGTTATCTATGTTATCGTTTCGTTTGACCGAGTAGATCACTACAATCACATGTATAATAAATAGGTAAGCATACAAAATAAACTCATGCAATTTATTAACATGTATGGGCTTGAGTAGCTATAAATATACGCAAATAAGTATGACATTCCTGTTTATGACTGCCGGCATTTTATAATAGTTTCATAGTAGGTACCAATACTATTTCGAACAACCGATAAAATTGAAGGCGACAATAAAACTGATAATTAATCAATAATTACTCAGAGTGCTTTACTGGCTTAAAGTGTTATCATGCATTACGAACCATTAAAAAAAATATTTTTAAAAAGAACAAAATTAAAACTCTGACAATTCTTTGTGAGAATTCAAAAACATGTATTTTTATGAAATAATCACATTCGAAATTTGAAAATAATCAACGCTGCATGTTTTAAACAACAAATTTGGAACGTTTTGATATTGAAAATGTTCAAAATAATTAATTTCTTGGATGTGGTATTTTTATCTTAAACTGTGACCATAGTAGCTTTTACGCCTATCAAAAACAAACTTAAACACCGTGCATCCTTTTCCGCTTACCAAAAAACTAATTACACCGATAAGAAACACAAAAACACGTATTTAACACATCAAACTAATGGTCCGCTAAACTAACTCTTTAACTAAATAATGGCGAATTTTGACAGTCGATCCATAACGGTTCATCCATTGTCTACAGCCGATGGGTCTGCTATATTTTTTATTAAAAAAAATACATCAAACCCTTTCTATTTGTGGACATCTGCCGAAATCGATTTTGCATTTTTTTTTAAATAAAAAAGCCGAGGCGGGTGCAAAAAGTTAGAGCATACGCCGCGTTCCAATAGTTTTTGTGATCGACAATGTTTAGCAAAACGGCAACCCTTTGATCGAATGGTGTAATCAGATTTCGGCATGTGCTATCCTTCTTTTTTTTTCAAGAAACTCGATCTTCAGTCGAGTGTGCTCAGTCTTTTGTGGCTGACAAATGTTTGCTTTCGCCTATCGTCTTCCGTGTTTAAAAAAAATGGCACGAGCCTTTTGTTGCAATATGCACTTACGTTTCTACTATTGTAAAGAACATATGCAGTTTAGTTATAAAATTTATATTGCTGTACCTAATAACGTAGACGAAGCAATTAAATCATTTGCTATTTTAAAGCAACGAACATAAGGTATTTTTCACAATGGAGAGTAGTAAATACACAAAATTAATGAACCCTTATCCAGTTTCATGTATCATTATTGAATTTGCAACTGCGGTCATACAATCCGATTTAGGGCTTGCAAAAAAGAAGCTCATAAGTACACTCCCGCAATATTTACTTTGTTTCAATATAAACCCTTTTCTGTTTAAATACGATTTAAATTTAAACGGTATTTTGGGTAAGGTATCGTTTAAACCAGCGTTGTGGAGTAGGTGTAAATCCTCCTCTAATGAAAAATGATTTAAATGTGGACTATTGATTAATTAAATATTTGAAATAAATTATTAAATTGTGTGAAATTAACTCGGTTCCATTGGAAGCAGGCCTTAACTGATTGTATTTTTATTATTGATAATAATTAAGTAATACTCATTTAATGACTAAATTTTGGGCACGGGCATCAATCAATCTAGGGAGCTTAAAACCACAGCCTACGACGCGTTCGTGTTCTTGAAAACTTTGCAAGGAAACCTGCATGTCTGAGAGAGCCCCTCGAAAGACGTGAAAAGTCCGCCAACCCGCATTGGGCCAGCGTGGTGGACAATGGCCTAATCCCCCTTGCATTGAGGGAAGGCCCATGCCCAACAGTGGGACATTTAAAGGGCTGTTATTTTTATTTATTATATATGTTTGTATCTTATCTTGTAAATCTATATAAGGGATCGACCAAATAAATTGGACTTACCAAGCGATGTATACTTAAATGATAGATCTTTGTATGCGCAGGCACCATTAATGGATTACTTCAATATAGTGTTGGTCACCTGGTCCGAGTGCCCCCCCTACCTTCCCTGGTAGCCCCCTTGGTCAGGTGCTGTATCACCTGTGCCTAGCCAGTCTTGTTTTGACAGGTGGATCAGCCATTGTCACAAGATTATAGAGTTCACATACCCGAGACGAAAATGCGAACTTTTTTTTTGTTTATTTGAATATAGGTTTTGAGTAAGTGGTATTTAAGTGTCGTGTCAGTATTTTTTTTTGTAAAACCACTATTTCACATAACTATACTGATACTAACAAATAAACTTTAGGCTTTTGGAGGGTAGCTAAGAAAGGACGATTCAGGATGCTGCGTTGCGGCCAACAAGTTGTCAATAAAAAAAAAACAATTCTCTCTGAAACAATCCTTATGTTCGTAAAAAGAATAGGATCCACCTGTATGGCAAAGAATTCACAATCCATAACCTATAAGACTACACATAGTTATTTATATATTTTATATGGACCCGCGATATATTACAAGAGCTTACAAAATCAGGTTACGGAACACAATAGGGTGTCCTCAACGCCCTCCCTGGAATCCCTTCAACCTGGTGGACTCATCAATATACCGACAAAAACACATCACAAAAAGGTACCCAGCAGATTTTTATTCGATGGAATCCTTCGGCGCAAGTATGAGGGCTGCGCCAGACGCACCGCGTCGGCAAAAATGTGCATAATTGGCGTCGAATCGGAGAAAAAACCCTTCAAAAAGTCGACCTCTAAACGTAACGAAAAAGTGCACTGCACAGGGTGCGACGAAACGATGGACTGAATACCTCGCGAGTGACGTGTCACTTCCAAGTTTGAAAATCTGATTGCATTTGAGCGGAGTGTTTTTTTTTTCATTTTTGGCATCACACCTTCGTGTATGTTGCCAGTGTCATGTTTAAAGCTAGGGAATCGGAGGAGTGAATTTTATTCGTAGCAGAGATATAAAGAAATAACAAAAAATAATCGATGGTTTACAAAAAATAGACATGTTTCGAAAAATATTCTTAGTTTATTTATTCACTCTTTCGATGATTTATTCAATTTTGTAAATGTTTTTAATTTTTGGCTTGGGCTGACGATTTTATATTTAACAAACTGCTTAAATATTTAATTTGAATTATTATGAAGCTTATTCTTTTTTCTAAGTATTCTGAACGTTTCTAGCACAAACCGGCTTCCCCTGTATAAGGATGCATTTCTATAAGGGATTGATTTATTCAAATCGAAAATCTTTTGATTGTGGGTCGGCGGGCCGGCCTCGAATTTATTTGTTTTTGAATAGCAATTATATTTTATTTTATTATAAATGCATCGTCTCGCATCATGGCTAATGTCTAATTTTTCCGCGAAATTCGTCTCGGGGTTACCAGCGTAGCAACAAAAGCCAGGTAAGCCTCGTGCAACATTTTTGATATAATTACGTGATTATAATAAACTGCACTGAATAGAAACACGCGAAATTTTGGAATGCAGATACGTCAAATACCTTTATAGAATTATGCAAACCTACATATCTGTGGATATTTTTTTTTTAAATGATATTAAAAAAATATCTGTCTGAAAAAGGATTAATCAATCAATCATAAATGGCAGGGTCCTCCCAACATCTAATTCTTACGTAGTTCAAAGTTTAAGAAGAAGACGCTTACCTTTAGTAAAACTCAGCACCTGTCTGCAAGTCCCTGGCATGTTGTGCAAAGATCGTCCACAGATAAAGTATCTACATTGTTTCCAACATCTAGATATGAAGCCTTCAAAAAAAGAACGTACCTATACGTCACATTGTATGGAACGTTGTCAAAGTACCTAACTACACGTCATAAAGATTTTTTTTATTTATTAAAACCCAATATAAAAAATGCAATTTGGTTTAAATAAAACAAATTTTACGGATTTTATCGCGTTTATTTTTTGTTTTTTACGTTCCCGACGTTTCGGCTAAAAACAAAAAATAAACGCGATAAAATCCGTAAAATTTGTTTTATTTAAATGTGTAATATCCGCGTAAATATAAGAAATCAGTATACAATTTGGTGTTCATTTCACAGCAGCTTCTTCACTTGTAGTCATAATACTATTTACTCTTGTAGTGGGTACGCTACTTCATCAGTCAATGTATCATCAGGTAATATGTATACATTGCCATTACATATGCAAATTACACACCCGTCAGCTGATAGTGCACGCGTTGGTATATTTTTTGCTAGCACCGCCTAATAAACAGAAAAAATATAATATGCAAACCATCTGCCTTCAAAAAAGTCCGATCTACCGACAAACCACTAAAAATCGCACTAAGAAATAAAAAATGTCATCTGCATACAACATCTGGTCACTATAAAAACATTTTGTGCGTGCAGATAAAAAATACTTGCTAAAAAGCCCGTCGCTCACAAAAAAGTTTGAGTAAAACTATAGATCGCTTTTTTTTATCCGGCAATTCTGGTTGTTTTTTTAATCGCGGCATGTGCCAAACTTCCGCTGTTCGCGGTAATGTTTGATTTTTTTTTATAAGCAATGTTGTATTTGATTATTCTGATAATAGAACGCGCTTCTGCGATAACTTTTTTTGTTTAAATTTAGAACAAGAGTCTGCTTTGTTAATGCTAATCGTTAATAGTAAATAACTTTGGAAGATTAAAAAAAAAACTATACAAGTTAAATAGGTACCTACCGAATGGCACCTGTCCAAAATTTTACGCCATGTTGCTATCATATATAAGCATGAAAGCTATTACCTTGTGTGCAACGAGCGAAAATATATACTTGTGTGTATTTAACAAATTCCTGACAAAATAAGCATTCAGTAAAACATGTTAATTAATCAAGGGCAATTACTTTTTTCGTTTTAAACAGCATCCGCATTCCAAATTCAAAGTAATTCTGCGTTTTCGATTTTTCTTTTTTACTAAAATAGACAAAACATTATTCTTTTACATCTGCTCACAGACCATGCCATTAAACACATGCTAACAAAATGAATTTCTCTGCATCGCACCGAATATAAAAAGAAAAAAGCGAATGGCAATATGTGGATGGTAAAAAACCGGAGAGCACGAGCCACGTTTTTTTAAATTTTCCTTTCCGAGTGTGTTATTATGATCTGAACAATTGCTGATCAAATTAAGAAAAAAGTGGCGGTTCTTATTGTATGATAATATTAGTATGGATAAGGTGTCCACACGTAAATTACTACAGTCACTCTAATAATTTACCTATATTTGTAATATTTTATCACAAATAAAATATAATAATAATCTAGGCGTCATTTACCACAGAAAATAAACCTCACTCAATACTTTTACAAATTCATTCAAGCTTATATAAATATGGGAGTTATTTTTTTATATTTTCTTCTAAAAGTACTTTCTGGTAATAAACTAATTGCTTAGTACAACAATATGTAACCAGTTGACACTAAACTGACTGGCTGAAGTGAGTTGCAAATGGTATTGTCATCTAACAAAAAAACCAAAGCATATCCACTCTAAGCTATCGGTCGGATAAAACCACGGAAGTAGCCGCAGTATGGCATCTCTTCCTGTATTCTACCTTCCTTGCTAAATATTTTTTTTTATCTTTTTTTTTATCATCAGCCAACAATTAAGACGGATGGAGCACGGCTCGTGCCCGCCAGCTGCGGGCGACATACTTTTCCTTTCTTAACAATTTCGCGGTGCGTTTTCGCATAGAAAGTGTGTATAAGTGTGTAGGCTGAATGTAAACATCTGTGCCTATAAATTTGTCGGGTTAGGCACAACTTTATTTCACTGTAGTCGCATCGCAGCCAGTTAGGACTGCCCGATTATTTTTTGAATTTGGAACCTCCTTTAAAAACCTCCTTTAAAAAAATATTTACCTAACATCGGAGCACGTTATTTCTTTTTTATACTCAAATGATTTTATATGTTTTTGAAGATTATTTAAAAGTTATAGTCAGATGGTCTTCATCGTAGTAGAGGAAAGGTTCCGATTTCCCCTACATTAAGATATTACATTATTTCATAATCATCCATGTGTTTCAAATAGTTTACAGTACACAAACATTCGACGCAGTACCCACTGCCTGATTTATTTTATCGAAAACTAAGAAACTTCATGCACAAAATTAATAATAATATGAACCTACTATATCTACTGCGTCCATTATCGTAGTCACCACTGACATTGCTGTGAACTTCACACACTTCTGTAATTTGTAAACACGAACGTTTGATTTTTAAAAACGTATAGTTCCTAGACTCCGTCTATGTTATTTCTTCCTCAAAAGCTCAAAAGTATCAAATCCTCTTAGCATCAATAAAAAATAATATATACTACAATTGTATTCTTTATTTAAAGTTTAAACAAGTGACTACAGTCCGTACGTCAGTTAATATTTCATTCGAATAACCACCATTCTTTTAATATGTTATCCGATGTTCATCCAATGACGCGGAAGAGGACCGCGTGTATAAAAAACAGTGCGATCTCGTGCCTAAAGATTTTGGGAATCATTTTATTGAAAAAAAAATCTCGCCTTACCTGAGATATCAAAATTCTATAGGTGTACAGGTGGATTGCTTTTACGGGGATAGCACGATCTTGCAACTTTCCAGTTAAATACCAAGAAGGGACGTGCGTTTTATATGATGGTTTAATTGAAATAAAATAAATTTTAAGGATTTTATCGCGTTTTTATTTTGATTTTTACGTTCCCGACGTTTCGGCTGCTTTACAGCAACCATGGTCACGGGAGGACTGTGGTGGTTGACGTCCTAGTGTCATAGTTTGACGGGGCTACCCTCATATTTGGTTGTTGCTTGCGGTCCGATCTACGCAGAAAGAGCTCACAGTGTCTTGAGGTCTTGCAATGGTGCGCTTGGTTTTGGATTTAATGATGTAAAAATCAAAATATAAACGCGATTAAATCCTTAAAATTCGTTTTATTTCAATGTGTAGTATTCGCGTAAATATAAGAAATAAATAATGATGGTTTAATTTTATCTCTGCATGATAACTTATATATGTATATGTACATAGTTTTTTTACAAATATAATAATAGCGTCATCTATGCCCAAAAATGGCAAAAGGTTCCCCCCTTTAAATGTCCCCTCATCTCATCATCCATCTTTGCATCTTTTAATCTTGATAGTAAAGAAACTCCGTTCCGAATATTTGCTACAAGCGTTTGTGGCACTTAACAAGGCCCAGTCTGCTTACACAATTGTTTCGCAATTGAATAACAATGGCATCGTAATTATCATCTATGTCTATGGTTCGCCCTTATTAGAGTTAGGGATGAGTATCTACAGAGGCGTCTTTACGTATGGTGCAAGGGGTGCGTTGCACCCGGGCGCCGCAATCTCAGGGGCGCCCGAGCGCCTCTCGCCCCCCCCCCCCCCCCCCGGCCCGGCAATTTAAAAATTTATATTTCTTAGGTACTAGAGGGCGCTAGGGTGATGATTGCACCCGGGCGCTACGTGAGCTAGAGACGCCTCTGAGTATCTAATTAATACTCTTACTGGTTTTTTCCCGAAAATGCAGCACTCTGTATCCCATAAGGCCCGTCACACACGCGCGCCGAGTGCAGCGGATAGATTGTGGTCGCTAAAAAACGGCGGACCCCAAAGTTTTTATCAAAACTTCAAAAGAAATTGGAGAGAAAAAAATAACGATTTCGCAGATGTTGGTTTTATATATTTCTTGCACGTGTTTTGACATTTTAGGGGTCTGTAGCGAAGTAATTAATTCTACTTAAATAGGTAGGATTGATTGAACTAGGCGATACTTGGCGGTAATCCATTTTTAAACCAATGGGGGAACTAGGACCTAGGACTGACCCTCGGCTTGTCAACTTTTCAAATTATAAACCAAACAAGTTTGATCGATAATTAAAGAAGCCAGCCACACCGAACTCCTCTAAGATGTTAGTCGAGAAACTAACTATCACGAGTGACGGGACCCCAAATAAAATGCAATTCTCCGCGAAACACGAACGAATTGGTACCATAGATACTTTTAGCGGTCACATGTAGCGACCTCTTCAAGAGCTACACAGATGGCACCGCAGACGGCATACAAAACAATTGAAAAATCTCAACAACGCGCTATGAGAGTTTTCGGAACACGTAACATATATACGAGATCCCGACAAGAAGCATAGCAGCCGCCCCGCCTAGCATGCCACCTGCATGGCTGGAAAATCTTCCCTTTTCCTCCAAATAGTAATAACCCTAGCCTTGTACAAGAGAAAGAATTTACCGTAAAAAACTTTTTCAAATTCCATTGGGTTCAACTTACAGTCTACTGAATTGCTTGATGAGACCCGCTCCATCTTCAATTTAAACATAAATTCTACGCCTTAACCTCAACTTACTGATCAAAGCGCTAGCCGCCTCTCGGGTTGCCACCTCCTCAGGCTATGAAATAATGTTCAAACATTAAAGGAACATATCTGCAAGATGGAATTAGAATTTTCATCTTATCTTTATTCACCAGATTAGGGTCAAAAGCGACAGCTTTACAGAACCCGGGACGGTAAAACAATTCACCCATAGATATTTTTTTTCTTCTCTAGTGTGCGGGCTATAGTCTATGAAATCGACTTGAATATAAAAATGTAAGCTTAATTATAAATAAATTGCGGTAAACGCCTGTTAATGGCAGGTGCGATACTTTGTTTATGATTATTAGTTCATTTTGTAAAATCGAGTTTTTGGAATGTTATAATTTATTGTGTAAAGTAACTATTGAGTGATTAACTAGTATTTTAAAAGTGATCTGATAGCAAATAAATAGACTATGGTCATGTATGCTTACGCTGTTTTGTTTTATTTAATGATACTTATAGGAATAATTGATTATTTATACCTTTAATATTATCTATATAATATAATACCAACTATGAACTAATGTGAGAATATTTAATGTATCTATATGTATTTTCCACTTCCTATTTTCACTTTGTTAGTGACAAATCAGTGTAAACGAAAGATTAGAGTAATTATGTAATAAAAGAAACCTCATTTAAATATTTTAGCACATAAATCAAGAGTCATATAGCGCTTACATGATGAAATATGATTAAAAATAGGATTAGCTCATTTTACTTAAATCTAGATTACATTATTGCATTTACAGCGCCATCTTACAATCACACATAAAGTTATTTAAGGAGTATTATAAGAGTGTTGTTTACATCTGACATCTCTTTTACACTTGTTGCTGTTTATCACTTTAGTAACATTGTTAACCGCTAGAGAGCGGTCCACTAGGTGCAGTCATGGGCGTAGCCAGGCTTTGCTTCAGGGTGGGGCAAAGCAACAAAACTCAAATTGAATCATTATCTTTTCCTGGTCAATGTCATTGCTCTCATTTACCAAGATATTATAGAGGCACATAATTTCTTGACATCAGTAGGGTAATGTTTTATATTTTTCGCTCGACTCCATGCCCTGGGGAGAAGGTCCTATGCGACATTGTAGCTGCGCCCATGTGTGTAGAATCTTATGTTCTATGTAACACAACTTCATTATACAAACCAACATAATATTCATTGGTACTCTGTTGTCTTTTACAATTAAATTCATTCGTAGTCGCACACACTGGTGCTTTACCAATATACTTTGCCCCATTATACAAAATCCCTAACGTCTTCACTTCTTTTAGTATGTCGTTGAGACAAGCACACTGCCAAGGGTTCGGATCAAAGAAGAACTTCTTCAAATTAGCCCCATGATTCATGAGCTCCAAACAGAAATTGTCAGCGAGGTAAGTAATCTTATTATGTGCCAGATTTAGAGTTTTAACTGGTGTACCTCTGAATGCGTCAACTGGCACTTCTGAAATTTGATTACCGGACACTAAAATTGTGATTAGCTTTGGCATGTTCTGAAATATACCATTTGGGATGTCCTTCAATTTATTCCCTTTGAATACAATCTTCTGTAGTCTTTTCAAATGTGATAGAATATTCTCATTAACGTGATCAATGATATTATCGGTAAAATCCAATAATTCTAGGGCTTCCAAGTTGATGAAGAGTGTAGGATCTTCTAGCTTTGATATTTGGTTTGTAGATAGTACTAATTGTTTCATAGTCCTCAAGTTTGGCTTCGTGGCAAATTGAGGGACTTCTTTCAGCAGACATCGGTCTAATTTTAATGTTTCTAAGGCTTGAAACGCATGCAGTAAGTTGTCGGGCGCGTCGACCATATTGTTCCTTGAAAAGTCTATAAATTTTATCAGCGGGCTCTGGTCAAATATGTAAGGATTCATATCTTTACCCAAAAGTGCATTGCTTGATAGATCTACATACGAGAGTTTGGGTAACAAATCAAAAATACCCAGTTCTAGTTTATTTATCATATTACCTTTTAAATCCAGGCGTTCAATATTTGTGGTCTGATCGAAGAGGCCTAATGGAAACTCCGTTATTAAATTATATGATAGATTTAACAATGTTAGCTGTTTAGGTTCATCTAAAACGCCCAATTTAAGTGCAGCTATTTTGTTCTGTGATAGATCTAAAGATCTTAGTGCATTGAGGTCGTTGAACGATTCATATTCCACATCGGTTATTCTGCATGCTCTGAGCGTTATTCCTGTAGTTAAGTTGTTATCTGAGACTAGGCCTCTCACAAGTTGATAATCTGCCTTTCCCGCAGTACATACGACATCGTTTTCGTTGTTTGTAGTGCACTTTGGCTTCGCTTCAGCTGCTACAAGTATGAATATTAAAATTGTCGTAATTTCTTGAAACTTCATTTCTGAAATTGTGAACATAATAGAGATAACAGTTTAATGGCAACAGTTATGAGAGCATTTTTGAGAAGAGCTTGTGCTTATTTATACTTTGTACGTAGAGCGATTTTTATGAAGTACCTAACGAGATACAGAACGATAGAGAACGAGGAGGTACCTCCTTCTCATAATATTAATACGAAATCAAAGCTTGAAATTATTCTTCTATCTTTACGAAATGAAATGCGATGAAATATAATGGAATAAGATGAAGTATGGGCTCACTCATTAGTGGGTATTTTTCCGGTGTCAAGTATTTAATAGCGGTATCAAATTCAACAAAAACACATTATAAATAAAAAATGGATGATGACATGAAAAGATGAAAATGGCCTCCAGCATGAAATTTAATATTAAATTCGAATCAAACCAGAAAAAGCCACCTAAAAACGATTCTTAAAAAAATTTAAAGTGACAAAAATCAAAACAAGAATAGGTACTTATATTTCTGAAAAGTTTGAGTCATATTGTCTGCTTTAAGAAACATTTCCAGTCCCGTAGACAAAGGTGACAAAACGTAAGATTACACAATTTCGAAAGGTTATCATTTAGCATAGCATTGTATCTTATTATAATATAAACAACATATTATACATAAGGCAAATATTGTATAAACTTACTGCACGGGTCGCGTGTAGTGGAGCCGGTTCACTCGACATAAATGAAACACGAATGTGCGAATCACACAGCGAGAGTGGTTTTAGTTTTATACGGAGTGCATGGTGCCGCGATAATCCTTGGTTTTTCCAATATGCATTTGTTTAGGGCAACAAACAATAGAGTTAGGTACGCACATAATATTTTACTGTAAATAAACATTGTTATTTCTAGTGGTGTTTTCCATTTTCTTCCTCGGCGTTCCAAGTCTAACAATACTCGATTTCAATTAGCAACTGAAATTTAACATTTAGACACCGTTCATATAAAACTTTTGTGGATTTTATCGCGTTGTTTTTTACGTTCCCGACGATTTGGATACCGATCAAACGTAGAACGTAAATAAGCCATTATTTCATGGTAATATTATCAAAAGGCAAGGGTTAGTTGGCAGTTTTTTCGATCGAACTCTCCATAAAATAGGTCAGAGTACATATGACAGGTTTTGCATGTCTAAAAAAAATATTTATAATGCCTTCTCGACCATACTAGTTTCTCGCAATATTTTCCCTAAACGTTTTAACCCGCATACACATTTCGGTAAACCCAAAACATTGTTTGCTCGAACCTTAACAAAATATCCAACGCGTTTCGAGTTAAAACTACTAGATGGCGCTATTCGCAGAATCGATTAATGAAACTTAATGACGTCAATTAGTATTGTTTGCGCATTCCAAACGGTTAGACATCACCTGGGATACGCCTACATTCTAAATAGTTGCTAGATCTATAGACCTTGACCGATAAATCGAACACTTGTTCGGTACCTGTTTATATTATCAAACTAACTATAAAACGATTGTCTGTATGTCTGTTTGTCACGTTTGCGTCACAGGAAAACTCCAGAACCAATTTCAACAAGGCTTTCAGTATTGCATAGACTAAGATTATTCTCTAAATATACCTATGGTTAATATCATCACGATATTGATAATTCGGGGTCGGTATGCAGAAAATGCTTAATGCTGTGGTGAAGCTTCTAAGGCATACGCTTCTTAATTACACCACCACCAAAACCACTAAACCCTACAGGGCCCCAAGTCTGCTAACACAATCGATTCATAATCAAACAGCAACGGCATATTTACTGTCACTTTTGACAGATATTGTATGGGATATATGTCAAGAGTGACAGTTACTATGCGGTTGCTGTTCGATTATGAATCGATTGTGTTAGCAGACTTGGGGCTCAGGACTACTATATTAGTTATATTGAATAAGTGTTTAATATTAAATAGGAAAGTAATACTTGCCTGCTATAAATGAAAATAAAATCCCTTTATGTTTCTCTATATTATGTTTATTATCTAAAACTATTCATAGTTATTAGTCATTATTAACATCTTCATTGTTATCTATTCTAGATTCGGGTGCCTCTTGAATATCATCACCATTTTCATTTGTATCACGATCTGGTTCTTCTTTCGAAGTATTAAAATCTACTGAAGTATCTTTAAAACTAAGAATAGTGTCTCTATCTTCTACTTCTTTGGTAACATTTCTGGATATGTCCAGTTCACTCTTGAGCCGCTGTATTGCTTGTACCACTTCATTTTGGAAGTTCATATTTAACTTGTACAATTGTTCGGCGTGTTCCTTCTCCCTCCTCATTTCGTTCTTCATATGTGTGTCTTTGAATTTCTCGAATTCCGTCATAATTCTCACTTTCGACTCGTACGTGTGCTGTACCATCGACACGAGAGCAAAGAGTTTCTCTATCACCTTGTCTTTGACTTCATTTGATATATTAGCATCGGATTCCAAATCAGATTTGGCGTCCAGAGCTAAATCGTTAGCTGAAGATGGGAATCCCAGCAGTTTCGACAAGGAACCGTTTGGTCCATTTGTTTTAGGTGGTGTTGTTTCTTTGACGGTCCTATTGGCAGCTTTAGATGTAAACGCTCCATGTGTGACTACTTCAGTGAATACCCCCGAGCTAGGTTTGTTAGATTGGTACTCCGCGGTCTTCTTGTTCACAATTTGCATTAGCTCATGCTGTTTTTCTTTTTGAATTTCGAAATTAGATTTGTGCACTACTATTTCTTCGTGAACGTTTTTAGTTAGATCTGTGGTTGATTGCAAGGCCGGGATTGATGGTGTCCTTTCACCTTCATTCTGTAATGGGCTCAATTGTCTTTCTGTATCAGTTGCATGTACTTCTTGAACATTTATCGCGATATCCGCTAGTGATTCCTTGCTTTTGTTCTGCATAGAACTCTTTGGTCTTACTATATTATTTCTCTGCAGTACTACGTCGTGAACAATTTTTCTTCCATTCGTGGCTGGTTGTTTGTTTTTGTTCGGTGATCCAGCTGCTGGCAACACTTTGCCTTTTTGAAAGGGGCTGCCAGTTCTCTTGCTGAAGTTCGTCACGGTCAGTTTAGACATGGCTTTTTAAGGGAGAGTTTAAATAAGGCGATGAAAATCGTTATCACTGAACTGATTATTTCCACTAAGGCTTCTGTCCACAGTGATGACGATCATGGCACTAAGCGGTCGCTCGTGTGAGCCGTAGAACGGTCGGCCTCACCGCGCCAAGTGTGGGTTTCGCTCCTTACTTTTGGTGCGCCTGCGCTTCCTAGGCGTGGCGGTGAATTCATTATAAGCGGTTGATTGGCTGGCGTGGGCTATAATGCAGTTTGCATTGTAATGTTGACATTACCAAATTAACAAATAATAATTAAAATATATTTTTAAATAATAATTAATTCGGGTTCTTATTTCGTATTATCGTCGGGGATAACTGTAGTTCAATCTATAATACCTGAAAAAATAAAATCTTTACTCATTCGTATGTGTATAATATTCTAAACAATTTAATACTTACATACATAATTATATGCCTTCATGACTCCTATTTTATATTAGGTATTTAGATGGATTTAATAAGAATGATGAAATGAGGAATCCCGACGGATGTGGTTCTTTATGTGAGTACTGGTACAATATGATAATATTATTATACTACGAGTACTAGTTGTCGCGGCGAACTTCGTACCGCCTCAGATGTATGAGAAAATCTTAAATTTTCACATTTTTGATATTAATTCTGCTATTTGGAGTGGAGACAAACTGAAAAATCCAAAAATCATTAAAAATCGGCCCACCCCTTCTTAAGTTATAAATGGTGTAACTAACACGACTTTGTTGTATATATTTAGATGTACATTTAGGTATCTATCTATGAAGTACTACGATAAATATTTCTAGGCACCAATAGGTACACCAATCATTAAAATGATGACTGAGTTTTTTCCGGTTCTTCTCAGTGGGACCATACAATTTCAAATATTTCTAATAAATTTCAAATAAAAATAAATTATTTTCATTTTACGGACAAAACTGAATATTGATAATAGACACCGCATAGAAATCGAACCCAATCCGACCCGACTGACACTAGCCACGAGTGCCAATAAGCATTCATCAAATGATAGACGTCCACTGCTAGACATAGGCCTCCCCCTGTGCCTTAGACGATCTCCTCTGATTTCGAAGATTAGGAGTCATAGTTGAAGGGCCGCATAAGCTTGCTAACTAACTCGACTCATAATCAAATTATAATGCAAATGTTTTATGCCAGTTATCCCATACATTATTGTTATCACTTGCTAAAATGTATTGCAGATTGATTCAATTGCTTTTCAGGCTTGGGACCCTGATCAAATTATACAAGCAAGACGCTCGCAACCCTATACTGTTAAATTTGTGCCAGGCGCATGTTTGACGGCCTGATAAGCGCAGTTGGTAGCGACCCTGACTTTCCGAGGATCCCTGTTTCGAATCCTGGTAGGTACAAACTTTGTGTGATGAGCACGAATGTTTGTACCCAACATGGATGTTTCATATTTATATAAGTAATATATACTGGGTTCGCCCCCGATCCATTGTACGGTACCCATAATACAAGCGTTGGTTAGTGTGGGACCGTATAGTTGGTGTATTCGTCTGTCCGTACAATAGATTGGGGACAAACCCAGTATATATTACTTATATAAATATTAAACGGAAGACGAAGTGTAGGACGGCCCCCCACAAGGTGGACTGATGACATCACACGCGTCGCAGAAAGCCGGTGGATGCGAGTGGCGGAGGACCGTGTTGTGTGGAAGTCGTTGGGGGAGGCCTATGTCCAGCAGTGGACGTGTATATCGGCTGATAGATAAATATTAAACATCCATGACTTGGGTAAAAACAATCGTGCTCATTACACAAAGTTTGTGTCGCTACCAAGATTCGAACCCGGGACCCTTGGAATGCAGGGTCACAACCAACTGACCTAACGAGGTCGTCAAATTTATTATTAGTCTAACTTATGATTCTGTTTATGATCATAGTTTTTCAGTTTCATATTTTTTTGTCGGTTAGTTCTTGATGCTATCAAAACTCGTACTACTAAGTCCTAAGAAATCGAATAGCGCCTTGCGTTGCACCAACCTGGATCGAACGCAGACCCCTATAGTCGTGCATGCGATCACTGAACCAATTAACCAGTCCGTAACATAATATTGGTATTGGAGCAGAACCCAGGATAACGAAACAAACTGGCCCCTGCCAAGGCCAGTTAATCTCTATGTACTCTAGCACAAAATCGCAAATGGCTTGCGCATGGATTAGCAAATGAAGTCATCCTACATTCTGGGGGCTTAGTACAGCAGCAGTTTTTCACAGCATCTAAAAACGATCGAGAGATTGAACTTTCGACCGGTTTTAGGATCACTCGATTCCGGTTCGAATTTCGAAAATTAATTCGAATAATTACGTACGTACGTAAGGAAAATTAATGTTAATATAATAAAACACAACAGTAAATATTTTTTGTCTATTGACACGATTAAGCAAAATGATACATTGACCTAAACAAGTCCAGCTCCTCATCAAAATTATCCTCTTGCGCGCAATCACAGCATATTCAACCCGCACAAAATTCGTAACTCATTAATATATAATTAATGGAACCATTTGTAAATCGTCACTTTCACCATGGCGGAACTATCGGGACACAAATGGTCACCCCATTTGTATTCAGTGTTGCCACCTGACGCCGGATCAATAATAATTGGTTATCGCCCGTTAGCTTGTATGTACGCAAGTATTTGTGTCATGGGATTATGTTTTGAAGTTTGTATTTAGCTAGCTGTCTGTCCAGTGATAGCTAAGTTGGTTGAACACTTGCCCTCTTAACTTAACGATCAATATCGCTTGATAAACGGTCAAGAGAAACCTGCATGTCTAAAAGAACACCCTCGAAAGACGTGTGAATCTGCCAACCCGCACTGGGCCAGCGTGGTTGACTTGAATGGGCTAATCGCCCTCGCAATGAAATGGGGAGTCCCGTGCTCAACTGTGGGACATTCAAAAGGGCTACTTTTATGACATAAGTAAGCTGTGTGTGGCTCTTTAGCTATTCATTCTTAACAATGTGATAAGCACAGATGAAAAAATACTTATTAAAAATACACCTAGCTACGATGGAAGGAAAATCTGACTTAGTGAAGCTAAATAACGACTACTTGTAAATATTGGGTAAGTTATAGATATCGGTGGTACGGTCCGTTGGTAAGGAGCGGACCAAATCCATGGTCCGGCCTGTACCACGTACGATCATCTATTAATACTTAAAAAAATACTAGTAAGTAACTAATCTAGTCAGAGCTTCGTAGTTTATTTATATAGATAGACAACAGTACATCAAGTGCGAGATTATTCGTAAGCTAACCGTATAGTATGTAGTCTACGTTTTTTTTTTATTCCATTATAGGCAAGTATTTGATCTCAATCTCACCTGATGGTAAATGACGATGAGATCTACGATGGAGCATACTTGCCTAGGTAGGAAGGCGGCAGTAGATCGAGACGCTACATTCACTAGGCACATGCAGCGCAGCTGATCTGACCCGCCATCCATGAATGGCAACACCGAACATCATGCCGGAACACGGCTGGGCCGCTTGGCGACATTGCTTTGTTCAGTGGGTGGTGACTAGCCACGGCCGTAGCCTACCACCAGTAGAGTTGTCACCTGGTTGGCACCACCCAGGGTCACGTGTAGGGTATCTCGAGGGTACTTAATTCTCCTACGGACGAAGGTGACCTGACCTCAACTGCATGGCAAATGGGACGGCGCCTCTAGCGGACAGTATTTAAAACATTTAATTCTTCATACAATGTGTCTTAATACGTAAACTATGAAGTATACTGTGAAGCTTACGTATAATCTCGCACTTAACGTACTGGTAGCTTTCAAAAAGGCTCCTACAGAGATTCGGATTATTTGAAGGATAAAGTAGCTTGGGACTGCAGATAGAACATCAATAAATATATCAAATTGTAGCGTGTCTGCGCCTCGTAAGGCAATACACTGAGGTTAATAAAAATAATATAACTTCTTGTGACATACAAATATAATACTGTTAAATGAAACAAAAGCGCGCCGAGTTTCTTACCGGATCTTCTCGGTTGAGGTCGCGTTTAAAATGACAATTTTTTATGTGATACAAAATAAATGAATTGACTTTGACATGAATAGGTACTTTCATTTCGGAAGGCGTTCATCCTTAAAGTTGAAAGCTTTGACTAGAAGAACATCAAAAAAGACTTGGAGACTTTATGATCAGTGCTGGAATAGCCATATAGCAAGAGTGAGCAAATGCTACGGGCCCCGTGTCTTGGGGGCATATACTCGTACATCTATCAAGCAAAACATGCCTTGGGACCTCGCGCCTGTGCGCAAATACATCTATCAAGCAAGAAAGGGATGGTATACCACCTACCATCCAATGAAACGACGTATAGTTATACAGGGCCCGCCAATTTGCTACAGGCCCCGCGCCTTTGTTACAGGCCCCGTGCTAGCTTAATCTGGCACTATTGATGGTAGAATCTAGATGGCTGAAGTATCCAGCCAAACCACCTCACAAAACAGGCGCAACAACGTAGGAAGTTGAAATACCTACTCCAGTTGTCTTGTAACCTGAAAACCTTTGTAAGTAGGTCTAGGAATTAAAAATGTGACGACTCGTCTTCGTATTATTTTTGTATTGGGGTCAGCTTGAAGTCTAGGGTTGACTGAAATCCAACCCAATACAAAAATAGGACAAAGATTTGGCTGAACACTGATATTTATATGAAGTGATTGCTATCTGTTTTCCGAGTATCAACTAGTAGGACTTAGGGTTTCCAAAGGCAGTATATTTCGAGCTTCTGAGTACGCGTAACCACTGTCAAAGATATAAGAAGACTGCTACCACCACCTTAACATGCCACTGAAGCACAGATATTATACTTCGGTCTCTAATCCAAGTCCGGACCCAGCGATGCGTCGATCTATATTTATCGGGCTAAAAATATGAGTTATTTATCAAAGATTATCTCTGCGAGCGACAAGTTCAATGATATCGATTTATCCATGATTATGTATGCAAACATGCGCGTGCGACACGCCCGCTCCTCCATATCAAACACCTCACTACTTCTCACACGCTGGCTCTCTCTCGCACACGCCATTACAGCCATAAGTCGAAAAGGGAGGCATGAACTGGATCACGTCTCCTCGAATCAGGGTACGGTGTCACAAACAACAGAAAAGGTGCTTCACACGAACGATTCTAAAACGTACGATGGGCGACCAACCATGTTAGAACATAGGACGTTTTGTGCGCCATCTCGAGGAGGATACGTATCAGATAGCTTTCCCTTGCGCTTGGTCCTGTCCGAGCGAGAAGGTCGCAAGCGCACACTCCACGCGTACGATGAAACACAATGCCTACCGGAACTGCAGACTACGTGCTGAATTTGAAATAGCTGTATAAAAACAGTGGGATCCCTGTCGACACTATCACAATCTATCCAACCATCGTTGAGTGAACACCAGGAGCAGCTGACAAAATGGTGTCCAGTAAAGTGGTGTGCGTATTGGCTCTGGCCCTGTTTGGGAGCGCGGTGGCGCAGCCCGCGAAAGACGCGTTCTGGAAAGGCACGCCCATGGACAGCATGGTCGAGGAGATGAGGTCCGGCTGCGCCGAAGGCTCCGACCCAACCGCGTGCATCAAATACAAGGTCATGTCGCTATTGGACAGCATTTTCAAGAAGGACACCTTCCAGGTATCCTATCCTTCTTCCATAATTACAATTTAAGTCCAATGATTTGGAAAGTTTAAATCTTGACATTATTTCAGATCTCCGACGCTGTTGAGGTGTCGAAGAATGGCGCTGCTAATGATGTGACCGGCCGTTCTTCTGGCGACTTCTTCGACAGCATTGAAAGCTTCATCCAGTCCCACGACGTCACCTTCAAGCTGCCCATCGTTGACACCAAGATCACGGTCAGCCCCAGGAACTTGGACAATGATGAGCTCTCCTTAAACGTGAAGTTTAACAAGGAAGGCGCCCGCTCCGTCGGCGAGGCCCGTAAGGCTAAGCTGAAGAAGATCATCGTGCCCATCCTGGTGTTCGTGCTCCTCAAGGCCATGACCCTCATCCCCCTGGCCATCGGTGTGCTCGGTCTGAAGGCTTGGAACGCTCTGCAGCTCTCCTTCTTCTCGTTCGTTGTCTCCGTCGCTCTCGCCATCTTCCAGCTTTGCAAGAAGGTGAGTTGAACAATGCACATGATAATTAATGTTAGGTATTGTAGCGACACCTAATATCATGCACTCATACACCTCGATTTACGATTTTGAAGCACATTTCAATTGCACAACTAACGATTTAAATTTAGCGTTTAGTCTGACTCTCTGAGATTAATCGCCTCTACGACCGATACAACATGGTTTCCAAACTATACGGCCGATTTGTAGGATCCCTACTAATTGTCGCATCAATAAAAAAATCGTCCTTACAGATTGAGTGGCAACTTGTGTCATTTGTCGAGGCTTTTAGAGTGCGACTTAGCGTTAATTGTGTACTAACATTCTTTCACAACTTTTCTATCCATGTCTAACGTTGTAGTTTACCCAGATTGCGGCGGACAACTCGCACCCGCAGATCGCCGCGCACGGCCCGTGGGACGCCGCTTACGCAGCCACCCGTCGCAGGAGGGACGCCGAGCCCCAAGAGCTCGCCCAGGAACTGGCTTACAACGCCTACCACTAAACTATCCGAACATAACCCCGACGACCGTGTATTCGAAAACCTGATTCACCCGCCATTCGACACTTTTCAAATTTCGAACGGCCGTGACGGGTACAGATAAGAAATAGACCAAATACAACGATTTCGTTCTGAAATCGTGACCGTGTAAATACTATGTAATGCAACTTATTTATTGCAATAAAATGTGAATGGGAGCGTATGATTGTGATGTGTGATTGTTATTT
The DNA here is from genome assembly GCA_905333125.1 of Pheosia tremula. Taxonomy (NCBI): domain Eukaryota; kingdom Metazoa; phylum Arthropoda; class Insecta; order Lepidoptera; family Notodontidae; genus Pheosia; species Pheosia tremula. The sequence goes on from HG995419.1 coordinate 4,601,564, forward strand.
ATTTTTATTTTTAATAAATCATCGATGAATATATTTTTTTATTATTTTGATTTGTTCTGCGAAACCCTCACACACGTATAGCTATAAATAAAACAGAATATTTTTTTTTATTTGACTCAACTCGAACAATAAACACACATTCAATAAAGTAATCGATATTTACGATCGATTAGAAACAATTACAAGAAAACTAATAATAAAACTAAGACACGTCAAATGAAGTGCAAATCAGGCTAAAATAATGCCAACACCCGAAAAAAAACTATCCAACCATAAATTTGATAGATTCCTCTTTGGTCAAGGTCATATTTAAAAAAGGAATTTACTACATATGCAAATGGAATACACGAATGGAAACAGGACACGCGTCTAAAACACTTTCTCCATAAGGGAAGAAGATGTCAACGAGTGCAGGCATCCACCGCATTAAGTTTCCGGTCAAGTGCCAATCGCTTTCTACCGCCGAGCTGATCATCATTATTGCAGACACGTATTTATGCTGAAGCAAGCATCACTGTCGCTTGCGGAGTTCTTGGAAAAATGGCAGCTTTCAGAAGAATATATCGGCAATCGATTTGAATGATCATCGAACGTATACTTATGTATACCTACCTACCAAAACAGTTGATATTTAGTAATAGTTTTTTTTTTATTAAAAATCGAAATAGATCTATTTATAATCGAAAGGACAACGATGTTTAACATAATAATCGGTACGACTATAATAATAGCGCAAGACGAACACACCAACGGTAGGTACAGTCCCAAATTAAGTAGGTTGTATAACTATACCTTGATCTATCCTGTTTAGTTTACATAAATGACATGTGGTAGTTCTAAATTAATTAAATAAATAATAATAATAAATATCGCCAGACGAACAAACCAACTATACGGTCCCACACTAAGCAACGCTTGTATTATGGGTACCGTACAATGGACTGGGGTCGAACCCAGTATATATTACTTATATAGATATTAAACATCTATGACTTGGGTGCAAACTTTCGTACTCATCACACAAAGTTAGTCCAATCTATTTATACATGTGAATTATTGTAGGCACGTGTCTCTATAGCAGTGTCTCCAACCATGCCGTAATTACGGTAGATCTACCGTAATTTTTGTAGATCTACCACCTACCGTAGACATGTTATTACGGTGACATATTCTACCGTAATTTCGTCCGTGTCCATATTTCTATAATGAACACTTGATTTAGCAAAATATAACTGCAACATTGCATTGGGATATGCGCAACGTAAATAAAAAAAAAAAAAGGTCATTCTGTAGCTTCAGTTTGGAAGAGCAGGGATGCGCAACGTAAAAAAAAAAAAAAAAAGGTCATTCTGCTACTTCTGTTTGGAAGAATGACCTTTTTTTTTTTGTACGTTACACATCCCCACTGCATGGTTATTTTAGCTGCAAACACTGGTCTGCCGTAATTTTCCACCATCTACCGTATTTTGAGACCAGTCAACACCGTAATTTTGACACTCTTTGTCAAAATTACGGTTCAATCAAATTTGGAGACACTGCTCTATAGGATACCTTAAATAATAGATTCTCAATACATCACAACAGTAGAGAATGCCATGTGATGTAGAATGTCTATTAAAATATTTCAATTTACGAAAAATCTTTTGACTCACAATTGATTTCTATTCTTAATCATATCACGAGCGACTCATTTCAAGCAGCCATTACCAAAGGTGTGTTATAGGAAATTAACGTAGATCCTCGTGTCTTATAAAAGTGTTGAAAAGACTCCATGGATGACATAGTTTAGGTTGATAAGCCACAACCTAAACTATGTCATCCATGGAGTCCTCAATAATGGTTGCGTTCAGTACGTAAGTCTACCGTATTTAAACATTTTGTATAGAGAACTGGAAGATTTAAATACCGTCCCCTACAGGCGCTGTTCATTCTCCATACAAAATGGCTAAATACGGTAGTGGTCTGTGGTTTAGCCCATATTATTATGTTACCTTTTCAACCTGAAGGTCGTTTGAGAAATGAAAATACTTTTATTAATCATACAGTCTAACTATTCATCGATGACAAATCTACATAAACAAATTGTTTCTACACTGTCGAAGAGTTTTTCGAACATAAAGAATAATGTAATATATTTATAAGGATAAGATTAGAATTGTTAATTATTATACTTATAGCTTTAAGAATAGTTTTAAGTTTTGATTCATATGATGATATTCATCATATACTCAATATTCGCATGCCTATTGCAGGCGAGATATGCTGTACAATTAATTTATTTAACATCTTTATGTAAACCAAACCATATCTAGCGAATAAATAAATTTCATTTCATTTCATTTCATAAAGATTATAACAATACACTCGTAATCCTTAATTTCTCTGATTTACCGTATCAGAGAAATTCCATAACGTATGGTATTTGGAGCACCCAATTTTCACTGGAATTTTATACAGGAGGTCAGTGAACCTAGCGGCACCACAAATCCACGGACTACTACAAAAAAAACTCTCAATGAAATTCTGTACATTTTCATTCCATTCAATATATTTTTCGATGTATTCGCGCGGTCGAATAATGTTTTTGTCGTAATTCGGCACCAAAACACGGTATAATAAGGCCGGGCGCAGTCGGGAGCCCTGCGGCACTCCTCATTAGAATTCAATGACGTCGCTCAGGATGTGGCTAGCACCCGCTTGACATACCTCCATACCCTGCTGACCCACTCAACACACATTAGCACGGACCATACCCATAACCAAACTATTTTAAGGTGCTTATAGCATGAAAGCCTAACCAAACGCTTCATACAAATCTATTTTCGTACATAAAACATAACATCTCTTAGTAAATCATCGAGATAAGGTTCAAAATCGTGTGGAATACGGTTATATGGTAGTAATAGTCAATTTGTGTACTTGTATGTAGAAGTATCTGATAGACGGGTTTCGGGTGGTGCATTGGTATGCATGCCGCGATCTCGATGATTGTAGTGCTCAGTATGTTATGATTATTGGGTGTTACCTAATAAGGATGACACATTTTTTGAAAGAAATTGTTTTCACTTATCTTATAATATCACAAACCATATAAGACTAAACAGCGTGATTGAGAAATGGTATACTACTAACACTGACACCTGCGCTTCTTTATCATTATGTGAAATCATAATTTCGATGACAACTGTGATTGTATGTACTCGTACATTAAAAAGTAGAAAACTTTTCAATATTGAATTGGAAAGTCCCCATTTTCATATCTTCATGTCACATCCATTTCTTTTATAATGTGTTATTGCTATTAACTACTTGACATTAGCAAAATACCCAATAAGTTGTGGGTGAGGCCATATTCATATTGATTTTATTTCATCGCATTTCATTTCGTAATGAAAGTACATTTAATTGGCATGACACTATCATAGCCTACATAACGCTAGTACACCGACCATTAGTACCAACAATTGTTCCATAAATATTAGTTATTGCCAAGCACATTACAAAGGAGCTATGCACATCTTCAATCTGGATCAGAATATTAGAATCTCGATCTAAATGTGGAAAGCTCGTGTTTCTTGCGATACCGTCAATACTGCTGTGTTATGTAGAGATTTGGGTTATACTCCCGATAATACTGATCGGTTGTACGACACGAACTTCGACGACGATTGGAACCAACGGTGACACTATATTTATGAGTTGTATTCGATAAACATGGCAGGATCTCTGAAATAGATTTTGCACAAAATGCTGCAGTAACATCTCTTCATCTCATTCATTTTTCATGGATGGTGGGTCAGATCAGTTGCGCTGCATGTGCCTAGTGAATGTAGCGTCTCGATCTACTGCGGCCTTCCTACCTAGGCAAGTATGCTCCATCGTAGATCTCATCATCACTTACCATCAGGTGAGATCGAGATCAAATACTTGCCTATAATGTAATAAAAAAAAAAGTAATAAAAAAAATCTCTTCTATGAAATCCAGGTTCCAGATCCGTACGTGCCATCATTATCATCGGCCAATGCCTGCTCCAGTTCAGACAATGCCTCGTGTATACGTTCTAAGTCATGCTCGGCATGCCACAGAACCTTTTATCAGCACAATATAAACAAACGTTAGCAAAACTGCAATTTGATATTCTTCTCTCGTGAATGCAGAACGACCATTTAAATAATCGTGTAAGATGACTGCAACATACCTACTAAGTGTTTACTATTAAAAAACATTGTATTTTCACGTTCGCGTCCATTAATGGCGTTATAGTTATAATCAGTGGCGAAAGCAGAATATACGGTAAAGGACAAAAAATCCTTTGATTGTATAACAATCTTGAAATATCCCTCATACTCAGTGTAGCTTATATCTCTCATTAAAATATTCAGGTAGGTATATTTATTTTAATCTGTAGATAACAACCAAGGTTCTACTCATTGAAATAAAACAAATTTTAAGGATTTTATCGCGTTTATATTATAATCCTTAAAATTTGTTTTATTTCAATGTGTAGTATTCGCGTAAATATAAAAAAAAACAATATGATTCTACTCGTTCTGCAAAAAAAAAGTTTTCAAACATGTAGGTATTTTTTTATTTTGAAGTGGAACCGGCAGCAATGATCTTATAAGGACCTTCGCCACTGTTACTAATTCAATAGATAGAACGGAAGTGAAACAGCAATTTCACAATCCGGACATGGAGGCAAATGCTAATGTGCGCGCGCGACGCATGCGCGATGACCGACAACCCTTATTGCATAATGGAGGTGCGCGCACGCAGACGCGCAGCGTTTTTGCTAAAACGGAGCAAGTTTCACTTTCTAGGCAAAACATCGCGAAATGTTATGTAAGATCTTGTAACGTGGTGGTATAACCGAAAATTAACTTTGGCGTTAATAGAGGGTAACGAAATAAAAATGTGACAAGGCCATTAGGGAAAAAAGCTATAATTTTAATAAAAAAAAATTATTACTTTATAGGCAAGTATTTGATCTCGATCTCACCTGATGGTAAGTGACGATGAGATCTACGATGGAGCATGCTTGCCTAGAAGGTACCTGTACCTGTACCTAGAACACCTAGATAATAGTCAACGGGGAACAAAGACGCTAATATAGACTACGAATTATCACAAAGCCTACGTGATAAAATAAGATTAAAAAAATTATCTGCTAGCTGACGTGATCGTAGCTGCTACGGCTACGAACGTAGCATTACCGCGAGCACTATGACAAGTAAAAACATATTTATGCAAACATAATAGGTATCGTTACGCAAATATAAAAAGCCTTTCTAAACATTTTCAAATCACAGATGAAAAGTAAAACAGCAATGATAATACCATATTCCTACCGCACAAACAGGAAGTAACATAACCCAGACGACGGCATCAACATTACAAAGACAGACCGCGGTAAGGAGCCCATACTAAACGGTGTTAAACTTAGCAATGACATTACAAAAGTGAAGGATCGTGCGAATGATTTGTATGTAACTATCGACTGGTGAGAGCATCGACGAATTGCAATGCGACATGACAATCGAGGCGTTGATTAAAACATAATAGTTACTGCATTAATTGTTGCGTTGGAAATCGCCGAAATGTTGCCCAATAATATGCTGGTCGATACAACGGACTCAGAATATTTTTTGTTCATGTAAACCATTACAACCCTCTTACCATGAGCTATTAATGCGACTCAAATCAAGACCTTGATTGGAACATTCTCACCTTAATCAAGTCCGTTGAAGACAATGGTTCGATCAATAATTCAGGTCCACTGATGAAGTCTCATAAAGGGAGCAAAATAATAGGCCATGATTCACCATCCGTTCTTGATACCATTCCTATGGACAAGGAAGGAGCAAGAAACTCCATGGTTGCTTTTTATAAGGATTTTAAGTGAAAATTTTTGTGTATGACTTGGGTATGTGAGCTAAGCTAACGGCTAAGCGAGCTTGAAGAGACGAGCGAGAAAGATAATCAACTATACTATACTCCTGAAATTTTCGCGGAAAAGGGAGGATCTTCCAGCCAGGCGGGTCGAATGCCTGGCGGGGCGGCCGCTATTCCACGCCACGGTTATTCGCGAGCTCTTGTATATATGTTACGTGTTCCGAAAACTCTCATAGCGCGTTTCAGGATTGTATGGGGCCTAGTCATTTGTTCTGAATATCGTCTGCAGCGCCATCTGTGTAGCTTGTGGCGAAGTTTAAGAGGCCGCTACAAAATCATACACAGAGGATCATACAAGGGCTACATCATCTAATAAAATAGGCTACCTCCAATATAAAAAAAAATATATATTTAAGTAAGTAAGCTGCATTTATATTCCCCAGCTTTCAACAAGAAATGCGAGCGGCCGCATCCATCTTTTGGACTAAGTATATAAAATCGTATTTTAAAACGCTTATTAATTCTAAACGTACACAAATGAATGCATAAATAATAGTAATTAATATGTTTTAATGTAACCTAGCACAAGACTCCCCTTAATGCCAGATTCAGAGCACATCCCAAGGCTAGAATAGACTAATACGTTTTTAAATAACGAAGTAACTCTCAGACATGCAGGTGTCTTCACGGTGTTTGCCATCACAATTTAGCAGGTGATAAGTAATTAATAAGTTATTAAGTAAATATCATAACCAAACCCACACACTCTCACCAACAGGACTTTCTTTAAATGAAAATAAATAGTTTGCCAAGTATGAAAAGCATTCGTATTCTGCGCACGCGCGCCCACTGCGTGCCTTGCCGCCCAAAGGATCACACTATAAAAACCAAGCCCATAGAAAAATTAAATCATTGTTGCTCCATTAACCGACCGAGCTGTACGTCTAATTAATCAAATCTAATGACAAAGTGATTAAAATTAATAATAAAAATGAAGTGTCTGTGTTTGTTGCTAGCGTCGGTCGCCATCGTACGCGGTTACGCCATCAAAGACAATGAGATTGAAACGGCCCGTTTACGGACAAGTGATGACTTACTCCAGAGTGTTATCAGTGAGTGTTTCGAGGCGCAGGCGCCGATGTCGTGCCTCAAAGTGAAAGTTCTCTCGTTCCTGGACACCAAAATGGGAGTGAGCTCCGAATCATCGAGGGCCTTCGAAGAGAAGAACATCGACAAAGTTATCTTTGAACGCGTCGCGAGGTACCTGAAGGACCACGAGATCAGGTTCCAGCTTCCCGAATTCCTGTTTGATAGTGCTGAAGTCTCTTACAGAGCGGACAGAGGCTTGGATGTTGATTTTCCCGAAACTGACAACGAAAATGGTGAAGGTACTGAAGTATCACCTATAATAAACAAGTTTGAAGAAATCGGCGGGCAATTTCAGAATTATATATATCCGTTTTTCTTTCAGCCCGTGGCATCTTGAAGAAGAAGCTGCTGCTGCCAGTTCTTCTGCTTCTGAAGTTGAAGATGAAGGCTCTTATGCCCATTCTGGTGTCCATCATCGGCATCAAGGCCATTAAGGCCCTCGTCCTCAGCAAGCTGGCCATCACACTGGTGCTCGGATTCTTGATTTACAACCTTCTTTTGAAAAAAGGAGGTGAGACATCAAATTTTTAAACGTATGATTTGTAACTCTTTTTCAATATGGTAACGTGTGAATTTTGTTCGCAGGCATGCCAATGATGATGGCCCCTGCGACGGAGGGCCCCCCCGCACCCCAATACGGTCCCCCGGCCTCTCAGTACGGACCCCCGTCCACGCCTGCCGCTCCTTCGGATTCGTACAGCCCGCAATGGGAGCCCGCGAGCTCGGGCCCCTACGCCAGAGTGTGGGATCCCTCGCAGCTGGCGTACAGCTCGTACTATCCTGGTGACTCCAACTCAGCTGCGTCGTCGAACCAGTCGCCGAGCTACTCCAGCGTGTCATCGGTCTCATCATCTTCACCCACTCACTAAACGAAATTACCTCATGTAAATAATATAAGCACTGGATTTGTACATAGTGTTTGTTGTACGCACGAACGACAAGGCTAGAGTTTAGAGGAGTTATTTATTGACGATATTTATAATTATTTATTGAACCACAATAAAGAAACTGTTGTTTTATGATTGGTCATTTATTTACACTACATTCTTAACTACGATACTTATATACGTACGCTAACTTAGGAGTCCTAAGTTAGCGATGGAGAGACATAGAAAGAAGCCCAACTGTGGAGCGCAAATTACTAAATAATAATAAAAACTTACTAATTATAAAAAGGGGAATATTGTTTTTGTTGTGCAACGCAATCAATTTAAATACATACGTTTCATGTTCACATTAATTTATTACAAACTAGCTGCGCCTGGCGGTGTTACCCGCGATAAAAAGTATGAAAAATTAAAACATCTATCCCACGGGAACCATACATTTTACCGGCATAAAAAGTGGCCTATGTGCTATTCCAGACTATAATCTATCTCTGTGCTAAATTTCATCCAGATCCGTTCAGCCGTTCGGGCGTGAAAGAGTAACAAACATCCATCCATCCATCCATCCAAACTTTCACATTTATGATATTAGTATAGAAGTATAGATGGCGAATGGAACACGAATGTTTGTACCCGAGTCTACGTAATCACAAACGGGATCGCCTTAGTAATTTTACGGTACCCACCCATACAAACATTGCTTATAACTTATAAGGAACCATACAGTTGGGTATATAAATACATAGACGAAGTCATAAAAATGAATATGGAGTGAAATCGACCTAATAGAAATTCCCTGGGGCTTTACAAGTATGTCCTACATGTATATAATCGAAACCCATAACAATTTCCGACGCCAACTTTCACCATTGTCAACTTTATTAAGTAAAAGTAATTGAAAATTCAACGCCTCGTGAATACATTACGTATCGACATTGATATCAGCGGTAATTATGGATTTACCGAATTGCCTACTTTTTTTCTTTTGCCTGGGCAAATCCTCTTGGATACCCGCAAGCCTCGGGGGAGGCAAGCGGGCTACCGACTAAAACTTCGCGGTGGTCCATCTTCCGCCGTGTTGGGCACGGGAACGCTTTCGCACACATCCGTGGCCTCACGTTACGTTTTATTCAATGCGATAACAAATTCAATAAATACACCTAACTAAATAGTAATAGTTTAGACCATTAAACTTATTAACTGAAGTTTACTGTTGACGACATCTGACCTCGAAGTTTCGGAAAAACTCGTCAACATGTGGTAGATTGACTTCGCTTCTTGGTACCAGACGTTAACATTTTTGGAATTGACTGCTTTTGGTACCAGAAGAAGTCAACAGGTTTAACGTCAACATTCTTGCGACCACAAATTTTGCCACACTTCAGGGCCCCAAGTCTGCTAACATTATCGAACAGTAACCGCATAGTGACTGTCAGTTTTGACAGATATTGTAGGGGATATCTGTCAAAAGTGACAGTTACTATGCGGTTGCTGTTCGATTATGAATCGATTGTGTTAGCAGACTTGGGGCCCTGGTCACTTCAATTCGCGTAATAAAAATAATCCCAGAAGGCTTCGAGATGATGCACCGGACAGTCTTCCATTGCTACATGTTTACGATGATGGGGCAAAGCCGCGAAAAGGTGATGCCAGCCATGATGCCAGTAATAAGCATGGCCGCGGCGATCATGCCAGCTTTTGCTACGTGCTCGGGGGCTACGGTGCTGGAAATAGAGGTCATATTAGCAGGCTCGCGATCAGCTTAAATAGCAAGCACATATCTAGAATTACGGTGTGTCACTAAACTGAAAATCAGCGTTGTAGTAACATATCTACTTACTGCAGTAGGCTGAGCTTAGACCTTTTTAAAAATGAATACTTACTTGATAGTGGCTGATACGATATGGCTATTTTATTAAATGTTCGCAATAGTCCGAATCAAGTCACCAGGGATTTTAACAAATAAATCTGCAGATTTGAAACATGCGAGAATTCTGAATGTGCCTTTCTGTGGGATTTGGACAGGAGGACGTCTCGGGTCAGTTAGTTTCGAATAATTTAATTCGTTTTTTTTTTAATATTCTTCTAGGGACAACCTTTGCGTGATGAGCACGAATGTTTCTACCCGAGTCGTGGATGTTTAATGTCTATATATGTATTATATTGAGTTCACCCCCAGTCCATTGCATGGTACCTATAGTACTCGTGCAAGCGCTGCTTAGTGTGGGACCGTATAGTTAGGTGTGTTCATCTGGCGATATTATTATAACCTACTCAAAGTTCATTCACAAAATATTCTTCTCTCACCCCCCGACGTACATCATGCCCAGCGTGCTGCCGTGTCCGGAGCTCCAGCCGAGCAGCACCGCACCAACCCAGTAGACCCAGTCGTTGCTGATCAGCACCGGCAGTGTTCTGTTCTTCGGCTTATAGTTGCACAGCAGGAAGAACGGGATGAAGATCAGACGTATGGTGGTGAACAAGAACAACCGTTTGGGTTGCGGCTGGAATGTGATAGTGAACTATGATAGCTTGGTCTGCTGGTTTTAGGCCGTTCGGCTCCGCACTAGGTGGTTAGGGGTGGGATCAGGGAAAATTTGGGAAAAAATATTTTCGCAATTAGCCCTAATCTGGGTGTCCGGTTTCCAATCTTTAATATTGATACGGGATATCCGGGGCGGCGACAAATACCAAAAATCAATGATGATAGAAATCGCCCCACCTGTTCTGTAGTTATAAATGGTGTAAGCAACACGACTTTCAATGTGTAGGTGTGTGGGTGGGATCGTAACTAGGTACATGACTACCAGCAAGATTGTCAGTTATAGTGTGTTTTAACTATTAATCAATTCTAAAATATCGAAATTCAAATGAATTTTGGGAACCAAGAATAAAACTGGATGAAAGCCAATCTTACGAATTGCCAGCAACTGGCAGTGATGCTGCCAATCATAGCTGTGAAGTTGAACGTCAGGAAACACGTCAACCTCACGAAGTGTTTGCCGAGGAAGCCTTCGGTAGATGGCTCAATGTCTGTAATCAAATAATGTGCCTTGAACATCAGGAGATAGAGTCGATAACTGATCAAGATTATTAAACGCTTTCCGAAGATGTAGCGTAGATGGTAAAAACATACAATACATCGGCGCATTGCTTGGTGTGATCTTAGATGGGTAAATATTTGATCTCCTTGGTGCTTCAGAGCGCACATTAAGCAAGCTGTTTTGGTTATCCATCAAACATCCTTAACAATAGTTGCGAGCATTCAGAAGTCTGAAAAATACTGACACATGGTCCTAACAAGTTATGGGTAATACCACTACTTGTTTCACTCCATGTAATTATCAGTAAACGGCCAAATCAAGGAAGCATTAAGCGGTACCAAAGACAAAACCAATTAAGACCAGGGTGAGAGGAATGACGATTTGAGATAACGTGGCACATTTAAAAATCATAAAGATTGGATAATGTCTTACCAGAATGCACGGCGGGAAACACAGTTAAACTAACAAAGAATATTATAAAGACGTTGTATAGTTGGACCCAAGACTGTTTAAATATAGTTGCATATGGGGGGTGTTCTTTTGCGGAGCTCGCGTTCTGATTCAGGTTCCCGCGGGTCGGTTGTTGTCCAGCGTTCTGGCGGTAGTATTTCTAGAATGAGAATAAGAAAATGATATCAAGAAACCAAATGGTACTTGGATCTTATAGGAGTTAAATTAGGTAGCACAAATGTCTGGGGTGTGGGCCCCGGACGTCCGGTGACGATGACGACTCCTGAGGAGGACGGCGGCGGGCGTGGCTCCCCGCCGCCGTGCGCAGCGAGGGCGCAGGGGGTGCAAGCATCGGCTCCCCCGAGACGGGCCCCCATAAGGGGGCGAGGCACAAGAGGGGCACCGGTGCGTTCCGTTTGGAGATCCAGGAGCCCCTCCAACATGTGTCGAAGGCGGCCACCGGGGGTGTTTTAGTGGGTAAGAATCCCACATAACCCGGCCCTCTCCCACACAGAGGCCGGGTATCTATCGAAGATTTCCCCCCCGTCAACAAAATAAAAGGTAGCACAAATGTGGTAGACAAAGATATTAAAAACAAAAGCCATAGAAAGCCTTTTATAGACAAACTGAGAGCAAAGAAGATAATGAAGTAACGCAAGCAAGAGCAAGCAAACAATATATCAACCCCTTTTGATAAACACTGCTCGTTTTGTCGTGCTAGTATACCTACAGCTATATAATCTTATATTATGTATTCATTTATTTACTCACATTGAGCGGCAAGGCGTAGTAAGTGTCTAGACACATCAACAACACAAACATCCCTCCGATGAAGTAGTATATCGCCGAGGTGCGAACGCTCTCAAACAGTTCGGACAACCATTGCAGGAACACGACCAGGGTGCCGCAGATGTTGGAGCCGAGCACCAGAGCGCCGATATACTTGGGGGGCAAGTTGGCAGCGACACCGAACACCGAGTTTTGGAAGATCGCGTTTAACGCTGCAAGGTTAAGATGATTTCGAAAATGTACAGATCTGTAAATAATTATATGTGAATTAGGTACATCCTGCTCTTTCTTACCATTTAGGAAGAAGACAGATATCATGGTGAGCCAGAAGAAAGCGACCGGCCACCCGGAGCTGTCCAGCATCGCGAGGAGCACCGTGATCATGAAGATGACCACCTCGCCGCACAGCGACCACACGATGCGGGTCGTCAGGCTACCACTGTGATTGAGAAGTCTTGAATGACCTGGTGATGGCACTCGACACAGCGCTGACTTTAACAATGAGCTTATAAGGAGACCATCACATATATGCTATTTAGACGTCCCTGAATCCAAATCCTGTTTTTAGATTTCTTGTTTGTGTGTCTGCTTGGTCAAGTATCACGGAAAAACTGGTATCAGCGTGGAGAGACAGTCATGGTTGGGCTCAAAAGATAAGAGTACATATCATAGAGCTCAGACCATTGAGCGTAAGCTGTAGAGCAATATGATGGTAACGCAATTGACGCCGCGGTAAAAGCTAATAAAATAAATAAATTACTTAACAAATACCTCATTCTTACGTGGGTGGGTGGCTACTAGCTGTTTCTTTTTACACAGAAATTACAACTTACCCAATCTGAACAAAAACATTGGCCCAGCTGAAGGCTAGATTGGGCAGCTGGCTGGCCCATCCCAAATAAGTCAGAAAATTCTCAGCCAGACCAGGCACCTCCGCCAACTTGTACTTGACAAAGTAATCCTTGGCTGTGATGAACATGTTCCAAGCGGTCAGTGTGCCGAGCCCGTGCAGTAATAGAGTGATGTATATTAGATGCCATTTTTCTTTGGAAGATGCCACATCCATTGCTATAACTGGGGCAAGAAACTGTATGATTAAAGAAAATACTGAAGACCTAGGTAGGTACTATCGAGGCATATACTGCCATCAGGCCACATAAGGAGATTTACGTTTAAACAGTAGGTACACTACAGGTAGGTAGGTTTGTAAAACGTAAAGCTAAAACCAAGTGTTGCCAGGTAAAAACGACTTCAATGGAAGCCAATAATTTCGCCGCTGGTATCCAAATATCTTCGTCTACGTTTTCCGAGTCTCGTTCTTCTTGTACCCGACAAGGGTTGCTTTTGGCAGTGGTTTACCTTTCAAGATGAGGCTGTCATTGGGCAGGTCGCCAACATTACAGGTGGGGGTGAGTCACACAGGCTCGAGGCACAAGGACCGGCCCCTCTCACCCACCCAGGACAGGCAAGCTTGCCTGATGGACTAAGTGGGATCTACTGTCGTAGCGTTACCCTATCAGAAGAAAGAGGTTCTGTGATACATGAACGATTAAACATATAGTAGTTGCCTCCAAAAAAATAAGGAATGAGCGCAAGAGTATTGGAGATTTAAGATGAATGAGTAACAAGCTAATTGGTTAAATAAATAATTAAGTAGGCAATTCACAGAGCTCACTCAGTTCAGATCAAATATCTGCAAATAATAATGCATGACAAAATAATGAACGAAAAATCAAACATAAATAATGTTCTTTCTTCTTTTTTTACGAAATTAAATGCGATGAAATAAAATGGAGATGCAAATGGCCTCACCCACAACTTAGCGGATATTTTGCCAAAGTCAAGTAATTAATAGCAATAACACATTCAATAAATATACATTATAAAATAAAATAATGGATGTGACATGATGATATGAAAATGGCGTGTCAACATCAACAATACCACAACGGCAGAATTTTGTAAGTGCCAACATGACTGATATTAAGTTTTACGTTTAATATTGCTATTAATTACTTGACACTGGCAAAATACCCGCTAAGTTGCGGGTGAGGCCATATTCATATCCATTTTATTTCATCGCATTTCATTTCGTAAAGAAAGAAGAAGAAGTTTTACGTTTGATGTTTTACATTAGCTTTTGCCATTTGACAGAATGACAGAGTTATGGAAATTACAGAATGGATAATACCCGCTAAGAGACGCCATTTTCATATCATCATGTCACATCCATTATTTTATTTGAAAAGTTAGAAAGGTAAATAAAAAGCATTGCCAATATTCAATATTCTTTATTTTATCCATTAATTCGATTATTAAAATATCATATTATGATTATGAGAAATGTGGAAGTATTTATTATCTGTTGCTCCGATTAATAATTATTGTGTGAAAAAGTGGTTATTATAAAGTAGGTAACGAAAGGACTGTATACGCTATGTATTATTGTCATAATATCGGTAATTCCTTTGATTACCTATTATGTGAGTATGTAATTAAGAGCCTAAGCACCAAGAGTGAGTTCAGCGTTCTAGGTTCCACGTTCTTGGAGAAATGTATGGGAAGAGGGGAGAAATCGTCTGCTGCTTGGGCGGGCGCTATGAAACTCATACAATACAAAGAACGCAGCACGCAGAACGTGGAACGCAGAACGTTGAATGCTCTCCTAGCTCGCGCCGGGCCTTCAGTATTTATATACAATATATCAATAGTAGGTACCTTCATAAGTAATTCAGATTAAATCGTAGATCCTAAAAAATTTTTTTCATCATTACGAGGAGCAATTATTGCAACATACTCATGTTGCCATTCAGATCCTTTAACTTTAAAGGATCTGAACTCATCAATTAAATTATTTTAGAAATACTATGTAAGAGCCCTCGGTCTTGAATTAGGACTCGTATATTTAAAACCCAATACCAAGCCTCCATCCCGAATAAGGAATTAAAAAAAAAACTTGTTGGTAGGTTTAGTCAATTATAAACTTTCATGTAAATTAATCAATGTTTATATTATTACAAGTTATACCACGTAGTCTGAATTACTTATAAACAGTGTACAGAGGGCCTTAGAGGTTTGATACACAGACCATGTAGGTAATTAACCATGGTCTAGGTGTAATACTTTCTATTAGAGATTCGTATTACCCTTTAACCGACGAAAAAACGTATTTCAATGGCAATGGCGATTACAAGTTATAATTATGACAAACTATACGGTGTAAGGGGCATGGTAACGAAAACTTTGGCTAAAGGTTACACACTTTATGTCGAATGCAGCTAATCTATACATCTATACATATAAATAAAATTGGAGTGTCTGTTTGTAATATTAAAATAACCGCTTTTTACTAAGTGCATTTGGATGTATACCCGTTACCTATACCGAAACAACATTTTTTACAATTTTTGTCTGTCTGTCTGTCCGTCTGTCTGTCTGTCTGTCTGTCTGTTTGTTCCGGATAATCTCTGAAATGGCTGGACCGATTTCGACGGGACTTTCACTGGCAGATAGCTGATGTAACAAGGAGTAACTTAGGCTACTTTTATTTTAGAAAAAAAAATAAGAATCTCACGAAAAAAAATTAAAACCAATATTGCAGCGCAGCGCCTGATTAAGTTTGATAGCAACAACCTGCGATGCGTTCCGCGGGCTCAGAATGGGCGGTTGTCTTTGTTAAATACCACGCGGACGAAGTCGCGGGCAACAGCTAGAGGGTTATAAATGTTTTAATTGTTGAACGCGCAATGTATAGTAAGTCACGCGAACAAAACCCAACGCCTCGCGCGATACCCGAATCGTGCGAGTGACGATCCCGCTCGAGCGTATCGAGTTTTAATGTACATTGCAGTTTTGGGTCTAAATTAGTAATTACTTTTTTTGCATTTAAAATCATGTTGAGTCGGACTTCTATTATGAAAAGATCAACGGAATACTCTTGGGGTCCAGAATCATGAGCTGAAACTATGGATTCAGCTCATGATTCTCATCATCGTTTCATCAGTTTTCGCTACGACGCCACTTACGCCATGTAGAATCGTGTACCTACCTTAAACAGCATAGATATAAACGGTGAAAATGCATTATTTACAAATAGAATATAGACTATAACTGCTGGTTTCATAGAGAGTTTTCATCTATTTATAATGGCATTACAGAGGATTTCTAAATAAAGCTTGGTAATGCAGTTGTGAATAGTTAAAAACTTTTATGAATTTGGGACTTAAGTACTATACATTACATATAAAGGATCGGTAAATATATACGTAAAAGTGCTACCTATTTGGAATAGATATATTGAGATTACATATTTGTACTTGTATTAAAACGATTTGATTTAATGATAGAAGTTTACTGTTCAGATGAGAAGATCGTCAATATAGCATCTTATTCTCAATAGATATTTCAAGAAGGTAGGTACTTAGAAGATAAATACCTAGCTACCTATTTTGATTCCATCCTGCTTTTTCATAATAATATAACGCCAGCCCCACAGGTATGAGAACGTATAACAATAAAGTTCTGATTAGTCTGTGGCCAGTCTTTATTCAGTATGAGTACCTACATATCATAAATACCTATAAGGTTCTTAAAAAGAAGCTACCATGGAGTTTCTTGCCCGTTCTTCTCCATAGGAACGGCATTCCGAACGGCTGGTAAAGTTGTAGATTAGCATTTTGTAATTTTTTTGACGATTCATAAGTACTGTACATGAATAAGAAATATTCTGATTCTGAGACTCAATAGCGTCCGGTATAAGAAAACTCTTGCAAAAGACGATTAGAAAAGCTGAAAATAAATAATAATGAGAAAATGCTATATTTTTTAAACGTTCTTTTCATCTGAACATAGTGAATGTGTGTGATACCTACAGTGGACAGATTAAAGCTATATCTCACAGCCTTTGTCTAGGGATTGTATTATAATAACGTACTTTTTATAGGTAGAGATAGCGATACATGAAGTTAGATATACTTAATATACAATAATACATACGTTAATACAAAAAAAAAGTGAACAAGGTACCTAAACATTGAAATAAAACTATTTGTTGGGGTTCTATCGCGTTTCTCTTATGTTCTTACGTTCCCGACGTTTCGGCTGCTTTACAGCAACCATGGTCGCGGGATGATTGAGGTGGTTGACGTCCTAGTGTCATAGTTAGAACTGGGGTGCCCTCATATTTAGTTGTTACTTGCGGTTCGTCGACACGTCCCAAATTAAAAACATAAAATCCGAAAAAATCGTTTTATTTCAATGTGCAGTATTTGCGTAAATATAAGAAATCAATAAAGTACCTATACCTTATTTTTTCGTTACTTCACGGATTTAGTAAACAATCATGGTAGATGTGTTTAATTATATTTTTTTAAATGCCTGACTAGAAAATATAATCACTAGTACCCCACGCGCGAATAGGTTAAAATAAAATAAATTGTAATTAAAACAATTTTTAATAATTTTGAATGAGAAATTAAATTAAAAAGACGTGCCATGATTGTTTACAAAATCCGTAAAGTTAAGAGAAATAAGGTTTAGTTTTATCCTAATTAATTTAGGTAATTCAAAATTGTTATAGAGTTCGTTTGATCACTTACGACTAAGTTTTTCTATTTGCATTAATCCTAGCACTAATATTCTTAATGGCGTTTCAAATATATTCCATTTATTGTCATCAGATATATACTCAATACTTTATCTATACATATAAATAAAATTGGAGTGTCTGTTTGTAATATAAAAATAACCGCTTTTTACTAAGTGCATTTGGATGTATACACGTTACCTATACCGAAACAACATTTTTTACAATTTTTGTCTGTCTGTCTGTCTGTCTGTCCGTCTGTCTGTCTGTCTGTCTGTCTGTCTGTTTGTTCCGGGTAATCTCTGAAATGGCTGGACCGATTTTGACGGGAATTTCACTGGCAGATAGCTGATGTAACAAGGAGTAACTTAGGCTACTTTTATTTTAGAAAAAAAAATTGGATCTCTCGAGAAAAAAACCAATGTTGCAGCGCTGCGCCTGCTTAAAGTTTGATAGCAACAATCTGCAATGCGTCCCGCGGGATCAGAACGCGAGCAGGCTGTTGCCAACGGTTGAGACGTTGTTAAATACCACGCGGACGAAGTCGCGGGCAACAGCTAGTTTATAAATAATTGTATACGCGACAACGCTACCAACTTATTTAGGTATCTACCTACCACCTATTTAAAAGTCGTCCTAATCAATTTCGGGAAGGTAGAAATTCATTTTTCCTTCTTGAATTTGGGCTATCTTGAAATGTTACCAATTTACAAATAAGTGTACCTACCTAATAAAATGCACTATTTATTGATTTAAAAAGTATATAGTACCTATAACGAATCAGAAAGGGTATAGTCTTGACCCTGAGCTTGTTTAGGGCATGTATGTCAGTCAGAATTTGGATGTAATTTTTTAAAAGAAAATTGTTCGCAAAAAATCAGGAGTGTCATTGTTGAAAACATTTTTTTTTTAATCTATAATGCCGAAATTCTGACTTCACAGTCCTCACTCTACGTAGATACAGATCTTTATAGCTTTTTTGTGCTATACATCGTAGCCTGAGAAACACTATTTATGATTTCCATAGAAAAATACCAGACGATATTATTTTCTAACCTCCCAAATATCATTATTGACTACCCTAAGTACTAGTTAATTATGTTTATAAATAAATTGGTAGCGTTCTTAGTGCGGAGTACATCCACGCCAATATTGAAAATGGAGGTTCGATAAATAAGGTGGCCGTTAACTATAAAAAAAAATAAGTTTGTCTCTAGTCAAAACGATAACCTTAACTCTATCGTGGTGATATATCAATGGAGTATGGTTAAGGCACCAGGGTATAAGCTTCGAACAAAGCATTCCTTGAAAAACGTTGACTTTTCTACACTATCACTTATCTATGTATATATTTAGGTTGTGCTATTTATATGTAAATTTAATTAAAAATATGTTTTTTACATTGCAATTCCAATTTAAAATTATGGCCATCGTTTTCCTATGACTCTGCCATCGACAAGTGTAGAGGAGATAAAAAAATACAACAAAAAAAAATGGTTCGGTTTCTGTTCGTACATTCGATCCTGGCTTACAGATCTATGTCATAGATGTATGGCAATGTTATTTGCCGTCGAGTCATCCTACATTAATCGTCGAAGGGCAGTTTCACATTGTGCTCATCCCTATCCACAACTTATTTCACAGAATACGTATGGGTCATCTGTCCAATAAGTTTTATATAGGGTTAATAAGCACCGTCAAACATACCCCAAGCATAACCACATCCCACGTTTATATTCAAAGGTAAATAAAATAAAAACAAAAAAAGTTTTAAAAAATAACGATTTTACTATGAAATAAAATAGCGTCTAACAACTGTCACACTTTGGAAAATGAGAAATTATTAAAAACATAAAATGAGAAATTATCTTCACATTGTTTTTTTTTTGTAAGCACACGAAAAAATAGACACTGTTATGTTAGCACAAATGTGACTCCAATATTCATTTTTTTTTTCAATTTAAAATGGTGCTACAATCTATGCTTCTCAAAGAATGCTATGCAATTTAATTGTAAATTGATTGAAAGTATATAATTATATAACTACCCGAACTAAAAAATAAATGTTAATTGTTTCAGTCTGTCAAACATAAAATAACTTAGCATTTTTACTATTTTATAGTTAATGACGTGAATGACACTAAATAAGATAAAACTGTCAAATGAATGTTCTTCCTTTCTTTCTTTCATTACGAAATGAGATGCGATGAAATAAAATGGATATGAATATGGCCTCACCCACAACTTAGCGGGTATTTTGCCAGTGTCAAGTAATGAATAGCAATAACACATTCAATAAATACACATTATTAATAAAATAATGGGTATGACATCCAAATGAATGTTGTCTAAGTACCAAATAATTATGATAAAATGTCAAGAAGATATTTTTTTACATCTAGTGTCATTCACATAGTTTAGGCATTTGTGCAAATTATTTTTAATAATGTATTCTTACAACTAAATTTTAGTCAAAATATTTTTGTAGCACTTTGGATTAATAATACAACAACAAGTATGTAAACGGTGAAAAAAAAGTATACAAAATGAGGAATAACATTCCAATCAGACAGGTCAATATAATCAAACTACACACAAAAAAAAGAAACTATGCCATTTGAAACGGAACACAATTAAAAAAAAACAATATTTTAAAAACATTAATAGTAACACAAGTTAGATATTGAAATAAAACTACTTTTTCGAATTTAATTGCATTTATTGTATGATTTTTACGTTCCCGACGTTTCGGCTGCTTTACAGCAGTGTCTCCAACTCTCTTTGTCAAAATTACGGTGTTGACTGGTCTCAAAATACGGTAGATGGTGGAAAATTACGGCAGATCAGTGTTTGCAGCTAAAATACCCATGCAGTGGGGATGTGTAACGTAAAAAAAAAAAAAAGGTCATTCCTCCAAACAGAAGTAGAAGAATGACCTTTTTTTTTTTTTACGTTGCGCATTCCAAACAGAAGCAGCAGAATGACCTTTTTTTTTTTTTTTACGTTACGCATATCCCAATGCAATGTTGCAGTAATATTTTGCTAAATCAAGTGTTCATTATAGAAATATGGACGCGGACGAAATTACGGTAGAATGTGTCACCGTAATAACATGTCTACGGTAGGTGGTAGATCTAGAAAAATTACGGTAGATCTACCGTAATTACGGCATGGTTGGAGACACTGCTTTACAGCAACTATGGTCACGGGAAGACTGAGGTGGTCGATTTCCTAGTCAGTCTTCCCGTGACCATGGTTGCTGTAAGACAGTGAAAGCGTCGGGAACGTAAAAACA
Organism: Pheosia tremula; assembly: GCA_905333125.1. Classification (NCBI taxonomy): domain Eukaryota; kingdom Metazoa; phylum Arthropoda; class Insecta; order Lepidoptera; family Notodontidae; genus Pheosia; species Pheosia tremula. The sequence goes on from HG995419.1 coordinate 4,622,655, forward strand.
TAAAATAAACGCGATAAATTTCGAAAAATTAGTTTTGTTTCAATGTGTAGTATTCGCGTATATATAAGAAAACATGTAAGATACTTACATTTTAAAGAACACGATAAGCGCATATTTTTATATAATCTTAAATGTATACAACGCTAATAACATCATATAACCCCAACTGTTTTGTACTAGCTACAATATAATTATATGTATATGCATTGCAAACTTTAACTATACTTATATAAAATAACGTTATATAGCGATATTATAATTTATAATATTTATATAGCAGACGCAAAGCTAAATATATATAGTTCATGTGGTGCTGGAATTTAAACTGCATTGGTAAAATGCTATAAAAAAACAGAAAGCCGATAGCGAAAGCAATAATGTCTGTGCATTTCGTTTCTATTTATTGATTGGTTTTAAGTGTGAGCAAGATGCCGAGAGCATCTCAGTTGCTACACTTTGCCAGGGCCCTAAGTCTGCTAACACAATCGATTCATAATTGAACAGCAACTGCATAGTAACTGTCGCTATTGACAGATATTGTATGGGATATCTGTCAAAAGTGACAGTTACTATGCGGTTGCTGTTCGATTATGAATCGATTGTGTTCGCAGACTTGGGGCCCTGGAACATTGCTCATAAATCCAAAAACTGGTAGAAATATCATATTATAGATATATGTATATTAACATCACTTCAAGGATGTCTTAAGCCTCAATTGCAGTAATACTCCTTCGATCCTTTTTAGAGAACCAGCCACTGGGACTACCAATCGGTAAGACCAACATTCAGTTTTTTTTAGACGTCTGATGGCCATAACAACTGTCATAAATGTCCAAGTGATAACTTGAAACGCCGGCTTAACTACAACACCAAAAGATAAAACACTATTTACTATTTCATTCTTTGTTAACAAATGCAACCACTCGTAAACATAACAAGTTTATTTGCAATTACTTCATGACTACTCAAATTCAAACTAGTAAATAAATGCAAGTTACTTTTAACTGGGTAGCAACACAAGTACAAACTTAAGCACTCACAGTTTAGGAACCTTTCAAATATTTTTACTAAGTTTACTGTATTTTTTTTCACCTGTAGTTATGATATTTAGTTATAAAATATCCTATAAGATTAAATTTAACTATTTTAATATGTCATTACCTTTGAATAAATGGCAGTGTGTAAAAATAAATAGGGGGCACATGTCAATCAAATGCAATTATTAGGATCTATAATTATCATTATTCTGTAACTATATATAAACCACGTAAATATTATATAACCAGAGTACTTATATAGAACACATTTTGTCAAACGCCACAATGCGGATTCCTTAGTCATACGCCTAAAATAAAACCTTTTATGCCATCCTTTTCATACACTTGGGTTATGACAAGGATATAATAGGTCCAATAATATCATCTATATATTAACTTATCTACTTGCTAATTAAACTTCTGTCAATATCCCAATTTACATAAGATTCTCCAATTCTTCGTCGTCTGTCAGTCACACATAAATAAACTTCACTTAATTCACTTAACATCCAATAAACACCGCTCTTAAAGAACATTCCAGTAGAACTGAACATATCCTAACTACACTTCACTATTCATGTTGATTGCCTTTAATTATAAAGACAGATTCACGATTTAAAATCAGAAATAAAAAGTCACAGTATTGTGTTCGCTTTGAGTGTTCCTGAAGCGGTGCTCAATTTTTTTAACTTCAACTCTGTGCCCAGAGTTCGTCAAAATTTTTTCAACTCACTCGAGAAACCAGAAGACATTTACATGTTTCACTTAAAGACTCAGAAGTTGTCAACATTTTGTCAATTCAATTCACTTCAGGACATCATGTCCTTAACATGTTTAACTTCACTTTACTTGTCCTCAGTGTTCAAGTCACGCTGTGGCGAGGTCCCAGAAGGCATCGATGTAGGAGATGATGCGCTAGGTGGAGACGGTCTTCCATAGATCCATGGCGATGATGATGGGGCAGATACGGGAGAACGTGATGCCAGACACGATGCCCGTCACCAACATGGCGGCGCCGATCATGCCAGCAGTCCCCGCGTGTTCGGGGGCTACTGTGCTGGAAATACATATAAGTAATTAATATTAGTCCCATTTATTACTATACGTTTGATAAGTTATCCTAAGTTTGTAGGACTCCATTATTCATATTCTTGCTACTTACTTCATCTATGGGATGACCGTAGATGAAGTAATAATCAGAAACCTTGGTTATTTTATATTAAAGTAAACTGTTACAGTACTTATGAATCGTTAAAAATATTAAAAAAATGTTATGCTAAAACTATACCACCCGGTTGGAATACCCTTCTCAACTCCATGGTTACTCCTTTTCAAAGAAAGTTATACATTTTTGTAAAGTACATTGTGATGGGTATGTGAGAACAATGTAAAAACGGCAAGTATATTTCAATGCCAGTTTTGTTTTGTTGTTAATTCATGTTAAACAAAGACACCTATAATTTGTGTCTATAATAAACTTGAATTTCAGCTAATCTTTCAAACAAATCATTATAACTATACATACAAAACTAGCTGCTTTTTAATGTCCCACTATTGGGCACGGACGTCCCTTCTATGCGAGGGTACCTATGTTGACATAACAAAAAAACATCATCCATAATTTTGAGGCTGGCACGCCGATGAGTAGTAGACGCAGGTGCTATACTCAAATGATTGTGTAATGATACTCACCTCCCGACATACATCATGCCCAGCGAGCTGCCGTGTCCGGAGGTCCAGCCCAGCAGCACCGCGCCGGCCCAGTACACCCAGTCGTTGTTGACCAGCACCGGCAGCGTCCGGACCACATTGTCCGGCGTGTAGTTGCACAGCAGGAAGAACGGGATGAACACCAGGCGGAGAGTTGTGAATAAAGACAACCATTTGGGTCCCGGCTGGAACGGTTAATGAAAATCTTAATACTGACTGACAGACCACGCACGGCTTGAACAGATGGAACTAGACATTTTAAATTTGGGGAATATATTCCTTGACGGTATATTCCCCTATAGAGTTGCACTATGTAGAGATTTTTGGTAATTCGATCTCTAAGGGGATCAAAGTTTGTATTTTATTTTTATGTTACAATAGGACTAATGGCTAGTACTATTATATAATTGTAACCGAGCTTTATACGGTCGCGATGTCAACACTAACATACTAACTAAACTAAAAGGGGTCGAGTCACCTTCGTCCGTAGGAGAATTAAGTACCCTCGAGATATCCTACACGTGACCCTGGGTGGTGCCAACTAGGTGACAACTCTACTGGTGGTAGGCTTCGGCCGTGGCTAGTCACCACCCACTGAACAAAGCCATGTCGCCAAGCGGCCTAGCCGTGTTCCGGCATGATGTTCGGTGTTGCCATTCCTGGATGGCGGGTCAGATCAGTTGCGCTGCATGTGCCGTAGCGTAGTGAATGTAGCGTCTCGATCTACTGCCGCCTTCCTACCTAGGCAAGTATGCTCCATCGTAGATCTCATAGTCACTTACCATCAGGTGAGATCGAGATCAAATACTTGCCTATAATGTAATAAAAAATAAAAAATAAATTGTAGCTCGTAAGTATACGTTCGCTTTACAATAATCAACCTTAAATGTGTCCCAAAAGTTCGCGACTGTACATGGCTAGGATTAGACGGTTAAAATTATGTATAGCTTTCATCAACCGGCTAGAAATAGATAGATCGAATCCTCGGTGGCTAAAACTAGATGTAAAATAAAGTGTGGATGCAGGCCACTTGCAATTGGTAAATTTTTTTAAATCTGTGAAATCGATTGAAAAGTACTAAAGATATTTTGTTTTTTACTTACGAATTGACAGGAACTAGCTGTGATATTTCCGATCATGGCGGTCAAGTTGAACGTCAGGAAACACGTTATCCTCGTGAAGGTCTTGCCGGAGAAAATATCAGACACCGCCTTTATGTCTGTAACGAAATATTGCACAATTTGTTTGTGTTTACATCCATATTAGTACTAGTATCCCGGCGACATTCGTGCCACCTCAGAATCAAATGTATGAGACAATGAATAATCTTTTCTATTATTTATTTTGTGATTTATTTTCCACGTTTTAATAGTTATTCTGCTATTCGAAGCGGGGCGTCAAAATAAACATCTAAAAAAAAAATAAAAAAATTAAAGAACATAACAATCGGCCCACCCGTTCTTGAGTTATAATAAATGTTGTTACTAACACGACTTTATTTTATATATATAGATTGATCGATTATAATGAGATAAAGTTTGTGAGTTTGTATGTTGGGCATAATCTACGGATCTCCTGATCCGTTACTGAAAATTATTTCACTAATAGGGAGCTACAAAATCCCTGAATACTATAGGCTATGTTTCATCGAGGTACCGCGGGAGGAGCCGCGGGGCGAAGGCAGTTAAACACCACTTACCAGAATGCACTGACGGGAACACAGTTAGACTGACAAAGAACACCATGAATATATTGTAGAGTTGGAGCCATGATTGGCGGAATATGGTTCCATATGGCGTGCGTTGCTTCGCGGGGCTCGCGTTCTGATTGGTGGCTGCCAAAGCGGGGTTCACACGGAGAGTCCGCTGTTGTAGCGTGTCGTGGTAGCGGTAGAATCTCTGAAATGAGACATAATGATAAGGCCTCTAATGTCCCACTGCTGGAAACAGGCCTCCCCTCAATACGAGGAGGGTATAGGTCATAGTCTACCAGGCTGGCCCAATGCGGGCACTCTAAGACATGCAGGTTTCCTCACGATATTTTCCAGCACAGTTTATCAAGTGATAATCACAGTTGACACTGAAATCCCAGAGGTGCGAGCCGAGGCTAAAACCTACGATCCCGTTCCCAATTGGTCTAAAAATTATCATGTTTTTTTTCATATCCTACGGGCCCCCGTCGGTCTCCACTCGACCGACGAAGACACGCCGAGGTGGGGCCCTGACCGACTCTCTGAGGCACTCGGGGGTCCGTGGTGTCGCTACTCGCCAACAGCTCGCCACAAGCTGCCCTGCGGTTACTATTATTATTATCCCACTAATATTATAAATGTGAAAGGTTTCCGTGAGATATATTTGTTTTATTTTTTCATAGAGCAAAGGATCGACATGATTTTTCGCATAGGTATGGTAGTTTAGGGGTCAGAAAATGACATAGGCATCGACATACTTTTTAATCGCGGTTAACACCGCGGGGCGCAGCTAGTTATTTATATACTCACATTGAGCGGCAACGCGAAGTAGGTGTCGAAGCATATCAACAGCACGAACATGCCTCCGATGAAGTAGTATATGGCGGCGGTGCGCAGGCTGCCGAACAGGTCGGTGGTCCACTCCAGCAGCGCCACCAGCGTGCCGCAGATGTTGGAGCCCAGCACCACCGCGCCGATGTACTGCGGCGGCAGGCGCGCGGCCACGCCGTACACCGAGTTCTGGAAGATCGCGTTGAATGCTGGAAATAATAAAAAGTTGGTTTTCAACAAAACAATAATACAGATGGAGTGTCGCGAACAACATATTGAAGTGCCAAAATAATAATACTGATGGAGTGTCGCAAACAACATATTGAAGTGCCAAAATAATAATACAGATGGAGTGTCGCAAACAACATATTGAAGTGCCAAAATAACTAATACAGATGGAGTGTCGCGAACAAAATATTGAAGTGCCAAAATAATAATACAGATGGAGTGTCGCGAACAACATATTGAAGTGCCAAAACAATAATACAGATGGAGTGTCGCGAACAACATATTGAAGTGCCAAAACAATAATACAGATGGAGTGTCGCGAACAACATATTGAAGTGTCAAAAACTAAGCTGATTTGTGTAGTAATTCGCGTGTACTACACAAATCGGCTAAGTATTTCGTAATTAGGTATGTAGCAAAACTTAGGTGCACACAAATTTATCGATAAAATATGCGTGTGTTTTAGTAGAGCATTATTTTACCCACATAAATAATGTGCGCAGCACTAATTTATTAGTGTTGCCACTGCGTTGGAAAGTGGGCGTATACCTACTGCTGTGTAATCACAAATTATATCTCAACTAGGGTGAATATGCCAGTTTATAATAATTGACCACTAAGTGGTCGTGAACCGCATATTCATCTTATTTTATTCAATATTCGCATGCCTACCGCAGGCGAGATATGCTGTACAATTAATTTATTTAACATCTTTATGTAAACCTAACCATATCTCTAACGAATAAATACATTTCAAAGATCTATTATAACCTAGCTGGCTGGTTGGCCACTTAGGCCCGTATTGATATGTCGATCTGCGAGCGAACCTGAGTGATTGTTTCCATAGCAACGGCATTGGGAACGGGCGGTAGAATCCTAACACCGACATTATGATAATAATTAATAATTAAATAATAGTTATCGTATAGTATTACGTTGACCTGCTCTCTCTTACCGTTTAGGAAGAAGACGGATGTCATGGTGAGCCAGAAGAAGGCGACCGGCCAGCCGGAGCTGTCCACCATGGCGAGGAGCACCGTGATCACGAAGATCGCCACCTCGATGCACAGCGACCACACGATGCGGGTCGTCAGGCTACCACTGGAACCAACATATAAGCCATGAGGTTCCATTCATCAGCCCATAGACGTCCACTGCTGGGCCCCAAGTCTGCTAACACAATCGATTCATAATCGAACAGCACCTGCATAGTAACTGTCACTTTTGACATATATTGTATGGGATATCTGTCAAAAGTGACAGTTACTATGCGGTTGCAGATTCAGAAAGGATATACTACCAGTACATATTAAACCTGAGCTTCTTTAACGCATTTGTAATCTGTTAAGTCAGAATCTGAGAACAATTATTTTTTGTTTTTTTTTATAGTCGACGTCGAAATTCTGACGTCACAAAATAATTACAATGTGCTTAGAAGCGCAGGTGCAAATAGTAGTGTACCCGTTCTGAATCACGCTGTTTATGCGTGGTGTTATTTTTATTTAATTTTCATTTATTTTAACCGGAATGTGACCTTTATAGTACAGGCTTGAAGAGCGCATTTCATATCCGATTATTTATTCAGATATATTAATATATACGTTTTGATTGAAATGTGAATAACACTCACCCAATCTTGACAAACACATTGAACCAACTGAAGATGAGGTTGGGCAACTGGCTGGCCCAACCCACGTAGGTCAGGAAATTCGTGGACAAGTCCTTCGCAGTGGATAGCTTGTACTCGGTGAAGTAAAACTTGGCCGTGATGAACATGTTCCACGCGGTCAGGGTGCCGAGGCCGTGCAGCATCAGGGTTATATATATGAGGTGCCATTTGTCCCTTGGAGGCACCAAGTCCATAGCTATACCTGGAAAAGGTAAAAGTTTGGATATTAAAAATTTACAATAGATAGGAAAATTAAAAAAAAAATCCAAATCGGTTCATAAATGACGGAGATCACAGGTACCAAACAAAAAAAATACAACCGAATTGAGAACCTCCTCCTTTTTGAAGTCGGTAAAAATAGTATGACAGCAAACTTTGTATCAAAAAGACCTTGTCCGCGTGGAATGGTTGCAAGAATGCTGGCTGCATTTCCTCGCTGTCTAATCAAGCCAATTTTTTAAGCGAGGAAAGAGCCAGCCCTCCTGTCACCTGTGGAGGCAATCAACCTAGGTCATATTATGTCTATAAATTATTTAGCGCTATGGTAAAAGTTAATGAGCATATTGCCCAAAAACCAGCATAACTGTACGATCGGAAAGCAAACACCGCTTGATTTATGGATTCCGTACAAACTCAATGGACTAACGATTCCATTACATTATTACTTATATAGGTACTGAACCAAATCACGAATTAATTCTTTATTTAAGAAAAATATAAAGTTCTGCTAAAGAATAAAGCCAGCCATTTCTTAAAAAAAATTATCGCGGCATACTAATTATAAAAGTCAATTCTGGCACAGCGCCATCTATCGAAGACATTGTTAAACTGTTTACATTTTATTACAAGGAACTGAAATAAATAATTTTTTACCTTTTGAGTAAACGAAAATTTAAAAATAAAAACCATAAAAACTTACAATAAGGCGCATATTATGTATGCAATACGCAAAAATGAACCTTATTAATAAGGAAGAGATTTTTTTATTGAATTCCTCATTGGTAGTCTGTATATTATAAAAATACAAGATTTTATTAAAAATTATGCTAATAATTTAGAATAAAACATTATGGGCAAGTGTAATAATTGATTCTTATCGTATTGAGTGACCGGGCTATTATCTAATTGTAAGGTATTTATAAAAAAAATGATGTCGCAATACTTAGGTGCACACAGATTCACGGGAAACTGCATGTGTTTTAGTGAAGCTTTTCCTCTACCCACGAAATAAATGTGCTGCACAGCTATTGAACTGAACACACTGCGTTGAAGTGGGGAATAGTTCGCATAATGTAACCATGTTGCCGGTTGTATATATGCTACGAAATTCGAAAACTTCGATTGCGCGATTCAGGCCAGTTAGTTATCTTTTCTCGCCGCCAGATGGAGTGTAATTGAGGACGTTCTCACATTGTTATCTTAAAATAAGATTCCATGGAATTTCTTGCCCGTTCTTCTCCATATTGTGACAATTTTGACGATTCATAAGTACTGTACTTAATAGTTTACGTGAATAAAAAATATTCCGATTTTGACACTTTAATGTTTAGACTTTTTTGTTCCGGATTTATTTTTGCGATTTTGGTTATGTTAGAATTTTTTTCTGCGAATTTTCTTCGACTGGCCAAAAGGAATGGTACAGTTTTAGGTTGTATAGTTAGGAATACTTATCAGAAACCACGAAAAATGCCTTTGACCGAGATATGGTAATTTTTATATTTTAATATCTCAAATAGGTATATTGATTTGTTGTATAACAATTTTTTTACACAAACCCATTTAGCGGCCACATTACGATATCAATTATATTTCTTGAACAACACTTTACGAGATAAGTGAGAGCGGGGTAGAGCCACGTTTGGCGGCAGATTACCTTTCAAGTTGAGCGTGTCATTGGGCAGGTTGGCGCCCTCCCACGCGGGCGTGAGCTTCACCGGCTCGTTGCGGAGAAACGGAGCCTTCTCGCCGTCACCCGCATCCCATCCTGTACACAAACAATTATGTTAATCTTTGGACAAAAATCTATCAAACATGTTCTATGTAATGTTCTCTATGGTTTTTCTCTCTCTTCTCTATGGCGGCTGCTTGACATCGTTTGGTTCTAAAAATTGTTCTGTGTATTTATTTATTACCTATTTAACTATAAATAAGTCTAATTTTCCACCCCAGGGCCCAGATGGTATACGTTTAGTTATCCTTGAAGATTGTTAAATATCAATCTTCAAGGATAACTAAAAGTGTCATCCAAAGAAGATCTGGGTATTTCTTCTTTCTAGGCAATTAAACTTGAAGTTACCGATCTTATTTCCAAGCATTTGAACGAAATGATATTAACAAAATCAAATAGGATTTTATTCGTACCCAAAAAGCACTAGTGTAGAGTCATTGCTACCAAAAACACAGATTAGATTAATAGTTTATGCGACTACAGGTTAGGAACGTTGATGCTGCTGAGAAGAGCAGGAGAGAAATACTAATAAGAAATAATGGTAATTAAATAAAAGCTGATTATGGCAGGTTTCCGCAATCCTTCCATTAGCTCTATCTCATGTCCATCCAAACCTCAAACCATAGTCCCAATTATCTTTCCATATTCCCGCAATAGTATCTCCGCCTGCCGAGGTCAATTCGCTGCGTATGCTATCATTTGCAGCAGTTGACCCCAGCAGGTGGCTAACATGACATTAAAATTCACAAAAAGGGCCTCTACGTGTTGGATCCATGTCCCCGCGCAATCTTTCCAATGATCCGGGTATAGCGGTGTGGAGAGAGATATTATAATGTATGATAACTAAAGCGAATCGGTCCAAAAGAATCTCCTAAGGCAGGGACGGCGAACCAATGGCACGCGACACAATATTTTGGGCACGTCACCTATCACAAAAACTCATAATGCAGTTACAAAAAAAGTGTGAAGTAGGTACAGATATTCGATTTAACGAAGTCTGTTGGGCTATGTATGTCATAGTGAATGCATGTACACATTGTTTTAGTGTGCGTAAGCTCAGAAGCACAGTCAAAATTATGTGATGGCACGTCAATGACCTCATTTTACATTACTTTAGAAAAAATGGCACATTGATACATAAAGGTTCGCCAACCCTGTCCTAAGGTATAAAATACACGTTAGAGTTACTGGGCATAAGCCGCGTAACTCTAAATACATCTTACAATCGATAAATGAATGCCCCGCGTATTTCAGTTGAGCTAGACTGGACGTCAAGATTGCATATAATATGTATATCGGGCTTATTTTACGGTTGTCAGGTCATGAGAAATGGGTCAGGCGCTGCACTTTGTGCATCGGGGTAGTACGAAAAATCATCTATATTTTTGGTGAACAAGCTTGTTATAAAATGGATGTTTGTTATTCTTTTTAAATTCACTATTTTGTGTATAATGTATACACTGCACAACGTTCGCCTCTACCTTATTCTCGTCCATATTTTCTATACCAATTTATTTTACCAGGGTATTTGATAACAAAAATATACAAGGTTATTCCGGAGAGATACCTCTCCCTTATGACAAAGAAATAACTATCGGAATCGTATGACGAAAGCCAGAGATAGACGTTGATAAACAGGAAATAAGACGCCGTATTCATAACCTTTCCCGATTTTAAAGTCGATCAAATAAAAGCGAAACGGTCAAGGCGGTCAAATATTTTTAACACAGGTTTTTATACCGATAATTAATTAAGAAATTTGTATTGGAATATACCAATCGTGAAGGAAGATACACTTCGTGTTCCGAAGCATGCGAATTCCGCTCAAACTAGCCAGTCATCAAGGAATTTGAATAAAGAACAATTTTGAACAATTTTGAATTTAGAATTTTTTAAACCCACGAAAATTATCCGCGTTACGTCACTACATTTTCTTTACACTATAAGAACATTTCAAAGAATTTACCTCCTTTAAACTGCAGCAAGCGCTGTTAAAAAGCAACAAGTGGGTCACAAACTAATAACGTTATAACAGCGCGGTATAAGAAGGGAAAAATACACTGCGGCAAAATTATTTCTTCAGCGTTCACGTTAGCCCTGCACCGACACGATCCAATTTATTTATAAAACAATAACGTTTATCGCTTTTACACGCGTAATAACGATTTTTCTCTTTGTTTTATCGCCAGTTAAAAGGTATAAGCGGGTGGAAAACCTTTTTATATAAAATATTGAATTCATGTTTATTTTTTTGAGTAGCAAGAGTAAGTGCAAATAAACTAACTAACATAAACTGAACAATATGTTAATTATATATAATGCTAAACTGAAAAAAATGCATGCGTTAAAATTATCCGGTAAGGAAACACGAAAACAGTACAGAGCTACAGGCATGTGACGTCTACGCCGTACATCAACATGCGTGCGACAGAGATAGAGTGTGAAGAGTCACGAGAGTAGAGACACTTTCCCTGCGTTTACTAAATATCTTTGAAATTGTGAAGGATACTCTACTTTCAAAGTAGATAGATGTCATAAAAATGATTAGTAGATACCTACTTATAATTTATTATGGCGGATATACTATATTCAATAATAATTCAAGACTCTTGTCGTCCATGAGCGCGAGCCATTTGCGCAAATATTTATAATTATGCATTGTTTTTAAATCTAGTGTTTGTTTTTGTATACCGCATTGTGTTCATGTTTTATGAAAAGGCGATGGGTGACCAGTGGCGAGACTCCATACAACTCTTTTTTTTTTATTGTTGACGGGGGGGAAATCTTCGGTAGATACCCGGCCTCTGTGTGGGAGAGGGCCAGGTTATGTGGGATTCTTACCCACTAAAACCCCCCCGGTGGCCGCCTTCGACACATGTTGGAGGGGCTCCGGGATCTCCAAACGGAACGCACCGGTGCCCCTCTTGTGCCTCGCCCCCTTATGGGGGCCCGTCTCGGGGAGCAGATGTTTGCTCCCCCTGCGCCCTCGCTGCGCACGGCGGCGGGGAGCCACGCCCGCCGCCGTCCTCCTCAGGAGTCGTCATCGTCACCGGACGTCCGGGGCCCACACCCCAGTCGTCCTCGACCCCGAGGGTAGCCCGATATTTAAGGCCCTGGGCATCAGGGCCGACAACAACAACTCTATTCCTACCTTCTTCCCTTTTACAAAAAAAATATCCTTTGCCAGTACTACTCATTGGAACTAATACGTCGTTTAGTTTTTCTAACTCATTACAAACGATTTTTTTTTTCCAAAAAAAAACTTTTTAGAACATTCCTGATATATTATTTGACTCTACCTTCGCGAAGTTGCGGTTGTTGATTTACGAGCAAAGCAACTATACTACGTACGATACCGTGGATATCAAAACTAGCACTGCGTATGCGCCGGCTATAGTTACATACAGCATAGATTATAATAGGGAGTAGCGAGCCATCTGACTGGTAATATTTTTCATCCATAAAACAGTATACAAACATATATTTATAATCATCAATGGATTCCTATTATATTTGTATCAAAGCCGAGTTGCAGGAATATTTGTATATGTTTTCTAATTTTGCTTTGTTTTTTTTTTATTTTATATTCCACCGTTGGCCGGTGGAATAAAAAATAAAAACTCTGTTGTTTGCAATATCATCGACAAAAAACGTGGAAGCCATAATATTTTAAAAAGAGAAGTTGAGCATAAATGAACCTAACTGTAGACAGTTGGGTCTTATTTTATGTAATAACGAACACACAAAAAATAAAACGATACATTAAAAAAAAATGCTAACTATTGTGCCAAAAGCAGTCGTGAAAAATTCCCCAATATATTGATTTCTTATTATTTTATTTCAATTGCCTAAATATGGCACCTAAATTTGACATAAGCACGGCTTATGCTTTCCCCATGTCAGAGGAGGGCATTCAAATATACACTAGCGCCATCTATGACCTCTACAAGACAAATAATAGCCAGCTAGCCATTGTCATTTTATGACGTCATGCAAGACGGAACAATAACCAAACCTATTACTCACTAGTGAAAATGTAGTATTTATTATGTCATACACACTAAAGCCCGGTTTCCAACAAAGCGGAGAGGAAAGATGTGCGGAATAGACAAATCAGATTTGTTTTTATAAAAACTATGTAACTGTGTCGCTTACCGCTTGCATATTTGTCCCTTCTTCTTTGTCCTCCTTCATTTATTTATATTTAGTAACTATATAATTTTATGCAAAATACTATAAAGTGTAGATAAATAATAAAAATACCTGAAAAGGTTCCGTAGTCACCGCTGTTGTCTTTCATTATTACAAAAGGCACAATATTGATTTAATTGTTATAACTCGGTCAAAACGTACGCCCGAGGCTGATCGCTTGTATCGAACTGTATAAATAAACAAGATATCTAAGTTGGTTTGATCAGAATATTGTCCTTCATTTTAATTTGATGCCAGTACCGGATCGATATGCAAATTGTATCGTGGCCTTTTTAAACTGAGATTACGATCAGCGATACAAACAAATTATGTTTACATATACACTTTTTTGTGATTTACCACTTTTAGGCACGGGCTCCTTTCAATGCGAGGGGCATTAGACCATAGTCCACCACGCAGGCCCAGTGCGGGTTAGCGGACCTCACACGTCTTTCTTGGAGTTCTCTATGACATGCAGGTTTCCTCTCAATGTTTTCATTTACCATTTAGCATTGTGCAATTATGTACATATACATATATACATATTAACTTTTTTAACCAAACTTAATACATCGAGAAATCCAATGCAGAATGCTAATATCGCAAAACACTAAATTACATCGTAAATATGTCCATATTTTTCGTAAAAAAAATAAAAACCATTGACATTTTGAATTTCGCGCCCTGACCCTGAGCTTTCACCTTAAGCCCCACATTTAACATTTTTTTGCATTTATTCTGGACTCTTTTACACCCATTAATCTAGCCCAGGGGTTCCCAAACTTATTTTGTTTACTGCCCAGTTTGAGAATTAATTATTTTTAGCGCCCCCATTTTTTCACCTACTTAAAAACCACTATAACATCAAATTAAATTAATTATTGTAAGCCTCTACACAACGCCCCCATTTTTTTTTCTGGGTCTCTTACCCACACACCACAAGGGGGCGTTATCACCTACTTTGGGAAAGGCTGATCTAGCCCAAACACAAAATTCTCTGGATCTTGGGCAGTAGACAACGATATGAATAAGTACCTACTTAAGTATTATATTAAACGTCGGGATCAAACTTTCGTGCTTATCACACAAAGACTATTCGTACCGGGATTCCACAACCTGGACCTTTTCATCTGAACTATGTTTCGTAGTCATTTTGCTTGAATTCTATGAATTTGTTGGGTAATTGTTTACCAACTTTAACATAAGCGGTGCAGCTGATTACAGACAGAAGTCACCTTCTTATCATAACTAAGCGCCAGTCGTTAGTAAACAAGGAATTTATGTTTAAGATAAAGCTGATAATGTTTTAGTTTAAAACTCACAAATCTCTACGGCGCCTGCAACAACATCAACATCTCATTATTATATCACTGCCTGATACCCAAACTAATGACTGTCTTGCATAAAGAAGGTAATGTTACTTACTGAGCTTGAAAATGTTATTTTAAACGATGATGCAAGCTCATAACTTAGCATCAATAGCATTGTAGTTAGAGGAGTCGCTCTCGTAGCCCAGAAGTTCTGGGTTCAATCGCCACGTTGGCCAATAAACTATTCACGTGAGCCTATTCCTAGCATCACCTTTATCTTAGTTCGAGAGCTAACGAGATGTGTTAATGGCAGGTTAGTAGTAGCCCTGTAATGTGTTGTACACAGTCGATATGTAATCAAACCTTCAGTTGCACAATTACTTGGTCAGTTTGTTTTCTTAACAACATGTTGCCACAGAAACTGTGCCAGTAAGAGCGAGTGAGAGGTTTGTTTACATGGGCATAGTGATATGACACACGGTAACGATAGAATTCTTCTTTCATTACGAAATGAAATGCGATGAAATAAAATGAATGAGACAGACTATGTTGTCTCAAAGCGTTATTTTTTCTATGTGATGTCTGTCATGTCATAAGTCATTGCTAAGTCATCGGTGAGTGTCGACGGAGCCTTCCTTCCTTCGCTTTCTATTTATGGATAAACATTACGACCAGCGAGATTAAAGTAACTCCATAAGTGAGAATGTGTTTCAATTCTTCACGCACGACTTTTTGGATTGGTTACTTTTTGAATTCTATATTTTGCATTGCTTGTAATGGGGATGAGGAGGTCGTAGCGTTAGATGGTAAAAACGCCAGATAGATCAGTGCGTGGCTAAGTCGTACTTTGGATGGGTGACCGATTTATAACATCTGACCTCCTCCGTATCACGTTAAGCTGTCGGTGGTGATTCTAAAATATTTTTCAGGGTATAATCCCAAGGTAGAGTTCCTTTAGATGGTTCTGATCTAGAACCGTTAGAGTTCCTTTAGATGGTTCTGGCAACTGGCTATCTGTAGCATAACTGACGGAAGCTTACCCCAATGCAAAAGAATTGAAAAAAGAACGATTTAACAAGATTTTGTACTTATTATGAAAGACAAAGTATTTTGTCTTTACACCGGTATTATTCTTTACCAAATGATACCTCTACATAATGTAGTGTAGAATAGTATGGTCACGCACGGTACGATAACTACGGCGACCCTAGTTATCGTATAGGTCAGCGGGGAGGCGACTACAAACGGCCCCGCGCTCGATTACCGAGATTGAATGGCTCCATGGACCTCGGGACGCACTCCTGTGGAAACACATTCGTTCACAACCAAACGAACACAATGGATGTACCCATACATTGTTTTTGAGGGTTCAATGGACGAGCTAAAATGTCAGCAATTCTGTTGTTTTAAAATTACTACTAAAAATATTGCCTTTTATACGGCCATGTTGAGAGCGGCAATACATCGAGTTTAGCTTAGTCAATAACTAGTTTCGAGTAGATTTTAATTAATTAAATTCGGATGTTTTTAAAAAGAGCAACCATGGAGATTCTTTGCTCGTTCGTCTCCATAGGAACGGCATTCCGAACGGGTGGTTGAGTTGTAGCTTAGCATTTTGTAACTATTTTGGTAATTCATCCTCCATCTGTGTACTTAATTGGTTTACATGAATAAAAAAAATATTCTGATTCTTAAAAGTTGCCTTGCTGTAATTTGTATCCATTTACCCTCAACAAGTCCTTCGAACTTTCCATCTCATTTACCTAGACAAAGTCTCCCGAAGTCTACCGAAAACTAAACATGACAATAGAACTAGAGCCTGCAGATATCCACTGCTGGACATACTCTTCCAACACAACGGTGCTCCTCTCGCATGCACCGGTTCCCGGCGACACGTGTGATATCATCGGTCCACCTTTTGGGGGGCTGTCCTACACTACGTCTTCTGAATCGTGGTCGCCATTCTAACATAACCTTACAGCACCAACGGCCGAAATACTACCGATAATTTTCCTGGTACCTACCCGACAGATAATTTTGTGCTCTAACCTCGATCCCATTCTTTTACTACGTCGATATGTGTTAATAATTGGGGCGTTGTTTATAAATAAAACAAATAGCGGAGACATTGAAACTTTTTCATCACACCACATAAGAATGATATAGTTTTTTGTTTCGTCTGCTGCCTCGAAATAAAAAAAGTATTTTCGATACAGAGACAGAAACAGTTTTTGTTTAAATTATATATCAGAACGTGCCTCACGGGAAAGCTATTGCACGTATTTAGAAAAAAAATTGTATGTTAATAACTTATAAATCGGGCGAATATTTAGGATTGCACTTTTTATTCCAGGAAATAGGTAGTCGACACTATAATGATAATATTGCCAGAGGAAAACACTCACTATATGGGTCCACACTAAGCAACGCTTGTATTATCGGTGCTGTACAATGGACCGGGAGCGAACCCAGTATATGAATACTTAAGTAGACAGATCATCACACAAAGTTTCTCCCTACCAGGATTGAAACCCGGGACCCTCAACGCAGAAGGCAGGGTCTCTACCCACTGAGCTAATCAGGTCGTCAATACTGGTCACTAGATGTTGTACAGAACTTATAAGTATAAATTGAGGGGATAGAGTCAAATAAGTTTCATTCCTTTGAATAGATAAAGTCAACAGTACGCTATCATTTGATTTATGACTCTACGACTTGTCTGTATCTACTGCGATCGCATCGTACCGATGATGAAATAAACCTATGACCTTAGCCCGAGATTTTATAGGATGATTGTTTTAGATCATTCGTGTCAACTAGATAAATGCCGCTACTTTCTGAATTTTAAATTGAAAGCGGAAAATTTCGAAAATATTCTGTTTAGTTCTCTAGAACAGGGGTTCCCAAACTTATTTTGTCTACTGCCCACTTTGAGAATGAATTATTTCTAGCGCCCCCATTTTTTCACTTACTTAAAAACCACTCAAACTTCAAATTAAATTAATTATAGTAAGCCTCTACACAAAGCCCCCCTTTTTTTCTGGGTCTCTTACCGCCTCCCTTCAGGCCTGCAGTGCCCACAAAGGGGCGTTATCGCCCACTTTGAGAAAGGCTGCTCTAGAATAATACACACAGGTTTTTATTCAAATCCGTGGTCTAATCAAGCTCAGCTGGAGCTTTGTAACTTAACAATGTCTCTACCATCGCGCCATGTTTTTATGCATTATGCGTTTGAAGTAATAAGGAAACGGTTAATAGGAGCTAAATATCGGATGCGAGAACGTGAGCTGATGAAAGCGATGTAACAGTGATCTCTATGTACCGAGCACTGCCTCACTTTATCGCGCAATCGAATTGTATGAATAAACTCTTACCCTCAAATTTATAGAAAGTTATAATAGATTATAAAGCTACTTTTTCCTCTGAGAAGTTCTTTATATTGCCATTTATAACTGTCTAAATTTGAGGGTTAATATGTAACCTAAAGCACGATCCTTTTTACCACACTTCAAAAGGTGGTTCCCAATTCGATGGTATTTGTTTTTATGTTTGTTACCTCAGAATTCCGTCATTTATGACCGATATGGAAAATTATTTTATCATTTAAATGGATATATTTTCAAACTAGCTGTTGCCCGCGACTTCGCCGCGTGGTATTTAAAAAAGACAACCGTTGACAACAGCCTGCCCGCCCATTCTGAGCCCGCGGGAAGCATTGCAGGTGTTGCTATCAAACTTAATCAGGCGCTGCGCTGCAACATTGGTTTTCATTTTTTTTCGTGAGATCCTATTTTTTTTTCTAAAATAAAAGTAGCCTAAGTTACTCCTTGTTACATCAGCTATCTGCCAGTGAAAGTCCCGTCAAAATCGGTCCAGCCATTACAGAGATTAGCCGGAACAAACAGACAGACAGACAGACAGACAGACAGACAGACAGACAGACAGACGGACAGACGGACAGACAGACAGACAGACAGACAGACAGACAAAAATTGTAAAAAATTTTGTTTCGGTATAGGTAACGTGTATACATCCAAATGCACTTAGTAAAAAGCGGTTATTTTAATATTACAAACAGACACTCCAATTTTATTTATATGTATAGATTGATCCCATTTTTTTACGTAGCGTTTTACACAGTTATTCTAAATTATTTGCGTTTCGATAACGCAAGCGTCTTCCATACCTCTCACTCTAAGTGTGACAGTGACTGCAAGTTTTCGGTCACGTAAATTCTGCGCAAAACGAAACGTAACACCTAATGGCATAATACACCAATTAATGTTATGTATCCACGTCTTCGGTATTCAATCTACAGTTTGATATTGGCATGCATAACTTATTACCGACGAACCTGATAAAGATTTTTATTATCAGCGCCATTTTTGTTTAAAAATCGAATTCGAAATATAAACAAAATATCGAAGGCTAGGTAGCGGTTACAGAAAAATAAAAAAAATATGGAGTTTCTTTGTCATTGTAAATTCTTGCGTTTTTGATGTTATCTACACAGAAGTATGTATGTAGCCATTGTGCAAAAACCCTTTTAATATGCTTTAACGTTTCACCAAAGAGGTTTGATCAACGGAGCAATATGCTATGCAAGCTATTTATTCTATGTTAAAAACATACCTCGACGTACCAGGTCTTCAGATAACAATAAAGCAGTAGATTTTAATCTTTCTTATAGGGGTACGTGCAATCAAGCCTATTACCTAGAGTGCTATAAAAAGTCTCCCACATTCCCTGAGTTGAATGAAGATGAAAGGCGGCCGCGTTTCCACTTAGCTGGAGATGTGCGAGTTTCCGTGTAGGGAAATATTCTTAGACGCTTTAACAGTTAAATAAAGCGTTAATAATGAGTGATATATTAATATGCTACCTATTATATGAAACTACTAAAATATGACACATTAAGTTAATAAATTATTAAAATTAAAATTAGCCTGATTTCAAAATGCACTCAGCAAATCCCCACCACCATCGGCCGGGAGGGTGCCCAAAACGCTGGCAGCATTGCCACGTTGAATGGCAATGCAAAATATGTGCCAGCGTTCTGGTCACCAGATGTCTCCACCAGACGTTTTGAGAGCTCCTTGTAGATCCGATGGGCACCCGGTCCCCACGGACCCAATGTCTCTACCCCAAACGCCTCATGCTACCCATAAATCGGCAGATTTATTTTTAATGTTCCTTAAACACTATCGAAGTGTGAGCAAGCGACTCTATCTAATCTCGTTTTCAATATTTGATAAGAGATTTTAAATCCTGCAAACACGAATTACAGTTATATATTTTTTTGTAGGATGTCTCGAAGGGTGTTAAAAAATATTTTGCACCATAAACAGAAACATAATGAATCTATATGAAAGCCACCTAAGCATATCACAGAAAGGAGAGACAAACAATGCTGTCACCTCAATAATGCAACCGCTAATGAATTCCGAGCCGACTCGTGTTCGTGGCTCTGAATCAACAATAAGCCATTTTTGTAGAGACGCTCTGACATCGAAATGTAGGTGGGACGTTATTAAATATGTTGTTTCAAAATTTACGCCCTCAACGCCTCACCTACATATTTTTTTTTATATGTCGTGTGTCTGGCTTTGATTTCAAATCTCCAACAATGATCATGATTTACGGATTATGGTACGGAATATAGATTTTTAACGGAAAAGGGAAGATCTTCCAGCCGGGCGGATGGTATGGCTGGCGGGGTGGCAGCTATGCCCCAACGGTTATTGTTGGGATCTTGTATATATGTTACGGGCTCCGAAAACTCTCATAGCGCGATTCAGCATTGTCTATTGTTCTGAATGCGTCTGCAGCACTATCTGTGTAGCTTTTGGCACGGTTGAAGAGGGTTATAGTGGTTAGTTAAGCTTTAACTATACACTCAAACTAAAACCATTGAAAAACTATATCGATTAGATATATAAGTTGCCAACGCCTTTAACACCAAATTTACTAGCTGCAAATAGGACATTCAATTCCAATCAAAGCGCAACTAAACCTGATATAATTATCAAAAATCCAAACAACAGGTGCGTCGTGCGTCGTGCGTGCGACAGGTGCGTACGTGATCCATCACTAAGTTTAATTTAAATACGGTAATGAAACGCTACAAACACCGATAACCAGTTCCTAGAGCCTTGGAAGAAGCATGCACCTGAGATACCTATTAATATTTATCAACGGTAATTACAATCAAGAAGAGTAACACAAGCTCAATTCAACACAGTGTCTGTGCATTTGCTGACAATGAAATTATAACACGCTTCTCGTATTTTTGCAATCTAAGCCACACATGCGGCTCCAAGCGCTAGAAAACAAATAATCTTAGTAGGGATTTTGTCAGTAAATCTTTGGTACCGAGTATTAACATGTTTCTTTGTTAAACAAATGGGGGAAGAGGAACCACTGACCCTCGGCTTATCAACTTTTCCAGTTATAAACCAAACAAGTTTGATCGATAATTAAAGAAGCCAGCAACACCGAACTCCTCTAAGATGTTAGTCGAGAAACTATCTATCTCGAGTGACGGAACCTCAAATAACATGCAATTCTCCGCGAAACGTAAAAATGGATTTCCGCTAAGTATCGCCTAGTTCTATCAATTATATCGACACTGGCTAAGATGGCACTATTTTGTAGCCGATTGTCAACTTAAAAAAAAGAAGAGAAGATGAACATAAACAGGGCAGGATTAGGCCTAAGTTATGCAAAGTTTGGGACCCCTCTCCCCTTGGGTAGGTGTCTTTGTGTTGTCACAGTATAATGTGCTACAATTTAATACTACTTAGGTACTAAGTTTAGTCGTTGCCTAGCAGGCATGTCAAGCATCCAGTCATGTGTCGGCCCGCCAGACGATCCAAACATATTCTATTGTGTTCCGACATTGTTGAACATTGGCTTTCTCCCGCCGTCGTCCTACGTCAAGCATGTTTTTAAACATACACTAGCTCTAACTGGCTTGTAAGAAAACATTAATTGTGATAAAATATATGTCCGCACCTACTCCTAGACCTAACAACGTTCCAAATTAAACCCGAAAGAATACACGGGTGATTTTTTAAGTAAGCTTGGATGGCCAAATCTAAAATTATAGGGTACATCGAAAAATGCTTAAAAGACTCTCGAGACCGATTTTAATGGAAACTAAAACTGCATCATTAGATTTTTGAAAAAAAATATATTAATGAAAAAATGTCTTTTGGAAGGAATAGAACCCATTGACTTTGAAAAAAAAGAACTTCTGTATTTTTGAACCATCCGATAATGTCGCTTAAGGAGTTCGGTGAACTTATGAGATGACAAAAGACTTGATTAAAATTAATTTGATTAAACAAATAATTGATAGTACCATGAATTTATTTGTTGGATATATTTTTTCGTTAACAATCCTAAAAAGTAAAACTTATTAAGTTGTTGTTAAACTTACATAATAAAATTATATAATATTTTTGCCAGAAAAATATTTGAGCTTTACTTATATTATTATTACCAGCTGTACCGGCGAACTGCGTACCGTCACGAGATTAAATGTGATTTTTTCGCATGTTTTAATTGTGATTCTGCTATTCGGGGCGGAGACATATTAAAAAATCTATGATTATAAAAAATTGGCCCAGCCGTTCATGAGTGATAAATAGTGTAACACGATTTGTTTACCTACATATAGAATTAAGAGAAAAAATAAGAAAAAAAAAAAAGTAAAACCTTCCCAAGGATTTTAAATTTAGAACATGCTCGTCCCGCCAACGTAATCAAGTTCAATGTCACTCAATGTTACCATTATGACGTCATTCGGTCATCGCGTTCCCTTTCAAAAACCGGCCCCGTTATTACCTGCCTACTACATTGCAATTTGCAATGTACGGTATACACATAGCGTTCGAAAATAATTTATTTGCAGTAAAAAATCGTGTAACAAGTGTTTACTGATACTTATCAATTCCTTGTTAATGAAATGTCAAGGCCGATTGATTACTCATGAAGCATCAACAAGGATTACCAATAAGCCACCATTTTTAGCGATGATTGCATTGGCGATTTTTTCTTATAATTAGTATAGTAAACTTTGGCTGCAAACCAACTTATCGTCTCGATAACGCATCCGACATCTATACTTAGTACAAAAACAATATCTATACCACAAACGGCTTGAGGTGTAGGTAGGTATAAGAACCAAGCAGCGTGCCAAGCCAAGTTCGAGCACGCCCGTGAATTTACCGTAAGCCCACGTCATTTCAATAATTTACTTTTAAAGGGCTCCGCGGCTTTTTATTTCAATCAGGCATGCACATTGTTCACGGAGTTTGCCGGTGTCTGTACACTTAGTTTCATAAAAATCACTTCCGAAGAACTAAACTAAACGAAAAATCTTTTTCATCTTCTTATGGGCACTGCACTAGCGTGGTAAAATATCGGTCGAAGCCCTCTTGCGTTGGTGGAAGTGTCGTATAGTAAAAAATACGGACCATACAATTATTAATACGGACATAGAAATGGCAGACGTAATTATTAGTGAAGGCTACTCACGTCCAGGTTTCTGTCCCGGCGGCATGACGACGGCGCTCCTCTGGTCCGGCCGCAGCAGGCTCTCGACCTCCGCCCCGCCCTGGTACGACATCTCCATGGCCAGCTCACAAGTACGCCAATATCATAAAACGGATACGGGCATCTGTGTTGGGTCGGCGCACGCGACGAAGTCTGCGAACCAATTTAGAACGGTGAGGACTTGAAATTCAAGTGACTGTAGGCATTCAAATTTAGCAAGAGGTAAAATTAAATTGGAACTGGGCTCGTCTCACACGACGCTTTTACTTTTGTAGTCAGGATCTAGTGGTATCCAATGAGAATGATCCCCCGGCGAAACGT
This sequence comes from Pheosia tremula, assembly GCA_905333125.1. NCBI lineage: Eukaryota > Metazoa > Arthropoda > Insecta > Lepidoptera > Notodontidae > Pheosia > Pheosia tremula. The sequence continues at coordinate 4,646,149 of HG995419.1, forward strand.
AATGCGGTAGGAGACAGTGTTGCAGTGCAATTTGCGTGACAGATGCTAAGGATTCCCCATAATATATGTGCTTAGATCTGTTTACTTTGCTGTCAGTATTCAAATATTTTGATTTCTTATCTACGCGCATACTACACAATTTTACGAATTTTATCGAGTTTATTTTAAGTTTGTTACGTGCCCGACGGACGTTTCGGCTGCTTTACAGCAACCATGGTCACCACCCGTGACGTCGGGAACGTTAAAAACAAAATAATCGCGATAAAATGTGTTTTATTTTAATGTAGAATTTTACTTGAACACAGATCGGTATATAACAACGGACTTGAATAACATAGCTTCTTTAACATTCAACCTTTATATATCTAAACAAATCCAAAGACAAATATTGTAAAACGATGGTCAGAAAATGACATAGGCTAATTTTTATTCCGAAAAAATGCACAGGAGTACAGAAAAGGACATAGAGGAAAAGGAGATACTTTTTGATCGCGGGTAACACCGTGGGGCGCAGCTAGTGTAACCATATAATAAAAAATAAGCTCTAAGAATATTTTTGTTACAGCAAAACATCCTGCGTAATGCATTCGCATCTAATTTTATGTCAGACAGAAAAGCCACTTCACTCTTGAATTTAGGTAGTAATTACAGTTTATATTTACAGTAAGTAGTGTAAAAACTAGCTCGTTATAGGCTATGACTAAGAAATTTGGCAGCTCTTAAGTAGATCAGCTTTAATACAAGAATTTATAAACTCAGAACTATTGTAAATAATATACATAGTTTGCTATTGGAAAATCTAGATATTTTTTATGTTTTTATGGTGAGCAGGAAATCCTAATGAAATCGTAACGTCACCGAGAAAACATACTGTCACTGTCATACATATTTATCAAATCTGTGGTGTGAGAGGGATGGTGGACGCTTGCATACCGAAACGGTACGTAAAAAAAAGATTTTTGCTCGAGGTATTTTACAGATAAAAGGATACTGAATTCTGTCGATAAAACAGATGACCCTACTCTTTACCTACTCTTATCTATACATCTATACATATAAATAAAATTGGAGTGTCTGTTTGTAATATTAAAATAACTGCTTTTTACTAAATGCATTTGGATGTATACACGGTAACTATACCGAAACAACCTTTTTTAAAAAAATTGTCTGTCTGTCTGTTTGTTCCGGGTAATCTCTGAAATGGCTGGACCGATTTTGACTTGATTGATTTGATTTTGATTTTGATTTTGATAACGTACAAGTATATTATCAAGCAACACTTACAAGCTATCTTGTGTAATCAAATTACGTCTGTCGGTAGGCATTAGTTTGTTTTACCTATAATTCCTTAGTTTGAACAACCTACTGTCATTATTATGGGAAAACTATTAGCAAAGCAGCTTCGGCATGCAAATAACATGTAATTACAATGAAAAAAAAAAACAACATCCGTCCCAATTATCTTTCCATAATCTGCCTGCTGAGGTCAATTCGCTGTTTATGCTATCATTTTCAACAGTTGACCCCAGCACGTGGCTAACATAACATTAAAATTCTCAAAAAGGGGTTCTACGTGTTGGACACAAGTCCCCGCGCAAGCCTTCCAAAGATCCGGGTATGTGTGGAGAGAGACTAATAATATTGTGATCGTAACTACAGGTAATAATAAATTAAAAGTACAAACAATGATAACTAATTAGCTCACTCATGCACCAGTTTATCACATTGTAATTATATAGCGTGTTCTTTATCAGCAATATTAAATACAGGTCGCGTTGTATTGTTGATTGAATCGTACGCAATTGGCCGTCGCGTCGAACGAAGTGACAAAATATTGCGTAGCTTTGCTTTTACTTGCTGAGACTAATATTGCGAGATACTTCGCGTTTTTATACTTAGTTCATACGTTGCATATTGCAACTGGACCTACTGGTCACTGAGTTATTTGAGCCAAGATTGTAACGTCTCCGTGTTGTATGTACCTATTAACTTATATTGGAGCATCATTTCTATGAGCTGCAATGACAACAGTAAGATGGGTTGAGGACTTATAAAGAACTAGCTGCGCCCCGCGGTGCTACCCGCGATTAAAAAGTATGTGCCTTTTCTCTATGTCCTTTTCTGTAACTCATGTCAATCCTTTGCTCTATGAAAAATTAAAACAAATCTATCCCACGGGAACCATACATTTTACCAGGATAAAAAGTAGATTTCATCCAGATCCGTTCAGCGGTTCTGGCGTGATTGAGTAAGAGACATCGATCCATCCAAACTTTCACATTTATAATATTAGTGGGATGAGATTAACATGGAATAGACGAGATTAGCTCAAACACGAGGAGGCGTGGGGGCGTCGATGATGGTGGTCATTGAATAACATAAGTAACACTACAGGATATAAGTTCCCACACTGCTCTGAAGAACGTCTCACATAAGGAATTAAGGGGGAAGCTCAGGGTCAGGGCGCGAAATTCAAAATGTCAATGGTTTTTATTATTTTACGAAAAATTTGGACATCTTTACGATGTAATTTAGTGCTTTGCGATATTAGCATTCTGCATTGGATGTCTCGATGTATCAAGTTTGCTTAAAAAAGTACCTAATCCGATACAATACCATAGGTTTGTAAAAACCGCTACTTCTACTAACTTTATGGTGCTGTATCGCTTTAGGTATTTCTTTTAAGATGTCCAAATTTTTCGTAAAAAAATAAAAACCATTGACATTTTGAATTTCGCCCCCTGAACCTGAGCTTCCACCTTAAATAACTATTGTGAATTTTAAGTATTCGGTCATTAGATAAGACATATCCTTTTAATTCCCAGAAGGTCTATAACAGCTGCTGGCTGGGTTACATTTAGGCGGTTACGTCAACTGAAGATAATAGAACGATATACTACAGCTTTCACAAGATGTTTGCATTGTACACATCCGGCTTTTATATTCAACACAGTAACACTTCACATTCAAAATTGTCAGGGTTGCCAATAACTTTAATTTTATCTGCGTGTTCGGAATAATTAGTACTGACATCACGTCTTGAGGTTAACAACCTTATACCATTAGTGTAGTTTTTCTAGTCATTAGTCCATATTTTAATGGTAATGAGGTTGAAACTAAAATTCGAAAGACATGTTACCTATTACTAGACAATATTTTTTGGTACCAGTTGTACTGATGGAAGAATTAGAAACTGATTCATCTCCGTTCAAATGGACTGCCATTATAGGTTCACGAATTATAAAACCCCTAGTCAAGTGTCGGTCGACAAATTACCCCCCGCAGACATTAGCGACGATTCGGAAGGCGTTAAGAGTACTCACTACATATAAATACAATTACTCATAAGTACTTAAGTAAAACAAATAATAATAATATAGTCAGACGAACACACCAAGGGATTCCCAAAGTGGTCGATTTCCCTGGGGTCGACATAAACGAAAACTGATTTTGAGTGTAACTGAGTTAGCAAACATACCAGTCAATATTTAATTCGTTTAAATCATTGAAATAAAACTAATTTTTCGGATCTTATCGCCTTACATAATATAAACGCGATAAAATCCGAAAAAAATATTTTTATTTCAATGTGTAGTAAATATAACAAATCTATTTCATTTAGGTCACTTAGGTCGGCCATATTTTATTTAAATTGCTTTACATAACAACATGATTAGATAGTGTATTGAATTGTTATTTTGATAACTGTTACTTACTACATTACTGTGGAGATATGATTATTATAGTGATAAGGCTAGACTCCTTGAGAAAAAATATTATATTAAGTACAATATTTGAGAACATTATAAATTTGTGTTATACATTACATAGGAGTAAACATTAATTAGCATTCATAGTCTAGAGAACCTGAGTTGTTCTCAAAAGACAAACAAAGTCTGTCAACCCACACTGAACCAGTGTGTGGTGGACTATAGCCTGTATCACCTTCGCATTGAAGGCAGGCCTGTGCCCAGCATTGGGACATTTATTTAATATACTAAAGGCCTAATTTTTATTATGTTCACACATGTGATCATCATTCACTCAAGATATTGACCGCACATGAGTTTGAAACTATTCTCAAATGTTACAAAGAAAGTCAATATAATGAACAAATATTATGAGTCAATTCTTTGTGTGGACCGTTACATAAAGGACAGGATGTGCAGCCAAGCATGCCGCTGAATAAAAACTGTACTAGTTCATTTATATATTGCAACATTCAGTCACTAAAACTTTACTTATATTACAGTGTTGCCTACTCATATGTATCACCCAAAGAATGTTTACTATACTCTTTCTTTTAAAAGAAGTATCATTAAGTTTCATGCTAGCTCTTCTCGGTAGAACCAATGTTTTGAACTGGTGGTAAATTGGGTCTGTTCATAAGAGCTTCCTTTGGTTTTCTTTTGAAATAAGAATAAATATTTTCACATTGACTTAATACCTAATAATTCATTGGTTACACCAGTAATTTTTTTTTTTATGATTTTTGTATTCATAGGTAAGTATGCTTGCTAACCAAACAAAGAAATATATTCCTACTACACTGTAGGTACATAAACTGTTAGGTAGGTTCTTATCAGGGGTATAATGCTTCAACTTTTTACCAGACATGTTTTTTCATATTATTGTGTGTATTTTTTTATTTAAACATTTAAAAGTATACATAACTCGCTGGTACATAAAAAACAAGAACTTTTCAAATAAGAATATCTAAGTATCATCTATTATATTAACAAGCACAAGAAGTAAAACATAAAGCCAATAGGAAATATTGGTGAGTGAGTTTCAAAGTTTATTGACCGTGTAGGTGTCCATTGCCCCATAAAATGGATAAACATAGGTAGGTACTGAACTGTTGCATTGACACACCGGTAGGTACTGAGGACCGGATTCCGACTATGATAAGAGAAAAAATCCATCGCATCTGACATATACAATTTATTATTACATACAAGAATTATTATTATCGCTCAATTTTCCACTAGTAGCATACTTACTTACGGACAAGCTAAAATAAACACAGTAACCCACTATTGCACACTAAAAAGATAATTCTAAACGTGCTTCACAGAGCGCGTGGTCATAAGGTCATAATAACATTAGTGTAACACTTACCAAATTATGAACAGCTGACACAAATAACTCGCTATATTGCAACCCTTCGCAGAGCACGATTAATGTTTGTTATAAGTTAGAATTTAATAAACACCAATAATTTTATAGAACGTTACAAACATGAGCGACACAACCACCCCCTATGCCATTCGTTGTGCACTAAATAATAGTGTTGCTATTACATTGAGAAATAAAATATTTTGAAAATATTATATTTTTGTTGCATTTTTGCTTCTGCAGAACGATTATCTACGCCCACTTGAATATTTTTTTAATATTTCCTTATTATTCTTAAGGAAGAAAATGTATCAAGAGGTTTTCTTGTTCACAGTTTATTTTCGTTTAATGATTTATACCAAAGATCTACAACGCTCCGTAAATGTAGCAACACAGTTAGGAATCCCACCGAATTCCACTTTGATGATGCCCCTTTACAAGTTATGCCCTGTATACAGTGTGACATCGAGAAGGGTCAGTATGGGATCCTCGGAAACTATAAGAGATAGAAAAATATGTTCTCTATGTTTAAAATTTTAATATAATATAATTGGGAGCACGGAGAATTTATATGTAATGAAAATACTAATGGCAGGCTCAAAAGGGCTCGTGCCTAGGCCAGTGACTTTGTTTTTCTGAACGTCTTCTCCCTCTCTTTTTTTCCCTATGACAGAATTGACAGATGAAACAATTTTCCTCATTTCCTGTTCTATTTTAAAATTTCACGATTTTCGATTAACATTTATTTAATGACGGTTTAACTAATTGTGCCACTAACACATCATTTGTTTTATAGTATATTTCTACATAAATTTTGGTTGGTTACAAAACCTAACTATAATACAAATACATAAATTAACTAAAAATGGTGAATTCGAGCTTAGCATACGAAATTCTTCTGTACATAAATTCGTTTTACTTCGGACTCTTCGCAACGTGTGAACTGGGCACTTTGATTCTGAAGTCGGTATTGATAATAGAAAAATATCACGTGGACAAGGATCCAACGCAACTAGGCCGAGATTATGGGGTGTTGATCGGTCTATTTATCATTGAAGCAGCAAGACTTATACTGGGGAGGAAAGGCAGTCTAAGTGAGAAAGGTGAGTTTATAAACGAAGTTGAAGTTCAGACATAATAAGAGCGATCAATGTTTTATGGCGCCCACACAAACAGCAGGTAGTCAGTTCATTTGGATTAAGCAAGACTTCAGATAGGTATGTAGTTGACCACCCGCAATAGGTCAGCATTGTGGCCCATGATCGTCATCTAAAAGCAGACAGATGGCAATACTAATTTTACTAGTAAGCTAAAATCTCTCCCACCTCTCTTCCTCTATCTATGTCTTGATTAATCTTATTCGAAAAATTGGCTTTATTTCAATAAATATACTTCTATTTTCCAGATATACCAGTGATGTTCTCAGTTCTGTTAACAGTGCCGTCAATACTGGGTGTCTTGTACCTCCTCATATGCCAAGTGGTGGTTCTTCGAATCGAGTACATATGGTGTACTCTCATGTTGTGTATACAAATGCTGGAGTTTGTGTTTGCATCCATGTTCATTGTCACAATGTGCAGGGGGCCCTCGTATGATTAATATAACTTATAAGTGTGGGACATACCTGAACACTGACCAACATTAGTAATAATAATAATAATGTTTATTAACCAAAAAAACAGATTTACAGGTATTTTATGTATACATACATTAGAGATGCGCAAACTACATCTTTTGACTGATTACAGATTTATAAATCTTTTCACTCAAAAGATTTAAATCACTCTTTTAAATCTTTAAATCTTTTAAATCTGTGAGTGTCGGAATTAAAAGATTTAAAGAGTCATTCATACGACACATCGTAAATGATTCGAAGAGATTCGGAAGGAGAAAAAGATACATATACTACTGATTTCCCTTCATTCTTATCAGGCTTAGGACTGTCAACCTAGCTTTCATAATTAACTAAACAAACATACAAAGGACTAGGTTGGCGTTATTAAATACCTACTTAGTACTAATGAGGTATAAGAACGTACACAGATATATTAGAGGAGATATGTTATGAAAGCGGTGGGCTTGCGCTCACCTTTAGCCAAAATTACGCTAACATAGAGTTTTCGCCGTCAGTCGACTGCAACTGCACGTCGGTATCGGAGCTCTAACTTTTTTTTAAATGCCGTGTTATTCCGTGGTTGTGGGCAAAAATACTAGCAGCAAAATGAACTACGCGAAAGATGGAATCTCATTTCACCATCCAGTATTAAGTATTTTATTTATTCGTCTTTAAAATCATTAAAAACAACAAATCAAAAAATATTTAATGCCTTTATTATGTCATTTTAGTATTCATGTAGCACAACGACTTTTTTATTTTTGTACAAAATACATGGCTCTTTAAGTACCACCTATGTTCGCTACTGAGTGAATGTACGAGGCAATGGATAGATCGTCTAACGATACTTTGAATAAACTGGTGCGTCCCGTGGTACGGCCGCTGTGTGCGGCGACGACGCAGCACGCACCGAATTATTGGCACGCGTGTGTGTGTGAGACTTCGTATTGGTTGGTTTCATGTAATTGCATGTGTTTTGTGGCGAGTGGTGGGGACCAAGCGGAGACAGCGAGTTCCCATACATTTTGAACCGCACGGCATATCTCTCGTGATCTGTGAGAACGTACTTATTTTTGTACGAACACACTTGATCACTACCTAATTATTTACATTTATTAAAGTTTTTAATTATTTACAAAAGTCAAACTATCATTGATAAAGATAAATATAAAGAGTTATTATTTATAGTTTTTGGTTAAATTCACTATTTACACTCAAAATAATTTCGCATACGCAATTAAAAGCATCGCACATTCGAAACATTCAATCAAAACTAAAACATAACAAACCGTCACTCGATTTCCTATTTAAAAAAAATACATTGCACTTAATTATAAGGCGCAGAAAGAATAGTTTTCTCTGCATTCTACATTATCCGGCGACGCGTCGCACGCGCGAACTTACACATCCTTCTCTATCTCATTCTGAATCATAATACCAGCCTATAGTCTTCTCACTCCACATCGTAATGGTCTCAATTGAATCAATTTGAATCTTATCTAAAGTGATTTAAAGATGTATTCCAAAAACTTCTGATTTAGTGATGCATGATGTATTATTGAAAAAAGTAAATCTTTTTTTCAAATCACTTAGGATTTACACATGTCTAACATACATGGTGGTTACAATTTTAATAATATTATTTTCAATACCTGTCAGTTATTGACAAAAACTTCCTGCACTAGGTCAGGCCTGTCTCATAGGAAGTTTTTATTTAATTATAGAGATTAACCTAGATAGCATAACAGTTGCCAGTTCTTATAATAATAACAGCAAATAAAATAGTTTGACAAAATTTAGTCATGAAAGAAAAATAATAATAATAATGGTAATGGAATTAAATTAAATAAGGCACCTAGCCTGTGAAAAAAGAAAATGATAATGATGATGATGCACTTGTTAACTAATTTGGTAACGGTAAAAATAAATCAAAATAATAACATAAAATAATAATTTTAAATAGTGATGTGACCTTTGATGGTCCAACCACATTATCAATTTGGAAAACCCATACATACTATACAACTGTCAAAGTGTTAAGTACATGTCCCATACTGTAAGTCTCTGTACAAAATACAATTAAAGACACATTTGTAAGTGTGATTATAACAAGACATGTTGTGTTCTGTTTTAGAAATATTTATACTCCATTGAGTCATTGTTGTGCATACTGGCCTGTGTAAAGCAATTTCGCCCCAATTCAGCAAACACAATCTAATAGGAGTGGCATCATGACAGTTTTACAGCTTTTAGAAAAACAATGTCATGTGGCATATGATGATGCTATTGTCATGATGATTCAATTGTGTTAGCAGCCTGACTGCCATGCCTCCACCAAAGAGGAAAATGTTTCATAATAGCTAAATATACACTGCCTTAATGATTGCTAGTCATAATTTCAGTATTTAATGAAAAACTAGATTTATATTGAACTATATTTGAATGTTGTTAAAATATTTATAAATATATTTATTCATAAGTTTAAATGCAACATAGTGGACACAAAATGTATTAAAACAATTCTAACACTAGTCAAGAAATCTATATTTAGTACTTTCAATATTGTATAGAATATTACTATGTGCAGTACACTATGGAATAGTCTACAGAGTTATCATCTTAGTGGGTTAGTTGCTTCTAAGAAAATACTATACTACCGGCAGTCACTATATTTTCAATAGGAATATACATTGTACTTGTTCATATTTTTGAGTGTATACAGACCAATGTTAAAATTAAGAAATGTTAGCCTTTTCCATTGTTGTGCTATCCCATAAATTGTAAATGAACAAAGTGATATTGTGGCCTTCACTTAGATGTTTTATACAAAAAAATATTACTAACAAATCTTCCATTGTACTGTAGATTTTATAAAAAAAGTGTTGTGTGTGTGAATATTGTTCCTATTTAAAATTGTAATCAACTTTGCCCTCATGTTTATCTATATTTGCCACAAAATACCTTAATTATGGGTTATCTAGTCAGCTGTGCAAATTTATAGCATATAACCACAAATGTGACTTATAAACAAAAAATAATGAAGTGTTTATATCAATATTATTTATTGTCTGATAATAAATTACTTAAAAAGTATCCACTGACTGCTTCTTTTACTTGATCTAAATAAGTAGCTAGGTGTTTACTTAGAAATTTTAATATTTAAAAATATAATTCCAATCACATTAATTCAAAAGTTTGTTTAATAATAAATTATCTGTAATACTTATTTTCTATGGTATGATATCTAAAACTTACAAAAGCCTCTATCTTGGGATGCCAATTTTGAATTATAAATTACATTGATAGGTCTGATTTTTCCTGTTAGATGAACTATTCTGTGGGTTATAAAACATTAAACCTAATCAATAGATAGGTATGTATACAAAATGTAAACATTATGCCTATGTATTCTTTAGTTCTAATTGTTCTAATTTACATAACTTAAAGCAATGACTAGTAAATATATATGCAGGCAGCTGCCCAACTCTGCCCCATAGTGGCTATACCCACGTACTGTATACCACACCACAATATAGATTATTTTGTACCTGAATATTTTTACCTTATAGTTCGGGAATATTGATTTTCTATTTACAAAACTAGTTCAGTTTTCTGATATTCAGCCTGCAAGTACAAGGGCATTCGCCCTTTGGCCATTTTATCTCTCTTATGAACCCTTAATTCATGTCTCATTAGGGCTTTTCTTGTTCCGTACTTATTCCCACATAATCGGCAACTAAAATCCTTCACACCCACATGATCTGCCTTAAAATGGATATCCATATCATGCTTTGTATAAAAACCCCGCCCACATTCACCACATTTGAATGGTCTCTCCTTCTTGTGGGTCAATAGATGTCTATTCAAATTGCTTCTTGTCAGAAATCTTAATTCACATTTGTCACATGAAAACGGTTTCTCCCCTGTGTGAGTTCTCATGTGTATTTTTAATGATTCCATAAACCGACCTTTGTATGGGCATATTTGACAGTGAAAGGGCAATTCATAGCTGTGTAGTTGTAAATGTCTAATTAGATTGTCTTTACGGTACAGTTTACCACATACATCACAGATCAGATGAGACGCAGATTGATGTCTCTTTAAATGTCTTTTATATAACTGTGATGTTAATAACCCTTGGCATATAGGGCATTGTATACGGATGTTTCTACGATGCTTGGAGGTCTTATGTGTTATATACTTATCACAGGAATTAGAATTTTCTGCCTCATTGACACCTTTATTATCGATGGCATCATTAATAACACCTAAGTCTACATTTAAAATATGATCTTGAATATCTTTTAATAACTTATCTGTCTCTTGAGCAGTTTTTTTGAATAGTGAAGCCTTCTGGAGAAATTTATGACAAGAGTGACATAAATGTTTTGGATATTCATCATATTCACTTACTTCTATGCCACCATAGGTTTTAATGGCATCTTTAAGATCAAACGGAGCATCTGGGCTAAATATTGATATGTTTCCACTTTTCAAACAGATTCTACACTTGATGGGGATTTCAGTGTCTTCATTTTTTTCATGAATAATACGCGCCGGTTTTTGTTTACGTTTTCGTTTCAAAAATCTTAACATAAAATATGAAGTAGACATTAGTCCGTAAAGAGTTAATCACTTGAAGGTACACTCATAATTATATTATCTTTTACATGCACAACTTGGAAATTATTATTCTTTCCTTTTGGCCTTTTTCATTTGAGACAACTTGGAAATTGGAACAACAAACAAATAATTTCACTTTTTAAACTGTCATCAAATCAAATCAATCAAAGGTCATTATTGTCAATGATATAGCTTTATGTCATCGTCACCGACGGAATGAATGAATGAATGAATGAATGAATGGACTTTTTAGCGGGAAGCTGAAGTTACGTCTTCAATTTGTTTTATTTTCTAAAAATTGTGTTAGTTTGATATAATATAATGTGTAATATTAGTACGATAACTATTGTGTTCAAATGTGCACGAGTGAAGTAAAGTGAAAAAAAAACAGTAAGTTTAGCTTGACTTTTTGATTTTCAGTAAAGTATCCACAGCTTACTGATAGGGGTAGGGGATTGATGTCATCATCATTATTATGTACAGGGTACTTATACTTATATTTCCAATTCCAATGGATTTTTAAGGCTCCATCGTTTACCAATGATTTTGCCAACGACAAGTTGCTATATAAAAAGAAAGTAAAATTCTATCTATTTGCTATCCCGCGGAACCCTTCCATTTCTCTGGACGAGTATTTTACGATATTATGTCAAACTTTCTCTAATCTATCACCATGTCACTTTTCATCATTTTGAAGAATTTTTTCAGCCATCCTAATGCTTCATCGCTCAATGGAGTTGACAACACTGCTATTTCAATAATCAAGCAACGCTAGTTTACATATCTTTTCTAGTACATTCAGCTTGTAAATATGCTGGCATCCGGCCAAATAATAACTTTTCCCTTTTGTGCACTTGCCTTTGGTGCTTCATCATAGCGTTCCTGTAGCCAAATGCTTTCCCACATATATTGCACACATGATTCTTAATCCCCAAATGGTCTGCTTCAAAATGTTTCTGTAACATCGACTTTGTGTGGAATGCTCTCTTGCATCCATCACATTTAAACTCCGGCTCCTTGTGCTTCAACATGTGGCTGTTCAAGTTACTTTTAAATAAGAATCTAGCTGGGCATTCAGTGCACATGTACCTATAATCACCAGTGTGGGTTCTCATGTGGGTTTTCAACAACTCTGCATACCTCCCACGGTACGGACAAAATTGACATTTGTGGGGGAAATCAGTTCTGTGTCTCAGGCTGTGGTTATGGTATGCACATCGCAAACGAAAAGACTTTCCACATATATCACACACATACTTTTGATGATCTGGATCATGCATTGTAATGTGCTCTTTATAATATGACCTGTTGATAAGTTTATTACATACATTGCATGTCACTTTGGGTACATATTTTGTTTTCTTTTTCTGTTTTGTTACATTATTGACTTCTTCATTTGTCCATATCCCTGAGTGTTTTAGCTCATTTATACTACTGTCGCTGAAGTCAAGGTCCTGTTGTTCAATGAATGATTCCTCTTTCAGGGGTTCCTTGAGTATTTCTTGTGATTCTTTGGCTACTTTTCTAAACACTATAGCTCCCCTTATAAACTTGTAACAAGTAGCACATAGAAATTTAGGATATTCTTCATTTTTGTCCACCTGTAAACGGCAAAAATTACAACAACCTAATTAGCACAATTGGTAGTGAATTTCTGAGGTTGAGGCTACCCGGGGTTTGAACATGTAATATGACCTTTTTCTTTTAAAGGCTAGTGGTCAACCAACATAACTAAGACTGCTCTTTTTCTTCCTTTACCTGTATGTCGGCGAATATTTGCAGCGCTTCTATAATATCAGAATTATCATCCCCACATATTGATTCCGATCCCTCTTGTAAACAAACACGGCATTTGGAACTTAAATCTTGAATATTTAAGCATCTATTTCTTTTTAACTCATTATAATATTCATCTATATCTATTTTCTTATTCTTCGTCGATTTCTTCAGCATATAATATAACGTAAGCATTGTAGTTTAATTAACAATGAAGGAAAATCTACAAACAACAAAACAAAATATTTGACACTGACTATAGAAGAGAGATAATAGACTAGGTAGAGATTATCATTAAGTATAATCATTCATTCACTTTGATGGCAAGAAGGCACGACGAACTAGAGATGCTACAACAGGGGCAATCTTGATCCTAGGGACCACTTATTAGTCTGTGCTAGGGACCAATATAGGTTCATGGGGCAAACTGACTGTTGAGTAATTTTGGTCTGTGCTGGACGGTTTCTAACCGTTTTGTAACCTAAAAAACGAAGAAAGCACGCACGCTACACAACTTCCAATCTAAACCGATCCTATCCTTCATCTGATAATTAGGATCAGCAGGGCTATTGGCTATCTTTTTGATGGTCAGTGACTATCAAGCTTCAGTTGTACACCGAACTTTGATGATAACTGAGAATTTCATAACATTGGTATTGCGTATCACATTGAGTGGATATCAAGTTACGATGACTAACGTGCGGGGACTGGTGCTCATCGTATCACCACTTGACGCCTCTATTTTTTATCGACTATTATACGGCTATGTTGAGTAACGCCTTTTAAGCGTTACAAGACTATATTGTAGAGAACATATTATATTAAGCGGTTTATATCCAAATGACATGTGAGTTGTTTACTTTGATCGTCTAATGGGATTACTTAAATAATGTGTTTACGAGTTTGTGAAAATAAATTAAAGGTAAGTAAAACCACATAATTGCTAGGTTCCCAATCAAACGACAACGTTTTGCTAATAAATGTGAAAAATGTTATCAAAGTTTATTTTCATAGGGGATAAATTTCTTCTTCATAATCAGCTTAACAAAATAACACCGTTGTTTATAATGCAGGGTAAGATTAAGTTTATAATGATGTAAAATATCTACTTTTAAGATGCCGGCACGAAGAACAGTTTCCGTAAGGCAAATGGAACACAAGCAATGTGGAATTTGCGGAGTCCCATCGCGACGTAGCATTGGATCGCTTTCCGGGGGGGGGCCACAGGCAGTTCGAATTACCCGAGAAGCGTGGAACTCCGTTACGGTCCAACTAAACTCTGTGGCAGAGGGAAAACACCAGACCAATGGCGTAGAGTAAGTTAGCATCTTATATCCTCTATAAATACACCGTCATCTTAAAATATTACTTACCTAAAACATTTCAACTTCATCATAACTAATAATACCAGCAATTTTATTCTCATGAATTTTTTGTCACTTTATCCTTGGTCCCATTTCAATCCATAAAGATCACCCACTTAACCCAGACTCTCAAAACACTTCAGTACCAAAAAAAAAACACTTAGGATAAGTAGAACTATGTTAAAAAACATGTTATTTACAGGACATGCTCAGTGCTCCACCTCACCAGTCGAAGGTTGAGGTCACAATGACATGCAGCCACAATGGAAGCGATGGTGGATTTAATGAAGGATATATGGGATGATGTACACAGTTATGTAGCTCGTATGGGTTGATGATTGACATAATTATGCTACAAATTCAAATAACAATTATTTTTATACATCAGATTATTTATTGCATTTTTTTTCAATGTTTCACAAACCAAATTGTAGTTGTAAGTACATTCACATAAAAAAACAATAAAAAATTGCTGAAACATAGTAAATAAAGTAAGATTAATAATTTAAAAAATAATAATACATTAAAATATGTTAATAACTTTAGACTTATTATTTGTGTAGGTAGTAAAATGTCATATTCCATAATCTTTGGACTAATATATCCCTAGAAATGTTTGGAATTGCCTCAATTCTTGCCAACTCTGAAGACTTGTCTCTGTTGGTCATTGTGAACATCATCAATCTGAGGCTCAGGCATTGGAACATTTTGTGTATTGGCTATGTTATGAAGAACAACACCTTCATTCACTATCTTGGCTGCAGGGACATTAATTCCAGACATATGAATCATGTGAAACACCACCAAATGATGCATCAACATGCATATTTAAATTAGCATCACAAATCTAAAACAAAAGTATTATTTTACTCAGTTGTTAAACACATGTAAGTATAAAGAGAGTAAAGAAAAAATATATGTAACCATAACCATATATGATATATGAAAATACCCTTCCTATACCCTCCCTCATATTTTAAATACTTTTAACAATAATCTAAATAGTAATAATTCTTACATTTAAAACATTCACAGAATGATAATTTTTCTTATTACAATATGCTTCCTCATGATCTATAGATCGGATTATTGCCACATGTGTAACATCAATACACCAAATAATGCCTGGAAATCGCATTTTTTTTTCATGAACCTGAAAACAACAATACAATAGGTCAATATAAAATATTTAAATATTAATATAATACTATTAAAATTAAAACATAATTAATAGTTTCACTTTCAAAATGATTTACGTTTCTTGCTGAGATGAAGGAAACCTTTATATACTTAAGAATTACTTCCCGTACATATTGCATCAGTAACTTCATGCAGACATTAACTAAATGTGGGCTGGGATATATTACATATAAATGAGGCACCTTCATTGCATTGGTAGGACCCATTGGCAATCAAAAACATGATTAAGTTTATCAATCTAAACATGTTGGTAATGATATTATTATATTTTTACACCAAAGATATTATTTTAGAAGATAATAGAATAGTACTTACTTAGTTCCTTGCGAATAGCTGTTTTTCGTCAAGCCTGTGGTAGGTATGGATTGAGTTCTTCCAAAACATGTTGGAATCTTTGGTGAAACAAAAAATTTGCAATAAACTCTCTCTCTGGCAACTGCAATGGATTACTAGCGTCGCGCAGACGGTGTCTCTTAATACGTAAAAGACTTTGTTTTCGCTCTTCTTCAGTAAATCCCAACAAAATCAGACGTGCCATTCGTCTATACACACGACACTTACTATAAACACAACAAAAGTCGCAACTTTTACCCATTTTACTAAATTCTGGCTACGGTGATAATCAATAGAACTTCTAAAACACTGCCTTTGAGTAGTGTCTTTCACGAAAGTCATGACGATTTAAATTATTATTAATTTGATGTCCACTAAGCTTACACAATCGCAATCTTATAAGTATCGATACAAAAACATCTGTCAAAACGTGTTACGGTGGCTATCGCCGGTACTCGGTGCTCATGACGTCATCCCAGTTAGTCACTGAAGTTAGCCAATACGAAACTAGCTATTTGACAGTTAATCGTTGAAAACTTTGCTAAGTTATCTTCACTATGAGCTGTCAACTGAGATACGCAATAGGGCCGCAGATAGGTAGGTGCGGAGACTCGAAACGAATTGATTGACGATGCAATAGTGGGTAGAATACCCTCTCTTTCCAGTCTACATTTTTGATAGATACCATAGACTAGTTGGTTGTTTGCACTGACCTCATATATACAACTTGTCTTTGCAACGCAACTTGTATATATAGACGTCAGTGATTGGTTGATAGATAACATAACATACCCATGATAACATTTATTTTGACCAATTTTTTTTTCCCTAATGGCCTTTTATTTGACTATGTTTATAGCAACAACATGACGTGAGAGTCAGAAAAGACGCGAGTTCTATTGACACTGTCGAAGATTCCGAAATTGTTCAAGAAATGAAGCCAGATCAGACCAAGTGTCGTGTGTGTTTGAAAGATGGAGAAATTCCCATCTTTGGCGAGGTGGATATTTCATTAGACGTGAACAAATTTGGCGGCATCGAAGTGTTTGAAGATGATCACTTGCCACAGCATATATGCGATGCTTGCCACACATTGCTTAAAGCAGCTATCATGTTCAGAAAAACCGCACAGAATTCTGACAACATACTTATGCACACAGATTTCATAAATGACTCTTTACTTGAGAGTGAAGATTTAAAATATAAACAAGTGCCTGATAACCTACTGCGAACAAAGCCTGATTTAAGGGAATACATTGAATTTTATAAAACTTCTAATTGTGAGGAGGAAGTACATGAAAATGAAAACTATTCAGATGATGGCAGTGCAAGAGAGGAAATATTATTCCATGATAGTAGTGATGATAAAACAATTGAGATGCAGTTACTAAAGCTTAAAGATGAAAATGGTGAAGCTATTCCAGAAAATCAGATGGTAATGATTATTGTTTCAGATAAAAATAAAAAAATCCATCAAGCACAAGCTGCCAATTTTGATTGTGAACAATGTAAAGTAATATTAAAATCAACCGAGGAGCTTAAAATACACAATTTAGAAAAGCATCCAATAATACTTTCTCACCAAAGAAAATGTGATGTTTGTTTCAAGATACTTAACAAAAAACATTATAGAATACACCTCAATGAGCACAGAGCTATGTACAAACAGAAGGTAGACCAAAAGTATGGAAAAGTTGAATGTCATATTTGCAGGAAAAAAATATCCAAATCATATATTACCCAACATGTAAAATTGCATGGGTCTGACACTGAAAAAGCTGAAAGAACAAAAGCATGCCCAGTTTGTAATAAAATAATTAGCATAAATTACTTAAGTAGTCACATCCAACGGGTACATCCTACTGGAAGAAGTCATGAAATGGACAGTCTTGAAAACAAAACCAAAAATCTACAATGTCCAGTTTGCGACAAGAGTATAAAAGATAGTTTATTTAAAGCTCATGTTGCTAGACATGGAGGCTCCACAAAACGCTATGTTTGTGATCAATGTGGCAAGGTTTTTAAATATCCATCACCATTTAAAACACACTGTCTAACCCATGGTGGTGAGTTGAAATACAAATGCCAATTCTGCCCTTACCGAGGATTGCATAAAGCTCTACTTAAAGTCCATGTTAGGACTCATACTCGGGACTATAATTATAAATGTACTGAATGCCCTGCACGGTTTATCACAAAAAGTAACTTGTCCAAACATCTTGTGCGACATAACGGTACGCACAAATTCTTTTGTAATGTGTGCAACAAAGGTTTTTACTTTAATTGGGATATGAATAAACATAAGCTGAAAGTCCATTCAGGAAAGAAAGATAATATTTGTGACATATGTGGTAAAGGGTACGGGCACAAGGACACTATGCGGAGCCATCAGCTAAAAGTGCATGGGAGGAAAAAACTTACTGATCGCAGGGGCAAAATACCTTCATATTTAAAATTAGAACAGAAGATAGATGGGGAGGATGAATTGGAAAATTAGATAGGTATTATTTGTATTTAAATGGGGTATGTCTATTTATTAGCTTTGATGAAATAAAAAGAAATGAGATTAACACTTGTACAGTAGTTTTTGAGATTGTTTCAGGGCATAACACACAGTTTCTACAATGTACCATTCTCAAGGAGATTACAACATATTACTTATGAGAATTTTAAGTAATGCCTTTAATATATGGAACTAGTTAATTTCCCTAGGGAAAAGGTCTTGAAAATAAACAAAAAACTTTCGTCAAAGCTTTATTAATTTATATAATTTTCAAATAATAAATAAAAACTTAAAAACAGTACATACTTTATACATCAAAATAATACATTTGTTTCTCACTGTTTATGTATACTTTGTATTATTGTAAATCAAATAAATTTCTACAATAATAGCCTAAGAATTCAAATTGCCGTTGGTCAAATTTACTTTACTTTATTTCAAACTTTTGAGCGAGAGTAGAGTTGTATTGACCAATCGCAGGCTGTCAGCGACGGAGCCGATGGGAGAGTTGGAGTAGTAAGAGATTTTATAAGTGGTCAGTAGTTAGGTTTGTTGCACGCCCCACAACACCCAATCCAATTCAATCAATCAAATCCTAATTATCGGATGAAATCGAAGTAATCGAAGTAAATCGGATAATGTGTAGGACAATCGGATGTCCGATGCCCTACACATTATCCGATAATTATTTTTAGATTTTTAGGATCGGACGGTGTGGAGCGTGCTTGTGGATTGCATTTTGTGCTCGACGAAAGTAAAAAAAAACGAGGTAAATTATTGTCTGTTACGTATTCTTCCACCCTATGTTACGGTTTATTATATATGTAGAATTTAACTGCTTGCCAACTTAATAACATTTTCCTTTAAACGGTACAACTACAAGGCCGTAGCAAACCTTTGGGCTAGAGCTAAATATTGTCATGCTATAATGACCTTAAGCTGGGCAAGCAATAAAGTCTCCCCATACACCTATAGTGATTAGGATCAAGTATTGTCTTTGGAAATAGTGTAATCTCTGATACCATAGTAACATTGACCCAAATAGCAAACGAAATTCGGCTTAAGTAATTAGGTATTCATAGTTTATAGCGATTTGTAATATTTCATTGCAAGAATATGAACAATTGTAAAACATCAATTCGGTATGCAGACGCTTATTTTTTAATGCTATTTGCTACCAGAAATAAATCAAGATAAAACCGTTGTAATCACAGACTTGTTAGAACAATTAGACAACACGGCGTTCACTACAAGTAAAGTAGCATACACACGTACTCGCGCACACATGTAAACAACATGTCCAGCAGGGTCATTTTAAACCAATCGATATCGGAAACGGAATCGATAACTTCCGAGCTGGATTACCGCAATCGCCATTAAAATTTACGAATTTGATTATCTTCGATGCATCTTGGTGCCAATACCAAATCGTTTTTTATAAAGTTTCCGTCGGGAAGCTCGTCGGGAGCGACATAAATATCGAAAAGATTCAAATCCGTTTCCGGTGTCGATTCCGAATGATTTAAAATAACCCTTCTGAACTTCCTAGTTTATGCCAGAAGATTTACTAGACAACAAGTTTTGTATGTTTTTGTATGTTACATTTACCACTACAAATGCAAACCTTGCATGCAGACATTATGACCAACCCCGCCTATGCCACGACCCCACGATGAGGATTTTTGATTGATGATTTTTATTCGAAAAACTAGCCATGTGCCCAATGGAAATTAATAAAAAAAATCTTCATACGAACTTTTGACCCCCTCAGACCTCCTTTGTGCACATCTAGAGTACACAAGGAACATGTACTCTTAAATTTTCAAATTTCAGGGTCCACTGGGTTGAGTCTAGGCGTTCTGTCAATACCCCCCCCCCCCCCCCCCCCTTTCCTCTAAACGAAATCATTTATCTGGGTATGTTCACGGGTTTAGTGCTTTTGATACGCAAGGCCCGCCCACTTTTCCTTTAAATATATCTTGATTTATTTCTGCGAATGCTACACATAATTTATTAGAACAACTTTCAATACAAAGCTACAGAACTCTACAAGCTACGTCTAAACTGGCTTTCAGGCAACTTGGCGTCAATATTCGAGCCACAGTAGCACGGGCGACCGTATCAAGCTATTGCTTCTAATCAACCAATCCAGTGAATAATCTACTTTTACAGATTCGATTAAGATTATCACTTGCTGTACGGTGAGGAAGAAAGTTGTGTGAAGTTTAGCTAACCATACTGTGCCAGCGTGGTGGACAATTGCATCCTCCGCATATTGAGGGTAATGTGCCGGGAATAATGGCAATAGTCTCGATCCCAATTGGGTGCACTATACAAACCAAATGACACGACGCTCGCGTATCGCTTGATGACAAAATTGATTGCACTTATACCATTAATTTACCTACTGGAATTTCGTTTAAACACTTCAATATTTACGTACTTTTACATACATAACTAGTAATCTATTTTAATAATTATACATTATTCATTTCTCGAGGCTCTGACCTGGATAAGTATAAGTTTTACAACTTAACATTATTTTAGGTTTGATTATGAAATAGGTTTATAAAGATACGTAGGTGCGTGTACACATCGTACCCAATATGAGATATATTGATACATTATCATATATATGTGACATACACTTGAGAGCAATAAAATCGCACATGTTGAATTTTTGGAGTTGAAGTTTATTTTGTGTCCGAATATTGATTATAATTAAAAAATAAATTACTGGGTGGGTACCTTACAATAGACTGGACAAATATCGACATTGTGATCCAGGCCAGGGCCCATCAAATCTAAAATCTATTCTATCCTATATCATTCCTCAATTGAATAGCGTCACACAACTATCGCTCCTATTATAATTGCTTTAAGACTCGTAATCATTACTCTTCTACATTTTCTAATATTGTATAATACTGAACAATATAATTATTTATACTTTTTGGTAATTGCACTGTGAGTTGAAGTTTAATGTTGTGAAGATAGTGATATAATCGTCACGACATCGAGAAAGCATGTTATCACTGTCACTCTTATTTCAAAGTCATTAGGTGTGGGCGGTACGGAAGACGGTTAACGATACGCTTCGCAAAATGATTGTATTATTTACCACTGATTTGTATTGTTTAAAATTAAAGTTACAAAGCGAGCATAAGAGTGTTTGCGTGTCATGCTCGCTCCGGTTGGTTTTTAGAACGACTGAACTGCTGTCATATTTGACTTTGGTTACCAATGCACTTTGTTTAGCCTTTGAATAAGGCTAAGTTAACCGCAAAACCCGATAAAAACTATTCAAGTGTTTCCCATATAACAAACCTGTTTTTCATAGACAAAATTCGTAAATATTTTTAAAATTTTCGGTTCAAAGCCCAGAAAACCCTTGGGGAACTTCTTTATAAGGGAAAGTTATGTTATTAAGCCAGTCGTTGGATATGTAACTACCATTTTAGGGAATCCCCATGAATGGGTATCCCTTGAACGAGTGCGGCTTAACGACATGTCCGGGCCATGTCTTCATATGAGAATCTAAGATAAGAGAGAGAGAGCTAAAAGATGTCGATATTACTCACATTTTGCATTATCACAGCCGGATACAGAGATTAAATTTTAGTATTAGATGTAATGGAATTATCTATGATACTGTCTATGGAATTATCTATGCTATGCTAACTACTAAAAAAATTATACTATCGCATTTATATACAAAAAAGGAATGTCAATTTAATAAAAAAATCAATATATTTGTTTAGTATTCTTTTAAATATAATTTCGTAAGCGAATTTATTTATCGTGGGAATTGACTTATTTGTATTTATCAGAGAACTATTCGAAACATCCTAACTTACAAATAAGTTGAAGACTTAAGACCGAATACTCAAACGCAACTCAAACATTTAAGTCAGTAACTGTGATAGCGTTCAATTTTGAGATGCGTTTGAGCATAAGGGTTTGGAGGAATGGTATGAATACATTTAAGGTGGAAGCTCAGGGTCAGGGCGCGAAATTCAAAATGTCAATGGTTTTTATTTGTTTACGAAAAATTTGGATTGACATTTTGAATTTCGCGCCCTGACCCTGAGCATCCCCCTTAATTATAACAATAATTCTCAAAATTTTCAAAGCTAACACTACAGGCCCGCATTTGTACATATAACCCTGCAACCTACACTGTATTTAACTTCAAACAATTATGACGGTATATTGATGATGGTTGGCGAAAGTAAAACTTACATTTCTGTACAAAATCACGAAACAAAAATCGTCATATTGTTTTACTATATATGAGTTTGTTGGCAGCACCGACATTATAAAGCTACCAACTCCCTATAATATAACGCATAGTTTGCAAACATTGGACTGTCAAACTTTCCGGCAAATCGAAGCTTGCAAACTGTCATTTAAATTTCCTACGCAATAGGTAAGCTGAAATTGCCGACTTTACGCTAAATAAAACCAATATAATATGTATACGTCATTTTACATTTTTCGTTAAATATTTTTTCTACCTGGCAATGTTTGGTTTCGTGTGCTGGCAGCACTGGTATTACAAGGCGACGAGGCGTGTGTTGCAGTCGCGCCACTTCTCCTGAAGCTGCCGGTGTTCTTCGTACTGATGTTCTGTTACGTGCTTCACAGCAGCAGAGCCCTGTTGAATATTTTTTTAATGAAATAGTTTTCTATTGTCTATGGCCACACATCGAAGGGGAAGGGAAGTTGTGCTTGAATTATCGTCATGAAGGTTCATATTCATAAATGGCAAAATGGACCTTCATAACTAGAAGAGAGGTTCGAGATCTTATCAACCTTGTAAAAGTTGTGGCGTCTTTTAGAGAATATAATATAATTGTAAATCACAAGTACTCATATATTTATGAAATTCTGTGAAATAATTTTGGAAATATGTTTCATATTTATTTCAACAATGTTCGTTTATAAAGATTGGTATAAGCAATTACTGAAAAGGGACAGAAATAACGTGGATCATGCTCTTTGTGTGTCGCACGCACGCTACTTATAGAGATGACGTCATAGGCCTGTAGTTCTACACTCTTTTCGTGTTTCCCGATCGGAAACTTTAAACGTTGCACTTTGATTATCATAGAAGTTATTTCAATAATTATTTTACCCTAATTGTAGTCATAAATCTTAAAATATACAATAATGTACCAATAGTCCATACCCTATTCAGTTTGTCTATGCCCTCACCTTTATCTTCCTCGGATCTAGGTTCACGCCCAAATTCTGCACCCCCTTGGCCAACTTCGTCAACGGCGACAGAACCATATCCTTCGTCGCACTCGACACAGGACTCGCCATGTTCTTCAGCTGCCTCAGAGCCGACTCACTGTGCGACTGAGCTATATTCAACGTGATCTCATTCTGAGAATTGGATCTCACGTGGAATTTTACACCCTCCGAACTGGTATCGTCGAAGTTCAATTCGTTGGAACTGTGCGATAGTTTTTGAGCCAATAGCAACGTGTTAGGCGGCGGCGGCTTAGCGAAAACGCCGTCCACGTGTATTTCAGGCGTTCTCGACGTATCGACATCAAAAGGATTGAATTTGTTCACGTTAACCGGCGTTTTCGCTGTATTTTTATCGATGTTTGCAACAATTTCTGTTGGCACAAATACTGCCGGAGGTTCGGAAGGCTCAATTTTGGATGAGTATAAAGGATTTTGGATCAAATCGCAGTCGTTGTCCTCGTTCGGTTGGCCGTGGGTGTTGCCAATGTAATGTTGGGTGTTCTCAAAGTTGTCCAACGTCGGTTCAAATATGTTGGTTCTGGTTTCGTCGTCGGACGAGTAGTCCGAGCTCATGCCATCGGAGAGGCTGCCCTTCTTCTTGTCGTTCTTGTTTTGGCCCAATGTGAATATTTTCTTGGTGCGCGATGTGCCTTGGTCGAATTTTAGTTGGAGGCTTGGTCGTGCGCGCGCGTTTAGTGAATGGCTTAGTTTGTTCAACTTGCTGAACTGCTCGGTCATGTTGTTCAGGGCTTTGGATCCTGGAAACGTGGTGGAAGTGAGTATACAAAATAGGGATTAAATCTTTTTCATTTTGACATAGTATATGTTTATATATCTGGCCTATGTCCTGCAGTGGACGTCTATCGGCTGATAGATTAGATAGTTTTATAAAGAACTATGTAGCACTAGGGTCAAAATATTAATAAAGGAATCTACGATGAGCCAATAAGAAGAAATAATGATATTGTCAGATATCACAACCGTCTATTTTGATTTCGTCTTTTGATTATCTCTTATGGTCACCTTAGAGGCCGGAGAACAATGAACTTTATTTTCTAGCATACAAGAGTGGTAACATCCAGTGGCACGTCAGCCCCGCTATTGGCGATTACGTCTCGGCGCGAGCCAATAGCAAAAATTCACGATTTCTATTGGTTGTACGTTCGGCAATGTTCGATTTGCCGAAGTTTGCCGATGTTATTCAAATAAAGTAGTATAACTAACGGTTTGCGTGGTATTGGTCAAGCGATCCTTGGCTAGCGGCACTATAGTCCTGTACATGTGTACGTCCGGTTTGGACACGATGCGCAGGATTTGATCAAGGATAGTGCTGGTCGCGGTCACCTTCACTCGCTTGTCATCTGGAGGGAGGGAGGGAGGAAGGAGGGGCGCATATGGACCTCATAGGAAGACTCAAGGTGCCTCGACACGCAATGGAGGGAGCTATGGGAACCCCCATAGCTCCATTACGCATTACTCAGTATCGAGTCGCAAATGCTATACAATTAGTAATAAATGTATAATTGTAATAACGCAAGTGTAAATTGATTAAAAGTTTTATAAATTTAGTTTGTGTGGTATTGCTGCTAATTCGCTTGACACCAACTAGCCTAAACTAGACCAAATTATAGTTTACTCCTGTCAAACGGCGTTCGCTATTCTGTTAACAGCAGATTAGACTAATTTTAGTTTGACAGCTCCTAAAATTGGTTTAGTTACTCAACTTAGCTTAGTTGGTCATTTTTGTATTCTGTTGTACACACTTTACGTCAAATTGCGTCTAAAATTAGAAACGTCAAACTATAATCCGCCTTATTTGGTCGGCATCTAATTGGGTGCCATCTAAATTTAGTTCGTAGGTTTTCAGGTGATGTTTTTATTAAGATAAGTTGTGAGAAACTTATTTTATCAAACACGATGGAGGAATATGTGGTTGCGGCTCTTGTGGATTCATCCGAAAGTGCTAATTTTACCAAAATAATAATAAAACAGAGCCTACTTCAAAGTACTTACTTTAAACACAAAATTATAACCGTAGAAATTATGAAGAAAGAATACGCCTCGAAGGTCTTAAGAGAAGAACACATTCAATCCCGTCGAATTAGCAGAGGAGAAGTTTAAAAAAACTTTTTTGTCTTCCCCAATTTGCAGCACTTCATTTACTGAATATGATGATCCGCTCTTAGTGGAGGGGCACATCCCAAAACATATAAAGGTTTGTGATTTAATATTTTATACAGATACATACCTACTTTTTACTTGTTTATAAATGTTTATAAATACATCAACATGACACTTTGCAGATTTTAACAGCACTGCAATTTTACGCTCATGGGAGCTATCAGGCTGCTGTAGGCCAAGATAGTTTACCAGGAATGAGCCAACCAGCAGTGAGTAGATGTTTGGGAATAGTGTTGAACATAATTGTGCAACAATTGACACCCCAAAATATAAAGTTCCCTACAACACAGACGGAGAAAGAATCTGCAAAAACTGAGTAAGTTTCATTTCATATCCACTAAATTGGTTTAGTAATTTTTGAGCTCATACATTATAAACAAATAAATAAATAAATATCGCCATACGAACACATAACCAAACGGTCCCACTATAAGCTTAACGCTTGTGTTGTGGGTACTGTACAATGGACTGAGGGTGAACTCAGTTTATAATACTTATATACATATTAAACATCCATGACTCGGGTACAAACATTCATGCTCATCACACAAAGCTTGTGTCCCTACCAGGATTGAAACCCAGGACTCTCAGCGCAGAAAGCAGAGTCATTACCACTAGGTTAATCAGGCCGTCGAACCAATATATCTTTTGTCTTTATAATATTAGCATTAAAAAAATATCTTGACATCAAGTTATAACATGTAAATGTTTCTACTTTTGCAGATACGGATGAGAATTATACCATTGATTTAGATCATACTGATAAGCTATCTATGGTGGAAGAGTACATTGAAACAGATTTCCTTGCTGAAGCAAGACACATTTGGCAAGTGTTAATAAACACTATTTTACTCAAAATTAATAAAAGTATGGCAAATCATAAACAAGACTTTAATTTCTGAATTATTATAATAAAGCTTTTTACTTATTACTATGTTATCAATAATCAATAATAAACATCAACATTAAAAATAATTCACAATCAAAATAATAAACAAATTTGTAAGTAATAAAATTTGAAAGGCTTAAACAACAAGCTTCTGCACATGGGGGCCATTTGTTGCCCACACTCAATGAAAATGGCACTACCGAATATAACAACTATGCAATAAATGCTTAGTATTACTAACTTATTACATAGTATTATGGTACACTTCCAGGCGGCAAAATCCATCCACATAGGCATGCCCAACAATATCCAAAATTTTGGATTCTATGTCTGTCAGGGCTCCTCCTGCCGGACCGCCACCTGTGGCGCTTATTGAAGTTCGCACCTTGCGAGCCTTGGTCTATAACTTCGCCACCCACACACTCCAAACCTGTTGATAAAAAAACCATATAAAAACCATTTAGACGAAAAAAATGCATAATATTCAGAACACAAAACTTACATGCTCCCACTGCTGTGCAGTTCTTCTGCAGCCGAGTTGGTTGAGCTCGTCGTGGTTGGTAGGGCCCCCTAAAAATCTACCACGGCAGAATCTGCTTGGTTTCCTGAAAATATAATTGATTTTTAGATAGATGTCCTCGCGCGTCGATGTAATTATTACCATTGATTGATTATAAGTAAAACAAAACTTTGAATCCTTTTAAATGCTTACCCCTCGCTATTTTGATGTTGTTGTGGAGTCGCTCCACAAGCAACTCCTGTTGTCTCTCATTAGACCGTTTCCTATCGTTTTCCATATTAGATTCAAGCCACTAGATAACTTATTACAACAACTACAATGTAGCACACCCGTCTGATCTGAAAACGGTGTTTTGTTTACCTACTGTCAACAGATACAAAATCGAATTTACCACAGAACAATAGATATGGAACACAACCACAGACGATATAGAACAAGTCTCTATAATTTATAATTGTAAATATCATAAAAAAATTACAATAAAAATATTTAGACGCCGACATATATTTTAAATTAAACTTTTATATATTTTAAGGTTATTTTAAAATAATTTAATCATGTTATTTCGATTTTCTTTTCCATTCACCTTATTTTCATTCATTCTTCAGATATATTTTTTAAATACTGGCAACATACCTCAATTCAATTTAGGTGCTGTCAAAATCAAAGTAGTCCTGTCAATTACGATATTTAAATTAAGTTCGATGTGACAACAGAATTGATTTTAATGATTTCTAAACTATACTTAAAATTTTAGCTAGTTTAATTAAGTTTAGAGAGTGTGCAAGCGAATTAGCACCATTGAAATAAAACTTATTTTAAGGATTTCATCGCGTTTATTTTCTGTCTTTACTTTCCCGACGTTTCGGCTGCTTTACAGCAACCATGGTCACGGGAGGACTGAGGTGTTTGACGTCATAGTATCAAAGTTGGAACAACAAATACGAGGGTAACCCAGTTCAAACAGAACGTAAAAACAGAAAATAAACGCGATAACATCTTTAAAATAAATTTTATTTCAATGTGTAGTATTCGCGTAAATATAAGCAATCGGTTTTTGGTGTAACTTTTTTTAATGAATCTATGATACCGAGTATTTTTTTTGTATACTTACCAACGCTTCTGATGTCGGCGACTAGTTGCGTATCGGTCACGTTCTTCGTGAGCGTGGGCAGGCGGGACAGGTCCGGGTACAGGGAGGACCGGGGCCCGCCGGACTGACCGTGGCCCGGGTACACCTGCAACAATCCCAATCACAATAACTTTTCGTCATGCAAAACCTCAGACTAAAAAGCCTGGTCGTGGTATTGAAAGGTATACCTCTGTGCCAAAAACATTGCCCATAAGCTGTATATTAAACAGGCTCACTCTTGATTGCTCCCATTTCGAATCGCTTTGAAATTTAACAAGAATTCGGAGATATATTAACCTTGGATTTCTTCTTCTCCAATTTGGCGCCGTCGTGAAACGGTATGGGCGGCAACTTGGCAACGTCGCGCGCCACTATGATCGACTCGCAGATCGAATGCAATGATTCTGTAAACAAAATAAATCTCATAAGAAGTCATCTCAAAGTCTCTGTCAAATTTGGCTCATAGGTGGCCTCTGGGACATCTTTCGGAGCGGCCGGTATGGTAGGGCTGGCCCTGGCTGTAATCATGAGGTTATGAGGGATTTCGGTTTAACAATTGTCTAAGGGTGCGTTCAAGTACTACGTAACGCAATTTTTGGAGATTTTTGACCCCCCCCCCCCACCCCCGCTCCATGTAACGCGCCGTAACGTTTTTACTTACGGAATTAAATTATGTAAATTTTTTAAAAATACATTTACTTCTTTCGTAGGGGTTTTATCGGGTTTGCGTTTAACTTACCCAAACCCAAACTCACCTTGCGTTATAGAGTAACGATAAGTCAAATCTGACAGCAGTTAAGTCGTTCAAAAACCCAATCAAAACCCATAACCTCATAAGCTTACCGGGTTCCAAGCCCGACCATAGCACAGAGATGTGAACTGACCGATCATCTCGTCCCTCGTGTTGATGACGACCGCCACGTTGTTGAAGAAGCGCAGCGAGGTGGAGCGGAACATGTGGAAGTAGCCCGCCTCGCATCTGAACGTGTAGTTGATCCGGATGCAGTGAACAGCCTCCGGGCACGCCTTGCGACCCACGCTGAACAACTGCCGAGGACACAACTTAAGGTATACCTAATATTATTAATAATATAATACCTAAAGCGATACAACACCATAAAGTCTCGTCGGTACTGAAGCAGAGTCACTACCGAATGTGCTAATGGAAGAAGGAACAAGACGGAAATAATGAATCGAAACATATTGAACGAGTAAGAAATTATAATAAAATGATGAACAAATGGGGGAAGAGGAACCCACCACTAACCCTCGGCTTGTCAACTTTTTCAATTACAAACCAGACAAGTTGATCGATAATTAAAGAAGCCAGCAACACCAAACTCATCTAAGATGTCAGCCAAGAAACTATCTATCACGAGTGACGGGACCTCATATAAAATGCAATTCTCCGCGAAACGACACGAGAATGATATGACTCACGGTAGAGTTAGCATCAAAAGGTCCCAGCTCTATGGAGGTGACATCGGCTAGAGGCACTCGCTGTACGGACAGCAGCCGGTCCGAGGTCTCGTCGTAGTCGGCCACGTAGTACGCGTCACTGGTCAGGAGTAGCACGCTGTCCATTTCTGTCTCCTGAGGGTCGCCCGTGCTAGCAAATACATAACAACAATCATATGAATATTGGAAGGGTGTGGACACTTGCCATAATTATTTTTTTTCTAATGACTAATGGCAGGTGGCGACTCGTCGCTCTTTAGGTGGGCTTCCTAAAAAGGCAGATATAAGACGATGGTGGCAACACTGGCGCGAGTGGCTCAGGGTTGTAAAGAGGTGTGCTGCGCTGCCTCCCAGGGTTACTCGCGGCGTTATGCCCTTATAACACTTCCACCCACTTCCACTTCAAAGTATAAGTATATAAGTACTAGCTGACCCGGCAAATGTTGTATTGCCATGTTACCGCACCAATCATGGTGCTATACATCACGAGCGGACCAATCGGAGCCTGCTGACATCCACTGCGGCAACGTCGACCAATCACCGCCCGCGCTCGTGTGACAGTGAGAACGGCTCGCTGTGTTAACATGTGTCACTTTGACACATGACAACGTCAAAACGTTTGACGTTTTACTATTTTAATTTTTTTCACAACTGATTCTGCTACGCAACCTACGATATTACTGTGCTGTACAAGTTAATAATTTTCGAAGATTATACGCTGTTCAAACCAAAACGTGCTGCATTATTCGCTAAAACGCCTCCTGTACCACCATTATGTTACGCAAGAAACAGCCATGTACACTATTTCTAGGAAATAAAGTTAAATATTTGCGATTATAAATTGAGATATAAACTAACCTATCTTTCAAGTTGGATAAAACTGCACACGGTGTGCAAAATTTTATTTAAATCGGTTTAGTAGTTTAGGAGTCCATAGCGGACAAACATAGTGACACGTAATAGATATGTATTAAGATAGTGGTCCGACTAAGCTGTGAGCTTAACTTGTTGGACTGAGTTTTAAAATAATCTTACTTAGGATCGGCATCGATCAGTCCCCAAGAGCCGAGCACCGGTTCGGTGTCCACGAGAAGCTTCTTGCAGTCGTCGATCAGCGACTTGACGTGTTGAGCCATCGCCGCAGTGTCGGGCTCGGATTGGTCCTTTTGCGATGGAAAAACAAGTATTAAGACACGGTAACGATGCGTTTGTAGTGGTTAAACAACCGGGTGCCAAGTCTGCTAACACAATCGATTCATAATCGAACAGCAACCGCATAGTAACTGTCACTTTTGACAGATATCCCATACAATATCTGTAAAATGTGACAGTTACCATGCGATTGCTGTACGATTACGAATCGATTGTGTTAGCAGACTTGGGGCCCAGGTGCAATGGCACAGAATGATAAGATGATGACTTTTGGTGAACTACGCGAAGTGCGCATTTATCAACATAAAGTAACTTATAGAAGTTTGACGTGCACTTGCACAGAGCGAAAAGGTATTAACTTTGGAAGCCTACCTATGTGAAGTGCGATTCTATCTACATAGAGTAAGTGAGCTATACACATGCACGCACATCGAACGAGAGAACCTTGACGGAGGTGCACTTGCCGCAGTCGGGCACGATCAGCTGGTCGGGGATGCGCGGCGCCTGGCCCGTCTGGACGTCGATGGCCACTTGCCGGAGCGCGTCCTTGAACGTTGATAAGTAGTACCTGCCAAAAATTATTATCATTGGTTAATTGAAATAAACTTTTTATAAGGATTTTTTCGCGTTTATTTTATGTTTTTTTCGTTCCCGACGTTTCGGCTGCTTTACAGCAACCATGGTCACGGGAGGACTGACGTGGTTGACGTCCTAGTGTCATAGTTTGTCGGGGGTACCCTCATATTTAGTTGTTACTTGCGAAATAATCTTTAAAAATAGTTTTATTTCAATATATAGTATTCGCGTAATAAAATAAATCAATATCATTGGTTAATTTTATAATAATTAAAAAATATATGAAGCAGTGATAGCAAAGTTTATACAGCCCTTGCCTTCAAAACAAAGTGTTCAGGTTGAAGCTTTTTGAGACTAAATTACTTACATAATCAAATGCAAATTTAAAATAATCTGTATGTATAGTTTTTTTAATTTTTAAAGTTTTTTTTACTGTTATTCATGGTACACAAATTAAATATTATACTTAGAACAAAAATAATAACGCATCCTATTATTTTTTTAATTCTTGTTCATCGCAACGAATTCTAGCTTGAATATTTCTGTCTTAATATTAGCTTTACATTAAATAAAAAACTAACCTCCCCAATCCATAAACGATCTCTGCAGACAAAAACTCATTCGTCAGCGTATGGCCATAATAACTCGGCATCAATTCTAATTTGGGTCTATCCACATCCATATTGTCTATGACAATCGACGAGACAATTCTAAAATCCCGCCAAAAACTATCCAATTCCTCTATGGTCGCCATCTTGATTTCTTCTCCGTGCAATATGTCTATGGCGAATTGAGTCATAGCGTCGGAAAAATGGCAGATAAAAAATCTGGAAGAAGTTTTTTCATTTTTGTATCCTGAAAAGGAAATTTAGATTTGTTTTCGGATGGTGTCGTTTACCTGTTAGCGGATGCGACGCCATCTTTCATCATGCCAGTGAATTTCCTCTCGCCGGTTCTTGTGTAGTCGCCCTGTTGAAAAAAATATTAGGAACAATAAGTCTGGACGGACTCAGTATAAAAATCTTTCCCATAACCTTGCCCTTGCGCATAAGCTGTATACATATAAACCTAGTTCAATTTAAATAGCTACCATTTTGACCCCGTCTCTCCATAGCTGGTAGAAAAAAAAATAGTACAGATTTTGGGATGAACGTGGCTCCATCATTTAAATGCTCTATTATGACTAACAATTTGTGGTAAAATATTAACAGCTGGCCTATATTCGGCTGATTTATTTGTATTGGGTGGATGTTATAGATCAGGGCGCGAAATCCGAAACTACGACTTTGCTAGGACTTGATGAAAAGTTGGAACAATTTTGTGACGTAATTTTGTTGTATGCGAAGATTTATCGATTTATTAAGTTTGTTTTTAAAATTGATCTAAAGGGATATTTTACTCCGAAATGTGTGAAAATCGATTTCTTTTACACACTATGTAGTGTTGTATATATCGATAAACAAACACAATGCAATATTCCACAACCGCATGCAAAAAAAAATAAAAATTTTTTCGCGCAAAAAAACCCGTTCAAATTTTAAATTTCGCGCCCAGACGTAGGGTTGTCACTTCTCGCAGTATCGTCACCTACCTTGAGCGCCTTGGTGCCGGCGTACTGGCGGGAGACGACGTCGCCGTTGTCGGCCCACATTGTGAGGAAGGCGTGGCGCAGCGCGGCCGGCAGCCCCGCGCCCGGCGTGCCCAGCCCCAGCCGGCACAGCTGCAGCTCCAGCACGAACTTCGCGATCGCCGTCTGTACCGTACACCAGGAAAAAAATACGATGTTCAAGACGTCTCCAGCCTGTAGTTTTTATTATTTACGGTTTAATTTTATCAATTTTAGAGTTATTTCCAAAATCATTTCACTTTTTTTAATATAATTATTATTTTGCCACG
Organism: Pheosia tremula; assembly: GCA_905333125.1. Classification (NCBI taxonomy): domain Eukaryota; kingdom Metazoa; phylum Arthropoda; class Insecta; order Lepidoptera; family Notodontidae; genus Pheosia; species Pheosia tremula. The sequence goes on from HG995419.1 coordinate 4,679,744, forward strand.
TTTTATTTATAAATATACACAAAGACGTACGACGCATGTTTTTGATGTTAAATAAGTGAACCTTATTAACCCACAAAAGAAATTGCAATACGCAAATTTAATTTATAGATATATTCTTATTTAATTGCCCATTCAATGTCCCGTTCAATGTTGGGCACGGACCTCCCCTCAAAGCAGGCAGGATTCAGGCCATAGTCCACCAATCCAAGTCGGTGCACTTCACTCGACTTTCGAGAACTAGACAGGTTTAATCAACTTTGCAGGTTACCTCACAGTGCAAAACATAGCAATAACCCAAAGGTCAAAATACGGCGGGGGGGGGGGGGGGGGGCAGGTCCGTGGTACGAAATTAAGTACCTGCCCGGACCTGCCCCCCCCTTTCAGAACACTCGTTGTATACAAAAAATGTTGACTCTTATTCATGCAATAATATAAATTCTTAAATATACAGACTTATGTTTAAATGGTGGTGAAGTAAGGGGGGGGGGGGATTGCACCCATTCCTGTCCCCTCCTCTATTGGCGCCTGAAAAAAAAAGTGTTTACCTGAACAACGTTGGTCCGGTCCAGGCAGTCGATGCAGTTGACCCTGAAGACGCCGTTCTGCGCGCAGATCAGGCCGCGGTCGTCGCGCCAACAGAACCGCATCTCGCCGATGATGTCCGCGATCGCGTTGATCAGTATACTCACGTTCTCGTAGTGCATGCCGCGACTGATCAACAAAATTGTATGCCAATAATACTATATAGCCAGACGAACACACCATGGTACAGTCCCAAAAACGTAGCTTGTAATATAGGTACCGTACAATGGTGTGCGATAAAGAATACACAAAAGGTATACTAACCAATGAACCTGTGATTCGTACTTCGTACCGCCTTAGAATCAAATGTATGAGAAAATTAATTTATTGGTAGTCTATGAAAAATTTAAACAAATCTATCCCACGGGAGCCATATATTTTACCGGGATAAAAAGTACCCTATGTGATATAATCTATCTAAGTGCCAAACTTCATCAAAATCCGTTCAGCCGTTCCGGCATGATTGAGTAACAAACATCCATCCATCCAAACTTACATATTTATAATATTAGTGTGATAGTGTGATTACGAGATAACTAATATTAAAAAAAAAATTAACAGCTTCAGTTTTAACCTCCCGTCTAAAAGTCCATTTATAGTCTTGTCTATGCGATTTTAGGGTTGCCACTCACCAGTACTCGTGGAAGTCGAATGTGGCGTATATGACGTCGGGGCTGTTGTACTTGAGCACGTGCGTGCCGTACGCCTCCCAGATGACGCGCTCGCGGCCCTGCTGCTCCACCAGGTTCACGATGCACACCTGCTTGTATTTACACAACTCCTCCTGGAAGTGCTGCTTGAACGCCTCCTGGGATTCCTCTTCGGCTGTCATCACAGAATACAAATCAATCGTCATCGTCGTCAAGAATAATCTGTACGTATATTTATGCGTGATGTACACCGTAGGGTTGTCAACGTTATTTTTTTATATTTTTTCGACCCATGTTTTCGGGGATACTTCTTCGGTTTTATGAGTACGCTCATCCCTTAAAATATGATTTCATTATTTTATTACAACCTGTATAATAATTTAATATCGCAAAACGTACACACCAACTGGGCCCCAAGTCTGCTAACACAATCCATTCATAATCGAACAGCAACCGCATAGTAACCGTCACTTTTGACAGATATCCCATACAATATCTATCAATAGGGACAGATACTATGCGGTTGCTGTTCGATTATAATTCAATTGTGTTAGCAGACTTGGGGCCCTGTACCTATGGTCCCAAACCAAGCAAGATAGATGTGTGATTTACTAACTTTTATCAAGACGAGGCGGTGGTCTGAACTTGTAGTCGGGTTGACTCCAGAATATGGGAACCGAACCGCGTACCTATGAGGACGGAGATTACATTAACATTACTGACTTACTACTATCACGACTGTGTTCCGCGAGAGCATAGGCAGTGTTGTACACCTACATTACATCGACGGTATAAGATCGTTTGTATATGACGACATTTTTACGTGCGGTTGAAACCTTTTTGACAAACGTTTTGGTATTTTGTATTTAGACTTTGATCAACTCTCGTCAACTATACTATAGTTTGACCACTACCACTGTGCCGCGCCCTAGGAATGCGGGGCGGGGTAGGTAAGATCTTACGTACGCGTTGGCGGCGAACTGACGGCCGCTACTCCCCCCGCCTCGCCGCGCACGTACCCAAAGCACTACAGCGGTAGTGGTCAAACTATACTCAATATACCAGTAAAATAATAATATTATTCGGTCCATGAATCCGTTGCCAAAAAAGATACAGTTAAGAATAACAAGTGGATGAGTTGAAACGGACGCAAAAAGTCTAAAACCATCGGCGCGTGGCATACGAAAAACGTAAATGTTGGAAATAACGGTACTTTATGTGTCATTAAACTTCAGGAACCATCGAGTTAAGTTAATTGTTAAGTCACCAAACATAATAGATCGAAATAAAACTAACTTTAAGGTTCTTTTCCCGTTTATTTTACGTTCCCGACGTTTCGGCTGTTTCGTCTTGTAATAGTGCACTTGGTTTTAGATTTAATCCAAATACTATAGCAAGACCTCGAGACTCGAGATACTGTGAGCACTACCTGCGTAGATCGGACCGCAAACAACAATTAAATATGAGGGCACACCAATTCTAACTATGACACTACGACGTCTAACACCTCAGTCCTCCCGTCACCATGGTTGCTGTAACGCAGCTGAAACGTCAGGAGCGTAAGTAGGGTTATACATCCAAGTGTTGTAGTAGGGATTCTTGTCTGTGTTGTAGTAGGGATTCTTGTCTGTGTTGTAGTAAGGATTCGTCTCTGTGTTGTAGTAGGGATTCTGGTCTGTGTTGTAGTAGGGATTCTTGTCTGTGTTGTAGTAGGGATTCTTGTCTGTGTTGTAGTAAGGATTCGTCTCTGTGTTGTAGTAGGGATTCTGGTCTGTGTTGTAGTAGGGATTCTTGTCTGTGTTGTAGTAGAGATTCTTGTCTGTGTTGTAGTAGGGATTCTGGTCTGTGTTGTAGTAGGGATTCTTGTCTGTGTTGTAGTAGAGATTCTTGTCTGTGTTGTAGTAGGGATCTGTGTGTCTGTTTGTCCGAGCAAAATTTAACCAATTGCAAAGAGGTGGGTATCCAGCAAACAATACGCCCGCGCCTAGATCATATTCGAATCCTGAATTATAGCACGGGAACATTTTCACTTATAATTAAAAAAAAAATACCTGTACAAACGAAGCTCTGTGTATGCTATCTGAGCATATAATAGACACAATCTGCTCCGTCTCCACGTAGTTGGCGACTTTGCCGTTGGAGTCGATACCGCGGCGATTGTACCTGCGAATTTTGGATCGTATCGGAATGTTTGGCTGGGTTCTCTTGGGATAGACCGGCTGCCACAAAAAAAGGATGATTCTATAGTCCAGTTACTCAATCAGGGCAGGGAGCGTTCAAATATTACGTAACGATATTTTTGGAGATTTTTGACATCCCCACCCGCCCCTCCCCGATGTAACGCGCCGTAACGTTTTTCTTTACTTTTACTCTTCAGTGAACGACGCATTCCGTCCGATCCAGGCCCCAACTACACTAACACAATCGATTCATAATCGAACAGCAATCTCATAGTAACGGTCACTTTTGACAGATATCCCATACAATATCTGTCAAAAGTGACAGTTACTATACGGATGCCATTCGATAATGAATCGATTATGATTCGAGAATGAATGTAGGCTTATATGACTTGTCTCACCTAGTCCCGGCCTGGTAACGAGACCTTCGTGATATAATTCCCAGTGTGAATGTCTCATCGCAAGTGTTTGCGTTGCTTAGCGGCTCCGTGTTAAGAGGGTTGGCGTCCGCCGGCCCCACCGCTATCTGGGAGAGATGCGCGTAACCCTGGATGATGGGCAGGATCCATAGGTCGCAGTCTGGACTCTGATAGATGAGATGATACAAATAGTGTTACAACTTCTTAGCATTACGGCTTGTTTTCATTTGTCGATAGCTCGGTTATTACACCGCATGTACACAAAAATATAACTGTCTCGTTGAAACATCACGACTGAGAAAAGGATGGCATATGTTTAGTCAAGTTTAGTTTTCGTACCAATAGATTTGCAATCTGTATGTTCTATTGTGAACTATATTGCCACGACACCTTGAGGTTATTTTCGCATGGCTGTACTTAGGTGTAGTGCTGGGTTTCGCTTCATTTTCCATAAATGTTTCGTAACCCCTTTTAAGTCTGTTTCAGATTAATTTAGTCATGTAATCGATTGGTAATTATTTTTTTTTAAGCTGTTTGAAATGAAACTATTATTATTAATCATAGTAGGATATTATTTTCAATTATGAATAAATTCACAACCTATAAACTTTAATATTGGATAATTCTTACAAGTTTGCTCACCTGAGTAATTAATAATACAAACCCTGTAAGTATTATTTTTTAGGCGTATTTAATGTTTTTTTTTTAATTTTTGCTAAAATTATCAGAATCATGCCACCAAATTAAAAGTTTCAAATATTGCCAATGATGCTGTCAATTGTTTAAAGATGCTCACCCCCAACGCGATGATATCCTTCAGCATGTGCTTGTTCCAGAAGAACCTATCGTCTACATGCTTCCACCACTTCGTTATATCCACTACCGGCTTTCCCGCCCCATGTTCAGCTTCCAGAATCTTCTCAATCTCGTACTGCCTCTGAAGGCTGTTGGTGAGGTCCAAAGTTCGAGAGAAGTAGAAACTTTCTGAGTCATCGAAGATTTTGTGTAGTTCATCTGTGAGCCGTTTCTCGAACCGTTCTCCTATTTTTGGGTCGCGTTGTTTCTTTACTGTTTGCTTTACCTTTGAACAATAGGATTGGGTTATCGAATTAAGTAATCCCAGATGCCATTGGTAGCAAAACGTATTTACAGAATAATTGGACTTCTGGGGCTCTATCTATCTTACATAAAGTAGGCAATAGACTCACAAGTAAGTACTCATAGTTGACTTGGCGACCTTTATCACCTTTGCATACTTATCATATGCTTTCAAAAATGTTCATGCTTTATAGGAGCAATAAATTTTATTTCATAATTTTTAACTTTGTACTAGTATGAGTACTAAATATTGTGAATATGGGATTAGTATATATATAATATAGTTTATATTCACCTGTGTTGCAGCCTGCTGTGTGGTCGATTTGATGGTGTTACTGACATTCTTCACCGCACCCACGGTCTTGTTCAAAAAAGCAGAATTCTCAAACAACCTTGCCCCCATTTTTTTATTTAATGATTTATTGGAACTTGACATGGAACTCATAGATCCATGTTTTGTACACGGCGATAGATCTACATCCTGATTTGCCACTCCCATGTTCAAAAAGCATATTGATTTGATTTTATATATTGTGTGGTGAAAATAAATTGTACCAACTGGAACACACTCTTTTATTATGATTAGGCGTGGCTCGAATATATTGGAATGCTCCACTTTACCTATAATCCCATGAGTAATGCCTAAACACTCGATATCTTCGATATCAGACAGATCCCAAGCTGAAACAAAGAAACGAAAACTTCTAATACTCCCGAATGTAATCACTCATATTATCCAATCTGAACTTGTAAACTCTGAATTATGAATTCCACATCGTAAAGTAATAATCCCTAATAATGTTTAAGTATTTATCTAGGTCAAATACCATTGCGATTGCCAAAAATTTAAAGATTTTAGGTACGTACCCGATCGGACTGAAAATGCCCCCGTTGATCTATTCCACCACAAACTAGACTCATTCTTCACGAATATATAATAAGACTCTGATCTAAACAATTCCATTTTGGTATATTTAATTACACGTTCACAACGTTTCGAATTAATTTCATCGTGTTTATTGTTGTTGTATTTTGTACCGATTTGACATTTCTTGTAAGGGGCGGGGAGGGGAAATCATTAATTTCGATTGTTGGCAGCAATGGGAAATAATAGACTATTGACTCGATGTGGGTGCGGTCACAATAAAAAAATCTCTGCTCTCGATAATATTTTTTATGATTACGGTGATCATGGATAGAAAAGAAATTTGACATAATCAAAAATTCATCGATACTATCACCAATCCAATAATTCAAGTATTATTTTTGCATTTTAGGTACAAATAAAAAGCCAGAGTGGTACGTTCCGTTCAGTAGAAATAATTAGGTTGTGAATGTTGGCACTTATGTCAAATGTCCAAACTTCCGGTTTGAGAAAATCCTACATTTTGTTGAGTATTTTAGTGTAACTTGTAGTTGTTACATCGTTTTATCACGATATGGACTGGCAATTAACGTGTCGAGTATGTCTGGAGACAGGAGATATGGTTTCCCTCTTTGATTGGGACGAAAATAATGAACAACTAGGAGACAAGTACAGCTTCTGCTGTGGCGTGGAGGTAAGCAAAAATTACCACATCAAAATGGTTGCGATGGCCACACTATATGATTTTTTACCACAATAATGTTGCTATATTGTTTATTTGTAGTGATTTTGGGATTTTTTGCTGACATCCCAGAAGATATTACTAATGAAAATCATAAATTTGTATGTGAAAATTATCAAATCGTTTATTATTTTAGATATCGAAACACGACAATTTGCCTACTCTGATATGCTTGAATTGCGTGGATCGGCTAACATATTCGTATCAGTTCAAGCAGCAATGTTTGACTTCCAACGAAACATTGAAAGAATGTTTAGAGGAGTTCAAGAAGAGTTCAGAGGTTGTGTCAGCCTCCAACTCTTCGAAAGGTTAGTAAAATGAGGGATTAACTTGATACAATTGAGATCACATATTGAGAAGCTCATTCCCGCCAAAAATAGCTTTGCTTGGGAGGCAAAAAACATTCAATTTTATAGTTGTAGAATAGACCCTAGCCAATCATTTCCATGATTAGTGATTACTCGAATTTCACTAAATGCAACATATCAAAGTCATCAGTATTTTGAGTATTCAGTCATAGCAAGAACTATTTGCACAGCATTTACAGTCACCCTGCATTCTATCCTGGGTTTAAATCCAGGTAAGGGCTGTCATGGATCTTTAATATCTATACAAGAAATAATATTCTGGGACTGCCATCAATTCATTGTACAGTTGGAGTGTTTATCTGGCAAAATTATAATTATTATAAAATATCGTAAATCTGTGAACACTTTGTGACGTTGACAACAACTTCTAAGCAGAGGCCACAGGTCCACCACAAGCCGGGGTGAGAATAAAACGGCAGGAGGTATACAATATCAAAGATAAATATGGAAGCAAAATTATCACATGCGGACATATGAGGCAAAAAATAGACAAGGCGTAAAACAAAAGTGCAACATAAAATAACTCTTAAGGGGATTGCATCATAAACATTCCCCATGCACAGCGTTGAACTCTTCATATTTCATCATCTTTAGTGTATGTACCTGCTATTGACACTAAAAAGTTAAATATAAGTTTATCATTAGTTACAGAGACAGAGACAATAACAATAAAACAAGAGAATGGTCTGCTCCTCCAATATGAACTGCCAGTCGAGCATGACCCTCAGGGGCAGTGGACTAGGACCCTGGTGAAGACTCCGAGCAGTGCTGTCGTGACCAAAGCACCTGGGCCTAGAAAGAGAGGACGCCCAAGGAAGTATCCTAATGAACAGGGGCAGATTGGTGAGTGTCACATGTAGTGGTTTTTTTTACTTATAATGGGATGTGCCTGTGTAAAATGTTTGTAGAAACATTACACAGTTTTTTTTTTATCTATGATTTTATTCCTCTTCAAAACATCATTCTACACAACAGCAATAAATTATATAGGAGATTTTATTAATTACTTAAAATACAAATTACAATAATTTTTTTTATTATTCCATCATTTCATTTCACAAGAAACAACTCAAAATTACATCCATCAAAGAGTGTGTGTGTGTGTGTCCACGAAAAAATGTGTTTGAGTAACCTGTAAGTCACCAAGCTGAATTTCATTTAAATCTACCAAGTAGGTTTTGAGATAGTGTCTTGGGAAGTACCACAAGAAACAATCTGTTTCTCAAAATAAAATGTATCCTATACCATGACCATGGTTATAATATAAGCTCTAACCATGCTAAGTTTCTCCAATTTTATTAATTAAATTTGTATAGAATTATCGCCGTACCAGCGTAAAAAGCCCAAGAGCAACGAGCAGGAGCCTGAAGCGCTCACCACTCTGCTCGCCACCGGATCCCTCGAGCTGAAGCAGGAGCCCGTGGATGACGAAGATGATGCCTTTGGAGGTCAGGACCACTTTTTCTACTACTTATATATATTATATGGCCTAACATATATGACAGTTAATAAAGTGGGGAATTCAATTAGAATCAAATACAGTTTATTGATATAAACAGCTATATAACATTGAAATAAAACTATTTATTTACGGATTTCATCGCATTTATATTATGTTGCTTACGTGCCTCCCGTGACCATGCTGTAAGCAGCTGAATTGTTATGAACGTAAAAAAACATTATATAAACGCGATAATATCCGTAAAAATAGTTTTATTTCAATGTGTAGTATTCGCGTAAATATAAGAAATCAAGCTATATAACACATACATCATAGGTACTCTTTTTCCCTTTATCTAGACTTCGGTGGTGACGACGATCCTGACTTTGAACCTGAAGCCGCTGCTGAAGACCATGATTCAGAACCTGAGGTCAAAGAGGTATTGTATGATCTTTAAAGAGCTAGATATAGTAAGCACTTTCGATACATACATCGATTAAGATGGGTTGAAAAAGATAACACAAACAGAAAATCAATTCTGCCAAACCATAACCAAACCACTCTTGGTTTGGTTATGATTTGGCAGATGGTACCTGGAATCACTATTCTTCATTGGATCCTCACCTAGGCCATTAAACTATTGATGTGAGCCCATTCCTACGGCAAGCTATACCTTACTTGCAGGGTTGCTCCCAGATAATTGTATTATGGGCGGGTACCATACAATGGACCGGGGGCAATCTCAGTAAGACCCAGACGAGAGTAAAGTGCAAAACAAATTTCCGAACATAGCTTATAGAATTATATACAGATATCTCTGAGGTATTAAAATTAAATTGTTTTTTTTATATTTCCTTCCTATCACCAGCAACAGCCTCGCAAGCGCGGCAGACCCCGCAAGGCCCCTCAGGAGGCCAAAGCCAAGTCGACCACAGATGATGGTGAGGACGTGCTGCTCAAGGAGACAATACTGGCCTTCTCGGAGCCCATACCTGATCATATCCTCAACCCTAAACCCAAGAAGAAGTACACCTCAAAGAAGAGATATGTTTACGAGAAGACGTAAGTGTATATCCATTGTAGTGTAAGCGAGACGGCAATATTTGACAACCTGGACCAGGTCTGCAAATATGCAAACATTGGTGAACCGCCTAGCACAGTTAGTACTGCCTCTGCTTTCTGTACCAAGGGCCCCAGCTTTGAATCCTGGGCCCCAAGTCATTCATGTCTCATGTACAAATATAAGTGCTCATCACACCAGGGCTCTAAGCCTGCTAACACAATAGATTCCTCATCGAACAGCAACCCTATAGTAACTGACACTTTTGACAAATATTATATGGGATGTCCGTCAAAAGTGACAGTTACTATACGGTTGCTGTTCGATTATGAATCGATTGTGTTAGCAGGCTTAGAGCCCTGGTGTGATGAGCACTTATGTTTGTACCCGAGTCATGAATGTTCAGTATCTATAAAAGTATTTATATACTGAGATCGCCTTCAGTACATACACTGTATGGGGCCCATAATATAAGCGTTGATTAGTTTGGGCCCGTACAATTGGTGTTTTCGTCTCGCGATATTATTATTATTAATGACGATTTGTCTGGTAATTTTTTTATGAATTCATTGCTTGGTTTGTAGTTTACATATTTCTTGTGCCTACTCAACTTTCGTACCGATATCGACAGTGACTCATCTGAGACACGTACTATAGAATGTACAACTGCCTACCGTAGCTGCTTGCAGTCAGTACATGGCTATTAATAATAATATAACAATAATTCCAGCCCTTTTTTAATGTCCCACTGCTGGGCCTCCCCTCAATACGAGGGGGATTAGGCCGTAGTCCACCACGCTGGCCCAGTGCAGGTTGCCGAGCTTAACACATCTTTCGAGGGGTTCTCTCAGACATGCAGGTTTCCTCACGATGTTTTCCTTCACCGTTTAGCAAGTGATAATCATGGTTGAAAATGAGTTTCGCACATTAAAAATCCCAGAGGTGTGAGCCAGGGTTTGAACCTGCAAACCTCGTTACCGAGGCAAGCATTCTACCAACTTGGCTATCACTGCTTCATGGCTATTAATTAATTATTAATCCCCAGGCACACGTGTGAGACTTGTGGCGCGTCATTCACCTCCAACGCGTCGCTGCAAGCGCATATAAGACGCCATTTGGGCATCAAGCCTTTTGTATGCAGGTATGTTAATATTCAATTAGTGTATAATAATGAACTCAACAAATGCACTGACTTGGATCCGATCGTTAGAAAAGGACAACGCTATAAGGAAAAGAGAGATGACTGCTATACGTTTTCTTTATAGCTCCGATCGGCGACAAAGTCGGTGCGTCTGTTGCTGATAATGGCTGAAATTTTATATGTAAACCTGGGGCGGTTTTCTTTAGTGATTAGGGCAACTCCGTTGTACCAACTACAAGGATTCTGCTTGAATTGAGATACAAAGGGGTTTATGGGTCATGTTTTTAATTTAGATTTCAAAAGTAATCATGAATTCACAGTAAGTTTACACGATTTGAGCGTACTACGGCTTAAGCTGCATCTTTTACTCAGTCTAACATACGCGTCTTCCCCCTCACTCCCCAGGTTTTATAAATATGAGTGACAGTAATAGCATGCATTCTCGATGATATTTCTAGGAATTCCTAATAAGATAGGCATCTTACTGTTTGTCTATATTTTCCTATACTGATGTAGTCAATATTATATTTATGAATAGCTGTTGCCCGCGACTTCGTCCGCGTGGTATTTAACAAAGACAACCTTTGACAACAGCCTGCTCGCCCATTCTGAGCCCGCGGGACGCATTGCAGGTTGTTGCTATCAAACTTAATCAGGCGTTGCGCTGCAACATTGGTTTTAATTTTTTTTTCGTGAGATCCTATTTTTTTTTCTAAAATAAAAGTAGCCTAAGTTACTCCTTGTTACATCAGCTATCTGCCAGTGAAAGTCCCGTCAAAATCGGTCCAGCTATTTCAGAGATTAGCCGGAACAAACAGACAGACAGACAGACAGACAAAAATTGTAAAAAATGTTGTTTCGATTTAGGTAACGTGTATACATCCTAATGCACTTAGTAAAAGCGGTTATTTTAATATTACAAACAGACACTCCAATTTTATTTATATGTATAGATAAAAAACTTATTATACTCATGGAAAGATTACAATTTCAGCCATTATTGCATAGTTGATAATGATTTAAATGTGTACCGTTTTATGAAATATCTGTTAAAAATTATCACCTCCATGTGTTCTGCGAGACATGGGTGCTGGTGGGGTCTCTTTAACTTTTTTTATTTTAAAAAGAAACAAATAGACAATAAATATATTAAAAAGAACGAATTAAAAAATATATATGTATATAGAAATCTACACCTGCGCCCATGGCGACAAACGGCCGTTCCCGCACACGCTGTTTCTCTATTTTGTACAAAATCAAATAAAATAATGCTGAAGAACGCACCTGCACCCGCGTCTCCTTAACAATATAAAACAATAAAACGTCATTGATTCAGGCAGATATCATTGCCATTAAAAAAATATCGTTAGCACATGAAAAAAAAAATACATTCCGCATTCGAAATTCAAATGGTTGTCGCGCCCCTGCAGCATTTGCGGGTACGCGTGCGTTCTGAACATGGAGCTGCGCCGTCACATGATGCGCCACACCGGCGTCCGGCCGTACAAGTGTCGCGTCTGTGATCGGCGCTTCGGCGACTTCGGCAGTCGGCAGAAGCACGAGAGGCGAGTTTCGCGTGCTACGATGGGATGATGCGTGCCGAATGGTCGGTGGGGTGTATGACACAGGTCGAAATAGGTTACGCAAATGTAGTAACCGTGTCTGTGAGTTGCAGTCATGTCGGTTCCACGTCGTTAACATTGTCTTTGTGTCTGCAATAAATAAACGATCAGAACCTACACCACACACCCACATTCCACACATACACCAAACACTCATTACATACACCACACACACACACACATTACATACACACACACACACACACACACACACACACACACACACACACACACACACACACACATACACACACACCCCCACACACACACACAAAATACATTTTGCGTTAGAGCCGACGGGTGGAGTGACTGGCGATTTTGTGTTCTTCTTGCGATATTATATTATATCGTTAAAAAAATTCATTGCGAAGTCACTCCGTCGGTCTGCACTGACCCTTAGCTCCGGTAGCGGTAGCGTAGCGGCCCGCGCGAGCCTTGAAAGTGGATCCGACTGACTTCACCGAACAGCGTAACTACATTGATGACGTCACAGCCCCTACCATCCCACCATTCCGCACGCGTCCGCCCGTCGAGATGCAACAGTGTATAATACGAAACAGCGTGTGCGGTTTCACGGCGGTGACGCGGCTGTGCCTGAAGCGCCACGTGATCAGGCGGCACACGGGCCGGCGGCCGCACGCGTGCCAGTACTGCGACCGCGCCTTCGTCACCCGCGGGGACATGCAGAGACATGAGAGGTGATCGAGTTCGAGTTCGAGACGCGTGGTAGGGGTCGAGTGGGCTGCGGTGAGAGGCGCGGCCGTTGCATTGTCGACTTAACGCCTTTTGCGGTTTGGGTTGGTATTCGACTGAACAGGTCGAGGTAAACGTCACGGCTATTGCGATGTCGGCATATAGCTGATTGTAATTTAGGTTGGTATTCCACTTATCAAATATGTTTGTTTAAGTTTGGGACTATATTTGATCACATTTCTTTGATGCCTATGCAAATATCAAATATCTCTTTTCGAGATTTATATCAAACTTCCATTATATGGTGTTTGGATTTTAGTATAATTTTTTATATGGAATTGTAAATGGGGAAAGAGTGGGGTTGTGCTCTTTTTGTCGCACGCGTGCTGATTTGTGGCAGTGTCGTCAATGTACTCTGTAGCTTTGTAGAGTTTTCGATTTTCTTGATTGGAAACTTTAAAAACCTATTATTTTAAGATGTTGAGTTTAATTTAGAAAATTGTGTTCGTTGTCATCAAACTTTATTTACAAACCTTTGATCAAATTTCCTTCAACAAAACATATTGAACGAGTGGAATTACCAACCTTACGAGTCGCGATTCAGAACATGAGCCCTCACCAAAGCCAAACTACAAAACCCCGTCCGCTCGTCCCCACCAACCGCAAGTCGATAATCGCCACACGATAGTGTCTGCGGGTTCGCGAGCGTGATGCGCGAGGCTCTCAAGCGTCACATGCAACGGCACACCGGCGAGAAGCCGTACAAGTGCCGCATATGCGACCGCCGGTTCGGGGACTACGGCACGCGACAGAAACACGAGAGGTACCGTACAATCAGGGCGCCAAGTCTGCTAACACAATCGATTCATAATCGAACAGCGACCGAAGAGCGATGGTAACTGGCACTTTTGACATATATTGTATGGGATATATGTCAAAAGATACAGTTACTATGCGGTTGCTGTTCGATTATGAATCGATCGTATTAGCAGACTTGGGGCCCAGGGTTGCTAGCATCACACAAAAACGATTCGACGAAATAACCGTAATTCCAATAATTAAAAGCTCTCAATGAAAACCCTGTTAATGTTATAAATATAAATTAAAATGTATATTCAAAGGGTAATTAGGTACATACAGCCGACAACAAAAACACAATATTTCGACAACAGTAGCTGCATCTTACAGGCCAATATACAACACACTACAACAGACATGTTGTCATTTTAAAAAAAATATGCCTCGAATACAAAGCCTAAAACGATTTGAGCATTAAAGAAAGCCCAATAAGGACGTCCCACATTTGTGGCAAAAAGTCCTAAGTGAGGAAGCCTGGGTATTTTACATTGGTGATGTTACGATTCGATTATATTGATAATCGCTTGTGACAATTTTCAGTAATCGATTATTGGAAAAGAAAATGGCGTAAGATCTTAAAAATACAAAGTATTACTTATAACTTTTGTTCTTATTAAAGTTGGACATAATAAACTAACTAGGCTAATTATGCCCACGTTATCAAGACGTGGCTGTTAGGAATGTTGGCTCAAAAGAAAATAAAGGACAAGATTTCTAAATTAGTAATGTATTTAAAATTCGAACACTTTCATAAGTCCTATCGCATTTTACGGAACATTACACTTGGACTGCTTATGCAAATTCCCAACGCATGCTAGCTAAGTATATCCAGTGACGTTATCGCCGGGCTCATCCATCAGAATTATCAGGTAAGGCAAGTGTGAATGAGTCATGAATTTTAGGCATCCATGATTTCTGTCTAAATAGCAAACAAGCTATCCACTCGTAAGGACCAGGCACTGGAAGATTAACTTTTAATTCAACAGTTTGTAACTCAGGTATGTTGTTTTATTATGTGTGTATCATACGTCTTACTTTATACTTGCTCCCACATGGGAACGGTATTCTGAGCGGGCTATGGGAGCGTTCAAGTATTACGTAACGAATTAGGGGGGGGGGGGGTGTATTCCGAAAGGTTACGGTGCGTTACAGGGGCAAGAGGGGGCGGTTTGAACTACGGGTTACGTAACATTGTTTTAACCCTTCATAATGGTTGCGTAAAGATTTTACGTTTTACTAGGGGGGAGGGGTAAAAAAAAACGATACGACGCGTTACATGGGGGGAGGGGGGGGGGTCAAAATCTCCAAAAAATGCGTTACGTAATACTTGAACGCTCCCTAGTCGAATAATGTTTTGTGACATTTTTGATCATTAATTAGTACTGTAATGGTTAACATGATTAAAAAATATTCGTATTCTGATTGACGAAGTGTGTCTGGTATGAGTGCAATAGGTTGCCACTATCGGCAATACGATTAGTTAAATGTGGGTGCACTACAATTCACCTTTCTCTAGCCTACCTTCGGGGAAAGTAGGCGTGATGGTGTATCAGTTCTAGAGTGATTTCTGGTTGCAGAATCCTGGCCCAGCTTGGTCGAACTACAGCCAATGCCAGCATATGGATTCATAGATCGTCTATCTCGCTTGGTTGCCTTAGTTAAACTGGGATAGACAGATAGTCCACTCGTCGACCCTGCCCGGGTTAGACTAATATCGTCTTAATTCAATTGCCTAAGTATAGCACAAGCGTTAAGCTTAAAGTGGGACCGTATGTTACAGTTGGTGTGTTCGTAACAAAAAAAAAAGAAAAAAAAAGTGTTAGTAATGGTTTTTTGTATTGGTCAGGTTGCACATGGGCGTGCGTCCTTACCAGTGTTCGCTGTGCGGCAAATCTTTCACATACTCGTACGTGCTGGCTAACCACATGCTCACGCACACGGGGGAGAAGAAATATTCGTGAGTATACCCTACAATACTGAACACTAACATATAACAATTACTCCAACAACTTATTAATGGACATCTACACTATACTTCAAAACCATACACGCAACTCTTATCATGTTATTCTAGAATAATCCACCTACCATAAGATATATGTAATAAATTGGGCTTGTTTTTCATATACGCACAAAAAATTCGTAAATTGGTGGGCTTCTAGTAGCATCTCAACAAAATCACAGTTGCTTTTTGTTGGAAAAACAATTTTATTTTTAAAATCGTAATTTCGAAATTATGTCTTCATATAATGATGCGCTAAAGTAGCGCAGGTTCATGGCTTAGTATAGCCGTTTCAAAATCATCCTGTATTACACTTGCTTTTTCCTCCTCCAGGTGCGGTCCATGCAACAAGAAGTTCACAAAAGCCCATCACCTCAAGTACCACAACAAGGTGCACCACAAGGAGCTGTACCTGCAACAGCAGCTCGAGCTGGAGGCCAAGAAGGTCCGGCAACAGATCAACGTGTCCGGATTATCCGGCGTCATATCTGGACAGATCGTGGACGGCACGCTGCAGCTTATACACGCGCCTTCCGAAGGTAACATATCCCCTTCAACGTACATCAAGTGATCATTTAACCCTTAGTAGCCTGATTTACGAAAGTGATTTATTTTTAATATTACTGTGTTTAATAATAATGACATTTGATTTTTTTTAAATTTCGTTGGATAGAATATTATACAACAGTAAAATACGTACAGCCAATAAAAAAACACTAATAATAATGTGAACATTCGGTTTAAAAGATTGGTATCAAAATTGAAACTCTAGGCTATTAAGGGTTAAACCTTCTAATTATATACTTATAAGCAGTAATAGCCAAGTTGGCAGAACGCTTGCCTCGGTAACGAGGATCGCAGGTTTAAACCCCCCTGGCTCGCACCTCTGGGATTTCTGGATTTCATGTGCGCATCTCATTTTCAACCACGATTATCACTTGTTAAACGGTGAAGGAAAACATCGTGAGGAAACCTGCATATCTGAGAGAAACCCTCGAAAGATATGTGAAGTCCGCCAACCCGGGCTGGGCCAGAGTGGTGGACTATGGCCTAATCCCCCTCGCATTGAAGGAAGGCCCGTGCCCAGCAGTGGGTCATAAAAAAATGCTGGTATTATTATTATTATATACATAGAGTTAGTACGTTTTTTACCAGCTGCTTGTGTCTGCCTAGCCGTTCCTACATTGTTCTCACATACCTTTAACAAAGTACTGCTCAAAAATGTAAAAGATCTTTTTAAATAGTGCAACCATGGAGTCTCTTGCCCTTTCTCCACCCTAGGAACGCCATTCTGAACGGGTGTTAAAGTTGTAACTTAGCATTTTATAACTTTTTTGACTATTCATAAGTACTTTACTTAAGGGGGAAGCTCAGGGTCAGGGCGCGAAATTCAAAATGTCAATGGTTTTTATTTTTTTCCAAATTTTTCGTGAAAAAATAAAAATCATTGACATTTTGAATTTCGCGCCCTGACCCTGAGCTTCCCCCTTAATGGTTTACGTGAATAAAAAATATTTTGATTCCGATTCTTTGTGTGTATGAATTGAAATCTTTGAACCACCGTTTTCATAAGCGTCATTGCAAATTGATATCTACATAAATATTATAAATGCGAAAATATCTGCCTTTTTGTAACCTTTTCATGCCTAACCTGACATGCTCTTGTTGAAATTTGACATGCAAACTGTACATTGTGAAGAAGCTAGGTATTTTTTTTGTTCAAAACTCCAGGCGTATTACAACGCTTGCATTATATTATTGTATAATAATTAAATGGAGCAAGAGTAAATCATAATTAGCATGCGAGATTTGGCTCAACATGAGATTGCAACTTTTGACGATGACTAGACACTAGAGGGGTCGAGTCACCTTCGTCCGTAGGAGAATTAAGTACCCTCGAGATACCCTACCTGGGTGGTGCCAACCAGGTGACAACTCTACTGGTGGTAGACTTCGGCCGTGGCTAGTCACCACCCACTGAACAAAGCCATGTCGCCAAGCGGCCTAGCCGTGTTCCGGCATGATGTTCGGTGTTGCCATTCATGGATGGCGGGTCAGATCAGCTGCGCTGCATGTGCCTAGTGAATGTAGCGTCTCTATCTACTGCCGCCTTCCTACCTAGGCAAGTATGCTCCATCGTAGATCTCATCGGCACTTACCATCAGGTGAGATCGAGATCAAATACTTGCCTATAATGTAATTAAAAAAAAAAAAAGAATTGCGGCACCATTTACCAGATCCTTTTTACAATATACCAGATTCATATTGAAATAAAAACATTTATTATCAAATACCACATACTATTTAATTCACTGCTTCCAAAATTAATTATCTGGCTTAACAATAATTGAGTTTTCTAGCAATTAATTCTTCGACTCCTAAGATTGTCTGAGCAATAGCAGAGCTTTTTTAAAAGATAATATACCATTTCACCAATGATTTAATGTTTTTATAATTGAAGGGCTAGAAAGAAAAACCAGTATCTCAAATATATCCATTTACGATGGCAGAAATAATTTAGTGTTCCTAATTTAAACTATATACAATGTTGGTGACTAGATGGTGAACAAGAGACGCAGATGCAAGTGGTTGAGGAGCAGGACGCCGCTGACGACTCCGAGAAGGAAACGGACCGGGCGGTAGCTGGCATGCAAGCGGTGAGGCATTCAAATATAGCTTGTGGCATTGTTAAGAACTATTCACTACTTAGTTTTAGTATAGGAAATGCAACAAAAGTAATTACAATGCAATAGCCATTTAATTATGAGTCCATAGTGTTAACAGTCATGGCACCCAGTTTGCTACAAGCACTCTACAAGCTTTGTGTGATGAGCACGAATGTTGTATCCGAATTATGTATGTTTAATATCTATGTAAGAATCTTAGTATACTGGGTTCGCCCCCAGTCCATTGACGGTACCCATAATACAAGTGTCGCTTAGTGTGGGATCGTATAGTTGGTGTGTTCGTCTGGCGATATTATTCTTTGTAAGCGTTTTTTCGTGCTTTTGAACGATCAAATAACTCAATTACAAACAGAAAATTAAATATTTGTATTTATTTTCAGGTGGTATTAGATGCAGAGTTTTGTATCGATGAAGAAGATAAAGGACAATAGGATTTATTAATGTCTGTGTAATAAAAGTCTGATATTATAATGTTTTGGAAGCGGTAAATGATTGCGAGCTAAATACACCGCGGGTCAGACAATTAATTTTATCTTACAGTTTAGAAGTCGGTACAGATTGTCCTTGGTATATACGCATATAATGGAGCTTTATCCAAGATAGACAACCATCACCGTTAAAAAATAAGTTACGTTAACTTATCAAGAATTCAACCTATAACGTATTTATATTCGAATATATTAACTCACGAATTTATAGACGTTCTATAATATTATCAAACGTGATATTGTACTGCGCAACGCAAAACTCTTGTTTGCAGTACTATATGACGTATAATAAAGTTATAGAATGTCTATAAATTCAGGGCTAGTCTGTAAATATATTATTATACCTATATTTTATTTGTTTTGTACTCATAAATGTACTTCAAACTAAAATGTATAATAATTGTACATAGTATAATAGTAATTATCTTGTAAGAATATTTGAGGAGTGTTATCCCATAATTCTTTTTAAGTTTGAGCGAGGCGATTGTTGAAAAATTTTGCGTTTTAACCAAATATAAGTTCATATTCCGTCAAGAAAGAGTCTTTAAGGTATATTGCGGCACTTTCATTGGTGTATTTCTACCTAAATATTTGCGTTCATTTGCCAAAACAAAGCCTTAATTCGCATGATGGAAGGTTTATATTGCTATGACCAATAATCTCAAATACGCCACGTCAATTCCGTCACACATTAGGTGATATTATTGATAGTTTCCGCCTTGCGCTCTGTTTACTTGCAAAACTTTGGGATGGACACTCCGAAATTAATTTGGCATTTATTGATTTAAGAATTTGAAGGTCGATTTTTCCTCTCAGTTTAATGTTATTGTATAATAATTTATTATGTACCACCTGTAATATGTACATTCAGACACTTCTTACATGAACTCCGATTTCATGTATAATAAAATACATTTTTTTATGTCTTAAAATTTGTCGATTTTTAGTAATATTATCCTAGTTTTAACTGTGCACCTAGAAGCTATACAAAATTACATAGTTATATGGTTAAACAAAAACATAGTATAAAAGTTATCTACGATTGAATCAGTATGTTAGTTATTATTAAATAAAATAAAGATCATGTAATGTGTTTTTTGTATTATTTTCATCATCTCTAAACTAGTTACTCCACAAGTTTTTCTTTGTTTGGATAAGAAGTGCGATTTTACTTTTTGGCGGTAAGTTGAACCGTGCAGTTGTTTATTTTGTTTTATTAAAAACAACGGGATTCCTTTAATAAATAATGTCTAATATTAGTGTGATATTAAATATTTAAGCTCGTTGGCTATTAACCATTGTGTTCATAAACGTGCACGAGTGTAGGAAATTAAAAAAAAATATAACTTGACTTTTCAAGTTATCCGAAGATGTCCGGTAAAGTATCCACAGCTTTACTGATAGTGTTAGGGATTCATTTCAACATTATCATCAGGTTTAGTTATATTTTTATAACAATTATAAAAATATACTTGACACTGGCAAAAAATGGCATTATTTTGTTGCCGATTGCCGACTTAATAAAAAAATAAGTTCCATTTTTATGCTTAGTATGAATTTTATTATATTTGAGTATTGTAATGTATTGTTGTATGAATAGGGAAATTAAAAAAGGTAAATATGTAATAGACTCACAAACAATCCGTCCCAGAGACTTGACCAAATAAGTTAATAGACTCGATTCGACTAGACGTGCGGTTCAGGCATACATTTATTTATTCGAAGTAACTTTTTACTTATTTTTACACACGAATCTTTACAGCAAGTCAAAGCAATCAGCATGAAATGTCCTCAATCGCTTAGTTGCACGCGAATGCCTTATTGTAACTTTCCAATTTGCCATATCCGCACGCTTTCAGACTAAAATTGTCTGTGCATTGGTGTTGCCAGCTGTAAATAAAATAAAAATGTAAATGACGCTCGCGTCGACCCCCGCCCGCGGTGCCGCGGCTGATTCTTTTCTACTGTGCGACAGTGACTCTCAAACTGTTCTGCTATTTATTATTCATTATTTTGTTAATTTCAAACTCGTTGGATTGCAGGGAGAGACATTAGCTGTCAATCCAAAGCTATTGGATTCAGTTTCTAGGCTTTGTAAAGTGTTAAGAAATAAAAATAAGTTGGAGTATAAGAATTAAAATTACTTATTTTGGTATTAATAGCCACACATACAACGCTAGAAATTACGGCCGCTGTTTTCCTTGCTTGGCCTGTTGAAGTTATTCTAGCAACATTGTGCTTAGGTACTTAGACAAAATAAGTTGATGAATATTCTTCTGCAACTGACAACCCCTTTTAGAACACTTTAACACATGGGGCCCTAGTCTACTAACACGATAGAGTCAATAATCGAAGGATAGTAGCATAACAAATCTCAATTTTTATCAAAGATATTTGAAGGTGGTATATGCTTTTTACGTCCGGGGTACACCTGCGCATAATACCGTTTATTAACGCATTATTCCACATAAAATACCCACATTTTATGTTAATTAACGGCGTTAAGGGCAGGTGTAGCAGGATCGTTACAGATTATGAGACACCGAAGAGACAATTTCAATTAGGTTAACAGCCTTGGAGGCCCAGGCACCTACCAATAGGCCCCGACGTGGCCCTTTTGCCAAAAACATTGCCCATTTGGCCATAAGCTGTAATCTTAAAAAAATAGTTCATTATTATTATATTTTGTTTTGCATAACTCACATCAATAGTACACATCCTTATTACAAACAATAACAGAGTTCTTTCAGAATTTTCTGTAATAAAATTAGTCCTCAACACTCCATTTCACACCTCTGATAATAATGAACATAAAAACACAAACTTTCCCACCGTCGAATAAAAACTCGAGTACATTTGAAAAAGTTTGAGAACCATCAAATTTGTCCCCACTCGTAATAAGCGCATTAAGGGTGGGACAATTTTAACTCGCCGAGTCCCCAAACTTTTCGCGTTTTTTTTTTTACATTAAGAACAAAAAGAAAAAAGGTTCTACTTAGAAGGGTGGCGCAACTTTTAATATCTTACATTTCAAACTCCGACTGATATTAAAACGGCATATTCGCCTTAAGACCTGTGGTTATACGGTTTAGTTTCCCACAAAAAATACGATGTTAAATGATAAATAACAAGTTGGTATGTTTATAATATAAACAGGTTGTATATATGTGAGCGCTTAGCGAATTTAAAACTCATGGAGAGTACCCGCGGGGAGTGTTTTACTTCTGATAGACTTTGTTAAGAACTTATATAAAATGTATAAGTACCTACTGGACCCCATGTTTGCGAACACAATCGAACTATAATCGGATGGGGATGACATCGTAGTCACTTGACTGATTTAGGGTAGAAAAACTGTCAAAAAAGACATTTACCAGTCAAAAATGGCCCAGACCGGGCCTAACGACCTAGATAGATAGATCTACTTAATATGATCTATATACTAACACACTTATGCTACGCAAAAACAGCTGAACGAGTTTGAATGGAATTTGGTCTACATATAGTTTATTGTCTGGAATAACATAGTAACAGTACACACAACAACCTCTGCCTAGCCCTTTTGAAGACAGATGACGCGATTGTTAAACAGTTGTTAACTTGTAAGTGTAGATGGCGTTAGTAGTATCAATATTACGATATCTCATACAATCTGTCAAAAGTGACTGTTACTATGCGGTTGCTGTTCGATTATGAATCGATTGTGTTAGCAGACTTGGGGCCCAGGCAAGTTGCGTGTCAGACTCACACAAAATTGCGGTTTTCCGTACTGAGTGAAATAGGTATATCTATAATTCGGGCGCTAAGAGTCTCTTATATAAAAACTTACTCTATCGCCGGAATGCGTTCCTAACAGGTCGTGTTTAATCGTATTTATTTCGTACGATCATGATATTGTAGTATTTTTATCGCGGACACAAAGTTTAATTCTAAAATACATTATTAGTATGTCAATTTACAAGATATTATTCAGCCAATATATATTTTATTTATGTTTGGAACGCATTCACCCGTGTCCCCGCGTAAGCCTTGGAAAGATCCCGATATATCCCGTGTGGGAGAAACTTTCTTAATAATTATTTCACTCATCATGTTTCCGCCAAAATGCCTCTCCACTTTTAGCTAATTGTAAATTTTGCTAACAAGTCGTTTTACAATTCAGCAGGGTGCTGTATAATTTTCTTCAAATTGAACTTCGACTGATTTTTCATGGCTTGTTTAATTCAACCCTTGCGTTGTAAGCTGAATGGATTAATTTGTCTTTTGAATTTCAATGAGCAGGTATTAGCTAGGTACTTACGATGACGCTAAGAAATATTATCAACTAATATCAATCATCTTTAATGTGACGGAAGTTTTCTGATATAAGGACTAAAATATGTTGTATATAGCAAATTCATCCTTTTTTGGAGATTATGATACCACCGACAAGGCGATAAACTGTATAAATAAAGCCAAGACCATGCATTTTTTGGGTGACGTTCCTGACTAGCAATAACACATCCGTACCACAGACTTAGATCTTTTATAATATTTTTAGGCGAACTCCGCTCCACTCTGCCCAGTTCCACTAAACTCCGCCTCACTCCACTCGACCCAGCTCCACAAAATGTCTCCTCCACTCCGCTCCGCTCAGCCCAGCTCAGCTCCACTCCACCCCGCTCCGCTCCACCTCACTCCAACTCGCTCCACTCCGCCCCGCTCTGCACCACTCCGCCTCGCTCCACTCTGCTCCACTCTGCTCGAAGCTCGAGCGAAACACTGATTTTTTCGAGCGTTTAATCTAGTATTCCTAGTACATTGATATTATTGACTCGTAGTATGAGTTTTGGGATGTTGGTATTCAAATGCCGATCGTCTGATCGATAAATACTTATAAATCTTCCAGTAAACTGCATGATTCCGCTAAGAGTTTGTAGCGGCCTTTGCAACTTTCGCCACAAGCTACAGCTACAGATGGCGCTGCAGACGACACTCAACAATTGACATTTCTCCATACAATCCTGAAAACCGCTATGAGTGTTTTCGGAGAACGTAACATATATACAACATCCCAACAATAACCGGCATAGCGGGGCATAGCGGCCGCCCGCCAGGCATACACCTCCTGACTGGAAAATCTTACCTTTTCCGCTAAAAGTTTAATCGTTTACTCGATTGGGTTCCATGATATTATTTGCCAAAAAAATAAGGACCATATGCAATTAGGAGCAATTAGTATTGATCTGTTGATCGACACATTAGTGTAGTGTGTTTACTCAGGCAAACACTCCGTGCCCCCTGGCGGGACAACTGTGAGGCGAACGAAAGCAAATAGACGCACGTAACTGTCAGATGGAGTAAATCGTCGACAGATGTGTGGTCTGTGCTTTTTATAAATGAATAAAAACCGCTTGTTTGTTTGTTTGCGTGTTTGTGATGTGATTAGTTAATGAAATATCTCAATGTTAAGATTAGACAGCGCATGATACTATCTACTAAGAAAGTGACCGGTAGATATAAGCACTTTTCGATGGTTTTAGGCACAAAATGAAACCGAAACGCGCGATCATACGAAGTGCAGCACACGATGACGATGCTTTTGCTGTATTACACGGCGCCCGCCGAACCGGAGACAAAACCGGCGACTATGACGGCGAAAACTCTGCGCTCGGTACCCGTCTGAACTTGCTTCTGTAATGATGCGCGGTGAATCGAATCACCAGTACTCTGGTTTCCGTTGTAGGATACTCGCTCAGAGTCTGGTGTTTTTATGGCGATCTTGCACTCGATGAGGTGATAGGCAACATACGCGCCCGCGTCGGAATGAAACTGCGGCGGCGCGGTGGCGTTTGTAGCGAAGCGAAGGCAGGCAAAACACAACAACTATGGTTGGCTGCGACCTGCGACGATGTTGAGCCGAAAAAACGAAGGCTGCGTAGTCGGTGACACCACTTTGGGATTCGTTGCTCCCGGTGGTATAAAAACACGGCTCGTTTATATCACTTCACTTTTATTCGTAATTAACATCGGTTCACACACTTGACATCTCAATTGCAAAATGTTGCCACATTAAAATAATTGGTGGCGGACAGGGCGCCACATCATCATGTCACATCCAGTATTTTATTTATAACTAGCTGTTGCCCGCGACTTCGTCCGCGTGGTATTTAACAAAGACTGGCAACAGCCAGCTCGCGGGTTCTGATCCCGCGGGACGCATTGCAGATTGTTGCTATCAAACTTAATCAGGCGCAGCGCTGCAACATTGGTTTTAATTTTTTTTCGAGATCCTATTTTTTTTTTCTAAAATAAAAGTAGCCTAATTTACTCCTTGTTACATCAGCTATCTGCCAGTGAAATTCTCGTCAAAATCGGTCCAGCCATTTCAGAGATTACCCGGAACAACCAGACGGACAGACAGACAAAAATTATAAAAAAGGTTGTTTTGGTATAGGTACCGTGTATACATCCAAATGCATTTAGTAAAAAGCGGTTATTTTAATATTACAAACAGACACTCCAATTTTATTTATATGTATAGATGTGTATTTATTGTATGTGTTATTGCTATTAATTACTTGAAATTGGCAAAATACCCGCTAAGTTTAGGATGAGGCCATTTGCATATCAATGTTATTTCATCGCATCTCATTACGTAAAAAAAGAAGAAAGAAGAAAGTCACCCCCTGTAAAGGAATATCAAATAGGAAAGGAATACCACTATGGTCTCAATGTTTCGAGAGCTGGAAGCGTTTGACCTTCACAAGTACTTTTATTTGTTGTGCCCTAGTGTTCAATCCAGCACAACGTCTACTACAGACAGATATGTACTTACTAGGTACCAACATCGATGAGAGCCATAGTGAACGAGCCGGAGGACGATGGATGTAATGCTGATCTTTTTAAGAATATTATCCGAGATTAATAGACGCTCGAACTTGGTACGGGCTGGACCACGGACAAGGCCGGCTCTGTACCAAATCTCTGGGTCTAGCCTCTACCTAGATGCACAGATCCGTACCGAATTCTACTCTCTAGACTCTAGAGAGTAGTCTGCGGACAAATTGGTACCGACGCATGGTTGGTACTGAGCGGACCAAATCCGAGGTCCAGCCCGTACTAAGTTTGATCTTCTGTAAAGTGTATTTACGCTTTGACTGATCTCGACACTCATGACATCACAGTATTGCAGGGAGCCGGTGGAAGCGTGTACGTAGCGATGGACATCGATGTAAGAAAATCTTGGGAGAATTGTGTCCAGCAGTGGACGTCTTTAGCATAAGGGCTGGATGGACGTTATAAATTAATGTTATCAATTACATTAACTATTGGTCAAAGAAAGCCAAATCCAATTCAAATCGTACCAATTATGAAATTATATAAATCCGACACAAGCGGAGGCAGATTGCCGCGAAATTATTCACAAAGCACCCTTGGGCGCACGGACTTGATGATATTGTATTAGGTGATCACATACGAATGCGATTTTAATGGATCCGAGCGCCCCCTGTAGCACGCCACAGCTCTAGTAACGACTAAAGAAAGCCCAATTTTACCGCGCTATTTTGACGTTTACGCCATTTTGTCTCGCTTCACCCCTCGACCCCAATCTAAATTAAAATCTAAAACCTTGTAAACAAGGCAAGTGCTCTTTTTCGGGGATTTTAACCCTCTGAATTAACGATAGATATAAAATAAAAGGGGGTCCCGAGTGCCCGCGGTTTCGCCATTGTTTCGGATGCGTGTGTTGTCCTTAATTTTTTTTATTGAGCATGAATGATGCAATGGCATAATGATGTCTTGATTGGAGTTTTTGATATGTAAGTAGTTTACATAAGTACTACCTACTTTATGATAACGTTAAATATTGAGTTTATTTTGTATAAATCCTTAATGAAATGACATAATATGAACTCTAACGTATATTCAAGTAGAACGGCAAGTAGATATAAATTAAAATCAATAAAATAAACTTTAAAAATGTAAATAAATAACAGAGCACAATTTCAAAATATTTCTTTTCTGGTACCAACGCAGCGCACGGGATTCGAAGATGTTACTGGACCTCATAACGCGATTGATTATCGGGCGACAACAGAGGGGATGCTTTGATAACGAGCGAGCCCACCGGCGTGGCGCGCGGCAGCTGCGGCTCCTTGCGGTGCCGCAGGGAGGTCAACGAGCTCTGCCTCTGAGGCTTGTCCGTCACTTTTTGTTCGGGCAGTCGTCCTCGCTGCAACTCTGCGAGATTGCTGGCTAGTTCGGTGGCTGCTTCGCCGTATAGTCGCTGGCCGCGTCGCACCTGATCGCAGAAATAATGTCATACTCTCGATTTAGGATTGTGTCAGCAGACATTCGCTGCATCTATAACAGTTATTGGACCTACACAACTCACCCATTGCTTATTAAGGATAGATATTAAAAGAGATTTGTTGAAATCCCTCATTAGTTTGCTTTGGCTGCTCAGCTCAAGACATTTCAGAAGCACAATATATTATAGTCGGGCGAGGAAACTCAGGGTAGGTCCTCCCCCCGTGATGAACTTCCATAGGTGCACGGCACATTATGGAGCCTACTGTCGCACCGACGTGGCGAACGCGACTTCCAGGGGAGTCGAAGTTAGTAATTCTACAGCCCTCTCCCATAAAAAAACCGTCAATCGATGATTTCACCATTGTAAACAAAAAAGGGCGGTTTCCTCGGCGGCTAGTATACACGATAGCCACTCCCATCGATCAGTTTTATAAGACCTTGGTTAACGTCACAGCGCGACAGGTAATGAAAAACAAGCGCCCGCGTCACGGTTTTCGTGCCAAGTCGGACGTTTTCGGCGCAAGCGTCTACAAGTCCTTTAAAATCTTACACCAACCCGAGCTCTTCCATCAATTCTTCCAAAGTTATCTTACCTCGTCTTTAAGCTCGCCTCGCCTCCGTGACACCCACTCGATCTGCTCCTGCAGCTTCTTGCACTCCTTCTCGTTACCCAGCAGGTCCGTTCGCAGTGACTCCATGATCTCCCGGTACTTGACCCTCACGCCGTGATCGATAGCGTGAAGATTCTCGATCTCATTCTGAGTCTCGCGGATCTTGGATTTGGATATTCGGAGGCGACCCTCCTGATGATGAAATGTTGGAGAAATTTATTGGTTATCCAAGTCCACACTTACAGGGCCCCAAGTCTGCTAGCACAATCGATTCATAATCGAACAGCAACCGCATTGTAACTGTCACTTTTGCTAGATACTGTAAGGGATATCTGTCAAAAGTGACAGTTACTATGTGGTTGCTGTTCGATTATGAATCGAGTGTGTTAGCAGACTTGGGGCCCAGGTCATATGCATATATGAAGTTATATTTACTGCTGAGTACGGCGCTTATATTACTATTGATATGAACACAGGAAATTCACATATAGTCCCGATGTAAGTATTTAACTAAGCTTTCGGAGATTACAGGTGTTTCGATTATACATAGAGCACGCGATGGAGAATATCGCCATCCTGCCCTGAAAGCCGAATATCGGCCGAATCAGTTTAACATAGGTACCTGTACCTTTTCAGCCAGTTTCCTAGTTAGCACGTCGAGGTGATCATCGAGGGAATCCTTCTGCTCCACCTCGAAACGCTGCACCACGTTGTGATGAGGACACAGTCGGTGCACCAGCTGAGGCAGGCAGGGAGGACATTCCGGCTCCGGCTCCGGCTCCTCCTGTATAGCAACATATTTATGCCTAAGAGCAGTGGCGTAGCATGGGGGGGGGACGGAGGTTGCGGTCCGAACCGGCGGCATTTCACAGGTGGCGGTTAGAAAAAAAAAAGATATGAAAAAAAAAAATTGTGCCTTTTTCGTAATTTTTTTTGTCCTTACCATGCCCCAATTTTTTATAATGAATAGCAAACATAAGAGGGCGGTAAATTTGAAATTAGCACCCGGTGCGGTAATGACCTATGCTACGCCACTGCCTAAGAGCCCAAACACACTGATGAGGGTCCAGCGTTGTGCATTACGTTCTGCGATTCGCGTTATATATAACACCTGCTGATGCTAGGTTTCCAATGGCTAGCCCTCGCGTCGCAAGGTCCTTTCGGTTTCAACATTAATCTGATGAGCGCAAAACGCAGGCTTCATAAAGGAGGAGTGACTCCGTCAGCATACCTTCTGTGGGAATATCTCGGCTGGGCTACACTGGCTGTCACTGGCGGCAGCTCCATCCAACTCACTTTGCTGCCTTAAATTACACTGGGGGTTGGCTAACAGGTACGATAGTCCACTCATTGACGTTAGCGGCTAGCTAAATGTCCTCCAAATCCGCGCTATACTCGCTTGGGCTAGCATGTACCTGCTCAGCTAGGCGACAGTCATATCAACATAATAATATTAATAATATCGCCAGACGATCACACCAGTTGTACGCTCACAAACTAAGCAGCGCTTGCATTATGTATACCTACCGCACAATGGGCTGAGGGTGATCCCAGCATATAATTCTTATATAGATCGATATTAAACATCCATGACATGAATATAAACATGCGCTTACCAGGGTCCGAACCCGGAACCCTCACAGAAAGCAGGGTCACCATCAACTCAACTAATCAGCTCGTCAAACCCGGCTGTCTGTCAACAGAGGGTCAAAACTGAGCTATTCAGGTAGAAAAACCTGCTCACCTTCGGTGCGCTCCATTTCCACTTATATATCAGAGCCAGAAAGAGCAGTAGAACACCGACCGTGGCAAGAGCGATGGGGATCATGATACCGCTGGGCTGCTACCATTGTACCAAGAGCTTTAATTTGAGGTCTAGATCGCACGGGGCGACATTTTGCTCGCGTTTGTTGACAGCGTCAATATGACGTGGAGTTTGGATTTCGAATGACGTTTGAAGATTTTTGGGAAATTCAAAAGAGGTTATGTTTTGTTTTCTTACAGCATGCCCAAACGAAACCAGCTATCGAACTACCGGTTAATTGGTATTCTCTTACTGTATAATCTTTCCTTTTTTTAATTTGATTCATCACCTTGTCGTTGGCAAACTCGTCGGTAAACGATGGAGCCAGAAAAATCAATTGGAATTGGAGGTATTTTTTTTATTGTTTCCTCTCGCGCGCATGCCGAAAGCTATGTACCGTTCGTTATTTCTTATATTACACCGTAAGTACTATTTAATGAAACTTAAATTATCATGACAAAAAAGTCAAATAGCGTTTCACAATAGCTTTTATCAATCAATGTACCAACCTAAAAAATAACATTTATAGACAGATTACAGACCGCTAATCTAAATTTAATTACCATCGCAAAGGGCTGGACGGGGCAGCGATTAGGGGCGAGTTGACACCGTCATCCATCACGCGCTGTCGCCGGCTCAGGTGACGAGACGGGGACGGGACGAGGATCTAGATTCTATTGTGGAAATAGGTAACAAGAATCGAGAAAGCCCGTTCACGGTACCAACTAGTCTCACGGATCAAGATGATGGGAAAACCTACTTTAATATTTAGTAATCTTATTCTTATTTTTTGCCATTCATTTGTGAATGTGGATTTCGAATAGGGAATTTTAAGCTATAAAATTTGATTAATTTGGACGGAATTGACGTCAATTTACGGCAAACTATTGGTGGTGGTGTTGGTGATGGTGTTTTTTGGGTTGGTTTTTGCATTCCATAACAAGTGAACACTTGTGTGTTTCTTTTTTTTTTTTTTTGACCAGCTGTTTAAACCTGCCTACCCGTTCATCCATTGTTCTCACATATCCATAACAATGTACTGCTCAAAAATGTAAAATAATTTTAAAAAAGAGCAACCATTGAGTTTCTTACCCGTTCTTCTCCATACAAACGGTATTCTGAGCGGGTGATAAAGTTGTAGCTTAGCATCTTGTAACAATTTTGACGATTCATAAGTACTGTACTTAATGGTTTACATAAATAAAAATAAATTCTTATTCTGATTCTTGTCTTTTGTAGAAGTTGTTAAATTTCCCATAACCTATAATATATTTTTGCCCAAACTTTCCTCACGAAGTCTCCCTACACATCGCTGGCGAACAAAAACAACTCACATCAATAAACCATTTACGTTGTACAAGACGCAATCAATTGCCGATAATGGCAATAGAATCTCGATCACATAATACGGCCGTGGGTGGGGCGAGCGGGCCAATTACGTACCGATGCGGGGTTTAATTGAAAGGGGATCGGTTTCTAATTGATTGTTTCTACCCGAATGGGTGATATGATTGAACGATTAACATCCGAGCGTGAGATATGACCGTTGATGTTACTATGTAGGTACCCAGATACCTATAGGGTATATAAATATAACAATGTTTTCATTATTACTTTATTGGAGATAATGTACGAGCTCCATTGGTCAGTACGATCGCAGAAGTTTTTTTTTTTTTATTACATTATAGGCAAGTATTTGATCTCTATCTTACCTGATGGTAAGTGATGATGAGATCTACGATGGAGCATACTTGCCTAGGTAGGAAGGCGGCAGTAGATCGAGACGCTACATACAGGCACACGCAGCGCAGCTGATCTGACCCGCCATCGATGAATGGCAACACCGAACATTATGCCGGAACACGGCTAGGCCGTTTGGCGACATGGCTTTGTTCAGTGGGTGGTGACTAACCACGGCCGAAGCCTACCACCAGTAGAGTTGTCACCATGTTGGCACCACCCAGGGTCACGTGTAGGGTATCTCGAGCGTATTTAATTCTCCTGCGGACGAAGGTGACTCGACCCCAGCCAGTCAGTCAGTCAACTATAAGGGCGGGCTTATACATCAGGAATTAGATAATTAAAAAAGATAGAACGCTCTTAACACACCTCCGCGCGTCGGTTTCATGCTGTCAGGTCGATCTGAAAAAAACATAACTGGAAAAATTAAATTGTCTGTGATTACACATTAGATTAAGACCTTTTATTGAAATAATAATAATCGATAAAGTAAATTCTCTACGCGTGCAGAAACGTATCTACGACATAATTATACGGCTATGTTTTAATGCATAATATGTATACATATTATGTACTTAACTATACTTAACCACCACCGTCTCTGCGGAATGAAGCCATAAAACTTAAGGGCCAACGGAATTCCCGCCACATTTGACATTAAACGCTCCGTTCAGAAATCGTTCAGTTCATTCATTCACGTGCCGCGTTCCGTTTCACTTGACGCGTGATCAAAGCGGCTGCGTTGACGGCGGCACAGTATACGTTAGATTTACTGCTTACGGAAGCTAATTAGTTGGGAGGACGGCCCGCGGCCCGGTTAGTCGGGCGGCGCGGCGCGTGAAACGGAACGTGACTATTTTATAGATGGCATTCTAAGTTTGAATAGAGAATTAGACACCTACCTAATTCGGAATTTTACCTAAATGATACCTTGATGTTATGTATATTAATACGAATTTTAATATTATTTCAACTGGAATTCACTCTGAGGATACTCAGTCATCATCGTCATTACGTCATCTTAGTTTTTTGTCTTGATCATTTACTGATGGCTGTCTGTTGGTGAATTTATAGAAAAAAAAGCAGATTTCCAAACCATACATTATCCTACAATAATGAATGATTAGACCTATGATAGAAAGATCTTCAATAAACAAGAACCCTTTTATTTTAGGATATCAGTTACAGATAAAATAGTATCATTGAGAACCTTATATGTTTTAAGCTAAAGTCTATGAGCCAGCCTCGTCTAGTTAGCGATAATAAGTCCTCAATATTCCGGTCTTAAATTAACCATGTGCGACTCTATTACTTCCAAGATATATTAAAATATCTCTCGCGTTCCGGTACACGATCCGTGACTGAGTTCACGCCATTCTCACAGCAGCCGTGCGCGTACGCAGTTTTTGTTATATAATTTGTAACTAATTATGGGACAAAAAACAACGGTCCCTTTGATCAGCGGCTCCATGTGGGACCAGGACACGTCGTTTACATGTTATATTAATTAATTGTTTGAGAATAATTAGGGGCGAGGAGAAAAATGTAAGTATTTTAATTGATGATGATACATTTCATATTTTAACGACGATCCGCCATTCCGCGCTGGGCTAGCGCTTATATTCCCTCGAATTGGAATAATGTCCGTATTTTGACTTTCGTATTAATGAGTTTATTGTAAGGTAAGTTACACACCGGTATTACATCTCAGCAGTGTGACCAACCCTACTATTTCAACAGTAGATTTAAAGTTTTTTTTCAACTTTTGGTGTAATCTGTTACATACGCTATTTTATTTACAAAGAAAAAAATAATGTCATGTTTATTCCTTAAATTAATAATATTTCTTGATAACATAGATTGTTATATAAATGTCGCACGAATTAATAGTAGATAGAGCGATTCGTCTTCTGAAAAATTCCTAGTATGAAAATTACAAAACTTTTTTTAAACATATAATGAAAGTTTTTTTAAACATACAAAGTCTTTCTTCCCTTAAAATGGCCCCCGTGTCACTAATGTTTCTGTGTATGAAACAATAAAGGTAAATAAATATATATTTTGCTATGTTTTTCTTTGCTTTATCCTACCGGCCAAGTGGCTTTTCAAACTGTGTTGTTGGTAAAATCATCGAAAAAACACGATGGAAGCCATAATGTTTTATAAAGATAAGTGAAGTGAAGCTATGAGGAATACAGTTACCTATTTATCTATTCATCCCGTATGTACTCAAAATTTGATTTGTATTTTTATCGTAGGTATAGGTAATGTTAGTAAGTATGTAGAACAGCTGCTTCTGTCCTCCACACATGATAGGAACAAGAGCGAAACGGTCATGACAATAGAACCATTTGAGAAAGTTGGAAAGGAATTAGATATCAATCTATCTTTGTTTTACGATCAAACCTAATACGTAACTTCTAAAATTTAAGTACTACATACATAGTAACAAGTAGGTGAAATATGTACCTATACTGCATATATAATCTGCACACACAGAGAAAACCTATACTGCAATAAAAAAAAAAGCAAGAAATACTATGTAACAATATATCTACCTAGCACCAAGTAAGCAGTCATAATTTAAAGAATTTCGCCTCGGGAGAGCGCGAATAAAAGAAAATTCAAAATGGCGGCGGTGGCGCGCGATTTCTTTCCGCGTATTACTAACATTACCATACTTCAGGCGGCGAAGCTTATTTAAATGCTCCACCGACTCCATTTAGAGCTTGGAAAAATAAAACTGGGGAACAGATCCCGCGATCTCTCGCTGAGCCGCTTTTGTGGTAAATATGTATAAACTTACCAACTTACGTTTGCGGTCCACGGACATACTGTACGCAATATTTACACCCTTATGTCCAAGCGGTTAGGGAGCATATAAAATTTAATTGAGTGACTGAATCGCTTGTTTCGTGTATAAGTATCTACGTTTTGTCGTTGGCATCTTTTTATTTTATCGCATTTTATTTGGGAGCTCAGCTGCCATCCGTGTTGTTTGCCGCATTCAAGTATATTCCGTTACCTCTAATATCTACTTAAAATACAAACAACTCTTGAAAAAGAAACAGCTTTCGCAAATACCTATGCGTTATTTCTTTTCATTGTCTATACTTCATCCGTAGACACTTATATTTTTTGCTGTCTTAAAAAAGATAATTCTACATACAACTTTCTTATGGAAAATTTATTTTAAATATTATATATCTACTTGACGAAACCTAAATTAAATTAAACGATTAAAAATGGTGACAGTTGCTGAACAATTATTACATTATCTGTGAAAGAAATTAGTTCTATCTGCAGACATAAAAGATAAAACTGAATAGCCGCCAATTTTGTTCCATTACTCTCGAGCGCCGCCGCAGAATGCATATTATCCGTAAAACGGAACGCTAACAAAGTGAGCGTCGTTTCGCCGCCAACGATAACTTAATTTCAGTCCGCCATAAGTACGTAATTAGCGAGCCGCTGCCTTATCGGCCGGCGGGTAATTAACCTCTCGGGGGTGTCCCTCCTTCTCATCCTCCTGCCTCCTCGCACCTTGAATGCCTCCTCAGCGCGTAATATTTCCGCCATATTATCCGGGAGGCCGCCCACCTCCTCCGCCAATGGCGTCGATTCCCGCGCTTTTGTTTCGCGCCGGCCGGCGCTTCGTTCCGAAACGTTGTAACGCTGTATGTTTTCTTTGGGAAATTTGGCTGTATTCGTGCGCTGGGTGCGGTTTGTTTTCGTTGGTGCGCATTTATTATGGTGAGCTGTCTTCACTTTTGCTGATAATGTAATCTAAACTTTATTTATAGGAGAATTGAGTTTGTTTTGGGACTTTTTGTGGTTTTGCGAAGAGGGTTTGCCGGCAGTTCATATTTCATGTGTTATCATCTTTTATTGAGTGCGAGTGCTGGCTTTGTTGTCGGTTTATGCGCGGTTATCTCGCGCGGCCGCCGGTGTTTAGCGGCGCCTCGCTGATGAATAGCATATTGGTATGGCGTTATAGCCGACGGTACCCGCTGGGTTAGTGGGGAACGAATATTATTCAAATAATTGGATTCTAGTTGATCTCTGATTAATGGTAACAAGATAAGCTTGCAGTACCTTACTAGCTTTCTTGTAAGTTTATCAGAAGTTCTTAGATTATTATCCTACCATGAATAAATTGGTCCACTCGTCAATAGTTCCTAGATCTACAGATACTAAGTCAGGCATAGATAGTTAGTGAATGATTAATTACTCAATCCAATACAAGCAGTCAAATCAGAACCAGCCATAATCGATCACAGACCACCGGAGCGCGGTTCCCGAACGAACGGTCGTTTGTCAA
Organism: Pheosia tremula; assembly: GCA_905333125.1. Classification (NCBI taxonomy): domain Eukaryota; kingdom Metazoa; phylum Arthropoda; class Insecta; order Lepidoptera; family Notodontidae; genus Pheosia; species Pheosia tremula. The sequence goes on from HG995419.1 coordinate 4,715,411, forward strand.
AATTACGCGGGAGTTGATAAACCGCAAAATTTTTGGCGTGAGACTCGGAGCACCCTAATTGGGTGCCGTGGCCGGCGCGCCGATAAAGCCCGGTTTACACAGCGTTTTAATTAATAGAGGTCGGCAGGCTATTGGATAGGGTTGACGCGGTTTTTTATAAGTTATTACGTCTGATTGTCAGGAAAAAACAATGTGCTATAGAATAGCGTTAATAAATACCTACGAGTACATATGCAACAGTTTACAGTAAAATAAACTAGCCTTGGTTTCAGCCAGTGTAAATAACACGAAAATATACACAGCCCTAATCTTAATTGAGCCCAAAATACGAGCAGAGTTAGCAAAACTAAGCCAGCGCAAAGTATAAATCCGGTCAACATTTTGCTAAGTGGTAACAGTGAATTAGAACGCTTTTAACGTAGATACCTAAGAATTATTTTAAACTAAATAACTATATCCTAGCTAGTATTTATTTGTCAGACAAGTATAATGTTGTTGAAACAAAACAATGGCGGCATTTATAGTTAATTCAGGAGCGATTCATTATAAATACCAGTTCACATATTGATTTCTTATATTTACGCGAATACTACACATTGAAATAAAACTAATTTTACGGATTTTATGACGTTTATATTTTGTTTTTTACTTAGTCCTCCCGTCACCATGGTTGCTGTAAAGCAGCCGAAACGTCGAGAACGTAACAAACATAATACGAACGCGATAAAATCCGTAAAATTAGTTTTATTTCAATATAAATGTCAGATATAAAAATGAGGTAAATATCATTGAAACAACCAACTCAGCAAGTGAGTCCCAAAAAAAGATCTAAGTAGGTACTTATAGAAGGTGCTATTTATTTTGACTCGGATTTCGGGACAGATTTTAAAGCCATGTTCAAAATTATGTCAAAGGTATTTTAAAGCGAAGTTTACGTAATATCTCTCGAACCCTTCTGAAACTTTACACGGCGTCTTATCAAAGTTGCGAGCCGGCGGCGGTAACTTGCTGAGAATTACCGGGAATTTGGTGTAATCAACTCTTGGGTCCTCGTTCAAATGTCACGTTTAATTGCCTAGTCAGCTACTACGACTGAGTTAGCGTAAATTAACGAGTGACGAGACAAATATATATAGATTTAGGTATGTATGAAATTATGGAGTATAAAATAATAAATATAAATCTTTGTCAATTTAGTTAGTAGTGAAATTAACTTTTATTTGAATGAATAATTTGCGATCGTAAATAATGATTTCTTATGAATCTTTTAGAAATCATATTTTTTAAAAATTCATTTGAAATAGTTCCATAAATACTCTTTATAACACAACGTTGTCCGCCTTCTGCGCTGAAATATTTGCAACTTGGGAACTGGAAATGTCGGATAAGTAGGTACCTACTTAAACTTTAACATTACGAACTATAACGATATAAGATGAGCTCTAGTCTAGTTAAAACATTAGTTTCTAGACAAATAAAACGGTACGTTCATTTATAAACAGCGTCTACAAGTTAGAATGTATATGCTAAACATTTTAAAAAAGAAGCGAGAATGAATTTGTGAACGCACCTAACCGTTCCCGCGCCCGCGAGCTGTCAAACGCCGCGCCGGGCGCGCGAACTTTTAGCGGGAGAGCGAAACGGGCGACGCAATAAAAACCTTATAAAATTTCTAATGGGAAAACGTACGGGGAGTTTTCCCCGTGAATTATGAATGGTAACGAGCAGCGCGCCGCACCCCCCCCTGTATTGAGTCTGGCTGCGCCAAGTTTAGACTTGTTTCTTTTGTGGATTGCGGTTGTGGTTTATGCGATGCGAAAAATAACATTGTTGGCACTTCCGAGTTGTCTCGTTTCAAGTTTACAGACTCGTTGGAGAATTTCAGTGCAATTAGTGTTGGAATTTCCAAAAGTAACTACCTATAAGGTATTTAATAAATGTTTTCTTTTAAATACAGATTTTAAGAATCTAACTATAGAGTGATTTTTGAAATGTGTTTAGTATCTAGGTAGATAATTAAAGTATCGAACAATTAATTAGGTTGTAGATAATTATTTAAATTATAAGTAGGTACACATTATAAACTCAAAGGAATAAACTGTTAAACATTACGTAACGTATGTACCTACATATCTATCTATACATCTATACAAATAAATAAAATTGGAGTGTCTGTTTGTAATATTAAAATAACCACTTTTACTAAGTGCATTTGGATGTATACACGGTACATATACTAAAACATTTTTGTCTGTCCGTCCGTCTGTCTGTATGTCTGTCTGTCTGTTTGTTCCGGCTGATCTCTGAAATGGCTGGACATATTTTGACGGGACTTTCACTGTTAGATAGCTGATGTAACAAGGAGTAACTTGGGCTACTTTTATTTTAGACTAGCTGTTACCCGTGACTTCGTCCGCTTTTTGTAAAATACCACGCGGACGAAGTCGCGGGCAACAGCTAGTGCATAAATAAGTACTTATCTATCTTTATTTTTTCCTCTTATTAGCTGACCCAAATGGCCGAAGTAAGTAGAAGTAGTGCACGATAGGAATCTCCATTCTAATTTAAAAATAGTGTGACCATACTAATGCAATTTTTTATACAATACTATGGTCAACTAAATTTTTTTTGTGACACTTAAATTCCGATATTAAGCTGAATATTGAAAGTGAAATAGGGATGAAGGTTACAATATCTTGTACTTGTATGTGTAGATACACTCTATAGACATAACTCTATTTAATAAAGAATAAATTTATGTTATAAGACGAAATCAATTTTGAAAGCTGGGAAACATAAATTCGATGTTTTATGGGCTTAATTTTGTTTTAGTTATTTCCATTTCTTGCCAATGCCGAAGGACCGGGAGACATTAGAGCCCTTGAAGGAGGCTTATTTCAGCAGTGAACATATCAATGGTCTATTTTCCTATTTTAATTAGCTATGTTTATTGAACCTCCTGTCTGTCCTGTCCTGTCCTGATAACACAACGAAAGCTTGGCTATCCCACAAAAGTGTTAGCGTGCGAAAATGTGCAGTTTTTAGCGACTTAACAGGACACAGTCCCTTTTTTCACAGCCGCGGGCCGGACGGGACACGGTATTAAAACTTGTATTTCGGATTAGACGAAATTACTAAGTGCTCGAGTTGAGAGGGTTTACTCTGAGCGAGACGGCCGCCGCGAATTCAAAAACCCCTCCGATACTCGTATGTGATTTAAAGTGTTTCAGAATATTCATTCGTCTATTTAGGATGGTGATTACAATCATTTTAACTTATGTTGACATAAACATAAACGATAGATTTCAGATGATTCGTAATTAAGCATGCTCTCATGTTTGTATTGATAAGGAGTGGGCTGATATACCCTATCCACAACACAAATTATTTGACGCCTGAAATGGTCTGGTTATACAAAACGTCGTAATTAGTTAGGCCATAAAAACAAACATGGCAGAGAGCAAACGGCATTTTTGGATCGACCGGATGGCGTAGAAGAACATTTCATTCTACTTGGGCATGATGGGGTGGTGAATGTCATCATTTATGTGGTCCTGGCAATGTTGGCCAAAGTCATGCCAAGTACTAAGAAAGATGGAATATGGAGAGGATTAAGATCCATCTTATAAACCACATCCACAGAATTACACCTAGGTTGATTGCCTCCATAGGTGACAGGAGGGCTGGCTCTTTCATCGCTCCAAAAAAATAACTTGATAATATTATAGTAAGGAAATGCAGCCAGCATTCTTGCCACCATTCTACGCGGACAAGGTCTTTTTGATACATAGTTTGTTGTCATACATTTTATGTTTTTTCTTATTTACTAGATCCATCGTGAATTGATGATCTAAATAATAAACTACAACCAGAATTCGCGAAGCAGTACAGAAACAGACAAAGAATTCGTAAGCTTCACTTGCGGCACGCAATGCCAAATTCATACAGATTATGCTCCACATTTACATCGCTTCAGAACGCCCGCGTTCGTTCAGTTGGCACGCCTGAATAAAAGATGGCCGACACGTGTCTCTAATGCACTCATCAATTATTACTCGATTCCCGCCCGACGGAGCCTCCCTTCGGCGCTGCGTTTTGATAACTCAAGATTCACGGAGCTTTCATGTTTTATGTACTCGACTGTGTTTTGGAGATGTTTACTTAGGTGTACATATATCTACCTATACTTAGGTAAGTAGGTATATATTGTTATATAGACAGAGAATCTTGCATGTTCAGCACCTCGTTTGCATGATGAAATCAAACCAACCTACTGCAACTTGAACTTCAATATTACTCTAATAAATGTAATTTTTGCTTGTGTATGTAAAAACCTACATTGTGAATTTAATTAAAGGTAGTTAACAAACACACAGAGTATCGGCTATACGAGTTTGGTTGGCCTATGGTTTTTTTATTATGATGACCTTGAACACGTATTCTGAAAGCTGTTCCATTGCTGGTCCAGAAACAATAGAATTATTTGCATTATCCCACCCAATCCAACCATAAGGCCATAAGATACTGTTAGTCGAGCTGAGCGGCGATATTTCCGACACTCCGTAATATTAGGCAATTATCTAACTAAATTGTCTTCGTTGAATAATAACCCAATCTCACCACAAATTACCTGACCTCGCTTCTGTATAGCTAATATATCGGCTGCCGATAGCAGGGTTGTCGAGAGACAAACAGTTGTATAACCTGAACAAATAAGACAACATCGAGCTACTTATCAACCTTGCTCCCCGGAGCAGCTCCCTGAAACCGTGACCCTACTGGTTTTGTTACGTATCGCTATCGAAACTGATATTGTTAGCTACACAGCTTGCAGCTAACGTCGTTTTCGTTCTTCCTATAAGTTTTAAGTCTTACGACGCACGTCCTGTGCGCGTCGTGTATTTTTTGACAGTTTTTGTAGAGGATGTTTTTGGCCAGGTGGCGCGCGCGTCGCTTCCGTAGCCGCGCCGCTGTCGTCTCACAAGCGGCGGCGGTGCTGCCATTTTATAATTATACAATTCTAACAGATATACACTTTCGAAGTGCACAAAAACATAGATATTTTAGAATATATAATAAGTTAAGTTTCTGCCCAGTTGGGAGAACGGTTGCCTCGGTAACGAGAATCGCAGATTCAAACGCCGGCTGGCACCTCTGGCATTTCTGGATTTCATGTGCGAATCTCATTTTCAGTCCTGATTATCGCTAGCTAAACGGTGAAGGAAAACATCGGAAAAATCTAAATATCTGAGAGAACCTCTCGAAAGACGTGTAAATTCCGTCAACCCGCACTGGGCCAGCGTGGTGAACTGTGGGCTGATCGCGCTCGTATTGAAGGAAGGCCCGTGCCTAACAGTGGGACATTAAAAGGGCCAGGTATTTTTTTTATTTTTTATTATTTTGTCTGTGATGTTTATATTTTAGTTATATGTTCGAGATACTACCTACTCTGTACATTTTTGGCTGTTCTTAGATTGGATGGATTTTATATTCTAGGAAACCACAAAATAATTCCTTGCTCTATACACATAGACAAAGAAGTTTTGAACTATAATGGTGTATACTTATTATTTGAACTTCTCGTGTCATATTATAGAAGCGTAATAAAAGCAGCCCAAATCACATTAGTATTTGTATACAGGAATACAAATAGCCTAATTTTTCAATAGGAATTCTTCGCTGTCTATTTCCTTTCGTTGTCTATTCCTATCCTGATACGTAATGCCCCCGTTCCCCTATATATTCGTTATCTTCGGTTACGTCTTAATCACAGGGCGGTCATCATTAGTCACATGGATCGGCTAATTACCGCATTTGTTGGTTCCAAACTACTCTCTTTAAGTACCCACCATTAACCCATGTTGTTGGATTTATTTAGCTGTTATAAAGCGTATTTGATAAATTAAAAACGGCCTCTATCTTACTGCGACAAATATTTTTCGGTCCTATATATTGGAAGTTTAGGTTGATTTTTTTTTCAAATTCTATGAGGCTAAGCGCTGTTTATACACTAGAGAAAAGTCTATCGATATTATTAAAAATATAATATAATAAGTATTTACTCTGAAAAAAAAAACCTTGCCTTCAAAAAAAAACTAAATATTTAATTAGATAATTTTCCTCTCATCCCTAACTCTATCTTAAACATTAGCGCGAGAGGTCTCATTAAGGCCAGTCCTGCTATTGTGTCGCCTCACGTGCCCTCTAGTGAATTATGTATCAACAACACTGGCTTATGAGGGACACGGTAGTGACGTGACAATGATGCGAGGATCGATACCTAATGCAAAAAAAGATACATTGATTATAATATAGTGGTTGGTATGAATTGAAATAAAACGATTTTTTTCTGATTTTATCGCGTCTATTTTCTGTTTTTACGTTCCTGACGTTTAGAGTCATCCCGTGACCATGGTCGCTGTAAAGCAGCCGAAATGTCAGGAACGTAAATACATAAATTAAACGCAATAAAATCCAAAATCAATATTTTTATTTCAATTCAATTTCTTATTCGCAAATACTGCACTATTTGCGAATAAGAAATCAATAATGGTATGAATTTCTTCGGGTCCACGTGAATTCCAGCATGGTCTCTTTCCTTTCACTTTGCCGTGCGGAAGAAAACCAACGACCTCGTGTGAGGTGTGTCTGAGGAATTATAGATGCGAGTTTGAAGTTACCTGAAGCTTATAGCAACTACTCCCCAAGTAGAAGTGGAATAGCAAAAACGGACATATACTTAAGTAAGTTAACAAACTCAAAACACATTAAGCTTGTTTTCCACTTAAATTATAGGAATAATAAAGCACCACACTAGAGCACATTACCACCTTGTAAAATATAGAGGTGGCAACCCCGGCCGGCTGAGATTGGCTCATTAATTTAACAGCGTGCAACACTTAAGCCAGGCGTACCAACATTTTCGCAAATGAAGTGGTGGGAATACCTTACCAACTTATATTTGCTGCTCATGTTATCTCCAATCAGTTTATTGTAACCCTTAATGCATAGAAATAAGGATCAATGTAAATATTGTCATATGCCATAATAAAATTGTGAATGAAAGGTAGGTCTAAGCCCGAAGTATCGTCGCTTTTGTGTGCACAGGTAGGGGAAAATTCGGACCTTTGATTTGTTGCGTAATCTTTTGTTCAGTATTACCTAGTTAATTGTAGCAATTAATTTCGATTTCCGAATTGAGAACTTGACAAAGAAGATCCAAATTCTCATTAATTCATAGACTAGGAATTTTCTTTTAATAAAAAGTTAGTACCTACTGGCATTACATGACACTTTCTGCAGGTGTTACATTTCAATAGATTATTTTTAAGCCGCGTAATCAGTTTAGTAGTGTCACATATTTTAGATTAATATTTTTTTCTTTTAATAGCTATTAATAACGATTATAAGAGATTAACGTTTACTGTGCTGTTGATAGTTTGCTCTCGATCATTAATAAGGATAAACTGAGGTATTAATGGACTGATATGTATCGTTTTTTGCAAGATGTCCCCATGTCTGGGATATTATTATAGGGTACGTTTAATTTAAGTTTCTTTATGTTGTAGCTCTGTGAAGCGGGTCACTCTCTTGTCTCATCCCTCTTATATGTCAATACGGTAGAGGAGAACGATAGCTGCTCCTTAAGATGACTTGAGGAGTAGCCATCGCTCCCCTTCAGTCCCCAAAAGCTTGCCCGCAATTGGAAGAGGAATTATTTACTTATTTCTCTCTTGACAACATTCTTAGATTTTTTTATTTACCATTCGTTTGAAAGGCATTACACCCAAGATATTATTTTCAATATCTACCATGTTACTTGATAATATCCTACTATAAATGGTAGTAAATGTGCCGACCCCACTAAGCTTTCCTATTCTAGATTATTCTCAGCGAGTTTTAATTTATAGTTAAATAAATATTAGTTTTGATCGATGCTGATGATGGATGCGATACTTAGTCTTTTCCATCTTCTATTTTGAATTGATTCCGTAAGCGATCTTCTTCTTGGTACTCTTTTCAATGCATCCAACCGCAAATGCTTGTAAATCATAAATGCCAAAATGTTTCCACCAAAAATAAAAAGTAGTTATTATCAGTAACATCACTCAACACATTAACAAAACATCCCTTCTATACGAAAACTTGCCATATGTGTCGCGTGTAAACGCATCGCATTAAGAGTAACTGCGCGGGGTTCGATTCCCGTCCGCGCAACTCTCCGAGGAGCGCGCCGTTGTTTTTATGATGTGTCGTTTATTTTAAATGCCACTAAATAATTCGGAACGCAGCGGTCTGATTCTGATTGCAATCTGTGGTAATAACGAGCAAATGTCAATGTTGAGAGTATGTAGGTATACCTAGTATGAGAATACTTTAATTTTCATTTAAATTTAATAGGTTAGTACCTACTTGAGAGAATTTGGGGTCGAGTCACCTTCGTCCGTAGGAGAATTATCTACCCTCGAGATACCCTACACGTGACCCTGGGTGCCAACTAGGTGACAACTCTACTGGTGGTAGGCTTCGGCCGTGGTTAGTCACCACCCACTGAACAAAGCCATGTCGCCAAGCGGCCTAGCCGTGAAGCTCAAGAATAAATAAGACTTTGTGTTTCAATAGATACTTATGATTTTATTTTCGGCTTAAGTCTCAGCTCTTAATTACTCGAAATTCTTAGTTAATCGAACTTAAGTGCAATACTGATAAGTTGTTCTATTGCAATGAATTTATAAATATAGTTAGGTTAACTATCAAGGGAATTCTAAAATTTAATATCGGTGTATGTAGGAAATAGCTTTTTACTGAAATGTTTTTTATTATTCGAAATTTCAAAATAATGCATCTTAGTTTTGGCGGGAAGTTGCACAGTGAAGTTGTCAATTTTGTTTTATTTTCCAAAATATGTGTTACCTATATTTATACCTATCTTTTAATGTGTCATAATAGTGGGATATTAACCGTTATGTGTTCATAAACGTGCGCGAGTGAAGGAAATTAAAATAAATTTGTATACTTGACTTTTTAAGTTTTCCCAAGATGTCCGTTTTTTTTCTGTAATGGTACCACAGGGGTACGGGATTTATTCCGTCATCATCACCACCTTTATTATCAAAAAAACTTTTTAACAAAATAAAAACCGTCTTCAAAAAACTAAAAAGCCAAAAATAATCTGATCTTGAAATCTACCTTGTTTAACTAAATCAAATATTTAACTAATCTGAAGTCGGTGCCAAACAAACTACTGAGTCGAGTATTGCCGGTCTACGCCAAAGACCTATACCTACAAATTGGTCCGCGCATCTCGCTACTGGAGTATACTTTTGCTATTCTTCGTTGGTTGTTTATTTGGCACCGACTTCAGATTAGTTAAATATTTGATTTAGTTAAACAAGGTAGATTTCAAGATCAGATTATTTTTGGCTTTTTAGTTTTTTGAAGACGGTTTTTATTTTGTTAAAAAGTTTTTTATTTTACACTTTTTAGTGGATATATTTATTATTCTTTGTCACTAAAAAGTATTTTATATCAATAATTTTACTGGATAATAGGTATACCAAATACAACATCATCACGAGATAAATATAGATTCAAAGAAATCAAGATAAAACAAAAACCATTGAATCAATCTCGTTGAATTTTAAAAGGTATACCTTATTCTGTAAAAAAAAGAATAATCCAAATCGGAACATCCACGAAAAAGTTTTATTTATAGCCAAAGTGCATCCCATAACAATTTCAATAAGCCCAAACACGGCTTGGATACATTGTTTTATTACAATGTTCCGCTTCCTCTTGGGTTTATCATCAGATCAGTTCGATGGTACCATATTCCTCAGAACCAATTCTTTAAATTTGCTGTGTCATAGTCGCTTAACGCACATAATCGAGATTATCTTGGCGCAACCCGTGAAATACGTATCACTGACAAGTTCCGGTGGCCATTTGTGGTCTTCTTCATCACTTTCACTTCAGCAAATGATACTTTCTGAATGCAAATGCTTGAGTTCTTGATGAAAATACCAAAATTGCTATAGGTTTCTCTATAAAATTTGAGGAGTCCTCTCAATTCCTCATGGATCCCATGATCTGAACAATTTTTTTAAAAAAATGGGACCAATCTGTAAGCATATCCTTTCATATAAAAAAATAATTTTCCAAATCGGTTCATAAATGACGGAGATCTGAGGTAACAAACATAAAAAAAAAAAAAAAAAAAAAAAAATACAACCGAATTGAGAACCTCCTCCTTTTTTTTGAAGTCGGTTAAAAAGACTTATATTTAAACGAAGAATTAAACAATTTCATTCTGGCATAAATGGCACTATTTTGTAGTCGATTGCCAGCCTAAAAACAAGAATAAGACTATGAATAAGTACCAACCAACGTTAGAATATTTATACTATACCTACTCAGAGGGTTCATTCCATCATCATCATCGTCACCACCATTATCATCAAGAGACATATTTAAAAAAACGATGACCCAATGTACTCGACACTGGCATAAACGGCACTATTTTGTAGTCGATTGCCAACCTAAAAGAAAAAGACTATAAATAGGTACCAAACAAAGTTAGAATCTTTACACTATACCCGAGACTTCTATACAGCGTACTTGTATACATAGACATCAGTGACTATACCTAACTCATGTAGATCATATAGTAGGTACGTATGTATTCACATAGCGTGGGCGTTTAAATTAACTTGTCTATTAACGTCGGAGCGGCGCGTTATCGGGCCAATTATAATTCACAGCGCAAATGACACCGTCATTACCGGCCGTTCATAACCGGCTTAACTGTGTAGCCGGATACCCGGGTACGGACAGCACACACAATCACAAGTATATCACCTTACTGTAAAGATTTTTTGGTTGAGTTAGAAAAAGTGATCAATTGCTTGCACGTATTCCATGTGTATAGATTTTTTTCAAGTTTTCAAGGAATTACTATAAAAAAGCAATGAAAAACAGTAGTAGAACTAACCGTATAAGTAAGTATGTACTCAAATGCAACTGAACTATTAACGAAAAAATATGCACCATAACTACGAAATGAATCAAGCGCATAATCAACAATCCGATTAATAATAACGTTAGAGTATACGGCCGTAAGTAATTTATAATAAAAAAAAGGTCTTTGGCTTTCGAAAATAAATGAAAATGGTTAAATAAAAAACGTATATAAATATAATAAACGCGATAAAATCCGTAAGATTACTTTTATTTCAATGGTTAAATAAAAGCAAATTTGAAACTGCACGCATTTTTTATCACCAAAACATATTTTGCTAAATAATATGCTGTCTGTACCAAGGGGTGTCAACCAGGCGTGTCCCCCCCACCCCCCTTCAAACAAAGGCAAGCCAATTATTATTAAATATTCGCAGCTCAATTTATGGCGGGCTGCGTAATCGCCGCGCGAGACAATGCGACGGATTACCGGTTGGATAATTAGCACAGATAATAATATTATGTTTAGTTTTTTTTAATTATGACTAAAATATGCACTGTTATAAAGCCGCTGTTTGACGTTTAGTATAAGTTGGAAATGTAAAAAGGCATCTACACGATCCTATCACCCACCCAACACTGAAAGTATATTTTCCAATTGAATCTATAGCAGTAATTTCTTGTAGCTCTATCTCTGTTTGTTGGACAGGCGATCAAAAATTTTAAGCGTGTCCACACTCTATATTTTAGCTGTTTGGTGTGCCATACCTTCTGCCATGCCATGCATTCTGTGTTCGGCTTCGACTTTTTGGCGGGTAGTTGAAAAGTGAACTATTCATTTTTTTTCCACAAAATGTATTTTTAGTAAAGGAAAAATGAAATGGTAAGTACATAAAATTTACCCTTCAGGTTTTCCCAAGTTGTCTGGTAAATTTTCAGTAAATATCGACAGCTTTATTATTAGGGGTAGGAGATTCGTTTGATCATCATCATCGCCGTGGGCATCATCATTAATCATCAGAGCTACTATACTTAAAACAACGACCAAGAAATTTGACACAACACTGGCAAAAGGCGCTCTATTTTTTAGCCGATTGCCAGTGAAAATAAAAGGAAGAGGATGAACCAACCCTTTACATAATCCAGCAAGGATTATCTCCATTCTTATTTCAAAAATTAAGATGCCTCTTTTTTTTAAAAAAAGGTCATCAATTTAAATATTACGACCCAGTGACTCTACAGTAATCTCATGCATTACGCAGGTGCGTTGGCATACAATGGCTTCAGGGCCCCTGCGTGTTGCGCTACAAGTTGGCCTACCTGTGTTGCTGTGTCTGGCACGTGCCCGGTGAGGATTAAACACGTGTTTGCGAGGCGTCATGACATTGATTGTATTTTTTTTAAATAGGCATAGATATAATATTTGAATCTGGGTGGAGTGTTTGCTGCAAGTCCCGTTCCAAGTCTTCTTTTTTTTGTTCGCAATCGGCAACAAAATAAAGCCACTTTGCCAGTGTCGAGCAAAGATATTTATTCTTTTTTTGTATATACATATATATGTGTCCCGGACAGATGATTAAGCTGACGATGATGATGGTAAAGGGAATCCCATTCAGTAAAACAGTAGATGCTTTACAAAAAAAAACACTTAACACCTTAGGAGAACTTAAAAGTCTCGATAGGTACCATTTTATTTTTGTTTTCCTTCACTCGTGCACATATATAAACACACAATATAGGTTTTAGTATTCCACCAATATAACTAATTATTTACTTATTAAAAAAGTCGCATTGTTTTGAATTTAATAACTTAATCTCCACCTCTTCCCCAAAAAGTCCCCACATGCCTTCAATCTTCAACAAATTGGAAGAAGTCCTCCGTGACGTCAAAAGCTATTAAAAAAATTCGCACTACGATTTCTACGGTCTACGTAATCCGTTCACCGATTTCCCGCCAATTAACTGCGTTGCTAGGCAACGAAAACTGTCATGGTGGAATTTATGTATGTGCAGCTAGGTTGGTATCTTCGGAAAATAGGGCACATTCTCTCTCCCGTGAAAATATTTGACATCAGAAATAATTTGATTGGGTCTTTAGTACCTACCTAAGCCATTTATGTTGAAGATGTATCTGATTGATTTTGTGGGCTAACAAAGAGCTGGCTAGAGAAAGAAAGAGCACATAGCCAGTTTATTTTCCTTTTGCTTGCCAATCGGATAAAAGGTAAATGAGAGCATTATTTTCTTTCTCTGTATTATACAAATCATCCCTCTTATTTTCACTCGACTGCGCTAAATGAGGAAGGTAGTGTCACAGATTAGGTAATAGGTAACGTGTTTATTAGCCTATAAATAAATATAGCATTTATGTAAGTTCATAAATAAGTAAGTATACTCGGCAATAAAACAATGTGGAATACGTATCAGTATGCCTTGTCAAGTAGGCATTTTCATGAGGCTCTTTGGTTCTTACTACATAAAACTTTTGTAATGTGGTCATTATTTATGTTTATCTTTGAAATCCATCGTCCTATTGTAGCAAACTAGAAATGTACACTAAAGTAGGTACCTATTCAAAACCAAAAAATAACACTCGGCCCTATTTAATTTTTTATATATCTTCAATACATATTCTAGTTACATTTTTATAATAGTAGGTAAGTATGCACTACCTCTATATTACAATACAATTTCATGCAACCTATTCGCCGGTCGCTGCCGCGTTTAACTATGCAAAGCGTTATTCGAAAATAGAATCCGGTTCAAAAACGTGGCGGCACCATTTTGTTAATAGTTTAATCTGCGACGGTGATCCGCGGCCAGCCGCATGGAATAACTACACGTGAATATTTTACGCGCCATTTTCAGTTGCACCGTTTGCGTTGCCGCCGCGATCGCTACCATCTGTTTTCGTTTTTAAAGTGTTTAGTTACTTAGTCTTTCTTTTTTTCGGTGACGAATTACTTACTGGGTAAGCCAAACTAAAGTTATCTTTGGTACTTATATTTATTTACTTACGTGGAAAATTTATATTTTCCATGACGTATGATGGTTGTACTCCATTGATTCGCTTTTGGTTATATTATGCCGAAGTAAAACCATAGTATAGATTGGTGGAAATCACAATAAAAAGTAATAAAAATAGTTTCACAACATTTCGCAACATTGGTTCAAACGAAATCGGTATTGGGTGATATAGGTACCGTACTCAATCCATTCCCTCAGTACACCTATCCTATATCCAGTGGATCGATAGTGTTGTGGATCGGATTCATGTCGGACATAGTAAGACGGGATTGCATCCTTTGTAAGCGCGGATAGTGGGCGAATAAAAAAGCCCTCCAATACTGCATGTATACTAGCGTATGTGACGATGATGAGAGACGATAAAATAACGATATTAAAACGGTTATGGGGTTGCAATATAATTGGTCAAATGCAGAACGGGAGGTCATGTTAAGCTGGTGGTTTGATTTTGCGTGTTGTCAAGTCGGCTAACCTGAACTAGGCCATGGTGGACTAAAAAAAAAGGTACAAATTCGTTTAGGAGACCTAGTTTTGGAACTTCTTTAAGGGAACGATAAATTCGGACGCAGTTGTGCCAAAAGGTTGACAGCGACCTCATTTTGGGTTATTTCATTATTTTTTTCATTTAACTCATAGTTGGCACCATTTGGGGTTCTTAAGATTTTTTTGTTTCAACTAAACATAATAATTTTGTTACACATTAATGTAGCAATGCATGCATCCATCTAGCAACGCATGCACCCATGTAGCAATGCATGCATCCATTTAGCAACGCATGCATGCATGTAGCAATGCATGCATGCATCTAGTATGAATCTAGCATCAATATTCCAAATAATATTTGGAATACTGAGGTTTCTAATAGTACGCTTTACAATTTTCAGCGGTCCATGTCTAAGTGAATGTTCGGTGGCCTTGTTATCGAAGCTCATCATCTCTCCATCTCAATCCATCGTCTCGTATGTTTTTAATTTGCAGCATGTGACCGCTCTCACATATATTACACGGGACAAACAAACGCCGGATTAGATCCTCCCGGACCTCGCGTACAGGGTGCGGGAAAAACTGTTAGCACCTCCGGATTTATGTCCGGAATTGATGAGAATGTTTTAGTGTGTGTAGAATATTTCTTTTTATTCATGTTGTTTGAATATTTCGTTTCGTTTAGTTCCTTGAATAGAGCTGGTCGTACACACATCTTATTTTTATAGCTTTACAAAGTAGTTTTAATCGTCGAAGTGTCATAGAATAATGTTAGTTGCCAGTTTTGTAGGGTAGAATACAGGGCAGATTGCTATTTTTAACCCTTAATAGCCTAGAGTTTCAATTTTGATACCAATCTTTTAAACCGAATGTTCACATTACTATTATTTTTTTTTTATAGGTTGGCTGTACGTATTTTACTGTTGTATAATATTCTTTCCAACGAAATTAAAAAAAAATCAAATGTCATTATTATTAAACACAGTAACATTAAACACAGTAATATTAAAAATAAATCACTTTCGTAAATCATGCTACTAAGGGTTAAAAGGACTGTTTTGTGTACATAGTAATGCCTACACTATAAGACTTGTATCAAAGTCTTGAAAATATATAAATTATCAGCTAATATGATTTTGGTAAGTACAGCAAAACTCCTTGACGGTGTCGTAGAAAACAAAGTAAAATGCCTTTTTCTAGTACCTAAGCCATTATTTAACGCATGGTGTACTAGTCTTTATATTGAGCCTACCTACAACCGAAATCCATATCTTGGATATGATAAATAGATTTTTTTTTTGAAAGAATAATGGCTTTCAAAAAAAGACAAGCCAGCTGACTTTTTCGTCGGATCCTATCAGTTAAGGTCGCGTTCCGATCCGGTTGGAGAGTGAATAAAAAAAATGTGTTTTTTTTTATTTATTTTTTATTACATTATAGGCAAGTATTTGATCTCGAAGTCACCTGATGGTAAGTGACGATGAGATCTACGATGGAGCATACTTGCCTAGGTCGGAAGGCGGCAGTAAATCGAGACGCTACATTCACAAGGCACATGCAGCGCAGCTGATCTGACCCGCCATCCATGAATGGCAACACCAAACATCATGCCGGAACACGGCTAGGCCGCTTGGTGACATGGCTTTGTTCAGTGGGTGGTGACTAGCCACGGCCGAAGCCTACCACCAGTAAACAATGAATGTCAATTTGTAAGCGTCCCCGTCGGTCTATATGAAATAAACGAGTTTTGTCTTTGACTTTGACTTTGACTATAAACAACGGCATCAACCTGTATACCCGACTCCCATTTAAATTGATATAAATTAATCCTTTAGCAATGCGCCCCTCAAGAAAGAAATCCCATTACGTCCAGATTCGATTAACGTTTTAACAGCATCCCTCCGAGCCCCGCCCCTCCCGCCCTTCGCCCCTTGCATCTTTTGCTTGGGACTGTCCGACACACAAGCCTAAGTATGTTTAATGTGCTTTATTAATTCATTTGTAGTTAGTAGTTTTGTTTTAGTAATCAATTGCTTTTAGAATTTTCTCGCATTGGTAAAGAAAGTGGAATATTCTTGTTACTTTTTAAATGGTACTTTTACAACATAGATACCGTAACAAAAAAAATAAATATCATGTTACATAGCTTCAAATGTATTTGCTATAAGTAGGGAGGAGAGTGGGGTCGTGCTTTTTCTCTGTCTCACACGAGCGTGCTTATGGGGCGGTGACTAAAATTACCTACACTGCATGCAGTGTTAATTTAACACTGTCTATTTTGTTTCCGAGTAGTGGGAGACAATTTAATGCTACGTCTAAGTGTTTGGGATTACGATAAAAAAACGTCGTGCCAATCATAACCGCGTTACGACCATAGATACAATCTCCAAGCTTTATTCCATTTACGAATTCAAATTCGAAACCTATCCCATAGCCACAAGCTCCAGCTTTTTTCTCCACAAGTATTATTGATACGGTCATCTGAGCCTGTTTAAAAACCAATTTCCCTCAACAAACAACTAACAAAAATCAAATAAAAACCCCGCATCTTCAATTACACTCCTTTAACATGGGTTGTGCAAACACTCGGTGAGGATCGGTACGGTCCGAATCGAATAACTATTCGAATACGAAATCGATGCTCTTGCTTCTCGATTCCCCTGGGATGTGCCGCGGCCGCATGATGTGATTCTATTATAGACTAGCTGTTGCCCGCGACTTCGTCCGCGTGGTATTTAACAAAGACTCAGCCGTTGGCAACAGCCTGCTCGCGTTCTGATCCCGCGGGACGCATTGCAGATTGTTGCTATCAAACTTTAATCAGGCGCAGCGCTGCAACATTGGTTTTATTTTTTTTCGAGAGATCCATTTTTTTTTTCTAAAATAAAAGTAGCCTATGTTACTCCTTGTTACATCAGCTATCTGCCAGTGAAATTCCCGTCAAAATCGGTCCAGCCATTTCAGAGATTACCCGGAACAAACAGACAGACAGACAGACAGACAGACAGACAGACAGACAGACAGACAGACAGACAGACAGACAGACGGACAGACAGACAGACAGACAGACAAAAATTGTAAAAAATGTTGTTTCGGTATAGGTAACGTGTATACATCCAAATGCACTTAGTAAAAAGCGGTTATTTTAATATTACAAACAGACACTCCAATTTTATTTATATGTATAGATGTATACACAAGCTGGTGACAAAAAAAAAAGAAATGTAGTACCTTGCATGTTAGGTATTTTGAATACAGGTAAGTTTACTCCGACGAAGAAAATAAATTAATGACATAATTATTATTTGCCTCGTAGAAACAAACTAAACTAAACTGGGATATTCCGCGGCCGTCCACCGTGTGATGTTAGCCGAAAAAAGAATCTCAATAAGTATAATTTAGGTAGGTAAACACATGTATTTTTATACAGAAATGTGATCGTGTGTAATGTGGAATATTTTACATTATTTTTTTAAGTACATCTTTGTTTATCAAATATAGTAATTTATTTTTTTATTAAATTACATCATTACTGCTATTAGTTACATGATTGTTTCGTGGTACGATAGATAGACGCCATGGCCAATAAAAAATAATAAGAGCTGGATACAATTCTACATTTAAATTTGAAATGAGAACAGCCATCAATCAATCACTAGTGCAGTGCGGCCAGTGTGCACCAGCTGAGGGGAGTAACGACAACGGTCGTGCAGAGCCACCTCATTGATTCCGCTAATCCTGCGGGAATCTTAATGGGAATGCTCAACGCGGGAGAAAATTAGACGGACACGTGGCGCAGCCACTAGTTGTAATGACGTCATTCGAGTGTTTTCATATAAACATCTGTGGTAGAAAATATATTCAGGTAAGTATGTACTTAGATGCTTAATGAGCACTTGCTCGTACTTATCTACTTACGTCAAACATAAGATTGCTGAAATAAGTTATTTATATTTCACAAAAATATTTCTCTTTCATTAAGCTCAAATCACGTTCCATATTTGGTTTTTTTTATCGCATTATCCCACACTAAGCAACGCTAATATTATGGGTACCGTACAATGGACTGGGGTTGAACGCAGTATGCAATACTTATATAGATATTAATATATGTATTAGTACCTATATATTACGTATCTTGTATAATGTTTCAAATAAGTATAAGCTGTTATTTCTTTACACAATATAAATAATACTCTGGGTATCTTTACCGCACTAGCATGCAGTAGAACTAGGTAGACATACCTAGCTCAGTTGCGTTGTCTCCGGAATTCTGTAAAATAATTGGGTACTTATCTATATATATATTGACTCAGTTCTCAGATAAATCTATTTCATTCTAGACTAATACCTGCTGGCTGGTTTAGACGATTATTTTAAAAGAAAAAAAAAATAGTTTTTTTTTTATAATCGTATAATAATCGAAACAATGATTGTCGCTGGTGCCGCGGCTCGTTATCGCAACACGCCGCGATAAACGACCCTATTATGTCAAGTGACAGTTGCGAGCGCTCCCGGAGGACAGATATTTTACTTTTCTTGATTTATTGTCACTTTGGGGACCACTAGGTGTTGTGTTTTTGCTTTTTCGGGGGATAATTAGCGATCATTGTAGAGGATTGTGTAATTTGATAGCCAATTTTTCTTTTGAGTTTTTTTTGTCTGTGGGTTGTTGGCAATAATACCTACAGGGAACATTCAAATTATGATTTTTGCCGGAGTTGAACAGTGAAGTTGTTTATTTCGTTTTAATGTCCAAAAATGTGTTTCTTTGATATATAATGCGTAACATAGGCATTGTATGCACAAGTAATATAAGTTAAAATGAAATACTTAGTAGATATAACATCACTTTTCAATTTCACCCAAGATATTCGTTAGAATTTCTGTAAGGTATTTAAAGGTGCACTGATAGGTGTAGGGGATACATCTCTTCATCGCCATCATCGTCACTAGAATCATATTTTTTATTGGGGGTACTTACCATTTTATAACATTTATCAAGAAATACATACTGGACACTGGCAAAAATGGCTTTATTTTGTAGCCGATCGCCAACCTTAAACAAAAGAAGAAGAACATTCAAAGTACCTACCTATAAAAAAAGAAAAGGCTTACTAGCTACCGCAATTTATCCTAATATATGCAATTTATATACCTACCTATCTAACAAGCTTTTTTATTCGTACGGTGCGTACGAAACAAATCCATAAATAACGTCAAAGTTATATGCAAATTAAAATGTTATTTGTCATCTATTATTACAGTATTAGTATAATGTAATTAATTGACATTGTATAATTGAAACATTTGCAGTAAAGTTTTAAATATGAATGCGTGCAGTGGCGCGTGACCGATATCACATTATTCCAAATTTGAATAAAGACGTTCGAACCGCGACGTCAGCTAATTCAAATTTCGAACGAGCATTCATCGCATACCGTTTATTTAAATTTAACACGCAGTTGACTCTGAATAGAAAATATGGCGTCCGAAGAGAAATTATAAAATTATCCCTGTTTGTCTATTTAGAAACACAAAAGATCCAGTGTACATTTGACACGCTATTTAACAATTATTTAACATTTGATTTGTGTACGGACACGTGTAATAATTGAACTTATTTGCATAATCCGTTTTATTAAAGTCGAACTTACGATTAGCGTAGCAATGTTTAGTGACGTAATGATTTATAACTGTATGCCTAATGTTAGGCAAATAAGGGTGTTATTGATCCTGCATACTTCTGTTCCGAATTCAAATTTATTTCATGTAGGTACTTCGCCAATGACCTTATAGCATTAGCTTTATGTCTTGCTTTTTTTATCTTCTTTCTTAACTGCTTAATGAACTGAAGTGGCCAGTACATGAGTTGCCGTTATGGATTGGTTTTCCTTGACATTGGATTTAAACAATTGGCGGACCCAGCAGTATTGCAATAGTAGCTACTAAACAGTCAAAGCGAGTAATTATCATAAACAATCTAGACGTTGGCAAATATATGCACTATATTAAATTTCAAATTTGGTAGGTACTGTAAAATTGCCGCAGATATAACTGTCCTTAAGCTGACTGGCGATATTTATTTGCTTTTTTTGAAACATATTTTAGTTAGCCCTCGTAAGGAAAAAACACTTGTCTTTTATTTTCTCATGTGAATTCGGCAGTTTGTAATGACAAATAAATTGTTATGAGACGCCGCATGTCCTCACGTCATCCTCCACAATTAACCGATCCATCATCCCGTGAACACATCCCACAAATTCCAGCCAGAAGGCGTTTCCGCGAATTATTGTCCGCGAGACTTCGACCCCAACTTGCTAACGTCAAACCAGATATCGATACAGAATCGCTTAATCGACTTTTTTGTGAAATTATGTTTTTTTTATTCTGCAGCAAAGGTATACGTAGTATCAATTAGAGAACAGTTCCAAAAAAAAATAATTGCATACAATCTGTATACCTAGCTGTGGAAGCAATTTCACTAGACCTTATACGACATCTGTCGTAAAAATAATTCAAATGTATTGTCTATTCGATTTAATGAATAGGCCAACACAGAGTAAAATTTATCTGTGTTGCCCTACAAATTGGATTACGTATTTAGTCATTTTGACATTATTTTAGTGTAGTAGTTTAATTCGTCCAGTACGACAGGCGAAGGAATTCATACTGCCAATTCGGATGTTGTAAATGTCATTACATTATTTTATTGCGTTTCGCGCCAAAATCGCCGTGATCGGATACACGGCGGCCTCTAGAGGCGTTATTAGCGTCGCGTACCCACCCCATTATACATTTTTGAACCGTATCCATATAAATTAATGTGAATATCACCCCAGCGTAATATCAATCTCGCGCGGAGCTGTTCGCGGATTACGTTACAAATAATATCATTTTGTACGGTGATTCGTTATGAATGGTGCCACCTACGGGGGTTTAACGAATACAATGGATCTACAATCTTGATTATTTTAGTGCATTAATTTGACTTTTATGAACTTAAATATCCTCAATAATTGTGCTTGAGAGATAAGTAGAGATATTTAATTTTTTTTTAAGCTCCCCCTCAATTTAGTGTGAATTTAGACCATAGTCCACCACGGTAGTCCAGTATGGGTAAGCGAATTTTTTACGGCTTTCGAAATACTTGCAGGATTCGTGGCTTGATTATTAAAATATCTTACTACCGAATATATTTTCATTGTTTTCCCAGTATCAATACCAATCCGTCGGGCTGTACGCTCAACGGAGGGGCCTCCAAACGAGGGAGGCCAGTTTACTGTTTCTTTATTCCATTATGTTTTAAAGAGAATGTCATAGCTATCGGGCAAGTGCAACGCGCGGAACGTAACCGAACGCACCCGAATTAAGAGGGGCTTCAACAATAGAACGATTCAAAATTGCGAACGCAGCTTTTAATTGCGCGCTAATGGGCATTTGACTTTTCTTTTTAATTAGCTGTCAAGTTGACAGATTTTTTTTTTATTCGGAGTTTCTTGTGATCCGATGGTAACTGAATTTTGGTTAATTGATTACTGGCTTGTTGAAACTAGCTCGCTAGTAAAATAAATCAGTACCTAGTACTTATACTTATAGCTAGGTGTTTAAGTACTTAGATCTTGCAGAATATTGGCTATTTAGGTAATTAAATGCTTCGGGCCTTAACGGATAATCTTAAAAACATAATAGATAGGTAAGTACCTGTATGTATAATAATTTACAGACATTGGATACCTACCTGGGCCAGCGTGGTGGACTATGTCCTAATCCCTCTCACATAGAGGGGAGGCCCGTGCCCAGCAGTGGGATATTAAGAAAGGGCTGGAATTATTATTATAATTAATACAGATCGCATTATCATGAAAAATATAGCTACAAAATTGATTAGTCCGCGAGTGTCGTTGCGATCGCATCTTACCGCAAACATAATTCCTACAACAGTACACAGATATTGTTTAGGGGAGACGCATTCACAAAAAACTGTCCCAATCAAATGAACGACGGATTCGCTTGCTGCAGACTCCATCCTTCAAATAATTATATTGGGACATCTCTCAAACGCCAACAGAAATATTTGTAAGAAAACTTAGGGAACTTCTCAGAAATGTCCGGTTATTCTTATGACAGTTTTCATTTTTATTATGAGGGAATTTTATGAATTATACAAATATCCCGGAAATCTGACATAATTGGTGGTTCTAAACTATCCGTTTCGACGATCTAGGGACGCAATCTCCCGCCGAAATTGCGATTTGATACCTTATATCATCGAGTCGGCACCCCATGGTGTCGGCTTGATAATCATCTATTATAATATTTTCATCTGATACCTCTGTTTGTGGGTATTAGATTACATTAATATTGGACTCCTTATGTATTTTTTTTTTATTACATTATAGGCAAGTATTTGATCTCGATCTCACCTGATGGTAAGTGACGATGAGATCTACGATGGAGCATACTTGCCTAGGTGGGAAGGCGGCAGTAGATCGAGACGCTACATTCACTAGGCCCATGCAGCGCAACTGATCTGACCCGCCATCCATGAATGGCAACACCGAACATCATGCCGGAACACGGCTAGGCCGCTAGGCGACAAGGCTTTGTTCAGTGGGTGGTGACTAGCCACGGCCGAAGCCTACCACCAGTAAAAATATATGTCATATTTACCCCCATCTCATAATAATATAGTCAGACGAATACACCAGTTCACAGTTCACTGTACGGTACTGTAAGTAACGTTTGTATTTATGGGTACCTTACAATGGATTGCGGATATCACAGTATATAATTGTACCAAAATAAATATTGCCAGACGAACTACTTATCCGGCTCTAAACTTAGCAGTAATGGTACGGTACACTTATAAGACTTTAAAAACATATATAGGTAGATAATGTTTCTAAAGAATAAATAATATTTTGTAAAAAGGTCTCGTATACGTGAGAACCAATTTCGGTTACAAAGTTATTTTTAATAAAGATAAATCCGCGTCCAATCATCAAAAGATTATATTTTTTTCGCCCCACTGGCATTATGGCATGCAGCCGTAGGCCTATTAGATTAAAACGTTTCGTTCCCGCGGCACGTGGCGCGCGTGCGCCGCGCGCGCTTTCTTGACAGCTAAACAAACATGGCCGCCGATACCGGAATCAAAGTCAAAATATCTTTATTAATATTATATGAGCAAACACATTGTTCTGTATGTAGGGCATTGTGCAAATATAATTTTGGTAATTGGTCTTGTTTCCTCCCCTATCTAGATATTTTAAGTAAGTAAGCAGTTATTTATCTTTAGGGTGGAAGCTAGCGATTGCTTTTGCAAACAAATGGTTTTGATTAATTGCTTCTCGATAATGTAATGGTTCAAGGGAAACGATGAATAAGAATGTAAAATTTTAAACAACCTAGACCAGCTCAAATCATCACAATAATGACCAACGAGCGTACCGCTGTTAAAGTCGCTACTGGACTGGTATTTTTTCTTTTCAGTTTTATATAAAAATACTTTTGTACGAAATCGGATTTTTTATTGGTTTTAAATTTTTTTTTGTTATTATATAAGATCACAGCCTTCATATAAGTATTGAAAATTTAAGTGAGAATGGTTGCTGACCAATTTGAAATGCTTATAAATCCTAAATGGTCATTCGAAATGAAAAGAGAAACCTAAAAATGATTTTCAAAAACTATTCAATGATACTCCACTTAACATAGTCGACTTTCATTTTTTCTTTTTCACAATATGGCGTACAAAATGCTTTGTAATGCCATTGTAAATTGAATAAATATTTTATTAATTTGTCGATTCATACAATAGTCTATTATAATGTCAGCCTACATATCCTCGCCGCTGCGTGGCTGGTTATCCCACATACCATAACCCAAATATTCAGAGCGGGAATATTTACCGAGGCCGGAGCGCGCAATACACGGCTATTCATTTACATACTAATTTATCTTGTAATTAAGTACGCCGCAAATTGCTATCTCAGCCCTACATAATCCTTTCGCGTTGTTGCTTGGTGGTCTATAGCGTTAGCCTTAGTATGGACATGACTGCAGTGTTTTTTTTTAATTTAAAATACCTAAACTGATAATAGATGGTGCTAGTAGCAATATAAACTGCGGTGTTCTTATTTCAATGTGCTGGATACTCCAAGGGTCGATTAGGTGATGGGCTTCCTTCATTGAAAATGAAAAATCTTTCGCCTTTTCACTATTGATCGACATACATCATTGCCTTTTCAACGGCCTGATTAGCGCAGTTGGAAGTGACCTTGCTTTCTGTGCCGAGGTTCCCGGGCTCAATTCCTTGTAGGAGTAAACTCTGTGTGATGAGCACGAATATTTGTACCCGAGTCATGGATGTTTATTATCTATATGAGTATCATATACTGAATTCACCTTCGGGAGCGGGATTTCTTATGTCAAAATCTGGAATGTTGACAAAAATGACCATTGTCACTGGATTGGGTTTTTTTTTAATCGACTTCTAGAATTCTGACTTCATATAATAATTAAAAATACGTTAAACAAGCGCCGGTTCAAGGGTCAGTTTACCTTCTGAATCATCCTGTTTGTTTTCATTTTTTTTTTTATAAAAAAAAATAATTCCAGTCTCATCCCCGCTAATCTATCGTGCACCCTGCGGCTGGTGTTGACACGCAGCCGACAGACAGGGATTAGGGTTATCTGCATCACAAAGCCGCGCCTGCACCGCTGCTGCGACGCCCGCCCCGCCCGCCCCGCCCGCCCAATCCTGGCCACACGGCTCGCTACCGGCGATACAACCTTTTTGGAGACTATAGACAAAATTGGCATGTAGACCAACGAGGTTCTTAGTTATCAGGTGAGATCCAGATCAAATACTTGCCTATAATGTTATAAAAAAAAAAGTTACACCCGCTTATGTTTTGTGGCGGGAAACTGAAAAGTCATGGCGTCAATTAAGATTGAATTTTTAAAACTAGTGTTCCTGCGTGTTATAGTGAGTGATATAAGTAGAATATTAACCATTATGGGTTCTGTAAAGTGCACAAGTGTAGGTAATTGAAACAGAGTGACTAAATTTGGCCTTTCGGTTTCTCACAAAAATCCATAATGAATCTTTCAGTAAAGCATCCATCACTTTACTGATTGAGGCATGGGGGAGTATTTTACTTGGCCCTTAGGTCTGTGCATATGCTCGAAAACTGAAATAATTTACATTACTTGACGCTGGCAAAATACCTATGGCGATGCCAAATAAAAAAATAAAAAGTACATCCACTCATAGTCTACAACTATAATTGAGGCCAGCCTCGGCAGTCAGTCCAAGTTGAACGATTCTCACATTGTTATAGACAACGGGTTGTTATCGAACTCGATCTTAATTGGGTCCTGTGTTTAGTGGACTTGCCGACTTTGAATCTCGAATTTGAGTGACGATATAGACCATCTGAATAAGATCTATAGTTAGGTACTACCTAAGGTATGTTTCTAGTTTTAATTGACAATCTAGAAATAGTTTTGTACTAATGCCACGTTTATTGGGGGTCATAAAATAACTTAAAATATATACTTAGGATGCAATGACAATCATTATGAACTACATCCATTAAGACGTAGACTAATATATGAAAATTAAAGAATTTGAGAAACAAGCTGAGCGAATTACTCAGGATATGTGTCGATTTCTTCATTTGCGCACCATTACAAGACCTCAAGACACTGTGAGCACTTTCTGCGTAGACCGCAAGTAAAAAAAACTAAATATACCCCGGTACCCCGTTTCAAACTATGACACTAGGACGTCAAACACCTCAGTCCTCCCGTGACCATGGTTGCTGTAAAGCAGCCGAAACGTGGGGAACGTAAAAAACTTATAATAAACGCAATAAAATCCGTAATATTAGTTTAATTTCAATAGGATATGTATCGTTTACCTACGATCATTTCCCTTTATATTCCAATCATCAATACACAAAAAGTACCTCCAAATCCAATAGCCCCCCCTCCACATCTCACAGAGCTATATAAGTACTACAAGCAGCTTAACAAAGCATCAAACGGATACCGCGATACACGAAATCTGAATGCGTTGTCATCTAACATTACCGGGGAAGTCTATTAATTCCATTGAGGAGGGCACGGGCCCCGGATCGATGTACGTACGCTAAGAGGGACCCATTTCACGGATGAACACCCCCACGACCGACTTGGAAGTGGAGTGGGGCGTGATATGGAAACCGTACCCCGTAAACGGTCTTTAAAATAAACTACGATATGAAGTTATAAGAGTGTAGAGTTGGTATATTAAAGTATTCAAACTTCTTATAACTTCTTGCTGTATAATAAAATTGTACCCCCAAATTTATAGACGTTGTATAACTTCATCAAACGTCATATAGTACTGCGCATAAGACTTTAGCTTAGCGCAGTACTATATGACGTTTGATAAAGTTATAACACGTCTATAAATTTGGGGGTTAACGTTTCAAATATTTTTACTTTACTCACTTTCAATTACTGTAATGTAAACGTGTTTTTAATTTCATACCTTCATTTCATCAATAAAATACTGTTATATAAAGCTCTCTATTCTGACTCTACATCCAAAACAATCAAACTTAAACCATCAAAATGCTGACATAAATTCTCTAAAACAATTTAAAGCCGCAACTCAGCCGCTCTTGACCCATTATTATCGTTTTAAAAAGCTTTTAAAAGTAACAATGGGTCGGCACGCGCGCGTCCGACCGCCCCAGCGGCCGGGGCTCGATTGCATAATTTTTAATCACACGACCGAGTAAGCAGCTAATTCGCTAGAACGCAAGATATTGGGGGTAGTTATAGCTTAGCCGGCAGCAGAGTGGAATTGGCTTCCGTCAGCGGTAGCGGAACCGATCTCCTCTGTGTTCTGATAGCCTGGCACTTAAGTGATCGATTTCTTATTCACTACCTCTAAGTTTGTTGGAGATTTTACTGTTATTTTATTATTTAATGTCAAGTCTTTTCATAGTTTCTTTGTATTTACCAGCCCAAACCTACTCCAGTGTTTAAAATGATTATCTGCACGTCAAGTGCGAGTTAATTGCATACTTTATAGTCTACCGTATTTGTACATTTTGTATGGAGAATTGAAAAGCGCCTCTCGCGGACGGTATTTAAATCTTTCAATTCTCCATACAAAATATCTCAATACGGTAGACTATAAAGTATACGGTTAGCTTGCGAATAATCTCGCACTTGAAATACAGATCATAAAACGTTGTACTGTGACCAATCAAATACCTACTATACTTAATGTATTTTATATACTATACTATACTATACTTAATGTCTGTGGGCGCCAGCCACTCGCCAGACCACTTACCAGGAAAAACAAAAAACATTTCACCAAATTTTGGCCCAACAAATATTGTTTCTTATGTTCCCGCACTGAACAGTTGTTGAAGGAGGCAAAATTAATTCTAAAAAAAAATGACACTATTTACTTTCAACTATCGTGTTGACTTGCCATGTGTGTAAACTCTAGTTCACCATCCAACTGGCTAAAATTAAAACGTCACAGTCCCAGTAGCGTTTCCAACCATTAATCCGCGCATTGTGATGTTAAACAGTGATCTATATTTTAATAACACGCCTCGATGGACACTTAATAAGGGTGAAAATTGAGTTAGGGACAACTTGATCACGCTATACTGGGCTATGATGTAATTTTGACAGAAGATACCGAAATGCGCGGCAATCTTAATGCCGTTGACGTAAGTAAAGAGAGCATAAAAAAAACTATTAAAATTTGAGCTAAGTGTAAATAGAGCATCAAAAAAAACTATTAAAATTTGAGCTAAGTATAAATAGAGCAAAAAAAAAGTCTATTAAAATTTGAGCTAAGTATAGAGCATCAAAAACTATGAAAATGTCAGCTCATTCTGTAACTTAAATTAACTTTGACACAGCTAATATATAAGGTGTAACAATAATAGTATTTGAACACTGCCAACAGTAGGTTATAAAGATAACATTCCTAAAGAAATAAATCAAATTATTCGAAATTTAAAAAAACACATTCCGTACTGAACGCATCGCCAAAAGCTTCTTGTTTAAAATAAGAACAAACATCATTTACATAATTGTTTTAAACATCCACGTGATCCATATAACTTTGATTCATCTGTTAAAATATTTTACGCATTTTTTTTTCTACCTTATATTGCTATCTTGCTCGCACATTATAAACAACCGTGAGAGAGCCTTTCACAAAAATTTTTATCAATTTAACCCTAGCATAACAACGTATGTTATAAAAGAAACGTGATTTAGAAAACTTACATAAATTCAAACGTTTAGTGTTTTCGATCACGTAAACGTTAAGAACTACTAATGTAATCCAAAAGTCATCGAGAAAGCATACTGTTACTTGTCGGTCTTATTAATGAAGTCTGTCATGTGAGCGAGATGGAAGACGCTTACGTTACCATAGCGCTGATATCTATACATATAAATAAAATTGGAGTGTCTGTTTGTAATATTAAAATAACCGCTTTTTACTAAGTGCATTTGGATGTATACACGTTACCTATACCGAAACAACATTTTTACAATTTTTGTCTGTCTGTCTGTCTGTCTGTCTGTCTGTCCGTCTGTCTGTTTGTTCCGGCTAATCTCTGTAATGGCTGGACCGATTTTGACAGGACTTTCACTGGCAGATAGCTGATGTAACAAGGAGTAACTTAGGCTACTTTTATTTTAGAAAAAAAAAATAGGATCTCACGAAAAAAAATGAAAACCAATGTTGCAGCGCAGCGCCTGATTAAGTTTGATAGCAACACCTGCAATGGTTCCCGCGGGCTCAGAATAGGCGGGCAGGCTGTTGTCAACGGTTGTCTTTGTTAAATACCACGCGGACGAAGTCGCGGGCAACAGCTAGTATGAAATAAAAAACTATTATTTGCGGGGGCCTTTATCAACGCAATAGAACCCAAAACAATTACTGTTAGAATGTTTGTCGGTTTATCTGTGCGTATGAGCGTGTTAGATTTTAATACTTATAGCTCCAAGAGAAGCTTTCAATTAGAATTTAAAGATTCATTTAACGTATGTTTCCAATATTTGGGTATAAATACACTGCAAGATAATAATCAGCGTGATTGCTTTTATTGATGAAATAAGTAAATGTAAATAAAACAAGGACAATAATTATACCTCAAGTATATTGATTGGATAATCACCCAAGCACAAATACATCAAATTTAGAACATACTCACATTATTAATTTCTATACAGATTAATGTAACCTTATTAATCGTTTGACGAACACAAAATTTATCAGACGATGTATATATAAAATAAATAGGTAACCTAACTTATTGAATCTCCGGGTCCGTCTTGTACTGCGGCTGACGACAGAATGCCGAGACTTGCCCGATGAGGGGGTATTTATACTAGCATTACACGTCACTGTCACATTGAGTCAATTTGAACAATATAACTTTATGTGGGTATTCGTTTAAAATAATTAGTGTTTCAAAAACATTGTTAATATATATTTATTAATAACTACCAATATAACTAATAATTAACGTGTATTATAATCTATTACGGCCATACTGACAGTACTTTGTCCTCAAAGTACCACCTATACCTATGTTTATATGACTTGGTTCTATTAGGGATTGAGTTAAATTTATAGTACAGCAATTAATCATTTACACAGTGCTGTTACAATAATCAAATATGTCAGACATCTTTAACCAGAGTTATTTTTATACATATAATTCTACTTGCATAGACATGATGGTTCAATTGCTGCTATTGAGATAGACCACCACCAAACAAGTATGAACAGCGAGTATTTGCCAGATACATAGTCATGCCAACCACATTCACCCGCTGCCGGTGAGACTAATTGGCACCAAGTATCTGGCCGCACAGCAAATATTATCTGAGCCTGTAACATAGACATGCTGATTCCTTTCACCCGCTGCCGATGAGACTAATCAGCACCAAGCTACGGCCGACCAGCGGTTTTATTACACTTTTTCATACATGTTTCAATTAAGAATAAAATAGGACTATTCCAATTATTTAAAAACACATTTATATAAAAATACTGATCACTTAATAATTGACATAACTATTAATCATACGAGACTATAATAATTTTAATTCCATTGTATTTATTCATACAGCTATAAGCAATAACTTAATTTTGCTCTAATCACATGGCACTTTCAACAGCAATATTTTCATCCACCCATTCTCCAGGCCAAAACCGTAATTTTTCTTTTGCAACTACAATATCTCTTAGACTACCTAAGCCCTTCAGAGCAAAGCGATCGTCTGGGAGAATTGAGGAAATTTCATAGGGACCCTTAAATTTTGATTTTAACTTGTCGTTACGCCTGTGGTCCTGGTTGACATAAACTAAATCACCTACACTATAACTCATATTGTTTCGTCTAACAGAATCAAAACGTTCTTTAAATTTTTCTGATATTTGTTGGAGTCGTTGTCTGGCAAGTTCACGATCAGATTGTACATCGATCCGTGATTCTGAACTATCATTGTCAAGGACATCGTTTAAACGAGCCTGCACAATAGGTATATTTGCTTCTACTCCTATCAATAAACGTAAAGGTGAAAATCCAGTGGATTTTTGAACCGTGGTGTTTATGGATTGCTGTACTTTCCATAGCCCGTTCGGCCAATCTGACGATTCACTACACATAGTACTTAACATATTGATTACTGTAGCTACGTAACGTTCAACTTGCCCATTACCTCTAGGCGTACCAGTAGCTGTCATGTGGTGCTCGATATGCAGTTCTCTAAATAGGCGTTGGGCTTGATGAGAGCTAAAATTTGTTCCACGATCGGTGATTATCAAAGATGGCGTGCCAAATATTGTTATTGTTTCTCTTATAATGGGTATCAACTCCAGAGTATTTAAAGTTTTCAGTGGTTTTAATAAACAAAACTTAGTAAAACCATCCACTACTAGGAGAACATGTCTGTGGCCTTCACTGGTTGCCGTGAATGGCCCCGTACAATCTAAATGTATAGTATGGAATGGGATAGCAGTTTTATAAATCGGGTGTAAAAAGGCTTGTTTAGGACCAGAATGTCCTTTTCTTTCTGTACAAATTAAACAATGTAAAATATATTTCTTGACAAAAGCTGCCATTCCAGGGAACCAAAAATGTTCTCTAATTTTGTGGAAAACCTTATTGAAACCCACGTGACAATTTTCATCGTGGAACAGTTTCAATACGCTTAACCTATATCCCTTTGGTACAAACAACCTCGGCTCCGTGCCCTCAGCCTTGTAATGCAACAAGTCATTTTTGATTAAATATTGGCTAGAATCCAAATCACCTGATTCTAACTGTAAGATAAGGGTTCGGGTTTCTGAGTCTTGCTGCTGAGCAATCTTTAACCATGACTGTGAGCTATCGGTGTCGTCAGAGACCCCAATGAGGTTTACTTCAGGAAGCGAACAACTTCGATTCGGGGTAGGCGACTCTACTGGATTGCGGCTAAGGAAATCTACATGACTAATGAATTTACCCTTTTTGTATTTAATCTGAAACTGAAAATCTTGTAAAAATGTCCACCAACGGGCTACTCGTGGTGACAAATCTCTTTTTGTCATCGTCGATTTTATTGCATTACAATCGGTAATAATTGTAAATTCAATACCAAGTAAATAAACTCTAAAGTGTTTTAAGGCATTATATATGGCTAAAGTTTCCAAGTCATAGGAGCAATACTTGGATTCTGCTGGACTAGTGCGTTTGCTGTAATAAGCTACAACTTTATTTATGTTATCAACCTTCTGTAAAAGTATTGCTCCGTACCCTATTGAACTAGCATCCGTGTGCAGTTCTGTCGGATGATTAGGGTTGAAAATAGTCAATAGAGGCCTGTTAATGAGACGATTTATTACATACTTTCTAGCCGCATTCTGCTCGGGACCCCATTCCCATTTTTGATTGTTTTTAGTAAGCTTTGTGATACAGGTCGTTCGCGAAGCAAAATCAGGAATAAATTTACGGAAATAACTGGATAAACCCATAAACTGGCGAACCTGTTTTATATTACTCGGTACGGGAGACTTAACTAGAGCAGTGATTTTAGATTCACTTGGCCTAACACCTGCGCAAGATATGTGTCTACCCAGGTATTCAATATTATCGACAAAAAATTTACATTTCTTCGGGTTAATAGTAAAGCCATTGACACTGAGTGCCGAAATTGTTTGCTCCAAATAATTAAGCCCTTGTTCAATGTTGTCAAAAGGAATTAGTATATCATCCATATATACTAGCAAGAATTTTAAATGCTGAACAGCCTTAGAAATAGCTCTCTGAAACACAGATGGGCCATTACAAATACCAAATGGCATTTTAAGAAATTCGTAGTGGCCGTCCGGTGTTACAAACGCAGTGTATTTGGTGGAATTGTCAGATACGGGTATTTGATAGAAGCCATTTCGCATATCGATTGATATATAGAATTTAGATTGTCCTAATTTATCGATTTGGTCCTCAATGAGAGGGAGAGGGTATCTATCTTTTTCTATTAATTTATTTAATGCTCTGTAATCTATACACATTCTATCACTTCCATCATTTTTTTTTACTAAAATCATAGGGCTAGCAAAAGATGAATTACTTTCCTTAATTATCTGTTTGTCTAATAAATCTCGTATTATTTCTTTGACTTTCTCCCTCTCTATTGGAGCCAATCTGTATGGTCTATAATACACAACCTCATCTTTTTTTAATTTTATTTCTAGCTTACCGGTTTGTACGTTACCGAGCGTTTTCATAACAGAGGGATAATTTTGAAAAATGGCTCCAATTTTATCCCGTAATTCAACATTTAAATGTGTTAACGACACCGAAAGTTCTGAAAACGAATATTGAATATCGTGTTTTTCAAAAGAATTTATTTCGAAGCTAGATTTAGGTAAATACTTTCGCACTAGACGAGAGCCCAACGAATCCGTTACTATCTCAATATCGGAATGTTGAACAACGTCCCTACCTATTAAAAGATCGTAACGGCAGTCAATGTCCTTTACCACGAAAATATCTAGTTCAATACACAACTCCTCAAACTTAACGGGTACTGTAATTTTTGAAAACACTTGTAAACTACTTTTACCTATCCCACATACACGATAATAACACGGATTTAGGTGACAGCCAAGTCGCTTTGCTATAGACTCTTTTATTATACTACTACTAGCCCCAGTGTCAATAAGTGCATTTAAGGTGACATTGTTAACAGATACATCTGTTAGCATTAAATTGGATTTCCTAAAAAATTAACCTCTTTTTCAGCTGTAGGAGCGTTATAACTATTGTTAGATTTAGGTTTGTATCTACAGACAGCATCCACATGTCCAGGCTTTTTGCAATATGTGCAAAATCTTTTAACAAATCCACCAATTTGCTGGTCTTGTTTATCTGGTTTGTTTGCTTGTATGTTTGTCTGGCCGTCCCTTATATTACATTGCGCCTTAGTATGACCCAAGTTGCCACATGTATAACATTTTATGTCATTTGGTCGAGTTTCTATCCTAGGGCGTTTAGGATAGCTAGAACCAGGAGGATCCTTAGAATCCCTGCCGCTCGGCTCTAAGGGGCGTTTTTTAGTTTTCACGTATGAAGTGAACAGAGTGATAAGCTCGGAGGTAGATGTAACACTGCTATTGAAAGATGCCATTCTCACATTCACATCCGTTATACTACCACATACTAATTCTACTAATTGTAATTCGTTAAAAACAATTTTTGTATTACGTAACAATCTAATTTTTTCCCTAGCATATTCACAATAGGAA
The DNA here is from genome assembly GCA_905333125.1 of Pheosia tremula. NCBI lineage: Eukaryota > Metazoa > Arthropoda > Insecta > Lepidoptera > Notodontidae > Pheosia > Pheosia tremula. The sequence goes on from HG995419.1 coordinate 4,749,717, forward strand.
TCAGCTGATTCAGAAGTATACAGTACTGCCTTTTGGAGTTTTTCCGAGAGATTTTTCTTTTCGGGATACAAAGCCGTTATTTCTTTACGTAGATTTTCCCATGACCGACCCTCTGCGGGATCCCATGTGTGAAACCACAATAATGCAGACCCCTTTAGGGCCTTACCTGCCTTAGCGACAGTTGCGACGCTGCTCCATCCAAATTCCTTAGCTAGTGTCTCAATATTGTTACACCAAGACTCGGCGCCCAGGTCGCTCGTAGTTGGGTCGAACAATCTCATTTAACGTATGTTTCCAATATTTGGGTATAAATACACTGCAAGATAATAATCAGCGTGATTGCTTTTATTGATGAAATAAGTAAATGTAAATAAAACAAGGACAATAATTATACCTCAAGTATATTGATTGGATAATCACCCAAGCACAAATACATCAAATTTAGAACATACTCACATTATTAATTTCTATACAGATTAATGTAACCTTATTAATCGTTTGACGAACACAAAATTTATCAGACGATGTATATATAAAATAAATAGGTAACCTAACTTATTGAATCTCCGGGTCCGTCTTGTACTGCGGCTGACGACAGAATGCCGAGACTTGCCCGATGAGGGGGTATTTATACTAGCATTACACGTCACTGTCACATTGAGTCAATTTGAACAATATAACTTTATGTGGGTATTCGTTTAAAATAATTAGTGTTTCAAAAACATTGTTAATATATATTTATTAATAACTACCAATATAACTAATAATTAACGTGTATTATAATCTATTAAGCGCGACAATCTCAGAAACAGCAGAATCGATTTGGGTGTGGTTTTCACTAATGTATTGTGGTGATCTTGACTTAAAATGTAGTGTTAGTTTTATTTCAATCAGTTCTTAAACATAAATATCTGTAATATATAAAAGTTATATCAATTCAAAGACGCGGACGTAGTCGCGGGCAACAGATAGTTACATAATAAAATTAGCATTACGACTTCCGTCCATTAGGTTCCAGCGAACACGTTCAATATTATGTTATTTTTGCAACTAGACGTTTTAATAAACATTATCATAATTTACATATGAATGTCTAACTGCACTTAAGTAGCAATTTATAAGCAATAACTGGTGTTTTTTTTTTGTGCCACATAGAATAAATATAAACCAAACCTCGGGAACGTAAAAAAAACATAATATAAACGCGAAAAAATCCGTAAAATTACTTTTAATTCAATGTACTTACTTTTATTTTAATGTACCCTTTTGACAGATGTCCCATACAATATCTGTCAGAAGTGCCAGTTACTATGCGGTTGCTGTTCGATTATGAATCGATTGTGTTAGCAGACTTGGGGCCCTGTACCCAGGCTGAGATTTATTCAATTAATTATTTACAATAGTTATATACATGGAAAAACAAAAAACTAAAAAATACTTATTAATAGCACATTTAAAAATAAAATTATATACACAAAAATGCCTCCACATCGTCGTCGATGCCAAAAGTGGCCAGCAGGCTGGCCGCGTTTCCGCGCTGAATAGCGAGGCTCACTCTCTGCGCGAAATAGAGGCCAGCCCGCCGGTCACGGGTAGCGGCGAAAAGTCGTGCGGCAATCTCCTTGTAAAGGAGGCGAGCGTTGGGGCCCCACGAATCCAAAGTCTCGACCCCAAAAGGCTCAAACAAGTAGCCTCCAGGGAGGCTACTGTATTTTTGCCGCTTCGAATTTTCGGCTTCTGCAGCAGCAGAGCCCGATCGCAACGACGTACTTGGAAGATGCGACGGCGCAAGGGTGTCAACGCATGTCGCGTCCCACACCAGGGGCCGCCCCATCTTCCAAGGCACCAGAGACATACCATCGGGTCGCTTAGCATCATCGCGTGCCAGACCGTTGGGTTCAAGCACGGCTGGCACATTTGCGGCGGCGAGGGCCCGACGGATTATGTCATTGATGCTGGCATGCCGGGTCATGCGACCAGCGCTCCTGCTGCAACATAAATCATGGTGGCCTAAATTGTCGAATGTTTCACCGCATCGACAATGATGTGGGGCATTACATGATGCCCCTATGCGGAGAGAGGTGGCTAGGCTTGATATTACCTATTCTTTGTGTTAAACTGTAATTTGTATATTCTTTATTGTATTATGTAAATAGGTGATTGAAAGAAGAGAGTCGACCGAACAAATCAACGGAAGCTATTTTCTCATACTGTCTTAATGCGGCTCTACTGCAGTACACGTACCGACAACATTGTAAATGTTATCGTAAAATTAAAAAAGATAAGTACCACCAAATTCTAAGAAAGTTTCGATCGAGTTACTATGGAATTACAGAGTAGTTTTGAAATATTACAAATTTTGAGGGTAATCTACAAATTGTCTATACGACCTAGCGTGAATGCATTTTGTAATATCTTTTACATTATAATTTAAAGTCGAATTTGAATTGAAGTTAAAAAGCAGTACCACATTATTTATAGTATAAGTGCCTACTTATATAGAGTTTAACAAAAAATGTGTAAAATATTTTAACAGGACCAACAGTAGGTTATAAAAATAACATACCTAAAGAAATATATTAAATTATTAGACATTTAAAAAATTACAGTGTATAGCCAAAAGCTACTGGTCCGCCTTGTTTAAACAAAATCAATAAAATTGTATAAATGACCTTATTTATACAATTATATTATATATCAACGTGATCCATATAACTTACTGATCGCTTTGTTAAATATATTTTTCAATATTTTAGTTGAGCCTTAAGTAAAAGCATGTTTCGCCAGCGCGTGTGCACCGCCGTTGCTATGATTCTTTTTAAAAGCTTAAAGCTCATTCCGGATCTTCCTAAATATGCAGCTTTTAAATGAAGTCTTAGATAGAACGCGTTTCCACGGACGACCCCCACGAGATTTAACACTCATAATTATTACAAAGGAAAATTTATTTGTGTATGACGCAATTATAATACAATTCTTCTTCTTCTTTTTTTTATGTTGGCAATCGGCTACAAAATAGTGTCATATTTTGCCAGTGTCGAGTAATTCTTGATAATTGTTATTGAATTATAAGTACCCCTGATGATAATGATAACGTTGATGACGATGATGATGATGAAATGAATCCCCTACCCCTATCAGTAAAGCTGTGGATTCTACAATTCTTATAGTTGTTCATAATTTTGACAGATTTTAGAAAACATATATTTATGATATAAAGTACTTAAATGATATAAATGAAAAATACTTGTCATAAAATAAAAAGAACAACACAAGCTTCGTAGTATCATAAGATGATAGTACGAAGCTTGTGTTTTTATATTTTATGAAAAGTATTTTAGCGGAAAAAGGAAGATCTTCCATGCCTCCACGGTTATTGTCTGGATCTTGTATATATGTTACGTGCTCTGAAAACTCTTATAGCGCGTTACAGGTTTGTATGGAGAATTGTCAACTGTTTGCAAGTCGTCTGCAGCGCCATCTGTGTAGCTTGCGGCGCGGTTGAAGAGGTCGCTACAGTATAAATAATAAAAGCACATAAACACGTCGGCGTATCAGCATTAGCAATGGAAACAAACATCCAAGTGTACGACGCGAGACGGGAAAGCCGACGCTGGGACCAATTTATTAAAGAACCGAATACTCAATTACTGGCGATTTGTGACGTTTAAGTGCCGATTCCGCCAATAAATTCCGCGAGATCCGGACCCGGATCTCAGATCTCGTGTTCATTTATTTGTATCTGAGAAGGTTAGATAAGTGCTCGCATTCGAATACTCCCTACTGTTGAATACCTACTTATTGATTTATTTCAAAAATGTTATTTATCTATACATCTATACATATAAATAAAATTGGAGTGTCTGTTTGTAATATTAAAATAACCGCTTTTTACTAAGTGCATTTGGATGTATACACGTTACCTATACCGAAACAACATTTTTTACAATTTTTGTCTGTCTGTCCGTCTGTCTGTCTGTCTGTCTGTCTGTCTGTTTGTTCCGGCTAATCTCTGAAATGGCTGGACCGAATTTGACGGGACTTTCACTGGCAGATAGCTGATGTAACAAGGAGTAACTTAGGCTACTTTTATATTAGGAAAAAAAATAGGATCTCACGAAAAAAAATTAAAACCAATGTTGCAGCGCAACGCCTGATTAAGTTTGATAGCAACAACCTGCAATGCGTCCCGCGGGCTCAGAATGGGCGAGCAGGCTGTTGTCAACGGTTGTTTTTGTTAAATACCACGCGGACGAAGTCGCGGGCAACAGCTAGTTTGAAATAAATCTAATTAGTCCTCCCGAGACCATGGTTGCTGTAAAGCACCCGAAACGTCGGGAACGTAGAAACATAAAATAAACGCGATAAAATCCGATTTTTTTTTATTTCAACGTGTAGTATTCGCGTCAATATAAGAAATTAAAAATAGAAAGCGTCGAATTTTTGAATTTCGCGCTCTGAACTAGCGCATTTATTCCATAAATTTTATGTCGTGAAACGCGTCCAGTGTGCCTCTTGTAGCAAATATGTAAACAAATAGTTATAGGTACATACCTACCTACACAAACACATCAGGATAATTACATTGCGTGTTAAATGCGAGCGGTTAACGCGTGTAGCGCAACTAAATCGCCGTGCTATGTGCAATTAAACTTAAATTTACATCCATCCATTGTCGTTCCAGATGGCATACAGCCTGGCTTTGATCACCTACTCATGTGACTTCTTCCTGGCCCATACCTAATTAGGGTCAGTGACCAAGGTAGGTAGGTAGGTAACCCTAAATGGTTCTTTACGGAGCGACTGTCGCAGAGACCTAGGTCTGCGGATAAGACCACAGATCTTGGTTACGAGTTTACAAGTTTATCGCTTATTATAGTTATAAGCACCGTCCTTATCTACGTCGAGGTATATACTAAAACACAGTACTCTCCTTTGCGTCGCGCTTCCGAATAAAAAAAATCATACACATCCTTCACGCTAAAAAAATACTGGCCATCAATAATTATTAAAAATAATAATCCCACAACTAAAAAGAAAATAATAATTCATATCGCATTCGAGAAACGAATATCAGCTGTCGCGTTTTACGCGCCAAAATGGCAATAATTCAGGCAGTGAGAATTAAAAGTTTTAAAACGCCGAGATGTTTGGCTCTTGGCTGGCTCTGACAAACACTTGTTAAAAGGGTCGTAATTAATATTAAAAATAAACTTTTTACACATTTATAAAGTGGACATCACTGATTATTTATAGGTCATTTAAGTGGCCACGTAGTATAGTGATTTTGCTAGATATTTTGATGTGGCTAATATACACGTACACTTTTATTATCGTTTATTATTATAGAACAGCCAGCCCTATTTATAATTTTATATCATTAACTACTTATTCACTTATTTCAATAAAAAAATTGTGACCTTGGAGGAAAAGGTGCCTCTTTGTAGATTTAATAGTTTTTTTATCTGTATAATTTATTTGATGATATTTTTTATTACCGTAACCTTAATTAAGTAGCTACCAACATAATAAATGTAGATGATATTCTGTGATTATTTTGATTAGTTTGGCTTTTCAGATAGAAAATGTGGCCAGCATCTTGGGCACGAAATCGTATGGGGCACATTGTTAATAATAAGTAGCTTTTCTATTCTCTTTTTAAAAATATTAGATATACTTAATACCTTTTTATTAGTTATGTTCCTACTTTAAATATCGAATTTAATGTAAATATATCAGAAATAGTAAACAGTAGGTATTTCAGTCTCGCAACGACCGCCAATAATTTAAGAAATGGTATTTGTACACTTCTTCTTTATATTATGTCCGTGAAACATTTATTGCTTTTTAATGTAGTAGACGACATCGCTATACAGCCAACGGTCACGCGTCATAACGTTACTCTGACGTTTGCTTTTATCTTTTTTTAAGCTGTCATCTGTCAAAGCAACGGCGAAAGGCGCCAAATTCCTTCATTTTTATAATGGTACATGTTTTATACTGTAAGATATCCCTTACCGTAGCCTAGCAGTTTGATATTGATTATACTTCATTGTGTTGTGCCTAGGTAATTATTGTTTCAAAGTTGTCAATTTTGTTGTTTTCCAAAAAAAAAATCCAACATTACCAGTATTTTTTTTTGTAAAGTATAAACAACTTTACTGATAGCAGTAGGGGATACATATGATCATCATCATCATCGTACTTATAATTTTATAAAAATTATCACGAAATACTCGACAAAACTGGACAAAAATGGCACAATTATTAGCCGATTGCCAACCTAAAAAAACAAGTATACAACCTAAAGAAGAAGAAGAAATGAGTAGTTAGTTACCTACCTAATGCCTGCAACATTACAAGAACAGTTACAAGGATTAAAAAAACAGGCAGTACCTACAGCGGTGCCCCCGCCAAGCCGCATTATAATTAACCTTTTCCAGAATATCATAACAAGTCAACCAATAAATTGACCGGAGTTTTTACTAAGTAAGCACCATCTATAATTTTATATTTCATCTTAAATAAATTTTATATTTTTTTAAACATTATTACGGCACTGTCATCGTGTGCGAAGTGGACATTGAAAAGATCACACAACACGAGCGGCGTGTTATCTTTGAAGAGCGATGTCGGACACCGCGACACACGGCGACACGACACCAGCTAACTCATATCGTTTGTCACTTTTAATTGCCACTTGTTGTGTCGGAGACCGAACCAACTCGTTATAAATAGTTTATTGTGAAACAAACGGGGTGCGTTTTTAAATGAGGTTTTGACTGAAAATCTCTCTTTTACTGTATTAAATAACTTCTACTGCATTGAAATAAATTTGTAATTTATAAAAATAATAATTATAAGGGCAACATTTATGAGAGACGTTAATGGACACACAGCTTAAAATACAATGTAAGTATCTTTCACAATTTCGATTAGACACTCTTTTTGTTAAAAAAAAAAATGAAATTAAAAATTTATATATTTAACAAATGTATGACAACGCAAATAAAATCAATAGGTACCTCAAATAAAATCAATAGTTTATATGTATATTTATTTAACCGGCTTGAAACACCATATCCGAATTTGAGGTCTCAGAGTTATACCTTGTACCTCTAAAATAATTATGTAGTCGATTTCAATCAAGCAATAACTAAAAGGTATACGGATTGCTAGGTTCACTACGGAGCCCAAAAAATAAGCCAATACTCTATGTAAACGGCTACGACTCTAAACATCAAACAAAAACGATAAATAAAAATAAGCTCTTTAACATCCACCAACTCTGACGCTGCCCCATCCTGGATATTAAGACATAAAACGCGTCCTGCTGAGCGGTTGTTATTATTCTGATACCCACTTAAACGTCGATTGAACGCCTCACTTTGATGTCCACGTGCATTCGCAGTTAACGAAACGCAATGGCACATAAACACGCAAAAGATATCCTATTCCCGCAGCACTTGTACTGAGGATATAGTGTGAAGGGAGATGACAGACATTTTACGCTCGGAGACATACCTAGATTAAGTTATGTATTGTATACACCACCGTGACCTTGAACTGCAGATCTATCGTCAAATAAATGTCTATATAAGACCAGAAGTATATTAATATGTACATAGCCAAAGCCCCGAAAATAGTTGAATCATTAAAATATATATGTCATAGTTATTTGATACTGGCAGAATAGCTTAGATTTTGCGGTCATCATATTTGAAGAAGTGTCGTAGCTTCCTTGTAGATTACAACCAACTTTTTTTTTAAAATGACCTCACCTAACTTTTGGTAGGTATTTTGCCAACGTCAAGTGGAATGTTCTTTTTTAATATCAAACATGGGAGAATCTATGCAAGCCTAATCCGTAGACTAGGCTTAATAAAGCCCGCCTAACCCTATCAGTAAAGTTGAGGATTCTTGACTGACAAATCACCGTGGTGGGTTACTGGTGGTAGGCTTCGGCCGTGGCTAGTCACCACCCACTGAACAAAGCCATGTCGCCAAGCGGCCTAGCCGTGTTCCGGCATGATGTTCGGTGTTGCCATTCATGGATGGCGGGTCGGATCAGCTGCGCTGCATGTGCCTAGTGAATGTAGCGTCTCGATCTACTGCCGCCTTCCTATCTAGGCAAGTATGCTCCATCGTAGATCTCATCGTCACTTACCATCAGGTGAGATCGAGATCAAATACTTGCCTATAATGTAATAAAAAAAAATAAAAAAAACCGAACTTCTTGGGAGAACTGGAAAATTTGTGCCCGTACACGTTTATGAACAAAATTACACATTATATTTCAAAGAAAAACATTTTTTACATAATAAATCAAAATTGATAACCGTTCTCTCTCCCTAAAATGTCCCACCAACGTATTTGTACTGATAGCTAAAACTGGAACTGATGTTGACTATCTATTTCTCATTAGGTACGAGTACACATTTTAAATTTCGACTTACAGCAACTGTCAATTTAGTTCTGTGACGAACCCTTCGGGAATCAAGGTCATCATCTGGTGTAAACAGAGATGAAATGAATATTTCAAATATGGTTGCCATTTGGTTTCATCGCAGTGCTTCGTGCTGCTGGTTCTAAAACGTTATTACTTATATTGATCTTAAACGGTTTGATTGTTCGCTATTACCTAGTTATGGATACAGCATGTTTTTATCGCTTTGTAGGCGTTTGGTAAAATTTGTGCGCTTTAGTTAAAAGGATACTCAAGTATATGTGTAATAAAAAGGAAATGTCTTCGCATAAAGTTGTTTGTTCTTCATATCCTGTTATTAAACTTGATTTTTAAAGCTATTCATGTCTGTGCTTAAAAAGCATTTAATCTGGGGCATAGAGGTTCTGCGGCCAAGTCGTCAGAAGAGTTGATAAAACATAGTCTACAATAACATTCAAATTCCAATTCCATTTAAAAACTATGGCTCAATCGTTTACCGATGATTCTGCCAACGACAAGTGTAGAGGAGATTAAAAAAAAAAACAAAAAAAATGTTCGTTTACTGATCGACGATTATCCGGTAAGTGGAGCGCTAATTTCCATTGTGCATACTGAAAAATGACAAAATACACGTATTAATAATATAAGTATCGCTTTTATAAATAGATAGATCTGTCAGTGTCACAGAGTTATAGAATAATTATACTGAAAATGAAATCATTATAAGTAATTAACTTGTATAGATAAAACACAACGAAAATCCAACCGCAATTACATGAAAATTACTCATGAACAGAAGCCAAATAGACGCGCGAATATAATGAGGATCCGTCCCAAATAATAGCTTCGTTTATATCGCGATAAACTAAATATACCACCGCCTCGCTCCCTGAACGCACCGTTTGACATACAATTAAAAATGACAGATGACTCGCCGCCATCTTGGAAGCGTTCAAAGCGCGCCGATCTCGCGGGAAAAAAATCGCTCAACACATTCTTAGCTAGTTAATTCAGATAGTTGGATGTTAAGATGTCAATCATTTTGCGTTTGTTGGTAAAAAAAATGTCGTGTGGAGGTGCCAATTGGAGGTCGCTCCTTTGATGTTGTAATACGACAAATATTACGGACCATCGATCCAGATACCTATATATATGTATAGTCGTATTTATAACCTATTATAAATAAATATCGCCAGACGAACACACCAACTATACTACTGCACTGGTGGTAGGCTTCGGCCGTGGTTAGTCACCACCCACTGAACAAAGCCATGTCGCCAAGCGGCCTAGCCGTGTTCCGGCATGATGTTCGGTGTTGCCATTCATGGATGGCGGGTCAGATCAGTTGCGCTGCATGTGCCTAGTGAATGTAGCGTCTCGATCTACTGCCGCCTTCCTACCTAGGCAAGTATGCTCCATCGTAGATCTCATCGTCACTTACCATCAGGTGAGATCGAGATCAAATACTTGCCTATAATGTAATAAAAAAAAAAAAAAAACTATACGGCTCCACACTAAACAGCGCTTGTATTATGGGTACCGTACAATGGACTGGGCGAACCCAGTATATATTACTTATATAGATATTAAACATCCATAACTTAGAATAAAACTATTTTTTAAGGATTTTATCGCGTTTATTTTCCGTGTGTGGTGTGGCGATGGGCTCCCCTGTTTCCCCCGTCATCGCCGATTTATTCATGGAAGACTTTGAGGCGAAAGCCCTTCGTACTTCACCTGTTACCCCAAGATTCTACAAGCGGTATGTAGACGATACTTTCACAATATTACCATCTAACAAAATAACAGCTTTCCTAGACCATCTTAACTCCATACACTCTAAAATCAAATTTACAATGGAGTTAGAGGCCAATAACTCTCTAGCTTTCTTAGATGTCTTAGTCATCCGAAATTCCAACAACACCTTAGGCCACACCGTGTATAGAAAAAAGACCCATACAGATAGGTACTTAAACGGTGAATCTCACCACCATCCAACACAGTTAGCTACCGTGGGTAAATCTTTGTTTCAGAGAGCCAAAGGGATCTGTGACGAGCAACATCTGGCTGCCGAGCTCCATCATGTCAAGCAAGTACTGCATGACAACAAGCTCCGAATCCCGCGCCGCCGTCACAGTGACCGAGTGAAACCAGCCACAGTCGAGCGTCTGCCTGCTGTACTACCATACATCAGAGGAGTCACAGACAAAATTGGCTACATCTTGAAGCGCGCTTCAATCAAAACTTTTTTCAAGCCGCCGAAGAAGATTAGTCAGTTCTTACCATCTGTCAAGTGTCACATTCCTCTACAAGATGCAGGGGTATACAAACTCGATTGTGAATGTGGGCTCTCTTACATAGGACAAACTAAAAGAGCAATAAAAACCCGCGTAAAAGAACACATCGCTGACGTGAAACACCGGCGCTCCACGAAGTCTGCAATCTGTGAACATGTACAAGATCGCACCCGCCATTATATCAGATTTGATAAGCCACAGATCCTCGCAAAAGAACACCGATTCCGACCAAGGATGATACGCGAGGCCATTGAAATTAAAAAACATCCTAATTTCAATAGGGAAGATGGCTGGGTGCTACCACCGACTTGGGATCCAGTGATTAATATTATTAAATCGAAAACCAAGCGTACCATTGCAAGACCTCAAGATACTGTGAGCACTTTCTGCGTAGATCGGACCACAATCAACAATTAAATATGAGGGTAGCCCGTCCCTAACTATGACACCAGGACGTCAACCACCTCAGTCCTCCCGTGACCATGGTTGCTGTAAAGCAGCCGAAACGTCGGGAACGTAAACACGGAAAATAAACGCGATAAAATCCTTAAAAAATACTTTTATTTCAATGTGTAGTATTCGCGTAAATATAAGAAATCAATATCCATAACTTAGGTACAAACGTTCGTGCTTATTGCACCAAGTTTGTCTCTACCAGTATTCAAACCCGAAACCCTGGGCACAGAAGGCTGGGTCAAACCAAATGCGCTAATCAGGCCGTCGTATTTATGTAATAATTGATATTTGCATATTTATTTTTGTGATTGAGCAAAAATAATCACCAAATCACGGAAGATGTCACAATCTGAAGTAAATTCTTCGCCTCGATTTTCATACATCTATTTCATATTATTTTCTTTCATTACTAATAACAATGTGTTTAAATAATACCATAATTTAAATAGCTGCTATATCTACCTATATATTTTGGTCACGTAAGCAGTGATAGCCAAATTAGAAGAACGCTTGCCTCGGTAACGAGGATAGCAGGTTCAAACCCCGGCTCGCACCTCTGGGATTTCTGGATTTCATGTGCGAATCTCATTTTCAACCGCGATTAGCACATGCTAAACGGTGATGGAAAACATCGTGAGGAAACCTGCATGTCTGACATACAATACAAGCAAATCATTGGGGGAGGCCTATGTGCAGCAGTGGACGTCTTTCGGCTGAGATAGATAGAATGGTACGTCCAAATTGATGCTCCGTTTATTCAATGACAGGTTGCTGGGATTCTGAATTGGATTTAGGAATAAACAGCACCTTAGTTTTTTTTACTACCTACATTATAGGCACGTATTTGATCTCGATCTCACCTAATGTTAAGTGTCGATGAGATCTACGATAGAGCATACTTGTCCAGTTAACTCTGTTAACTCTCGACTTGAAAAATAGTTATTAAACAAGAAACTGGTAAATAAATAAAACAAGTTTGTTTGTTAACTTGAAACTATTTTATGTCAACATCAATTTAGTGTAGTCGCCGAATTAAGTACATAATATTTACAGCGTTGAGCATCACCTTAGTAAAATCTTAATTATTATTTACAAAATCATGTTTAAATTATTAATTACAGTAAAAAATATTTGTACGCGCCTGCCTCCCTACTCCATATTGAACCCCTTTGTATAGCGGTCAGCAAATTTCATGAATTTGATTCCCCTGTATAAGCCCACCAGCACATTACTGTACCCTTAGCTGGCTCAGTAATGAGCCGCAGGGCTGAACAATCGACCGACAATGAGTAAATACTTCGATTATTAAATAAATATCGCTAAACGAACACACCAACTATACGATCCCACACTAAGCAACGCTTGTATTATGGGTACCGTAAAATGGACTTGGGGCGAACTCAATACACATAACTTATATAGATATTAAACATGATTTAGGTACAAACCTTCGTGCTCATCACACAAAGTTTGTCTCTAACAGGATTCGAACCCGGAACCTGCGGCACAGAAAGCAGGGTCAGCACCAACTGCGCCAATCAGGCCGTGACATTGGCGCAAGGCTCTATGAATTTATGCAATACAATGTGTGATGGTCGTTATTGTGTATAAAGACAGGTTGACGTGTACGTATAAAAAGAAATGGTATATTAAAAAACAACATGTATAACGGCATGCCAGGTCCATCCAGAAACAAGAACCACTTTCTACGTGTCTTAGCTTACGACGTTGACATTGGCAGAATCGTATTGGGCCTAGTCTCAATAGAAAGATGCCGAAAAGTAATGGAAAAAAAAAGAACCACTATCAAATTTGCTATTTTTTTTTAATCAGCCTCCTGTATGTGTACCGTGATGCCAATATTAACATAGAACTATTGCCATCTGCTCTTCGAAATTTTATTTTTAACCCAAAGTTTGAACGTAGAACAACAACACTTTTAGAAATTATTCTACTGTGGTGCTAATCCAGCAGTGGAATAACTCTTTAAACCATTATTGCGTGATTAAATACTAAATTAAATACAGCAAAATGGTTTCATGTAAAATATAAATAACTAATACTAGTAGGTAGTAATGTTCTTAATTGTAATTTATATACATAATATTTTACATGACTTATAATTTGATAACATTATATTTGCGCTTTACTTTAGGTATTATTGAGTTAGATATACCTTAACTAACTTGGTACTTCAATTTACATGGCGCTACCACAATATTTTATTTGGACTTGTTGAGCGTACAGCTTATTGGATTTAAGTTTTATAATTTTGTACCCAAACAATGGGGACAGTGAATTAAAATGAAATAGTATAATTTGTCTTTTCAAGTTCTCCTAAGATGTCCGGTAAATTTTCAGTACAGTATCCACATATTGACTGATAGGGGTAGGAGATTCATTTTAACGTCATGATGGTTATCATCAGGGGAAATTATCAAGAAAGAAAAATTATCAAGAAATACTCGACACTGGCATAATGCCTCTATTTTGTAGCCAATAGCCAACCTTAAAAGAACAAGGGACTGAATATAAATTCGCGTACTACGTCTATAATTTTCAACAGGATTAGACTATAGTTCAGCGCCTAAGCCTCGTGTGTTGATGGTTGATGGCTTATTACATAAGTAAAAAATAAATTATAATAAAACTACTTTGAGAATATTATGGTTTCTATACTTACTTACTTATTAAATACGTATCACAATTGATTCATAACATTATCTTAATACAAATTGCACTATTATTATACAAGGTTATAGTTAAACTGTAGTTTGTTCACGATCACTTATTAGTTTCAGCACGTTACGTCCGAGATTATTTGTAAGCTAACGGTATACTTTATAGTCTACGTATTTAGACACTTCGCGTGGAGAATTATATAGCTCCACGAGCAGATGGTATTTGAAAACATTCAATTCTCCATACGAGATGTCTAATAACTAAGTATACGGTTAGCTTACGAAAATTCTCCTTGTATTGAAAGTCCTTGAACCGTGATTGGATCTACTTTAATTCTGAACGCTATTGTAAGGCCAATGTAATTATTGGTTATTTGACAGCGAACTGCCACTCTAGACAAGATCTAGACTCTACATTAGTCTTTATATTAAAAATACATGGTGTTTACAAATGATAATACTCAAAATGTGCTTATATTTACGGCCATTACATATTTAAGTGGTTGACCCAGTAAGGAGTCCCTTCAGAAACATGTAAAAGATCTTTTTAAAAAGAGCAACCATGGAGTTTCTTGCCCGCTCTTCTCCATAGGAACGGCATTCCGAACGGGTGATAAAGTAGTGGCATAGTATTTTGTAACTTTTGACGATTCATAAGTACTGTGTTTAATGGTCTACGTGAATAAAAAATACTCTGATTCTGATTCAACAATTGAGTGTATAATTTCTGTATCGATAAGCATATCAATGTTTGCTATGCATGTGCTTACATTTTAGCATTTAAATTTGTAAGATCGCTTGTATTTTTAAACAATATCATCTTGTCTAGAGGGTTTGGTATTGCTACAATAACATTACATAAATAAACATCGCACGATCGTCAACAAACTGCAATCCTTAAATGAAGTAACTCCGGTCTGATCAACTGCCACATCTTCCAGTGGAACTGTTGTATTGTTTTTCAAATCTAAAGCATCCGTCACATTAGTTTGCCAGACCACAGCCATTCTCATTCTCTTTATCGACCCTGAGGTCCTGGGACCCTGGCCGCTGCCACAATCACGTGTGAGAATGCCCTAAACTCCCATGCGTATGGTGGTGATTGGCTGCGAGATGGTGGAAGTACGGCGCGTACGGACCCGGCCCTGAGAAGGGATAGGGAACCCCGTGGGAGTAGAGCAGTCCTCCGGGGTAAGGGCCTGAGGGGAACCCGCCAGCAGAGGGAGGCGGCACGGTAGGGCTGTTGACGTCTAGCCCGGGGTTCTGCTTTTTCCATTTCGTGCGGCGATTTTGAAACCATATCTTGACCTGTGGGAAAAGGAAATTGAATTATTCATTTGGAGTAATTCAGGTTTACTTGTGATGAGAGGAAATAGCACGATCACTGAGTATATTTTTGATAATCTAATCGGAACTTCTCGTAAAAGTGCAGAATCAATTGCAGTATCTATAATTTTTTTTGCTTTACATGACTAAAATATTCTGATTCTAAATGGTCTTCAAGCCTAGCATTCTTCCTTCAAGGGGCATTTTTGGAATGGGCCCGTCACATACTCTTGCTACTGTTACGCTTGTAAGCCAGAATGCACAGCGGTGATCTTCATCCCTCCAGGTGTCAGATTTCAATACCTTACCTATGCAAATGGTAACTTTAACACACACACACACACACTACACTTAATGCTCAACAATAGACATACCTGTGTCTCCGTCAAACTAAGACTTAGCGCCAAATTGAGTCTCTCGCACACCGAAAGGTACCTCGTCGTCTTGAACTTGTTCTCCAAGGACACCAGCTGCTCATACGTGAACGCGGTCCTAGCCCTTCTAGGCTTTGTCCCACCCTTGGAGTCCCTTGAGGACCCTCCCTTCCCCTTCTTGGAGCTAGAACTGGTGGGGCTTTTAGGGTCGCCGTTTTCATCCAAGTCTGATTGTGTCAGGATGTCATCGTCGAGGTTGGAGATCTGGTCGTCAGTTTCCGCTTCGTCTGCCTCAAGGTCTGAGTGCTGGAGGTGGTCTTTTACTGTAACAAATAATTTTATAACATTACTGTCAGTTTTGATAAATAAAAATATTGCCGAGGGTCAAACGGCGTACAGAAATTATGTGGAAATCTTAAAAAAAAGTACACGTGAGGATAAAAAAAAGTCACGAGACCATTTAAAAAAATGTGTTGTTATTTTTTTAATTCATTCTAAATGGAGGTAGTAACGTTACGTTAGGTGGTTGGTGTGTTGGCACCTACTTAGTATTTTAAAATTTATTTTGGAAGTTTAGTGGAAATCTTCTGTCCAATAATCATTTCCTTATACCAAGCTAATTATTTTCTACAAACATCAATCTTAGAATATTTTATTGCAACCGAGCAAACAAGAGTCTTATAAATAAAACAGTTTTATTGCTTCCTCATAACGCCATTTTCATTTAAAAAAACATGTTTTTCAGATGATATAATGAACATTTCCGTTTCCTTCTCCGTTTACGCTCGCGGCCAGTGGTGCCAATGCGAAATAGCTTTAAAACGCCTATTAATTTTTAATGTTGGTAGCATCAGCAACGTATTCGAACTATTCAAAGTCCGGAAACATTAAAAATAATTTATGGGGGGACAGTTTTGTGTTTAGCAAGATGGCTAAAATGCGATTTTTTAATGGTGGACAGGATGTATAAATGTTAGCAAAATTGGGTCCGTTTTTTTTAATTGCAAGTGATTGCCATTTAACGTTGTTATTGGCGATTTATTTGTAGGCACTTGTGCACGCTTCGTTCATAAAACGGTTAGCAAATTTTTAATACTTGTGGATGGTTTATTAATGCTATAACGTTCCGAGCAACATTTGAAAAATGTTGAAAAAAAAACGAATTTTAACGATTTTATCGCGGTTATATTATGTTTTTTACGTTCCCGACGTTTCGGTTACTTTACAGCAAACACGGTCACGGGAGGACTGAGGTGGTTGACGTCCTAGTGTCGTAGTTTGACCAGGGTACCCTCATATTTAGTTATTACTTGCGGTCGGATCTACGCGTGTCGAAATATAAGCTTTACAAAAGTGAAACACCGTTGAAAATGGTTGTTTTTTTGTGATGCTTGCACAAAACAGACGCACAGACAATAAAAAAGATAAACATTATAACATTTAGATTTGCCTCAAACAATAAAGCCTGCAAATTCTAGTTCAAAATGATTTCAAATGTCCTTTTCAGCATACCTAACCTCATTCGTACACAAATTACAAATCGACCACCCTATTTGAAAATAACTATTAAGAAAACATTATTAATTTCAAATGGTTCTAACCACCGGATCCATTCAAGCGAATTGCTAACATATAACCTACAAGATAAGGTTTAAATTAAGTTATTGATTAAAGTCGTTTAATGCCTTTACGTTAGCACAGCAGTACACAGAATGCGAAGCAAATTAGCGCTATAAAATAAAGAACACATGTGGCGATGAGTGATATATAATTCGTGCGCATGCGACGATCGCAGTTCAAATTAAACTAATTTCGTTAGCGCTGTAGTCCTTTGCAAGATATTATTAGTTCAGATAGCTTGTATTTAAAATTAGACATATTACGGCGATACGTGATTGTCTAGAACAGGAAAATCAATTACCATTCAACATACTATATAACAATAAGATATTTGAGCGATACCAGCTATCATTGAAACGACGTAAGAAACAAAACTATTAGTCATGCGGTTGGCCTGTGATGCCTCTGTACAGATTCAACACAAAATAAACTCTTTTTTGCTACGAGCTATGACGTGTGAAACTATGGTTATATTATATATCTCGAAGGCAACTATGTGTTCGATTCATAGCAAAAAAAATGTCGTATTAGTAATAAAAGTACCTAAGTACTATAATGCTGTCATTAAAATAGCTTCACTCTCTCTAAAGTTAGATCTAAGAACCCAAAATAGTGGTTCAGCGACCGTTTCAATGATTGGGGAACATATAATGTAACACTGAACCCTTGCTTTCTGTTTGAGGTCTATAGTAACAGTAAATTAATAGTCTAACCCAATTCACCACGATCTTTATCGCTTCAATATTTTACAATTAGCACTGGACTCGACACCTAACAGTTGGTCAAATTTAAACTATCTACTTACTAACAAGCTCATTTGCCTGTCGGTGAGACACTCCGGCAATACCAGCGTGTCTCAGTAATTGACTGCTGTGCATAAAAAGTAAGTTCTGATAGTCTTTGATATTATCAATTTGGTCTTCACTTTCCAATGCAATATTTATCCCACTAATATTATAAATGTGAAAGTTTGGATGGATGTTTGATACTCAATCACGCCAGAACGGCTGAACGGATCTGGGTGAAATTTGGCACACAGATAGATTATAATCTGGAATAGCACATAGGCTACTTTTTATCCCGGTAAAATGTATGGTTCCCGTGGGATTTGTTTAAATTTTTCATAGAGCAAAGGATCGACTTGATTTTGTGTATCGGTAGTGGTAGTTTAGGGGTCAGAAAATTACATAGGCTATTTTTTATCCCAGAAAAATGCACGGTTCCTATGGGATAGCATACAGCAACCGTGCATTTGCAAAAGGACAGACATTTTAATCGCGGGTAACACCGCATGGCTCAGCTAGTTAGTTATAAAAGCAAAATAGCATTTGGTCTTTCCGATTCGAGTACCGCCCTATTTATATAGCTACCTATCGACGTGACAATAAGCTGGGCTTTACCGTGATACCGGCAACACGCTCGTGATCCCGCTTGCCGTGTTTGTTACGTGTTTGCATGAGGTAGCTTTTATGAACTTGCTATGTCTTCTGAAGAGCAATCTTTGACAGTTTTTACGGGCAGTTAAAAGGCTGAAAATTGTAATAAGTGGTTCTTTCCGTATGTAAGTACTAGTTAGGTCTTAGGAAGGCAGAAGGGTTAGCACGCAGGTCAAGACAAAACCTATGTCACGGATTATATCGTAATTCCGGCGGGGGAAAGAGACAAAATAGATTTATCTTACATTTTGTTTTGTCAAATCAATTAAGGCAGATGCAGAATATATTAAGGGTTCCGTACCAAAATGGTAAACAACGGGACCCTTATTTTGCGAATATGTCTGTCCGTCTGTCGTACGTACTTACTACCTACGTACCTACCGTCAAAAATATCACATAATTATCATATTAAGATCACAGATTTGTTTACAAGATCAAACATAGACTAAGAAGTTCTGTTCATAGGCTAAGAAGTTCTGAACATAGGCTAAAAAGTTCTGAACATAGGCTAAGAAGTTCTGATCATAGTTTTTATATGGAAGCGTGTGTTAACATCCAAGACTAGAGCATTTTTTAGGCTCCACTTATAGCGCACGCCGCGTGTTCTCTAAATATTCTGACAAGTCTGTGATTAAGATGCTACGGGCCGTTAAGGGACCCAGAAACTCAATGGTTACTCCGTAGTCCATGGCTACACTTAATAAATCAATGTGCACTTCACAAAACACACTCAACAACGGCCTCCCCCCCCCCCCCCCCCTCTCTTCCAAATCCGCCGAGGAAAGGCACTTGTAATCGAGAAGGCTTTATTAATTACAAACTTGGACCGCAACCCACCCTACACCCCAACCCCGCCCATCGCCGACCTATTATCACCCCTAACTCTTGCTTCGTAAGGTTAAAAATCTTGTACCCCTAACTCGAAATCGGTCTTATCTCTGGGCGTACTCGACAACATTGGGGTGGTTGTATTCGGTGCAAAGTTAAGCTTAATGGTGTGTAGTTTTAAGGTCGATTTTCGGGTGACGTTTTGAGGCGATCAATTTGTTAAATGAAGAAAACGGTTATGTGTAGAAGGATTCTTGGTTGGGTGGGCCAGGGGTTGAATTTGAGCTGTGTTCGCGACATGATACTGAAATTTGTTGTTAATTTAATGGTTCGTCCGTCTATTTATGTTCCGTGGTTACAAAAGGCTTTTAAGTTATAAAACACTTCACAGACTTTTTGGAGTGATCAATGACTTAATATTAACCTATTACCCATTTCATTCCTCTTTTTTTTTTTTTTTTTTCGTTCAAGATTACCTTGTCAAAAGGTCAATGCACCCGTTAAGGTGGGATCGATGAATTATTATTTGTCAAAAAGTGTTCCCCGGTATTCTGAAGTGAGAATGGTATTTCAATCGCGTAAGAGTGGACTCTATATTATTTAACCTTTTTTCTTAAATTTATAACAGTCTTAACATTTATTTACAACGGCATTTTAATCACAGAGACACAATTTTTGGAAAATGAAAAATAATTGACAACTTTAAACTTGACACTGGCAATAAAAACAAATGGGTGATGCGAAAAAAAAAAAAGTTACAACTTCACGGCTCAACTTCCCGCCAAAAAGTTCTAACCACAGGTTATATTAAACGTTGACACATCACAAACACTATGAACGCAACAATGGCGGCGGCGCGCCAGTAATTTTACTTAATTAGTATTCGCAACGCAACCGACGAGATGTTTTCACGTAATTTCCGGCTTGTAATTAAAAAGTCAGCGCAGTGGTGACAACGTCACCGCACACACACACATCCGCTCGTTAACATGCCGCCGCTTCCGGTTACGGCCGAACGATGATTTTGTTGTATATCTTCATGATTTCCAGTTACAAAGGCATTTTGTTAAATGTTGTAGACTCTACTTTAAGTGATAGGTATATATAAGGTTTAACAGCCTGATTAGCGCAGTGGTAGTGACTCTGCTTCCTGCGCCGAGGGTCCCGGGTTCGAATCCTGGTAGGGACAAGCTTTGTGTGATTACCACGAATGTTTGTACCCGAGTCATGGATGTTTAATATGTATATAAGTATTATATACTGAGTTCGCCCTCAGTCCATTGTACGGTACCCATAACACAAGCGTTGCTTAATGTGGGACCGTATAGTTGGTGTGTTCGTATGGCGATATTTATTTATTTATAACAAAAATAGAGTAAACAATGTAAACCGATGAATTGTTAAGCTATATGTATAACATTGATTTATAAAATAATTGGGTAATTAATGTTAGATTTTAATTAAACAAGGCGTACCAGTAGTGTTTGGCCGTGCGCTCAGTACAGGATGTAATTTTTCAAATGTCTAATAGGTAATTTGATTTATTTCTTAGGGGATGTTTTTCTTTATAACCTGCTGTTGGCCAAATATTTTACACTATTATTGTTAAAGATTATGTATTCTATTAAATACCACAAAGTCGTGCTAGTTACACCATTTATAACTCAGGAACGAGTGGGCCGATTTTTATGATCTTTGATTTTTTAATTTGTCTCCACACCGAATAGCAGAATAACTATTACAACATAGAAATAAAGAATTTTCTCATATATTTCATTCTGAGGCGGTACTAAGTTCGCCGGGACGGCTCTCATGTACAGAACTCAGTATATAAGTATAATATACTGAGCTCGCCCTCGGTCCATAGTACGGTACCTATAATACAAACGTTCCTTAGTGCGGGACCGTATAGTTGGTGTGTTCGTCTGGCGATATTATAATATTATATTCAAAGGCTTTTAATTTTGGAATCACTTTTTGTTATATATGTAAGAATAGCAATAGGATCGCATAGCAATCATCGATAACTATTGCATTATAAATTACTACTAAACGTTTTCAAATGTCTCGCTTTTATTTACATTTGAACGCTTTGTTACTTTTTTTGTAAAAAAAAACAAACTATAGATAGACTTTTTATTACAGTTTTTAGTATTCAGTCATCGAACTGAGTAAAAAGTTGTTCGGTCGCAAAGTGACTCTTGCCGGTATTTTGTAAGTACCTACGTCTCAAGTAGACGAAACTCAGACATGGGATAGATAAACAATTATGTAGGTCTTATCGTTGTAATAAAAAAAAATTGAATTTAGGATAGGACTTTATTAGCGGACAGACGAAAAGTAAAGACAATCGGAGCTGTCAAAATAAAATGTTAATAACATTGTAAACTGCCAATGACTAAAGGCATGCAATATTTTTAGCTACAACACTTATTGATTAACTGGCACGTCTGAAGTGGGCCCAATTTTTCAACAACCCGATTAAATAGTACCCTTTATGCATCACTCTGTATATGATGTAACAGTTACAATGTAAACTATTTAAAGTGGTGTATTGGTAGATTATAAAGTTCAAAATTTGAATTTGTAAAAAACAGCATTTACTCATACTGATTTCTTATATTTACACGTTACATATTTACATTTATAGATTTTATCGCGTTTAGTTTATATTTTTTACGTCAAACACCTCAGTCCTCCCATAACCATGGTTGCTGTAAAGCGGCCGAAACGTCGTGAACAATACATAAAATAAACGCGATAAAATCTGTAAAATAAGTGTTACTTCAAACACACATTTATTTTATACTAAACATGATCTGTGGATTAGACCTAATTTTATAACCTCTCAAAGTATTATACACTATTCTTGTAACCTACACCGCATTTTTAAACCTAATATTCGGAACGTTCTAATCAGTACCTATAACCTAGTTTACTATGTTTCTAGGTTTTGCTTGCAACATGATTTGAACTCAAGATTCTAGGGTCTCTAGCCCATCACAGTAACACACTTATATAGGTTAAACTAACAGAGAGGTGTTGTTCGAAAGTATTTAAGTATCGAGATACTTCTAAATATGTAGTCCCTAAAAGGAATTGGTGTAACATCTCCAGGAATGGTAACTCGGGCGCATAATATGAATGCATCCATCTGTGCAGTCCGGCGCGTCGGACCGGACTTAAAGATCCGAAAAATAAGCCGCTCCCGACCCTAAACGCCGTCAGAATTGATGTCCCTTCGCTGACCCTCGCAACGCCTTATTCACCTTTTATTTTTATTTGAGTGAGCAAGGAACAAATCTTAGCGCAAAAGGGATAATAAAATAATCGTTAGACTCGTATAGACGATTCTAATTTCACGGATTGGTGCCCAAAGGGACGCAGGCTGTGTAGGGTTGACTCTGTCCTTTTCGCGCTCGCTGTAAAGTATTGCTGTCTCGTTCCGCCGCCACCCAATCGGCGGGAGTGAGTTGCAGAAGTTGCAGAGTTGGTGTTCTTATTTTTTCTTGTTTGCGGTTTTGCAGGGAAGTTTTTTTTTCGCGTCGTGTTTTGGTTTGGTATCCGAGTTTGTTTTTGCGTGTCCGAGCCGGGCTGGTGTGCTCGTGGAGTTCTATTTGTGATCGACTTGTTTTCGATGACGTACTATTTTGAAACGTGTCCGAATTTAAACGAAGTTTCTTTTGGAAATTTTGAGATCTGTCTCTCGTTGTTTTTGATAGGGAAAAGATGTTCTCATGGGTCATGGTAGTCCTATGTCACCGTAACATCGTTGGGAAAGAATGCTGTCATTGACATGACTAATATATAAAACAAAATCATGTTAGTTACACCATTTATAAGTCAAGAACGGGTGGGCCGATTTTTATAATCTTTGTTTTTTAAATTTGTTCCCCGCTCCGAAGAGCAGAATTACTATTAAAAATGAAAAAAAAATACAATAAAAATAATAATAAAGATAATTCATTATCTTTTAGATTTGATTTTGAGGCGGTACGAATAGTTCGCTGGGACAGCAGTTATATATAAATTATGCTATTTCTATTTACGCTTCGCGTTCGTATGAATTGCAAAGCCCAATAGTAACTAATTACCATCGCAAAAGAACTACGGATAGAGTAAATAAACCTTTTCTATATTTTCTACATGGTCCGCGCAAATCGCGTAAAGACCGTTTAAAGTAATAATAGCGTAATAGATCAATTGCTATCGGTCCTATCGCGATAGATCTAAATGGAATGTCGTGCTTAGCCCAGTGATCTGTGTTCCAGGGCTCGCGTTGCCAAATTTTGTGTTTCGTCTAAGCGCAGATTGTTTTGGAAAACGGTTTATTGATGGATCTCTTTAAAGATTGACTGCTCTTGTTGATAGTGTATTGATCTTTTTGGAGATTTATCTCTTCAGTACCCGTCTCTACGTCATACCACGTGAATCCCGTGAACGTGAATTTCGGTGGATTTTGTAGATCGTCAAGCCGTGTGTAAGTTTAACGTGAAAAGCTTACCGTGGAATAAAACAGTTTTATGCAAATCTACCATCGTGTAAAGAGGTCCATTCTGCACCTATAAATACCTACCTACTATGTTTAAATTTCCTTGTTTATACAGCGTGTCTCAGAAAGGGTATACAACCATTTGGAGCCGCGTTTTTATCGCATTTAGGTATAGTCATTTTGCGAAATCACAATTTCGATAGGTAAATATTTAGTCGAAAAAAACGAGTTGATATATTTTTTAATTGACGTAGCAAAATTGTCATTTAGCCAGTATCATAACACATTTTTAATCACGCGTCATCTAGGTTTATGAATAGTCTGTGTCACTTCCAAGTTATAAACACATCTATTAACATTAAAATGGAGAGCAAAGGAGCGGAAGCTGTGTATCACATTGGAACTTATATCTACAATTGAATTAATATCCAGTGTTTATAAATCAGAGAAATAAGATAGTAAATTACAGAGAGGTTTCCAAACGTCTGGTGGAGACATCTGGTGACCAGAACGCTGGCACATATTTTGGCCGACACATCAGCATTGCCATTCAACGTGGCAATGCTGCCAGCGTTCTGGGCACCTTGCCGGCCTATGGTGGTGGGGATTTGGAAAGCTGAGTGCATTTTGAAACCTGCCTAATTTAAATTTTAGGTAGTAAGTAAGATCTGAATTTGAAGCGAATAACTTGAGCGAAACGAATAACTGTACGGTAAGCAGGAACTGTACTGAAGAATCGAAAGTTTTATATACCGCTCGCTAGAGGCGCTTTTTAATTCTCCATACAAAATGTCTAAATATGATAAACAATAAACTATAAAGTTAACGTACGAATAATCTTTATCGCGTTTATTTTATGCTTACGATCGTTTACGAAACGTCGGGAACGTTAAAACATAGAAAAAAAGCAATAAAATCCGAAAAAATATATCCGAATAATTACGAAGTACCTAATTGTAGTATGTTACATGGACACAAAATGAGAATACATTTAATGTGTTTGATTGTCTATACATATAAATAAAATTGGAGTGTCTGTTTGTAATATTAAAATAACCGCTTTTTACTAAGTGCATTTGGATGTATACACGTTACCTATACCGAAACAACATTTTTTACAATTTTTGTCTGTGTGTCTGTCCGTCTGTCTGTCTGTCTGTTTGTTCCGGCTAATCTCTGAAATGGCTGGACCGATTTTGACGGGACTTTCACTGGCAGATAGCCGATGTAACAAGAAGTAACTTAGGCTACTTTTATTTTAGAAAAAAAAAGTTAAGACCAATGTTGCAGCGCACCGCCTGATTAAGTTTGATAGCAACAACCTGCAATTTGTCCCGCGGGCTCAGAATGGGCGAGCAGGCTGTTGTCAACCGTTGTCTTTGTTAAATATCACGCGGACGAAGTCGCGGGCAACAGCTAGTAATAACAATAAAGTTCAGACTTCTGATCTTCTTCTTCTTCATTCTTCACGAAATGAGATGCGATGAAACAAAATGGCAAATGGCCTCACCCACAACTTAGCGGGTATTTTGCCAGTGTCAGGTAATTATAAGCAATAACATATTAATAAATACACATAATAAAATAATGGATGTGACATGATAATATGAAAATGGCGTGTCCCACATTTCCACACTTCTGATATCAAAAATAATTTAACTTATCTATTAGCAGCAAAATCAAGCAATTCTGACATCCAACTGTACCGGCTATACACCAGACAATTTACAGACGCTCCGATTTAAATAGATCACCCAAGTCTGACCCTAATAAAAATAGTAAAAAAAAACAATGAAGGGCACCACGTTCTAAAAGTATGCAAGTACAAATTTTACGATTTCAAAAAAAATATGCCAAACGATTTGATTATACAGCTTCAATAAATCGGAGCGGCTATTAGCGCGCCTGTCTTCTCTGCAGCTGTGACGCGATGACAGCTTAACAGCTTCCCATCCGCAGTTCCTACTGACCAGCCGACGGCCAACCCTCCACTCAAATAAATACTCGTAACAAATTCAAATAATGTTATGCCGGTTTCATTCCCACAATAAAATACTACACTTTAGGCATCAACAATCACTTTTACTTATCTATTTGGCAATTTAATATGCGGATATAAAACAAAAACACAAGTAGTACAATAATCTAAACCATGGACAAAAGGATAGAGCATAGATAGCGGAGAAATAGAACTAGGGTTGTGTTCCAAACTTATAACAAATGGTTAGGACTTTTTGGCGGGAAACTAAAAAGTCATGGCGTCAATTATGTTTTAATTTCTAAAACTAGTGTTCCTGCGAGTTATAGTGAGTGATACAAGTGGAATATTAACCATTATGGGTTCGTTAAAGTGCACAAGTGTAGGTAACTGAAACAGAGTGACGAAACTTGGCTTTTCAGTTTCTCACAAAAAATCCATGAAAAATCTTTCAGTAAAGTATCCATCACTTTACTGATTGAGGGATGGGGGGTATTTTACTTGGGCCAAGCCTTTGGGCCTGTGCATTTGCTCATAAACAGAAATAATGTATATTACTTGACACTGGCAAAATACCTATGGTGATGCCAAATTAAAAAAAAAATGGTTATTAGTGTAAAAAAACACGTAGATACGTACGTCAAGTGCGAGATTATTCGTAAGCTAACCGTATACTTTATAGTCTACCGTGTTTAGTCGTTTTGTATGGAGTATTGAAAGTTTTAAATACCGTCCGCTAGAGGCGCTGTTCCATTCTCCATACCAAATGTCTAAATACGGTAGACTATAAACTATACAGTCAGCTCACGAATAATCACGCATTTGACGTACTGATATATTTATTTAACTTATCTATTTCTAGATTTACAATAAATAAGATGTAAATAATAGCAAAATTATGTTCTTCATAGAGGTCTAACTCGGTGTTATAAGTACCTATACCTACAGTTGTGTATCTGCTTTATAATAGGCTCTAAATCCTTCACAAAGTATTTATACGTAGTTTGTGATACGCTAAAGTATCTATATTCAAATTAGTATATCGTCAAAATAATTGAAAAAAAAAATACAGTTAAACTATATAGAAAATAAAAAAAAACTTAAAATTAGTATGACAACAAACTATGTATCAAAAAGACCTTGTCCGCGTGGAATGGTGGCAAGAATGCTGGCTGCATTTCCTCGCTGTATTAAAAATAGTGTTCGTCATAGACTAGGATGTCTTTAAAACTTATATTAACTCGGTTTTTGCCGTCTGATGTTGTAAAAAAACTAATCGTCTAAATTATTTTGACAAAATTATCAAGTTTTTCTATTCATTTCGATTTACTTATTTCCGCTGAGTTAATTTTGTTTCCTAACATTTAATGTCGATTATTTACCAATCATACAAATTGTTTAATTTAAATTCCAAAGGTTTTACCTCAATTTTAAAATAATTAGCGATGGCCGGCGGGAAATCGGAGATGATTTTGTAAAGAATTAATTTGAAAAGATTTGTAATGAGTTTCCGATTCTTTCTTTTCAGTCAATGACCTAGATTTTGTAACTGTTGCGAAAGGATTCCATTTTTTTTTCTATATATTTTTATCGATTATATAGGAATTGTTTTTTTTTACTATAAATTAAAATACCTACAACCATAAATTTTGCCTTATATCCCCACCTTTATCTATGCTTTTTTATTTATAAAAAAACAGGCGGCTTTTACTTTTAACATATAGATTTATTGAAAAATCCAGGTATCTACTAAAATAAATAAGTAAGCAGGTATGTCTCGACCACCTCTTTATAACTGTGAACACACACTTTTTATAAAATGTAAATAAATTCTCATCTCATCTGGAATTGAAACATTATCAAAACGGTCAACGCTCAACTTAACTAGCATTTTTGTCAATTTCCTCACTTATTATGCTTTTGATTGAACTACGTGACAAACGGACGGAAGCTATCGACACTAGGTATATTCGCTTTTCATAAAATCCATTAAGCACCTTATTACTGTGTCATAAAATACAAAATAAAAATAATGACAGCTATAGAGTATGGTTTTTGACTTTTTTTTTGACAGCTGACGACTAAATTGAGTGGAGCACGTAGCGAAAGTATAAAGCCGTGTATCCATAGATGGTACACGAGAGTATAGCATTGTCTATGACCTCGCGTTCGGCGATCCAGCACGCTTTTTTTTAATGTAACGGTTTCATAGCAGCCTTGCATGCAGCAGGCGGTCAGAAACCCGTAGGTGAATAAGTTTCAGAGAACGCGGTTAATTCCCTCTTTAGTGGAGGGGGGGGGGAGTCTAATAGTAGCCAATAAACTATATATAAAGTATGTCCAGTAGCCCAGTCGGATGTGTGTCAAGACAATTGTAGAAAACAGTGATCTTGTCTTATGCTCTCCTATGAATTGAGAATGCCTGTTTGAATTATGTTGCCTGCTGTGATGCGGGTCCCGGGTGTATATTGGTACGGACGAACTTTGTGTGATGACTTTGTGTTTGAATTAGTAAAAGACAAGACTTACAATTTATTTATTTTTGTACTAGTGATTAATTAGTATATGTTTTAACAGGTATTTAGAAAAATATCATTAAAGAGATCTGCCAAGATTGTTTACTTAATCTGTAGAGTAAGGAAAAATTAGGTAGAGATGCAATATCGCGATACATTACAAATCATGGCAAATCTATGGAACACAAGCCTTAAATTGAACAAAGCAAAGAGCCTCACGCGCAATCGTTCGTTCGTTAGTTCATTGAAATAATAAATTGACACGTTAAGTCCGGCACGTTGTGGCCGCTGATTGGTTCGTAATTAGTTTATAAGTGACGCTGGCGCAACGTCGAAGTTTTAATTTGAAACACGAAAATGTATTGCAAAAAATGCAATTTAAAAATTGATTTTCCGTGACTGCGGAGTGTATTGAAAGAGGTGCGCTTTGAAATTGGACGTTTTAAATTTGACGAAGTCTAGGAGAGTATTGAGACGTAGCCATTTACCGTCGACAGTTACTGAAGCTTTATAAATAGCTTTAGGAATTGTTAGTTTTATATTATTGTACAGAATTTTAAATTAATAAGTGTGCACACTTTTTTTTTGTTGGCTTCTAAAAAAAAAATACTTATCGTTGAACTGACATTAGAGGTCGAAAGGCAATGACATTATCATAATGACCTATGACATAAAAACTATGACATGTGCCGAGTATTTTTAAGAATTGAAAACCACTTGAATAATTTCGGGGACACGCCATTTTCATTTCTTCATGTCACATCCATTATTTTATTTATAATGTGTATTTATTGAATTTAATATTGCTATTAATTACTTGACACTGGCAAAATACCCGCTAAGTTGCGGGTGAGGCCATATTCATATCCATTTTATTTCATCGCATTTCATTTCATAAAGAAAGAAGAAGAGTATTTTTAACCGACTTCAAAAAGGAGGAGGTTGTCAATAATCACTTGTATTTTTTTTATATATGAAAAGGTAATTTATACATATGATTGTAGGTATATTACATTCTATAATTTGTGTTAGTTACGTTTGATGAGTAGGTATTCAGTGGTAAAACAGAAAAACCGTCTTCTATGTATAGGCAAATATTAATTATAGTAAAATAACAACTAGCTAATGCGTATACTTGCACTTAACTTTTAACAAATGTCGAAGTGAATGTAAGAACAAAATAGGTCTAGATAATATAGTATTCATATTTTTCACTGAGGTTCCTAATGAGGTCTACCAACGAGCTATTAATAGTTCACAACAAAAACTATTTATTCTTCAGCCGTAACCAGAGTGAACGCGCAGCATCGCGGGACTGCATCGGGCTAGGCTTACCAAACCAACCCAACTATGATATATAGTCTATACATATAAATAAAATTGGAGTTTCTGTTTGTAATATTAAAATAACCGCTTTTTACTAAATGCATTTGGATGTATACACGGTACCTATACCAACACAACCTTTTTTAAAAATTTTGTCTGTCTGTCTGTCTGGCTGCCTGTCTGTCTGTCTGTCTGTTTGTTCCGGGTAATCTCTGAAATAGCTGGACCGATTTTGACGGGACTTTCACTGGCAGATAGCTGATGTAACAAGGAGTAACTTAGGCTACTTTTATTTCAGAAAAAAACATAGGATTTCACGAAAAAAAAATAAAACTAATGTTGCAGCATAGCGCCTGATTAAGTTTGATAGTAACAACCTGAAATGCGTCCCGCGGGCTCAGAATCCGCGAGCAGGCTGTTGTCAACGGTTGTGTTTTTGTTAAATACCACGCGAACGAAGTCGCGGGTAACAGCTAGTAATTTAATATAATTCTTAAAAAAAATATTGTATATCGAACACGTCAATTAGATATTATATGATCGTTATGCTAAAAGATGGCACCGAGTTTTTCTGTTATTTTTGCCATATAAGTATGTACTATATTTGTAATGGGGTCTAAAATACGTAATTAATAATATAAAAACAGTTGACAATCCTAGCTCGGGGGCATGCCACGCGCGGACTAAGAGCTAAACATATGGCCGATGAGAACTCTCGCACAAGGCAGACCCCGTTAGCCGAGGCAGCCTCGCGAGGCAGCACGGCCGGTCTGGATCCAGCCATTTCTCAATATCACCAGCAAATCACTCAATTACTATCGTTCTCGCTTCATTATGTCGACACAGTAACCGTTTTAGAGTTCTTTTTTCTTTTTTATTCTTCGACCACATTGTTCGAAGTTATTTGAACAAATAGAGTATATAGACTCGTAGAGTCATTGAATATTATATTGTAGTCATTTTCGAATCTATTATTAAAAACTTATTAAAATGTAATATTAATTTTTCATACAACATGGCTGAATGGAATAGTTTACAATAGGAGAGAAAATAATGGATAGTCTTGTAATTAAAGTTTTGGGAGTGGCCGTGGTAGAGTGGGCCAGGGTAGATATCTACCTACTGATACAGCAGACTCTATTAAAAGTACCTTATTAGGTACCTACACATGTAATATTAATATAGGTACCTACCTGATCTTTATCTCAATATACCATGCTGACACATTTTTCACTGTGCCAAATAATTATACGTTTATCTCTGTGGTCTACCTTCTCAAAGATTTGTTTGTATTGTATAAAGATTTATTATGATAAAAAAACTGCTGAATCTATAGAGTTCATATGTATCTAACCTATGAACTCTATGGACTCAACATTGGTTTTAATCTTAATAAACTAGATTATTCGACTATGCAAGTTTTTTGATTACGAATTGGTTGGGTACCTAAGAACTCTATACATTAACTTTTTTTTGAATCGTAATAAAAACTTATCTATTTAAATAATGTAGTCATATTAGAAATACATAACAAAAACATCGGAATGCCATTAAACACATATGAATGTCAGTATCGATTTTGATTTTGCTCTTGTGCTCGACCCCCGATAGTCACAGGGTGGTAATACTACCCTAATGCTGACTATGCTATGTCGAACCATAAGCTACCGGCGAGCGGAAATATACCATCAGCTACCGAATATTAAGAACCCTGTTAACGAACAGACAGAGACTAAAATTCTAAGAACACTTATTTTCAGAATTTATGCATTGCCCAATTGCAACCATATTTGTTTAAATCTTCAATGTCCAAACAAATCGATTACAAGTTTATATAATGACTTGTATAGCCGTATGATGTGCCCGAAAAATGTTTCTTCATACATAATTTGACCCCCCCTAAATCCTCCTTAATGTACCCCTACGGTACTTAAAAAATACACCGTCCAATTTTCAATCTCCAAGGCCGTGTATTGAATTTCAGTCAATCAGTATTAATAGATTATATAGATAATTATTATTTCAGTGCCAGTTCAAATAAACAAATGGGGGAAGAGGAACCCACCACTGACCCTCGGCTTGTCAACTTAGGATCCCGACACTCGTGACAGATAGTCTCTCGACTGACATCTTAGAGGAGTTCGGTGTTGCTGGCTTTTTTAATTATAAAAAAACTTATCTATAAACATATAAATAAAATTGGATTGGATTAAAACCAATGTTGCAGCGCTGCGCCTGATTAAGTTTGATAGTAACAATCTGCAATGCGTCCCGCGGGATCAGAACGTGCGAGCAGGCTGTTGCCAACCATAAAATCTTTGTTAAATACCACGCGGACGAAGTCGCGGGCAACAGCTAGTTTGGTATATAATTGGAAAAGCCGCCCATTTGATTAACAATGGATTTCCGCCAAGTATCGCCTAGTTCAATCAATTATGCCGCCGTTCAAATATTTATTTTTAAATAGATATTATCAATTTCTATTGAAATAGGAATGAAGGTCACAAATATACTCAGTTAATCATGCACTACTAAAATCCAGTGGTGTGGCAGCATACATATTTTTTTAACTCTCCGGCTGACCACGTCATAATCAGGCCCGTCGGACCACAACAATCAACCAACTATTATCAATTGTTACCAATTAAAATACTGATAAGTGTCTTACAGAAAGTCGGAAGTAGGTACTTACCTAACTATGCACCTAAGTACATACTTATAATTCTTTTTTGTTATGAAAGTATGTTAGTTTAACGCTATCAATAAATAGTGTAGAACCAATAAAAGACTTGAAGACTTAAAAGAAACCCAAGTCTATCCAATTAGCTTCAGGAGTTTTAACTAAAGCCGGATGCCGTAAATGGGCAGGCGTTTTTGAAATATAAAATCAATTTCCAACCGGCAATAATGGAAAACAAAACCCGTTGAAGTCGTTTATGTAGAGATTTTAAGAATTCATGTAATTATAATACAAATCTATGATTACATGTTTATTTATTCTTGTTTGTTGATTTCTTGTATTTACGCGAATACTACACATTGAAATAAAACTAATTTTACAGATTCTCCGTCTAATATGGTCGTGTGCAGTAGGTATTATTAGATAGATTAGTAGTTACAAATAAGGCTGCAAGTCTGGAGTTGCAATGGCATCATAAACTAGCGAAAGGAACTATTACAATAAGTGGCCATCCTTATTTTCCAGCCTTTAAGACGTAGTGTACATAAATATCATAAACTCTACTCACCAGAATCGCTATCCTCTCTATCATAATGCGGCCTCCAGTACTGCTCATCGTACCGCAAAGGCACCTCCGACCTCCCCGTGAACTTATTGGGGTCCAGGATGTTCTCTACAGAGAACGCTATCGCCGGCCGATCCGGCGGCCTCGTGAGGCCCAGTCTTCTCGTCAGGTCCACAGGAGCTGCCTCCTCCACCCCCACTACGTCCAGTTCCCCGTTCGCCTCCCCTTCTCCCTCCGTTTCCTCCTCCGCTTTGTCTCTGCGCTCCTCCGATCCGCGCGCCATCGCGAGCATCGTCATATCAAAGCTTATTTAAAAAAAAATCAGACTCAAAACAGTTCATGGATGCATGTCCGTCTTAACACTCTCACTGCACAGCGTTCAACATCGAGCCCTTTGAGGTCCAATTTGATACACAACTTGTATATGCGGGTCGAACAATACGACCAACCCTACAGTTTGCACCGTAATCCGCGGACGAGTCCACACGTTCGCCCCATGCCGACATGCGATAAACACAACTCGAGACCAACTGAAAACGGGAGCGCACAAACGGGCGGGGACCGAAAAGGAGGGGCGACCCAAGTAGGGGGGCGACCGGCGGATCCCGCCACCCGATTGGCGGCGGGAAACCAGGCGTGTCCGGGGTGGGGAAACGTAATCGAGCAATAAGGTTTAAACAATTTCGTTTAATACGTTGAATTATGTAAGAGAGCGGCGGGCAAGTAATCGCGCACAAGCGATAAGGCCATTTGCGCTACTTCGTTACGTATTAATGGCCCAGGAAATTGACTTATGAATATTAGAGGTCGCGGCGAGTTGAAGATCGGGCCAAAGCGGCCCCCGGCGGCCGCGCGCGGGTTATTTTCCTAGTTAAGCGTTGGAACAATGATGTTTATTGAGTTTTGAACTTAATGGGTTTGGGCGCTGGCCGCGGGCGGTTTGCGCCATTAGCCGGGTTTGTTTAGCCGGGCGGGCGGCGTGACGACTCGCCGTGATAACGTGAAGTATTGCGTTACTGTATTGCTTTCACGTTGTTCTCGTTATCATTGTTGACGAGAGATATCTTTTACGAAATTTAACTTGCGAAATATTCATTGAACTTGTAAGTAGGTACTGATATAAAATTGAGTGGCATTGAATATTTTTGCAAGGGTTACAGGGTCTACTTAAGTTGGTTTCTACAATAGATGTAATAAATAGATATTGCACTTGACACGAATTAGTTTTAATGCCGAGTAATTGTGTGAGCCTACAAATAACCAAAAAAGTTTAAAGCTCTTCATATGTAACTTGCAAAAAAGTGATTTGAAATGTTTTGTAATGTGATACCTAGGATTTTGGGTACAGGTTTTACATATGAAGGAAGTATTGGTTCTGGGTTCAACATCTGCTTGCTAGGTAACTTCACTTTTTTTTCAAATATAATTTAAATAGTTATCTATTTTGCCATTGTTATGTATGACTTAATTATGCTATTATAACAACAGGGCTCTCATAACGGCATTTTGTCCCATCTCTTTCATTTCGTACTAAATTAGTACGGGATGCGTGACTAATAACATCTTGACAATCTCATCATTATGAAATTGCCTTTTCCATAAATTATTATCAATGATCTGTGGTAGAATACCTATGGAATAATGGAAATATACGCTTGCCCTCTACTACCTACGTTGAGACCCAGCGTTACGTTGGGACCATCGGCAAATTGTGGGCGCACTGCACAGCACTTCTGGCTTCCTCTTCGGATTACAGGGCCCCAAGTCTGCTAAAACAATCGATTCAAAATCGAACTGCAACAGCATAGTAACTGTCACTTTTGACATATACTGTATGGGATATGTGTGAAAAGTGACAGTTACTATGCCGTTGCTGTTCGATTATGAATCGATTGTGTTAGCAGACTTGGGGTCCAGGCGCGATGGTGTATTTAAACTGTCGTATCATTGCAAGTTTACCCGCCGTGTTGTACGTGCCGTGTCGGCCGGATCAATTCCTCCGTTTAGTGTCTTGTTCCATTTTCTATTTACACGGCTAATCGCAGACGCAGATCTATCATTTAGAGCCACCAATGACATGCACGATCTCGGCGGTTGGTCACGCCACTCTTGGGAAACGAGATTCGATTATACAGACCGATCCAATTCCGAGTGGTTTTTAAAGTGGTTTTATATTGACAATACAGCTTTACAATAATACTAAATTATGTACTAAAATTAAAATTAGGCTGATTTCGAAATTCAGTCAGCAAATCCCCACTACTATCGGCCGGGAGGGTGCCCAGAAAGCTGGCAGCATTGCCACGTTGAATGGCAATGCTGATGTGTTGGCCAAAATATGTGCCAGCGTTCTGGTCACCATGTCTCTACCAGACGTTTTGAGAGTTGAGACATTTGTATCCCTCATTAGTAAGTGTAATATGGTAAATTAATTGTTATTTTTGTATCCACCTGTATATCAATGGAAATGTATACAAAAAAGTTCGGATTCCATCGCGTAGCACGTTTTAGCTGTGAATGATTAGCCCCGCGGCGCGGGCGCATTGTGCAGCCACCGCACAATTGACCCACACAGCGACCACTCAACACTCAACACTTGAGGGCCGGTCAATAATGCTACTGGGATATTTTAGTAGGTCGTATTCAAATATCTTTTTTTTTTGTTATATTTTATGACAGATTGCGAAATATAGAAACTAAGACGGACGATCGAACGGCGTTTGCTCAAAAAACAATAGGGTTCCGTTTGAACCCGAGGATTATCGTTGGGTACGGAACCTTAAACACCGAGATTGGAAGTTATGTTCTATTTGATATAAGCAAATATATGATTTTATTATTATCCAAACTATATGGTGTATTGATTTCTTATATTTACGCGAATACTGAACATTATAATAAAACTAATTTTACATATTTTATTGAGTTTGTTACATTTTGTTTTTTACATTCCCGATGTTTCGGCTGCTTTACAGCAACCATGGTCACGGGAGGACCGAGGTGTTTTACGTCCTAATGTCAAAGATTGAACTGGGGTACCCTCATATATACTAGATAAAGATTAGTTTTATTTCAAAATATGTTAAATATATTTTAAAAAGCAATCAAACCAATAACATTTAACCGTGCATTTCGTTAGCGTTATTAACAGTTATTTTGTAATTTTCTAACCCAACACATAGTAACCACAATACCCACCACTAGTGTCCCTCAACGAGCCAACACTATCGAAGTCATAATAAAAACTATTTGAATTTTGATTAGCGAACAGCGGGAGCACATTGTCACGGGACAGCAACGTGTCCCGAACACGCTGCGAGGTGTTTAGTGCGCCGTGAAGCGTGATAGGTGGCGCTAGCGGGCCGTTCGACTTAATGATCACCCGCTGATACAGTTCAGTGTCGTACGTGTCAAACATTAAAAAGAAGTTTGTCCAAAAAGTAATAGAAAAAAAACACTAGTAGCTCTCTGGTTGGGTTTTTTATTAATGTATAAGGGAGGTAGTCAGGGCCAGGCGCTGGCTCTTTTGGATTAGTCATCTTCATCTTTCATTAAGAAATAAATAAAATATTATGGGAATTATGGCCTCACTCACAATAATTTACGTTGCCAGTATTAATAGCGATAACTTATCGAATAAATTATCAATAAAAAATATATGATGAGACATGCAAAGATGAAAATCGTGTGTCCTTTGGATTAGTCATAGACTAACTAACCGCGTTTTTAAGTTCAACTTTGATCATACATACTCATTGCTAACACCTTTTTTCAATTTACTTTTATGCTCTCTTCGCTCTTATTATCGTGGGTATGTAGAGTACCCACCCAGTTTTTTTTTTTTTTTTTTTTTTTCTTTATAGGCAAGTATTTGATCTCGATCTCACCTGATGGTAAGTGACGATGAGATCTACGATGGAGCATACTTGCCTAGGTAGGAAGGCGGCAGTAGATCGAGACGCTACATTCACTAGGCACATGCAGCGCGGCTGATCTGACCCGCCATCCATGAATGGCAACACCGAACATCATGCCGGAACACGGCTAGGCCGCTTGGCGACATGGCTTTGTTCAGTGGGTGGTGACTAGCCACGGCCGAAGCCTACCACCAGTAGAGTTGTCACCTGGTTGGCACCACCCTAGGGTCACGTGTAGGGTATCTCGAGGGTACTTAATTCTCCTACGGACGAAGGTGACCCGACCCCAGTACAAAATATACCATAAAGTATTTTCAAGAAAAAAATAATCACCACCAATTCTACGAGAATATTTCGCCAAAATAAAAAGATTCATTAATACATCACAAACAAGCGACGCCGCGGCGTCCGTTTCACTGGAGATGTTAATTAAAAAGTTTTTATGCGAAAAAATGTCGAGAACGCACCACGCCTCCGTCCCAATTAAAATTCTAGCCGGATTCATTACAGCACTTTATTTTTTAAATGTCCACTAACGAAGGCTGTCAAAACAAAATGTGAATTAATATTAATGTTTTTAAAACATGAAAATACTTTAATCGCGGTGGCCGATAAATTCTTGGTTAAAGAAAATAAAATAATGAAAGTCATTGGAGACATAATAGCGATGTGTTTATTGTATATTTTCTTATATTGTAGAGACAATTAAAAAAAAAATCTGAACTCTTTGGTCTCAACACACACTTAAGAGTCAACGAAAAACTGGGTCTACCTACTAATAATCTGGGTAGCGGCTGAATATTCAAACTCTACTCAAATATTTAAATCTTTCTTTACTTATTCACCTTAGTGTTGTACGCATTAAAATAAAGCAGCTCTCAAATGTCATTCTCGAGTAATAATATCTCAGGAATGCGTTCTAGGAGATGTATTAGATTTATTAACATTATGCCATTGATATTTTGATTACTGTCTATCGACTTCTTTAACATCGTCACAAGCTACAGAGATGGCGTTACAGATGCATTCGGAACAATTGACAAATCTCCGTACAATCCTGAAACGCGCTATGAGTGTTTTCGGAGCACGCAACATATATACAAGATCCCAACAATAACCATCGCCGGGCATACCACCGCCTGGCTGGAAGATCTTCCATTTTTCGCTAAAACTGTTTTCCATGTAGGTATAGTTTCGCCGACCGCCTTTATCCATCCACCATCCAGAAACTACTAGTTGATCTATTGAAGATAATGATCGGGCGCAATTATATTCATGGAATATTAGCAGGTAGCAATTATCTACCCGATACAGTACAGCTACCAACAAAAGCGTCGGAACAGATAATAAATAGTTGTGATTCGGTAGCGAACCGCACCGCAATGGCCGCCATCAAATTGTCACGCGTCACGAGCGCCAAGAATTTTAATAACCAATTTGTATTTAAACGAATATGTCTTGCGCTAACATGGTTTTGGGGATCCGTACACATTTTGCTATATTAAAATAACAACATCAAAGATCTACCTATTATAGTTTTTTACCCAATTGAAATTGAAAATACTATACTTGCTTGGTCATTGCCTGATGATACATGAAAAAACTGTTTCTTTTTACAGACTTTAATCCCCAATTTGACCCCTCTAGTGGTCGAATTGCTACTTAAGATATGAAACTGCAGTGCAAAATTTCAGAAGTTGAGTTTTGTCTGTCAGTGTCAAGAATGTTATTAAATGGATAAGCTTCTGGGGGCACTTACGAATTTTAATCGATAGCGTTAGAGACATGAGTTTTTTTTGACCAGCTGCGAAAGTCTACCTAGCCGTTCCTACATTGTTCTCACACACCTATAACAATGTACTGCACAAAAATGTAACGGATCTTTTTAAAAAAGAGCAACCATGGAGTTTCTTGCCCGTTCTTCTTCATAGGAACGGCATTTCGATAGCATTATGTTACTTTTTTGACGATACATATGTACTTAATGGTTTACATCAATAAACAATATTCTGATGAATGTCTTATTACTGAACTGTTTAGGACGTTCGTTATCTTTATTGAGGCGTTAAAACTAAGCAGCCCTCAATTTTGCATTAGGTACGTGTATTCGACTGTTAGTTATTTAAACTACGAATAGATAACTAAGTACATACTAACAGAAATCCGAACATACTTATACAAGTTTCAACATTCATTCTGCCATAATTGAATACGGAACCATCTGTGCGTAAGCCACATTCACACGTGAGCGGGTTTTATTCACAAACACAGGGACTAAATTATAAACGACGTCTTCCTCAGTTAATTGAATGTTCCCGGATAAATCTGAATTAATATGCGCGTTCTGAAACCGGGATTGGATTGTTATTGCTCTGTTAGTCGCGTCTTTGATGCGTTTGAGTAATGGAACGCACGCGCGCTCGTATGTCGCACACATCATTTATACATTGCATTCTGTTTTTTATACCTACTTAATTATTTTAAATTTTCTTTTTTATTAGGCACCAGCTCATAGCTGTGCCCGTGATTTCGTTTGTATGGATTTAGTTTTTGTTCAACCCAAATGTACTTACAGGTCAATTTTTCGGGATAAAAAGTATCCTAGCTGTGGTTGCGGGTCATAAGACATACTGAGTTTTATCATCGTCTTTCAAATTCATCCAACCTAGTTTTTGCGTGATGCGCATTTAAGTGAATAAAATATGTTATTTTGTATTGAAAATAACGTCCCCTAAGATTGTTTTTAATGTTGCACATAATCCCACTATCCCACTAATATTACATCCCACTAATCCCACTATCCCATCCCACTAATATTATAAATGTGAAAGTTTGGATGGATGGATGGATGTTTGTTACTCAATATGGCAGAACGGCTGAACGGATCTGGATGAAATTTGACACAGAGATAGATTATAGTTTGGAATAGCACATAGGCTACCCTTTATTGCGGTAAAATGTATGGTTCCCGTGGGATAGATTAATATGGTAGCATACATACTTTTTAATCGCGGGTAACACCGCGGGGCGCAGCTAGTTAAATAATAAAAGTGACAAACACTCCCAGCTTTGTATACCTATTTGATTCTACAACTTTTCGAAATATTTACTACCGCGCTTGTTATATTGTGCTGAAACTTGTACACATTTAAATAAAACAATTATTTTCGGATTTTAACGCGTTTATTTCATGTTGTCAAATTCCCGATGTTTTGGCTGCTTTACTGCAACCATGGTCACACACAGGAGGACTGAGGTAGTCGACGTCCTAGTGTCATAGTTTGAACCGGGGTACCCTCATGTTTAGTTGTTGCTTGCATCTAGATCATAATTGAAGGCATTACCTTCCCAATATAGTTCACCAGCCAGGTACCAGCTATAGGGAGTTGGCGCGCGGACAATTTGTCACACACTAAACCAGGAACCTGACAGGCCCAAATGATTTATCACTGCCCGAACAGACAAAGACTTCTCCAAATAGGCTCCCCTCGCAACGCAAACACTCAATTCGAGGGTCATTACTGAGGGAAAATATTCTCTAAAATCACAGCGCAAGGGATACTTTTCCCGCCAATATGTTTGACAGAGCGCGCGCTGTCAACGGGTGCGGATGCGTTCGGAAACATTCCCCGGCTAATTGTATGTATCGCACCGCACAGAACACATTTGTCAATTGTCGCCGTCCGCCTTTATAACGGAACATAATTAGTCAGTCGACTATTTCGGGAATGCTTTGACGGCTTATTAAGATTTCAAATTGAACACAAATTAGGTGTCATGCCTAACTGATCGCTAACCTATGGTGCGTTTCGGTGTTTTATTTCGACATTGAAAAATTTGTCTGTCGACGTGGCGACAGCCTCGTTTTCCGGACATCAAAAAGCTATCGCTTAAACGGAATATGGGTTGGGGGATTGATTGTTTTGATTTAAAAATATTTGATTTGAAATAGGTTTTGGTAGCTTTGTATTTTTTTTCTCTAATTTAAGCCCCATTTAAAAAAATATATATTATTTGCTTTGCTCGGATTTTTTAATACCGACAGAATGTTTAAACGATATTCGAATAGTTCGAAAATAGTTAACCCTTAAATTACATTCTCATTTTAGTACTCAT
The DNA here is from genome assembly GCA_905333125.1 of Pheosia tremula. NCBI lineage: Eukaryota > Metazoa > Arthropoda > Insecta > Lepidoptera > Notodontidae > Pheosia > Pheosia tremula. The sequence goes on from HG995419.1 coordinate 4,790,771, forward strand.
TCGGTAACATGTTCAAATATCAATATCATGACTGTACATAAACAAAACAGAAAAAAATAAACTTTTGAATCGATGCTGTAACTAACACTGCCACTCAAAAAACTTTAAATACTCACAGCCCTTCTCAAACCCACACCCGTATTTACACATGTAAACTCAAATCTAATTAAAACTCAATAATAGATACAAATTGACTCAATCTCACCACATGTTTTGAACGCCATACCAATTATAAACCGGCAAAGATCGATTCACGATTCCCAGCAATGCCATCTGTGAGCGATGGGCGATCAACTGACGACAGGCGTGCCAATCGATTCGATACATCGAGTTTTTTTGTAACAACTCGATTGGTGTGAAAATGTATCGATTAATTACAGTTTCCGATGACATTCCAGAGTTTATTTTTATTTTATTTTTTAAATCCGTAACTGCCAACTATGCTACGCAGGCCCTGCGTGTAATTTGTTCCTAAACTCTGTCAAATAAATGCTGATCTCTAATATTCCGCAAAACCGAAATTCTAGTGCACAGATTAAGAAAAATATACTCAGGTAGTTTTAGCAGTTGAAAACTGGCAAGATTAGACTTTTGGCGGCTAGCCGGATATAACCACAAACACACACTCGATTCCATTTTGTAAAAGATTAAAATGTAACTTTTTTGATATTCAAACTACGTTATAATATAATCAAAAATAGTATAAATATAATGAGCTTATATGAGTGTATTATGGATTTATTTTACAATTTACAATCCAATTAAATCCAATCCAAAAAAGGCCAAACATAATATGGGTAAAATCCTATTTAGGCTTTCTTACTCATTATAAATAATATTAATATTAAGGCCAACAACCAAAAACAAACGCCTTTGAATCAAAACCATAGACAAACTCACTTTATTTTTACAATTACTTCAGTTTTAGTTTTGAGCATTGTTGCTATGATATTCCTATTGCTTTTGAATTGGACATTGCTGATAGCCGCAAATTGCTTCTTCTCCAAATTAAACAACGATTGCTTAAATATATACTATAGCTGCTTTGTTGAGCCATTGTAATAGAACAGTACTTTCAGTCTGTGTGGATTTCCTTGAAACCCGTTTTCAACATTTAAGAAGAGACCTAGCTGGCTGTTTAGTTGATTAGCGTTTTATAAATCGATCTCAAGCTTTTTTGTAACAAACTACGGCTTTGAAAGAGATAGACTTAACAAAACAAGAAATAATGATTCCTAGCGGTAGCCGAAAAAAACACGATCCGTCCGGAAATTGTTACAACTGGGCTGTGATTGCAACTGCTTGTGAATGTCCGTTCGATTAGATTATTCGTTTATAAACAGACTTTTTAGGATCGACCGTTTAAGTACTTATTAAAAAAAACATTAAATTTATGTCCAGAAAAAAAATCAAAAGATTTCTCTATTGTAGTTACAGTATAAAACATCTATAACTGAATACTATTAAACTTGACACTAGCAAAATACACAAACGTGTGAAGACAAAGGAGAAAAAAAACTAAATACTAGGACTTTTTGGCGGGAAGTTGAACCGTGAAGGTGTCAATTTTGTTTTGTTTTCCAAAAAATGCGTTTCTTTGATAAATTATGTGTAATATTAACAATTAAATGGGATATTAACAATTCTGTGTTCATAAACGTGCACGATTGAAGAAAATTGAAATAAAATAGTATAACTTGATTTTTCATGTTCTCCCAAGATGTCCGGTATCCACAGCTTTACTTATAGGGATAGGGGATTCATTCCATCATCATCTTCGTCATCAACATTACTATCTCGGTAACGAGTATCGCCGGTTCAAACCCCGGCTTGCACCTCTAGCATTTCTGGATTTCATGTGCGAATCTCAATTTCAACCATGATTATCACTTGCTACACGTGAAGGAAAACATCGTGAGGAAACCTGCACGTCTAAGAGAACCCCTCGAAAGACGTGTGATGTCGGCCAACCCGCACTGAGCCAGCGTGGTAGTCTATGGCCTTAACTCCCTCGCATTGAGTGGAGGCCCGTGCCCAACAGTGGGACATTAAAAGGGCTGTTATTATATTCTGTTCTGCGCGACATCTGTTGGCGTTACGGTTACTCGCCTGGCCTTGTACCAGTTAGACTAAGCTTAACCATTGTAAATTTAGTTCTATTTAAATACGCTCTCTATATGATCATGTCTTCAGCGTTTATATAACAGACTCGTTTATAAATGTATTTCTTCTTTCTTTACGAAATGAGATGCGGTGAAATAAAATGGAAATGAATATGGCCTCACCCACAACTTAGCGGGTATTTTGCCAATGTCAAGTAATGAATGGTAATAACACATTTAATAAATACACAATTGACAAATAAAATAATGGATCTGACATGATGATATGAAAAAAAACGAAGAGGTTGTCAATTCGAATGTTTTTTTTTTCTTTTTTATTAAAGTAATATCCTATGCTGTGACAGTTCATTGTTGACTATAGTTAATTGGGTGGACTTCGTCTTGCGAAAATGTAAGACCAAGTCCTAGACTTAGGATGGAGGAGAACACATAACAGTTTGCTTGCGACGCACGCAAATTGATCTGAGTTTAAAGCTAACTCGAATTTCAGTTCGCCACAAATTTGCAGCTCACTGAGTCGGCTGCTGACAGTTTGCCGACTGGGGACACAGCCTAATAGTCTTTGGTATCTAACTCAGCAGCTAAGTAGGTACGGGGGTATTAATTCTAACACATTCGAAAATCGCACTCGAACTACAACGATTTCAATCGACTTAGGTATTATATTATGTAAATGTTGCCTTGCCTTCGAGAGGCAGGCTCGGACGAGGCACTGCAAGTGTGTGCCTCGCTAAACTGCGCGATAGATATATTTGGTCAGCCATTAACGTAATTGCAAACAAAAACTACAAAAGTATAAGTAAACGAAAACAATTATTGTAGTCGGTAGACCTTATCCATCGGACGAACATAATGTTAGGTATTCACAAACAAAATGTGACCTTAATGTATTGATGTTGTGTTCCAAAATCATTTGATGTGTTCTATCGCGATCTAAAATCAAGGAGATTGGTAGTAATTGAAGCAATCTGATTGAATTCCACATTTAGAACACAGAAGAGGTTTATTTTTATGCAATAATAACACTTATTTGATACAATTGATAGTTTAAATAAACAAATTGTCGTTGAAATAGTTCATTTATTTCGAATAGCTGTTTCATGTTCTATAAAAAGTCAAAGTCAAAGTCATTTATTTGCGAATACAGGTGAATACAGGGTGTTATGATGACAATATTTATACTTATACCGTACTCTACCTTATGGCATGCAAATATAGATTAGGGCTAAAAATAAATTACAATTAAAATTAAAATGTTAGTCTTTAAAAATAAAAAATAAATTCATCATAAAAAAATTTACATCAAAATTATTAAAATTAAAATTATGTCATCAGAAGTAAGTAGTAAGAATACATTATTATTAAAGTCTTATTATTTATAACTTGTCATTAAAGTATTCCTGTACATTGTAATACATCTTATCCAGTAATATATGTCTAACACTCTTTTTAAACGTGTACAAGCTATTTGATGCCTTTATAGTGTTTGGCAGTTTATTGTACAATTTTGATGACATGCAGAACACACTTTTGTTAAGTAAAGTGGTTCTGTTGGGTATATTTCGGACATTGTTTTTATGTCGAATACTGTGAAACTTATTGAAGGTATTTAAATTTTTTTGGACAAGCACAACAGTTTCGAAGATATATAAACATGGTAGAGGTAAAATTTTTAATTCTTTAAAGCTGGGTTTGCAACTATCTGTCGATTTCAATTCACACATTGACCTTATACATTTTTTTTGCGCTTTAAATGCAGATTCCCAATTTGTCGAGTTACCCCAGAAGATCAAACCATACCTCAATACGGATGCGACATAAGCATGGTATGCAGTCAACACGGTAGACATGTTAACAATTTTATGTAACCTATAAAGGACGTAAGAAAATCGATTTAATTTTGTGCATACAGAGTCAATGTGTACTTTCCAATTTAGGTTTTGATCTACATTTAATCCCAAAAACTTTGCAGTCTCAACTTGTTTAATATGAGTTTCATTATGATTAATGTTAAGACACATCGGCTTTGTTTTGTTTCTAAATAACATTACGTTCGTTTTATTTAGATTAATTATAAGATTATTAGCTTTCAACCATTCAATTATATTTATTAATGCATTTTTAACATCTAATTCAAGTAGCGCGTAATTCTTGTTGGAAAATATTACGGTACTATCGTCGGCAAAGAGAATCATTGGGAAATTTAATGCTTTTGGAAAGTCATTTACATAGAAAATTACATAAAAAGTTGTTCTGTGACCCGAAAAACTAAGATTACATGTAGTCACAGACAGTATTAGAGATGCTAGCTGAAATATATATCCTCAATATCGTATACCGTGTCAGATGAAAGTTACATTCGTTGTTAACATTTTGAATGGTTGCGGTACGTACGGTTTTTTTTACGTACGATTTTCATACATAAATATGAAAATATTAATCATTTATAAAAAAAAGGTTCTTTTATTCAAAATCAACAGGTTCCATTCATGGCTAGGAAAATATTGTTTTCAAAAATCTAAAGATGCAGTTTTAGTTTTCATCAACATCGGCCACGAGAGTCATTTAAGCATCTTTCACTATTCCCTATAGTTTAGGATTTGGCCATACACCCACGTGAAAAAATCACCTGCATATATATATCTACTTGCATAAAAAAGTAAACAAGCAATTTCGCGATGACAGCAACGGCCTTGGCAAAGACCTTAAAAAAAAGTTACGACCATTCATTCACTCTCACTATCACTCGATAAAAAAAAATACAATTAACTTTATAAACACAGAATACCTACAGCGATCATTTTTTGCATCGATTAGAAAAAATGTGAAGGGGCTTCGTCGATCCGAGTCGATCGGTATAGCCCACAATTAATCGATATGGCTCAAAGTAAACACGTCTAGTGCCGTTAAGTTTAAAAAAAAATATAGCGTTCTATATTTAAAAGTGTAATATGTTCGATTTGTTTAAACAGCATTTGAAATTAAAATGGCGCCAATACTTAGCGGCATCATTAGGTAAGCGATAAAATTCAACTGTACTTATGTATTTATTTTTAACTAAATAATTAGGGGCCCTATTGGTCTAAGGTTCACATGGCCTATGAAAAAGATTAATTCGACTCATAGGTTGGGAAAGTAACTTCGGATTTTGAGTTTAGATAGCTATATTATAGGTACCTACTTATATATAAATTCAAATAAAATGTGGAGTGTCATTATGGTATAATTTGACTTCGCAAAAATGTTGCCTACCTACCCCCAATGTCATAATTGATAAAAAGTAGGTACTTATCTCACCACAATATTATATCGTTGGATGTGAGGTATATTTTTTTAATGTTTACTTTTCTAAGTTAAGCAAAAGCTAGAAGCTAAACTATTAAATATATACCCACATAAATACAATCAAATAATTATTCACGCAGGCAAATAAACATAAATACTTACCATAATAAATATTAATTAATCCAACAAGTTATCGTGTCACGGATAATAAACGCACGCGCAGATCGATCTTATAAATATTAATTTAGATCTCATTTTACAATGTCTTAGTTCTATGTCATAGATATATGATAAAATAATGGTATATAATCATTGTTTTTTTTTAGATAGTTCGTTTTGTAATTCTTATTATGAACTCAGCCCCTCATTTCGATTTGTGTGTCTGTCTGTTTGTATACGCATCACGGGAAACTATCCAACATATATTTATGAAACTTAGCACGGTGCTAGTTTATAATACGGGTTGTCAATAAAACCACTTTTTATTTCGTGAAAAGCGGAATTCCCGCGGCACAACATAAAAAAAGTATTCGCCTCAAATCAACTTGGTGAATTTTAAATCTCATAATGCACGAACAGACAGACAGGCAAATTACAAAAAATTGCGGTTTTGGCCTATATATATTTTCTGGAATATTATTTTTGTTACAAATGTACCGAACGAATATATCTCCTACGATATTTTTTTCCTAAATCTTTGTCATAATGATACATATAGCTTACACATTGCGTCAATATACATTACTTAGGTATTATGTAAATTGCAGAATTCCTAAAGCTAGCGGGTTTGGTTAAAAACTGAGGTTCATGCGTGTGAAGTCGCGGGCACAAGTTGGTATTACTAGATTGAACAATTCCATTACTTAGGATATATTTTATTGAATTAATTACTAAACAATGCTGTTTACCTACTGAGTGAACCACTATTATTATTAAAATAAGAACGTGATTGAATCAATATCGCCCACTAGGTACTGTATGTATTATCAACTAGACCCTGAACAAATAGAAGATCGTTCAGCGTTCTACGTTCCGCGTACAAGCGTATCAGTACCTATCACATTTATTTCAAGGAACGCGAAACTCTAAACCACAGATATATTAATGAGAGCTCTGGGCCCCAAGTCTGCTAACACAATCGATTCATAATCGAACAGCAACCGCATAGTAACTGTCACTTTTGACAGATATCTCATACAATATCTATCAAAAGTGACAGTCACTTTTGACAGATATCTCATACAATATCTATCAAAAGTGACAGTTACTATGCGGTTGCTGTTCGATTATGAATCGATTGTGTTAGCAGACTTGAGGCCCTGAACCCATGTTGACCGTTAGCGACAGCTGTAAACTGCCCGCAATCCATTGCCTAAGACTCTGAAACCTATTATTTCATGAATTCCTTTCTGAAAGCATAGTTATTGGATAATGTTTATCGTAGTAAAACGAAGGAAGGGCCGACAAAGTAGTCCCTATCTGAAGAAGCACATCCAGAAACACTAGAAGATATTACTATAACTAATCAATAAAAATGTCATATCAGGAAAAATATAAAACTACAATTTGTAATTGTCCCCATGGGTATATGCACAGATATATGAGAGGAGATATGTTATGAAAGCGGTGGGCTTGCGCTCACCTTTAGCCAAAATTACGCTAACATAGAGTTTTCGCCGTCAGTCGACTGCAACTGCACGTCGGTATCGGAGCTCTAACTTTTTTTTTAAATGCCGTGTTATTCCGTGGTTGTGTGCAAAAATACTAGCAGCAAAGTGAACTACGCGAAAGATGGAATCTCATTTCACCAGCCAGTATTAAGTATTTTATTTATTCGTCTTTAAAATCATTAAAAACAACAAATCAAAAAATATTTAATGCCTTTATTATGTTATTTTAGGTTTCATGTAGCACAACGACTTTTTTATTTTTGTACAAAATACATGGCTCTTTAAGTACCACCTATGTTCGCTACTGAGTGAATGTACGAGGCAATGTATAGATCGTCTAACGATACTTTGAATAAACTGGTGCGTCGCGTGGTACGGCCGCTGTATACGGCGACGACGCAGCACGCACCGAGGAGACTTCGTATTGGTTGGTTTTAGCGAGTGGTTGGGAACAAAACGGAGACAGCGAGTTCCCATACATTTTGAACCGCACGGCATATCTCTCGTGATCTGTGGGTATATGAGTCACTGACTGGACAAACCACCCAAACCGATAGACCTAGTGATTTAAGATTTGGAGAGGAGGAGATTCTTTGAATATATTAGAGGTACACGAAGGAAGGATTCTTGGAAATTCAACCCCTATGGGTGTCTAATGGGCGGGTCAAAGTAATATAATTTTTTAACCATGTCATACCTATTGGGTACCACCAATCGTAACTATTGGGTACGGCTAGAAATGATATGACTTTAGTCTTTAAGTAAATGGGGGAAGGGACTCAGTACTAACCCTTAGCTTGTAAACTTAGTATTTAATGCAATATCTTCAATATCTTTCGCCGCTACCCGTGACCGGAGCGGGCTGGCCTCTATTTCGCGCAGAGAGTGAGCCTCGCTATTCAGCGCGGAAACGCGGCCAGCCTGCTGGGCACTTTTGGCATCGACGACGATGTAGAGGCATTTTTATGTATATAATTTTATTTTTATTATACAATGTCGTTATTTTATTTACTTTGTGTATTTTTCCTATTAATAAGTATATTTTAGTTTTTTTTTCCACGTAGATACCTTTGTAAACAACTGTTGTATATAATTTATGATTTTTTTTATTTAATAAATTATATAATACAGTAGCCTCCCTGGAGGCTACTTGTTTGAGCCTTTTGGGGTCGAGACTTTGGGTTCGTGGGGCCCCAACGCTCGCCTCCTTTACAAGGAGATTGCCGCACGACTTTTCGCCGCTACCCGTGACCGGCGGGCTGGCCTCTATTTTATTTTATTTTTAAATTTGCTATTAATAAGTATTTTTTAGTTTTTTGATTTTCCATGTATATAACTATTGTATATAATTTATAGTAACTAACTAAAGACATGTTTAAAGCTTATTCTTGCATCGCAGCAAGCTACGGCAGCCTGTGCACGGGCATGTCGATGGGATGGACGTCCCCGGTGCTGCCCCAACTGCGCGGCCCCAACTCCCCGCTGCCCCACGAGCCGACGCTGCAAGAGGAGTCCTGGATAGGCTCCTTGCTGGTGCTCGGAGGGCTGTTGGGTAAGAGGGAAAACGAGCCAACAGCTGAGTCCAACCCCACCGCGCGTCTGCAATGCTGATTTAGACACATACCGCTCGTAGACTGATAGTGAGGCAAATAGATAAACACGCTGAGGTAAGGCAGTGCCAGCATCTGCCTCGGGCGAGGGCCAAGCTCGAGGCAGGCTGGCGGTCCTGACACAGCGAGTGTTCACATTCCAGAACATGATCCTTTTTAACGACATTATCGGAAGGTGCAACAATATAATGCGTTGTTCTTTTTTCGAAATATACAGGTTCAAATACTGGCAAGAGACCTCATATTTTTAAAAATCGAATGTTGCAGTTTTTGTTTTTATCAAAATTAGAATCGAGAATCGAGAGTCCTTTAATCATTGGCCATCCTCAGACACTTGAAAAATACAGAGTTGTATGGATAGGACTATTCATTGATTCGATCCATTTTATTGTCACTACACATGGAACATCTGAAACGACAATTACGACTTCATCACTATTCGATCATGAGTCGATTGTAGTAGCACTTTGCATGCCCAGGTTAAGTGCAGGGTATATCCGTAGTAGCGGCGAGACGAAAAACCTGGAAGTAGATAAAAACATAACAAACAAGATCGACATATAATTGATTATACAACTTCCTAGTTCTTCTGTTGCAAAAGAAATCACTAATCAGTATTGTTGCCGGATTTCTTTTTAGTTTGCCGTCACAAAATATAACAAACTAGCTGCGCCCCGCGGTGTTACCCGCGATTAAATAGTGTGTCCTTTGCCTCTATGTCCTTTCCCCTAAACTACCACTACCTATGCAAAAAATCATGTCGATCCTTTGCTCTATGAAATATTTAAATACAAATCTATCCCGCGGGAACCATACATTTTACCGGGATAAAAAGTAGCCTAAGTGCTATTCCAGACTATAATCTATCTCTGTGCCAAATTTCATCCAGATCCGTTCAGCCGTTCTGGCGTGATTGAGTAACAAACATCCATCCATCCATCCATTCAATTATTGACATTTATATCCCGGTAAAATGTATGGTACCCGTGGTATAGATTTGTTTTAATTTAACATAGAGCAAAGGATCGACATGATTTTTTGCATACTCAGTGGTAGTTTAGGGTTCAGAAAATGACATAGGTATCGACATACTTTTTAATCGCGGGCAACGCCGCGGGGCGCAGCTGGTTGATGATACTGTTTTATCTTTGCCATGACGTCATCACTCTCCCTCTAGGTCCAATAATAACAGTCCCGCTGTCCCGGTACGTGGGGCGGCGCTGGATCATAATGGGCACGAACGTGCCGCTGCTGCTGGGCTGGCTGCTGGCGGGCGTCACCACCAACCTGGAGACGCTGTACGCCGCCAGGATCATGTGGGGCTGCGCCACCGGCATGCAGTTCGCGACAGTGCCAATATACATCGGAGAAATCGCTGAGGTGAGGCTCTAACATTATCTAAGTATATAAGCAGTGATAGGCAAGCTAGTAGAACGCTCGCCTTGGAAACGAGAGTCCTGGAAATTCTATATTTCATGTGCAAATCTCATTTTCAAGTATGATTATCACTTGCTCGGGCCTCGGAAAGCACGTAAAGTCGTCCCCTTCGCCTGGGCCCCAACTCTGCTAATACCATCGATTATTTCGATTATGCTGCTGTTCGATAATGAATCGATTGTGTTAGCAGACTTGAGGCCCTGATCTCGCTCCGGTCGTGCTCAATTGCCTTCCCCTCGGTCTACGACAATCAGAATCGGAATATTCTTTATTCATGTAAACCATTAAGTACATTACTTATGAATTGTCAAAATAATTACAAAATGCTAAGCTACAACATTACCACCCGTTCGGAATGCCGTTCCTATGGAGAAGAACGGGCAAGAAACTCCATGGTTGCTATTTTTAATAAGAACTTTAATGCTAGCGAATAGTTAATAGCTATACTTGCGAACACACACACACACACACACTTGTGTTATGAGCACGTATATTTGTAGTTAAGCCATGAAAGTTTAATCTATATACCTATACAAATATTTTTTACCAGGACGGCCTCGAGTCCATGGTATCGTAACTGGCGCACACCTATAGATACCTTATCTCAAAGCACTCACAGTGTATCCCCCCCCCAGGATCAAATTCGTGGCGCATTAAGTGCGTTCTTCCTACTCTTCATCAACATCGGCTTCCTGCTCGCGTACGCCATCGGACCTTTCACTTCGTACTGGGGGCTCACGGCCGTCGGCGGGATCCTCTCGCTCTTCTACATACCTTTCACATGGTTGATACCAGAGACACCCTTCTTTTTGGTATACAAAGGTATGTTATGACGATTTTTTATTCGTTAGAGTTTAGGCCGTTTGAATCAATGTAAGTACTCGATAGTTGCAGGATCGATTATACAGTAATGATCTTTTGGTAAAAAATAACAAAACATTTTTAATACGAGGGCTTACTCAATCGATCTATATCGTCGCAAACGTGAATCAGAATATTTTAATTTAATTCATGTAAACCATTAAGTACAGTACTTATGAATCGTCGAAATCGTCACAAAATGCTAAGCTACAACTACCTATACCGTCCGTTCGGAATTCCGTTCCTATGGAGAAGAACTGGCAGGAAACTCCATAGTTGCTCTTTCTAAAAAGATCTTTTACATTTTTGAGGAGTACATTGTTATGGGTATGTGAGAACAATGTAGGAACGGCTAGGCAGGCTTGAGCAGCTGGTCATTGCTATCAACGGAGCTGGTGGTGGCTATTAACGGACTTGATTACGGCAACTTAGTATTTCAATTGAGGTCCTAATTTGAGTTGCATTTATAGTTCATGTTAAACAGCTGTAATAGGTCTAGTTTCATTCCCTCCCGATAAATGTCAGGGAGCCTTAATCCAGGATTATAAGATCATTATAGGGCGTGGTGAAATTGCCCCAATGCGATGTGCCCTATAAGTGGAATAAAAGTACAAAAATCATTGTGGATAGAAACTTTTCAAGGCTTATAAGATCGACAGACGGTTATTTAACATGCCTATAATCGTAAAAGTGTGAGAAGATATTTTTGGAGGTTCAGTGATGAGTGTATTAACAGGTCGTCACGAAGAAGCATCGTCAGTGCTACAAAGTCTACGAGGCAAGTCCAAGGAGGGGGTCCAGTCGGAGCTCGAGGGGCTCCAGGCTATGGTCGCGAGGGAGTTCAAGGAGGAGCCCAGGATACAGGATCTGTGGGCCACCAGGGGGAACGTGAGGGCGCTAGGTAAGAGATGGAATATACAGGGCAATTAAAAAAGATAAAAACCTCAGATAGACATTGTCGTTTTGTGCCTATCTTATTTTCGCCGTTTTGGCGCTGAGTGTAATGCTAGCTTATAGTGAGCGTCCCCGGAACCTATTTCGGAACGAATGATAGGGATTTGACTTTTGTCAATTATGTCGACAAAAAATAAATAAAAAAGATTACTTTATTATATCATACAAATAACACTTCTTCTTCTTTTACGAAATGAAATGCGATGAAATAAAATGGATATGAAATTGGCCTCACCCACCACCCACCACAGCGGGTATTTGGCAATGTCAAGTAATTAATAGCAATAACACATTCAATAAATACACATTATAAATAAAATATTGGATGTGACATGAAGATATGAAAATGGCGTCAAATAATATCATGCCAATGCCCCAAGTATTTTTTTCTGGCCGTTCCATTTCGACATTTGAATGATATTTTTTTTTATGTTGTCTATGGTAAGGCATCTGCACGTTCCTGGCGATGCTGCTGCAGCTGTCCGGCATCGACGTGCTGCTGTTCTACATGGAGGAGCTCCTCGCGAAGGTCGGCACCAAGATATCGCCCTCCGACGGCACCATCATCATGGGTGTCGTACAGGTAAACTATACTACGTATATATTGATTTCTTATATTTACGCGAATACTTCACATTGAAATAAAACTATTTTTAAGGATTCTTTCGCGTTTATTTTTTGTTTTTACGTTCCCGACGTTTCGGCTGCTTTACAGCTACCGCGGTCGCAGGAGGACCGAGGTGGTTGACGTCCTAGTGTCATAGTTTGACGGGGGTACCCTCATATTTAGTTGTTACTTGCGGTCCGATCTACGCAGAAAAAGCTCACTACTATATACTATAGAACTCTATTGCCGCCATAAAATATACTACGTACATTTTATGGCGGCCATAGAGTTCTATAATGGCCGTTTTATAGCCAACATTGGCGTTAGCCGAGGCGACTAACATAAGGCCAACTAGTAATCGCATTTATGGTTTCGTTAGCCATCTAATTTGGAGTGGACTCACTTCAATAGTTTTTACCAGGACGAGATCGAACCCGGGTCCTTACGGTTAAAAGGGCGGCCCCTCTATTACTACACTCGAGAGTAATGAATCCGGATCACCTTTGTCCTCGAGTGATGTATCTTTGGCGGAAAAGGGAAAATCTTCCAGCCAGGCGTGTGTTATGCCTGGCGGGACGGCCGCTATGCCTCGACGGTTATTGTGAGATCTTGTATATATGTTAAGCACTCCGAAAACTCATAGCGCGTTGCAGGATTGCATGGAGAATTGTCAATTGTTCTGAATGTCGTCTGCAGCGCCATCTGTGTAGCTTGTGGCGGCGTTGAAGAGGTCGCTAAAAAAATACGTAACCCGATACACCATAAGGTTTGTAAAAACCGCTACTTTTACTAACTTTATGGTGTTGTATCGCTTTAGGTATTTTTAAGCAAACTTAATACATCCAATGCAATTGCAGAATGCTAATATCGCAAAACACTAAATTATATCGTAAAGATGTCCAAATTTTTTCGTAAAAAAATAAAAACCATTGACATTTTGAATTTCGCGCCCTGAGCTAGTATTATATTAAGTACCTATTTGGCAGGTGTTGACGAGTTGCGTCACGCCGCTGGTCGTGGACCGGCTCGGAAGAAAACTGCTTATGTGGACGACATCTCTTGGCCTCACTATTTTCCTGGTAAGTTGAATATTTTATATACATTGCAAATTATTCAATTGACCGTTGATGTCCAAATCCGAAATGATAAGGAATAGAGAAAACTGCTTCGAACCTTGTTAGGTTACACAGTGAACGTTTTGATGTCTAATAGTAGGCGTCGTAAGCTTGTTTGGCAGAGGATCTTATATATATGCTACGTGCTCCGAAAACTCTCATAGCGCGTTTCAGAATTGTATTGAGAATTGTCAATTGTTCTGAATGCGTCTGCAGCGCCATCTGTGGCGCGGTTGAAGAGATTGCTACACTTGTATTCGGTTCGGTAAGTACCGAGTGGAGTAATATTCGGTATTCATATAATAATAATACCAGCCCTTCTTAATGTCCCACTGCTGAGCACGGGCCTCCCCTCAATGCGAGGGGGATTCGGTATTCGTTTCGTTTTAAATATCCATATTTGTCGCATCTTTACTTTTAGTTCTACTTGTAGATCAATGGGTGATACCTCCCTATAAAGCTCGCTCTCTCCACAGACGCTGATCGGCGTGTACGCACTATTGGACTCGTACTTTAAGTATGACATGTCGTCGATCGCGTTCCTCCCGTTGCTCTGTCTCATCGTGTACATGATACTGTTCACACTCGGTGAGTTAATCATAATACAATATTAGGTAAACCTTCTAAAAAAGACAGAAAATTCTTCAAGAAAAAAAAGTCCAAATCGCTTTATAGATGACTAAGTTTTGAGGTAACAAACATAAAAAAAATACAATCAAATTGAGAACCTCCTTTTTTTTTTAATTTGGTTAAAAAAACTGTATGCCATGAATGTGTAGAGGTTGACAGCTCTGAACCGTGCGAGCAAGATCGCTATAAACAAACGCCTGTAAAAGCAAGGAACATCTTATATAGGTTACTTTCTTTTGATTTTAGTATTGTTCTATGTGTATAGATGTATTTTGGGTGTAAATAAATGTATATCTACTGTAATGCCGACAGGCGTCGGTCCCGTGCCATGGATCCTGGTGGCGGAGATGTTCCCGGTGAAGACCAAGTGCCTGGCCGGCGGGATCTGCTCCTTCATGTGCTGGCTCGCTGGGTTCATATGGACTAGGTCAGTTTTGTGTAAAACTAAACCTCCCATCCTCCCCAGGGCCGAACCTAGCTTATCTGGTGCCGGGATGCGAAGCCAACTCAGGCTCTACCTGGCCTTTTCAGCACCTTCCATTTAATTGCCTTCTTACTCACGCCATATAATAATACCAGCCATTTTAATGTCCCACTATTGGGCACGGGCTTCCCCTCAAAGCGAGGGGGATTAGGCCATAGTCCACCACGCTGGCCCAGTGCGGGTTGGCGGACTTCGCACGTCTTTCGAGGAGTTATCTCAGACATGCAGGTTTCCTCGCGATGTTTTCCTTCACCGTTTAGCAAGCGATAATCATGGTTGAACATGAGATTCGCACATGAAATCCAGAAATCCCAGAGGTGCTTCTTCTTTTTTTGCGAAATAAAATGCGATGAGATAAAATGGATATGAATATGGCCTCACCCACAACTTAGCGGGTATTTTGCCAATGTCAAGTAATTAATTGCAATAAAACATTCAATAAATACACATTATAAATAAAATAATGGATGTGACATGATGATATGAAAATGGTGTGTCCTCGCCTTCCATCTTACTCACGCCATAGATTTCATTAAGGTGGAAGCTCAGGGTCAGGGCGCGAAATTCAAAATGTCAATTGTTTTTATTTTTTTACAAAAAATTTGGACATCTTTACGATGTAATTTAGTGTTTTGCGATATTAGCATTTTGAATTGGATGTCTCGATGTATTAAGTTTGCTTTAAAAAATACCTAAAGCGATACAACACCATAAAGTTAGTAAAAGTAGCGGTTTTTACAAACCTTATGGTATTGTATCGGATTAGGTACTTTTTTTTTTCATTGTCATTTTAAATTTCGCGCCCTGACCCTGAGCTTCCACCTTAATATGAATGACAGTGCATGCTCTCTCGATGACGTTAATATTGGGAGTTCCTTCTTGCCCACAGGTTCTTCCGCGACGTGGCCGCTGCGTACGGCATCTACACCGCGTTCTGGATCCTGGCGGTGTGCTGCGGCATCGGCTTCATATTCTCCGCGTCGCCCCTGCTGCCGGAGACTAAGGGCAAAACCTTCGACGAGATACAGGACATGTTGAACAACAGGTCAGTGTGTAGGAGATACAGGACATGTTGAACAACAGGTCAGTGTGTAGGAGATACAGGACATGTTGAACAACAGGTCGCTGTGTTTTTGTACGACAAGGACAACGCCCATACCTATTTGTCTTATGCATTGAGATAAAATTAATGATAGTACTTATTTTTTTTTGCATCCATTTGCAAAATGAATTTGGGAATAGCAACAAAAATATAAAAAAAGATGATTTCAGGAACAAAGAAGACACGCCAGTCGACGTATAAACGTATTGCAAACTAAACTGTCGGTACTGAAACATAAAATCGATATTGGCAAATCTATCGATCGGTGAACACCTTACTGAGTGCGGGTAGGGATACCTAATGTAAGCTAAGTACATTGTTGTAAATTGGTTATTTATAATTAAATTATTATCACAAAGAAAAAACGACGATGTTTTATTTTATCTATGCCTGGACACGATGATCATTAAAAATATCATTTGGACATCTTTGAATGCAAAAACAGTTTTATATTAAGATTCGTATCTCTGCGCGTGTTCGATCACCAGATCTTACTTAGCTTTCAGGATAGCTGACATTCCGGTAAGGTAGGCAGGAACTCCTAATCTAATCGTAACGACATCGAGAAAACAAGCTGTCACCGTCATACTAATTTATATAATCTGTGGTGTGAGAGGGATGGACAACGCTTACGTACCGAAACGCTGCGTGCAAAGGATTGTGCTTGGAGTTTGATCTTTTGTTGTTATCTTATGTGTCTATGTCCACCATCCCACTTTTATCCCAGTAAATAATAAATATCGCCATACGAACACACCAGCTATACGGTCCCACTTTAAGCTTAACGCTTGTGTTATGGGTACCGTACAATGGACTGAGGGCGAACTCAGTATATAATACGTATATACATATTAAACATCCATGACTCGGGTACAAACATTCGTGCTCATCACACAAAGCTTGTGTCCCGACCAGGGTTCGAACCCGGGACCCTCAGCGCAGAAAGCAGAGTCACTACCACTGCGCTAATCAGGCCGTCGATGGAAGTATTCCTTCGGGCTAGTCCAAATGCCACAGTCCAAGGGCGCGAGCACATCTGGTTCACCAACAAAACTATCACCACAAACAAGAAAAAAACGTCATACAATAGTTTATTCTATTAATTAATAATCTTACATAAATCACCGTACATAGCAATACATTACACATTATTATCTCTTATCTCTGGAATTGGAGCGGACAGATTCTTAGACCGAGTACATCCTTGCCGATCTCGGCGACGCCGCACACCGGGCACAGCCTCCCCTTGTGCTCGGGGAGGAAGCTGGCGCCGCACAGCGCACACTTCTCCTCCGGCTTCCCTCTATAAATAGGTTTATAGCTGATGCCGCAGATATTGAACGGGTTGTGCTCGTCGTAAAGCAGCTGGTGTTCGTCTGTGGGTGTTTTCTCGCACGCCTGGAGGATCTTTCTCGCTTGCTGCGCGACTTCAGGCCTCGGACCGAGTTCTAGGAGTCTCCGCGCGAAGGAGGCTGCGCTCCTGTAGTTCTTGAGTTTGAAGAACATGTTGAGCGCGGTCCGGAGGGTCAGGATCTGGTGCACCGGCTGCAGCTTGCAGTGTGTGAAGTACGCGGCCATTTCGCACGTGCGTTTCTGCTCTTCTAGAGTGTTTTTCGGCATCGCTGGTGATGGAGAAGTCTTGGTATTATTGTCTAGTTTTGTGATATTCGATTATTAACAAGGAAATATTATCGAAATAACTGAGACACTAAGATTCTGAATTAACAAATTTAAACCTCTGTGTGTATATTGGAAACTGAACGTTGACTCACAGGGTGATGGTAGAATTAAGAAAAGTAGGCAATGTAGTGACTAATTGTAATCTGCGTCATTACGTTTTTTTTATTCCACCATACAAAGCAATAATCCTTAGTATTTTCTGATATGAGTAACAGGTGTGATAGCCACAATGGGATTGACATATCCAAATAGTAAACAGTAACAATATATTCTAGTATATGACATATTGAAATAGTAAAAAAAACCCCCTAAAATATATTGGAAAATAGAAAAAAATATGTGTGTAAATACACTATGCATATTGGGCCTGAGTGAAGTATGCCTGAGTGATGTTGGCCTGAGTGAAGTGGGCCTGTGTGTAGTAGACCTGACCGAAGTGTGCCTGAGTGGAGTGGGCCTGAGTGAAGTGGGCCTGAGTGAAGTTGGCCTGAGTGAAGTGGGCCTGTGTGTAGTGGGCTTGGGTGAAGTAGGCCTGTGTGAAGAGCCTTATAAGGCCTTCTCATGAGTAGAGATCTCTCAGACAACCTATGTGACTGCACGACCCCAGCAGCTAGGAATCCACCCCCTCACCTTTCCTGGCGGTCTCCATCTGCAGGCCCAGCAGGTACTCGCGGCAGATGTTGAGCAGCTGCTGCGCCTCGGCCAGCTCGGGCTTGGTGTCCACGTGCAGCAGCGGCACGCTCTGCGCGATGCCCTGCAGCCGGTCCACCGCCTCCGTGAACTTGCCCGCGGTGGTCAGCTGGTAGCACTGCTGCAGCTGGCTCACTAGGTCGTTCAGTTTTGCAGCTGGAAGGCAAGTTTAACGTTTTAAAATAATTCCTAAAATAACGAATTAAATATTGAAATAAAACTAATTTTTCAGTTTTTATGTTTTTACGATTCCGACGTTTCGGCTGCTTTCAGCAACTATGGTCACGGGAGGACTGAGGAGATTGACGGCCTAATGTTATAGTTTGAACCGAAAACCCGTTTTTCACGTTCTCGACGAAATCCGTAAGATTAGTTTTATTTCAATGTGTAGTATTCGCGTAAATATAAGAAATCAATATTTCAGCCGGTCCTATTGGTGGGAAGCTGGAACAGCTAAGTTTTCAATTTTGTTGTATATTCCAAAAAATGGGTCTATTTGATAAATAATGTGAAATATTAGTGGGATATTGTGTTCATAAACGTGAACGAGTGAAGGAAATTTAAATAGAACAGAGTAATTTGAATTTTCAAGTTACTTCAAGGTGTCACGTAAATTTTCTATAAAGTATCCACAGTTTTACTGGTACGAGTAGGGGATTTATATCCTCATCCAAAATTTTTTTTTTATGAAAATAATATCTATCCATTGCGCACTTATACTTAAAACAACGATCAAGAATCTCACTCAGCACTGTCAAAATGATATAATTTTGTTGCCGACTGCCAAACTAAAAAAGAAAGAACAAGATATCCAATAAGTGTGTGCGTGTATACTGACTGACGACGGGCAGCAGGTCGGGCCCGCTGGCCTCGCGCCAGTTGCGGTGCAGGCGCGCGGCCAGCGGCGGCAGCGCCGGCAGCGCGCCGAACGTCAGCCGCGCGCGACTGTACATGCGCAGGAACGCCTCCGAGTACGCCTCGAAGTTCACTATGCCCACTTGCTCGTTCAGCAGCCTGCCGATAAAACATATAAACACTTTTGGGAGGAAACTGAAAAGTCATCTATGAAAAAAATCTAATGAAAAATATTTCAGTAAAGTATCCATCACTTTACTGATTGAGGGATGGGTTGGGGGGGTATTTTACTTGGCCTAGCCTTTGGGCCTGTGCATACGCTCGTAAACTGAAATAATTTATATTACTTGACACTGGCAAAATACGTATGGTGATGCCAAATTTAAAAAATAATAATAATAATAGTACATTATGATATTAATGAGCTATGTTCTACGCTCTACTGCAATGACTAGTCGAGCCTAGAATATCGTATTATTGTTATGAGGTTCTTGTACCTATTATACATGTTTTATATTTAATATGTATGCATAAAAATGAATTATTTAATTGTGTTTTCACCTAAATAAACGATCCAAGCAACGCGACGGCCATTTGTATCAAATGTAAAATTTAGTTCCGGACACGCTTCAAATCGGGACAAAAAGTTGTTATAATTGTATACTATAAATAGTTAATTAAATTTTATACTATAAATCAAGCCCAGAATAATCATAAGTTGTCTATGGCCAGGGTCTTAGGCTCGAATCTCGGTAGGGACAAACCCTGTGTGATCAGCACGAAACTTTATACCTGAGTGATGAACGTTTCTATAGCGTGATTCAATCATATTGATCTGTGTTTGGGCCTCACCTGAGCGCCACCTCGAACTGGCCAGTAGCGACATGGTCGTGAGCCGTCTTCAACTTCCCGGACATGGCAGCGCTGGGCCCACGCGTGGGCGCCACGAAGTACTCCGTACTGTCTTCACCGCCGTCGATATCGGCTGGGAATAACAAAATATATCTCATAGATATGCGAGCGTTCAAGTATTACGTACATTTTTTATCATCTTGGTCGAAACTTGTAACCAGAGCCCGGAGAAGTCGTTCAAGGGTTGAATTAAAACTCGCCCAGCTTCATCATTCAATATGGCTTGATGGGGGAGCAGCTAGCGTGTGGATGCTTACCAGATACAGGCACCAGCTCTTCAGGCAGCTCCAAGTCCTCGTCGCCGACGTCCCAGCCGCCGTCGTCGCACGCGTCCTCCATCACCTCCTCGTCCTCACCTTCCACCTGCTCGGAGACATCATGAAACATCATGAGTGTTATCAATGACAGGGTGTCCGGTATTAAAAGTAATGTATGGTCACGGTATATCAAAAAATATATAGAACGATTTTTTCTAGTGGGCTATGTCCGAAACTATAGGGGAATAGCGGAAAATTCTTAAAGAACCTTCGAAACTGATTTTGACGAAAACTAAAATTGCATCATCACAATAATATTATAAATGTGAAAGTTTGGATGGATGGATGTTTTTTTACTCAAACACGTTAGAACGGCTCAACGGATCTTGGATCTCGGATAAAATTTACCACAGAGATAGGTTATAGTCTGGAATAGCACATAGGCTACTTTTTATCCCGGTAAAAAGGACATATTTTAAATCGCGGGTAACACCGCGGGGCGCAGCTAGTAAATAATATTTTTGAAAAAAAAAAAAACAATTCTCTAGCCAGGAATCGAATCCGTTGATTTGGAAAACAAAAACAACATACTATAATATTGCAACATCCGAGAATGTCGCCAATAAGCATCAAATTCTGAGAAGTCATGACATACAACAAACTAAAGAAAGTAGTCGTTTTATTATACAAACAAATTATCTTTGATACGACATGTAAATATAATCTGGACCACATATCACGACATTTTCAGTTTTATTATATTAAGAAACCCCATAATACTGCCCCGAGACCCCGCATCATCACACCGACACACCGCACGCGGAGAGCGGCGCGCTAGCAGTGAACAGTTTTGGGGTCGAGTCACCTTCGTCCGTAGGAGAATTAAGTACCCTCGAGATACCCTACACGTGACCCTGGGTGGTGCCAACCAGGTGACAAGTCTACTGGTGGTAGGCTTCGGCCGTGGCTAGTCACCACCCACTGAACAAAGCCATGTCGCCAAGCGGCCTAGCCGTGTTCCGGCATGATGTTCGGTGTTGCCATTCATGGATGGCGGGTCGGATCAGTTGCGCTGCATGAGCCTAGTGAATGTAGCGTCTCTATCTACTGCCGCCTTCCTACCTAGGCAAGTATGCTCCATCGTAGATCTCATCGTCACTTACCATCAGGTGAGATCGAGATCAAATACTTGCCTATAATGTAATAAAAAAAAAAATCCAGCTTCACTACAATTTGTTCAGAAACAGTACCTTATTATCGTCAAGAACGTCGTCGTCGTCTCCCCAGGCGCCGGCGGCCTCCAGCGGCTCGTCGCCGGCCGCGGCCACGCCCCCCGCCACGCCCCCCGCCTCCGCGCCCGCCCGCGCCGCGCCCGCCACCTCGAAGAAACTCCTGCGCAACCAACATTCTGTTACTTCAAAGCACCATATTTAACGGCCTATCTATACTAATATTATAAATTTGAAAGTTTGGATGAATGGATAGATAGATGGATGGATGGATGGATGGATGTTTGTTACTCTTTCACGCCCGAACGGCTGAACGGATCTGGATGAAATTTGGCACAGATATAGATTATAGTCTGGAATAGCACATAGGCTACTTTTTATCCCGGTAAAATGTCTGGTTCCCGTGGGATAGATGTTTTAATTTTTCACACTTTTTATCGCGGGTAACACCGCCGGGCGCAGCTAGTAATTTTATATTTAACCACAATAATACATACTTATCCTAATGAAACAATTGTCCTGTTTCCAAATTACTGACTGAAAAAAGCACTGCCTTGCGAGAAGCCATAAAAAAATAAAAAGCGACTATGTTCGAAATTCAAAATTTAAATTTTAACCGCAATTTTTTTTAATTAAAAATTTAAAGCCCTTGTAGCGACTACTTCAACCGCACCACAAGCTACGCAGATGGCACTACAGACGCATTCAGAACAATAGACAAGTGACGTCACAATCCTGAATCGCGCTATCAGAGTTTTCGGTGCAAGTAACATATATACAAGATCCCGACAATAACCGTCGGGGCATAGCGGCCGTCCCGCCAGGCATACCACGCGCCTGGCTGGAAGATCTTCCCTTTTCCGCTAAACCCTCATCCAAATTACTTTGAATGGTTATATGTTATACTTGTTTGCTCACTATTTATTTATCTTGTGTAACATAGGTACCTAGGATATTTATTATTTATATAGAGTATTTATGTATGTATTTGTAAGTATGTATATGTTATTAAGTACACCCCCGTCGTAAAAAGTCTTTAAAATCCTCTCCATCCAAAGGTTGCCTGGTAGAGATCGCTATTAGTGATAAGGCCGCCCATTGTGACACTCTCTGTATAAGTTAAGTTTTTGTAATTTTGTATTCATTTTATGTGGTGGAACAATAAAGTGTTATCTATCTATCTATCTATCTATCTATGTAATGGTAAGGGTATGGTACACTGACTTGGAGACGGCGAGCTGGGGCCAGACGGGCTGGGCGCGCAGCACGGGCAGCGGCGGCCGCAGCAGCGCGGCGCCGGGGTTGCGCGCCGGCACCGCCAGCCCCGCCTCCTCCAGCTTCGCCTTCAGCTCCGCCGCCTCCTCCGGCTGCTTGTGGTTGATCGCGGTCAGGTACGCCAGCGAGATCTGAACAATTATAACAACATTTCATATTCAAATCCAGAGGATGATTCAAAAATGACACGGTTAAATAAACCCATTATGGAAATAAAACTAATTTTAAGGATTTTATTGCGTTTATATTATGATTTTTTTACGTTGCCGACGTTTAGGGTGCTTTGCAGCAATCATTGGCACAGAGGTGGTTGACGTCCTGGTGTCATAGTTTGAGACGGGGTACCCTCATATTTAATTGTTGCTTGTGGTGCTTAAGAGTATATTGTTATTAAGATTTAGAAATTCTGCCTTCCCATATTGATCATAAAGGCACTAAAAAAGCGCAGGTTCAAGCACCCTTTCACCCACACACCATTTCTGAATCACATTATATAAGGTAAGGTTTAACAATGACAGTTGTAAATATATTTTAAGGGGCCCATCAGCAGGCTATAAGAGCCTTGTAGCTAGCCAGATAGCCAAATAATTAAAGGACTGCTGGTTCGTTTATGAATTAAAATAGTTTTTAGTGTCCTTTACCAGTAACACCTATAATAATTACGCTAAACCAACCTGTCCGGAGTTCTTCAGCAGCCGAATGGTCTCCCTGACGTCCCCCAGCAGCAGCGCGCCCTCGAACTGCGCGGACACGTCCTTGCGTATCTCCGCAATCTTCATCATCTTCCGCAGCTTCTCCAAGTTACCCGTGATCAGGTACAGGAACGACAGCTTGTCGAAGTTCTTCGTGCGCTGGTAGCACATCTCCACAATCTATGGGGAATATAATTAAGGTTGCATATTAAATACATTTGATACTCTATCGCCAGTCCTGGGCCCCAAGTCTGCTAACACAATCGATTCATAATCGAACAGCAACCGCATAGTAACTATCACTTTTGACAGATTTCTCATCTGTCAAAAGTTTTTGCGTAGCGCACTCTGGTAAAATTGGATAGGAGATGAAGGAGGAGTTGGTCTACACTGGATGTTAAAGACGTTAAAGAAACGACGTCTGACCTTCGGGGTTACTTTAAACCATTCGAAATCGATATCGGAAACGGAATCGAAAACATCCGAACTGGATTACCGCAATCGCTATTAAAATTTCCGAATTCGATTATCTTCGATGTATCTCGATGACTATACCGAATCGTTTGTTCAAAAAGTTTCCGTCGGGAGCGACACAGACATCGGAAAGTTTAAAATCCGTTGCCGAATTTTTTTTTATTTTTTTTTTATTACATTATAGGCAAGTATTTGATCTCGATCTCACCTGATGGTAAGTGACGATGAGATCTACGATGGAGCATACTTGCCTAGGTAGGAAGGCGGCAGTAGACAGAGACGCTACATTCACTAGGCACATGCAGCGCAACTGATCTGACCCGCCATCCATGAATGGCAGCACCGAACATCATGCCGGAACACGGCTAGGCCGCTTGGCGACATGGCTTTGTTCAGTGGGTGGTGACTAGCCACGGCCGAAGCCTACCACCAGTAAATGATTTTGAAATAGCCCACCTGGTGGTTGCCGGCGGCGAGCGCGGCGGCGGCCAGCTGGTCCCAGGCGGCGGGCTCGTCCAGGCTCTTGGCGGCGTCCAGCGCCACGTCCGTGTTGCCGCACTGCAGCGCCAGCGCCAGCCGCGTGCGCGCGTCCTTCACGAAGTGCAGCGCCACCTCGGGGTAGCCTGCCGACACACATTGCCTAGTTACACTAGATCCCGCACGCGGTGCGGTGAAAAGCAATGATAGCCAAGTTGGTAGAACGCTTGCCTCGGTAACGAGGATCGCAGGTTCAAACCCCGACTCGCACCTCTGGGATTTCATGTGCGAATCTCATTTTCAACCACGATTATCACTTGCTAAACGGTGAAGGAAAACATCGCGAGGAAACCTGCATGTCTGAGAGAACCCCTCGAAAGATGTGTGAAGTCCGCCAACCCGCACTGGGCCAGCGTGGTGGACTATGGCCTAATCCCCCTCGCATTGAGAGGAAGCCCGTGCCCAGCAGTGGGACATTAAAAAAGGGCTGGTATTATTATTATTTATTACTGCACGCGGTACCTCGTCACAGGGTGGCCTATAGCACTCACGGAATATACAGCTTTATATTAGTGAAAGTTTATTTTTAATCGGATCCCTAGTTTCGGAGATAAGCACGTACATTCAAAGTCATTATTCCTTGAGGAGACTTATAAAATTTTATGAGTGCCCTGTGTGTAAAATATTTTACCAGGGCCAACAGTAGGTTACAAAGATAACATTACCAAATAAATATATCAAACAAGCTGCGCCCCGCGGTGTTACCCGCGATTAAAAAGTATGTCCTTTTCTGTAAATCATGTCGATCCTTTGCTCTATGAAAAATTAAAACCAATCTATCTCACGGGAACCATTCATTTACAACTTACAGAACACTATGATACTGATATTGCGGGGAGGTTGGATGGTTTTGTATAGTACTATACAAAACCATCCAACCTCCCCGCAATCGGTGCGATGTATTAGTTGTTTTTTTTAAACATACTGTGGACCCCCGGTAATCCGACAAACGTTTTGCAGGGCAGTGTTGAACTATCGAATTTTTCGGATTATAGAGTACTGCCTAAGACCCCCTATAGACCGGATTTTGTTACAAAAGAGTACCTTGTAATCCGACAAATTACAGATCCAATGATAAGATTCTATATGTAATACTCTGAAGTACAAATCATACTTCATTATGTATGTCGAACACAAAACAATAGCTACGCGTCGAGTACAATAGTGGTGGCGCGTACAAGTTGTAACCTGTTCAATCAGGCATTATCTACATTAGGGAAGATTGTTAAACAAATATTCAATAATAATAAACATGTCGGATTACAGGGGGTGCCGGATTAGACAGGGGCCGGATTGCCGGGGGTCCACTGTGCTTTAAAATGTTGATCGTAGCTCACCCTTCTCCTGCAAGTACGCGATGATGCTCTGCCCCACCAGCTTGGCGGTGCGCACCATGTGCAGCACCTGGTCGTACTGCCGCGTCACCAGCGCCAGCTTGAACCTGGGACCACGTTCCTTATTATGGCACCCGTTTGGCACAGTTGATGGTCACCCTACTGCCTGTATCAAGGGCCCTATTGGCAGTTTGTGGTGACCCTACTGTCTGTATAAAGGGTACCATTAGCTCAGTCGGTGGTGACTCTGATTTCTGGACCAAGGATCCTGGGCTCGAGTCCCGGTACGGGCAATTGGGTGATGACCACGAATGTTTGAACCCGAGACATTGATGTATAAGTATTTCAGGATTCATTGTACGGTCGCGAACATTAGTTTCCTTAATATTATCGAAAGACACTTATAATGCAATAAGGTCGTATATCTATATATCGTCATATCTGAGAGCAGTTGCTTCAAGGTAACGTCAGTCAGTCAAAATAGTAGCTCTTATGCTGTACGGTTATTAAATTAAATTAAGGTTCGCGACAATACGGTACTATACAACAACGACGAACATACAAACGTTGCTTAGTTTGGGACCGTACAGTTGGAGTGTTTTATATGACGACATTATAATTATTTATTACAAATATTATGTTTACGCGTAATAATTATTTTATACCATTTTATTTATTTCAATAATTCCTTACAGACAGGTTGGGGTGTGACAAAGCAGATATTTTTATTCTTTGAGGGCCTGTTCCACGACCCTCAGGAAAACTTAATCCTCCAAATAAATTCAACACATTAATAGTATTTCCCTACAATATCTGTCAAAACGTCACAATTTATTTGGAGAGTTTTATCAGAGCATTCTTAAACAAGTCTTCAGAACATAAATAATAAAACTGTTGCCTGTATTGTCCTCACAATATTCGCATGATTTGTGCAACACTCAAAAAGCATGCTCATATTGGTTGCGTCACCAGTAGTACCTGTACTCGGTGGGGTCTATGTTGAGGACCTTGGGCCGGCATTCCCTGTCGAGGCAGACGACCCGGGCGCCGGCCTCGCTCGCCAGCACCTTCACCGCGTACACCGGCACGTCCAGGGTACGGATGGTGCCGTAGTCACTGTGGACACATAGTTGCATTTTATCATTCAGAATCAGAATATTTTTTGTTCATGTAAACCAGAGGTTCCCAATCTTATTTTGTCTACTGCCCACTTTGAGAATGAATTATTTTTTAGCGCCCCCATTTTTTCATTTACTTAAAAGCCACTATAGTTTCAAATTAAATTAATTATTGTAAGCCTCTACACAACGCCCTCATGTTTTTCTGGGTCCCTTACTGCCCCCCTTTAGGCCATTATTACCCACTACCCACAAAGTTTGTGGTTAGGACATATACAGTGTGTTAGTAGGCTTCGTAGGCTTCGTAATGAAAACTGATACCGTGGATTCAACTAATAATTCCCATCAGAATCGGCAGTATGGATCAATTCCTTCGCCTGTCCTACTGGACGAATTAAAGTACTACTAATTTATTGTTCGCAATTCAAAAGCCATTCTCAGCTTTCCGAAATTCAAAAACCATTCTCAGTCGTTCGAAATTCAAAAACCATTCTCAGTCGTTCGAAATTCAAAAACCATTCTCAGCTGTTCGAAATTCAAAAGCCATTCTCAGTAGTTCCAAATTCAAAAACCATTCTCAGTCGTTCGAAATTCAAAAACCATTCTCAGCTGTTCGAAATTCAAAAGCCATTCTCAGTCGTTCGAAATTCAAAAGCCATTCTCATTGAGGCGTAGACAAGCGCAGTGGTACGCACCCGTCCTTGCAGCAGTACTTGATGTGGTTGGCGGTGGTGTATATGAAGACGGGCTGCGGCGCGGCGTCGTCGAAGGCGCCGGACTTGACGCGCGCGCCCTCGGTGACCGAGCACAGCTGCTCCAGCCGCCGGCCGCACAGCGTCACCGTGTGCTTGCCCAGCAGCGCCACCACCGACATGTCCGCGTTCCACACCGCGTACCGGCACTTCGCGATCTTCACCTGCACAGTTTTTTTTTTTATTACATAGGCAAGTATTTGATCTCGATCTCACCTGATGGTAAGTGACGATGAGATCTACGATGGAGCATACTTGCCTAGGTAGGAAGGCGGCAGTAGATAGAGACGCTACATTCACTAGGCACATGCAGCGCAACTGATCTGACCCGCCATCCATGAATGGCCACACCGAACATCATGCCGGAACACGGCAAGGCCGCTTGGCGACATGGCTTTGTTCAGTGGGTGGTGACTAGCTACGGCCGAAGCCTACCACCAGTAGAGTTGTCACCTGGTTGGCACCACCCAGGGTCACGTGTAGGGTATCTCGAGGGTACTTAATTCTCCTACGGACGAAGGTGAAACGACCCCAAAGTCAAACATGTCAAAGTCATTTAATTGCGAATACAGGTGAATACAGGGTGTTATGATGACAATATTTATACTTATACCGTACTCTACCTTATGGCATGCAAATATAGATTAGGGCTAAAAATAAATTACAATTAAAAAATAAAAAATAAAATTCGTCATAAAAAATTACATCAAAATGTACTTTATGTGTGATTGAAATAAAACTATTTTTAAGGATTCTATCGCGTTTATTTTTTGTTTTTACGTTCCCGACGTGTCGGCTGCTTTACAGCGACCGTGGTCGCGGGAGGACTGAGGTGGTTGACGTCCTAGTTTGGGGTACCCTCATATTTAGTTGTCACTTGCGGTCCGATCTACGCAGAAAGAGCTCACTATCGCTCGCTTTATGTGTGATCATAAGATAAGCACACTAACTACTCGACGGATGATACCAGGGCCGAGAGGAGTCGATCAAGCAGTCGTTGAAGGGGTAAACCATTCATAGGGATTCCCCCATCGACTGGCCTTATAACGTAAAATTCCCTTATTAAGAGGTTTATCAAGGGTTTCCTGAATTTTGGATCGAAATTTAAACAAAAAAGAACTTTGTCTATGAAAGTCATAGGTGTGTTCTTCTTTTTTACGAAATGAGATGCGATGAAATAAAATGGATATGAATATGGCCTCACCCGCAACTTAGCGGGTATTTTGCACAATGTCTAGTAATTAATAGCAATAAAACATTCAATAAATACACATTATAAATAAAATAATGGATGTGACATGATGAAATGAAAAGTGACTCCCATAGGTGTGTTATTTGAGGAACTCTTTCAAATGTGTTTTATCGGGTTTAAACTGCTGTCAGATTTGACTTACGGTGACCGAAGTCAAATCTGACAGCAGTTAAGTCGTTCTAAAACCCAATCATAACCTGTTCATAGCTAACATGTTGATACAATGGGCTGGAGACGGTTTTAGTACCACCTAGATCTACGAGTCGATTCAGAACTTTACGAAATATATGACTTGACTATGAAATAAATACTACAGGTATTTATTAGGAGCAGTAGGTAGGAGTCAGGTTGTATGGCGCCATCGCCACTGTACTTACCGACGCGACGGTTCTCTTCTGCTGCACGTCCAGGAGCTGGACGCAGTCTGGCTCCCGCAGCAGCAGCATCCCGGTGCCCGCGTACATGATCTCCTCGCACGTGGGCGTCGATATCTTCTTGGACACCTCGTTCTTCAGATTCTTTATTACCAACTGAGATAACAAAACGGAACGTAATATTAATAATACCAGCCTTTTTTAACCCAATCTTAGGCACGGGCCTCCACTCAATGCGAGGGGGATTAGGCCATAGTCCACCACGCTGGCCCAGTGCGGGTTGGCGGACTTCACACGTCTTTCGAGGAGTTCTCTCAGACATGCAGGTTTCCTCACGATGTTTCCTTCACCGTTAAAACGGAACGTATTTTTTTTATTACAAAGAAAAAAGACATTCTCTTTTGTCTTTTATGATAGCCTCATCCACCCGACGATAAGAATGTTACCAATGTCCAGTAATTTATGGCATGGACGACGATGATGGATAACTTTTCTTCCAAATTAGAGTTATAAAATAACAAAAATAACATCAGTCGCAATAGTTTATTGCATAATTTTTTTATTTGAGGCGAATACCACACATTGAAATAAAACTATTTTTTGCGGATTTTATCGCGTTCATTTTATGTGTTTACATTCCCGACGTTTCGGCTGCTTTACAGCAACCATGGTCACGGGAGGACTGAGGTGGTTGACGTCCTAGTGTCATAGTAAGAACTAGAGTACTCTCATATTTAGGTCAACCTTTGTTTTATATTTTCAATAATATGCAATTATTCGCGGAACGAAGCGAACCTAATTTTTATTAAAAAAAAAAGAAAAAAAAAAAGGGTCCGTCAACTGGTGGTCATTTGACTGCCTCACACCTTTAGAGGTAGAATTTCGAAGAAGCTTAGTACTAGAGTACTCAATATCCGCAAAATTTCAAACCTCACGGTTCTCCGGTGTCGACTGTGTGTTATCCTGTCAGGCAGTAGTAACAATTTTAATGAGTAGATGTTGTGGGTGAGGCCATATTCATATACATTTTATTTCTTCGCATCTCATTTCATAAAGAAATAAGAGTAGATGTTAGATGTCAGTGTGTAGTGTGTAGTGTAGTGTGTAGTGTGTAGTGTAGTATGTAGTGTAGTGTGTAGTGTAGTGTGTAGTGTAGTGTGTAGTTTAGTGTTGTATGTAGTGTAGTGTGTAGTGTAGTGTGTAGTTTAGTGTTGTATGTAGTGTAGTGTGTAGTGTAGTGTAGTGTGTAGTGTGTAGTGTAGTGTGTAGTTTAGTGTTGTATGTAGTGTAGTGTGTAGTGTAGTGTGTAGTGTAGTGTGTAGTGTGTAGTGTAGTGTGTAGTGTAGTGTGTAGTGTAGTGTGTAGTATGTGGTGTAGTGTCACCTGGTTGTTCTTCTCGAGCGCGGCGAAGCGGTTCCGCGCGACCCACACGGCGCTGGTGGCCTGGCCGCGCGCCGGCTCGGCGGCCGCGTCGGCGGGCTCGCGCGGCGCCTGGTACAGCTCGTACGAGCTGCTGTCGCCCACGCGCCAGTTCACCAGCACGCACCACTCCGCGTGGTTCAGCGACATGCTGACACACGTTACAGTGTACACGGTGTTACAATGACACATTTTAAGAGGTTCAACAGTATCCTATTCTATTCTATCAGTCGAAAAACGTCCACTGCTGGATAAAGGCACGGGACATATCACTGTCCTCCGCCGCTCGCATCCACCTGCTGCTGCCTGCGGCGGCACCTGCTGAGGCTGTCTGCTACGCGTGTGATATCATCGGCCCACCTCGTGGGGGCCGTCCTACACTACGCCTTCCAGTTCGTAGTCGCTATTCTAGAACCTTTCTGCCGCAACGGCCATCGGTTCTGCGAGCTATGTGCCGCCCACTGCCACTTCAACTTTGAAATTGTGTGAGCTATGTGGGTTACTTTGGTTTAAGGAGTTTAAGGGTCAGAAAATGACATAGGCAAAATAATTTTAATCGCGAGTAACACTGCGGGGCGCAGCTAGTTGGGACATATATCAAGGTTATATACCTAAGTTTTAAGAAAAAAAATACATAATCTCCCTAAATGATACACGTCAACTTGCGTTCAATTTTGGTGCCTAATTGCATGTTGTTTTAAGTCGTAATTCACCTGTATGGCTGATGGCGGCCGCCTCCTTTGATCTGCATGACTGGCGAGTCTCGGTTAGTCTGCATGTCCAACTTGCGCAGCTGTCTAAACACAAAGATAAAAAAAAAACTATTAAAACAATACCCCTTCAACACAAATATAGACCTTACACTGAGTAGCTTAAAGTACAGATTCCATCCCTATTTTGAGCAATTTAATATATAAGCCCGTTCATTAAAAAAAAAATATTTCTTTGATAAACAAGTAATATTGGTGGGATATTAACCATTGTGAGTTCATAAATGTGGCAAGTATTTGACTTTTCAAGTTCTCCATAGTATCCACAGCTATACTAATATGTACGTAGCAGATTCATTTCATCATTATCATTACTATCAGGACTACTAATTAAAACAACGATCAACAAAATTATACGCGACACTGGCAAAAAATCCCCCTATATTGTAGCCAATTACCAGCTTAAAAAAAATAAGAAAAAAGGACCTCGTATCAAAGTCAAATCATTTATTTCGTATGGCCTATACGAAATAAATGATTTGACTTTGACTTTAACTACGGGGGCACTTACAAATTTTCATTACATTTTTTTTTCCATAACTCTACAACCGGATCGGAACGCGACCTCAACTGAGAAGATCCGGCAAGAAACTCAGCGGGCTTGTCTTTTTTTTTTTCTTTTTTTCTATCGATTGCAAAGTTGTGACAACCATACCTATCCTTGATGTAGAACAGCATGTTGTTGTGCACGGCGTACGCGGGTCGTTCTCGCTGCAATTTGAACAGGATCATGCCGGCGTCGTGGCCGGCCGCGAACAGGTTTAGACTGGGATGTGACGTCAGCACCCAGTACCTGGAACCAATTGAAACATTTCGACCACGGAATAAAAAATAATCACTGGAGATGGCATGTAGTAAAAAAATGGCCAAAATGAAGTGCTTTGATCGTGAGTCCAGATTGAATTTCATGGTTATCTCTACCCAGGGCTGTATGGGCGCTAAAGCACCCAGGTCCTGTCTTCTGAGGACACCGAAGCCGTAGAAATTATTGTACTCAGCTCAAACTACGCACAAAAATTATTTAGCAAACCGATGACCACCAACCACCCTGGGCCCCAAGTCTGCTAACAAAATCGATTCATAATCGAACAGCAACCGCATAGTAACTGTCACTTTTGACAGATTTCCCATACAATATATGTCAAAAGTGACAATTACTATGCGGTTGCTGTTCGATTATGAATCGATTTTGTTAGCAGACTTGGGGCCCTGGTGCTTAATTCGGGCACCAGGTTCTCTTTACACTGGGTTAGCACCCTGGCGCCAGATAAGCTAGAGCAGTCCGAGTCCAGGGGGGAGGGAGTAGCAGCCCCCCCTCCCCTCTCCTGCATCAGCAGCTAGATACAACGGGTGCTCACCGCTCGTGTTCCCTGCGGAAGGTGTGCAGGCAGGTCCTCTTGGTCATGTCCCACACTCGGATGGACTTGTCCTCGCTGTTGGAGAGGATCAGTTCGTGGCGCGCGTGGAACTGCACGCACGACACGTTGTTGTAGTGGCCGCGGCACGTGTCCACCTCCCACGCCTGGCAACCACGGAGACGTGAGGATATTTGAAAAGTACATGCGCACGAGCAAGTCCGCCAAACCGCACTGGGCCAGCGTGGTGGAATATGGCCTAATCCCCCTCGCATTGTGGGGAGGCCCGTGCGCAGCAGTGGGACATTTAAAAGTGCTAGTATAAGTATAAGTTTGCCCGTACCAGGATTCGATCCCGGACCTACGGCATAGTAGGCAGACCTACTACCAATGGAGCGAATGGGGTAAATATTTATGTAATTAATAATGATTAAATTAATTACGTATCTAATTTCACCCCATGCTCACATAACCCAGTGGGTCTGAAATGTCAACTTCGCCATTATTCAAACCCATCCATTCAACTGTCTTTGTCAACACTGTGCAAAATGAAAAAAAATACAACCACTACAAAAAACTACCACTTAAATCATTTAAGTGGTAGTTTTTTTTTTTCAAGTATAAACATAAGGTAAAAATTCCACGAAATATAAAAAAAAAATATGTAAAGAAGCTACCATAAAATAATTACAACGCTCATTCAGACCGCAAGATGTTGAGATTAACAGATTTTGTGTAAATGTAAAAAGTCTAATTTACCTTCAAATTAAATGTATATTCATGTCTTACCTTAATAATGAATGTTAATGAAAATGATCACTGCAATGAAAAAGCATTAAGTATATGTTACAAGAAATATTTACAGCAGTTTTTTTTTGCTTATGACAAACCCAAGATACAAAAGTCCATTGAATTTAAGCCGAATATACAACTCGAATAAGAATGAAATCGCAAACCAAACCAAGACTGAATAGTATATTTTACAATGAGTACAAGAGTATAAGAGATTGAACCAACAACACCATATCCTATTCAATGAAGACCTCTGCAAGAATCAAAGAAACCCAATTTTCAACCTTACCGTCATTTATATAAAGTTGGTACACCGCAACATGCAAAGTAAAAGCGGTTTCATAAATCAACAGAGATCAACCAAATAAATGTGAACCGCAACAAGCTGTGTGAAAAAGAACTTTACATCATATCCATTAGAATATAAAATCCCATGATACACCACTTCGACAACACTTAACGTAAAATGTTGTCAATGTAGCCATTTTAAAAATGACTATAGCGTGCTGGAGTTAGGATTTAAATTCCCACACCACGCGCTTGTTACCTTCGCGTCGTTCATCCTCCACAATTTGACTTGGCGGTCGTCTGCGGCGGACACGATGAGGGGCAGGGAGGGGTGGAAGGAGGCCCAATTGACCCCCCTGTCGTGGCCCTCCAGCACGTGCTTCACGACCGCATCAGCCTGCAATATTAGTTGCTTTCAGCAACAATGGTGTGTGTTATAATAAATAATTAAATAAATATAATAGCTTCGGTGCATATACCATGCAAACTAAATAGTAGCCATTACAGCAGTGGCGTAGCATGGGGGGGGGCGGGTGCGGTACGCACCGGGCGGCCCTTTGCCGGGTGCGGCTTTCACAGGTGGAGATTAGAGAAAAAAAAAATGTTAAAAAAATTAAAAAAATAATCTTTCAGTGTTTTTTTCGTAATTTTTTTGTTGTTACCATGCACCAAATGTTTTATAATGAATAGTAAAATTAAGAGGGCGGCAAATTTGAAATCGGCACCGTGTGCTAATGACCTATGCTACGCCACTGCATTACAGTGCCACTAATCTACTCAGAAAAAAATATTAAAAGCCTAGCCTAGCTGGGATGCCCTCGTAACCAAGGTTCTGGGCGTGACACGTGAGTCCACTTTAGCTAAAGCTTCACCTCAATTGGAGGTGCTAACATAACTAAATTAAAGTCGATATCTCGCCATGATAGTATCTTTAAAAAAAACCGGCTGTGCAGCATTTGACATTAGGCAGCGTAAGACGGCTTTACACAATTTTGCCACTTTTTCATGGCAGTAACTGTCGATCGACGCGTACCCTACTAACATGCGCATTCCAGTAATTCTTTATTCTGTGGTAGCTATTACGAGCTGTAATACACAGGGTGTAAGGGGCATGTTAATGAATACTTTAAGTAAAGGTTACACTTAATACCTATAATAAAATTAAAGAACTCATTTATGTCGAATATCATGGGGTACAAATATAGTAATTTTTGAGCGCGCAATGTATCGTAAACACGCGATAACAACACAACGCTCCGAGCGATACCCGGCTCATGCGTGTGACGAGACAACTTCATGGCATAGTTTGTTTTTTTTTCGAGACAACTTCATGGCATAGTTTATGATTTTTTATCTGAATTGCCAGTTTATCTACAGGGGATGTTTGCTCTACTTCATATATCATGATCATCAATATAATATCTTCATGCTTACACACATATGTAAGAAGGTAGTAGCATGCAACATATACTATGTATATGCAATTATAGGTTAAAAGCAAGATAAAATGCAAAAAAACATAAATAAATCATACTCTATTGCTATTTACTACAATAAATAATAGATATTTTCTAATGGCAGAAGTACTAATCTACTGAGCTCAGTAAATCTACTAGTTGTCAGGTGTTTGAAGCACCTGGGCCCCAAGTCTGCTAACACAATCAATTCATAATCGGACAGCAACCACATAGTAACCATCATTTTTGACAGATACCCCATACAATATCTGTCAAAAGTGACAGTTACTATGCGTTTGTTGTTTGATTATGAATCGACTGTATTAACAGACTTGGGGCCCAGTACAGGTGTTGATTTTATGATCAAATACAAATCATATTGTTATATACTTAAGGCATGGTTTTAATATGCACATAAACCCTATCCACAAAAAACGTTTTGGATAAGGTTTATTAGTATATTAAACGTATGAATTACTAGCAGGACCTGAGATGTTCGGCAACTATGCACACATGTATTTGGCTTTTACCTATCCCAGGGAGCCCTTCACTTTTTCAGGGTTTAAAATTATTGTATACATTACAATTCCAATAGTCTGCCCATGATGAGTGCTTATACAGACTAAAATAAAAAAAAACATACCCATTTTGAGGGTTAACAAATGTCTGCTACAATTAGTGTTTATCAAAAATATTCAAAGCACACCCAGCACTGAGTTACAGTCTAATTATATGTATACATAGGTAATATAATGTTACCTGTCCAAACAGATCAGTGGCCTGTGGATTCCTTAAATGATCCGCAAGACCGGTAGGCCCAGGGGCCACACTCTTCTTTCTCAGCCCCGAGAAATCCCACACTCGGACGGACTGGTCCAACGAGGCGGACACCAGCAGGTCATCGGTTGGGTGGAACTGAGCACACATCACATAGTGGTTGTGGCCGGTGAGCACGCTTATGCATTGACGAGATTGCCAGTTCCATATTCTTATTGTCTGCAATAAACAAGGTTACAGTTTATAAATAAACAAATATCGCAAGACAGACATGATGACTGTAGAGTACCCTTATATAATTTAGTATTGATAATCCATAACTCTATTACAAATATTCACACTCATCATAAACATTACCCCTTCTAGGATTTCAACCTGGGACCCTCAGTATACATAGCAAGATGACTACAAACTGTACTTATAGAGTCATCTAATATCATCAGATCAATTCTGATAAAATGATATTAATGGGTTTATGGTCATTTACATACTGACAATTATATTATCACAATCATCCACAATTTATAACTTTAACCTAAAAAAATAGGCTTGGTATCTAGTAGTTTTATTTTCTGTAAAAAATAAAAGGCTTCCACCCTTCTTGAGGAGAAGGATCTCTGAGCAAATCTCTTACCCTTTTATAAAAAGTATGGCTACAATGGTATTTGGAAATAATTTAACAAACTGCATTTACCTGATCATCCGAAGCACTCAGGATCCATGGGTACTCATGGTGGAAGAATGTTGTCCGGATGTAGTCCAAGTGGCCCAGCAGTGTGAACAAACATCGCCTCTGCTTGTAGTTCCATACCTATAGACAAAAATGTATACTTTTATAATGTGTTATTATTATGTGTCTCCTGTATATTTGAAGCTTTCAACTTTTCATATTTCTATATGCTAGAGGCAACCTGCCTCTTACAGGCTAGACAGAGTATTTTGATGTTTGACTCGCACTGACACAGCTTAGTATGTAAGTAAGTATTTTAAACAATTATAAAACATCACTCATATAGACAATATATGGATGTTTTTATATTTTGCGAGTACAATTTATTATACGGGAAGCATCCTGAATAAATTAACATATGACCTAATTTCATATAACGATAAACTGTTGGGATAACATCGAAATACGTGTCAATACATGACGAAACATAGCTATTGAAAATATATACCGAAACATAATTTTTATTACATACCTTAATTTTGTAGTCATCACCACCGGATACGAACAGTGGCTGCTGCTGGTGGAAGCAAATACCACGCACAGGGCCATCATGTTCATCAAATTTCTCCAATAATGTACACATACGATAATCCCAAAGTTGAATCACGCCATTGTGTAAACTCGCCAA
Source organism: Pheosia tremula (assembly GCA_905333125.1). Lineage (NCBI taxonomy): Eukaryota > Metazoa > Arthropoda > Insecta > Lepidoptera > Notodontidae > Pheosia > Pheosia tremula. The sequence goes on from HG995419.1 coordinate 4,828,296, forward strand.
AACCCATGGTCGTTTCGCATGAAACGATATACCTTTCACCCTCGCCGACTTAGTTTCGAACTTTGTAAGCATTTCGTCAGCAATTAAAGGGAATATTAGAGAAAAATCCCATAAAACACAATCGTTCCACACAAGCACAACCAACGAAACGTCAGATAACCGGCTGACGTGACACGTCGCTCGCTATCAAATATAGAGGTGAGTAAGAAATAACACAACATTCAAATCGATTGTGTAGTGTACATTTTTATTTTATTCATTGATCTCACTGACGTCCATGATACAAGTACGCTAGACTAATGATATCCTTTAAAATGACAGCTATCTATGGTGCCTATTTGAAGCGCCCCCATCGTGGGGGAAAGGAACTAAATCTGACGTAAAATGCAAATGGCCGTTGTTTTGTTTACATTGTCTCCGTGTTTATAAAGTGATTTTGAAGGTTTAACGCGATTAAACTTGTTTGTTGTGTCGTATTAATATAGTTAATACATAAATAAGTGGCGTTAGTTAATAGGTAAACCATGAAAGAGTGCGTGTTATGCAAAACTCTTTACCAGAAGGGAAGTGGGGTTACATTCCACAAGTAAGTGAATTTACGGCTAATATTCAAGAAATTAAAACTTCTATTGATATTATAGGCACTTAAAAATATGTTACTAATCTTATTTATACGTGACTAGCAAACCCGGTGAACTCCGTTTCGCCACCAGATGAATGAATTTTCTTTGCTATAAACCTCACGGAGCCCGAGACCTTTCCAACGAATGCAAAACCGTGGAAATCGGTTCGTGCGTTCTGGAGTTATAGCGTCAGGAAGGAAAACCCGACTTATTTTTATATAGTAGATTACAACGCATTTGTCTTTGTATTATCGGTTTTTTATAAACAATAAAATTCAATAGTGCTGTAAAAGTTCCTTGTCGATAAAATTTATCGATATTTTTTCTATCAATATCTTAAATAGATAGAACGTTCAAGAACGTAAAAATCGCCGAAGACAGATTTGTATTATCAAATACATATTATTTTAAAACAATGTTTACTAATTCACAGGTTTCCGACTGACAATAGAAGACTAGAATTATGGCTCAAAAACATTGAAAAGCCTAGTTGGCGTCCGAAAAAATATGATTACATCTGTTCAAAACACTTCTCTGATGACTTTTATTAAACATAACTCATGTACTACTTTGATAATTTCTATTTTCTATTAATACCTTACCTACTCCATTGCTTCCCAAACAACATTACATTACCTCATTTCTAATTAAAAAACAATCCTTATTTAAGTAGGTAGTCTAGCTAGTCACACACCACCCTTTAGTCCGGTTTCGGCTTATCCTAAGATTACCTACCCTACCCATGAGCGATTCGGCTAATCATTATCATTATTTGCTTCATCTTAGTATTAACCACTCGACTATTTTGGACATTAGCCATTGTTAAAGGAATGGATCATAATTATTTTCATTTTACTGCATGGGTAGGTTTAAGCATATACATTTTTATCGATGTATCATATCACTGTCCCGTCTCTATTATTAGTTCCATTCCCCCTCACTGCCGCTATCAGCGCCAAAATGGCGAAAATCAAATAGGCACACGATAACCGGGCTTATGATTAGTCCAGCGATATATACCATAGAGGTCAGTGATTGATCTCTACTTAGCTATCTCATCTCAAGATATATTCTATGCTGATTCTATCTAGTCTATGCTAGTGTTATCTGGTACATGTTTGTCAACAAATTCATGCTGAAATTAATCATAAAATATTATTCAGTAATTGCATAGTTTTAATTTATTACGTAAATATACTTACGGGAAGTGTCAGTGCATGTTCTATATAGCGATACAATAGCAATTGTTAGTTATAAATCATATTTCGAGCAACATAACCTCAGCAGTATCATGGCTTCAGATAAATTAAAAGAAATCGGGAAAATATGTATTCCCGGCATGCGGCTGAGTTTAGCAAATAAAGAGCACAGCCCTGGGCCTGGGACCTATGAATTAAGAGGTTATATTTATGCTACACTAGCCGGTGTATTAAAAATGGAACAGGATGAGAACAAAGTAGGTATACTGTGAAGATTAGTATTTGGTACTGTTACTATCAGTCTGAATTTTTTCATCATATATTATTATTATCCATATATAGCAGTAGCGAGCACAAACAGTCAACGAATAAAAAAATCAGAGACTTAATACAAATAACATTTTGATTAAAGTGCCATCATGACTGCTACCCGAGAGATGTTACTATTAAAAAAACTACTATTTTAAACGTTTTTCAGGTCACAGTCGTCTCGGTGGAAAGCTCAAGGACACCGAGTATACTGCCAAGGACCGGTGACATAGTGACTGCAAAAGTTACTGTTGTGAACCCAAGAATGGTGCAATGCATTATACTATGTGTCGGTCCATCAGTACTGGTAAGGCCTTATAGAGGTGTTCTGAAGAAAGAAGATATAAAGGCTACAGAAAAAGACAGAGTGGACCCATACAAAAGCTACAGGCCTGGTGATGTTATACTGGCTAGGGTTGTATCCTTTTGAAAAAACAACTAGTACTTTCTGATTTTTATTTGGCTTGGATGGAAATATATAAATATTTCATCTAACTAGGAAAATAATGCCGGTAGAAATAAAAAAAAATCAACATAATGGTCATAGATCCCATATAAAGATGGGATGGATTTAGGCCATGATTACTTTGTTTAAAATTATTTTCCTAAACCAAAATATCAGCTCCCTATGACCGAGATCCACTGGTACCATCTATCAACAGCAGAGAACGAGCTTGGTGTTGTCATAGCAACTGCTGAAGGATCCCCACAAGGTGTCGGCATGGTGCCAATAAGTTGGTCTGAGATGCAGTGTCCCAAGACCTTAGTGAAAGAGCCGAGGAAAGTAGCAAGGGTTATCCCTGAGAACATTAATCAGGCGCTGTTCCCAGTTGGAGTTAATTCTAAGCTTACTGATACAGGAGATAAAAAATAAAACGAATTTACAGTACACTCTTCTTATTACACCTGCCAAGTACGTGCCATTAAATTGCCCAATCCAAAGAGTAAAATAATATACTTGGCCATTCTAAATTTATTTCCATTAATCACATTAATGGAACGTCACAATCCACTTTTAGTACCCACTAATTATGGCTTCATCGAAGTTGATGCAATTTGCCTTAGCAGATTCATTGGAAATTTCTTATGATTCTGCTTAGGCATCTCAAAGTATTAGTATTGGATAAGTATGAGAAAAACTCATTTCAATGAGCATTTTTTAATATAAATATATTCAAAGTTCTACTACAAAATTAACAAACAATTTACGAACGAAACTCAGACGTAAATAGTGCCGCACTTTATTTCTAATTAGGCGATTCATTATACGAGTGTCGAAATAAAGAGAAGGAGATGATACTCAGCTACAGAAAATTAAATACCACTACATAAGCTCATCGCAATAGTTAAATCTTTTGGGCACATCGAGAATCATAATCATAGACAATATATAGATATCAAAATCGGTTATAATTCCTAATCGCATTACCTTACCCTGGCAATTGTCATGCTCATGTCAATGTCATTTCGAACATAAATCTCTCACTGTGTTTTACGAGTATTACAAAAATGTAAAAAGTAACACTAGAATTAAAGTGTAAAAAGAAACTAAGTATGAAAGAATTGTTTATAAGTATAATAACGTATCATTCCAGTGTTTATTCTTTTATGTTTTCGTTGTAATGAGGTCATCACCAAAGAGTTATCACAAAGCAAACTTGGTTTGTGACAAAATAATTTGTGTTGCCTATCTTTAGTGTTTAAGAGTTATTCTAACGACGAAGTCGTGTTAGAAAGCTTTCAAAATGAAGTTCGCCGAGCACTTGAGCGCTCACATAACTCCAGAGTGGCGTAAGCAGTATATTAATTATGAAGTAAGTACTTTTGCATTTTGTGAAGGTAACACAATGGTTATTAACTTTTAATGTTTTACCAATAATATATATTATTGTTAATCACTTGACCACATACCATCGCATTTCTATTGAATAAAATAGTACCTACAAAGTGTATGGCACAATACCTAGGTATATCTTACAGTTAATAATTAAATGCATGAGTCATATACACTTTATGAGGTTTATCTAAATTCTCAGGTATATTTTACAACTAATCGTAGTTCTAATGTACTATCTGCCCACCTCATGGTCTAGTTTTAGGTCTAGCATTAGTTATAGTACTTGTGCTAATTGTTTTAAATAATACTTTTACGATAAAATATAACAGTCCTATAGCATGGTTATGCTAAATAATATGAAGGTCAAGAATCTATAGAAAAAAAGGTGGCAAAGTTGTGTACATTTTTTGTAACAGTGATTTTTGGGTCATGATCATAAATCATATGACAGCAAATTGCTTGGCTTACTTGCACTTGCTTGTGGGTACAATTCCTGCCATGGTAAAGTTAGGCAATGATCTTTTCGATCAAGTCTGGGTGTTATTGGAAACACCTCCTGTCTATTGTATAGTACCCATAATACAATAATACCTTAGTTTGGCACCATATAGTTAGTGTATATGCTGTTGAAACTTATATTGAATTATTCATCTCAAATCAGATTATCGAAAGAGTTCTATGTATGGACGAGTTAGTTTATTCCTTACAGAATTAATTATTTTTAGTTTTTAGATCTCATTGTCACTTACCATCAGGTGAGATTGAGATCAAATACGTGCCTATAGTAGAATAAACTATAAACAAGTTACACAGGGATTTTTATATAATCTTCATCATTTGAAGCTCCCGGGACTGTAGGCAAGTAGAGAGTGGAAGTGACTAAATATGATTCAAACATTGTCACACCACACCACCCGTCCAGGTGCTTGTATGCCCACTGCCCTAAAGTAATTACACATTTCCCATTTAGGAAATGAAAGCAATGTTATATACAGCAGTCGAGGAGGCGCCGTCAGCTGAGAATGTGGAGCCCGAGGTGCTGTCGCGGCACTTCGCCAACTTCGACGAGACATTCTTTCATTATTGTGATCAGGAGTTGAAGAAAATTAATACATTCTATTCAGGTAACCGTACATGCATGCATCATTCTTTGCTAAGATTGTCATATTATCTGACTATTTGTAGCCACAAGAAGTAATAAAATAAAAACGAAGATGTGTGCAAGTTGGACTATATAATACGCAAGAACTAGGCTCATGGTGGTTGCACATTCAATTCCCGACGGTGAATGTTTAAGTCCAAAACTAATTGGTAAGCTATCAGGATCTGAACCCACCTTTGAATCGCCTTGCAATCCATTCCCAATGGGTTACAATGGCCACTACTCATTTTTAAGTCTCAATACATATATTTGAATCCCACATTCGTTTTTTTTTTCAGAAAAGCTCGCAGAAGCTACACGTAAATTTGCCACACTACAGAGCGAACTGAAATCAAATTTTGACACAATCAAACCTAAAGGTGGTGGGGATAGTAAAAAGGCAATACCCCGACGTAAAGTGCAAGAACTAAAACTGGCTTTCAGTGAGTTCTATCTCAGTCTAATACTCCTACAGAACTATCAGAACTTGAACTACACAGGCTTCAGGAAAATACTGAAGAAACACGATAAGGTGAGATTATACATTATATATATTTTAAATATGTACCTCAACGGCCAGTTAGTAGTGACCCTGCTTTCAGCGCCGAGGGTCCCGGGTTCGAATCCTGGTAGGGACCAACTTTGTGTGATGAGCATGAATGTTCGTACCCAAGCCATGGATCTTTAATATCTATATAAGTAATATATACTGGGTTCGCCCCCAGTCCATTATACGGTACCCATAATACAAGCGTTGTGCGCGTGCGCGTTAGTGTGGGACCGTATAATTGGTGTGTTCGTCTGGCGATATTATATTATTATTATGTGTCTTGCCCTGCCATATATCCCTGATACTCCTATAAGCTAGGATCTACATCGGTGGCCGACAAAGAGATCGAGGTCTGACCCTCGGTGAGTATCGGGATAAAAGCTGGAAGCCGCAACCAAATTAATCCACAGAAAATAGGAGGAGTTGAAAAGAATATTATTCACTCCTCATTTCCAATGGAATGGTTGCAAAAGCTATATTATATTGGATAAGATTATATTTATCTATGCTATTTATAGGGATTATAAATAGATTATGTTAGATAAAGCAAGATTCGCTTACGTTCAGTAAACAAAGCAAAATGTTAGACAGATAATAGTATGAGTTATGATATGGAAACAAGGTGTGCAGGTTTGAACCCCGGCTAGCACCACTCATGGAGTGTTCGGAATTTCGTGTGTGAACTCAGACGGAAGAATAAAAATATTGTTAGGTATTGATTTCTTATATTTACGCGAATACTACACATTGAAATAAAACTATTTTTTATGGATTTTATCTCGTTTATTTTTTGTTTTTACGTTCCCGACGTTTCGGCTGCTTTACAGCAACTATGGTCAGGGGGGACTGAGGTGGTTGACGTTCTAGTGTCATAGTTTAACGGGGGTACCTACCCTTATATTTAGTTGTTACTTGCGGTCCGATCTACGCAGAAACGTTAAAATAAAAAATAAACGCGATAAAATCCTTAAAAAATAGTTTTATTTCAATAAATATTTTTAGCTACAACAACAAAAGGCAACTGTTGTAACGAAAAGCATTCATTGAAAAGTCACTTTACAAAAGTATTTTGAATGTTTTGTTGTTTATTTTTGTCCCAATTTGTAACAGAGAATTGCGACATATCCGCTATTGTTCTTACGATTGTCATTCATAATGTTGCACACAGAAGTTTAATTGTTACCAATAACATGTTTCCAACTGTCTAATGCAGGGATTCCCAAACTTATTTTGTCTACTGCCCACTTTGAGAATGAATTATTTTTTAGCGGCCCCATTTTTTCACCTACTTAAAAACCACTATAACTTCAAATTAAATTAATTATTGTAAGCCTCTACACAACGCCCCCATTTTTTTCTGGGTCTCACCCATTTAGGCCTGCAGAGTTATCGCCCACTTTGGGAAAGGCTGGTGGTAAATGGTATCCTGTCTAAATAAATAATATTTACATACCTACCAGATAAAAACTTACTGTCCAATCGTGTTTGGAGATAAGCACAGCCCGACAGATAGGTAAACACGCCCGGGACTGTTTTTAATAAGGTACTCTATGCGTGTACAAAGTAGATAGATATTTTATATTTCCTGTAAATATTCCATTGGCCACAAAAGAAAACATGTGGTTTTAATAAAGTGTCTATGTTATTTCTATAACCATTATTGGATGGAAATTTCCTTATTCATGATTATATATTATGATTCAGAAATGTATACTAAGCCTTGTACCTGCGCTTCGTTAGTGTATTTGTGTTCATTATGTGAAGTCCAAATTTGGATATCACACATAAAAAAATATTTCCCAAAAAAATATATTTGTTATTTTGGTGTTTTAACTTTACATGGTGTTTACAAATGCGCCAAAATAAAGAAGTCCAGGATCGAGGCTCAGTGGACACTATATGAATCATTCTGTATAATAGATATACTACAACATAGTTAAGTGAATACATTACGGAGATTCAATAAAATCCATAAAATTAGCTTTATTTCAATGTGTAGGTAGTATTCGCGTAATTATAAGAAATCATAATGAGTAGAATTATTTAAGACAGTTAAGGATATTTAGTTAATTATCGGAATAGGTTGAACAAAACCGCTTTAACTTTATAAATAGAAACACATCGCAGTTAAAAACAATAAGTTATCTATAAATATAGACTAGGACCCACGACATTTCTGCCCACTCATCTCAATGCTGCGCCGTACGAAAATGAACTTACAAGTTATATAAGCTGCAAGGAGCAGAATTTTCTATTACTTTATTACTAAATAACGGTTTGTTTTCAACGACTTTGATTTTCAAGATTAGCATTATCATAACAAGTTATCGCGTATCGTGTTCGCAAGATATATGATTTACCGCTATCAGTGCTATCCGAATGCAATGTGCACTGCTCCTATTGTTAGGAGCGAGTACTTGGGAGTCGTACGTTATGAAAAGTAATAGCAAGACGACTTATTGGTTAGCCTTGCGTGAATTGGTTCGATTTATGCCACAAATAATTGTTAATACTAGGTAGATATATAGTTTTCGATGCCGTATTTGACCATGGACCATCTAGGAACTGCATATCTATACAAATAAATAACATTGGAGTGCCTGTTTGTAATATTAAAATAACCGCTTTTTCCTATGTTCATTTGGATGTATACACGGTACACATACCAAAACATTTTTTTAAACATTTTTTGTCTTTATGTTTGTTCCGACTAGTCTGTGAAATGGCTGGACCGATATTGACGGGACTTTCACTGGCAGATAGCTGATGTCATAAGGAGTAACTTAGGAGTTACTTTTATTTCAGAAAACGTATAGATTACCAACAATATTCCTCTTTCAGTTACTAAACGTGAGCAACGGTGCGCAATGGCGCGCGGAACACGTGGAAACATCACATTTCTACACCAACAAAGATATAGACAGACTGATCAGCGACACAGAGGCTACGGTCACCAACGACCTGGAGGGGGGGGACCGGCAGAAGGCGATGAAGAAGCTCAGGGTGCCGCCGCTGGGGGAGCAGCAGAGCCCGTGGACCACTTTCAAAGTTGGACTGTTTTCTGGGTCATTCATTGTGCTGCTCATCACGGTAGTATTATCTGGTGAGTTCATATTAAAAATTAAACATGATCTTGTCTAGATTTGGTCCTAGGTTAGATCTACCTGCGCTACCAGTGAAGTCTAAAAGTTCTAGTCTAGCGTGTAAACACAAGTCCTCACGCACACATATGAACTATGTATAGAACTTCTTTGTCTATGCAGCACAAATTACTAGGCAAAAAGTTTTGTATGTGGTAACATTTACCACTAAAATTAACTTCTGAACTTTTAAGAAAGTCTCCAGGGCCCCAAGTCTGCTAACACAATCGATTCATAATCGAACAGCAACCGCATAGTCCCTGTCACTTTTGACTGATATTGTCTGGGATATCTGTCAAAAGTGACAGTTACTATGCATTTGCTGTTCGATTATGAATCGATTGTGTTAGCGTTTATCTTGTAACGTATGTTACAAGAAAAACGCCAGGAATTCTAGATTGAAAGACAACCCAACCCTGACGTAACGAAACATAACACAATTTTTTATCTATCTCGCGGAAACCCATCCATTTCATAGTCTACAAACTATACTTAATTTTGACCTGGATTGTAAGCTATTAATTAACGTGCTAAGTTTCATAAAAATCCATCTAGCAGTTGTACCGTGATGCGTGTTTGAATATACAAAGTATATAAAGACGGCGGATTCGTACAAAACGCTTATGACTTTTGGTGTGCCCTAATGAAAATCCCTCCCTTTATTTCTAGAATCTTTAAACATATTTAGTAAAATTACACCATGGAAAAACCCACATTTGGCTTTTAGAACTAGGACATTACATGACCATGGCTTAGCTAGGCAAAACAAAGCAATAAAATTCAAAACATATAACCAATAAATTTTCCTAACACCCATAAAATTTATAACATCAGTTATCGCATGCAAACAAGTTAATAAACTACCGCAAATCCTAACCGCAAACATTGTTAAGTTAACCGCAAGCATTACCTGACCACGGGCAATCGCTATCGTTGTGCAAATATGTTAAGATTAAACCAATATATCTTGTATATTTGATTATGCAACCGAAGTTAATTGTCTTGCAATGAACATACAAACATTCTTTATCTGTGTAATCCTAGAGTATATTTGGTGTGTGTTGTAAGCATGTTATTGGGGGGGGGAGGGGGGGACATTGACATTTGTTTTTGCAAGGATACATGGGGTACACGCTTGATAGCAGGGCCCGGACAAGTTTAGAGAGCAGCAGTCTTTCAAGCAATTACTCATTAGGTTAATTAATCGATACTATTAACTTTTTGCCATTGGGTAATTTTTGGAGAAAAAATATTTCAAATATGGGTAGAAATAAAAAATCACACCTGGCAACTGCATTCTCTCTGCATACCACTTCGGGGATTATACTTTATTACTCTAATAAAGAATATCCAATATTTTTTCCAGCTCTATTCTACGGAGACCAAGAAGGTGGCATGGAAAACTTCAAAGCCGCCTTCAGATTATACCGAGGGCCATTCCTCCTCGTGGAGTTCATATTTCTAATTGGCATCAACGTGTACGGTTGGCGATCATCAGGCGTCAACCACGTCTTGATCTTCGAGTTGGACCCTCGGAATCACTTATCAGAACAACACTTGATGGAGCTAGCGGCAATATTGGGGGTCGTGTGGGCGCTGAGTATACTGAGTTTCATATACAGCGCGAGTCTTAGTATACCCCCGTTCGTGAACCCGCTAGCGCTGGTGATAATCATGATGACATTCCTGATGAACCCGTTCAAGGTGTTCAGGCACGAAGCGAGGTTCTGGTTCTTGAGGATATGCGTGAGTATATTTTTTTTTTAATCTCTACATACAAATAAATAAAATTGGAGTGTCTGTTTGTAATATTAAAATCACCGCTTTTTACTAAGTGCATTTAGATATATACACGGTACACATACCAAAACAATTTTTTTTACAAATTTTGTCTGTCTGTTTGTTTCGGCTAATCTCTGAAAGGGCTGGACCGATTTTGACGGGACTTTCACGGGCAGATAGCTGCACGAACAAGGAGTCACTTAGGCTACTTTTATTTTTGAAAAAGCCCCCCTTTCCCCCCCTATTTTTTTTATTTTGTCGTCTACAATATAAAAATAATTTGCCCGTCCGCATCTCAGCGCGATAGTAGGGTAAATGCCGTAGTGATGCGCCGTCGACGTAGAGCTGCGCAAACACTTTATCGACTAATGTGTCGAGTTTTATTTATTATTTCTTTGTACAACGCCGGTATAGGTCCCAAGGTGTCCTACCTCTAGGTTTACCGTGTAATAAAACACTAGGGTATGTGGGGTATGTAGATATCAGTGTCTCCAACTGTCTTTGTCAAAATTACGGTGTTGACTGGTCTCAAAATACGGTAGATGGTGGAAAATTACGGCAGACCAGTGTTTGCAGGTAAAATACCCATGCAGTGGGGATGTGTAACGTAAAAAAAAAAAGGTCATTCTTCCAAACAGAAGTAGCAGAATGACCTTTTTTTTTTTTTTACTTTGCGCATCCCTGCTCTTCCAAACTGAAGCAACAGATCCCAATGCAATGTTGCAGTAATATTTTGCTAAATCAAGTGTTCATTATAGAAATATGGACACGGACGAAATTACGGTAGAATATGTCACCGTAATAACATGTCTACGGTAGGTGGTAGATCTACAAAAATTATGGTAGATCTACCGTAATTACGGCATGGTTGGAGACACTGGTAGATATATCGGTTAATATTAAAAAATGGTCTCTAGAGAGTAGATGAAAGACCAAAACATCTTAACACCGCGAGCTAACTTGGCATTAGCGACATCTATCGGGCACTGATGTAACGAATTATACACTTTTATTACATTATAGGCAAGTATTTGATCTCGATCTCACCTGATGGTGAGTGATGATGAGATCTACGATGGAGCATACTTGCCTAGGTAGTTGCGCGTGCACAGTCGACATACAATATATTTAAAGAGTATGAAAAGGGGACCGCTGTCCGTCTGTCCGGCCTCTAAAGAGTGGGAATGTGAACGTTATTGTTCCAGGGCCGTATATTAGCCGCCCCGTTCATGCCGGTACTGTTCGCAGACTTCTGGCTGGCGGACCAGTGGAACTCGTTCGCGGCCGCCTTCCTCGACTTCCATTACCTGGTCTGCTACTATTGCGCCGGCGGCGATTGGTTCAACGTTGCTCGTATGTAATTGACTGTTGTATTCGTTCACCAATCATATCAAAGTTGTTTTTGTTTTTTTTTACTTGCATTTTTCTTTTTTTTTCTAAATAGTAGGAGTATAATTTACAATTGCAGTTAAACTAAGTAGGATAATAAAAAAAACTGAAATACAGTATGACAATAAACAATGTATCAAAAAGATCTTGTCCGCGTGGAATGGTGGCAAGAATGCTGGCTGCATTTCCTCGCTGTATTATTTTCTACTATTTTTTGGTTTTTAGGTTTTTTCGAAGACTGTTTTTTTAACACCTTCTACTCTAGCTGATATCAAAGTAAAATCTTTTGTTACAGAAAATGTACAGTTGACACTAAGTATTGTTTAGTTGAGACCCTTCTGATGCAATTTTTTATAAAAAAAAAAAATAGGAATTAGTCAAAATGATGATTATATTACATTTGCTAGTCTATGCTAAGAGGCCATCATTGCGTACGCGCAACCCACAGACCGGAGCAATCCTTACCAACCTATAGACTAAAAAGGTGGATGCGAGTGGCGGAGGACCGTGATGTGTGGAAGTCATTGGGGGAGGCCTATGTCCAGCAGTGGACGTCTTTCGGCTGATAGCATAGACTAAAAGCGCCGAATGCTCCTGGCTCCCGTGGCTCTTAATAAACAAACATCCTGCCTTCCAGAATCCCCGGGATTTTAATAAATAAACATCCAACCTTCCAGAATCCTCGGGACTAAAAGCGCAGAAAGCTCCTAGCTCCCGGGGCTTTTAATAAACAACCTGCCTTCCAGAATCCCCGGGACTAAAAGCGCAGGATGCTCCTGGCTCCCGGGGATTTTAATAAATAAACATCCAACCTTCCAGAATCCCCGGGACTAAAAGCGCAGAATGCTCCTGGCTCCCGGGGCTTTTAATAAATAAACATCCCGCCTTCCAGAATCCCCGGCGATCGAGACGACCACGTGGTTCATAATATCCCGCGCGCTGGTGAACATCGTCCCCGCGTGGGGCCGCTTCTGGCAATGCCTGCGCCGGTACCGGGACAGCCGGGAGGCGTTTCCGCATCTGGTGAACGCGGGGAAGTACTCCACCACGTTCTTCGTGGTGATGTTCGCCACCATGAGGAGTATTTATAGTAGTAAGTGAGTTTGCTTTGTAGTTATGAAATAACTTCAACTGCCTACTCCACGAATATATTTAAAGAAATGCTTTTTTTTATTTGTCGACGGGGAGGGGAGGGTAGAATCTTTGAAAGTTACCCAGCCTCTGTGTGGGAGTGGGCCGGGTTATGTGAGATTCTTACCCACTAAACACCCTCTCCCTCCCTCCCGGTAGCCACCTTCGACACATGTTGGAGGGGCTCCGAATACCGATGAACCTAGAATTCTATTCCTTAAGTACCCCCCGAGGTGCGTTGGGGAGGGATTTTTGAAAATTCGACCCCTGCATGGCTTAAAGAGTCAGTTTTTATGAAGTTCCATTGGCCAACCAATGCTTGTGTTATGGGTACCGTGCAATGGTCTGAGGACGAACTCAGTATATATTACTTATATAAATATTAAACATCCATGACTTGGGTACAAACATTCGTGCTCATCACACAAACATTGACCCTATCAGGACTCTCGGCACAAAAAGCAGAGTCACTACCGACTGCGCTAATCAGGCCGTAATTAAAATGGTACTTTTAAAAAATGTATTGTAATTCCATTGCAAATTGATGTAAGGCTCTATAAATTTGGATGTTATGATTTTTTATGAGGGTTTATGTTATGATTTCAGGCAAATACGCGGACTCGTACGACAATCCGTTCCTGTACGCTTGGTTCGCGTGCCAGCTGGTCTCGTCCCTGTACACGTACACGTGGGATGTGAAGATGGACTGGGGCCTATTCAGCTGTGGGCCCAACGCCGAGAACAAGTTCCTCAGGGAGGAGATCGTTTATAGTCCCGGGGTGAGAATAAAAAATAATAATAAATATCGCCAGACGAACTCATTAATTGTACGGTACCAAAGTATACTGTATGGTGGGTACCGTACAACGGAACCGTGTATAATAATTACTTATGTTGCCCTATTAAGAACACTTTTTTTTTTTACTGTACAAGTTAAAGTACTACACAAATTAAAATAACGCACAAATTTAAGTTTAAAATGGATCAAATTTAGGTTAAATAAAATGTAATTATTTAGCGAACATAAAATAACGTACGAAACATACGTTATTATGAATGCGACTGACGGCCAAGTCTGGTGTTGCCATCTACTTAAAAATATTTTTTTTTGTTTGCACAATAAACTTACACATTTTTTAATCTTAAGCATATTGTGTAATTTTTTTTCATCAGTTCTACTACTTCGCGATAGTGGAGGACTTCGTGCTGCGGTTCATATGGACCATCTCGTTCGTGGTCACGGAGAACGGTCTCGTCAGCGGTGAGACCATGACGTCGATCCTGGCGCCGCTGGAAGTCTTCAGGTATACATGAGCTTAGCATATACAAAGGGGAGCTGGCATAGGGTATATAATTTATTAGGGAGCGTTCAAGTATTACGTAACGTATTTTTTGGATGGATTTTTGCCCCCCCCCCCCCCCCCCTATTTAACGCACCGTAACTTTTTCTTTACACCCCCCCCCCCTCCTCACCCTCTAGTAGCACGTAAAATATCTACGCAACCTTTTTGAAAGGTTATAACAATGGTACGTCCTAAACCTCCCCTCCCGCCCCTGTAACGCATCGTAACGTTTCAGACTACAGCCTTTTTGTAACAATACAAAAAAAAATCATGAGAAATTTAGCTTCTCTGACATGAGAAGGCTTAGAATAAGGCAAAGGGCATTAGTTGTTTAGCGGAAAAGGGAAGATCTTCCAGCCAGGCGGGTGGTATGCCTGGCGGGGCGGCCGCTATGCCCCGACGGTTATTGTCGGGATCTTGTATATATGTTACTTGCACCGAAAATTCTGATAGCGCGATTCAGGATTGTGACGTCACTTGTCTATTGTTCTGAATGCGTCTGTAGTGCCATCTGCGTAGCTTGTGGTGCGGTTGAAGTAGTCGCTACAGTGTTGTATACAAATGTATTTTTAATATACGATAATCTGTAGGTTATTTCTAATATGATGGTTCAATGATATTATGTATTAAAATATTTTCGGGACCTATTGAAGGTTCAATATATGTATTAAAATAAAACGAATCTTACGGATTTTATGAGGTGGTTGACGTCCTCGGTCCTAGTGTCATAGTTTCAAACGGGGTAGTCCGTTTCAATCTAGGACACTAGGACGTCAACCGCCACAGTCCTCCCGTGACCATGGTTGCTGTAAAGCAGCCGAAACGTCGGGAACGTAAAAAACGTAAGATTAGTTTTATTTCAATGTGTAGTATTCGCGTAAATAATCAATCTATACTATAATATTATAAATGTGAATATTTGGATGGATGGATGGATGGATGTTTGTTACTCTTTAACGCCCGAACGGCTGAACGGATCTGGATGAAATTTGGCACAGAGATAGATTATAGTCTGGAATAGCACATAGGCTACTTTTTATCCCGGTAAAATGTATGGTTCCCGTGGGATAGATGTTTTAATTTTTCATACTTTTTATCGCGGGTAACACCGCCGGGCGCAGCTAGTATTGAACATATGTATGTGGGAATGTTTGTGGAGTGGAACGTAAGATTCAGGACATGGAATGGAACGTGAGATGCATGATAGGACATGGAACGTATTAGGAGTGAAAGGGATGGGTGGATAGGAGAGAGAGAGAGAGAGAGAGAGAGACAGAGAGAGAGAGACAGAGAAGGGAACAAGACGTATGTTAGACAGAAAGGATTTTAATAGGATTAGAAGAACAATGGTGGTTGATGACGGGGAAAAATGTGAAAATTAAATAAAAGAAGACACAAGATTTTAACGGAGTTTATTTTGCCGCCACGACCCCACATGTATATTGTGCAGGCGCTTCATCTGGAACTTCTTCCGGCTGGAGAACGAGCACCTGAACAACTGCGGCAAGTTCCGCGCCGTGCGCGACATCTCCGTGGCTCCCCTGGACTCCTCGGACCAGGCCGACATCATCCGCATGATGGACCACCCCGACGGAGTCGTCAACAGGTACAGAACACTAGCACCTGGGCCCCGAGTCTGCTGACACTATCGAACAGCGATCGCATAATAACTGTCACTTTTGACAGATATTTTTTTTATTACAATATAGGCAATTATTTGATCTCGATCTCACATAATGGTAAGTGACGATGAGATCTACGATGGAGCATACTTGCCTAGAAGGTGCCTGTTCACTCTCGACTTGAATACACCCAGATTAGCGTGTTCCAATTCTTGGCAGTTCGCACGATGAAAGTAGAAGCAAAACGCTATATTGTATGGGATATCTGTCAAATGTGACAGTTACTATGGAAGCGTTCAAGTATTACGTAGCTTACGACGTTGACATTGGCAGAATCGTATTGGGCCCAGTCTCAATAGAAAAAGGCCAAAAGTAAAGAAAAAAAAAGCATTACGTAACGCAATATTTGGAGATTTTAGACACCCCCCCCCCCCCTCCCCCCATGTAACGCGACGCAACGCTTTTCTTTACCGGGCCTCCCCTCAATGTGAGGGGGATTAGGCCATAGTCTACCATGCTGGCCCAGCGCGGGTTGGCGGCCTTCACACGTCATTTGAGGGTTTCTCAGAAATCCCAGAGGTGCGAGCCGGGGTTTGAACCTGCGATCCTCGTTACAGAGGCAAGCGTTCTACCAACTTGGCTATCACTGCTTCTATAAGATACAAAAATTAGATCGTCCGAATTAATTAATTCGTACCCAGCATGCATGATCTAGTACCTACTTCGACAGTCGCAATGTATCTTGTCTCTTCTCCACAGATTAACGAAGAAGAAGAATGCAAAGAAGATAAAAGAGAGCGACCGCAAGCCGCTGCTGAAGAAGGAGTCCATCCAGGACATGCAGCTGGAGCTGGAGCTGTCCTCCAAGATGCTGTGACCCGCCGCCCTGCTACACACCACCACTGTACTTATGGAACTATCAATATATTTATAGTTGAATTCTTATTTAAAATAATGTTTTTTTTCTACTCTATGGACGCCACGTTTGAGAATACCATGCGCCAGTCCAGGGCCCCAAGTCTGCTAACACAATCGATTCGTAATCGAACAGCAACCGCATAGTAAGTGTCACTTTTGACAGATATTCCATACAATATCTGTCAAAAGTGACAGTATTATGACGTTGCTGTTCGATTGTGTTAGCAGACTTGGGACCCTGGGCTTGTTTCAATAATTCGAAATCGTTTTCGGAAACGGAATCGATACATTCCGAGACGGATTTCCGCAATCGGTATAAAAAGTTTTCGTAAATGCACACTCTTTCCGCAAGCGAAAGATTGCGAACTGGTGGTAGGCTTCGGCCGTGGCTAGTCACCACCCACTGAACAAAGCCATGTCGCCAAGCGGCCTAGCCGTGTTCCGGCATGATGTTCGGTGTTGCCATTCATGGATGGCGGGTCAGATCAGCTGCGCTGCATGTGCCTAGTGAATGTAGCGTCTCGATCTACTGCCGCCTTCCTACCTAGGCAAGTATGCTCCATCGTAGATCTCATCGTCACTTACCATCAGGTGAGATCGAGATCAAATACTTGCCTAAAATGTAATAAAAAAAAAATAACTGATATCCGACCGTTCTTTTACTTCCTTATCTATACATCTATACATATAAATAAAATTGGAGTGTCTGTTTGTAATATTAAAATAACCGCTTGTTACTAAGTGCATTTGGATGTATACACGTTACCTATACCGAAACAACATTTTTTAAAATTTTTGTCTGTCTGTCTGTCTGTCCGTCTGTCTGTCTGTCTGTTTGTTCCGGCTAATCTCTGAAATGGCTGGACCGATTTTGACGGGACTTTCACTGGCAGATAGCTGATGTAACAAGGAGTAACTTAGGCTACTTTTATTTTAGAAAAAAAATAGGATCTCACGAAAAAAAAAAAACAATGTTGCAGCGCAGCGCCTGATTGTTTGATAGCAACAACCTGCAATGCGTCCCGCGGGCTCAGAATTGGCGGGCAGGCTGTTGTTAACGGTTGTCTTTGTTAAATACCACGCGGATGAAGTCGCGGGCAACAGCTAGTATAAACTAAAATAAAGTGTTATACATTGTTCTCACATACCTATAACAATGTATTGCTAAAAAATGTAAAAGATTTTTTTAAAAGACCAACCATGGAGTTTCTTAGCATTTTGTAACTTTTATGACAATTCATAAGTACTGTACTTAATGGTTTACATGAATAAAAAATATTCTGATTCTGTTGCGGGAGGGGGGGGCGGGAGGGGGGGGGTCACACACGCAAACCCAGGTTGCTATTCCACATTGCAAAATAAAAGATTTGTTAAAGTTTGTTAGTGCATTTAATATCAATAGACATAGAACATTTTTGACAAAAAATCATGACAGCTTTTTCATGTATCATAGAAATGCTTTACTATTAGACTATTATAACATATCACAATCTGAAATCGTTAATTAAATACACAGCACCTCGCTTACTATCCGGGGTCACGATGAAGCGCAAAAAGAATACTTTTTACCCGACTGCGCGACGCAAAAGAGGGTAATGCGTTTATCAGCCTATCGTTAGACATGTATCAACCAATGAAGTCAAGTTGGTCTTATGTTCGCAAGCGCAGTCTTCATCATCAAGTCCTGGTCTAACGAAGTTATAGGTTCGGTTCCCGGGTCGTACAGTAGTGATTATGTTAAGAAATTCTAAGTAGCAGCGCGGCAGCGTACTGATTAGTATCGCACGGCTTACCGCCAACATTGGGCGAATGTTATGTAACCTTCAAATTTATATTCAATTACAAACCGTTCAACATAGCTTTACAAAAGCCTTTTCGTACAAAACCTAATTTAAAATAACGTAAAGGAATTGTAAATTCATATGCAACAATTTAATTTCTAGTTCAAATATTGTTTTGTTCGGTGTATGGCGGAAATCCGACTCGCGCGGCGCCTCTTATAATATTTTACACTATAATATATGTTGGACACTTAAGACAAAGAAATAATACAGATGGAGAGTCGCGAACAACTTATTGACGGACACACTACAACCAAGGTTTTAGCGCAAAGGTAAAGATCTTCCAGCCAGGCGGGTGGTATGCCTGGCGGGGCGGCCGCTACGCCCCGACGGTTATTGTCGGGATCTTGTATACATGTCACGTGCTCCGAAAACTCTCATAGCGCGTTTCAGGATTGTAAGGAGAATTGTCAATTGTTCTGAATGCGTCTGCAGCGCCATCTGTGCAGCTTGTGGCGATGTTGTAGAGGTCGCTACAAGTTTATTCGCGTGTACTACAAAAATCGGCTTGGTTTTAAGCGGCGTTCGCGATTCTAGGTCTATATTATTTATTCGTCTGATATTAGACCTTATACGAATGAAATAGTTACACACTGCTTACATTCATAGCCTAGTAATTAAATAACATATCTATGCATAATTACGAATTAAATAAAACTCTATTTTTTTATTACCAAGCAAACATAATTATATAAATACATACAACAATTAATTAATTAATTATTATTTACATGTAAGGCATTTTGTCAATCTTCTTGCTACCGCAAGATCGCCTTCGATCATATCTGCTTTCCGTATTGCGTACCTGTAAAGATCATTGTATACATAAACATAAGAGAAATGTATGTTGTATACAGTATGACAAAAGTAATGTAAAATTCTTTAAGCTATATTTAAGTTCCATCGGTAGGCTAAGGATCATATTTCCGAATAAGAAATCAATAATTTTTAAATTTAAAAAATAACACTACATACTAAGACTGTAATGGAATGAACCTGTCTCGCTTTCTCACAGAAAAATGAAAGCAATGAGCATTAATGTTTGTACCCAAGTCATAGATTTTTAATAGATGTATAAGTAATATAAACTCAGTTCGCCTTCAGTCCATTGTAGGATACCCATAATACAATTTTTTTTTAGTTTGATACCATAAAGTTAGTATGTTCGTCTGGCAATATTATTAACTTGAAAAACACCTATTAAGTGCAATCATGTTACACACATAATACACTTCATAAATAGTGGGCACAATGTATTTCTTTGACTGGTAGTATATTACGGTAACTGTTTATATCAGGGGTTCCCAAATTTATTTTGTCTACTGCCCACTTTGAGAATGAATAATTTTTTAGCGCCCCCCTTTTTTCACCTAATTAAAAACCACTATAACTTCAAATTAAATTAATTATTGTAAGTCTCTACACAACGCTCACATTTTTTTTCTGAGACTCTTACCGCCACCCTTTAGGCCTGCAGCGCCGACAAGTGATCGTTATCGCCCACTTTGGGAAAGGCTAGTTTATAGCCTACTAACACTGTTTTTTTTTTGTAAGCCAATAAACGTTTATCATAATCTATTTTCAGAAAGATAAAAGCAACTTACCAGATGCTCCAACAATGGTATATTACGATCTAAGAGCTTCTAAGCGAGATTGCATTTCATCCATCTCGCTCTCATCTGGCTCGCCCTCCTCCTCCTGGTGGCTGGTGGAGGCGGCCGGCGCACCCACCACCGTGGGTGGCGCGGGCGCCTCGCCCAGCTTGCCTTGCGTCAACTCCCACAGCACCTGCCCCACAAATTTTATTTTACATCTTAACGTCAACTTAATGTAAATGTCACGGTGTTTGTCCGCTATGGTCTCCTGGGCTACTGAACCGATTTAAATAAAATGTTGCACACTGTGTGCAGTTTTATACAACTTGAAAGATAGGATAGTTTATATCTCAATTTATAATCGCAAATATTTAACTATAAAAATATTTCCTCCTAGAAATAATGTATATGGCAAAACAATGAATACCGGGTCAGCTAGTATAATATATACATTGGCTGTAATGCTGGGCTCCCACATCACCTTGCCTATACATGGATATTTTAAGAAATGACTAAACAATGTTCACACCATGGCCATTTAGTAAGAAATGAATGTTGGCGGCGACATACCAACACCTGGTAAAGTATTGTAAAAATATGCATCCCACATTTGGCTGTAACAACCAACTGGCCTTACGACGACGTACCGTTAGACAGTGTTGAGGCTAAATTCCGTATTCTTAACCTAGCTTCTCGACATACCCACATGGTAGGCCACATCTTGGTTGGAGCTTTATACTACCAAACTCACACCCACGTCAGACAATGTTGCGGCCAAATTTTAATGAACTTAAACTTAAACCTAGCATCTCAATGTGACCGCATGGTAGGCTTCATCTTGGTCAGAGCTTTTGCAACCACAGTCCCAACCACAATTGGTGTTAGTCACGGTCACATATCATAGTGTGCGAGGCGCTTAAGTCTCACCTTATCAACCTCACTCTGCGCCGCCTCCTCCATTTCCTCCTCATCCTCCACACTAGACATTGTCTCGTCCAGCATTTCCTCAATTATCCCCGCTCGCATCATCTCTTTACTGAGATCTTGCATCGTCGCCGCGACTTCTGGGAGACGTATTAGTGCTTGCATTGCTTGCATTACCTGTATAATTATAATAAAATAAAATATTACAAATATTTTAATAAAGTTTTTTCAGATAAAATTACCCTAGCAAATGGATGAAGGCTCACTATTAATGGTGGTAGATTATTAATAAACAGGTAATTGAATAAAATGAATCTATAATAGATTTTTACATCATATTTTTCAATCATACCCAATTACCCAATCAATTGGAATTATCACACCCAAGAATATTCACTGGATTGTGGCTCTTATTAACAGAAAATTGTATACTACCAAGACTAGTTTTATACAGCTTTATTTAAGTACCTCAGTGGACTTCTGCAGTGATCCAGCAACTCTTAATGTAGCTGAAAGTAAAGAAAATCTCATTTTACATATAATAATGAGTTGAGAATGATAGGGGCAATGTAAGGGTTAACCATGTCCAAATATCCAATATACTCAATCACAACCATTTTCACTGCACAAGGCAGCCATTCTCAACATTCTTGACCAGAACGCTGGCACATATTTTGGCCAACACATTGGTCAGCATTGCCATTCAAAGTGGCAATGCTGCCAGCAGTTAGGGCACCCTCCTGGCCAATGGTGGTGGGGATTTGCTGAGTGCATTTTGAAATCTGCCTAATTTTAATATTAATTTATTATATCTTCGTTACGTTATTTATAATCAAAGCAGGCATCATAAACCGTAGCCGTATCCAGTACATAGTGTCTATTTAACATGGAATGTAGGATAGGTATTAACAAATATCTAGTTTATTTACCTAATTGGTTTTTCATCTGCAACTGCACAGAATTCAAGTGTGCCTTGCTCGTGTATATTTTACTAATGGCCTTCCTCGACCTGATTATCTCCTTGGCTAGTATTGTGCACACCTGCTTATCGTTTTTGGTGGCTGCCTCCTTCAGGGACCGTCTGATTTTCTCCTCTTCTCTTTGAATACCTGGAAATATGTAACTCTACTAGGCAGTGGTACTGCTGTGCCTTCTGATTCTTAAATTAATGTTATTAGTGTTATATTTAGGCCGGAATACTATCTGGAAATATGTTAGGGATGCCTTGACCTTGAAATCTTTTGTTTATTGATATCTAAAGCCACTAGCTATAGACAGATATATAAAATGAAGTTTTTTGTAAGCGAAACTTGGGTTGCAGTATGATTATATATAAGAAACTATACCTCTTATTTGCCTATCCAGATTATATCCTTCTTTACGTAGTTTATGAGTCCATTCGTTTACCTAAATTAAAATATAATATTTTAGACTTTTTATATGAGAGTAACCAATATTATAATGTTGGTAAATTTATGACATAGTCACCCACCATTTCTTTTGGATTGCGCTCCGGAGATTTCCCGAAAAGACCCATCTTTATGTAATAATTAAATAATTTCTATGATTTCTCTTAACAAAATTGTTTGACAACTTTGGATTTTGGATAGGTTTTTGACTGATGATGACCTCATCACGATCTTACGTGAAACGGAAAAGACAATCCAACATTTATTTTTATTTCGAGATAAATCACAAGTGCTTTTATATTTTAATCATTATTTAATTTATTGACACAGTTATTATTTCATAAATAGGTATTTGTATCAGGTCAAATGTATAAATCATATAAGACGCAAGCGACCTTATTCAATTAAGAGTCTGAGTAGAACGGAACGCTGCCATGGTAAATGTTCAATCATATTTACGAAGAAAATGATCTATGTTGAGAAGGAAAAAATAATCTGTTGGAAGAGCTTTTATCTTGTCTAAAAGACAGTTTTGCTATATTATCAATATGATTTTTCTGTTAAATTTTATGTTTGAATTTTTGAAATGAATACACCTAGTTCAAATACCAATAAGAGAACAAGTTCAATGCGTGGAATGAAACTCAAACCAATCTCAATCTCAATGTTGCTAGGTTATCAAAATTAACCATATTATTTTAATTATTTACTTTATAATATGGAAGACCATGCATGGCTTGTAAAATAGTTTAGTTACTACTTATCGATATTAATCTGTTGCATCAATATATGTTCTCAATTATAGCGATATGTAGTAAATCATTTTAGAGGATGAAAAATACACTTTTCTAGATACATAGCTAGCAACACAGTGTATTTTTTTTGGTTTCGTTTTGTTTGATTTTTGTGTATGCAAAATTTGAACCGATTTTCTTTTATTAAAACACAAAGAAGTAAAGTATTACAGTAGCTGGTTTGGAAATATCGGTAACGCCGCTGCTTCCTGACAAAAACCATACGAGGTAAGACTTTTTATTTGTTTTATTTTTATAGAATTCTAGTACCATGACTGTTCCTTTTTACAGACGTTCTAAATTTGTTCAAATCGTTCTAAAGCGCCAATCAAAGGCTGTGTCGTTTGTCTTAATAGCCACATGATTATTCATTACTACAATTGCTTGTGTGTTATCAATTTAAATCATATTGAGGTTATTTAAAAAAAAGTATAGTTATGTATGTATGTACCACCATTGGACCAAGATTTTGTATTAGTAATGAAGTACCCATAAAGTAATGAAGTACCAACCATTGACTACGTAATTAAAATACGTTTTAAAATGTATCTTTAAACTTGTGTCCTTATCCCACTTCCCACTAATATTATAAATGTGAAAGTTTGGATTGATGGATGTTTGTTACTCAATCAGGCCAGAACGGCCGAACGGACCTGCATGAAATTTGGCGTAGAGCTAGATTATAGTCTGGAATAGCACATAGCCTATGTTTTATCCCGGTTAAATGTATGGTTCCCATGGGATAGATTTGTTTTAATTTTTCATAGAGCAAAGAATTAATATTACTTTTTGCAGAGGTACTAGTAGTTTAGGGGTCAGAAAATAACATAGGCTTATTTTTATCTGTGAAAAAGGACATTTTAATCGCGGGAAACCCCACAGGGTGCGGCTAGTGTAACATTTTTGAAACATTCACAGTAGTAATGTCTGAAATATTTAGGTAAGTGGTAAGTAGTTATTACTTATAACTTAAGATACTAAATATAAATAATAATAGGCATAGGTGTACCCTATTCAGTATATTTAGCTATTATCTCTAATCAACATAAAGTTATAATATTAATTAGCAAATAATGTAAAATGGGACAATAGGTGGACTTCGTACTCAAAGGCAATTGTTGATATTCTTATAAAATAAATACTTATTTAAGCCCTTTATCTTCAGTCTGACATGTTGTATGTACGCTCATGTTGGTTAAATTAATTACTCCGTTGCCATCTTGCAAACTTTTATCTACATAAAGAACTAAAACTGTAGGCAGCATGGCCCAAATTCCTTTGCCTTAATTATGAACTTTTCTCATACTAATAAGGCTTCTGTCTCCTTTTTTTTAGGTTGTCAATTTGCTACAAATTAGTGCCATTTTTCCCAGTGTAGAGTATTTCTTGATAATTATTACAAAATTATAAGTAGCCTTGATGATGACATGATTCCCTACCAGTAAAGCTGTGGATATTTTAAAAATACGCGCCATAATTAAAACGCGGCATAAATTATTATACGACGACACATGAATAATAAAGATCCTATAGGTAGGTTGACAATACCCACGTTGGGTGCATTGCACGATGCCTCTGTGACATTGGACAGCTTAACCAAGCGTTATGTATAATCAGGATAAGTCTCATTTTGCCAAAGATCCGACGACCGTAGAAATAGAATTGTGGACAATCAATCTATCGACTGACATGCCTGTAATGTGAGGGCTCTTAATTGCGAATCAAGCAAAATAAACAAACGTAATTTTGTCTTGTAGCTCCGTTGTTGAGGCCGTTTTAAAGCTGATTTTATACGTACCGTACGTACGGTGGTAAAGTAATAGCATAGTATTTTGTAACTTGACGATTCATAAGTACTGTACATAATGGTCTGCGTGAATAAAAAATATTCTGATTCTCATTCTGATTCTACCAATTGGGAAAAAGGTTACAGACATAGAGTGTGGTCAACCTACAATTAGTCACCATTTCGTAAACCGATCGGCGTTTTGCGGAGCGCGTGTTGTGAAACTATGTCGCCCAGCTAGTGTCACCTTACGGTAGGACTATATTGTATATCCCACCAACTAGCGGTGTGGTGGAACACCGACAGATTTTAGTGAGTAGGAGTTTCACATCACCAGTCTGTCTCCCTGTGGCAGACTGGTACCCATGAAGGGTTTCCTGATGATAAAAAAAATAAAAGGACTATATTGTATACAATGTATACTACCCTAGTACAAGATAGCGCAATAATCATAACTATTAAGTAATCTGTGACGATAGTGTGATTCGAGAGCGTTACGTTAATTTTTGTATGCTGAAAACAAAATGAGAAATAGTCGAATGCCGTAATAGCCAAGTTGGTGGAACGCTTCGTTTGGAAACATGGTGAGCGAACCTCGTCTTCGAATTTAATTCGCGAATAATAAACAAATTGGGGAAGAGGGACCCACCATTTTATTTTGGGTCGGCACTCGTGATAGTTAGTTTTTCGACTGACATCTTAAAGGCGTTCGGTGTTGCTGGCTTCTTTATTGATCAAACTTGTTCGGTTTATAATTGGAAAAGTTGACAAGCCGAGCGTCGGTTGTGGGTTTCTCTTCCCCCATTTCTTTAACAATGAATTTCCACCAAGTATCGCCTAGTTCTATCAATTGTCGCGAATCTTCGTTTCCAATCATGATCATCACATGCTGATCAGTAAAGAAGAACATTGTGATTAAACTTGCACGACATTCTAAAGCCGTGTGGATCGGACCAACGTGGTGGTGTATGACCAAAATTATGCTTGCATTGATCTGAGTCAATTCAATCTGATCAATCTCAGTTGGAGTCAATTGCATTGATGGGAGTCTGCCCGTTATATTGGCAATAGGCTCGCCCTCAATTACATTGTAAAGAAGTTGGCGAAATTTGAGCACTCTGCAGTGCACCTCCGCTAACTCTGTCTGGTAATACTGGTTTACTGGTGGTAGGCTTCGGCCGTGGCTAGTCACCACCCACTGAACAAAGCCATGTCGCCAAGCGGCGTAGCCGTGTTCCGGCATGATGTTCGGTGTTGCCATTCATGGATGGCGGGTCGGATCAGTTGCGCTGCATGTGCCTAGTGAATGTAGCGTCTCTATCTACTGCCGCCTTCCTGCCTAGGCAAGTGTGCTCCATCGTAGATCTCATAGTCACTTACCATCAGGTGAGATCGAGATCAAATACTTACCTATAATGTAATAAAAAAAATACAAGAGTGATTGTGTGGACGTTAAATAGCTAACAATGTTTAATGGTAGTGGCTATAAAGGTGCATTTGCTGCCTGGTAGCTATCGTCTGTCCTACAGAAGCTGCAATTTCTCTCTGCAACCGCACTACCTCTTGACGTATGAAACGTGTAGCAGATGTACTTTCGCTATTTACGCATTCTCTCCGGTTGTTGATTGGTATTATATAGGGCTCGTTGTAGGTACCTATATGCCGAGAGGTCCGTGAACTTGACATGAGATCTCGATAGTAATAAAATAATCCTCATTACGTATACATACTTATATTAAACCTTATATTTACAAACTAGCTGTTGCCCGCGACTTCGTCCGCGTGGTATTTAACAAAGACAACCGTTGACAACAGCCTGCTCGCCCATTCTGAGCCCGCGGAACGCATTGAAGGGTTTTGCTATCAAACTTAATCAGGCGCTGCGCTGCAACATTGGTTTTAATTTTTTTTCGTGAGATCCTATTTTTTTTTCTAAAATAAAAGTAGCCTAAGTTACTCCTTGTTACATCAGCTATCTGCCAGTGAAAGTCCCGTCAAAATCGGTCCAGCCATTTCAGAGATTAGCCGGAACAAACAGACAGACAGACAGACAGACAGACAGACAGACAGACGGACAGACAGACAGACAGACAAAAATTGTAAAAAATATTGTTTCGGTATAGGTAACGTGTATACATCCAAATGCACTTAGTAAAAAGCGGTTATTTTAATATTACAAACAGACACTCCAATTTTATTTATATGTATAGATATAATAAATACTGGAAATTAATGGCAAGTACGCGGTGTTTATTTATCGTCGTTTTTAAAAACAAACCCGGATATCAGCTTTTTAAGATCAAAAACTATAGTACCTACGTAATGATTGATTAGCACTATTCTAAAAATTCCAAAAGAAACGAATAGGAAATACCATTTTGTAAAATTTGACGCATTTGACACTATAGTATGACCTGCGTGCGAAGATACGAAATATAGTTTTTAACCGACTCCAAAAAGGAGGAGGTTCTCAATTCGGTTGTATTTTTTAGTAATAGTAGTTAGCTATACTATCGTACGCGTAACCCACGGTTGCTTTTACTAACCTGGGTGAACCGTTTCATTTTCCGGGATAAAAAGTTTCTTATACATAGACCGCAGACTACCGCTAGTGGGGTCACGGATGTGTGCGAAAGCGTTCCCGTGGCCTCTTCAAAAGGCGGGGAAGGACCACCGTGGGGTTTTAGTAGTAGTTTAGTAGAAGTCCGAAATAACCCGCTTGCCTCCCTCGGAGCTTGCGGGTAGGTTTTTTACTGGTGGTAGGTTTCGGCCGTGGCTAGTCACCACCCACCGAACAAAGCCATGTCGCCAAGCGGCCTAGCGTTCCGGCATGATGTTCGGTGTTGCAATTCATGGATGGCGGGTCAGATCAGTTGCGCTGCATGTGCCTAGTGAATGTAGCGTCTCGATCTACTGCCGCCTTCCTACCTAAGCAAGTATGCTCCATCGTAGATCTCATCGTCACTTACCATCAGGTGAGATCGAGATCAAATACTTGCCGATTATGTAATAAAAAAAAAAAAAGGCATCCATGAGGATTTTTCCACGCCAGAAAAAACGGGTTACCAAAAAACTAAAGTCTACGCGTAGAAAGTCGCCAGCCAGCAGTATAGTTCTTAGATTATTTTCATCAGTAAGACATTTTGATTACGTATCGACGAATATGACATTATATCATTGACCTAAACCTTGTCTGATATCGATCGTCAATGTCAATTGCTTCAATTGTATAATTGTAGGTAATACATAGAAAAACACTTGGTTTACAATACGATTTCAATCAGGCTTTGGGTATTATGATGCTTATGGATTATAATAATAAGTACTTAATTATGTTAGATACCGTAGTTTACGTTCATTTTAGCTCATACCTATTAATTCGGTACCAAACATTATTTTACACGTAATATCTTACTCTCTAATCTCATTTTCAACCACACTGTCCAGCCCATCATGTCTGAGAGAACCTCTCGAGAGACGTGTGAAGTCCCGCCAATCCGCACTGGGCCAGCGTGGTGGACTATGGCCTAATTCCCCCTCGAATTGATGGGAGGCCCGTGCCCAACAGTGGGACATTAAAAGGGCTGGTATTATACTACCTTACTACGTTACGACTTTAACCTTGCATGCAAGGTTAAAGTCTCCATGTTTGAATGGAATGCACTAAATCATCCATAACATTTTGATGGCGATGTACAATGCTAAACATAAAAAGAAACTTTAAAAACAATAAAATAAAAACTCATCACGATTTCTTTAACGAAACACACATGACGTCAATTGCACTCATATCGGTGAGATTGCTTAATAATTAATAGTTGTTAATGTAACAACAATAATACCTTTATCGATTGTCATAGCGATTAATGATCGATTTGGTTTGTTAATCTGATATGGAAGAAAGATCCGGGAACAATTGAATGTAAAGCTCCTATGTTACTCTTAACCAGGGATTCCCAAAGTGGTCTCCTTGGGATCGATATCGGTTTTCCAGGGGTCGACCTAAACGAGAAATCAATAAAAGGATATTTCTGAAATGTATGTTCATGTGTTCTAGTGCATAGATGTTCGCTTAACCTTGCGTCAGGGATCAAATAGAAATAAACTTATGAAGCAACAATTAGATTTAATTCATGACGTCACAGTGTTTGTTGACGATACTAATAAGTGTTTTGTTTTGATTCGCGCAAGCTACACTTGCTTTTTGTAATATGCATGATATTAGCATTTAATAAATAATTTATAGATGTATAGATAGATTAATAAATAAGATAAATATATAATATAATAATAAGATAAATAATGATATCGGATATATGACGCATTTAATTCGCGTTCAATTTATATTCTTTTAGCTATTACCAGTTGGAATTAAAATATATACAATAATACCAGCCCTTTTTAATGCCCCACTGCTGGGCACGGGCCTCCCCTCAATGCGAGGGGGATCACGCCATAGTCCACCACACTGGCCCAGTGTGGGTTGGCGGACTTCACACATCTTTCGAGGGGTACTCTCTGACATGCAGGTTTCCTCACGATGTTTTCCTTCACCGATTAGCAAGTGATAATCGTAGTTGAAAATGAGATTCGCACATGAAACCCCAGAGGTACGAGCCGGGGTTTGAACCTGCGATCATCGTTACCGACGCAAGCGTTCTACCAACTTGGATATCACTGCTAAAATATATAATTTGTGCGCATTTCTACCCCTGAACTGCGCAGTGCAAAGAAATGATGTGAGACGACTTTTAAATACCTATTTCACAAATAAACTAGATAGCGTATAGTATAATTCGTTTAGATAAAATGATTTATATGGTTATTTAATTTAAAGTTTATTACATGCCAAGAAATATGGCTGGTATTTTCAGAGTTAGAATTACTAAATTAAAAGTAAATCAAGTTTTCAATTATACACAATTCCATAAACAATGCCTTCTCTTGTGCATACTAGAAGATTAAAAATTTATTATCATTTAATAATTGCATGGACTTTGATCCACACTTTAATAAAACGAATCCTGAAGGTCACTGAAAGATCACCGCTCACGTAGTCATTATGCACATAATAAATGATAATTAAGTTATTTTTTATGGGTCCCTGGTGTTAGTTTAATGTTAAATACTATACGTAAAGACGGACTCCACATGTTCCTATCCGATCCTAAAATTATCGGATGAAATCTGGTTCGGAAATCGGACTACACGCTATATCCGATTTCATCCAATAATTAGTATAGGATCGGATGGTGTGGAGCGTGCTAAATTCTAAAAAATGTCGTCTTCAAAACAACAGCAACATTATTTTATTTTTCTTGCACCCTATTATGTTACCGCATGCACTTTTCAAAATTGGAATTGTCAAGTACTATGCTAATAATGAGCAGCTTCGCTATTCTGAAATTTTCATTTGCGTAATCACTTGTGAATCGGTGGTGAGATTATATCGTCGTATTCAACAAGTGAGTTCTTCTAGTGACATTAAGTGAAGTCGGCAGTTACGTCGAGTGAGTATTTTGGCCTTTTTTCAATAGGATTTTGTATTCTGAAACAAAATTCGCCTGCCATATCTCGAGTGATTTCCGAGGTGAATTATCGTTGCATAATCTGAAAGAAGGCGGTTAGATAACTCACATTTTTTTTCATGTAAACCATTACAGTACTTATGCATCGTCAAAAATGGCATTAAATGCTAAGCATGTACGGAATGCTGTTCCTATGGAGGAGAACGGGTAAAAACTCCATGGTTGCTCTTTTGAAAAGGATCTTATACATTTTTGAGTAGTACATTGTTATGGATATGTGAGAAAAATGTAGGAACGGCTAGGCGGTCTAGAGTAGCTGGATTAAAAGTAACCAAGTATATAATTACAAGTTAATTGCAGCGTGGTTCCCACATTTTCAATTAACTTACACTTACATAATAAGACTCGCTGATTATATCACCAAAAATATTAAAGCAATTAATTCATGAAACCGAGTTATTTATTGTCGTTCAAGATTTTAAACTCGTATTCTGAATTTAATTTCATGATTAGCTGAAAAATTGCTATCAGTCCTCCGCGGTGACAAGGATCATTGACATTACCTACACAATCGGCTTAATATAACTGTTTTGCATTAAGACAAAACAGGTATTATATGCTGGAGAAAACGCACAGCATAGCATTGAAGAAGCAGTCTTATATTTCTTCCGGATTATTGAAATAAGTGGGTATCATACCTTTATATGTCCATCATAAGTCTCACAATTCTGTTACCATAGAGTGGCGTGACGTCCAGTTCCCGCCATCTTAGCTGTCAAGTGTCATAGTCTTCATCATCAGCAAGCTCCTTGAAACTATGCTGTGCGTTTTCTCCAGCATATAATACCTGTTTTGTCTTAATGCAAAACAGTTATATTATATGTCTTCGAAAACGCACAGCATAGCATTGAAGACCTGTTTGATCTCTGCTGGTGAACAGAATTAACACAAGAAAGCTATGTGAATGTACTTAATATGGTTCATAAAATATCACAACTCCTATTAAGTACCTGTAAACACATTGTAATAAGAAAGTATATCTTGGTTATTTTAATTGGATAACAAATAAACCGAATATGAACTTCTAAAGAATCCATGAATTTAATAATAAAAGCTTCCGAGTTTTAAACAACTCTTATCACCAATTAATTAACTCATTCATAAAAGTAATAATTTGCTAAACTATAAACCTGGTTTAACAACTCCTGCACTAGAAATCTGATAATCTTTCCCTGTTGCATTTTACTTCCTATGTTTTAATAAACTCCCTTATGCATGAGTCACTAGACAAATTTCGATCCTAATGCTGTGAATAGCCAGTTTGATTGTCTCTGGGTACAATCATAAAACTATTCTAACCCAATCACAAATGCTTCTCTGTACATGTGTTCAAAGTAACAAATGGGCAAGTCTATGTAATCTACAGCCATTAGCTAGCAACAGAATTTGAAGGCTGTGCTTCTACTTTTATCAATTAAATAATCTGTTAAGCTGCCCATGGTATTACACGGTTTTGATATAAAAGAATTATTTAACAATATTGTACTGAATATACGGATTTTTTATTTTTATTTTTTATTGTATAATTTATAATTTTAACTTGTTAACTCTAAGTTACTGAACCCATTATTTTAAAGTGGCACTACTGTTGTTTAAAGTGGAAGGGTGCCATCAGGATATTAGAATCCTTTAGTATCCAATTCTCCTCCCCCTAACTTTCAAAATCTAAAGTGACAATCTTTCTACCTGTGGTGGGTTTTATCTTATTGTTCAGTCCAGCTTAACCCTCTACAGGTTTTACATGTACTGTTAAGGGGTTGGTTGGCACTCTTACCTGGGGGTCTGAATACCAAAAACTTTGTGTTCATTAGTACCATTACTGTATTGTGGTGACACTCACACTATTTGATCATTTAATGTGTGGCTAAAGGCATTATCAAGCAGCAGTCCCATTTCTTTGTTGGCAACCCAACAATACTATTTTTTAATTATTATAAAAAATATATATGGCAACATATATGTAACTGGATGTGATCCAAACTGTGTGTTTAAGTTCTTATAATTAATAATTATTGTTATATAATAATAATAATATCGCCACACGAACACACCAAATATACGGTCCCACATTAGGCAACGCCTGTGTTATGGGTACCGTACAGTGGACTGAGGGCGAACTCAGTAGGTATATAATACTTATATACATATTAAACATCCATGACTCGGGTACAAACATTCGTGCTCATCACACAAAGCTTGTCCGTACCAGGATTCGAACCCGGGGCCCTCGGCGCAGAAAGCAGAGTCACTACCACTGCGCTAATCAGGCCGTCAATGATGTATGTATGTATATATATATATATATATATTCTCAAAGTGATTCATTTATCTGATATTAAAATCTTCACCACAAAAAACCATCTTCTCAGTCAACTACTATAGCCTTGAATAACAGACACATTTCAACATCTGAAGTCTAGTTTACATAGGCTAGGTTATATGTTCAAGAGAACAGCAGCCTCTTATATTGCAAATAAGGAATCTTCTAGATTTCATATTACTATGATGATTAGTATAGAAAGTAGTACATAATTCTCTCACTGGATTAGAATGATTATGAATAACATTATGGCACATACTTAGAATATGTGAACATGGTTGACTTACAAGCTCAGATATTTACTTAATAAATGACCCCAACTTTAAATTATTATCTCAGTGGTTCTCTGTAGCATAAAGCTGTTCTAGTATACATCTTCCTCATGAAGACCAACTGGAATTCAATTTAGATCTCTCAGTAAATAGGATGCTCATTGTTATATTGAGCATATGTCAAAGCCAGCCACCTGGTTGGGTTAACTTGGAGCCTCTGTTAGTCAGAGCAACCTTATTGACCAAACCCTGCCTCGATCCCGAGTCTGCTTGCCAGGGTCAAATTGACAGTATAAACATTCTCTGGGCACTCTACAACCGAAATTCCGTACAACTTGCGACCTGATGAGATCAGAGAGAATAAACATCACCTTACTATGAAATGCTTAAGCACTTAAAGTTGTTCACCATCTTTGTGATGGCTACTGATATAGACATGCTTACCAGCTCGCATCCGCTGCGTCTGTTTTTACTTGTCATCAGAATATCTCTCCTACTCTCATTTATTTTGTATAGGTCTCCCGGGTCACTTAATATTGTGGAGTAGGATAACAATCTACTACCTCCAATCACCACCGCAACGCTTGTTGCACGATGGGGCACAGTTCTCTTCTCTGGCCTCTCTAGGTCAACTTTCCAGAAAGAGTTGTGCTTTACGACATTAGCCTGCCTCGAGTGACTGCATGTTTGTTCAAATACAACACCCTTAAAACCCTTTTAAGCACATCCAGTGGGGGACTTTATAGGCAAGGCTCCGGCTCCGGACGGCCCTCGACAGGCCCAGGTATTCTATATCGTGAGGAACCTTGGTTACCACCCTTGGTTACATGCACTAACTCTGGGCCTCCAAGCGGGCAAGCGTTTCCGCAACCTCACCACATGCTTGGGGGGCTAGGCCACGGGGTACCAAGTACACCACCAGACCATATACGACAGTTTCAAATCGTCTCCGCAACGCAAATGAAAACACTGTCAACCGGGTGCCGAAAAAAGACCCAACGATTGGGCTGTCAAACCCAAATTAGAATATTTTGTATTCAATATTAACACCACTATATAACTTTTGATCATCAGAGCTGCCACAAAACAATATGAGTTGAATTACATCAGCCATTCAGAATGCTGTTAATTAAAGGGTCCTCTGATTATAAATGATTTATATCAAGCATGTCTCAGTGATACTCTAATAAAATGCACGGAATTTCTCTTTTGATAAGATAATCCTTGGGCTCACCCAAAGTAGGTACTACATGTACCTGGGATATACAATACAAATGTAACTTCTATATGTAGGTATATAATCCTTGAGATCAGGAATTGGTCACAACACATCTCTTAAAAACAATGTTCCAAAGAATACTAGGTCCATGAGACGGGCATGGCCTATTGTAGGTTTAAGTGAATACCACACAACAGGTGCTTTATTGAAATTATATTCTCATTATTGTTATTAAGATTGATAACTGCTATGTAAAGAATATGTGCAATTTCCTTATGATTTTTATTATTATTATTTATTTTTGTTAATTATTATTATTATTTTTTAAATATATAATAAATAAATAATGTCAGAAGATTTCTCTTGAAAAGTAATTAAGTGACTAAAGTATAATCTAATTTGACCAACTTGATCATGAACAATCATATTATGTGCCATTCAACTATACATCTTATTATAATGGTCATCATCAAAATGTGGACACACTACAGGTTTGCCCCCCCCCCCCCCCCTTTCGGAGATTGAAGGGGTGATGGTGTATATCTTATTATTATATTATTCAACTTCATCCACATTTCAATTAGAATAGGTACTGGGTGGCTGTACATTTGTCTCAATGATAAACTAAAACAGCGGACTGTCTTATACAATATGACTATCTTGTATGTGTTGTGTATCACGGATACCAAAGGTACGAAAATGTAAGTAATGTGCAAGCCCATACACAACTATGTAATCATATCAGCTGCTCAAATACAACTGGAGGTGCCGGGGTAGTTAGACCCGCACAGCTCTCCGCTTTAGTATGTTGAATGACATACTCAAGAGGTACATACTTTACAATATTTGTCTCCTGTGTAACTTACACTCCTGTAAAAATCTGTCATGTCTAATAATATACCACTAGAATAGAAAATCCTGCTCTGATTGACTGCTACAATTACCTGTGTAATGTATTTAAGCTGTATTGGTATGAAATAATATTTTACATTCAACCACACATTTGGATTTATTTCCATGCTTATTAGGGTTCCGCACCCAAACACTGAAAACAGTGCTTCATCATGTTGCCTGTGTATTAAGGGATTCACACCCAAACACTATAAACAGGGCTTTATCATGGTGCCTATGATTTTAAGGGTTCCACACCCATACACACCAAACAGAGCTCTATCTAGGTACATATTAACTTACAGGGCTCTACTTCTTTATGACTGAACTCGAACATTAAGTCAGACCTGAGGCCCTCAGAGGGAACATAGGCCAAAGATTAATTGCATACCAAATGGTTTTATAAGTCTTATATCTTGGTGAGCCAAGCTCACATATTTGTAAGATCTCAGTAACAGTCATATGAACCTTACTCTTATACCGAGATACATCATTTAATGTTCATCTCAGCGTACAAAAACCCTAGACGATAAGCAGACCTGTAAGGTACTTCTATACATTGAAAGAAACTTACTCTTCGAGCCGAGGTACGCTAACGCAGGGCAGGGGTGGTGCAGGCCTTCCTCACACCTCCGAGGTTGAGGTTTAGCATCCTGAAAGATACCCCTGACCTCGAAAACGACATTATTTTCCATTCCGAGCAACATCTCACCCGGCTTACTCAGCGTCGTTACCTGCAGGCTCCACTTTTTACGACGAAAACAATGCTGTGCTTATAAAAAACTCAGCTAACACTCACACGAAACATTTAAACTATTTATAACATGGTTTAAAATGATAAAACAAAACTTTTCTGCAATTTAAAAGATGAAAGAAAAGTTTTCGTGTTATTCAAACGAAATACAAGAAAGCTATGACACTTGACAGCTAAGATGGCGGGAACTGGACGTCACGCCACTCTATGGTAACAGAATTGTGAGACTTATGATGGACATATAAAGGTATGATACCCACTTATTTCAATAATCCGGAAGAAATATAAGACTGCTTCTTCAATGCTATGCTGTGCGTTTTCGAAGACATATAATATACATTGATGGGCGATAATTACGATAAAATTCAACACAACGACTGCTAGTGCTTACGTGTTTAAGCCGATGTACCTAATACATTTTATCCTTCAGATAACTTTCACTTTATTATCCATTTATCTAGGATAAGTTATTTTTGTTAAGTGGCAGTGGCCGCGACTTACACGTAGACTAGAGTTTTAGCTATCCCGGGGAACCATTAACTGTTACATTTTCCAGGAGATTTTTTTCTTAGATATAACAGACAGAACTTTATTCAGTTGATCTTCAAACTAACTGGTTTATGTTTAATTAACTTACCACAATCTTGTAATTAAATTACCACTATCTTGTCCTTTATTGTTCCTTGTTGTTGTCATTGTTATCATCAAGATGATAATCTTATGCAACATTTACACGAAGCCAATGATTAAGAAAGCCAACTGTGTGGCTGGGTTATGTGGTATATTTCCCACTAGAGCCCCCCGACGGCCGCCTTCTTCACGTCAGCGTCGAAGCGGGATCTACGCTAACAATAAATGTTTATGATTCAACTCAAGCTGTCACGAAATGAGTGACAACACTAATACGGCAGCCCTCAATATTACATGTCGCGGACGTTCAAAAGCTATCAATTACACCAGTGTTAAGCAATTGTCGGTCCATTGGACGGCCGCTCTGACAATTGTTGAACGTTTACAACCACTTGCGGGTGTCCTGGAACCCGGCACTGGGTCGTATTACTGCTAATGTGTTAGTCACTTTCAGGAGCCACCTGTTTTCCACTTCGTAAATGTAATGTGGGGCCAACGATTGTCCCTTGGGCTACGCCCAGGTTTTAAGCAAAACTGAGTTTTACACTAGTGGAAATATAAATATAATCTTATACAAGACTAGAATAAACTTAAACTCGTGTTCCTCAATTAATGTACTTGGTAAATAGAGACATCAAGACGTCTGTCTATACATATTGACATGGCTACCATAGCCTTGACAAGAATATTTACTCCGGGGCATACCATACCAACACATTATCGTTAAGTTTACTTGTAATTGGAAGGTGTTCGTTTCTACTATTTTCCTAACCCTATACAAAAGTACCGTGTGTGCCACGCAATTGAATTAAACTAAGGTCCTTATCCAATTACCGGTTGCCCAACATGTGGTACAACTGTTGCCTAGTGAAGGTCATACAACTGATCGGCTTATATCGCGTACCTACTCCCAGCAACACTTCATTATTACATGTTTTATCTTCATATTATCAACATTGATTGATACGATCTGATTTAATTCCACTAATAACCATTTATAGTTTATCGAAGAGCTTTAATACGTCAGCGGAGAGTTTTAATTAACTTACACATTGTTGAAACACCGGCGATATTTGTGCAACCATTTTTGAAATGAGCCAGGACAGGACAACAGAAAACCTTGCGTTCGGGCAATTCGGTGGATTTTTAGTATATGCAGATAGTTTTTAGGTTGTTTTCCCCCGGACGTCAAGCAAAAGGTTACATGACGACCCGGTATAAGTTATCACCAGGGAAAGTTTCATTACATTCTTACACCTAATCTGTAGAGAGCAGCCAACTGGCAGACATATCTGATTCACTGGAAGAAAAGGTGCCAACCAGTCATAAATAACCTTCAAGATTAAAAGTGATTCAAATGACAGCTACGACATCCTAATAGATGGATGAGTTGCGTACTCATAAATCAAATATAGACTCAATATACAGTTCAATGGAGACCCGCATTTCCTGCCAGAAATTAGATCAGAGAAAATTCTAACACACCGAATCCACATTCTTTATTATATCAGAAGTAGCCGCAAGAAGCAAACGAAATGGGAATTGGATTTCAAAACGCGGCTTAGAGACTTGAATAGTTGTACCTAACGGCGGTAAACCCTGTAAAAACGTTGACTTTGTGTTAGGTGAGTATGATTTGAGTAATGTATGATTTGAAGACTTGAAATAATATAATCTATAACAGACCAAGAAAATGAGGTCTTCAATACTATGTGTAACCTACCCTATCAAGAGTTGTTTAAGTAAGGAGGATTGGGAAGCTGAGCTAAATTAATTTATTTTTAATCGGTTGATTAATTTCAATGCAGAATGGGTACCGATGTTGTAGGCACAAAGGGTAAATCTTCTGAGACATAACATAAGTGACCTGTAATGGGAAGAATTGAATTAAGTTCAAGAAGCGGAGACCTTTGCTCTGCAATCGAACAATATAAATTAATTTACAAACAATAAGACAAGTAAATGTATATCAACTGCTCGAGAAACTTTACCTCCGTGCTAACGAGTCCGTAGAATTTTTTAAATAAGTTAAAATTTTACTTGGATCAGAGCTGGGCTTGCCGCGCATGAAATGTGACCTAGGCAAGTTCGCGATGCTAAACATAAAAATATTTCTAACTTGCAATTTGGCGTTGCCCAAGTCCTGAACTTGCGAGAATGAAGATCAAAGCCGCCTTAATAAAGACTACCACAAGACCTTCATATAGTCTTGTTTTATTGAACGTATAAAAAAAAAAGTTTGACACGTAACTGTGAGATGAAAGAGTCGCAGAATCAACCCTATTCTTGTTATAATTAGGTGGTATTACGAATATAGCAGACCCACCCAAGACTAGGCAACACTACTACGCTATCTCGCGCTAGATTTAACAAAAGTGTGTTTGTTTTTATCACTGCACTTGCACGGTAAACCATCTGATAATCTAATTACCTCAACAAAGTATAATACCGAGTGTCAAGTCAGTAGTCGTGTTCCCCATTTCTTTTATGACTTAACTCAATCACTGTCGCTACTTATAGATGGAACGCACGCACGCGTGACGCGCGCGTGGCGCGTTTCAGTGCTGCGTCGTCCGTGCGCAAGGGCAGACGTGTCGCGTCCGCGTTCCAATACAACAATCGTTCTCGGCTGTGTGTTATATAAAAAAATCGCATTCTTTCACCATTTGAAACGGCCAGTTGCATCAGTGTTTCATAAAGTTACCTTGTTACACGATCTAAAATTCGTTAATTCCAAACTGTTTCATTAATTGAGGTTAACTTTCCGGTAAGGTATCCAAAATATATTTGCATAGTATGATGGTGTATGCATTTGTTTTTGTGCATCACTTTTCATGGGCTTTCCACTGGCAAGTCGATTTCACTTTCTCTGCGACCGTCGGAGCGGTGATTTCAAATTGTCAAATGACACCTCTAACACTATCAACGTGTATTGTAAACGCAACCTGTCCAGTGATCGTTGGACTTGATATTCGAGAACCGAATGATAACAGTAATCGGACCGCATGATACTCATACATTAGTTTCGACCTGATTGTGTTGCTTTACCGCATTATACTAGAAGCACATGAGCTGATGGTTGGTAGTAAGCTTTCTACAATATCATGTAAAGTTACAATAGCCAAGGTAGTAATAAATAATATCGATAGATGCCCATATTCAATCAGCAGCACCATTCATTTGTCTGTCACACACAGCATTTTCGTTACCTCTCCAAATACGTAAGGGAGCTCGTTCACAAATGTTCACTTTTCTGACCAAAATTAATAACCTATAATTTATCCTTGCACACATTACGCTATGCCAGCTGCTATACTGTGCAAATTGATATAATTATAATTTACTTACTGTTAATTTCATGTGATGATTTGCTTGCCAGTCTTGTGTGACCCTCGTTGTCATTGCATTGTAACTGAATTGCGATTCTAGTCATGTAGTTTTACATAAGCGCTCTTCAAGCCTGTTTATTTTGAAGTTATCTTTATTTGTTTAGCTTGATTTATTCCATTTGACTGAAAGTCATGAGTCAGAAATTCCTTTGTTAGTATAGTAATATAATAATGAGCCACTAAGGGGCACTGGTCTCCCCTTTATGTGAGGGGGGAATCAATCGCGTATATCATTTGTTTACATTGCCTTGCCCCTATTCATGAAATCATCTAATAAAATGAATTTCATATAAGTCCTTTAAATAGGTACGCCTTCTGCTATTTCTAGCTTCAATAATATAACCAATTGATTGAAAACTACCTAACCGACATGTGACTACCTTTTATGTGACCTTATTTATTACATTGTGTTAATTCAAAACATGTATATTTCAAATTCTAATTTGCGTACAAAGGCAGCCCTAATGCAATCGGCGCTAAGTGGACTGCTAACCAAATTATTTGACTACTCATTTAAATTGCTTAGAAAAAGACCATCACGTTAGTTGCTCGTATTGGATTTGCATAAAAATAATCACGATGCAACCAGCGTAAAAACATCGTTAATTTGATACATTTTCAATGATCGTTGGGGCATGTTTTACAATGAAACCATAAACAGTGGTGTAGCTACCGTAGAGCTAGGTAGGGCAGTGCCCCGGGGCCCCCAACCTCAAGGGGCCCAACGGTGGGAATGGTGTTCGAAAAACCAACATTGAAAATTATCTGCTGCGTCGTTACAGAACACTTAAAAGTAACTAGTTTTGCTTTATTATGCCTTGCGGTTGATGATGAAGTAGTTTTGCACCTTTAGGTATTTAGTTTAGTTTAAATAGGGGCCGTTATATATTTTTGCTCCGTGTCCCTTGGTTACACACAGCTACGCCACTGACGATATCCGTAAATTATTTGGCAAGTAGCCCACATATAAATTCTGTGTAAATTCATTAATGAATACCAATAATACCACAGTACAAATTGATATTTTTTTTCGAATACTTATTTAACACAGTCAGTCCGCGTGCAATTCAGAATAATGAATTAACACTTAATCCTAATAGGGTAGGGTGTATTGTTCTAGAATTTCCATTTAATAAACCTTTGCAAGTTGCAGACTTGTATCATTTGCTGGGTAACTTAACGTGTTTAGAACAACACCTCAAGCAAAACCGTTTCGGTAACGTAACGTCTTCCATCCCTCTCGCACGTCAGATTTCATAAATAAGTATGACAGTGAGAGCATGCATTCTCGATGACGTTACGATTACATTAGAAGTGCCTGCTCACCCTGCAGTAGTCTGTGCATTGTAAACTAAGAACATGACAAACAAATACTTGGTGTTAAAGTTTTCTTTGCTGCGATTTCTAAGAATTTGAGCTTTGGCCATTTGTCGGTTCAAATTTCATGTTAGACCACTTTTTGCTGACAAGCTGCATTCATATTTAAAATATGTCTGATCGATGCTTATTAGTTATCTGTATTTGCTTAAACGCACATTTTTTTGGTGGAAACCTTTCGACATTGAATAATGTACAATCACGCGGGATCACACCACCGTCACCCGGTGGCCATTATCGTCCGCATGTCTGAACTCACCCGCAATATTATTTGTTTGAGAAAATTTTATATTCGTACACCTTCTGAACTTACGATGATCTATGCTCTCTGTATTAGATAACTTTTTATTGTTCTGATAATGTATCTGTATCTACTTATACCTTGTGGTTCCAATTTGAAAGTCAATTTCTTACCTTACCGCTTTGCATGTGTCCGTTCGTCGGAATCATGTTTCATGTAGTATGTTTGTCCATCTTCATTATCATTTTGAACACCGAGCTCCCTACTCGTATGGATCGCGAATTTTCACATTCATCTCAATCATCATCTCGTGCACGCACTAACTTTGCTCTGTTCACAGTTCATTAGTTTATCGTCCAACAATTAGGTCGTTATTAATTATTGTTTTCACATCGATGGCGCATGGCAGTTCAGTACCTATGCTATCTATCACGCCGATATGACACAACAGCCATAGGTCACTCAAGTGTTCATTGTGACATCTGTATACGTTTTGTATCAGTTTCGTTCGGTCTCTCATTGTGTTAAGACATCTAGCTCCGATCACAGAAATTGAAATCGATTTATAAATTTTCGATTTCAGAACTCGATTGAACAGTATTTACAACAACGTTTTGGGCGTGAATCAGTGAAAATTTGTTAATTTAAATTGTGACGATTCCTTTCAATATTCTTGAATCAAGTGCTTTGTGGAACTGGACCGGGGGTAATGTAGTGACGGCTGGTAATTGTACCGACATGGATACAATGATAAGCGTGTGGACCATGGTGGAACATGTGCGGGTGAC
Organism: Pheosia tremula; assembly: GCA_905333125.1. Lineage (NCBI taxonomy): Eukaryota > Metazoa > Arthropoda > Insecta > Lepidoptera > Notodontidae > Pheosia > Pheosia tremula. The sequence continues at coordinate 4,871,098 of HG995419.1, forward strand.
CAGCGGTGCCGCCGAGCTGGCCATCTTCACCGCGATACTGTACTGGTTCTTCACTTCGAGGTTTGTTCATTTTAATTATGTATATTTACCCACATTACATGTATAATCATAACACTAGAAATTTTATTTTATTAGGCGATTAGAAGCGCGTGACTAAACATAATTTTAAATAATAATATTTTATCTCTAACGGTACCTATATTGAAGCTATTTCTTTGCTAGCATTTTTTTGCTATTTAGATTTCAGTATCTTGGTGTTATGTTTTTATTTCCTTCTGGATTCGTTTAACAAACTCAGAATTTTTCCTTCTGGCTATAAAAGCATACTCTAATGTTGTCTTATTTGACGGGATGCATGGATAACGGCTTGTTATTTGCAGGGTGCCTGGCTCCGTCCTTTACATTTACTCTTGGCAATTTCTTGACACTATCCTACTTATCGCCACATAAGTAACATAGCGATTCGTTATGGGCCTGATTTTTTTTTATTTTACAAGTTCTCTCAGTTAGTCAAGCGCGGGATGCATAGTTGTTAAATTTGTAGCTTTGAAATTTGAGACAGTTTTAATGATACATAAGTACTGTAATTAATGGTTTGCATGAATAAAACATATTGATTGCGACTAGGGTTTGAGTTATGTAGCGCGTGAATAATATATCTTTCTACGCTTTCAATAAACTGCGTAGTTTTTCTTCTAGTTTAATGACCGTTCCTTCTTTTATGCATACGCAAAACAAATGTTGTCACTAGTAAGTCAAGTGGCAATAGTTAACTATTAACATCAATTAATATTGCACTATTCGAAGGTATAACTTTATTTTTGTTTATGTTCTTATTGTCGTTTACGTAGGTATTAATAATAATAATAATAAATCTTTATTTCAGACCATTTGGATCCATATTGATTGTTAGTATGAAATGAGCCTTAACTTATTGTTAGTAATATCACAATGCTATGACACACGATATGTCACAGCGGGTGCATGAAGCTCTATCCAGTGGCCCACTATCGGACACTCCCATCTATCACTCAATGCTCTCAGGATGCTGTGAGAACTGGTACGCACTCTGTGGAAGAGGGAGGCACATCGTTTCCGAATGATAGCATGAAAACCATCAATTCCTGCCTCAGCGAACATTCCCGATGCGCTACAGAAACTAGGCAGCCCTAACAGCACCCTGAAGGCATTGTTATATTGAACACGCAGGGCGTTGCATGCCCTCTGCGTATACGAGACCCACAGACTACACGTGTAGAATGACTGACAGTATGCTCTAAAGAGTGTCATTTTAACTTGTGTGGTACATCGTGCAAATCTGCGAGCCAGCATATTGCATCGGACAGACAGCGCCCTACGCTCCCTTTCTATGTCTACATTATCACTTAGATTTTCGGTAACCCAGTGACCCAGGTACTTAAATTGAGTTACTCGTGTTAGAGGAACGTTGTACAGTGATACTTGCGGCACATTAGAGTTACATTTGTTTCCAGACTTGAACACAAGTAACTCACTCTTTTTGGTATTGTACCTGAGTCCATGAGCCGACGCATACATTTCACAGATGTTCAGTAGTCGCCGCAGCGCGCCGATCGTTGGGCTCAGCAACACCATATCATCAGCATAACTGATATTATTAATACACATCCCATCAATGTGACAGCCAATCTTGGCGTTGCTGAGCTCAACGATCAGACCATTGATGTACAGATTGAAAAAGCGCGGAGAGCTTATCCCCCCCTGTCTCACCCCGCATTCCAATCTGTACATGTCAGACAACGCCCCACCCCACTTCACGTAATTAGACTGATTGTTATACCAATATTTAAACAAGGATGTTACTACATCTTCCACACTACTGTCTCTTCGGAGCTTTTCCCACAGAATGTCATATGACACCAAGTCAAAAGCCTTCGATAAATCAAGGAAACAGGCATTTACAGGCGTCTGCCTTCTTGTGTAGTACTGTACAGTCTGCTTGACACATAAAATAGCACTCTCCGTAGATAGTCCTGGCCTGAAACCAAACTGACCCTCATGCAAATTTATACGAGATGCCATATGTGCGTCAAGAAGACTGTCTAGCACTTTAGCTGTAATTGTGGCTAGAGAAATGGGCCTATAGTTGGTGGGATCGGTAATATCACCTGTTTTATTTTTAACAATTGGTACTACTAAGGTTCTCATGAGATCGTCTGGCAGGTGGGAATGTCCCAAGCACAAAGTATAGAACATTGCTAACACCCTCGGCAAGTGTACACCGGCATATCTCAGATGCTCGACGCTGAGATGGTCGTGTCCCGGAGACTTTCCTCTTGACATTCTCTTGATTACTTCATCAACCTGTTTGACAGTAAATCGAACATTCAGCTCCGAAACAGAGCACCCAGCGTCGGGAACCATCGACGACGGCGGATCAGTAGACGGTGGTCTCAGCAATGGATCAACATTAAAATGTTGCTTAAAAACATTGGCTATAGCTTTGGGATCATATTCACCCGCCACACTGCCCGGAAGGCTCGGCTTGGGGTTCAATTTATTGGTGTTCTTCCAAAATTTTCCAAATTTTTTTGTGTTATGATTTTCAGCTATTATGTTCATTTTAATTTGTGTTTGGTTATTACGACACCATTTTAATTTTGCCTTAAATGCCTTCCTCGTTTCTCTCATTTTATCAAAAATACAACCGGATGTTGGATTACCGTCCATATTCCACATCTGAAACGCTAGCCGAGCCTTACTATGGGCCATTTTCACATATTTATTCCACCCCAGTAAAGGTTTATATTTCTTTACAAGAGTAGCTCTGGCAGTCATTTCAGCGCTTTCTGTAAGTACACAAATTATTTCTTTATACATATTATCCAATATAGCTTTGTGATTCGGATCGCCACACAATTAAGATAATTTACGATTACATTTGTAGCGACCTCTACAACCTCGCCGCAAGCTACACAGATGGCGCTGCAGACGACATTCAGAACAATTGACAACTCTCCATACAATCCTGAAACGCGCTATGAGAGTTTTCGGTCGCTACAGATAAATTTAATGTTAATATAGATCTTTGTGGTGTGCCATTCATGTTTTTACTCCATTGTAATTCCTACTTTTACAATTATACTGATATTCGTTTACTTCTGAAAGATCGATACAGGTCTTAAACTTCTTTCACTGATTACTTGGTTATATGTTCATAGCTTGCTAACGGTAAAAGTAATTTCGTGGATATTGCATATCCGATTATACCCAGACAGTTGTGAATATATGTGAAGATTGGAAACCTAAACTAAGGCCACAATGATGGACAATGGCTACGTTTAAGAGTCACCTCTAAACGACGTAAAAACGACTCTCTCTTCTTCATATAAAGGTTTTTGCCGGTTTGAATTATTTTGGGTCACCTGAACGACGCAAAAACAGCTCTAACTTCTTGATATAAAGGTTTATTTTGTGTATTTTTGGGCTATTAAAAAGTGTCTCGCTGTGCCTGCATAATTAAGGGTGTCATCCTTGTTGCAGCCGTGTGGCCGACATGTTGGAGGTGGTCGGCCAGCGCGTCGGCGGGTGGTGCGGCCGCGACACGAGCAGCTCGCTGCGGCAAGCCGTGCGCGCGCGCCGACGACCCAGCCAATACGGAGATGTGTATAGCAAAGTGGATGCTGATATAACTGTGAGTATCCTGATTTGTTTTATTTACGCGAATACTACATGTTCCAGCGCAGTACCACTAGCGCCATTATCGATGACGTGTGACAGCTGCTCTATGTTGCGTGCGCGTCTGTGGCACTCGTGGTGTCACAACACAATTTTTTTTTATATTCATTCATTCGCCATTTTCCATCCATTTAACCATGTTTAACTTTTAAATTAATAAAATTAGAATACGCCGACAAAAAAAAAATTAAATGTTTTTAATTACCATTTCAATATCATCACACACATAATGATACACTACACATTGACATAAAACTAATTTTAATGATTTCATCTCGTTTCTTTTATGTTTTACGTTCTCGACGTTTCGGCTGCTTTACAGCAACCATGGTCACGAAATGTCGGGAACGTAAAAACATAGAAAAAAACGCGATAAAATCCTTAAAATTCGTTTTATTTCAATTATCCTGTTGTACTCGAATGTTGAAATTTGCGCAATTTATAACGCGTCCTCGTACATGTAAAGTTGTACGACGTCCCAAACTGTTAAGTAGAACTTGAATTGATTTGCGTTTGTGTACTCAGCCGTTTCTGAACTAAACTGGATTGGTCCCCCTCCTCACAAGTATATACTTGACTTCATTTATAAAAAAAAATGGCTACGATCGTGGTTAGTCGATGATTTTGCCAACTATTAAATTTAAAAAGACACTTCGGTCGGTAAAACTAAATAATATACGAATACGAGCGAAATTTGCAAATTACAGCCCAAGTATGGTTGAATATACAGGACTATAATGATAATATAGTTATGTTAAAATATAATGTGACAAGGACAATTTAGTTATTTAACGACCTGGTTAGCTCAGTGACCTAGCTTTCTATGCTGCGGGTCCCTGATTCGAAACCTGGTAGGGATAAACTTAGTGATTACACTAAGTTTATCCCTACTCATCAGAGCATGCTCATCAGAGCATGAATGTTTGTGCCCGAGTCGTGGATGTTTAATATGTATATAAGTATTATATACTGATGAGTTCGCCCTCAGGTACGGTACTCATAATACAAGCGTTGCTTAGTGTGGGACTAAATAGTTGGTGTGTTCGTCTGGCGATATTTATTTATATTTATATTTCGAGTGATTGTGGAATCAAAATTCTTGATTTTGACACTTTCGCCATTCTGAATGTGTCACAATGAACGTTGAATCACGAATCCAACATGTTTGGCTTGATATTGAGGTCTAAATTAGGACAAATGACGATAAAGTCGTTTTCGGATTTCGTATGAGAAAAGAACACTCACTCGCTAGCAAAACATACTAAGATCTTTAGAATCGGAAAATTATTTTTTCGAAATCTGGTATATCTTACCTATATAATAATGGATAGAAAAATAAATAGCCCATGTTGTCGTCATTTCCCATGGGTTTCCGATCGAAAATTTCGTGATATTCTATTATGTTTAACTAGATTTGCCCTTAGTCTTAAATCGCTACGACTTGGCAGCGTTGTGAGAAAGAACATTCACAAAAAAAAGCAAACACTGCGTTCTATAAATAACCAAATGCGCGGTTAAACTGTCCTACTCTTAATAATGTGAATATTACGTAAACAACAGCACAATACTACATATTGCGTAACAATACCTGAATGAGTGTGTGTGAAGAGTACATCAGAGACAACTTTGTATGTCGTAGTGTATATAATAATTTACTAGATACGGTTGTAATACTTTTATTCACTAGATCGTCGTTACCGGTAATATATGATTGCAGATCCGTCATGAGCCTACGTTTATAAATAACTAGCTGTTGCCCGCGACTTATCCGCGTAGATAAAATTAAAATAACATTTTCCACAAAATCCCCCTCCCCCCTCCCTTAAGCCCCTTGGGGTCGAATTTTCAAATATCCTTTCTTAGCAAGCACCTAGGGGCTCAGAGGAAGCCTTGTGCCAAATTTCATGTCCCTAAGTCTCATAGTTTCGGAGATTTCGTAATGTGAGTGAGTCAGGCAGTCAGTGGGTTTCGCTTTTACATATAAAGATAACACCAGCCCTTCTGATGTCCCACTGTGGGGCACGGGCCTGCCACAATGCGAGGGGGATTGGGCCATAGTCCACCACGTTGGCCCAGTGCGGGTTGGAGGACTTCACAAACCATTCGAGGGGTTCTCAGACATGCAGGTTTCCTCACGCTGTTTTCCTTCACCGTTTCACAAGTAACAAGTATTTTGGCAATATTGTAAATTGTTATATAAATGTAATCTCCACGTTAATATTCTCGACCCACATTTCTGGTTGTAGTCTATTTTGACCTCTACATCTATAACGTATTGAGTTGAATTTCGTGACGGACATCATTATATTGTTACGATTTTTTATATGTATAGACACGCTAGGTGAGTTCTGAAATATCGCAAGTTTGTTTATTATAATGTCATGATTTACTTAACGAATTCTATGAAATAGCTGCAGATGAATCTTTGATTACGTGGTGTTGGATTTAAAAATTCATAGACGAACAAGAACATCGACTAATTACTGGTTTTATTTATAACTAGATGCGCCCTTGCGGTGTTACCCGCGTTTACATTTTACCGGGATAAAAGTAGCCTATGTGCTGTTCCAGACTATAATATATCCCTGTGCCAAATTTCATCCAGATCCGTTCAGCCGTTCTGGGGTGGTTGAGCAACAAACATCCATCCATCCAAACTTTCACATTTATAATATTAGTGGGATTAGTGGGATGATATATAATACTACCAGTCCTTTTTAATATCCCACTGCTGGGCACGGGCCTCCCCTTAATGCGAGGGGGGATTAGGCCATAGTCCACCACGCTGGCCCAGTGCGGGTTGGCGGTCTTCACACATCTTTCGAGGGGTTCTCTCAGACATGCCGGTTTCCTCGCGATGTTTTCCTTCGCCGTTTACCAAGTGACAATCATGGTTGAAAATGAGATTCGCACATGAAATCCAAAAAATCTCAGAGGTGCAAGCCGGGGTTTGAACGTACGATCCTCGTTACCGAGGCAAGCGTTCTGCCAAATTGGCTATCAGTGCTATATCATTTTAGAGTTAGGTTTTAATTAATCAAAGTCAAAGTCAAATCATTTATTTCGTATAGGCCTACGGGGGCACTTACAAATTGTCATTACATTTTTTTTTTCTTAAGTGTACAACCGGATCGGAACGCGACCTCAACTGAGAAGATCCGGCAAGAAACTCAGCCGGCTTGTCTTTTTTTTAAATTCATTATTTTTACAAAATACCTGTATAACAATATACCTGTATTTACAAAAAAAACAAATGTTTGTGCAGGCCAGAACGACGTCGCTTTACAGAGTGAAAGAAGGCCCCGTAGTCCCCGCCCCTCAGCCACAGACTCGCCCCCCAGCTGGCCTGGCGTGCGCGAGATGTGCTCCTTTGTCCAGGGTAAGTCCACAATCCTTTTATCTACCTTCTGTTCTATACACCTGCGACAAATTTCGTAAACCGCAACATTATCGTTTAATATTTCGTAATGTTTTTTTATGGATGTTAATGTGTTTAGCTGTAAGTATAGATATGTAGAACAATAGAGGTTTTATTGAAAGGTGGCTTACATTGCGTTGTTGTCGTTGAGTCACGTTCAATGTTCATGGCCCAAGATCATCTCCCTGAGGTGATCCGTTGGAGTATTATGGATTCCCAACAGGGGTATACATATTATTATGCGTACTAACTTAGTAATATATTGGATGTAGGTATATTTAAGATTATTTTAATCAGATACAAACGTTGAATAATATCACTTACAATTTAAAAAAATATCAGTTTTGAACAGACTTAAAAAAAAGAAGGTTCTCAATTCGATTGTATTTTTTTTTATGTTTGGGACCTCAGAACTCCATCATTTATAAACCGATTTGGATATATATTTTTTATTTGAAAGTAAGTATATACTTTTCTTATGGGTCCCATTTTTATCAAAATCTAGTTCTGATATTGGGATCCATGAGGAAACTCCTCAAATATAATAGGCATACATGTAGCGATTTTCTGTTTTTTTTTTTTAATATAATTTAATATAATCCCTTTAAAATAATTAGTTTTAACTTTTATTGTATTAGTATTCGTAGTCGTTTATTCTTGTTGCTCTATATGTCAACACGCTTTGGATGTCAATCTAGGCCATTTAAGATTGTAATATACTTATGTGAATTATGCACATTAATTTATTTCTGTCGTGTTGTCCAAATGAATAAATAAACCGTCTAGTATGTCGAATGCTCGTGTAAAATCTAGCCACACTAATTGATTTCTTATATTTACGCGAATACTACACATTGAAATAAAACTATTTTTTTAAGGATTTTATCGCGTTTATTTTTTGTTTTTACGTTCCCGACGTTTCGGCTGCTTTACAGCAACCATGGTCACGGGAGGACTGAGGTGGTTGACGTCCTGCAGTGTGATTTTGAAACCTCGGAAATCGGAATCGGATTCGGAACGGTAGTTTGCGTCTACGAAGTTAGTTTAATAATGGTAGGAAATAGTAGAAAAAATATTGAACGCAAAATCTAAACTATTACAGTTTCTTGTGATAAAAAGCTTCATACTTATAACCACATAAATCAAACATTAAGTTGAACACTTGTTATTTTTGATATTCACGTTTCTAAGCCTACGTGTTAGTTTTTTTATTTTTTGTACCGATCTTTGTAAACTGACAAATCCAATGAAAAAAAAGTTTGTTTAATCTATGTCTGAGGTTTGTTTATTGTTGTTGACGAGAAAATTACAAATAACTAAAATGAACGTTGATAACCTATAAAATTTGTAACATCATGTCACATAGATGCTCCATATTCGTGTAAAAATAAAAAACTAGGTTGCAAGGCTACAGCGCCATCTATTAAAAATTTTGCCAACCGAACCTACGTATTCACCCCTGTCTGTCCCTATAAAGTTTGAGCATGTGCTTTTGTCTTGTTAATAATGCGAATGAAATATTTTTTAAATGTATAATGACCAAATTGTATTAAAGTAAATAAATAACTAGTTGGTACCTAAATTTAGCTACACTGGGATTGCGTTGTATTTATTGTTTCATCCAAAAATACGGCTTTAATTATGCTATTAAAGCCAGTGCAATATCCAATAATTCGTATAATATCAAATTGAGTAAAAAAAAAAGACTAAATGCCATCGGAAAGACTTCCTACACATAAATCTCCTCGGAAAGTTATGGTCGGATCGGAATGATTTTCCGTCGACAAACGTCAACAATCTTCGAATTCGGAAATCAAAATAGCAATATTTGTTAACAAAGTTCGGTACAGCAAAAAGAATAATAAAAACATATAGGCCTAGAAACGTGAATATCAAAAATAACAAGTTTCTGACTTAATATTTCTTCTGTGTGGTTATAAGTTTAAAGCTTTTTATCATAAAAAAACCCGTATTAGTTAAAATTTCGTGATCAATATTTTTTCTACTATTTCCTACCATTATTAAACTAACTTCGTAGACGCAAACTACCGTTCCGAATCCGAATCCGATTTCCGAGGTTTCAAAATCACACTGCTGGTGTCATAGTTAGAAGCGGGCTACCCTCATATTTAATTGTTGATTGTGGTCCGATCTACGCAGAAAGTGCTCACAGTATCTTGAGGTCTTGCAATGGTACGCTTGGTTTTCGATTTAATAATATTAATCACTGGATCCCAAGTCGGTGGTAGCACCCAGCCATGTTCCCTATTGACATAGCCACACTAACTTAATATTTTTATAAACAGTTTATGTATTAAAATATTCTTTGCGTTTTGCACGCTATTGGAAGCAATTCGCATGCAATTCTTTGTTTACAACTTGGACAGTATGTTCATTATTGCATGTCAGTTCGTGTTGTGTTGTACTACGTAGTGGAGTACAAAGGCTTGTGTCAAGCCAACATTATCAATGCTTTGTTTTTTGTTTCCTTGGGCTAACATAAATCTGTGTCTTCCGTATTCGAATGACTTGTAAACTTCCTCTTATCTGTTTTACTTACGCACATTATATTGTGGGTTCATCTATAAATATGGTCAGATAATAATATTTGTGTGCTAGTGACATATTTTCTGCAAATTTATTGGGTTTCGGAGGAATTGTCACTAGATTACGTTTCTAATTGAAATGTATACTAGTTATTATTCAGATTGAAGTACCGGACACACCGTGTTGGACTTCACGACTGACGTGTGTAGCATCTAACATGTTATAGTGAGCATCATTCCTGCACTTTTCAGTGTGCCTACAGTATGTAGCCAGACCCCTATTTCCTAACAGCGCACTTCTTATTATAATAGTAGCCGAATGTAGATAACTTAAAACACACAACCTGTAAGGTTCATTTTGAATTGGCGCTTGGTAATGTGAATTTTCTCGGTTCGTTTCACCGTTGTTGTAAAGGGCTGGATTTGTGATTGAAAAATAAGTAACGACACTTAACCGGAATCGCTTGTTAATATGGAAATCATCGTCACATCAACACAAGTGATATTGTTTCACAACATCGTTTTCGCGATCGCTTTGCGCACCCACACTTGGCGTGATAACAAGTGTTTCCTTTATTCAACGGACTTCGAACAGTGATGATATTGATACGCCTTTGTTGTACAGCATCATGCTGCGTAACAGTGGCAATTTATCCTCAAAAGACATTCACATGAGTTACAAAGTCATTCATAGCGGTCTACCGGCCTTTTGAAGTAAATCTCGCTTGAGAAAGGAACCTACCCAGTTTAATGAGTTGTGCTATTAGCATGGTACATTTTGGAAAATAATTGCTTTGGTTGGATTCTTTTCAAGTTGAAACCATTGGGAATATAAAAACGTTTAGGAAAATAGGTGTACTGATTCCTGCAAGTATTCGCACACGTATATATGAATTGAGGAGGAGCCATCTCTTTCCTCTATTATGTCTCTCTCCTCTATAGGAGGGAGTGATATGGATGACCCGTTACGTAGAGCCAACACAAGCAAGGAATTTAATGTGTAACTAGTGTGCCTATTGGCAAATAAGAATAGTTTATAACCCAGTAACATTGAAAACATCAAAGTACTGGTGAGCTTCAAACTAAATGCTAAACTATATACCTCCTTTGCTTCAATTTCCACCTGTATTTTTTTACAACATGCCTTACTCTTTTCCTATTCTTTACGTACCAATTAGCTTTGCTTCATTTATTTGACCTACTTTATAATCAATGAACCATTATTAAGGTATTATGTGCTATATTATAAATGTTAAAATGAAATACCTATCTAATATAAAAAGAAGACATTTTTAAATGCTGTTTCCATTACAATTTCTTGGTTTATTTTTGTTATTCCGTCTTTCACTTTCTCAATTATTTTTACCTTTTTTAGTAAGTTCTATTTTCTTTTTAGCTATCGCTGTTAAGAGCTACACTTCTGCTGCTTATATAACAGTACATATTTTAATTAGTTTATCAATACTTCTATTATCATCTCCCTTCGCACGTTAAGTTCCAATGCTCTCCAGATTCGCAACGGGACTAGTTCAATGACCACTGATTTATGTTTACATATAAATGCTACGATTTGGGTTGTAGTTACATGTAGGACGTGATTATAGGATCATGTTATTTTTCGAAATATTACCTACCTGCGTTTTATTAATACTTACTGACACGTCTCATCGATGCTCAGTGTTGGGCAACGACCTTTGTTCGAAGCTAAACAGATAGTTAAACTCTAGCTATGTGATTACCTGTAGTCTAGAGGTAGGTAATTACCGTAGTCGCAAAACTATCTACTTAATGTTCACTGTACATAATACATAACGATATAATATATATTATACTAGACGCTAAGATACTTAAAAAGTAACTTTATCGTGTGAAATAATGCTTAATTAACTAATATGATATGTTATATAATCAGTAATTAAAAACACCCTAAATTAGGTATTGTGTAAGGGATTAAAAAGGCCATTTTATTGTTGAAACGGTAGGCAGTATTAACCGTGCAGTAGAATGCGTAATTTACAAGTGTAATCTCGACCTTACGGTACCCCCCCCCCCCCCCACGGTCGAGTGCGCGTGCACCGAATAACTAATAACGATACTTACATTCAACAAAGCTTTCTCATGTGATACGTTACTAAACGATTTATCGTTGACTAGTGATGCTCGCGACATGGAATTTTAGTTCTTAAGCTCGGGGCCACATCCATCTTTCGCTGTAATACTATTAAACATCGCGCACACATTTTTGCTTCACATATTTCGATACTGCGCAGACTTTTATCTTATTAGAATCAGTCATTTATTTCGTACAAAATACAGGTATAGAAGAGGTGTTACAGAATTTACCATAATAAGGGAAATATGATATAGATCTAGGATCACATTTGTGATCATATATAAAGTCTTTATGAAGGTACGATATGGATTAGAACGTAATGTCCCCCTAAAATATGTAAAATTCCTCGCAAGGCTTCATGGTCGGATTGGAGACGGCTTTTTCTAACAGCAGGCCCAAAACTGACCGTAGAAAGGGACCCAGGTCCCGAAGATAGGTGGAGTCTAATAATAAAAAAAGTGTTCCAATTTCAAGGAATAGCTGCAAATTTGCCGCCATAACATTTAGCGCCACCAGAGTATCTATGAAGTAACCATTAACCGTTACACGCTTTTGCATTCCCGCCCACCACCGGCTGGCCATCGTTCGATGACCTCGCCAAGGCAGGGGTATTCATCATCAACATCTGTACCACTAAGCTCAAGATGTGTGAGCTATCTGATAACTTAAGTTCGTGTGGGCAGTCACGTAAAGAGCGTCATTAAGATGCACGGTAGTATGCATCTCAATAAACACATTACCTTCGTATTCTCGGCGCAGTCAGAATGATGTTGATACAATTTGATGCTCAGTTGGTACAGATGCTGTTTTCTTTGCCGAGGGTACCGGTTTCGAATCCTGATCCCTACCAGGATTGCACCTGAGTCATAGAAGTTAAATCACTATGTACTCGGATCGCTCCCAATCCATTGTACAGTATCCATAATATAAGCGTTGCTTGGAACCGCACAGTTGGTGTGCTCCCTTTAGCGATACTTTTATCCTTATAAATAAATAGATGCACCAACTCTATGTTATATCAGGGACATTACACTCACTTCTTGAAAGATACAGGGCAACCGATGGCGCTGGAGACAATATAGTCATGCACAAAATTTACCAAAACTAATCCAAGCAGTAATGTCTGTGATAGTACCCATCTTATTATAACTAGTTACGTGCTCGGTTTATGGGTAACATTATTTATGGTATATTCTCGTCGTCATCTATACATATAAATAAAATTGAAGTGTCTGTTTGTAATAATAAAATAACCGCTTTTTACTAAGTGCATTTGGATGTATACACGGTACCTATACCAAAACAATTTTTTTTTCAATTTTTGTCTGTCTGTCTGTCTGTCTGTTTGTTCCGGCTAATCTCTGAAATGGCTGGACTGATTTTGACGGGACTTTCACTGAAAAATAGCTGATGTAACTAGGAGTAACTTAGGCTACTTTTAATTTAGAAAAAAAAATAGACTCACGAAAAAAAATTAAAACCAATGTTACAGCGCTGCGCCTGATTAAGTTTGATAGCAACAACCTGTAGCAATGCGTCCCGCGGGCTCAGAACGTGCGAGCAGGCTGTTGCCAACGGCAGTGTCTTTTGTAATAACACGCGGACGACGTCGCGGGCAACAGCTAGTCAACCATATAATTTAAAATTCCATGACCCGTGTGTCGAAGATATAAACAGCGCATCATCGGTGTCAAGGCTGCTGTGAAATGTCACCAGCAGAATACTTTGGATGAGGCGATCAAGCAAGATACATACTACATATGTATCTAGCGAGCAAAAAAATATCGATGGTGGCCAGATATAAGGGAAGGGCAACACTTAGCAAAAATCAGCAGTAATGTAAGTCGGTACCAGTGTGGCTGGTACCGACAGCGGCCATGTCTGTTAGTCATGTAGTCACCTTCGATGTTAAAAAATAGATGGAGGCCGTAGATAGCTCTCATTCACGTATTTCAAAGCTTTTAAGGGGGAAGCTCAGGGTCGGGGCGCGAAATTCAAAATGTCAATGGCTTTTATTTTTTTACGAAAAATTTGGACACCTTTACGATGTAATTTAGTGTTTTGCGATATTAACATTCTGCATTGGATGTCTCAATGTATTAAGTTTGATAAAAAAAATACCTAAAGCGATACAACACCATAAAGTTAGTAAAAGTAGCGGTTTTTACAAACCTTATGGTATTGTATCGGATTAGGTACTTTTTAAAGTAAATTTAACAATAAACTAAATTACATCGTGGAGATGTCCAAATTTGTCGTAAAAAAATAAAAACCATTGACATTTTGAATTTCGCGCCCTGAACCTGAGCTTCCACCTTAAACGCACTTTTTAAAGCTTTTAACCCCCAAGCAACGGGTCTTATAAGTTTCACAGTCTCGTCTGGTTACGGCAGAGTAGCATTATTACCTGGGATCTGCGAGATTACAGCGCTATTATATGATTGCGGTATAATATTACACTCTGTTCGTTTAACAACATCACATGTTGCCAAAACTCATTTGGGTACCAGCAAACCACACAACAAAGGTTTTTGTTTAAAAAAATCTTTTGTATACGGAAACGCATCCTCTGTGGACTGTGATTCACATTGTTTTCGTACCTTCTATTGTTTTATTTTATTTAATCTGCACGTCTTTAAAGGATTGCGTAAATATGACAAAAGATAAAATGGTGTTCTCCTTCACCTGCGCTACAAAGTATTTGTAAATACTTGTTGAGTTTATAAATGTAATATCCGCAAAAAAATGACAAAAACTAAAAAGGTTATAGTAAGGTTAACGTCTAAATTGGTATTTAGTTTTCATATAATTATTAAAATGGCATTTAATAGCATAAACAGAAATATGCTTTGTAATTGTATCGTAAATTGTTTTAAACTACTATAACGCGGGTATTTTTGCAGGATTTAATGATCAAACCTAACTTATGGAAGCAGTAAAGGTGGTAGGGTTAGTTGTCAGTAACCAAATTCATATAATTTTTGTAAACTTGCCCTCCGAACTACCGTATCAGATGAATCAGCATCAGAATATTTTCTATTCAAGTAGTAAGAAGTCACTATTGTTGCCCAAAGTCTTGTAAACATAACCGTACAATACGAGACTTTCGTCTTGGTCTTGGCAATCTGCTAGACCAAAACTTTGGGCAACACTAGATCCCACTCAGTTAAGATTTGTACATCTCAAAACGGCGCCGGGTCTTATAATACTTATAATAATTATGCAAGATTCACGATTACATGCAATGTTGATTTACTGGCAAAATTACCGTAATCACCCGACCCCTTATCATGCCTTCAGGTGCAAGATCAAATGTTATCGTCAGCCCCAGATCCAGGGTTATCAGTATTCCACGTTTAATGGCGATCAAGGGCGCGGCACGGTCACGCCGCTAGTCAGTATTCAATGTGAGACAACACCTTGAAATGGACATCTATGGATGCTATTATTTTCCTCTCGACCATTTCCTCTTTCGATCGGAATTGAAAGCCTTGATGTTGTTTATGGATTTATATTGCATCATTTAGCGAACGTTCTGGAGATAAGTAAAATTGCAAAGTCCATTTGTTAGAATTAAGCAATTCGCAATGACTGTTTCGGAGTCATTGCTTTTAACCTCATCCTTGAACTTGGAAACAAAGGAATATCACAGTGACTGTAGTTCTTTGTTAGTTATGTAAGATAGCCAGTTACAACAGACCAGGGCCCCAAGTCTGCTAACACAATCGATTCATAATCGAACACCAACCGCATAGTAACTGTCACTTTTGACAGATATCCCAGACAATATCTGTCAAAAGTGACAATTACAATGCGGTTGCTGTTCGATTATGAATCGATTATGTTAGCAGACTTGGGGCCCTGGAAATAAGAAAATACCAGAATTTGAGCGCTCGCAAATGAAACATCAATTAATGGTTAATTAGATTAGAACCAGTTTTTGTTGCTATATTTAGACCAAAATTATATACATGGTACTGTAAGTAAATTGAATATGAATGCTACTTGCACGTGTAATATAACTTATACATCATAATTAAATCTTAGCTTTGAAATTAAACAATGGCTAATGATGTTAAGTATGTGTGAGAACCATCAGACATGAGTAATTGTTCTAAGCTTTATTCAGGTAAATCAATTAGACGCTTCTACGTTTAAAGTTATATTTTACTGAATTTCCCAGTAGGTATGTCGCCAGACGAACACACCAACTATACTGTCGCACACTAAGCAACGCTTGTATTATGGGTATCTAACAATGGACTCTGGGGAACCCAGTATATATTACTTATTAAACATCCATGACTTGGGTAAAAACATTCGTGCTCATCACACAAAGTTTGTCACTACCAGGATTCGAAATCCTCGGCACAGCATGGTCACTACCAACTGCGCTAATCAGGCCGTCAAAGTATATTATTAAATTACTACACAGGTAACTAATAACGTCTTACTGTATTATGGTTTGAGATATAATCGGCCACGTCCCGAGAGCTGGCGCAGTTTCCTCGACTGATCGGTCTGGTTTAATATTTTCATTACCACATTTCTTATCGACTTTCACAACCTCTTTAACAAGTGCAGCTATCTAATGTATATGATTCGTAACTACAAAGAGTACAGTTAGCGCAGTTGACAACGTTCATTCATCGACTAACTCTTGAAAGCGGCCGCTTTATATTCCAAATTTAAACACAAAGCCGGCGCGGGCGCATGGGTGGCGTGACTCTGCGGCGGCCAACCGGCGGCGGCGCCCGCGCGGCTAGTGCGACGACCTCACACCGAGTAAACAATCGATTCATTATCGATAAAAGGTGATGACTCTCTTTTATCGAATACTGACGATTCTTGTCTTTATCTTGCGATTCGTGAATGTTGCCATTTAATTCACGGTCTGATACGTTGTTGGTACATTACAATATTCAAAGCTGACATCATTTTTGCAGTTTTTATCATTATTCTTGTTCAAATTATGGCAGAGAAATTCCATAACCATACATATTTTAAATATGAATGATGTATATTTATAATAAAACTGTAACTTGGTCATATCGTGTCTTAACTTTGGATATTTTTCAAAAACATAATGACTGGCGACATTAATTTCGAATTTGGAATTTTGATCTGTTTGTATGTCCAGCCATGAGATTCTACTGAAACAAGACTTAGCGATAGCTTTTCATATCAGAAAAATGTATACAATTTATTCCGGGAAAGGGGAGGTATTTTCCCGGGGATGATCGAAATACTAAAGTCTACGCGCACGAAGTGGCGGGCACAGCTAGTATGTATATAAATAGTTCTATTCTTACAAATCACAATATTCATCGACTAGGCATCGATAAATACTCGATATATTTTTTGCAGCCCTAGTCGCATTTCTAAAATTAGTTTGATCTTTAGTTAGTAGGTAGGTGGTATGCATTTTCTTATATGTCTTTAGTTAGATCATTTTGCTTACCCTAAATTCTTCAAGCTATTTTGGAACTGAATAATTATTATTTTATCAACATTCTCATTTGTGTTGACACGACCATATATTTGGCCGTTGGTACTATTCTATGTGTCCAATCTATTTTTAATTTTTTTACCTTCGATAAACAAATTGTTTATGTCAACATACGTTTCTACTTAAATATGCCTATAGCCTATAGTCTATACTCCATCTCACTCGCACGTAAGTCTACAGTTTTAAAGTAAATCCAACTGTTTGATTGTCAGTAACGTTTGCCCTTGACACTGCGTTGTAATGATGTAACAATGGCAAAGGAATATTAATCGCTTTTCACACCATTATTTTTCTCATTAACAACAATATAGTTCATTTAAAATGATCTTTATACAGACCTCAATTAACATCGAGTTAATGATCCTACATAGTATTTTTTATTCTCAATTTTTTTTGAGTTTTAAATAATGTTTTTTCGAGTATTTAACTAATGGAGCCGTCTACAGCCATCAGTTTTATATGGACAGCTAATGATCTTACAGTTGCTGCTTTAACCATCGTAACTGTTTTAAGTAACTTTGACCTGCTTACCACCAAGTCACAGCGAATATTAACAGTATTGTAGGGTCTATGAATTACAATTTTGTGTAGTCTTTACTATGAATTCAACCGCAGGTCTATTTCAAAACCTTTGTAAGTACCTCTTTGTAGGACTGTTATTGTTTTGTCCATTTGTTATCACCGCGGCAGCAGACGTCCATCAAAGTTTTTAATAAGAACAGACACATCGCATACGGTATCTTCTTTGCAATCTGCTCACACCTCAAGGTCAGCCACCGTGAACAAATAAATAATTGGTTAATCGATGCATATGGTGGAATAAAATCCGAAAGAAAACGTGTTTGTTTTGGACTTTTCCAAACACGTGTTTATATCGTGCGTGGCCTCAAAATTGTTCTGTTTTACAGAAATAGTTTATCTCTATATACCTAATACTTTTATTTTCATCGTGGATAATGTTGCCTATCTTATATTTTTGTAAGTCCAAGATAACATTATTAGAAATAAGAAAATACTGTCATACGGTTACGGGGGTCTAACGTGAACTTTAATGAGACACATCAGGACCCCAATTGATCAAGATCTCAAATTTGTACGCACAGACTTGATTTAGGTGATATAATGTTCTAATTGAGAACAGGGCTAACAGTAGGTTATAAAGATAACATTTCCGAAGAAATAAATGAAATTCTTATAGATTTAAAATATTACATCCTGTACTGAGCGCATGGCCAAACGCTACGTTCGCCTTGTTTAAAAAAAAAATGTACGGTACCCACAATACAAGCGTTGCTTAGTGTGGAACCGTATAGTTGGTGTTTTCGTCTGGCGATATTATGATTTATTTATTACATAGGTAGTCTTAACGCGTGTAAGTCTTGTGTTATTTCTTCTACCATCGAGCTTTCCAAACGGCTGGTGGAGACATCTGGTGACCAGAACGCTGGCACATATTTTGGCCGACACATCAGCATTGCCATTCAACGTGGCAATGCTGCCAGCGTTCTGGGCACCTTGCCGGCCTATGGCGGTGGGGATTTGGAAAGCTGAGTGCATTCTCAAACATGCCTAATCTTAATTTTAATTTTTATCTTATTTTAATTTATTAATATGTTGTTAGAAAATAAGTAATTCTATTTGAATAAAATTCTACCATTAGATATTTTCGCATCAAAAGATTACCTTATCTGTTCCATTATTAACACTTCCTTTTACAATAAGGACATAACACTACTTTAATAAGGTCGTCCACTAATTATTTGAAATGCTTTTAATGTACGTGTGTTTATCTAATGAACACAGAAAAACATAGTTTGTACAATTTATTGTTTTTAAGATAAATTGTACAAATAATATTAGTCTAGGTTCACTAAGATGTACACCTTTAGCGAAAAGGGGCAGATCTTCCAGCCAGGCGGCTGGTATGCCTTGCGTGGCGGCCGCTATGCCCCAACGGCTATTTTCGGGATCTTGTATATATGTTACGTGCTCCAAAACTCTCATAGCGCGTTGCAGGATTGCATGGAGGATTGTCAATTGTTCTGAATGTCGTCTGCAGCGCCATCTGTGTGGCTTGTGGCGGCGTTGAAGAGGTCGCTACACACCTGCACATTAAAAGCATTTCAAATTATTATTGGACTACCTTCTAAAATCAAAACATATTTACCAAGCGTCCTACCAGCTATCATTGTTTTCTAAACTTATCAGAGCTTTATCTTCTTATCAGGACTCATGGCAGGATCCAAAGACCGAGGACACGGGGTCCGTGATCAACATTTTGGACATTGGACGGCAGAACTTCGCGAACGGTGGCGTCGTGTCCCGATACCTGTGCGACCTGGCCCAGTGCTGCCAACTGCAGCATTACGACTACACAGACATTGTGCCGAATGTGAGTTGCAAACTTTACTATTTGCTTTGAGATATTATTTAGCAGTGGCGAAGGGTACATATAGCATGCTTCCGGTAGGCTGTCCTTTCGAAGTTGATATTTGGGTACCTACTTGCTAGAAAACGTTTAGATTTTTTGTTGTTTTTTGCAGGTAAAAATAATATATTATTAATGCGTTATCTAGAGTCTTATTTACAGGATTATTTTTTACCGACTGACCTTATGCGAATATTCAGCCTTCGCCACTGTTTGTTAGTGCTTATTTGTACTAGCTAAATACGTACATAGTTTATGGTTCGTTATTTAGTTATGTTGATTGAGAGGCTGGCCTAGCACGGCTGGCTGTGGCAAAACAATGTGTGATATATTGATTTTGTTTCATTTCCTTATATGCGTTAAGGAAGGTTGAGGGTGTGTCGGTACGACACAAGATACGTGCTAGCCTTACTTATGGCCTATGATATACACCTATATACGTGGGATTATAAGGATCATATTTCCAAAAAAACACCGAGTTATTTGGAGATAATATATACTTACCCTAAGATATATACTTACCCAGTAAAATATGACTGGTTTGTGGAGTCTAACAACACCATAAAGTTAGTAAAAGTAGCGGTTTTTACTAACTTTATGGTGTTGTATCGCTTTAGGTATTTTTTTTAAGCAAACTTAATACATCGTAGTTTAGGGGTTAGAAAATGACATAGTTACATACTTTTTAATCGCGGGTAACACCGCGGGGCGCAGCTAGTAAATCATATAATTGTTATCAACATGTTATGTCAGGTGCTAAAAGACGAGAACGTCCAGCGATCGATAGAGGAATCCGTCCAGGACGAGCTGGAGAAGGCTAGCGAGGGTAGACTGAACGGGGGCGGGGACGGCATGCCGGCGGCGCAGTACGACAGCATCAGGAAGCGGGTGCAGCTCCGCGCGTACAAGGTCATCGGCGGCATCAGCTCAGCTATGTCCACCAGCGTGCTCAGGTGAGGTTTGGGCAGAAAGAGATGAAAA
This sequence comes from Pheosia tremula, assembly GCA_905333125.1. Taxonomy (NCBI): domain Eukaryota; kingdom Metazoa; phylum Arthropoda; class Insecta; order Lepidoptera; family Notodontidae; genus Pheosia; species Pheosia tremula. The sequence goes on from HG995419.1 coordinate 4,891,810, forward strand.
ATTGAAACTCTGGTGAGCGTAAGCGGTGCAGAATGCTCACATTAATACAGTTGACATTAACATGTTTTGCACGTAGCATGTTTGTCTTCTAGACCTTCGATATTTTATCGCATAATATAAGCAAATGGAAAAAGGATTGATCAACAATCTTCTATACATCCAAATTAGTATTTTGCGATTGCTTAATTGTTCGCCTTTTAAATTTGACTATAGCTTGCATCCACAACACTGTTGTCCCATTAAATATGGCCAGCTTTCGGCTACAACTTTGATCGTCCTCTAAATATGGCTAGCTGGCGGCCATAAGTTTCGTCCCTTAAAAACGGCTAGCTGGCGGCCACAAGTTTGTTCGTCCCTTATATATGACCAGTTTTTTGGCCACAACTTTATTCGTCCCTTAAATATGGCTAGCTGGCGGCCACAAGTTTGTTCGTCCCTTAAATATGGCTAGCAAGCGGCCACAAGTTTGTTTGTCCCTTAAACATGGCTAGCTGGCGGCCACAAGTTTGTTCGTCCCTTATACATATATGACCAGTTTTTGGCCACAACTTTGTTCATACAGTAAATATGGCCAGCTATCGGCCGCAAGGTTTTTGATACCTGAAATATGGGCAGCCATGGGCCGCACTCGTTCGGCATTATGTAACGTCCCCGGTGCGTCAGGCTGGTGGCGTGGCTGTGCCACAAGGCGATCCGGCGCATCGCGCTGGGCGGCTGCGGCACGCGCGCGGGCGGCATCGCGCGCCTGCGCCGCGCCAACGCGGCCGGCCTGCCGCTCGTGTTCGTGCCGCTGCACCGCTCGCACTTCGACTACATACTCGTCACCTTCACTCTCTATCTCACCGGCATCCGCCCGCCCCTCGTCGCCGCCGGAGACAATATGAGGATACCGTTCTTCGGGTGAGTGATGGCTTTCAACAGGAGTCCCAATTCCCATGGATTCCGTTATCATGGCTTTTTGACGGGTAATTTCAAAGTGATGTTGGCAATTTTGTTTTATTATACTACTAGTTTCTGGCCGCGGTACCAGCATTAACCATTTTGTGTTCATGAAATTGCACGAGTGATGGTCATTAAAATAAAACAGTATACCTTGACTTTTCGGGTACTCCCAAAATGTCTGGTAAAATGGCTATTCTTCGTCGGTTGTTAATATGGCAACAACTTCACTTAGTTAGACGAGTTAGATTTCAATATTACGCAATTTTTAGTTTTTTAGTTTTTTTGAAAGCGGATTTTTTTCTGTATTTTTTTTAACATGTTGACTTTTTTCAGTTGGTTCTTGCGCGGTTGTGGTGCATTCTACATCCGGCGAAGGATGGAGGGTTCGGATTATCACAGCGACCCCATATACAAGTCTGCACTCAGGTATGTGGCTACATTCAACTAAATTCACATATTTTAAATCCCCGATGTTCCTATAAAACTGTAAGTATGGCATTATACAAGATGAAACAAAATGTCTGGCTTGGTACGTAGGTTTCTCTAAATTTTCATTTATAATGTTTCATATAGTTTGAACGGTTTTTTTTTATATTTCCACTCCTGTTCCTTGTAGAACCTTGTTTAGTTGTATGAGTACTTTCATCATGTGAAATATAATTTATTTATCTTTTTGCACCTGTATTCTGGGATCGCCCTTAGGTCATTGTACGGTACCCATAACACAAGTGTTGCTTAGTTTAGCACCGTACAGTTGATGTGTTCGTCTGTACATTATGAATATTTTCTCTAATTTCTCTATTGTTTTGTTCTAGGGCATACATACTAAATGGCTTAGCTGCAAAAAATAATATGGAATTTTTCATCGAAGGCGGTCGAACGAGGACCGGCAAACCACAGCCACCGAAAGGTACCTATTTTAGATACATCTTTGAGTTAAGTCCAGATCCACAATATTGTGATAAACCATATAAACATATCTAATACTTATTTGAGGGGGGGGGGGGGGGGGTAAGGAGTTCAACCTCCCGTTTTATCGTATGTACTTCCTAAAATATGTTTGTCTCTTTTCGAGTTGTTGTTATGAAACATTATTGTCTAGTTCAAAGTTCGACACCCCCCCCCCCCCCCTGAGTGAATTTTTGGTTACGGCCTTACTAGTGACCTATACATAGTTATAGAAAGATGTGAAAAGTCCGCCAACCCCCACTGGCCCAGAGTGTCCAATAGTGGTATAGTAAAATGTATAATTTTTATTTAATATTTGTCATGCTTCATGCTTACTTTGGACGTCAAAGATGTTTTTGGTATGTCATGTTTGAGACAACTATAATATGTCTATTACGTATGTATATTACTTAAGTCAGATGTGTAGTTCAGATTTGCGATTAGGAAAAAACTAAATCACACAGTACAATGTGACGTCAGTGCTATTAGTGAGCACGGGTGCGAGAGAGAAAAAGCATGGGGAGTGAGTGAGAGAGTCTCACTCACTTCCCATGATTTTACCAAACCGGCGAATATCTTTGAAATTATGTAACACTACGAAAATTCTTTTCCGGTATGCATTTATATTATAAATAACTTTTCTTTATGAATTTTATTACCTACTAGCTTTTGCCTGCGGCTCCGCCCGCGGTACCTTGATGCAACAAAGCCTATAGCACTCCGAGATAATGTAGCTCTCTATCAGTGAAACAGAATTCGATCAGTAGTTCCAGCGATCCAAACTCACAAACTCAATCATCTTATAATGTTGAAATAAAACAAATTTTACAGATTTTATCTCATGTATATTATGTTTTGAAGTTCCCGACGTTTTGGCTGCTTTACAGCTAGTTAGTTTCGTTTCAATGTGTAGTATTCGCGTAAATATAAAAAAAAACAATACTTCTTATAATGTACAGCATGGATATAAAAATAAAATAAATACGCATATTCCACATAATTATTTAACATGCTTATCATATTATCCCATTTCACATTCCAGCTGGTATCCTATCAGTGATAATGGACGCGTACCTCGACGGTACAATAGACGACGCACTCCTGGTGCCAGTGACGTTGAACTATGACAAGCTAGTCGACGGCAACTTCGTGCGCGAGCAGTTGGGCATGCCGAAGCAGATGGAGACGTTCTGGTCGACCCTGAGAGGCATATGGAGGACGCTGAACACGAACCACGGCAGCATACGGGTGGACTTTAATCAACCTATATCGTTGAAGGTACGAGAACATCCTTCTTCTCTCTTCTTCTTTCGTTACGAAATGAGATGCGATGAAATAAAATGGATACGAATATGACCTCACCCACAATTTAGCGGGTATTTTGCCAATGTCAAGTAATTAATAGCAATAACACTTTCAATTAATACACATTATAAATAAAATAATGGATGTGACATGACGATATGAAAATGGCGTGTCCGAGAACATTCTTTATGTATATTTATAATGTTACTAGCTACGCCCCGCGGTGTTACCCGCGACTAAAACGTCCTATGCCATTTTCTGACCCCTAAACTTCCACTGCCTAAGCAAAAAATCATGTTGATCCTTTGCTCTATGAAAAATTTAAACAAATCTATCCCATACATTTTACCGGGATAAAAAGTAGACTATAATCTATCTCTGTGCCAAATTTCATCCAGATCCGTTCAGCCGTTCTGGAGTGATTGAGTAACAAACATCCATCCAAACTTTCACATTTATAATATTAGTGGGGTACAAATGATTTTCCTATAATAATAATCGTAGGCTCTGTGTATTGCCAATATAATATGTCATACAAAGAGGATCATATTTCATAAATATTTTTTTTATTATCAATTGAACATAATTTTCCCAGTTCCGGGACCGCCCCGGTCTAGTGTACGGTATCCATAATACAGCGTTGCTTAGTTTAGGACCATACAATTGATAATATATTCGTCTGGCTGTATTCATGATTCTCTTCTCTATTCTGTGTTCCAGGAATTGGTGACATCATTCCAAAAGTACAATCATTACAAGTCGTCGATAGAGACCCCGCTGACCCCGCCGAACAACAACCTTGCGGTGAATCTGGACAGACAGATATTATACAACCACAGCTACTCGAGCTTCTACGGTGCTGACGTCAGCATGGACCATAAGATTATGGTGGAGGCGATTGGACGTCATCTTGTTTATGGTCAGTTTTTTTATTTTTTATTACATTATAGGCAAGTATTTGATCTCGATCTCACCTGATGGTAAGTGACGATGAGATCTACGATGGAGCATAATTGCCTAGAAGGTACCTGTTCACTCTCGACTTGAAAACACCCAGATTGAAGTCAACGGGGAACAAAGACGCCGGCAGCGTGTTCCATTTCTTGGCAGTTCGCACGATGAAAGTAGAAGGAAAACGCTTAGTACGAACCGCAGGAATGCCCACAGTGTACGGATGACACTTGTCCGTGCGTGTTGTCGACCGACGATAGAATGGAGATGGGGGAATCAATTCGTGTTATTGAGTTAGAGAGTAGTTAACGTTTGTTGTGTATACCCGCAGACGCGGCGCAAGCCTCCCCGCTGATGTGCACCAACATAGTGTCGTACGTGCTGCTGACGGAGCTGCGCGGCGGCGGCGACGCCGGCCGCCTGCTGCGCCTGGTGGAGCGCCGCGCCGCGCAGCTGAGCGGCGCCGGCCGGGACCTGGGCTACAGCGGCGAGCTGCGAGTCTGCGTCGACCACGCCGTGAGTACACACACCAGGCGCTCATACCAGATACTCGTATACTGGTACCGCTCGGTACCAGATACTGGTATACTCGTACCACTCGTAGCAGATATTGGTATACTCGTACCAGATATAGGTATATTCGTACCACTCGTACCAGATATAGGTATGTTCGTACCACTCGTACCAGATATAGGTATGTTCGTACCACTCGTACCAGATATAGGTATGTTCGTACCACTCGTACCAGATATAGGTATATTCGTACCAGATATAGGTATATTTGTACCACTCGTACCAGATACTTGTACCACTAGTACCAGATACGCACACCACTCGTACCAGATACTCGTACCACTCTACCAGATACTCGTGCCACTCGTACCAGATACTCATACCACTCGTACCAGATACTGGTATACTCGTACCACTCGTAGTGTCGCACGTGCTGCCGGTGGAGCGGGCCTGAGCTGCAGTTGGTAGTATTCCTGCATTCTGTGGCCGCTACTAGTAGCGCGTTCAGTTTGTGACCGGCGGTGACGATGGTATATATTTCCAGCTGGACATGCTGGGGCGCGGGCTGGTGCGGCGGGCGGGCGGCGGCGGCGGCGGCGGGGGCGGGGGCGGGGGCGGGCGGCGCGTGCAGCCGCAGCTGTCCATCGCGGGCTCGCTGGAGCTCGCGTACTACGCCAACACGCTCGTCGCGCACTACGCCGCGCACGCCATACTCGGTGAGTATCATACCATTTTACACATTATATGCGGGAGATCTACAAACTATTATTATGATTATATAAATTAATTTATGACACCCATAGGTCAGGGTGCGATTTTTTTTATGGGGTGTTGTCTTCTGCCATGCAGGACTTAACTAAGTAACAGGCCAGGTTAAATAGGATTGGTGGAGGATTTGGATATAAATGGTACGAACTTTTGCGTTTTGCAACGAGAATTCAAGCTGACTTTTAGAGTAAATATGTGTTGAGTATATTAAAAAAATATAAATAATTAAAAAGCTTTGTAGTGAGTGCTTGCGCGCTCAGAATATTTTTTTTTTTTTATAAAAAAAAATCACAAATATCAATTTAATAAATATGCTTATCTAATTTACCATGGCTAGTCTATCGGGTAGCGGGTTCGAATCTACGGGCAAATTTTGTGCGATGAGCACGAATATTTGTACCCGAGTCATGAGCGTTTACTGTATATATATAAGCCGGCCTAGTCTCTTGTACTCATATGGGGTATTGTTTGGTCGGTGCGCAGCGACGGCGCTGGAGACGCTGGCGGTGGAGGAGGCGGCGGGCGCGGCGGGCGGCGGCGTGCAGCGCGGGCGGGTGCTGGGCGCCGCGCTGCAGCTGGCGGCCGTGCTGAGCCTGGAGTTCGTGCTGTGCGCGCCCTGCCAGCGCATCCACGACTGCCTCGACCGCGCGTTCGACGACCTCGTCGCCACCGGACTGCTCGTCACCGTCCAGGTGACTCCTCCGACCTGTAATACCTCCAGGGCGTGAAGCCGGCTCTGGCCGAGGCGATCTCAGACCTCAGAATCAGAATATTTTTTATTCACGTAGACCATCAAGTACAGTACTTATGAATCGTCAAAAGTTACAAAATACTATGCTACTACTTTACCACCCGTTCGGAATGCCGTTCCTATGGAGATGAACGGGCAAGAAACTCCTAGGTTGCTCTTTTTTTTTAAAAGTACTTTTAAATTTTTGAGCTCATTCTATTGTCCCTTAAAAGCGATACGGGCAAGGAAAGCCTGGGTCCCACTAGTTGTGTCACAAAAACAGATAGCAAGCTCCGATTAAATATCGTTGGTGAAGAAAATCGTAATAGGCAAGAAAGTCAATTACGATACAAAATACCTGTGAACCTCTTTTTTTATATAACCTCTCTTTCTATCTGTGTTTTTTTTATCCGATTTTCTTGCTGACTTTTAGTGGACCAACATTCCCTACCGGTGGTAACTGTTTACATTATAATATACTGGGTGGATTTAACTAAAACATGGAATGACTCGTTCGAAGTGTTTGGCACGTAATAATATGTTGCCTGTGCCGTGTCGCCAGCCGGCTGGCGGGCTGGAGGAGCAGCAGTGGTCGCGGCGGCTGGCGGCGCAGCTCGACGACCCGGACGAGGACGAGCTGCGGCCCGACCTCGCCGACCGCGTCACCTACACCCTGGCCGACACCGACCACGCCAGGGCTGAGAGGTAAGGGCTTAACACAAATAGTGTCAAATATGTGTAGCGGTTAACAAGTAGGTGATTTTTTTTTTTTTTTTTTTTTTTTTTTTTTGACAAGTAGGTGATTAACCATCACGTTTATGTATAACTAGCTGCGCCCCGCGATTAAAAAAGTATGCTATCCCATAGGCACCGTGCATTTTTCCGGGATAAAAATTACCCTATACCATTATCTGACAGTTTATTTTTAATTCCAGACGGCGGCTGATGCTGACGGTGCGGCCGCTGCTGGAGGCGTACGCGGCCACGTGCCGCCAGCTGGCGGCCGGCGGCGGCAAGCAGCTCGTCAAGAACACGCTCGACGCGCTCACCGAGGACTTCACACAGAACAAAATGTTATACGGTCAGTGTTATGGTGCTTGACGCATTCACACATACATTTTAAATGCGAGATACTAGACAAAAAATTGCTCTATGTGACCTTTTTGTTAACGCTGGGAAATGCATTTACGCATACCGCTCGGGCCCGGGGGACCCGAACAGTTATGTGGGGCTCCTGGACACGTCCAGACTACCCATTAAAACCCAGCGGTCCGCCTTCGCCGCCTTGGAGTGGGACGTCACAGGATCGCACGTGGCATACAACTGTGGCGCCCCGGCGGCCGGCACGGGTTAGACCTCAGGCCGCAGACATTAGGAAGGGTACCTATTAGCAACAGGCACCCTCCGTCGAGGGACTTTGCGTGGGCAGGTGGTCCCCCGACCCCCTGCTCAAGTCCCTATAGTTGTCGGGATCTTGTATATAGGTCGCGTGCTCCGAAAACTCTCATAGCGCGTTTCAGGATTGTATGGAGAATTGTACTGTAGCGACCTCTTCAACATGGTCACAGATGGCGCTACAGATTATTTTATAGGACGACTAGAAATAGTTGTATACTATGTCAGCTTCCTACATCCTAATTGTTTGTTGTGTTGCAGGCGAGGCGGTGTCCACGGACGCGATCAACAACTGCGTGCGGCTGCTGCGGCAGTGGGGCGTGGTGCAACTGCGCGCGGAAGGCGACCGGCGCGAGCTGGTCGTGTGCGAGCCCTACCGCGACTCGCACTCGCTCGACCTCGTCACACACAACATCACCAGGTTCAATGTGGACACGCCCTTACTGCGACAAGTGACCAGTGACGGCGACAAATGAAGTGACCGCGATACGTTAACATTTAGTGCTACAAGTGAACTGTGACTGAAAACAATAAGTGAACAGTGTTTTGTATAGGATAGTATTGTTTAAAACTAAAATAAAGGTGACGGTATTAAAACGGTACCTTTCAGCTGACCAAGCACAGCTGGCTGTGACATGAGAAATATGGATTTTGTCTTATTCCCTCATATACGTTAAGTAAGACACTGGTTGGCATTGGAGTAGTGGGGTTACCGGTAACCCCACTAAGTCAATGAGAGCAAATGGTCATTTCTCTGTGTAAATTAATGACTGATTTGGCTAAACACTATTGCAGGGTTACCATATTGGCTATTTTTTTTTTTTGCAATACTGGGTGCTTCGGGTAATAATTTGACTCTTGGAGAAATCAAATAGGTATGTATCCCTGTTTTAAAACCTTTCGAATGGGTTTTGCTTTTTACTTAACCAAATCCAAACTTACCCCATGTTGAAATCGAATGGGTAAGTCAAATATTTTGGAGAAAAATATGTTCAAGTTGGGGTAGAAATAAAAAATCACATCTGGCAACCCTGCACTAATGTGCTAAGCCAAATCAGAGTCATCACTGCACTGAACTCATGTACTCAACGAAATCAGAGTAGAGTGAAAGCTAACTCTAACCAGAACAATAAGCAAAGCTAAGTAGAGGAATTAAGTATGAGTGTAGGCTACTCTGTGTGACAAAAACTGTAAAACAGATTAATTGCATTGATATCGAATTTGTTGAATGAAGGTAGACAACTAACACAATTGGATTGGGGGGTTTGGAAATAAAAGATACCAGGCCCATATGCTCTAAAATTCGCAGAACATTCCTTCCATAGGTGTTAACCCCAACTCTAACCCCCGAATTTATAGACGTTGTATAACTTTGTCAAACGGCATATAGTACTGCGCACAAGAGTTTTGCCTTGCGCAGTACTATATGTCGTTTGATAAAGTTGTAGAACGTCTATAAATTTGGGGGTAAGATGGGGAAAACCTTGTAACAGTCTTCAAAACTCATTGGTGACCTAAAAGCAATCCGGCTTAAAAAATAATTTCGCATTATGCTATTTCATTGTAGATCGAAATTATTAAGGCATCTATATAATACATACATACAATTCTGTTAGTATATGAACTTAATTCGTGAGAGTGAGAAGGTGTGAGCGAGACAGCGATAATTCTAGTTGTTATTTATAATAGGCAAAATAATCGTTCAAATTGATATTGTGCGGTGTGGTAAAGTAAATATATATTCTTAAGCATACTGATTTTCAATCAGACGAACATTGTAATTGCATTTGGTTATTCTATTATGATGTTAGGCAATAAAGAATAATTACGAAATTATAGACAATCTATCTAACTTTATCACATGTTATATAGTACTTCACACAAGTTTTGCTTTGCACAGTAATATATCACAGTTGAGAAATTTATACAATGTCTGTAATTTCAGGGTGAGTTTGTTATATAATGTGCTGATAAATATTTAAATAAATATCGCCAAACGAATAACTGTATGGAGCCAAACTAAGCAGTGCTTGTATTATAGGTACCGTACAATGGCCTGGGGCGATCCCAGTAACACCCAGATCAAGGCAAAGTACGAAATATCGTTTCCGAAATTTGCCCAGGCGGGAATCGAACCCGCAACTACCCGGTGCAGTGCCCGGTATCCCGGGACTCGCCGCGGGTCAAACCTCGGTGTCATCATGGGACACCACTGTAGATCCTGGCTTACAGGAGTAGCAGTGGTGGGAGTGTGCGGCGGGCCTAGTCCCATAAAAAAAAACCCGGTGCAGTGACCCGACCGGTCTACGCTGAAACCACTAGATCACGCTGTCGTCAGATGGCTCATACAAATTTGATCCAATATATTGTGGATAGGATTTCTCAGCACAAGGTCAAACAGGCCCTAAATATCATATTCATAAATGTGTGTCATACTCCAGTTGTAATTAGGGCTAGTATGCTCAGGTGCATGAGCCGCTCAAGTAAGAATGCCTGAGCACGGGCCGAGCGAACGTGCTCAGTTGTTCGCATTTGCGTACGGTGTACTTACTATTACTCACGAGGCCTTAGTATTAGGGAACTGTGGCCTAAACACAGACTATTTACATAGCGTTATGCTGTCAAGCCTGTTTAGTACTGCTCACACCACATATTTTATACAAAAGTATGACAGTGTCAGCATGCCGCCTCGATGACGATACGATTACGTTGTTTTCTTATACTATGGGCACTGTATCTGATAGCTTGTCATAAAGTGTATATTGTAGTAACATAAACTCTGCAATTACAAATGTGATGTAGATTAAGCAATTTGACTTTATCATTATTGTTTTTAACAGTTTTGTAAAGACAATAGCGATGCTTGTGGCGCTGTAACCATGGTATGATAATATGCTATGCGCTGTATTCTCTTATGACCATGGCCCGACCATGGTCGCGATCAGTGCTGCAATCTGCATAATTATTGCTCATTGGTCAAAGATGGCCGATTACATAGTCCTGGGCCAATCAAGTCACCTAGCTGTGACAGAAAATAATACACGGCGGAGCATATTATTATACCATGGTTGTAACGATGTGTCTCGGCAATCTTCGTTTATTATCGGATAGTTAAACGGACGCCGAAGAGTACATTGTATTGTATCATATCTGCTCAAAGATTTTGGAGCCAAATAAACATTTATATTAGTATGTAATATAGTTTACAGTCGCGTGGAATAATTTTGGCGCCGTAGTACTCGTCAGTGGCGTAGCTTGGTGGGGGGGGGCATTTCACAGGTCGCGGTTAGAGATAAAAAATTAAGATATGAAACAAAAAATATAAGTAAAAAAAAATCTTTCAGAGTTGTTTTCGTCATTGTTTTGTCGTTACTATGCCCCAAATTTTTTATAATGAATAGCAAAAAAAAAGGCGGCAAATTTGAAATCCGCACCGAGTGCCTATGCTACGCTACTGACTCGTCATATTTCACTTTTTGTGTGAACGTGACGTACTACAGTGATGTTTTACATTTTAACACGCGATTGTACTAAGCTGATTGATCTGTGATGGTTTCAGCAATTTTCTAACGTGTTTTGTATATAATGTAATTTAAATTATAGATACGTATCTTACCAACTGTGATCTCATGATTGCAAGCTCTCGTTATAAAGTACTGTATTGGAGCACACAAATATCAATGCAAACCGATAAAGCATCTCTCAAATGGAGACGAGTGATAAACTCACACCAATCCTGTCAGCTTACATTATATGGACTGCCCGCAATATACAAGCGAGCTATTTGCATTCGTAATTCAATCAGATAAGAACATTTCTTGTAGATGGTGTGTGAACAGCGCCCCAAGTCTGCTAACATAAACGATTCATAATCGAACAGCAACCGCATAGTAACTGTCACTTTTGACAGATATTGTATGGGATATCTGTCAAAAGTGACAGTTACTATGCGGTTGCTGTTCGATTCTGTTAGCAGACTTGGGGCCCAGATGGCATTGTCATGTATAACTACAATGAATATCAACATTTGCAATATACTTACCTTTGGTTGGGTGCAGCCAGAATAATGACAGCATTCATTCTTCCTTTGTAAATAAAAAAGCTTGCAAGTAGCTGCGGCGGTGTCACAGAAGCGTGCCAATGTCCAATGCCAGGTAACTGCAGCGTGAAGCTGGCATTTTTATTTCATGATAATATGTGCCAGTTAATGGCACGTGAGCTACTCATGCTTATTTCACTGGCATATGTATTGCGGGCTTAATATAAACAAGTCTGTTCAAAATGGCGCGAGCGAGTTATTCGCGCTTGTGCGTGCGGTTCGCTCACTGTCTCGCGTCATTTTGGCCGTCCTTAGGTACATGTGTGGTTCGCATTTAGTGGACACTGTTTAGGATTCGTGTTATACATTTTTGTACTGCGTTAAGTTACTTTAAGTTGACAAATATTTAATTGTAGAATTTATATACTGCCTACATAATGTTGCCCCTTCGCCGGCAGCTGGAGCATAGAGAAATTAAACGATCGTTTAATAGACATGTGTTTTAATAATTAAAATAATATTTAAAAACATAATTCAAAAATTATAAAATAATCGGTGTTGACTATTATGAAAAAAAATCGAAAATTTAATACAATCAAATCAATGAAATTTCTCGTATATCAAATATGATTATATAATTTGACCTACAAGTTGTCAGGTGTCGACCATTATTGAAAATGGAAATAGGGAAGCATGCATCATTTAATACAATAGCATATAGAAAGGATTAATTAAGGAAGAGATAAGAGAAATTTGAAAGACCGAATGACGCGTGTGGTGGCGAGATTTAAAAAAAACAGACCATGACTACACGTCGATGGTGTTGTATAGTGACCGCCCCATTTACCCGTCCGTAAGTGGCGGACGGCGTAGTCAACCACTAAAAAAAGGGCTCAGCCCTGAATCAGTAGCGCAGTCTCCCCAGAAAGGGGACCCGGGAAGACCCCACCCACTGTCTAACAACTATTTAAGTCTAAAGAGAAATGACATGGGTCCTATAAGTTTGATAACCTAATTGACTTGTAATAGTTTCAGCATGAAAAACAACTTACAAATACAATGCCACAGCGATTTGATCGCATTTGCAGACTAAAACTGTATTACTTATCTAAATATCCACTTATTATAAATCAATTTTATTTAAAAATACCTATTTCCCATCATCATCATGGTCATAAACTGAAAAGCTTCCTTTCTCTTCTGTTCGGCTATCAGTGGACGAAGTTCATTGAGCCGCCATGCTGCGAAATTCTTCCGCTCCTCATGTGCTGAACACTGGAGATGCATCTCTACACTGTCCCAATCACCAATCACCAGGTTACAGTAGCCGCAATGAAACACTCCAACACGAACCTGTAATTCATAATTATTGATTATGGCAAGTGTTCAGACAAAGGACAACATATTTGAACCACAAAAAGAAAAGACAATTTTTTAAGTTTGTGTTCCTAAATGTTGTTTGCGAAACTCCGTTTGTTATTTCTGCGTCTAATGGCACGTGTAAGAAACTCTTTGAACCGAGCTCTAATCAATCCTGATACAATTCTTTGTTTCGAGATACAATAGTTCCTACACCTACTGTTCATAATCCATTCAACACAAATGGGATTATTCTGGTATTCCATCTATACAAATAAATAAAATTGTAGTGTCTGCTTGTAATATTAAAATAACCGCTTTTTACTATGTGAATTTGGATGTATACACGGTACATTACCAAAACAACATTTTTTAAAATGTTTGTCTGTCTGTCTGTCTGTTTGTTCCGGCTAATCTCTGAAATGGCTGGACCGATTTGGACGGGACTTTCACTGGCAGATAGCTGATGTAACAAGGAGTAACTTAGGCTACTTTTATTTTAGAAAAACTTTTTATTTCATACCACGCGGACGAAGTCGCGGGTAACAGCTAGTTTAAAATATGCTTAAATTCTCTTACCTCTCTAATAAATTCTGAGCTAAAATTCATTACAACCGGTATCGTAGCCATTAGACTCTCGTGGGAATGGAACTTCGCGTGCACCAGCCCCTCCTTGTCGTACGGACATAATGCCACTTCGCACGCCTGACACCTCAATCCCGAATCAGTTTTTGTAATCATCGAATAGCTGAGCCTGTTCACATAATACTTTTCATTGATCACATGTGCGTCTATAAAAAACATTGATGTCACATCATATTTGGACTCGACAAATTTGTTCGTAGGTTTTTTCAAAATGGGCTTCGGTTGCGACGCAATGTTTGCGTTTTTCCTGTGCAACGCGCCCGCCACGTGCTCTTTCATATTCTTCAGTGACGAGGGCATTCTCTTTTGGCAAATACGGCAGTACGCTTTGTTTTGATCGTCATTAAATGTTATGTTATTATTTTTGGCAAAATCGTCTAGATCTTCTACAGTATTTTCTTTAGATGTCGATTCGTTATCATTTTTCGTTCCGTCAGGTGAGTTATGTTCGTCCAACATCTGAGACTGCTCAGGCATATCCGGCAAGTTATCAAGTATAGCCTTTTTATCGGCGTCGATTGAAGACGAATCTTCAGTTACGGGTTCCTTTACATCAATTTTATTTAGATTTCGATCGAAATAAGAAGGGTAAAGTAGCTCAGAATCTACATTTCCTTGGATGGATGTGGAATGTTCCGCGATGTGGTGCTCTATGGCGTTGCAATCAAATCTGATGTTCACTAGACATTTCTTGCAGGAAGCCGTTTCAGTTTCCAAATTAATATTGATCATATTGTTTTGATATTTGCTGATAGACTCAATTATCTTTGATTTTGTGTCTTTCAGGAGCGATTCGTTCTCAAACGGTTTATTTTCAGTCTTTTTGGTGTTAGGAGCATTAGAATCATTTTTCCCGCTCGGTGTATTTTCTTTATCTTTAAGCGCAGCACTTTTTACTTGCCGACATTTATCGTAGATGGAGAGATGTTCGGAATCATTAAAATGTTGATTCATTGTGTTGGAAGCAATAACATGTTCACATGTAAGGCACTGAATCACATTGTCATCAACCTGAAATTCAGAAGATACTAACTTAATTCAAATAATGAATAAGCACACAAGATAATATGTGTAGACGGATGCAACTCGAGGACATGCAACATGTGGATGAAAATTTTAAAATGTAATTCTACTCACGCGTCGAAAGATGGCGTTGTTGGCCCCGAATTGCACCGGCTTCTGTACCAAGTTGAGCAGGTGCTTATTGTGACTCCTGTGGAGACATTCGTCCTCGAACTCAGTGTTGCAGACGGTGCACATGTTGTCGATGATGCCGTGCCAAGAGCGCGCTTTGATGATGACGTCATCGAACGCGACGACGTCGCTGCCGGCCAGCTTCAGCAGCAGAGCGCCCTTGCTGTGTTTGTGGCTGTCCTCCGTGACGTGCACATTCACTTTGCTGGCGATGGCGAACAGAGCGTTGCAGAACTCACAGTAGTAACCCATTTGGACCTGTAATAAGTGCAAACGAAATAATGAAGGTTATACTCGGGAGCCTTACTACAATTTATGATAACTTGTAATTTGTTGTCATTCTATTACATACATTTTACCTACAGTGTGCGGCACTGTAGGTAAAATGTATGTAGTAGAATGACAACTCAAATAAGGAGTTTTACTGATGACTGAATAGTTTTTTTTGTGGTCAAAATGCTCGAAATATGAATAGGTATCTACTATAAAACAAATGCCTACAGTACCTAACGTACGTAAGAAATAATATAACAAATATCCATTTTGTCTCATTCTATCTTATGGATTAAGATAGAGTTTTGTCCGGCATGCTAGCCCTGCTGATGGGCACATAATGTCGCGTTCTTACCTTTCTGATGCGGTCACCCTTAAACTTCTCCAGATATGGGACTAAATCCAAGTTCTTGCGATGCAACGGCTTGTCTATGTGCGTACAGATCTCCTGTTCTGACCTCAGGAAACAGCCGCAGGCCAGACAGAACGAATCCAGGTACCCAGTGATGACTGCATTATTATGAAACTTTGATGCCATGTTGGATGCTGTAAATACAAAACGGATTAAATAACTACCTATTCAAACAGCTGTGGCATTAGTACAGGTTCTGACGGCTTCTTAAATCATATCGAATCATTCGTTCTTGTGGCTGCGTCCCTAGCGGAAACTATCAACTGTACTGCAGGGTTGTTTTAATCCATTCGAAATCGATATCGGAAACGGAATCGAAAACTTCCGAACTTTGATTATCTTCGATGTTTCTCGATGGCAATACCAAATCGTTTTGTCAAAAAGTTTCCGTCGGGAAGCTCGTCGGGAGCGACACCAATATCGGAAAGTTTCAAATCCGCTCCGATATCGATTCCGAATGATTCAAAATAACCCACCTGGTAACGTATGGAAAGATTCGCTACCCGATTTGGTTTTCGACCTATCAAATCCCGGCACTAAGAACATGCAAACAGGCAGACTTCTATCCGTATCCTCACCTACGATTATTGCCAATGTATAAAATTGAGATTCCAATAAAAAGAATTACCCTAACTATAGCGACTAAGCCAGAACGCTCTTCGAGTTTTCTAAACGAGAAAGAATCTTGCAACAGTATGGAGATGCTGTCGTGGCTGGCTTCCGTACAGCACTGTTGCGAGTGTTATTTACGTAGGTACTTAATGTACGTGGGTATCTACTAGAGATATACTTGTCGGGAAACCCCCAAACACCGATACAACATAAACAAACCTCATTAGTAATCGAATCATTACAAAATAATCAAATAATTTCTTAAAAAGCCACAAATTAACATTGATTGTTAAATAGATTAAAACAAAGAACACAAATGAAACTCTATCACAGTGTAATTAAGTAGCTCATTATTTGTTGTTTGGTAAATCGACAAATTTAAAATGGATGCCTGTTTATAAAACATAAGTAATAATTATTTAGATTAGGTAGTTGATAATGGGTAGGTACATACGAACTATAAATGTTTGGGCCTGTTTTACAATGTGTTGTAAACCCTATCTACAACATATTTGTCAGAATATGTATGAGTTATTTGTCATATAAGTTTTGGATAGTTCATCAGCACGGTGTAAAGAGCACCAATACGATATATGCTACCTATGGGCAAATACAATGCAAGTTATCGATTTTACGAGTTCTGGCTTCACCAACCCGTACATGTATTGATTAAATTCCTAAGTTTACCGTATATTTTAGTCTAAATTCAAGGTCTTGTGTAACTTTGACCTTGATCTATGAAACCTGGTCTTTAACTTAGGGTCAAATCAAGGTCTAAAACTAGGTAGGTAGTCAATAGAGGTAATGTTTCTGCATGATCATAACTTGAGATCAAAAGCCACTTAAGGATAAAGGTCCATGATGACCTGGGAAAGTCAGTCCATATTTACCCACTCTTGTAATCCCACAACACAACCTACCACAGCTCAAATGTGCATTTTGGCGAAGTTTTTTAAGCACTTCTTCCCGTAATAACTTCTAACGCCTATCTATTTCATTTCATTAGGAAGCTAGAAGCCTCTGACCAATGAACGGCCGGTGGACAGTCAGACGACGATCAACATTGGCATAACGGATTCGTTTCAAGTTTTAGACCCAACTTTACGGAACCCTAAAAAGATGTATTTACCAACCGTATAAATTAAATTGTTTTAAACTTTATATATTTCTCTTAGGCGATGGTCTGAATGTGTAGAAGCCTTCTCACTCTAAGAGAAAACTAATTAATATACATATTCACTTAAAAATCTTATGACAATAATTCTTATGTAAAATATATGATATTGGAGGTACCTTCACAGAATTACCTAAAATTAAATTAAGGTAGGTGTATCGTATTGTATCTTTTTGGTTGCACATAGGTACCTACCAACATGAAAATTACACAGGTAAGTAAAGAACGTGTAGTTCCACGTTACCTTCTTATTTCAGTAGCGCAGTTTTTTTGAGATTTAATGTTATGTTTTACATATAATTGATAGAACTAGGCGATACTTGGCGGAAATCCATTGTTAACCTATGGGGAAAGAGTTTTTATGTTTATGTGTGTGTTTATGAGTTTAGAGTTTATGTTTTACAGTCTAATACGACCAAAACACGGCACAAAACTTATTTCACTTCTCCTCCGTAACTCACCCACGAACGCAGAACGAAATGAGCCCACAAACTCCGACGATTGTGTGTGACGAACAACAAGAAGATTTTGTGCAGTTAGTACTTGAACGCCCATAGACTAGAGAAAGGCAAAGGAATATCCTTAGATTAAAAACCAAAATAAAATGTTACCGGCCATGGATAATGTATTAATTCAATGGATAATGTTTCTCTTTATCTAAAATGTATCATTTTATTTTTTCATTTAATGTTATATAGTTTCCCAACGTACACGGGTGGGTGTGCCTAATACCCTTATAGGCATGCCTAGTGGAAGCATCCAGCCATACAGCATATACAGCAGTAAAGCAAGATGGATATTTTTTTTGATGCAACAAAACGGCAGCTTCGAATTGAGAGAGCAAGATTGCTAACCTATCAAACGCATGACGAAGACAAGAATACATCAGATCTCTACCGTCCCCGTTGCTGTAGCTGGTTTATTTTATTTATCTACTATCAATTTTATAAAATATTCGTAGTTTGAAAACAAGCATTTAAGGAAAAGAAAAATTCCCATATTATATTGCTGTTTCATGTGCTACTACGCTGAGTTATTATCTTGGAGTAAATTAATCTAAGGAATTATTGTCTGTGGTCGGGGCGTCACAAAATTATATTCTAGTTTCACACATACATAATACGTAGTTTCCTCTTATTGGTACACCACCTCACTCACTCACTACTACTCACTACCCCTGTGTGTTAGTGATTTGCTGATTGAGGTTATGATATATTAAATAATCTAGTAATTTCTTGATTAAAGCTAATCAAATAAGTAGGTAGATTGTTATGTAAATGGTGCAGTATCATATTATGTATGTTTTATATATGCAACAGATAATAAGTAAGTGTCACAGAATGTATAGCTGGCATCAACTAAAATGATTAAAATGAGCCAAGCTGGCGGGCGGCTCTGGGATGCGCAGAGATGAGACCTGTAAAGTGACAGATACAAGTATGTAGCAACCTCTTCAATCTCGCCACAAGCTACACAGATGGCGCTGTAGACAACATTCAGAACAAATGGCTAAAGCTCCATAACATCCTGAAACGCGCTATGAGAGTTTTCGGAGCACGTAACATGTAAACAAGTTCCCGACAATACAATACAATTAGCGGCCGCCCCACCAGGCATACCATCCGCCTGAAGTACTAAAGTATTTCTTTGACTGAGACTAGCAAATAATTAATTCGCAAACACAAACTTTATCATGTGTTACAATGTTGGGCACAGGATGTTATGGCTTGGGTTGGGTGTATTAATAGCATGTCTAAATCTAATGACTTCATATTATGATGCCTACATACATAGGTACATAGATTACCTACTAACATTTAAAGCTAAGTTGAATTAACAAACAATTAATAATGAGCTAACATAGTTAAAAAGTGATTAAGTAACGTTTGTTCTGATAAAATCAATAAAGAATAGAATCCAGTTTTTTAATTTAAATTAGGTATTTATTTACTAAAGAAGTTTATTGCGATAGTGTGCTAAGGGACTGTTAGCATAGAACTCATTATGTAAAGTTCAATAAATAAAACTGCATAAAAGATCAAACCTCAGTTTTACTCACATCAGTGTTGTTTGGAAGGCAACGGCAATAGCATCTCAGCATTGTCGCGAGGTACTTGCTAGTCTATGGTACTTGCTCGTTGGCTTGAGCGGACTCTCACTTAGTTGCTGTAGTTTTGCCAAACCGTTGAATCGAAAATAATCATTGGTAAGTCCTTATTTATGCAGTCTGCATATATAAAACCATATCAGATAGCGAATCTTTCTATACGTTTCCAGTACAGTTGAAATTTTCCGCTAGAGGCGCTGCCACAAGTACAAATGATTGGATATGATTTATGAAGCCGTCAAAACGTATACTAATGCCACAGCTGTTTGAATAGGTAGTTATTTATTTCGTTTTGTATTTACAGCATTCAACATGGCATCAAAGTGTCATAATAATGCAATCATCACTGGGTACCTGGATTCGTTCTGTCTGGCCTGCGGCTGTTTCCTGAGGTCAGAACAGGAGATCTGTACGCACATCGAGAAACCGTTGCATCGCAAGAACTTGGATTTAGTCCCGTATCTGGAGAAGTTTAAGGGTGACCGCATCAGAAAGGTAAGGAAGGAGGACAAGGAGCTACTGATAAGTACTTTAAAATTTTTAAATTTTAAAAATGAAATCACAAAAGTGATTTTAGCTTTGTTTAAAACTAGCTTACCCGCGACTTCGTCCGCGTGGCATTTAAAAAAGACACAACCGTTAGCAATAGCCCGCTCACGCGTTCTGAGATCGCGCGACCGGCGTGATATTGAGTCGTTGGTGGGGGTTGGGGGTAAAAGTAGACTTTGTTACTCCTTGTTACATCAGCTATCTGCCAATAAAAGTCCCGTCAAAATCGGTCCAGCCATTTCAGAGATAGGTATGCAAGTAGTAGGCTTGCTTTTTTGTTCTAGTGTTCGCTTACCTACCTTATATAAATTGGGTTGGGTTCCATTTAACATTTGGTTGGTACCTAGTATGGTTGTGTAAAATATCAAATTTCTTTGTTATTATGTTTCTATAATTACCTACCTACTTATGTAGTCTGAAGTTGAAACTTTATAAACCCTTCATTTTAAAGGTTGAATGGGGTTACTACTGTGAGTTCTGCAACGCTCTGTTCGCCATCGCCAGCAAAGTGAATGTGCACGTCACGGAGGACAGCCACAAACACAGCAAGGGCGCTCTGCTGCTGAAGCTGGCCGGCAGCGACGTCGTCGCGTTCGATGACGTCATCATCAAAGCGCGCTCTTGGCACGGCATCATCGACAACATGTGCACCGTCTGCAACACTGAGTTCGAGGACGAATGTCTACACAGGAGTCACAATAAACACCTGCTCAACTTGGTACAGAAGCCGGTGCAATTCGGGGCCAACAACGCCATTTTTCGACGCGTGAGTAGAATTACATTTTTAAATTTTCATCCACATGTTGCATGTCCTCGAGTTGCATCCGTCCACACATATTATCTTGTGTGCTTCTTCATTATTTGAATTAAGTTAGTATCTTCTGAATTTCAGGTTGATGACAATGTGATTCAGTGCCTTACATGTGAACATGTTATTGCTTCCAACACAATGAATCAACATTTTAATGATTCCGAACATCTCTCCATCTACGATAAATGTCGACACGTAAAAAGTGCTGCGCTTAAAAATAAAGAAAATACACTGAGCGGCAAAAATGATTCTAATGCTCCTAACACCAAAAAGATTAAAGATAAACCGATTGAGAACGAATCGCTCCTGAAAGACACAAAATCAAAGATAATCGAGTCCATCAGTAAATATCAAAACAATATGATCAATATTAATTTGGAAACCGAAACGGCTTCCTGCAAGAAATGTTTAGTGAACATCAGTTTTGATAGCAAAGATATAGAGCACCACATCGCGGATCATTCCACATCGATCGAAGGTAATGTAGATTCCGAGCTACTTTACCCATCTCATTTCGATCGAAATCTAAATAAAATAGATGTAAAGGAACCCGTAACTGAAGATTCGTCTTCAATCGACGCCGATAAAAAGGTTATACTTCAGAATTTGCCGGATATCCCTGAGCAGCCTCAGCTGTTGGACGAACATAACTCACCTGTCGGAACGATAAATGATAACGAATCGACATCTAAAGAAAATACTGTAGAAGATATTGATAACTTTGCTAAAAGTAATAACATAACTATAAATAAGGATCAACATAAAGCTTACTGTCATATTTGCAAAAAGATAATGCCCTCAACATTGACAAATTTGAAAGAGCACGTAACGGGGACGATGCACAAGAAAAACGTGCAAATGGCGCCGAAACCAAAGCCCCTATTGAAAAAACCTATGAAAATGTTTGTAAATTCGAAATACGATGTGACATCAGTGATTTTTGCGGACGCTACTGTGATCAATGAAAAGTATTATGTGAACAGGCTTAGCTATTCGATGATCACAAAAACTGATTCGGGATTAAGGTGTCAGGCGTGCGAAGTGACTTTAAGTCCGAGTGATGACGATGGGCTGGTACACGCCGAGTGCCTCTCCCACAAGAGAATATTGGCCAAGACACAAGTTATAATGAATTTTAGCTCAGAATTTATTAGAGAGGTAAGATGATTAAAGCATATTTTACGAGATTACCAACAATAATATGTTTTTTACGTTAGTGTGCCAGACGTTTGTTGTGCTGGCTGTGATGGCTGGATCCTTAACAGCAAGTGCAGGACCGATTGTAGGTATAGCTATCGAGAAATATAGATTTGAATTAGGATTGATTTTATTGGGATTAAAACGGTTTTGGGAACCCGCCGTAATCAATAATCATGATTAAATTACAGGTTCGAGCTGGAGTCTTTCATTGTGGCTACTGTAACCTGGTAGTTGGCAATCGGTGTGAACTCGAGATGCATCTCCAGTGTTCGGAACATGAGGAGAAGAAGAAATATTCAGCTTGGCATTTAAATAATGTCAGCCATATGATAGCTATACATAAGAGGAGAGAAGCTAATGCTGAGCAGTTAATGCTTATGGTGCAGAAACATCTTCTTATTTCTTTACGAAATGAAATGCAATGAAATAAAATGGATATGAATATGGCCTCACCCACAACTTAGCGGGTATTTTGCCAGTGTCAAGTACGCATTCAATAAATACACATTATAAAAAAAATAATGGATGTCACATGATGAAATGAAAATGGCGATTTTTATCCACTTCTGTTTCGATACCTAGTGGCCGATGAGATTCTGGCAATAGGCTATTTAATTGTTTTTGAAAAACCGTCTTCCTTTGTCCATTAGTTCAATACGAAGCTAAAAATATCGTTTTTTGAAAAAAAAACTATATTTTTAGTTTTGTTTTTTGCGTTTTAATTTGCCGAATCCAAAAATATCTCGTGTTATAGGAAAAGTTACCTTTCAAAGGGTAAGCAAAGTGAATGGGTAACCTTAAGTCAAATCTGACAGTAGTTAAGTCGAGAACGTAAAAAAACATTAAATAAACCCATAAAATTCGTTAAATTACATAGTTTCATTTTAATAGTTAAGTCATTCAAAAACCCAATCAAATTCAGTTCGTTCCCTTACCGGCTTACCGGCCGGCTTACCGGGTTCCGGGCCCTTATAACTTACGCAGCTTTTATATAAGAGAACACAATTACTTGAGTCAAGATACTTAAAACCCAACACGTGGCTTCTTGGCGGGAAGTTGAACAGTGAAGTTTTCAAATTTGTTTTATATTAAAATAATGTATTTCTTTGATAAATTCCCATTGCGTGTTCATGAATACGCACAAGTAAAGAAGATGTTCGGTAAATTTTCAGTAAAAAAAAGTAAAGTAAAATAAAGTAACAGCTTTACTGATAAGAGTAGGGGTTTAATTTTATCATCAGGGTTATTATTTTATAATTGTTGTTTAACAATTATCAAAAACTCAACATGACACTGGCAGGGAAGCCTCAATTTTGTAGCCGTTTACCAACGAAAAAAAAAACTAAATGAATCTGTCAAATCTGACAATTCATCCGTCCTTCCATACGTTCGTTTGTTTTTTTTATTAATAAAGCGAGTTCTGTGGGTGACGCACGTATGTTTGTGTCAAGCAAGTCGAATGATGTGCAGTGCCTTTACTAAAACACAATGAAATGAAACTTATTTTGTGGATATCATGTTATTCTTCTAGCTCAATTTGCTAGGCTCATGTTAGCAATGTCACAAAATACTTATGGTGTTAAAATGTTCAGTGATAATTTGTGTGTTGTGTGTTTGGTGCATTTGTTGATATTATTAGCACTAACTAAGGGTACGGCTGATGCTCAGGAACTAAGTAAGTCCAAATTTTATATAATTATGTTATTCCTTATTTGTGTTTTGTTCGCTCCATGCATTGTTACTTGTCTTGCATACGAGTTTATGAGGTGTCTATAAATTATAAAAATAATTTCACTACCTATTTGGCTATGTAAATCCCTCTATTTTAAAAAAAATACAAATATTTAGACAGAACTATAAAGTTGTATATTCAGTGGTACAGGCAATTGTTTAAAATTCTTCATACTAATTCTTGGAAAAGTGTCAAAAAAGCAATGTTTTAAATGTTTTTATATAAGCAAAATAAAAACTGAAATCATAAGTATTCACGGTATGGTTGACAGGCTAAAAAGGTACAAAGGTGTTATTTGCTAAGTAATCTCCTCTGTCATATTATGTGGATAATAATTATAAATAATAATACCAGCCCTTTTAATGACCCACTGCTGGGCACGGGCCTCCCCTCAATGTGAGGGGGATTAGGCCATAGTCCACCACGCTGGCCCAGTGTGGGTTGGCAGATTTCACACATCTTTTGAGGTGTTCTCACATGATGTGGAAAATGCAATTATTGGGAGACCTTTACGAGCATGAGGGAGGATGCAATAAGGCAATGTTATATTTATAATTATGGTAAGTGGATCATATCATAGAAAGTATATTTAAATATATCTTTATTGGATACAACTTCTATATTATAAAATTTACTTAAATAGACTAGCAGTATACAGTCTTATCACAAACTGCAATCAACCTGATGGCCTGACCTGAGGGTCCCTGGTTCGAATCCTAGTAGGGACAAACTTTGTGTTATTATCTATGTACAACGCCGGTATAGGTCCCAAGGTGTCCTACCTCTAGGTTTACCGTATAATAAAACACTAGGGTATGTGGGGTATGTAGATATATTGCTTGTAATAAAAAGTGATCTCTAGAGACTAGATGAAATACCAAAACATCTTAACACCGCGAGCTATCTTTGCATTAGTGACATCTATCGGGCATTGATGTAACGAATTATACATTATCGCCCACCAAGGACAAATTATGCTATTTGTCCTTCCTTAAAACACAAATTAAACATAAAACTTAACTTAGATCAAAATAATAAAACAACATGAATCCTTCAAAATAAAATAACAATTTGCTTATTCCACTGCAATCGGAAGAAAGCACAATTTTGAAATCGGACGTTTGAACATGCCGTTTTTAGTTTTAAGAGTTACAACCCGAATAAGGTTGTCCGCGCCAGGATGAGTTGCAATCACTCTGCCATATAACCAGCGACACGGTGGTAAACCATCTTCTTTCACAATAACAACATCACCCAACTTTGGTTGAAGTTGTTCTGTCGACCACCTGTACCGATGCAAAAATCTGGTCAAATACTCTTGCGACCACCTCCGCCAAAAGTCTTGCAACATTTTTTGAGTATGCTGCCATCTTCTCAAAGAACCAACGTTACTGGTTTCATAATTTTGATCAGGAGGGACTACAAGAGGCTCCCCAATTAAAAAATGTCCCGGCGTCAGGACGGTTACCTCCTCCGAATCACTCGAGACAACAGATAGCGGCCTAGAGTTTAAACAAGCCTCCACCTGTGTCAGCACCGTTGACATCTCTTCGAATGTCAGTGTCGATTGCCCAATTATTCTCTTCAAGTGGTGTTTGACAGACTTAACACCCGCTTCCCATAAACCACCGAAATTAGGCGATCGAGCTGGGATAAAATGCCAATTACAATCATTGGTAGCCAACGCTTCAGCCACTTCGTGTTGCATGGAACCCCTTTCTGTTAAGAAATGACGCTTTAACTCACTAGCAGCGCCAGTAAAGTTAGTGGCATTATCGCTCCAAATATCAGTGCAGTGTCCACGTCTTGCCACAAATCTTTTAAAGGCCTGCAAAAATCCTTGAGTTGTAAGGTCGGTCACAACGTCTAAATGTATGGCGCGCGTTGCCATACAAACAAACAAACATATATAACCCTTGTACGCCTTATAACCACGACCTTTGGCAGTTCGAATTTGAATCGGACCTGCATAATCTACTCCACTGCATTTGAAAGGACGCGACGGCGTAACCCGTGCAGACGGAAGCTGTCCCATTAATTGTGTCTGAGGAACTGCAGAGTTCTTAACACATATCACACATTTCCTATAAGTCGATCTCACTAGTTGCTTTGCCCCTAATATCCAGTATTTGTTCTGAATATAACAAAGCATTTGTTGTGGACCTCCGTGTAACGTTTGCTTGTGGGCGTCTGAAATTATCAAATCGGTCAAATGACATTTCTTGGGTATCAAGATGGGGTGTTTCTGGCTACTACTAAGACCAGAATGATTCAACCTACCACCAACTCTCAACATTTGTTTTTCATCAAGAAACGGATTCAACGCACGAAGTCGACTACTCTTGGGTAAGTTTCTCATTTCTTTGATTAAAGCTAATTCCGTGTCAAAATGAAATTCTTGATACTGCTTAATGCACACATTCAACGCTTCTGTTAATTCTGTTGTAGTTAGATAACCTTTAATTCTGTCAGTCGTATTCCTTATATTAAAAATAAAACGTTTACAGTATGCAACAACTCTACATAACTTGGTCAGAGAAGAAAATCGATCCCATATGGTATCAGAGGCAACTGCGCAATAACACTTCACGACTTCCAAGTCGGTATTCGCATCCTTAGGTTTTTGATAATTTATTGTCTGCTCCGCCAAAAACCTTGGGCCTTTAAACCACAACATAGACTCTACAAGCTCTGATGGGTGTAACCCTCGAGATGCCCCATCAGCGGGATTTTCTTTTGATGACACATGTGACCAGTTATGGGAATCTAAATTTGTTTGTATCTCCGATACACGGTTAGCTACAAAAACTTTCCACCGACTCGCATGGCTATTAAGCCAGGCCAGAACTACCATCGAGTCTGTCCATGCGTGAATATTCGCTTTTTCAATTTTCATAACCCTGGCTACTTCCATTAGTACTCTGGTCAACAATACTGCACCGCAAAGCTCCAATCTTGGGATCGAAACTTGCTTAACCGGCGCTACCTTTGTTTTGGCAGTTATTAGAGCCACGTGGATATTTCCGTCAG
The DNA here is from genome assembly GCA_905333125.1 of Pheosia tremula. Classification (NCBI taxonomy): domain Eukaryota; kingdom Metazoa; phylum Arthropoda; class Insecta; order Lepidoptera; family Notodontidae; genus Pheosia; species Pheosia tremula. The sequence continues at coordinate 4,918,499 of HG995419.1, forward strand.
AGTCAACTACACGACTGTAAACAACCGCAGCGTATGCCACCTTCGAGGCATCGCAGAAGCCGTGCAGCTCAACAACTGTATCATTCGCCTTTGTGTGAATCCATCGTGGTATGTTAACCACACATAACTGAGTTAATTCCTGTCGGTAAGTAAGCCATTCATTTAATATTTGATTGGGAACCGTTTCATCCCAATCTATGCCTGCTAACCATAGCTTTTGAATAAGTATTTTAGACTTTATAATGCTCGGTCCTACCCACCCCAGTGGGTCATAAAATCTAGAAATGTCAGAGATCATCTGTCTTTTTGTTACAGGTTGCTGCAGACTTGGAACTTTCACAATGTAGCGGAAGGAGTCATCGCTGCGATCCCAGGTAAGTCCAACTATTTTGATTGTTTCATCAGACCTTATTTTCACTCCTTCTTTTTTCTCTTCTTCTTCTTTTCCTTTTTCCATCTCCTCCACGAGTTTGGTACTATTACTAGTCCATTTCGTTATTTCAAATCCACCTTTTGCTAACATTTCGTTCATTTCTTTATACACCTGCAATCCTTCCTTCTCTGTCTCACATCCACCTAGAAAATCATCAATATAATAATCATTTAGAACCCTTTCAGCCGCCATAGGGTACCTATCACCTTCATCCAGAGCCACTTGCTGTAATGCCTTTACTGCCAGGTAAGGTGCAGAAGCTGTACCAAAAGTTACCGTCAATAATCTATAATGTTTAATTTCAGATTCACTATCATCTCGCCACAAGATTCTCTGAAAGTCCACATCATCTTCATGCATCTTAACCTGACGATACATTTTGGTAACATCCGCTGTAAGACAAATTGGTGGAACTCGCCAACGCATAACCAAATGACGCAGTTCCGATTGTAAGGTAGGTCCCACTAAAAGATTGTCATTGAGTGATTTATTATTCCTTCCTTTACAGGATGCATCATAGACAACTCGAACCTTCGTAGTTTGTCTATCTTCTCGAATGACTGCATGGTGAGGCAAGTATATAGCCTTTGATTTATTTAACTGCCCTTCTGGCACTAGTTCCATATGCTTAAGCTGAATATACTCGTTCATCACATCCGAATATCTTTTCTTCAAATCCTTATTTTTATTTAACCTATTTTCTAATGAACGAAATCTGTTTTCAGCTATTGCCAGAGAATTCGTCACCTGAGGATCATCGGTTTTGAACGGAAGCCGTACTATGTATCTCCCTTCAACATCCCTACGAGTAGTTTGCGCGAAAATTTCTTCGCACCTTTTCTCGTCTTTTGTAAACAGTTTATTCGGTTTCAACTCCGGATCAGCTTCCAGCTCCCAGAACTTCTTGAGAAGTTCATTGTCATCTGTACGACAATGTAAAACATTTATACCTGCTGGTTTAACATTTAAATTAATATCTCCAGAGAGAATCCAACCCAAACGGGTATCCTGCGCCAAGGGCGCTCCCTGCGTACTTTTCTTGATTCCTTCCAGGAGTATCTGATTATATATTCCTACACCAAGCAATAAATCCACACGACTTGGAGTATGATACTCTGGATCAGCCAATATCAAATTATTAAGTTCGATCCAATTCTTGGGGTCGATCTTACAAGCTGGTAATGGAGCTGTGATAGATTTTAAGACGTACGCATTAACATTAACTGCAAAGCTAGAGTCCACTCTTGATCGTACTTCAAAAGTGACCATAGCTTTCGACATGGATGATTGTTCGCCTAATCCACTAATTTGACCCAACACAGGAGTCTTCTTTAAACCTAGGTGCTGAACCGTTGCCTCCGTAATAAACGAAGACTGTGAACCTTGGTCCAACACCGCCCGAACCGTGTAACTGCCATTTTTCGTCGAGACTCGTACCAGCGCTGTGGCTAGCAGAGCCTGATTGTAAACCCTTCCTGACGAAAAGCATGAAACCAACGGTTGCTCAACCGTAGAACCCACAGGTTGAGCAGATGAAGCAACTACCTCCTCTGATGCCTCCCCATTGACTTTGGCATCAGTAGACCCCGAAGTAGGAATACCCTTGGGATGCAAAAGCGAATGATGTTTCCTTTTGCAAACTCGGCACCTTACTTTGGTGCGGCAATATTTGGCAGAGTGATTGTTTCCCAAACAATTGAAACAAAAATTATTATTTAAAACAAACTCGCGACGTTCATCTACAGTTTGCTTCGCGAAAATCTTACAAAATGCAAGAGTGTGTTCTTCCGAACAAATTTGACATTTAACATTAGATACATGTAAGGCTTTAATTTTATTAATAGGAACATTAGTATAGGTCGGGCCTTTCCTTCCTAAATTAGATCCGGTATCCAAAAATTCCATGGCACGATAACGATTGGTAAGGAATTCTTTGAATTGATCGTAAGTGGGTAACTCATCCGATGAGTTGTTATTACTTATATTGAACTCCCACTGCCTTCGCGATTCCGAGTCTAATTTAAGTGTTAAAATGTGTATAACCATGACATCCCAACTATCGACCTTTATACCAAGATTGCCCAGCGCAGCGAGACAATCGTTGGTGGTATCAATTAACTCCTTCAAGCTGTTCGCCGACTCATTTAAAATGTTGCGTTGACTGAACAATCTTTTAAGCGTATTATGACATATGTACTTTTTGTTATTGTATCGCTCTCCAAGCATTTCCCAACATCTGTCATAATTGATTTCCTCTATGGGTACATGCCTTAAAAATTGTTCGGCCTCTCCAACTAAATAGCCTTTTAAATAGTGCAACTTTTGAACATTATTTAAATCTGTGTTACAATGAACTAATGCGCTAAATAAATCCCGGAATGTTGACCATTCGGAATATTTCCCTGAAAAATTTGGAATATTAATTTTAGGTAATCTTATTTGAGGAGCTTTTACATTCGGAGATAAATTTGACATACATGGTTGCTCAATACTAAGTTTATTTAAAACAGTTTTCAATTCACATTTGAAGTCTACATAAGTCTCTTCTGTATTATCATAAATTTCCAATCTAGCATAATTAGAGTTTGCTACCTCTTTAGGGTTAACACTGCGCATTAATTCTTTGTGGCCAGACACAAACTCAAACCACATCTGATCCAACAGCTCTAACCTTCCTTCTATATACTCTTTGGTTATTCGCTCTTTAGGACTCTTTTTGAAGTTAGTCTTGGCCTTTGATATGCGCGAATGCAAATCCGTTTGAAAATTTAAAAGAGATTCCATTTTAAAACAAAATTAAAATTTTCAAATTTTGACAAGTTTAAATTTTGACAAATTCAAAATTTTACTGAATTTTCTAAGTCTTTTACGTTCTGACAAAAATTGGGCATAGGTTCCCCGTACCTTCGTTTTTGGGAAAACTATTCTAAGTCCTAGACTATAAGCTAAAATTATTCTAAGTTACAAATTACATTTAAATTCTTCTAAGTTCTAGTCCTCTTGAGAATAAAGTTCAAAATTGCATGTTAAAAGTACTCACGGTTTCACTTCTGAACACAACACAAATCACCACTTTGCCTTGCCTGCACCTCCGTATTACCGCTCGTGGTCAGCTACGCTCGCTCCGCTCATCGTAGTCCTGACTGCGCCGACTCCCAGCGCCGTCTGAAGTCCTTGGACTCCTGCTGTTACTACGTTCACGACAGCGACCCACTGCCCGTAGCAACCACCCACTAGCACCTCACTCGGTGCTCCATAGGTAAAATACCCGACGACGAAGGACCATGTACAACGCCGGTATAGGTCCCAAGGTGTCCTACCTCTAGGTTTACCGTATAATAAAACACTAGGGTATGTGGGGTATGTAGATATATTGCTTGTAATAAAAAGTGATCTCTAGAGACTAGATGAAATACCAAAACATCTTAACACCGCGAGCTATCTTTGCATTAGTGACATCTATCGGGCATTGATGTAACGAATTATACAATCTATATAAGTATTATATACTGAGTTTGCCCCAAGTCCATTGTGTGGTCCACATAATACATGGGTTGCTTAGTGTAAGATTGTATATTTTGTGTTTGCCTGGTGCTATTATTATTATTATAATCAGTATGTATGAAAATGATTTCATTCTTTTCCAAGTAAGCTAAGAAAGCACTAATAAGTAGTTGGAAATTACAACCTTTTGAGTATAATCTGAGTTACCATTGGTTTGGAATGTTGGTTCCTAGAAAACAGCCACCTAGTAATGTAATAGTTAATTTTTAAAACATTATCAGGAACATAAACACCATGGAAACAGGCGGTACCAAAATCACAATAGTATGTAATAATATTCAAGCATTATGAATATAAAGGAACATAATAAGTCATTAAATTTAATGGAAACTCATTCAGATAATGGACAGACTTTTTTCCAGGCAACCTTTGGATTGTGAGGATTTTGTGTGACAAAATGGCAGTCAGAAGTGTATCTTAAATCTCCATACAAGGCATAGTTAGCTATTGTGTCTTGTTTGTACAAATGACTGGCTGCCATGATGATGCCAATGTGTGCATTCTACACTAAAGCCTAACATAAAATGAATCTGAAGAGAGTTCTTTTGGCCCCTTCCAACGGCTGGTAGGAGTAGTCACTGGTAACCGGCTTTAATGATCGACATAAGATAAATGAGTTATCACAGAGGCGGATTAAATATTTTTTTTCCATAAAGTTAAATTATGGGAAGGATATGTGTCTTTGTATAGAGCCACCTAAAATGCTGTAGGTGCATATGAGTTCTTAGGAAGCGTCAGTGTAACATCTCAGACCGGAGCCCAGAGCCCAGAGCCCAGAGTAAATGATAGCAATACTTAAGGTACTGGTAACACATTATCTATACTCTATACTAATATTATAAATGTGAAAGTTTGGATGGATGGATGGATAGATGGATGGATGTTTGTTACTCTTTCACGCCCGAACGGCTGAACGGATCTGGATGAAATTTGGCACAGAGATAGATTATAGTCTGGAATAGCACATAGGCTACTTTTTATCCCGGTAAAATGTATGGTTCCCGTGGGATAGATGTTTTAATTTTTCATACTTTTTATCGCGGGTAACACCGCCGGGCGCATCTAGTGTATCTATACTAATATTATAAATGTGAAAGTTTGGTCTGATGGATGGATGTTTGTTACTCTTTCACGCCAGAACGGCTGAATGGATCTGGATGAAATTTGGCACAGAGATAGATTATAGTCTGGAATGGCACATAGGCTACTTTTTATCCCGGTAAAATGTATGGTTCCCGTGGGATAGATTTGTTTAATTTTTTCATAGAATACCAATAAATTCATTTTCTCATACATTTGATTCTGAGGCGGTACGAAGTTCGCCGGGACAGCTAGTGGGTATATAAATGTTAGCAGTTTAGCGGTAAAGGGAAGATCTTCCAGCCAGGCGGGTATGCCTGGCGCGGCGGCCGCTATGCCCCGACGGTTATTGTCGGGATCTTGTATATATGTTACTTGCTCCGAAAACTCTGGTAGCGCGATTCAGGATTGTGATTACAATTGTCTATTGTTCTGAATGCGTCTGCAGTGCCATCTGTGGAGCTTGATGTGCGGTTGAAGTGGTCGCTACAGCAGGTCTCGGTATCTGACGGCTTCCGTCCAGCTTCCGTCCCATCGTTCGTTGCGATGTAACGCTTGACCCCTAATTAGGGTGCTTGATAATATTCCCCACGAACATTCCTACTAATAGCTTATCAAGTGGGTTTAAGGATTTGAATGTAGGTACTTGAGCATAAGTGAGCCGCTCAAAGAAGCGTTCTCATTAAATACTGTCATTTGAGCGTGCATAAAGGTGTGTGTCGGCTCGCTTCTTTGAGCGAGCGAACGGGTCGTTCGCCTGAGCGTGCTTATAGAACTATATAAAAATTTTAGAAAACTGGGATATCAAAAAAATATTATCTTAAATGTGTTATGTATTTTAATTAGATAACTTTGTCTGTCTAGGTCAAGTACACACAATGTTTAGTAGGTAGGTAGCTGCCAGATTTATTATGACTAATCGATTCATTGACATAGGAAAGGCTCGCCTGCGAAATGACTAACAATAGATAAGTAGGTATTAACGATTCGTAATATTCAACTTGAACTCTCATCGGTTACGGTTAACGCTTAAATTGAAACGTCACAATGAATTTCCATTCTTTTAGCTTCTGCTGCAAATTGGCACGGGTGTCCGGAAAGCCATGTCGGATACACAGTTTGTCGACCTTCCAGAACCCTTAAATGCGCGCTAAACTCATAAATTATTCAGTCCCTTCCCGCCATGGTGATCGTTTGCATACGGCCTATAATTACGGGGGGAAGTTCGTATCTCAACATCTGACGTTTGACCATACGAGGGTGTGCCCGGGACCTAATAAAGTATGTGCCAGACGTGTCGGAAACGGAGACTAGGTAGGTACGTAATTTTTTTTTTTGCGGTTGAATTCAGTATAAGTAAATATATATCGCCAGACATACACCAACTGTATGGTAGGTACCTAAATTGAGCAAGGTTATAAAAAAATCTATACAAATAAAATTGTAATATTAAAATAACCGCTTTTTACTAAGTGCATTTGGATGTATAAGTACACGGTACATAAACCAAAACAACATTTTTCCGTTTATCTTTTTGTTTCGGCTAAACTCTGAAATGGCTGGACCGATTTAGACGGGATTTTCACTGGCAGATAGCTGATGTTACAAGGAGTAACATAGTCTACTTTTATTTTAGAACAACTTTTTGTTAAATACCACGCTGACGAAGTCGCGGGTAACAGCTAGTTGGTTATAAAATTCGTTAGCCAATAGAATGGCTTTTAAGAGAAAAAAATGCTACAGCCCTTACCTCACTCGTGCTCTTCTACAAAAGATAATCAAGGCAAGCTTCTCGTCTTTAAACGATCGAGAGATCGAGATCGACGAGAGTTTTAAAAGTATCGATGTTGTCGCTCGCTCGACAACTAAATCTCAGTTGACTACAAAATTTGTTTTCAATATTTGAGATAGTATAATCTTACACTTATGATATGAACGGCACGTCAAGTGCGAGCTAACTGCATACTTTATAGTCTACCGTATTTAGACGTTTTGTGTGGAGAATTGAAATGCGCCTCTAGCGGATGTTATTTAAAACTTTCAATACTCCATACAAAATGTCTAAATACGGTAGATTATAAAGTATGCGGTTAGCTTACGAATAATCTGGCACTTGATGTACTGAGCGGCAATTCCGTGTCCACGTAAGCCAAAGAAAAAAAATACAACTACATTTTTTTATGTGGCTCTTTCCACCTTCTTTTAAATATTATCTATAGTCTGTACTGTATTTAAATGCCTAGAATGACTGTCAACATCTTAGTCAATGTTGTCTCCGTCTGATTGCAAAACAACCACATTAACATTATTTTATAAGTCAATTCGCTGTTGGTTTAATGTTTTAAATGACTTGTGTTACAGTTACCTATCTGTGCAAATTGTATGTCTTTTCTCTTGTAATTGCAATGGATCCAGTCGTTTTGGTTTCTGCACAAATATTTTTACATTATTCAAGTCAACGAAGGGTTCTTGACCAATTTACTTGCTTGTGTTTACAGTCATAGATGGGCACGTGCCTTGTTTTTTTATTTGTCAATTTCCAAATCGCAGGTAGTAATTTATTGTTGCATTAGCACGAGAGGTCGACACACAAGCTTTTATAGTAGACCGTGATTTAACATCATATATAAATAGTTAAAATATCGTTTCCCGTGTAAGGTTGTTGCCAGCATCTTTTATTTCTTTATTCTGCGCGACAACCGTTTGTATCCTCGTGAATCACGGATGGCTTCCTATCGCTAATGGATATGATTCATTGGCTATACACATATGCTAATCGTCTACTTGTACATTCAGCTCGTTATTCAATACTGTATTCATATCTTTTTTTACCAGTCTCAAGCTGGAGGCGCCTCATATTAATGCCGTAATGATGCAGTTCTCTAAGATCTAGAGTCTTTCTGTTGGTATCAGGAATCTTTCAGACTTGTACTAGCTATGGTTGGATAAGTGTTCTAAATCCTGTGGCGTACCTACCTATGTATACTATGTGCTGACAATTAGTTGAATACCGCCATAATATGTACGTCAACACGCAACAAAATGTTTTCATTGTTGTGAACACTTTATGGACCTTATATTTGAGTGTAGTGTAGACGTTCGCAAGAACGTTATCCTCTATGGTTGGAGAACAGAAAAAAATCTTGGTTTTTTCATATCATGTGGTTTTCAACGGGCGTTTTGTCTACGAATTTGTCTTCGCGCCCAGCAATATTAAAAAAATAAACGACCAAAAAGGTATTTCGATCAATCGGCACGCTACGCAGCCGGTCGGGTGCGTTAGTTTACGTCATAGCATATGCGATACGATGCGCGTGAGCAGTGCACGCACATCGCTGCGTTCCCCCGTTTGTTTTTAACTAACTTTTTATAGTTATTACTCGACGTTGAGTTTTATGAGCGTGGCACGGTGACTGATGCACTCATGCTTAAAATGTATGGAATGAGGGATCCCGCATAGGGAAACAATGAGAGCTTGTGCTTTGTTGTATCGTAATTGTTGTAAATATTTCAACTCCTATGGTTTATTTTCTTTGTGTTATTAATTTAGTATAAGTACATCATTATAGTTTTGAGTCGTCGAAGCAAATGTTGATGTAGTGGTGTAGGGCTTTTTCTTTTTATGTGCTACGCAGTTATAAGCAAACCTATGGAGGCCAGTTCGGCCCGGTGCTATGCTTTCCATGGCGCTTCTATATCGTCTCCTATAGCTTGTATTATGTGAAACCTTTAGTCCAAACTGTTTCAAAATCTGCAGATCAAATAACATTCAGATTAGAATCGTAATTGCTAAATAGATTCAAATGAACCGTTTCAAATGATCCGTCAGACGCGAAATGGTTTACTTTACAGCTTCCTACACTGTCAAGAATTTCCCCTGTGATTGCAATCCGGATCCGAGGACCAGTCGGTTTGGTTACGAGATAATTGTCAGTCCGTGGACATGCCTAGTTGCTTTCTATAGTTAAAACTACATATACTAAGCCAATGTATAGCAGGTGTCAAAATTTAGCAAGTCAAGTGCCTTAATATTTCTTCATTTATCTGAATACGCTTGATTGATTGTATAGGTCCGTTACATACTTTTTAAGGCCGCTATCCTGAGTGTCCATCATCCTAGACGAAAATAAAGTCTAATTCACTAGTTATAAGATCTAAAGTGCTTAAAGTATCCTCGACACTGCTTTTGCGTCCACATATAATATCCCTCCACAAGTTTGTTCCCGAGCTATCGAGGAGTCACTGCCTCGCAATGAGAAATAAAAATCCAAACCCGATGTTCATCAACAGCTGTTTATAGAATGAGCAATTTTATCTTGACGCCCCTCTCCTCTGCTAACTGCAACGAACAGAATGTAAAAGGCAGAATCTGAGGTTTCAATTTAAAATGGTGACATTATTTCTGGATGTAGTTAGACGATATGGGAATAATGACTTCCACGCAGCGGCGCGGTGCGTTTCCTCCGCGCTCCGTCACGTCCGATGTCAACTTTTATCATTTTTTTTCAAATATAAATGTATAGATAAAAGGACAAAGCAAAGGCAGATTCAATAAGCCAGAGCTAATTTTGCGAATATACTTTAAGACAAATGTTTTGATTTCTTATATTTACGCCAATATTACACATTGAAATAAAACTAATTTTGCGGATTTTATTGCGTTTATTTTATGTTTTTTTACGTTACCGGCGTTTCTGCTGCTTTACAGCAATCATGGTCACGGGAGGACTGGGGTGTTTGACGTCCTAGTGTCATAGTTTGAACTGGGGTACCCTCATTCATATTTAGTTGTTGTTCGCGGTACGATCTACGCGGCTGAAACGTCGGGAACGTAAAAAACATAAAATAAACGCGATAAATTCTGAAAGAAATTTGTTTTATTCCAAGACAAATGTTTGTTACCGTACTCCACTAACGATTGTAGGTTGCTAACTTGCCACTAGTTCACATCAGAAAATACTGATATCATCGAGTGATTAACTCTTTTCATGCAACTAGACAAGTCCAATAAGTACATTGCATCGCTAGGCGACCCAAATAGCGCAACTAGGGTAGGTAGCAATAAACGAGCATAGGCGAGCGAAAACAATCGCGATAAATTCCGCCGGTCGTTCACACTTGAGTTTATGACTAGTGTTGCCAGCTGTGTCATCAAAAAAGTCAGGATATACTTCGGTATAAAACATATAATTCAGGCGAATTAATTTAAAGTTTTATTGAGGCTTATTGACTTACAACTTCACAGACTACCTACTTAAAGTAGGATCACAAGATTCTGTGTTGGCTGTGTCAAACAGTGGTATGATTCAGTCATTTAGAGAAAGCAAGGCAGTTTATTAATGTTCTGTGCCAATGCGCGGTTCACAAACAATGTTCTAAGAACGATCGGGCAGGGTTTCTATATACATTCATAAAACTAGAGCTTTACAGATGCCCAGAAAAAGTTGTACCAACTAATGTCACTCATTAGCCAGTCTGAGCGTATCTTTAACGAGCTGTGATAATTAATGAGTATGTTTACTTACGAATAAAAATACCCTTGTAGGTTGAATATACCGATAAATACTAATATAAAGATAACAAAAGTACCCCCTACTTGTGATAACTTCGCACCGGTAAGATCCATAAACACTGATGTGAATAGGAGCCAGCCTATTGCCATTCTATTACACTTCTGGCTACCAGATGCGGAGATTTTGCAACCTTCTACGCAATCTTAGCACTGAGGTAGGAGTAGATAACGTCTATCCAATATCTATTTCGAAAATATACAAGAATAATACTACTTTAACAGAACATCCTTTGGTATCTACAAGTGGCTAACATGCTATATTCTTTACGAAGAAAGTTCCAGGACAATGCTTACACAATGTTCATAGCCTAACAATGACTAATGTTATCAGTTCCTCATTCTCACGTTTTGCCGACATTGCCCTATAAAATGCGTCATACGTCAGCTGCCTGCGTGTGCGAAAACATATGGTGTGGCATTTTGCATGCATCTGCATCCTTGGGTATGACCTCGGGACCACGGCCGTAAGAATCAGTTACATCGATACTTATCCAGAATCCAACCCTACCCATTGGATATTAGTCAGTTGTCTATTGAAATCGTACTTTGATGTATCTTTTGTTTCGTGCACGAGCCGAACGAACTCTTTCGGCTGTGCTTAGGGCAACACATTGGCGAATGTGCCTATTTGCAAACACGTCCCGAGCTGCAAGCGTGCACTACGTAGTGCGTTCTATTCGCAAGCTTCGCACAACAAACTGTGCTAGCAAAGCAACAACCAAAAGGTATTCTTAGGCAGCGAAGTGAATAGCGTTAAACACGCACGTATTTTGCAAGACTAGCGTGATTTGCGCTAAAGAGGCACACACAACTCTGCGCGCATTAACAGTCACCGTTGTATTAACTGCCCGCGTTGCTTTCGTGGCACATTCGCCAAACACACTCGTAAGAAACCCGAAAACCCAAGCATCACTTATATCCTCATACCCCAGTAAAAGTGTCTGAACATCTAAACAGTTGACGGCGTCAACGTCATTCTAAGTCAACTTGTCGCTGTATCACGAATACATTTTGAGTCATCAGTATGTACTCTTTCCTAGATCATCAGTGTTCTCATACAGCAATATCAACAGCATCTATAACTTCAACACTATCAAAAGGGAAGATCTTCCAGCCTGGCGTGGCGGCCGCTAATCGCTATGCCCCGATGGTTCTTGTCGGGATCTTGTATATACATATGTTACGTGCTCCGAAAACTCTCTTAGCGTGTTTCAGGATTGTATTGAGAATTGTCTATTGTTCTGAATGCGTCTGCAGCGCCATCTGTGTAGCTTGTGGTGCGGTTGAAGTGGTCACTACAATATGAATAAAGTTGTTTATAATGAATTTCGGCCTTTACCGCTGTCTGCAATCTGGTTTTTGTATTGTTTGCATAATAAGTTAAATCATGTTAACTGCGTAAAACGCCTTGGTTGGTGAGAGGCAGTACTATATCGCATGCGTGACTTATCAATGTCTTAACGGTCAGGGACCCCGGTTACCTAATTACAAGGGTTTGGTAAGTTCCATAAAACGTTAAGTGACATTTAACTTGTTTGTATTCGTTTACTAACTTTTGTGGTTCATATTGATGTCAAATGTATTTTTTTTTTGATCGGTAAGTTGCGTTGATTGCGATATTCTTTTGGTTTATAGGTTGACCGATCAATTGATCAATGTTACCAACATTCGGAACCGGTGGTAGCTTTTAAGTATTCATAAAAGATCATTTGGCCTACATTAATAAAAAAAAATGGTTTTGATTTTGACTCAGTGTGTCAAATAGGTAAGTATTCAATGGTTGACATCATAATTTGGGCCAAGCAACAAAAACAGCCGCCAATAACAGCGACCCAGATGGAAGTGATGTTTAAAGAGTCACCCAAAATTGGTTCAACCCGTTCGTTCGTAAAAGGTTTTTGCCGGCGAGCATACGAAATGAATTCGTCATTGTGCACCGAGAAAACACACAAAAGCTCGACTCCCGCGCACGTGCGGCCGACTTGCGAATGCCGTTCACTAGCATAGCGTTACCCAAGAACGGTAACAATAGAAAATGAATATCTAAACCGTATTAGATGTATTGGAACATTACTGTGGGATTTGTAATGTAATCTTTGGATAGGTTTTAACACTTTCCATTAAGATTCATGTTATACTAGCCGGCGAACTTCGTACCGCCTCAGAATCAAATGTATGAAAAAAATGAATTTATTGGTATTCTATGAAAATTTTAACAAATCTATCCCACGGGAACCATACATTTTACCGGGATAAAAAGCCTATATGCTATTCCAGACTATAATCTATCTCTGTGCCAAATTTCATCCAGATCCGTTCAGCCGTTCTGGCGTGAAAGAGTAACAAACATCCATCCATCCATCCATCCAAACTTTCACATTTATAATATTAGTATAGATGTATACTCAAAAATTTATGGAGAGGCAACTAATAGAACGCGAATAGTGTAATCATCGCGTAAAAGGAAAAGTCTAACCCCAAATTTATAGACGTGTTATAACATTATCAAATTTCATATAGTACATATACTGCGCACAAGAGTTTGGCTTTATAAAACGTGTATAAATTCGGGGGTAAGGATATAGCGTTTCAAATAATGCAATAATTTTAGCTGTCTTGTCAAGAACCATATGACTTATCAATCTTGGGAATGTAATCTTTCCAAAATTTTATTTTTATGTATGTAGATTTACTACAACACACTCTGGTTTTATGAAAATAGTGCTATTGATTCACGTTAAATGAACAATATACACCATCGCCAAACAATCCAGCTGCCATTAGTGACATATTTGGCGAGAAATATATTCGTACAGACAGCGACGGTCACCCAATTAGGCAAATTGGTCGTTAATGGCGTTGAGTAAAATGGCAAAAATGTTACTGTAACGTACATCTTCGTGGGGCAGTAAATTATAGCTAGAAATGAGAGCTTGGAACAGGGCGGACGTGATTTAGAGCGAGGAGGCGATCGGCACGCAACACTTGAGCGTTATTTATGCTGTACATTGTTTTTGGTGGATTAGATTATTTTAGGCGAGGCACCGAATGATTGGTGGAATGGATTGGAAGTATGATTCCTATTTCTGCGATATTGATTGGACGGATATAAGTTCTGATATTTGTCTTTTTTTTATTTTTTTATTACGATATAGGCAAGTATTTGATCTCGATCTCACCTGATGGTAAGTGACGATGAGATCTACGATGTAGCATACTTGCCTAGAAGGTACCTGTTCACTCTCGACTTGAAAACACCCAGATTATAGTCGACGGGGAACAAAGACGCCGGTAGCGTGTTCCATTTCTTGGTAGTAAACGGTCTCGAAAAGCGTCAAACTGCCCCTAATCGAGCTCTGATCTGTCGCTAGTAAAAACACCCGTCATTTAAACTATATTTTAATTCGGATGATTCATAATTATGCTACCTTACGACAAGCCTTGATCAAGCAGGACTTGGACGCATTGATACTTTTCGATTAAAGAAATAAAGAAAAAAACATTTATTTAGCTACAACACAAGACACGAGATTACATAAACAAACTTATAACTATAACAGGCTAATCATTATTAACTTAAACAATAGTGTGTCAGATACAGTGGGTCACTCATGTGTGTCTCATGGCTGCGCCAAACAGGTCAGCATAAGCCACGCATCGAAGACGCCAGGCGCTGATTTTCAGCTGGAACCCACAGTGATTTTCACGGATGTCAGTCAATGTCTCTAGGTATAAATTCTTTTGTATATGTTTCCTATAGTTATTAATCACGTGCAGTGCAGTTATGACTTTCAGGAATCATTAAACTTACGATGGATTGGAGTAAAAAAAGGATGGTAGTAAAAAATAAAACTCCGGAAGTTATAGCTTAGACTTGCAAAACTCAGTGCGCTGCGCCTGCGCATTGGCCTGCCGCCAAGTCTGACCAATAGCTGGTTAATGGGTAAACAAAGATGCAAAACATTGTTACAGAAATATGAAGCGTTCGTTGATCTCACTCTAGCAGCAATACATTTACTACGGCTGTCGAATGACCTGGATTATTTTAATTATAGTCTTAAGACGTGACGTGGCTCTCAGACTCTAATGTAGCCGAGTCAGGCGCGTGCATCATTATGGTTTAAAAGCGCATAATGATATGGAGAATCATGTTTGAAGCTTAAGGTTCCTTGTATAGTAATGACAATGGAAGAATCTTCAAATGGAGAATCTTCATTCAGTAATTTAAGTTGTTTAAAAGTGTATCCTGGAGATAAAGACAAGTCTGTTTGGTTTTTAGCCTTTAAAGGTAATCGACTACTGTTTATTTGGTCTGCAGTATTTTTTTGTATTACAAGAGGACAATCCAAGCAATTACCAAATGATTCACTGCATACAAGCCAAGATGTAGGTAAGGTAACAGAATTTTAAAGGTCACTTCGTTTTAAATTTCGTTCGCGTTTTAAACCTCGTATTCTTTTAACAGTTTAGTTTTTTTTTGTCTGTTAAAATCTACAACATATTCCGTTATGTTCTTAAATAACGATCCGTTGACTTGTGCAAAAATATAATCGCGTTCACGATTAATTAGTTGAAAAAATTAAACCTCTCGAGTTAATGAGTTTTCCGAGATTTATTGATATCACGGCTACTTTCCGTACTTACAATAGTTTGATAAGGTTATGTTATTTTTCCTTTTACGATTAATAATCGTTACTAATTGCATTATTTTTAATTACAATACGATTGTTACTGGTTTTCCTTTTAACATACATTATTTCTATAGTGTATTAATATCTATGTTTTAATTATTTATTTCCCTGATTTTATTTACAAACATTAAAACATTTCAGGTAAAGAAGTATATACACGAAGTATAGACAAAAAATATGAATTTATACCAATATACACACAAGGTAAAAATATGAATTTATACCAATATACACACAAGGTAAAGAGAAACAATTATGATTTTTTACCAACATATTGTTTTGTACTCATCCAGTATTAGGTATTATGATTTATTTGCGCATCTTATATGACCTTGATAATAAATATAACTATGAGTTTAACAGGAAATTAACATGGAAAACCGCAAACTAATTAGTTAGTATCCAATTAATAGGCACTTTATATACCGTATGTAATTAATTAAATAAAACATTGTAGTTAATCTTTTTACACAATAGTTAGTTTATATCATACTTACACTAATTTACTTAAGTCTCAGTATTTGGACATGAAAGTGATTTGCAGTTGCAAGTTCAAATCAATAACGAACGACAAAAATAGGCCTTGCGATTGCACGGTGTGCAAATGATATTCAACCTTAAGGAGATACGGGAGTTTCGTGGTCGACTTTACATAGCGAATATCATACAGTATTTTTTTTTTTAATTGTTTCTTCCTCTAAAACAATCAATGCACACGTTCTTCCAACTTGGCTATCACTGCCTTCCTTGGTGTAAGCATCGTAGCCGTACCTTACACCATATTGGTTGATGACCATAGATAATCACTTGTGTAATCACATAGGCCAGTCAATGGAGTAACGACCGTCATTGTGACGTGTGGGCGTGTGTTTACGAACACAAATGTTTATCAGGTTTGTTTAAAACAGTATGAATGTTGTTTACTACAGTGTGAATAGAGGTGCCTTCTTTATTTCGTGTCCTTTTTCTGGAAGGGCCGAGGAATCGGAAAATTAATACTTATTTAATTCAATAATTTGTGCACTTATATATGTTACCCTATTTGCATAGTATTTTAAGTTAAACGTTGGTAGCTAATTTCTCTTGACATTTGCTTACAAAAAATGTTTTTACTTTTTAATGAATCAACCTTCTTAGGAAGTAATTACGTTTGCTGCCCTCTAAAAAGGTTAATTTGAGTTAAAAATTAGGCGTAACATTTAGCGTTTAATTATTACACATTACGTGATTTTTTGCAAACAGCAAATTTGAATCTACTGGCATGTTCAAAAACACTAGCTTTGTTACACTACGAATTTGAACTGTATTACTAGGAATTTAAATTTATATTTCAGTGTTTTGTGCAATGTGGTTAACATGTTTTCGCATGTCGATTATATATCATCACAGTTACACATCGGCTGTGTATTTGTACGAATATGGAATAGTCGGCAGACGCGGCGCCTGCGCCGGAAAAAAACTCGATTAATATGGTAGAGACGATACTTGTATTGTTCTAACCAAACGCCAAGCATATAACATATTCATTCAATTACAACGCAATTGACAATTTTATAACCGTTGTAACAAAACAACTATAAAATAATGAGTAATGAAAAAGTGACCTTTGTACCATATAATCAGTGGTATTGCCATAGAAATAAAACGTAAAAAATATTAACCTTATCAAGTATATATTTCCTTGCGCTTAATTTTATTGTCTTCCTAGGGTCCCAAGTCTTATCTCATTCTCTGCAGAACTGAGTTGCAGAACAGAGTTCATGGTATTCTTCTTTATACCGACACCCTCCAACCTCTTGCTGAAGGTCCGGGTGTCATAGCTTCCACTCCGTCGTATAGACGGACCCGACCGTCGCCCGCGCCGAAATGAAACCCCCAATTCTAAATGTATCTTAAACACAACCTAACAAGGCAGCCATTTCTATATTGGGGAAAACTTTTTACTCTCACTTGCGCCTTCTTGCGTCTCGCCTTGTTCCGTTATTTAAAACTTAATAAGTCTTTTTTAACCCATATGACATGTTAATTACTATAATACTGGTGAATGGCGGTCAGAAGCGTTTGTAGTGATCCAATCTATTGGCCTTGGTCGTAGATGCTAAATAAGAGCAATTTAAAACAAGTACTTACGATTTAGTTCACTCGAATGTGCTGTCAATGTCTAGCAACTGGCAATAAATAATGTCGACATAAAACAATTTTATTTAAGTGGTTCGTTAATAGACAGACATACACAAATGTATTTCGCTAGCTAGAAAAAATCATCGGCTTTATAGTTTTTGTTGCTGTTGCCTGCAAAGCACTGAGAAAGTACATAAGTATGGGAAAGTACATAGTGGAATCACGAATAATTTTTAAATTTAGAATTCGGATTTCAAATTGACTGACAGCCAAGAAAAGGGTCCGTCAAACGCTATTCCAATTTTGGATCCAAGATGTCAGATGTCGCTGTTTCTAAATTTAAAACTGTGCACTGTGTCTGAGTATGCTGTGTTGCCATTTTATGAATAGTGCGCTCATTTGACTTATGTTACGTTGAGCAATGACAGAAAGTAGACAATAATAAAAAAAAATGTAAGTGTAACTCACTAGATAGATCTATCAGATTAGACAAAATCCTTGAACGGAGAAATATATAACTTGCTTCTAAACATTATAAGGACTTCATTTTAATGACAAAACGTATACCTTGAAAAAAATTAATACGTTCCAAAAAATAAAATGCAAACCTTCTAGGTATTGAAATAAAAAACGATTTTCTATTTAGTTTGCAACAAGCCTTCGTTTAAATCAAGTTATAATATTGTAGTAAGAAAATCAAAATACCTACCTTAATTTAGGTATCTTGTTTCACCTCCACAGGTGGGCAGGACATCTGCCTTTATTAAGGCGCAGCAGGTGTGTACTGTCTTTAAGCAGACCTAGTTATAATTCATTCAACTTTCAAACAATTTAGCGTATTGACAAAAATAAACTACGCTTGTTTATGGCGTTTAAGTTGGTATATGCTTCCGTGTTATGCGAGGATGTTTACGCTATGATTCTGTTATTAAATATTTTAGGAATTTATGCTATGTTTAGGGAAAATATAGCAGTGATAGCCAAGTTGGTAGAACGCTTGCCTCGGTAACGAGGATTCCAGGTTCAATCCCTAGCTCGCACCTCTGGGATTTCATGTGCGAATCTCATTTTCAACCATGATTATCACACGCTAAACGGTGAAGGAAAATATCGTGAGGAAACCTGCATGTCTGAGAGAGCCCCTCGAAAGACGTGTGAAGTCCGCCAACCCGCACTGGGCCTGAGTGGTGGGCTATGGCCTAATCCCCCTCGCAGTGAGGGGAGGCCCGTGCCCAACAGTGGGACATTAAAAGAGGGCTGGATTTTTTATAGGGAAACTATTGTAGGTATATACAGTTTCTGTGTCTGGTCCTGTGCGGCAGCTCTTACTCCGTCGCGGAGATAAGTAAAGCTACTCAAGACTGAATACGAAGGGCAGTTTTTTATTGAATAAAACATTTTTTTTTATGAGCGTACCCCAGTCCAAACTATGACACTAGGACGTCAAACACCTCAGTCCTCGCGTGACCATAGTTGCTGTAAAGCAGCCGAAACATCGAGAACGTAAAAAACATAAAATAAACGCGATAAAATCCTTAAAATCAGTTTGTTTTCAATGTGTAGTATTCGCGTCAATATAAGAAATCGATACAGGAAAATATTTTATAAAAGCAAAAATATTGAAACAAAACATTAATTAACCCAATGCTTGCATATTTTGTTATCAATAAGAGATGTTTAGCGTGCATCTGCCAACGAATGTAAACTCAAAGGTACAAAGACGCACAAACGATACGACCATCTTAAAAAAATAAGCAAACAACGGATGCGTTCGGTGCCCAGAAAAGGAAAGAAGATTGGCAGTGCCGTGGCAAAGAACGGGATGGTATGCCAGATGCGTGGTTGCGTTCGACCATCAGTGTTGCCCGTTATCGTCCTAAATCGCAGTGAAGTGTTGTAAAACCGTGATTTTGCCAGTAGTGATACATTAATTATGCACATTACGAAAGATGTTACTGCATTTAATTCATGTTTCAATGTATGCGTTATATCAAGATCAGTATTTGTAATTTCTCCGTGCGAATACTTTTTTTTATGGCAAAATTTCGACGCCATTTTTGGCTTCCATTGTTTAATCTTCGTAGTATGTACTGTATACACAGTTGTAAATATCAAATCTAGATCATGCTATCTCTCGTTCCCATTACCTTGCCTTTGTTTTAAAGATAATGTACCAAAACATAACCTTATCCGTCGGCAATAGAGAGAATTTATACAACTTTCGCCGAAATGATCTCACTCGTACAATATTTACTTGTTATCAGACTCGTTTGGATGCCATGCCACGCGAATGTCCCAGTTTTTATTACGTCATGTCATTCGGCATATTGGCATTGTGTTTTTTTATGAAATAAGAACCAGTTTTGCATGACACCTAAAAGCGAGTTTAGCTGGTCACATTCCTGCTCAAATAAAACCTCTTTTAAGAAGTATACTATTAACTAAAAAGCTGAATAAACAAAAAAAACAAATGACGCTACCTACGCACGCATCAAGCAGCTCCAACCCATTTTTTTGCGTAGCGTAAGGAGTACCGTACCGCTTACACCACTGATATGATGAATAAGTATGATAGTGACAGCATGCTTTCTAGATGATGATACGATTACATAAGGACGATTAAATTGTTGCTGCTTTTGCTTGCTGTGGTCAGAGAGGTGCATCTCGCTCAAAGGCTAGGTGCCATCAAAGATTTGCAGCCTTGTGCAAGTCTTATCGGAGGAATCATCACTGGCATCTACCATATTCTTTTATCTTCTGATCTGCACTGAGCCCGGATCGTTAGTGAATATATACGGAACCATTAAAAATAGTAAAAATATGAAGTTTCCTCACGTTCTTTTGAATGACTGTCAAAATGTAGTCCCAACAAAGTGTTTGATGATAAAGTCCTATTGGCGTTCATGAATAAAAATTATTCTGGTTCTGATTATTCAGTACTTTCAGGATTGAAACCGGAAACATTAACGACTTAGTACTCTGCAAGGGATTAATGTGCCTATAGTCAATTGATAGGTCTTATCAAAAGTTGCATTCATGGAATGTGCGAAGGGCGATAAATGCAATCCACTTCCTCACCAGATAATACCAGGATGTCATGATATCCGTTACCAGATGACCTTCTCTGTGTAGTGACCCTAACACAATGCCATGATTGTTTTGATTTCAAAACAAATATTTCGTTTCATCGTTTCGTGATTTTAAGTTAACCCTCCGGCACAAGCTAGATTTTGGTCTGGTTGTCTGATGCATCACAGCTTTGATATGAATGGCCAGGTTACAACGTGAAGCTTTTAAAAAATACATTGTACTGGTCACCCATACAACCTGATGATCCAAAAAAATTTTTGGAAAAGTTCCGCTTCATGGTTTATTAAAAAACTGCATAATATAATATTAAATCCGTAACAAAGTAACTTTTGTTACGGTACTGACTCACTTATATTTTAAACCACAGACATGCTTACTCATAAAAAAATCTCTTTGGAATTCCAACAACCGACCTGACATGACACAGACTTCTATAATGCCCTGAACTTCCCAGGTTACTGACTGCACCGATAAACAACGCGTCTTGAGTTATGGACTGTATGTTTTTAAATATACAGACTATAATACAGTAAACACTTTCGACGTCTTATGATCCACAGCTTATCGTACCAAAGGTAGTTAGCACATTAATATAGCTATAGACTAAGAGCCAAGAGAAAGCAAGGTACGATAAAGCGTAAATTTTCATTGCATAAACGTTTGTTCGCTCGCAACTGTCGTAAACGTAACGTAAACGCAAAAGAACACCGATTTCGACCAAGAATGATACGCGAAGCCATTGAAATTAAAAACATCCTAATTTCAATAGGGAAGATGGCTGGGTGCTATCACCGACTTGGGATCCAGTAGTAAATATCATGAAATCCAAAACCAACCATTGCAAGACTACCTCGAGACACAGTGCGCTCTTTCTGCGTAGATCGGACCGCAAACAACAACTAAATATGAGGGTACCCCCGTCAAACTATGACACTAGGACGTCAACTACCTCAGTCCTCCCGTGACCATACGTGAACGTAAAAACATAAAATAAACGCGATAAAATCCTTAAAATTAGTTTTACTTCAGTGTGCAGTAATCGCGTAAATATAAGAAATGAATATGTAAACGCTCGTATTACATTTAATCGTAATAGTTTAATGTTTCGTAAACGTTGGCCCTCCAAACCGAAGTCTTGTTTCAATGAGACCAGGCTAGAGGAAGTCTTAATTTACCGCAATACGATAATAGTTTGCTCAGTACGCTCAGAGAGCTGTTCTGTGCCCGTATTCTTTTCAACTACTCTCAGTTTCGTTTGTGCCTTACGGTTCAGCTACGATGGCTTTCCTCATTAAGTTCATTATATATAGTTAATTGTGATTCTATATAATAACGTACTTTCTTCACAATACTAACTGAATGATATCATTGTTATGTTATCATTTTGAGGTTTTTCCATATAATATGTAGTTATAAATTAATGTTTTATTATGTTAAATAACCCAGTACTCGTTTCTTTTTGATGCAATCTTTGTTTGTTATTAATTAACTGCATATCAATGTCATATATTTCTGATTAATTAGCTTAATTAGTTGAGTAGGTATCAATCTGAGCGATAACCGTGGTTTTTTTTTTAATTCGAGCATTCTCAGTAATTATACACATACCCAAATAATTAAGGCCAATAGTTTGCGTTTGAAATTATAATGGTTTTCAGAACTGTTGTAAATAATTGAAACAAGTTTTAATACTAGGTAAGTACGTGTAATATTAAGCGGAGAAATAAATAATTTTCAGAACTTTCGTACAGATCTGAAGAACATCATACCACCATGTATACATACGACCATAAGAGATCCGACAGGCAGGAGCGGTTGCGTTCTTTAAAATGTATGGGTTGCTGACCGCCTACAATTAGAACCGAAAAAATAAACCATAAGCAACGCGGAATACTGACGGCTCTCCTGTGTTTTTGGGTTCCTAAGGCGTTCCAGTCTGCCTGTAGATGATTCTAAAATCTGATGAATTGGGACATATAATGAATATTACGTTACGAAAAGTTCACTTGCAATACGGTGCGGTACGTTTTACGAGGCCTCCATTTAATGTTGAGTAAGACAGCGTTGTGGCTCAAGTAACTGTTAAATGATGTGGAATCGAACCAACAGTTAGTTTGTCGCGTTTATAAGAATTTACAAATCATCGATTTATTTCCATCACGACGTGGGAACCAGAGTAACAATGCTGTACCCGAGCTTACTTGTTCTAAGATACAATATTTTTTATCAGACTAAGTACAGGACAATACAGAAGTATTCAATGTCACACACGTAAAGAGAATCATTCGAAACTATGAGGTCAATCAATTTGTAATCGATTTAATAGAGGAGCTTGGTTTCTATTCAATGCAGATTCAAACGTTTCTGACTATTATATGGTTCGTTTCATCAAGCCATCTATCGACAAATTACACGGTCAACCTTACTAAGATCACAGATTGAACTGCTACTAGACTGACCGTTTTAATAGTATAGGTTCAAAATATAAACCTAGTCAATAAATATAAAAGGAATGTCCTATATCTTAAAATAAGCCCTCAAGTGGGTTTCCTGAAGCAATTAGCAGTAATAAAACAACTGGATTTAACGCGGCATCAGTCATTAAGTGTGGTTTAAAAATATTATTTAAAAGGTGTGTTACAGATTAACGAGATAGCCTTGTATGGCCCCACTTTTTGTTCAGAGCACCAGATTACCTTCTCAGAATTAATTTATATGGCTTGAGGACCAATACTGTCCGTATAAGTAGCCAAAAGGTCGGAGTTTTGCAACGATCTTCACTGCACCGTGGTAATGCCGCAAATTGGGGAGAAAGCTTAACCTGTTCTGCACAGTGCATCTTTGGTCCTATCCCATTTTACATCTTAACCATTATTAATGGCGTTGATTATGAGAATGAATGAGTGTGCTTAAAGAGCGAGATAACACCGACCACCACAGAATAAGATGCGATGTTATTACCTTTTGCAGCTAAAGTCTTTTTCGCAAAGGTTTCTTTTCTGGTAATATTTTACAACAGCATTTGAAAAAATTATATAATTTTTCTAAATACTATTCACGTTTTATCGGGCTGTTGCGATCTTCCAATATATAGACTTATTCAAAAGCCCATTTACAGATTTTTATTAATCCTAAGATTGCTTAAATCATTTTGTTTATTCAGAGCCTTTAAAACAATGTTTTTACTGACGTGACAAATGATCATAATCAATGGTTCCATTGTAACAGATCAACTAAATTAAACAAAGCTACGAGGTCGAGTGGGGGAGCTAGAGATTTTGGAAACTGCTCTAGATATCCAATTGGCGCTTTCCCATTATTTTTTCCATGCCATGACTAAACTTTATTTTATTATATTTGAATGCTTGTAAGCCCTTTCTTAATTCTACCTCCTCCGGATGAACTGTCTACCTCGTAAGATCTAGGTCGCAATTACAATACATCAAACTTCCTGACCCACAAATGAAATTGGACCCACGTCATGGTTTCTATGGCATCTAATTAAACACTCATGTCGCCAGACTGCTCACAATACACCGTATACAAATACAAGTTGTTTCTATTGTTCGACGCATAACAGTGTCAACGTCGACGTCACGAGTCAAGACCGCGACACATCTCGCGCCCGAAACAGGTTTCAGAACGTGGAAGTTTGTTTTCATTCGTTTGTACGCGTGATCAGATTGTATTGTATTGAATATGTTAAGGCGGGCAACTAGGAGCTGTTGTCATAAATGATAAACAACTTTTAGTTTTACAATTGCATGCGTTAATTTAGGAGCCATTATGGCGCAATTAAGCGGGACTTTTATGCAGAACGCAGAGTGGTCATCAAGGTTTATTACGCTTCTGAATGTTCTTACTATTGTGTCATATAACATCATATTTCAAACCAGTTTTTTTAAGCTGATTTGTCATTTTCGACTAATATATTTCAGTATTTGTTTTACTTGACACCTTGCCGGGTTTAGGAGGCTGTGGAATATATAAAGTCTTCTGGACAGGTTGTTTAGCTGAGACACGTAAAGCCTGGTCAAAATTACGCTTGACCATACTAAACTGGTATAATTTGTCCGAACAATGAATCAATTAAGCATTGCCATATAAAGGTGATGGTCATAATAGAAGTGCCAAAAGGCACTGTCTGCATTATAAGATCAAATGAGGAAAATGTGTCCATGCACAGTGAACTCTTGGATACTGCGAAATAACTCGAGTTCTGGTATAATAGGAGGAGGAATTATTAGAAGCAAGGACAAATCAAACTACAATGACATTTGCGAATAGAATGTTTGTGTATGTAGAATCATGGTTAGATGTTATAGCTTCTCGTGCTTTGAATGGGGCATTCCAATTTTGGATTTCAAACGTCTTCGAACGGGTGCCTGACCTTACATTAATTCCTGAGTACAATTAATAATCATTGTCTCTGCATACCTAGTAGTATTGTTTTAAAGAACGCCATGTTCACCATTTTTTTTTTTAGATGCTATACGATATATTATAACATAAGACTAGGCCTAGCTAATTCAAGAGGGCCGTACACAATTTGATCAACTAAGATTTTATTATGATTAAAGATCGTTAGAAGTTTCAAACTTGAGTTACCCAAAGTGGGAAGGCATACAAGAAAATAACAATAATAACACCAGACGAACTCACCAATTATACGTTCCTACATAGGAAACGCTTGTATTATGGCGACCGTACAATGGACTGAGGGCGAACTCAGATAGATATTAAACGTCGATGACTTGGGTACAAACATTCGTGCTCAGATTGTCCTACCACGATTCGATCCCGAGACCCTCGGCGCAGAAAGCAAGGAAACTACCAACTGCGCTAATCAGGTCGTAAATACTAGTAAAGTGTGTGCATGAGCGTGTTATTATTACAACGAAGTACTTTATCTAATTATATGGGGAAAGCCGACCAATGGCCCCAACAGACCGTGACAGTTCGAAATATGGTTACTTAAATTTAATCCGT
This sequence comes from Pheosia tremula, assembly GCA_905333125.1. Classification (NCBI taxonomy): domain Eukaryota; kingdom Metazoa; phylum Arthropoda; class Insecta; order Lepidoptera; family Notodontidae; genus Pheosia; species Pheosia tremula. The sequence continues at coordinate 4,944,039 of HG995419.1, forward strand.
AGTTAGATGTTTCTGAAGAATCAACGATATTGCGGAGATGGTTTATGCTCTGGAATTCCCAGATGACAAGTTTGATTCTAACATCTGATTGAAAAGTGCAATGTATAAAGAGTTTGATACCATGAACAACATTGCACGTCTCTTCTGATAAATGCGTTCTAATTTCATTGTTAATCATATAAAAGTTCTATGAATTTAGGGTTAAAGAAAGGTGCATCTGCGAAGGTTTGTCGTTTGATTCTCGCATCTCCCTGGCTATTTAAAAATGTTTGAATAAGTGTTAAGGAATTGGAAATTTGTATATGTATAGAGAAAGAGTAAAGAAACTTAGTCAATCGTTAATCCAAATGTATCATTAAAGAATGGTATCTACCTACTTATTGATTTTCTATACGCGTCGCGAACTCGTTTGCAAAAATACAAATGTCAGGTTAGTAAAACCAGTGCGGTGGTTCCACGCTAAGTTTCGCTTGAGATCTAGATTGCATTTGAACGTGTGCTGAGAATGTTAATTTTTAAAGTATCCTTTTACCTACTGCGTGCGTGCCAGATAGCTGTGCACTTGTTGAGATCGATATCTACCGATTCCCGATTCCGGTGATTAAAAAAATGTGTATGCCATTAAAAACATATACATTGCAACTCCTGTCCAAATCGCTTGTAGTTGTAAATCAGAGAAGACTACGCTCAGTTATTTATGAATTAAAGACTTTTGTATGTTCTGGTCTTTCTCACGTAATTACTGATACTTACTTAAAAAAGTTAGAAAAAAAACAGATAAATAGACGCAATTTAATATATCGTATTAGGTCTAATTAATATTGTTGTTTTTTTATTGGTATTAGTGAGTAATGACTCACTTGCTGTAAATTTCCTGTTATAAAACAGTAGGAATATATCACCAGATAAAACTTGATATAACCAGACGGTATTCATATTTACGCAATAACTTATAAAATAAGCGACACAATTTTAACTACATTAAAAAAAACCTTGCTATTCAGACACAGAATATGCATATCGTCATCCAGTAATTAAAGTAAAATTGGCCGTAACAGCTGGCTGTAAGCGAAACCGCGGGCAATAACGAGAGGTCAAGAACTTGCACGTCTAGTCGTATTGAACGCTGACTCACGAATGACGACAAACCGTAAGAAAACGACGTATCTGCTTTAACATACACGCTGAAATGAACTTTACTAGGTTTATGTCAAGTTCGTATTCATATCGTTCTGTGCCTTCGTAAAGGGCTGTCAAGTGATGATAAGTTGCAATACGGATCCTACAGAAGCTAATAGATGTAATTGTTGATTTGAACTGTTGCTGTCCTGGTTTTCTGTTTCTTTTTGGGCTCTCTCCGTATAAAATTGATTAGATTCGCTGTTAACAAATGCAAGTGGATCAACACGTGATGTGTGAAACTCGTTAGTTACGTGAAAACCGGATGGATCACCGTAGTTAATACTAGAACACAATATGAATAAAAAAAACATTTAAATACGTAACAACAGAAATGAGTGGTGACTTCATAAATAAGATAAAACATTTACTAGATACATTCTTGTATAGATTTAAGGCATATTAAAATCAGATTAGCAGTCTATACAAGACGGGTATTTATACAGTGATGCTAGAAATATTTGCTATAGCGCTACCTGCCACTGTATAACTGTATAACGACTCTGGAACTAGCTCTAACGGTCGATATTAGAACAATTTCTGAGGCATAAAACCTGAAAATCAATCAATGTTCCACTTAAATAATAGATATGACACAGGAAATACCTGAGAAAATACCTCTTGCTATCTCCAAAAAAAAAATACATTATATACTATGGATTCAAGAAAATCTTTGACTGCGTTTGGAGAAAAAGTTTGAGATAAACTGTTATAATTAAATAGAAAAAAAAGCAGCTGTAACCAATCCCAGCTATTAAATGAACGTTTGATTTGATTTGATTCATTTGGCTTAGTCATCCAAAGAGAAAACGTTGCCAATATATGTCGAACAGTATCTATTTCACTTCGGGCCTGTTTCAACAATGTGCTGATAAACCCTATCCACAACTTATTTGACAGTTGGCCCACACAATTTCTGCAAAATAAGGAGCCAGACAGGCCCTACTTATTTAGATAAGTAAGTCTGGCCAAGTGACCCACAAATAGCTAAACAAATGATGCCGAGAAAAAACTCGAATGATTTTGCTAGTTTGAACAGCATTCTTGATCGTGAATGTATTTCGTTTTATAAGCAAATATAATACTTATTACAATTGAGAAAGGAACCAACGTAAATAAATGTAGTACATAAGGTATAAGAAAGCAAAGCAATTATTTAACAGAGATATTTTGTGTCAGGCCGACTACTCTCATTGCCTTGTTTTTTACGTCTTTAGAATTCAAGATGGGAGTAGGTATCTTTGCAATTGATTCTTCAACAAATGCTACACATTTCTTGAGTATTAATGTGATTAGCCATATACTAGTACTAAGTATTTTTACGTGCTTTTACGACACAGCCATTAAATATACACGTTTACTTGACAGATCTACACACATAGATAACATCATAAAAAATGATACACAGAAATCGCTCTGGTTTCCAAAGCACCATGGAGTTCTATATGAAGTTAATTTCGCAAATTCCGAATCTAGAACCCAATGAAACGCTTTCGAAACGCCACCACTTGATTGTATGCGCCCACGCACATCCTGGCGTGCATACGGTCTCCATTGATTCATTTTACGTTGGTTGACTCACTGTTCGTTTCTCGTACGTGAGTTGATTGTTGACAGGTGGATTTCGTAGCTTAGGAGGCCGAGGGAGATAATTAGTCTGCTTCAAAACTAGGTTATGGGTCTCGTGAATATAAGTCTTAGCTTTAAGAATGGATTACATATATCATGTAGTTATAGACTTTGGAAATTGCATCACAGGATGAAAGTGAAAGGATATTTAGTGGGCGGGACACTTAAATTTGCTGAACGTAATAAATGTAGGCGGAGGTTTTATTGATCGGAAATGCCATTGAAACTTCCTTTGAGAAAATTCAACTAACCAACGGTTGATATTATGTAATTAGTGTGAAAGTAATAGTAATAATGAGAAATTAATGGTTAAGAGAAGAGAGTTCAATTTAGTCTGAGAGATCAATAATTGTGATCGCAAAATAAATGTTAAGTAGAATCTCAAAAGGTATCCACACGGTATTCCTGAAAATAAAAAAACAAAATGTTGGGGAAAGAATTGTGTGAAAACACAGGTTGCTGAGTGTATTTCGTCCAACGGAGAGGTTGCTTTTAATTTCTTTTAGAAACACCATTCAATAAAATTAAAACATATTTTATTTTAACTCATTATGCACCTCGTACATAAACTTTGCAACTGATAACCCGAGATAAAAGTGAACACAGTGGTCTTGCTTTTCATTGTCCAGATACACGTCAATGTATTGTGACACTTATTTCTCTACGATAACTCAATGAATCATACCCTACACAATGCTCGAATAAAGCTTCGGGGAACGTTTCACGCCGTGTTACTCCATAATAGCAAATAATAGCTCAGATTGTTGATTTTGATGGAAAAAGTGTGATTTAAAATTATTATGTGTATTTGATAGAAACCTCACGCTAAGTTCGAGATAGTTATAAACGGTTGGCTTTAGATCAGTGGACTGGTTAATTCGAGATTGACATTTGTATCGCTTTTTATAACGGAAGTTGGGGACAACTTTGAGGAACCTTTTATTGCTTTGGGAAAAAGGTTTTAGCCAATGTGAACATGAGCGGTAAAAGATTTGGATAGCTGAAAGAATTATAATATAATTACTTAATACGTTGTTTTAGGCCATAACAATTATAGAGTATAATTATTACAATTTATATTAACAAAACTTATGTCATTAAAGAGAAAGTAAAACTTAAGTTAAAAAGTAAATTTTAATTCTGCTCTACATAACTTGCTTACTTTAAAGCAGTAAAATGATTTGATCGTTTGACTACTATTCCATTCCATATTCATGCCATAAAGTCTAATGAATTACTTGTAATATTAAAATTATCCTCCTAAGTGATACAAAAGTTCCTGGTACTTCGGTGTATTTAGTTGCATTATTGTATGTAAACAAAATGTGTGTGTTCTAGTTCGATGTGGTGTAGGTACTTCTATTACAATACTGTGGTATGGCGTTCCACGAAATCCACATTTTGCATTTATTTATTTTCATAGCTGAGCTGAGCTCCCACGAAAATAAGGTCGGTTACATTAAAGTGTAACGATGGACTTTTAATTACATAAGTAATTAAGGAGCGATTCATTACACTTATCGTAAATTAATGTTTTCTATTACAATTGGCTTGTTAATGTGTACTTTCTCTGGCTTATTTTAGTTATAGTTAAGTTCGTCGGTCAATAACTGCATGACTTTTCATGAGAGCATTTAATATACAAACACTTTATCGCTGTTCAGCGTACCGAATTTTTGCTTCTCATAATAATTCATGTATTATGTAGGTACTCGATGGATATATTGCGATTAGTCACAAAAACAGTTAGTGGGTAATTAAAAGATGTTGCGTTGCGCGTCTCTGTCATGGGGCGCCATCTTAGTTCTCCGTGATAATCGCGGGAAACAAATCTTAGTCATTCATTCATAAAATTACTCACCTACAAGGTGTTTGTTTGTCGTGGCCACAGGTGATAATTTGTTAGCAGATCGTATCCGAGCCGTGTTACGTGTTTGACTTGCTGTTGTTCAACCTTCGGAAAGGTTAGCTTTGTAACTAGTTTCAATCAATCTTTGAATTATTTCAGTCTACTTATTTTGATAAAGTTTTATGGTTTGGATTTGGTAGTCTAGCGATTACAATATTTTTGTTTTTTTCCATAACAATGTTTTTAGTAAAAAGCAATCGCTTAGGAGTAATACGATAAGCACCGTTCAACCATTTAAAATTACGCGTAATAATAATAACATTAAATGAAAAAATGTTATGGTTATGAGAATTCTGCGATTTATTCGTTCCATGTAAGTATAACACATACGTTTCAGAAAAATATGAAATACCCACTATTTTTTTTAAATTTATCATGTAATGTAATTTAGGCGGGAACGACTGAAATAGTTGTGTCTACTCTAATATACACGTTAGTAGTCTATGCTCATACACACGAAGCCACGACTTAAATAATCAATAATCAATTGATTATTAATATTATACGTGACCAAGAAGTTAACTTATACAGACCAGCTTTTTAAACACAACTCGAAAGAAACTAAACGGTCGAAATCGTGATGTGTACACACACACATCGAATTTGCATCGCAAATCAATTACACGCGCCCAGTTGTCACACACGCGTCACGATTTCCGAACGCAACCGACGATTGTCCGAATGACAGGTGCGTTATACGTTCTGAAACGCTATTTAGATCGAAATCTGTTTAAAAATGGTCTAAATAAGTCGTTTAGCCGTAGCTGACCTCGCATTTCTGTTGGATTGTTTTGTTAGAAAATTAACTGAAATCGCTGTTACGTTACAAATGAAATTTCGTTCAAGATCACACTCGGAATATTTGACCATGGTTTCGTTTCGGATATGAGCATGTAAGTTTCATAATTTTGCAGAAAAAAACAAAGTCGTTCGTGTGTAACCTTACCTACTTACTTTTATATGTAAGTATATCCGTCAACGCAGTTCCATTTTATCAAGATATATCAATCTAACTTTATGTAGTAATCCATGAAGCCATGTTGGATCTATAGAGGTGCTACGACCCAGTCCTTTTTATTATTTTCACCGAAATTAAAATAAATGCTTTTAAATTTAAAATTTTACGCATAAACTGAAACCCAATTTCTGAAATGCGAAAGCCCATTATTGAGCAGTCTATTTACTTTATAAATTGGTCTCAATTACAGTGCCGAGTGAAATTACGACAGACTATAGTTTTTATTGTAATTTTTTTCATTTTTTATTCGCCAGCCATTAATTATTAGCAAGGTCGTCCACTTCGGACCAGTTTACTTTCTCTCGTATTACGTATATTATGACCTATAACCGATTGCTACTAGTGCTTATCATATGGATGGGTTTTGTACGTGCTTATTAACTGCGAGTTGAAATTTATTATAAAGAACAATTGTGATCTCGACAATCTCATAACTTCATCACTGAATATCCGAAGCTGGGAGTCAACAGTAGCTTTAGCCCTTATATTTTTTTTTTCATCTACCGTATTAGGACACTCGCTCCGACTCGCCAGAGAGACACGATTCTCACAATGGAAGGAAGTTCACAGACCGTGCGTCATCGGGCTTAAAAAAAGTTTGAAAAAAGTCGTCGCGGGCGCAGCGGTTGACATTTCCTTTTTTTACCCGGAGCGGGGTTATTAAAAACTATCACGTGACACTGGTATACGACGCGTAAAGCCAATGTTTTTTTTATAAATGCGTTGTTTATGTTGTCAGTTACAACAATACATCGTAATATTCTTGAGTTATCACTATAAGATGAATTAAAAGATTTTATAAAATGTAAGGAAACAATAGGTTATTTTCCTTAATAAATAATAAAAGAATGTTTCAAATAGTTTTCTTTTGGGTTCTACATAAAGGACCTCACTGGATTTAACTCTCCAAGGAAATACTACTTATAACCCTTAATTCAAAGTAATCTAATTGTAAATCACTTTTATCTGGTTTTAAGGGTTCTAAATGACTTAATTAGAACATCCGAGTAATTACTCACGGTTTCAACCGTTATTATCTCCATTTAGTGCTACAAAGAGACGGCATGGAAGCAGCTCTAAAAGTCCCACGTCACTGACCTGACCGGACCGCACCCTCCAATTAAACACCACCCACCACACACCTTCCTCCCACAACATAAGGTCCGTATTCCTGTAAGCTGGGTGTATTTGATAAAGGCTGTTCAGCTTGGCTGGCTGTCAAAAGTCCAGGACAATGGGTGTATCGCGTCATACCACTGCATAGGGTTTACGGGTCGGTGCATCTGATTGTTATGTAAAGTAACCTTTGATGCAAATGTCAGACTCAAAAGCCTCCCAAAGGCTTTTGAGTCCTTTGAAAAAGTATAAGGACCGGACTGTTATAGACTGCCTTAAGCTCTAGATTATTAATGGTATTGTATGGCTGTTCGCTTTGAAAGGGCAGAGCCAATGCTTCCATTGCTTTTAGGGTTATCTATGGGCTAAAGTTCTTGTTTTTTCGTTGTTCTGTATTGCAATCATCAAACGCACAGAGTATCATGTATAGCTGGTATATAGTTGAGGAGCGTGTCGTCCCAAGCCTCGGGAGTCTCGGGAGTATCTTCGCCACCCCTCATTTTGTGCGGGTTATTCTAAATCTTCAGATTCCAAATTAGTTTATCCTCCTCAGTATTTGAATCTGTGTGCCCTTTACCAAAGGCTTTCTCCAACTATTTCTTACGTAGTAATTCTTGAGCTATTCTAGTCAATACTATTCCTCGCTTGAATTTCAGCTTTTTTTTTGTTTTCCGGTATTTATATTATTATCTGTAGCTCAACATACTCCTCTTTACGTTGCGTTATCAAAGGTAAATCTTACAATAGAATAAATGTACAGATATTTGAACAGACAAGCATGCGGTCTGAGTATAGTGTCTGGTTTTATTGGTGGTACTTAATAATTTTGCAATAGGTTCTGGTAGATACTTATCAATCTTCACCATCACAATATTACCTACCTACAAGATTGGGTAATAAACGCAACAACGAGTCCTGAGCAAACTCTGCTTATGGCGAAACGTGCATCTAGAATGTCGACTGCACTAATATAGAAAGGCTTCACACAAGCCTGTTTCTGTCTGTCTTTGTGTTGCCATTACCACCGATATGGCTATGGCAACTATGTAAACGGTTTTCCGCAAACAAAAAATGCGAACAACGCCTTTATTCTTTATCAAGGATTTAATGGTTATCACAGTTCATATATTCAAAGAATGTGAGGCATATAAGGATGGTTTGAATTATAGTTTTAGTTGGTTGGATGGAACTACTAATTTGTTAATCGAACCTTCGTTGGCAACCGTGGTTTGACGCGCATATATTTGTCCAATAACTGCTCTGTTTAATGAAGTAGGGAAAATTATTATTTATATTTATATGTACTTAATTGAAGAGCTTTACATTAACCATTCGTACTTCTGAAAATAGTGGAATTTTGTCGAGGCAACCTATCAAATGCAGTAATGATGAGACACCTGATTACTTTTAATGAGGAGCACACTGTGGCTATTCCACGCGAACAGTTGTTCTATACAAGCAGTTCTGCTGAAAAGGTAATATCTAATGATCGTACTATAAAGACTACAAAAGAAGCGAAGCTGCGGGTGTAACACTATACTATACAGAATTGCATCTTGTAAATAAGTAATGGCTTCAATTATTACGAAAGTATGATGTGCGATCGTAAGTAAGTCGTGTTGGGATTACTCGGTCTATTGCGTTAGATAAGATTAGAATCGAGAAATCATCTGCCTGTAGCGATGCAATATCGTTATTGCATTTTTTTAAGTGGCAATTTGACGTAAATACTTTTGAAGGCACTTTCTGTAGACATAAGGGAAATTTTAAAAATGTGAATCTGCATTTCTTAAAGTTTCTGTACTAACAAGCGGACGTCCTTCCTTGGTAAGGCACATCACAAGATACAGAACAAATGTTGGAACTCCCATTTTTTTTTCTCTCAACATTTTTTATAACTTTCTAGCCGACCGCGGTGCGTATAATTTCGCCACACTTTCGTTTAGGCATTTTAGATGAAATGCCTTTTAGATAAGATCGTTTTCACATCCCGTTTGCGCGACATAAATTTGTCGTTATCAGCGTCGCTTAGCGTCAACATGGGAGACTTAAGAGATTAATACACAGGAACAACTTACCAGTATCTTATATAGCACTATGAAGTTCTTGGATTATATACTATGAGGTACATATCACATGTATACCCCTTTCATTATTCTTTATCCTTTTGTTTTGTAATGAAATGATGTTTTTATTCACAAATGTGATTTCGTTTAACCAAGAAGAAAACGAGTGAGTGATGACTTAAATTATAAATTCCCAATAAATAATTACGCGAACAACATATTAATTGGGGTCCCCCAACGCATGCAGACAGATTCTTGATCGACATCTTAGAGGAGTTCGGTGTTTTTGCTTCTTCAATTATCGATCAACTTGTTTGATTTATAATTGCGAAAGTTGACGTAGCCGAGGCTAAATAATGATCGTTGGTAAAAAAATGATTTTTTTTATCGTCGTTTACCAGTCGAAGTATTTTCAATTCATAAACTTTTGCCAGTTAATGCGTAATTATTTCAAATTTCAGAAACCTGTTTTTGTAGTCGTTGCAAGCAGGCAATAGATTTATTTTTTCAATCGCCAAACTTATATCTCAACAGAATACAAATTCGTTTTATTATGATTTGAGACTACACAGATAAATAGATTCTGATGTCGGAAATCAAGACGTCGTAAAGCCCTCAAACGCTTCCTGTACAGACATGGTAACAGGCGATAACGTTTCTCATCATAACTCAATCAATAAAAGTATCCAGGGTATTGCACTTATAGCAATCAATTGAAATGATCCTGACATATAGTCATCACTTATTTTCTTTTATGGGACTTACCCGCAGCTTAATCCTAAGGAAAATAAAACCATACGTACTATGGTACTATAAAACGTTAATGTTATACGCAATACGTATAACATTAACCAACTTCTAAGAGTTATGTAGGTAAGTAATATAGAAGCGTATTTAAACAAAAGGTAAATATAACTATAAAAAGGTTCATAAATTAACTCTAGTATCTACTTGTACAATAACAGGTAAACCAAAACTCCAGCAGTCATTAAATTTATTTACTTAACACGCAATGAAATCGTCAAAAAGACATATGCTTGAATAATATTAATTTTATCCAAACATCGCACGCTCAAATATTGCGACAACGGTTTCATGTTAAATTACATATTATTCGCGATACATTTGTGTCGTATGTTATTCACCCAGCTTTGGGATACAGTTTTTAAACTGGCGAATATTAATAGAAGCTAATTGGGCCATACCGAAATGAGCGCGTGCGTCGCGTGTGGGAATCCTCTCTTGGTCGTTATAAGCACAGCGAATGGTCATGACAGAACTGAACGAAGGGAAACCAGTGGGCTCTTTCATAGATGCTTAAGATGACACACGACTTCACTGGTCTTCTACTCTTCTTCTTCTGAAGTCTCAACTCAACTGCGACTTGTTTCTCTGTGTGTGACTTGATCATTTATTTTGACTACTGAAAGACAGAAATCAATAAAAGCCGAACAAGTTTGCGAAATCAAGCGAACGGATTTTGAATTGTTTTTGGCTACTAGGACGACTCTACATTATTTTGACGGCAACAAAGTCAAAGGATATCTTTGTAGCTGTTCTCGAAATTACGTTTGACCGCGATAAACCACGTACAAAATCGCACCAGTAATTTGAGTGGCACCATTATCAATGGCAACAATAAGCCTTTGTGTGGAGAGGCGCGAACGGCTGCGCGTGCGACGATACCATCTCAACGCGCAGATAAGTTTTATGTTGCGCAATGGATGTTTTTGTTTATCGGCTTTTGGAAGCTTCTTTTTTTATTTTCATATAATATTCATGTACCCATCTCATCATCAACGTCGAGGTCGTCCTCTCAACCGAAAGGTTCACGCTTTAGTCTCGTTCGAGGGGCTATCAGGACTATTAGTTATGTGCTTGTGGCGTTTATGGATATTTCTAATAAAAGACCTTGGCTCTGGTCGATGGAGTTTCTTCCAGACTTCTCTTTCTCCAGCTAAATCCTTGACCGTCTGAGACGTGACGTGACGTGATATATGTAATTGACATTTGTCACGGTTTTGTAATACTAATTATTCCTAATTACAAAGAGTTTTTGTCACATTTAAAAAGTAATTAATTATAAAATAACCGACTCACATTTGGCACACAACTGCCAATGTCCGTTAGCTCGCTAACTCTAACTAGCGACAATTTGACAATTAAATTAGTATGCCGGACACATGTTATAGTGTTTAATATTTGACACATCACGCACGGTCGTTGATCTAAGTCTAGATATTATAGACAACCTAGCCCATGTCGACATATCTAGAGTATATCCTAATCGGCCCAATTTGGTTGAAAAGTACTTTATTGTTCGTCGACCTTAGCTGGGGGAGGGAGGAGGGACTATTATATTGAAGTAAAACTAATTTTAAGGATTTTTTCGCGTTTATATTATGTTTTTATGTTCTTAAAAAGTACAGGTTCAAAGGTGAGTATACTCTTTCTGGATCACCCCTTTATAAATTCTTCGTAAATGCACACCATCATGTTTCCATGATTAGAAGATTTCTATCAGGCTTCCAACAGCTTCATAAAACAGCCTTTTGAGCTCTTCGGGAGCCATATCGACATCCGAAAGTTTTCGATACCGTTTCCGAAAATGATTTCGAATAACCCTTAATACATGGACATATATTAAATTCACACTGCATGTTTGGGAAGCGCAACATCTGCCATTTACGCCTTCCTCATATATCTTTTTGGTCGCGGTATTCATGATGAGTGATGATCGGTACTGGCATAGTTCGACAGAGTAATAATAGTCCTTTTGACCGAAATTCGGTCACTAATCTCAACGGCGATTAGCCATCTGCACTGGAGATGCACTCTCCCTTCCCTCACTTTCATAGTCCGATGGAACGGCTATCTGACACGCTCGGAGAGGGATTAGCTGGACCGACGGCGATACGTGCTCTCGGAGGCACGAGCGAGTGGTAATCATGGTTGAAAAAAAGATTCGCACACGAAATCCAGAAATCCCAGAGGTCGCAGCGTCTCTACAGAGTATGGTGCCTATAGAACTATTGTGACAGCGTTAGGCGTCAAATTTAAAACAATACATGCCACAGTAAAGCACCAGCCAGATGTAACTCGTTGATATCCATGAATAGGCGCCCGCGCATGTCCCGTATTGCGCGCAGTTGATGGACAAACCTGTCGCCATCTTTTAATAGAACGGTCATTGGTTTTAATTCGTTAGAACGAGACGGACGGATCGTTACCGAAGGATGGCCCTAACGTTGGTGGTTTACTCAACCAAACCCACCTGTAAAATTAAAGGTAGTGTTATGTGGCCATACGATTAAGGATTTCGTGTGGCTGACTGCTGCTACAAGGGACTGTGCCTTGTTGGTCTCGAGTCTCGATCTGCACTCGGATGGTTATTTATTTTTATACTTCTGATGCGATGCAAGAGCAGTCCGACACGGCGACGACTGTCTGCCCGGCGGCGGCGCGGCGGGCCGGCCGTTTGATGAGGCTATTTGCAGTCAACCGCATTACTCATTAACAAATTGGCCACGTCCAGAACGACCGCGCAGCCTCGCGAGGCAGCCTCGGAAGAGCGCTAACATCCGTCGAATCTCCTCGGTATGTACAAAGCGAGGCGCCACGGTAAATCTGGATACGGCTAGTAATTAAAATTGCCTTTAATTATCAAAAATGGTCTACCTTAAATTTACGCTTATGAATAATCGATAAATTATCGTCTCCCTTTACCAGTTCCTCGACTTGGCAATAAAACAAAGGTTTCACACGTAACGGCACATTGTCGTATGTTAATGAAAATATTTCTTTAATGAATCACATTACTTTGCAAGCGTACGCGTTTCCTGTGTTGCCTTATGTTTTTATCGCTAATCTTACTTCTTACGAGGACAAATCCATTCGAAGTACCGTCAAGTACACAACAGTTTATGGGTAGTAACGGTCTAAGGTGTCCGTATTTGGTAGATTGTAAATGACAATTAAAATAATGTATTGCATTGGTTAGATATTAAATTGCCATCACGTACGCACGTATAATCACCGAAGGGATAGGTAGATCTTACATTTCGCCGTATTATTTGATCCCAGTAGGTGTGTAGGGCACATTTCCCTACAGTGTGAGGAGGATATAAGCAATAGTTCACCACGCTGACCCAGTAATTGCGGGTTGGTGAACTTAATACGGCTTTCGACAAACGTGCACGTTTTCTGACGTCGTGTTCACCGTGCAGCATGTGTAAATCATTATTGAAATTGAGATTCGCACGGTTTGAACCTGCACGGTTTGTTTCCAAAATTGAGGGTTCGACCAACTTGGCTATCGATGCTATTTTAAATATTATTGGTTGTTAATGGTGTACACGGAACAAAAACTAATAAAGATTTCCAGTGTCGGTTGTCGACACGAATGTATAGTAAATTTTGTAAATGAATGGAGATTGTAGAGACTATGATATTGGCAGTAAGCTACTAACCATGTGACTACTACTGGTCGTATCTACTGTCTAACTAGTCTAAACATTTGTGTGGCAAACTAATATTCAACATATTGATTTCTTATATTTACGCGAATACTACATATTGAAATAAAACTAATTTTACGGTTTTTTTCGCGTTTATTTTATGTTTTTACGTTCCCGATGTTTCGACTGCTTTACAGCAACCATGATCACGGGAGGACTGAGATGTTTGACGTCCTAGTGTCATAGGTTAAACGGGGGTACCCTCATATTTAGCTGTTACTTGCGGTCCTATCTACGCAGAAAGTGCTCACAGTGTATTGAGGCTTTGCTTAATATTCAACAGTCTTCATTTCTTGTTTCAGGATCGCCGGCACTAGATTTCAATAAACACACAATAGTCCAGCCCACTGTACACCATGGGAGGACCAAAAGAGAAATCACAAACACGAGAGACACGGTAAGACTGAAATTTTGTTTTTTTTTAATGGGACTAGGCCCGCCACACACTCCCACCACTACTACTCCTGTAAGCCAGGATCTACAGTGGTGTCCAATGATGACACTGAGGTTTGACCCTCGGCGAGTCCCGGGATAAAGTTAATTGTCTTGGACCTCGCACGAATTTAATGAAAGGAATAAAATAGGAGGCGTTGGAAGAAAATTATCCACTTCCCTCCATTGCAAAGTGGGAGAGAGGTATGACTGAAATGTTAAATGTCCTAGAATTCAGGAAGATTTTAAGAATGAAGCTTAAAATTTCCTTAATTCTACCACATAGTGCCGAGAATTCGAATACCAGTTTACAAAATGTTGATGTTGACGTATCGGCTTTCGGAAATCCATAAACTATGACGACCACTTCTCTTTATACGTTTATACGAAGATCGCGTGCGCGAATGACATAAAAAATATATTACAATATAACAAAATTACACGGTGTATTAGTAATTGGAACGGATGCGAAGCCGGTGACCTCCGCCGCCGGTGGAGCGGCGGTGTTATGGCGACGTTTGACCACCGCAAAAATTGTTTCGTAACGGCACTTGGAATAACACCCCATTAGGTGCTGTATGGAATTACAGTCTTCTTTACGGTTGTACGGTTAACCAAGTTCAAGGTGGCAAATATACTCTTGATACTTATTTCAAGCCAATCATATGTCATGTCTGTTTGTCCCTTTACTTCTTTGACTTAAACCAAGACCGCTGTTACCTCCTGATTTTCATAACTAAGTAACAAGACGAAAAATCTATTCCTGGCTTATTCAAATTGAGCTTTGGGTTTTATGAACTTCATTGGTGATTCTTCTAATAAATCAACTATGATTTTAAAATTCACAATTGATATGAGGAACCCTGCATGAAAATATATGTACCATAAGCAGGGTCCCAGAATCCTTGAGCAATATAAAACTATTGTAATTGTTCATGGTACATCCGTATCCACGACTAATTGATTCGTTAACAACGAATCTAATCTTAACTATTGATCTTTCTCATTGTAAGTATCTTAATTCTCATCAATTTATGGATTGCACTCGCTCGCGGTTTCGCCCTTATCAATTGAATTGAATAGTCCCAAACAAAGCGCACATAAGATGTTATTTAAAGCATCAAGTGGTCCTACGCTGCGGCAAAGTTAGTAGCTTAAATTAGGTTTTTTACAGAGCGGTGCACATCATTCAGAGGTGACAATGAAGGTCCCCATAGACGGCAGAGAGCTCGTCCTCGACCTTCAGCTCAACAAAGACTTGATCACGGACAACCACGTGCTCAGGTATCAGGAGGGAGGCAAGACTGTGACCCATAGACCTAAGAAAGAAGTGAGTATTCTTTTAAGGTGATGAAGATGTTTTTAATGATGATTGGCTGACATAGTGTCTTTATTGTAGGACATAGATTTATGCCAGTATTCTGGCACGGTGCGGGGCAAGCCGGGCTCCTGGGTCGCCGTCTCCACGTGTCGCGGCGTCCGCGGGGTCATATTTGATGGTGAACAGATGAGATACATCGAGCCCGCTGAAGGTACGTTTCAGTACACTGATAGATATGAACATTTAGAAACTTCAAAGAGTACTTACATCTGAAATGACCTATTGTAGGTGATGAAATTCAGTCCCAGCATTACGTATACGACCATTCGGAGCTGAAAAATAACTATAATTGCGGTTACGTCGGCGGGGTAACCAACAACACTGGTTATGATCCATTGCTGCTCAAGAAACATCACACCGAGAAGGCCATGCAACGGAGCAGAGTCAGCAGAGTGAGTGGATTATTCTCCTGACAACTTACCCAAGCCTGGTTGTTAAAAAAAAATGCGTTTTAAAACGAAAATACTGGATATTGAACAATGCTTATAAGGCTCTCCGTATTTCAGAATGACTCCGTAAAAATGCTAAAATTAATTCGAGGGGTCGTTCCAACAAATGCCTATGTCTTAAATTATTAGAAACACGGATCAAAGTCCCTATGTGCCGTCTTGTAAATCATGCTAATTTTACCTACTACAGTACAAACGCTACGCCGAGGATACTCGAGTCCGTGGCCCATACAATGCCAACAAGTTGACTCGGTACGTGGAGCTAGTATTGGTAGCTGACAATAGAGAGTACAAGGCCAACGGCGAGAGTCTACGCACAGTGCATCACCAGCTCAAAGACGTCGCCAATATCATCAATTCCGTGAGTGACAACGAAATTATGATTTTATGTCCCGCTGCCGGCGACGGGCACCAGCCATTCAGGCTACAATTCTCATCGAGTATGAGTTGATAGACTTCATACGGCTTTCGACACCTGGGTCTTTTTAACATGCGGATTTCCTCACGATGAATTCTGTAAGTCATCTGAAATGAAAATAGTTTACGGAATTTATCGACGTTGCCAACTTTTCGGATATTTTACAGCATTTATAGTTATGGGAAATTACGGTGTTGGGCTTTCTTGAGTCATTGTTATCTCAGGGGCTGCCTCTGTTAGTCCGATCTACGCAGAAAGAGTTCACAGTATCTTGAGATTTTGCAGATTTGCGGATTACATTAATTACTTGATCCCAGTCGAAGCCTCCCTTTGCCATTACCATACTATTGTCTTCGAGTAAAATCAGATGGAGAAACATTACTGTTTCTAAGTTCATAGTCTATCTGGAACATATATCACAAATATTGTAAACTTATTACTTATTGCATTATTTCATCCATCAGGTGTATGCTCCACTGAACATTTTTATAGCTCTAGTGGGCGTGGTGGTGTGGTCGGAGATGGATGAGATCCAACTAGTGGAGAATGGCGACGCGACCCTCAATAACTTCTTGCAGTACAGGAAGAGTAGGCTGGTCGTAGACATACCTAATGACAACGCTCATTTGCTTACGTGAGTTGCCTTCATTTGACCCATATTTATGGAACCTTATTTTCCTGTTATATTCTCATTAATTCTGACATCCTAACATATTTCTCCTCGTAGCAGTGATTTTTTTCATTACCTAGTAATAATAACATAATAATACCAGCCCTTTTTTGTCCCACTGCTGGGCACGGCCCTCACCTCAATGCGAGGGGGATTAGCCTAGTAGCAAAACCCTACATACCTAATAACAAAAGCCTAGTAGGTAGTATTAGGTAAAGCCCTCTCCTATAAGTCACCACAGCTCCCAAGCCTGAGCCTGTTGTGGCTACATTTTGCGCAAAGGTGAGCACTGATCTCGTCAAGCCATCTTCGATTTCAATCATAATTTTTGGTCACAATATTGTTTGGAAATGGGAGAATGGGAGTAGTTATTTACATTTCTCTTTCAGGCGGCAATCATTCAAAGACGGAGTAGTAGGCAAAGCTCTGAAAGGTCCCATATGTACTTACGAGTTCTCTGGCGGTGTTGCCACGAACCATTCGACGGTGATCGGACTGGTGGCCACCACCATAGCGCACGAGATGGGCCATAACTTCGGCATGGAACACGACAATGAGGAGGACTGTGAGTGCCCCGACCAGAAGTGCATCATGAGCCCTTCGAGTACCTCGGTGACCCCTACAAGGTGGTCGTCTTGCAGCTTGAAGTCTCTGGCGCTGGCTTTTGAGAGGGGCATGGATTATTGTTTGCGGTGAGTTGCTGAATTTTTAACTTTAATGCTTAAGTGAGCGAGATGTGTGGTACATTCATTCTTAATCACTATATTTGTGTAGCACTTCAGCGCCACGTCGTCATCCCCATCACCCAATCCGTACCTCGCAGTTCAGAAACAGACTCAGTTAATAGGAGGCCCAGTCGTTTATCTGCCTCTCAAGAGCTCTTTTTTCCACAGCAATAAACCGAAACGTCTATTCGAGTCTCCGACATGCGGCAATGGGTTCGTGGAGCCTGGTGAGCAGTGCGACTGCGGCAAAGCTGCCTATCCGAATGCGCTCAATCCGTGCCACGCGTGCTGCCAGCCCGACACGTGCATGCTGCGGCACAACGCCACGTGCGCCGCCGGCGCCTGCTGCGACCTGCAGGTGAGTGTGTGTGTTGCGGCTAGCTGACAGTGTGTCAGTGTGTGTGCTCGTGTGTGGTAAAGCTCTGGTGGTGTCCGCAGACGTGCCGGCCCAGGGCGGCGGGCGCGCAGTGTCGGCCGGCGGAGCGCGAGTGCGACCTGCCGGAGTACTGCACCGGACACTCCGAGTTCTGTCCCGATGACGTCTACAAGATGGACACCACGCCCTGCGGAAGGGATGACGACGTAAGTGTCACATTTTTTTACACATTTGAATTTTCACTCTCTGCGTATAAGCTAATACATTAAATATGATTTTCAGCGCGCCTACTGCGTGCGCGGTTCGTGTCGCTCGCACACCGACCAGTGCCGGCTGCTGTGGGGCAGCACGGGCGAGAGCTCGCACGACAAGTGCTACTCCAGCACCAACGTCAAGGGGAACAAGTGAGTGCTGGTCACACACGCACACTTTATTTATTTAATTTCTCCAAGATCCAAATTTTTACCCAGAATTATTGCGACAAAACTACCCAATCTGGTAACCCTCATAATTAATTTTGCTTGACGCTTACATTGTGTCAGGAGCGGCAACTGCGGCTACGACCGGCTGCAGCAGCAGTACCGGCGCTGCGCGGCGCCGGACGCGCCGTGCGGCACGCTGCAGTGCCGCCACCTCAACGAGCGGCTCGAGTTCGGCATGGAGTCCGTCGCCATACTCTCCGCCGTCTTCATCAACAACAACGGTGCGGGTATTCGCGGAATATATTGTTCATTTTACATTTATTTCTGGATTATTTTGTTCATTTTACATTTATTTGTGAGCTATTTTGTCCATTTTACATTTATTTGGGAACTAGTTTGGTCGTTTTCCATGCATTTGGAATTTATTTTTTCATTTTACATTCATTTGTGAACTATTTTGTGTGTTTTACATTCGTTTGTAAACTATTTTGGTCGTTCTACGAGTACATTCATTTGCATACTATTTTGTTCATTTTAAATTTATTTATAAATTATTTTGTTCATTTTACATTTATTTGTGAACTATTTTGTTCATTTTACAATTTGCATACTGGGCAAAAAATAGTAATTATTTTTGCGTAATTTGCCCTAATCTAGGTGTTAATGGGACCGCCTCCAGTACATATTACGGTCCCCACAATACAAATGCTACTTGACCGTACGATTGTCGTGTTCGTCCGGCGATATTTATTTATTTACATTCGTTTTTGCCAACAGGTACGATAATACCGTGTCGGACCGCGATTATAGACCTGGGTCTGAGCGACGTGGACCCCGGTCTGGTGCCAGACGGCGCTAAGTGCGGCGAAGAGAAGGTAAGTGGAATGGGAGCTGGGGGAAATTGAGTGAACATTAGTTTGGTTTATTTTTCAAATATGTTACCCAACGATGGGCCCAGGCTGGGCCAAAAACGAGTGACCAATGTTTGGAGGTTATACCATCGTCGACATACATTCTCTGACACCCCCCCCCCCGCAGATGTGCGTGCAGCAGCGCTGCGTGGCGGTGTCGGCGCTGCGCGCGCGCATCGCGGCGCGCGACTCGTCCGTGTGCCCCTCCAACTGCTCCGGCCACGGCGTCTGCAACTCGGAAGGTGACATGTTCTTGCTTCTTGCTCGGGGACCTTTTACTAACCGGGGATCTCATACCTATCCAGGGATCTTATTCCTAGCCGGGGACCATATTTCTAACCGGGGATCTTATTTCTAGCCGGGGACCTTATTTCTAGCCGGTGACCTTATTCCTAGCCGGGGACTTTTTTCATAGCCGAAGTCCTTGCTAACCGGAGACCGTATTTCTTGTCGGAGGTCCTCTATCTATGCAGAGGGCCTTGGACTATCCGCGGTGTGTTATTGAGTGTTGTTTGTGTCGCAGGCCACTGCCACTGCGAGGCCGGGTTCGCGCCGCCGCTGTGCGCGCTGCCCGGCGCGGGCGGCTCGTACGACTCGGGGCCAGCCACCGACCCCACCAGTAAATATACACTTATATCACTCTTATATTACCCTAGTACCACTCCCGACATTTCAGTTTAGAAATTCACTTGCAAAATTTAATTATTGACGTAAATTTAAAGATGATCAATATTGTTACTGGACACAGGGCTCCTGCTATAACTTTCACATTTTGTGTACGGTGAAGGCAAACTTTGTGAGGAAATATGCACAGCTTACGAAGGCGTGTGAAATTCGCCAACCTACATTTAGCTAGCGTGGTGCACTATGGGATAAACCCTCTTTACATTAAGGCATACTCCATGCCTGGTTTACTAGCAATATGCCCCTATTGAAGACCTGATTGATTAGCGCAGTTGGCAGTGCCACTGCTTTCTGTGCCGAGAGTCCCGGGTTCGAATCCTGGTAGCGACAAACTTTGTGCCAAGAGCACGAATATTTATATCCGAGTCATGGATATTTAATATCTATATATATGTATACTTAGTACCCATAATACAAGCGTTGCTTTGTGTGGGACCGTATAGCTGGTTTGTTCGTCGGCCAATATTATTATTACATTGGGACCAAATACCTACCATAGATTATTTTGTTCCAGTCCAAAGAAACTTCATGGTCGCTATGTATGTGATATTCCTGGGCATCATACCCGGGATACTGCTCCTCCTCTTCGTGGTATACTACTCCCGGCACAACGTGCTGCTCTGGTGGAAGCGGCCGAGGAAATCGTACGTACATATGCTTCTATGTACCGGGTGCAACACTAACCCCAAGCGAATGTTCTCAGACAAGTTTCAGAACAGCACTAGCTCGCTAAGACAACTTTTAAACTTCAAACGAAACGACCCAAAGGACGATAACGTGGAAAACATTTACGAGGAAATCAATACAAATACTAAAACGGCCGATACAAAAGCAAAAATGAAAACAAACACTAAAGCGGTCGATACAAAAACTAAAGTGGATACAAACCACAAAGTATTAAGGAAACCGATTAAAAAAATTAACAAAGATGACATTCATATAGCTGACGGCGCTGTTAAGTTCGCGCCGCCAGTCAAACCAAAGCCGTCGCATAAACCTGAGATTTCAAGGGAAAGTAAACCTAATATAGTAGTAGTGAAACGCTTGGAGTTCACCACAAACGAGATGGTCGCTAATAATCAAAGTCGCATGTACAATGTTGGTAATAATGCATTATATGCTAAAATACCTTCCGACTCTAAAGTGCATGGTATTAAGAAGTAGCCTAAGCTTAAGCAAGTAGGTTTAAATAGGCCGCCCTCGTAACCGATAAGTATCGGAGTTCGATTCCAGCCTGGCCATCCAGCTATAGTCGTTTGCTCAATCCTAGCAAAAGCTTAGGCTTAGTTGAACGGGCTAATGAAACTATTTTTGTAGCAGTTGAAATGTTTAGAGGGGCTCTGAATAATAAATACCTTTTACTTACAAAGTTAATTAAACCCACAATGAAATTATTATGATGTGGTCTGACAGACATTTGAATAGTAACGGCTTGACAAGACCTACCATAGACTCGGTTATCTTTTTAATAAAAATTAAATAAAATAAAAATTATAAAAACAAACTAGAAAATGTGTATGAATACCTATAAACACACATTTTGAGTAAATCACACACACTTTGAACCATTCTAAGTTTGCAATAAATACCGTCAAGCATAAAGCTTAATATGCGTACCCTGCGATAGTTAGTAGCAAAACTCAGTTCATTCAAAAGCTATCAAAATTGAATCTATGCTATTAAAAAGAATACTTGGATGTGTAGGTACCTTGTAGATATTCAATAAACGAAGATCAAATAAGACAATTCGGACGCCTCATACCAAAAACCAGTGTTTTATTTAGAAATCTAGTCTGAATTTTATAATCTATTAATTTAATTCAAATATTATATAAGTGATATTTTGAATAAGTGCTATAATATAATTTTATACGTAGTATTAAATAATTTAACTTTTCCGTATATATATTAAAATAATAATTATCTAAGGGTTCGGGGGCTGATTATTAACTAACACTCAAGAATAAGTCCGCCTTTTCGTATCATTATTTTGTGTCACCGCCAACGGGCGCAGTGACGACGCAACGACTTATTCGATAACAATTGAAACTCAAACTTATCTTCTTTTTCATACGGTTAAAAATATTATGAGGAATTAAATAAATAGCACTTGTGATCATGTTACTCCGCCCGTCAGCGACTGACCCTTCGAGTATAAATCAAAGGTAACATTAATTGGATAAATTACTGGCTATTATTAATACATAAGGCGCTTAATAGTTTATTGTTACGGTACGGTAACGGTGGTAGTTAACCGTCAAATCTCTACAGAATCTTACAGATCCTCTATAGATTTGACTTTAGTTAAATTGAACTGTGAATGGTCAACTTCGCCCTAAGTATTTTTACTACTTCACGAATAGTAGTTAGTAGTTGAAGTTAATTACATGTTTTTCTTTCTTTCATTCATTCTTCTTTTATTAGGGCAGTTGGTAGTGACCCTGTTTTCTGTACCGAGGGTCCCGGGTTCAAATCCCGGTAGGGACAAACTTTGTGTGATGAGCACGAATGTTTGTACCCGAGTCTTGGCTGTTTAATATCTATATAAGTATAATATACTGAGTTCGCCCTCAGCCCATTGTACGGTACCCACAATACAAGTGTTGCTTCGTGTGGGACCGTATAGTTGGTGTGTTCGTCTGACAATATTTTGATTTATTATTATTATTTTGGAACTTGACTTGTAAATATTGTACTTATACTTTTCAATGCTTGAATATCATGGCGGCTGACTGTAGGTTCCGTGTATAACAGGGCCCCAAGTCTGCTAACACAATCGATTCATAATCGAACAGCAACCGCATAGTAACTGTCACTTTTGGCACACATTGTATGGGATATCTGTCAAAAGTGACAGTTACTTTGCGGTTGCGGTACGATTATGAATCGATTGTGTTAGCAGACTTGGGGCCCTGGATATTTTGTTGCGATGTTTTGATCTAGGAAATCGTTTTTTTTTAACTTGCTCATGTGTGAATATTAAATTGCATATTAAAAACTAAGTCATAATAAGTAAATGTACTGTGATTTTGAATGCTCAACCCCAAGATTATGGAAAGTATCGTCCGATAACTGAATTAAAATGATTTTAGCTTGTATATATTCAGGATTTGGTTTTTGGGCATCATCTGCTTATTTCTTTTGTAACTTTGTTCGTACTTTATAATATACTTTACATTTCACTGTAGTTATCTGTAATGCATTACTTAATAAAGTGTTCTTCTATTTTTTTCATTATAATTTTCTTTTCATACCCTAACATAATACGAAAATGTCACCAGTACAAGTGCGAGATTATTTGAAAGACAACCGTATACAGAGTGCTACAGGGAGGGTGTACTAACCTTTGAACTTGGGCTTCTTTAGCGCCTTATAATCATTATGTGAAGTCACAATTAAGGTATGTCATATTTAAAAAAAAAAATTGTTCCGAACATATTTTTTTTGTGAGCTTTTTTTTTATTTATTCTTACTTCATATAATGATTGCAAGTGTGCTACATAAGTGCAGGCGCAAAGGTTAGTGTACCCTTTCTGAGTCGCCCTGTATTTTATAGTTAATAATTTAGACGGTGGGTATGGAGAATTGAAGGTTTCAAATATCGTCCGCTAGAGGCGTTGTTCAATTTTCCATATGAAATAACAAATTCGTATACTAAAAGGTTCGCCTACAAATAGTCTCACTCGAAGCCCCGAGGCCCCAAGTCTGCTAACACCATCGATTCATAATCGAACAGCAACCGCATAGTAACTGTCACTTTTGACCGATATTGTATGGGATATGTGTCAAAAGTGACAGTAACTATGCGGTTGCTGTTCGATTATGAATCGGTTGTGTTAGCAGACTTGGGGCCCAGGTGTCGTGCCCCTTCGACCTGGTTATACTTTTCATCTTTCCAATAACTCTGTGAACATTGGCACATCAGGGGAGTGGGAAGGTAGAGGAAGACGTCGTATCTACACTCAAATAGGGTATTTGATCATTATTGACTTTAGTACCTATATTGTCTATTAATATAAACAGAATTATTTATATCACAAGTACTAATTCTTTTATAATATACTGTTTCGAAATATGTCATTATAAATTATTTTCTTGGTTCACGTTTAGCAAAATTGTTGAGAGAGACGGGTCGCATTCTTTCTCCGTCGCGCGCGCGCTGTTTTATCGCAGAGACGTCACATGCCTGCAGATTTGTACTTTTTTATTTTTATCCTGATTGGAAAAATTAATACGTATTAAAAAAAACGTTTATACTGTCAATAATCATAGAAAATTAAATAATTATGCCATAAAAATTTATGTGCAAGTACCCTATTGTATACCCTAAGCCATGTATAGGTCGCATCACATGAATCAACCAACGATGGCGGCTTTCAGCTTTGTATGAATTCAGCATGCGCAGAGCCGCCATCTTTGCTCGTTTTAGGTGATGCGACGTATACTGTCGGTTGAAATGTGGGATGTTTCTTCGATGGGCCACTGTTCTCAAAGTTATATACTGTGTAGTTCTGTTAGAAGCTGTTTACATTGCCTGCACTGTTGTGATGTATTTGGTGAGTGATTTGGACTGCTTTAGCTTGACACTAACATTGCATGTGCTGATTATATTTAAGTTACTGGTGGTAGGCTTAGGCCGTGGCTAATCACCACCCACTGAACAAAGCCATGTCGCCAAGCGGCTTAGCCGTGTTCCGGCATGATGTTCGGTGTTGCCATTCATGGATGGCGGGTCAGATCAGCTGCTATAGTAATACTAGCTGACTCGGCAAACGTTGTTTTGCCATAAAAAATAAATCGATATATAAACTATCCTATCTTTCAAGTTGGATAAAACTGCACACAGTGTGCAAAATTTTATTAAAATCGGCTCAGTAGTTTAGGAGTCCATTGAGGACAAACATTGTGACACGAGATTTATATATATTAAGAAGATATAACTAGCTGACTCGGCAAACGTTGTTTTGCCATATAAAATAATTTGAGATTTAAACTATCCTATCTCTCAAGTTGGATCGAACTGCACATGGTGTGCGAATTTTATTATAATCGGTTAAGTGGTTTAGGAATCCATTGAGGACAAACATTGTGACACGAGATTTATATATATTAAGATTTATACGTAATGTCATAATATTGCATGGCATGTCAATAATTAAGCCATAAATAAATTATACCAATTTAAAACTACATAACAATACAAATTAGATGTAAGAAATATTTTCAGCCCGAAATAACTGCATGCAAGTAACACCTGTGTAGCATGTTTTTAAATATATATTCGCATGTTCTGATATTATTAATTATTATAGTTATAATTTTTCTTCGGGAGATTTTTTTTTCAATTGGTTTTTCGCGATATTTTTCATCCAAGTCGTTAAACGATACCAAAGAAAACCACTCGGTACTTTGTTGAAAATAAACAGAGTTCTGTATCTAGTCTGGACACTCCAAAGTTCGGAAAGTATGACTTAAAAAAATAATAATGCTTCACTCTATTAATTTCTAAGCATTAATAGACTGTGTTCAAGCGTATAAATGAAATTATAAGAAATTCTTTGAATCTGCGTTTATTCACAAAACTGGTATTTCTCGTGGGTGACATAAAAGTAACAATACAACAGTCAAGTTTAAACTAAGAAAAAATATATTTTTTTCTTTCAATGGCCAGATGTAAAATTCTGTTAAAACCTAAACCTTTTTTTTATTCAAATCTTAACACACTCGTTCATTTCTAGGGTCCAATCACCGAAGAAAACAAGTCTACAGCACCGTCTCTCGCGCAGCGCCAGCAAGTTCGCCGCTAACTTCCAGAGCGGCGCGCAGCCGGGCGCCGCGGCCGCGCCTGCCCTCGCGCGCGCGCACGCGCCCGCCAGCCCCGACGACATGAGCTCCAGCCTGCTGCGCGCCGACTCGGACCGCAGCCCCGCCGGCACGCACAACCCCTCCGTCAACTTCTTTGGCAACTTCAAAGGCTTCTCGCTCGCTCCCATTGACAAAACAGAGACACACGACGAGCCGGTGAAAGCCGAGGTCAACAAAAGCGCGAAGATCACACCCGTGCATAGAAGCGGCAGCAACAGCCAGAACTTCATCAGTCAGAGCGTGTTGAAGCCGGTGCTGCGCAGCGCGCCGCCCCTGCCCGTCGTGCCGGCGACCAATCAAACGCCGAAATCCAGTCCCACTGTCAAAAGGACCAACAGTTCCGTTCAAAACAAAATTAAGGCCCTCATAGCCACAGAGAAGATGGACGAAGCCCCTGCTGCTAGCGCGAACCCACCACCGCGACCGGTCATATCCAGCCCCATTCTGGAAGCTTCCACGTGTTCAGCCAAAGAGCTGATATCACCATTGCAAGGGTCCAAGACGCTGGGACCGATCAGGGCAGCGCCTCTGATTCCCACCTCACCGGATTTCTCAAAAAGACCGCTCAGCATGCACTCGACTGCCGTGCCCCAAAAACCCCTGCCAGAGGAGCCAAGGAAGGTCAAAGAAGGCATCTCTCTCAATCGCATAGCGTCCTTCCTGAAGCACGACAAGCCAAAAGATAAAGAACGGAAGCCGGTTGAGAGGAGTCACTCCCTGCCCAAAAACCCGAACCATCAAATTAAAATTCCGAAAGCAGACAAAGTCGCGCTGCGGAACTTGCAGATATCAAACCCCATTTTGCAGAAGGGCATAGAGTTGTCCGTCAACACTGTGCCCGTCGTGTCGGATTCAGAGGACGGAGATGATGGCAAGGCTTTCATGAATAGGGCACAGAGTATGAGAGCCCCACCCGCTCAGAAGCCAGCCATCCAGAGCTTCGGGTCAATGAGACAAGCCGCCGGCGCGCCCAGACCACTCTCTATTGTTGGCAGACCCACCGCCCCCCCCCCCCCCACTACCAAACCAGCCCGAAAACCAGACGGTAACGAAACCCGAAATCAAGTCCACGGACTACGTTGACTGTATAGAGGAAAAACAGGCGCCGCTTGCGCATATAGCCGAAGAATCCGGTGATAATATCTACGCGGTCATTGAAGAAAGTCCCGAGAAGAAATTGAAGCCGGCCCCCGTCCCGCCGCCCGTGAAGACCATCCCCCACCCCCCGCCGGAGGGCTACAATACACCCAAACCGGTTACCACCAGTTCCGGTAGCAACGAAAGCATGGGTTTACTCGGTGAGATCGTCGATGAAATACAGAATCGCAACTTCGAGTCCATATACTCTGCGTCGACGCTATCCAGGAAGAAAGAGAAGGAAAGAAAGCAGCGAGAGGCCGAGAGCAACAGGGATAGCACGTATGCGAATTCGGATCATTACAAATCACCCGAGAGTGTGTACAGCAACTCTGGAGCGAAATCGAATGTGTCCACCACGAGTAGCGGATACCTACACCCTTCTGCCGTCAACGTGCCCACGTATATGAATAAGGAAGATGAAAAGGACGAAGAGAAGCGGCCTCCATCCCCCACGTTCAAGGCCACCACGAAAATCCCAACGTTCTCGCGACAAAACACACCGCCCCTCCGGAATACGACGACATTCAAAAGCGTACCGCAGTCTCCTAAAACGACGAAGAACATGAACTTAACCGCTAAAATATCCAACAGTCCTGATGTGGTGTCGAGCTGCACACTACCAGATACCAAGAATATCAAAGCTCCGGACGTTATTAATAATAACAAGATTGATACGCCCAAAGTGAGCGCGAAGCCTTCCATTAACGCTAAACCTAACGACAACCGACCGCCACTGCGACCAGCGCCCGCAGTGGAAAAGAAACCAGCGAAAACAACGCCCACACTCAAACCGGTCAGTTCAAATTCCAATTTAAAAGGTCAAGATAAAAATCCACCGTTAAACCGTGCGAATTCCAAAATAGACGCTAATGTCAAAGCAATAGCGGACAATTTAAATAAAAACAAACCTAAAGTAGTACCGAAACCGTCGACCGTAAATGTAAATAGGACAGATAATAAAAGTAACACAAAATTAACGCCGAAACCGTCTAATGTTGCCAGTTTACAGCAGAAATTTGAAAATAGAAAATCGCTGGGCAAAGAAATTACCGTTGCGAAGAAATAGGTGAGGGTTGCTAGAAATTTATTTTACGATTTAGTCGGGACATATACGATACATGTTAACGGCATAAATAACGTATTAATGTAGTCTAAAAGAAGCTCTCGCGACATTGACACGAATAGTCGATTGCTATTGGGCGAATATTCGGATACGATCGGGTTTTTCCGAGTTGTCCCGAAGCTTATATAGTTCTATGCAGTACAGTAATTCAAAATGTTCATTCATAGAATAACTACGGGTTGGTTATTGGGATGTATATAGTATGTCCCATAAAATAATACAGCTATTAAATACATGGTACGAGTCTCCTTTTCATAGGATTTTTGAAAAATGAAATGTGTTTTTTGATGTATGGGTTCATATAGGTACGAGGTCAATGGTTATATGGCTTTGTTATTAGCTCGGTAACAATGTATAAAAGTTTCAACTTTACAATGCAAGACACAAAACAGTTATGATGAAAACAAAATCCTCATTCTCATACATTTGGAATATACTAATCGAATTTTAGTTGAAAAAACTTTTGACCCTGATAATAAATTCATTGTTATGATGATATCAAACTGACAGTGTACTCAAAACTACCAAAAACACTTTTCGTTTCTCAAAAAATCCTATGAGACTCGATTTTTCACCCAGTGTGTCCCAAAATAGTCCCAATTAACTGCGATCGTATGTGCCCACGGCTTTATTAAGAGTTATCTAGTCCCTAATTATACAGAAACGATTAGCACTGAACGCTCGGTAAGTTATGATCTGATTAAGCAACTTGTAACATTATCATCCAATGAACAAAACCGAAATCTATGTGTAATCTGCTCCGATAAAGCTTAGAATCGAAACGAAAATAGCGTCCGAGTTTGTTCTCTTTCTCTCGCGTACACGAACGGCACTGACGCACGGAACGCACATATGAACAAAGCGACTTATTTTTCAATGATCGGTTTACATGAACATTATAATTTATGTGACTAATGATGAATATCTATAAACATTGTAATTTTTAGTTATAGTGACAGCTTTGAAACGAGCATTGAAGCCAATAAGATTATGAACTTAATTTGACAGATGTGCATCTTTCTCAGTCTTTAGGTGTGCGACAAGGATAGCTATAGGTATTACAATTCAGTGTTGCGTGCGACAGAATTGGATCGTTTTTACATTATTAATAAAGTGTTCATATTTAGTAAGACGCACTTTCGTCGTATGTACATAAAAAACAAAAATTAGTATATCTTTATGTATGGATCTAGATTGAAGTTGTGAATTCATACTGTAATAATGATTTAATTATTAT
Organism: Pheosia tremula; assembly: GCA_905333125.1. Taxonomy (NCBI): domain Eukaryota; kingdom Metazoa; phylum Arthropoda; class Insecta; order Lepidoptera; family Notodontidae; genus Pheosia; species Pheosia tremula. The sequence continues at coordinate 4,973,306 of HG995419.1, forward strand.
AACTTAGACAGATCTCTGTACATAAACTAGCTGTAATTTTTTATTCCTTAATTTTTAGTTTAATAGCCATATCTAGCGTCTCATGTTTGATGCTTCGTATTTTTACCCGACAGCGTGAGGAGGGTGATGTTTTTGTAAATTGTTTTGAGATTTTTTCTTATGACCCCATCTGTTGTGTACTAAGCTGAAAGTATTGCCTGCCTTCTCATGCCTATAACGTGTGAAGGGACCGTCAATATTTTTAGTTATGTCGTATTTAGTTTAGTCTTAATTTTGGACAACAGAATTTGGGATATTAATGATCACCGTTAATGCACTTGATTAACTATAAGACGTCTCTACCAATAAGGCAGCTAATAAAAGTAAATATGTTGGTTAAGTTGCAAGGAACAGAGAACAGTGGGAAACGTTTAGACGCCATTTCGTAACGGCAAGAGTTAAAACTGGCCCGCTTGTTATAATAGCCCGTAGATTTGTTCGCTTGAATTTGCATAAATGTATAAACTCCTTGACATTTGTAATCAACAACAAAATAACAATTTGAAATTTATAAACAATATTCGTTTATTTTTGTAAGCTTGGCCTTGAATCGAGAGGGAAATTTCAATGAGAAAAACTGTCAAATTTGACGTTTAGTGCACCATTTTAATCCGATTGCGAGTCGTTTGCGCTATCAGAATAGGGGCCATGTTGTTTTGCATTTGGAAAAGCGCATAAACGGTGATCTTTACACAGACTTATTATAGTTAATTTGTGTTGATGCTTTATTATTATTTATACATACTTAATGTAATGATTAATTATTATCGTCCGCACTACGTTCTTAATTATATCGACTGCGTCTTGGTGCTAAGGCGATACAACGTTCTCACCACGAAATATTAATAGTAAATATTTTTGTATGAATTGAAAATGCATATAACTTGACGAAAATAAGTACATTTTAAGTGCAGCGCCCCTAGTCGTAATCTGCGTGGTTCGAGATCGAATTATCACAATTTTTACTTTTTAAGAATGCAAGCATTACAAAATATTATTCCTTATGGATACCGTTACGAGTCGTGAACGCATCATAGAAGTGTATATTGATTTATCGATTATTACACATAGTTGATTAGTTCGTCAGCGATCACTTGCATGCAGGGCCTGGAACCCGCTAAGTCTACGAACGGGTTTTTGAACGACTTAACTTCTGTCAGATTTGACTTATTTCATTATTAATTAACTTAATTTAACCCATTCTCTTTTCTTACTGTTTGAAAGGGCGTTCCTTTAACACGACGGAAGATTGGATTCGGCTAAGTTAAACGTAAAACCCCTTCCGAAAGCGTTTCCCATGTAGCACACACCTTTGCTTTGATCGACAGTTTGAAGCTGCAACTGAAAACCTAGAAAACCATTGGGAAACCCCTACATAAGAGGCAATTGGCCTAATAACGTATTATTAGGCCAATCGTTCGATGGGTAAGTTACAATTTAGGGAATCCCGATGAATGGGATACCCCTTGAACTACTGCGGCTCGCTGAACGACTTTTCCAGGCCCTGCTTGCATGTCACAGTCATGATTCGTGCCGCTATCTTCCTACTGCCCAATAATAATAGATGCATAATAAACGTCCACAGTGTCATCACTGCCACAGCTTGGTACAAAATGTATGGTGCTGATCTATAGCAAAATAATTGAAAAAAAAAAGATGTGTAAAGCGGCCAAGTTCGATTTGTAAATACTTTTTTTTTTAAATTATGATTTTGTTGAACGATTGATTGAAATAAGTACGTGCTATTGTAATCATAAAAATAATCTAACATATACCTTCGTATTGGTAATTTAAAAACCGAAAATTAATTAATTTATTGTTCTACATCGAATGTAATTTTAAAACTTATAAAAATAATTTGTAAAGATTTTAAAAACTGATATTGAGACTTGTTGCCCGCTGCTATTTACAATTTATATTTTTTTTTATCACTGGCAACACTATGTGCTTTGTACAATGAATAGTCGCCATAGAATAATAGAATAAATCAGCAGCTACTTATATTTTCTTATAAAGAATACAAACTGTCAAACAGACACACAACTGCCTTAATAAAAGATATATAAGAAATATGAAAGAAAACAATGAATCATTATATTTTTTCAACACTTCGCCTGCTGATATACACGAAAGACAATTTACATGTTTTCAGTGTTACTATTGTTACACGAGTCTATGTGAGTTTAGTTGTTTACGCTCCTGCCACATCTGCGCCTAAGGCCGACAAAATTCTGGTATTGTAACGGCTTTAGGCGCAAGTGTGACCTGCACGTCAAGTGCGAGATTATTCGTAAGCTAACTGTATAGTTTACCGTATTAAGACATTATGTATGGAGAATCGCACAGCGCCTCTAGCGGACGGTATTTAAAATTTCGCCATTCTCTATACAAAATGTCTGTAGCGACTACTTCAACCGCATCACAAGCTACGCAGATGGCACTACAGACGCATTCAGAACAATAGACAAGTGACGTCACAATCTTGAATCGCGCTATCAGAGTTTTCGGTGCAAGTAACATATATACAAGATCCCGACAATAACCGTCGGGGCATAGCGGCCGCCCCGCCAGGCATACCACCCGGCCTGGCTGGAAGATCTTCCCTTTACCGCTAAATGTCTAAATACGATAGACTATAAAGTTTACGGTTGGCCTACGAATAATCTCGCACTTGACGTACTGCACGTAAAAAGTACATAATCTTATGTTTGTAAATATGACCAAAGAAATTTGTGTAAGGAGGTCGTGGTTTTCATAATTTAAGCTTTCTCTTTCGTCATTAAATGAAAGTACCTACCTATGTTTAGGGTAGATTAAATAAAGTTTGCTTTCGTATCTACCTAAATGTTCATATGGCAACTTGATTTAAGTAACTTTTTTGTATTCAAAGACTGTATTTTATATTATTCGAAATTAGTTACTGAATTAAAATGTTAAATATCTTCTTATTTTTTTTTCTAATGTATAGACAAAATAATAAAAACAAAATCACGAATAAAAAATATTTTATTGTATATAATAACTAAGTACTTCGGTACCTAAAAGTATATGATATATAACCGGTAATGATAAATTAACGTTTGAGTACCATATCCATCTCTTTATTTCAAATGCTTTCCACTTAACATATTTTTTTTCAATAGATACTTATTTATCAATATAATTATAGTTTTGTTAGTAGATTTTTTGTCAGTAATGTATCCACGGTCATGACAAGGATGGGGGGGATATTTAATGCTAGCTCTACAGGACTGAAATATCTTAACATACTCGATACTGACGAAACATCATGACGACGTACTCAAATTTTATAAAAAAAAGAAAGAACAAGACAAAGACAACATTGCGATTTTACCACAGTTATGGAAGATAAGATTTTACATCAAACAGCCCCATCCAGAGGACGATATACAAAACACTTACCCCCGAATTTATAGACGTTTTATAACTTTATCAAACGTCATATAGTACTGCGCAAAGCAAAACTCTTGTGCGCAGTACTATGTATATGACGTTTGATAAAGTTATAGTACGTTTATAAATTTTACGGTTATTGTAAATTACCGTCACGGGGTTGGTTATACAAACATAAATGAAGACAAAAAGTTTATAAAACATCCACATAGTTAACATTACAATAAACTGTTTTTTTCTTAAATGCTATCTTTACCTAGTGATCTCAACAATCACTTCTAATCACTATCAGAATCAGAATAATTATAATTGACCTCTGTCGCTTTAAAAGATTCGAACATCTCCGAGTCCATACGTTGGCGCATTCCGGGATCGAGAATATTGTTCTGTAGCACTTCTAAGCACCGTTCCTTTTGGAACTTGGTTCTCATGTGGTCCGGGGTGTTGAAGTGCTCGTTCAATGTTGCCCAATCGTTCGCCACATAGTTGCAAAACGAACAATTGTACATGCCCGGTTTTGCCTGAAAATGTTAAATACTATATTTAAAAAAAACAACCGAATTGACAACCTCCTCCTAAAGTGTAAGTATTACATGGATAACATTTTTGTTTTTATCAATTTTGTAATGATAGATCACGACAAAATGTGGGATAAATCAATTTGTCTCTTTCCCTCGTATGAATTACAGAAGGGAGGGAGCGGCTCCGTGACAAAGGTTTTTTCTTGTGTGTGTGCTAGCCCTTTGTGCTGTAGAGAAATATACATAGCTATGAACTGTATGTGTTTACTGCCTCCTTCACTTATGTGGCTTGCTTGGGTATCAAGATAAATTCAGTACATACAGTAGCACTCGCTACAGCCAGTTATAAATCCTATATACGTTTACAATCGAGTTTTTATAGGTAGGTACTCACTTTTTGAGCGCGCTCATCGCGCAGGTGCTTTTGTAAGCGCCGTTCAGACCGGGTCTTGCATTTCTTGTGGACCGATGTGGTCAAGTGCGCCTCCATGCCCTCCCAGTCCCTCGCCACATCATTGCAGAACCCACAATGGTACAGGCCCGGTCTCATCTGAAACCGTTAATAACAAACATAAAAAAAAATACAACAAAATTGAGATTCTCCTCTTTTTTGAAATCGATCAAAAAGTGGTCTAATACATATTGAAAAACCAATTGGCACAATTTGCAGTGTTGAGGTTGACCCTGCTGCTATACCTAGTTGGGACAAACCTTGTGTTAGAATTATGAATGTTTGAACCCAGTTTGTGGACATTGCATGTGGTAATTATATACTCATTCATGGGGAACCTTTACTATGATGTTATTTCATAATAGTTGAGTAGGTACAGTTCTTTTTGACTGCTGCAATGTCATGAAGTATATCAGATAAGAATCTTAGCTGCAATTACGAGAGTGCCCGGTATAATGGTAATAGGCTCACTCCCATTTGGACCATCATCACCCACCGATGATCATTGAGACCAAAGATCACTGGCATAATGTGGGTCCACTTCAGTGCAACTCTGCCCCCTTAGTACTTTAGAGGCAAAATAGAACGTGTAGCTATTAAATGTGGTGGTATAATTCATTCATGACAAAAAAATAATCTTAATACCTCTCTAACAAATTCTGACTCCAACGATGTTATCACCTGGCACTGTTCCATAATTCTCGTATGTCTTGGAGAGTTAACATGCTTATCAAACATTAACAGAGATCCTATTTTCATATCACACGCTATGCAAACAAACTCATCACGCGATTTCCCCACAAACATCAAACACAGTAATGGTAGACAAAACGATTCATTAATGACATACTCTCTATTAAATTCATAGGAATCAGTGCCTTGAAAGATTTTCGTGTCCTTTATGAAGTTCTCTATCAGTTGCTTAGTAATTGTAACTTTCTTCTTGGGCACTTGTTTTACAGGTACCACGGGCATTTTGGCTTTGTGCTTATTCCCAGATATGTGCTCCTCGATATTCTTAATGTTCGCGGGCACAACCGAACCGCAGGATGTGCAATGCAATTCTCTACCATTGTACATCATTCCGTTTTTCTTAGCTAGAGCCTTGACGTCCTCAATTGACGTAGCAGACGAAGAAGCCCCATTTGGCGTCGTAAATACAGGCTTCGTGTATAAGTTTTTGTTGTCTCCGTTCGCCTGAACGCCATGTTCGAAAGGCACCTTCTTAACTTCCTTTTTTTTTGACGTCTTCTTGTGATCATTTACGTGTTTATTGATCGCATTAAAATCGAAATCTATGTTCGTTGTACACTTTTTGCAGAAAGCAGTATCATTTATAAAGTTGATATTTACATCGTTCTTCTGAAATGTAGACACGGATTGTAGTATTTGAGATCTGTTGTCCATGTTGTTGGAAGTAATTTCTTGAGCATTTCCCTTCACAAGTTCTACTTCATTAGTTTCGAGATCCTTTACAATCTTAGTGTCTTCTTTAACTTCATGTTCACTTTGGGCTGGCTCTTCACCGTCAATATTGTTTTTGATACATTCTCCATTCATTTTAAACATATTCTCATGATGTTTGCTATCTAAATGTTGTCCAATGGGTTCACAGGACACATATTGAGAATCGACAATGTTTACTTCGGTGGATTCGGCACATTCCTTAGTAACCTCATTCTGCTTATCACTAGTAGAATTGTCTTCAATATGGGTAAGATCAATTGATATATCAGTTTTATCCATTATATAAGAAACATGATTATCATCACTGATTTCACATAGTTTATGCGCCGTTTTATGATCGGTGCTATCGAAATGTTCCTTGAAAGAGGCAGCAGAGAAGATTATGTTACATGTCAGGCATTGGTACGAATTGTCATCAATCTGGAAACGAGAATGTATTAAGTGCATGTAGGTACTCTACTCTAGTGTTATATTTTACTAGCTGTTACCCGCGACTTCGTCCGCGTGGTATTTAACAAAAAGCGGACGAAGTCGCGGGTAAGAGCTAGTCTAAAATAAAAGTAGCCTAAGTTAGTTCTTGTTACATCAGCTATCTGCCAGTGAAAGTCCCGTCAAAATCAGTCCAGCCATATCAGAGATTAGCCGTAACAAACAGACAGACAGACAGACAGACATTTTATTTATTTGTATAGATAGATTACTTATGATGAAGCGACGTAACATATCTCAGGCTGCACCGCACAAACCTCACAATCCATATTCTGTTAGTAGTCCAAAAGGACAAAATATACCTGCTGATAACATCCGACTTAAAAAACAAATCCTTGTCCACTCACCTTTCTGTAAACACTCTTCTGAGCTCCAAGAATAACTTTATTCTGCACCAGCTTCAATATGTGCGCGTGTTCCGATTTGTGGATATCCTTGGCCTCGAACTCGGCGTTGCAGAGCACGCAGGTGTCGTCGACGAGGCCCTGCCACGCGTCCTCCGCCAGCAGCACAGTGTCGTGCGCGAGCACGCCGCCGCCACCGCCGCCACCGCTCGGCCGGCGGAAGAGCAGCGCGGCGCGGTTGTCGCGGTGCGGCGGCTCGCGCACGTGCAGCCCCGCGCGCGCGGCGGTGGCCAGCAGCTCATTGCACATCCCACAGAAGTACCCACTCTTGACCTAACATAACCATACAGACATCTAATCAATCCTTTTATAATATAATTTAACTGAGAACATTGTAAGTCAAGAAGATTGAACATGCGCTACCCACCTTAGAAACAACAGTATCAGGTCTAAGCTCTGTCGCACACCGCTCCAATCATGGTTTCATTTAATTTTAAATTAATTAAATTTTAATTTATCCTAACTTACTTACCAAGAACCTTTTGCATACTGACCTTCCTTATATAGTCATCTTTATATTTCTCAAAATACTCCACGGCTTTCAAGTTGTTGGCATGCACTGGCTTGTCAATGTGCAAAGTGGCGCTCTCCTCGCTCCTCAGGTGGCACTCGCAGGCCAGGCAGTAAGCATCCACCTGGCCCACCAAGATACTGTTCTTGGCAAACTTCGACCACACTGGAATAAAGAATGGGAAGTTTTAACTTTTAACAATTGATTTGGTTAATTAGTTAAATCAAATTTAAATTTGATATTAATTGCCTTGCACATTGTATTAGATATTGGTATAATTATTTTTGCTAGATACTGTAAATAGCCAGACATCAAGCAACCCTAGGTGGTTTAGTTTTTAAATATTTATAGGGAATGATAACATGATCATTCCCTTCCCTTCATGCTTAAGTAACCTAATTAGGCCTATCAATTATTAGCCCTGCTCTTTTCTGATGCTTGAAGTCGTATGTACGCAGGTAAAGTCCGCCATGAAAGTGGTTTCAGCTTTGATAACAATTCGTAGTAAATGAAATTTACAATAAATATGTAATATAGAATGTTCTTATTTCATAGTAACAAATGACGAAAATACACCTTGCAATCCTATAATGTGCAAACGATATTCGGAATTTATTGGCAAACTTCACCTAAGTATGCTAAAATATCCAAAATTATTATTTTGATCTTGTGTGTTGATTTCATGTTTGAGCATTTACATTTCCAGAGCAGATAATTAATAAAATGATGTAGACATGTACTTAGTTAACTACCTAAGTTACAAAGAGTGTATCAAAGAGTAATCACTACGTTTTACCTAAGTAATTGATGTAGTCGAGTAAATAAATACGTACTTGTTTGATATCCTCGGCAAGTTTTTACGAACCGAAGTGCTTCCAACAGGCGCCTTGTTCACTATTATATAAATCTCTGACTCTTAGACAAAAAATGAGTAAATAATTATTTGCTCATAAGAATTGTAGTTTGACTTGTGACGAGAGACCAATATTTTAGCTGTTCACTGATCCTGTTAGTATCCGTCTTTCTTTGCCACTGAATTCACAAACGAAGTGCGTTATCAACTAGGTAGGTACCTACTAAACTTATTCAACCAACCACGGACCAATAAGAGAACAAGTTAAACCAACATATCACCTGGTAAATCCCGAACCATAGACACAGCATGACCACTTTTTGTTGCGCGTTTCTTCTAAAGTTATAACTGAAACTGTCTAAATTCTACTAGAAATTTCTACCACACAGACGTTCATTCGTTACTTATACGTTCATTTATTACCTACCTATAAATATTATTACTAATATTATTAATTAAAAAATTTGGACATCTTTACGATGTAATTTAGTTTTCCGCGATATTGGCATTCTGCATTGGATGTCTCGATGTATTAAGTTGGGTTAAAAAATACATAAAGCAATACAACGAACGGTAATGAACGAGTATGTGTAAATAACAAGTGATAAAATAGTTAAATTTTTATTTAACTTTACAAATTCATTTGAAAGATAATAAGAATAGAGCAGGAAGGTATTTATGTTAAAAATAATTAAATTAACTAATTTACATTCCTCATCAGTTTTATTAAGTTCATTGTATTGATTCTATTTTCACCGCATTCCCTTTTATGTCAAAAACTGGTAACCCGCCAACTGTCCTGTTACGAACTTTTTTTTCCCCTTATGGCCTTTTTCCATTGAGTTAGGTTACGAACTTGACTGACACTGTACGTCAGTGTATTTGTACATGTCCTTGCGATCGTTTCACTTTTCAGAGTTTTCATCTGTAAACTCCACACGTATTTTGCGCATCTCACTGGTCAAATTCTCTAATATACTCTGTGTATATTAGAGAATTGACATGATATTGACAGAATTGTCAAAAAAAAGACAGGAACGTAAAAGTCGTATAATAAACGCGATAAAATCCGTAAGATTAGTTTTATTTCAATGTGTAGTATTCGCGTAAATGTAAGAAAACAAAAAACAAGAGTCAAAAAATAATAATAGCGCCATCTATGAAATCCATATAAAGTCGCTAAGAGCACTGAATAGCAAGACTTTGAATAGGAACAGCATTGAGCAATTCGTTTATTGGTGTTCCTGCTAGATAGACCTACTAGACCTAAAAACCAAGCCGATTTGAGTAGTATACGCGAATTACGTCCATACTTACACGCGAATTCGCATGTACTACACAAATCAGCTTGGCTTACTGTGCATCTATATTTTGTTCGCGATTTCGCGACTTTCCGTCAGTATTGTGTCATGGTCTACAACCATAATTAGGGCCAGCCTCGGAAAGTACTTGCCTATACTGCAATAAAAAAAAAACACTTAACTTCGGTCCTGCGCCTGATCTCCCTCCGGTCGTGTTGGAGTGCCGTCTCATTGGACCATAGACTATACATATAAATTAAAAAAAGTATAGCCCCCGTATAATAGATGAAGCTATATTTCATGAATAATTCTAAAATCTCGAGGTATGGGACTTGCAAGCCCCTGCATTGGACTATGCGAGTGTAGCGACCTCGGCAACCTCGCCACAAGCTACACAGATGGCGCTGCAGACGACATTCAGAACAATTGTCATTTTTGGAGCACGCAACATATACAAGAGCCCGAACCGTCGTGGCATAGCGGCCGCCCCGCCACGCATAACACCTGGGTCCCAAGTGTGCTAACACAATCGATTCATAATCAAACAGCAACCGCACTTTTGACAGATATTGTATGGGATATCTGTCAAAAGTGACAGTTACTATGCGGTTGATGTTCGATTATAAATCGATTATGTCAGCAGACTTGGGGCCCTGCCTGGCTGGAAGATGTTGCCTTTTCCGCTAAAAGAGTGATGGAAGAATGATTGCACCTGTGCTTGCGCACACACTTGTGCACTATAATAGCATCTCCTGCGCAGTAGGCTAGTCTAGGATGAGGTTGGTCATGACCGAAATGCGGTCAGGAAACTATTATTTTATACTAGCTGTTACCCGCGACTTCGTCCGCGTGTTATTTAACTAAAAAAGTTTTTCTAAAATAAAAGCAGCCTAAGTTACTCCTTACATCAGCTATCTGCCAGTGAAAGTCCCGTCAAAATCGGTCTCGCCATTTCAGAGATTAGATCAGAAACAAACAGTCAGAAAGCCAAAAAAAAAAAAAAATGTTGTTTTGGTACCGTGGTACCGTGTATAAAGTATGCACTTAGTAAAAAGCGGTTATTTTAATATTACAAACAGACACCCCAATTTTTATTTATTTGTATAGATATTGTCTTTTTCTATTGGATCGTTTCTGCAACCTGTTGCAACACCTAGGTACTACCCAATGGAGAGAGACGGAGCTGTAAGAGAAAATAAGATGCACGACAACTACTACTTCATCCGTATACGAGTCACTTTACACTGGATCCTCACTCGTAATATAATGGCAATGGCACAGCTATTGTATGAGAAAATTGTCAAGTACCATTCGATCGTGAGTCGATTGCCATTCGATCGCCTCGTTGTGTACGTAGAAACTACTAATTGACTACCTACTCACTCAGTTCCGCAACTGAATCAGTCGTAATATAAATTCACAATATTATTTAATCATCCATCCCACTAATATTATAAATGTGAAAATTTGGATGGATGGATGGATGTTTGTTACTCAATCCCGCCAGAACCGCCGAACGGATCTGGATGAATTTTGCCACAGAGATAGATTATAGTCTTGAATAGCACATAGGCTACTTTTTGATCCGTTAAAATGTATGGCTCCCTTGGCATAGATTTGTTTTAATTTTTCATAGAGCAAAGGATCGACATGATTTACAGAAAACGACATACTTTTTAATCGCGGGTAACACCGCGGGGCGCAGCTAGTAATATATAAATTAAATTTGTTTTAATAAATACCATCGTTTTCCTATATAACTCAGTTTGCTAGTCTGTATTCCTCCTATGACCACGTATTTGAAATTGTATGTAAGCCTCGTTAAAAATGATCAATTGTAGTTATAACTATAGAAAATATTTTGGTGTTGTGTGTTTGTTGCATTGTATAATATTATTATCTCTGACAACGGGATCGCGTGAAGCTCAGGATCCAAGTAAGTGAAGAAAAAAAAGTACCTACCTGCCTACCTATAGACTGCATAAGTAACTAACATAGAATATTTGTGAATTTGGTCCACAGATAATTAATTTAAAAAATATTTGTTTTTCATATACAGATCCCTTATTGAATTCTTATATTTACGCGAATACTAAACATTGAAATAATACTAATTTTACGAATTTTATCGCGTTCAGTACTCCCGTGACCATGGTTGCTGTAAAGCAGCCGAGTCGTCGGGAACATAAAATAAACGCCGTAATATCATAAGATCCGTAAAATTTGTTTTATTCAAATACAGATCTTTGGCAATATCTTATACTAAGTAAAGTAACGTCTGCCAATCCGCACTGGGCCAGCGTGGTGGACTATGGCCTTATCCCCCTCGCATTGAGGGGAGGGCCGTGCCCAGCAGTGGGACATTAAAAAGGGCTGGTATTATTATAAAGTAACTAGGTTCCGTAAGCTAAAATGCTTGTATTCATGGTTTTATGGCCAGCATGGGAATTGAATTCCGAACATCTCAGTCATGCACCTCGAAGCACTTGGTTATTGAAAGGGGGTGGGAGGGGATGTTGGGGGAGCAATAGGGTACAATTATTACATTACAATTAGTACAAACTTACCATCAGGTGAGATCGAGATAAAATAATTGCCTATAATGTAATAAAAAAAAAATTACCGCCCTCCCCCACCCGACTCACGTCTGAAGTACTATCGTAACAAATTTCAATTATTTTTTTCTAAATGATGAGTAAGATCACACAAATGTAACCCCCCTAAGGCATGTACTCCCCTTAAGTTAACGAAATCCTGGATCAGCCCCAGGATCCTTGCTATACAATCGACTCATGATTGCATAGGAATGGCATAGTAAACCTCACTTTTGAAACATTTATTTTGACTGAACACGCTGTATAAAGTACGTTTAAGGGATAATATCATTATATAAATTGTTGCAATTAATTTCCTTCATAGTCACCGTATTATCCGTAATGTAATATTATAAATAACTAATAACATTTTCCCTTGAAATGGGCAAAAGGAAAAAGTCCAATGATACCAATTTGTTCCCCGAATCATACATTATATAGGTACTTATAATAATACCAGTCCTTTTTTTATGTCCCACTGCTGGGCTCGCGCCTCCCCTAAATGCGAGGGGGATTAGGCCATAGTCCACCGCGCTGGCCCAGTGCGGGATGGCGGACTTCATACATCTTTCGAGGGTTTCTCTCAGACATGCAGGTTTCCTCACGATGTTTTCCTTCACCGTTTAGCAAGTGATAATCGTGGTTGAAAATGAGATTCGCACATGAAATGAAATCCCAGAGGCGCGAGCCGGGGTTTGAACCTGCGATCCTCGTTACCGAGGCAAGCGTTCTACCACAGATATATTAGAGGAGATATGTTATGAAAGCGGTGGGCTTGCGCACAAAGTTAGCGTACATTTGGCTAACCTACAATTTTCGCCGTCAGTCCACTGCAACTGCACGTCGGTGCCGGTGCTCTAGTTTTTTTCAAAATGCCGTGTTGTTCCGTGTTTGTATGCAAAAATACCAGCAGCAATGTGAACTACGCGAAAGATGGAATCTCATTTCACCGGAAGTATTAAGTATTTTATTATATTCGTCTTTAAAATCATTAAAAACAACAAATCAAAAAATATTTAATGCCTTTATTATGTTATTTTAGTTTTCATGTAGCACAACGACTTTTTTATTTTTGTACCAAATACATGGCTCCTTAAGTACCACCTATGTTCGCTACTGAGTGAATGTACGAGGCAATGGATAGATCGTCTAACGATACTTTGAATAAACTGGTGCGTCGCGTGGTACGGCCGCTGTATGCGGCGACGACGCAGCACGCACCGAATTATTGGCACGCGTGTGTGTGTGAGACTTCGTATTGGTTGGTTTTATGTAATTGCATGTGTTTTGCGGCGAGTGGTGGGAACCAAACGGAGACAGCGAGTTCCCGTACATTTTGAACCGCACGGCATATCTCTCGTGATCTGTGCGTTCTACCAACTTGGCTATCACTGCTGTATATACGTACTATATAAGTATATAAGTACTAAAACCTATTCGCAATATGATGTAGTTCTTATAAAAAAATATTTCGTAACAGGAACGCCGGCACCAGATTTCAATAAACACAGAATAGTCCAGCCCACCGTACACCATGCCAGGACCAAGAGAGAAATTGCAAACACGAGGGACGCGGTTAGTATCAACAAAGAACAAAGCATAGCACACCTACAATTGCCACTAATCCCACTAACCCACTAATATTATAAATGTGAAAGTTTGGATGGATGTTTGTTACTCAATCACGCCAGGACGGCTGAACGGATCTGAATGAAATTTGGCACAGACATAGATTATAGTCTGGAATAGCGCATAGGCTACTTTTTATCTCGGTAAAATGTATGGTTCCCGTGTGATAGATTTTTGTTTAAATTTTTCATAGAGCAAAGGATTGACATATTTTTTTGCATAGGTAGTGGTAGTTTAGGGGTCAGAAAATGACATAGGCAAATTTTTATCCCGGAAAAAAGACATAGAGGAAAAGGACACACTTTTTAATCGCGGGTAACACCGCGGAGCGCGGCTAGTATTACATAAAGGTAAAGTAATGGAGAAAATGCAATCAGTCATGATATTCCTGCGAATTTGTGGTATACTCCCCGTCAGGTCTTCCCGTTAGAGACTACCAACGTTATGGACTCAGGCGCGGATATAATGAATGGGTGCTCTTGCCCTCCCTGACGACTCAAGTACTTCATTTTTACCAATATTAATCAAAACCCCCCCCCCCCCCCACCCCCCATTGCATGTATCCGCACCTGCGGCTGTAGTGCGGTATTATCACAGATATATTAGAGGAGATATGTTATGAAAGCGGTGGGCTTGCGCACAAAGTTAGCGTACATTTGGCTAACCTACAATTTTCGCCGTCAGTCCACTGCAACTGCACGTCGGTGCCGGTGCTCTAGTTTTTTTCAAAATGCCGGGTTGTTCCGTGTTTGTATGCAAAAATACCAGCAGCAAAGTGAACTACGCGAAAGATGGAATCTCATTTCACCAGCCAGTATTAAGTATTTTATTTATTCGTCTTTAAAATCATTAAAAACAACAAATCAAAAAATATTTAATGCCTTTATTATGTTTTTTTAGGTTTCATGTAGCACAACGACTTTTTTATTTTTGTACAAAATACATGGCTCTTTAAGTACCACCTATGTTCGCTACTGAGTGAATGTACGAGGCAATGTATAGATCGTCTAACGATACTTTGAATAAACTGGTGCGTCGCGTGGTACGGCCGCTGTATACGGCGACGACGCAGCACGCACCGAGGAGACTTCGTATTGGTTGGTTTTAGCGAGTGGTTGGGAACAAAACGGCGACAGCGAGTTCCCATACATTTCGAACCGCACGGCATATCTCTCGTGATCTGTGGGTATTATCAATGATCACGTAGTTCTGGATCACCGTGGGACGAGACTGCTTGTCGTAGTATATTATTGTACCATGCTGCCAGACTTTTGGGTACCCTACCCTGCGCCGGCGCCGGTGGCAGCCGGATCAAGATTGCGGTAGCTGCTTTTATATTTTATTGTCCTTGTAGAATTGCTTGTTTGCTTGGTATAATCAGGCAATATATTGTATGGGCGGAGAAATCTAAATAATAAGACACAAGCTCTTGTTCCAATCGTTCGTGTTCGTCGTCATTATTAAATACAAAATGGTTGCTAGCTTCTACGGTTAGTGGCGCCATCTGCCGAAGCAGCCCGGTACCACTTGTAATTCGCCGATATTAGCGGTACCCAGCTGCGACAGCAAGAAATGCCATATGTCATCTACAGATGGCACTGTTGTAAACATGCTGCCCAGCCAAATGACTGGCGGGCGACATTTATAAAACTATTTGGTACCGAGGAGTAGTTTAAGACTAGAATTTTAGGAATAAAATATATCTTGAAGTTACATGGTACCAAACAGCTTACTTAGGGTATACAGATTGAAACGGCAAACCGAAATAATGTTTATTGTTACAATCACATCATAATATTCTACATCTTAGATTAGCACAACTAAATTATTAGATTAGCACAACTAATTGTCTTTAGTATCGGTGGGTAGCGGGCAAATATTATTGAACGCTCGTTTGATGTTCCCTCTTGCTGTGCGGATTTCAGCCACCCTCGTGACGCCGTCCTGGCCTGGGCAGCATCCGATGATACGCCCCAGCTTCCACTGGCAGGGAGGCAAGCGTGCCTCCTTCACCAGCACCGTAGTCCCGACGCAGAGAGCATCGCCCTTGGAACTCTTCCATTTTGTGCGCATCTGTAACAGTCCTATATAATCCCTTGACCATCGTTGCCAAAAATCTTGTTGAAGTTGCTGTAGTTGTTGGTAATGTTTAAGTCGGTTCATTGGTACATCAACGTAATCATAGTCAGGTAAGGAAGTAGGCGTTCTGCCAATCAAGAAATGAGCCGGCGTTAAGCAAGAGATGTCGTCATCGTTTGAATTTGGAATAGGGCACAGGGGCCGAGAATTTAAAATCCCTTCTACCTGGGTAAGCACGGTACAAAATTCCTCGTAGGTTAGTAAAGCTTGACCTAATACCCGCTTTAAATGGTATTTGCAACTTTTTACAGCTGCCTCATGCAGTCCCCCCATATGAGGGGTGTAGGCTGGTAGGAACTTCCATTCCATCCCCTCACCTGCACAAGAAGTTGTCATTTTATTCGAATTATGATTGATAAAATTATAGAGCTCTGTCAACTCGTTGCAGGCTCCACGGAAGGTTGTACCGTTATCACTCAGCATTTGTTTTGGTCTTCCACGTCGGGATACGAAGCGTCGAAGAGCCGAAAGAAATGCTGAGGTCTCTAAACTGGTTATAAGTTCAATATGGATGGCCTTTGTGGACATACAAATAAAAATAGAAATGTAGCATTTACTTGTTTTGTAACCGCGACCCCTCCTGTCTCTTATAGTAAACGGTCCAGCATAATCGACGGCCGTACTTGTGAAGGGGGGGGAGGGGGTTACCCTTGTTGTTGGTAAGTTCCCCATGATGGGGGTTGATAATTTTGGTTTGGCTCTGAAGCACGTGACGCATTTATTAACAATTTTATTTGCCATGCTTTTACCATGTATCGGCCAGTATCTTTCTCTAACCGACGACAACAACAGTTGTGGGCCAGCATGTAGTAGTCTAATGTGTTCATGTAGTAAAATAAGTTTGGTTATGTTGTGGTTGTGGGGTAATATTATAGGGTGTTTTTTGTCATGTTGGTAATGTGACAACCCTAAACGACCACCTACTCTCATGATTCCATTATCCATAAAAGGATTCAAACATAATAGGTTAGAGGATTTAGGAAGAGATTTATTATTTTGTAATAATTGGTATTCAATTGGATATGATTCAACTTGTGAAATTTCAATTAATTTATTTTTACAATGATTTAATTCTTGTACAGACAATGGACCATTTAATTTGTTAACTTTGTTCCTGCAATTGTGTATGAACCTGTATATGTAGGATACACAATGAACTAATTTCTGTAAATTGGACCACTTATGAAATAACTTATTTGTAAACTCACTTACTTGTAGGTTAGTAGTAATATTACAAATTGTCTCGGTTGTATCATGAATAGGTAAATTATGTGCTTTATAAGTGTTTTGAGAAGGCCATTCTTCAGTTGGTTTACTAAGCCACGAAGGTCCTGCCCACCACAAGTCACAGTCGGCCAACTTGTCAGCGTGCAGTCCTCTTGACAACAAATCCGCAGGGTTGTCACCGGAAGCGACCCAGTGCCAATCCCTCGTATCCGTTGTACTCTTTATTTCGGTTACTCGGTTTTTTATAAAACAATTTAGTTTGTCTGGATGCTGTGATTTTATCCATGCTAATGCTACATTGGAATCACACCAAAAATATTTTTTAGAAAAATTACAATTTAAGGCTTTGTTTACAGTTTTATACAGACCAGTGAGTAGCAAAGTAGCGCGTAACTCAAGCCTCGGTATGGTTTCACTACGCGCCACTCTGCTCTTAGCACATAGTAAACGCACTAAAATACGTCCATGACTATCTATAGTACGCATATAAATTGCCGCTCCGTAAGCAGTTAACGAGCTGTCCGAAAACCCGTGCATTTCTAACGTGACATAATCACTGATAAGAGCATGTCTTGGCACGCTTAATGAGTTCAGTGTGGACAACCCTTTATAAAGGATCTCCCACTCGGTTGCTAATTCGATTGGAAGTGGTTCATCCCATTCGGTTTTAATTTTCCACAATCGTTGGATGAAACACTTCGCTAAAATAATAACCGGTCCTAATAGACCCAGTGGGTCAAAAATAGCAGACACTATGGACAAAATTTTTCGTTTAGTTAATGGTTTAGGTAGTTTATCATTTTTAAATGTATACATTAGGTTATCGGTTGTATCACTGCAGCACCATGCTAGTCCTAACACCTTGTGTGTATTGTCATTACCTAGAGTGGTTAATGAAGTATTGGTATGTGGAGGTTGTGTAGAACTTGACACAGTATTGAGTATAGTATTAGAGTTTGATCTCCACTTACGTAGGTTAAAGTTTGCAGTCTTAAGAATTCGATCGATGTGCACAGCTGTTTCTGCCACCTCTCTCTCATCATCACCGCTATGAATCAAATCGTCCATATAAAAATCTCGGGTTATAGCAGCTGCAGCACCGGGGTACTTAGCCTCGTTATCCATGGATAGTTGCAGCAGACATCGTGTAGCTATGTACGGTGCGCACTTAAGGCCAAAACTAAGTGTAGTCAACTTATAGGTTAATAAAGGTTCTGTGGCTTGTCCGCGCCACAGTACACATTGCAAATTGTGTTGGTTAGGATTGATGTATATCATTCTATACATTTTTTCTATGTCAGCATTAACTACATATTTATTTTTTCGGAATCTTAGTAATATTGCTACTAGACTGTCTTGGTGTATTGTACCTTTATATTGTAAATCATTAAGAGATTTCCCTGTACTAGTCTTATAGGATGCATCTATGACTACTCTAAGAGGTGTAGTGACTTTTTCAGGATTTAAAACTGCGTGATGGGGTAGGTAGTTACAGGACTCAGTTGAGCTACATTTAATCATGTGTCCTGACTCTCTAAATTCTGTCATAAATTTTACATATTTTTCTTTATAATCAGGGTCTCGAGCAAATTTAGTTTCTAAGGTTTTGAATCGCTTGTAGACTACAGACTTTGAATGACCAAGGGCTGTCTTAGATTCTTTTAGGGGTAAGGTCACTACAAAATTACCATCAGAAGTCCTAGTGTGAGAATTAAATACTTTCTCACACGCTGTAATCTCATCATCTGATAAGTAGGTATGTGAGTGACAATCATCTATATTCCAAAATGTATGTAACTCGTTATTATGGGTAAAATTACACCTTGATTGGTGAGTTTGGGAAGGTACATTGATTAATCCAGAGACTACCCAGCCTAGACGGGTCCTCTGAAGTATAGGAAGGCCATCACCGAGCTTGTGTTGACCTATACACAAAAGTTGGTAAAAATGTTCAGCACCTATAATGATATCTACCTCCCCCCCTTGGAAGAGTGACTCATCAGCTAAGTGAAAACGTTGGGGAATGCTAAGATATTGAGCATCCTTTGAGTAACATGGTAGGTTGCATATTTTAGGTACAATAAAACAAGACAAATTGGTAGAAAATAAATTATCCTTTGACTGAATAATAAATTTACAAACTCGGTTTACTTTGGTAACATTTTCGTTAAATCCTAATACTTCCATATTCAATTTATTATATGGTAAGTTTAGTTTATTAAATGCACTCTCGGTTATAAAATTGGATTGAGAACCAGAGTCCAGTAGGGCTCTCAAAATGTGTAATTGGTTATTATTATCTACCACCTTTACCTGGGCAGTAGACAATATTGTAACCTTTTTGTAAGTAGGTATGCTCTCATTGGTATGGTTTAATATAGTATTAACTTCGTTTTGGTTACTGAACAAACTTACTGAAGACGGTGGTTCGACCGGCGGAGCAGTGTGTTCATTATGTAAAGTTGACTCTTGTGTGAGTATCGGTTGAGTTGTATTCGGTTGAGTGATGTGTAAGAGTGTGTGATGTCTACCCTTACACGTCCTACATGCGCTAGCGCGACAGTTTGGTAAAGCATGGTTCGAGCCTAAGCAGTTTAAGCATAGACCTATTCGTTTAATAGCGCGAATGCGTGACGTCACATTCAGAGCCAAAAATTTAGGACATTGGTTAATGTAATGCCCCTCTCCACAATTACGACATTGAATTGGTAGGTTATTATTAAATTTAGGTGGTACCTTAGGTTTAATTTGGAGCAGGGAGGTCGCGGTTACCAACGCATTCTTTGACTGGACTGCCTGGGACTGCTCATTGAAGGCCCCTGCGTTACTCAAAGACTCATGCAGGTCAGCTTGAGTACGCAGAAACATCTTGAACTCCTGTAATGTAGGTAATTCACGGGCATTAATTTTTTCCTCCCACTTTCTTTGCAATGGGATTTCGAGTTTAGCACTGAGAAAGAATATAATGAGCAAATCCCATCCATCAGTAGCAACATTTAATGAATTTAATGTGCGCAAGTGTTTAGAGATTCTATCGGTTAGTGATCTTAGTGAGGTGGCGTTAGTGGGCACAGCTTCGATATTAAACAGAGCTCTCAAATGGTTATAAACAAGCACTCTTGGATTATTATATCTTTCACACAAGAGCTGCCATGCAATAGAGTAGCTATCCTCTGCATATTCCAATGAGCTGACAACTTCAAGCGCGCTAGCTGTCAGACAGCTTCTTAGATATTTAAATTTTTGTATAGGTTTCAAATTAGTTTTATTAACAAGTGCATCAAAGGTGTCTCTAAACTCAATCCAGCTAGTTATATTACCATTAAACGAGGGGAGTTTGATATCAGGGTACTTAATCGACTCGCTGAGTGACTCGCTGTTGGTCACAGCGCTGCCTCCACTCTGCTGGGTGGCAGCACTACCATGCTGCTTCAGGTAGCCTTTACCTGTTGCTATACATAGATAGTATGAATTTTCAAAGTTCTCCCTCTCCAACAATTGAGTTTCTGTATCAGTTGCTAAAGTTTCAATGTCATCTTGGATTATTTCAAATTCTTTAAACACTTCAGTAATTCTATTTATTCGAAATTCTAGCTCTAGCAACTGATCAGCAGATAAGGTATTGGAATCAAGTTTAGACATATATTTTTTGAATAAGGTTAACTTCCCCTTAATAACCCCACGTTTTTTAACCAAACCCTTTAATTTTGAGTCCTCTAAAATTGTAGTTTCAGAGTCATCGTCTGGCGACGACATTATGTAGGTAGCGGTAATACACAAAAATAATAATGAGGCGAGTGCCTACCTAGGTAGAAAGGGTTTGAGTTTGAGATAGAAATTAATGAGTGCCACGCCAGCTCACTTACTTGGTTACAGATGCTTATTCCCACCTTACTAGCAGTTGGTATTTCACGACTTGTCTTGAAACAACAACTTGGTTTCGATCGATCAAGTAGATACTCCGTTCTGTTAAGATTTTTCGTTTTTCTTAGCAGAAAATGGTCGACTCGCCCTCGGTCGGATCACGCGTCGTCCACGCCGCAGATTTTTCTTTTTGAAGATTCTTTCGCGAAACCTCTTGTTGTGCCTGATGACTCCTCTATAGGTCACCATGTAGAATTGCTTGTTTGCTTGGTATAATCAGGCAATATATTGTATGGGCGGAGAAATCTAAATAATAAGACACAAGCTCTTGTTCCAATCGTTCGTGTTCGTCGTCATTATTAAATACAAAATGGTTGCTAGCTTCTACGGTTAGTGGCGCCATCTGCCGAAGCAGCCCGGTACCACTTGTAATTCGCCGATATTAGCGGTACCCAGCTGCGACAGCAAGAAATGCCATATGTCATCTACAGATGGCACTGTTGTAAACAGTCCTCTTAATGCGTCAGAATCAAAGCCAATGGTAGACACACGACAGGGTAAAAGCCGAACATCGAATTACAAGGTAAACATTGAATTACTCATTATAATACGAGTAAGTACCTACTTTACGTATATAATGATAAACTAATGTAATTCATTGACTCATTAAATATCTGACCATTTAAGTTGTTACAAAAATAGTGTAAAATATTTAACAGATGAATCAGTAAGTTGTATGGATCATGTTGATTTATAAAATCACTAGCTGCGCCCCGCGGTGTTACCCGCGATTAAAAAGTATATCTATCCCACGGGAACCATACGTTTTACCGGGATTAAAGGGTTCTCTCAGACATGCAGGTTTCCTCCGTTGAGCAAGTGATAATCATGGTTGAAAATGAGATTCGCATATGAAATCCAACAATCCCAGAGGTGCGAACCGGGGTTTGAACCTGCGATCGTCGTTATCGAGGCAAGCGTTCTACCAGCTTGGCTATCACTGCTGCTTTTATTTAATTACTTACGCCTGCTCAAACACAAAACTAAATAAGTACCTACCTACCGACAGTAAAGTCTGTTCAATTATAAGTTTTGTTATTTACACAGAGCGGAGCACATCATTCAGAGGTTACATTGAAGGTCCCCATAGACGACAGAGAGCTCGTCCTCGACCTTCAGCTCAACAAAGACCTGATCACGGATAACCACGTAATCAGGTATCAGGAGGGAGGCAAGACTGTGACCCATAAACCTAAGAAAGAAGTGAGTACTCTTTTAAGGTGATGAAGATGCTTGTGATGATGATTGGTTGACATAGTGTCTTTATTGTAGGACATAGATTTGTGCCAGTATTCTGGCACGGTGCGGGGCAAGCCGGGCTCCTGGGTCGCCGTCTCCACGTGTCGCGGCGTCCGCGGGGTTATCTTTGATGGGGAACAGATGAGATACATCGAGCCCGCTGAAGGTACGAAATGGTATCAAACATTCTAAGTTTTAACTAAATTCAAACATTTCGTTCCACGCAGACGTTAGGGACCCAGACATTCATGACAGACACTCGACTAAGACCATAGAGAGCTCTGATTTGTTGGTATCTTTTATCATCTATCCACTTTTTGATTTCATCATTTAGAAGGTTTGCAATCCGAGATTAAATGGTGGACCCTTGCGCCAAATGATTTTCCAATGAATTTCCGATAAGTCACCTAGGCCGAATGAACTTAGGAGGTTGGTTGGTTTTACTGGTGGTAGGCTTCGGCCGTGGTTAGTCACCACCCACTGAACAAAGCCATGTCGCCAAGCGGCCTAGCCGTGTTCCGGCATGATGTTCGGTGTTGCCATTCATGGATGGCGGGTCAGATCAGTTGCGCTGCATGTGCCTAGTGAATGTAGCGTCTCGATCTACTGCCGCCTTCCTACCTAGGCAAGTATGCTCCATCGTAGATCTCATCATCACTTACCATCAGGTGAGATCGAGATCAAATACTTGCCTATAATGTAATAAAAAAAAAAAAAAAAAAAAAAACACCGATAGGCCCCGTACCACGGAAGCCTACGAGAGACAGAAAGCGGTGGCACGGCTAGTATGGGAGAGCTAAAACCCGTGATGAGTAAAAAGAGGGGAGACCCTTGCGGTGGGACTTATCTATCGATAAGTCATAAAAAACGCATAATTCTATCAATAACGAAATTATATTGCTAAGTTTCTCAAACCATTAATTGCCTATTGTAGGAGATGAAATTCAGTCCCGGCATTACGTTTACGACCATTCGGATCTGAAGAACAAACAACGCCGTGGGTACGTCGACGGGGCTAACAACTACACCAGATATGAACCACAGTTGCTCAAGGAACACCACGCCGAGAAGTACAGGCAACCCAGCAGCAACAGAGTGAGTATCTAATATATATATATATATATATGGAGTATCTAAATTTTGAAAGACAAAATGAAGTTGAGCTCTTCGTACCGTGAGAGCGAGAACGCAAAATTAAAAAGCATGCAAAGCTAGGAACAGTGGGTCTAAAAAGGCCACTTTAGGTGAATCATCCAAAGAGCATAATATAATTCAGATTGAAAAGCACAACGCCACTCTCCTGATGATTGGAAACCCGTTGGTATACAATTACACATGGTGCATTTCAAGACGCAATGACATTGACCACATAGGTAGTGATTATATACTCTTTCATTGACGAGTAGTGCTATTCTGTAACTAGAATCTCATATTCACACGCGAGAGTAAGGAAGTTTTAAAATCTATGGAAAACGGTAGAAATTAAAAGCATGGATTGTTTTGCGCGGGGATTGTCTGTTATCTCTATGAAGTCACGTTTCAGTATAAGCGTTCGGCCGAGGATGACCAAGTTCGCGGGCCCTACAACGCCAACAAGCGTTCCCGGTACGTAGAGCTGGTGATTGTGGCTGATAACAGGGAGTTCATTGCGACCGGCAGAAACCTCCGTGCACTCCACGATAAGCTGAAAACCCTCGCCAACATCATCAATTCGGTAAGTGGACCAGGGTTGGATTCACGATTTCGTATAGTGCATTAGTTCCCAAAGTGGTCCAGGTGGACCCCCAGTGGTCCACGGGAGACTCGACGGGTGTCTACGTTATTTCCATAGTTAGATCTAATCCTCACACTTTTTATCTAGTTTTGGGAATATGGTAGAAACGTAGCTGCAGGTGGTCCACCGGAACCAGCTAGTTTAAAGTTGATCTATGAGAAAAAAAAATCTGGGAACCTCTGGTTTAGCGGGAGTACATTTTTGTGTGGTTTTACCTATCTTTCAGAAAAAAAAATTGTAATTGGTCGTAATAAAGTACTTCAATCGCGAGTGAGGGCCCCTGCCCTCACTCACGACTTGGGGGCAACTGCATCCAATAGGATCTTTGGAAGGCTTGCGCGGGGACATGGGTCCAACACGTAGTGGCTCTTTTTGAGAATTTTAATGTTATGTTAGCCATCTGCTGAGGTAAATTGCCGAAAATGCAGCGAATTGACCACAGCACGCGGAGGAACTATTGCAGGAATATGGAAAGATAATTGGGACTATGGATTGAGGTTTGGATGGACCTGAGTTGGGCTATTGGAGGGTTAGCGGACACCTGCCATAATCAAGTCAGCGCTTATCCAATTATTATTGGCAGGTGGCGACTCGCCTCTCATCTCTCTCATTGGGTGGGCCCCCTGAAATGGCCGTCATATGAGACGATAAGGGACAACATTTTTTTCTTTATTAGGTGTTTGCCCCTCTGGATATCTTCATAGCGCTCGTGGGCGTGGAGGTGTGGACGGAGTACGACAAGATCCTATTCAGCGAGAACAGCTCGGTGACGCTCACAAATTTCTTGAGCTACAGAATTGAAAATCTTGTCCGTGACAAGCCTCATGATAACGCGCAATTATTGACGTAAGTAATGCCATCGGTCATTATAATTATGCATCCATTTATGCAATCATAGCCAAGTTGGTAGAACGCTTGCCTCGGTAACGAGGATCGGGTTCAAACCCCGGCTCGCACCGCTGCGATTTCTGGATTTCGTATGCGATTCTCATTTTCAACCACGATTATCACTTGCTAAACGGTGAAGGAAAACATCGTGAGGAAACCTGCATGTCTGAGAGAACCCTTTGATAGATGTGTGAAGTCCGCCAACCCGCACTGGGCCAGCGTGGTGGATTATGGCCTAATACCCTCTTATTGAGGGGAGGCCCGGGCCCAACAGTAGGACATTAAAAAGGGCTGGTATTATTATTATATTATTATCCATTTCTGTTTCGAAAATCAACGGATATACCTATATACCTATGTAGGTTTTGCATCGAAACAATCACTGTGGTTCCGGAACCACAACTTGTTTAGCATCAATCACATTGATATTTGCTATTCTAGAGTAACGTCATCATTTAAATGCCTTTTTTTTACTCTGTGTTTCCTTTTGTAATTATTGCAAAACGTTAGTTTTTTCACAAAATAAAACAAAATTTATAACCTTTCTGTTTTCGACTACCCTCAAAAAGTCCTAGGTAACATTATTGTTTTAGACGACAACATTTCGATGGAGGCGTCATAGGGAAAGCACTACGAGGTTCAATGTGTTCGGCGCAGTCCGGCGGGATCGCCGAGGACCACTCGACGGTGATCGGACTAGTGGCGATCACGATAGCGCACGAGATGGGCCACAACTTCAACATGGATCATGACGTAGGAGGCTGCGAGTGTCCCGACCAGAAGTGCATCATGAGCCCTGTCAGTGACTCCGTCATCCCCGCGAAATGGTCGTCTTGCAGTTTACAGTACCTGACGTCAGGCTACGAGAAGGGACTCGACTATTGTTTGCGGTAAGTTCCTTCATATTTGCGTGCGACTCTCGTGCTATAATGCTCATTAACAGTACTTAATGAGCATTATATATAAAGATTCTAGGATGGCGACCACGAATCGGAAGACGTAGTGTAGGACGCCCCCCCACAAGGTGGACCGATGTTATCATACGCGTCGCAGGAAGGCGGTGGATGCGAGTGGCGCAGGATCGTGATCTGTGGAATTGGGGGAGGCCTATGTCCAGCAGTGGACGTCTATCGGCTGAATTGATAGATAGAATGAGCATAATTTATTTTACAGCAACAAACCTAAGCGGCTATTCGAGTCTCCGACATGCGGCAATGGGTTCGTGGAGCCCGGCGAGCAGTGCGACTGCGGCAAAGCTGCCTATCCGAATGCGCTCAATCCGTGCCACGCGTGCTGCCAGCCCGACACGTGCATGCTGCGGCACAACGCCACGTGCGCCGCCGGCGCTTGCTGCGACTTGCAGGTGAGTGTGTGTGTTGCTGCTGGCTGGCAGTGTGTCAGTGTGTGTGCCTCTGTGTGGTAATGCTCTGGTGGTGTCCGCAGACGTGCCGGCCCAGGGCGGCGGGCGCGCAGTGTCGGCCGGCGGAGCGCGAGTGCGACCTGCCGGAGTACTGCACCGGACACTCCGAGTTTTGCCCCGACGACGTCTATAAGATGGACACTACGCACTGCGGGAGGGATGACGACGTATGTGCCATTTCAGATCTCTATACTGCTTTACTAATATTATAAAGAGGACGAAAAGTTTTACGATTTCTGAGTATGGGATATAGGAGGACATTGGGACTACTTATCCGGTTATAAAAATTGTTTCACTATATGAACAACGACCGAATAGCGCAGTTGGTAGTGACCCTGCTTTCTGCGCCGAGGGTCCCGGGTTCGGATCCTGGTAGGGATAAGCTTTGTGTGATGAGCATGAATGTTTGTACCCATGCTGATATCAATACATTTTTTATATACTGAGTTCACCCTCAGTCAATTGCACGGTACCCATAATAATAGCGTTGCTTAGTGTGGGACAGTATAGTTGGTGTGGTTGTCTGGCAATATTATTATATGAAGCTCCATTATCCCTGAGTGCTATAGGCTTGGTTTCATCGAGGCACGGGTGGAGTCGCGAGTAGAAGCTAGTCGCTGCATAAAATAGAACACACTTTTCATCTGTCAGCATTCTCTAATACTGCCTCCCAAAAATCCCGTGGACTAGAGATGGAGCAGTTTTACCCACTTAGTAATACCGGCGTCCCAAGCGCTGGCCATTTCCTCGCTCAGCGAATAGCTTTGGCTATTGAGCGAGGAAATGCGGCCAGCATCTTGGGCACGCTACCGCATGGGCCAAATTTTTTATGCTTTTTGTAGCTTCTCTATACTCATTTTAATTTATGCTAATCTGTTACCCGGGACTTCGTCCGCGTGGTATTAACACAAAGCGGACGACGTCGCGGGTCGGGGCGGGACGGCTAGTCTAAAATAAAAGTAGCCTAAGTTCCTCCTTGTTACATCAGCTATCTGCCAGTGAAAGTCCCGTCAAAATCGGTCCAGCTCTTTCAGAGATTAGCCGGAACAATCAAATAGACAGACAGACAGACATAAATTGTAAATAATGTCGTTTTGGTATATGTACCGTGTTTACATCCAAATGCACTTAGTAAAAAGCGGATATTTTTATATTACAAACAGACACTCCAATTTTATTTATTTGTATGTATGTATAGATTAGTTTGTAAGTAATGTGTATTTAAACTAAACAAGATTGCATTTCACATGTATGAAGTGGTTGATGTTCCTCAGCGCGCCTACTGTGTACGCGGCTGGTGCCGGTCGCACCGGAGCCAGTGCCGGCTGCTGTGGGGCCCCACGGGGTTGCCTTCGCACAACGACTGCTACACGAAACTAAACATTCAAGGAACAAAGTAAGTACCTACTAGGTATCAACTAATACTTACTAGGGGTCGTCTCAAACACGACCAAGAGACTAGGTAGTATAGAATATATTTTAACAGCCCAATCAACCCTTTTTGACATTTTTGTCTGGCTGTTCGTTTCTTACGCAGATTATCTTACGTGATAACTACTCAGGCTCGGATACTGGGGGGGGGGGGGGGGAGTTAATGGGCAGCGACCTCTTCAACCGCACCACAAGCTACACAGATGGCGCTACATACGCATTCAGAACAATAGACAATTCTCAATACAATCCTGAATCGCGCTGTGAGAGTTTTCGGAGCACGCGACATATATACACGATCCCGACAAGAACCGCCGGGGCGTAGCGGCCGCCCCGCCAGGCATACCACCCGCCTGGCTGGAAGATCTTCCCTTTTCCGCTAAAATAATAATAGTGGCATGTGCTAGGAGCAGCCACTGCGGTTATGACTGGAGTACACAGCAGTTCCGGCGCTGCTCGCCTCCAGACGCCGCGTGTGGTTCGCTGCAGTGCCAGCACCTCGCCAGAGGGCCCGCCTTGGGAACACAGTTCAGGGTCATGATAAAATACTTGTATAGCGGTGAGTAATAATTATATTTACAATATTATGGAAACAACTAGACGCACGGCCGACCCAGACGAAGAAGTAATACAGAAGGAGTGTCACGAACAACATATTCGAGCACAATAAACCAAGCCGAATTGTGTAGTACACGCGAATTACGGCCTTACGTACGCGCGAATTACGACTATATACACGCTAGTTCGCGTTCTACATAGATGGCGCATTCAAAACAATTGACAATTCTTAATACAATCCTAAAACGCGCTATGAGAGTTTTCGGAGCACGCAACATATATACAAGATCCCGACAACAACCGTCGGGGCATAGCGGCCGCACCGCCCCACGCATACATTCCACAAATCCCTGCATTTAATTAAAAATGTTGACATTTTGTGGGATGAGTGCACCAACCAACTCAATATTCCGCTGTTCTATGTGCCATAAAAAAGACAAATGTGCAAACTTTGCAGTACAGTACGTCAAGTGCGAGATTATTCGTAACCTAACTATATAGTGTATAGTCTACCGTATTAAGACATATTGTACGGAGAATTGGAAGTTTTAAATACCGTCCGCTAGAGGCGCTATTCAATTCTCCATACAAATGTCTAAATACGGTAGACTATATAGTTCGCTTACGAATAATCTCGCATGTATTCCAAGTGATTACTTTTTTACTTACAGAAAATAGTCTACACCAATGTCACGCGATCGAAGATGACCCACGAGCCACCAGCAACGTGGGCATGGTACCAGACGGCGCTAAATGTGGCGAAGATATGGTATTAAACTTAACCTTTTTCTTATATTTATACGAATACTACGCATTGAAAAAAAAAGCTAATCTTACAGATTTTCTCGCGTTTATTATACTTTTTTACGTTGCCGACGTTTCGGCTGCTTTACAGCAACCGTGGTCACGCGAGGACTGAGGTGGTTGACGTCCTAGTGTCATAGTTTGAACTGGGGTATCCTCATATTTAGTTATAAAGTCGCTAATAAAGATTAAGTCTCGGGAAGTAATGAAATACGGCAAACTAATGACAAGTCGTCGTCCCGCAGATGTGCGTGCAGCAGCGCTGCGTGGCGGTGTCGGCGCTGCGCGCGCGCATCGCGGCGCGTCACTCCTCCGTGTGCCCCTCCAACTGCTCCGCGCACGGCGTCTGCAACTCTGAAGGTGACACAGTCTTGCTTCTGGCTCGGGGACCTTTTACTAACCATGGATCTTATAACTAGCCAGGGATCTTATTCCTAGCCGATAACTCTATTTCTAGCCGGGGACCTTATTTTTAGCCAGGGATTTTATTCCTAGCTGGTGACCTAATTACTAGCCGGGGACCTTATTTCTAGCCGGGGATCTTATTCCTAACCGGTGACCTAATTTCTAGCCGGTGATCTTATTTCTAGCCGGGGATCTTATTCCTACCCAGTGACCTTATTTTTAGCCGGGGACCTTATCCTAGGCGGTGACCTTATTACTAGCCGGGGACTATGCTCATAGCCAGATTACTCGCTAACTGGAGGCTGTCTTTCTTGTCGGAGGTCCTCTATCTAAGCAAGGGCCTTGGACTAGCCGCGGTGTCTTACTGAGTGTTGCAACTGTGTCGCAGGCCACTGCCACTGCGAGGCCGGGTTCGCGCCGCCGCTGTGCGCGCTGCCCGGCGCGGGCGGCTCGTACGACTCGGGGCCCGCCACCGACCCGATATTATACACTGATACCGATATTATTCACACCACGACAACCACAAGTAAGAGTTCGCTATACTTTGTGAAACGAAGCAGTGATCAAATTTGTATACGGGGCCCCAAGTCTGCTAACACAATCGATTCATAATCGAACAGCAACCGCCCAGTCTGTCAGTTTTGACAGATATCCCATACAATATCTGTCAAAAGTGACAGTTACTATGCGGTTGATGTTCGATTAGGAATCGATTGTGTTAGCAGACTTGGGGCCCTTTTTTTTTTTTTTTTTTTTTTTTCAGGGGAAAATGCCTAACGCATGCCCCCCCGCCGAGGGCACGGCGGGGGGGGTATGTCCGATCTGCCCGGACTAAAAACCCCTGGTGTCCCTTCTTCTGCCTGCGCCGGAGCTGCGGGATCGCTTGCGCATTCGCAGCGCTGCTCCGGCAGGCCTCGGCCCGCATTGCGGACC
Source organism: Pheosia tremula (assembly GCA_905333125.1). Classification (NCBI taxonomy): domain Eukaryota; kingdom Metazoa; phylum Arthropoda; class Insecta; order Lepidoptera; family Notodontidae; genus Pheosia; species Pheosia tremula. The sequence continues at coordinate 5,003,721 of HG995419.1, forward strand.
CCTCCTGTTGTGAGGGGCTGATGCCCCTCTTTCCTTCACTAGGCGGACGTGTTGAACACAGAACACGTCCGCTTTCTCCTTCTTGGCCTGTTACTGATCGGATGACGGGTTGCCCTCCCCGCCACCCGCAGGCCCGACCTTATGGTGGTCGCAGGTCGTTTGCTGCGTACGCCCTACGGCGCCGCCCTGGACGTCTTTGGCGAGAGGGGAGTGTGCTGATGGACTCCCTCTCCCTCTCAGCTGTCTCCTTGGCCGTCATAACGGCCTCCGCAAATGAGGCTACTGCCTCCCAGGCTCTCCCTCCCTGGACCATGGCTTTGGTCACATTGGGGAGTGTGAGCTGCTGTCCTCCGAGTATTGCCGAGAGTTGGTTTCTCTGCTGTGCCCACGCCGGGCATTCTTGCAGCGTATGCTGCGCAGAATCTGTCGGGGCTCCACAATGGTGGCATGCTGGGTCTGGCTCCCGTCCAATCCGGCACAGGTACTGCCCGAAGCAGCCGTGCCCCGAGAGCACCTGTGTCAGGCGAAACGAGAGAACGCCGTGACGCCTCCCGAGCCACTCCTTCAAAATGGGTTTTATGGCACCGATGGTGTGGTGCCCGGCACTAGGGTGGGCGAGGGCTGCATTCCACGCCTCTATCATTGCCATCTGCAGTTCTGTCCTTGTCCGGGTTGTATTCGTCTCTATTGGTAGCTCACTCTGGGTTAGCGCCTCCCGGCGCCACCGATAGAGCAGCGTCAAGGCTTCTGCCTCCATTGGCCACGGTGGCGTTCCCGCCAACAGTATGGCGGCGTCAAAAGAGATTGTGCGGTAACCTCTGGCAGCCCTTATGGCCATTGCCCTCTGAGGCCTGCGCAGAAGCGCGATGTTCTTGGCCGATAAGTCTTCCGCCCACACGGGGGCTCCGTAGAGGGCAATGGACCGCACAATCCCTGTAAATAAGCGTCTACATGACGCGCTAGGTCCACCTAGGTTAGGCAGCAGGGACGACAATGCCCCTGCTGTTCTCATAAGTTTGGGACTCAGGGATTTGAAGTGTGGGTGGAATGACCACCTACTGTCCAAAAGTAGCCCCAAGTACTTTAAGGTTTGTCCGACATTGATGCGCACACCCCCTACGACGATGTGAGCGTTCGGGGGTGGCGCATTTCTAGGCCCGTAAAAGGCAATGGCCTCCGTTTTGTTCAGGGCCACTTCAAGGCCCAACCTTCTTATACGGCCTACGACTTGGGCAACTCCGGCTGTGGCCAGTACAGAGGCCTGCCGATAGGAACGCCCTCTGGCCGTAACAAGGGTGTCATCTGCATAGCAGGTGATGGTGACACCGTAGAGTAGCGCGCCGCGTAGCACCCAATCATATGCAATGTTCCACAGGAGTGGTCCAAGGACCGACCCCTGTGGAACACCGCACGTAACCTCCTTCTCGGCCGTTCCTGCCTGACACGGATAGGTGATGTTCCGGTCGGAAAAGTAGTCCCTAATAGTATGGCGCAGGTAGCGCGGGACTTGATGATAGGCCAGAGCTGCCATTATGGAGTCCCAAGGGAGAGAGTTAAATGCGTTGGCGATATCCAAGGACACCGCCAAAACCACCTCTCCCCGGGACACTGCTTCCTTCGCAAGCTTTTTAACTTCCATGACCGCATCTATTGTAGAGCGGCCCCTCCTAAACCCATATTGCTGCTCACTTAGATTTGGCCCTACGAGAGACAAGTGCTCGACGAGACGGTTGGCAATTATTCGCTCAAACAGTTTACCCGTCTCGTCCAGTACCACAATTGGGCGGTATGCGGAAGGGGAGTCAGCTGGTCGCCCCTCCTTCCGAATAAGTACCAGTCTTCCCGTCTTCCACTCTCGGGGGAATCGTCCTTGCTGGAGGCACGCGCTGACCAAGGATCTAAACCTTGACCCTAACACCTTGAGTGTCAGAACCAGAGCGCGGCCTGGAACACCGTCCGGTCCGGGGGCGACGTTCTTCGTCTTGAGCTTCTCGACCGCTTCCTCAAGCTCCTCTTGTGACACTTCTGGGGCTGTGGTGTCGCCACTTGCTGGGTCGCCTTCATTATGCGTTTGAGCCATCTGCGGAGGGGTGTGATTCACTCCGCTAGGGAACAACGCTCCAAGTATTATCTCCAGAAGCTGAGGCTGGAGGGTTTGGGTGAGTGGTGGGGACCAGGGGCGTAGTTTGCCTCTCACCATCTTGTAAGGTCGGCCCCATGGGTCCGCATCGAGTGAGGCGAGGAGTTCCTCGCGCGCCCTCTCTTTGGCCAGTTTAATAGCTAGCTGTAATGCCTTGCGGACTGACTTATACGCCTCGTACAGTTCGGCTTCTCTTGCCGCAGAATTTTGTGTGCGGCGCCGCCTCCGACGGTGGCGGGAGTACTGTCGTCTAGCAACGACGCAAGCGTGACGCAGCTGTGCAAGCTCCTCCGACCACCAGTACACCCTTCTTTTGGACACTCTACAATTGTGCCGTGTCCTGGGCATCGCCGCATCACAAATGGTGACTAATGCGGATCTGAGCCAATTCACTTCCTCCCCGATATTCGTGAGGTCACCTGGCCTAAGGATCCAGGATTGGACCAGTGCCGCTTCTTTCACGACCTCTACATTGAGGAATTTTAGGTTCCATCGAGGACCAGGGTGGTTTAGAATCGGCTGTATATGGCTGTTCGAGGTCTGGGCGGAGACGTCGAATCGTATGTATCTGTGATCCGACAGTGTCTCCGCCTCCTCTACAACTCGCCAATTGTGGACCCGCCGCGCTAAAGCGGGGCTGGCAAAAGAGAGGTCCACGATTGAGCCACCTCCTTGCCGTACACAGGTTAAAGCAGATCCTCTATTTAAAATGCAGAGTCCCAGCTCCAGGGCCCATTCCTCCAGAATCTCACCCCTCGCATCGGCAGATGTTGAGCCCCACGCAGGGGACTTGGAATTAAAGTCCCCTAAGACGAGAATTGGGCGAGGGAGAGTCCGACTGACCAACAGACCTAATTGGGTCAAGAAAACCTCATATTCGGCTAGTGGCCGGTTTGGGGAGAAATAAACCCCAATAAGGGTGATTTCCCCTATCTCAGCGGCAACGTAACCCTGTCCTCTCTGGACATTTTCGAGAGAAGGGGAGCCTGCAGCCTGCACCGTGATTATGGCCACGAGGCCCTCAGTGTCTCCCGCCCATCCAGCTGTGGGGGGGACAAAATAGGGCTCGGCCACTACCGCTACGTGAGTGGACCACTCCGCCAGAGTCTGGAGCAGAAGGTCCTGGGCTCTGGCGGAGTGGTTCGCATTTGTTTGTAGGAGTCGGAGGGCGTGGTCCATTAAGAAACGTCCATGACTCCATCCTTCTGTCCCGCGCTCTGAGAGGGTGCTGCCTGGCGTGGCTGCCCTGATGCTATTGGAGTCCACTTTTTGCCCTTAGGCGGTGTGGACTTGCAGTTTTTGCCCCCCACAAAGTGGTTGGCAGGTTTTTTGGCTTCTGTGCATACAAGGCAGCACGGGTCCGCTGTGCAGGTCTCCACTTTATGGCCAAACTGACCGCAGCGGAAACAGCGACCCTTGCTATCCACCTTCGAGGTACACTGCGCACCTAAATGTCCCTCCAAAAGGCAACGGTAACACCGCACGGGCCTCGCTTTTAACAGCTTGACCTCCGCAGTTACCCAGCCGACCAGCAATCCTCTGCCGTCCATCAGATTTTGTGCTGCGCTAACTGGAACGCTAACGATAGCTGTCCCGAGGCCTTTTGGCCCTGGGCGTATGTCTGCGACTTTGACTTCAGTCGCCAGGCAACTTCCATCTTTAGAGATGGCGGCCACTAACTCCTGTTTGGAAACGGAGTCATCCAGGCCAGAAATGCGCATACTTGCGCACTTAGTGGGCCTGGATACCCGAATATTATCCGGCCCTAGAGCCGCTCTTATTTTTTCCGCCAGTATGTCAGCTTTTGGGCCGCTGGTAGCACCGGGTACTTCGAGCATTCGGGCCCCGGTTGCTGTAAGTTTGCAGCGCAAACCCGAGATCCCTAACTCCTCCAAGTTTATTTGCTGCTTAGCTTGGGTGAGGACGCTAGCATAGGAGACGCCGCGTTCCTCAGCCTCTGGCGTCAGCGTCAACACAACAGCTGTTGTGTGAGGTTGTCGCAGTCTAGCGGCCTCCTTTTCCTTCTTCTTGGTAGCTTTCTTAGCAGCTTTCTTCTTATTTTTCTTCCTTTTCTTAGCTTCCCCTACTACTTCCCATTCGCCCTCCCTTGATTTGATAGCCGACGAGCTAGTAGGCACAGAATTGGCTTGGGATGCTGGTGTCTTCTTCTTTGGCTTTGGCTCCTTCCTTAAAGATGGGGCGTTTGCTGCAGCCAGGGCAGGAAGTTCTTGCGAAGTTGGCGATGGTAATGAAACCTTCGCTGATGTACTTTTGGCAACAGGATGCGCCTTCTGCGCATATGTTGTGGTCGTTTTCGATGGGCCCGGTCTAACATCAGAGGCTAGAGGGGGACGTAGAATCTTTCCTTCGAGGAATTGAACTCTAGAGAGAACTTTTCCTATTTCTTCTTTAAAGAGCAGGGCTAACCTCGTCTCTTCTGTCTGTGGGAGAGGAGGATTTGGCGTTTTCTCCCTAGGACGCTCCCTCCTGATCTCCGCCGTTTCCGATCTCAGTTCCGCCATCTCCTTGCGGAGCTCCGTCATTTGTGTCTTGAGGCGGGTATTCTCCGCCTGCAGACGTTTGGTCTCTTCAGACGACGTGCGCTGAAGGAGCTCTTCTGCCGTCTCAGTTAATACGCTCGCAGCATTTTTCAGGGCTTTTTGACTTGTGCCTTTGAGCCCTTTTGATATCTTGGCAACCGTCTTTATTGATGCCACTGCGTCCTCCATCTTCTTTTTGAGTTCGAGAGCAGTAAGCTCATCCGGCTCGAGATCTGAAGCGGAAGCGAGCGACAGCCTAGAGCACTTCACATTGGCAACCTTCCTGGCTGCGTCCGCCACCCTTCTTTCATCTTCCGCGATTTGGGCCTCTAAGGCGGCCGCGCGTTTTGCCGCATCCAGTTCTAATTTGGCCTTATGGTAGCCTACATATTTTCCCGTTGTAGGCGGCCGTCCTCTGCCCCGTTTAGATATAGGCTTCCCGACGCTACTTTCTCCAACAGTGACCATGGTTCCGCCGCTTGATTCCGAATCAGAACCGCTGTTATTGTGGCGTTTCCGTTTCCAAAAGTGGGACACCGTAGTGACATTTCCAACACTGGACACACTCTGAATGTCCATCTCCGTGTCCGAAGTGGACACGATAGACCTTTCCTTTTCACAAATCTCACTATTTACAATATTTACATCTTTATTTACAGCATTATTTACAGCTTTATTTACATCTTTATTTACATGGTTACCTTCTATTTCTACACCTCCAAAACTCCTCTCGTCTTTTTTATTCATGACATCCATTGCTCCCCCCATATACGTGGAGCTGCCGGAACCCAAGGGTTCCGGGAGGGATTCTCCAGCTTGGCTGGGACCCTCCTGGGGACTTTGTATTTTTAGTTTGTCTGCCATTTTGTTTTTTTGCCTTGATTTTTGACAGGGCAAGGCCCCTGTTTCCCCTCCCCCCCAGCGCTAATGACGGGGTTTAGCCCCCCCGCCTGCCAGCCTATCGGCACGCTTCGACCTTCGGCATTGGGCATCATTCATACATCACGCAATCACCCACACTTAAAAATATATACATATATATGTGATATGACCCCTCCCCTGCGTCGCTAATGCTACTCCCACTCCTCTCCGAAAGCCGGTGAGTAGCAGGGGCAGCCCTCGCAACGCCCCCATGCCAGACTATTCGCCATCGCCGACAATAACCTAGGTAAACCTAGGAGATTATCGGCGATGCCCAGGGTGCACCAGCCCCTCCCATTGTCGTTCCCACAGGCGAACCCGTTGGGACTGGCAATGGGAGAGGCACACGAGGAGGTTATCTGGCCTAGCACCCCAGACTTGGGGCCCTGGTATTATACAGAATAAGTAAACTAACTTTAGATTCTGTGCTTCTTCAGCGCATTTAAAATCATTATGTGAAGTCAGAATTTCGATTTGTCGGTTTTAAAAATATCTATATATAATTAACCTTTTCTGAATCAACCTGTATAAATAGGAAGTTCTAGATCTATGATATAAATATGGCCCTTAGGTGTACTGGCGATACTTAATTATGTTCTTGGTTGCAGTCATGGAAAACACCATTGTGGCGATTTATGTCATATTCTTTGGCGTCGTGCCTGCTCTATTGCTGATCTTCCTGATATATCACTATCGGCAAGACCTGGCGGCCTGGTGGAAGCGGCCGCGGAACTCCTACGTACACCTTCTTCACTGTGGTGGATGTCGGACTAACACCGGTCACACGAAACAAACTATTCTAAACTGGTTTCGATATACTACCCGCTCTTTAACACAGACACTTAGAAACTTCAAAACAACCGCGCATAAAGGCCAAACAACAACAAGATTGAAACAAACTAAAGTTGAAACGAAAATAAGTATTGTTAAAAATACAGACGGCGAAATATCACCGAGTATGTTAACAAATCCAATCGGGAAGATTAATAAACACGACATACATATAGTTGGGGGGTCCAACGATGAACATGTTTACGCAAATGTACACACGAATATAATACTTGATAGTAATTTGAAAAGTATAAGGAAACCAATGAAGAAATATAATAAAGATGATATAGTACCTAGTTCAAAAGATAAAATGTACAGAATGATAGATAAAAATACAAAAATTATAATTAGCAACCCGACTATGCATACAAAACCCAAAATAGACATTGGATCAATAAGAAATAACAATAAAGAGGGCACAGATAATATACATAGTAGTTCAAAAGTGTACAGAATGATAGATAGAAATACAAAAATGGATACAAAATCGATAATTAACAAACCGACTCCGGATACAAAACCGAAAATAGAAATTGGACCGATAAATAATAATAATAGAGACGGCACAGATAATATAGATAGTAGTTCAAAAGATAATATATACAGAGCGATAGATAAAAATACAAAAATGAATACAAAATCGATAATGAACAAACCAACTCTGGATACAAAACCGAAAATAGACACGAGACCAATGAAAAATGTTAATTATGAAATACAGTCAGCTCACGGATTACTTAAAGCAAGGCCTCAAGTCACACTTAAGTCGACGTCTAAAACTATTTTGTCCAAGGAAAAAAGACCTACAGTGGACAATGCAGAGTCCACTACTCGGGGAACTGTCTCTAATATTAGACGCATGTTTGATTCGGAAAACGTTACATGTGTAAGGAACACCAATGTGAGGGTTGGGATTAAGAAATAAATGTTGATGGCTCGACTATTTTACAAACTTAAGACTGACTTTTTGGCGGGAAGTTGTATGGTAAAATATAGTATGACTGGGCTTTTCAAGTTCCTCGAAGATGTCAAGCAAATTTTCAGTAAAGAATCCACAGCTTTACCGATAGGAGTAGGATTCGTTTCATTATCTGGGGTACTTATAAATGTATAACAATTACAAGATAACAAATTATCAAGAAATATTCGACACCGGCTTAAATGTCTCTATTTTGAAGCCAACTGCAAACATAAAAAAGAAGACAGACTCCTCAACTACTGAACTTACTCCAAGCGACTCTGTCTGTTTGTTCCGGCTAATCTCTGAAATGGCTGGACCGATTTTGACGGGACTTTTACTGGCAGATAGCTGATGTAACAAGGAGTAACTTAGGCTACTTTTATTTTAGAAGAAAAAATAGGATCTCACGAAAAAAAAATTAAAACCAATGTTGCAGCGCAGCGCCTGATTAAGTTTGATAGCAACAACCTGCAATGCGTCCCGCGGGCTCAAAATGGGCGAGCAGGCTGTTGTCAACGGTTGTCTTTGTTAAATACCACGCGGACGAAGTCGCGGGCAACAGCTAGTTAAACAATATAGTCGATCAAGTATCAATATCTACCCATCTTTATTTGTATTAAAAGATGTTATTTAGTAATGTTTTAAATTGTATTTTTATAGATCTATTTCTAGTAGATCCTCATACATGAGTTCAAAATGCAATTTTTTTTTTTACTGGTTTGTGTATAATAGTAATATCACCCTACAAGTTTGATGTCATAGCTGTTAATGAGTATAAATGATAATTAAATAAAATACTTAGTTGTTAATTGATCATTAATAATTTGATGATTAGAAAAAAATAATATAACTTGTTACTTAAAGATAGTTTTTTCTTTAATTACACACCATTCCGTGATACAGCAGAATTGTTTTAGACAAAACTGGGTTTTTACTTATTGTGGACCCATGATCATATCATAAGTATATTTTAATACAGTCCTTATAAAACTTATTAGATATATTTGTACAACTATTACTTCCCGGCGGCAGTTGCAAGTGGATTCCTTAGCACTAAGATCACAGAATCTCCCCGGAGGAACATTTTTGAGATGAATCTGTCTTTGTTTACAGCTTTGCCCTGAAATATAATTATTAATTTTAATTTAAAAATGTTCATGACACATATAATAGAATGTGCCAGTCAGAATAGCTAATCATATGAAATCTAGGAGATGCAGGGAAATTTACAAAAACTTTACAGCCTATTTTTTCCTCAAAATAAAATTGTACCAGAAGACAAACACACCTACTATACAGTCCTAAATTAAGCCAAGCTTGTGTTATTCGTGCCTTATAATGAACTGAGAGGGAACTCAGAAAATAATACTAAGATAGATATTAAACATCCATGACTCTGGTACAAACATTGATGCTCATCACACAAGGGTGATGATTATTGATAATTCAAGCAAACAAGAATTGAAAAAAAATACTTTTTTTTGGATTCAAAGATGTTTGATAATATTGGCAATGTACAGAACAGCTCAGTGACTAAAGCAAGATCCTTTTACATAGAATATCAGTCACATATGCATCTTCCGTTCTGTTCACTTGTACTGCGTACTTTATTAATTAGAATGACAGTCACAGCATGGTTGTAATATTGCCAGACGATTTCTCGATAACACTACCTTTACAATAGGAGTTCCTGTTTTTCCTACTGTACCTAACAGTTTTATAATAGTAGTAAATTAGACTTAAAACGTAAACATCCAAAATGTAATACGCTGCATGAAAAAGGTTGGGTACTTCACCTTCTTTCCTTTCCCCAGGCGGGGCACCTCGGTCCACATCTCCTTGACGTTCTCGAGCACCATGTTGCAGTGGCGGTCGAACGCCTTCACACGCCCCAGCAGCTTCTTGTTGTTGCGGCAGTTGATCAGCACCTGCGTGTTGTTCTTCACCGACTGTGTCAGCACCGACAGCGGGCCTGTGCTGAACTCCTCCTCCTCAATCTTTGACAGCTCCTCCAGGCTCATCTCCGAACGTGGTTTCGTAGCGGAGGCCCTGAAAATTATTAATCGAGATACTAATATGGCATCGATCACAATTAGCGTGTATGTACAGATGCGTATGTTCTGATGTTATTTTTACTAACATTTTTATATTGAGCACTTATCTATGAGTATGAAGCCGGCAAAACAAATCAACAACAATAACCAATAACATAATCGACCACAGACCAATAACGTTTTTTCTTTTTTTTCCGTATTGGCAATATTCGGCGCTTGGAATACAAGCTTTTTACTACAATGTCAACAATCAATGTAAATTGTAAAGTGAATTCAGTAAACCACTTGTGTGAATTTATATGATCATCGCACATCACAACTAAATTCATGTTTTAAAAACGTAAATAATTTCTTATCAGATCAGGGGTTTGGATAAGTAATGACCTGTGATAAATATTGACACACTACATAGTTTTTTACTTTTATTCTATCAAACTAGGCTTGCGATTATAATGCTAGGTTTGCAGACAGAGCTATGCAAAAAAGAAAAAAAATAATTATATAGCTCTATGGGTGCGATCACTCAATGTCACAGACAATTTGATTTGTCGTAAGTGTCATTGTGCCGCTTAACACGTTGACTGCGTTAGGAGGTCTAAAATAACTCTAACGTGACTTTCAGCTGGTGCGGCGCCGAAAATCGTGTTCTCCACCTCTGTGCGGGAGGTCGTAACTTCTTTATTTCTATGTGTTTGACAGAGACAAATATACATACCTACTTCCCGCTGCGAGTTTGATTCAATAATGTAATAAAAAAAATAGGAGATGGATGAGGTCTCTAACGCACTGAGTTGTAATAATATACATCTGTTGCGTGAAGAGATCTTTCGGACCTCCTAAAACACAGGCGTCATAGACGCAAGGAGTGGAGCGCGGGCGGCGCGGGCGCCGTTAGCTCGCGCTTAGTGTTGTTCAAATGTCGATAATGTGTACCTGCGCACTCCATGTAAAAATAATACGCTCTTATATTTTGTCAGCGTGGTAGCAAAAAAAGTCGTTGCACAGGCTGTCACAGTAAATTACGGTTTACATTTAGTAGCACAGATGCATCCAAAACAGCCAAACGAATAAATACACCATGTGTGCAATGCGATCAACAAATGTGTTTACCATGCGTCAATGACGAACATTTTTCTTAAATATATTTTAGGTCACTATGTTTATTGAAATAAAACTAATTTTATGGATTATCATAATTCATCATTCACGGAAGGACAGTCACCATGGTCAGTCCTCCCGTGACCATGGTTGCTGTAAAACAGCCGAAACGACGGGAACGTAAAAAAACAAGTAATAAACACGATAAAATCCATAAGATTAGTTTTATTTCAATGTGTAGTATTCGCGTAAATATAAGAAATCAATATTACTATGTTTAAACGATTACTACATAAAAAGTTTAGCTATCGATAACTGGGGTTTTATTTTAATCCCATTACTAGTCACAACCCAAATGGATCTATCTTTAGTTGCGATGCGAGATTCAATGGATACCTAATTTTTCTTTCGTTATATCTCATAACCCACTTTTCATATCCCCATGCGTAGCAAACTTGAGATAGAACAGTTAATTCTCTATTATTTACAGAAAGAACATAGATTGTATCTTAGTTTTTGATAAAGATATGAGTTTTTTTAAAATACCTTATTTTAGGAGATGGATTAGGTCTCATACGCACTACAGTGAAGCTCGGTTATGAGGTCGAATAGGTCTCTACCGCACTGGCTGAAAGTCCTCTGAAAATGGCACCGCACTCAACGTGTTAAAACGTAGTGATTATATACTCTTTGGTGCCGCTTAAAAAATAATTTTGGCGTCGTGCGCGTATTTGCATTACTTTATTTTTATCCATTGAATTTGTAGTTCTATTGCTCTTTGTATACCAAAAATGTGAGTAACAATTAAGTTAATATTATTACTTCACAAGCGCGTATAAAACACTGAACACTGGTATGGTAAGTAGATGTTTCAATGTTTATAGGTTACTTTTAAACAAACCTTTATATTCAGGGCTTCCACGGCTAAACCTCGTTCGGAGATGACCTTGGAGGAGCTGTCCAAGATCGAGGAGGAGGAGTTCAGCACGGGCCCGCTGTCGGTGCTGACACAGTCGGTGAAGAACAACACGCAGGTGCTGATCAACTGCCGCAACAACAAGAAGCTGCTGGGGCGTGTGAAGGCGTTCGACCGCCACTGCAACATGGTGCTCGAGAACGTCAAGGAGATGTGGACCGAGGTGCCCCGCCTGGGGAAAGGAAAAAAGGTGAAGTACCCAACATTATTAATGCAGAGTATACAATTTTGAATGTTTGGCGTTTTAGTTGAATACTACAACTATGATAGTATCAGAATATTTTTTATTTATATAACCCTATTAAACTACTCATGAATTTCATTAAAAAGTCACAAAATGCTATGCCAAGATTTTATCACCTTTACGGAATGCCATTTCTTATGGGGAAGAACAGACTAAAATCTCTATGGTTGCTCTTTTTAAAAGGAGCTTATATTATTACATATATTTTTGTAGTACATTGTTATTGCCATGTGAGAACAATGTAGGAACAGCTAGGCAGGCTTGAGTAGCTGGTCAAAAAGGACTAACCCTAAGTATATAATTACAAGTTAATGGCTACATGGTTCCCATATTTACAAATTACTTTTGTAAATAATAAAATTGTTACCGACATGTACATTGACAAAAAAATATAACCATTTGACATATCTTGTCTACTTAATTGATCATTGTGCTACTATTTGACCAAATAAATGAATTTTGAGCATACATTTCATCTGAAAAGGACAATATGAAACATCCATTATATGTGTAATTAACTTTTTTAAATATAATTAATTAAATTTCAGGGCAAAGCCGTTAACAAAGACAGATTCATCTCAAAAATGTTCCTCCGGGGAGATTCTGTGATCTTAGTGTTAAGAAATCCACTTGCAACTGCCGCCGGGAAGTAATAGTTGTAGAATATATGAAATAAGTATTATAAGGACTGCATTCAAATAAACTTGAGTACCGATCATGTTCCACATGGCACAAACATTTATTTATGGTGTAACTTGTGAAATAAAAAAGGTCTTAAGGGTATTTTGTTTATTTCCCTGTCTTTTATTTAATAATTATCCTTTACACAAATTAGAGATCATCAAAAGTTGTATAAAGTTCTTGTAATAATTTATGTGGATAAATCATCTAAAGACAATTTAAGTGTATGTCTGAAAATCATAAATTTGGACGAGTGTAGGTAATTGAAATAAATAAATTCGTGCAACCCGTTTTTTTTTTCAAATCATTTGGATAATGAATTATTCCCGGACGTATTAGGAAAACTTGAAATGTCTATTTATTTTAATTCATACACTTCAATTGACACACCATTATGAATCGTTTAGTTCAAAGAAACACTTTTTTGGTAAATAAAAGAAAATCGTTAATTAGTAGTTCAATTCCTCCAATAGAACAGGAAATATCGTTAACTGAACTTTTCAATTTCCCGCCGAAACAAACCCGACTGTCAGTGTTGCTACGATTGAAATTAAGATTACCACAACATCGAAATTCTACCCAGGCATTCCGACAGTGTTAGTTACGTAACGAAAGCCAACACGTTTATTGTAAAAGGAATTTGAGCGATAACACAAGTATTTAAAGCACATTGTTATATTACTAGCAGCATGATTGAAAAAAACGGTCTAGGCAAGGCTTCACTTTTCGTGCGCGGTGTCCCTTTCGCACAGTTGCCGTAATCCGTAATACAGCAACGAGCCATGTGAAATCAAGAATATTTTATTCCTGGCTCAGACGAACAATAAAACAGAGGGAAGTTCATGAATATCATACTGAAGCACAAAAAAGCCGACTTGAGTACGTATAATTCACGCGTACTACACAAATGGGCTTAGTTTATTATGCTTCAATAAGTTGTTCGGGTCACTCTGTTTGTTTTATTTCTTGGTATTATATGCGGGAATAAAAATTGGTGGAAAACGTTTTGCATTTCGCACGTTTCCCTCTGCAAAAAGTCTTGGACATTATGATATACATGGAAATTCGAAAAATATAATATTATTTTTTTGGTATAGACACATGAAAATAGCCTCAGCTAAAAGCACATTTGGTTTATAACGTTAAAGTAAGGACATCAACAAACCCAAAAATATATAATTTACCTAATTATAGAATCTGTAAAAGTACAGTTGAAATATCAATCTTATTATGAACCTTACCTACATTGATTTAATTTTATAGATCTAATTTTATTTATATTATAAGTAGTGCACGATATTAATTATTAAAGGAGTATCGGCCCTTCCAATATAAAGGTACCTAATATACTTACAAACGTGTGTCTCAAGTCGCCATAGTTTTTATCCGCAGCATTTCGTTTACTATTACTATTTTCCTTGGTTTTAACCTACTGAACAACAATTATGTTGGTCCTATATCTACCAAAAAAGAAAAACCTACTAAAGTGGTCACACTTTCCTCGAAGTTTGTCTATGGTTCGGGTTATACCGCGGACCGTGGTTGATATAAAACGTTGTGTAGTATGTTTGGATTATATATTCTGGTTGGTTCATCTTGTTGAACTTTTTTCATTTTCATTTCGCCATCGTCTGCGTGTTACACTGTCTTTGGCGCATGCTGTCGTCTTCTTCCTTTATCTATTTTGATTGTGGACAGAGGTCCGTTATAAAGTGGCTACCATTGTAATTGCGGCGCAGTGAAAGTGAGTACTGATTATACATAGTTAACCACAATTATATTAGAATTCCTTTCAAGATGCAAAATATAAAATAATCTGTCTCTTCGGCGGCAGAACTGTAATGAATCATGTACTTTAAGAACCTACTACTGTAATTAGTCGGTTTGCTTAATTTTGTTAATATGTGAAAGGTTTAACGAAAATTTCCCATCGGAAATTGCATCATGTATGTTCTAGAAAGATTTTGAAATTAACCCAACTGCATAAGTACCTACTTTTAGTAATTGTGTATACCCACACTTGAAAGCCTCTATGAACGGCCCAACTTGCCACTTGGTAGGGTGAATGACTAGCTAACATGCCTCATAGCATGACAATTTGTAGGGACCCTAAACATCGGCCCTACAGATTGGGTGGCAAACCATGCCATTCATAGAGGCCTGCCAGTCAGTTCCTGACATTGCCAGCTCAAGAAGATACTGCTATATCTCAACAAGCTCCCTTATAGGCGTATGACGCAATAATGTTGAGCCATGACCTAACCAGATGGGTACTTCATTCAGCATCATTAAGTGTTTTAATCAACAAATTTATAGACATTCTATAACTTTGTTAAACATCACATTGTACGCACAAGAGTTTTGCTTTGTGCAGTACTACATGATGATTGATAAAGCTATACATAATAATGTCTATAAATTCGGGGGCAAAAGTACTTAAATAATTGCTGTTTGCTACTGAATTTATTGTTATCTAGAAAGTTACTAGAACTGGGAGCCTGTAACATCCTAAACAATTGATAGGATTGGTAAGTATGCATTTCACGGAAAAAATAATATTTAAGTCATCCTGTTTTAAAACAGGTTTGTAAGTACATACTTAAATGTTGACCGTTAGTAAGTACTCATTATATATATTCATGCTTATCACATTATCATTTCCTATAAGTATTTAAAAACCATATCACCTAGGGTTGCCTGATGTCTGTTTTACAGTATCTGGCAAACATAATTATACCAATAACTAATACAAATAATACAATTTGCAATGCAATTAATATCCAATTAAAATTTAATTAACTAATTAACCACATCAATTGTTAAAAGTTTATAACTTTCCATTCTTATTCCAGTGTGGTCGAAGTTCGCCAAGAACAGTATCTTGGTGGGCCAGGTGGATGCTTACTGCCTGGCCTGCGAGTGCTACCTGAGGAGTGAGGAGAGCACCACATTGCACATTGACAAGCCAGTGCACACCAACAACTTGATTGCCGTGGGGTATTTCGAGAAATTTAAGGATGACCATATAAGGAAGGTCAGTATGCAAAGCATTCACTGTAAGTATGTTAGGATAAATTAAAAATTAATTACAATTTCATTGTTGGGACCCAGCTCCCGGTCTGATACTCTGGCCCAGTTTGGAATGTTAAACTTCAGACAGCCTTCAAGAACTGATTTCATTCTATTAGACATGCAGGTTTCCTTGTTATGTTTGCATTAATGTGTTAAATGAAATCATGATTGGAGCGGTGTGCGACAGATCTTATACCTGATACTGTTGTTGCTAAGGTGAGCAGCGCATGTTCAATCTTCTTGGCTTGCAATGTTCTTGGTTAAATTAAAGTTTAAAAGGATTGATTAGATGTCTGTATGGTATGTCAGGTCAAGAGTGGGTACTTCTGCGGGATGTGCAACGAGCTGCTGGCCACCGCCGCGCGCGCGGGGCTGCACGTGCGCGAGCTTCCGCACCGCGACAACCGCGCCGCGGTGCTGCTGCGCCGGCCGACTGGTGGCGGTGGTGTGCTCGCGCACGACGCTGTGCTGCTGGCGGAGGACGCGTGGCACGGGCTCGTCGACGACACCTGCGTGCTCTGCAACGCCGAGTTCGAGGCCAAGGATATCCATAAATCGGAACACACGCACATATTGAAGCTGGTGCAGAATAAAGTTATTCTTGGAGCTCAGAAGAGTGTTTACAGAAAGGTGAGTGCCCACAAGTATGTCCCTACGCATTGATCTGTCCGTGCGCACGCACAGCATGCAAAAGATCCTCGATTATTGTACACAAGTATAAGAAATAAACAGATAGATAATGAAAGAAAGAAATTAGAAGTGCCTATTATCGTATTTTCTTGGTTCCAGATTGATGAAAGTTCTTATCATTGCTTGACATGTAACAATGTCTTCTCCGCTGCCACTTTCGACGAACATTTCGATAGCACCGATCATAAAACGGCTCATAAACTATGCGAAATTACCGATGAGAATAGTGTTGCTAATGACGCAACAGATAAAAAAATTACAGCTGATAGACCGATTGAGTGTAAGCATAATGGAGACTTTAAACCTTCAAACGGTATTAAACAGAATGGGGATGTGAAGGAATCCCAAAAAACAACGATGGGTGTAGATCTTGACGACGTTTACTGCGAGACTTTGGGCGCCAAAAACTATATACTGGACCTTGATAACTCGATTGGTTCCTTTTGTATCTTGTGTCATTGTAATGTACCTACATTAGAACCCATTAAAACACATTTAGAAAGCAAACATCATCAGACAATGTTGAAATTGCACAAAGAATATGTCGAGAATAATAAAATTGTGAAAGATTCTGAGGAAGCTGCTAAAACTCAAAGAGATTCTGAGAAAGCTGCTAAAACTAAAAGAGATTCTGATGAAGCTGCTAAAACTAAAACAGATTCTGACAAAGCTGCTAAAACTAAGAGAGACACTGAGATATCTGCTAAAAATAAACGAGATACTGAAAAAGCTGCTAAAACTAAGAAGGAATCCGAACATGACGGTAAATCCCAAGAAATGTGTGCCAACATTACAGAAAACAGATCCCTGATACTAGACTCCGTGTCTATATTTCAGAAAAACGACGTAAACATCAACTTTATCAACGACGCTGCCTTCTGCAAGAAGTGTACAGTCAACGTAGACTTCGATTTCAATGCGATCAATAAACACATAAATGATCACAAAAAGACTGCAAATAAAAATGACGATAAGAAGGTGCCTTTCGAACATGGCGTTCAGGCGAACGGAGACAACAAAAACTTGTACACGAAGCCTGTATTTACGACGTCAAATGAGGCTTCTATATCTGCTACGTCAATTGAGGACATCAAGGCTCTAGCTAAGAAAAACGGAATGATGTACAATGGTAGAGAATTGCATTGCACCATGTGCGACTCATCCGTGACCGTGAGCGTTAAGAATATCGAGGAGCACATATCCGGGAGTAAGCACAAAGCCAAGGTGACCCAGGTAGTCGTGAAACAAACGCCCAAGAAGAAAATCACGAAACAACTGATGGAGAAATTCATTAAAGATCTGACAATGATTGAAGATGATGATACCGGAGTAATTATGATAAATGAAAAGATTTGCATAAACACTTTCATCTTTATGTTCTTGGGGAGAACTGTATTATCTGAGATAATTTGTATCGCGTGCAAATTAAAATTAACCAGTATGGAGATGCTAACGCACCATATTCAGGGCCCAAGGCATAAGAAAATGATGCTAGAATGTCAGGTTATAACATCATTGGATTCTGAATTTGTTAGAGAGGTAATGAGATTTTTATTTTTATTCATAAACTAGTCAAATTAATTTTGCTTCCATGCATGTAATGGCGAAAGGCTTAGGAATATAGACACACAATAGTTTAGTCAACAACAATAATACTTGCTGTTAATTCCTTAAAATGCATGCTTATCAATTATAATCCACTACTTCATTTATATCAATCTTACTAAAATGTAACCACCAAATTTATAGAAGCTTACAATTCCATTACAAAGCATTTCTCGGAAGGAATGTGGAAAATATTAGTTTCAGAAATTAAATGATAACCAACGCCATGACTTTTCAGTTTCCCGCCAAAAAGTCTGGTTGGATGGTTGTCACGATCCTTTTTTAAAATAGAAACATAAGAACTGTGATTTCACCACAGACCATTTATCTGTGGTTTTCACATACACTTTTCCACAAAGTTATTTTTTTAGATAAGACCGGGCGGCTACCATTGCGGTTTCTGTAACGATTTGTTGGACGATTGGGAAGATCTGGAGGAGCATTTGGACTCGTCCGACCACAAGAGAAGCAAGACCCGAGCGGAGTGGCGCGTACAAGAGCTCATCACAGATGTACGCGCACACAAAGTGCGTAAACAAATGGAATTCGAAATGTTCGCGCGAATGTTTATGTCGAACAACATGTTTATGCGTAACATGTTCAACTTTGGTAACCCCGATTCTGATAGCGATTAGAAAGATTTTGTCTATGCTAAACTTTTTCTGGTCTTACTATTTTTTATTATCAAACTATTGTCTTACTATTTTTTTATTTTCAAACTATGGTCTTACTATTTTTTATTTTCAAACGTCAGTGAAACAAATAGCACTAACGTATTATGCCCGAAGCTGAGGCGTGGTTTAATTTTCATTTAGCGATTGGAATTTGATTCGCTATCGTCTTGTTGTTGTTATTTAGAATTTAATTCACTATATTTTTTCTATAAAAACGTAAGGGCCTTCATTATTAATTTCGAAATACGTGTGGTGTAGTAAGACTTAAAGTAAATGTGTCTTCTTTTTGTATCCGCATAAGCGGCCCTAACGTTGCCTAATTCATAGTTTTACATAATCATCCGTTACCAGGGGTTTTTTTCATATATGTGTCTCGTACAAGCAAAGTAAAGTAGTACATTTTATAATTACGTATAACAATACTGTTTGATTGCTGATCCGAAATTCGTGGTTTATTTTATATAATTATTATTTACCTTCTTTCAAATTTATTTTAGGTAGCTAAGTCGTGACTGATTGAAAACTTTCTGACATTACATACAATATTATTTAAGTATTTGGATAAGAATTAGTTTTTTTTGTGTAACGAAACATAATGTGTTGTCAAAACAAACATTATAATCTCATTAAATATTTAAGAATGTTAGTTATTAGTTATTTTCTAATAAACGAATATGATTGAATTGTTATTGTTAATAAAATGAAACTCTTCTTATTTTGAGTATTTTAATATGAGATGAACATCAGTAAGTCTTATAACCCAAGCTATCCTGCCTCCTCCGTGTCTGGCTGTCCCATCTGTCAGACCACTAACGTCATCGTGACGTTTATATAATGGCTACCACAATCAGCAGTAAAGCCATTCCAACATGCTGTCTTTAACAAAAATAAGTGTCTTAATCTAAATCAATTCAACAATATGTCTACATGCTAGGTACATAGTAATAAGAAATTATAGATCTACAACTAATAGTAACATATGTATGGAAAATTAACTTATTGGTTTTATTGGATACAATTTTAACATACAATTAATAATATTAATGCTTTGTACATTATATTAATGGAATCGATATTTTTCACATAATTAAAATAAATACAATGAATTAACAATCATAATCTTTGAGATACAAAGGTTTTCTGGTTTCTCTCCTAGGTTTGCTGTCTTTAGGGACAGGGCTAGGTAATTTAACAACAGGAGATTTTGGTATTTGTTTAGAAGGTAAATCAACCCGAGTATCAGGATTCTGTAATGTAGAATCTAAATTAGTTGATGATGAACAAGGAATCGACACATTGTTTTCATCATCTTTTAGTGAATTTTTTAAAGTTACATTTTCTTGATTGATATCGGTGGTGAATGGGTGAGTGGGTGTTTGTATGTCTTTCAAATTTGGTGAAAATGGACGAATGTGTGTAAGGTCTCGTCTATATGTAGTGTCATTAACATCAACAAGGTATGAACGGTCAGATAGTACATCTGTAATTACTCCAGGAGTCCAGGTCTTATTAGAAGATGGTTGAATTTGAACTGACACCGGCTGTCCTATTTCTAATGTAGTTGCCTTTCTGGCTCTTTTATCATGTGAGTATTTCACCATCTCCTTTTTAAGTTTGATCTCTTCAGGAACGTTTTTAATCACATTCGGTTGTAAAAGCTCTTGGATGGCTGGTAGGAAACCTCTTGTTCTACGTGAAAATAATCTTTGTACGGGACTGGAGTTTAATTTATTAGGAGTGTTTCTTAGACAAAGCAGACTATACCAGAAATCTTCTTTACTTTCTGTGGCTTTCAATAACAATTTTTTAGCTATCTTTACTGTAGCTTCTGCTTTACCATTCCCTTGGGGATGATGCGGAGATGATGTTAATTGTGTAAAATTCCATTTCTTAGAAAAATCTGTAAATTCTTGATTAACAAAATTTGTACCACCATCCGTAACGACTATCTCTGGAATACCGTGTCGTGAAAAATTTTTCTTGCAGGTTTCAATAACTGGCTTGGCAGACAAATCTTTAAGTTTATCAACCTCAAAGAAATCAGAGTAGTGGTCAACTGTAATTAAATATTTTATTTGTTTGCCATTATGATTAAAAAAGAAAACATCCATAGATATTATTTGGAATGGATATTCAGGTATTTTATGGCTTTGCATGGTAAGTTTCTGTTGACTTGGTTGGTATTTAATACATGTTGCACAAGTTTTAATCATTTCTTTGATATCGTTTGACATTGATGGCCAAAATATAGCATCTCTAGCTAGTTTCAAAGTATTTTCAATTCCTGAATGTGCTTTATGTAGTTTTCTTAAAATTTCTGCTCTTAATTCTTCTGGTATTACAATAGCTTGATTTTTAATTATCAGACCTTGATAAATTGTTAAGTCACTTTTAAAGTTATAATATGTTTTGAGTGCATCAGGTACATCTCTAATATACTTTGGCCAGCCATGCTCAATAAAGTTTTTTAGAGTTAGAAAATTATGATTTTTTGAAGTTGCATTTTCTATTTCTTTAATACATTCATCAGATATTGGTAAATTAATTAATGGATCCACCTTTTCTATAATCTTAAAAATCTTCATGTCTTTTGATTTGTCAATGTCTTTGCATTCTAAATAAAATCGGGATAGAGCGTCTGCCATAATGTTATCTCTTCCAGACACAAATTGTAATTCTAGACTGTATCTTTGTAACATTAATAGCATGGACTGGAGTCTTTTTGGAGCATGCAGAAGTGGTTTTTTAAAAATATTAAGTGAAGGTTTATGATCTGTCTTAATAATTGTTTTTGTATTACCAATAATTAATTGATCAAACCTCGTGCAAGCGAAGACTACCGCCAAAAGCTCCTTTTCTATCTGAGCATACTTCTTCTCAGTCGGGGTGAGGCACCTTGAGGCATACGCAACTGGTTGATTTTGCTGGAACAGTGCCACACCTAGAGCTCCTTCGCTGGAATCACATTCAACAACTAGTGGTTCATTTTTGTTGTAATATTTTAATGTTTTTATGTTGCAGATGATCAACTTCAGCTTATCAAATTCTTTTTGTGCCCTTCCACTCCACAACCATTCACTTTTATCATGTGTGAGGTGTCTTAGATATGTGGATTCTGCACTTAAATTAGAAATGAATCTACTAAGATATGTTACTACACCTAGAAATCTCTGTAATTCTTTTTTGTTCCTTGGGACTGGTATTTTTGAGACTGATTCTATTTTAGATGGATCTGGGTGCAGCCCTTTGTTGGTAAATATGTGGCCATAATATTTTACAGAGGTTTGTAGAAGTTTGGTTTTAGTTTTATTTAATTTACAGTTGTATTTTATTAGTCTGTCAAATAAATTTTCAAGATTTTTATTATGGTCTACAATTGCCTCTGACATTGTGTCACCAACTCCATATACCAGCAAATCATCCACTAGTGCTTCTACCCCATTTAACCCCTGAATCATTTCACTCATTTTTATTTGAAAATAATCGGGTGCTGACGAAATGCCAAAAGGTAGTACTCTCCAGCGGTATTTACCAAAAGGTGTCCAGAACGTCGTGAGTTTGCTGCTTTTATCAGTGAGATTAAGGTGCCAAAAGCCTTTTTTAACATCAAATGTAGAAAAAATTTTAGCCCTTCCTAGTTCTGGCAAAATTTCCTCAACTGTAGTAAATTGATGATTAGGTCTTTTAATAGCTTTATTTAATGGAATAGGATCTAGACATATTCTAAAATTATCTTTCTTTTTTATAATTAAGATATTGCTTACCCAGTCCGTATGGTTATCTTCTTTAATAATTATACCTTCTTTTTCTAACCTCTTTAATTCTTCTTTCAGCATGGGGCGTAGAGCTACAGGAACACGACGAGCCTTTTGGATAACTGGTGGAACTGTCTCATCGATTTCCAGATCTATTTTACCTGAAAAGCTGCCTCGGCCTTCAAATATTGTATCATATTTATTTAATATATTTTGTGTCTCCTGTGAGTAATTACATTGTACTTCCTTGCAGAATTTCACGAGACCCATTTGTGTACAAGCTTTGCATGATAAAAGGGGAATGTGAGTGTTGTGAACTACTTGGAATGTGATAACATATTTAGATTTATGACCAGATATGTTAGTTTTTAAGATAATGTCCAATTCACCATGTACAATAATATTATGTCCACCAAAACCAAATAGAGTTTTCTTTGATGGTCGAATTTTTTCTTGTACATATTTATTACCAAACATCTTCTCAGCATTCTGAAGACCAATCAGGCACTCGTCCGCTGCTGTATCGAGTAGACATCCTGTAGGTTTCCATTCCTTATTCACTTTGTACTCTAGTGTGCACTCCGCCAAATTTTTATTTTTATCATTAATTATCTTGTTGATTACAAATTCAGAATCCGTGTCTGAGTTGAGGCTGCTATTATGGTCTTCTCTCTTGTTGTCCTTTACCTCCTTCACTTGTTTTTTCTTCTTGCAAACAATTTCCAGATGGTTTTTTCCTTTACAGTAGTCACATAATTTACCCCAGGCCGGACATACTTCTTTCTTGAATATGTGGGTTTTTCCACAGAATTTGCATTTTCCCTTTTTAAGCTTTGTTTTTTCTTCTATTTTATTTATTTCAGATGTGGCTGACATGGACAAATCTTTCATATGTTTATCCGTGGCTTCTGCAGCACGGCACAGATTAACCGTTTCTTTCAAAGTCAAGCCATCCTTTTTTAGTAATTCTTTCTTTATATTCATCTCCTGAATACCTAAAACTATTTTGTCTCTTAACATTTCGTCTTTAAATGTGCTGTAGTTACATTCTTCAATGAGTCTGCATAAATCGGCATAAAAAACATCGAAGGATTCATGTTTTAACTGGTTTCGACAAAGGAACACATACCTGTTATATATTATGTTTTTCTTGGGAACCATTTTAGTGCTTATCAAAGTCAATATTTCTTTACACGTCTTAGACTCTTTATCAGTGTCTGTAAGACCAAATTGGCCATATTTTTTTAACGCTTCCTCGCCAATGGCGCTGAATAGTATACTGACTTTCCGTGTCTCTTGATCGGTTGCCCATCCATCCATTTGTGTTGCACGGCAATAGTTTTCCCATGCCGATGCAAATGATTTAAAAGCATCTTCCGGATCTATATTCGTATTTATTGCCGTGGGCCATGGGACATTAATGTTTTGTGAGGATGTAGGCTGCGTTCGTTGACTGATCTTTACGATCTGCTCCTGCATCGACCTCAAAAGCGCGGTTTGTTGCGCAACTATGGTTGCTAATGTAGCGTCCGTCATAGTGTTAAATTTCCGCTGCCACCATGTTAATAAAATGAAACTCTTCTTATTTTGAGTATTTTAATATGAGATGAACATCAGTAAGTCTTATAACCCAAGCTATCCTGCCTCCTCCGTGTCTGGCTGTCCCATCTGTCAGACCACTAACGTCATCGTGACGTTTATATAATGGCTACCACAATCAGCAGTAAAGCCATTCCAACAGTTATGTTGTTTAAAAGTATGGTCCATGAATTTTAAGTACCTTTCAGAGTCACCGCTTTCTACAATCAGTGGATAAAAACTTTACAAATCGATTTGCAATTGAAAGGCTGGCTACATCGTATTTAATAAATATTTAACTACTACTGGATTGACAAACGACGTCGTCCTTTTGTGCCGTCCGTCCATTTGTCTTTCGCCATTTTGGCGCTGATGGTAGTGATAGCAGGAGTGAGTGTCCGCGGAACTATAATATAGTAATATAATTAGATATCTATGCATCAAACGTAAGCTATGCGTCTTATATTTTCGCATCTATTTGTTGAGCGTTTGATTCGACTGTGTAAAAGATTTCAAAACATTTATCTGTTTTTTTGCGTCGATCAGGACTTTTTTTTATGTTATATTATGATTATGAAAAGTTGTAGCATGTGCAATTATGATATTATGAGTGTTATACATTTGTTAGTTCGGCGTGTTACCGATAGATGGCGCCAGTACTATCTCCTGGGTTTCTGTTCAATAGCCTTTGATAATAACCTCGAGACGATCATGTTCGCGCCACAACGGCATTCATTAAACGATATTGTTTACGCATTGTCGTATCGTTAATCTTTGTTGTAACACTGCACTCGCGTTTAATTTAATGCCAGTGCCAGTAAACCGCGTGAATTAAAAAACCAAATAAAGTTCTGTGATTTTTTTCGATTTGACATTCTAAGTTCGAAAGATAGTGAGTTTGAATATTTTTTCCGCCATTGGATTTTTAGAGTGTTGCGCAAGTTTTTTTTACTAAAATTTTAAGAAACTATTTGTTTTTACGGTAAGTGAAAATTATAACTT
Source organism: Pheosia tremula (assembly GCA_905333125.1). Taxonomy (NCBI): domain Eukaryota; kingdom Metazoa; phylum Arthropoda; class Insecta; order Lepidoptera; family Notodontidae; genus Pheosia; species Pheosia tremula. The sequence continues at coordinate 5,028,543 of HG995419.1, forward strand.
TTTTGTGGGTTATATTATCATTATTTTTTATATCTCTGACATAGATTGAGTAATATATGATATTCTATTGATGATAATAGTTTCCGATGGTTTAATATTTAAATTACGTATTGTCTATGATAACATTTATTATGTTGTTGTGTAAATAAAAAAAATCGTTATTGGTCGAAAATGGTATGTGCTACCGTGGGGCCGCTATTATTTCTACCGATGTATTAAGATGGGATTCCACGCGAATTCCACAGACAGGGACCTTAGTGCGTCTTTTGATAAATTTAAATACCGATCGGATGCTCGAATTTATTTATACAATTCACAGCAGCGCCCCTTGTGGCAACGTGTACCTTAAACGCGAAAACATAAGAGCCCTTCTGAAACTAAAATCAACATGATCAAATTACATCAGAATTATACAAAAACATTATCGGTATGATCTTGAACAGACTTATTTACATGTTCAGACGTAACGATGCAACTAGCACAGTGAAGCCACTTTTTCAATGCATCTGTAGCGGTTAATGTTACTACATACACAACCTTTTGCCGAATAGTTAGGACTGGCATAGACTAAAAAGTTCTGGACATAGCTTTTTATATGTGTGCGCGGTTTTTAGCCTCGCTAGTAGCACGCCGTGTGTTGTCTAAATATTCAAAGTCTGTGTTACGATTTAAAAATATGTTATACTAGTTTTGTTATTTACTTACACCTTTTAATATGACAGCTGGATTCTAAGGTGCCCTCGGAGGCTTGGAATAATTTGCAACCCAACCAAGTCTCTAATAATTACATTGATTATAATAGAATATGTCGTGAAATGTCTATAGGTACATCATTTTCCTTCCTATTATCATTAGCATTAACCCAATAAGGTCACATTAGTATAATATTTTTAACTTACTGATGTCTTTTTAATTGTTTTTATAATCTGTCGTGTGCCTACGTGACTTAGACGTATATTAGTATTTATGAAATTACGAAATAAACGAGCGATGAAGCGCCACTCACTGAGCCCATTAGATATTTAGTTTCTAATAGTTTTTGTCCTGCTAATTATATTCAGGGCGAATAATATATTTATTGAAAGGTCTCGGTATGAATAATTATTCACGCGGCGGTCTCCCTAGTACAAGTTTGATTTACTTGTGATTTGCGCGTTTTATTATGAAGGCATTTCTATTTATAAAACTGTAACTGGGCTGTTGTCGGTCTTTATATAATTACAAATTATCACCTAATTATACACATATTCTTCAGGTGCACGCGTGCCAAGAAAAGACGATGTCACGAATTAAGTCGCATCGAGTCGCTCATTCTTGTTCATGATTCATTATGAGAGAAAGGGACAAAAGAAATATATTAGACTATTTTGCCGTGTCACAGCCGGCTTGCTAGGCCTGCAGTTATTGATCAACCGATTAATGATTTTGTAATGACGCGCATAGCGTCGATAATACAACTGCGACTGCACGCGGAACTGAATCATTTATAAATAAATACAACAGTGTATGTGTTTGTTTACTAACGCCGCAAGGTTACGAGCGGTCAACCTTGCGGTACTATAAGTTATATTCTCTCTCAGATTAACCCATTAGGATTTCCAATGTTGGTAACTGCAATAAAATTGTAGTGCACAGCTCTAGTGCCGGATTAAGTCAGTGTGGGGCCTGTAGTAAATACGCGAGGCTTGTAAAAAATGTGCGGACCTGTAGCAAATGTGCGGGCCTGTAGCAAATGCGCGGGCCTGTAGCAAATGCGTGGGGCCTGTAGGAAATACGCGAGGCTTGTAAAAATGCGCGGGCCTGTAGCAAATGCGTGGAGCCTGTAGGAAATGCGCGGGGTCTGTGAAGAATGCGTGGCGCCTGAAATAAATGCGCGAGTCTTGTAAAAAATGCGCGGGCCTGTAGCAAATGCGCGGGGCCTGTAGAAAATGCGCGGGCCTGTAGCAAATGGAGCCCACATTGTAGTGCACTTATATTTATCAATAAACTTCATACTTATCATGCATAATATCGATCGCGCAATCTTTATTTCACGCACTGGCCTCAGTCGACTCGCATCGACCTCTGGACGCAATGTCAAGGCAACATTTCAACATGAACTAAAACGGTAGGTAAGTATATACTTTATTCATACCTACCGTCATGCTTGTATTCTCCGAAAAGATGACAGAGCTGCTCGTCCGGAGAACCGTTTAGTCCTGGTGGCAGCTATTAAAAAAACTAAACGAGAAGCTCCTTATTGTTTTTCGTCGGTTAAAAAATGGCGCGCGAATGTGGATAACTTTATTTCCAACTGACTGTAGTTTCTTTCGGTTAATTTCGTTGCGAGTTCCATGACAATTAGTGAGTCCTGGGAAAAACCCAGGACTCGCAGTGGATCAAAACTCGACGTCTCCGTGAGGCACTGCTGTGATCCTGATTTTCTGACCATCTGATTTACTTGAAGAAAAGGGGGCGTAAAGGGACAGGGCCCCAAGTCTACTTACACAATCGATTCATAATCGAACAGCAACCGCATAGTAGCTGTCACTTTTGACAGATATTGTATGGGATATCTGTTAAAAGTGACAGTTACTATGCGGTTGCTCCTCGATTATGAATCGATTGTGTTAGCAGGCTTGGGGCCCAGTAGGCCCACCAAATTTTGTGTTCGGATACAGCCAAGCAAGAAAGGCATCGCAAGAATTTTCAGATTGATTTCTCTCATCATGGAAAGTCTGAAGAACAATAAACGATTACCACAGAGAATATTTATCGGTGTTAACTCGCTTATGTTCTCTACAAGACATTATCCATCACCATCTTTGTCTAGTCGGTGTCTACAGCTGGATACAACGCTGTCCCAATGCCAGTGGCGTATATTACAAGATTTCGGGCCCCGGGGCTAAGAGCCCTGGGCCTATGAGGTTTGCCCGCCCATAAATTTACGAAAGATAGCTAATTTAGAAAGGTGCCAAAAGCTGATGGCGAGGAGGCGGACGGTAGCCTGCCGCCCCGGGCCGTGGCCCACATGGCCCAAGAGTAAATACGCCCCTGCCCAATGCCCAACTCTGATATTAGGCTTCTGCTGTGCAACAAATTTGGTAGCTTTTTAACGACACATTGTGAATGAACAAAAGCTTTTACATGTTTGGATGGAACACAGATAGAAAATCGTCAAGAAAAAAAGAGACAGCGTTGACCCATTGATTGACCCCGACGTCCTTACATGACTCTCGTCAACCTCTGTCTAATGTCAAGGTGTCTGTCATTCAAGCAGCTTTGCCCTTCTCCAATACATCTCCCATTTAAATTATAGGTGTCAATTGTGGATACTCGAAACAAATTGTAATCGATATATGACTTAACTCGATTTTCGATATCGGTTTGATTGATGATCTTGTTATAAATGTCACAAAAGGTTTGAAAAATATTTGAGCGTAATTTGTATTTTTTATTCTTATTTACCGGCTAAGTGTCTTTTCAGACTGTTGTCAAAACCGTCCACAGTATTCGATGGAATCCATAAATATTTTAAAAAGTGATCGTTCTGTAATAAAATGACATACGATGACTCATGCGTCTTCACCATTCACGTTCAGATATGTCTCCTTTTAAGGGTTGTCAATATTATACCGATGGATCTCAGAGTTTTACTGTGTAAGAGTTATCGTATGATTATTACTGCATCGCGAAAACTGGAGAAACCAATCCCTTATTATTAGAACCCCAAATCCAAATCAAGGTATTAAACTTCTCTCATCTTTAATCCATAGAACAATATCACGAAGACACAATAATTTCCTTCGAAACGGGCAGTATAATGCTTTTTCACACGTTTTATTGTCCGCTATCATAGCGGTGAGGGAAAATATCTTGAGGAAACCTGCACGCACTCAAGCCTTCAATCCACACTGGGCCAGTAGTGATTATATGTCCCAAAACCTTCGCATTAAGGGGGGGGGAGGTGTTATAATATTCCGTTTGGAATGTGTGATCGGCATGTACGTATATAAGAACAATAATTCTACCTATCACTATCTCTCAAAGGGCCATCCCTAATGTAAGTAGGTCGTCGGCGCCGGCAGTCGCGCTCGTCAGGCAAGGACGCAGGATAATGGCCGAACAGGCAGCCAGGAATAGGGTTGTCAACCTTACTCAATGATATAGAATTCTACTACATAAATGGCCCTAATTCATCCATATCTATAATCCATTCATTCATAATATCAGGATACAGTAGGTAACTATCAACCTGGGCTACAAGTCTGCAAACACAATCGATTCAAAATCGAACAGCAACCGCATAGTAACTGCCACTTCTGACTGTATGGGATATCTGTCAAAAGTGACAGTTACTATGCGATTATGAATCGATTGTGTTGTGTGTCAAATTCACTTTTAAATTACTCTATTTGATATAAAAAACAAGTTGACAACCCTCGCCAGGAATGTTATACATAGGATTATTTCTCTCACGCATTTTAACGTTACGGTTCAAATAATGTCCATCATATACCTAAATGATCTAAGAAGTATGCCCACTATTTCACAGACATATCGTTAGTGGCTTACGGATAACTAGTCAAGTGCGAGATTATTCGTAAGCTAACCGTATACTTTATAGTCTACCGTATTTAGACATTTTGTATGGAGAATTGAAAGATTTAAATACCGACCGCTAGAGGCGTTTTTTAATGCTCCATACAAAATGTTTAAATTCGGTTGACTATAAAGTATATGCTTAGCTCGTACTTGAAGTGCTGATTAGCGAATTTGATAATGACCCTGGGCCCCAAGTCTGCTAACACAATCGATTCATAATCGAACAGCAACCGCATAGTAACTGTCACTTTTGACAGATATCCCATACAATATCTGTCAAAAGTGACGAATATTAAAGTTTGTGTGTTTGTCTGGCAAAAAACAATGCTAAATAGCATTATGGGTCAAGAAATAAAAATCATAAATATGTATAAACAACTTTTTCAATTTTAAATTTTCTCGAATAATATTGTTTATTTATTTTTATTATTTTAGCACGCCACATTATTAGTAGCCAGGCATGTTAAGCAATTTTGACGAATGCCTTATCTCCTATACAATGGTCTATGGCCTGGATGAGATCCACGGTCTCCTCGTGACAGGTCTCCGCGGTGTAGGGCTTCCGAATAAGTCTCTGCTGGCACTCCTTAAGTTTATTGAAATGGGCTCTCACGTGGCAATTCTCTGGAAATAAAAAATGCCATTATTTAGGTAGCTACAAATTTAATTCCCTGAAAAGGGTGATCGGGTTTCTTCCTCTGACTCGTTTATTATGTGATTTGTCTTTCAGTGATTCAGTCAACTTCGACTGACTTGCCCCAATGATTGCCAAACGGACAGTATATATATATACTAGGTAGGTACATAATACAATCATAGTTTTTTTTGGCGGGATGTTAAACTGTGAAGTTGTCAATTTTGTTTTATTTTCCAAAACATATGTTTCTTTGATAAATAATGTGTAACATTAGTCGGATATTACACATTGTGTTCATAAACGTGAACGAGTGAAGGAAAATAAAATAAAATAGTATAACATGACTTTTCAAGTTCTCGCAAGATGTCCGGCAAATTTTCAGTATAGTATCCCCAGCTTCACTGATAGGGGTAGGCGATTCATTCCATCATCATCATCGTCATCAATATTATAATTATGTTCAGAGGTACATATAATCCAATAGCAATTATCGAGAATTATTCGACACCGGCAAAATGGCACTATTTTGTAGCTGATTGCCAACATAAAAAAAGAAGAAGAATACAATAATAATAATTACTTACGTGTCATGCATATTCCACGTTGCTTCGTCAATTGGTCATTGGCTTTCTGAAAAATAATAACAAAGGTTACATGTATTAAGATCTTTAATGAATAGGTACGAATTATTCTAGATTGTATCGCGTCCACAGCGAATCGGTTAAAGTCGGTTCTGCTCGGTAAATTCAATTGTGTAGAGTCGAGAACTAGCTTTGCGACAATGTAGAGCATACCTTATATTCAATAGTTCATAAACTATTCAATAGTTAGGTACCGACTTAGTCAATATCACTTCACATTACACGTAAATTATAACTTTTTATTTGCAAAACGCGAATGTAAATGAAAAAGAGAATAGAAAAGATTACCCATGCGGCTGCGCACCTAAAGTACCGACTTATGGCTTCGTTTTTTCTTCGTTATATTTATATATTTGTGCCATTGTTAATCGTTGCATTGTTAAGGTTCAATATGAGTGCTTTTAATTACTTATATCAATGGTCGGTAACTAGGTAACTATGTATTATAGTACAAATGATTTTATTTTATGCGATAACCACATACATTTATGACGGCCATACACGGCGCCGGTATTCGGGTCAATACGCCATTCAATCTGGCACAAGGGTGTCCGAATTGGCCATATTTTATTAGATTGTATCAGATACTCGTATGGTGCGCGAATGTCCAACTATAGCACCCAACAGAAGCGACCTAGCTGACCAGGCCACCCGGCTAGGCCAGGGGCTAGGAGGCTTTATGGAAAGTCCACGTTCAGCACCCAATATGTGTGCGACAGGCCAGCCCCAGCTACCTCGGCCCAGCGGTTTTGTTTAATTGCGCCAGCCTCACGCCCCGGTCACCTAGGCCTAGCCAGCTCTATGGAAAGTCCAACTTTAAAACCCAGCATGTGTGCGTCAGGCACTGCCAGTCACCATGGCCCAGAGGTTTGGTTTAGTAGTGCTGCCGCGCCCCGATCTATGAAGCCTAGTGAGCCCTATGAAAAGTCCACCTTTAGGACCTAGCACGTGTGCGTCAGGCCAGGCCAGCCAACATGGCATAGAGCTTTCGGGTTCCTATTGCGCACGCAAATGTAGGCACCGCTTTTCTTTCAATCTCTATGGGTGACGTAAAATGAGAAGAAAGGATTGCTTGCGATAGATAGAATATCAGTATAATAACAGCTACCTATAATATATATTCCTGTATATAAGTTGCTTCAAATTGTATTCAACTGTTATGACGACAGCTTGATGGTTGGAGGTAGACCGGGGCTTGTTGAGTTGACACTCACCCAAAAAGTACTGGACGAATAAGTATAGATAGTTTATTCACGAATGGATAATGAACCATGGTTAAATGCAAAAGATAGGTATCAGGTTCCTAGATAGGATTGTAAAATGTATGCTAACCTACCAAACTAAATAAACTATAAAAAGACTAAGTGAACTAATTTTATCGACACGAAACCTTGATTTACTTTCGATAGCCATAAAGTAAAGCGTTTATGCTTAGACAGATAAGCCGAAGGTAGCACTCACGTGAGTATATAAGATTTTAATAAAGACTTTGTCTACCAAAATGTGAGAGCAATTATTCACTTTCGTGTAATTCGGACCAAAAAACCGGGTCGTTCTTTCGTTTTGATAATTAAATTGTTTCATGATAACCTTGTTATTTTCTTTACAATAGCCTAGTTTACCTTTATGAGGTGCTCAAGTAATTTATATTGTAGGCCAGATGTCGTGCGAACTTAAGCTGACTACACACGGGCAAGTTCGGCAACTGTTTCAGTCGCTGCATTGATTATTTTATCACTGGCTTGTGGTTGTGGTTGCATCAAGAAATTGGTTAAACGACTGTCCCGCTCGGGCTGTTTCTTCAACAAATCTGCTGTTGAAGCGACATAATCTATCGCAAGGTATTGCCCGAGCAACACGAAACACAAAACTGCAAAGTTACATTATACATTGAAAAATTATACGAGCTCACTCGACACTTCCCAAAAACTAGACTCGTGATTCGCGCCACGCAACCTGAAAAGTCACATCACACATTTTAAGCGTATTTTAGTACATTCTGTGACCGGTTCATCAACCGAAGAACGCAGCTATAACAGCAAGACGCTTTGCGACGCGAATTCTCGTGGCACACTGTATGTAACGCGTACACCACAGGACGCGTTGCATACTCGCATCGTGGCGAATTGTGGTTTAAGTCCAGCCGACAGGCAATTCGATATAGCCACTCATTGGCTATTGGTTGACTGTTACGAGGGCTCCAATGAGCCGTCATGTATAATAGACTGTTGCACCTAAGTTGCCTTGTGCTCGACTGGCCTAAGGCACCCGCCGCGAGCCGTTGCATTGCTTCAAAACGGTTGCTTAAGCGATATCAACCCACGTGAGGTCAGATCAGATATTTCGCTCATCAGGAAGTATTTGCACTGATTCGATTTATTAGCTTATCATAGAACAATAGAATGAGTCGTCTTGACACGTGTTATCCGTATCTATATTGAGAAAAGCTATGTTGATAGCTCAAAGGAAATAAGTAAAGATTCTGCCCTTCGAGACTCAGCTAATGAGACGATCTTATAAGTTGTAATTTTTCTGGCAAACTACTTTGCAAGCAAATTGGTTCTATATTTAAGTACGAGATCTCCACACTCTTAATTGTTTATATGACTTCCCCAGAGTCTTAAATGATGATCGTCAGTGAAATTAATGGCGGCGGGCTTGAATAAGATTAAGCTGAATAAAACCAGATAAAACTGGACATAACCTTGTCCCGATGGTGCCAGTAGCTTGAGTAACCCATCACCCTCCCTCCACCCTCTAACCGCCTCTAATTGCTAGTTCACACGGTACAAGTTGGCAAAGAATAGCGAGTAAACTTGACTCGTCATAGCTTGGTAAGATTGCAAGATAAAAAGTAGCCAAGTTGCCTTAGTAATTCGAAATTCCGTTCTCAAGTTGAGTTGCTACTTGTCAACTTGTCTTGTTTCGTGTAAACCTGGCATAAGACACAGTAAGTCACTACAATCGTTGTAATGATTTATTACGCTCCTTAAGGAAATTTCTTGATTCGTAACAGGAAAATGCGCTTAAAACTACCGCTTCCCAACGAGAAATGCAGCGGATTCTGCACAAGTGTGAACAGGGTCTACTAATCATACAAAATAGACATATACAAACTACATGAATACCATAAACAAGTATTATTGCCATAGCTAATGTGCTGTGTAAATAAACGTGATTATAAAATTATGAACGGTTTTACAAACTTATGTGTTCTGTTCACGGCGCGCTGGCGTCGCTAATGTAACGTCAACGTATGAAGACATAATACGAAGGGAACTGACGTTACACGATTCATTGACAAAGTTAGTTCCAGATTTGGCCACTAGCACAGTTAACTTGGTGGTTACTTCCAAGGTTTTAGGATGTATGTACTTACATCTAGGCAGTTCCCGACTAGATGCTAAACGATATTCAGAGTCTAAATGGAAAATAAATAAACTGTAACGCGAGGAGTTATTGCAAAGTTTCAACAATCAAATGGTATTTTCAAAAATCTTGAACTAATCATGTGAGGTTGGGGCAATGACCTCTATTTTTTTCCTAGGTCCTGTCATGATTTGACGATATGGCTACCACCACGATGGTAGTGTCACCGCTGGCAATTCAGCCGTCTCCAAAGAACAAGAGGAGGCTCTTCGCTGAGGCGAGGCAGAACAGCCTTCAGAAACTGAGCATCATATTCGACCATGGCCATAAAAACGGTGAGTAGATTTCATCATTTACGAAGAAGAAAACTACTATCTATGCTACGAGTTTTTCGGATTTTTCAGATTTCGGATTTCGGATCTTTCTATAAAGCCGCAAGATTCCGCTAGGGGCGCTGCTGTAACTAGAGATTCTCACTGCTTGAAATTCTTAGAAACTATATGAAATAACTGTTTTAGGTGTATAATAATGCAATGGAGACTATTGAATCCTCAAAAATAAGTACTCAAAGATTGGTTAGTGACACAAAGTAGATTATGTGTTAAGGGGGAAGCTCAGGGTCAGGGCGCGAAATTCAAAATGTCAATGGTTTTATTTTTTTACGAAAAATTTGGACATCTTTACGATGTAATTTAGTGTTTTGCGATATTAGAATTCTGCATTGGATGTCTCGATGTATTAAGTTTGCTTAAAAAAAAACCTAATCCGATACAATACCATAAGGTTTGTAAAAACCGCTACTTTTACTAACTTAATGGTGTTGTATCGCTTTAGGTACTTTTTTAAGCAAACTTAATACATCGAGACATCCAATGCAGAATTCTAATATCGCAAAACACTAAATTATATCGTAAAGATGTCTAAATTTTTCGTAAAAAAATAAAAACCATTGACATTTTGAATTTCGCGCCCTGACCCTGAGCTTCCACCTTAAACCACAGTCTAGCAAGTGCATAGAACTAAAGGTTAATAATTAACTTCCTTATAGTAAGTATGTAGTAAATCTTTAACTCGGATGAAGACGGAAGTGTAGGTAGGTTAATAAGTACTTACCTACTAGTCTTTTTTGCTGTAATGCTAATTAGATTCCTAGGTAGGTTACAACCGGGTTACAAGAACTAAGGTAAAGATTCTCACCGGATCGTACATATCTTCACTCATTTTGTTATCGTAATTTGGTTTTGATCTCTGCTAGGAGTATTTTTGGGACTTTATTTTATAATTGACAGCGTCAATCCAAAAATATAAAATTAAAAATATTTTACGCGACATGTCAGTCCAATACGTATTCTTCTTGCTTTGTGTTAGGTTCAAACCGTTCAAATCAATCAAGATTCGAATAAAACCGCAACGGTTTAATTCGTATAAATAAGCACTCTATGGTTCAAAATATGTTTTAATAGTCGGTATAGCAGGTTTTGTATTATATTGTAAATTTCAACAGATGGCAGCACTTCAGCCTCTGGATGAAATGCGCGCTTTTTCGTGACTGTTTTCTTGCAAACGTCTGAGTTGACATCTAGACAATGTTGCCACAATTTCCAAATACTACGTTAGTGGTACTTTTATGCATTAAAATAAAAATTATGCTTTTTAAATTGTTTTACAAAACTTAAAAAAAAACATCAGTTGTTAAAAGGAATAATATTTGGATATCAAATCTCTATTTCATTTAATGTAAAGGTAAAATTGACGGACGGAAGGATAGTCTCGCTATCAGCGTTGCCGTAAATATCGCAACAGGTTTCGGTTGGACCCTTCAGGCATAGAATCCCTAAAAAAGATTAATGAGTAGGAGTTGAAAATATTTATGCAAAATATTATTTCTAGAAAAGAGGAGAATTACTCGTTTTGAGGATTTTTTTACAAAATCAGTGGATGTGGGAATTTTAATTTTATCATAGAAAGATAGTAGAATAATGGAATTGGTAGAAGCGCTAAAGCTAGTGTGGCAGCCCTAAATTCTGCAGTAATTATTTGTATGTATTTCTCTTCTCTCGCTCAGCGCCATTACTTTTTACCGATGTAATGTTGAAATGATTCTAATCCGTTTTCATCGGCAAATCTGTGTGATGTTTTAGCAAAACAATAAAGTGATTGTGTAATAAAACTATCGAACTTCTTAAGTTTTTGTGCTGGGCTTTGTCATGGCCGGTAAGTTGTGACTTTTTGCGCCCGCTACTCAAGGGCGAAATCGGATTTGGGAATCGCAATAAGTCGAAGATGTTTTATCGTTCGAACTCCGACGGTAAATGCAATGTTATTGTCACTAGTTTGGTTTTAGTATTTAGTGTTTACATTTTGCAATAGCTTGATGACTGTGTTTGGTTATCATAACGCCGATAGTTTTTAACATTTTCCTTACTCATTCCACTCAACCGCTAGAGATTTAGCTAATAAACGATTCTCGCTACGATCTTTCGCATTTTCATCTCAATTATAATACGTAATAACGCCACACAAGTGATGTTGCAACAGATATTATGTTTTCCATAACATATGATCTTGTTATTTGAACATACCTACGTAATTACTAAAGGACGTAGGATAGGGTGATGTCTCATTTGTTGGCGTTACGTTGGTACATATCTGGCTGTTTATACTGAAAGCAATGCCGTAATTGAGGTTACCTAATATGAATTTTGAGAATCATTAATTTCAATGAATTTCTTTTTCACTATGGCATTGTAACATCATTGTATTTCAGATTATTCACGAATCTTATCAATCTATACTGCTTCTAACATTCCTAACTGAATTATGTAAATTGTTGCTTTTTGTGTGGTCTACCCTCTTAATCTTACTAAGAATACACATTAGTGTATGAGATGTATGAATTTGGATGAAACAAAAGCAGTACCAGATGTGTAGGAAGTGGCAATCAGTCGTAAGCCTAAGGATACAGGTGTGAAAATAACGAATATGTGGGTATAGCTTCCACCAGTACCATAATCTAAATAGCAAATACTCTTCACAGCAAATCATCCATTGCTTAGATTCCAATTCTTCACACCTGTAATCCCTGAAGGGGTTGTCAAAGGTATGCTGTTGTGCACCCTGTACCCACATTTCTGCTGTATTCACAACATAATAAATTAGGAACAGCTATACATAACTTATGAAAAGTTAGGTAATGGTGTATTAATTATCTTGGCATGTAAACAAAACTTAACTAAATGTCCATGGTCTATCTGTCCATTTTATTAGTGTAGAATTAATTTGATGACAAAAAAATTTGCAATCAAATATTTTTGGGACTAGGCCCGCCACACACTACTGTTACTCCAAGTATCAATGTCTAGTTAATCAAACCAGGTCAGCAGACATTTATAAACATTAAACATACTACATTGATCAACATTTGCTATAGGTGTTTCTTGCCCCAAACATAACTAGCACCAGTCATATGCATTGGTACACCTTCTCAACATTTGCTTCAGGGTGTGATCCCTCAGATAGATTTAGCGGCATCTGCTAGAATACTCCATATTGAATGTGGTTTGGATGAAAACTGTCATTTTTTTTTCAAGTGTTGCTATCAAAATTTTGGTGTCAAAAAACCATGCCACTTGGCGTAGTACAAATATATTCACACCTTGCAGGCTGCAATTAATTTGTTTATTCTGATTTGTTAAATATATTGTCGAACACATTTAGTCTACATTTCTTTAATTCTGTGGTATGTACTATACCTTGACTCTTTGGAACTATAGGACCTAAACAAATTGGTGTAATTTTCTTGCACCTCGGTACCTCGTCATTGCAAATTAATATTGAATACTGTGTCAGACTATAAATAGGTACTTAATTGACAAAAAAATTCTGACACATGGCGGCAACTCATTTTAAATCTATTTATTTATAGAAGCAATCAAAACAAACAACTTTTTTTATTGCTTTGCTCTTACACAAATGTTTTGTTTTATCTGTTTTCATGAGATTTAGGTATTAGTATCACACCAATGACTTTTTGGTGTAGATAGAGCCATCCATTTGTGTCAACATACTCTATACTTGCAAATGTTGATGTTAGTACCACAAACTACATAAAACTGTCAAAGAATACATTTTCATTGGGTTTGAAATAAGCTCTTATGTTAACCGCTGTAATGTTTAACTTTGTGACAGCATATTCCCAAGGCATTGAGTAATGACAGTAAATAAACTAACATACTGTTTACATAACAGTATCATCTGTTATCTGTTGGAAATAACGAAATTGGCCTAGAACTTGTTAGTTTAGTGGCCATGACAACTTTTATTTTTAGGAATACATATATAAATTCTAGTATTATTATTGTACCGGTTTTTTTTAATAACGTACGATGCCACAGTTAATCAACCGCCAATTTGAGGTAAATACCTAATTAATATAAATGATTAATAATTTATTAATAACCTGCTGTCCCGGCGAGCTTCATACCGCCTCAGAATCAAATTTATGATAAATTCATCTTTATCATATTTTTTTATTTTTTTCCCTTGTTTTAATTTATTGAGGGCGGAGACAAATAAAAATAATGTGAGGTCCTAAAAAACCTGCCGGCTCATTCTTCAGTAACTAATAGGACGTTTTATGTATTTTTTGTGTTAATACTTTCGTTATTAACATCCTTACAGAATTCAAATATGATTCAGACTAGCTAGGTTGATAGTTGCATTTTTATATATGTTTAACCCTGACAGGGCTTTTAGAATTTTGACGACGGTGGATCCAAGTGTATAAACACTTGGATCCATAATTCTTGATAGACAAGAATTGTATAAACAGCATCTTCAAAAACAATACTATATGTTTTCGCTATTGGATAGCCTTTAATGGGACTCCAATAAAGGGAAAATTAGCAAAATCGAGTGCAAAAGACCTGTCAAAACCAAACAAAAATGTATTCAGAGGCCTCCATAAATAGGTATACAGCAACTGCATTCCCACAATGCCATCGTACGAATGCAACTAATTATCATTCCACGGCTATTTATATCTATTCCATGTACCTACCCACTCAAGGTGCTTCCTTTATCGCAACCTGCCTTTGTTCCATCACAATTGTCTATGTCCACCCGACAGCACCTTAAAAGACGGATATTACGTTACAACACCAGTAGCATCATTCATGAGTATACAATTACAATTTAACAATTGCAAACAGGTTTCAGAGCTCAACTTTTACGACATTCTTGTTTGAGATCTGTGCCAGAAATATTGTGTCTGTTTAATACACTTTTTTTTTAATACACTAAAATGTGCATAGCTCAAATCTACACGAAATTATTCTTAAGTTAGTGTTGAGATGTTGAAAAAGAAGGAATCTCCGTGGTATTCGAACCGTCGGATGAGGATACAGGAAAATTTTAATACATGGAGGAATTATTCGTGCCGCCAGCATTGGAACACAACGTGCGACTGTACGTACGAATGTGGGACGATTGATGATTTGATCGTGTGGGGGTCAATGATATAATAATTGTGTGTATGTGTAACGTTTGTGTGTTTGGCTCGTGACGTGGATCTATCTGGCTAATTTAGTTACTTGTATTCTGTGGGGGTGTGGGGGATGTGGGGTAATACAAAATCATATGAAATTGTCAATGATCGAAAGATTCAGCACAGTTGCTAGAAATCATTCGAAATTCGAATCTATCGATCATTGTCCATTGCATATGATTTTGGATTACTCCGCAGAACTAATAAATCTTTGTTAATATTAATTTAAATCATAGGTTCATTGTTAGTTAAGATGCGTCGAACATGGATTTTTAAACCGAACTGACTACTGAATACTAAAAGGCTTAGCGCTTACGGAGCCGAATATTCGGCTGAATTATTCTGTTCAATTTACTCGCGCGTGTTGGGTCGCTAACTATTACGTGTCGTGACGCTCACCATAAGGCGTTGCGACGCTTCTTATAAGGCGTCGTAACGCTCACTATATAGTGCGTCGCGGATCTCACTATAAGGCGACGCAACGCTCACTATAAGGCGTTGTGATGCTCACTATATAGTGCGTTCCGGATCTCACTATAAGGCGACGCAACGCTCCCAATAATTCTTTGCGACGCTCACTATTAGGCGTTGTGATGCTCACTTTAAGCGACGCAACGCTCACTGTAAGGCGTTGCGACGCTCACTTTAAGATGTCGCGATGCTCACTATATGTCGTCGCGATCCTCGTTATGAGACGACTCAGCGCTCACTATGAATGAAGTGTCGCGTCACCTCATAGTGAGCGCCGCGAAAACATCTCTGCAAAGTTCCATGCCTTTCAACTTTCAACCCATCAGTTTAAGCTTTGGCTGTCAGACAGTTGTGTTAATTTTATTAAATAAGTACTACGTAAGGTTTCAAGCTGGATGTTAAGTATTTATTTAGTGTCACTTTTGTAAATGTGGTACAACCTTTCGTGTGACGATCACAATGAGTCGATAAGGGCTCGAGATTATTATAATATTTATTGCAAAAGACCCTAGCGAGAATGTTATCAAACAAATTTTTAGATTTCTTAACTGTATGTAGTTGTTGTAATAACATTTGTATTTAGCAATTATTACCAACTAACTAACAATTAGTGCAAACAGTAACGTCTCTTGTTTTATGTAACACATTGCATTTACGTATTGATTGTAGTTTGTAACTCATCTGTTTTTGACTGGCATTTTAACATGACGTGTTAACTTCGGCCCGAAATGCCGATATTTGTTTATTGATTCCAATGACAACTCTTTAATCTTCATATAGCATCAAAGGACTACTGAATCGATTACGGTGGGATTCTCACTATTGGGTAGCTTATATCTATATAATATCTAAAGTTGCCGGCCTGATTAGCGCAGTTGGTAGTGACCGTGCTCTCTGTGCCGCGGGTCCCGGGTTCGAATCCGGGTAGGGACAAACTTAGTGTGATGAGCACGAATGGATGTTTAATATTCATACGATGGGAGCGAAACCGGTATATTATACCGGGTTCGCTCGCAGTCCATTGTACGGTAAAGGCCAATACGACCGTTGCTTAGTGAGGGACCATATAGTTGGTGTGTTCGTCTGGCGATATATTAAAAATAAGTATTATATACTGAGTTCGCCCGCAGCTATTGTACGGTACCCATAAAACAAGCTGTGCTCGGTGTGGGTGTTTGTCTGGCGATATTTTTATTATTATTATCGTATGTCTATGATTTCCATACGGGCTGTACGGGGGATGTACGTAACGCGCCGTAACGTTTTTCTTTACCCCCTCCCCCCCTTGTAAAACATAAAGTCTCGCGCGTATGCGTAGTTCAACTCCCCCCTCCCGCCCCTGTATGGCATCGTAACGTTTCAGAATACCCCCCCCCCCCCCAAATTCGTTACGTAATACTTGAACGCTCCCTAGTACAACAGGATAGTACGATATCATCACGCCATGACCATTGGTGTTCCAGTATCCGGACGTCGCGTTACAATACCATAGACAAACGTGTGTGTCGGTTGTTCCAGGCAATGGTGGGGAGACGACGTGGTGTTTCAGTCAGGTGAAGGGCACGCTCGAGGACGACGTGACCGAGGCGGACCTGATCTCCTGCGTCGAGTTCAACCATGACGGCGAGCTGCTCGCCACCGGCGACAAGGGGGGCAGGGTGGTTATATTTCAGGTGAGAACCTTGGAATAATGTCACGCTCGGATATATCACCCATCTGGATGAGACGAAGCGTCACGCTCGGATATATCGACCAACGGAAAGAGACGAAACTGTATAAAATGTATAATAATACCGGCCCTTTTTAATGTCCCACTGTTGGGCACGGGCCTCCCCTAAAGTCCACCTCGCTGACCCAGTGCAGGTTGGCGGACTTCACACATCTTTCGAGGGGTTCTCTTAGACATGCAGGTTTCCTCACAATGTTTTCCTTCACTATTTAGCATGTGATAGTCGTGGTTGAAAGTGAGATTCGCTCTTTTAATCTATAAAAATAATACAATCGAATCAACGAGAACCGAGAACCTCCTCCTGTTTGAAGTCGGTTAAAGAGTAGTGATACAAAAAGTTGGTAGAGCAGTCGCCTTGGTAACAAGAGGCCCAGGTTCAAACACCGGCTCGCAATGTGGAATTTCTAGATTCGATGTGCGAATCTCATTTTTGATCATTATTATCACCACGGTAATGGAAAAGATCCATAAGAAAATCTGCACTTTCGAGAGTACCTGACCAGTTCTCTAAAGACGTAAGAAGTCTGCAATCCAGCACCGAGTCAGTGTGGTGGACTATGGTCTTATTCCCCTCGCAATGAGGGCAGGCCCATGCCCTGTAGTCGGACATTAAATATGGGTGATTTTTATTTTAGATAGTATATAATAATAATACCAGCCCTTTTTAATATCCCAATGTTGGGCACGGACCTCCCCTCAATGCGAGGGTGATTAGGCCATAGTCCACCACGCTGGCCCAGTGCGGGGGTTGGCGGACTTCACACATCTTTTGAGGAGTTTTCTCCACCATGCAGGTTTCCTCACGATGTTTTCCTTCACCGTATCACCGATCATTTTATGTATGTCATTTGGTTTTCAGAGAGACCCAGCATCAAAGCAATGCGTGCCTAAGAAGGGCGAGTACAACGTGTACTCGACGTTCCAGTCCCACGAGCCCGAGTTCGACTACCTCAAGTCGCTGGAGATCGAGGAGAAGATCAACAAGATTCGGTGGCTCAAGCGCAAGAATCAAGCTCACTTTCTGCTATCCACCAATGATAAGACTATTAAATTATGGAAGGTTAGTGTCACGATTCTCATCATTATCCTCGTTCTATCTCTGTCTTCCACTTGCTGACCATACAGAATTAAACGATGGGTAAATAAATTGATTCAGGTTTCAATTCAATATCATTCAGATCCTTGTATAGTTTTCATCCCGGAAAATTAGACAGTTTCTCACTGGGTAGCCACATATTTGACATGCTTTTTTGATTTAGACTAGATATTGGTCTCTGCATGTGTATATATGCTAATTGATATTTATTATTGTATTAATAAAGTCCACTATGGACTTGATTTTAATGTATTTGAGGTTCTTCAACTGGTTAATTCCTACAGTTATACGACTCGTAACTATATTGAACCACAAAAACAGGCTCAGCCCTGAACCACGCGACGCGAGTAGAGCCCACCGCTACCTATCTTGTGTTGAATCACAATCAAAATATTTTTTTATTCATCTAACTAAACCATTAAGTACTTATGAATCGTCAAAAGATACAAAATGCTATACTTCTACTTCACCACCCGTTCGGAATGCCGTTCCTATGGAGAAGAACGGGCCAGAAACTCCATGGTTGCCCTTTTTTACATTTTTGAGCACATTGTTTGAGTACATTGTTATAATGTTGTTGTCAGGTGTCGGAGCGGGACAAGCGCGTGACGGGGTACAACACGCGCGAGGAGGGCGGGCGGGCGCGCGACCCGGCGCGGGTCACGCAGCTGCGCGTGCCCACCGTGCGGCCCGCCGAGCTCATGGTGGAGGCCTCGCCCAGGTCAGTGCGCCACGGGGCGGGACAAGCGCGTGACGGGGTACACGCGCATATCACACACCAGCTGTCCCGGCGAACTTCGTACCGCCTCAGAATCGAATGTATGAGAAAATAAATTTATCGGTAGTCTATGAAAAATTTCAACAAATTTATCCCACGGGAACCATACATTTTACCGGGATAAAAAGCCTATGTGCTATTCCAGACTATAATCTATCTCTGTGCCAAATTTCATCCAGATCCGTTCAGCCGTTCTGGCGTTAAAGAGTAACAAACATCCATCCATCCATCCAAACTTTCACATTTATAATATTAGTAAGTATAGATTAGTATAGATATAGATTCATGACTCTGCCAGTCCAGGGCCTGATTAACCCTTAGGCTAATTAGGCTGCAGCCTGGGGCCCGAGGATCGGGGGGCGCGCTGAAATCGTGTCTTCGCATGCACTATTAATCTAGCATCATAGCATCTACCCTACATATTTCAACTAGACCGAGACAAAACACTAACCCCCAAATTTATAGACATTATATAACTTTATCAAACATCTTATAGTTCTGCGCTAAGCAAAACTCTTGTGCGCAGTACTATGTGACGTTTGATAAAGTTATAAAACGTCTATAAATTTGGGGGTAAAACTAAATGCGCTGTGAACTGAAAAGCTTAGGAGTCCCTGATTTTAACATAATATACCACTTTTTAGGCCGACCGTAACACACCTGGCGGGGCGCGTCCTCATAATTAGCCTAGGGCGGTCAGAACTCTTGTTCAGTCGCTTGGCACAAACATTCGTGCTCCTCCAGTTCGTAAGATATACTCTTGGCTAAATAGTTTCCAGATTCTCACATTTACGAAGTGTTTAATTTGATCACGCTAGGACTATTAGTGGCGAGCAGCAAGGCAGTATTTTTGCGTGGGAGAAGCCGAGACAAAACATTGCAAATGATTTGATGGGGTTCATATCACAATACTAGAAGCTTAATTAACCGAGATAATTATGGTGACAACCTTAGTCAAGTGTTTAATAAAGAGAATATTGAATTTGGCGCATCGCGTTGACGATAGCTTATTAAGTGCTTTTCGACTGGTTTGTTTATATTATCGATAAGGCTTATAATTAGACTTTTTGGGGATAGTTGAAGGAAAAGGTTATCAATTTTGTTTTTTATTTTGTGAAAAATGTTTTTCTTTGGAGTATAATGTCTAATTTTGTTGGTATATTAACCATTGTGTGTTAATAAATATGCACGAGTGTAGGAAAATATAGCCGGGGTTTGAACCTGCGATCCTCGTTACCGAGGCAAGCGTTCTACCAACTCGGCTTTCGCTGCTGTCAAGAGATACTTTTCTTGTATTCAAGAATCGAGTATCTTTGCTACAAAAAGTAGCCAGTCTGCCCGACGCCTAATGTTTTTTTTTTATCTTTACCTGGGAGATAAGGATGTGTACCAACTTTGCGATTATGTCTGCCAATGTTTGCGTACCCACTTATCAAGTTGACGCGACGAAACATTATTAATAAACTTTTATCTGATACCGGCATTACAATAAAGTTCTTGATAATGAAAGCTATTTGTTTTCTCATTACAGAATATGGGTCAAGAGTAATAATTATTTATTGGATGGTTAATTAAATGTTATCTTTTGTTGTTTTGTTATCCCACGGACAATTACAACGGCAACAAGATAATACTCTTTTAATGAATATCTTCCGTAATCTTGGTTTTAAAAAGTCCATACTGTAGCCATAAGGCTATTATAATTTTAATGTAACAAAAGTTTAACCCGCTATCGAGTTTTTTTCTAACAAAAGCCTCTACGAATTAAGCACAGACAGAGTCTTAACTTATGATGTTTCTCCGCAGGCGGATATTCGCGAACGCGCACACATACCACATAAACTCCATCTCGCTGAACTCGGACCAGGAGACGTACCTGTCGGCGGACGACCTGCGCATCAACCTCTGGCACCTGGAGATCACGGACCAGAGCTTCAACATCGTTGACATCAAGCCGGCCAACATGGAGGAGCTCACCGAGGTAACGCGGTTATAGCATTTAATAGTTCAGACTACACAAAAAAGGGAATCTAGTTATTCTAGATTATAAAATACTAACTTCTGCCCGCGTCTCCGCTCGCGGTATCTCGATTTTTCATCTAGATTCCGATAGCCTATAGCAGTCAAGAAAGATAATGTAGATTTCTATTGGTGAAGGATTTTTTAAGAATCGGCTTAGTAGTTCTGGATACTACCATCACAGATGTTTCCTCTTTATACCTTATTTGGGGAATTTATTAAACGATCTTCGCATGTTTTTTAAATTAAATTGTCAATTACAATTATAAAATGTTACATATTGATTAATATTTTTTAACCTATCTGCGTGTTGGGTACTGATCATACTATTTTCCAAAGGAGTAACTCAAAAAAAATCATTAAAGAGATCTACCAAGATAGTTGACTAAATTCCCCAAGTATTGAAAAATATGATTTATATTGATTTCTTATATTTACGCGAATACTACACATTGAAATAAAACTATTTTTTAAGGATTTTATCGCGTTTATTTTTCGTTTTTGCGTTCCCGACGTTTCGGCTGCTTTACAGCAACCATGGTCACGGGAGGACTGAGGTGGTTGACGTCCTGGTGTCATAGTTAGAAACGGGCTACCCTCATATTTAATTGTTGATTGTGGTCCGATCTACGCAGAAAGTGCTCACAGTATCTTGAGGTCTTGCAATGGTACACTTGGTTTTCGATTTAATAATATTAATCACTGGATCCCAAGTCCCAAATAAGATTTATAATATAAATGAATGTTATATTAGTATGATAATATGCTTCAGTCCGAGCTAATTATAAAAAGTATTGTTACATTGTTTCAGGTAATAACCGCAGCGGAGTTCCATCCGACTGAATGCAATCTCTTTGTCTATTCTAGTAGTAAGGGTGAGTAAATAAATAAACATTAATTAATATTTTCTTAAAACATCATATTCGTTTTGTAAATTCTTTGAAAATCCAAATAATGCGCCGTGGCATATCTTGCGAGGATATTGAATCTAAGATCCTGAGTTCTCAAGTCACGATAAGGACCTCTAAAATGTCCTAGATCTACCCACAGTCCAACCCTAATAGCCTATAGACAAATTAGACTATACAGGTTAAAAGACTTCAAATATTTACTAAAAAGTGCAAATTTCACGAATAAAAAATAATCTCCTAAGTCCAAGCAAAATTAAACTCTATTCTATCTTTCAAAAGGGACAAATCCATCTTTTTTTACACATAACAACGTACCAAAAAACGGCACTAGTTGTACCTGTAACACGCAAGCAATACTGACCCGTATTCCGTGTGCGCTAGGCACGATACGACTGTGCGACATGCGCGCGGCGGCGCTGTGCGACCGGCACGCGAAGCTGTTCGAGGAGCCGGAGGACCCGCACGCGCGCTCCTTCTTCTCCGAGATCATATCCTCCATTAGCGACGTCAAACTCAGCAATTCCGGCAGGTGAGTAATAGGTATATATAGGTCCGGCAACTAGTTTATTGGTATTTAAGGGGGAAGCGGCCAGGTCGGGGCGCGAAAATCAAAATGTCAATGGTTTTAATTTTTTTACGAAGAATTTGGACATCTTTACGATGTAATTTAGTTTTTTTTGCGATATTAGCATTCTGCATTGGATGTCTCGATGTATTAAGTTTGCTTAAAAAAATACACCATAAAGTTAGTAAAAGTAGCGCTTTTTACGAACCTTGGAGTATTGTGTCGCTTTAGGTATTCTGTACGTATATTATAATAGAAAAAAGGCTACCAACAAAATGACACTTATAATTATTGTAATTTTTGGGAGTAAAGTTTTTTAATGCAAATTTACTGAAATAGTGACTTCACCGGAATATAACACTTTAAAAAAAATACTGTTATTAAGTAAGCTCATCACATTGGGACTAGCTGGACCAGATTGTAATTTTTTTATCTTTGCGGTAGTCCAAATAACAAAATTGTCTCAAGAAAAGAAAAAAATGAACAGGAATAACGAAATTACCTCAAAGCGAGCCCGTTTACGAGCGCGTTCTCACGTGTGTTTGTGTTTCAGATACATGATGTCGCGCGACTACTTAGGTTTAAAAGTGTGGGACCTCCGCATGGAGAGCAAGCCCGTGGAGACGTACCCGGTGCACGAGTACCTGCGATCCAAGCTGTGCTCGCTGTACGAGAACGACTGCATCTTCGACAAGTTCGAGTGCTGCTGGAGCGGGGACGACCAGAGGCTCATGACCGGCTCCTACAACGGATTCTTTAGGTGAGGGTATATCTTTTTTGATTGGTTCTGCATAATCCATAAAATTATTAATTATTGGCTATGCGACGTTTCAAGAGGGTAATGAAAGTAGTTCAAATTATAGTAATTTCTTTACTAAAAGTCAATATAACATGGGTATAGGAATAAGAATAGTTTATTATTACGTAAAATTCATAACAACATTGGTTTTGCTGAGTTTCAAACTAGACTATGTCTGTATCTCGGAGCTCGGTACACTAATTAAGGTACAAGTATAAAGTTACATGTTATTGGAATTTCTTAAACTAACACATAAAATCCAATGTCAAAGTGAAACACTATAAAATAATAGCGTTCTCTATTTATAATGGCAGGGTCGTGTGTGTCTAATACTAATAGATGTTGTCAATTAACATGGAATGTAGATACTTTTCAAAATAGCAATTTTATAACTGTTATAACCTATAAAGCCAATAACAAGAAACCAGTGGTGACGATATCGATCACGGACAAAATATAAAAAAATACGTATGATGCGACTGATGCAAGATGGTTCGTAAATGTTTACTCGATTCATAATGTTATTGTACTTTTTGAATTGGTCGAGTAGTTACGTAACCGCAATTGGACGATTGAAATTATTTTCTGTTAGCAACACGTGATGATGAAACATTTTTGTAATAGAATTACATAATTGGGCTGGCTGCTGATAAATTTTTAGAATACCTGTAGCGACCACTTCAACCGCACTACAAGCTACGCAGATGGCGCTGCAGACGCATTCAGAACAATGACAAGTGACGTCACAATCCTGAATCGCGCTATCAGAGTTTTCGGTGCAAGTAACATATATACAAGATCCCGACAATAACCGTCGGGGCATAGCGGCCGCCCCGCCAGGCATACCACCCGCCTGGCTGGAAGATCTTCCCTTTTCCGCTAAATTGGTGACCCCTACGTGATCCATAATCCATCTGCGTAGCTTGTAGTGCGGTTGAAGTGGTCGCTACATACCTTTATATTGGAAAAAGGAATGGTTACCCGGAATAGGCAAGAGTTTTATCGTTTTCGCGTACGAAGTCGCTCGCACCGTTCGTCTTTAGTATATGAATAGTATTCCGTGGTGTTTTTTTGCCAGATGGATACATCAACCATCTCACACTAAGCGACGCTTAGTGTACCGTACCATGGACTGGGGGCGAACCCAGTATATAATACTTACATAGATATTAATTAGTGATGCGCCGAACATGGATTTTTAAACCGAACCGAATACCGAACATTATTCAGTTCAGCGCTTGCCGAACCGAATATTCGGCCGAATTATTCGGTTCAATTTACGCGCGCTTTAACCGCGCTAAACAGGTTTCTACTTGTCCCGCTTCCCCCCGCAGCTCGCTTTATTCCTTCGTTGTTTGTCAATCTCGCGAGCAGTGGGTTTTATTAGTGATTGTTACGAAAATATTTTTGTTTAAAATACGGTAAAAATTCTTTAGATATTAATTAGTATTTGAAAGCTAATATGAGTTCTAGTAAAAGATCGCGCACTTGGACTTATTTTGAAGATAATGAAACCGAAAAATCGTTACCTTAAAACCTAAGACCATTAATTTTGGGTGTTACTTTAATATTCACTAGTTTAATTATCGTGTGTACGGGTTTAAGTTGAATGTTAAGTATTTGGAACTTTAATCAATGTTGATTATATGATTACACATTTTTTTCTATTTTAAATAAGTTTTTAAGTCTTATAAGGATCAAAGTTCAATATTCGGTTAATATTCGGTAATTTAACCGAATATTCGGCCGAATACCGAACATAGAAAAATATGCCGAATATTCGGCGCATCCTTAATATTAATCATCCATGACTCGGGTACAAATGTTCGTGCTCATCACACAAAGTATGTCCCCCCTACCAGGTTTGGAATCCGGAAACCTTTGCACAGAAAGCAGGGTCACTGCAACTGCGTTAATCAGGCCGTCAATTATGTTTGTTTTGGTGTGCATTCGGCAGGTGTTTACCGTGTTTTGTGTCGTCCAGGATATTCGAGCGCGGGGCGGGCGGGGCGGGCGCCGGGGCGGGCGCGGGCGGGGCGGGCGCGGGGGCGGGGGCGGGCGCGCGGCGCGGGGAGCTGACGCTGGAGGCGGCGCGGGACGCGGCGGCGCGCCCGCGGCAGCCGCTGCGCGCGCGCAGGGTCGCCACCACCGCCAAGAGGAAGAAGGTACACACCAATCCCACCACTAATCGAGAAAGTCTTGGATGCTGTTATCATGTTTTTCCATTTTCTTTGACTTTACTGGGTGATTCAGAAAGGGTATACTAACCTTTGAACATGCACGTCTTTACGGCATTCCTCGTGTGAAGCAGAATTACGAGGTCAATTAAAAAAAAATGTTTTCAGAAAGGGTATATTAACCTTTGAACCTACGCTTCTTTGCTGCTTTCCTCATGTGTAGTCAGAATTACGACGACAGGTTAAAAAAAATATTTTCACTACAAACATTTTGTTGGGTATACCGTATATATATGTCCGTGAGTTTTTTTCGAAGTGCAACCTTTAAACCTGCGATCCTCATCGGGCTTATCCCGATCCGTGAGATTCTAAAAGTCGTCAGTTGTATCAACTAAATTACTCCAATATGTTTTTCAGGACGAGATCAGCGTGGACTGCTTAGATTTCAACAAGAAGATATTGCACACTGCGTGGCACCCGCACGAGAGCGTCATCGCGGTGGCCGCCACCAACAACCTGTTCATATTCCAGGACAAGTTCTAGCGCACGCAGCCGCGCAGGGACTGGCAGACGAGCTGTCAAGCTGCTGGCATGCCAGCGAGTGGTGTGTATGCTATGTTACAACATTCTATGTGAGCTTGTGCGGATTCGTTACTTGTTTATGCGTTTATTGTGAAGTTTATAACACTGTAGTACTGTTATTAACCGATCGAATCGATCTCAACTCTGAAAGTGCACTTAAATGTTGTTTGGTATTAAAGTGGCATGATTATCACATGTCCACGATTGCTTGCTGAGTTGAGATTGTTTTTTTTTTGAATGCCGATCTAAGAACTTGAAGATACAGAGGGTGTTCTACGTTCCGCGTTCTTTGTAATGTATAGATAGTCGGCCGTCTGCGCGGGCGCTATGAAAAAAAAGTGGAACGCCCTAAAGCTCTGCTGTTTGTATAGAGCCTAAATAAACATATGAATCCAATACCACTGGCGCGATACGACGCAGCACAATATTGTGTATTTAGCTTTATATCGGTAGAGAATTGTATGAAATCGCATATCTTCACACTAGCTAGCTATAGTATGAATGTCTCCGTAAAAGACTCGGAACCCAAATAAACTATCGGAATAGAGAAGATTATTCGTAGCTTCGCATCTCAGAAACTGTCGCTCACAAGCCCGTTCGTGGCGGCGTTATACCATTTGTTAATGATGTTGAACCAAACTTAAAAATGTTAAGATAATGTCTTGTAAGATTAATTTAAGTTATGGTGCCTCCACAATGAGGTTATGATACAGTGTGAGTCAGAAAGGGTATTCTAAGCTTTAATACTGCGTTTATTTAACGCATTTTTTATTGTTATGTGATGTCGGAAATTTGGTGTCACATTTTTTTAATTGTCATTTTGTTGGCAACAACATTTTAATTTATTAAGTCGAAGGATCAGAGTTCTGACTGCTCATAATGGTAAGAAATGTTGTTAGGAAGCGCATGCTTCTAGTTTAGTATATCCTCCTGATTCACGCTGTATAACTTCAGCGTGGAAGTGCCATTACAATTTCAAGTGATGAAAAAGTATAATGCCACAAATGTTTGTTAGGCTTACGATGCCCTTCACGGCAAGGAATAAATAATGCAGACGTGTCAACCAGAACGAATGAGATATTTGAAATTCAAACTTAATATTGAAGGAACAGAGTTCGGTTTCCTGCAAAAAATATCTGACGGATTGATACATTCAGTCAGATTGTGTATCGGGTTTATTTAATCTCAAAAATAGTCTTATTATGAAGAGAAACTTAATGTTTTCGTCCGAATGTGTCTCAGTTCTCATTGCGTTCGAGCGATGCGATTATTGGGGCCCGATTCTGCTAATTTAAATAAAATTACATACAATTGCCATTCCAGCGACACACTAATGAGGTTCCATTACGACTGTGACAGATTGGCTATTCTGCTAAAACTTTAATGTCGTCTTGGTGGAGTCTGATTTCAGTGTCAATGGTTGTGTGTCGACTGCTAGAAACGTCCGATAAGGGGTAGGTACCATTACTTAGCTACATTATATTTTGATACACGACTGAAGCATAGAATACGAAATAGTTCAATGGCAGTTGGATGGTCAGTGGAAAGCCGCTGGTCTTAAAAAAATTGTGGACTACCAAATGTCTAAAATCATTCAATCGACACGCTATCGACACTCCACCGAAACTTTTATATATTAGTAGAATTGAGCCCCTGCAATGGCGGCTTTCTATGACGTCATATATCCCAATACAAATCTCGCTACATCACTATTTCATTAGGATAACGCTTCATACGGGCTCGTTCACATATAGTCAGTATTCCACCCGGAATGTGTCGTGTTGAGTTCGCACCGTGATCCAACCCATACCAACATAGATAATACAGTCTATATTTAAATGAGTTGCAATTCTGAACTTGACTCTGTATATATTTTTTTGTATATATCTACTTAAATTTTTGTCTTACGTATAGTTGTTAAATATACTTTAATATCATTAATTACTTGTAAGGGAAAGATACCTCCGGATTTATAGCACTTTTCATCTTATGTCCATTAAAATAGAGTCTTCGAATAAGACCTCAATGGTTTCAGCGCCGTTTAAATCAATTCCATAATACACCAAACACTTTCAAATACACATAAAGTTCATGAATTACGTGAATACTGATACGTCATTGAGAACCGTCTTTGTATAGTTTTGTGTCATATCTTTATAGTGATAAAGGTCTGTATTGCTTGAAAAAGATGCAATAATTATAATGTTAGGTCACATGGCAGTATTATGATGTGACTGACGACGATTCGTTATGCTGTATGAGTTTTTGAACTCGCGAGTATAAACACAGATTATGTAATAGTTCTTACGAACAGATATTTCACTCGGCAAAGATTTGAATGAAGCGAGACTCTTGCTGCAAAGCAATAAAGTGCAATTCAGCTCGCACGCCGCTGCATTTTATGCGTTTTTAAACCATTATTACGTAACTATGCGCTTCTCTTTTTAACGCGTAACTCTTACTCTTGCAAGCGCGCTGTGTTCCGACCGCTGGGGTTCAAAGCACTGTAGAAATTTATCGCAGTAGGATCCACGAGTGACTGATGCCTGGTATTAGTTTGTTACAAAAAAAAAATACGATAATGTTCCAGTGATTTATAATTTACATTGACCATGCCATTATGTAAAAAATAATATGACAAGCGCATTCTGTTGGAGAGTACTAAGCCCAAATTTTAATATAAAATATTCGTAACGATACAAAAATCCGTTGTAATTCTATTGTTAATTTACTTAACCTTATAAAATGCCGACCTTTTTATGGTTGTAATATTATGACCGAGACGACAATATGTTTGGTTGTTTCAAATTTAGCTTAGTCTTCATTTTTAGACATCATAAATACCACTACTTTGAACTACTAACTTCAAACTTCTTTCGTTTATCAACTTGTTCGGTTTATAATTGGAAAAAATGAAAAGCCGAGGGTCAGTGGTGGGTCCCTCTTCCCCCATTTGTTTATCCCCACTCTGCCACTAAGCAAGCATCCGCCATTATAAGATATGACACGATACTCTTGCTGGATTCGAACTAAGTCCTTTATACTTGAGGCACGGAGTTTTCACTGGTTAGACGCAACACACTTACCGAGTACCGTAAATATTGACAGGACTGAACTAATACAATACTTGATCGTAGCTATTACAGTTTGTTAAAAAAAAGACCTCGCTCGCATCTCTGAGATTTATGCAATTTCTGTGCGAATCTCATTTTCAACCATGATTATTATCAGTTATCGCACGTCCGAGAGCATGTAAAAGCCGAGTGCGAGGCGGGGTTTGAACCTGAGACCTTTGTTGTCAAGTCCAGCTATATACCAACATACGTTAATTCGGCTATAGATGGTTGGCCATGGTGCTACCTAAATCCAATACTTTTTCATTCGTTGAAACTTCAGCAGTCGAAATATCGGTTATCAATACCGGTATTTCAATCGTAATTCGCGGACAGATTAGCGGTTAATATTTACGTTACTCGATGGAACATTATCATTGATTCTCGTCACTAGATTTTTTTTCTGCCCCGAAAAGAAAAGAAATAAAAATTAATTTATGTACGCTTTTCTTACTTAAGGTTCTAAGCGATAATTAAGTATTTATTTTGTTTTAACATTAAAATACCTTTCTTTTAAGGCGATGAACTTCTCCGAGATTAGTTAGGTGTATTGAAATGAAGTTTGCAAGGGCATATACCATGGGACTGTGCGTTGAAATGTATGAAAGTCGACCTCTTGATATAAGATTCATAATCATTCAAATTAATTGTAAAAATTCAATTAATTTTGTGGTTTTGTCCCTATAAACGGTTGTTGTACATTACTAATTACATCTTAGCGAGTTATATTTTTAAAATATATCGAGAAATTATCAAATTAGAAACATTTAACGTTTGTGATTGCAGGGCCGTGACGTCACAGCCATTAGTCAGCGCGTCAGCGACAGTTTTGTATCATTCTGTATATTTTTGTGGCTTTAATATGGCGCAAAAAACCGAATAAGTATTCGTACGTTGCCAATTACGGTCGCTTATAAATATATCAAACATAATCTCTGATAACATTCTTGATCGTAGTACTCATACATTTCAATCGCGTCGTCCCTGCAAATAAAACATCGGAATTATGTCCCAATATTGACGAATCGATAAGATTTTACGAATTCCACCGTCATTTAAGTCTGTTCGCACTGTGACTGCGAGATAAGGGGGGTGAAGGAGGGGGGGGTGTAATTGACACGCCCGAATAACTTTACCATTTGTCAGTTTAAAATTGACGAACTAGCTGTACTCAATATGAGGACTCAATAGCGTCAGAATGACATGGATAATAAACTAAAATGTATATTGTTTTTGTTCAGAACGATTATTCTGTCCAACATCTGTACCCGCGCCTGATGATTATCTCATTCATTTCTGTTCAGTGGGCTTAGTATAGGATATCTTTATACACTAAGTAATCACAGTGCGAACCGACTAAAAACATACATACGTAAATCATTCAGCGTAATACGCGGTTTGCAACATTGCGCTGCGGCCTTAAGTCGTTTGCAACATTGCGCTGCGGCCTTAAGTCGTTTGCAACATTGCGTCGCGGCCTTAAGACGTTCGCAACATTGCGTCGCGGCCTTACGGACGCATGTTCTGTTGATATGATACAATTATTTATTTATTATTAATATTATCATAATTATGTATTTTTATAAGTACTTTGTGATTGATTATGTTTAATTTTTACAATGTTTTCGCGCGAGGATTGTCAAACGTTACTTGTTGTTGAGGTCGAGTCTTGATGGGTTACGTTGCGGCCTGGTTTTGCGCGCGTATTATATTTTCATAAGTCTTCTCAAAGTTTTAAGTCGTTTCTTGTTAATTATAATTTTGTGTAACATTTCCAGTAATCATAGGCATTTTTTTTCAGTTTGTAATGCTGAATAGCGATGTTCCGTCAGAAATGCTTTAAAACTGTAATTATGAGATTCGTATAGTCTTCCCGTTGACACATTTGGTAGCTTTAAATTTTCGGTATTATATATGTATATAACATTTTTTAACCCTTTTGAGTTATATTTTAACTTAAATTTGAAATAGCCATATTTTTTAAAGGATAGTTTGCAAAAACGCTCGTATTAAAATCGTCTTGTTTAGAGCCAACTTTTATGATTTTATCTGAACGAAAAAAATTTAATTATAGTATTGTTAATATTCGATTAATGATCGATTAAATAATATTTTCTTGCCACATCAGCTGAGCTCATCAAGACTAAAACACTGTTGTTTTGTAGTTACGGCGTACATTACTTACTGAAAATGAAAAAAAAAATGTGATTCGAAGCTTGGACAGTGTCATGTTGAATGTATTGTAAATATGTAGTTTACGAATGGAGGCCTGAATTATAAATATAGATAATGTCACAATTATGTACAGTAATAATTAGTGTGTCTTGTTTGATTGAGATCACGTGTGGTGGTCTAATTAAAACGTGGACAAAGTCAGGTCTAACACATGTGCATCTGTGCAGTATATTGGCTCCGTGTTCTGAAAATACGGATTATACGTAAAAGGGTGCCTTTATGTTTCTAAGAACTTTACAGGCTTGAAAATAATGTGTTATTCAGTATTGGTTTTTGACAGATGCCTATAATGTTCGGAAAATACTGACAGTATAGTACAAACGATGTTAGGCGTCGTCCTAACTGGCCAATGCTCGCTCGCACGAGTAAGTGATGCTATTTCGTCGCTCGACGAAAATGATTGGTGTGCTCGCGCGATCTCTTACGAGCTTCTATTAGGACACTCTAAAGGGATTTGTGTTATTGAATCTCGACGTGGGAGGAAATCGCACCATGTACTCGTGCGATCGTTGGCCAGTTAGTACGCAGCCCAATTCTGTACAATATAATAATAATTCCAGCCCTTTTTTAATGTCCCACTGCTGGGCACGGGCCTCCCCTCAATGCGAGGGGGATTAGGCCATAGTCCACCACGCTGGCTCAGTGCGGGTTGGCGGACAACACGTCTTTCGAGGGGTTCTCTCAGACATTATACAATATACATACTTTATATCAAATGTTTTCCATAACGTCCGCCACTCATGTTCTCAGTCAAATGTTACTGTGTAAAGCTTGTCGAAAATTATGTTTTGATATACGAAATGTTTTTTTTATTACATTGCGTTTGTGTCTCTTAAGACTTACTTTATTAACATTAGCATTTTAAAATATATCTTATTTCTGTACGCGTATGAACTAAGATGCGTTTTAAAACTAACGTTTATAAATTATGGCTTCACTCGTGTTCAGATGGAAGCGGTATACGGTAAAGTATCCGATGCCGCTTGTGTTTGAATATGTCTATAACGTTAGAGCGAGATAAGTATCTAATGTTGTGTACATATTTACATAGATTAGTCGCTACGATTTGTGTTGATGTTCTCGCTTGACGAAACGTGTTCGAAGAGCGTCTTTCCTCATCAAAACTTGCAAAGTATTTTATTTGAGAACAATATCGCGTAAACAATCTCATATGTAAGCTACCGCTATGTATGGCTGCAACCATTTTCCAGACAGGAGGATATGCAACGGAAATTCTGCCG
The DNA here is from genome assembly GCA_905333125.1 of Pheosia tremula. Classification (NCBI taxonomy): domain Eukaryota; kingdom Metazoa; phylum Arthropoda; class Insecta; order Lepidoptera; family Notodontidae; genus Pheosia; species Pheosia tremula. The sequence continues at coordinate 5,061,035 of HG995419.1, forward strand.
TATTTGTACGGCGTTAACCGCCCAAATAGTATGGCTTTTGTGGTATATTCTAATTCGCCAAGATAATGCGGAATTTCACGTGCAAAATATTCGCTACAACTGTCAAAAAAAATGATTTTTCTATCTCCATTAACCCAGTTTTGTAAAACGGACCTCCAAAAACAATGGGTTCTGTACATAGACACATATGCTCCACTGTCTTTATTATTATAAAATTCGGCTGTACGGTACCTTTCCATAATCTCTGTAACATTTATTTTTTTATGTTGATGGATTTGTATAGGCCTGTGTTAAGTTTTATCTTTTTGCGTCAATTTGTAAAGCGTCCGGTCAATTCCTTCTAGATATTCCGACAGTGATGGCTTGGCTAGCCGTTTTGCTGTGTAATTAAATTTAAATAATGTGTGATATGAAACAAAATATATGCCTTTGCAGCAGCTTGTAGTTTGGTAAATTCGCGTCCGACTTTGTTGGCAGTGTTGTTAATATTGCTTCAAAAGCAATCGATGTACTTCGAACAGGAATTGACTGCGCCCGCGTTAAAATCCAATGTATAAAAAATATATTTAATGTCGCTCTGTAGTATAAATGCAAAGACATCGTGTATAAAGTGTGGTTCAGCGAGTGCGAGCGAGATGACGTATGAGCTATTATTTAAGTATTAGTTTATAGTTAGGCGAAACCTGTGAATGCACAGAATTGAAAATAAAAAGAAATCAGTTTTAATTTTTCCTGTATCGAGGGATCAACAGAGAACGGCCCTAATTCTGTTGGTACACAAACTAAAGTTGACTAAACTAAACGTGTTCCGTCCTTGACGTGACGAAGGAGAATGCATTAACGTGCTACCAAATTATCTCAAGCTTTAAGATTACAATATTTTTTTATTTTCCAATGTAAAACTTATAAGAATTTCATGTAAAAAAATTATAATTTCAGCTGTCAAAGTACACACTTTGTCGGAATAATTTCCGTGCCGCGATTTCTAACGCAATTAATATAAAAGAATAAACAAATACAACCGAATTGAGAACCTCCTCCTTTTTGAAGTCAGTAACAATGAAAACATGCTTTAGGAAAATTATTTCAAACGTGACAAAAGAGCGGGCTGGTTGTTATATATTTATTTGTGATAACTATGTTGTTCGAGTTTTTTTTTCTTTAATTCAAGATTTATTATGATGCAACTTAGTACCAGGGGTCCATAGTATCGCGAGCATTCTCCTTTTAGTTAGTCGTACGTTTTGTCAACCACAGAATTGGCGTCAATGCTTGATATGTGATAATCTCGCAATAAGCGGTGTGATGGACGTCTGCGGACGGATCGGAGTTGTCGGTAGGCGAGTTTTTTTCTGTTTATTTTTTTTCCCTCGAGGCCCCGCGTCGCGCTGCGAGGCGCTCGAGCGGTTTGTTGACAACGAAACCTCGTGCTGTGTGTGCCTGCTGCGCCTGCGACTCGGCCACGGCGCGATATAAGATGATGAAATTTGTTGTTTTAAAACTATCGTATGATAGGGATTTTGTGATCTTGATAGGTTGCGGAGTGAGCCGTGGAAAAGCCACCGATAGTTATTCTTATTTTTTCGTTATGATATGGATTAAAATGGAATAACATGAGAGACATATTCATTCATACATTTGTGGGTATTTTCAATAGCGATTACAAATTCAATAAATACACAATAGACCATTACCCTCCTCGCAGTCGGGTAAAAATTGATGATGACATGAAAATAGTTAATACCAAACTCGAGACAACGAATAATGACAATTACGACAGTTTTTTTTTCAGTCCCCATAATAATTTGTTGCCCTATTAAATAAAGTACCATAAAATGGTTCCGCTGTTTATAACTCGTGCGGATAAAGAATGGTCAGTATACTACAGTATACACCATCCATACTAATAGTCTGCTGACATTATAGACTTGGTGAGCCGAAATTTATTATAACATTCTTGTTCAGAATGATATAATATAAAAAAATGGGGTTACTACCCGAACCCCATTTTTTTAATGATTCATCAAATCGAAGGAAAATTTGATTATATACTGTCAGCTGTCATAAGTGCCATAATTCGTTGTCGCGAGTGTATTGGCGTTGTAAGCTATATACACTTGAGTGTTCGGCTTTGATCGAATTAAAATTAAGCATTGTATTCGTTTTGTATTGAGGTCGCCAATTTAGAATCTTTCAAAATAATATTTCCCATATAATGTCTGGATGTATCTCTTTCAGAAGTGTTTTTCGCGGCATATATTATTTGGATGTAACTAGAAAAGAAAATGTGTGTGGTAATGAATTGTAATTGCCGGGTCAATAATCAATGTGCCATGAGGCGCCGGCGCCGGGTCGCGGGCGCATCGCACCGAAGAGTTGTTGTTGAATCCAAAATATTTCCTATAATAAAAATTTTTATATCTGATTTTTTTTGTTTTATTCTGTAGCGCCCACTAGACACATTCCAAATACAAACCTGAATCGCGCTATGAGTGTTTTCGGAGCACGGAATATATCGCACCCTCAGAACGATAGGGACTCGACTCAAAATTATGAATTCTAAATTGTGGTATTAATTAATGTTCTATCCGATGAATATTAAAACATAGGCGGTTTTATGATAGAAAAAGCTTATTATATTTCCGTCTCTTTTACACCGGTACTTTTCGTCCTCCCCGTTCAGTTGGAAAGACCTTTGATTGCGATTTCCCAAAAAAAATGATTTTTGAGTTATGACTATCGTCCTGAGGTGCAACGAAATTGCGTCCAATTTAATAGACCTGATCAGAGCTCAGTTGGTAGTGAACCTGATTTCTGCGCTGCGGGTCCCGGATTCCAATCCTGTTAGGGATAAACTGTGTGGTAACGCGAATGTTTGTACCCGAGTCGTGGAGGTTAAATATCTATATAAGTATTATATACTGGGTTAGCCCTCCTGTCCATTGTACCGGGCCCACAATACAAGGGTTGCTTAGTGTGGTGCCGTATAGTCGGTCTGTTCGTCTGCTGATATTTATTTATTTTAGATGTACATTTTTTTATAAAAAAATAAATGAAATAGTACACAGTGTAATTTGATAAAAACAATCTTTATTTCATAAATAGGTACCCCCACAAATCACATGGTATCACTACACAACTCCGGCAATGTTCTCCGTTGAGAAATTACAAATTACTACTTATAATAAGCTACGAACAAATGCTTTACCGAATTAATATTACCTAACTACATTCCATAAAAACCATGTTCTATAGCATAGTGCTGCCGCCGACTTTTCAGACGGCTAAAATGAGAACTAACATTTTGACAGCTTTGCAAAGACAGTGGCGCCGCCGGCAGCCGAATGAAGTCTGCGGTACTACACTTGGTAAGCTTTGCAATAGTCCGACTAGAAAAATAAAAAGCAGATGTTTTGATCACCAATGCGAGGCAGCGCTAATACTTGCCTCGGACCGCTGCCTTTGAACCTAACTACCATAGAAAGAGTACATTTTCGTTTTATTTTTCTGGTTAGCCTATACTTACCTACAAAATCAATTCTACGATCCTCTATTAACTAGTTGAGCTATTTAAATAAAATTACAACAAAACCGCGGTTCAAGATGATTTCAAAATTATCTGTTAGTTTCCCCATCCCTGTTTTGTTTTACCCAACAATTTCTAATTTAAATGGGAGTATTATTTCATGAATCCATGAAACATGAAGTTTGTATGATCAATACAATTTTGCCCCTAAATAATTATGTATCACTAAGCCCATCCGATTTGGGCCATACAAGCCACACTATGATGTAACACAGGCGGCTGAGTTTCGTCACCATCAAATACCGATCTAGTGACTGAACACAATCAAAACTCCTACTAAGGGTCCAGATCATTAACTCAAGAGATAATATTTGAAATCAGCGATTTTTCCAAGTTATCCACGAGCAGTAATATACTGCTGTGCTAAGGAAATAACATAACAAATTATCACACAGTACATGTTCCCAGAGAGACGTATGAATATAAGCTATTTACAAGCTACCCGAAATATTAGGCCTCTTTCACAGAGTCTATAATCCTTTAAATATCATAATACCACTTAACAATTATTCGTAAGCTAACTGTATAGTTTATAGTTAACGTATTTACACACATTGTATGGAAAATTGAACGGCGCCTCTAGTGGACAGTATTTAAACTAAATTCTCCATACAATGTGTCCTGTATACGTAGACTATGAAGTATACGGTTAGCTTGCGGATAATCTCGTACTTAACATCTTGTGCGTTACACGGTAAACTGACGGTTGAGATAATTTTATTTTGAGTGCTGCTGAAAATAAAATAATATTTTTCTCTGTGAAAGACCCCATTTAACTTAGTTATTCTTTCACAATGTGCTAAAACTTATTTGATAGAATATGTTTAGGACATCAGTCAAATATGTTGTAGATAAAGTTTATCAGCACATTGTGATACAGGCCCTTAACCTAATATATAATAATGCCTATAATATTGTCAGGACCTAGAGCAATTTGGCCCCCAAGTCTGCTAACACTATCGACTTATTATCGTACTCCAACGGCACCACAATCGTTCTATACGGTTCCGTAGTATACTACCACGATCTAACTATAATCGACTTTAGGCTCGATAGAAATCGAATAGCATCCGAATAGAAAGGCAACTCTTTTTTATCTAGCAGACTCGGGGCTCTGTTCAGAATCACAGAAATGAGAGTGTCAGTACTAAAAAACATTTTCCTCATCCAAGACTATTCTGACTAAGTCTTCTTCAACTTCAACCTCAAGTATATGAGAGAGAGAGTGATCACGATCCACGCGAGTGTGATGAGGAACCCGTTGTACACCTCCGGGCTGGTGATGGAGGCGCCCTTCTCCATGACGTCACGGAGGGACTTGGAGGGGATGGTGAAGGGCAGCGTGAGGGCGAGGATGCGCAGCGCCTTCGACATGCCCTCTAAGGGCCAGAGGATGCCTGGAACATAGTGAAGAGAATCATACATCTGATTAATTACTGGTGAAGTAGTAGCATGCTATTTTTGTAACTTTTGACGATTCATAAGTTCTGTACTTAATGGTCTACGTGAATAAAAAATATTCTCATTCTGATACTGGATCCCAAGTCGTTCGTTCGTTATATAATTTAAATCCAAAACCAAGCGTACCATTGCAAGACCTCAAGATACTGTGAACACTTTCTGAGTAGATCGGACCGTGAACATCAACTAAATATGAGGGTGCCCCGTTCCAACTATGACACTAGGACGTCAACCACCTCAGTCTTCCCGTGACCATGGTTGCTGTAAAGCAGCCGAAACGTCGACAACGGTAAAATATAAAATAATCGCGATAAAATCCGAAAAATTAAAATCTATTTCAATGTGTAGTATTCGCGTAAATATAAGAAATATGGTCTGGGGATATTATTGTGTCATAGATTCTCGCTATTTAAAGTTTGGCAAAAGCAAGTAGTAGAGAGAGAGTGTGAGGTCGCATTCTTTCTCTATCACACCCGCGCTTATGGCGTTGACGACGAAGCTCCAATACTGGAACTGTTTAACTTATATCAGTCGGTGGATGCGAGTGGCGGAGGACCGCGATGTGTGGAAGTCGTTGGGGGAGGCCTATGTCCAGCAGTGGACGTCTATCGGCTGATAGAATAGAAGTTATATGAGTACTAACCACAGAGCAGGATCATGGGGTAGAAGCTGCCCGTGGCCACGAAGAAGGAGAGCGTGTGGCTGGGGCAGTACACGGAGAGCAGGAACCCGTAGCACATGCCGCACAGCCCCTGCAGGAACAGCAGCGACCCGCACACCAGCTTGGAGCCCAGCGACGGGATCCCGTACCCTAGGAACGCAAGCGCCATCATCTCCACCGTCTACAGGTGGAAACATTAATCTCAATCAAACACTCAAATATCTATACATATAAATAAAATTGGAGTGTCTGTTTGTAATATTAAAATAACCGCTTTTTACTAAGTGCATTTGGATGTATACACGTTACCTATACCGAAACAACATTTTTTACAATTTTTGTCGGTCTGTCTGTCTGTCCGTCTGTCTGTCTGTCTGTCTGTCTGTCTGTCTGTCTGTCTGTCTGTCTGTCTGTCCGTCTGTCTGTCTGTCTGTCTGTCTGTCTGTCTGTCTGTCTGTCCGTCTGTCTGTCTGTCTGTCTGTCTGTCTGTTTGTTCCGGCTAATCTCTGAAATGGCTGGACCGATTTTGACGGGACTTTTACTGGCAGATAGCTGATGTAACAAGGAGTAACTTACGCTACTTTTATTTTAGAAAAAAAAATAGGATCTCACGAAAAAAAATTAAAACCAATGTTGCAGCGCTGCGCCTGCTTAAAGTTTGATAGCAACAATCTGCAATGCGTCCCGCGGGATCAGAACGCGAGCAGGCTGTTGTCAACGGTTGTATTTGTTAAATACCACGCGGACGAAGTCGCGGGCAACAGCTAGTATCAAATATAAATCATCATCAAATAACAAATATAAGTCATTCTTAGCACACGTAACACAACATATACAGTATACTAGGTATACTCGTACTACTTAACTTAGGTATACAGTTTCAAATAAGAGCTTCTATTAATTAATAGGGGTCGAGTTCGAACCCCAAAAGAAGTTTTCGTTCATGTGGACCCTTAGGACACCGATAACGACCACTTTGGGACTCCCTGGTGTAGGGAATAGATTTTATTAATTATCCTATTATAGGTATGTCTCATTGCTGAGCAAAAGCCTCTCCTTTCCACTACCGCAGAATCCAAATAGTCGCACCATCTGCACCTAACTCTGCCGGGAAGTCAGCGACCGTTTCGAATACTGAAAGGCTAGAATAGTGCGTGGTGAATAGAAGGGTGGTGGTGACTTGCAAGGCGATTTCGAATACTGAGGGGCTAGAATACTCTGTGGTGAGCAGTAGGTGGTGGAAGGTGACCTGCAAGGCTATTGCGAATACTGAGGGGCTAGAATACTCTGTGGTGAGCAGTAGGTGGTGGAAGGTGACCTGCAAGGCTATTGCGAATACTGAGGGGCTAGAATACTCTGTGGTGAGCAGTAGGTGGTGGAAGGTGACCTGCAAGGCTATTGCGAATACTGAGGGGCTAGAAAAGTGTGTGGTGAGCAGAAGGTGGTGGAAGGAGACCTGCAAGGCGATTCGGAATACTGAGGTGCTAGAAAAGTCCGTTCTGAATAGAAGGATGGATTTCGAATACTGAAGGGCTAGAAAAGTGTGCAGAAGGTGGTGGAAGGTGGTGGGAGGTGGTGGAAGGAGGTGGCAGGTGGTGGCAGTTGGTGGCAGGCGTTGGCAGGTGATGGCAGGTGGTGGCAGGTGGTGGAAGGTGGTGGGAGGTGGTGGCAGGTGGTGGCAGGTGGTGGAAAGTGGTGGCAGGTGGTGGCAGGTGGTGGGAGGTGGTGGCAGGTGGTGGCAGGCGGTGGCAGGTGGTGGCGGGGCTCACCTGCAGCGCGATGACGGCGGCCTGCAGCGCGATGTGCACGTGCAGCATCTCGGCGGCGCGCACGCCGGCCACGGCGCTGCGCTCCCACACGCCCTCCAGCCGGTCCGAGATCATCAGCGTCGACGTCACCACCGCCGACAGGAAGAAGATTATGCTGCAAGTGTACACCACGCCTTACAAACGTGAATACCAAACGTAACAAGTGTTCAACTTAAGGTGGCAGCGCTAGGTCAGGGCGCGAAATTCACCATAAAGTTAGTAAAAACCGCTACTTTTACAAACTTTATGGTGGTGTATCGCTTTAGGTATTTTTTTAAGCAAACTTAAATACATCGAGACATCCAATGCGGAATGCTAATATCGCAAAAAACTAAATTACATCGTAAAGATGTCCAAATTTTTCGTAAAAAGCCATTAACAATTTGAATTTCGCGCCCTGACCTGAGCACCTGAGCTTCCACCTTAAAAAACCACGAAGGAGTGTCTATGTGTATGTGCGCGTTTGTGTGTATGCGTATGTTTGTGTATGTGTATTGTGTGTGTGTGTGTTTTTTTTTATTACATTATAGGCAAGTGTTTGATCTCGATCTCACCTGATGGTAAGTGACGATGAGATCTACGATGGAGCATACTCGCCTAGGTAGGAAGGCGGTAGTAGATCGAGACGCTACATTCACTAGGCACATGCAGCGCAGCTGATCTGACCCGCCATCCATGAATGGCAACACCGAACATCATGCTGGAACACGGCTAGGCCGCTTGGCGACATGGCTTTGTTCAGTGGGTGGTGACTAACCACAACCGAAGCCTACCACCAGTAGAAAGTGTGTGTGTGTGTGTGCTAGTCGATAGACTTACGTGATGAGGATGCCGGGCGCCATGAAGCTAACAACCTGCGGCTCCTTGGTGCCGTACACCGGCGTGTGGAAGTTCACTGGTATCTGTTGTGCACACAACGTATTACACGAAATTGCGTTGATTCAAGTAAATCCAGACGGTCGGATTAGGGTTTTCTAGCCCCAATATACTAGGGGCCTAACACAAAAATATTTTTTTTTTTTTTTCATTTCAAACATTTTAATGCTCACATTAGGATCGCACTACAGAGCCAAACGACATTGAATACAAAAAAAAAATTATGATGGATGATTAAATAATATTATAAAAGTTACCTATAAATCTATATATAATGCATAATAAAAGTGTAAATGATCGCTGTCTGTACATTGAAGATATATGAGAAAAACTATAAAAGGTCTATATAATAAAGCCTCTATCAAGGCCATATAAGCCAAAATAAAAATCGGTAAAAAAACTTTTAAGTTAAACGGTTTTATTTTATGTGCACTGAAAACTACAAAATAAATAAATAGTTACTTACCTGTCAACCTACGTAGGTGATCTCGGTCATTAATATCTCTGATGGTAGTGGTTGTCATAACATGAACCATGTCAGCGGCCGAAAGGCAGTTCATGAAAGAACACTAACACCAGGGTTTGCTTGGTAGGTAAACTAAGCAGCCCACACTATAACAAGTAGGTATTTTGACCTTCTAGTTCAGAAATATTTTAGTACTACGCAGAATAGCTTTTAGGCATATTAGACTAAAATAAAAACGTGGGGCCCATTAACTATTTCTGTATTACTTTCTACTATACTAAGTGTGGATTGCATCGACTTATTATAATCGTCATCATCATCATCCTAGCGGTTTATCCCGGTCGCATCCGAAACCTCATAGCTCCGGAGTCCAGGGTCCGCTGAATCGACTTACTATAATCGTAACTGGAGGTTTTGACCATTAATAACCAGCCGTTACGGCTTCACCAGCGAACGCCGAGCTCATGATCTACCAAAGTATAAGATATGCACTGCCATAGGTATGATTTCAGAGGGGCCCCACGTTTTTATTTTAGTCTAATATGCCTAAAAGCTATTCTGCCTAGTACTAAAATATTTCTGAACTAGAAGGTCAAAATACCTACTTGTTATAGTGTGGGCTGCTTAGTTTACCTACCAAGCAAACCCTGGTGTTAGTGTTCTTTCATGAACTGCCTTTCGGCCGCTGACATGGTTCATGTTATGACAACCACTACCATCAGAGATATTAATGACCGAGATCACCTACGTAGGTTGACAGGTAAGTAACTATTTATTTATTTTGTAGTTTTCAGTGCACATAAAATAAAACCGTTTAACTTAAAAGTTTTTTTACCGATTTTTATTTTCTTGTTTTTAGTATTTAGTGAAATTGTCTACCGAATATTCCTCATTCTATTTAATTCATTCAGTGCATCATTATTACATGGTTTCTTACCTGATAATTTAGTACAATCTAATTACTCTATTTCACTGACCTCAAAGATATCTTGGGCAAACAACACTGCTTGTCCGCGGAAACCGTACTGCCCATATAGCCCAGTAAATTTTACGATTTTAACAAACGGGATGATTCTACACAGCAATCACTGCTCTGCTTGCGTCAGAGCTTGAATATCATCTGGTATTGAACCTGGATCCAGATTATTCCAGTACGCCTTTGATGGTGCTATTGTTTTATTACTGGTCACATGTGTTTGGCAGCGCGAACATAAAAGTAATGTTGTTTTTGAAGACAGTTCTGCAGGTAGATATCCTAATGCAGCTGTGTTGTAACGTACAGTATGAATTTGGTTAGGATAACAATGCTTCGTGCAAATGTCACAAACGTGTATACATGATGTGTTAATAGCATTTTCAAACGCTTGTACATGATTTTCAGCTCTGCGTTGCTGTGCACGCTCACGTTGGTTATTTAACCTGTCGTGGCGTTGCTCAGGTGTTTCTGAAGCTTCTAACTCCTTTCGTCTCTCACGCCGTCCTGTTAACCTGGCCTCATGTTGCTCAGGTGTTTCTGACGCTAATAGCTCTCTTTATCTGTTACGTTGTAATCTTAGCCTGGACTCATGACGCTCAAGTGTTTCTGACGCTATTAGCTCTCTTCGTCTGTCACGTTGTGATGCTAGCCTGGACTCATGACGCTCGGGTGTTTCTGACGCTATTAGCTCTCTTTGTCTGTCACGTTGTGATGCTAGCCTGCACTCATGACGCTCAGGTGTTTCTGACTCTACCAGCTGCCTTTGTCTCTCACGTAGTGCTATTAACCTGGTATCATGTTGCTCAGGTGTTTCTGTTGCTAACCGTTCTCTTCGTTTCTGTAGTCGACTATGGGTTTCATTTTCACTTTCCTTTGCACGTTTTGTTCTATAATTTTCTTTTGCCTTTTCTAGCCTTCTTTTTCGTTGTGTAGCAGTTTCGTTTTTATTTTTGATTGCTTTTTTATTTATTGTTACCATGTTGTTCCCACGATTAAGGGGCATTTTGACGGTCGACCCCCCCCCCCCCCCCCCAGAGGTCCAGTAAAGGGGCAAGGCTTAATATACAACAAGATGCGCCCAATCTTGAGGGGGAAGCGCTTACGACATTACATTTTTATCCACTCTAATGCCATACAGTCCTCGGCACGTTTTAACCTATTACCTTAACTTGGGTGGTATAGCTACCGCTTACTAACGAGGTATCTAATTACCTATTTTTTTTATCTGCCCCTCTAACGTCACACAATCTTGGACGCAACTGTTCTCGGCACGACTAATCATGCCCCCACCTAATACGCCATTTTGTAACAGAGTCCATCTTGAGTTTGAAATTTTGACATAATGACAATATTCTGCTAGTGTACTCCTATTATTTGATACCCATATTGTGGTGGTTGTGGAAAAATATGTACCTAGTCCGCCATATTAGAACGGCGTCCATCTTGAATTTTAAATTTTGACATAATCATCGTGTTTTACTAGTGTAGCCCTTTCATTTGATACCCATATTGAGGGGGTTAAGGAAAAATATGTAATCCGCCATTTTGTATCGGCGGCCATCTTAGATTTATAATGTTATTGATTTTATTATATTGTATTGTCATCTAAATTAAATGTGTGTACCAAATTTCAGATCAATTTGACAACGGGAAGGTGCTTAAATTTCAATTTCTAATTTTGACCCAAATAAATTCCGTACGGGTCGAGCTAAATAAAACCGTTTAAAAAATGTTTTGTCTGTTTGTGTTTGTCAGTGCGCTTACGCGCTAATCTCAGAAATGGGTCAACCGATTTGGGTGCCATTGCCACTAATGTAATGTGGTAAGCTTGACATAAAATTTAGTGTTTGTTTTATTTCAATCAGTTCATACATAAAAAAAGTTGTACATTTGTTCGATAAAAATGCTATATACTTAAATATAAGTATAGCAATAGCAATAGAAGCAGTGATAGCCAAGTTGGTAGAACGCTTGCCTCGATAACGAGGATTGCAGGTTCAAACCCCGGCTCGCACCTCTGGGATTTTTCACGTGCGAATCTCATTTTCAACCAAGATTATCACTTGCTAGACGGTGAAGGAAAACATCGTGAGGAAACCTGCATGTCTGAGAGAACCCCTCGAAAGATGTGTGAAGTCTGCCAACCCGCACTGGGCCAGCGTGGTGGACTATGGCCTTATCCCCCCTCGCATTGAGGGGAGGCCCGTGCCCAGCAGTGGGACATAAAAAAAAGGGCTGGAATTATTATATTTATTTATTATACTTAAATACTGTAATATAACTCAAAGTTATATATAAATAACTACTATATATAGTCCGGGCGGACGCAGTCGCGGGCAACACCTAGTATTATAACATGAATGACATTAAGTTACCTTTTGTAGTTTTTACAATGTGATAAATCTGGCTCTGAAACTATACACAAATGATGATGTCACGTTGATATACACATGTATATGCAATTATACTGTGCTGTGACGTCACATGCTGACGTCATACTACGAGTGCAATGAGGCGAGAATTCGTGAAAGACGAACAAGAATTGATAAATCGCAAAACTCACATAGGATTTACTACCCATAAATCTAGCAATATATGGCCAACCGTAAGGTGGAATGACAAGAAAACAAAATGCAACCGAACATGCGCTCTTTTGGCTTTGCAATAAGGTATATTATGAAGCAACGTATACATTAGTAAATGTATGTATGTAGACCAATGTATCGCATTAATATACCTGAACAAGGTTCTCCGGCCTCCCGCACTCCTTCATAGCCCGTCGCGTGAAGCTCTCGTACGCTTTGTGAAGCTGTGTCTTCATGAAGTTGGATATTTGATGATCTGATGGTGGAAATATCTTGTTATTTTTATATCTATGGCCATTTTAGCCACAGGCAAGACAACATTTTGGTACTATTATGCCATCCGCTGGGAATGCTGTCTTTGATGATCTGATGGTGGAAATATCTTGTTATTTTTATATCTATGGCCATTTTAGCCACAGGCAAGACAACATTTTGGTACTATTATGCCATCCGCTGGGAATGCTGTCTTTGATGATCTGATGGTGGAAATATCTTGTTATTTTTATATCTATGGCCATTTTAGCCACAGGCAAGACAACATTTTGGTACTATTATGCCATCCGCTGGGAATGCTGTCTTTGATGATCTGATGGTGGAAATATCTTGTTATTTTTATATCTATGGCCATTTTAGCCACAGGCAAGACAACATTTTGGTACTATTATGCCATCCGCTGGGAATGCTGTCTTTCAAGATGTCGTCGTCGATTTCACCAATTATTATTAAGTTTCTAAAGATATTCTAGAAGCTCTAGAAGTTTCTGGAAGTAAGACTTCCACCAACTGCTTATATTAAGTCACAAATGGCGTTCCTGTTATCCAATATGTGGTAGTCGACTTTTCCGACTATGATCAAGCATTTGATTGATATCCTATTAACTCTAGAAAAGCCTTTCCCAAAGTGGGTGATAATGCCCCCTTGTGGGCACTGCAGGCCTAAAGGGAGGCGGTAAAAGGTCCTGAAAAAAATGGGGCCGTGGTGTAGAGGCTTACAATAATTAATTTAATTTGAAGTTATAGTGGTTTTTAAGTAGGAGAAAAAATGGGGGCACTAAAAAATAATTCATTCTCAAAGTGGGCAGTAGACAAAATAAGTTTGAGAACCCCTGTTCAAGAATTTTCTGGAAGTTTTCCACTTCCACTTACTGGTCATATCGAGCCACACGCTAACGCTGCTGTCATCAACGATCTGGTCATCCACCTCTCCATCTGTCACTCTCTTGCCGAGCGCCTGGCTGAAGTTCTTGGCGAAGTGTAGTGAGCCATACAGCTTCCCGGTAGCCACAGCATGTTTGGCTTCTTCTGTTGTGTTGAATGTCATCTGGAAGAGGAGTTCTTTTGTGAAGTTTAAAGGAGTAACGTCTATCTAAAATAAGGAACTTCTCTCCAGAGAAACGTTATTTGAGTTAGTTTCCATCCGCAAGTCTGCTAACACAATCGATTCATAACCGAACAGCAACCGCATAGTAACTGTCACTTTCGACAGATATTTCATACAATATCTGTCAAAAGAGACGGTTACTATGCGGTTGCTGTTCGATTATTAATCGATTGTGTTAGCAGACTTGGGGCCCAGATCTGATGGCGCATCCTGGCCAACCTTTTACTACGTTGGCTGTTATTTGTGCCGAGGGTCCAAGGTTGGAAGTGGCAAACTTTGTGTGATGAGCACAAATATTTGTACCAGAGTCATGGATGTGATCACACCTGCGGTATGGGGTTACCTGGTAGAGTGCCTTCTTCTCCATCTCCTCGAGGAACCAGCAGCTCAGCATGTACAGATCACAGGTCTCGTCCTCCAGCACCGTGACGGTCTGAAGACTGCTATTACTACATATGTCTAGTCCGTCTGTAACCAAACAAGGAGTTGGAGAAGATTTTATTATACTCTCAAGTGTTATAAGATTTGACTTCTAACTTAGTGTGTGTCTGCATACAACAGCGAGATTATTTGTAAGCGAACCGTGTAATAGTCCACGTGTTTAGACACATTGTATGTAGAAATGAAAGTTTTAAATACCGTCCGCTAGAGGCTCTGTTCAATTAGCCATACACTGTGTCTAAATACGTAAACTATACAGTTAGCTTAAGAGTAATCTCGAACTCGACCTCGACGAGCGGGACATCTATATATGGCCATCTAAGAAGACCCTAATGCATTTTTTATTAACTTTTTATTTGTGGCGAGGGTTTTCATACAGGATCTACAGTGCTGCTATCTGAGGAGGGAGGGAGGGAGAGGAAGAGAGAGAGAGGAAGTGAGCCACGAGCCAGTTCCGAACTAATCCCCACAAAATGTATGTAACCCTCTTAAACTTGTTTGTATTTGTTACGATATCATCAAGAAGTGAACAGGTATCTTCTAGGCATGTATGCTCCATCGTAGATCTCATCGTCACTTACCATCAGGCGAGATCGAGATCAAATACTTGTATATAACGAAATAAAAAAAAAAGTCTGCAAGTGCTGCTATCGGAAAGAGATGGAGAGTGAGATAGAGAGAGACAGAGATGAGATATAAGCCATATCCACATATATGGTGCACGTACATGGCGAGGAGGCGGCTTCCTCGTTGACCACCCCGATGTGCAGGTCGCGCGGGTCGTGGCCCACCGCCGAGAAGAAAGCCACCACTTGGATGATCGGGAACATGACCGAGAATATTAACCCGCTGCAACACAAAACGTTGCACGTTTTATTCTTGTCAGAATGAACAGTACAACTTCTATTGCTACTGAACTACTAGTGGGACTACTGTTGCAACTACTGCTACTTCTACCATTACTACTCCTACAACTACAGCTGATACTGCTACTATTAAAACTGCTACTCCTACTATTACTACAACTACTGCTACTTCTACGACTAATACTAATGCTACATGTACTATTACTACAACTACGGCTACTTCTAGGACTAATACTTATGCTAAAACTACTGCTACTGCTAATACAACTATTGGTACTTCTACTATGACTACTGCTGCTGCTACTATTACTTTAACTACTGCTACTTCTACCATTACTTTAACTACTGCTATGGCTAATACTAATGCTACTTCTACAATTACTACAACTACTGCTACTTCTACGACTTATACTAATGTTACAACTACAATGACTACTCATACTTGTAAAATTGCTACAACTATTGGTACTTCTACTATGACTACTGCTACTGCTACTGCTACCATTAATACTTATTCGACAAATTCCATCAAATGCTGTGCAGTAGTTTTCCCGTGATACACGAGTATATTTATAATATCAATAGATAACTTTTTTTTTTTAAATATAATAATTTTGTTACCCGGGATGTCTCGAGAATTGCTGTATACTTTTTATGAAGACGGCTTTGTATCTCGACTTCGCTAAGTTTTTGGTGGGTTTTGTGTTTTCTTTTTTCGTAAGCACCTGAAAACAAAGTGTATATGAAAAAAAGAAAACTTAGTATAGCTAAAGACTTATTAAACACGCCAAAGACGTACTTTGAATTTTATAGAGAATATAATAATAAATATCGCCAGTACGGTCCCACATTAAGCAACGCTTGTATTATGAGTACCGCACAATGGACTGGGGGCGAACCCAGTATATATAATACTTATATATATATTAAACATCCATGACTCGGGTACCAACATTCGTGCTAATCACTCAGTTTTTCCGTACCAGGATTCGAACCCGGGACCCTCAGCACAGAAGGCAGGGCCCAATGAGCTAATCACGGAGTGCTTGCGTGCTTGATTGACGTAGGCGTGGATACAGGTTTTGCTTAAACCAGGGGCTCCCAAACTTATTTGTCTACTGACTGCATTATTTTTTAGCGCCCCCATTTTTTCTCCTACATAAAAACCACTGTAACTTCAAATAAAATTTATGTAAGCCTCTACACAACGCCCTCAATTTTTTTTCTGGCTCTCTTACCGCCCCCTTTAGGCCTGCAGCGCCCACAAGGGGGCGTTATCGTCCACTTTGGGAAAGGATGGGTTAAAGGGAGGGCTATTTACAGTCACGCGATTAACCCTTTGCTTAAAGTATCGTTAGAGCTACTTACATCTGTGCTACTAGTGATGCCTTGGAAGTCGTCCCGGGAATTATACCGGGAGTCCACGCCGTTCCGCACGCTGCCCTCCGGGATCACGTCCGGGGACTGAGTCAGTGCAGCTGTTTGATCAATTAAATAATATTATGTCTTAGCTTTCATCATAATGCGATAAAAAGTATGTCAAGTGAATATTGAAAATCGCTTCGAAAAATTCTTGCAGAGCATTTGAATTCGTGTCCTTCCTTCCTTCTTTCTTTACGAAATGAGATGCGATGAATTAAAATCGATTCGCAAATGGCCTCACCCACAACTCAGCGGGTATTTTGCCAATCTCAAGTAATTATTAGCAATACCACAATCAACAAATACACATTATAAATCAAATAATGGATGTGACATGATGATATGAAAATGGCGTGTCCTTCGTGTGTCCTAAACAAATCGGCTTGGTTTTTGTGCAATGAGTGACACTCTACGGCTGTATTATTTCCATGTCTAAGCATAGAAAATCCTAGTTTTTTATTATTAAATTCAAATTAAGAAAGGAAAAATATGACTCGTGATCGGAAGGGCCGATCGGTCCCTACCAAGTGGCATAACAATGACTCACCAACTCGCCTATCGACTTGCCGATGGGCTGACCAACCGACGACCAACGACCCACAATCGCCCTTCCGATTGTGAGCCGAATTGAGCAAGTTCATAGAATCTTTAATGTGCGATAAACACATTCTTCCCAAGCCGGACGTCGTTCCTGCGACCTACATTTTCTGATATAATAATAATTATACCAGCCCTTTTTAATTGTCCACTGTTGGGCACGGGCCTCCTCAAAACGAGGGGGAATTTCTGATAGCTTTATTGCATAAGTAGTAAAGTCTTACTCGAACGTCTCCTAGGCATCTCCTGTTGTCTCATGGCAAGCTTCAGGAAGGCTTCCTCGAGCGTGTCGCAGTCGAACTTGCGCAGGAGATCCTCGGGGGAGTCTTCAGCTAGGAGTTGCCCGTCGCGAAGTAGACCGATCTGATGGGAAAATCAAACTAGTACTTGGGACTTACCATCAGTAGTCATACTGGCGAAATCGATCTATAGATGTAGATGGTTACATCTATAGTTGTTGAAATAAAACAATTTTTTAAGGATTTTATCGCGTTTATTTTTTGTTTTTACGTTCCCGACGTTTCGGCTGCTTTACAGCAACCATGGTCACGGGAGGGCTGAGGTGGTTGACGTCCTAGTGTCATAGTTTGACGGGGGTACCCTCATATTTAGTTGTTACTTGCTTGTAAAAGTAGTTTTATTTCAATGTGTAGTATTCGAGTAAATATAAGAAACTAATTATATGATTCTACGACGAATAGAAATAGTCATATACCCCTAAACTCTTTGTAGCTAGTATAGTTTTAGTAGTTGAGTCTCTGAATGCAGACACCAGAAGGCAGTGACTTCATCTCTGACAAAAATAGTTGACTAATGTCGTGAATTTTAACTAACCTGGACAAATGATCGTCTCATTTGTCCACCTGTTAGAACAAATTGACGAATAATGTTTCTAACATACTTTGTTAATATACTATGTTTCTGACCTAACTTCTCCTACAGTTTCAGGTACCTACTCGAAAATAGCCTATTTTAGAGCCTCATTCATTCCGCCATTTTTCTACAAAGTCCTTCTAACTTTACTTATTTTATTCCAACTAATATTGTGTAAATTAGAAATTAAGTTTCACGGTGACTGGTTAGCTAATAACAATTATGCGATCAAATTTAACTCGCGGTTAAGTTGATAATGCAAATGTTACGGTCAAATCGCATGATCGTTTGTACTCGTTCTACGATAAATATTCTGTTTGTTTTATTAATAACACATTTTTACTGGTGGTAGGCTTCGGCCGTGGCTAGTCACCACCCACTGAACAAAGCCATGTCGTCAAGCGGCCTAGCCGTGTTCCGGCATGATGCTCGGTGTTGCCATTCATGGATGGCGGGTCAGATCAGCTGCGCTGCATGTGCCTAGTAAATGTAGCGTCTCGATCTACTGCCGCCTTCCTACCTAGGCAAGTATGCTCCATCGTAGATCTCATCGTCGCTAACCATCAGGTGAGATCGAGATCAAATACTTGCCTATAATGTATAAAAAAAAAAACAGTAAATGAACCCATTGGCTGTAAATCTCACGTGTGGGACCATATACACAATGAACAGTAACGAAGTGATAGCCGGTACCACAAAAGGAAATTTCGAAACGATAATTTCCTTACAGACGGTAATAGAATCAATGCCGATAGAAGTCAATTTTACGATTACTACGCGTTTTGAAGCCATTATCATAATCTATATACAGGGTGTAAGAGACATGGTAACGAAAACTTTGGATAAAGGTTAGACTTAATGCTTATAATAACATTATATAATGTTGCGATTTTTCAGCGCGCAATGCATCTTAAACAACGCGATCAAAACACAGCGCGCGATATGCTACGGCGATGCGTTAGCATATTAAGAATTATTTCGAAAACAATTTGATTCTTTTTTTCAATTATCGTATCGCAATCTGCCTTCACGTAATTATTACAAATGCTTTAAAACAGTTCAGGTTCACGGGTTAATATACTATTTCTGAACCATTCTGTATAGTGCTATGCTATCCTACTAATTCTACTAGTATTATAAATGTGCAAGTTTGGATGGAGGTTTGTTACTCAATCACGCCAGAACGGCTGAACGGATCTGGATGAAATTTGGCACACAGATAGATTATAGTCTGGAATAGCACTTTTTATCCCGGTAAAATGTATGGTTCCCGTGGGTTAGAGGACATATTTTTTAATCGCGGGTAACACCGCGGGGCGCAGCTAGGGAAATTATAATAGCAAAATAAAACTAGTATATTTACTTTGTGCGCTTGTTTTGTTTCATCAATGTAATGTGTCGTGATGATGACAGTGGTGCCACCTCGCGCCATCTCTGACAGGAAGTCCCATATTCTGAAATAAAAAGGACAGAAGAATTTTTAGAAATTGACTATGGCACCGTAAATGGTAACGGAGTGTTTATTATTGTATTAAATTATACTAGATGACGGATAAAAAAGAGAAAACAAATATTAAAAAAAAACAAAAGACCCGATTGCAAAAACACATCACAATGAAATAGACATACATACATACATGCAAACTGGTAAATAAACCGAGGGCGCTGCGTGTAAAATTATAAAGTTCTTCTATACATCTATACATATAAATAAAATTGGAATGTCTGTTTGTAATATTAAAATAACCGCTTTTTACTAAGTGCATTTGGATGTATACACGTTACCTATACCGAAACAACATTTTTTACAATTTTTGTCTGTCTGTCTGTCTGTCTGTCTGTTTGTTCCGGCTAATCTCTGAAATGGCTGGACCGATTTTGACGGGACTTTCACTGGCAGATAGCTGAAATATCGCAAAACACTAAATTACATCGTAAAGATGTCCAAATTTTTCGTAAAAACACAAAAACCATTGACATTTTGAATTTCGCGCCCTGACCCTGAGCTTCCACCTTAAGATTGAAGCTTAGTGTCAACGTTCTAACATGTCCTAATAGAGTTTTCTCTCCTAGTACATATATCTAGGTAATTAAACAGAGATAGCGTGAGCTACTTTCGCATGTAATAAACGGCGACGGATATAGTGCTCCCACGCTTAAAGTGAAATACCGAACAAAATATTTTTTATCGATATTAAAGCAGTAATAGCCTATAAGTATACCTTGTCTGAATCAACCTGTGTATTTGAAGATTGATCAAGCAAGTACGATGAACCACCATCGACTCTACCAAGAGTCGTTTAAAACAGTTTCCCAATAGATTGCGAGTGGCGCGGGCGCAGTGTCGAGATCGATTTGGCAACGAATCGTTGTCGCGCATCAATGAGCACATTAGAGCGAATGTTAAGTGCTTACTGTTTATTACGAACTCTATATACTAAATGCGAATACTCTACTAGACACCAATGAAAAAAAAATCACAAATGATAAAAGACAAACATCAGAATCAGAATATTTTTTATTCATGTAAACCAGAGTTCCCCAAACTTTTTTGTGTCGTAGACCCCTTGCCATGTTTTTCCGTGTTGGGTAGACCCCCTACTTACCTGATATTGATTTCCTATTGATTTCCGTCCTTTATAGAGTGACGAATTTAACAAGTCAGTGCAAGGTAGCGAAGCTCTGAGACTGCGACTCTCAGGTTTTTACAAGTTCAAAATTTATTGCGACCACAAAGCGAATACCAACATCCTACAACTTACACAATTTTATAAACATATATAATATTTTTTTTACTTCATAGGTACTTTTATAAATAATGTATAAGTTTTGATATTATAAGATAGTATGATGTAAGTAAATAGGTACTATCAGTGTATGTGTTGAGATCCACTATCGTGGACCCCCATTTTCATTTCATGGACCCCCAAATTTTTTTTCGCTGACTTAGACCCCTTGCAGGTTGTCATAGACCCCTAGGGGTCGATATAGACCACTTTGGGAATCACTGATCTAACCATTAAGTACTTATGAATCATCAAAATTGTCACCAAATACTAAGCTACAACTTTATCACCCGTTCGGAATGCCGTTCCTATAGAGAAGAACGGGCCAGAAACTCCATGGTTGCTCTTTTTAAAAAGATGTTTTACATTTTTGAGCAGTACATTGGGTATGTGAGAACAATGTAGTAACGGCTAGGCAGTCTTTAAAAAACAGAACGAACAAATAAGTTATTTTTTTATAAATTTACAATATTTTTGATGATGGTGCTATGGGTGCCTGTTTAATTAGGAAGCTCCGTAGGACGACCAGTTGGTATTGACCTTGCTTTCTGTGCCGTGTTATGGGCTCGAAGGTAGGGGCAATCTTTTGTGATCGTCATCATCATCTTATGTGATCTGGTGTGAACAGACTGTTTTATTCCGAGTCATTGATGTTGCATATCAATATAAGTATTATATATTGGGTTCGCCCCCAGTCCATTGTACGGTAACCATAATACAAACGTTTCTTATTTTAGGGACCTTATAGTTAGTGTGTTCGTCTGGTGATATTATCTTTTTATTTATTTATTACTGAATCGCCCGATAGTACAGTGGGCTTAATTATGAGACTTAGTCAATCTAGGGCCCAGATAAAAGCTGTCCTATCCACAGTATGCACTTACAACATCTGAACCATGTTCAACTCACTGCAACCATTTGAACATGCAAAGCTAAGTACACAACTCACATCTGACACTGTGTGCTGATGTTAATGAAATCAAAATGAAATTATTATGACTGAAGGCTAAATCATTTTTGGGAAATTTGCGAAGTTTATAAAGCCTGGTGTATACCTATCTAACCTTACCTTTTATCAGCTATACCTGCGGTCTTTATCGTCGCGTTAGGTAGCAAACACCAAAAGGTATATTAAAGGTCATTGAGCGAAGGGTTTTTAAAACTTGTCTTATGGCACAACCATCCAAGGCTGGCATTGGATCAGGTTTCTCTCGACATTGGGCCTAATTATCAAGGAGATTATGAAATATTTGAGTGCCTTTTAGTTTAGTACCGAAGCATAAAAAGGGACAGAAACGAAAAGATATAATAAGAAAGGACTTGGGTGTCAAGACCCAGTTATCATTCCATCAAAGCGTTATGGTCAATTGACCATAAACTAGTGATTGTTTATAGGGTTTCCCTTATTATGTGTATATATATCGGATTTGACTTTGGTAAAGTGCGCACGCATATTTAGATGAGTTTACCGAGTTTTCGACAGCATTAGCAAATATTTCGTGCAGGTTCTAAGACAATTAACTTTATCCCGGGACTCGCCGAGGGTCAAACCTCGGTGTCTTCATTGGACACCACTGTAGATCCTGGCTTACAGGAGTAGCAGTGGTGGGAGTGTGTGGCGGGCCTAGTCCCATTTAAAAACATTAGCAAATGCAACAAAACCATGAAACATGTTTGTTAAACATATTTCATTGTCAAATGGCGGGCCAAAGTTTGTCTCAAGAAACATATCGCCAGACGAACACACCAACTATTCAGTCCCAAACTAAGCAAAGTCTATAATATGAGTACCGGACTGGAGCGAACCCAGTACATATAATACTTATATAGATATTAAACATCCATGACTCGGGTACAAACATTCATGTTCACACACAAAGTTTGTCCCTACCAGTATTCGAAACTGGAACCCTCAGCGCAGAGGGCAGGGTCACTACCCACTCAACTCAGGTCGTCAAAATACTTCACAATTGCCCAGTACTTTCTGTACTATTCTCAATGCTGTGCCAATAAACTTGACCGTTAGGAACATGTTAAACAATAAACATGATTTTGTTTGTTTTCAAACACACTGACCTTCCAGATGTACCGTTTAACATTGAAAATATGTTTCTCAAATTGGCATTTTGGCATTATAAATGTCAATGCCAGGAAATAGTGAGGTCGAAGAGTTATTGAACGGTAACTTATACTTGCTAATAGGTCTAATCCTTAGATTTAATATACGTACGGATTTAGGGGTCACAAGTGTGGCAATATTTCTTAACATGCTTATGGGTTTGCAGCAACTTGAAGCAGTGATAGCCAAGTTGGTAGAACGCTTGCCTCGGTAACGAGGATCGCAGGTTCAAACCCCGGCTCGCAGCTCTGGGATTTCATGTGCTAATCTCATTTTCAACCACGATTATAACTTGCTAAACGGTGAAGGAAAACATCGTGAGGAAACCTGCATGTTTTAGAGAACCCCTCGAAAGACGTGTGAAATACGACAAACCGCACTGGGCCAGCGTGGTCGACTATGGCCCAATCCCCCTCGCATTAAGGGGAGACCCGTGCCCAGCAGTAGGACATTAAAATGGGCTGGTATTATTATTATGGGTTTGTGTAACGGTGCGCCCATTTTTGATAGACCTTTTTTTTTGCGTCTATTTTGCTTGAAAGCCATCACACCAAAGCAATTATAAATATGACGACCCGAGTAGCAGTTGGTAGCTACCCTGCCTTCTGCACCGAGGGTCCGAGTTCGAATTGTAGTAGGGACCAAACTTTATATTTGTCCCCGAGTCATGGATGTTCAATATCTATATAAATATTATATACTGTGATGACCCCCAGTCCATCGTACGGTATCCATAATAAAAACGTTGCTTAGTATGGGATCGTATAGTTGATGTTTTCGTCTGGCGATATTATTAATGTTTAATTATTAATGATTCGCACGACATTCGACTCGATTTTGATAAGGTCGAGGTTTTGGGGTCGAGTCACCTTTGTCCGTAGGAGAATTAAGTACCCTCGAGATACCCTACACGTGACCCTGGGTGGTGCCAACTAGGTAACAACTCTACTGGTGGTAGGCTTCGGCCGTGGTTAGTCACCACCCACTGAACAAAGCCATGTCGCCAAGCGGCCTAGCCGTGTTCCGGCATGATGTTCGGTGTTGCCATTCATGGATGGCGGGTCAGATCAGTTGCGCTGCATGTGCCTAGTGAATGTAGCGTCTCGATCTACTGCCGCCTTCCTACCAAGGCAAGTATGCTGCATCGTAGATCTCATCGTCACTTACCATCAGGTGAGATCGAGATCAAATACTTGCCTATAATGTATAAAAAAAAAAAAAAATGTCCTATAAGTATGTTTATTCGCTTAAAAAATATGCTATTGTTATAATAGTGTGTGAAGTAAACTTGATTTATTTTAATGAGTTAGCCTTAATGCATAAAAAACCAAGTGATTAATAAAGAAGAATACTTAACCGTTGTATATAGTTACGTTTAATATCAACATTTATGGGGTTCCTGGTTCGCTCCTATCGAAGTGTTCTTCGGACAATCTAGTCCAACTCAATCTAGACCAGCCATTCCCAAAGTGGGCGATAACGCCCCCTTGTGGGCCCTGCAGACCTAAAGTGGGGCGGTAGAGACCCAGAAAAAAAATGGGGGCGTTGTGTAGAGGCTTACAATAATTAATTTAATTTGAAGTTACCTTAAAAACCACTATGGTTTTTAAGTAGGTGAAAAATGGGGGCGCTAAAAAATTATTCATTCTCAAAGTGCTGCCCACTTTGAGAATAAGTTTGGGAACCCCTGATCTAGACTCTAGATTGAGTTGGACTCGGCAGTTCTATTCGGCAGAAGCTTCTAGATGCAAACGAACTTGCCGATGCGAAACCGATCTCGGCAATTCGGCAGTTCTTTTGCCTCTATAGATTCTAGATGCAAAAGAGCTTGCCGATGCGAAATAGTTTACAACTTTGACGTAATACCTCAAGCTTTAGATGACCTCTGTGCGTGTCACAGAGAAATGTTCAATGGCAATGACGTCATAATACCAATTGTCGATGTTATCGCCGTATCGCCAGGTTATTGTGATCGAAACAATGGCGATATGGATAAGAACACAATGGGTATTGTGAACCCGAGGAGCTGGTTCCTTGATGTGTGATGCTCGTATCATTTCCCGGGGGAGCGAACCTGGGCACTTGGGAGCGAGTTGGGTCTTTTTTAAATGTTGGTCAGTTTCGCCGGGTTTTTGTTCATGTTCAACTAGTTCAAGGAACGTCAATACACCGCATTAGACAATTCTTTTTATTTTTTACGAAATGAAATGCGATGAAATAAAATGGATATGCAAATGGCCTCACCCACAACTTGGCGGGTATTTTGCCAATGTCAAGTAATTAATAGCAATAAATATTCAATAAATACACATTATAAATAAAATAATGTATGTGACATGGTGATATGAAAATGGCGTCCTCCAGCCAAGTGCCATTAGACGATTGTCCTGTTATGTAAAGCGGCTAGCCATTTTGGACGACCGGATTAGCGCATTCGGTAGTGACCTTGCTATCTGTGCCGAGAGTCCTGGCTCCGAATGCTGGTAGGGACACACTTTGAGTGATGAGCACGAATGTTTGTAACTAAGTCATGGATGTTTAATGTCTATATCAGTATTGTATACCGGGTTCGGCCCCAGTGCCTTGTGCGGTACTCATAATATTTTTAATCCTATGCCATAATACAAGCGTTTGTTAATGTGGGTAGTATGGTATGGTATGTTTGTGTGGCGATATAAAAAAACATGACGAATGAGCGGATTCTATAATTCGGCTGCGACATATTTTTATTTTATTTTTATATAGGCAAGTATTTGATCTCGATCTCACCTGGTGGTAAGTGACGATGAGATCTACGATGGAGCATACTTGCCTAGAAGGTACTTGTTCACTCTCGACTTGAAAACACTCAGATTATAGTCAACGGGTAACAAAGACGCCGGCAGCGTGTTCCATTCCTTGGCAGTACGCACGATGAAAGTAGAAGCTAAACGCTTAGTACGTACCGAAGGAATGTCCACAGTGTACGGATGACACTTGTCCGTGCGTGTTGATAGAATGGAGATGGGGGAATTAATTCATGTATTTTATTTCTTAAGAATTAATCTACTCACCTCTCTCTCAAAACCGGGTCCAAGCCTACAGTTGGTTCATCCAATATCAAGAGTTCAGGTTCGTGCACCAGCGCCGCAGCCAGCGACACCCTCCTCTGCTGACCCCCCGACAGGGTCTTGATGAGTCGCCCACCGCTGGGCAACTCCAGCAGCGAACTGAGGAACTCGAAGCGCTCCGCCATCTTCTCCATCTTCATGCCGTAGATTCGGCCGAAGTAGTAGATTGCATCGCGTACTGTGAACTCGCCGACTAGGGCTATGTCCTGAAAATCCCACTAATATTATAAATGTGAAATGTTTGGATGGATGTTTGTTACTCAATCACGCCAGAACGGCTGAACGGATCTGGATGAAATTTGGCACCGGGATAGATTATAGTTTGGAATAGCACATAGGCTACTTTTGTCCCGGTAAATGTATGGTTCCCGTGGGATAGATTTGTTTTAATTTTTCATAGAGCAAAGGATCGACATGATTTTTTGCATAGGTAGTGGTAGTTTAGGGGTCAGAAAATGACATAGGCTAATTTTTATCCAGGAAAAATGCACGGTTCCTATGGGATAGTATACAGGAACCGTGTTTTTTTTAAATTAACTTTTTAATCGCGGGTGACACCGCGGGGAGCAACTAGTAGTTAATATTTACATCATGATCACTAGACTGCGAAGACTGTTTGGACTTTGCAGCCTAACATTTCTCATGTTGTCTCATTTTTGTATCCACCAAACGTTTCTCTCTCTTTCTAACAATCTAAGAACTGAAGAGTACTCACTTGTGGCATATATCCGACTCTCGGACCAGGCACCCCACTGCCCTTCTCCCCCGGCTTCCCTCCCAACACCCATATATCCCCACTGTCCAGTTTCCGCCTCCCCACTATGCAGGAGAGGAGTGTCGTCTTCCCACATCCTGAGGGCCCGAGGAGACCGTATCTATGGAAGAAGAGTTAATTAGAGATGAGCGATCTCGGACTGTACTTAGTTTGGGCCCAGACTACGTCCCAATTCAGTGTTGCCATTGAGTGAAATGGCCGCCTCCAACTCACGACTGAAGTGCTATATTGCGACCAATTTAATCATTTTTAATTTAAAACTAGGTAAAATCACACATCAATGTCCCCCTCTAAACGGGGTTGCCCCCCCAAACCCCCCCTTTAACGACATCCTAGATCCACCCCTGATTGGCACAGTTGGTAGTAGTTGAATCCCAGGTTCGATTGCCAGTAGGGTCATATTTTTCGTGATGAGCACGAATGTTTTTACCCGAGTCATTTATAACTATATAAGTATTAAGATGCCGGGATCGCCCCCACCCACAGATCTGTGCCCCCACCAGTCCACTGTACGGTACCCATAATACAAGCCTTGCTTAGCGTTGGGACCGTATTAATTATTTATTAATTTATAATGAACCCTCGCATTGAGTCCTGTGCCTAACATCAATGTCTTAAAAGGGAACATTATTACTAACATTGTTCCCCTCTCAACCACCATATCCAGATCCTTGAGTACGGGTTTGAAGTCCGGCTTGTCCTGTCGCCCGTACGCCTTGAAGGCTCGCTCTATCACCACCGCGGCCGAGTAAACCGCCATCTTGTGATGCCCACGCGCCGATTCCAATTAGCAAATTGACATTTTGTGATCTGTGGACAGAGAAATTGGGTTGTTATTAGTGTGTTTTGTTGAGCCAGTCGATGAGACACAAAGTAGAAAGTATATAGTATCTGTGGAATTAAATGCTTAGACGAAGATATAATATGTCGCGAAAAAATTTCGAAGTACAACAAAACCCAGCCGATTTGTGTAGTACACATGAATTTTGTAGGTACCCGTCCTTATTATTAACTGACTTCAATAACATGGAGGTTCTCAATTCGGTTGTATTTTTTTATGTTTGTTTCCTCAGATCGCCGTCATTTATGAACCGATTTGGAAAAATATTTTTTTATATGAAAAGATAATCTTATTTATGTACTAAGATTGACGCCAATCTGCGCGTACGCAAGTACGGCGCATGCAACGTATTCCATGAATGCCTTTTACAGATATTCAGGTAAGTATACAAATGGATACGATAAATGATCGCGTGTAAATAGGCAATTTAAAAAAAAAGTGACTTCCGTCCGTTCCTGTGGCTGGTCAGGCCATAGTTGAGAATGTGTAATTATTAACAATGCTCAAGGTGCCCTCACTACTGTTAATAGTAGCTTGTTTTATGGATAATTCTAGATAATATCTGCATCTAAATCTATACTAATATTATAAGTGTGAAAGTTTGGATGGATGGATGGATAGATGGATGGATGTTTGTTACTCTTTCACGCTCGAACGGCTGAACGGATCTGGATGAAATTTGGCACAGAGATAGATTATAGTCTGGAATAGCACATAGGCTACTTTTATCCCGGTAAAATGTATGGTTCCCGTGGGATAGATGTTTTAATTTTTCATACTTTTTATCGCGGGTAACACCGCCGGGCGCAGCTAGTGATCTATAAAAATAGATCGAATAGATCGGAATCGTTTTAATACCAGTTTCTTTTTAGGGTCCCGTACCAAATGGTTAAAAAACTAAACCCTTATGACGCAGCTATGTCCGTTTGTCCCGTCAGTTGTTTGGTTGTAGTCTCAGCGAATCGAATAAAATCTATACTAATATTATAAATGTGAATGTTTGGATGGATGGATGGATGTTTGTTACTCTTTGACGCCTGAATGGCTGAACGGATCTGGATGAAATTTGGCACAGAGATAGATTATAGTCAATTTCTTAAACTAGAACATAAAATGAAATAAAATAAAATAAAACATTATTCTTTAAAAATAAGACAAGATGAAACGTAAAACATTATTCGTTGTGAGTTAAATGAAATAAAGATTAAAAATTTAATAAAATTAAAATTAAATCAAAATACAATTAAAATGAATATAAAAAAAAATATGAAAAAGCTTATCAACTAAATACTGTTGGTCGTGTTAAAATACTTTACACTATTATTAATATTTTACACCTTATATAGATTTGTGCAGATTCCAAAATGAAAACGGTGTCGTCTTTAAATATAAACTTGTTTATATGTATGTCCCAGTAAACTCTTTCTTATACGCACACAGACGCTTGCGCGTATTTATTCGCCATCTATGCGTTTATTTGATCAGTGTATAAGTGTGTGTGTGTGTGTGCCGGATTCTTGCGTGTTTACGCTGTTACACGACTTTACTTGTACATATATTCAAGGGAACTATGTGTGGAAATAAGACAAATTTTGCGGATTTTATCGCGTTTATTTTATGTTTTGCGTTCCCGATTTTTCGGCTGCTTGCAACTATAGACACGGGAGGACTCCGGGAGGACGGGAGGTCCTCTGTCTACCCCTTCGGGAATTACAGGGGCGATGGTGTATTTATGAGACGAGAAGCTGTCGCCGGTGGCAGACACACTTAGCACGACATACAACGCACAACCAATATGCTTATAGTCTAAGGCTGATCGAAGATGTGCAAAAAATAGTCACGCACGTCTGTAATCTTGTGACAAGAAAAGGCGTGTCGGCGACAATGGAGACACACACCGCGCAGATACTTGACGCAACATGTTACGTACGATCTCGGATGACCGGAACAGTGTGAGCCAACCTTTAGTTATATCACCGACCTCGCATCGATGTCAGCACCAATGGTTAACGACACTTTTGTTAAGCGGATTAATAGCGAAACGCGAATTAAAAAATGCACATTTTAAAAAAATACGCGAGTTAATCCGCTGCCATAAATCTGTTTGAGTTTATAACCCGAGGCATTATCAACGGATTTTGAATACCACACAAGATATTTATTTATTATATTTACGCGAATACTACACATTGCAATAAAACTAGTTTTTTTTTGGATTTTTATCGACGTTAATAATATATATTATAAACACCAGCAACTACGAAGTCTGCAATCTCTGAACATGTACAAGATCGCACCCGCCATTATATCAGATTTGATAAACCACAGATCCTCGCAAAAGAACACCGATTCCGACCAAGGATGATTCGCGAGGCCATTCAAATTAAAAAAAACATCCTGATTTCAAAGGGGCTGGGTGCTACCACCGACTTGGCATTCAGTAATGACCTAATATCAATAAATCCAAAACCATCCGCACCATTGCAAGACCTCAAGACACTGTGAGCACTTTCTGCGTAGATCGGACCGCAAGTAATAACTAAATATGAGGATACCCCAGTTCAAGCTATGACACTAGGACGTCAACCACCTCAGTGCTCCCGTGACCATGGTTGCTGTAAAGCAGCCGAAACGTCGGGAACGTAAAAACAAAAAATACACGCGATAATATCCGAAACAAATAGTTTTATTTCAATACCACACAAGAATTTATAGATTTTAATGTGACCATGCCAAAATATATACAAGCGCAGTCGTAGACAGAGGTAGTGGTTGTTCTAAAAATAATATATTTATTCATATAAATAAATCAAGATTTTGTTAATTAGAATGTCTGTTCGGGGTCATCCAATTAAGACAAGTCCACCTCGATTCAGGGTCCTCATTGTAAATTCTAGATATTTTCGATTTACGAGCGGTGTTATACTGATTAGATGAATACCTGCGGCTCCTCGCCAGACCGACACATAAGCTGTATGCTCCCAAACTAAGCAACGGGAATTGAACCTAGAATTTTATTATTGAGAGGTACACGGCTACTTAAAAAATCGGCAAATTTGGTTCAATCTTAATTTGTAGGTAGAAATAGCAGTACAGTCTCATTGACAATCCGATTAGCACAGAAAGACGGTAGTGGTATCAACTGTACGGTCCCACAGTAAGCAACGCTTTTATTATGGGTACCGTACAATAGACTGAGGGCGAACTCAGTATATAATATTGTTATAGACATCCATGAGTCGGATACAAACATTCATGCTCTTCACACAAAGCTTGTCCCTACCAGGATTCGAACCCGGAACCCTAAGCGCAGAAACCAACTGCGCTAATCAGGTCATCCAATTATCTATATTAATTAATAATAGTCTTCATTTGTGGTAATCATTTACTCTACTTATAACACACAGAGAGCGTTCAGCATTCTGCGTCCCTTGTATTTTATGGATTTCATCACAGCACCCATTTCAAGAACGCAGAACGTAGAACGCGAACGGTGAACGCTCTCTATCTGTTGGGACTCTTAATTAATTCATAAACCATTCAAATGTTACTGTTGGCTTGACATCATAATGTGGGTGAAAGTAATCACTGGACTGTTGAGTATGACATTCAACATGTCATCGATTGAGCGATGGGCAGAAAATTAATAACATAGCTACAGATTATTTTCTTTCCAGTTATTGAAATTAAACTTATTTTACAGATTTTTGTCACGTTTATTTCATGTGTTTTAAGTTCCCGACGATTCGGCTGCTTTACAGTACCCATGGTCACGGTAGGACATAATATTAAGGGGGAAGCTCAGGGATAGGACCCTGAGCTTCCACCTTAAAGCGATAAAATCTTAATATAAGATTCATTTCAATGTGAAAATAGATAAATATATAAAAATAGATTGTAAAACTGTAGCGGTAACCGGTAACCGGTAACCAGTGCGCTATCATCATGGCAAGATTCTGTAAAATTCGCCAAGTAAATTTAATATTGGCAATCTCGGAATCAGACTTAATTTTTTTTTGGATTTTTGGTATTTTCTCTCCAAAAATATAATTATATTGTGAGCGGTTGAGAATTATTGTTTTAGAGACGATCTTTACTTTTATTCTTATCAAGATTGAGGACATTCATGAGGGTTTCTCCGTCCACACGTGATTCAGATATTTGCACGATTGCATGTAACTCAAGGTACTTTTTAAATTATTTTTTAAAAATCGATTCTCAGAAGTTTAATTTAAATGAGGATAAATATATATTGTACCAGCTAAAGGCAAATAAGTATAGCTTCTTACACAATATTTGAGTAAGTAAGTATGACAAACCTTTGAACAGGCTGTAATGTAGATGTAGATGCTTAAGTAAAGCATCTACAACATTATACTTACCTTGAAAAACTTAGAATAAATTCGAGAGGTCAACATTTGCGGAGGTCAAAAATAAATAGAAGAGGTCAATCTGTTAATTAAACAAAATTCTAAATTATATCAATTAGTTAAAATCGAATTAAAAATTTAAAATTCTAATAAGCTTACAGAATTCGTGCGTGGCTTGTCTACCCTTCTAAAATGAAATATATTATTCGCAGTTTGAGCCCCAAGGGCGAGTATTTTCGGAAGCGATTCGTGTACCTACATGTTTTGTCTGTGTATATAATAATACCAGCCCTTTTTAATATAAGGTTTAACAAAAACAGTGTAAAATATAAAATATTTTACACGGATGAATCAGTAAGTTACATGGATCACGTTGATTTGAAGTTGAAACCAGGCGAACCAGTGTCGTTTGGCCGCAGCCGGGCGCACAGTAAAGGATGCCAATTTTGAAAACGTCTAATAATTTGTTTTATTTCTTTACTAGCTGTTGCCCGCGACTTCGTCCGCGTGGTATTTAACAACGTCTCAACCGTTGGCAACAGCCTGCTCGCGTTCGGATCCCGCGGGACGCATTGCAGATTGTTGCTATCAAACTTTAAGCAGGCGCAGCGCTGCAACATTGGTTTTAATTTTTTTTCGAGAGATCCAATTTTTTTTTCTAAAATAAAAGTAGCCTAAGTTACTCCTTGTTACATCAGCTATCTGCCAGTGAAATTCCCGTCAAAATCAGTCCAGCCATTTCAGAGATTACCCGGAACAAACAGACAGACAGACAGACGGACAGACAGACAGACGGACAGACAGACAGACAGACAGACAGACAGACAAAAATTGTAAAAAATGTTGTTTCGGTATAGGTAACGTGTATACATCCAAATGCACTTAGTAAAAAGCGGTTATTTTAATATTACAAACAGACACTCCAATTTTATTTATATGTATAGATAACCTACTGTTGGCCCTGTTCAAATATTTGACACTATTATTTTTACACCTTATATATTATTTTGTATTGCCAAAGGTCAGGTCAGCTTACACTTGGAAATTTGCTCTGATATGTTCTGTTATGTTCTGATATGTTAATGATTAGTTTTTTTATAACCGGGTCTGATAACACAAGACCATACCACTGATCGACATAGAAATAATGCCGTGCACTGCACATCCTCTAGTTTTTATCACTATCCAAATGAGATAGATATAAGACGACTTACATCTCGCTCGCACACCAGGTGATAGTTGAGTTGTGAGCATACACCCAATTTCTATAGTACAGTTACAGGATTGGGGTCAAAGAGCGACAGTGGCGCACGCGACGGTGTTAACACCTGTTAGGATATTCAAATAGATACGTTATTAAAGGACTAGCTGCGCCTGCGACGCATGGACTTTTTTTTAATATCCCAGAGGTAAGTATATTTTCATTTCCCAGAACAAAAAAAACTATACATTACATTGGTCCGGTGTATAACCTCTATGCCAAGTTTCGGTGAAATTCTCCAATTAGTAATTTATATTTTCGATCGATCGAGGAAGAACCCTTCCATTATTGCGGGCCAAAAGAATGCTCAATGTTACCTATATTTATAAGCTCACGCCACGTATCATCAAAATCCAATAAGTGGAATTCTAGTGATTCACGTTCAGACAGACGGAGACCACAGTAAATAAACAAACTTTAATAATAATACGAGCCCTTTTAATGTCCCACTGTTGGGCACGGGCCTCACCTCAATGAAAGGGGGATTAGGCCATAGTCCACCACGCTGGCCCAGTGCGGGTTGGCGGACTTCTCACGTCTTTCGAGAGTGCTCGTCTCAGACTTGCAGGTTTCCTCGCGATGTTTCCATCACCGTTTAGCAAGTGATAATCACGGTTGAAAATGAGATTCGCACATGAAATCCAGAAATCACGTAGGTTTGAACCAGCGATCCTCGTTACCGTGGCAAGCGCTCTACCAACTTGGCTGCAAACTTTTATCTCTGTATAATATTAGTATAGATGAATTAATTTAAGCGTAAAATGCGAGTGACGTAACAACCACGTAACTTAGTCTGTGGGTCGATAGCCTTCAACCGGTCCGGGCAGTGGGTCAGATATTGAGGTCACGAGCCATGGTGAGCGGAGACATGTAGCTAGTATAATAAATCCTTATAATAGTACCTGTAAATCCTTCGATGAAGAATCCTTTACTCTCAGACGAATCTATACAAATACCATTGCAAGACCTCAAGACACTGTGAGCACTTTCTGCGTAGATCGGACCACAAGCTACAATTAAATATGCGGGTAACCCGTCTTAAACTATGACATCAGGACGTCAAACACCTCAGTCTCCCGTGACCACGGTTGCTGAAAAGCAGCCGAAAAACGTTGGGAACGTAAAAACGAAGATAAACGCGATAAAATGCTTAAACGTAGTTTTATTTCAATTCTGTTTGTTTGTTTAATATTAAAATAACCGCTATTTACTAAGTGCTCATATTCCCAAACTATTTTGGGCAAGTATCCACTTTCGAAAATGAACCGATACCTCAGATCCCCATAGCCAAATTACTTTAAAATGCTATCTCTAGTTTTTTTCCTATTGATACACAATAATAATTTCATTTTGTACGAACTTCTGCACGTTAATTGACTAGTTGAGTTTTTTTAAAAGTACAACAATGAGACTTCCTACTAGAATATTAGTCATTCTTATAACAAGTTGGTACACGTAACACAACTAAACATTTATCTTGAAAGTTTCAAATAAGAACTTGTGTTAATTAATAAGGGTCAATTTTTAGATCTCGTCGACCACCAAAATCAGTTTTCCGTGTATATCAACCCCTGGGAAACCACTTTGGGAATCCCTGGCTTAAACCATTAAACCTTGCCTTGGGGGTGCCGCGCAATGGAATGTAAATACTAAAGATATTTTGGTATCTCGCGCATGCAAGATGAGAAAGTTATTTACATGCTTACAAAATTAAAGTCAGTCACATACACAACGTAATATGCACGTAACACAACCCGGCCTTCAACCAGTTCGCGGTGAGAGCACTGGGTCAGTACGACGGAAAACACTATATCCACCTTTTATCATTTATAAGTATAGCAGAGAGTAAAACTTTCACTACTTCATGATGTTGGATTAGCGCAGTGGATAGGGACCCTGGTATCTGCACCGAGGGTGGGTTCGAATCCTGGTACAAACTTTGCACACGAATCCTTGTACCCGAGTCATGGATGTTTAGTATCTATATAAGTATTATAATTTCAGTTCGCCCTTAGTTAAATTGTACGGTACCCATAGTACAAGAGTTGCTTAGTGTGGGACCGTTAGTTAGTGTTTTCATCTGGCGATATTTATTTATTTCATTTGAGACATCTTTGGGACAGGATTTGGGCAGTTGTTAATGTTGATAGTGGCAATACGTTGTGGACTGACTTTACTCGAGGTTGTAGTCTGTGATAAGTTTAATGATTTTGGTATCTTGTTATAAGTTACAGAGTTTCAATAACATTACCAACATACCCAACGAAGTGAGGAGTAGCACGCTAGTTTAACAAATAATTTCATATTATAATTATGTTAACCATTGTTCAGATTAACAATAGAATTGTTCGGACCTATTTAATTACATCTAATTGTCAATTAAAATGGTGTTTATAAAAAAATTACAATTATATGTTATCTCACTAATACTTTGAGTTGCCTTAACTGAAACCTTAAGGTGATTCTATTTTAAGATTTCTAGTAATGTGCGATAAACCTCAGAATCAGAATATTTTTATTCATGTAAACCATTAAGCACAGTTCTCATGAATCATCAAAAGTTACAAAATGCTAAGCTACTCCTTTACCACCAGTTCGGAATACCGTTCCTATGGAGAAGAACGGGCAAGAAACTCCAAGGTTGCTCTTTATTAAAAAGATCTTTTACCTTTTTGAGCAGTAAATTGTTATAGGTATGTGAGAACAATGTAGGAATGGCTAAACAGACTTTAGCAGCTGGTCAAAAAAAGTACTAACCAAGTATATAATTACAAGATAATGGCTACATGGTTCTCACATTATCCTATTTTTAGAAGTCCCATTAGCCTCCCAATACCTAAGCCAAAACTTGGGCTAGGAGTGGGTTCAGTAGTGCAATTCGGTATTGTCAAGCTTGCCAATCATTTGGCAAGCTTAGAATAGTAGCCATTTATTTATTACTAATTTAAAACAATTGTTTTGTGAACAACGGAGACTCGATGAGACAGGCCAAGCGCGATAATCTAGGAATCGCTGGCAAAAGCTATTAGCTTTTGCTAATACCATAGAGTATTAACTCTATGGTATTCAAGTAATTGTAATGTTAGGTACTTAGCACGTATCGTAGACAACCTTGGTTGATACTATTCAAACGTTTGTATCTACAATTAACGAGTTGAGATAAGTTAAGTGTAAGAAAATAACATTAAGTATACTAACACTAGTAGACTTTTCCTGTTTCCGTGACTGTTGCAAGTATCAATGTGATGACTCATCCGCTATGATGTGAGTGCCGAGAAAGTTGTAATATGATTGGAATGACCATCTTAAAAGTTGAGAAGCGTTGAGAATTGGTACATCTTGCAAACACAGAATTACCGTACACATGCATAATAATATATCTATGTTAGTAAGTATTATAGCAGTGTTAGCCAAGATCGCTCGCACCTCTGGGATTTCATTTCATGTGCGAATCTCATTTTCAACCACGATTATCACATGCCAAACGGTGAAGAAAAACATCTCGAGGAAACCTGCATTTCTGAGAGAACCCCTAAAAAGAAAGGTCAAGTCGGCCAGCCGGCCGGCGGCACTGGGCCAGCGTGGTGGACTATGGTCAATCCCCTTCGCATTTAGGGGAGGCCCGTGTCCAGCAGTGGGACATTAAAAAGGCCTGGTATTATTATTATTATATCATAAGTATTATATAAGGTCGAACCAAAAATATTTTAAGTGGTTCACAAATATGTGATAACGATCACGTTATTTTTTTTAAATATATGTGTACACAGTGGTTAATTTGTCAAGCCAGTACAGTTTCATCCAGTAGTTTTTAAAATTTCAAACAAGTAGATGTTTTATTTCCAATGGAGTCCTTAAAATACTTTACACTATGATTGTTCAGCCTTATATACTAGGTTCGACCCCAGTCTATTGTGCGGTATACCCATAATACAACCGTTGCTTATCAGTGTGGGACCGTACAGTTGGTGTGTTTGTCTGCAATTGACTTGGGGCGAACCCAGTATATAATATTTATATACAAATTAACATCCATGACTCGGCCACAAACATTCGTGTTCATCACACAAAGTTTGCACAGAAAGCAGCCCTATCAGTCCTATCACCACCGTTGGACCACCATTAAAAGGTTTGTTATCAATCAAAGATGCTTCCTTATTTTCGACAGCCGAAAAACAAACACGACATCATTGTGTGGATGGCAGGAAGCACATTTCAAATAATAAGGATGCATATAATCAATATTTGATAGGCGAATTCATGACGAATGGACAGAAGACATGTCGAGATACTTCCTACATCATTGTCAATCTGCCAACGTAGATATTTTCACGATTCATGGACCACCCAAACGTGCTCAAAACCATTTCATACCAGAGCAACTATGACATCAACTCCGAACCAAAAGTGTTTTAGTATCTAGGTTTATTTATGTTTCACTCCATATACTACCCAGTCTTTAAGGAAACGTCAGTAAGTTCTTTTTTAATCATGCCTCAGCCCACCCGAATCCGTTATTCGCCGATAACCAATCGTGTCACGTCGCAAAAGCCCAACCTTACAGCATTTTAATCTATAGTTTAAAAATATATGTAACTACCAAAATATTACCAGGCAGACGGCTGGTACATCCTAGAATAGAATAGTATAGAAAGAAGAATAGGTATATACCACAAATACTAGCTTGACGGCCGACACAGAGCTGCCATATTATAAAAAAAGTGTAATAAAATTACTTTATCTGATTTTATCGCGTTTATTTTAAGTTTTTTTATGTCCTCGACGTTTCAGCTGCTTTACAGCAACAATGGTCACGGGAGGACAAAGATGGGAAAAAAAACATAAAATTAACGCGAGAAAATCTGAAAAAAATGTTTTATTTAAATGTGTAGTATTAGGGTAAATATAAGAAGTGTAGGTACACCAAGAATTTTCATATGCCTGGATCTTAATATTCTTGATTGGTTTCGCTCAAGTGAGTGAAGTTTTTTTTCTGTCCTTACATTTTTCTGCTACCTCCTTGACCATCTGATAGCATCCAAATAGCTTCTCCTCTGTCTTCCTCTTTCTCTCCTTCTATTATTGTCTTCATCAGAGTGCCGTAACAAATGCTTATTTATGGGCAGGCTTCTCATTTCCACTACCCACCCTCTCCAACACTCTGTTTGTCATTCCCTCCGTCCCGTTTATTAATACCAGTTGTGTCAAGCACCACATTTCACATGACTCAATTCTTTAGGGCTCTTTGGGGTCAAAAATATTCATGGCCTTTTGAATTCAAGGCTAAAAAACACCGTTTTGGAATCTTAACAGGCTGTTTTAGTTTGCCCAACGAACGCATACGACGCATGGAAGCCTGTACAACAACCTCATTTGCATACCAAATGGATACAGTATTTGTAACAGTGGTCAGTGAAATTAACCTTGGTTGCACGTTCGCGCATCATCGCATTCGCTCTTGTAACCCGCCCTTGGGTGAAATAAACCGCGGTTATATATGTATGGTAGGAGATTATTGCAATTGTGTGTTGGTCATCTGAGATGTGTAATCTTTGTATTTATTGCTATTTCTATGGTCTAATTCAAGTCTGAGTAGTCTTTGCTTTTGGTGTTATTGATCCGTTGGTTTAGCTAAGTATATACCTATTTAAGTATAATTTATCGCCTACACTTGTGAATGTTGTTGACATTGTTCGGTCTAAGCTAACGTATTGCTGTTAGGTACCTTTTGCATTCGTAATGTATGAACGAAAATATACTTAAAGTATGTGTGCAAAAAACTTAAATTAAGTTTTGCTATAATTTGTAGACAACGACGGCTTCTTTAAATATAATAAACGATATTTATGCAAATATGCGATAAGGAAAAAGACAGACATATAATTAAATAATAAATAACATGCATTTCTTTACTCATGTTGTTGTTATGTTGTATGTTATGTTTAATAATATAATAATAAGTTCGATAATTCTGGTCTGGTTTTGCTACCGTTGGAAGTTTCAAAATGGATGAACACCTAATGTTATCGTAACGTCATCGAGAAAACATGTTGTCATCGTTATACTTATGTATGAAATCTGTGGTGTGAAAGGGATGGAAGACGTTAAGTTATTGAAACGGTACGAAAAAATGATTGTGCTAGTTCACATGATTTTAATGCAGTTTTCTTGCAACCACATATTCGGTTCAGTTCGAATATTATGATGATACCAATAAAGAATGCTGGAAAATCCATCATCCATTGATATGGCATTACATTCATCCAAACAATCCAATTACATTTTGTATGCTACCCATGCAACATTTCTGCCATCTGTCCATGTTTTCGTAAAGGAAGCTCGCTTGTTAATATGCAGGCCGCGGTTACAATGACGCTACCGAAGAAGCTTTAGTTAGCAGTGAGTTTATTTATAGGTGAG
Source organism: Pheosia tremula (assembly GCA_905333125.1). NCBI lineage: Eukaryota > Metazoa > Arthropoda > Insecta > Lepidoptera > Notodontidae > Pheosia > Pheosia tremula. The sequence continues at coordinate 5,100,715 of HG995419.1, forward strand.
TGACTAGTTACAAATTACAGTACGACTTATTTTTATTTGTAACTAGCTGTTGTCCGCGAATTCGTCCGCGTGGTATTTAACAAAGACAACCGTTGACAACAGCCTGCTCGCGCGTTCTGAGCCCGCGGGATGCATTTCACGTTGTTGCTATCAAACTTAATCAGGCGCAACGCTGCAACATTGGTTTTAATTTTTTTCGTGAGAACCTATATTTTTTTCTAAAATAAAAAGTAGCCTAAGTTACTCCTTGTTACATCAGCTATCTGTCAGTGAAAGTCCCGTCAAAATCGGTCCAGCCATTTCAGAGATTACCCGGAACAAACAGACAGACAGACGGACAGACAGACAGACAAAAATTGTAAAAAATGTTGTTTTGGTATAGGTACCGTGTATACATCCGAAAGCACTTAGTAAAAACCGGTTATTTTAATATTACAAATAGACACTCCAATTTTATTTATATGTATAGATATTGGTACACACCTTCAACATTTTGTATTGTTGTAGGTGCGGCATCCGATTGCATGTTAAGAAAAACTGAAATCTGAAGCAATGATTATAGAAGTCATGGTTAAATGCTGTTTTAATGAAATCTTGTGTAGGAGATAACATAGACGCTTTTATGACCACACGTAATTCAATCACCAATAAAAATTACATATTTTTTCCGCGTATTCGTACTTCATACATTAAATTTTGAGGTTGAATTTTCTATAAGGTCCTTTTAGAGGACTTTAGGGGACTTTGCGGAACCTATAGCCACCTTTGGTAGCTATAGTTTTTATTCTGCATGCATTTATTCTTATCTTTTTTTTTCTTTTGGGGTAAAATCTCTAATGGAAAAATGAAATTTAAAAAGTGACACACTCGATGCTAATGGACCCATTTCCCTTTAACTTCATTGTCCATTGTTTCGGCATCTAACAATTGTTTTAAACTGAAAGTGATCTGTATTGAAACGCTGCGTTGTGAAAACAAAAGGTTGACCTAACCATTCTGAAACAACGCTTAGAGTCCATTCACACGGTAATAAAACTCATGTATTTTTTTTATTATGAACTAGTTCATCGCACAGCTAAGGCTAAGTCTCTCCCTCTACTCTCCTCCAAATTCGATCTATGGCAATCTCTTTCCAATTCCATTTATAGGTCTCAAGATCAAGGTTTTCTTGGTGTCTCCTTCCATATCTTTAGTACCTTTTCAACTACAATCTGACCTACCTGAATGACCATTCTGTGCATAGTATCCACCCATCCCCAATTGAGTCTGGTGGCCTTAAAACTCGCGTCCCATAATACCATAATACAATGGATGCGGATTCATGGATGGCGGGTCAGATCAGTTGCGCTGCATGTGCCTAGTGAATGTAGCGTCTCGATCTACTGCCGCCTTCCTACCTAGGCAAGTATGCTCCATCGTAGATCTCATCGTCACTTACAAATACTTGTGTAATAAAAAAAAATGGGAACCATGTAGCCATTATATTGTAATTACATACGAGTTAGTACTTTTTTGACCAGCTGTTCAAGTCTGCCTTTCCGTTCCTACATTGTTCTCACATACCCATAACAATGTACTGCTCAAAAATGTAAAAGATCTTTTTAGAAAGAGCAAGTATGGAGTTTATTGCCCGACCTTCACCAGTAAGTAGTAGCTCAGCATTTTGTGATAATTATGACTATTCATCAGTACAAAAAAAATTACCTGATTCTGATTGTTGCCGGTTTATTTAATTCCCAGAATGATACGACCCATTCCCTTTTGAGTTTGGACTTTTGGGCTTTGAGGGTGGAGGCTCTATGTGCAACAAGCAATAAATACATGTCAGTAAAGACATAATAACAGTGAAAGAATGATTTTGACGACGGCATTAAGATTATTTAGGAGTGAAAGATGAATTAATTTTAAGTTAGGAAACATTATGAATTTTTGAAATACCCTATAAGTAGAAAGAGCTTTGTAATTACATTTTTAATGTATTTTAAATTATGTATTTATTGACTTAGCTGCTGCCACTACTTCTTCACGGAATATTACTGCTTATTGATGTTTTAATAGCCAAAGCAATGTCCAAAGAGATTTTTTACTTTTTCATATGATTAAATAGTGCACTATAAAGCAGTCGAAGCGTTACCATAAATAATGCACCTGACCTTAATGTTATGTGAAGTTGAAAACGCTAAGAAAGTATGAGAAACAGATCAACAAAAAGGAAAGTGCGTTCAAAACACAAAATGATATATAAATTATGAATCTTCTTGGCACGTAGTTTGGTAACGAAATATATAATAAAACTGTTGAAGATATATATATTGTTTAGTAGATACACACAGGTAGGTGGGTACTTATAATTTTAATTGAAATACATAAATCAGATCAATAAGTAGGACTAATTATAGGTGGTGTTTCACTTGTGTTGGCGGTAACGCAAAATTAATGGATTTTTATTTACGTAAACTATTAACTAAGACATCAAGTTACCTACTGTCAAAATTCATAAATCATGTTTAAACGATAATTAAAAGCTAAATATTTTTGTGATTTTGAGGGTTTGTTCACAAAACGAGGTACATATTTATTTTACTCAATTATTTGAAGGCTAACGGCTAAGGCTAATGATGCGGGATTTCGGTATTTGGAAATCTCGGTATACCGACATTAGATGCCACACGATATGAAGCAAAACTTTAAAGTGTTCCCTACGCAGGTATATTTTTTAAAACCTGCAGGCAAGCCAGTGTTACCACCAAGTCGAGATACAAATAAATTCGAACTTATATTTCCTCGTTCAAGCGTTCAAAATTAGATTGACGGATTTAATCTCATTTTATGTTAAGTACTGATTTCTGTTAGTTATGGTGCAACCATTGATTAGGTAACATTTTTTTTTATTTACGCTCCACTTTGTGCGTTCAGTATTTTTTTTAATCTTCAAGCCATTTATATATGCCATTGTTATGCGGACCGAGGTGACGATAACCTTATCAGTAAAATGGTGGAAAACTAATTTTAAGGATTTTATCCCGTTTATATTATGATTTATATGTATCCGACGTTTCGGCTGATTTACAGCAACCATGGTCACGGGAGGACTGAGGTGGATGACGTCCTAGTGTCATTGTTGGAACTGGGGTACCCTCATATTTAGTTGTTGTTTGCGCTCCGATCTACGCAGAAAATGCTCACAGTGTCTTGCAATAGTGCGCTTAGTTTTGGATTAAATTATATTAATTACTAGATCCCAAGCCGGTGGTAGCACCCAGCCATCTTCCTTATTGAAATGAGGATATTTTTTTAAATGCAATGGCCTCGCGTATCGTCCTTCGTTGGAATCGGTGTTCTTTTACGAGGATCTGTGGTTTATCAAATCTGATATAATGGCGGGTGCGATCCGGTATAGCATCACGTTCATTGCATTATCAATTCTTGAGTAATATTTAATCAAAAACTTGCGCCAAATGTAATTGGCAGGTTGTAATTTTTTTTAATTGGAATTCAGCGAAGTCCATAATCAACTGCCCGCTATCGGTTTCCGATCTCATAGGTATTTTTGTTTCGTTTCTCTTATCGTAGTTCTGCATTCTCATAGGTAGCGATAATTTTGTTTCCAATGATGTAGAAAGGTTTATTTTATATTAATTAAGACTAAATAACAGTTGTGTAGATAACTGGTCTTCTTCGTTATAATTACTTATATAATAATAATTATACCAGCCCTATTAAGGTCCCACTGTTGGGCACTAGCCTCCCCGCAATGCCAGGGGATTAGGCCATTGCCCACCACGCTGGCCCAGTGCGGGCAAAAAAAAATAAGGTCACCATAATAATAATAAAAATATACAGAGACAAATGCTTAAGTAGGTCTAGAGGTAGCTAGGTATAAATTAAAAGAATGGCAAACAAACACAACTCACCAAAAAAAAATAACAATAGTTTCACCTCCTTTTACTTTTGTATGCAACACAATCACAAAACAAAAATGCAATCACTATAAAACCTAAATTGTAAACAGAAAATAACTTAATAAAAGATGGCGTCGGAAACTATTTCGAAAACTGCTCGCGGTTTGAAAATGGAATGCGTTTATTTTTCTTTTAAAACGTGGAGCAAGCACCGAGCTCTAGTCCGCACTGGCAGGCAACGGATCGCTCTCTCCCGATGCCAGAGCGCTACGAATATCGAGACGCGACATTTTTTTTAATTCATGTTCATCTTAATGTTCACAAAACATGAATAATTACCTATCAACATTATCAGTTTAACGCAGCGTGCAATTTATTATCAGCTTTCGTGTGGCCTCAAGATGTTCACATTGGATGGTTTTTTCTTCGAGAATTTTCCCACAACAATGATCTCACGAATGTTGATAGAACAATCCCCCTTACGTCTGTATTCCCACGAACTACTTCTGCCTGTACATTAGTGGTCACCTAGCTCCCCGATGTTTAGTTCCTATTTAATAAGCGGGCGAGCCATTCCAGACGGTAGGATGTGACGATTTCTTAACAGATAATCGAAGTAAAAATGAATCACACTAGAATATAACCTACCAAGGCCCTTATTTTTGGCAGGCCCTACATACGAATATGATCTCAAGTTCGCGAACAAAATTGACTCAATGGCATTTCTAGGTACCATTGGCGAAGGATTGTTTTTTTGAAAAAGGAAGCTTACTAGTGTATTCAATAGTTGTAATGTGACTTTATTATTGGGCAATCGTAGACACTAGGGGCTGCCAGTTTTGAATGATAAGCCATTAAGAATCGGGTAGTATGAAGTCTTCGCTTCGATGGTAGGCTACCTGTAGTAATTTTTACTTTTAAAAGTTTTCCCATACTTGTGTAACATTTAAAAGTGACAATAGCAATGTCATTGTTCTTCCATTACAAATCAATTGTGCTAGCAGCCAGTTGAATAGCGATAGTAAATTAAATGAAAAAAATGGATCATTGTAGACTGTCTCTTTCTGTTGCAACGTGTTTCAAAAATGGATGGACCGATTTTGATTTACTGGGTTTAATGGTAATGTTTGGTAGAAATCCGTATAGCGGCTCCTGAATTATCTATATCTATCAGAGCTCTAACTCTATGGCTGGCGTGACTACGTCTCTGACGTCACTCGGAATAAGACACCTTTCTCTAGGTATTGGAACGCACCGATAGCTCGGTTGCAGGCATGCAATAAAAACAATTATTGACATTATTTTATGACCTAATTTTGGGTCTTGAACCTTACGCGACCTACAAACGCTGCATAAAGACTTATGTTTGGGTCTCACAGCACAACATACGAAATCTGATCATTAAAAATATCATCATTCATATCTATCTATGAGGTACGGATATATTTATAAGGTGTAAAATATTTTAACAGACGTATCAGTAACTTATATAAATCATGTTGATGTACAAAATAATTGTTTAAATGATGTTTGTTTTTTTTTAAACAATGCGAACCAGTAGTTTTTTGCCGTACACGACATTGACAGTACGGGATGTCAATTTTAAAAGTCGAATAATTTATTTCTTTGGGAATTTTATCTTTATGACCTACTGCTGGCTCTATCAAAATATTTTACACAATGATTATTACTCTTTATATAGGATCATGTTATTCAAACATGTTTGATCATAGATGGAATCCTAGATAAATGATAATGAAATATCCTCTAGTTTATATTTATAGTCGTGAGTCGTGGGTTTTATTTCTTTATCTAAGTAACATGTAAGCTACAGTGTAAGTGGCTTTGTAACGAAAAGTGATACCATAGATTCAACTCATGAGTCTGGACCCCCAGAGTGGAATATTCCGACAATCTTTTCATGAATTAAGTAGGTATGTGATTTTTTTAAGTATATTTAAATTGGACAATAGAGGAAGTCAAGAGATAGATGTATATTCATTAACGTTAAAATACATAAATCTGAAAAATTATTCACAGTTTTTTCGGTAATTTGTTTCCAAGCTGATTTTTTTTCGCACTGTTGAAAATTACCTCATTTTCATATTACATGACACATAATAGCGATTTGAATAAAATTATGACGAAAATATATTGTAGCCTCCAAATTTATAGACGGTTCATAGCTTCATTGAACTTTAGATAGTACCTACTGCGCAGAAGAGTTTTGATTTGCACAGGCACAGGTAGGATAGACACAGGTTAATGTTCCACTGTGGGGCACGGGCCTCCCATTAATGCGAGGGGGATTAGGCCATAGTCCAACACGCTGGCCCAGTGTGGGATTGCGGAGTTCACACTTTTAAATTGCTGAAAAAAAAATATTAGGCCTTGTTCCTGTCACTCTTTTTAGTAAACTTGTTCTGCAGTCGTTTTTTTATTAAAATAATTTATTTTTAAATACAGTTCGTCAAGTGCGAGATTGTTCGTAAGCTAACTGTATACTATATAGTCTACCGTATTTAAACATTTTGTATCGAGAATTGAATGTTTTAAATACCGTCCGCTAGAGGAGCTATTCAATTCTCCATTCGAATTGTCTAAATACGGTAGACTATAAAGTATACGGTTAGCTCGCACTCGACGTGCTGAAAACCAAACAAGATCACCACGCACAAAGTACGTGTTATTATTATCGATAGATCCCAGTAAAAATGTCATTCAACCACTCGATCGGTATTTGATGCTGCCAAACTCTAGCTAAGACCCCAGATTAAAAAAAATATCACGTTTTTCTTATAAAATACACATCCGGCCGCAAGGATGACAACATTGTTTGCGGGACGCTGATGAATAAAAAAACTATGTGGACATAAAATTAGAATTTGTGAAGTTTGTGAAGATGATAACAAATAAACGAAGTACGAGAGTTACTTTGAATATCGACAAGTCGCGTAAATTTGCTAAGTTCGGTGTAAATATTAATAATAGCGAGAGATAATGAATATTAAGTTTACAGCCACGGTAAACAGACGATTTCTGTACGGGCCAGGAATTCACTCCGGGCAGGTTGATCTCTAGACCAGAGACATGTTATGCGAATGTGTGTCTGTACATTAGATATTCTAGATCAGAGACAATAAGCATTAAAACTCGGTGGGACCGAGCTCTGGACCAAAGACAATAAGCAGTAAAAACACACTCAGGTGGGGTGGAGCTCTAGACCAGAGACAAAGCGACTGAAACACACTTAGGGGGGTCGAGCTCTGGACCAGAGACAATAAACAAAAACATCAACAATCCGAAAAGAGTCGAACATATTTTAGAAATTACGTGTGTATATAACATTGGATTCGCTAAGGCATTTAGGGTATGAACTCCCAACCCTGTGCTACCAGCCTGTGCCAATGCTCTGTCAGGCGTCAGTCTAGTTAAACTGATGATGGACTATCACACTGTGACTGATGGACTGAAGCTATTAATATTCACCACAGTGTGGTAATAACTAAATTGATGGACGAGACTGACGTCGGACTCAGCTTGTAACACCCAACTAAGGATCTCAAAATCTGATTCAGATTTGATTGAGAAATAGATTATCACAAGATCGACATCTATAATATATTGATTCCAAGAATACGATATTATCTTCCCCCGGGATGGCAAGCAACTAGGTACACGCTAGTCGTGGACAGTTCTAAGTATGGTAAAAAATAACTAAAATTACATTACCCTCTTTCTGGCGCAGTCGGGTAAATTTACTGCCTGATATTTTAACTAAGCGGTAGAAGATTATAGTTACACTTCGCTTGAATACTGAATTCGTGGATCATGGCCACTCAGACAACCTTTTAAGTTGAATTATAAAACATTTAAAATATCTCCGGCACCGACTTGATATTACGTAACTGGGTACTCATAAGATATTTTTTGCAACACACGTCTGTTGATATTTTCTACCTGCGACTGCTATTATTATGTAGTACCCACGATGCCATACCTACCTAGTATTATTTAATACTAGCTGTTGCCCGCGACTTCGTCCGCGTGGTATTTAACAAAGACAACCGTTGACAACAGCCTGCTCGCCCATTCTGAGCCCGCGGGACGCATTGCAGGTTGTTGCTATCAAACTTAATCAGGCGCTGCGCTGCAACATTGGTTTTATTTTTTTTTCGTGAGATCCTATTTTTTTTTTCTAAAATAAAAGTAGCCTAAGTTACTCCTTGTTACATCAGCTATCTACCAGTGAAAGTCCCTTCAAAATCGGTCCAGCCATTTCAGAGATTAGCCGGAACAAACAGACAGACAGACGGACAGATAGACAGACAAAAATTGTAAAAATGTTTGTTTCGGTATAGGTAACGTGTATATGGCCAAATGCACTTAGTAAAAAGCGTTTATTTTAATATTACAAACAGACACTTCAATTTTATTTAGATGTATAGATTATGCCGCGCCCGCGACTTCGTACGTGAGGACTTTCGTTTTATGAATATCCTGGAAGTATTTCTCGTTTTTTTTGGGTTCAAATTATCGTTAACTTTGACCCAGAGTGTATGCTATCACCAAACCCAGTTTCGGTTTAATCCGTCGAGTAGTTTTCTCGAGATGCTCGGATAGACTGACGAACAAAAATTAAAAATATTGTAGGTACCTAGTATCTAGATTTAGCTTCTGTGTCGAATATTAAATATTCTGACACGACCTGATACAGTATTAGGATTTGAAATTATACGTAAGCATAATATCTATTATTTCTTCGTCTGAGAATGAATTATAAGATGCTCAGATAAAGGTATAGTCTAGTTTATAATAAGTCCATTGATACGTCTAGAAGAATCTGAGACACTTTTAATTTAAACACAAACTTAAATTACTACTGTCCTTTCGATAGGCAGTTTGCAAGCACCATAGGTTGTATTTTTTTCATAATATATACTAGCTGCCCCGGCGAACTTCGGACCGCCTCAGAATCAAATGTATGACTTTTTTTAAACAAAAGGCCATGTTTTAATAGTTATTCTGTTATACGAGGCGAGAACAAATTCAACAAAAGATCAGGCCACCCGTGCTTGAGTTATAAACGGTGTAACTAGCACGACAGGTTGCAAGGAGTTTGGATATACAATTAACTGCTACTTTGCCCTTATCCTGCCATCTACCGTCACATTTATGCATTTGAACGAACTCTAAAGCAAACCATCTACTAAACACTTCAAACAAGCCGCGCCATCTATTGTTGATTGTGTGCAATACAAAGTAATTGCACTACATGTAAATGATACAGATTTTAGCGATTATTTTAGTTAAGCGACTGATTAATAGATGGCGTAAATTTACAATAAAATTTGTTTATGGCTGATGAGTATAATACACACATAACAAAATAATTATATTTCGTGTGTTTATACTGTACAAAAAATAAGTAGTTGCCAAATAAATAACCAACGACGAATAATAAAAGTATACTCAGTAAGGAGATGCGCGGACCAATTTGTAGCTAAAGTCTTTGGCGCGAACCGGCAATACTCGACTCAGTTCTTTATTTGGTACCGAATTCACATTCGTTAAATATCTGATTTAGTTAGACAAGGTAGATTTCAAGTTTAGATTATTTTTTGCTTTTTAGGTTTTTGAAGACGGTTTTTATTTTGTTAAAAAGATATTTATCAGTCTTTTTTGCACAAGAGTCAAGTGATTGAGTTTTGGCGGTAATTATATTTATTTAAAACTAGCTGTTGCCCGCGACTTCGTCCGCGTGATATTTAACAAAGACTCAACCGTTGGCAACAGCCTGCTCGCACGTTCTGATCCCGCGGGACGCATTGCAGATTGTTGCTATCAAACTTAATCAGGCGCAGCGCTGCAACATTGGTTTTAATTTTTTTTCGAGAGATCCTATTTTTTTTTTCTAAAATAAAAGTAGCCTAAGTTACTCAATGTTACATCAGCTATTTACGACTAGCTATTTACTACGAATTTTATGGAACATATTGAAAATTACAATAAAAGAACTATATTGTTAGCATTACATTCTAATGAACAATTTCAGATGGTTTTCAAACACAGTCAAGAGCCCATTATGAAAATCTGTCAGAGTGTATGTTAAATGTCTCTGATCACGCCATCGAGGGGACTTCTTGTGATACTATAAATTATAGTATGCGGAAGGTATTGTGTGAGTTTACTTAACATCGGCCTTGCCTCGTGACGATGATGACGATATGAGTCACTTATAAGTGCGTTCGTGAAACGCCTTGTAGGGGAGAATGCTGCATGCCGGTAGTTGTTTTCCACCAATGAGAAGAAGCGAGCCGATTAAAAATTGTATCGAAATATTTCAATTCTCATCTAGCATGTCGTCCGTGGAAATTGTTCGGATTGGTGAGAATGTGTGAGTCGACGACTGTAATATTTGTTGGTTCAAAATGTTCAAAAATTAAAAAGCGACAATCGCAAAATAGCGCGAGGCTCTACGCTGATTCGTATAGCCATCGAGAGACAGCGCTGTCCTCCTACGGTATATTGTTTGTTTATATTACGTCTTTTTTTTTAATTTGGCATCATCGGTATTTTGCCAGTGTCAAGTAATATAAATTATTTCAGTTTTCGAGCACACGCCCAAAGGCTAGGCTCAAGTAAAATACCCCCCAATCCCTCAATCAGTAACGTGATGGACACTTTATTCACAGTTTTTTTTTGGATTTTTCGTGAGAAACTGAAAAGCCAAGTTTCGTGACTTTGTTTCAATTACATACACTCGTGCACTTTACCGAACCCATAATGGTTAATATTCCACTTATATCACTCATTATAATTCGCAGGAAAACTAGTTTTAGAAATTAAATCATAAGTCAGTTATGATTAAATTTTCAGTTTCTCGCCGTTCCCGCCATGACTTTTCAGTTTCCCGCCAAAAAGGCCCTATTCTTCTTCTTCTTTATGTGATATGCAAATGGCCTCACCCGCAACTAAGCGGGTATTTTGCCAATGTCAAGTAATTAATAGCAATAAAACATTCAATAAATACACATTATAAATAAAATAATGGATGTGACATGATGATATCCAAAGAGTCCTTATTATATCTTGTTGGGACTTTTCTTTTGATTCACACTTCGAACAAATACGGCATTTTTTTTAAACTTGTGATTGTGTTTTATTTTAAACTTTTAAAATTTAGTTATAAGCACGGCGATTGACATCTTCAATTATAAAGCAGTTAGCTGTTAGCCCTAATGAGGTTTAGCTATATACCCACTGTCTTACGCAACTCGGTCGCGGTAGGTATAATTTGTGTAATTAATATTGTTTTCATATATTTACGCGAACACTACACATTGAAATAAAACTTATTTTACAGATTTTTATCGCGTTTATATTATATAACTAGCTGTTGCCCGCGACTTCGTCCGCGTGGTATTTAACAAAGACAACCGTTCACAACAGCCTGCTCGCCCATTCTGAGCCCGCGGGACGCCTTGCAGGTTGTTGCTATCAAACTTAATCAGGCGCTGCGCTGCAACATTGGTTTTAATTTTTTTTCGTGAGATCCTATTTTTTTTTCTAAAATAAAAGTAGCCTAAGTTACTCCTTGTTACATCAGCTATCTGCCAGTGAAAGTCCCGTCAAAATCGGTCCAGCCATTTCAGAGATTAGCCAGAACAAACAGACAGAGATACAGACAGACAGACAGACGGACAGACAGACAAAAATTGTAAAAAATGTTGTTTCGGTATAGGTACCGTGTATACATCCAAATGCACTTAGTAAAAAGCGGTTATTTTAATATTACAAACAGACACTCCAATTTTATTTATATGTATAGATGTATAGATAACAATATCGCCAGACAAACACACGAACTGTACGGTCCCACACAAAGCAACGCTTGTATTATGGATGCCATACAATGGACTTTTTTTTCTTTTTTTTTATTACATTATAGGCAAGTATTTGATCTCGATCTCACCTGATGGTAAGTGACGATGAGATCTACGATGGAGCATACTTGCCTAGGTACTGCGAGCGAACCCAGTATATATAATACTTATATAGATGCTAAACATCCATGACTCGGGTACAAACATTCATGGTCATCATACAAAGCCTAGGCCTTACCAGGCCCCTACCAGGCCCCTACCAAGGATACCAGGATTCGAACCCTCAGCGCAGAAAGCAGGAATATCTGCTTTTCATACCTACGAGACAGAAATGCAAGGATTCCAAGGAACCCAAGGGCTAAACTTTGTAGTATTACAAAATGCGCTAAGCAATCTCAGCATTAAGGTTTAGTATACACTTCTGAATTACCTGTACAACGGACAGTGTCGATGAGGTGGTGGGAAAAATAATTAAAAACTGGTTTCTTTCAAGAAGCATCGTTCTAGAACAATCTTAAAATAAACTCCATAGTAATAGCGGCTGACTTCAAAAACCGAGACGAAGATTCATGTATCTGGTACAGGTATACTTAATCTGTGGAAGGATGCAAGATTTACGTAGAAATAAAACCACATTAATATACAATCTCATCACTAACCTATGGTAATAGAAACATCAAATGTAACACTTATGATCGGTGAGTGAAGGTGCAAATTGCTGAATAACATTTGAAGGTAAGCAAGAAGCAAATTGCGCGGGAGTGTGAGTTTTGCAACTCAAGTTCAGTGTTGTCCCGACGTTCGATACGTTCGAACGTACGCACGCATACGATACGAACGTGAATATTTTTAATAGCGATATTTATCGTGGATGTGTTGTGTTCGGTGAAGTTTTTTTTATAAATTTTTTTTTGAAGTGCACCGGTCCACGGAATCTGGATTATTGAAAGTAAGTTTTTAAATAGATCGAATAACAATTTAAAGGTTTTATGCATCATTGTTGCTTTATAGCCATTTTAATGATTGTATCAGATTATACTTAGGTATCATAAGGTGATAATATTAAAGAAGAAGACGGAAAGATTTTATAGATTACTCAATTTACTGCGCATTATAGACTCTATAGCAGACATAATGATACTTAATTATACTAAATGTTGCAACCGTTGTGTATCTAAATTGGAAATTGATTCAATTTTAACACACAGTATACCTAATCTTTGTTTTGTATATCGCCAGATAAACACATCACCCGTAATATGGCCCCAAACATAGCAACGCTTATATTATTGGTAAACACTACGAAATCATCTAATTCAATTCGAAATTTAAACATACAGGAATCGAACCCGCAATTACACGTTGTACTGAATTTAGAATACATGGAATGAAATATTTAAAACAAAAAAAGTTTCATTGCGACGTACCAGCTACCTAACCCTGAAAAAAAAGCTATTCCAATACTGTAATTTCACAAAGTCCACATTTAAAACAAACAAATATTGGGTATGTTACCAACTATATCTATATACCTATCTATACATATAAATAAAATTGGAGTGTCTGTTTGTAATATTAAAATAACCGCTTTTTACTAAGTGCATTTGGATGTATACACGTTACCTATACCGAAACAACATTTTTTTCAATTTTTGTCTGTCTGTCCGTCTGTCTGTCTGTCTGTCTGTCTGTTTGTTCCGGGTAATCTCTGAAATGGCTGGACTGATTTTGACGGGAATTTCACTGGCAGATAGCTGATGTAACAAGGAGTAACTTAGGCTACTTTTATTTTAGAAAAAAAAAACCCAACCCTGCCAACGACTTAACAAAGGCTGCCGGTCGCGCGGGCTCAGAACGCGCGAGCGGGCTATTACTAACGGTTTTGTCTTTGTTAAATACCACGCGGACGAAGTCGCAGGTAACAGCTAGTATAATATAAAAATGCCCAGAGTCAGGCTCCACACCTTCCTACCCGATCCATATTATCGGATGAAATCGGGTACTGATAAGCAATCGGACGTCCCACATCCTACTTTAGGACGTCCTACGTGCTCTGAACATTATGCCATGCCATAGGACTGATAGGTGTGGAGTATCCTTTTCTCTGCCCCCTTGGATCCCCGCTAAATGCAGAAAGTTATCGGGCCATATCGTGGCAATCTTCACACGTATCTCGAGGACTGCTAAGGTAGTCTGTCATATAGGTTTTCTTACGATGTTTTCGATGGCTTTAATAAATTGGGAAAAAACATCACCTTTGAACTTTACTTAATAAGTTATTACCACCGAGCAAGGTTAAGATACGAGATTATGATACGAAGAAACCGCGGCTTAGTGATTTATATTGCATGAAAATTTGATTACTTATAGTTTTTGTCAACAAATAATTATCATAATTATCTTGATTGACTGCGAGCTGACTTGAGTGACCTCAGTACGTCAAGTGTGAGATTATTCGTAAGCTAACCGTATACTTTATAGTCAAGCTCCTGAATTTATACACGTTTTAGAACTTTATCATAGTCATATAGTACTGTGCCGTACTATATGACGTTTGATGAAGTTATAAAACGTCTATAAATTCGGGGGTAGGCATTTACATACATTGTATGGCAAATTAATTAGCGCCTCTAGCGGTCAGTATTTAAAACTTTCAATACTCCATACAATGTGTCTAATACGTAGACGTATCTATACAAATAAATAAAATTGGAGTGTCTGTTTGTAATATTAAAATAACCGCTTTTTACTAAGTTCATTTGGATGTATACACGTTACCTATATCGAAACAACATTTTTTTTAATTTTTGTCTGTCTGTCTGTCTGTCTGTCTGTTTGTTCCGGCTAATCTCTGAAATGGCTGGACCGATTTTGACGGGACTTTCACTGGCAGATAGCTGATGTAACAAGGAGTAATTTAGGAAACTTTTATTTTAGAAAAAAAATAGGATCTCACGAAAAAAATTAAAACCAATGTTGCAGCGCTGCGCCTGATTAAGTTTGATAGCAACAACCAGCAGGCTGTTGCCAACGGTTGTGTCTTTGTACGTAGACTATACGTAGACTATGAAGTATACGGTTAGCTTAGGAATAATCTCGTGTTTGAAGTGCAGAAGTGGGAATGTCATGTCTAGTTAAATGTTTGTTAGTTTTGTCGGCTGCATTCGCACATAATTAACACGTTCTTACGCTATCAACTATCAACCTACACGTCTAAACGTGTTGTCAAGGTGAAATATTCTGCACTTTGATTCCACAAAAATAATTAATTACGTGACTTTTTTGCATCGTCACAGTGACGTGCAAAACTTTAGTTTTAATCGTTATTTAATAACGCGCGTGAATTAATAACGTGCGTTAATTAATAACGCGCGTTAATTAATAACGCGCGTTAATTAATAATACACACATAAAAATATGTATTGTAAATTAAATAAATAAATAAATAAATATCGCCATACGAACACACCAACTATACGGTCCCACGCTAAGCAACGCTTGTGTTATGGGTACCGTACAACGGACTGAGGGCGAACTCAGTATATAATACTCATGAAGATTTAACATTTATGACTCGGGTACAAACATTCGCGCTCATCACACAAAGCTTGTCCCTACCAGGATTCGAACCCGGGACCCGCAAAAGAGAGTGTCACTACCCACTACACTAACTGAGCTGATCAGTTAGTAATGATTTTAGACATTACTAGCTGTTGCCCGCGACTTCGTCCGCGTGGTATTTAACAAAGACACAACCGCTGGCAACAGCCTGCTCGCGCGTTCTGATCCCGCGGGACGCATTGTTGCTATCAAAACTTAATCAGGCGCTGCGCTGCAACATTGGTTTTAATATTTTTTTTCGAGATCCTATTTTTTTTCTAAAATAAAAGTAGCCTAAGTTACTCCTTGTTACATCAGCTATCTGCCAGTGAAATTCCCGTCAAAATCGGTCCAGCCATTTCAGAGATTACCCGGAACAAACAGACAGACAGACAGACAGACAGACAGACAGACGGACAGACAGACAGACGGACAGACAGACAGACAAAAATTGTAAAAAATGTTGTTTTGGTATAGGTAACGTGTATACATCCAAATGCACTTAGTAAAAAGCGGTTATTTTAATATTACAAACAGACACTCCAATTTTATTTATATGTATAGATATAGATGATAGTCCATCTATTCATTTAATAATACTAGTAGTAGTAATACTCTATGGTCCCATAGAGAACTTGTTACAACAAGATTATACTTTTACGATTATACTACACCGGTAAGTTCCAAGGTTTAGGTTTAAGTCCTAAGGTGTCCTACCTCTAGGCTTATTTGATAACTAGCTGTTGCCCGCGACTTCGTCCGCGTGGTATTTAACAAAGACAACCGTTGACAACAGCCTGCTCGCCCATTCTGAGCCCGCGGGACGCATTGCATTTATTGGTTTTAATTTTGTTTCGTGAGATCCTATTTTTTTTGCAAAATAAAAGTAGCCTAAGTTACTCCTTGTTACATCAGCTATCTGCAAGTGAAAGTCCCGTCAAAATCAGTCCAGCCATTTCAGAGATTAGCCGGAACAAACAGACAGACAGACAGATAAAAATTGTAAAAAATGTTGTTTCGGTATAGGTAACGTGTATACACCCAAATGCACTTAGTAAAAAGCGGTTATTTTAATATTACTAACAGACACTCCAATTTTATTTATATGGTATAGATAAAACACCAGGGTATGTAAGGTATGTAGCTATAATGCTTGCTATCAAAATGATGTTTAGACGGTAGATGAAATACTCAGCCATCTTAACAACGCGCGCTAATTTGAGATTAGCGACATCTATCGTGAACAATGGTTATATGAATTATACAAGATTGTCTACTCTACATGCTACAAAAGTCTACTCTACATAGTGTTTAGCTAATAACCAATATAAGCCCGGAGCGGTTAATAACAAAATTTACATAAAACACCAAGATACCAAAGTTGTATGTTGTGTTGTATTAATTTAATGATCGAAAAAAAAACAAGCTCTTATTTCCCCCGGCCTGATGTGTGACGCACGTTCAGACCTTCAAAGGGTCCGTGCAAGGACCTTAACCAGTTATACAGGTGTTTGGTCCTGATGCTGCATGCTACATCCTACACTTAAACTTAATTCAGAGCATTTTTCGATCAGACTTCGATATTATGGTAAAATACGAGGCGAATGAAGACTACAAGTATTGAGTACATGAAAGTATTTAGATAATTGTCACATCAATTATGGTCTATTAAATAAATACTATGAAATTGTTATGAAATATAGCAAAGCAAGTAACAAGGGGAGTTGGAAGAATGAAGTTGCGACGGTTATGTCAAATTATCGAGTTAGGCTATATTTACACTGAAGATATAATTAAAATTTATTTAAATTAAAATAAAAAGCCCTCAAGACACTGTGAGCACTTTCTGCGTAGATTGGACCGCAAGCAACAACTAAATATGAGGGTAACCTAGTTCAAACTATGACACTAGGACGATAACCACCTCAGTCCTCCTGTGCCCATGGTTGCTGTAAAGCAACCAAAACGTCAGGAACGTAAAAACGTAGAATAAACGCGAAAAAATCCGTAAGAGTAGTTTTATTTAAATGTGTAATATTCGCGTAAATATAAGAAATCAATACAATTTATCTAAATTTAGAATATACCAATTAAGCTTATAATATTTTGGGTTTTCGAGATCCAACCAGAAACGTATAAGAAACAAGGAACCTATTTAGCTTTTAGCGATTTTGTTTCTTCAATCTTGTTTGTTTTTGCTATATCAGTTTTGAGTTCAAATTCCAAATATTGTATCGAGACCTTGGTCGGTTAAAATCAGTTAAATGTCCATAGAATAATTTAAATAATGATTTATAAGTATTTTGTAGATCGATGAAAGTAAAATATTCTTCCTGCATGAATTTTTGGTTATCTGAATGATACCTAGTGGCGTATTCACCCTTGGGCCATGTGGGCCTTTGGCACCATCAGTTTTTGGCACCTTTCATATTCATTACCTGTCTTTCGATAATTTATGGGGCGGCTAACCTCATAAGCCCAGGGCCCCAAGTCTGCTAACACAATCGATTCATAATCGAACAGCAACCGCATAGTAACTGTCACTTTTGACAATTATTGTATGAGATATCTGTCGAAACTGACAGTTACTATGCGGTTGCTGTTCGATTATGAATCGATTGTGTTAGCAGACTTGGGATCCTGGGCTCTTAGCCCCGGAGCGACAAATCTTATAATACGCCACAAAAGATACCTGAAACAATGATGACCTGTTAATTTATACTTCTATGGTAGGTACCATATGGTGTGGTATGGCGGCTATCCTTACTAACATTACATTACTTTACCTTGTAATGTTGTGTATAATTGATACACCTACGATCCGGCGATTTTATATTTTTTCATCGACATTTTTCTTTCGATAAAAAAACCTAACAAAAACTCGCCAGTTGAATACTTCGTAATTGTTTGTGAGTATTCACTTGTTTTTTTTTAGCTTTTAATAAAGAACAAGTTTAAAAAATATGATTATTAATTATAGTTTTTGAAACATGTTTTTTGTTGTAAACTTTAACATTGATGATGTGTTAGCTATTCAACTTTGCATACCCATAAATGACATCATATTTATAATGCTAAAAACGTATTGATATTTTGTAACTATTCATTTTTAAATAGATATATTAAATAAAGAAAACGTTTAAGCTCTACTGCGGTTATGGAACCCTTATCCACAGGCACTGGCTTCGAATAAAAATAGAATTGAAAGATATGCCAAGATGTATCATAAAATGAGACTGAAACCTGTCTATGGTTTCGTAGTTTATTTCATACGAGTACAACTTAATATCATTGAGATAGCTGCTTTTGATAGAAATTTTGTTTTGCCATTCGCAAGAAACAGCATTTTTATATTCAATTAATATATATATCGTTAATGATGCAAAATGACTCTACCAAGAAATTTCTTGGTCTCTACCATCCGTTTAAAACGTCATTCCATTCGAATGGAAAGGCCTAGAAATTCTATGATTATGTTGGTACTCTTTCGAAATTGTTAAAAAAAACCAAGCAGTTTTTACTATTCTGTATTGATCTTTATTTCTTTCTTTTTTAGAGTTTAAAGTGGCTTTATAATTGCGTAGCGATATTTTCCATAGTTCGCAATACATTAATTAATTAATTAATTATGCCCTTTGTTTTTACGATCAGAGGCCATCGCAAGCTTGAGGAGGAACCGTGACCTTAAAAGGTCATTTTTGAGTGTAATAAATTAAGTTCTTTATAATGTCTGTGTTAAGTAGGTGTATAACAAAATGTAGTGTACAATATTTGTCATCTTTTTTTTAAACAAATGAAAATCATATATTTAAGCGAATATTACACATTGAAATAAAAAAAAATTACAGCCGAATTGAGAACCTCCTCCTTTTTGGAAGTCGGTTAAAAACTAATCTTACGTATTTTATCGCGTTTATTCCACACGTCCCAGTGCTCCCGTGACCACGGTTACTGTAAAGCAGCCGAAACGTCGGGAACGTAAAAAAGTATAATAAACGCGATAAAATCCGTAAGATTATTTTTATTAAAAAAAAACACATTTTACTGAGTACTATGTAGCATTCTTTTATATATTTTTGTCAGAAATTTGATCTTTTTAACCTCGCGGTGACAATCGATATATATTCTGCTAGAACATAGAACATGGGGAAAAAACATAAAAAAAATATTGACTTTAAAAAAATCGGTAAAAAAACTTTTAAGTTAAACGGTTTTATTTTATGTGCACTGAAAACTACAAAATAAATAAATAGTTACTTACCTGTCAACCTACGTAGGTGATCTCGGTCATTAATATCTCTGATGGTAGTGGTTGTCATAACATGAACCATGTCAGCGGCCGAAAGGCAGTTCATGAAAGAACACTAACACCAGGGTTTGCTTGGTAGGTAAACTAAGCAGCCCACACTATAACAAGTAGGTATTTTGACCTTCTAGTTCAGAAATATTTTAGTACTAGGCAGAATAGCTTTTAGGCATATTAGACTAAAATAAAAACGTGGGGCACATTAACTATTTCTGTATTACTTTCTACTATACTAAGTGTGGATTGCATCGACTTATTATAATCGTCATCATCATCATCCTAGCGGTTTATCCCGGTCGCATCCGAAACCTCATAGCTCCGGAGTCCAGGGTCCGCTGAATCGACTTACTATAATCGTAACTGGAGGTTTTGACCATTAATAACCAGCCGTTACGGCTTCACCAGCGAACGCCGAGCTCATGATCTACCAAAGTATAAGATATGCACTGCCATAGGTATGATTTCAGAGGGGCCCCACGTTTTTACTTTAGTCTAATATGCCTAAAAGCTATTCTGCCTAGTACTAAAATATTTCTGAACTAGAAGGTCAAAATACCTACTTGTTATAGTGTGGGCTGCTTAGTTTACCTACCAAGCAAACCCTGGTGTTAGTGTTCTTTCATGAACTGCCTTTCGGCCGCTGACATGGTTCATGTTATGACAACCACTACCATCAGAGATATTAATGACCGAGATCACCTACGTAGGTTGACAGGTAAGTAACTATTTATTTATTTTGTAGTTTTCAGTGCACATAAAATAAAACCGTTTAACTTAAAAGTTTTTTTACCGATTTTTATTTTCTTGTTTTTAGTATTTAGTGAAATTGTCTACCGAATATTCCTCATTCTATTTAATTCATTCAGTGCATCATTATTACATGGTTTCTTACCTGATAATTTAGTACAATCTAATTACTCTATTTCACTGACCTCAAAGATATCTTGGGCAAACAACACTGCTTGTCCGCGGAAACCGTACTGCCCATATAGCCCAGTAAATTTTACGATTTTAACAAACGGGATGTTCTACACAGCAATCACTGCTCTGCTTGCGTCAGAGCTTGAATATCATCTGGTATTGAACCTGGATCCAGATTATTCCAGTACGCCTTTGATGGTGCTATTGTTTTATTACTGGTCACATGTGTTTGGCAGCGCGAACATAAAAGTAATGTTGTTTTTGAAGACAGTTCTGCAGGTAGATATCCTAATGCAGCTGTGTTGTAACGTACAGTATGAATTTGGTTAGGATAACAATGCTTCGTGCAAATGTCACAAACGTGTATACATGATGTGTTAATAGCATTTTCAAACGCTTGTACATGATTTTCAGCTCTGCGTTGCTGTGCACGCTCACGTTGGTTATTTAACCTGTCGTGGCGTTGCTCAGGTGTTTCTGAAGCTTCTAACTCCTTTCGTCTCTCACGCCGTCCTGTTAACCTGGCCTCATGTTGCTCAGGTGTTTCTGACGCTAATAGCTCTCTTTATCTGTTACGTTGTAATCTTAGCCTGGACTCATGACGCTCAAGTGTTTCTGACGCTATTAGCTCTCTTCGTCTGTCACGTTGTGATGCTAGCCTGGACTCATGACGCTCGGGTGTTTCTGACGCTATTAGCTCTCTTTGTCTGTCACGTTGTGATGCTAGCCTGCACTCATGACGCTCAGGTGTTTCTGACTCTACCAGCTGCCTTTGTCTCTCACGTAGTGCTATTAACCTGGTATCATGTTGCTCAGGTGTTTCTGTTGCTAACCGTTCTCTTCGTTTCTGTAGTCGACTATGGGTTTCATTTTCACTTTCCTTTGCACGTTTTGTTCTATAATTTTCTTTTGCCTTTTCTAGCCTTCTTTTTCGTTGTGTAGCAGTTTCGTTTTTATTTTTGATTGCTTTTTTATTTATTGTTACCATGTTGTTCCCACGATTAAGGGGCATTTTGACGGTCGACCCCCCCCCCCCCCCCAGAGGTCCAGTAAAGGGGCAAGGCTTAATATACAACAAGATGCGCCCAATCTTGAGGGGGAAGCGCTTACGACATTACATTTTTATCCACCCTAATGCCATACAGTCCTCGGCACGTTTTAACCTATTACCTTAACTTGGGTGGTATAGCTACCGCTTACTAACGAGGTATCTAATTACCTATTTTTTTTATCTGCCCCTCTAACGTCACACAATCTTGGACGCAACTGTTCTCGGCACGACTAATCATGCCCCCACCTAATACGCCATTTTGTAACAGAGTCCATCTTGAGTTTGAAATTTTGACATAATGACAATATTCTGCTAGTGTACTCCTATTATTTGATACCCATATTGTGGTGGTTGTGGAAAAATATGTACCTAGTCCGCCATATTAGAACGGCGTCCATCTTGAATTTTAAATTTTGACATAATCATCGTGTTTTACTAGTGTAGCCCTTTCATTTGATACCCATATTGAGGGGGTTAAGGAAAAATATGTAATCCGCCATTTTGTATCGGCGGCCATCTTAGATTTATAATGTTATTGATTTTATTATATTGTATTGTCATCTAAATTAAATGTGTGTACCAAATTTCAGATCAATTTGACAACGGGAAGGTGCTTAAATTTCAATTTCTAATTTTGACCCAAATAAATTCCGTACGGGTCGAGCTAAATAAAACCGTTTAAAAAGGAGGACGTTCTCAATTCAAATGTATTTTTCATGTTTAAAAGAACATTGTTGTAGAAAAATTTCTTGAACAATAAATTAATTAAATTTCTCAGTAAATTTTTTGCATCTTCAAAATTGGTACGGAAGCATCAAACCCGTTTTTTTTAATGCAATAACATTTAAACTTTGCATACAATAGCATGCGTTTCTCACAGCGCTATTAACACACATTTGTGGTATACAGCGACGATGGAATTGTCTAATTAGTAGTATCACTAATACAGTCAAAACCGGATATAACGACATTGAGGGGACCATAATATTCGGACGTTTTATCCGATAGTTGTTATAAGCAATATACACAAGTAGTCATATTAATAGTAATTTGTATGTTTAGAATCTATACATATATATAAAATTGGAGTGTCTGTTTGTAATATTAAAATAACCGCTTTTTACTAAGTGCATTTGGATGTATACACGTTACCTATACCGAAACAACATTTTTTACAATTTTTGTCTGTCTGTTTGTTCCGGCTAATCTCTGAAATGGCTGGACCGATTTTGACGGGACTTTCACTGGCAGATAGCTGATGTAACAAGGAGTAACTTAGGCTACTTTTATTTTAGAAAAAAAATATGATCTCACGAAAAAAAATTAAAACCAATGTTGCAGCGCAGCGCCTGATTAAGTTTGATAGCAACAACCTGCAATGCGTCCCGCGGGCTCAGAATGGGCGAGCAGGCTGTTGTCAACGGTTGTCTTTGTTAAATACCACGCGGACGAAGTCGCGGGCAACAGCTAGTTTTTAATAAAAATGTTTATTCTAAAAAACTAGCAGTACCAACAGTAAAGCTTATATACTACAATCAGTTTTTAAAGTAATCGGTCATTTCGCTCTATTTTTTTTAAGCTGAGTCTCAAATGTGTTTTGCATTTTACGTTTCATTCTCGTCAGGATTGCTTGATTATCATCAGCATTAAACTCTTCGTTTAAAGCAAAAAAAAATCTGATTTCGAATAGCATAAGTTTGAAAATTGTTCGTATTGTTTTATTTTGCTGGTACAAACACAACGGTTGGTCGTTATAGCCGATGAATTTGATAATAATTCATCGTTCTAAGCGATATCTCGCTGTATCCGATGTTGTTATAGGCGGTGTGTTTACTTAACTGTTTATAAGGGATTCGGCCGGGACCTTGCCATTCGGTCGTAATAACCGATCCGTCGTTATATCCGGTTTTGACTGTACTAATAATATGTATATACTTACATATGCATAATTAACTAATATAAAACATATTTACTACTCTGTGCAATAGCGCCCCAAATGCACTTGACGTGCAGGAAAACATTTGGGGCGATCCCCAAATCTTTTCCTGCACGTCAAGTGCGTGATAACCGCATACTTTATAGTCTAACGTATTTAGACATTTTGTATGGAGAATTGAAAGTTCTAAATACCGCCCGCTAGAGGCGCACATAGAGTAGTACATATTTTTTTTATATATAGTATGTAGATTGATACGATATAAAAATAACACTGGAATAGCCAACATTTAAATATTTTAAAGCCAGTTTTAAGCTATGTTGCTATTAATAACATATAAATATGTCAAGGTTGTTCGGTGATTCAATCTGTCTATCCGTATTTTTATACTCTTAAATATTTTTTTTATTAATTATCATATGTCGCTAAATGGTCGCTACGAAATATTCTAGTTACTAGCTTTCTTCGCGACTGTGAATAGAGCTTGTTCGTGTAGAGTTGAAGATATATCGACTAGAATCCTGTTTATTTTTTACCCGACTGCGCAAGAACGAGGGTAATGTTTTCGAGTGTATGTATGTAAGGATGTAAGTACGAGTATATATGTATGTATATTTCTTTGGCGCGCTCTACAGCTTAAAGTGTTGATGGATTTTAACATATTAAGAGTCGTTAGTCTTAATTTTGGGAGTGAGATAGAGTATATAATATTTACATATTGCGTCTGCAAATAAAATAAAGAAAGGGTGGGTTGGGGGGGGGGGATATTTTGTTATTATAACAATATGGGTATCAGTTAAAACACTTTTATGCTACCGTTGAGTTGACACAAACTATTAGTAAAATAAAGTCTTAAATAAATGAATTATTAAAAAAAAATAACCCGTCTACAAAAACACTTCAGTGAAAATTTAAAAAAATAATCTCGAGAATTGCAGGCACAAACAAAATTACTTACAAAACATATTCGCTGTATAAAATAAAATTGATATTCACTTGTAAACTACCACCGAGCATATTTTGGTTGGTGATTCTTGACCTTTTTTTATGATGTCGGCGACGTGTTTTTAAGGCGCTTTTTAAAATTAATATTTGTTTTTTTTTCGCTCCGCTTTTTGTTTTTTATAAATATCAATTTCTCGATTCGACGGATCAATGTAAGATGCTAAGCACTATCTCCATCCCTAGTATTTACATGCAGAAGTAAATCACTCTATCCTTTTCGCGCTACTAAACATGGGTTGGCTTCTCGCGTGCTCGGATGGTTCTAATTAAGAAACCGGTAAATGTTATTTTTACTTGTATCTTTACGGTTCGTTGTTATACACCAGGGATTCCCAAACTTTTTTTGGCAAGAGCCCCCTTTTCCAAAATGAACTGATACCTCAGATAGCCAAATTACGTCTCTATTTTTTTTTTATTATATTTAAATCACCCGACATTATGATTTCACAATTGGATGCATATCTATGCAATTGGTTAATATATAATATGGCATCTCACTATTACAAATGTGTACAGATTTTGTAATATCCAGGTGTTGTCAGATGTGATTTTCTATTTCTACCCAAATTTGAAATTATTTTTCTCCAAAATGATACAATTTGCTTGAGTTTTACCCAAAGGCAAAAAGTTGATAATATCGGTTAATTTTTCCTTGAAAGACTGTTCTAATTTACAAACTGAAACAGCAGAATGACCTTTTTTTTTTATGTTACGTATCCCCACTGCATGTATTTGACGGGTATGACATACCAGAGAGAAAAAGCAGAGTGAAAAGAATGAAAACTAAAAAGTACCCAAAATTCTCCATGGTATTTTTTTTTTCTCCAAATTTTTCTCCAAGAATTTCATTTCTCCAAAATTTCTCCAGAGCCAAAATACTTACCCAGAATTGCGAAAAAAATACCCAATCTGGCAACACTGGTAATATCGTACATAGCGGTGTGTGCAATCAGTATTTTTTCAAAACATCTGAAGATACGATGCGAAGCCTCTTGTTTTGCGTTTGGTATAAAGTTCGTTCACCTTTCGATCTGACTTCGGGGAACACGTTTCTTTTTTTTCTCATCGATAATTGCAAAGTTACTTATGTTTAACTTGTTAAGCAGTTCAGTTTAAAACAGTGATAGGTAAGTTGGTAGAACGGTCGTTTTTGAAATAGAGTCGTAGGTTCGAACCCCGAGTCTGAGATTTCAAGACTTCATGTGCCAATCTCATTTTTACGAGTGATTATCGCTTGCTTAATGGTGAAGGGAAATAACCTGAGGAATTCTGCACGTCTAAGGGAACCTGACCAGTTTTCGAAAGACGTGTGAAGTCTGTCAACCTGCACTGGGCCAGCGAAACGTATTATGGCCTGAATCCCTCTTGAATTAAGGGGAGGCCCGTGCTCAGCAATGGCGCATGAAAGAGCGTAAAAAATATAAACTTCAAACACATCGTTATCCATTGCTCGGTGTTATTTGGCGTGAGCCCGCAGGTACAAGCAAGCGTAAATAACACATATATATGTATCAAACAAATGTGGATTGGCGACGACATTTAGGGGGGGGGGGGGGGATTTAAGCTTCTTCCCCTTCTTGCCTAAGGCCTTGCTTATTATGATTATAAACTTGTATAATACCTATACAGCTTTTGACCCCAGTTCGAGGTTAACGAACTGCAGTCAAATGCGCCTCGACTCTACATTTTTGATAATGACTAATTGATATATGAAAAAATGAGAATTCCAAGAGTATAAATACTTTTAGATACATGCAAACATTTCGATACGTCATTCGATAATGAATATTATGTGGAGAGAATTAAGGTGGCATTTGGTTCTTGCGCAATTTTTAACTCAAACTAGCATTTGTTTTTTTTCTAAAAAAATAGTTATTAACATAATGGTATTTTATAAAATTCAAACAGCGACCAATAGAAGATCAGATTGTTAAAAAAACACCACTTGGTACCGAGCAGAGGATTTCATACAATCTGATTGGTGTACACCACACATATTTATAAATCCCAAAATATTCTGTGACTATAAATCTTCTAGCTAAAATGTCATTGCCGACATCATGGCACAACCCGAAGGTCTTGATGGTCGCCTTCATGAACCGCAATGATTACACATATATATTCATTATAACTGTGAGTCAGCAGAATAGACGCGGCATTGTGTTGATTGCTTAACCGCGGTTAATGTGATAGTTACCAGAAGGCAACGTTTTAACTCAAGCTAAATGTTAACAATCTATACTTATGTACGTACTCGTTTAAGGCTAGAGTCTGAGCAAGGAATATTGTTGAAAAAAAAAACATACTACATTCGTAATTTTTTTGATTTTTCTAACACTTTTTATCCCTGGAAATGAATTCTCTTTTTGGAGAAACCCTGGTTAAATGTATTATTTGTAATAATAATTTGACGGTTTGATTAGCGCAGTTGGTAGTGACCCTGCTTTCAGTGCCAAGCGTCCCGGGTTCGAATCCTGGTAGGGACAAACTTTGTGTGGTGAGCATGAAAGTTTGTACCCAAGTCATGGATGTTTAATTTCTTAATAATAATATATAATGGGTTCGCCCCCAGTCTATTGTACGGTACCCATATTACAAGCGTACTGTTAAATAATTACATGATTTATGGATTGAAAAAGACTTTATAAGAATTAATTTCTTTTATTATTAGCACATCCACGATACTCCGACGAATACCGAACATATAAAACTATGCCCAATATAGCGAATAATGAATAAGTAACGAAAATTCGTTGCATCTCTTGAATTTTTTTTAATTTAGGAAAAAAAAAATGATATTGCCAAATTTTGCTTAAAACTGTTAGTACCAATTGAGGTGTTGTTTATTCGAGGTCATTGACCAAGGATTGTAGAGGCATTGAACTCGCGGGAATGAATGATTCCACTTGTGACAATTCTTTAGTTTTCTCTCCGATTCCCACACTACATAGTCTTATTACCATTAAAAAAACAATTAAAAAAACAGTGGTAAATTTATATTTAGAATAAGATTTTTTTTATTCATGTAAACCATTAAGTACAGTACTTATGAATCGTCAAAAGTTACAAAATGCTAAGCTACTACTTTACCACCCGTTTGTAATGCCGTTTCTATGGAGATGAACGGGCAAGAAACTCACTGTTGCTCTTTTTTAAAAAGATCTTTTACAATTTTGAGCAGTACATTGTTATCGGTATGTGAGAACAATGTAGGAACGGCTAGGCAGACTTTAGCAGCTGGTCAAAAAAACTAACTAAGTATATAATTTAGAACATGAAATTAATGTCAGCTGTTACAAGTGCCATCATTCGTTGCCGCAAGTGTAATAAAAATATATTACGTTTTGTATTTAGAATGGACTACAATACGTTTTAAATAATGAATTCGGTCATTCTCGCTACCAGTTGTCTCGCCAGTGTATCATCAGATCAAAGTTATACCAACCGCTTGGATTAGAAAGGGTAGTGTACTAAGGTTAGCAAGTGGAGTAATGTACGTTTACTTACGAAATACTAAATTACTTGTAGGTCGCACCTAAATAAAGCGATCATAGTTGAGATAATTATTACATTATTATGCCACCGTATACTCTGTATAGTGGGGTATTTATAATAGTAAAAGCAATTCTACTACACTCAATTTGTCCAGACGCAGTCTATATGGCGTAAAAAAACTACTTGAGACAGACGCATTTCTCCCTGACGCAGTTCGCTCGGTGTACACCGAGCGAACTGCGTCAGGGAGAAATACAAAAACTACATGAGATATCCCCATTTAGTCCCGACGCAGTTCGCCCTGTTTACAAAAAATACGAGACGCATTTCGCTCTGACGCAGTTCGGGATCTGTACAAATATTACAGGACGTAGTTCGCCCCGAATTAACGCAGTTAATTCGTTTTACAAAAACTACATGGGATAGACGCATTTCTCACTGACGCAGTTCGCTCGGTGTACAAAAACTACATGACATAGACGCATTTCTCGCTGACGCAGTTCGCTCGGTGTACAAAAACTACATGAGATAGACGCATTTAGCGCAACGCTTTTACTAAATTAATTTAAGACGCATTTTAGTCTCACCTACAATTTTTGTGGTAATAGACGACTAAAAACTTAATGGCATGCCTTTAAATAAGTTCTACATGTTTATTGCAATGTACTAACCACTCATCGTATATGGTTCTGCTAAATGTATAATTCTGGTGAAATACCCAGCCGTTCGTACCAAAGCTTACACAAATTCACGATTTGCATAGCAACCAAATTGCTATAACATAAAATTTTATGGCTATCCCTATTGGCTCTCATAAATCTCTATGTGATAACGTAAGAGGGTTTAGTAGAGTCTCTTCAAACGGCAAATTACCGTTTGTTTTCCAATTGGTATGTAATTTGAGCGCTACAGTTTGTTTAGTAAGATTAAAAAAAGGGGAGCAGTGTTGTTTAAAGTAGGCTTAGCTGGTCTCACATGTACTAATTACCTTAAAATTCCGCGGCTGACGTTCCGAATAAGAAGATTTTCATCCCTTCATATATTTTATAGTCCACGTATTTACATTTTGTATGAAGAATTGAATGTTGTAAGTAACATCTTCTAGAAGCGCCGTTCAATTCTACATACAAGTGCCTAAATATGTAGACTTAGTTTACGAATAATCTCGCAGTTACTGTGCAGAATCAGATTAAAAAAAAAACATTGCTTGTAAGACTTTCACTGGTGGTAGGCTTCGGCCGTGGCTAGTCACCACCGAACAAAGCCATGTCGCAAAGCGGCCTAGCCGTGTTCCGGCATGATGTTCGATGTTGCCATTCATGGATGGCGGGTCAGATCAGCTGCGCTGCATGTGCCTAGTGATGTAGCGTCTTGATCTACTGCCGCCTTCCTACCTAGGCAAGTATGCTCCATCGTAGATCTCATCGTCACTTACTATCAGGTGAGATCGAGATCAAATACTTGCCTATAATGTAAAAAAAAAAAAGACTACCACCCGTTCAGAATACTATTCCTATTGATAACGAGAGCGAAGATTAGGCAGAAGAATCAGTAACCCTACAATTAGGAATTCGAACTACAAAACCAGAGATCATTCTGTACCCTCGATTATTCTTAAAGTTACTCCTAAGAGAAACATTTAATAAGTAAACTTTAAGCATTCCCAAAACTAAGTTTGTACGCCATAACAATTTGTTAAAGTTAATAACTTCGGCGTTCCGAACGCGTTATTAACGTGTTTACAATAACCCAAAGGGTTCCAATGGGTGTTATCTTAGATTACGTAGGTGTATATATATATATATATATATACTAGCTGTTACCCGCGACTTCGTTCGCGTGGTATTTAACAAAGACACAACCGTTGGCAACAGCCTGCTAGCGCTTTCTGAGCCCGCGGGACGCATTTCAGGTTGTTGCTATCAAACTTAATCAGGCGCAACGCTGCAACATTGTTTTTTATTTTTCGTGAGATCCTATGTTTTTTTTCTAAAATAAAAGTAGCCTAAGTTACTCCTTGTTACATCAGCTATCTGTCAGTGAAAGTCCCGTCAAAATCGGTCCAGCCATTTCAGAGATTACCCGGAACAAACAGACAGACAGACAGACAAAAATTGTAAAAAATGTTGTTTCGGTATAGGTACCGTGTATACATCCAAATGCACTTAGTAAAAAGCGGTTATTTTAATATTACAAACAGACACTCCAATTTTATTTATATTCTGCCTTCACAAAATGATTAATAATGTCCTAAGAACCGCAGCTTCTTCTTCTTTCTTTACGAAATGAGATGCGACGAAATAAAATGGATATAATATGGCCTCACCCACAACTTGGTGGGTATTTTGCCAGTGTCAAGTAACTAATAGCAATAAAACATTCAATAAATACACATCTATACATACATATAAATAAAATTGGAGTGTCTGTTTGTAATATTAAAATAACCGCTTTTTACTAAGTGCATTTGGATGTATACACGTTACCTATACCGAAACAACATTTTTTACAATTTTTGTCTGTCTGTCTGTCTGTCCGTCTGTCTGTCTGTCTGTCTGTCTGTTTGTTCCGGCTAATCTCTGAAATGACTGGACCGATTTTGACGGGACTTTGCCTGGCAGATAGCTGATGTAACAAGGAGTAACTTAGGCTACTTTTATTTTAGAAAAAAAATAGGATCTCACGAAAAAAAGTTAAAACCAATGTTGCAGCGCAACGCCTGATTAAGTTTCATAGTAACAGGCTCAGAATTGGCGAGCAGGCTATTGTCAACGGTTGTCTTTGTTAAATACCACGCGGACGAAGTCGCGGGCAACAGCTAGTTATTAAATAAAATAATGGATGTGACATGATGATATGAAAATGGCATCAACCGCAGCTTCAAAGCGTAGCCGATAAATTAACAGACAACAGACAGTACTGGCATCAAGTCTGACTGTCAAACTAAGCAGAAACTATTAAACGTTCCGGCTTAAAATAGCCTATGGTTGTTTTAGATAGGTATAAAGCCTCAGCCCCGAATATAGCGGGCAGCGGGGCGGCTGCGGGCGGCGGCGGCATGGTAGCGGGGCTCGTTGGCTGGCTGTTTTCGGGAACCGGTCCATTTGATTTTACGCATAAGATCCTGCCGCTCCCGCGCCGCCGTCGCCGCGCCGACCGCCCCGCTGCCCGCTAAATTCGAAGCTGAGGCCTAAATGGTAACAAGGCCAATATCAACACTGTCTACGGCCATTGGTTTGTCCGCGATATTAATTTCCAGTTTGTTTGCAATCACCGCGTTTGGACGTCGACCTTACCATGTTTACTTATAACTGACTAGCTGTTACCCGCGATTTGGTCCACGTGGTATTTAACAAAACGACACCGAAGTCGCGGGTAACAGCTAGTCTAAAATGAAAGTAGCCTAAGTTACTCCTTGTTTCATCAGCTATCTGCCAATGAAAGACCCGTCAAAATAGGCCCAGCCATCTCAGAGATTAGCCGGAACAAACAGACAGACAGACAGACAGACAAAAAATTTAAAAAATGTTGTTGTGGTATAGGTACCGTGTATACAAACAAATCCACTTAGTAAAAAGCGGTTATTTTAAAATTACAAACAGACACTCCAATTTTATTTATTTGTATAGATGATCATTCCGGCCAATGTTAAGGAAAGATCTGGTCAAGTTCGAACAAGTTATGATAATAGTTTATTGATTATCCTTACGAATAACAAATAGTTTGTTGTTTATCCTCAAACCTCATTCTGTTTGTTATTCGTACTTAATCAAGGTAGTATGAATTGATTTTGTGTTTCAACTGTTTTTCATTGATTTTGTTAAACAAATGGGAAAAGTGCCCACCACTGACCCTCGGCTTGTCAAATTCTCCAAGTATAAACTAAAAAAGTTGACCGATAATGAAAGAAGCCAGCAATATATAATTATGTTGAGTTAGACTATCTATTGAGTTAATACTATCGATGATGACGACGATGACGATGATGACGATGATGATGATTGAAAGTGCTATATGAACGTGTTTGTATCTCGTCTCGCTGACACATTTCTTTTTGCTTTCTATACCTTCCTAATTATGAATGTTTCTCGTTGGATGTCTTTTGATCCCATTTTCAAAACGTTCTCGTCGAATCCCGATAAAAGATTTTTTGCATGGCCGTTGAATACCGTTGTACCGATAGGAATATAAGCGGTTATGACTATTTTATAAATGTATGTTATTAAATTCATAAAAGTACAGTGATAGCCAAGTTAAAAATAAAATGAAAACGGAATTAAACTTTTAGCAGAATAGCAAATTTGTCACAGTCTTAATGGAACTTCAATAGTGTGTCGCTGGAATGGTAATCGTATGTCGATTTATTTAAATTAGCAGAATTGGGCCCCTGGATTACCGCAATCGCTATTAAAATTTCCGAATTTGATTATCTTCGATGTATCGATTTTTCAAAAAGTTTTCGTCAGAGAGCTCGTCGGGAGCGACACCCATATCGGAAAGTTTCAAATTCATTTCCGATGGCGATTCCGAATGCTTTAAAATAACCCTGCAGGTCGTCAGTTGGAAGAGACTCGCCTTGGAAACGAGTGTAGCAGGTTCAAGCCTCTGCTCACACCTCGGAGATTTCTGCATTTTCCTTTGTCAATTATAGACAATTCGCGATGGCCAAATAGTCATATGTCTAATGTCATAAAATCATAGATACTACACATACTATTTGAAATTTATATATGAAACAAATGTTGGCTCCAACCTTGTCCCCAATACAATCCCCGGTGTGCTGGTTACTCGGCGATTTTGTAAGCAGTTACCTAATAATTACTTTGTGTGTTAGCGGATTCTCGGTAATGCATGACTCACTATTTATCTGAGGATATACGACGAAATGTAAAAGCTATCGATATAAAAATATTATCTGTACACCAATAAAAAATAAAATAAATATCGCCAGACGAACACACCAACTATACGGTCCCACACTAAGCAACGCTTGTATTATGGGTACCGTACAATGGACTGAGGGCGAACCCAATATAAATTTATTACTCATATAGATATTTAACATCCATGACTCGGGTATAAACATTCGAGTTATGGGTTCCAATGACATTATAATCTACTAGTTGCGCCCGGCGGTGTTACCCGCGAAAAAAGTATGAAAAATTAAAACATCTATCCCACGGGAACCATAAATTTTACCGGGATAAAAAGTAACCTATGTGCTATTCCAGACTATAATCTATCTCTATGCCAAATTTCATCCAGATCCGGTCAGCCGTTCTGGCGTGAAAGAGTAACAAACATCCATCCATCCATCCATCCATCCATCCAAACTTTCACATTTATAATATTAGTATAGATAGTATAGATAATAAATTAAATTTTAACTAATGCTATTCGTTGGTAAGCCCTTCCGTTGAACACCGCTGGACCGATTTAATTTTTTTTTTTACATTCGTAATAGTCCGAATTAGGTTATGACGGTTTAGCTGTAAATGGAAGAACTTTCAGCCTGGGGGGCGGCGGCCGCTATGCCCCAACAGTTATTGTCGGGATCTAATATTAGAAATGCGCTTTATAAGCTCACCACTAGTAGCACAGTCGCATATGACAAGACAAAATGTGAGATAAATCTATTTCGTCTCTTTCCCTCGTATTAGTTAAGAAAGAGAGCAACATATATTTTTCTTTGACTCGCGTGCTAGCCTTGGTTAATATGTTAGTATACGTCTTCTGAATTACGCTGTATATAAAGCGGGCAGGTCCATTATAAATTCCATAATATTGCGTTGGGCTGGTCATGCCCTAAAAGGCAGCCGTCCGATATACGATTTGTCGGTCAGTGAGTATGATAGTGATGTACCAGACGTAGTCGATTAGTCGATAAGTTTAGTTTAACTTATGTTTGATAGCAAACGGGCGCATCGATAACCCACTTTTTCCGTCAGTACCTATTTTGAGCGTCAATAAAGATTTATGATATCAATGTGAAATATTTCCTAGTCCACCTCACTTTTTAAAACATTATGGTTTCCATTATTTTTGTCTATGATTTCTTTTTATTCATCAACTTGTCGTTGGCAAAATCATCGATAAACGATGGAGCCATAAAATAATTTGAAATTGGAAGCTTTTGACAGCTCGGCGGGAGCGCCATTGACATTGGAAATCGATTGCATGTGATTTAAAATATCTTCGCAAGTAGGTACCCGACAACCTGCCCCTTGGGGATTTTTAGCCTTTGGGTCTGTTGGTACAAATCTGTCTACCCAAGTCCTGTCCTTTCCAGGTTCAGGATATAGTGCCGCGATGCTCGTACCTATTATTATGGCGTCTTGGTTGAAGGCCGCAAGTGAGCAGTCATGATAGGCATCTATACATATAAATAAAATTGGAGTGTCTGTTTGTAATATTAAAATAACCGCTTTTTACTAAGTGCATTTGGATGTATACACGTTACCTATACCGAAACAACATTTTTTACAATTTTTGTCTGTCTGTCCGTCTGTCTGTCTGTCTGTCTGTCTGTCTGTCTGTCTGTTTGTTCCGGGTAATCTCTGAAATGGCTGGACCGATTTTGACGGGAATTTCACTGGCAGATAGCTGATGTAACAAGGAGTAACATAGGCTACTTTTATTTTAGAAACAAAAATTGGATCTTTCGAAAAAAAATTAAAACCAATGTTGCAGCGCTGCGCCTGATTAAGTTTGATAGCAACAACCTGCAACGCGTCCCGCGGGATCAGAACGCGAGCAGGCTGTTACCAACGGCTGAGTCTTTGTTAAATACCACGCGGACGAAGTCGCGGGCAACAGCTAGTCATAAAATAAAAACCGTACACAAAAATTATGAAACGTTCATGACTTTTAAAGATCGATGCTTACATAAGAACGCAAAATCAATTTTGTAATGCAAGAGTGTAGTTTTTTGCAATTGATCAATGTATCTATACATCAATTGATCAATGTATCTATACATCAATTGAATAAAAAAATGTATGTATCCATACATTAATTGAAATAAAAAAAACTTAACTTTTGTATTACAAAATTGACATGCCAGCACGTCAAGTGCGAGATTATTCGTAAGCTATATAATATTATGTCAAGATTCACAATAATATTTTTAACTAGCTGTTGCCCGCGACTTCGTCCGCGTGGTATTTAACAAAGACTCAACCGTTGGCAACAGCCTGCTCGCACGTTCTGATCCCGCGGCACGCATTGCAGATTGTTGCTATCAAACTTAATCAGGCGTAGCGCTGCAACATTGGTTTTAATTTTTTTTCGAGAGATCCTATTTTGTTTTCTAAAATAAAAGTAGCCTAAGTTACTCCTTGTTATATCAGCTATCTGCCAGTGAAATTCCCGTCAAAATCGGTCCAGCCATTTCAGAGATTACCCGGAACAAACAGACAGACAGACAGACAGACAGACAGACAGACAGACAGACAGACGGACAGACAGACAGACAGACAGACAGACAAAAATTTTAAAAAAGGTTGTTTTGGTATAGGTACCGTGTATACATCCAAATGCATTTAGTAAAAAGCGGTTATTTTAATATTACAAACAGACACTTCAATTTTATTTATATGTATAGATATTTTATTTATGTATACCGGGATATAATTGCAACATTCACCATTTTATTTTGAATTCTTCACTCGTGGACGTTTGTGAACACATAATGGTGATTAATATTCCACTAAAATTAAACAACATTATTAAAATAAACATATTATTTTAGGATATAAAACAAAATTAACAACTGTGCTTACTCCAAAAGCCCGTCTTCATTATTCGTTTCAGAACCTCAAGTGCCAATGTTCACCTAAATTATTCAAGCAGTGATAGCCAAGTTGGTAGAACGCTTGCCTCGGTAACGAGGATCGCAGGTTCAAACCCCGGCTCGCAACTCTGGGATTTCTGGATTTCATGTGCGAATCTCATTTTCAACCACGATTATAAAACGGTAAAGGAAAACATCGTGAGGAAATCTGCATGTCTGAGAGAACCCCTCGTAAGACGTGTGAAGTCCGCCAACCCAAACTGGGACAGCGTGGTGGAGCCCCGTGCCCAGCAGTGGGACATTAAAAAGGTCTGGTATTATTATTATTCACGTAGGTGAATATTGGTACTTTAGTACTAGTACTACTAACTAGTACCCTAGTAGGGGCTAACAGTTGATCATTACACATTTCCATTACACATTTATGGGCCCTGCGCGAGGGCAACCGGTGTGAATGATTGTGTAATCGATTTAACCTGTAATTATGTTAATGTGTGCTATCCTGTATTCATTAAGTATAGTGTAGTGATATTGGTTTGTATTAGTTACGGCGACGTGAGGGTAGGAATAATATATAGCTACTATTGTACAAAATTATTAAAAAAAGGCAGGTCTCAAAAGAAAGAAAGAAAGAAGATAGAAAGAAAAAACATTTATTTGTGACAAGTACAACCGAACAAAACTGCACACAACACAACCCATCTTTGAGCATCACCTCAGGCAGACGCTCACATGCTTGTCACAAAAGACCATCGGTGTGTTTGTTACACATAGGTTTTAGTAGGTTATGTCAACATCAGCACGTCAATTGAATTGATTTTATTAAATACCATCCGCTAGAGGCGCTTTTCAATTCTCCAAACAAAATGTCTAAATACGGTACACTATAAAGTATACAGTTAGCTCGCACTTGACGTTCTGATTGTTGCGTTTTGAACCGATTGCTAAACGATAGAAAAAGGGCTCCATAATTTTGAAAAAAGATATCAGTATGAGACGTAATACGATGAAAACGAAACAACCCCGGCAGCCGCATAATATGTTGGAATAATATTGAACTGTTTTTGTCTAAAGCCTGCAAAAGATTTGTGTTTTTTTTTTGTCATGTAGGTATGTTTTTTTTTTCTATTTACCAATATAATTATTCGCAAGTTATATAAAATATTCATTATACAGTTGGGAAGTTGCCTGCAGTCAATAACTGTTTGCTAATTATTCTTTTATGCATTTGTGATTTCCGCATGTTTAGTTCAAGGCTCTACCATATAGAGATTCCTTTAGATTTGCAATCAGAAGATGTTTATCTGATTATGTGATAACATAAAAAACATGATTTCTATGCATAAATAAATTTTAAACATTAGTTAATCTTTTCATTTACTCAGGTCTTTAGCATCGAAATCTTCGTGGTTCAGAGCTGTAAATCCTTATCATATTGATATTACTAATTGCAAATTTTATGTAGAATATGGTATTGGAAGGAGTCATCAGCATTAGGGAGAAAAGGTCATAGCCTTGTTCAGAGTTGAGCTTAAGGAAGAGCGCCTAGCAAGGACGGAAAAATATATTGACATTAAAATATTGAAGGTGGCAACACTTGTTTTTATAACGCAAATATAAAAGGAAACAAAAAAACATCTCATGATATAAGAGGTTTTTGTTATAGTAAGTAAGTCGCTAATTTATGTTAAGTACGAAATCATTTGGTAGAGTCCACTTTAATTTTGTTTATTTTATGTCTACATACGCAAACATGTTTTTTCGCGGCGCCATGTTTTTTAAATTAATTTCAAGACAACAAAAAGGAATACGTACCTTTGGCGTTTACCCCTGCCAGGATTCGAGCCTGGGACCCTTGGCATAAATCAATCTGTGGGGAAATCACAATAACTCTGACCAAAACAAATGACAACACTTTATTCTCCGAAATCGAACTTACGACATTGAGCTCTACAGACTGCTAATAACGTATCCATAAATTATTATATTAATAAGGTAGGCTACCGAAAAAAAAAACGAGATACATAAATAAAATAAAAAAAAAACTTATTTAAATAATACCTTGGGTTATTGATTACCCAACGTAACCGATTAAAGAGTAAGTTCTTTCTTATAAGGACACGTTACATTGAACTCTTTAAGAGATGTCTTTTATGGTGATGCGCTCTGTAGCCTTGACATGGATCATTAAAAATAGCATGGCAAGTTACTTCATAAAAATAGTGTTTGCCAATTTGGTGAACGCTCTCCTGGGAAACAAGGATCGCAGATCTAGATTATAGAACTGCACAAAAATACAAGAAAAAATTTGGCTGTCCAGAGAGGAGTGCTGAGAGTTATATGCTCCAGGGATGGAAGTGTTAAAGGGCACATTTGTAGCCCAGCCGTCCTGAGGATGCCTCGTTTAGAGGCGAAACACGTGTCGAATACTTTTTTAGATTAGCATCGTTTCGCGGAGAATCGCATTTTATTTGGGGTCCCGTCAGTATCACAATACAGGAGATTCATGATTTTTTTTTGTGAGTTGGTGTCTGAGCTAGACAAGGTCTGAGGGTATAGAACTCTCTCTCTCTCTCTCTCTCTCTGGCTCTCTCGCTCTCTCGCTGGTGATAGATATTGAAATGAGATTTGTTTCTTATTTGTTGGAATTAAGTGGATACTTTTGTATTATTATTTATTATGGCAACCGACTTGTTCAACGATCTTTTTGATTCCTACCTAATTGATGGTTACGTATAAGGGGATACAAATATAATTAACTTATGTATTATATATGTATACAATGGCTAATATAATATACTTACTTACTTATCAGAGATCTTTAAGCATGTTTTTAAATAATAACTTGTTTTATTTATGGGAATACACACTTTTTTGTATATAAGTATTTACGTGTGGAATGTAATTAGGTGGTATAAATAATAAAATGATTGTGTTTACATAAAAAAAACGAATTAATTTAAAAAATAAAATATTATGTCACAATTCCTCCACATCGTCGTCTAAATCAAAAGTGGCCAGTAATATTGTCATAATTTGGAAAGTACTGAATAATGTTTTTTACTTTATAAATTCTAATTTTGAAATAAGTTAATTCTTTATTATGTTGTGGAAATTAATATCGCTTTGGACTTTTTGGCGGGAAGTTGTACAGTGAATATGTCAATTATGTTTTTATTTTATGAAAATTATATTTATTTTATATATCATCTATACTAATATTATAAATGTGAAAGTTTGGATGGATGGATAGATGGATGGATGTTTGTTACTCTTTCACGCCCGAACGGCTGAACGGATCTGGATGAAATTTGGCACAGAGATAGATTATAGTCTGGAATAGCACATAGGTTACTTTTCATCCCGGTAAAATGTATGGTTCCCGTGGGATAGATGTTTTAATTTTTCATACTTTTTATCGCGGGTAACACCGCCGGGCGCAGCTAGTGTGTAATATTATTGAGATATTAACCATTGCGTGTTTATAAACGTGCACGAGAGAAGGAAATTAAAAAAACAGTATAGCTTGACTTTTCGAGCTGTCCCAAGATGTCCGTGAAATTTTCAGTAGAGTATCCACAGCTTTACTGATAGAGTCAGGGGATTCATTTCATCATCGTCGTCATTAACATCATTATCGTCATCAGGGTTACTTATACCATTTAAATGATGAAGAACTATTTTACTTGACACTGGCACAATAATGGCACTATTTAGTAGCCGATTGCCAACTTAAAAAAGAAAATTCCTTTTACTATGACCAAGGTAATAAAATAAAATTCTAATTGCTAGCGGATCGCTCGCAAGAATTAATGTTTGCCTTGAAGATGAAGTCATCTTTCCATAAAAAAGGCAACAGATCAACATACAACTGACAGAACTATAAAATGTTAAATTAATGGTAGGTATAGGTACCTATAGCTAAATATTATAGTCTGTTTTATGGTTGTGCGAATTATAGATTCGGTTTTACCAGCGCTAATCAATTAATTTATTACCATATACCTGCTGTTTAAAAAAAAACATAGTTATTTTTCCGACGTAATTTTTTCGATGTGAATAAAAAATTGTTTATTTCGCAATGGTACTCCGCTTGGAAATATACTTGGTGTATATGGCTTCGTAACGCAAACTGATACCTAGGATTCATCGCTACGTGTAATCCAGGCAGAAGGCATGCTTTCAATCGATGGTCCAACGTTCAAACTCCGGCTTTACACCTCCGGGATTCCCTGATGTCACCTTCAAATCGACAGTAGGCCAATAAAAAAAATAATTTGAAAAAAAAACAACCTCTTTATAATTATAACTCTATGAATCTATTGATTTCTTATATTAACGCGAATACTATACATTGAAATAAAACTAATCACCATTGCAAGACCTCTAGACACTGAGCACTTTCTGCGTAGGTCGGACCGCAAGCAACAACTAAATATGAGGGCACCCCGGTTCAAACTATGACACTAGGACGTCAACCACCTCAGCCCTCCCGCGACTATGGTTGCTATACAGCAGCCGAAACGTCGGCGGATACGTAAACACATAAACTAAACGCGATAAAATCCAAAAAAAAATATTTCAATCAATTAGTCTAATTCTCTCTTTTATTGTTCACAGATTACGGAAACCACATCTCATTGAGGAAAGGTCAGTATCACGGGATGCCCCGGCAACAGGTCGAATCGACCGCTAAGCATATAATTAGGTATAAAGATAGCTGATCTATTAATATCTCCAGTATAATGAATCTAGAGATGCTGGGCAACACGTGGTAGGTATATTGATTAGAGCTTGCCTGTTGGTGTACCATATCGGCAGATAAACACGTTATAAACAACTAACTGCGCCCTGCGATGTTACCCGCGCACAAAATATGTCGATACTTTGCACTATGAAACATTAAAACAGATCTATCCCACGGGAACCATACATTTTACCGGAATAAAAAGTAGCCTATGTGCTATTCCAGACATTAATCTTTCTCTGTGCCAAATTTCATTCAGATCCGTTCAGTCGTTCTGGCGTCATTGAGTAACAAAGATCTATCCATCCATCCAAACTTTATAATATTAGTATAGATAAATACGATAATGATTCATAAGGGACATGGACACTAAGTCTAGAACCTGATCATTTTTATCGCATTTGTTATCATTATGTGAAATCAGAATTTAGAATAATTTAGAATCATTTTCGTGGCAAAAAAATACATACCATGCAAAGGATTCCGTCTCCATAATTTTAGGGTCTGTGTGCAAAAACGAGTAATTCAAAATAAAATCTTGTGTACCAGCCGTATATAAAAACACGTAAAAGTTTTTTTTTACGAACCACAGATCAATGTTTATTGTAGAACTGGTTTGGTGGACCGGTCTTGTACGTTCGCTGTTGTGACCCTCGGCTCACGTCATTGGCGCGTCATGATCACTTTATAATCACAGATAATATCGACGGACGTATCATGAAAAAAATGTGCGGCTGTAAAAAGCTGTAATAAAGATAAAAAAAGCTTCTATACTCTGCACGTCAAGTGCGAGCTCACTGTATACTTTATAGTCTACCGTATTTAAACATTTTGTATGGAAAATTGAAAAGCGTCGATATGCTATGCTATCAGCTGAAAGACGACCGCTGCTGGACATAGGCCTCCCCAAATGATTTCCACACATCACTCTCAAGAATCAACAAAAATATTGTCTGAATTAATAAAAAAACTAGCATCTAACCACGGTTTTGCCCGCGATACCCTGATGAAACAAAGCCTATATTACGCAGGGATAATGTACCCTCCTATTAGAGAAATAATTTTCAAAATTGGATCAGTAGACCCGGAGATAACGCCCTACATCCTCACTCACGTATAGATATTTTTAAGAAATAAACCTCACTATACAACATTGCAATCGAGTGAGACTTCATTCGCGAGATAACCACACTTTAAAGTCGAAAGTCGAGTGAATATGTCGACTTTGCATGGAGAGTTAAAAGTTATCGAACCCGTCCGCTAGAGGCGCTGTGTAATTCGCCATACTTACAAAATACGCAGCGTATGTAGTTGACGTTTTGCTAACTAAGAACTCGCACACTTAGCTCGAGTTAGGAAGAGATAAAAGGCTGGAAGTAGGTACACACATTCATGCAAAACAAGCATTTAATTACGTTCTTATAAGTGAAGGTTAAACTAATGTCAAACGGTAATGACTTGGGTCGTTAAGGTGAATTAATATTGATTTTATATGAAGCCCACAAGTAGGTAGGTACCTATAAGTACTAACTTGTGATATATACGTTGCACCATTAATAGTTTGAAATATTTTAACAGTGCCAAAAAACAACATTCCCAAAGAAATTACATGGCTCCTATGCCTACTGAGCGCACGGCCAAACGCAAAAAACAAATAATGTTTACACAATTATTTAATACATCAACAGGGTTCATATAACTGATTCATCTGTTAAAATATTTTACACTCTTTTTGTTATCTATACATCTATACATATAAATAAAATTGGAGTGTCTGTTTGTAATATTAAAATAACCGCTTTTTACTAAGTGCTTTTGGATGTATACACGTTACCTATACCGAAACAACATTTTTTAAAAATTTTGTCTGTCTGTCTGTCTGTCTGTCTGTCTGTTTGTTCCGGGTATCTCTGAAATGGCTGGACCGATTTTGACGGGAATTTCACTGACAGATAGCTGATGTAACAAGAAGTAGCTTAGGCTACTTTTATTTTAGAAAAAAAAGGATCTCTCGAAATAAAATTAAAACCAATGTTGCAGCGTTGCGCCTGATTAAGTTTAATAGCAACAACCTGAAATGCGTCCCGCGGGCTCAGAAAGCGCGAGCAGGCTGTTGCCAACGGTTGTGTCTTTGCTAAATACCACGCGAACGAAGTCGCGGGTAACAGCTATTATAATATACTATTCTGATCCTGATTCTGATATCAAACGTAACATTAGAGATGTCATCTTTTTAAATTTTTGTCTGTCTGTCTGTTTGTTCCGGCTAATCTCTGAAATGGCTGGACCGATTTTGACGGAACTTTCACTGGCAGATAGCTGATGTAACAAGGAGTAACTTAGGCTACTTTTATTTTAGAAAAAAAATTGGTTCTCTCGAAAAAAAATTAAAACCAATGTTGCAGCGCTGCGCCTGATTAAGTTTGATAACAACAATCTGCAATGCGTCCCGCGGGATCAGAACGCGCGAGCAGGCTGTTGCCAACGGTCTTGTTAAATACCACGCGGACGAAGTCGCGGGTAACAGCTAGTGCCTTATATACATAACAAGTCATTTTACAGGCACTCAGATATTTTACAACACTATTAAACACAATGACGACGCAACAAAGAGATGAAGGTTTACGCTTAACTTTATCACTTCAACTTTTAACCTACAGTTAATATATTTTGTACAATCTTTAGAATATCGTAAACATCCTTACCTTGCTAGCGATCTGTACAATGTCAAATCATTTATTTTCGTTTAGGCCTACGGGGGCACTTACAAATTGTCATTAACATATTGTGTTCTTACATTTACGCGAAAACAACACATACATTTTTTCGGATTTTATCGCCTTTATTTTATGTTTTTACGTTCCCGAAGTTTCGGCTGCTTTACAGCGGCCATGGTCACGGGAGGGCTGAGATGTTTGTCGTCCTAGTGTCATAGTTTGAACTGGGGTACCCTCATATTTAGTTGTTGCTTGCGGTCCGATCTATGCAGAAAGTGTTGTATTGGCTTAAATATAAGAAGTCAATATGTGAACCAGTTATAATTATGACTTATGTTTAGCAACGACTATTTATCTTGGCCTATGTCACTGTTCTGAATTTTTGCTACCCACCGAGTTATAGACAATAATTAAGGATTGTATTCTATTGCACATAATTAACTATAATTTGACGTCACTCCGAGAAACGAGTGTCTTGAAAAAGCAGCCTTGTTCTCGGTACAATAAGGCAGTCTTTATTATAACTACAAAGCTTAAATCTTGCGATACACCTTGTAATACACATCTATACTGCATATCAGAATCCGTGTGAATAAGGAACTCCAAACATGTTTATTTCTTACTTAATGAAACAACTTAAGTACTTGCTGCAGGCAGGAAATAACCGGCTTATGACGTAGCTTATGCGTCGTTTGTTGATTGAATAATTTCCAGATAATGACGGATAATCATACCGCGCCCGTAAAAAAAAAAAAACTTTTTTAATACCTACACATAGCAATTTAAAAAAAGTGTAAAATGGACAAGCCCGTTTCGATCCGATTGTAGGGTTAAGAAAAGAATATTGATTTCTTGTATTTCACATTGAAATAAAACACATTTTACACATTTTATTGCGTTGATTTTATGTTTTTACGTTCCCGACGTTTCGGCTGCTTTACAGCAACCATGGCAATTAAATCCAAAACCAAACGCACCATTGCAAGACCTCAAGACATTGTGAGCACTTACTGCGCTGATCAGACCGCAAGGATCAACTAAATATGAGGGTAACCCAGTTCAAACTATGACCACCTCAGTCCTCCCGTGACCATGGTTGCTGTAAAGCAGCCGAAACTTCGGGAACGTAAAAACATAAAATAAACGCGATAAAATCTGTAAAATAAGTTTTATTTAAATGGGTTTATATATGTTTTCTTTTAATGTGTAAATTGACCGTAGTGTTATCTAATAGGTACCTACATAATGATTGAAACCACGATACATCTACCACCTAACCGGAAGAGCAAATTGTATTTTTCCACAGCCGGACTTTGAACCCTGAGTCTCGTCGTATAAAAACCGGGTTTTTTATTTCAATAAATTCTTAGTAAACGAACAACTTAAATCATAGTTTCGTTTCATCGTTTTGATTTGGCATAACGTCAGTTGGCACGCGGATGTTATTAGTCTCAATTACTTTAATGACTGGGTACAGACCAATCGCGTAGCCC
Source organism: Pheosia tremula (assembly GCA_905333125.1). Lineage (NCBI taxonomy): Eukaryota > Metazoa > Arthropoda > Insecta > Lepidoptera > Notodontidae > Pheosia > Pheosia tremula. Next base: position 5,145,566 of record HG995419.1, read on the forward strand.
CGCGATACCGATAATCTTGTTTGTTACACACTGCTTTTCTCGGAAATACAATAACAAAGAACCATTATTAAATAAAAAAAATAAACTCCATCTATTTACAGAGAATATATACCTTGTAAGTCTTGTAAGTTACACCATTTATAACTCAAGAACGGGCGGGCCGATTTTTATGATCTATATTTTTTTAATTTATCTCCGCCTCGAATAGTAGAATAACTATTAAAGCATTGGATAAATTCACTAACATTATTTGATTCTGAGGCGATACGAAGTTCGCGGGGACAGTTAGTTATAAAATAAAACCTATTATGTACTTAAAAATGATTATATTGTCATTATCTATCAAATTTCCTAATGGTTCTTGTTAAACCGTAGACCGTACAACGTGCCAAGCGCTTGCGCATAATGGGTGTCACAACCTCGTTTATGTCATCTTCGATTCTCGCTCAAGGTTGCCATGTTCCTGTGCAAAGGCTTTATCGTGGAAGCGAGATGACATCTCTAATGTTACGTTTGATATCAGAATCAGGATCAGGACAGTATATTATCATTCATGTAAACCATTCAGTACAGTACTTATGAATCGTCAAAAGTTACAAAATGCTAAGCTACCATTTTACCACCCGTTCGCAATGCCGTTCCTATGGAGAAGAACGACCAAGAAACTTCATGATTGGTCAAAACATCGCCTGGAAACCTGCATGTCTGAGAGAACCCCTCAAAAGTCGTGTGAAGTCCGCCAACCCGCACTGGGCCAGAGTGGTGGATTATGGCTTAATACCCCTCACATTGAGGGGAGGCCCGTGCCCAACAGTGGGACATTAAAAGGGCTGGTATTATTATTACACGATAAGATCTTTCAACATTCTTTAACACTGTTTAACCGATTCCCATTTATTGACATTTTCAATGTAATGAAACACGGTTAAGTCGAAGTCTGGGGCCATTCGCCGAAAATGCCTGGACTAGCATATTATTATACCTGGAGTAGCATATTATTTTACCTGGAGTAGCATATTATTATACCTGAACTAGCATATTATTATACCATGCCCCTGTCTATCCCTTCGGGGTTTACGGGCGTCGTGTAGGCAAATAAAGTAGGAGACCACTTTGTTTATACAGTTAAGTAAGTAGTCATTGTGCTTAAGGGCTTTACTTCAGAAGTCGTAACTCAAGTATTTGTTAAAGCGCTCAAGTTTGAGTGGCATTTTGTGGATATTCTATAGTGTTTATACTATTTATGACTTGTGCCAAGTTAAATAAGTAGTTTGGTTTTGTTAAATAAAGTGGTGACACAGATTTTATGATATGGGTTTTCAAGTCGAGTCAAATCATTCATATCGTATAGGTCTACGGGGGCACTAACAAATTGTCATTAGCACATTATTTCTTAACTCTACAATCGGATCGGAACGCGACCTCAACTGAAAAGATCCGGCGAGAATCAGCGGGCTATGTTTTATTTTTACAAAATACTTTATTTAACTCTTTTTTTATACTCCAGTGTGTTGCCATGCGAGGCACACACAGGCTACACTTTGACATCTTAAATTCTTAAATGAGGCTAGATACTTGAGCGATCAGTCCCAGGCTGCTTTATCATCCAAATAATCCAAGATTCTGTAATAACCCTTACGACATAGTTTAGTTTTGCCGATTGTTGTGAACTTAATAATGATCAAATCTCGGATTGAATCTTGGTAGGTGACAAGACAACATAGTGTGATATGTACCAATATTTGTACACGAGTCAGGAATGTGTATAGCTAATAACATACCTACTGGGTTCGCCCCTAGTCCATTGTACGGTACCTTTAATAGAAGCGTTGCTTAGTTCAAGACCGTACAGACAATATTATTACTATTTACTAGCTGCGCCCCGCGATTAAAAAGTATTTCCATTTCCTTCCTTTTCCTCTATGTCCTTTTCTGTACCCCTGTGCATTTTTCCGGGATAAAAATTAGCCATGTCATTTTCTGAACCCTAAACTACCACTACCTATGCAAAAACTCATGTCGATCCTTTGCTCTATGAAAAATTTAAACAAATACGAGAACCATACATTTTACTGAGATAAAAAGTATCCTATGTGCTATTCCAGACTATAATCTATCCCTGCGCCAAATTTCAGATCCGTTCAGCCGTTCTGGCGTGATTGAGTAACAAACATCCATCCATCCATCCAAATTTTCACATTTATAATATTGGTGGGATAGTGGGATACCTATGGAAAATACGAAATTGACTTACTGGAAATACTATGAATCGGATTAACTAGAACTAATTTGAATATATAAGCGAATATATAGAGTTAAAATGAACCATAATATTGATTTCTTATATTTACGCGAATACTACACATTTAAATAAAACTAATTTTACGGATTCTATCGCGTTTATTTTTTACGTTCCCGACGTTCCCGTTTCAAACTATGACACCAGGACGTCAACCACCTCAGTTAGGGAACGTAAAAAACAAAAAATAAACGCGGTAGAATCCGTAAAATTAGTTTTATTTAAATACTAGCTGTTGCCCGCGACTTCGTCCGCGTGGTATTTAACAAAGACAACCGTTGACAACAGCCTGCTCGCCCATTCTGAGCCCGCGGGACGCATTGCAGGTTGTTGCTATCAAACTTAATCAGGCGCTGCGCTGCAAAATTGGTTTTAATTTTTTTTCGTGAGATCCTATTTTTTTTCTAAAACAAAAGTAGCCTAAGTTACTTTTTGTTACATCAGCTATCTGCCAGTGAAAGTCCCGTCAAAATCGGTCCAGCTATTTCAGAGATTAGCCGGAACAAACAGACAGACAGACAGGCAGACAGACAGACAGACAGACAGACAGACGGACAGACAGACAGACAGACAGACAAAAATTGTAAAAAATGTTGTTTCGGTATAGGTAACGTGTATACATCCCAATGCACTTAGTAAAAAGCGGTTATTTTAATATTACAAACAGACACTCCAATTTTATTTATATGTATAGATGAACCATAATTTCGCCATTATTATGCATTCACGAGTTCTAGAGCCGATTAAACCTTGAAATAAGTTGTTTTAACACAAAAATTCCGAAGACAAAAAAAACCCAACATGTATGTGTCAACGACTAAATATGGATTTCCGTGGATGTATTTATACAACGATACGTGGTAATTACATTAAGGCGAATGTGTATGGACTGTATGAAATTAATATGTTGTGTGTGTTTTATAACTCAGGAACGGATGGGCCGATTTTTATGATTGTTGTTTTTTTTTTAAATTTATCTCCGCCGCGAATAGCAGAGTAACTATTATAGCATGGGAAAAATTCACTATCAACAGCCAATAGACGTCCAATGCTGGGCATAGGCCTCCCCCAATGACCTCCACACATCACGGTCCTCCGCTACTCGCACCACCTTGTGGGGGGCCGTCCTACACTACTACTTCCGATTCGTGGTCGCCATTCTAGAACCTTCACATATCTGTTGGGCACGGGCCTCCCCTCAATGCGAGGGGGATTAGGCCATAGTCCACCACGCTGGCCCAGTGCGATTTGGCGAAATTCACAAATCTTTCAAGGTATTTTCTCAGACATGCAGGTTTCCTTGCGATGTTTTCCTTCACCGTTTAGCAAGTAATAATTATGAATAAAAATGAGAATTCCAGAAAGCCCCGAGTTGTGAGCCGGGGTTTAAACCTGCGATCCTTGTTACCGAGGCAAGCGTTCTACCAACTTGGCTATCATATTAAAGGCTTATTTTATAAATATTATGTTACAGCCTAAAATGACGGCCTATGATAATGAAGGCGCAACGATCTCCATGGAGGACGTGCGCCAGCCGGAGTCCATCACCATCAGCACCATCGCCGAGGAGCTCACAGCCAGGAGGAACAGGCAGTTCAAGACACAGAAGTCCACTATAGCGTCCAGGTGAGAAGTCCAGCCTTATAGGACTTGGAAGGAGGTTGCCCATTGTCAAATGAACCTAGTTCCGTAGCTACGATCCCAAACAAAGTAACGCTTAAAAGGCACATATAAATGACGACCTGATTAGCGCAGTTGGTTGTGACCTTGCTTTCTGCGCCGAGGGTCCCGGGTTCGAATCCTGGTAGGGGACAAGCTTTGTGTGATGAGCACGAATGTTTGTACCCGAGTCATGGATGTTTATCTATATAAGTATTATATACCGATTTCGCCCTCAGTCCATTGTACGGTACCCATAATAGAAGCGTTGCTTAGTGTGGGCCCGTATAGTTGGTGTGCTCGTCTGGCGATATTATTATATTAAATCCAAGGTTCAGTTTGACGTTTCGTATGAATAATCATTATTTTGACACTTACGTTGACGTCTATGATGGCATTGAGAATTAAAAACGAAGCTACGCACTTCTGTATGGCGATTGTCAGTCCTCTTATTTGGTACATGCATGTCGAAACCCATCACCTTTTTTCGAGATAAAAAAAACTTAATCTGTAATATTGACCTGGTTAATAAGTTTCATTAAGATCCCTCCAGTAGTTTTCAGACGAAAACTGACAGAAGAAAAATCTGATTCTGCATCTGTATCGAAAATCATATCCAATAGAATGCTGGGATAATTATTTTGTCAAACATTACTCAATGTATGGACAGGATAACAGTCTTTTTATATGAATATATTAATATATACTAAGCAAGTATTACTGTAGCCGAACTAATGTAATAGCGGCCTGATTAGCGCAGTGGTAGTGACTCTGCTTTCTGCGCCGAGGGTCCCGGGTTCGAATCCTGGTAGGGAACAAGCTTTGTGTGATGAGCACGAATGTTTGTACCCGAGTCATGGATGTTTAATATGTATATACGTAATATATACTGAGTTCGCCCTCAGTCTATTGTACGGTACCCATAACACAAGCGTTGCCTAAAGTGGGACCGTATAGTTGGTGTGTTCGTATGGCGATATTTATTTATTTATTTATTGAATGGCTGCCCAGGAAACAACAAGCGGTTTGCGTGCGACGAGCTCACAAGAAGTATGGCTCCACTAAGAACCCTAACGTTATACTGGATGGACTCAACATGACCGTACCTAAAGGGGCCATGTAAGTACAATTATTAATATTATAGCACATATCTCCATTCCAGTTTCTTTTTTTAAGCTCAGGTTATCTCGTCTACTACATGTGTCTTAAGGAATTCAAGCTACACTAGATTGGATCTAATTTTATTCAGCCCAGCAGAACACTGCCGGCAGTAACAAGACAAAATGAGTTTGTCTCATTCTCTCCTATAAATAAAGAAAGTGTGAGGAAACGACTAACACTACACCCAACGGTGTGGCCCCACTAGCTGCACCCCACGGTTTTACCCGTGATTAAAAAGTATGTCCTTTTCCTCTATGCCCTTTTGTAAATGCACGGTTCCCGTATGTTATCCTATAGGAACCGTGCATTTTTCCGTGATAAAAATTCGCCTATGTCATTTTCTGACCCTTAAACTACCACTGCCTGTGCAAAAAATCATGTCGATGCTTTGCTCTATGAAAAATTAAAAAATCCTATCCCATGGGAGCCATACATTTTACCTGGATAAAAAGTAGCATATGTGCTATTCCAGACTATAATCTATATTTGTGCCAAAATCCATCCAGATCTGCTCAGGCGTTCTGGCGTGATTAAGTAACAAACATCCATCCATTAAAAATTTTCACATTTACACAATTTCTCCAAGCGTCGGAAATGATATATGAAAAGCTATAGTGGAAAGCAAATTTTTCCAAAGAGACATAGCCTTTGTTGGACGAAAACTACACGTTATTGGGAAGGGAGGATATGTTTAAAATAATCTCAAACGTGTTAGTAAACATTGTAAACGAGCGTACAATGAGACACCGGATACAGAAATGTACAGAACTCATACATAATTCAATGCTTTTGAGACACTTGCATGTATTTCCATGCATATTTTAATTCATACATACATAAAATGGCGTCCTTAATACGCATAGATGTGGTCAGAGATACTCCTAATTTAAAACCGACCTAGAAATCCGCTTTTCATACAAATTTAATATACCCAAACTCGAATAAGTAAAAGGTGGAGTAATAAGCAGTGATAGCCAAGTTGGTAGAACGCTCGCCTCGGTAACGAGGATTGCATGCTCAAACCCCGGCTCACACCTCTGGGATTTCTGGATTTCATGTGCGAATCTCATTTTCAACCATGATTATCACTTGCTAAACGGTCAAGGAAAACATCGCGAAGAAACCTGCATTTAGGAGAGAATCCCTCAAAAGACATGTGAAGTCCGCCTACCCGCCCTGGGCCAGCGTGGTGGACTATGGCCTAATCCTCCTATCATTGAGGGGAGGCCCGACCCCAAAAGTGGGATATTAAAACGGCTAGTATTATTATTATTAAAAAAAGGTGGAGTTCAGCCCTGAAAACACGGCAGGTGTTCTACGACCGCTTTGTCTAACTTGGCTTGAGCATCTGCCAGTCAGCTCACTGCATCAGATGGTTGCAGCTTCGATCCTGGTTTGATTCGGGATCTTATTCTAACTTTGTTTTAAATTTCAGATACGGTCTTCTTGGTGCGTCGGGCTGTGGAAAGACCACTCTACTGTCTTGTATAGTGGGCAGGCGGAGATTGAACTCCGGTGAGATATGGGTGCTGGGTGGAAAGCCGGGAAGTCCGGGGAGCGGAGTTCCAGGTCCCAGGATAGGGTACATGCCTCAGGTAAACACCAGGCGGTGATGCTACCACAATTTTTTTTTTTAAATATTGACTTGCGTTAAGCGTTATATTACGTCATCTTCCAATGTACTTATTAATAACTAAAATAGTATCTCATTTCATTTGTAATAAGGTTCATAACTATATGTTATAGTCGAGTGTAATGATACGATGTTGTCAATGTCATGTGTAATGTAATGGCGGTGTTGCGATCGCTCAGGTGGAAATTGTGGTGGCAACATCTATTTCTGTGGCGTTACGGTAACTTGCCGCTCACACCATATATTTTTGTCAAGGAGAAATCGCTGGTTAGGTCATGAAAAATTAAAACATATATGGCTCACATTTCTTTATGTTTGCAACTACGGCATATTGTCATGCATATATTATCTATAAGATTTGTTTCAAAATTAATTTCAAATGAAACTACACTCCCAAGTTAATAAATCTAGCGGTTATTGCGATCTTTGGATTATTGTGGAGTAAGTATCGCTGTAAGTATTACGAATACTACACATTGCAATCAAATTAAACTTGGATTTTATCACGTTTATTTTAAGTTTTTTACGTTCCTGACGTTTCAGCAGCTTTACAGCAACCATGGTCACGAGAGGACTGAGGTGTTTGATGTCCTAGTGTCAAAGTTTGAACAGTAAAAAACATAGAATAAATATCCGTAAGATTAGTTTTATATCAATCTAATGATATACCTAGTTTTAGTCTTCATCAAAATCAGCGTAGAGACTCTTGTCCTTTAAGCATCTCTCGCTATTCCCTATAGTTGTGAGTCTGGCCATCCACGCCCACATAAAAAAATATCAATACAAATAGGATTGTACTTAGTAGGTCCTGTGACGGGGTGATCTATTATCTTATCTATTAAATCAGTCACAGGTTATACCTATCTCGTTGGCAGTCTCTGTAGCGATTTTACGTAAATAGCTACACAAATGAGGCCGTAATATCCGGATAATAGGTCGATTTCCTCAACCATTTCATCTCCATTGTCCATTGTTAGATATTATTGACTTAATAGCAAAATAGAGTATTAGTTTGATGGTCGCCTGGTACGCTATTTGTAACCTACATATAAACAGAGTGATGTAAAAAGGCTATACTAAACCTTGAACCTGCGCTTCGTTGGAACATTTTGTAATGTTATGTGTTATGTAATATGTTGATATGAAAAAAATATTCTCAAAATGTTTAAATTGTCATTTCAAAATCATGATTTCACATCATAATTACGAATGCGCAAGTTCAAGGCTTAGTATACCGTTTCTGAATCACCTGTATAATAATGATAATTTCACCTTTGAATGTCCCATTGCTGTGCACGGCTCTCCTCTCAATATAGGTGCGATTCAAGCCATAATTCAGCACGCTGGCCTAATGTAGGTTTGTGGCTACTACTACTCACGTCTGTCGTGAAAAGTTTAGGTTCCCTCAGACATGCAGGTTTCCTCGCAATATTCTCGTTTACTGTATAGAATGTGATACTCGTGCTTGAAGGCGATGTTCGTTTATTTTGCTTACTTATTCATAATTCTTTGCAGGAATTAGCGTTATTTGGAGAGTTCACAATAAGGGAAACGCTGATATATTTCGGGTGGATTGCAAATATGCCTACTAAGGAGGTGGAAGAAAGGATCGACTTCCTCATCGCTCTATTGCAACTACCCAATCCAACAAAGTGAGTTAATAAGTCCATTCACGTTAAATCGTTTGAAATCGATATCGGAACCATAACCCTTAACTCACCCCGCTCCGCTTGCCTCAGTTCCGCTCTAGCCGACTCTATCTCGCTCCACTCCACTCCACCCCAATCAGCTCCCCTCTTTCCCTGCCCTCCACCGCCCCGCTCTGCCCCGCTTCACTCCGTCCCACTCCACTCCACTCTATCCCGCTCCGCCTGCCCCACCCGGTCTGCTTCGCCCAGCTCCACCCCGCTCCGCTTCGCCAATGATAACATAATGCCAAAAATATAAATATGAACATCCACATTGTAACTAATTACCAATTAAACCAGATACGAATTCTTATTGGTATTTTAAAAGTGTTTTGGCGGAATGCAGGATGAAACTTTTATTATTAAGCACAATCTATGTAAATTTAAACTGCAACTTATAATTATATTTCTTTCACAGACCCGTCAAGAATCTATCCGGTGGTCAACAAAGAAGGACGTCGTTAGCGGCTGCTTTGATCCACAATCCGGAACTTCTTATCCTGGATGAGCCCACAGTTGGTGTCGACCCAGTACTGCGTCAAAGGTAAGAATATCACCAAAAGAACTCACCAACTACTTATACAGTCCCACACTAAGCAACGTTTGTATTATGGGTAACGTATGGGGCGAACTGGGGCTAAACCAGTATATCATACTTATATAGACATTAAGGGTCCAGTCTTACACTGGTCCCTACCAAGAGTTGAATCTGGGATCTTCGGGACAGAAAGCAGGTTTACTATAAACTGCGCCAATCAGGTCGTCTATTTATATGTACTTATGATTTGGGCTTAGGTACATCGAGAAGAATAATGGTTGTTGAGGCAGAAATGTTCTGAAATAGCGGTCACAGAAGATATGTTTTTCGACAAAGTGGACCTTATGAACTTGCACGTATCTCAGAAATCTGGCGGTAGTCTGTGGTGTAACAGTCTTTGGAAGAGTCCTATGCCCAGTAGTAGCTGATTTTCAGTTAATGGGTATTCATTAACTCCAGCAGTATGAACCATTTAGTAACTGCATCAATAATAAACTATATAATTAATTGTTCACAGCATTTGGGACCACTTGGTTGATATAACCAAATGTGGACGGACCACGGTCATCATAACGACACATTACATTGATGAAACAAAGCAGGCTGACATTGTAAGTACGAAGATTTGAATTGATCACTTACCAGTTATTTTGTTGAACTACCATAGAGAATTTGCTTTGAGGATGGGTTAGTGATTTTGCTTGCTTTCCTCAATCCTTAGGGTGGGCACCTTGGGCTGCCCGTCGGACTTAAGGCGCTAGGCGAAATGTTTTCATCTGAGTCATTACCAGACCTGAAATCGCTATGGAATATCGAGAGTATGGTTAAGTTGTATATGTTATCACAACCAATTCCAATGTTACAGATGCGTGTATTATAAAAGTTCATCCATATTCATTATTTATTACAGATTGGACTCATGCGAGGAGGTAGATTCTTGGCAGAAGAATCACCGACCGAGCTGATCCGTCGATACCAGGGCGAGAGTCTTGAAGACGTGTTCCTGAAGCTCTCAGTCCTTCAGAACTTGGGCAAGAGGAGACGATCGAGCATCCTGGCTGGTGTTGTGGAAAAGGTGGAACTACCAGCTCCGATACCGGTGAGATACATTATGTTTTATCGTCTTAGCGCAAGTATGGATATAGTATAGGGTCATAAAGTTATGTACTTCTGAGCCTATTAAAAGTTTCTGAGCATTACCATAGATATAACAAATACATTGACGCTTTTGGGTCCTTTGTAAACAATATTTCGTAGTCAATATGATTAAGGACTAGTTAACTCTATTCACAACTTATTTGAGTATAGGCACACATAAAATCTGACACATTAGTTTTGCCTAGGGCTTATCAAGGCATTATTAAACAGGCCTAAGACCAATACACATATAATATTTACTTAAAATATAACTATGGATTAAAACAATTATGGGAATGAGCCACTTTTATTGTATTATTGTATGATGAATTCTAGAACCCATCAGCAATAGACCTAGAAGAAGCTGAAATAGGCGAAATATCTGGCGAGTTTGGTGACAACGTGTCAATGAGCAGTAAGGGTAGAGTGGTGGTGACTCCTGAGTTGATAACACCAGTTGAAGCTATGCCCCCTGAGGAGAAGCCAATAAGAAGCATGGAGATGTACATGCCGATGAAGTGGCATCACATGAAGGCGTTGATATGGAAGAACTTCTTGAGTCTGTTCAGGAATTTTGGGTGAGTAGTATTCATATGGAGTATGCAAACTATGCAGAATGAATTTTTCATGTGGGGTCGGATGGCCAAATCCGAAACTATAAAGAATAAAGAAAAATGCTTAAAAGATTCTCGAGACCAATTTTGAAGAACACTAAAACTGCAACATTCGATTTTGGAAAATAGAATTTGCCTAGCTAGGAACGGAACCCGTTGATTTTTAATAAGAAACACACCTGAATTATTTCAAAAAAATTACCATCCTATAAAAACCACATTTTTGTGATTATGGGCCTAACACCAGACACGTGTGCGATACTTTTGCTGTTGAAAGTATATTTCCCAAATTTATTTAACTGTGTACAATATTTCTAATTCCTTTGGCATCAAAGTCATGCTTACTAATGTTTTTGCTTTTTCTTTTTCAGTGCCTTAGCCTTCATATTAGGTCTACCGATCTCTCAAATGATATTCTTCTGCCTCGCCATCGGACACTACCCCGTAGGATTGCCCATCGCGGTCGTGAACTATGAGACCAATAGCACTGAACCACTTTGCGAATACAACAAAGCCTGGTGCCCACAAGATCAGGTCACCTACGAATGGAACTTGACCAGGTTCAGCTGTGAATACTTGGACTTCTTGTCGAAGCGGCAGAATAATTTGGTAAGTATACCTTCATACTAGTAGACCGTATCAACCTTTCGCGAGGAGTGTTCCACCACTGATCTTCCACCAGATAAGACCAGATACTAGAGTAAGCAGAAACTTCTAATGTGATGTAACGTCATCGAGAAATCGTGCTGTCCCTCTCACACTAATTTCTAAAATCAGTTGTGAATACGTAAAAAGTGTGATTGTGCTTGGGGTACTATATCTGGTTTCAACATCATCTTGCATTTCACCTATGTGTGAAAGATGCAAGAAGACGACACTGCGGTCAAATTAACTGCAAAGGTCATTTAGGACTTAAAAAAAGGTTCTGTCTTTTCTCAGCTGATGTCGCTTTTCGATCTGGTTGTAGAGTTAAAAATATAAAAGGACCATTTATAGGTGCCCCGTAGGCCTATACGTAATAAATGATTTGACTCTCACTTCTGCGCTGTGGGTCCCGCGTTCGAATCCTGGTAAAGACACTTTTTGTGTGAAAAGCACAGATGGAGGAACAGTACCAATAATACAAACGTTGCTTAGTATGGGACCATATAGTTGGTGTGTTCGTCTGGCGATATTATATTATTATAGAACTAATATCTCTTTTGTTTAGATTTCTACCAAACAGCTACGTAAAATGGTATCCAAAGAAGTACTTAATGACGCCATGACGTGCCAACAAACAATGTTACATATATAAATAGCGAAATCCATCTCTCTAGAGCAATCTGTTATACATACGCGGCACGATACAATGAAATTTGTTTCTATGGCCTCAAATATTATCCGAAAAACATATTATTTCTTTAAGATAGCCACTAAAATTCCTGAATCAGCGCCGTGTCCAAAGTATTTTCTCGCGTGCCATCAGTTCACTATCCCCGGGGATAGAGAATGAATAATTTCTAAAACCGTTTTGCATTTTAATTCTGATTGTAAGCGGTAGTGCTATTGTAGTTTTATATTAGTCTGGACTTGAGTTTGGTTAAAGCAATACGCGGTTCGTTGATTTTATATTCCTTTACATTATCTTGATCATCGCATCCCATTTTAACTGTTGGTTAGCCTTAAAAATCAAGAAGAAATATATACATTGGCGTGCTTTTGCAATTATACAGGATGTAAGAGGCATGATAACGAAAACTTTGAGTAAAGGTTACGCTTAATGTCTATAATAAAATTATATAAATTATTTATGTTGAAAGTCATAGGTCACAAATGCTGTAATTTTTGAGCGCGCAATGCATCGCAAACGACGCGATCACACCACATCGCTCAGGGCGATACCCCACGCGTGCGGGTGCCAATCGCGCTCGAGCATATCGAGTTTAACTTACGTTGCAGTTTTAGGTTTTTTTTTATCTATAATCACGTTGAGATAGATTTCTATTATGATTTCATGCTAAAATCTATTTAAAAAGAACTTAAAAAAGACCGTGTAATTCCTGAAAAGATCGACGAAAAATTTCCATCTCTGGGGGGTTCGGAATGATCAGTTTACTCCATGTTATCAGTTTTCGTTACAAAGCGACTTACACCCAGTATAATCTGGTCACTTTTATCCATTCAGAAACGTAATATGAAACCAAGATATAAAACCAGTTACGAATGAAGAATGAATATTCATTGAACATCGAAACTAGGTCGAATTCATTCCAATTTGCATCATATAATCTAATTTTAGTCAGCGTTATCAATCATCGCTGACATTGATCGACGAATGATATTGCATTACTAGTGACTGGTGATGTTCGGATGTATAAATCACAACAGTAGCGTAGACTGGAACTTCCAAATTTTTTTTTTTTCTGAGAATATGGCCTCACCGTTTGGGTATGTATTTTGCCAACGACAAGTGGAATGATTATTTTTCATATCAAATATGGGATCAATGCAGGCCTAATCCGTAGACTAGGCCTAATAAACCCCCCCTAACCCTATCAGTAAAGTTGTGGATACTTTACTGACAAATTACCGAACTTGTTGGGAGAACTGGAAAAGTCGTGTTTTACTGTTTAGTCTTATTTTCCTACACTCGTGCACGTTTATGAACACATAAAGGTTAATATTCTACTAAAATTACACATTATATTGCAATGAAACATAATTTCACAAAATACAACAAAATTGATAACAAAGGTTATCGAATACCCCCAAAAAGTCCTTCTAATGTAATCGTAACGGTGTCCAGAAAATATACTGGCTCTGTCACACTTGTTTAAAACCTCTGTGGTGTGAGAGGGATGGACGACGCTTACGTGCCAAAACGCTACGTAAAAAAGATTGCGCTGGCTATACTGATTTGCATATCAATGCGTCGATAGATATCAATGTAATTTACTGGTTGTTTTTTTTTTTTTTTTTTTTTTATACATTATAGGCAAGTATTTGATCTCGATCTCACCTGATGGTAAGTGACGATGAGATCTACGATGGAGCATACTTGCCTAGGTAGGAAGGCGGCAGTAGATCGAGACGCTACATTCACTAGGCACATGCAGCGCAGCTGATCTGACCCGCCATCCATGAATGGCAACACCGAACATCATGCCGGAACACGGCTAGGCCGCTTGGCGACATGGCTTTGTTCAGTGGGTGGTGACTAGCCACGGCCGTATTAGTTAATTTAGCATAGTGCTTACTAATCATTTAATTCAAGGAGCTTTTTATAGTTTAAAATACTATGTTTTGCGCTAGAAAAACAAAGCGCTGAAGTCGATTTCTATTGCAATATGTCGTTACCGTATTTTTTCCAAATTATAACAGTTATAGTATATTGTTCGCACGTAACCATAACAATGTCCCGCTCAAAAACGTAACGGTTCTTTTAAAAAGAGCAACCATGGAGTTTCTGGCCCGTTCTTCTCCATAGGAACGGTATTCCGAACGGGTGGTAAAGTTGTAGCTTAGCATTTTGTGACTATTTTGACTATTCATAAGTACTTTACTTAATGGTTTACATGAATAAAAAATATTCTGATTCTGATTCTGAGAATGGAGACTAGGAGCCGGATATCATAGTGGGGACATCTCACCACAGGCTAGACCAGTGATTCCCAAAGTGGTCTATATCGACCCCTAGGGGTCTATGACAACCTGCAAAGGGTCTACGTCAGCGAAAAAAAATTTGGGGGTCCATGAAATGAAAATGGGGGTCCACGATAGTGGATCTCAACACATACACTGATAGTACCTATTTACTTACATCATACTATCTTATAATATCAAAACATATACATTATTTATAAAAGTACCTATGAAGTAAAAAAAATATTATATATGTTTATAAAATTGTGTAAGTTGTAGGATGTTGGTATTCGCTTTGTGGTCGCAATAAATTATTTTGAGTAGTTTTAATTTAAATTCAATTAATAAATGTATAAATTAACATGTGTTTTTACTTTAAGTTTTTAACACTAAACTTCACTACTGTTAGAAATTTACAGGAAATCAATATCTGGTAAGTAGGGGGTCTACCCAACACGGAAAAACATGGCAAGGGGTCTACGACACAAAAAAGTTTGGGGAACTCTGGGCTAGACCAACTTAATTACAGGCATTGCAGGAAGCAGATGTTAATAAATAGCAAAAGACGGTGATGTGTAAAGTCTCCATAAATCTGATACAAGCATATCTATGTGTTGATCACACAAAGCTAGTCCCAATCGGGATTGGACCTCGTTACCCTCGGGACAGAAAGCAGTAGTCCCTAACAACTGTGCCAATGGATTCCCACCATAGTTCACATTGGAATATAATTGTCTGCAGATATACTATCCTACGAAAGAGTTGGCGATGAGCGAAGCGGCGCGAGGCAAGGCGCGCGCGGTGCTCGTGTTCCATTCCAACTTCTCCGAGGCTCTGCAACTGAGGATCACTGATCCGAGGCACGCGGACATCTGGTCTGTCAAGAACTCGGATATGGAGGCGCACATGGATGAAACTGGTAAGTTTTTTAATATCAAAATGTAGTAAGTATACAGTATTTTTTAACCTCGTGTTGTGTTTTATCGGATAAATATAATAATACGGATTTGGGTAAATTTTATGGAGGGCGAGATATTTGTGCTTTTGTCTTGAACTTATGGCTATCTACCTTGCCTAACTGAATCAAATATTTAACGAATGTGAAGTCGGTGCCAAACAAACAACTGAGTCGAGTATTGTCGGTGCGCGCCAAAGACTATACCTACAAATTGGTCCGCGCATCTCGTTACTGAGTTTACTTTTATTATTCTTCGTTGTTGTTGTAGTAAACTGTTCCTTTAGCCCTTTGCTGGTTCGCGGATAACAATTTCAAGGACTGACATTTTAATAATTATACTTAAAAATAATGACTCCTTATAAACATTTAAGGGTAAAGTTCAAAGATAACAATTTAGTTACTTTCAGTGCTATTGAAACAGTTGATTGTTATTGTTGCGTTTAGTAAACAACGTTTAAATAGGTACACAGTTAAAATATAAAATAACTAAATATCGCCAGACAAACAACAACTTAACTGCACGGGTCCTAACTAGGTAGCGCTTATATTATAGATACCGTACAATGGACTGGGGGCGATCCCAGTATATAGTACTTTTATAGATATCAAACTTCCATGACTCGGGTAGAAATATTCGTGCTCATCGCACAAAGTTCGTCCCAGGATTCAAACCTGGGGCCCTGGGGACAGAAACCAGGATCGCTACCAACTGAGCGTCAAATATATAAGTAAATCAAAGTTTAGTGAATAAGTTTAGTGCTTGATACAATCAAATAGGGTAGCTAACCAGTAGTTACTATCCGATCATATAAAGATTGAGTTTCTTCAGCTTTTTTTAGGTTGTCATTTGGCTACAAAATAGTGTAATTTTTGCCATTATCGAGTATTTCCACTAATTTACCGGCCAAATCCGCTAGTTGTGTTTTATAAGATAAATCTTTGTCCACAGATAAGCAAGTTGAGTGGATGTTGAACCGAGACCTACAGCTCTCGTTCATGGAAGCCACTGAGCAACTGGCCAAAGTTTGTGATCTACCAGGAAGGATTATGGCTATACCTGTCCACGTGAGTAGCTGCGTTCTTAAACAACACATGTAGGCAGAAGTACACTGCAGTGGACTCACATTTCGCCTATGCTATAATACTAGCCCTTTTAATGCCCCACTGTTGGGCACGGGCCTCCCCTCAAGGTGACGTGGAAGATCGCCGATGTTCTATTTATCAGAAAGACGTCCACTGCTGGACATAGGCCTCCCCCAATTATTTACACACTTCACGGTCCTCCGCCACTCGCATCCATCGGCTTCCTGCGACGCGTGTGATATCATCGGTCCACCTTGTGGGGGGCCGCCTACACTACGTCTTCCTGTTCGTGGTCGCCATTCTAGAACCATAGCAGATGTTATTTGGTCCCAATACGGAGAGAGGCTATTGCCACCATACCGGCCACACTCCCCCTCAATTTGAGCTGGACTTGGCTAGAAAGGTTGCGGGTTAACAAACTTCGTATGACTTTCTCACAGAGGTTATGGTTCCCTCACAATATTTTCTTATACCGATTAGGACGAGTGTTAAATAAGATTGGCACATGGAATCCGTATACCTAGGGCTGCGAGTCGGGGTGTGACCGAGCCATGTTTTTAAGACAAACCTTTATCCAATTTGGTTATCATTGCTATATATTAATAATCGGATATTCAAATGAAAGCATCGAATAATCTTGAGCGACCAAAGCGGCTGCGAAAATGGAGCTGATTTCGGGCTACAGAAGCGTCTTGACCCCGTCCGCGTTATTCAATGTAGCCTTACACACCTACACAACGATCCGTCATCGCGTTAGATTTAGCTGTGTGACAAGCGCTTCCACTGGCGGTAGCTTTGTCGCGCTACAGAAGCGTCTTGACGCCGTCCGCGTTATTAAATGTTGCTTTACACACCTACGCGACGATCCATCTTAGAATTCGATTCTTTTGCGCGACAGACGCTTCCACTTGGCGGTAGCTTTGTCGCGCTATAGAAACGTCTTGACGCCGATCGTGTTATTAAATGTAGCTTTACACACTTACACGACAATCCGTCATCGCGTTAGATTATTCTGCGCGTCAGACGCTTCCACTGGGCGGTAGCTTTGTCGCGCTACAGAAGCGTCTTGACACCGTCCGCGTTATTAAATGTAGCCTTGCACACCTACGCGACAATTCGTCATCGCTTTAGATTCTTATGCGCGACAGACGCTTCCACTTGCCGGTAGCTTTGTCGCGTTACAGAAGCGTCTTGACACCGACCGTGTTATTAAATGTAGCCTTGCACACCTACACGACGATCCGTCATTGCGTTAAATTCTTCTGCGCGACAGACGCTTCCACTTAGCGGTAGCTTTGTCGCGATACAGAAGCGTCTTGATGACGACCGTTATCGCAGTAAATTCTGTCGTGCGACTCACGCTTCAGCTTTGCAGTCACTTTTGTAGCTCGTAGACTTCAACCCTTCAAAGATTGTTTGGTTTTCAGTTCAACGACCCTATCTACGGTCTGACGGTTCCTAACTTCACTGACTTCGCTGGGCCCGGTGTGATTCTTACGTGAGTACCTAGGACTCTTTCATTACTACTGGTGACGTCTACAACGCCTGAGGAATTCGAGAGTTGTACGGACGGAGCCACGGTATTTACAGTAGCGGTGTTTACAGGAAGGTTGTAACAGATATTTTTTTAAATACAGGATCGTGTTTTTCTTGGCGGTCGCTTTGACTTCCGGCGCTATGTTGGCTGAACGAAATGAAGGGATCCTTGAAAGATCACTGGTGTCCGGGATTACGGGTAAATATTTGTTCACATAAATAAACTTAACATTTTAAAATATTTATGGAGATCACAGACTATCACTGTCATCCTTATTTAAGAAGACTGGGGTGTGAGTAAGATGGAACACGTTTAGGGTTCCCCTACTTAAAAATATGGTGCTTGTGTTATTCTCATTTGCTTGGTAAGTGCCTCTCAAATACCTGCACCCTAATTGGTTCGAAAGCTTTTATTTTTTTTTATTTGTCTCCGCCCCGTATAGCAGAAAATCTATTAAAACTTGGGGAAAATTCACTTAACAAAAATAATAAATATAATTCATTTTCTATTCTCATACATTCTTCTCTGAGTACATTTGAAGTTAGCGAAGACAGTACAGTTTAAAGGCGTAGTATACGCTTTCTGTATCATTCTGTATTCTCCAAACACCAAGCTGCATTATTTATTTGATTTCATTAAGTTTAAGCAATAAAGGAAGCCTGTGTAGCACTAGGAGTCTCTTCAAACCGTTATGCAACGTCCTTTAGAACTGTTATACCGTAATTGGTGCAGTTGTTAACGCAGAAATGGCTCTTAAAAGTCATAACATAATATTGGATTGAACGATTACGAACGATTGGATTTAATATCATCTGTAGTAAAAAAAAAAGATATCGTGTAAATTAAAAAAAAAGTTCGCCAAATGTCAGAATTGCTCCTCTGACGGGTAAAAATTTATTTATTTAAAATTGACATATCGAAATTCTGACCAGCTCTTTTAATGTCCCACTGTTGGGCACGGCCTCCCTTCAATGTGAGGGGGGATTAGGCCATAGTCGACCACGCTGGCCCAGTGCGGGTTGGTGGACTTCACACGTCTTTCGAGGGGTTCTCGCAGACATGCAGGTTTCGTCGCGATGTTTTCCTTCACCGTTTAGCATGTGATAATCATGGGTGAAAATGAGATTGGCACATAAAAATCCCGAAATCCCAGAGGTGCGAGCCGGGATTTGAACCTGCGATCCTCGTTACCGAGACAAGCGTTCTACCAACTTGGCTATCACTGCTATACCAACTTGGCTATCACTGCTATTCATTATATAATGATTCCAAATGTGCTAACGAAGCGTAAGTTCAAAGGTTAGTATCCCATTTCTGAGACATCCTGTATATTCAGTGTTTCAATACAGTTAGGCGACGAAGTTCTAGGTACTTCATAAGGGCATATCATCTCGAAGCTATTTAAAATCCCAGCAGAGCTGAACGACCTATTTAGGCTACTTTTGTGTGAGAAATGGACAACTTTTTTCAGCGTAATTTTCTACACAAAAGCCTGAAAGGTGTCCTACTTATATCAGTGGAGACTTAGCGATTGTAATTTTAGTGTAGGCTACTAAATGTACGGTTGCCATAATACAAGCCTTGCTTGGTGTGGGACCGTATAGTAATTTTTTTTAACTTTTTTTTGGCTGATTAGTTTTTGGGATTGGTTGCTGAGTTAGTATAGCTAGTTAGAAACATGTCAGCCGTTATATTTCGCTTTGATTTGTGCGACACCGAAAAATGGTATAAGTTTTAACATTTTCTGTGCAAATTGAAATTCAGATGGTCGTGATGTGAATACAAAATAAGTTTGAGAAGTTCTATCGTCACTGCAACTAATCAAATAATAGTTTCGTTGGCGTTTGGAATTTTAAAATGTTTTCGGTACGTTCAGACATGGTTAGTAATGAAAATACAAATTGAAATGCTGTCTGCATATTTGCCTACAATGATGTCACTGATTTTTTAATCTTCCTGTCATTGATTTTGATTCTCCCAGTATCTTCTCGCGCAGGTTTTGTGCCTGGTTTATCTTCATCCAGATAAATATGGAACAGCCAAAATGTATTAGTTTCGTGGATACAGTTTACTTGCGTGCGCGTACGTGTATGCGGTAGTTATTAGGTGTTTCTATCGTTCTTTCCTTGATTTCTACCCTTCTTTGGTCTGTTTCTACCATTATTTTATTGGTTTCTACCATAATTTTTTTGGTTTCTACCATCATTTTGTTGGTTTATACCATTATTTTGTTGGTTTATACCATTCCTTTGTCAGGGTCTGCCATAAATTTGTCAGTTTCTACCATAAATTTGTTTGTTTCAGGCACGGAGATACTCTTCTCGCACGTATCAGTGCAGATGCTGGTGATGTTCGTTCAATCCGGCGTGGTCCTCCTCCTCGGGTTCTTACTCTTCGGGCTCACCATGAATGGACCTATCGGATGGGTGGTGTTCCTCACACTGATCACTGGATTTTGTGGAATGACTTTTGGTAAGCAGTCAACATTCCTTTCTCACCTGGAAACTAAAGTTTGTATAATATAATAATACCAGCCCTTTTTAATGTCCTACTGCTGGGTACGGTCCTCCCCTCAATGCGAGGGGGATTAGGCCATAGTCCACCACGCTGGCCCAGTGTGGGTTGGCGGACTTCACACATCTTTCTAGGGGTTCTCTCAGACATGACGGTTTCCTCACGATGTTTTCCTTCACCGTTTAGCAAGTAATAATCGTGGATGAAAATGAGATTCGAACATGAAATCCAGAAATCCCGGAGTTGCGAGCCGGGGTTTTAACCTGCGATCCTCGTTACCGAGGCAAGCGTTCTACCAACTTGGCTATCACTGCTATTGTAAATAGTAAAGTTTGTATTATGTTCCTACTCAGTCTTGAAGGTTAGGACCTTCATGGTTGCCATTGTAACATCATGACCTTAATCCGTAGTTTGTTATTGTCTAAAATTGCAGGTGGTTCAGGTAAATATCAGCAAATATTGGGGACTTTACCACGATACACCCCGACAGTACGATATTACGACAGATAACAGAACTATTGACAATCAGCTCAGTCCCAAAAAAACACTAGACAGATGAAGTGTAGTCCGACGGAAGTCGAGGTATACTTAATAGTGGATGTTTACCCCAAAAAATATTGGTGGAGGCTGAGTAGGTACACACACATATAAACGAACACACACATGGGTATACAGGCTATTTTTTTTTTTTTTATACATTATAGGCAAGTATTTGATCTCGATCTCACCTGATGGTAAGTGAAGATGAGATCTACGATGGAGCATACTTGCCTAGGTAGGAAGGTGGCAGTAGATCGAGACGCTACATTCACTAGGCACATGCAGCGCAACTGATCTGACCCGCCATCCATGAATGGCAACACCGAACATCATGCCGGAACATGGCTAGGCCGCTTGGCGACATGGCTGTGTTCAGTGGGTGGTGACTAGCCACGGTCGAAGCCTACCACCAGTAGAGTTGTCACCTGGTTGGCACCACCCAGGGTGACGTGTAGGGTATCTCGAGGGTACTTAATTCTCCTACGGACGAAGGTGACTCGACCCCCATTTATTCACCCCATTATTTCTATTAACAACTTGTTTTATTACTCAGGGTTCGTTGTATCCTGCATTTGTGATACGGACAGAACTGCCACGTATTTGGCTTTGGGATCCTTCTTGCCTATGGTGATGTTATGTGGAATCATCTGGCCGGTTGAAGGTGAGATAGAATTTTTAACAAAATCAAAATTTCTTATAAGTTGAAATAAAACTAGTTTACGGATGTTCTCGCGGTTATTTTATGTTTTTTTACGTTCCCAACGTATCGGCTGCTTTACAGCAACCATGGTCACGGGAGGTCTGAGGTGTTTGACGACCTAATGTCACAGTAAGAACTGGGATACCCTCATATTTAGTTGTTGCTTGCGGTCCGATCTACGCAGAAAGTGCTTACAGTGCCTTGAGGTCTTGCAATGGCGCGCTTGGTTTTGGATTTGATTATATAAAAAAAACGTAAAATAAACGCGATAAAATTCATAAAATTAGATTTATTTCAATGTGTAGGTAGTATTCGCCTAAATATAAGTAATCAGTTTGTTATAAGTTTGTTACGTGTACTGAAACTATTAGTCGGGATGAATAGCCGTGGCATCCTAATACAGTGGGGGAAGCAAGAACTCCTTAGCTCGTAACGTCACGAGCGATAATTATATTATATTAAGAAATTATACAAATGCTCTACAAAAGGAGGTGTAGGAGGAAAAGGGGAGCAATAGGAGGAGGAATGGAGAAGGAAGTCCTACATTGTTCTCACATACCTATAACTCAAAAATGTAAAAGATCTTTTTAAAAAAAGAGCAACCATGGAGTTTCTTGCCCGTTCTTCTCCATAGGAACGGCATTCCGAACGGGTGTTAAAGTAGTAGCATAGTATTTTGTAACTTTTGACGATTCATAAGTACTGTACCTAATGGTCTACGTGAATAAAAAATATTCTGATTCTGATTCTGAGCTGATGGTGATGATAATGATAATGATGGTGATGGTAATGGTGAATGGTGATGGTAATGGGAGGTTTGCAATAATAATCATATCTTCATCAGGTATGCACCAAGTTCTCCAATGGGTCAGCTACGTCCTTCCACTCACATTGTCTACTGAAGCCCTGCGATCAATGCTACAGAGAGGCTGGACCATCGCCCAGCCCACAGTCTTCTCTGGATTCATCTCCACGACAGCCTGGATCGCCATCTATTTGACCACAAGTATACTCCTCCTTAAGTTTAAGAAAGGTTGAGTAAGAGTGTTGTTTATAGAAAAAATTGCTCAAAGAATTGTTTGATTGAATGTGTGTGTAATAGGTCAGTATGTATGCATAGTTTTTGTGTATTGTTAAATATTTTTTTTCTTAGTATTACCTCAGTTTAAAAAAAACTCAAACATTTTTTTTTCAACTAGCAGTTATATTAATATTGTGCCAATGACGGCACAATTAATTAGTTACCGAAATCCATGTTTTTAAATTAGAATCTGTATTGGTAGCGTTTCTTTAAAATAAAACGTCTTTAAGCCGACCACAGTGGGTCGTTTTTTCATTGATCACTTTTGGTGTAGGTTGGGTTTCGTAGTGGTATTCGATATTATACTAAGTATTTTAGCTTTTACGAGGTATTACAGAATGTAAGATTTAACTTAACTTAGGAAGACTAGGTACTTAAGTAATTTAAGTTTTAGAAAAGGTTTACAGTACGTCAAGTGCGAGCTTATGTGTACGCTAACCGTATACTTTATAGTCTACATATTTAGACACTTGGTATGGAGAATTGAGAGTTTTAAATACCGTCCGCTAGAGGTGCTGTTCAATTCTCCATTTAAAATGTCAAAATACGTAAACTATAAAGTATATTGTTAGCTTACAAATAATCTCGCACACGACGTGCAGAACAGCATACTAGTAAACATAATTCTGAAAATATCGTTCATGTTTATTGAATCATTTTAGTGCAATTTATTTTATACACTGGCAAATCAATTTTAGTTGTTTCGAAGCCGCCATTCGCCATCATAACCTCTTATCCGGGCTCCATGTTTATATTTTGAAGTGGGCTGATGAATTAATGAAATTTAAAATCTATTCCAACGAGTATAAGATACATTTGGCACCTTCTACGTTTATCAAATCACAGCCTATTTAATAAGGGTAACCGTCGACCAGCGCTGGGGCATTCATGAAGTAAGTTTTTTTTTAAAAGACCCGTTTCGACTTGAATATCTGAGTGTATATTATACGGGATGTAAGTAGCTTCGTAACGAAAACTGATACCATTGATTCAACTCATGATTCCGGATCGCCTATAGTTGGAATTATCCGTCGATCTTTTAATGAATTTATACTATTTTTTTTCAGTTTATTAAATTTATTTAAGCATGAAATCATAATAAAAGTATCGTGATAAAAAAAAATCATACTGCATAACCTGAACTGCAATGTAAATCAAAATTGCATTTGAATGACCGCGCCCGGTATTCGCACGCGTTGGGTATTGTGCGAAGCGTTGTGTTGTGATCGCGTTGTTTACAATACATTGCCCGCTCAAAAATAACAACATTTGTAACCCATGACTTTGTAACCTGTAACCAAAGTTCTCGTTACCATGCCCCTTAAACCCTGTATGCTCAACTTAGGTGTACAATAAGTCACAGATAACTTGACTCGTTGGATAACTTTATAATATTATGACAATAGAAATAATTGTAAATACAAATTAAGTTAGAACATGCCTACATTTTAAGTTATTTAATTAATGGTGCAATGGAATAAAGGATTAGAAATACACCTGACCTAAGGTTATGTGATCAATTTTATAAATAACATTGTGATAGTACTTAATAAGAGAATTTTACATAGTAAAATTAAATAAACAAACGTACTTATGTACTTATTAGTTTTATTATAATAATTCCAGCCCTTTTTTATGTCCCACTGCTGGGCACGGGCCTCCCCTCAGTGCGAGGGGGGTTTAGGCCATAGTCCACCACGCTGGCCCAGTGCGGGTTGGCAGACTTCATACATCTTTCGAGGGGTTCTCTCAGACATGCAGGTTTCCTCACGATGTTTTCCTTCACCGTTTAGCAAGTGATAATCTTGGTTGAAAATGAGATTCGCACATGAAAAATCCCAGAGGTGTGAGCCGAGGTTTGAACCTCCAATCCTCGTTACCGAGGCAAGCGTTCTACCAACTTGGCTATCACTGCTTAGTTTTATTACCTATCTTCTATACTACTATCTATAGCTATACTAAACATATTATAGCGGAAAAGGGAAGATCTTCCAGCCAGGCGGGTGGTATGCCTGGCGGCGCGGCCGCTATGCCCCGACGGCTATTGTCGGGGTCTTTGTATATATGTTACTTGCTCCGAAAACTCTCATAGCGCGTTTCAGGATGTGATGAGAATTGTCTATTGTTCTGAATGCGTCTGCAGCGCCATCTGTGTAGCAGTGGTTGCTACAATATAACAGGGTAGTATAATTACGCTATGAGCATTTGGGGTCGAGCAGCAGACCAAAATGGATGGATGGATAGCAGAAACTTATTAATCTATACATATAAATAAAATTGGAGTGTCTGTTTGTAAAATAACCGCTTTTTACTAAGTGCATTTGGATGTATACACGTTACCTATACCAAAACAACATTTTTTACAATTTTTGTCTGTCTGTCTGTCTGTCCGTCTGTCTGTCTGTCTGTCTGTCTGTCTGTCTGTTTGTTCCGGGTAGTCTCTGAAATGGCTGGATCGATTTTGACGGGAATTTCACTGGCAGATAGCTGATGTAACAAGGAGTAACTTAGGCTACTTTTATTTAAGAAAAAAAAATAGGATCTCTCGAAAAAAAAAGCCACTGTTGCAGCGCAGCGCCTGATTAAGTTTTGATAGCAACAATGCGTCTCGCGGGATCAGAACGCGCGAGCAGGCTGTTGCCAGCGGTTGTGTCTTTGTTAAATACCACGCGGACGAAGTCGCGGGCAACAGCTAGTTATTGAATAAAATTCAAATCGTTAAATGTTTGTAGGTGTAGGTAGATGTACTATTCTACTGGTTAACCGGTTATTTCACTTACTAACTAAAGGTAACGCATTAAAGTTTTAAGGTCTTTCCAGTGTACACCCGTAGACAGCCGCGTAGGTGGAGGCAAGAGTGAGATGGCACGATGCTGCGTTGTTGTCATAGGTCTGTTCCGCTATTCTGGCGTGAGGGTTTATTGATACCTGTGACAGATGACGTTTCAATTATCTATATTCTATACTATAATATTATAAATGTGAAAGTTGGATGGATGTTTGTTACTCTTTCACGCCCGAACGGCTGAACGGATCTGGATGAAATTTGGCACAGAGATAGATTATAGTCTGGAATAGCACATAGGCTTACTTTTTATCCCGGTAAAATGTATGGTTCCCGTGGGATATATGTTTTAATGTTTCATACTTTTTATCGCGGGTAACACCGCCAAACGCAGCTAGTAGATTATAATATTGTCAAACGAACACAGTATACGTACTTATACAGCGTGACTCAGAAAGGGTATAATAATAATACCAGCCCTTTTTAATGTCCCACTCTTGGGCACGGGCCTTCCCTCAATGTGAGGGGGATTTGGCTATAGTCCACCACGCTGGCCCAGTGCGGGTTGGCGGACTTCACACCTCTTTCGAAGGGTGCTCTCAGACATGTAGGTTTCCTTGTGATGTTTTCCTTCACCGTTTAGCAAGTGATAATCATGGTTGAAATGAGATTCGCACATGAGGCGTTCTACCCACTTGGCTATCACTGCTTATAACAAAGGGTAGATGGTAGAGGGTAGTTCTTTAGAGACCTTGTTTTCATTACATGAATATAGAAACGTAAACGTCGGTAACGTAAAAAACAAAAAATAAACGCTATAAAATCCGTAAAATTTGTTTTATTTAAATGAAGATAGAATTTCGATATATGTCAATTTAAAAAAAAAGTTCAGTTGCTCTCAGAATTCTAACTTCACATCATGATTACAAACGCGATAAACAAGCGGAGGATAAGCGCCCATTCTGTAACAACTTGTATAGATAATAAGCGTCCATGACTTGGGTACAAATATTCGTGCTCACCGCACACAGCGTTTGCCCTTAGCGGGATTCGAAACCCGTCCCAAAATACCGCGTGTAACAAAAATACGAAATAATATTTCAAGAGGTGTAAGTACTAATGACACTGAACAACGTTTGTTCTAGCACATAGGTCGAAAAGTGATTAGAACTCGAGATAATGAGGTCTAAACTTTTGCCAAAAAAATGTTAAGTGCAACCCTACAATCAGTGTCTAGTCTTTCCAATTAAGACCAACGATTTCACAGACGTGACAAAATAGGATATGTTTCTTGCCTACGACATAAAAGGTTAACAATAAACATTACGCAAGTTACTGATATCTTTGATTTTAATTCAGCATTAAAATACCATTTATGTTACTCATTATTCTTCTAATTTTCATATCAGTTCCTATTTTACTAGGTATTTAGTACTCACCTGCTGCTTAAAAACTAATTATAACTAATATTTGTTAGTTAATAAAATGTTATAATTTCGATAAAACATTTACATAATTAATTAAAATGTTAAATTGGTATTTTTTGTATCAAGTCTGTTACCTTTACAGATCTGAGACAACATTTTACCAATTCATCATTCTACCAATAACTAGTCTTTGATACGACAGCGTAGTCCACGTGGACTTACGGTCAAAGTTCAATGAAATCCTTTGCGCTGGCGTCGCCGCTCCAATGATAAAGTCGCGCCAAATGTTCAATTACTCTCATTGGCTGGGAGCGACAAACATCGGCATGTACAAAGAAATGTCGGCACATGTCAAACAAAATGAGTGACGCCCTTTTCACACCGCTATTTTTATTCATTGAATTGATTGGTTCCGTCGATTATTATTTTTTATTAATTAATTAATGAAATATTTTTTTCTGGTGCTATTTAACGTTAAAGTATTTATTTTGTGTCTTAAATTTTGTTTAAGCACTTAATTAATTTTTCATTTTCTATTTTGCTTCGCTCCATCGCTTATGTACGTGTATTTATTTGAAAGGGTTTTTTAATTGTTTTATGGGAACCCCACAATTCGGAAATGTCGGCATTTGCACATTTTGTTTGATTCCGCTTTCAAGTCGTCCAGTTAGTCGGAGTCTTTTAAGGTGTAAGCGCGTAAATTGAAGAAGCAATGCCTCATTTTTACTATCAAATAGTGAATACTACGAAATGATGTTGTGTTTGGGTGAAGCACGGGGAAGTATTCTCGAGGCGGTGAATATTTACCGCCATCGGTACAGTGATGGAAGGCCGCCTGCTGAACAGCGCCGGCTTCCATCATACACGTGCTTCCGCAATCTTTGCCTGCGGGTGCATAGGACCGGTTCCTTTCGCGGGGCCCGTGGTGGCGTGGAGTCGAGCGCTGGCCGCCCCAATCTGCGCGCTGGGGCCGAGATTGAGACGCCGATTCTCCAGCATTTTTTGTTAACAAGAGGACGAACACTCGCCGTGCCGCTGCTGTGTTGAACGTCAATCACATGGTGGTGTGGCGTACTCTCCGTGACGACGGACAACACCCTTACCACTTCTAGCGGATACAAAAGCTCACACCAGCGGATTATGTGCCGAGGATGACGTTCTTTCAGTCGACTGATTCGCGTTTCACCGAGCGGATCCTGTGGACCGACGACGCGAGCTTCACCAGCCACCACATACGAACCCACACGCCGCCACTGAAAACAACTACCAGCATCAGTGGAAGATTAATGCCTGGGCTGGTATTCTAGGTAACTCCACGAACTACTTGGACCATCTGACGGGGTACGTGGAAGACGCAATATTGGAGTTGCCATTGTCGGAGTACTTGGCCATGACTTTCCAGCACGACGGAGCGCCAGCGCATTACACACGCGTCGTCCGGCAGTATTTAAACGCCCAGTACCCTGAGTGGATTCGCCGAGGTGGGCCAGTGCCGTGGCCTCCTAGGTCCCCGGACTTAACTCCACTGGACTTTTTTCTCTGGGGTCACATAAAGAGCACAGTGTACGCTGAAAAGTGCACCACGCGTGAGGAGATGGAGGACAGAATACGTTCCGCATTCAGCTCTGTAACCCCACAGATGCTACAGAACGTCCGGGCGTCAACTTTGCGCAGGATGATGCCCTGTATCGAAAAAGAAGGGGCTCACTTTGAAACATACTTATAACATGCGTAATAGTGATGGATGCGATAGACACCTAAGTAGTCTCAAGAATGTGTGCTGTGCTATGCTGTGTGATAATAATAAACATCTAATTTGTGTGAATACCATCATACGTGTAAAATGCGAATCTGGTAGGTACCAAGGTTGTCTACATATTAAGTTTTTTGTTATTGTTATGGTTACCATAATTACATACGAAATTAGGTATGTCGCTAGTGAATTTGGTTCACTAGCTTGTATGGTAGATACCTACTTACCGATATCGTTTTGTTTGTGATTAAAATCGTTAAAACGCTGTAGACGTGCCCAGTAGGAGCTAATCTTTTTGAGTGTATACCTACATACTTACCTACTCGTAGGCAGATATCAGGATTGTTATTGTTGTTAAATTAAATAAAATAAAACTGTAAGTAATGAGTCGCTAAGCTTTCGAAAATCGTGTTATGATAATATTGTTATTAACTTGTTGAATTTGTTTGATTACTGTGTCTGACTGTGTTTTGATTTCTGAAGTAGATTGGGTTACCTGTACCTAATAAAACTTTAATGATTGCATTTAGTACTTTTATTTATGTTATCACGACCCGGCTTAGGTAGGTCGTAGGAATCAGCTAAAATCAAAAAGCACAAGACTGGGCGTAGTGGAGGTCTATGGAGAAGAGGCCTATGCCCAGTTGGACGTCATTCAGCTGACATGATGATGATGATGATTAAGTTATTAGATAGGATAGGTGCCTATGTTAAATATGCGAATGGAAATCATGTAGAAATTTCACGGTGGGTACAGACAGGGTGATAGCGAGGCGCGCGGGCGGCTGCGCGGCCGCGGGGCGCGGGCAGTGTCGCGGCGGCAGCGGGGAGTGTAGCGGCATAGAGGCGGGGGCAACGGTGTTCATTCATACGCAGGGTTGCCGAAAAATGTTAGACAAATGGTTTTTTTTAAGTTTATATGGAAATATTTTTTCAAGATTTCGACTTATGTTCCCTGGGGAAAGTTCTTCGCTTTTATGGGTACATTCATACCCAGAAATATTATTTCGTATTTTTGTTACACCCTGTATATATATTTTTTTTTATACATGATAGGCAAGTATTTGATCTCGATCTCACCTGATGGTAAGTGACAATGAGATCTACGATGGAGCATACTTGCCTAGGTAGGAAGGCGGCAGTAGATCGAGACGCTACATTCACTAGGCACATGCAGCGCAACTGATCTGACCCGCCATCCATGAATGGCAACACCGAACATCATGCCGGAACACGGCTAGGCCGCTTGGCGACATGGCTTTGTGGAGTGGGGTTCAGTGGGTATTTACGGCAGCCTTCCAACACAAGGAACTTAACTTAATTAGATGCTATAACATGCTGAATAACTTAAACAAACAGGGCTCAAGAATACTTCAAAATACTGTAGGATAAGATAAACTAATGTACTCGTAACGTCATCGAGAAAACATGGTGTCACCCGTCATACTTATTCATGAAATATGTGGTGTGAAAGGGATGGATGACGCTTACGTATCTAAACGGTACGTAAAGAAGATTGTGCTTGAAGTACTCTACGTCAAGTGCGAGATTATTCGTAAACTAATCGTATACTTTATAGTCTACCGTATTTAGACATTTTTTATGGAGAATTGAAAGTTTTAAATACTGTCCGCTAGAGGCGCTTTTCAATTCTCCATACAAGATGTCTAAATACGGTAGACTATAAAGTATACGGTCAGCTCGCGCTTCACGTGCTGAAGGAGAATCGTTACGAATTAATTAACGGTATTTTTTTCATAATTACCTTAAACCTGTAGTTCCCTGGTTCCAGGTCGGTAACATCCACCCATTGGCAATCAATGTTGTACATATAAACATCGGAGCAGTTCACTGACACCCCTGTAACAATTGACAATATAAAAGCTTAAACAGACAGAGAACATTTTAAGTTCTACGTTCCGCGTTCTTTGCTTATATAATAATCCCACTAATATTATAAATATGCAAGTTTGGATGGATGTTTGTTACTCAATCACGCCAGAACGGCTGAACGGATCTGGATGAAATTTGGCACAGAGATAGATTATAGTCTGGAATAGCACATAGGCTACTTTTTATCTCGGTAAAATGTATGGTTCCCGTGGGATAGATTTGTTTTAATTTTTCATAGAGCAGAGGATCGACATGATTTTTTGCATAGGTAGTTTAGGAGTCAGAAAATGACTTAGGCGTCGACATACTTTTGTATCGCGGGCAACACCGCGGGGCGCAGCTAGTATATTCATATACCTTGATCTCCATAGTTCTTGCAAGAATACTTCCTCTCTACTCCTGGCATGCAAGTGTTGTCTTCCAAACAGAATGATGCTTTGTGACCCTCGGCCACCCTGTGGCCTGCCGCGTCCAGGACATCGAAGGTGGCAAACACTTCCATACTGTGGTAGTGCCTGTCAGAAACAGTAAAATAATATCGCCAGACGAACACACCAACTTTACGGTCACACACTAAGCAACGCTTGTATGATGGGTACCGTACAATGGACTGAGGGCGAACTCAGTATATAATATTTAATTTTTTTTTTTTATCGCGTATTTTTAAAATCTCACAAAAAATTTACAACAAAAAATTAAAATGATATGAAAACAAACTATGTATCAAAATATTTATATTGATATTAAACATCCATGACTCAGGTCCAAATATTCATGATCATCACTCAAGGTTTATCCCTACCAAGATTCGAAACCGGGACCCACGGCACAAAAATCCGGGTCACTACCAACTGCACTAGTCGGGTGTGATTATTCATGTTAGATCTCAAGACGACAACGTCACAAGAGCAAAATTATAAAAAAGTAAAATAATAATTATTACGTCTGAATATTTATATATTAAAATGGTGTGAATATGTTTTCGGATTTTATACGAGAGGTCACAGTCCCCCCGTGACCATGGTTGCTTTAAAGCAGCCGAAACGTCGGGAACTTAAAAACATTAAATAAACGCGAAAAATTCACGTAAATATATAAGAAATCAATATGTGGACCTTATAATACTTACA
Source organism: Pheosia tremula (assembly GCA_905333125.1). Taxonomy (NCBI): domain Eukaryota; kingdom Metazoa; phylum Arthropoda; class Insecta; order Lepidoptera; family Notodontidae; genus Pheosia; species Pheosia tremula. The sequence continues at coordinate 5,177,320 of HG995419.1, forward strand.
TATGGCAAAGGTGCCACTGCCACAGATGCTTCGGGAGGTACGGTCTGAACTCAGCATTGCCGATGTTAAGAGAAGCTGCCGTGAATCGGAGGAGGCGACGCGTTTCATACTGCCAGTTATCGTTTTTCTCTCGAATCTGTAGCACAGATCAGAATAAACGACGTAGCTCAAGGATTTCAATGTTGAAAAGGCAGGGGGGGGGCACTTAGCTCGAAGAGCCGATAGCCGTTGGTGCAGAAAGATTATAGAATGGCAACCACGAGTCGAAAGACTTAGAGCAAAGCCTTACAAGGTGGACCAATGATTTCACACGCGTCGCAGGAAGCTGATGGATGCGAGTGGCGGAGGACCGTAATGTCTAAGTCTGAGATTTCCACCCTGTATAAGGGCCCGACAACTATAATGAAAAAGAATGGTGAAATATTATGATTTCTTGTTGGATATCGGAAATTCAAATACTCTATATTGATCTTACTATATTCGCGTAAATAATTCAACAATTGTGGTGCCAAAGTCACCCCTATGCTGGTCTGCTTCAAGATACTTAAAATGAGGAGCCGCAAGCTTTAATACCTAGACCAAAAAACCCACCTCATAAGCAGACTTGCTTAAACAGTTCTCCTCCATAGCGCATTGCAGTTGAAACATCATGACGTCTTGAAGATGGGCTGATCGTTCAATAGCTGACGAGTCCAACGCCAGGTCTGGTAAATACTGGGTACAGACCACAGCGGCAACATGGCCTGTAATATTAACCTTTGTCGGTATCTGTTTTTAATTTCATAAATGTCCTCTCTGTTTTTCATTCAGAATAGAATCTTTGACTTTAGTTGCCACAAATACTATAGGTCTTCTAAATATTGCCAGACGAACACACCATACTGTATGGTGCTAAACTAAGCAACACTTGCATTACGGGTAATATACAATGGACTGATGTCGGTCCCAATATATCAGTATCTATGTATCGGGTACAAATATTCCTGCTCATCACACAAAGTATTCCCTAACTGGGATTGGGACCCAGGACCCTCGGTGCAGAATGCTGGGTCACTACCAACTGTGCCATCGGGTCGTCAGCTCGTCAACCATAAGTAAAAGATATACCATAACTATATTATAAACTTAGACTTAGTACTTTTGTTTTGCCAACTGCTAAAGTCTGCCTAGCCGTTCTTACATTGTTCTCACATACCCATAGCAATGTACTGCTCAAAAATATCAAAGATCTTGGGGTGGTAAAGTTGTAACTTGCTTTGACGATTCATAAGTACTATACTTAATGGTTAATAAAAACTATTCTGATACCATAAGGTAAAGAAGATATCATAATTATATATAAGTCATAACCGGCCCACTTCTTCTGAGGGAAGTTACTCAATTTTTTTTTTTTTTAATTATTTTATTGTGTAGGTAACCGTTTGAATAGACCGTTAGATACAGAAACTTTTTTACAATATTACTGAAGAGCAGGATACTTTTATCGGCAACAATTTTGCTATATAACTTTCGGATATCAAAGGCAAGTTGAAAATATGTTGTTGGCAACTTATTTATTGGCGTGGATGGAATATAAAGTGGTTGTTCGTAGGGTGAATGCGTCTATCATAGTCCGGATAACGTATAACATATGTGACTTTGTGTAATAAATTCTTTGGGTCACACCGCGGTAACAATATATGGCGTGACCCAGAAATGGTATACGCATTTGAACCTACGTTTATTTAGCGCACTTGTAATAAATCGATTAATCTATAAATTCTGACTCTATATAATGATTGTAAATGCGCTAAAGAATATGATCATATGGTAGTATTCTCTTTCTGTATCACGCTGTAACAGAGTGACTCGGAAACGGTATACTAAGCCTTGAACCTGCGATTCTTGAGCGCATTTTTAAATCATAATTTGAAGTCAGATTTCCAATATGCCGATTAAAAAAATATGTCTTGTTCCCAACATTGAATTTAATTGTTTTTTTTTAAATGGACGTGTCGACATTCTGACTTCACATACTTCATACCTTTGTTGCGTGACGAATCCACAGGCAAATGTTAAGTATATTGATTTCTTATATTTACACAAATACTACACATTTAAATAAAACTTATTTTACTGAACGTCGCCGGTAGCATAAAAACATAAAATAAACGCGATAAAGTCTGTAAAATATGTTTTATTTCAATATCTACTATGTAATTAATTTTCGATATGATTATGACTTGTACCAAACTCATCCACATTTATCACATAATTTTTTTAAATAACCTGTAATACGATACATGGACTGTTACAGGCGTTCCCACCCTACATTCATATTTACAGCCTAACAATATACGATAGAGTTCAAAACAGTAATAACGGCACAAGCTATATTATCTCTCTAATGTTAATCTTAGCGTTACGTGGTGAGATTTGCATAGACTACGAATCACGTTTCCTGCGCTAACTGCGCTAGCGTAGTAAGTTGGCGTAGCGCTGTTAGCGTAGCGTCGCGTATTGCAATAGTTAAGTACGTATGTCTTAGACTTATGGGTTTGTGTTGGAAAGTTTAATTAAGGAACGGAGTTTTGTTTTGATCAAAATTTCCGGCAAGCGCAAGAAACAAAATAGGGTGGACAATAGTCTATGAAACATGTTCTATATAATGTTCTCTATGGTTTTCTCTCTCTTCTCTATGGCGCCTCCTTGGCATCGTTTGGTTCTAAAAAGTGTTCTGAGTATTTAATAAAATTATGATTATTTAACTATCAAGAAGTCTATAATTTCCACCAATATTTTTTTTATAAAAATCGAATGATTCAGTTTTAGTTTCTTTTAGGTATTTTATGCTATTGCATATAGTTTTGGATTTGGCCATCCACGTACACTTGAAAAATGTATCTTATACAGGGTGTAACAAAAATACGAAATAATATTTCTGGGTATGAATGTACCCATAAAAGCGAAGAACTTTCCCCAGGGAACATAAGTCGAAATCTTGAAAAAATATTTCCATATAAACTTAAAAAAAACCATTTGTCTAACATTTTTCGGCAACCCTGCGTATGAATGAACACAGCCGCCCCCGCCTCTATGCCGCTACACTCCCCGCTGCCGCCGCGACACTGCCCGCGCCTCGGCCGCGCAGCCGCCCGCGCGCCTCGCTATCACCCTGTCTGTACCCACCGTGAAATTTCTACATGATTTCCATTCGCATATTTAACATAGGTACCTATCCTATCTAATAACTTAATCATCATCATCATCATGTCAGCTGAATGACGTCCAACTGGGCATAGGCCTCTTCTCCATAGACCTCCACTACGCCCAGTCTTGTGCTTTTTGATTTTAGCTGATTCCTGCGACCTACCTAAGCCGGGTCGTGATAACATAAATAAAAGTACTAAATGCAATCATTAAAGTTTTATTAGGTACAGGTAACCCAATCTCCTTCAGAAATCAAAACATAGTCAGACACAGTAATCAAACAAATTCAACAAGTTAATAACAACATTATCATAACACGATTTTCGAAAGCTTAGCGACTCATTACTTACAGTTTTATTTTATTTAATTTAACAACAATAACAATCCTGATATCTGCCTACGAGTAGGTAAGTATGTAGGTATCACTCAAAAAGATTAGCTCCTACTGGGCACGTCTACAGCGTTTTAACGATTTTAATCACAAAAAAAACGATATCGGTAAGTATGTATCTACCATACAAGCTAGTGAACCAAATTCACTAGCGACATAACTAATTTCGTATGTAATTATGGTAACCATAACAATAACAAAAAACTTAATATGTAGACAACCTTGGTACCTACCAGATTCGCATTTTACACGTATGATGGTATTCACACAAAAAACAAATTAGATGTTTATTATTATCACACAGCATAGCACAGCACACATTCTTGAGACTACTTAGGTGTCTATCGCATCCATCACTATTACGCATGTTATAAGTATGGTTCAAAGTGAGCCCCTTCTTTTTCGATACAGGGCATCATCCTGCGCAAAGTTGACGCCCGGACGTTCTGTAGCATCTGTGGGGTTAAAGAGCTGAATGCGGAACGTATTCTGTCCTCCATCTCCTCACGCGTGGTGCACTTTTCAGCGTACACTGTGCTCTTTATGTGACCCCAGAGAAAAAAGTCCAGTGGAGTTAAGTCCGGGGACCTAGGAGGCCACGGCACTGGCCCACCTCGGCCAATCCACTCAGGGTACCGGGCGTTTAAATACTGCCGGACGACGCGTGTGTAATGCGCTGGCGCTCCGTCGTGCTGGAAAGTCATGGCCAAGTACTCCGACAATGGCAACTCCAATATTGCGTCTTCCACGTACCCCGTCAGATGGTCCAAGTAGTTCGTGGAGTTACCTAGAATACCAGCCCAGGCATTAATCTTCCACTGATGCTGGTAGTTGTTTTCAGTGGCAGCGTGTGGGTTCGTATGTGGTGGCTGGTGAAGCTCGCTTCGTCGGTCCACAGGATCCGCTCGGTGAAACGCGAATCAGTCGACTGAAAGAACGTCATCCTCGGCACATAATCCGCTGGTGTGAGCTTTTGTATCCGCTAGAAGTGGTAAGGGTGTTGTCCGTCGTCACGGAGAGTACGCCACACCACCATGTGATTGACGTTCAACACAGCAGCGGCACGGCGAGTGTTCGTCCTCTTGTTAACAAAAAATGCTGGAGAATCGGCGTCTCAATCTCGGCCCCAGCGCACAGATTGGGGCGGCCAGCGCCCGACTCCACGCCACCACGGGTCCCGCGAAAGAAACCGGTCCTATGCACCCGCAGGCAAAGATTGCGGAAGCACGTGTATGATGGAAGCCGTCGCTGTTCAGCAGGCGGCCTTCCATCACTGTACTGATGGCGGTAAATATTCACCGCCTCGAGAATACTTCCCCGTGCTTCACCCAAACACAACTTCCTTTCGTAGTATTCACTATTTGATAGTAAAAATGAGGCATTGCTTCTTCAATTTACGCGCTTACACCTTAAAAGACTCCGACTAACTGGACGACTTGAAAGCGGAATCAAACAAAATGTGCAAATGCCGACATTTCCGAATTGTTGGGTTCCCATAAAACAATTAAAAAACCCTTTAAAATAAATACACGTACATAAGCGATGGAGCGAAGCAAAATTGAAAATGAAAAATTAATTAAGTGCTTAAACAAAATTTAAGACACAAAATAAATACTTTAACGTTAAATAGTACCAGAAAAAAAATATTTCATTAATTAATTAATAAAAAATAATAATCGACGGAACCAATCAATTCAATGAATAAAAATAGCGGTGTGAAAAGGGCGTCACTCATTTTGTTTGACATGTGCCGACATTTCTTTGTACATGCCGATGTTTGTCGCTCCCAGCCAATGAGAGTAATTGAACATTTGGCGCGACTTTATCATTGGAGCGGCGACGCCAGCGCAAAGGATTTCATTGAACTTTGACCGTAAGGCCACGTGGACTACGCTGTCGTATCAAAGACTAGTTATTGGTAGAATGATGAATTGGTAAAATGTTGTCTCAGATCTGTAAAGGTAACAGACTTGATACAAAAAATACCAATTTAACATTTAAATTAATTATGTAAATGTTTTATCGAAATTATAACATTTTATTAACTAACAAATATTAGTTATAATTAGTTTTTAAGCAGCAGGTGAGTACTAAATACCTAGTAAAATAGGAACTGATATGAAAATTAGAAGAATAATGAGTAACATAAATGGTATTTTAATGCTGAATTAAAATCAAAGATATCAGTAACTTGCGTAATGTTTATTGTTAACCTTTTGTGTCGTAGGCAAGAAACATATCCTATTTTGTCACGTCTGTGAAATGGTTGGTCTTAATTGGAAAGACTAGACACTGATTGTAGGGTTGCACTTAACATTTTTTTGGCAAAAGTTTAGACCTCATTATCTCGAGTCCTAATCACTTTTCGACCTATGTGCTAGAACAAACGTTGTTCAGTGTCATTAGTACTTACACCTCTTGAAATATTATTTCGTATTTTTGTTACACGCGGTATACAGTAAGTAATTATATATATGTACCTATTTGATGCCACCAGACTATTGTTGACGCATAATCAAGCGATATTTACTTTGCGACCGTGAAGTTGATTTGTTCGTCTGGCGATATTACTATTATTGCATTTTTTTTATTACATTATAGGCAAGTATTTGATCTCGATCTCACCTGATGGTAAGTGACGATGAAATCTACGATGGAGCATACTTGCCTAGATAGGAAGGCGGCAGTAGATAGAAACGCTACATATACTAGGCACATGCCGCGCAACTGATCTGACCCGCCATGAATGGTAACACCGAACATCATGCCGGAACACGGCTAGGCCGCTTGGCGACATGGCTTTGTTCAGTGGGTGGTGACTACCCACGGCCGAAGCCTACCACCAGTTATCTCACAAAAAAACCAATTTGGTGTGTTTGTTCGCCATTACTGCATCCCATTGAAAAGCTGAATCCGTAACTTACCAACTTCACCAGGGCACGTAACATTCCCATACTCCTGATGTTTGCACATAAATAGGTTGGTTTCATTCCCATCACATTGCAGTCCACTAAGGACTATTCTGGAGCTACCGAAGTGGTCTGTTTGGAGTGCTTGATCTGCAAAACCCAAGGCTAGATGGCGGCAGACGGTCGAAGCTTCATAGAGCGTCCAGCCGTCAGGGCAGATGCTGCCCCATAAGCCGTTTTGGTAGATCTACACAATATACAAAATAGCAGTGAAAGCCAAGTTGGTATAACGCTTGCCTCGGTAACGAGGATCGTATGCGCCCCGAATAGCAGAATACCTAATAAAACATGGGTAAAATTCTCTAAAAATTATAATGATAAATTCATTTTCTTATACATTTGAATTTGAGGCGGTACGAAGTTCGGTGAGACAGCTAGTTATAAATTTAAATAATGGATGTGCCATGAAGATATGTAATGTGACATTTTGTTGTTTTTTTTTTAATTAGACTTTTCGAAATTCTGACTTCACACAATATTGAAATAAAACTAATTTTAAGGATTTTATCGCGTTTATATTATGGTTTTGTACGTTCCCGACGTTTCGGCTGCTTTACAGCAACCATGGTCACGGGAGGACTGACTTTTATTTCAATGTGTAGTATTCGCGTAAATATAATCAATCAATATTCACACAATATGATCGCAACGAAATAAGATGATTACAAATGCGGTAAAGAAGCGCAGGTGTAAAGGTTAGTATACCTTTTCTGAGTCACTAGGTATAGTCACCATCTCATCGACGACGGTTGTTCCTTGAGTCGCATCAACATTATCACGGAGACATAAAATCGAGTGTACAAAATACCAGTTTGGTGTCAGTTTAAAAGTCAGCGAAGCTTAGGTAATCTCCCAAAATCGACCTTCTGAAACTATACTTTAAGGTCGATATTCCAAAATAATTGACACTTACCTCTAATCTGCCTTCATGACTATTCCTGCCTCCAACGAGTCTCAACCTAGCTCCTGTCACATCGAGAACTTCGTGTAACCGTCTTCTTTCCTTCTCCACCATGTTCTCAGTTGGCTCATCATCAATTATATCATGGCATATCACACCAGCTGCTTCAGAAGGCTCACAGTCTGATGATCCCCAGCCCGTGAAGACACATTGTGTGATCGCTTTTTCATCACCTTGACATACAACGTCATCCATCCAGAATTTTTCTACGAGAAAATTGAGGGTAGTTTAGTAATAAGTAGGTTTTGAAGAATGAATTTAATAGATATATTTTTAAGAATGAGTTAAGATTGCAACAGCAGTGATAGCCAAGCTGGTAGAATATTTGCCTAGTTGGTTAGGCAGTTAGGCAAGATGGTAGAATACTTGACTTGGTGACGAATGTTGCAGGTTCAAGCCCCGGCTTGCACATCTGGGATTTGTGAGCGTATCTCATTTTCAATAATGATTATCGCTTGCTAAACGGCGAAGGAAATATCACGAGGAAACCCGCATGCCTAAGAAAACTAATCGAAAGACGTGTGAAGTGGCCTAATCTCCCTCGCGTTAAACGGAGGCCTGTGCCCAACAGTGGGCTATTAAAAGGAATAATAACGAAATATAGTTTTAGGTACGGCAAGCTGTGCCTAATGTTTTAAGAATGTTACATGGAATAAGCAAATGGTAATGAATGACTGGTCTCTATATACATTGAAGATTACAAAAAAATAGCAAATCGAAAAGCTATTTATTGACGGCCTGATTAGCGCAGTAGTAGTGACTCTGCTTTCTGCGCCGAGGGTCCCGGGTTCGAATCCTGGTAGGGACACAAGCTTTGTGTGATAAGCACGAATGTTTGTAACCGAGTCATGGATGTTTAATATGTATATAAGTATTATATACTGAGTTCGCCCTCAGTTCATTAGTACGGTACCCATAACACAAGCGTTAAGCTTAAAGTGGGACCGTATAGTTGGTGTATTCGTATGGCGATATTTATTTATTTATAATAAATCTGAACGGACCAGTTGCCTCTCCATATTGTCCGCCATGAGTGGCTCTACCGGTCTTGTTGTAGGCTCGGCAGATCACGCGCGCCGCAGCATCATCCCAGGAGTCATCACAAACCGCACCCCAACGGCCGGCGTGATAAATGTACACGTTTCCTGAAAAAAATAGAGTAGAGTAAAAAAAATATTTCCTGAATGCCCCTATTTTTTTTTTATATACATTATAGGCAAGTATTTGATCTTGATCTCATCTGATGGTAAGTGACGATGAGATCTACGACGGAGCATACATGCCTTGGCAGGAAGGCGGCAGTAGATCGAGACGCTACATTCACTAGGCACATGCAGCGCAACTGATCTGACCCGCCATCCATGAATGGCAACACTGAACATCATGCCGGAACATGGCTAGGCCGCTTGGCGACATGGCTTTGTTCAGTGGGTGGTGACTAACCACGGCTGAAGCCTACCACCAATAAAAGTTTCGCCCCTAGCGAAATTCGGAAGATATTCCTAGAAGGTTTTGTCAAGTGTAGGTATGCAAATTCACGCACACTCAGAGATTCAAAGCACTATGATGGAGATACAAGATAAGCACGAATGGCCGACTTGGTCCGCTTGCCTCGCTACCAAGGCTCGCAGATCCCAACCTCGGCTCGCACCTCGGGGATTTGCGAATCTCATTTTCACCCATGATTATCGCTTGCTAAACGTTGAAGAAAAACATCGTGAGGAATCCACGGATAAAAGTATTCATTATTATGCTTTTCCAGAGTATAAGCTACGTCTGTAGAATATTTCATTTTCGATCATCAGGTAAACTTATTCAGTTTAATCAGTTCAAAACTCCTGCTGAGTGTATTAAAAAGGGCTGGAGTTAATAACTTTTTAGTGTAATAATCAAAGACGGAGAGAGTGCTTGCGCGCTTAGATTTAAGCAACAATTCAGAATAATTGTTATTTATAAGAAAACCACGGCATCGATAAAAAGCTTATCCACCAAAATTGAGAATTTATTACGTGTCTATGAAGCCAAAATAAACCTAATAAACCTAAGAACTTCTGAGATCTAGACCGTGGACGTATAAGAAACGAGGTGACTTGGGATTTTTCGCGTTTTCACACAATTAGGTAGTTTTTTTTATAATGAATTTAAATTGAATGGGCTCAAATATGAATCTCCTCTAGCTCAATTATTTACTGAGATCTCGATCAATATATCACTGGAATAAGTACTGCTACAGCCTTACCCACAATCCTTCATTATACAATTTCACACATTAATAGCAGACAACCGGCTTTCTAAGTGACGGCACGAGTGAGTTTAGATTAAATAAAATACATTATTTAAAAAAAAAACACTTGCCTTCAAATATATCCGGACCTCCTTTCAATTTAATTCTTCCTTCTAAATACTTTTGCGTATTCAAAATTCTTTGTACGAAAGCTGCGCGTGTATTTCTTTCGGTCTCACTTAGATCTCTGCTTAGTACTCCCACTGTTCTTATTAGTATTAAAACTACTAATAATTTATTTACTGACGGGTAAGGTTGCATTTTTGTCAAAAGAGTAATAAAGTTAATTAAAAGAATTCGAATATTTTTGATTGCTTTAAAATATAGGACCCAAAACACACCCTTGCGGTACACCATATAAAAACGAATTAAAACATGATTATCGGTTGCTTGAAAAATATTGTATGTTATGTTTATAAAACTGTAATTATAACCAAAGTTATTACATATTTATAATTAATATTTAAATGTTCAACTCAAGGAGCCGTTCCATTACCGACCTAGACGCAACTGTTTAGAATGTGCGATGTTTTTATTGTTATGAGTGCCATGTAATTATTAGTTCAATGTCAAGATGGATGGTCACGTTGGCAACATGTGTGTGGTATTTCGTTTAAGGAGAAACTATTCAAGATATTACTTCCTACTCGTAAATAATAATTAAATATTTTACATTACATATTTACCACCTAACATCAGGGCAACTTGTCTGCTACAATTAGCTCACAATCGTCGAACATAGATAGTATCAGTTAGATCATCGCACAGAATACGTAATAGCTTAGGTACAGAAGGATCACCCCGCAGAGATTTAAATAAATTGCGACTCTTGCTACGACGAAATAAGATGCAATTCAGCTCGCACAGCGTTGCGTGCCTAATATTATATTTACCTACAAGGCGCATCTTATTCTTTTGCGTGACTCTTATACATTCTGGAGCGAGGAAATAAACTGAATGACCGGCCAAGGTGGACCCGCCGATCTACTTGTAGCCTTATCTCGTACTTAAAGAGTGGAGGGCCGTGGGGTATTTTAATTTCAACAACTGATGCAACCAGTAGAGCAGTCTTTCCGCAGGCTCGCTACATCTACAGAATCTGAAGGAGAGACGCCATTTAGACCTGCTTTGCATTATCCAGAAATCTTTATGTACCTATCTATCCAAATTTTATTCCACACAACTAAACCAAAGCTTGTCCTTAATGAGAGCAATGTATATGCGGAGTACTTTACCAAGCATCATCATTTGACCTAAATATCATCTCTGTCGTGACTCTACATATGGAATCGTTTGTGTGTTTGTCACGCTGAAATATCCTTTACAGTTTCAATCATAGAGTTTTTATTGCAGTGGTTGTGTATGAATGTCAGCAAATGACGATCCTCGTTAGAAGGAAATCTGGAACTGAAGTCATCTTGTTTTTTTTTTATTTGATAACATTTTGATAATCAAAATATCATGTATGAGACCAAAACCAAACTCACATTCTAATAAGCTTACTTTATAATGTAACCCCCAAATTTATAGACAGTTATAATGGGTTATATAATAGCTTTATAATCCATCATAACTGTCTATGAATTTGTGGATTAGTATATAAGTATAAGCAGTGATAGCCAAGTTGGTAGAACGCTTGCCTCGGTAACGAGGATTGCAGGTTCAAACCCCGGCTCGCACCTCTGGGATTTTTCATGTGCGAATCTCATTTTCAACCAAGATTATCATTTGCTAAAACGGTGAAGGAAAACATCGTGAGGAAACCTGCATGTCTGAGAGAACCCCTCGAAAGATGTGTGAAGTCTGCCAACTCGCACTGGGCCAGCGTGGTGGACTATGGCCTAAACCCCCCTCGCATTGAGGGGAGGCCCGTGCCCAGCAGTGGGACATAAAAAAGGGCTGGAATTATTATTATATAAGTATAGATAACTAGAATAGATTAAAGGTAGCTATTTCTGTTGCGTCATATTCAGAAGCATTCTTTAAAGAGCATACCTACCTACCTATTGATTTCATATATTTACGCGAATACTAAAGATTGAAATAAAACTTATCTTACAGTAACCATGGTCACGAGAGAACTCCCGTGACCATGGTTGCTGTAAGGCAGCTGAAACGTCAGGAACGTAAGAACTTAAAATAAACGCGACAAAATCTGTTAAATAAGTTGTACCTACCTACTTTATCTTTGAACCAAAATACTGCATCCGGGCTTACATCACCCCACAGATCCCGAAGACGGATACCTCAATAAATTTCAGCCCCATGACCTAATTATACTCACCTGTGGTACTTACACCGTACCCTCGGCGCAAGGTCGCGGAGCGCTTCCCAATAAAAACGACACAGCATAGATTCTCGTTGAATTTATGGTTGCAACAAAGACTTTATTGCGAGGAGCAGCCAGGGTAACTTGGTCTCGGGGAGAAACATGTTGAAAAAGAATTACATGTTTTAAAATGCAATACCTGCAATTATGTAAATGTGATTAAATGTGATAATATGACGGCCTGATTAGCGCAGTGGTAGTGACTCTGCTTTTTGCGCCGAGGGAGAGCTTTGTGTGATGAGCACGAATGTTTGTACCCGAGTCATGGATGTTTAATATGTATATGCTGGGTTTGCCCTCAGTCCATCGTACGGTACCCATAACACAAGCGTTGCTTAACACGTTGACTGCGTTAGGAGGTCTAAAAGAACTCTAACGTGACTTTCAGCTGGTGCGGCGCCGAAAATCGTGTTCTCCACCTCTGTGCGGGAGGTCGTAACTTCTTTATTTCTATGTGTTTGACAGAGACAAATATACATACCTACTTCCCGCTGCGAGTTTGATTCAATAATGTAATAAAAAAAATAGGAGATGGATGAGGTCTCTAACGCACTGAGTTGTAATAATATACATCTGTTGCGTGAAGAGATCTTTCGGACCTCCTAAAACACAGGCGTCATAGACGCAAGGAGCGGAGCGCGGGCGGCGCGGGCGCCGTTAGCTCGCGCTCAGTGTTGTTCAAATGTCGATAATGTGTACCTGCGCACTCCATGTAAAAAATACGCTCTTATATTTTGTCAGCGTGGTAGCAAAAAAAGTCGTTGCACAGGCTGTCACAGTAAATTACGGCTTACATTTAGTAGCACAGATGCATCCAAAACAGCCAAATGAATAAATACACTATGTGTGCAATGCATTCAACAAATGTGTTTACCATGCTTCAATGATGAACATTTTTCTTAAATATATTTTAGGTCACTATGTTTATAATTTTATGGATTATCATAATTCATCATTCACGGAAGGACAGTCACCATGGTCAGTCCTCCCGTGACCATGGTTTCTGTAAAACAGCCGAAACGACGGGAACTTAAAAAACAAATAACAAACACGATAAAATCCATAAGATTAGTTTTATTTCAATGTGTAGTGTTCGCGTAAATACAAGAAATAAATTACTATGTTTTAATGATTACTTCATAAAAAGTTTAGCTATCGATAACTGGGGTTTTATTTTAATCCCATTACTAGTCACAACCCAAACGGATCTATCTTTAGTTGCGATGCGAGATTCAATGGATACCTAATTTTTTTTTCGTTATATCTCATAACCCACTTTTCATATCCCCATGCGTAGCAAACTTGAGATAGAACAGTTAATTCTCTATTATTTACAGAAAGAACATACATTTTATCTTATTTTTTGATAAAGATATGAGTTTTTTTAAAATACCTTATTTTAGGAGATGGATTAGGTCTCATACGCACTACAGTGAAGCTCGGTTATGAGGTCGAATAGGTCTCTAACGCACTGGCTGAAAGTCGTCTGAAAATGGCACCGCACTCAAGGTGTTAATGTGGGACCGTATAGTTGGTGTGTTCGTATGGCGATATTTATTTATTTATATATACGTTACCTTACTCCCTAACTGCAAATCAAATCATTTTTTGTTTTTAAATTTTAGTAACGACAAAATTATTATGGGCTATCTTTCAAATTGGAAGTATCGTTTCGCGGAGATTTGCATTTTATTTGAGGTCCCGTCACTCGTGATAGATAGTTTCTCGACTGACATCTTAGAGGAGTTCGGTGTTCCTGGCTTCTTTAATTATGGATCAGACTTGTTTGGTTTTTAATTGGAAAAGTTGACAAGCTGAGGATCAGTGGGTTCCTCTTCCCCCATTTGTGTAACAATGGATTTCCGCCAAGTATCGCCTAGTTCTACCAATTATATGGAAGTAGATACATAGTGTTTATCGGCACATCGTGAAGCAGGCCTTAAGGCTCATAATATTTTCGTGTCTGAAGTTTTCATAGCAGCTATGTAAAATTCGTGTAAATTATAATCCGTTTTTGCGAGGGGAGCTCAACTCAAACTGGTCACGTTAGGAAATAAAACGGGTATCACTTCCGGCGTCTCCTGAATTACTTTCATTGGTTACACCCATCTGTAATATAAGTATTTTGAAAATTTAAAAGTAATGAACACAAATACATTTTTGCTATCAATAGTGATTTACAGCAAAAATTTAGGTCCTCAATTAGGACTTAAGCATTTGAATTTACCTTTGAGTGTTTACCTGGTAGGTAGATTTATGAACGTGGAATAGTGTGTAAAGTAGATAATAATCGTGGAAATAGTTACAAATTCATTGCAAAATTAATATATGTCAGTGTTTTACCCTCGTTTACCTTTTCGCGACAACGATTTATCATATCAATATCCATTGCTAAGTCGGTCTAGACGTCTTTCTTAATAGTCTCGGCTAGACGGCCGTATGTGTCTAGGGGTCCAATTCTGCACCGGTGCGTTCCGTTTGGAGATCCCGGAGCCCCTCCAACATGTGTCGAAGGCGGCCACCGGGGGGTTTTAGTGGGTAAGAATCCCACATAACCCGGCCCTCTCCCACACAGAGGCCGGGTATCTATCGAAGATTTCCCCCCGTCAACAAAAAAAAAAAAAGGGTTCCAATTCTGCTAATGTAAATAAAATGACATACAATTGCCATTCCAGCGACACACTATTGAGGCTCCATTAAGACTGTGACAGATTGGCTATTCTGCTAAAACTTTAATGTCGTCTCGATGGCGTCTCATTTCAGTGTCAATGTTTGTGTTTCGACTGCTAGAAACGTCGGATAACGAGTAGAATACTATTACTTAGCTACATTATATTGATACGCGATTGAAGTACACAATACGAAATAGTTCAATGGCATTTGATTGGCTGCTCGATAGAAAGCCGCTGGTCTTAAAAAATTAGTAGACCACCAAATGTCTAAAATCATTCAATTGACACGCTATCGATACTCCATTGAAGCGTTTGTAAATTAGCCGAATTGAGCCCCAGAAGTAGTATTAAACTTTGACATAGGACCTACATAAAATATGAGACGATTAAATGCGTAACGTGTGGTAGGCCTTTTGGAAATCCCTCGATACACTTAGGGAATAGGCATCTAGTTTATACCTTTTTTATGTTGTCATAAATTAAAAGCCCGCCTATGTATCGCAGCACGAGGGAATTGAAAAGGAATATTATGAATTACTTCCGCGTTTGATGTATCTATACATATAAGTAAAATTGGAGTGTCTGTTTGTAATATTAAAATAACCGCTTTTTACTAAGTGCATTTGGATGTATACACGTTACCTATACCGAAACAACATTTTTTCAATTTTTGTCTGTCTGTCTGTCTGTCCGTCTGTCTGTCTGTCTGTCTGTCTGTCTGTCTGTCTGTCTGTCTGTCTGTCTGTCTGTCTGTCTGTCTGTTTGTTCCGGGTAATCTCTGAAATGGCTGGACCGATTTTGACGGGAATTTCACTGGCAGATAGCTGATGTAACAAGGAGTAACATAGGCTACTTTTATTTTAGAAAAAAAAAATTGGATCTCTCGAAAAAAAATTAAAACCAATGTTGCAGCGCTGCGCCTGATTAAAGTTTGATAGCAACAATCTGCAATGCGTCCCGCGGGATCAGAACGCGAGCAGGCTGTTACCAACGGCTGAGTCTTTGTTAAATACCACGCGGACGAAGTCGCGGGCAACAGCTAGTATATTAATAAAAGATGAAGACCAAGCCATCATGACTAACTAAGACTAATCCTCTTGACCGAATTTCGGTACTCCTCGCCAAGTTTCGGTCACAGCAACCAATCTCAATAGAGACTAGCAAGCATAGGTGCACTTTATCTTTCCTCACTCTCAGACTCCGATGGGTCGGCAATCTGAAACGATCCAGAGTCGAATCGCAGAGGTGCGAGCCGGGGTCAAACCTGTGACCCTGGATTCCATGGCGAGCATTCTATCAACATGGCTATCACTGCTTAAAACGTCATCCTTGCCATCAATACCTCACCCCTTTCCACCCACAAAACTTATCACCACAATTTACATTAGGTACGCGACGTTTCCAAGCGCGTATAGATAAATCAAAACAATTCCAGGACTCCACAATAATTATGGTCTAAAAGCCATAGATATATGAAGTCATAGATGTTGGACAAACCGTTCACAAGATAGGATAGAGGCGGGCAGGTGGATGTCGGTGATAATTCATCTGGGTGTTCCAAAATAGCAGGTATTATTAGAGATGGTAAAACTACTGGATGTGATTGAAATGGTTTTATTGATTGTAGGATAGGAGCGGAGGACCGTGATGAGTGGAAATCATTGGGGGAGGCCTATGTCCAGCAGTGGACGTTTCGGCTGATAGATAGATATGAGGCAAACTTTTTTTTTTTTTATTACATTATAGGCAAGTATTTGATCTCGATCTCACCTGATGGTAAGTGACGATGAGATCTACGATGGAGCATACTTGCCTAGGTAGGAAGGCGGCAGTAGATCGAGACGCTACATTCACTAGGCACATGCAGCGCAACTGATCTGACCCGCCATCCATGAATGGCAACACCGAACATCATGCCGGAACACGGCTAGGCCGCTTGGCGACATGGCTTTGTTCAGTGGGTGGTGACTAGCCACGGCCGAAGCCTACCACCAGTAGAGTTGTCACCTGGTTGGCACCACCCAGGGTCACGTGTAGGGTATCTCGAGGGTACTTAATTCTCCTACGGACGAAGGTGACTCGACCCCAAAAAACTGATAAACACTCACTCCAGAATTAGTTGCACAGCCGGCTGTGACAAGACAAAATGTGAGATAAATAGATTTTGTCTCTTTCCCTCAGGTAATTAAGGAAGGGAGAGAGCGACTCGGTGCGACATTATCCCTGACCTAGGTTTGTATTGACCCGCGTGCTAGCCCTTCAGAGCTAAATACAAAAATATAATTCCAAATTCTGCCCGGTGGGAATCGAACCCAATACCACGCTATGCTTATATACCGAGCGAGGTCTAATCAATAGACCAAATAGGTAAAGCAGGAACTTCTAATGAAATAGTAACGTCATTGAGAACGCATGTCGTCACTGTCAGTCTTATTGATAAAACCTGTAGTGTGAGTGGGATGGAAGACGGTGATATTACCGTAACGCTGTTAAAAATATTGTGCTTTATATATTGATTTCTTATATTTATTTTTTTATAGATTTTATCGCGTTTAATATTTGACAGCAAGTAACAACTAAATATGAGGGTATCCCCGTCAAACTACGACACTAGGACGTCAACCACCTCAGTCCTCCCGCGACCATGGTTGCTGTAAAGCAGCCGAAACGTCGGGAACGTAAAAACAAAAAATAAACGCGATAGAATCCTTAAAAAATAGTTTTATTTCAATTGGGCTTTATAGTTGAGTTAGCTATTGTGTCGTATCGTACCTCGCTGTCACATCTAGAACTTATTTATCTAGGATCGAGAATGTTGGTAGGGTGTTTAATTGTCCCACGGTCTGGACCCAGACTAATTAATCACAGGCGGGTGTACAGCGATACGTCGTCTCTGGGACCGCTTTATTTTCTTGACAAACTGTTTCGGGTCAGTAGTTTAACTGATCGTTTGAATTCTTAGAGTTAAATTAAATTGAGGGGACGGAAACTGAAATAGGGTGTTCGATGATCGTACGGGTCGTGGGTTCGATGCTTGTAAAGGAGAATTTTTGAGAGATTATAATATCACCTGACTAGCAAATCAGAACCCTCAACACTTTTGAGGGAAATTAAGGTAATTTCTTTGATATAATGTATAACCCAATTGCAAACATAAAAAAACAAGTGAGATGAATTGACATTAAAAATGTATTTGACGCAGCGGGCAGTCACAGGCAGCAGTTAGTTATCTTTAAAAACTTCAATCTATATTTCAATAGAACCTTTATAAATGTATAGTTTGATATGTAAAAAGATATGATAATGCATGGAATCCTTACATGGAGTGGTGTTACCAAGAATAACATTAAATTGAATTGTATGTGACACACGGCACATTTGATGGCACACCATTGCCCCCAAACAAGAACGACCGAAGGAAAGTTAAGTACAAAAGATGACACGCCATTTTCATATCATCATGTCACATCCATTATTTGATTTATAACTAACTGTTACCCGCGACTTCGTTCGCGTGGTATTTAACAAAGACAACCGTTGGCAACAGCCTGCTCGCGCTTTCTGAGCCCGAGGGACGCATTTCAGGTTGTTGCTATTAAACTTAATCAGACGCAACGCTGCAACATTGAATTTTAATTTTATTTCGTGAGATCCTATGTTTTTTTCAAAAATGAAAGCCTAAGTTACTCCTTGTTACATCAGCTATCTGCCAGTGAAAGTCCCGTCAAAATCGGTCCAGCCATTTCAGAGATTAGCCGGAACAAACAGACAGACAGACAGACAGACAGACAGACAGACGGACAGACAGACAGACAAAAATTGTAAAAAAAATTGTTTCGGTAAAGGTAACGTGTATACATGCACCAAATGCACTTAGTAAAAAGCGGGTATTTTAATATTACAAACAGGCATAGAGAACGATGGCATAGAGAACGAGTACGTAAAGTGCGAGTTAGCCGTATACACACTGAGAAAAACTGACTCCGTACTTCATCTATAATAAATATAAATAAAATTGGAGTGTCTGTTTGTAATATTAAAATGACCGCTTTTTACTATGTGCATTTGGATGTATACACGTTACCTATACTTTTAACATTTTTGTCTGTCTGTCTGTCTGTATGTCTGTCTGTTTGTTCCAGCTAATCTCTGATATGGCTGGACCGATTTTGACGGGACTTTCACTGGCAGATAGCTGATGTAACAAGGAGTAGGTAACTTAGGCTACTTTTATTTTAGAAAAATAAATAGGATCTCACGAAAAAAATTAAAACCAATGTTGCAACGCAGCGCCTGATTAAGTTTGATAGCAACAACCTGCAATTCGTCCCGCGGGCTCAGAATGGGCGAGCAGGCTGTTGTCAACGGTTGTCTTTGTTAAATACCACGCGGACGAAGTCGCGGGCAACAGCTAGTAAAATATAAAAGTAATAAAAATAGTACTAAAACGACAAAAAAAAGTTTATAGAAAAAAGTAGACACAGAGTACTCATGTACCGACCTACCAAGTAATAGATCATGTCAGATCAGGATCATCTCGTACCGGGTATTGATAACCGCTAAATTCAGGACGAGGGTAATTAGTAATCCTTTTGATTGAAAGCAAACTGGGCGGCGGAAGTTTCTAGATTACAGATAATTACAGGGCTGGTAATTATAATTGATAACCAGATATGTGTGGTTCGAGGAAGTTGTTAGTCATATTGATTTCTTATATTCACGCGAATACTATACTACACATTGAAATAAAACAAATTTTACTTCAGTAACGTAAAAAATACCATAAAATAAAAGCGATAAAATCCGTAAAATTTGTTTTATTTCAATGTTGTTAGCCATTTTTAGCCGTCTTCCAAAAGTACGAGGTTCTCATTTCAGTTGTATATATTTTTTTTAAGTCCCAAATAGTGGACGGAGATTGATCTTATAAGCATATTTATATATGTATATATGATACAAACTTAAGTGTCTACATGTAACTAATGATTAGTGCCAGCGGCGGTTTTAAAGACTTGTTAAAGAAAAAACATCCCTCTATTTCCTTTTCAGAGTTTAAAATCCAATGTAAAATGAACAGTGTTAAAAACTAATCTATCTATGTGTGTTATTTAAATCTCTTCGGACTAGTCTAGTGATTATGACGCCGGATTACAGACAGAAGATAGCGGGTTCGAATCCCGGAGGATTACGCGCGAATATTGAACAGATCAAAGGTAATGGAAATCGGATGAGAGCAGTTGGAACCAGTTTTAATTTAGATAGCCTTGTGAGAAAATTATTTTAAAGTATGCTTATACGTCTATTTTCTAGTTTTAATATTGACGGTATTTTTCACAATGTTCCCTATCCGTAACTTATTTTCCACGTGGCCCACAGATATTCTGTCCAATAAGTTTTGTATAGGGTTTATATACAACTTGAAAAACAGGCTCTTAGATTCATTTCTTTTTTCATTAAGACTGTTGGTCATGTGTGCGCGCGTGGTTGCTATAATACTGGATTCAGAAGTTTAAAAAGTTACAAAACTATATAGCTATAGGTATTTACTTTGATACATATATGTGCGTGTTTTGTGGTGTGTTTGTTCGTGTGTGTTTTATAGTGGTCTACGAAATTTTGTGCTACAACTCAGGGCCCGGAACCCGAAACGAAATTTTATTAGGTTTTTGAACTTTGCTTAGGATCCAGTTATTAATATAATTAAATCCAATACCAAGCGCACCGTTGCAAGACCTCAAGACACTGTGAGCACTTTCTGCATACATCAGACCGCAAGCAACAACTAAATATGAGGGTGCCCCAGTCCTAACTATGCCACTAGGACGTCAACCACCTCAGTCCTCCCGTGAACATGGTTGCTGTAAAGTAGCCGAAACGTCGGGAACTTAAAAACATTAAATAAATGCGATAAAATCCGTATAATTAATTTTATTTCAATGGGAAGTAATAAATATAATACTGCGATCATTTAAATTAAATATTACAGGATAAGTGCCCAATAACAAAAGACTTTCGAATTCCAACGGACATAAATTATCTACCAAGTCCTAAAACCGTTTCGATTCATACGTTAAACTTCACCAATTAGTAACCCGGAGCCGGGCCTACTACACTCAACGATCTGTTATCGCATTTATCCGCGGAATATCGGTTTTGACCTCAGCCTCGTATTTAGCGGGCAGCGGGGTGGCGGCGGCGGCGCGGGAGCGGTAGGATCTTATGCGTAAAATCAAATGGACCGGTTGTCGAAAACAGCGGCGCGGGGCGAACAACGAGTGCCGCTCCCGCGCCGCCGTCGCCCGCCGCCCCGCTGCCCGCTGAATTCGAGGCTGAGGCCTTAGACCGGCTCAAAGCAGTTAAAAGGAAAACTTTCCGGACCGCGTCCTTACCTGAGTTACCTAGATATTGCTTTAAAGGTTATTAAGAAAGTTACAGCTCTTGTTTATGCGGCTACTATTGTAAGCGCTGACAGTTAATTTAGCTAACTTTTCCAGTGAATTTTCACAGTAATTATATTTCGTTTGGAGCTGAAAGGTTAATGAAATTATTGTGAATAGTTTTTAAGGTTACGCAAACCGAGGGGTGTTATAACTTTGAAGTCATTGTCTGTCTGTCTGTAGCGTGATAACTCGCCAACGGATGGATCGCTTTCTATTCGATCATTTTTATTTGAAAACAAATTTAATCGGGCTAGTTCTTAGACCACGCATGCGAATGAATTAAAATTTCACACAATCCCTTTTTAAAAGGTTTAACAAAAATAGTCTAAACCTTGTTTAACAAGTAGCTGATAACGATCACTATTATGTGTAAAATATATGTGTCTACAGTGTTTGATTTTTCTGTGAGAAAGCAAGCCAGTACAGTTTCACTGCGTACTTAGTACGTAGTGTTATTTCCAACTAGCTGCGCCCCGCTGTGTTAGCCGCGATTCAAAAGTATGTAAAAATGAAACAAATGGAACCATACATTTTACCGGTAGCTTATGTGCTATTCCAGATTATAATCTATCTCCGTGTCAAATTTCATCCAGATCCGTTCAGCCGTTCTGGCGTGATTGAGTAACAAACATCCATCCATCCAAAACTTTCACATTTATAATATTAGTGGGATTATATTATTTTTTTTTAATTAAAGGGTGTGTGATAATAATCTTTGGAAGTAATGTCATTGACCTTTCCTCTTTGCCCTGGCCTCACTCATGGGGTCCTTGGGTTTGAAAACCAAGTTTGTTCATTTATTTTTTTGTTATTATTGTGAGTCAAATTGTTTTTATCTATGTAAATGAAATGCTGTTCGTTTGTAAGCGCATCACTTGAGAACAGCTGATGCGATTTAGTAAATTCTTTTTAAGTTCTCTGGAAAATTCGGGAAAAACTAAAAGAGTATAGGGGGGGGGGGGGGGGGGTACGGGTATACTCAGCCTTGAACACTTGTAATAGGCTTCTGTAGAACATTTGTAATACTATGTGAAGAAAAAATTGGATAGTTCAATTTAAAAATAAGAATCCCAAGAAAAATGACAATCGTCACTTTGTTGAGTTTTTTTTTTAAATCTACTTATTGAAATGCTGACTTCACATGGTGTTTACAAATGCGCTAAAGAAGCCCAGGGTCTAGGTTTAGTATACCCTTTCTGAATGACCCTGTATTAATAATATAAAAATCCTGGTCACGAGCCTCCCGTCAATGCAAGGGGCCAAGGGGCAGCGAGCTTAAATATTATTCTTAGCCAAGGGGCATTTCCGATTATATGTCCACCCACACTGGGGCAGCGTAGTGACACTGGCTCAATGTGGGTTGGCGTTGGTGGTTGGTGGGTTGGCTTTAGGGTTGGCGAACATCACAAGTCTAGCAAAAAAATATTTGGTTGTCTATGAAATGTAAATTTCTGCTTACACTACGTTTTCCCTGACCGCTTAGCAAGCAATCAAAATGGTTAAATACGAGATTCGCACATGAAACCCAGTTATCCGAGAGTTGTGAGTTTCAACCTGCAATCCTTGTTTCAGGGCAAGCGTGCCACCACCGCACCAAGACTTGAAAAAAAATTGAAAAATATATACAAGTTTGCCTAGAAAAGGTATTTAAAAAAAATCAAAAAAACTCAGTTCCACATATTTCCAAAACTTTTCAAATTTCAAAAGTGTCGCATTCACGACCTACAAATGTCTCTACAATTAACGTTTTCACAGTGAAGATTACTTTTTTATGGTTTTTTTTTATTATAAAATATAAAGGTTGGTAATTAATAATGTCAGAAGAAAGCCCCTTTCGGGCACATCCGAAATAAAAATATAACGTCCCACGTTCGCTGTCTCGCGCGTTGCCGCGCCGCCAACGGATATTAATCCGTAGGGTTGTCACATTGGAAAAACTATTATATTCACTAACATAATATGGAAATTTATTCTGAGTTAGCTGTGATGGCGAACTTCGCACCGCCACGGAATCAAATGTATCAGAACATGAATAAACTTTATTTTGTTCATTTTTATAATTATTGTCAAAGATCATAAAAATCGGCCCAACCGTTCTTGAGATATAAATGGTGTAACTAACACCGCTTTGATTTATATAAATAAGATTGTTCTAAATACTCCTGAATGTCGTCTGCAGCGCCATCTGTGTAGCTTGTGGCAAGGTTTATGAGGTCGCTACATTAACAATAATATCTAAATGCTATCACAATGTGACATCCCTATTTGTAATATAATGTTTCCACGGCACTAGTGCTCAGTTTATACAAGTCTAACGTTGGCCTTATTGGCTCAGATATTTAAGTCACGTTCACACAAACACTTTCATAGCAATAATATTTATGAGTTTATTACTGCTTTTAACCGACTGCAAAAAAGTTGGCGATTTTAATTTCGATTATATTTTTTTTATTGTGTTATCCTAAGAACTCTGTCCTTTATAAACCGATTTGGAGAATAATTTATTTATCTAAAAAGATATACTTCCAGATTGTTCCCATTTTCAAAATCTGCTTCTGATAATGGGGTCCATGAGGATTGAGAGAACTCCTCAAATATTGGAGGCATGTAATTTATACCAATTATGCTGCATGGTGTATATTTTTATTTATACCTTATTTATTATTGACAATACGTGTACCAACCCTAATCGCAAAGGTTAAGGTTTTAAATAATAAGCAATTTGATTCAGTCTTATCAACAGTGATCTATTAAGAAACTTCTTTGATCTATGGTCACGGTTTGAAAACTGTCAGATCCAAAAAGATGATATTGACCGACCTTAGTTTTTAAGCTTCATGTGCGGAGGCGGTCCGCACATGGAGCTACTTCGGTAATTTAGGCTGTACACACACGATACAACGCTGAAGTTTTGGCTCGTAATAATGCGTGCAATCCTGCAACGCGCTATGAGAGTTTTCGGAGCCCATAACTTATATACAAGATTCCAACAATAACCGTCAGGGCATAGCGGCCGCCTGGCTGGAAGATCTTCCTGTTCCCGCTAAATTATCTGAATGCTTCTGCAGCGCCATCTGTGTAGCTCGTGGCACGGTGGAAGAGGTCTTCTACAGTTTCATGATGGGTCTTTTCCTTATCTTCTGCTATGCTTTTCCCATGTTTGTGTGTTGGGGTAAGCTGCCAAGCTCAGGGTTGGCTCGGCAGTCAATTCTATATACGGAATCGAAAATCTAGTTCTAGATTTCCGAAATCTCATTATAATTTGACGGCCTGATTACCGCAGTTAATAGTAACCTCGTTTTCGGTGCCGAGGGTCCCGAGGACAAATTTTGTGTGATGAGCACGAATGTTTTTATCCAACGGTATTATAGTCAAGGATGTTTATGTATCCTTACGGTAACGTACGTGTTCCATCTCGCTCACACTATCCCATCCCACTAATATTATAAATGTGAAAGTTTGGATGGATGGGTGTTTGTTACTCAATCACGCCAGAATGGCTAAACGGATCTGCATGGAATTTGGCACAGAGATAGATTATAGTCTGGAATAGCACATATGCTAGTTTTCATCCCGGTAAAATCTATGGTTCTCGTGGGAAAGATTGTTTTAATTTTCAGAGAGCAAAGGATCGACATGATTTACAGAAAAGGACATAAAGGAAAAGGACATATTTTTTTATCGCGGGTAACACCGCGGGGCGCAGCTAGTAGGTTTATAAATGAGAACGACAGTGACAGCGTGCTTTCTTGATGACGGTACGATTACATTAGGAGTTCCTGCTTTAATAGCATCTTAATAAGTAGCGATACGGTAACGCACGTATTCTGTCTCACTCACACCACAGGTGTTGATATATGAATGATATTGACAGCACTCATACGTTACACTAGGAGTTTCTGCTTACCTCTACAGATGCTATAAAGTGTTTCCCGTAGGAGTAAAACACATTTCCGTCCTTAATAGTCAGCATCAGTCCCTGATCGATGAGCTGACATATATAATCGGTAGTAGTGGATAGTCGGTAGTCGGGTCGTGGCGAATCCGCCTATTTTTTGCTGTAATAACACCCAAAAGAACCTTTGGGCACTTACTTATTAATGGAGGGTGCCTCGCAAAAATAGGCACTGACGATGCATGCTTTTACAGTCATTCTTATTTCTGAAGGTTTTGTTGTGAGTGGGATTGAACGCGCTTACGTTACCGTAACTTTATCGTAACGTTACCGTAGCGTTAACGTAACGTTATCGTAACGTTACTATAATGTTACCGTATTTTAAGACGATGCTTTAGCCACATCTATAGAACTGAGGGCGAACTCAGTATAAAATACTGATATAGATATTAAACATCCATGACTCGGGTACATTCATGCTTATCGCACAGTTTGTCCCTATCAGGATTCGAACCCGGAACCCTCGGCAAAGAAAGCAGGGTTAACACTGCGCTAATTTCGTCGTCAATTTAAATTACTAAGTCAAATGAAATTACTAAGATATCCTTATATCCTGACGGTGTTCGAAAAACAACCGGCCAAAAAATAAAAGTCCAAATCGGTGTGAAAACACGATTTCATCTTTCAACAATTTAATTTTATCTGCGTGTTATTGCATCCCTTTCTACCACGGGCGTGATGTAATTCCACCCTTTTTAATATTAAAACAATACTAATTCGTATATCATTCTCATCGCGTTGCTATCTCAAGTTAATGACCCATTGGCACAGTTGGTAGTGATGCCAATCTTCCTGTAATGATCACGAATATGTTTCGGCCCGTATCATGGAAGAACATGATGACGCGTTGGCCAAATAAATTCATGGTTCCACGGTAAACGTTTAAGTTAAACATAATTACTTAACAAAACAACCGGCTGAACTGTATGCTGAGTGCGACGAGTCATACATTTTAATTCTCGAAACCGGATAACGGGTAATTTATATCCTCGCGAAATATTATAACCGGGCGCGAAGAAAGAATATTAATTTCGGCTTGTCGCTTGACAACTGGACGGATGAAGCTGGCAAGTGCATGCCGTTCTAAAATGTTGGGTTCTGCCGCCATTAAAAATATTACAACCATTTTCTTTTCAAGGTCAAAAAAATATTTAAGAAATGTTGATCTTACCTCTGATTCGTTCAATTTCAACAACACTAGCTTATATTAGGTACCAAGGTAAACAAATTTAATTATTAACAAGAAATAAAGAGTTGTTTGCGGTTGATTTCGAGATGAAAAAACTATAAGGGTCCGTTAAATAAAAACACATTTTACGAATTTTATCGCGTTTATTTTATGTTTTTTACGTTGCCGACGTTTCGGCTGCGTATACCATTGCGAGACGTCAAGACACTGTGAGCACTTTCTGCGTAGATCGGAACTCAAACAACAACAATATATGAGGGTACCCTAGTTCAAACTCTGACAATAAAACGCCAAATACCTGCTTTTTGCGACCATGGTTGCTGTACAGAAGCCGAAACGTCGGGAACGTAAAAAAGTATAATAAATGCAATAAAATCCGTAAGATTAGTTTTATTTCAAATGAAATAATTCATATACCAGTCTCACCTCTCTTTCACACACCCCATAAATCCCATAACCAATACAGCAACAATGATACACAGTCCCATAAACCAAAGCGAAATGTGCACACCGCGTAAACCAGACAGACAGATTTATGATATATTCCAGCCCAACGCTTCCCGTTACGTGATTTATCGGTATCTATATAAAAATAACCAACGGATATACGGTGTGATTCAGAAAAGGTATACTTCCATTCGAACTAGCGCTTTATTTGTAACTAGCTTTTACCCGCGACTTCGTCCGCGTGGTATTTAACAAAGACACAACCGTTGGCAACAGCCTGCTCGCGCGTTCTGAGCCCGTTTTGGTATAGGTACCGTGTATACATCCAAATGCACTTAGTAAAAAGCCGTTATTTTAATATTACACAAGCACAAACAGACACTCCAATTTTATTTATATGTATAGAATAGATAATTATGTTATCACAATTTTAATAGGTATTTTTTTTTAAGAATTATTAGCGCACACACAATTATTGTATTTTTTTGGGGGCAACAATTAGTTTTTAAATGGACTTATCTAATTTCTGACTTAATATGATGATTACAGATGCGTTAA
This sequence comes from Pheosia tremula, assembly GCA_905333125.1. NCBI lineage: Eukaryota > Metazoa > Arthropoda > Insecta > Lepidoptera > Notodontidae > Pheosia > Pheosia tremula. The sequence goes on from HG995419.1 coordinate 5,204,704, forward strand.
AGAAGCGTATGTACCACGCACTTAGTACACTATTTCTGAATCACTTGTATATGTATATGGTGTAACTACAATAGTGTAATATATTTTAGGAGCCTAACGAGTAGGTTATTCCGATAACGTTATAATAAAAAAAATATGTATCGTTTTTTATTTTTATATAACACAAAGACAGCTAATAAAAAATAAAATGGACTATATTAAAATAAAAGAATATAATTGTATTAAAATTGATTTGTAGTTTTTTTTTATTTGTTATTGGAATATAAAAAGCGGTAAAGTTTGATAGTTTGGATGTAGGGGATAATCTCGAAAACTACTAATCCGATTCTGAAAATTCTTTCACTGATAGATACCTACATTATTCCTGCGTGATATATGCTATGTGTAAGTAAGGTGCCGCGGGAGGAGCCGCGTGCAGAACCTAGCGACTTATATACCAAACCTACCTACACCCATTTTCAGTGGTAAAAGCTTTCATTCAACAACGAAAATTCCAATTCTACTCTCACCCTCATTTTATCAGATTTTTTGATTAAGTGCTTCTCGCCACGGAACAACGATTAAACCGCTTTGCATAACCCCCCATTAGGCTTTGTTTTGTTCGTCGAATATACCTCCGCCCTCATTGAACCCACGGTGACCGGCTTCCTAAATAGCACCGTCATCATAATGACGTCATAACTCCTGTATGTGACGCGTTTGAGAAGATTTGATTGTTTGCTTTTGTATGCGACAGCCAATTTTGGGAAGTTTCGACGGGAGAATGGGTTGGGAGTTGGGTAGGCTGATGAATATTGGAATATTTTATAATTGTAATGGTTACATAACAAAAATGCGTATGTGAACCGTCTAGAACACTAAATTGAATTGAATTGATAAATTGAACTAAACTTAAATTGAAACGAGCGAGTACCCGGCATGCGTTGTAGTGCCAGCAACTGGCATGCGTACCATGTAATGCTACAGAAGCCTTCGCAGGCGTACGCACAACAACTCACCAAAGATTCATTGCAATCGGCTGATTGATATAGGAACATGTTTGTGACAAACAAAGAAGCATCAATGTGTATAAATAGATTGCTATAAGTGATCAATATGTTTGTTTAACAATAAGTACATACGTAACGTAATATATAAGGTGTAAAAATAATAGTACAATATTTGAACAGGGCCAATAGTCTATACTTACTAACTACTTACTTTACTTACTAATATTATAAATGTGAATGTTTGGATGGATGGATAGATGGATGGATGGATGTCTGTTACTCAACACGTCAGAACGGCTGAACGTATCTGGGTGAAATTTGGCACAGAGATAGATTATAGTCTGGTATAGCACATAGGCTATTTATCCCGGTAAAATGTATAGTGCCCGTGGGATAGATTTGTTTTAATTTTTCATAGCACAAAGGATCGACGTGATTTTTTGCGCGGGTAACACCGCGGGGCGCAGCTAGTAGGTTATAAAGAGAACATTCCCAAAGAAATCAATCAAATTATGAGACATTTCAAAAATGACTCCGTGTTCTGAGCGCACGGCCAAACGCTACCGGTTGGACTTGTTTAAAAAAAATCAAACATAATTTACACAATATATATCAAGGTTTTTTTTTTATTACATTATAGGCAAGTATTTGATCTCGTTCTCACCTGATGGAAAGTGACGACGAGATCTACAATGGAGCATACTTGCCTAGGTAGGAAGGCGGCAGTAGATCGAGACGCTACATTCACTAGGCACATGCAGCGCAGCTGATCTGACCCGCCATCCATGAATGGCAGCACCGAACATCATGCCGGAACACGGCTAGGCCGCTTGGCGAGATGGCTTTGTTCAGTGGGTGGTGACTAGCCAGACTACCACTGGTGGTAGGCTTCGGCCGTTAACGTGATCGATATAACTTGCTGATTCATCGGTTAATATATTTTACACCATTTTTGTTAGAACTTATATTAGTTTCCACTCCTATACGAAACTTTGTCCACCCGTTTCTTGGATTGGCATTCAGAGAACGTGGCAAAAGGTATATCTGATTAGAACAGCCTTTCCCAAAGTAGGCGATAACACCCCTTGTGGGTGCTGCAGACCTAAAAGGGGGCTGTAAGAGACCCAGAAAAAAATGGGGGGGTGTAGAGACTTACAATAATTAATTTAATTTGAAGCTATAGTGGTGTTTATGTAGGTGAAAAAATGTCAGGGAAAAAAATTATTCATTCTCAAAGTGGGCAGTAGACAAAATATGTTTGGGAAGCCCTGGATTAGAATATTATACCGGAATCCAGCTTGGAAATGCCAAGCATTTTCATTAAAATAAGTAGCATCATCGCTGTATAGCTTGTATAGCTTATAATGGGTAAGGATTGGTTCTTAAACGGCAATAAAGAATATAAAACACATGGCTACAGCCGCGACTCTACATTAAATTGAATTTCATTAATCTCATGAAAGATTCAAAACGAATTTGAATGCGGTGCGGTGTACACTTGAGGACAGAAATAAATATACATATTACATTTTTTTTTTTGCCTATTGATTGTTCGTGTGTTCGCGTTTTGTGTAGACTTTGGTTTTAGACAATCCCGGATAAGTCCTCCCTTATTTCAGAATACAATATAATAAAAAAAAATGACAATTGACTCGACTAAGTTACAGTTATTATTGTATGCAAATTTGATCAAATATAAGCTTTTCAAAATCAAAAGCAAACGCGTTAATTAATATTTATTTTTATTAGTAATCAAAATAATAATATCGCCAGATGACACACCAACTATACGGTCCCACATTAAGCAACGCTTGTGTTATGGGTACCGTACAGTGGATCGTGGGCGAACCCAGTATATAATAACTATATCCATGACTCGGGTACAAACATTCGGCTCATCACACATCGTTTGTTCCTACCAGGATTGGAATCTAGGACGCTCGGTGCAGAAGGCAGAGTCTCTCCCAACTGAGCAAATCAGGGCGTCAGTGTATTTTGTATTAAGAAACAACTTTACATTTAAATAGCATTTGAAAAAAAAAAACATTAATTATAACGGAAAATTGGGCTTTATTATTATAAAGCCCAATTTTCCGACTGAAAAAGAACTGACTATTGTCAGTTCTTATCAGTTGAGGTCGCGTTCCGATCCGGTTGTAGAGTTAAGGAAAAAATGTAATGACAATTTGTAAGTGCCCCCTTAGGCCTATACGAAATAAATGATTTGACTTTGACTTGACTTTGAGTGTGTACTTAATAGTTGTGAGGTTGGGTAGATTAAGTTAGAATATGTTTCTCTCTCCCCCCCCGAAAACAAAAAAAAAGAATATGTTACTCTCGACTGGATGTAAAGGCTCAGCCGGTTTCCCAGTCCCCCTCCTCTCATAGACGATGCGGTAGTGCCGGGGGGGTTTTAGCCGGTAGGAGGCCGGCATAACCCGCGCCGCGCACCGCGGCCGGGTATCAATGGGGATATCCCCCCGGAAACAAAAAAAAAAAAAGAATATGTTCCTCTCATCATTATCATAATCGTGTTCTATTGCGATATGTGTTTGTAATGTCTTATCATACAACTATATCAATTAACTGCTGTTTAATAATATTTACTTACATGTTTAATTCATGATACTATAGGTCTTCTTGTATTACATATTACTGTTAACATACTTGTAACGAGACTGTTTGTTATCTAAATAAAAAAACAAAAAAATAAATAAAAAAGAAGGTGTTCAATTTTACTTGCAAGCCACCACATAGCTCCTCCCGCACAGATTAATATTTCATACCCACCGACGTGTATCGTTTGTTCTTTGAATGTTTCCCTATTCCGAACGCACTCTCTATGAAATTTAGTGTGGTTTTGTTACCCGTACATAATTATTAAGTACATTATTATATTTATCATCTTTTTTGTAGACATTAAGCTTTTTAGGGCGCAGTTAATTTATAGAATCAGAATATTTTATTTACGTGGACCATTAAGTACAGTACTTAGGAATCGTCAAAAGTTACAAAATACTATGCTACTACTTTACCACCCGTTCGGAATGCCGTTCCTATGGAGAAGAACGGGCAAGAAACTCCATGGTTGCTCTTTTTTTAAAAAGATTATTTACATTTTTGAGCAATACATTGTTATAGGTATGTGAGAACAATATAGGTACCAACCTATACAGGATGTAAGTGGCTTCGTAACAAAAACTGGTACCATGGATACAACTCATAATTCTGGACCCCCAGAGTTGAAATTTTCCGTCGATCTTTTCATGAATTATACACATTTTTAATTGATCTTAGAAAACAATCAGAATATAAGATTATCTTTTTTTTTTATTATATTATAGGCAAGTATTTAATCTCGATCTCACCTGATGGTAAGTGACGATGAGATCTACGATGGAGCATACTTGTCTAGGTAGGAAGGCGGCAGTAGATAGAGACGCTACATTCACTAGGCACATGCAGCGCAGCTGATCTGACCCGCCATCCATGAAATATATCCATATCTCAACGTGATTGTCAATTAAAATCTATAATTACTAATCAAGATCGCAATGTAAATTAAAACTATATCCCACAAGCTGACATTATCTATATACAGGGTCTCACAGACGGACAGACAAATACTATAGCACCCATTTTGATATTACGACGGCATTTAAAAAAAAAATAGATACTAATAAAAGCAGGTAAAAGCAAATAAAATGGATTACTGCTGTCTTCGTCTGGCACATAAAAGCGCTCTCCAAAAGTATATAACTTTATATTACGGGCTAAACCAACCGTGCTAACCCAAATTTATCTCATTTTAAGAAGAATATATCTTGAAGAAATAGTTGTCAATACTGATCAAGCAGTGATAGCCAAGTTGGTAGAACGCTTGCCTCGGTAACGAGGATCGCAGGTTCAAACCCCGGCTCGCACCTCTGGGATTTCTGGATTTCATGTGCGAATCTCTTTTTCAACCATGATTATCACTTGCTAAACGGTGACGGAAAACATCGTGAGGAAACCTGCATGTCTGAGAGAACCCCTCAAAAGTCGTGTGAAGTCCGCCAACCCGCACTTGGCCAGCGTGGTGGACTATGGCCTAATTCCCCCTCACATTGAGGGGAGGCCCATGCCCAACAGTGGGACATTAAAATGGCTGGTATTATTATTATTATTACTGATCAAGAGGATTTGTCAATTAGATTGTATGCAAAAAAATATCAGTATCTAGTATTCTCCTAAAGGGTAGACAGGTAAAGCGCTTCTATAATAAACTTCCCAAAGGAATCCAAGATTTGCCCATTAGTAAGTTTAAAAGAACTATTAAAAGTAATTTATGTCGTAAGGGTTATTACAGAATCTTGGATTATTTGGATGATAAATCAGCCTGGGACTGATCGCTCACATATCAATATTTATAATGTTAAAGTGTAGCGTGTGTGCGCCTCGCATGGCAACACACTGGAGCTTACTTTTTATATTTTTTTTTTTGATAAAATAATGGATAAAAAAAAGACAAGCCCGCTGAGTTTCTTGCCAGATCTTCTCAGTTGAGGTCGCGTTCCGATCCGGTTGTAGAGTTAAGGAAAAAATGTAATGACAATTTGTAAGTATTTTTTATACGAAATAAATGATTTGACTTTGAATTTGACTTTGACTGAAAAATTATATTTCTATTTTTATTTTGTTTACTATTTTTATTTTGTTTATTTATCCAGTAAAATCCTAGTCTGAATTATAATCCTTTCATTTGTTCCGAATTAAAAGCTGCATTATGTCAGATATTAAATTACAAGCCGACCATAAATCAGAAAACTTTCAGTTTTGTTTCGTCGTTTTACATGCTGAAATTTATTGTATGAAAAATATTTTTCAGTGGCCCAACCATTTCTTGAATGTTAGTACTAACGTAGTACTAACGTAGGACTAAAGTAGGACTAAATTAGAACTAAAGTAGATAAACTATTACTGATGTTAGGTTTTTCATTTGCAATGAGTACACAAATAGACATACAAATAATATTTAATTACCTCAAGTATTCATATTACATTCAGAACTAGCCAGGTTTCTGTATCGAGGATCCCGGGTTCGAATCCTAGTAGAGGCAAACTTGATAACACAGACGAATGTTATGTTATAACTCGGGTACACCCGAGTTATATAAGAAATTATCTACCTACTGGGAACACCCCCAGTTGATTGTACACATAATAAAAGTGATATTGAGGGTAAGCGCTATAATTAGTGTATATTTATTATTATTGTGTTTTCTGTGGGCTCTATTCAGTGGAACCAACGAACCAAACTTGTGCAACATTCAGACTACTTACAGCATACTTTGTTAGCCTACGTACATGAATAAAGAACAATGATTTCGTAGCGTACCTACCTCGCAACACTATTAATTTTGGAACGAAGTTCCTTATCGCGCGTTACGAAAGGGGGCTAGACGGAAAAAAATCAGACGAAAAATTAAGACGAAAAATTAAGATGAAAAGTTGTAACGAGCTATTGTAAGCTTTTTTATAAATGAAAGTATAGTTTACTATATAAAACCCAAAAACATAACGATACCTAGTTCAAAAACATGCCAGCGACATCTATCGCTGACTTACTAACTAAACATAAATAATATTTATGTTCATTTTTGTCAGCGATTATTGTGACCAGTAAGTTTTAATTATTTGTTTTGATTCGCGCATGTAATTTATCACTGCGTTTATACGCTACTAGTTGTGACCCATACATTTTAAATGTATATAGGCTTTTTGGGTTAATAACATATTGGTAATTTCTTATTGGACACGTTTTCACTTTCATCGCACCTTCAAGACTTGGGAGCCTCCCACAATTTTAATGAATGAACGGTCCTTGTAATTTTGCCCACGATATCGCGTGGGCTTCGTGTTTTGACACCCAAAAGCAATTTGAACGCCCCCGGAATGGAGCCGAGTGATTTTAAACGCGGACGCCTAATCTCCTGATAAATAGATTTATCTTCTTCAATTCAGTTTCAATATTTAAAGAACTTAGGTCTATAGTTACTGGACTGTGTGTGTGGACTGTGTGTGTGTGTGTGTGTGGACTGTGGACTGGACTGGTTATAGGGACTGGGGTGAATTATTAAGCGAGTGAGTGGCCTGTTTTCCTAAAATTACCTCTGCCTAGTAAGGTCTACTTTATGTACCACTAGCTGCGCCCGGCGGTGTTACCCGCGATAAAAAGTATGAAAAATTAAAACATCTATCCCACGGGAACTATACATTTTACCGGGATAAAAAGTAGCCTATGTGCTATTCCAGACTATAATCTATCTCTGTGCCAAATTTCATCCAGATCCGTTCAGCCGTTTGGGCGTGAAAGAGTAACAAACATCCATCCATCTATCCATCCATCCATCTATCCATCCGTCAAAACTTTCACATTTATAATATTAGTATAGATATCGTGATCGGATGGCTTGTTTATACATATTGCATACGTGTTTACTTACTATGAAAGCTCCAAATCGCTCAACGCGCAATGGAGAGAGCTATGCTCGGGGTTTCGCTACGCGATACAATCAGAAATGAGGAGATCCGTAGACGAACTAAAGTACCCGACATAGCTCAAATAATTTCAATGTTGAACTGAGTGGGTGGCACATAGGTCGCAGAACCGACGGCCGTTGGGGTAGAAATATTCTAGAATGGCGACCACGAACCGGAAGACGTAGAGTAGGATGACCCCCCATGAGGTGGACCGATGATATCGCACGCGTAGCAGGAAGCCGGTGGATGCGAGTGGCGGAGGACCGTGATGTGTGGAAGTCATTGGGGAGGTCTATGTCCAGCAGTGGACGTCTTTCAGCTGATAGAATAGAATAGAACATATAGCAGGTCCATCATGCAGCACCCAAAGACTCGTTAAGATATTGATTTCTTATATTAACGCGAATACCACACATTCGAAAATCCGTAAAATTAGTTTTATTTTGTGTATACGTGTAAATATAAGAAATCCTTATTAGCGACATTATCGGATAGTGCAATAATACAGTATGTTAATTAATTTTCAAAATAAACAGGTTCAATTTCTACCGAGAGCATTTACTACTTCAAAAATCGAATGATGCAGTTTGAGCTTTCATCAAAATCGTTCTCAGGAGTACTTTAAGCATTTTTCGAAATTCCCTTCACTTCCAGATTTGGCCATCCACGCCCACTCAAAAAGTTGCATAGTAGATAGTTCAGCTTTACGTAACTAGCTTCGTTAAGATGAATGAACGTAATTTCCTTTTTCTAAAGAAAACCAATGAGACCCATTCGGTCTTTGGGCGGAAACAAAACTACGGATGACGTAACACTTTAATTAATGTGTCAATTTTTTATCCTATCTAAAAGTAAATGCGACTCTATTATATTCTCCTTATGGTATGTTATTGAAGGATGGAAATGTGTGGATTGACACATTGTTATGTACGGGATACGTTTCATGAATCGTGTTTTTTTCAGGAATAAGATTGATAGCGGCTAATGTTATGAGTTGTTATTGTTTATTTATTTATAATAAGTATGGCCATAGACTACTTACACTAATTATTATGACAAACATATTACACAGAAATTAGACAGAAAATAGGAACGCAATGAAGATAAATAAAAATATCATAAAATTAAATTTGGTTTAACCAAAGTAGTGTGTAATATTTTAACCGATGAATCAGTATATGGATCACGTTGAAGACAAAACAATTGTGTAAATGATGTTTGATTAAAAAAAAATGTAAATTGTAATTTTTCAAATGTCTAATTATTTGATTAATTTTATAGAAAATGTTATCCTTATAACCCATAGAGACCCAGAACCCCTGGTCTTGTCATTAGGTTGATCCTCTTTATTCCATCAGTCATAGTCACTTAATATGCAACTACGAATAGCATAGTGTTTTCACGACTAGACGGGGGTTGATTAGGTACCGCCGTACCTACCCAGCAAGCACCCTCAACCTATTACGAAGTACGAACTTCTTATATTGCCACGTACAATGGCTGTTAACCTTTTATTAAATCTCAAGATAAATAACAACAAGTATAATAAGACAACACTCTCACAATATAAGACAGAGACTTCTAATTACACGGGCCGCAAGTGTGAGCGAGAGATTGAACTCGTGACCTCTACATGCGGGTTCAAAGAAACATCGCGCCTCATGGAGTTAAACGCGAGAATTTTATAAGGCTTCTTTACAACCTTGTATATGTGTGTACAGACCACTCGGCTCTCAGCTCGTCAAGTGCGAGATTATTCGTAAGCTAACCGTATACCAGTGTTGCCAGATGTGATTTTCTATTTCTACCCAAATTTGAAATTATTTTTCTCCAAAATGATACAATTTGCTTGAGTTTTAGCCAAAGGCAAAAAGTTGATAATATCCGTTTTCTTATTTTTAATTAAATAAGAAAACGTAACGATATTTATTCTCCAAATTTTTCTCCAAGAATTTCATTTCTCCAAAACTTCTCCATAGCCAAAATTTTTACCCAGAATTGCGAAAAATAACCAATCTGGCAACACTGCCGTATACTATAGAGTCTATAGTATTTAGATATTTTGTATGGAGAATTGGACGGCGCGTCTAGCGGACGGTATTTAAAACTTTCTATTCTCCATACAAAATATCTGAATACGGTAGACTATAAAGTATATGGTTAGCTTACGGATAATCTCGCACTTGACGTACCGCTCCGAGTGGTTCGATTCGTATTGGTAAATAAATGGAAATGAAATAAATCTTTTTACAGATTTCATTGCGTTTATGTTTTTACGTTTCCGACGTTTCGGCTGTTTTACAGCAACCATGGTCACGGGTTACAGACTTTTATAATATAATCTGTAAAATAAGTTTTATTTCAAAGTGGTTTAAGGGTTACCTTTCTGAATCACTCTGTATCAAGAGCAAAATACTAAAATGCCCAAGCACTTAATGAAAAATTATATTTTACATTGCAACCGGAAAGAGAAAGATATTAAGTGTGTTTTTTTTTTAATAATGTTTGCGAGATAAAAGCCATAAATCGCGGGAGTAAAGAAAATATAAAAAAAAAATCCAAAACTAAATAAATTATTTAGCTCTTTAGTATAACTTCGTAGAACGTAACATTTATTGAAAAAGTTTCTCGAAGAAAAACCTCCCAAACGAAGTTTCGAATGCGATATTCCCGAGATGATATTCTTTTCAATATTTTGCAGACTTTACAATTTTTTATAATATGCGAACACTTTAGAAGTTTAAAATACTAAGGGTTACCACGAATAACTACAGATAAAGAAAATAAAAATTGTTTTAAAATCGCAAAACTACCGAGCAATCCAGTGTTTGAACCTGCGACCTTCAGTACGAATGCGAGCGTACTACCAACTTCACTATAACTCCTATAAATAATATTAATAAAAGAATCGTGTACAAAATCAATACACAACGCAGTTGTTGCAGTTTCAAATGTAGAAAGTTCTCTCCAAAACGGCATTTTATAAAACTGCCTCAAAGGGCCACATAAAATAATATTAGTCTCCTAAGTGCGCTGAAATTGAAACAGGCCGTAATAAGATCGGCCCTACATCCTTTCCCTAACGGTTTGAGATGAGAGGTCTCTGGGGGGTGACATCAAACGTGGAATGGAATATCTTTCTACCGGTTTGGTGACCTTGACAACCCTTTCTGGGAAAGTACTATCTGTACAGATAATAGCACTACAATTTGGTCCTGTCTCACGTCGGTACTGTTTTTTTTTTGTTGACGGGGGGGAAATCTTCGAAAGATACCCGGCCTCTGTGTGGGAGTGGGCCGGGTTATGTGGGATTCTTACCCACTAAAACCCCCCGGTGGCCGCCTTCGACACATGTTGGAGGGGCTCCGGGATCTCCAAACGGAACGCACCGGTACCCCTCTTGTGCCTCGCCCCCTTATGGGGGCCCCGAGACGGGGGCCCGTCTCGGGGGAGCAGAAGTTTGCTCCCCCTGCGCCCTCCCTGCGCACGGCGGCGGGGAGCCACGCCCGCCGCCGTCCTCCTCAGGATTCGTCATCGTCACCGGACGTCCGGGGCCCACACCCCAGTCGTCCTCGACCCCGAGGGTAGCCCGTTGTTTAAGGCCCTGGGCATCAGGGCCGTCACGTCGGTACTATGTCGAGTAGATCCATATTATTATAAACTAGCTGTTACCCGCGACTTCATCCACGTGGTATTTAACAAAGACACAACCGTTGGCAACAGCCTGCTCGCGCGTTCTGAACCCGCAGGACGCATTGCAGGTTGTTGCTATCAAACTTAATCAGGCACAGCGCTGCAACATTGGTTTTAATTTTTTTTCGTGGGATCCTATTTTTTTTTTCTAAAATAAAAGTAGCCTTAGTTAATCCTTGTTACATCAGCTATCTGCCAGTGAAAGTCCCGTCAAAATCGGTTCAGCCTTTTCAGAGATTAGCCGGAACAAACAGACAGACTGACAGAAAGATGGACAGACAGACAAAAAATTTAAAATAATATTGTTTTGGTATAGGTACCGTGTATACATCCAAATGCACTTAGTAAAAAGCGGTTATTTTAATATTACAAACAGAACCTCCAATTTATTTATTTGTATGTATAGATATCGACCTCAAGGGGTCAATATCAACCACTTTGGGAATCCCTGCTTTAATGGTGACAATATAAAACAACTAACTTACCTACCTTTGTACCAACTAATCTTAACTAATCTTAAGTGTAGTCTTGTAGTGCTGGAGACAATTGCACACCTGTTTGCACAATTGTTTCTTTGTTGTAAAATACTACTAAAGGCAATAACAAACTTCCAATATACCCTGCCCTTGGGTCATTAGTCCTGTCGGCCAAACTCGTACACTTTTTTCCAACCAATGTCAACATCAAACCTTATTGAATGTTCATCACTGAAAACGGTATTTTTTCTTAAAGTACCATTAACGTCAATTTAAAGAGTCAAAAAGATTGAAGACATGGCATTAACAAGATTAATCAATCTCCACATCTACCTTTAATAATACGTTATTTTTTGTTTGGTCCAGACAATTGAGTACCCAGTTTTAAGTCTGTATTGGATCGAACATTGATTTACGATGTTAGGACTCGTCTGGGGATAGTATTAGTGATCGACCCTATATGTTGAAAGTTGAAGTTTTACATTATTCAGTTAAAGTAACCGTTATTTAAACGTAACTATAACATTAACCGTAGCATTTTAACAGCGTTATTTTATGAAACTTAAAGCTAGATCAGGCCAGTTGCTTTATTGTCTCATGTAGTCCGGACAATTTGTGTTATATTCTATCGTATTTATTAATCAATCACCCGCTAAGATTCTGCTTACATCTGTAAAACTGTACCCAAAGTCTTTGTTTTTCATATTCGCAAAACCAAGACGCAAGAATCTCACAGAGTTTTTTCCTTTTCACAAGACCAAGACGCAAGAATCTCGCAGAGTTTTTGGTTTTCGCAACACGAAGACACAAGAATATCACAGAGTTTTTGCTTTTCAAAAGAACAAGACCATTTTTTTTGCTATGAAACTTCGAGATCCTTGCGTCTCGCGTGAGAGCTATCAAAGGTAGAATATAAGTTCAAACCGCTTCATATAAAAGCCAATATCATTAGAGATTAGATCAATAAGTCCACTCTGATCGATTTCCGAAGCACACACTAGGAGAGCCCTTATGTTGCGGGCTACAATTAATTTAATTCGATTTTATTCCTTCTATTTATTTATTTTTCTCCGAGGGAAAAAAATTCTTTTCAATATTGATGATGACTTAAGATAGGATGATAACATGTGAAGTGAAGGAAAATCTACTTTGTTAAAATAAACTCGAGCCCAGTTGGCTTAAGGGCGCTTTCTGTTTGTACAATTAGCAGCTGGTCTGCTGCAGTTAATCAATATGTCTATATTGAAAGCGGCTAAATATTCAGGCAGGCAGTTTTGAGCAGAAAATCAGACAATTTTGAACCTTACGTACACATTTAAAAAATAAAATAGCCGTTAATATTACCGGATGAAGGCTGAATATCCAATAATTGACCCAAATTGAAGTGTTTCACTAAAATTTACAGTAGTTAATTTACCTTCCATCAAATTATGTCCATCCATTTTATTATTATGTGTCATATATGCACATTGTGGAACGGGTGGTTTTAAACGACCAGTGGACATGTTCGGTGACACAATAGAGTCGTATTATATTCTGATAATGTTATTAATTTCCTGGGGAGATGCTATCTTTATAATCTACTCATGGAACTCTTAAAAATATTTTATACTATTATCTATACATATAAATAAAATTGGAGTGTCCGATTTTGACGGGAATTTCACTGGCAGATAGCTAATGGAACTAGGAGTAACTTAGGCTACTTTTATTTTAGTTTTTTTTTGTTGAATACCGCGCGGACGAAGTCGCGGTTAACGGCTAGTTAATAAATATGCTGGAACAAGGAAGCTTAAACGGCCACCCACGGGAAAGCTTACTTAATAAATTGTGTACCCACCAGAATGAGAATTCTGTCGGTTTACACTACCGCAAATAGGGTACTATGTACAGAGATGGATTGTGATTCGAATAAAGTCCGAGTGTTGTATAAAGACTTAAGACAACACTGAAATAAGTAGCTGAGCGCAACACTTAGGAGTCGGGACTAAAGACTGATCAGCTAATTATCTGCGGATTAACTTTTCTTTATTCTGCACACTTAATATAGGTGCATTGATCTAGCCCCAAACTAGGATTTACAATTAAAGTTAAACTACATATTAATAAATCAAAATTAAAATAAGATAAAAATTTAAATTAAAACTAGGATTGTCTGTATTTTTGACAGTAGACAACGATATAAATACCTGTATAGATATGATATATAGCTATTAACATATACCTTTGAATTGAAATTAACCTAATCTTATGGATTTTATCACGTTAATTTTTTGTTTAAATATAAGGCCTCAGCCTCGAATTTAGCGGGCAGCGGGGCGGCGGCGGCGGCGGCTTGGCTTCGAGGCTGAGGCCTAAGAGTACCCCAAACCATGACACTAGGACGTCAAACACCTCTGTCCTCCCGTGACCATGCTTGCTGTAAATCAGCCGAAACGTCGGGACTGTTAAAAGTGGTACGTGATATTTTACTTAAGCCTAGCCTTTGGGCCTGTGCATATGCTCGAAAACTGAAATAATGTATATTACTTGACACTGGCAAAATACCTATGGTGATGCCAAATTAAAATAATAAATACCTGTGCCCTTCTGAAGTAGGCTGCAAATGACTTCACAGTAGCCAATATCACGACCATTCCGTTCGGAAAGCCTGGTTTCAGAGCGGCACGGTAAATATCTTTTGTAAACATCTAAATCCGATCCTGTGTCCACATCGTTTGGGGCCGGATATGTGGGTATCCGTGAGTTATGATTTCTGAAATGAACTTACACGTCGCTAACAATAATAGTAGATTACTTGTCTCTTTTGCACGCGCTATGTCCGGACCATTGACTAGACCAAGACTTGTCTAGCGACGTGAGTCCAACATGTAGAGGCCCTCGAGAGAAATATGGAAGTATTATTATTACCATGAAAATAATGAAATGAAATATGAAAATATAACAATGATTTTGTTATATGAATTTTAAGACATTGCGGGAAATATTTGAAGGTATAAATGCAGGTCTACTAAATTTTTTTTTTTAAATTACAGGAGAGCCATGTTTAAAAATCATAATGAAGTAATAAATAAAGTGGCTAAAATAACAGTGAAAACATTGTGAAATAGGAATGTTATCAGACCGTTGTGACGTCAGATTCGAATATACTGAAACAGGGCGAGCTATTTGGAGTAACGACTAGTGTAACCACATTTAAAGGTATTTTTTATAAGACACTATATACACAGGGCTCCGTTAAATGCTGCGAAGAGGAGGCAGTAGTACACCACGATGGCCCAGTGCGGGTTGGCGGACAGTGTACGCCTTTCAAGAACATGATGTTTTCCTTCACTGTTTAGCAAGTGATAATAATAATGCCAGCCCTTTTTAATGCCTTTTTAATACTGCTGGTAGGCTTCGGCCGTGGCTAGTCACCACCCACTGAACAAAGCCATGTCGCCAAGCGGCCTAGCCGTGTTCTGGCATGATGTTCGGTGCTACCATTCATGGATGGCGGGTCAGATCAGTTGCGCTGCATGTGCCTATTGAATGTAGCGTCTCGATCTACTGCCGCCTTCCTACCTAGGCAAGTATGCTCCATAGTATATCTCATCGTCACTTACCATCAGGTGAGATCGAGATCAAATACTTGCCTATAATGTAATAAAAAAAAAAATGTCCCACTGCTGAGCACGGGCGTCCCCTCAATGGGGATTAGGCCATAGTCCACCACGCTAGCCCAGTGCGGGTTGGCGGACTTCACACAACTTTTGAGAGGTTCTCTCAGACATGCAGGTTTTCTCACAATGTTTTCCTTCACCGTTTAGCAAGTGAAAATCATGGTTGAAAATTAGATTCGCATCTGAAATCCCAGAGGTGCGAGTCGGGGTTTGAATCGGCAATCCTCGTTACCGAGGCAAGCGTTCTACCAACTTGGCTATTAGCAAGTGATAATCATGATTAAAAATCCGTAAATCCGTACGGTATAAAATTACTCATATAGATATAAACTATCCATGTCTCGGGTATAAATATTCGCGTTGTCGAAAGTAAATCGTTATGTTAACTTACAAAATCTAAAGAAGCCTGATTAGCTGAGTTGGTAGTGACCCTGCCTTCTGTGCTGAGGGTGCCGGGTTCGAATCCTGGTAGGGGCAAACTTTGTGTAATGAACACGAATGTTTGTACCCAAGTCATGGATGTTTAATATTTATATTAGTAATATATACTGGGTTCGCTCCCACTCTATTGTACTGTACCCAGAATACGAGCGTTGCTTAGTGTGGGACCGTATAGTTGGTGTGATCGTCTGGCAATATTTATTTATTTATTTCATATTAAATTAAATTGAAATAAAACTATTTTTTCGGATTTTATCGCGTTTATTTTGTTATTACGTTCCCGACGTTTCGGCTGATTCACAGCAACCTACCAACCAACAGCTTTACGATAAAATCCGAAAAAATAGTTTTATTTCCATGTGTAGTATTCGCGTAAATATAAGAAATTACATTGAATTGTTTTGGGGCTGTCTCATTAACAGCCAAAACCCTGGTGACACTATCGGCAACTTGCACAAATAACACAAAGGTCAGCCAATTTGAATAGAGCAGCGACGAGAAGGTAAACTTTGGCGATTTGTCTACATTCACCAAGTACCTCCCAAGTTAACTTCCTTATAACATCCATAAAGATAAGTTTTGAGTTTGAAGGCGCTGTGGCTCTGTAGCTCTGTCTTTATTTATCTCGAGGTATACTTATTTTATTGTGTGATATACAAAAATAACTAGCTTATTCTGTGGATTCATCTGCTATAATCGTCAAAATAGTTACAAAATGCTAATCTACAACTTTACCACCCGTTCGGAATGCTGTTCCTGTGGAGGAGAATGGGCAATAAACTCCATGGTTACTCTTTTTTAAATGATCCGTAAAATGTTTGAGTAGTACATTGTTATGGGTACGTGATAACAATGTAGGAACGGCTAGGCAGACTTTAGCAGCTGGTAAAAAAAAAGTACTAACTCTAAGTACATCATTACAAATTAATGGCTACATGGTGCCCACATTTACAAATTAGTTTTGTAATTAGATCCCCATAGAAGTGGAATCTGCCCATTTAGCCGACACAACATTTACGAATAACTGAATAGCGTGGCATACAGCAGAACCATCAATAAATTCATCCATCCCATTTTTTGAAAATAGCTGACGCCATTGTTTCACAGATATATAAACCCCTAGACGCGCCACTAATCGTTTCAAAAAGCGGATGTCCAAATTTTTTTTTTTTTAACATTGCAATCCATGTCCTTTATAATAATTACAAACATATTGATTTCTTATATTTATGCGAATACTACATATTGAAATGAAACTAATTTTAAGGATTTTATCGCGTTTATATTACGTTTTTATGTTCCCAACGTTTCGGCTGCTTTACAGTAACCACGGTCACGGGTGGATTGAGGTGGACAACGTCCTAGTGTCATAGTTTGAACCGGGGTACTCTCATATTTAATTGTTGCTTACGGTCCGATCTACGCAGAAAGTGCTCACAGTGTCTAGAGTTCTAGCAATGGAAAATCACCCAATATTTCCGCCATCGAAGTTTTCGATCTGTCATCCGACTGTTAATTTAAAAAGCCTTGTGGCAGCTCGTCGAATTTAAATAACTGTTGAAAAATGATGCCATTCCAAAATTTTTTTTTTGCTTCGCTATCTTTATTCAACACGATTGAGTTTTGTTTTTTTTTGTCATTATGATAACATTTATTTGTACACAATAAATATATTTTTTTAAGGAAAATAAAAAAATAAATAAAAATAGTATGACAACAAACTGTGTATCACTAAGACCTTGTCCGCGTGGAATTATCAAACTAATACACTAATAAATTCCAAATCGATTTTATACTTCTATATATTGGAGGGAAGAGAATGTACATTTTTAACCGACTTCAAAAAGGAGGAGGTTCTCAATTCGGTTGTATTTTTTTTCTTTTGATTGTTAGTTTTCCGTCAGATCTCAGTCAGTTCTCTTTTTTTTTTTACATTATAGGCAAGTATTTGATCTCGATCTCATCTGATGGTAAGTGATGATGAAATCTACGATGGAGCATACTTGCCTAGGTAGGAAGGCGGCAGTAGATCGAGGCGTTAGATTCACTAGGCACATGCAGCGCAGCTGATCTGACCCGCCATCCATGAATGGCAACACCGAACATCATGCCGGAACACGGCTAGGCCACTTGGCGACATGGCTTTGTTCAGTGGGTGGTGACTAACCACAACCGAAGCCTACCACCAGTAGAGTTGTCACCTAGTTGGCACCACCCAGGGTCACGTGTAGGGTATCTCGAGGGTATTTAATTCTCCTACGGACGAAGGTGACTCGATGTCTGTCAGATCTCCGTCATTTATGAACCGATTTGGAAAATTTTATGAAGGGGGGCTGCTCATAATCATGTCGATGAAGTGGTATATCTAACTGTATCTGTATCTATGTTCAACCACGGAGGGTAAACCGCACGGAACGTAATTAAAAGTTCAAGAATACTTTAACAATGCATTTTATTAAGCTACCGAGTTTCCGCTTTCGAGATAAACTGTGATTTGAATTTTAAATGGATGCTGGAATAGTTGCAATGGATTGAGATGAAAGTGACTATCATTATTAATACCCTGCGTCATTGAAATTAAACTATTTTTAAGGATTCTCTCGCGTTTTTTTTTGTTTTTACGTTCCCGACGTTTCGGCTACTTTACATCAACAATGGTCGCGGTATACGGCGATGGGTCACGGGATATCATAAGCCAAACAAGTCTACTAAGGTTGTCATAAGGGACTCCTTATGTCTTCGTCTGACAATATTATTTTTATTATTATAATAATATAAGAATATTGCCAGTCGAACACACTAACCATACCGTCTCACACTACGCAACGCTTGTATTATATGTAACTTACAATGGATTGAGGGCGAATTGAGTATATAAAACTTATATAGATACTAGCTGCACCCCGCGGTGTTACCTGCGATTAAAAAGTGTGTCCCTATGTCATTTTCTGACCCCTAAACTACCACTACCTATGCAAAAAATCATGTCAATCCTTTGCTCTATGAAAAATCGTTTTCGTGTCACGCGAGGCGGAATTTCAGGCTTGGTAGCCGTCCATACCAAATTTTTCGCAACCATTTCGCATTTGTTTCCTACATCCAACACATATTTTTCCGCTAACTTTACTTACAACTTTGACGATCTGATTCATAGAGCAAAGGATCGACATGATTTTTTGCATAGATAGTGGTATTTTAGGGGTCATAAAATGACATTGGGAAATAATTTTTAATCGCGGGTAACACCGCGGGGCGCAGCGAGTATAATTATAAAGCAATTGACACCGGTAAACTCAGTGCTAATCTGCTTCCTACTTCGGCGCTAAACTTAAGTTACATAGCCTTGTTTGATAAGTCTGAGCTTTAGCAAAATTTATGGGATCCAACTTCCTTTAACTCCGCGCCAAGAGTTAATAATCCTGTTAATATTTGCAAACAAAAAGAGCTCTATATACACAAACATCAGAAACAGTAAAACGCAAGTAAATAAAAATACTAGAGCTTTGTTGAATAGAGCTTTGTTTACATTAGAATTATTAATACGGAATACCGATAAAAATAACCTGAATGCGTAGAAAATTAAAAGAATAATTAAAAAAAAACAGAAGCGACTTTAACAGTCGGGATTCATTATTGGACAATATTGAGTATATTGGACCTGAGTCGGTATTTTTTTATACAGTCCTACTGTTAAAGTCGCCACTGGACTTGTGTTTTTCTTATCACTTTTTACGCGGTCGGGTTTTTAGTATTTTTTTCTACACTTTTTAGTTATTATTCTTTTTAGTTATTTTTCATGTCGCCAAGTGGCCTAGCCGTGTTCCGGCATGATGTTCGGTGTTGCCATTCATGGATGGCGGGTCAGATCAACTGCGCTGCATGTGCCTAGTGAATGTAGCGTCTCGATCTACTGCCGCCTTCCTACCTAGGCAAGTATGCTCCATCGTAGATCTCATCACTTACCATCAGGTGAGATCGAGATCAAATCAAACTTGCCTATAATGTAATAAAAAAAAATAAAAAAAATATGTTTCACGTTATTAAGCCCTATTACAAATAAGATCATTTTCACAGCTTTGTTCTAGCTATTGAAAATTTCAGTGATAATTGGTTGCTAACCAACTATAAATCATTATAGATCCTAAATGGTCATTCGAGATGAAAAATTATACGAGAAGACCTAAAATGATTTTCATATACCTATCCAATCCATTTAACATAATTCGTCGCCTTTTTTTTTCTTTTTAACAGTCTATGGCGTCTGCTTGTCGCCATATTGAATTTTGAGTACTGTCGTGTCTTTAGTGACACTCACAATATTGAGACCAATCGATTGACGTAAGAATCATCAAAATCGGCCCACGCGTTTAGACTCTAGAACGTCACAAAGGAACATACATACATACAGAGTTTCATGAACATATTACCCTCTTTTGCGTCGCGCAGTCGGAAAAAAAGAAAGTCATTGTTATACAAAACTCAACCTTCACCCCACGTACCAAGTTTCCAACAAAACATAAAATAATATGTCGTAAGGCGTTGACATACGTATTGTGCATAGCATATTGACCTTTATAGCTGAGGTCGATGGCATGAACTCGTTCAACACGTAATTTAATATCGACATGATTTGATTAAGCATAATTAATTCTTAATACAAAGAGGGCGTGTCAAAAGTTGATTATCCTATTTTGTTTAGCATGGGAAATTATATATGACTATTTGTTTTTTTAAGTTGGCAACGACTAAATAAATTGCCAATTTTGTCGGTGTCAAGTAAATCGTTATCTATACATATAAATAAAATTGGAGAGTCTGTTTGTAATATTAAAATAACCGCTTTTTACTAAGTGCATTTGGATGTATACACGTTACCTATACCGAAACAATTTTTTTTTATAATTTTTGTTTGTCTGTCTGTCTGTCTATCTGTCTGTCTGTCTGTCTATCGGTATGTCTGTTTGTTCCCGCTAATCTCTGAAATGGCTGGACCGATTTTGACGGGACTTTCACTGGCAGATAGCTGATGTAACAAGGAGTAACATAACTAACATTTATTTTAGAAAAAAATAGGATCTCACGAAAAAAAATTAAAACCAATGTTGCAGCGCAGCGCCTGATTAAGTTTGATAGCAACAACCTGCAATGCGTCCCGCGGGCAGAATGGGCGAGCAGGCTGTTGTCAACGGTTGTCTTTGTTAAATACCACGCGGACGAAGTCACGGGCAACAGCTAGTTTACAATAAAGCATACTACATCAGTACAGCTCTGTTGCTGCTTGTTTAAGATAATAATTACGCTGTTAATTTGTCGACGTCGACTTTTCTCGTTAAAATAAAGTACTCGCGATTGTCTTAGTGGTTTTTGAGCTTACGACATGATAGATACGGACTGTGAATATTAATTACATTTAAATATAGGTATTGCAAGCTTTTTACAAATCCGTTGTGTTGGAATTCATTGGTTGAAATGGAAATTTCAGTTGGAATTTGTTTGTAATTAAAGGTTGAGGTTTGTTTTATTTTGTTTAGTCGCTCGTTTTATTGAAATCCAGGATTCTATGACATTTTCATTAACATTTTAAAGATGTTTCTTATAATAATAATACATGCCCTTTTTATATTCTACTGTTGGGCACGGGCCTCCCCTCAATGCGAGGGGGATTAGGTCATAGTCCACCACACTGGCCCAGTGCGGGTTGGCGGACTTCACACGTCTTTCGAGGGGTTCTTTCAGACATGCAGGTTTTCCTCACGAAGTTTTCCTTCACTGTTTAGCAAGTAATCATGGTTGAAAATAAGATTTGCACATGAAATCCAGAAATCCTAACTGTGCGAGTCGGAGTTTGAACACTTATAATAAACTTTATATATATATATATTGTTTTTTATTAAAGTGTAAACATATAATTTTTTGCTGTAGTATCGTCCCATTCAAATGAATTCTGTATGATGTACTTGTCATTTACAACCAGTGTGTGCTGGCAGTGCAGTGATAACATGCCACATGGCACTGAGACAATAGCTTTTGTGGGTCTCATAACAAAGTTCAAAGTCGCTTAGCAAGCAATGAAGAAAGTTATGCTCGGGGTGCACTACACGCTAAAATCAGAAATGACGAAAACCACACACGAAAAATGCCGTATCAATTTTACAGCTGAAGTTGCAGTGAGCGAGCCACATCGCACGCGGAACGTATCCATTCATACTTTCAGAAAATAACAAACATTATAAGAAAATTGACATATCACAAACATTCGGCACAGTTCGGCAATATACGACAAGATACGACACGAGGATTAGACAACTTTGCCTATACTCTAGGGTTGGCACGAGATAAAAAAATATTTTAGCAAACATCTAAAATTACATCAAACATTATTCATTGTGTGGAATCAACAATCCGACATGGTGATAGGTTCTGATTGTTCGTTAGAGCTATTTTGGCATAAATAAATTGAAAAGGTTTTGATTTTGGTTGAACAAGGACGTATAAGGAAGAATAATTTTCAAAAATTTTGCTTGTAGCGACCTCTTTAACCTCGCCACAAGATACACAGATGGCGCTGCTGACAATATTCAGAACAATTGATAATTCTCCATACAATCCTGAATCGCGCAATGAGAGTTTTCGGAGCACGTTACATATTTACAAGATCCCGACAATAACTGTTGGGGCATAGCGGCCGCCCCGCCAGCCATACCACCCGCCTGGCTAGAAGTTCTCCCTTTTCCGGCAAATCTTGCTATAATTATATAAGCCCTTTTTAATATCCCACTGCTGGGTACAGACCTCTCCTCAATGCGAGGGGGATTAGGCCATAGTCCACCACGCTGGCCCAGTGCGGGTTGACGGACTTCACACGTCTTTAGACGGGTTCTCTGAGGTATGCAGGTTTCCTCACGATGTTTTCCTTCGCCGTTTAGCAAGTGATAATCGTGGTTGAAAATGAGATTCGCACATGAAATCCAGAAATCCCAGAGGTGCGAGCCGGGGGGTTTGAACCTGCGATCTGCGTTACCGAGGCAAGCGTTCTACCAACTTGGCTACCACTGCTGCATACAAATCTTGCTATATTATTATTATTTCATTTGACAACCCTAGCCTAGTGTCGGAATCGGTAACGCAATAGGGTACTTTGATATTTCTCGTTTGTATGCTATAAAGGAAGTGGTACTGACAGTAAGTACCTACTTCAATGATGATTCGATGTAACACCTATATGTACTTAGATATTTATAACCACATTGTTTTGTTGGGAGTTTGGGAGTTAGGACATTATTATAATACCACGGGCATGGTAACAAAAACTTTTAAAGATTACACTGCTATAATAAAATTATAGAAATCATTTATGTCATAGGTCATGGGTTACAAATGTTATTTTTGAGCGCGCGATGAATCGTAAACAACGCGATCTTAGCGCAACGCTTCGCGCGATACCCGATTTGTGCGAGTGGCGAGCGCGCTCGGGCGTATCGAGTTTTAATTTACATCGCCGCTTTAGATCTAAATTAGTATTCATGTTTTTTTTTATTAAATATCACGTTGAAATAGACTTCCATTATTATTGTATGCTAAAATCAATTTATAATACTGAAAAAATGCGTATAATTCATGAAACGATCGACGGATTATTCCAACTCTGGTGGGTCCAGAACCATGAGTAGAATCCATGGTAGGTATCAGTGATCGTTATATAGCTTTATACAGCTTGTATATCAGTAACATAGACAGTTAAATGCCACCCAAAGCGACGTTATACCCGAATTGTTGTTGAACCTCTGTTTAAGTACTACCTCTAGTGTACTCTACATTTAATCTCTTTTTTTTTTTTATTATTATTACTTACACTGTATCTGTGGCACATAATGTGGTTGCCTCTCATTAGAGTTACAATTACCTAATATCACTCATATTTTTTATTTTCAATGATCACATGTAACATTATAAACTCTGTTGGCAGTCTTAAATAAATAGGTTATTGTGGGGATCGAACCCGAACTCACAATAAGGCTATTAAATCGCTTATTGATTGAAATAAGGAGTCCTAATAAGCTTAAATACCAGTGACACGCCATAACATTAGCTGTGAAAATGTTGCTTCATAATACTTTTGTCATCCATCATCGTATCAACATCTATGTAGAGTCAGCCGATGCTTCCTTTATTGTACCGAGTCATCGAGGTCACAGTACAACAAGTAAAGTATGATAACTCGAGACCAGAACTTAAGATTAATATTTATACGTTAAACATATAGCAATTATAAAAATAATACCAGCATTTTTTTTAATATCCCACTGCCGGTTACGGGCCTCCCTTCAATTCGAGGGGGATTAGGTCATAGTTCACCACGCTGGTCCAGTGCGTGTTGGCGGACTTCACACATCTTTCGAGGCGTTCTTTCAGATTTGCAGGTTTCCTCACGATGTTTTCCTTCACCGTTTAGCAAGTGATAATCATGGTTGAAAATGAGATTCACACGTGAAATCTAGAAATCCCAGAGGTGCGAGCCGGGGGGTTTGAACCTGCGATCCTCGTTACAGTTTGATCACTTGTACAAATTTGACATACTCTTTCTTTGTTAACTGTGGCGAGGTAACATCATTACCTTCGCGATCTATTGTTCGAGGATATTTATGCATAACCTGGTATCCTGGTGAAAAGCCGTACGCCATTAACATTCTGACTAACGATCTCGTATCGTATAATGTCGGGTATGTTCGGGTATGATCGGTATGTACAGATAAAATATATTACGTTATATGATGCAGATTTTAACGACAAGATTACTTGAGAGACAGATTACTTGTAAGCTAACCGTATACTTCATAGTCTACCGTATTTCGACATTTTGTATGGAGAATTGAAAAGCGCCTCTAGCGGACGGTATTTAAAACTTTAAATTCTCCATACAATGTGTCTAAATACGGTAGACTATATAGTATATGCTTTATATATTAGCTTACGAATAATCTCGCACTTGACGTGCTGTAGGATAAGTGGGAACTCCTGAGAAAACATGCTGTCCCTGTCATATTAATTTATAAAGTCTGTGGTTTGAGAGGGATGGTAGACGCTTATGTACCGAAACGCTATGTAAAAGGAGTTGTGCTTGAGGGTCTGATTAGCGCATTTGGTAGCGACCCTGCTTTCTGTGCCGAGGCTCCCGGGTTCAAATCCTAGTAGAGACAAACTTTGTGTAATGAGCACGAATTTTTGAACCCGAGTCATGGATGTTTCGTATCTATATAAGTATTATTAATATACTGGGTCGTCCCCAGTCCATTGTACGGTGCCCATAATTCAAGCGTGGCTTAGTATGGGACCATAAAGATGGTGCGTTCGTCTAGCAATTTTTGTAATTATATAATTTACAAGTCTTAAACAATATTAAGAATCAACCTTCAACCTATACTCATATCTATACCTACTTATATTATAAAGAGATAAAATATGTGAGTGTGGATGTAGACAGTAATCACCAGTACTACTGACCCGAATTTGAAAACTCTTTCACTGATAGAAAGCTCCATCTACGAGGGTAAACAGTTCCAGAACAAGAGGTTAGGTTAATACAAGGAAGGGGGGATGATGGAGGGGAGGGGAATATGAGTAATGTAGCCTGAAACCTGAAACCCACAGAGTCTTATTAAGCGTTGGAATATTAAGGAGAATTCTGCGCAGCGAATATTTTACTGTGTTCCCTCGACAGGGCTGCTACTCATTCGACTGTTTTGTGTTTGGTAAAATGATATTATAATTAAATGTATCATAAGACGTCCACGTGGTCTAGTAGTATGAGCTTGGCAGGCTAATCAATTCGGATAGTAGTTTCAGCTCCGAATTTAGTAAATACTCTTTTTAACCTATTCTGTATGTTACTATTAGGTAGAGCCACCATCTCCATAACACAATTGTGGTTTAGATGGGACACTATGGTCGCTAGAGGACCACACAAACTGGATTCGATGCTATGCAAACGATCACATAATATTAAAATCCATGACACGAGCACAAAGATTGTTGCTACCGGGATTCGAACCTAGAAACATCGGTAGAATAAGCATGTTCACTACCAACTGTGGGAATTGGGTGTGAAAACATTTTAATACCCAGGATATTCCGTAAATAAAATCGTTTAATTGTATCAACACGTCGTTCCAATCAGTTAAAAAGCCAGTTTTTCCTTGACAAAATGGTTCATTAGTTTTTAAGTGACGGTTGAACAAATAGACAAAATTCTAAAAAAAATATCTGAAAACACTTGTTTAGGATTAACAGGTGTGGATGAATAGACAGTCCAGCTTCAATATTATAATACGAGTAATATAGATACGATTACGAAATGAACGAATAACCGAATTAGAAGCGCACCGTATGTGCGGATTTGATCTATTGCAGACAGAGAAAAAAGCTCTTGCGGACTTAAGAGATCAGCGAGTCGTTTTCATTACTCGTTATCCGACGTTGAGAAATGGAGGTGATACGTTCGTTAAATCCTTTATAGGAATGATAACTGTCATTATTAAATATTGTGAAAACTAAGATTACAATGACAACAGAACGTCAATTGCGAGATTATTCGTAAGCTAACTGTATAGTTAGTTATTTGATAGCAGTGATAGCCAAGTTGGTAGAACGCTTGCCTCGGTAACGAGGATCCCAGGTACAAACCACGGCTCGCACCTCTGGGATTTCTAGATTTCATGTCCGAATCTCATTTTCAACCACGATTATCGCTTGCTAAACGGTGAAGAAAAATATCGCGATGAAACCTACATGTCTGAGAAAACCCCTCGAAAGATGTGTGAAGACGGCCAACCCGCACTGGGCCTGCGTGATGGACTATAGCCCAGCAGTAGCACATTAAAAAGGGCTGGTATTATTATTATACAGAATATAAATTAAACTCGTTAATTTAAAAAATATATGATACCCTTCAGTATAAAAAAACCGCTTTAATAAGCCAGTTTAACAACTTTCGCGAAAGAAAATTTAACTAAAAATATTGTTTCAGTTTAACAAGAACTTGTTAGAAGTCTAGCTCAATAATAAAATTCTGTCGTACTATCGGAGTAGGTATTGTTCACCAGTTTGAGAGGATAAACTTCATAGATTTACGATGTAGTACTATTACAATGAGTGTACCAGAGAAAATAATATGCCATCTTTTTAACCGACTTCAAAAAGGAGGAGGTTCTCAATTCGGTTGTATTTTTTTTCCATGTGTCGATCCGATCTTGGAGAAATTGAGAAAAAAAAGCGTACATCAATAGACATCAAGGACATGGTTTATTTTTTTTCGATAAATCCACGCGTACGAATTCTCTTATACTATACAAATAATAAATAATGATTATAGTAGCCCTTATTTTAATGTCCCACTGCTGGGCACGGGCCTCCCCTTAATGCCGGGAGATTTGGCCATAGTCCACCACGCTGGCCCAGTACGGGTTGGCGGACTTCACACGTCGTAGCGAGCGCTACTCTCAGACATGGAGGTTTCCTCACAACATTTTCTTTCACCGTTCGGCGAGTGATAATCGCTGTACAAAACGAGATTCGCACATCAAAAAAATATATTAAAACTAACTAGAAAACGACACAAAAGGTTCGCTCTATTATACTGTGAAGTTTTCACGATGACAGGTGAATAGGCGTCGTCCGGGAAAATGAGGACAGCCACCGAAAATTTCCGTGATTTATATTATCTGTGACAGCGATGGAGTCACCCTAATTCACTCAGGCGTTTTAATGAAAAAGTCTATTAGGCGGTATAGATAGGTTTGTCTTTCAAAGTGCCTGGAATGTAAATAGGTAGGTAGGCACGTAATTTAGTAATAAACTAGCTGTAACCCGCGACTTCGTCCGCGTGGTATTTAACAAAGATACAACCGTAGCAATAGCCCGCTCGCGCGTTCTGATCCCGTGTGACCGGCGTGATATTAAGTCGTTGGCGGGGGTTGGGGGGAGATTTTTCTAAAATAAAAGTAGCCTAAGTTACTCCTTGTTACATCAGCTATTTATCAGTGAAAGTCCCGTCAAAATCGGTCCAGCCATTTCAGAGAATAGCCGGAACAAACAGACTGACAGACAGACAAAAATTGTAAAAAATGTTGTTTTCGTATAAGTATGTACCGTGTATACATCCAAAGGTACTTAGTAAAAAGCGGTTATTTTAATATTACAAACAGACACTCCAATTTTATTTATTTGTATGTATGTATAGATTAAAAATAAATGAGGTAATTAATTATTAACATTAAAATTAAAATTAGGCTGATTTCAGAATGCACTCAACAAATCCCCACCACCATCGGCCGGGAGGGTGCCCAAAACGCTGTCAGCATTACCACGTTGAAAGGCAATGCTGATGTGTTGGCCAAGATATGTGCCAGCGTTCTGGTCACCATATGTCTCCACCGGACGTTTTATTTGCATTAATTAAAAAGCTGTTTGGAATGAAAATAAAATATTTCTTTGACTCGTACTTTTTTTTTTTATACATTATAGACAAGTATTTGATCTCGATCTCACCTGATGGTAAGTGACAATGAGATCTACGATGGAGCATACTTGCCTAGGTAGGAAGGCGGCAGTAGATCGAGACGCTACATTCGACGCTACTTCACTAGGCACATGCAGCGCAAATGATCTGACCCGCCATCCATGAATGGTAACACCGAACATCATGCCGGAACACGACTAGGCCACTTGGCGACATGGCTTTGTTCAGTGGGTGGTGACTAACCACGGCCGAAGCCTACCACCAGTAGAGTTGTCACCTGGTTGGCTCCACCCAGGGTCACGTGTAGGGTATCTCGAGGGTACTTAATTCTCCTACGGACGAAGGTGACTCGACCCCCACTGAAATTACGTCGTAGCGTATCGTTGTCTAACTGGATATAACCATTAAAATAAATAAAGTATGGCGTCAATATAAATTAGACAACACAATGGAATATAGCTTGTGGAGTTTGAACGCGCAATCATCGTAATTCAAAATAAATGACAATAAATTCTCAGGCTGTTCGCGAATTGCCGGAGCGAAATTAAAAAAGAGGAATCGGCTCAGGATAAAGATGGGAACACACAGCGCTTATGCCTCGCGCTGTCACTCGCGCCGAAAAGCAATTATCTCTGTCCTGACACAAATCAAGGGGACAAGGGTCAGGGCCGGGCACTGTCAGAGATTGGTTAGTTACAAATTACGCAATCTTTTGATAAGGTACTCGACATTCAATAGCTGCGTAGTAACTGACTGTACAACCTCGCTAGACTGGCTCGGGCACACCGAGGCGCGCGCGACATTATCTGTTTCTTTTTCGAGCTAGTTATTCATGCAAAGTTGTTATATAAACAGTTGGGCTGGTAAAGATGCGCTCTGCAGAAGCACGTACAGACTGAGTGAGTAAAGGCAGCCTTGCGGTGTTGCTCGGTCAATCAATACACGGCTAATCGCACGAGTTCCAAATCCAAAAGGCGACACCGCTTTTTGTTCAGATATTGTTGTTTCCTGTGTTCATATTCTAACCCCCAAATTTATAGACGTTATTTAACTTTATCAAACGTGACATAACACTGCGCACACGAGTTTTGCTTTGCGCAGTACTATATGACGTTTGATTTATATGTCTATAAATTTGGGGGTTTATATTTAGCCTAAAAATATCAGTATGTGCCTAAAAAGCGGTTCCGCGTCATGGCGTTCTCTTAATGTGCCCCAAGCTTAAGTTTACGATCTGAATCGAGAACAAACGCTAGCCATTTTGTTCTCGAATTGATGTACAAAAGTAGGCTTAGTGGATATACACTAAGGCAGTGAATCGTATACCTACAAAACATTAACACCTAAAGTTAATCTATACCTATTTGTTGCAACTCCATCAAGTCAGTATTAGCCTATGATTGGTCTGGAATCAATGATAATAATAAGATAAAATGGTCTCAACTTTAGTATTATAGTGTAATATTTATAGTAGCTATACTAGCTGACCCGGCCACGCGTTGCTGTGGCTAACACCAAAAATTTAAAAAGTGGAAATAATTGAATTATACGGTATTTCGTTCACTACAAAATAAATTTAATTAATTTTATAGCGTCAACAACACGTGGTAATTATGCTGTTAAAATGTAGCTTATATGACACGTTCGTAGATTTACCATAGCAGCGCCATCTATTGATTACTTACTCAACCCAGTCGAAAGGTATCGACATCTGTTAGAATCATTTGGAGTTAACAGATAATTGTGACTGTCAAATAATAACAGACAAATAATTAGCAATAAATTAAAATTGCGACTATAATTTGAGATTTAAACTATCCTATCTCTCAAGTTGGATCGAACTGCACATGGTGTGCGAATTTTATTATAATCGGTTAAGTGGTTTAGGAGTCCATTGAGGACAAACATTGTGACACGAGATTTATATATATATAGATTACAAGGGAAATGAGGTTGCGATTTTAAAAATTCGAAATAAGATCGCAAAGCAATCGCAATCGCAGTGCGCCGACTCTAATATATTGGTGTTGTTCACAGATTATAATTGTTAGTGCGTGCTTAGCCTAAAAATAACCACCCACATAACTACTGCAAGTATTTATAAAGGCTCAAGTTAGGCTCAAGTTATAATTACATTTAAAAAGTGGCAATTTTTAAAACAAAAGAAACTTAACTTCGGCAAGAAATACTTACCGTTAGCGGGATTCGATATTTTAAAGAGCTATCTGAACGGATTCAGATACTGAAGTAGTTTTTCTTATTAGCACTACAAGATTGGACCTCGAAGGTAGGACATCAATAAAAAATATGCTTTGTGTTTTTTTTTTAATGATAGATGAGGGCTGACAGCTGTCAAATAAATTAAGCTACATTCTACTTCTTCTTCTTTTGGCAGAATCGCGTTGAGACTGACTCAACTTAAAAAGGCAATTAGGGGGAAAAAAAATACGTCTCCTTTTTTTAGGTTGGCAATCAGCTATAGCTACAATATAGTGCAATTTTTGCCAATGTCGAGTATTTTTTTTTTATTACATTATAGGCAAGTATTCGATCTCGGTCTCACTTGACGGTAAGTGACGATGAGATCTACGATGGAGCATACTTGCTTAGGTAGGAAGGCGGCAGTAGATCGAGACGCTACATGCACTAGGCACATGCAGCGCAACTGATCTGACCCGCCATCCATGAATGGCAACACCGAACATCATGCCGGAACACGGCTAGGCCGCTTGGCGACATGGCTTTGTTCAGTGGGTGGTGACTAATCACGGCCGAAGCCTACCACCAGTAGAGTTGTCACCTAGTTGGCACCACCCAGGGTCACGTGTAGGGTATCTCGAGGGTATTTAATTCTCCTACGGACGAAGGAGACACGACCCCAAAATAAAAATAAAAATATTATTAAAATTATTGATAATGGTTATTGAATGATATGTACCCCTGATTGATAATGATAATGTTGATGACAACTATGATGATGAAACGAATGTATGAATACTCCATGAATATTTTTTCCCGCTAGTAAATCTAAAAAGCAAAAAATACTACGCGCCGTTTTTTATTTCAAAAGAATCCAACACCAATCCGATAAACACGAATATGAATCAACAATGCTTCGAAAACAAAACAAAATTGCCAGCTTTAAAACCGCACGAAAAAATTCAACGGATTATCACCTCAATAGACGGGGCGCATCGAACTAAATTCTGATTGGCAAAAAAATCGGTTATCCAGGCGGCTGTATCAAGCAGAAATTCGTGTGAAATCTGCGGTAGTATCTAGTTTAGTTAAAAATATATAATTTATTTAATACCTTATAGCTTTCAATTGATAAAAATGTTGAAAAATTATGAAATGTTGATACGAAATAAGTGATTTTTCAGATGCAATATTAGTGAGAATGAATTGAATTCACAAAAAAAAAAAAAATTATCTACACCCAACGAAAGGAAACAAGTCGTTCTCTATCCAGCTGACCGTAGCATCTTTGTGAGGAGAATGATTCAATTTCGATTCGATGATTCATAAGTACTTCAATAGTTACTAAACATATAAAACAAAGTCGAGCTAGTTACAACATTTATAACTCAGCAATGGGTGGGCCGATTTTTATGATCCTTGATGTTTTTTTTTAATTTATTTCCACCCCAATAGCGGAATAACTATTAAAATATAGAAAATAAAGACTTATATACATTACGTACATACTTACATTTTCTCAATTGATTCTGAGGCGCTCCGAAGTTCGCCGGGACAACTAGTAAAATCTATACATATAAATAAAATTGGAGTGTCTGTTTGTAATATTAACCGCTATTAATAACCGATTTTTACTAAGTGCATTTGGATGTATACACGTTACCTATACCGAAACAACATTTTTTAAAATTTTTGTCTGTCTGTCTGTCGGTCTGTCTGTCTGTCTGTCTGTCTGTCTGTCTGTCTGTCTGTTTGTTCCGGGTAATCTTTGAAATGGCTGGACCGATTTTGACGGGACTTTCACTGGCAGATAGCTGATGTAACAAGGAGTAACTTAGGATACTTTTATTTTAGAAAAAAAAAAGGATCTCACGAAAAAAAATTAAAACCAATGTTGCAGCGCAGCGCCTCATTATGTTTGATAGCAACAACCTGCAATGCGTCCCGCAGGCTCAGAATGGGCGAGCAGGCTGTTGTCAACGGTTGTCTTTGTTAAATACCACGCGGACGAAGTCGCGGGCAACAGCTAGTATAAAAATAAAATTTTACTTAAACCCTATACAATATAAAATAATAATGGTTACAGGTGGAACAGACCTATCGGTTCCTCGCGACCTTCCCGTTCAGTATTATTATACAAGAAAAGTGATAACAACGGATTTTGTACCCAATAAAGTGTATTCGAGGTAAAAGGGATGTTTTTTTATCCACTAGCAATTAAGCCCTGAAGTAATTAGAATAAAGTTAAGTAGCAGTCGAAGATTAGTACATGCCCCTTTTTGTATCTTAATTGTTACTTAATTCAGAGTCATACTTTACTTAATGGTTTACAGGAAGCAGTGATAGCCAAGTTGGTAGAACGCTTGCCTCGGTAACGAGGATCGCAGGTTCAAACCACGGCTCGCACCTCTGGGATTTTTCATGTGCGAATCTCATTTTCAACCAAGATTATCACTTGCTAAACGGTGAAGGAAAACATCGTGAGGAAACCTGCATGTCTGAGAGAACCCCTCGAAAGATGTGTGAAGTCTGCCAACCCGCACTGGGCCCGCGTGGTGGACTAAGGCCTAATCCCCCCTCGCATTGAGGGGAGGCCCGTGCCCAGCAGTGGGACATAAAAAAGGGCCGGAATTATTATTATATATTACAGGAATAAAAAGTATTCTGATTCCGATATAAATTCTTACATAGATAAAAAACGTCCATGACTCGGGTACAAAGACTCGTGCTCATCACACAAAGATTGTCCCTACCAGGATTCGAACCCGGCACCCTTAGCGTGGAAGGCAGGGTCACTACCAATTGAGCTGATCAGGCCGTCAAAATTCCAATTCCCATTGGACAAACTATGATAATCATGTCCGCAACCCTTCCAATAGCCCTATCCCATATCCATCCAAACCTCAATCCATAGTCCCATTTATCTTTCCATATTCCTGCAATAGTTCCTCCGCCTGCTGAGGTCAATTCGGTGCTTATATTATCATTTTCAGAAGTCGACCCCAGCGGCTAATATTACATTAAAGTTCTTCTAAAAGGGCCCCTACGTGTTAGACCCATGTCCCCGCGCAATCCTTCCAAAGATCCGGGTATAGCCCGTGTGGAGAGAGACAATATAATAATTCATTACGCCGGGTATCCTCTTCCGAAGATGGCCGAAGAAGGCCGAAGATAGCCGATGATGTACTCTTATACCAGACACGTGACCCAACTGTCACGGGAAGAGGAATCATGACGTACCATACTGCGCCATGGTACAAACAGAATTTGTAGGCGAAAGGTCCGCAACGCTTAATAAACAATCCGATAGAGATCACTAATTGGATTTCGGATACCTTCAGTTGGTGTTCTTCCACGGACCATTACTCAATGTTGGGAACTTTTTGTTTTTACAAACTTTTTGGATGTTCCCGAGTGTAATACGGCGTGGTTTGTGTGAAGGCGGTGAGCGGTAGGTAAAGTACATATGACTAGCTTCCGTCCGCAGCTTCACCCGTGGTACCTCGATAAAGCATTCTCAGATTGTAGCTTGCGATCAATGAAAGAATTTTCAGAATCGGTTTAGTGACTCCGGAGATTACCCCCTATATCAAAACTCACAAAGTACCTCTTTAAAATATTAATATAGATCCTCTATTTTGCTCTCAAGCTTGATCTAGAAGGTTACAGCGAAGTGATCTGAGCCTGAAATCCCTATCCTATGTTTGAAGTCTAATCATATACTATTAAATGATGAGAACTACGATGAAATCGGTACATTATTTTTTCCGACATGAACACGCTGTTACTGCAGACCTACAATTACTCAAAAAGTAATTCAGGATCGCGGTGAATCAACAAAAGGTAAGGTTTTCCGAGAAAACCTTCTAGTTTTGCAAGTGTAACAATTGGAGATGTGAAATTTGTTGACGGAAGTCACGTTCGATGTAATATATATACCTGCGCCCCGCGGTGCTACCCGCGATTAAAAAGTAAGTATGTTTCCTCTATGTCATTGCTGACCCCTAAACTACCACTACCAATGCAAAAAATCTAGTCAATCCCGTGCTCTATGAAAAATTAAAACATCTATTCCACGGGAACCATACATTTTACTGGGATAAAAAGAGCCTATGTGATAGTCCAGACTATAATATATCTCTGTGCCAAATTTCATCTAGATCCTTTCAGCCGTTCTGGCGTGATTGAGTAACAAACATCCATCCATCCATCGGTCCATCCAAATTTTCACATTTATAATATAAGTGGGATAAAGGTA
Source organism: Pheosia tremula (assembly GCA_905333125.1). Lineage (NCBI taxonomy): Eukaryota > Metazoa > Arthropoda > Insecta > Lepidoptera > Notodontidae > Pheosia > Pheosia tremula. Next base: position 5,239,458 of record HG995419.1, read on the forward strand.
TAAACATACCTAAAAATACTTGTTTTTCTAGAGATTTCCCGAGCTACATATTATAAAACCAATAAATTACCCACGGTTACCGATAAAAATAACTGGAGTACATTTGCCAATATTGTTAACCACTAACAAATTAGGGTCTCTACATTGATTAACCAAAAAACGTGCAGTCGATTGTAGAGGGCTCATGTACCCACAGTTATATATTATGTACCTCAAGTGCGCTTGAGGTACATAATCCCTTTTACGAGTACATAGCGTTTCGGTACGTAAACGTCCTCCATCCCACTCGCACCACAGATGTTATAAATAAGCATGACGGTGACAGCATGCTTTTTCGATGACGTTAAATTAGGTTTACATTAGGAGTACCTGCTCACCCAACTGTGGTCTACTTACAAACTTAAAAAGGTAACTTAAGTCTAAACAAAGTTACCAATTGTAGTAGCGTAATCTCTCACTGATTTTTGGTCCCACACTAAGCTACGGTTGTATTATGGGTACCGTACAATGGACTGAGTGCGAACTCAGTATATAATACTTATATAGATATTAAACATCCAAGACTCGGGTATAAATATTTGAGCTCATCATACAAAGTTTTCATTACCAGCATTGGAACCCAGGACCCTCGGCATAGAAAGCAGGGTCACCACCAACTACGCCAATGAGATACAATAATATAATCTTATACCAAACACCACTGATCATTGACCTCTCAATTTCCCGGAAACCAATACATCCCCCCCCCTCATAAACTTTTGCGAGATGGCCGCGAGCCAAAGTCCTAACCATCCATGAAATATTATTAAGCTCAATCACGAAGTTTGAAGCACAATCTCACAAGATAAAACGTCCAACTGTATAATCCAAAACTAAGCAACGATTTAATTTGTTTTATGTATAAGTCTAAGTCAAAGTCAAATCGTTTAATTCGTACGGTGGCATTTTTACAACCGGATCGGAACGCGACCTCAAACGAGAAGATCTGGCGTGAAACTCAGCGGGCTTTTCTTTTTTTTTTAAAGCTATTATAAAGTAAGCTCCAGTGTGTTGCCATGCGAGGCGCACACACGCTACACTTTGACATTATAAATCTTGATGTTTGAGCAATCAGTCTAGTAGTAGAGTATCTAGTATATGGGGCGGAAAGGTTCTAAAATGGTGACCACGAGTCGGAAGACGTAGTGTAGTACGGCCCCCCACAAGGTGGCCCGACTATATCATGGAGGACCGGGATGTGTGGAAGTCATTTTTTTTTTATTACATTATAGGCAAGCATTTGATCTCGATCTCACCTGATGGTAAGTGACGATGAGATCTACGATGGAGCATACTTGCCTAGGTAGGAAGGCGGCAGTAGATCGAGACGCTTCATTCACTAGGCACATGCAGCGCAACTCATCTGACCCGCCATCCATGAATGGCAACACCGAACATCATGCCGGAACACGGCTAGGCCGCTTGGCGACATGGCTTTGTTCAGTGGGTGGTGACTAACCACGGCCGAAGCCTACCACCAGTAAATTGGGGGAGGCCTGTGTCCAGCAGTGGCGGTCTTTCGACTGATGGATGGAAGTATAGCCGCCATGAGAACCACAGGAGTGACCCACTGTATCTGACACACTATTGTTTAAATTTAATAATGATTAGCCAGTTATAGTTATTAGTTTTTTTTTATAAGTAGGTTTGGGTATTTTATTTACCATAAATTATGTACAATAGTTATTTACAAAGATATCTGGATGCATGGAAAAACATGGAAAAACAAAATGCATGGAAAAACAAAACACTAAAATATACTTATTAATAGGAAAAATAAACAATGTAAAGAAAATAACGACATTGTATAATAAAAATAAAATTATATACATAAAAATGTTGTAATGATTGTTTATGTAATCTCATGTGTTGTAGTAGCTAAATAAAAGTGTTTTCTTGCTAGCTTTATTATCGACAGACGAACACATCAACTGTACGGTCCCACACCAAGCGATGCGTGTATTGTTGGTAACGTACAATGGACTGGGATCGATTTCAGTATTAATCTTAACAATTCCAACTTCGTACGTCAGCGGAACTTTTATTACGTCATCACGAAATCCTTCAAGTAAACTAACAATTGGTTGGTTTACAACTAATACAAAGGAATTACAACGCCCACTCGAAGGGTGGGTAAACAGACAACATTGGGGTAACTAACGCAGTTTGGTAAATAACAAATGATTACCCAAGACATGGGTAAACTGGATGGGTTATACGAGAGTTTGAGTTTCAATGTGGTTGTAGAAGAAAAAAAATACAATTAGTAAGTGCCTTACCCCCTAAAAAATCAATCATCTGACTTCGATGGAAAATGGTATCCACACTATTCCTGTCACAAGCTATGTCTACTGTACGTGAAGTGCGAGATTATTCGTAAGCTAACCGTATACTTAATAGTCTACCGTATTTAGACATTCAGTATGGAAAATTTGAAGTTTTCAATACCGTCCGCTAGAGGCGCTTTTCAATTCTCCATACAAAATGTCTAAATACAGCAGACTATTAAGTATACAGTTAGCTCGCACTTGACGTGCTGTTTCGACCTATATTTTTTTTATAATGTGTTAACCTTTCAAGGATCAATGCAAAACTACTGGGCAAATCTCAACGAAGATTTTATTTTATGTTTTTTTACGTTCCCGACGTTGATTCCCGATGATTTATAGATCATGTATAAGGTATACATTACTTATTGACGATCGGAAAAAGAACCTGGACATTATCAAACGGTCCCTTAAATAGATCTTCTGCCCCATATTGTCTGCGTCACGGAGAATTTCATTGAACATGACACAAAGGCCGTCCCTTTGTCTCAACTGTCACTCTGGGGGCAGATAATGCTTCTACCACGTGACTATTATTTTGTGAAACCTGTGGGCACACAGATAATTTTGAACGGAATATAATAGAAATAAATTCTCAAATGCAATTTCTCATTTCGACAGGATTCTTATTTTAAAATTTAATTTTGCCGTCATTTCGTTGGGATTATTTTAAAAATAGAACTCAGTTGACAAGTTTCTTCTTTTTTAACTTTTTTTTCTGCTCGGACAGGGATATTTTGAAAAAAGCATTATTGCTGTTCTCATTTCGACAGAGCCATTGAATTTCATTTATATTTGTTTTCATTTTGACACTTATTCTATGATAAGTCCTAGAACTTTTACTTCAGGACCTAAGTATTAATTATAAAACATATTATGTACTTACTGCTTTACAATTAAAAGAAAATATATATAAAACTTAAATTAAATACTGAGACTGCTAAAGCCAAGTTCCATCGCAATATTGGGTCCTCAATATCAGAACTTGTAGCAAATAGACATTTGGCTATTAGAAAACGGGTCACTAGGTTAGCGTTTGCTAAATATTCTCCATTCAAACTTTGACGGGAATAGATCGTAAGTATTTTTTTAAAGTATTTTGGTAAACGCCGTTATTATCACCAATGAAAGTCGACTAATATTTGAATATTATCGTGGCGGAATTTTAGGAGTACTGGTCGGAGAGGAGGTTTTTTTAAAATTTGTTTTATTTGAAAAAAGAACCAAGTGTTCGTTTCAATTATAATGTTTAATTTGTGTGGAGTATCAGACAATGTGTGTGGTTTATAATGTTCTCTCAAGAATACCAATATATTTTAGTAAAGTAGCCATTGAGTTTTACTTTGTTTGATTGGTCTTATGGAGATCCTACATTGGTTATACATAATGGTTAGGGTCTAATTATGGTGATTAAGTTTATGAGAATTTGATGAGGCCATAGAGTAGACCGCCGACGTTGAATTCGTTTTATTGTTTTAAAATGAAGAAAATTTGTTTAGGCCATTCAGTAGTTCCTTTCGGATCCCACTTTCTAACTATATATACTAAGTTTGTTAGTTTATATTCTGATAATTCTGTTACTCATAGGAAGCTACATTATTTCTGAGCGCGTAGGAGTGCGTAGGAGGTAGTCATCGAAGCACCGCGGGGCGGAGCCGCGGGGAAAAGCTAATCTGTAATATATTGTGTTTTTCTACTCTATGGAGAGGCATAGAGAATCGCTCATTTCATACCCTCAACTATATTGTGTCTATGCTCGATCCAGTCAAGGCGGCCGGTCCGTTGTGTGTCTTCCAACTGATTTCCTATCGGGTGCCGGGTACGTTGTCAACCTTCAAAGGACATGTGCAAAGGTCATATACGTCCGTGACCAAAGGTTATCTGGAGGGACCTTAAATATGAACCCTATTGGTGTTAACTTAGATATGAGTTTTAAGATGAAGGAATCTATAATGGATTGTGCCGTTTTAGAGCTTTAGTTAAGTTAAGTCTCTTTGCACCAAAAAGCAGTGATAGATAAGTTGGTAAAACGCTTCAAACGTTAAAACGGTAAACGTTCAAACCCCGACTCGCACCTCTGGGATTTCTGGATTTCATATGCGACTCTCATTTCAATCTCATTTCGTAACCGAAATAGCTCAAAAAATTTCAAAGTTGAAGTGACAGTGGGCGGCACATAGCTCGCAGAACCGATGGCCGTTGGGGCAGAAAGGTTCTAGAATGACGACCACGAACCGGAAGACGTAGTTTAGGACGACTCCCACAAGGTGGACCGATGATATCACACGCGTAGTAGGAAGCCGGTGGATGCGAGTGGCGGAGGACCGGGATGTGTAAGTCATTGGGGGAGGCCTATGTACAGCAGTGGACGTCGTTCGGCTGATAGTATGGTATAGTAATTTTTTAATCATCCTGCATATCCAAATTGGGAACTTTGTGAGCACTCAAACCCGTCATATGTGGATTATACACAGAGTTACCACGTTCATTCACCTTAAAATCCCTATTCCAATATCACGCCTATAAAACCAAATTATACCGTATATGAAAAGAATATAAATGCCATAACGCCGTAGCAAAAGGATAATATAACAACGGTCGTGGGGGGCCATAAAGATTTTACCATTTTTATAAGGACCGTCAGGGCCGGACTGGAGACAGTTAATGTCATTCTGGAAGGGTATACAAGCATTTAAACTTGCACTTCTCTAGCGCAATTGTGGTCATTATGTGAAGTCACAATTTTTTTCAATTTAAATTAATTAATAAATATTGCCAGACAAACACACCAACTACACGGTCCCACGCTAAGCATCGTTTGTATTATGGTACACCGCACAATGGAACAAAATGTTTTAAATTAAAATAAGGCTCTATATTTTGACTCTACATAAATATTACAATTACGCTTAATAACGTACGTTCAAATAATAATAATAATAACATCGCCTATTGGTACCGTACGATGGACTAGGATCGAACCCATTATATTAGAATACCTATGTAGATATAAAACATCCATGAAACTGGTACAAACATTCGTGCTCATCACACAAAGTTGGTTCCAACTAGGTTTCAAACCCGGGACCCTCAACACAGTAAACACGTCACTACCAACTACGACGTGTAGGTAATACATTAAATAAACTAAACTAAAGTATCAAAAAAAAAAGATTAAGTTTGAAATAAAACTATTTTTGAAGGATTTTATCGCGTTTATTTTTCGTTTTTACGTTCCCGACGTTCGACGTTAGTATAAGAATCAATAATAATAAAATATAAGAAATCAATTAAGGTTTAACACAAAAATGCTTGTAAATCCGGCTCTGCATTAACACAATGAGCTCCAGTCGCCAGCATCACAATAGTCATGTGGAGATAAAATGACGTTGGATTGTATTTGTTGGACCAATCGCGAATCCTGTAGCTTATTTTCACATTTATGGAATTAAATTAACTGAAGTTATATGATAATTTCTTATATTTACGCGAATACTACAAATTAAAATAAAACTAAACGCACCATTGCAAGACCTCAAGACACTGTGCGCACTTTCTGCGTAGACGGACCGCAAACAACAATTAAATATGAGGGTACCTCGGTTTAAACTATGACACTAGGACGTATTTTATTTTTTTATTTTATTACATTATAGGCAAGTATTTGATCTCGATCTCACCTGATGGTAAGTGATGATGAGATCTACGATGGAGCATACTTGCCTAGGTAGGAAGGCGGCAGTAGATCGAGACGCTACATTCACTAGGCACATGCAGCGCAGCTGATCTGACCCGCCATCCATGAATGGCAACACCGAACATCATACCACCAGTATACGTCAAACACGTCAAACACCTCAGTCCTCCCGCGACCACGGTTGCTGTAAAGGGGCCGAGACGTTGAGAACGTAATAACAAAAATAAACGCGTTAAAATTATATGAGTTCTGCTATTCAATTTAGATCATTTTGGCCATTCAATATGTGTTGATTAGGTATCATTTGCTGCATCACAAACTCCTATTACTGCGACAAAAGCGGAACCCTCCAATACGTAAAAACATAAAATAAACTCGATAAAATATGTAGAAAAGTTTTATTTTAATGCGTAGTATTCGCGTAAATATAAGCAATCAATAAGTATTTTACTGTGGAATTTCAAGTTAAGAGCTATAATTTTTTCAAAGGTCCTTTCACTGAAACTCGAATGGCTATCTTTTACACCGAAGCTTCGCTGAGACGACGTCTTTAATGAGCGAAGACATCGTCTGAGCTGAAAGACAAGCTATTTCACCACAATTCAGGAATTAATTTGCTCGAGCGTCTTTTTCAGGTTGTAAAGGCAGGATTTTCAAGAAATATACCATCGGTAATAAAATTAAAATAAAACTAATTTTAAGGATTTTATGTTTTTTTTTTTAATTATTTTTTTACGTTCCCGACATTTCGGCTGCTTTACAGCAACCGTGGTCGCGGGAGGACTGAGGTGTTTGACGTCCTAGTGTCATAGTTTGACCGGGGTACCCTCATATTTAGTGGTTGCTTGCGGCCTGATCGACGCAAAAAAAAACATAATATAAACGCGATAAAATCCTTAAATTAGTTTTCATTTTAATGTGTAGTATTCGCGTAAATATAAGAATTCAATTTTCTACTATTACTGATACTTAAACATCAAATAGTCTTACTAATAAAACGAACACACCAACTATACGGTCCTACACTAAGCAACGCTTGTATTATGGTTACCCATACATTGGACTGAGGGTGAACTCAGTATATCATCTTATATAGACCACTTTTGGGGTCGAGTCACCTTCGTCCGTAGGAGAATTAAGTACCCTCGAGATACCCTACACGTGACCCTGGGTGGTGACAACCAGGTGACAACTCTACTGGTGGTAGGCTTCGGCCGTGGATAGTCACCACCCACTGAACAAAGCCATGTCGCCAAGCGGCCTAGCCGTGTTCCGGCATGATGTTCGGTGTTGCCATTCATGGATGACGGGATCAGTTGCGCTGCATGTGCCTAGTGAATGTAGCGTCTCTATCTACTGCCGCCTTCCTACCTAGGCAAGTATGCTTCATCGTAGATCTCATCGTCGCTTACCATCAGGTGAGATCGAGATCAAATACTTGCCTATAATGTAATAAAAAAAAAACTAAACATCCATGACTCGGGTCCAACCATTACTGCTCATCACACAAAGGTTGTCCATACCAGGATTCGAACCAGGCATGAGGCAGGGTCACTACCAACTGTGTTACTCAGGTTGTTAGAACCATAGTGGAATATACGTTCTACCCAATTTCTATTATACTCTTAAGTGTATTTTATAAGAGATGCTTGATAATCTTCTATCTCATTGTTATTAAGTGCCAAGACGTCTGAGCTCAAATGACACGACCATTTTTCCACCGCTCAAGAGGTCTTATATCATTGTAGCTACTTTAGGATTAAGAGATTAGTAGGACTCTCACGAATTAAAACTTAAAATTTAATCTAATAATCCATTGCTCTTGTCGATTCTGGGTCACACAGTGTTATTTAGGGTGCCTGTTGTTACAAGTAGCAGCCCTTATTCGGAGTAGCTAATTAGCTATATGTTATAAGATACCTTCTAATGTCTTATATTTCCCTGGTACTTCTGGCCAGCTAACCAGCAAGACTTGCTGATACTTGATGTTTTAAACTGATTTATTCTTGTTAGATTTGTTATATTTACGCAAATACTAGACATTGAAATAAAAATATTTTTTCGGATTTTATAGCGTGTATTTTATGTTTTTACATTCCCATAACCAAGCGCACAATTGCAAGACCTCAAGACACTGTGTAACCTGTCTGCGCCGATCTGACAGCAACCCAAAACCAAAGATGAGGGTACTCCAGTCCAAATTATGACACTAGGACATCAAACACCTCAGTCCACCCGCGACCTTGGTAGCTGCAAAGCAGCCGAAACGTTGGGATCGTAAAAAACATAATATAATCGCGATAAAATCCGTAAAACTAGTTTTATTTCAATGATAGAAAAGTAGTTCACTCATTAACTTATACAGCAATCTCATTTTTTTAATAGGTATGACAACGAAACAAATTTCATGATTTCCAACGACACAAAAAGAAACAACGATTTTTTTTCATTAAAATTGTTTATTTTTATTTTATCACAATATTCGCAACCCTATAGGTCGCGTTACGTATACAACAATTTATATTATACTATAAAAGTTCTTAATATTTAAACATTACCGTGAAACTAAGCTAAATAGAATAAAAATCTTGGAAAGGTCAGATCCTATATTAGATTCAAGGGCCCCCTAGTCACAATCACAATCGATTCATAATCGAACAGCAACCGCATAGTAACTGTCACTTTTGACAGATATTGTATGGGATATCTGTCAAAAGTGACAGTTACTATGCGGTTACTGTTCGATTATGAATTGATTGTGTTAGCTGACTTGGGGCCCAGGTCTGCCGTAAAATATATTTTGTATCATAAATGTTAAATTAATAAATACAAAAATATATTATTCAAAATCGTTTCCCATAAATGGTAAAATAAGCGAACATTTTTAATAATAATGGGATAAATATCGCGCTAGTTCCATGGAACAAATGAACAATGGCACTAATGAGAATGATTCAGCTCGTGGCTTGGATAGATTCTTTTAAAAAGCTTATCTTCTCTATGGTTCAACGTCCATAAAGTGTTATAACACCATCCTAAATTTATTCACGATGCTTAACCGACTAGCTCTCTGAATTTTATTCAGGGAAATGTTAATCGTATTAAGTATCCTTACTTGCCTTCGAGGAAGGACGATGTCATGCAGAATTCTAGTTAGCAAAGGAATTAGGAAGCTTGAATTTCAGATGCCACATTCAACATCATATTCATCTTCTTATAAAAATCGTCACCATCTCATACATAGCCCAGCCGTCCTGAGGATGCCTCGTTTAGAGGCGAAACACGTGTCGAATACTTTCTTAGATTCGCTTCGTTTCGCGGAGAATTGCATTTAATTGGGGTCCCATCACTCGTGACAGATAGTTTATCGACTAAAATCTTAGAGGAGTTCGGTGTTGCTGGCTTCTTTAATTATCGACCAAACTTGTTTAGTTTATAATTGGAAAAGTTGACAAGCCGAGGGTCAGTGGTGGGTTCTTCTTCCGCCATTTGTTTACTATCTCAAATATTTTTCCAGTGTCAAGTATAAGGTACAAATCAATTATTCCAGCATCGTTCTGTGAATACTTGATATAAAGTACTGCTGCTGCTACTGCTCTTTCTCTTACTCAGTAAAGCGATTTTTTTTTTAGTTATTTAACTGACAAAGAAAAAATATTTTTGGGGAACTTTAAAAACCACAAATCGTGGATCATGATAAAATTTATGGTGGGACATAAATTGTATCCTGATCGACGATTTGCAAGTGGAAATCTTCAGGCAACTATTTGTTTTGTAATTACAGTTAGATTTAAACAGTAAGGTATATTTCACGGTACCCTAATTGAGGGTGAATCTGATGTAGAACATCTTAGCAAAAACACAGCCACTAAATCCAGTAATAATTAAATCCATGAGAAATATTTTAAAAAGGGAATTTACAGCAAACCAATACCAACCAACAAAAAAGATTCAGACGACTTATCAATCTTACTGATAGCGTCCTCTAAGGAATGCTTTGTGTCGTACTGGTGGCTAGCTCAATCAATCCGCTAGAATAAGATGTCCTTTGATACGAGATAACAATGTAAGTATCTTTGTTGATTAAGATTTAGGAGAAAATATATTTTTCTAATTGTGTCTTTTGTCCATGATAGTCTAAGTCCAACAGTAATCTATAATAATACCAGCCCTTTTAATGTCCCACTGTTGGGCACGGGCCTCTCCTCAATGTGATGGGGATAACCATAGTCCACCACGCTGGCCCAGTGCGGGTTAGCCGACAGTTATCTACCAAGGTTTTATCAAGGTAGTTTGATTCTTCTGTCTAAGGACCGATAACTTAGTGGTTAGAAGAGTCTCCAGCGGACCCTAGCGGATAAAACTTACTACGAAATTATTAGGTTTTTTAATTTATAAATGTTGAGACAAACGAAACATTATTATTATATTATCATGATTCTCGTGAAATCGCTAATTAAAAATCAATAAATTCTCACAGCACAGCAACACTGAGCTCGAAAGAATAAAACGGAACGTAAATCAAAATCCGTTGTATCTGCAAATCATCTAAACGTCAAGCAAAATTAATGTTGCCAGACCATTTAACAAATTGTAGTGGGAAAAAATGGCATAGTTTTATTCGGAGGCGCACGCCCAGCGAGGCCATTTTTCATGGAAATAAATTACTTGTCCAAATGAATACAATTAGGGCTTATTTATACAAAGAGTTTCTAGGATTGGCAGCGGTTGTGGTGGGTGTGAATTTATCACGCAACTTTTAATCGTAATACAATAACGGTACCAGTATGCCTTAGCCAGAACAAAACCTCCGAAACGTAAATATAACAGTATGCCTTAGCCAGAACAAAACCTCCGAAACGTAAATATATCAGTATGCCTTAGCCAGAACAAAACCTCCGAAACGTAAATATATCAGTATGCCTTAGCCAGAACAAAACCTCCGAAACGTAAATATATCAGTATGCCTTAGCCAGAACAAAACCTCCGAAACGTAAATATATCAGTATGCCTTAGCCAGAACAAAACCTCCGAAACGTAAATATATCAACCTGTCAACATTCTAGAACGGTTCTGCCCCAGCACCTGTTCTGCCAGATATATGCCCTACCCATGGTCACATCTACTTCGAAAACTACGAACTAGTGCAAATTGGTTAAATATTGTAGATATATATCAGAGTATGACCACTAAATTCAGACATCAATCTATTTTAATGGTATTGTAAATGTAAGATAAATAAGGTCTAAGAATTTGGTCATGCGGTGCTGTAGTAAAGTAAAGCTCTTCACAAAGTATGGCGTCCTTTTTTTGTTAAAAACAAACAGTTATCTTGACCCCAATATTGTCTTAAATCCTCGCAGTTAATTAAACCAAGAAACGGAAGAGGCTGACTAACGGCTAATTAATTTCTCAAGACACCCTCCAAATGTGTTTCGCTACACTGTTCGCTGAAAGCGTAAATCTCTCAAGCCAAAATAAGCTTTATCTTCTTAATTTAGATTTAACAAAATCCGAAAATTGCGTGAGCTTTATCGTATAAGTGAGGAGATTTTCGTGAAACCTTTTAAGATCTTAATACTTGATTTGGGGCTGTTTCTAGATTTTTTCTTTTTTTAAGTGACTACGAATTATTTAACGAATCTATCAATTAAAATACTAGTTATAAGTAAGCAAAGAAGTTTAGTAATAAATAATCTTAATGTTGTATTGTACATAAGTATTAATCGTTACAATTTTTTTTATTTAAGGTTGGCAGGCGGCTACAAAATTGAGTTATTTTTGCCAGTGTCGAGTATTTCTTGTTAATTGTTATAAAATCATATGTACCCCTCATGATAATAATGATAATGACGATGATTATAATGAAACAAATGCCCTACCCTATCAGTAAAGCTGTGGCTACATTACTGAAAATTAACCGGACATCGTGGGTGAACTTGAAAAGTCAAGTTATACTATTTTATTTCAATTTACTTGAATAGTCAAGCTATACTATTTCCTTCACTTGTGCACAATCATAATTGTTTGTATCCCGCTAATTTTACACATTGTTTATCAAAGAAACACATATTTGAAAAATAAAAAAAATTGACAACTTCACTGTTCTTCTTCCCGCCAAAAGTCCTTCGGTACAGTTCATATATCCTGGGCCCCAAGTCGGCTAACACAATCGATTCATAATCGAAAAGCAACCACATAGTAACTGTCACATTTTACATATATCCCAAACAATATCTGTCGAAAGTGACAGTTACTACGCGGTTGCTGTTCGATAATGAATCGATTGTGTTAGCAGACTCGGGGCCGTCTCCTTATACCAAACATACCTATAATGTCGACAAATTCCAGTCATTTTCTTTAGGATATTCCATTATGGAAGGTATATATAATATAATTATTCTGCTTAAAGCAGCTATACCGGTTTAAAAACGAATTGAGTGTTTCCCGCCCCTAATGGCGTGTTCCAAGAATGGTAGGGTCATAATATACTTGGTGGAATTTCATTGTTAATGTCGGTCATTTAGTTATTTTTGTGTTTTTCTTTCTTGCAGAGTTATATAACAATAGAAATTGACTAAGTGTATAGCAAGAAAACTAAGTACTATTAGTGAATTGAAATAAAACAATTTTTAAGGATTCTATCGCGTTTATTTTTTGTTTTTACGCTCCCGACGTTTCGGCTGCTTTACAGCAACCATGGTCACGGGAGGACTGAGGTGGTTGACGTCCTAGTGTCATAGTTTGGCAGGGCTACCCTCATATTTAGTTGTTACTTGCAAACAGCGTGGTGGGCTTTGGCCAAATCCCCCTCGTATTGATATGAGGATTATTCTTGTCAGTGGGACATGAAAAGGGCTGGTATTTTTTTGTATGATTTCTCTGTGTGATTCTAATCAAAACAGTACGTCAAGTACGAGATAATTCGTACACTTTATAGTCTACGTATTTAGACACTTTGTATGGAGAATTGAATAACCTCTAGCGGATTGTACTCAAAACTTTCAATGCTCAATATTTTTTTTTAATACGTAAATTTTTATAGTATATACTTGACGTACTGTATTTTACTGGTGGTAGGCTTCGGCCGTGGCTAGTCACCACCCACTGAACAAGGCCATGTCGCCAAGCGGCCTAGCCGTGTTCCGGCACGATGTTCGGTGTTGCCATTCATGGATGGCGGGTCAGATCAGTTGCGCTGCATGTGCCTAGTGAATGTAGCGTCTCTTATCTACTGCCGCCTTCCTACCTAGGCAAGTATGCTCCATCGTAGATCTCATCGTCACTTACCATCAGGTGAGATCGAGATCAAATACTTGCCTATAATGTAATAAAAAAAAAAAAATATTTATTATAAAATTTACTCGACATTCCGATATATAACTAAGATTTCACTCCAGATAATGAAATGCGACGAAATACATATCTAGAAAACAATTAAAGTCTAGTCGCAATTTATAATGACGTCATTAAAAATTCTCGCCGAGTACTCTTGTAAATGTTGTAGTAAATGTTTTATTGCTTTCTCGGTAATACGCTTTAAAATTTGAAAACTTTTTCGCGATCTTTATTACAAGGTTTGTGCAGAGCGTAAGAAATATTATGAACTTCGACGTTTTTATGAAAGAATGCCTTTATTTTAATAAGATTTAGAGTTAGTGCTCCTTACTTATTTAATACCAGCCGTTATTATTTTTTTGTATTTTAAATTAAATAATTTTATTCATGTATAGACTAGACAGACCGCAGACAAATTCTAGCTAACCATTTTGCTCCTTAAAATTGGAATAAATATAATTCATTAATAAATTATTGTTGTCATAAAGTTAAAATTAGACATTTAAAAGTTCGGTGGTAGCTAAAGACAAGATTATTTCTGATCAAAAAACAAATTAAAGCCTTTTCTGGCCGAACACTCAAATTCTAATCAAAGTATTTAAGAAGGTGTTTGAGTCGTCGTTAATTTTCACTTTATTATATTACTAGCTCTCCCGGCGAACTTCGTACCGCCTCAGAATCAAATGTATGAGAAAATGAATTTATTGATACTCTAAGAAAAAATCCAAAAAAATCTATACCACGGGAACCATACATTTTACCGGGATAAAAAGTAGCCTATGTGCTATTCCGGACTATAATCTATCTCTGTGCCAAATTTCATCCAGATCCGTTCAGCGGTTCTGGCAGGATTGAGTAACAAACATCTATCCATCTAAACTTTCACATTTATAATATTAGTGGAATTAAGCAGTCATCAAATTTGAGCGGTGTCTTTTAAATTAAGTTAGTATTCTTGAGTCTTGAACTGAGTCTAAACGCCACTAATTTATGAAAATAATAATGTAACATCAATTATGGTAATCAAATCATAAATATATGCATAAAACTGGTATATGAATTACTTACGTGTGATGCTCAAAGCTTTGTGTCCTCCATACACCGAATACGCACGGTCTGGACCCGGCTTTAGGTCGTGATTCAGTGCCCCCATTTGACCTACTAAGCACGGTGTTTGCCTTAACCCCCAACAATAGTAGAGCAATACCATTCACCACTCTTGACCTAGATGTTAAACCCAATTTCCTTTCAAAAGGTTATAAATTTCCTTGGTAAAAGCGTCTTATGTATTTACTAGCTGTTACCCGCAACTTCGTCCGCGTGGTATTTAACAAAAAGCGGACGAAGTCGCGGGTAACAGCTAGTCTAAAATAAAAGTAGCCTAAGTTACTCCTTGTTATATCAGCTATCTGCCAGTGAAATTCCCGTCAAAATCGGTCCAGCCATTTCAGAGATTAGCTGGAACAAACAGGCAGACAGACGGACAGACAGACAAAAAAAATATATATTTTGGTATGTATACCGTGTATACATTCCATAAATGCACTTAGTTAAAAGCTGTTATTCTAATGTTACAAACAGACACTCAAATTTTATTTATTTGTATGTATAGAGCATTAAATAAACTTAAGTTACCACAAATCCATATTATGCGACATGTTTTGCATATCCATCTCTATAATGGCCGCAATCTCTCAACATGGTTTGCATAATGGCGTGCCTAATTCAGACAGATGCTACGAGGAATATACTTTATGTGAATCCCCAAAATGTTGCTTACGGAACTTCTAAGGGATTCAATTCTATGTATATATATATATATATGTAACATTATTAATAATGTTTTTAATATTCCCCAATAGATACCTAGAAGGATTATACGGATATTTAATAAAATATGAAAAAGTTAAATATTTTACCAGAAAACAATAAATACTGATAATTGACAGTGAAGCAGTGATAGCCAAGTTGGTAGAACGCTGGCCTCGGTAACGAGGATGGCCGGTTCAAACCCCAGCTTACACCTCTGGGGTTTCTGGATCTCATGTGTGAATCTCATTTTCAACCACGATTATCACTTGCTAAACGGTGAAGGAAAACATCGCGAGGAAACCTGCATGTTTGAGAGAACCCCTCGAAAGACGTGTGAAGTTCGCTAACCCGCACTGGACCAACGTGGTGAACTATGGCCTTATCCCCCCTCGCATTGAGGGGAGGCCCGTGTCCAACAGTGGGACATTAAAAGGGCTGGTACTCGTATATAATTGACAGTGATCCAACTAAAGTCAAGACACAAAATCGCGTTAAATTATACAATCAATGGCTAGTTAAGATGAACAAGTTACTTGAGAAATTTCACCCGCAAATTCCCTTCAATTAAGCTACAACTTAAAGCTATCTAAAGACTAGAAATACTGTAGTTATTTAACGTGTTAATGTTTATTCCTCTTACATTTCTTTATAGTGAGCCGCCAGAATGCAAGCCTAAAATCTGGCGAATAGAATGCATATATGAAAGGATTTATTGCAGAGTTGAACCATCCTAGCCAGGTTAGAATATACATTAACACTGGGTTCACATACGAGTTAGGAATGAAAGGAGTTAGGAGATAGTATAGAAAGAAAGGGAGCCAGCAGGCGACGAAGCCGCCTACCACAAGGCTCAGCGTTTGCGCCGTCTTCGTTTCACGTCTCAGAGATGAAACTCTATTATTTTCGACATGCTCTTTTGAGGAGTACGTCCTGCGAGTCGTGCTCTTGTACTTGTAGTTCGCTTTGAAAGTCACCTCGTTGTAGAGCCGTGACTCTCTCTCTTTGCTGCTTCTGTGTTTCTTCTTTTTCTCCGGTTGGAAACAGCACGGGCATTTGTGGTCGCCCTGGTTGGAGCAGTCGCTTTGTTGGGCGGAGTTCTTGGATGTCTGCTTGGAAGCGGACTGTCGGAGTGATAGCTTGTCGGAACCTGATTCAGATTCCGTGCGGATGCAGGAGAGCTTTCCTTTCTGGAACAAAAAAAACAAATTAATGTTTTCGTTGTTGACAAAAAAAACAAATTAATATATATGTTGGTGACGGAATAATGACAAGATTGTTGTATGTACTTAAGTACCTAAATTGGTACATGTGTAAGGGAAAGTTGATACAACTGTAAACAATTTCGAATTCAAAAGAGTTGTTTTGTTCCATAAGTGTTGGTTTGATAATTACATGTCCAGCTATAAGAATGAGAAGCAAATGGATTATGTGGTCAGCTTTGTGTCTGCATACTCCTATTAGATACAGAATGATACAAAAACAATCTAAAGACATTGCGAAGCGTACTCGTCGAACAATAATAATTGTGAAATTGCAAAAAAACTATTATTCATTAATATAAATTAATAGATGAATTCATTTGTACATTTGCAAGATGAAATAATAAGTACACATTTCATTTTACACCACGAATAATTTGAAAAGGTATTGTTTAAATTTTTATAAATTGCACCTGATAAAAAAGACGAAAACTTAATTGCTATTTTCAACCTAAAGTGTAAAGTTGTCTTTTAATAATAACGGCTTATCAGAGAATTTTCCACGAAACGAATCAATAACACATCTTTAACAGCTGAAAATGTTAAGTGTTACTTCACACATCCCGCTATAAGTACATCTGCTCTCTTAAGAGAGTCACATTACTTTTCCTACCTATAGATATCATGTCATTTTTAAATCAGAAATATTTCTCGCGTTACAGACAAATTGAGGGGAGGGGAGAGAGAGAGAGATCCCCTCGCAATGAGGCAAGACCCGTGCCCAACAGTGGGACATTAAAAAGGGCTGGTATTATTATTATTTATAACAGACAAATTAAACCCAAGTTTAGTGGCGATAACTGTAACTTGGCTAAACTTTTCCGAGGAGTAGGTTTTTATCACGAGTTAAATCTTGAAATAGTGCCTCAAAATTAAGATTCGAGTCTGAAGATATGTGACGCTTCCAGCTATTCAACTTTTCTGAAGATAAGTGGCAAATTCTTTAGATGATGCTCATCTTACTTGGATCTTTATCTACATGGATAACAAAAAAAAGTTTGTCAGTTCTGTTTCTTCTTAATAAAACATAATTATGAGCTTCGTACTTATTGAAAAGGGACTGAGTGATTACTGAGATACATTTTTAATAAAACTAATTTTACGGGAGGAACTCCCGTGACCATGGTTGCTGTAAAGCAGCCGAAACGTCGGAAACGTAAAAACATAAAATAAACGCGATACAATTCGAAAAAACTGTTTTATTTCAATACTTTCATTTTATATTTTGAAATGGCCCCATTTTTTATTATATATGTATAAGAAGATCAAGTGTAAATATATTTTGGAATGGATAACTTACTACATATAAAACGTCCATGATTCAGGTACCTATAAATATTCGTGCCCATCACAAAATATTTGCCCCTACTGGGATTCGAACGCGGGTCACTAAACTCTGTAAATCGGAGTTCAGGCCGTCGGACTTAACACAATCGGTCACGATGCGTTGCTCAAATTGAACTAAGTACAATCTCAAACAAATATTTGCGCTACCATTTTCAATTTGCGAACGTGAATTTTAGGTCAAAAAAATACATATTCCTAAAATACCTAGACGATGGAACAGGCCAGTCACGCAGAGATCAACAACCTATCAAAATTACAATATTCATCGTAAAGCACAAATACCTATCTATAAATAGAATCGTTCAGCAACTGTGCTTTTCAAAGGAACGCCGTCTGAAAGGGTTGGTGGCCCCTGAAAAAAAATACGCCGTTCCAATCTCAATAAGTACTTAGGCTTTTGAATGGGTCCTTCAAAAAGGTACTTGTGTTTTCTTACAAACGATATAATACAATGGCGTATGTACTATTATGGCTGTATATAGAACTATACTGCAGCTTGGCTTTAGGTATATAAAAATATGAAATGAAAATGAAATGAAATGAAAAAAAGTTTATTCGACACAGACACGAAGATACACAAATGGGTACATTTACATGAAAAAGTAGAAGTAAAGAACACACAAAGATACACAAATAGGCAACATTAAAAAGTAAGGAACATAAAGTAGGTATTGTGGATCTCAGTGTGAGCTGTGCCGAAAGGCGTTTGGCTTAGCATGAGCTGGTGGGGAACGGATTCTCGTCCAGCGCTGATTTTCAGCCAAAGCCTCCTCAGTAGGACATTAATCATTTCGCTTGGTAACCAAACTCAGACGCAATCGCAGATACACACAATAAATGTATAAAGTATAGAAAAGGAATAAAAGTAATAGAATATAAAGATACATATAACGTGCTGCATAAGATGAGATACATAAATATCAATCAGTAAGTTACATACATCAGGTTGATGTATAAAATAATTGTGTATATGATATTTGTTTTTTTAAATAAGTCGAACCAGAACTGGGAGCGCTCCCAGTATATAACTACTCACATATATATTACACTTCTACATCTCGAGTACCAAAATTTGTGCTCGTATACAAAGTTTGCCCGTGTCGGGATTCGAACCCAGGACCCTCGGCACCGAATGCAGGGTCACCAATTCTGCTAATTGGGGCTATGTTAATTTCAATGGCATAACCCACCTTGCTACACTTGCTACCAGAGCTAGCAAGCTGGTGGTGTCTTCGAGCAACCACGCAGGATATCCTGGCGTAGACATACACCATCACAGCCATGGGAAGGAAGAAGGAACCCATGGCGGAGAACACCACGTATCCAGGGTTCTGGTTGTAACGACAGACGCCTCCTTGGTTGTGGTCTGGTTCGTACCTGTGGGGAGGGAATTAATAATAAATATCGCCAGACGAACACATCAGCTGTATGGTCTCAAACTAAGCAACGCTTATGAGTACCGTTTAATAAACTGAAGGTGTTCCTAATGTATAAATACTTATATATGACATATTAAACACACAGGTACAAACATTCGTGCTCATCATACAAAGTTTGCCACTACCAGGATTCGAACTCAGGACTCTCGGCACTGTGCTAATCAGGCACCTCTGATCTTTGGTTATTCAAGTCGAAGATTGGTTGTGGTCTCATCGGTTTGGGTTGTTGATTCGATTCGGTTCGTTCGAAAGATTCTTATGGTCGTAAGTAACCTTAGTAATAAAATCCAGTAAGACTCAAGCCATTTAAATATAATACTCCTATGGCTCAGTACAACAGCCAAAAGACGTCCATTGCCGGGCGTAGGCTTCCCCCATTGGCTACCAAGCGAAAGGTTTAATGTCGTACTGAGGAGACTTTGGCTGAAAATCAGCGCTGGAGGAGAATCCGTTCCCCACCACCTCATTCTGAGCCAAACGCCTTTCGGCACAGCTCACACTGAGATCCACAATATCTACTAACTGCAACCCAACCCCTTATATTATAGTATATACCTACGTTATGTTCTTTACTTCTCCATGTATGTACCTATTTGTGTATCTTTGTGTGTTCTTTACTTTTACTTTTTCATGTTAATGTACCCTTTTGTGTATCTTCGTGTCTGTGTCGAATAAACTTTTTTCTTCTTCTTGTTATTCTTCATTGAATTCCATACTAATGCTTGTAATTTTAGGTCGGTGATGGTGGCTTATTTAATTATCGATCAAACTTGTTTGGTCTGTAATTGGAAAAGTTAACTAGCCGAGGGTAAGTGGTGGGTTCCTCTTCCCCCATTTGTTTCCATAACCAGCAGTTGCTCCAAAAAAACAACTTGCAATAATTTCCATAGTGCCTACCATTATTGCTGTTATTCCCAGTTCGGTTCATTTAGTATTGTATAAGTTCCCTTGCCAAGTCTCGGGTACGATCCCCGGCAATGATATGCCATATTGTTAAATACTTTTGTATTATTGTATGTGTATGACTAAGAGAAATTATTAAGATAATAAATTGGCCTGCTTCCCAGTCAAGTGTTAGGGATAAACAGAGTGATTCAGGGTATTAGTATACTCTTTCTGACATGAATATCATGTCTTCACATAATGATTATAAATGGGCAAAAGAAACGCAGGTTCAAGGCTAGGTATACCTTCTCTGAATCATACCGTATATATTCGGAAATCAGATTGTGATAGAGTCAAAGTTAATGAAAGTTCGTCTTCTTCTTGCTTTACGAAATGCAATGCGATGAAATAAAATGAATATGAATATGGCCTCACCCACAACTTAGCGGGTATTTTGCCATTTTTGTGTGTGCGCCTCGCATGGCAACACTCTGGAGCTTACTTTTTGATTTTTTTTTGTAAAATAATGGATTTAATAAAAAAGACAAGCCCGTCGAGTTTCTCGCCGGATCATCTCAGTTGAGGTCGCGTTCCGATCCGGTTGTAGAGATAAGAAATAATGTAATGACAATTTGTAAGTGCTCCCGTGGGCCTATACGAAATAAATGGTTCGACTTTGACTTTGGATTTCCTTGATGAGTCATACTCACCATCCAAACATAGGAGGGCATGTGATGGCTCCTGCGGCGATCCACACGAACAGAATCATGGTCAGAGCCAGCTTCTTGGACCTTCGCCTCCTGGAGTACGTCAAGGGTCTGGTGACGGCGAGGTACCGGTCCACGCTGATCGCGCAGAGCGAGAGGATGGACGCAGTGCAGAGGAGGATGTCCAAGCTTATCCATATGTCGCAGAGGATCCAGCCGAGCTCCCATTTACCTGGTGAGAGAAGAGTCATTTTCATGTTTGATCAAAGATATAGCAGACTAGCTGCGCCCCGCGGTGTTACCCGGGATTAAAAAGAAAACCCTTTAAAAAACACGGTTCCTGTATGCTATCCCATAGGAACCGTGCACTTTTTCGGGATAAAAATTAGCCCATGTCATTTTCTGACCCCTAAGCTACCATTACCTATGCAAAAAATCATGTCAATCCTTTGCTCTATTGAAAACTAAATCAAATCTATCCCACGGGAACCATACATTTTGCCGGAATAAACAGTAGTCTATGTGCTATTCTAGACTATAATCTATCTCCGTGCCAAATTTCATCCAGATCCGTTCAGCCGTTCTGGCTTGATTGAGTAACAAACATCCATCCATCCAAACAAGGCAAACCAGTCGCGTTTGGCCGTGCGCTCAGTACAGGTTATATTTTTTTTTATGTCAAATAACTTGGAATGTCATGTTTATAACCTATTATTACCACTTATATACCTACGTGTTAAATTGAGAACCTCGTCAGTTGTTTTTTCTAGGGTTATAATAATAAATACGTGCACTCTCGCCGCTCTGACCACTTAAAGTAAAATAAACTTTGAAAAAATAACATCGAATGGGCCATCGACACAAATGGAGGTTCAAAAGCAGGTGAAAAAAAAGTAGGTAATTATTGGAAGGCTATTGAAAATCGACCATCAATCACTTGAGGGCCCATTGTGGTCCCGAGACCGCGTTTTACGCTCATAATCGAATTTATTTGTATTTTAAGGAGACATTTTTTTAAAGCCATTTAATGATGGCGATCTGAGTCTTATATAAAGTACTAGCTACTACCTACGACTTCGTACGCCTTATAATACCAGCCCTTTTTAATGTCCTGCTGGGCACAGGCCTCCCCTCAATGCGACGGGGATTAGGCCATAGTCGACCACGCTGGCCCAGTGCGGGTTAGCGGACTTCACACATCTTTCGAAGGGTTCTCTCAGACATGCAGGTTTGCTCGCGATGTTTTCCTTCACCGTTTAGCAAGTGATAATCGTGGTTTAAAATGAGATGATAACTTATAAGGACCAGTCAATATTCATAAAAACAACAAGGATTTTCGTTCAGGTCACAGAATCTGTTCGATATACATCTGCTACTTTACACCTGGTTATTGGAAGATTGATTCTTAGAAAAAGCCGCTCATAGCTCGCGTACAAGCATCACGTTCCACTTACCGCGAATACACGGGCAAGGCGACGAGTAAAATCGGCGCTACGGTGGCCATGATTCCAAGAAGTATTAGCGGGACAGTAGAATATTTTGGTCAGTAATTAGTCAAGCATCTTATTACTTTCGTCACTATTATCAGCACGTCAAGAGGAACTCTCAGCTATGGATTGCCTCAGTTGTCTGTCTAGAGAGGGGTCGTTAGAGCTATATGCTTCATGCATATAAATAATGATAATACATATAAATGATAATAGTAATGTATATAATGTTGTATCTATCTGCCACATTTATCATAGCAAGGGTATTTAATATAATAGATAGTATTGAGTGCTATAAATTTTACTATCTTCAGGTAATATAACAAGCTTCTCCAACCTGTTTATTGCGGTTGGCATCATTATTACAACTTATAGCACCTTTAAAGATGTCCCTCAATATATTATCACTTATTATATATGAAGAATGGCGTTAAAACCCGTTTCAAAGATGCTCAAATTATGTTTTTTTTTTGTAAAAGGAGACAGTATCCAACTCTTATATTGCAAAACGTCAAAAAAACCTGACCAAAAAAAAATCTCCATATTTTAACAAAACGCATAGACACCCCACTCATACCATACTCCCTACCGACGTCTCACGAACACCGCAAGTGTGGTAAACACCGGTAACAGACGACGCGAGATGAGACGGTAGTTTATTACGATCCTACCCGAACCCCATCTTTAGGGGTAAAGTAAATAACTCTTGAGTATACGGTGTTACGACGTACATTCCGTCCAGGGAAATATTGAATTGTTGTGTCCCAGATGTGACATAACCATGTGGCTACTCTATTACTTAAGGTGGAAGCTCAGGGTCAGGGCGCGAAATTCAAAATGTCAATGGCTTTTATTTTTTTACGAAAAATTTGGACATCTTTACGATATAATTTAGTGTTTTGCGATAATTAGCATACTGCATTGGATGTCTCGATGTATTAAATTTGCTTTAAAAAATACCTAATGCGATACAACACCATAAAGTTAGTTAACCATTGACATTTTGAATTTCGCGCCCTGACCCTGAGCTTCCCCCTTGAAACTACGCATTATTACAAAGAAACTTGGGCAGTTGCTTTGTTTTGGGTAGTCATTATTATGCCTGCGCGGACATTCTAAATTGGTGCATATTCTTTAAGAGCTAAGTTCTAGATTTTATTAATATGCGTAACGCATAGAGTCACGGACAAAGCTGCGTCGGGAATCGACCTTACAGTACTCCTTTTTATATCCCCCGAAAGAAGCATCTTCCATCCCACTTACACCGCAGTTAAAAAAAAAGAATTGGCAGTGACAGGACAATTTATCGATGTTGTTACAATTTAATAGAGTTTCCGCCCACTCTATAAGTTCATGCGAAGTTGAGATCGCTGTAGGGCTGGTAGCGAGGCAAGTAAGAGATAATTGCACATGGCCGAGGCAGAACGAGCACTTGCCTCAGTAAAACAAGGCACAACACGGCTACTGACAGTTTTCTGAATTAGCTGTTTGTTCCATGATTTGTCTACCTGTGACATGCCTGCAGTATTTATAACTTGATACGACAAAGTCGACGATTACAAAATTATTTCGCTAGATATTAGTATTTTAGTCCATTAAGCCAGTAAGCTATCACGGGCATCATTATTAAACAGAAATGTAATGTACATAATTATCCTAATAATATCGGCTCTGATTCACGGCCTGCGTCTCATATTTCTTGTCTCTACCAACAGTATCCTACCACCGCTTCCCAGCACGTTGGACATTCTCTCCGTCATCCATTTGACACTGACAGACCGCTCAATCCGTAGCTCGTGACCACAGAATAAATATACATAGTGCCATTTTTTTTTTCATGGGACTAGGCCCACCGCACACTCCTACCGCTGCTACTCCTGTAAGCCAGGATCTACAGTGGTGTCCAATGAAGACACCGAGGTTTGACCCTCGGCGAGTCCCGGGATAAAGTTAACTGTCTTGGAACCCGCACGAAATTAATCGAAAGATAAAAATAGGAGGAGTTGGAAGAAAATTATCTACTTTCCTCCATTGCAAAGCGGTATACAAAAAAGATCTGGTAGATAAATTTCCACAGAAGTAAGACTCTTACAGCTGGACTAAGTCCAGGTGTAATTATGCCATATATAAATATTATTTATAAGATCTATATAAACAATGTACTCACCAGTAATATGTACAGCGATAGCGGGAGGCATCACAAAAATGCCGACCAACAAATCGGCGACGGCCAAACTGGTCACAAAACAATTGGTAACGGTCCTCAATCGTTTCGTGGTGACCACAGCTGATATAATTAATGTGTTACCGATCACAGTCACCACAATCAACAAACACAATATTATAACTACACTTATCTCGATACTGTCATAATTAGTCACTTCGCATTCTTCGGTCAGATTGAATGTTAAGTTACATTTCACATTTTTTATAGTCTCATTTACACTCGTAACTATATTGTATAGATTGTGTGATAGATTATAGTTTTCTTCTTTTGTGTTTTGTATAATGATTTCTGTTTGTAGATCTATAGTTGTGTTCCATTTTGTGTCTCGGTCCGGTTCAGGCAACGAGATCATCTACGCCCGTTGCGTCTGTTGGTATTGAGAAGGCATCTGTAACAAAAAAATAATTAAATTAAGTACATTCATACTTGCTTCTCTTATTTGAGTCTTACCTAGCTAAGTCACCTAGTAAGTTAAGAATATGTCTACGTCTTTCGAAATTTACTCAGTTTTATTTTTTTGAAAACAGAATTTTCGGTTTTATACTAGTACTCTGTAACAATTTCGTTTAAACTAACTAAAGTAAGTTCAGTTGAAATCTTATTAGCCTCATATGACGACCTGATCAGCGCAGTTGGTAGTCCGGAATATACCTCATATTATTTTTATTAAAATTATTAGTAAACAAAAGGCGAGGACAATGCAATTCCTGGAACTGGGAGTTCTCGGAATAATACCGATTTCACGAATGCAGCTACGTACACTAGAACATTCTAGCCCCTCCTTATTACCGTGTAAATAAGGTTCATTTTCCTTATGGAACATTTCTGTTTTGTGGGTTTTTGTCGACACCTTTCTGGAAAGATCCACCCTCGCTATTTTCGGATTATAAATAGTGTGCAGGACCAGCGACGAGACAGTTTCTATTTGAAAGCGATAGTGAACACATCTCTCGGAAGCGAACTAAGAAGACTATACCGGCGACTCTAGCGAATACTGTGGACAACTGTGTTACAAAGTGATTTGGTGTATTGTTGTTTAAGTGTTAACTAGTTAGTGTACTGGTGTGTACTATTTTTGCCTTCTGTGTGGAGAGCGATTAAAGTAATTTTCACGTAATCGGCATTTAATTACCCCCGCACGTAACAATATGTTGGTAACGCCTTTTATAATAGCCATGATTATAATCTAATAAAATGTTGATTATCCCTGTCTGGTGTTATCAAAATCCTAGTCTGAAACCTTATTTAAGTCATGAATACTAATCTCCAGCAATATAAATAAGCATTTTGTTAATCCGCCGAAGCGGATGGAATCCATTATTCATTTTACATCTCTGCTATTTATTTTCCGTTAATGGTTTTCGTTTGCTTTTAAAAAAAATCATCTCATATTTATTATCTTCCCATTTAGTTCATAACAGCTAATTACGTACGCCACGTTGTTTTAATTATACGAGATATTACTTGGTACATTAAAATTACCTAAATAGAATATAATTAATGTATACAATAATTACAAAGAAAATAATTTAAATATTTACAAACTAAAGATAGATACACAAAACTAATATAAATTAAGAAGAGTATAGAAAAGCTTCTTAATATTTATAAAAAGTGTAAAAAAATTGGCGGAATTCACACATCGTTGGAGGGGTTCTCTCAGACATGCAGGTTTCCTCGCGATGTTTTCCTTCACCGCTTAGCAAGTGATAATCGTGGTTGAAAATGTGATTTGCACGTGAAATCCAGAAATCACAGAGGTTTGAGCCTGCCATTCTCGTAACCGAGGCAAGCGTTCTACCAACTTGGCTATCACAACTATTCTTTTTGCATTGGCGGTTAAATAAAACGGTTTTCACTCCACCTTTCTCGCGTAAAATAGCGTAGGTAGTTCCTTTTCTTAGGTTTGTATTGTTTTTGCCTAAGGTGACGTTGACGCCTACACAGGCACACCCACTTTTCCTTTGTCTGAAACCATTACTGTAAAGGTTATATATATACTTATGTTTACTTCGACTTATACCCTAGGGTAGGTAGGCAAGGTAGAGGTGTACTGATTGACACCTACATTTTGCAGAAGTACAGGGCCCCAAGTCTGCTAACACAATCGATTAATAATCGAACATCAACCGCATAGTAACTGTCACTTTTGACAGATATTTTATGGGATATCTGTCAAAAGTGTGTTACTATGCGGTTGCTGGTCGATTATGAATCGATTGTGTTAGCGGACTTGGGGCCCAGCTATGTTGCCTGAACGCTGGCTCTAGAAACAAGGTGTGCAGGTTCAAACCCCGTTTGGGTTTCTCGGATTTCATGTGCGTATCACATTTCTAATGGAGGAACGGCGAAAGAAGCCTGCACGTCGTTGAGAATCCGTGTGAAGTTCATCAACGTAACGAAACTTTTAAAAAGAGCAACCATGGAGTTACTTGCCCGTTCTTCTCCATAGGAAAGGCATTCCGAACGGGCGGTAAAGTTTTTTTTTTTATATACATTTATAGGCAAGTATTTGATCTCGATCTCACCTGATGGTATGTGACGATGAGATCTACGATGGAGCATACTTGCCTAGGTAGGAAGGCGACAGTAGATCGAGACGCTACATTCGCTAGGCACATGCAGCGCAACTGATCTGACCCGCCATCCATGAATGGCAACACCAAACATCATGCCGGAACACTGCTAGGCCGCTTGGCGACATGGCTTTGTTCAGTAGGTGGTGACTAACCACGGCCGAAGCCTACCACCAGTAGAGTTGTCACCTAGTTGGCACCACCCAGGGTCACGTGTAGGGTATCTCGAGGGTACTTAATTCTCCTACGGACGAAGGTGACTCGACCCCAAAAGTTGTAGCTTGGCATTTTGTAACTATTTTAACGATTCACAAGTACTATATAATGGTTTACATGATAAAAAAAATATGTGATTCTGTTTCGAAAACAGAAATTCCGGCACCCCGCACGCGAGCATTATCGACTAATGAAAATGAGCCTTTATGATTTATATTTTTTGCTACAATGCCAATATATTTTCATGTCACGTAGGTCGGTACCCATAAGCAGTAGCGGATCAATCATTCATGCGCTGTTTGCCAACGGGGAATATTGACGCGCCAGATGGATTTTATTACTCTTATTGTTTGTAGTAGGTACTTATAAGTACTCTTATTATACAGGGTTATTCTTAAATAGTACTTATCCTGAACCTGTGCTTCTTAAGCGCGTTTTGTAATCATTATGTGAAGCCATAATTAGATGAAAATAAAAAAAATCTGCTCATAAAAACTAACCCATTTTTCAAGTCCCTCTGTTGGGCCTCCTCTCTATGCGAGGGGGATAAGGACATAGTTCACCCCACCTGTCCGGGACATTATTTACGGGATTCTTTCAGACATTCAGGTTTCCTCACGATGTTTCCTTCGCAGTTAAGCAAGTGATAATCATGATTGAAAATGAGATTCGCACATGAAATACAGAAATTCTAGAAATGCGAGCCGGGATTTCATAAGCATGTAGATGTAGGTACATCTCGTTACTTGCGGCTTACTGGACTTGCCGCCGCAAGTAGGGCAAGTATACACTAAAGTTCCCACGTCTAGTTCTTCGGGATTTCCAAACTTATCTGAACATATGTCGCTTCGTTTTGACAGCGGGTCAGACATGTGTCATATTATATTGTTTGATATTATTCAGACAATCATTTACAAGTAGCAGCCCGTTTGTGACATTTAAGATTAAGGGCATTCACATATGCGCTGATAATTCCTACACTCAACTTATTTGATAGAAGATCCATAAATATTATGTCAAATAAGTTGTGGATAGGTTAGAGTTTAGGCAGATTTCGTGGCCGAATTTCGGTCACGCAGTGGCCCATCGACTAGACTAGCTTAGTTAGTACTTTTAGTTTTTTTGACCAGCTGCTAAAGTCTGATTAGCCGTTCCTACATTGTTCTCACATACCTATAATGCTCAAAAATGTAAAAGATCTTTTTTTTTAAAAGAGCAACCATGGAGTTTCTCGCTCGTCCTTCACCATAGGAACGGCATTTTTAACTTTTGACGACTCATAAGTACTGTACATAATGTTCTACGTGAATAAAAAAAAATCTGATTTTAGCCAAGTAGTTGGCTAAAAGTTTGCGCGCACGCACAGGTGCACTCTCCTTCTTCCAACCGACCGGAGAGAAGTCACGCGCAGGACAGGAAATGCCGTAGATTTCGGGCTACCCGAGACACGAGCAAGCGATTATCGTGGATGAAAATGAGATTCGCACATGAAATCCAGAAACCCCAGAGGTTTGTACCTCTCATCCTCGTTTCCAAAGCGACCGTTCTAACATCTTAGTTATTACTGCTGAAAGGGTTGATAAGAATTAAAAAAACAACCGAATTGAGGACCTCGTCCTTTTCGAAGTCGGTTAAAAACAGGCTCTCATAACAAAGTAGCGCACTGCCAACATTATTACTAACTAATGTACAATCTCCCCGTTTGATGTACTAAGGTACTTTTGCTAAATGGCTAAATGTGATTATGATAATGATAACGTTCCTCGCCAGGACATTAGCGAACTACTTGCCGTGTGATACGGTCACTATACTGCGGAATGATGATGTCACAGCTGCAGTCTGTATCATATATCCGGACGAGTTGGGCTCAAAGTTTCTCAAAGCATTGAAGTTGGTCTTCCATAAGTGATTAAGTTTCTGTACATAGAAATTGTCGGAGACGTTTTAGATTGGAAGCTGTCTGAATAGAGCTTAATATATCATTCTAGCATTTTCTTAAAAGGAGAAATTTTAATTCTGCGGGGGGGGGGGAATTACGTTTGAGGGGCAATATTTATGTGTGATTCGACCTCAATCTCTATCTTTCAGAAAACAATTGATATTGCAGCGACCTCTTCACTCTCGCCACAAGCTGCTCAGATGGCGCTGCAGACGACATTCAATACAATTGACAATTCTCCATACAATCCTGAAACGCGCTATGAGAGTTTTCGGAGCACGTAACGTATATACAAGATCCCGACAACAACCGTCGGGGCATAGCGGCCGCCCCGCCAGGCATACCACCCGCCTGGCTGGATGATGAGTACCTAAGTCGAAAGTCAAGGGCGGCAATAACATCTATGCCCCTATCCACGCCTGCCCTAATTTGACTGATGGACCCCCCCCCCCCCCCCAGTATCCACATCTACCTTGATTTGACAGATTTCCATCATAATTCAGCGAAAAGTCCTTTTAATTTTGAACAGACTCAAAGACTTCCTCTCCCGCGTGTGTGCCTAATCCCAAAATTAATTTAACACGCTCTACCAAAATCAGTGCTAAGTACATAAGTCCCTTATATAAACCGGTCACAAATTGTTGGGGATGTAATCCCAAAGCAAATTAACAGCCATGAGCTTGACTGTACTACGGTAAAGTTGTCAAATTATAACCGGGTATCTCGATTATACTTAAAGGTACTTTATCTTTGCCAATATATAGTTGATTTTGGAATGACAGGCGCGGTTATGCTTTTGAGAAGGTAGCCTTGGGTAAAAATGGGTAACATAGCAGCGCGTATCGCGGCCGGACTTTGGATGGGTACGGACTTATATCATAGTACCATAGTATGATACGCCAGGTATTCTTTGCCGGAGGAACTATTGCAGGAATATGGTAAGATGATTGGGTACATGGATTGAGGTTTGGATGGATATGGGATCGGACTATTGGAAGGGTTGCCGTTGATCAAATTTTATCAAATAACTACACAATTAACAGTTAACAGATAGCAGTGATAGCCAAGTTGGTTGAATGCTTGCCTCAATGCGAATCTCATTTTCAACCGCGATTATCACTTGCTAAACGGTGAAGGAAAACATCGTGAGGAAACCTGCATCCCTGAGAGAACCCCTCGAAAGATGTGTGAAGTCCGCCAACCCCGCACTGGGCCAGCGTGGTGGACTATGGCCTAATCACCGTCGCATTGAGGGGAGGCCCGTGCCCAACAGTGGGACATTAAAAAGGGCTGGAATTATATATACACATATATACACACACATAATTATATATTTACTGGTGGTAGGCTTCGGCCGTGGTTAGTCACCACCCACCGAACAAAGCCATGTCGCCAAGCGGCCTAGCCGTGTTCCGGCATGATGTTCGGTGTTGCCATTCATGGATGGCGGGTCAGATCAGCTGCGCTGCATGTGCCTAGTGAATGTTGTTTCACTGTGGACTGTAGGGCTGTAGGTTTTAATTGACAAGCCGTTTTATAAGACAGAGTTTATTGTGGATGTAATCACTGATGTTAATTGACACTACAATAATTATTCGTTAAAGCGTACAAAACAGTCTAAATTGCGTCCATTGTTTCTGTAATAATGTTGCCATACTTTTACATTTTTTTATAGTAATTAAAAGGTTTTGTTGGGTTGCCAACATGCTGCGGCCTAACAAACACAAAATTATACCTAAATATAATCAATTACTGGTAAGTATTTTTTTTTTTTTTTTAAATCAAGTACCTATATACTAAAAATATAATTCTTAACTAATAACCATATCTATGATGAAACACAATAGCAATTAGCTTAAAACTTATAACCTTAAGATACTACCATTTTTAATCAAGTACTTATATACTAAAATATAATTCTTAAATAATAACCATATTTATTATGGAACACAATAGCAATTAGCTTAAAACTTATAACCTTAAGATACTACATACCTTACAAAGGCAAGTACATATTACATTAATCATTGATAGGAAGTACACTTATTCCAGATAAAGACCTTGTATAAGTTTTTCCGTTAGGTGTCGCTACTTCAAACGCTCTAACTTTCCCGTCAATGCCTGGAAAAACCTTTACAATTCTGGCCATCGGCCAGCATAATGGCGGTACATTTGGTTCTCGTAGAATAACAAGGGAGCCTACAGTTACATTAGGTAATTCGTCACGCCATTTTGGCCTAGATTGCAGTACATTCAGATAGCATATGTGCCACACTTTCCAAAAACGCTGTCTCATGCTTTCGATTAATTTCCATAATTTTAATCTATTCTCTGGAGTATTTGAGACATCAGGCTCTGGATATGAAGCTAAGGGACCACCGATCAAAAAATGGCCAGGGGTTAAATAGCTAAAGTCTGCTGTATCAGAGGTTAATGGCAGTAACGGCCTTGAATTTAGTATTGCTTCGATCTGACACAATACAGTATTTAGTTGTTCATAGCTAAGTATAGATTTCTGTAGTGTTCTTTTAAGGTGGAACTTCATACTCTTAACTGCTGCCTCTGCCAGACCAGCAAACACAGGTGAGTAACTAGGTATAAAATGGAACTGTATTCCTTGTTGGTTAGCATAAAATTGCACCTGTCTTTGGTGTTCCAGCGAGTCATTTATCTTATACAACCCAACCAATGTATTCCTTGCTCCTCGAAAAGCGCTTCCATTGTCACAGAATATATCCGTGGGCAGTCCTCTACGTGCGACAAATCTCTTGAGACATGCAAGAAAGGTACCAGTAGACAGGTCAGAAGCTAACTCTAGATGTATAGCTTTTGTGACGAAACAAACAAATATACATACATAACCTTTACCTATCTGTGCTCTCCTAATTGTGGAATTTTTTACTTGAATAGGCCCAGCGTAGTCTAAGCCTACTTTTTGAAACGGCCTAGACGCTGTGACGCGCTGTCGAGGTAAAGAACCCATTAGTTGTCTTGCAGCCTCGGCCTTCATTCTAAAACAAATTAAACATTTACTAGTTATCTTTTTAACCTGCCTCATTCCATTTACTAACCAATATTTTTGTCTTAATTGAGATAATAATAATTTAGGTCCCGCATGGAGCAGTCTAAGGTGCTCTTGAAGTATAATGAGCTCAGTCACCCTTGACTCCTTTGGTAGGATTATGGGATGTTTTTGGGAATAAGAAAGTTCAGAATTTTGGAGACGTCCCCCAACTCTCAACATACCCATGCTATCTAAAAAAGGACATAAAGGTTTTAGCGATCCTTTTAATTCTTGCTTATCGTTTAATAATTTTATTTCATGTTCACAGTTAACCTCTTGCTGATGTTTTATAATTATAGATAATGCTATATTCAACTCTGCGCTTGTGAGATAATTACTAGTAATTTTTGAATTATTAGGTTTAGTATTATGACAAAATCTCAACATGTATGCAAACACACGTTTCATTTTGGTTATATCAGAATACTTATCAAGGAATTTAAAGAAATCTACCTGTTTTTGTATTAAAAGAGAAATCCTATCAGAGGGTGTCGTAGTAACTTCTAATTCAAGCAAGTTATTACCTAACAACTGTGTATTTTCTGTGAAACTATAGTCCCTGTTATGTAAGAGTGGCGGTCCTTCCCACCACATACTTGAACTAGCAAGCACATGCGGGTCTGCTCCTCTACTTATTAAATCTGCAGGGTTATTTTGAGTATCTATATATCGCCATATCCATTCTTTGGATAGATCCTGAATTACCCTGATTCTGTTGGAGACATAGGCCTTTAAATTTGTGACATTGCTCTGTATCCACGACAACACAATCTGAGAATCAGAAAATAGAAAGACATTATCTATATTAATTTTTACTTTAAGTGTTTCAACGACTTTTGTCATCAACTTCACCAATAACAAACATGCATTCAGTTCCAGCTTAGGAATAGTGAGTGGATTTGTGCGCGGATTTATCCTGGATTTGGAACAAAGCAGTGCTAATTTCGCCTCACCCGTTCGTTCAATAATGCGTAAATATATACAACACCCATATCCTGTAGAACTTGATGCGTCGGCGAATCCAATTAGTTGCACTGTTTCTGTCGTAGAAGTTATTTGAATATACCTATTTAAATAAATTGCTTGCATCGAAGCTAGGTTACTTGCAAACTGTAACCAATCATGAGCTATAGCATCAGGCACCTTGCTATCCCAGCCAACCTTCTCTAGCCATAGGCGTTGCATTATTACCTTAGCTTTGACAATAATTGGGCTTATAAATCCTAGTGGATCATAAAACTTTGAAATTTCACTTAGAATCGTTCTCTTTGTTACCCTACTAGTGTTTATATTCTCTGGGCATTTTATCACAAAGCAATCTCTACTAGTATCTATAGTCAACCCTAATGCCTTTATACTGCAATTATCTTTTTGAAGCTCTATTTCAGTTAGTTGGCGTTGACTTTCTGGTATGTCTGATAAAATCTCAATACAGTTTGATGACCATTTGTGCGCCTCAAAGCCACCTAGCTTAAGTAGTTCCTTCAGCTGTTGTTTAGCATCAAGCATAGTTGTAAGGTTAGAATTTGTGTATAAGACGTCATCAACATACGTGCAATTTTTTAAAATAAAACATGCTAATGGGTATTCTTTGCAATATTTATCTGCGAGCTTAAGCAAACACCGAGTAGCAAGGTAACTTGAACTTTTTAAGCCATACGTAACAGTATCCAAGCGAATGCACTGAATCGATTCAGAAGGTTCTGCACGCCACAGTATATTCTGTAGTGACGTATGTTCAGGGTTTACTAAAATATTCCTAAACATTTTTTTAATATCCGCATTAAACGTGTATGTTCCAAATCTGTACAATAACATAATGTCAAAAAGATCTCTTTGAACAACTGGGCCATTGAGTAAAATATCATTAAGAGATACTTTTTTATTTGTTTTCATTGACCCGTCGAACACGACACGTGTGCGTGTAGTTTTACTATTTTCATTGATTACAGCATGGTGCGGTAAGAAGTACAGTGGATCTTTATTAAAATTATAAGAATTTAAATTTACAAAATGGGCATGACCAAGTTCAATATACTCATGTATAAATTTCTTATAATCTTCGAGTAAATTATGATCTTTGTGTAATCTTTTTTCGAGATTAAGGAATCTGTGCAGTGCCAAATTAAAAGAATTTCCTAGAGTTTGAGGAATTTCACTGAGCGGCAACTTCAAAGGTAAATCTACTTGAAATTTGTTATTATTTAATTTAACAGTGGATTCAAATATTTCTTCAGTTACACCATATTCACTAATTTGTTCTTTATAAACCTCTGGTACCTTTTCTGTGTCCCAAAAGGATTGAATTGTGTTGTCTATATTTGACTCACATTTTAAGCAAAGCAAAGAAACAAACTGGCTTACTTGTTTTGCAGGTAAGGTACCTGCAATAACATGTCCAAATTGTGTATTAATGATATGTGGTACTGCTTCTCTCTTACACTGCGTCGCCACCTCTCTGCCCTCAGTTGATGTCAAGTTCTGTTTTTGTAGACCCGCAGAGCAGCTCTGCACCGGCTGAAGGTGGTGGTCTGGTGGAAGCAGGACCTGAAAAAATATATCAGCACCAATAAGCATATTAATTTCTGATGGAATGTTATATTCAGCATCTGCTAATTGAATGTTGTGCGGAATGCCTAGGGTTGAGGTGTCAAATTTTGTTTGGGGTAGAAAGCATGTAATTTTATCAACAACATAGAAATTGACCATAGTTTTAAATGGTGATTTAAGAGAATGTATTTCAAGTGGAATACAATATTTAATATTATTTTTTGCATTCGTGACACCTATGATCTTGGTATCATTTCTCATGGGTGACAAGCCCAACACTTTTATTGCTTTTGCAGTTATCAATGATGCCTGGGAGGCAGAGTCTAAAATAGCCTTCACCTGGACCTCCTTGTCATCCTGCCCGAAAAGCTTGACCCTTGCTGTTGGAAGTAAAATATTATTTTCATTATTTTCAGAGAGCATAACTACAGGTTCCGGTTTTTGAATGTGGATTAATGAATTATGCCCCTTTTTGCACTCACTGCATCTAAAATGAAACCGGCATTTCCCTTTGTGATTATTTAAGCATGTGTCACACAAGCTTTGCTCTTTCACAAAATTATATCTTTCTGCTGAGGGCAGCAACCTAAAAGTCTTACAATTATAAATCTTATGATCAGTGCACTTACAGTAATAACATTCTTGTTTCAGCTCCACCGCTGCTGCATTCACTGCTAACTTGCCTGGCTTCATTGGAGTTGGCTCAGAATTCTCCAAAGCGAGAGCTCTTTTTTCCAGGAAGTCCAGAAATTCAACCATAGTAGGCTCCGTCTTAATGTCCCGCTCCAATTGGTAGGCTCTTGCAGTGTATAAGTCTAATTTACGGGTTAAAATACATATTAGAATTGGATCCCAGTCTTTTATTTTGATGTCTAAATTTTTTAAAGCTGATATTGTTTGCTTAGTGCTCGAAACAAATTCACGAATGTGGCCAGATGTAGACTTTGTCATGATATTTAAATCTAAGAGGCTATTGATATGATCAGAAATGATTTTATACTTATTGTAATACCTATTACCCAATATAGTCATGGCATCTTCATAACTGTGAGCAACAAGAGGCAAATTTTTAACTAAATCAAGGGCCTCACCCCTCAACAAGGATCTCAAATAATGCAGTTTTTGTATGTTGTCCAAGCTAGAGTCATTTTGGATTAGTGATTTGAACATCTCTATGAATGACAGGTAATCAGAGTATTTCCCTGTAAAAGGTGGTATGTTTATAGTTGGTAAATTTACTTTTGTAGATGAGGGATGCTTGAGCGAAGGAGACTGATCACATTGATGTTGTTCAATTTTTAATTTTTCGCCCAACAATGCTAATATTTCAAAATATTTACCTTCTACTTCCTCTATATTTTCATTATCCGTATCATTAAGCACAATTATTTCTACATTAAGACGTTCGTAGTCTTTGTAGAGTTCGTGGATCTTTTCACGACGCGCCAATATATTCGCTGGCGTGAAGTTCACATTTTCGTCAAACGCTTTATACATTCTAGTTATCGCGGCTTTTACATAGCCACGATTAGCAATCAATTTTTTTAAGTTTACATCCGTCATTTTCACCTTTTAACTTAATCTTAGGCTAATTATTAAATAGGATAATACAAATTATAAGTTTGTTAAACACGCGACCAAAACTTTTGACATTAAATGGCCGCTCGTTCACTCTTTCGTACATTCAACAGCTACGGGGTTCACGCTACAGTCCATAGAGTTGGAATAGCTAGGATGCAACAATATGAATCTTCGTAGTCCGTACAGCTGTTGTCTTTGTCACTCTCGGCACAATGTTGGATCTTCTATCTTGTTCTCCCGGCGATGCGATGTTATGTGCTTGCTCCAGTTGAGAGACGAAGTCCTAGTACCCGGCTTGTTGGTTTCTTGAATGCTCCCACGACGAAAAAATATGGCGTCGTTGAAATATAATAAATCGATCGATATTATCCGCGATCGAAAATATGTTCCAGTAGGACGAACTGATGTAATGCTCCAAATAATTTCACGAATTATTATATGTGCTACGCATGTGCCTTCACCGTACACCACACAAAATTCACCATCACTTGTATAAAATCGGCTCCTTTGTTCAATCTAAGGACCATGTTTCACTGTGGACTGTAGGGCTGTAGGTTTTAATTGACAAGCCGTTTTATAAGACAGAGTTTATTGTGGATGTAATCACTGATGTTAATTGACACTACAATAATTATTCGTTAAAGCGTACAAAACAGTCTAAATTGCGTCCATTGTTTCTGTAATAATGTTGCCATACTTTTACATTTTTTTATAGTAATTAAAAGGTTTTGTTGGGTTGCCAACAAATGTAGCGTCTCGATCTACTGCCGCCTTCCTACCTAGGCAAGTATGCTCCATCGTAGATCTCATCGTCACTCACCATCAGGTGAGATCGAGATCAAATACTTGCCTATAATGTAATAAAAAAAAAAAATACACAATTAATAAAAATAATAAATCAATATTATTATTATCGTCACTAGTACTTATATTTAAAATTATGAAGAAACATTTTATGTGATACTTGCAAAAATGGCAGAATTTTGTTGCCACTTGCAAACATAAGAAATGTACACCACTGCCTATCCCTACAGGGAACATAGTCGTGATACTAATCTGTGTAACTTAGCTATGCCTCATTGGATTCACTGATTGGGCCTGTTTGCCTGTTGTCTCCCCCGGAATCCAGATGTCTCTATTTGCTTGCAAACATCGGTACGAGCGATAGACTACATGGTTACAAACAATTGAATTTTGGACATTAATTTATTAATTTGAGTTGGAGCTCCTTATTATACACTACCTGCGCCCCGCGGTTTTACCCGCGGTTAAAAAGTATGAAAAAATTAAACAAATCTATCCCACGGATACCATACATTTTACCGCGATAAAAAGTAGCCTATGTGCTATTCCAGGCTAAAATCTATCTCTGTGCCAAATTTCATCCAGATCCGTCCAGCCGTTCTGGCGTGAAAGAGTAACAAACATCTATCCATCCATTCATCCAAACTTTCACATTTATAATATTAGTATAGATTAAGGTCATTGTAAAAATATCGCCAGACGAACACACCAACTGTACGGTCCCAAGCTACGCAACGCTTATATTATGGGCACCGTACAATTGGACTGAGTGCGATCTCAGTAACATTCCCAAAGAAAAAAATCGAAATGTGTGCTGGGACACATAGCAGAAGCGAAATTTCAACGGACAAGTGGCAAAACGAATCGCAAAGGACAAGTGGCAAAACGAATCGCAACGGACAAGTGGCAAAACAAATCGCAACGGACAAGTGGCAAAACAAATCGCAACGGACAAGTGGCAAAACGAATCGCAACGGACAAGTGGCAAAACGAATCGCAACGGACAAGTGGCAAAAACGAATCGCAACGGACAAGTGAATAAACGAATCGCAATGGACAAGTGGCAAAACGAATCGCAACAAAATTTTAACTTGAAATTTTACGGGCAGGTTTTCAAATTGGACTAGTACATTAACAATCTGCCCGTAAAACTTCAAGTTAAACTTTTATTACGTGTTTTTTTTTTGAAATTTCTCTAAGTATCAGTTATATTTTTTAACGTGTCCGATGCTAACAAAAACGTCGTCTGATGGTTCACGGTTCACTTTTATATAAATCAATCAATCAAGTGAATATAATATAAAATGGCTGCTGACAAAAACACATAATCCAAAATGATATTCCAACTACAAGTAGCTATCTTAGAAACCAAACGAGTACCTACTCGAATGGCTTAAAAACACGTCTCATGGAAAATTCCCGACTGGAAAATTGATATTGAGAGCGTGTTATCAATGGCTAAGCTTATATAATAGCGTTTAAGGCTTTGAGCGAGGTATCTGCGTGATAATAAACGGGTTTATTCTTTCATCACGTTTTTATGCTGATTATGTTTATTGGAAATTGATATTTTTTATTAACTCATATTCAACATACGCTTGAAGAACGACACGACTTAGCACCCGAGGTTAATTGCTGATTTATAAAGTGCCTATATCAAAAGACTTGTTGGCTAGTCATTGCCAATTGGTGGGGTCCTACACGTCGGCCCAACAAATTGGATGCCAGGTTGTGCAACATATACAGCATGGTCAAATAGTAGAACAAAAAAAAACCGAATTGAGAATCTTCTCCTTTTTAAAGTCTGTTAAAAATGTGTCCAATTTTAATTTAATCGAGTGTTTAATACCTGTACCACTTTCAAATATTTAAATACTTTTTTAATATTCATGAGGAACTCATCGATTTCCCGGGATAAACATTATCGTATATAATTCCCGGTATATATCTGCCCACTAAGTGAATTCTAAGATACGCTTTTTTGTCAATCCCGCAGAAAATTATTCAGTTCCCAAGATAAAAGGTATTCAAATTAATAACTCGAGCTGTAAGCTATCGCTTTGCCAAGTTTCGTCAAAATATGTTCAGTGGTTTGCCAAAACGACCTTTTTTACAGGATAATGATTATGTTATAAAAAAATAACAACATTAGTACATTTGCGATCTTATTCGCCACGATTTAGGGTCTTATATGAACTGTAGTGCTATCCGGGTGTGGGCGCCATTCGCGTTTTAATTTCGCGCTTCGGTCGCACGCAAATCTTATAAAAGCATTTTATGTATTGGCATAAGAAGATATTTTCAGTGAGGTTAAACACATAATTTATTAAAATGTTGGCAGTGCTGTCTCTAGCGCTAAAATGTTGGCATAACGGTTCTTCAACTTTTTCAAGCAAACGTCGACCTTAAAGGTGTGGCCTTTTTTAACCGATTTCAAAAAGGAGGAGGTTCTCAATTCGAAATTATATATGTTTTTTTTATGTTTGCTATCTCAGATCTCAGTCATTTAAAAAACCGATTTGGAAAAATATTGTTTTATATGAAACGATATGCTTACAGATTGGTCCCATTTTTTTTTATTCCGCAACTTTATTATATACTAGCTGCGCCCGGCGGTGTTACTCGCGATCAAAGTATGAAAAATTACAACAAATCTGTCCCACGAGAACCATTTATTTTACCGGGATAAAAAGTAGCCTATGTGCTATTCCAGACTATAATCTATCTCTGTGCCAAATTTCATCCAGATCCGTTTAGCCGTTCTGGCGTGAAAGAGTAACCAACATCCATCCATCCATCCATCTATCCATCCATCCAAACTTTCACATTTATAATATTAGTATAGATTATATTATATCTATTTATGTGCATAAATCTACATGACGTTTGATTCAACAAGAGTAGGTACATTATATATTATTGTCCAGCTATATTTTTGAAAATGTTATCACAAAAACCGCGCTTCACAATAAAACAGTGTCCAGATCCAATCAGCAGTAAAAAGTATGCAAAACTGATTTGAGAACCCATCGAATCGCATCTCGGATCATTTCGAAGTATTTTTTCGGGAGGCTGTCGGAATAGAGGAACAGTAAAAAGGATTCCTTATAAACGACCGATCGTGAACCGACATTTGAAGAAAGGCTCCCAGGAAAACCCCTGATATCGGATTGATCGAATATTTGAATATTCTCCCGGGTTATATTTTCACTGTTGGGGCAGGATCTTAAATAGCCGCGTCGGGCTTCGCGGAAGTATGCGAAAGCGTTCCCGTGTTCCCAGGCAATGCGACCGTGTGACATACCATGGGGTTTTAGTGGCTACCGGCCGCCGCCGGGGAGTCCCACATACCCCTATCGCTCCCCCCCCCCCGGGGGCCGGAGAGGGGATGCGTAACGTATTTCCCCATGTCAAAAAAATAATAATTAAATAGCCGTCATGGTAGTTTGCTCTTAGAGCGATCCCGTTTCGCTCCACAAAAGGCAAAGAGAGCGGCGCTGGTTTTAGTGGGTAGTCTAGACACTACTTCTAGGAGTCCCACATACCCGTACGAACTACCCCGTAATCACGGACGGGATGGGTAAAAATATTTTCCAGCAAAAAAAAAAAATTAAAAAAAAAAAAAAAATTGCATGGGATTGCCCCTACAAGGTGGACCAATGTCATCATGCGTATCGATAGCTTTTCTTGTAGAAACGATACGAGTATCTGTTGGGGCAGGAAGGATGATTATATATTTGTTAAACGATCTCCATAATTTTTATAGCAAGCCATATCCATAAAAATAACGCCCTTTCAGAGATTTTTTTATGCTTATAGTAAAAAAAATACGTTTATCGTGTCCTTAAGGATCATCCCTTCCTGTTAAGGGATTACTGTTTAATGGATTGCCAGTATTACGGCGGCAAAGAAACAAGCATTGGCTTATTTTGATAGCCAGCGCTTATTTTAATTAAATTATTCTTATAGCCTATTTCACAATTTGCTAATAAACTTATTTGACACGATTTGTATGGACTCTCTGTGGAATATGTTATGGCAAATGAGGAAAGAGGAACCCTAAACTGAACCTTGGCGTGTCAACTTTTCCAATCATAAACCAAAGAAGTTGATCGATAATTAACGAAGCCAGCAACACCGAGTTCATATTATGTTTCGGAAAGGTGAATAGAAAAAAGGGTTAATTGCCTCTTTCTAGGGCTAACCTCTTGTCAGCCCTTTTTCCCCAAGATAAGCTTTTGGTAAGCTTTTGATTACGAGGTGACACTTTGGTAATTTTAATTTTTGATTTTGATTTTCCTGTTCATGTACCTTTAATAATCTGGTCCGAAAGCGTAACCATTGAGTTTCTTGGAACCTTGTCTCAGTGGAACCAATATTACATGAAAAAAATATATATATGTAATTGAAACAAAACTATTTTTAAGGATTTTATCACATTTATTTTATGTTTTTACGTTCCCAACGTTTCGGCTGCTTTACGGCAACCATCGTCACGGGAGGACTTTTTATATGTTATTTCACTTTGCATTTTAATATTTCAGCATTTTTATGGTAACGGTACTAATTTCGATTTAGGCTCATGGAGCCATAGTGCTAAAGTATTCATAGACATAATATCACCTAGGTTGATTGCCTCCACAGGTGACAGGAGGGCTGGCTCTTTCCTCGCTCAAAAAAATAGCTTCATAATACAGCGAGGAAATGCAGCCAGCATTCTTGCCACTATTCCACGCGGACAAGGTCTTTTTGATACATAGTTTGTTGTCATACTATTTTTAAGTTTTGTTTATTTTCCTATTTAGTTTAACTGCAATTGTAAATTTTAATTCAATAAATATCTATGAAAGTTCTCCAGTATTGAAGAATGTACCTGCTTTTGTGTTTTATTGACTACGCTTCAAAGAACAACACTAAAATCAGCGCTCACCACAGACCCGAACAAACTCGGATATATAACAAACGTCTGGACGTGACAGTTATATATGTTCTTTTGGAATGGCACAATGAACACGCGCCTAAGCCTATTGTCCAGGGAAAGATACGCAGATAATAAGCTAAAGGAAGCTAGCAAAAAATATTAAGGCCCTTCCATTCATTCATTATATTATTGAGTTTTACAAGCTATTGGTATGGAATGAGTTTTAATCATTCCTTACTCAGATAGCTAGAAATCAAGCTAATTTCCAATTTTGCGGATATTGTGTGAGTACTTAAATATCCCACTAATCCCACTTAAATTATAAATGTGAAAGTTTGGATGGATGGATGGATGGATGGATGTTTGTTACTCAATCACGCCAGAACGGCTGAAAGAATCTGGATGAAATTTAGCACAGAGATAGATTATAGTCTGGAATAGCTCATAGGCTCATAGGCATCTATCCCACAGGAACCATACATTTTACCGGTATAAAAAGTAGCCTATGTGCTATTCCAGACTATAATCTATGTCTGTGCCAAATTTCATCCAGATCTATTCAGCCGTTCTAGCGTGATGGAGTAACAAATATCCATCCATCCATCTATCCATCCATCCAAACATTCACATTTATAATATTAGTATAGATATCTCAAATACGAGTTGAGCCCTTACGTCTTAATGTTGAGCACTCAGCGATACAATATATTCTTTCAGATA
Organism: Pheosia tremula; assembly: GCA_905333125.1. Taxonomy (NCBI): domain Eukaryota; kingdom Metazoa; phylum Arthropoda; class Insecta; order Lepidoptera; family Notodontidae; genus Pheosia; species Pheosia tremula. The sequence continues at coordinate 5,282,393 of HG995419.1, forward strand.
AAAAATATTTTTGAGTGCAAGAAATTTACTTTATGTCCCTTCAGTATGATAACCAATTTGTTTTATTTTTCAAAGATATGCCGTTTCTTTCAGAGTTGGTTTTTTACGACCATCGTCCCGGAGCGTGTTTTATTATCAACATGCTACTTTAGCCCTCGACTTTGTTCGTATGAATGTATGACTAGTGAGTACGCTCTGTGCTCGGAGTGTCTACTGCGAGATTATACTTTATAGTATACTAGCTGTTACCCGCGACTTCGTTCGCGTGGTATTTAACTAAGACACAACCGTTGGCAACAGCCTGTTCGCGCGTTCTGAGTCCGCTGGACGCATTTCAGGTTGTTGCTATCAAATGTAATCAGGCGCAACGCTGCAACATTGGTTTTAATTTTTTTTCGTGAGATCCTTTGTTTTTTTCTAAAATAAAAGTAGCGTAAATTACTCCTTGTTACATCAGCTATCTGCCAGTGAAAGTCCCGTCAAAATCGGTCCAGCCATTTCAGAGATTACCCGGAACAAACAGACAGACAGACAGACAAAAAAATTAAAAAAGGTTGTTTTGGCATAGGTACCGTGTATACATCCAAATGCAGTTATTTTAATATTACAAACAGACACTCCAATTTTATTTAGATGTATAGATGTATTGAGACATTATGCATGGAAAACCGAATGGTTTAAATACCGACCTGTAGAGGCGCTGTTCAAGTCTCCATACGAAATGTCAGTACAAGTGCGAGATTAATCGTAACCCAACTCTATACTTTATAGTCTACATTTTAGACACTTTGTATAGAGAATTGATAAACTCATTTAGCGGACAATATTTCAATGGTCATATAAAATGTCTGAATACGCAGACCATTATGTAACTTTTTAGAATAGGACTGCTGCCCCCAGTAGCATTGAAACGCTGAATCACTATTTATAGAGTTAACCAACGGGATATTAACAAATATCCGCCAACGTACGAGTTATTAATACAATGTTATGTTTTCAAGAACCCCATAATGCTTAAAAGCCGGAACATTTTATAAACACAAATCCCACAATCCGGGGAATAATTCGCGGCAACGCTTTTATAATTAACTACTGGTGGTAGGCTTCGGCCATGGTTAGTCACCACCCACTGAACAAAGCCATGTCGCCAAGCGGCCTAGCCGTGTTCCGGCATGATGGTCGGTGTTGCCATTCATGGATGGCGGGTCAGATCAGCTGCGCTGCATGTGCCTAGTGAATGTAGCGTCTCGATCTACTGCCGCCTTCCTACCTAGGCAAGTATGCTCCATCGTAGATCTCATCATCACTTACCATCAGGTCAGATCGAGATCAAATACTTGCCTATAATGTAATAAAAAAAAAAAACTAGGTTTATACGTTGTAGGTTTATTTTATTCATTCTAATTTTGGAAATATGAGGCGTGTTTTTTTTTATAAATCGGTACATAAGATTGACGACGTTCCGAACCGATGTGATAGAATATTCTTTCTTTACGAAATGAGATGCGATGAAATAAAATGGATATGAATACGGCCTCACCCGCAACTCGGCGGGTATTTTGCCAGTGTCAAGTAATTAAATAGCAATAACACATTCAGTATATACACATTATAAATAAAACAATGGATGTGACTTGATGATATGAAAATTGCGTGAAATCGCTAGACAGATTCTCATATTGATTTCTTATATTTACGCGAATACTACACATTGAAAAAAACAATTTTTTTAAGGATTTTATCGCGTTTATTTTTCGTTTTTACGTTAATCCTTAAAAACAGTTTTATTTCAATGTGTAGTATTCGCGTAAATATAAGAAATCAATATGATAATCTGTGTAGCGATTAGTGTTATTTTTGCCACCATTAATAACAAAAGTTTTCATTTGATGTTAACTGGATTATATTTTTAACAGAAACTTAGTTCAAATTGTGCAAATTGGCTCAAGCTTTAGTCGTGTTAAATACATTCGGGGTTAGCGAATACAGATTAGCATAATTCAATAACTACGTTCTAGATTAGTTAATACGCTGTCTCTGTCTGGCATTTAGACGTACATTTGTCTAAATCTTTTTGTATATTTGATCCAACGAGCTAACTACTGGGGGCTAATACTTACAGTAATAATACACTTATACTATACAGTAATAATACTTACAGTAATATACTAATACTTACAGTAGTTATTATTAAGTTATATCATTTTCAACCACGATTATCACTTGCTAAACGGTGAAGTCTGAGAGAGCCCCTCGAAAGATGGTCGTGGACTATGGCCTAATCTCCCTCGCATTTAGGGGAAGCCCGTGCCGAGCTGTAGGACATTAAAAAGGGCTGGTATTATAATAAGTTATTCGTAGATTAGTTCTCATAAAGATACTTCGTGTCTGTACAGCGTGGTTCAGAAAGGGTGAACCCTTTGAAACTGCGATTTCTTAGCGCATTTGCAATCTTTATTTGAAGTCAGAATTATGATAAATTTCGATTAAAAAAGTATTGCTGGAACAATTATCGACTTGACAAAATTCTGACAATCGATAAACAAATTAAAATGTTGATAACAATAGTGATACAATGGTTATAAAACCCGCAATTTTGTGAAGTGTCTCACACTCTGTTATTTCACGTTATTTATTCAAATTTATTTATACACTGAGCATGCAGAATAGCAAACTGCGATACGTATACGTATTTTAAATAAAAGAATACTCTGTAAAATAGTTTCGTGCAATATTTATGATGATATGATATTTATGCATTGGTGCATATTTGATGGATGTGTGAGCATATTGCACGAATAAAATGAGATAAGTATGTATCACATATTTGACAATTGTGGTGCACTGTTGATAAATGTTGTACTTATATTATGTGAATGTGTGATTTAGCCGACTGAAATATTATTTATGTATTTGTATAAGGTATTGTGATTTATTTTTATTTCTTAACTATATATTATAAGGTGTAACAAAAATAGAGTAGTATATATTGATCTATACTAATATTATAAATGTGAAAGTTTGGATGGATGTTTGTTACTCTTTCACGCCAGTACGGCTGAACGGATCTGAATGAAATTTAGCACAGAGATAGATTATAGTCTGGAATAGCACATAGGCTACTTTTTATCCCGGTATAATGTATGGTTCCCGTGGGATAGCATACAGGAACCGTGTTTTTAAACTTTTTAATCGCGAGTAACACCGCGTGGCGCAGCTAGTTTTCTATATTTACGCGAATACTACAACGTGAAAAAAAAACAAAATTTACAGATTTTATCGCGTTTATTTTATGTTTTTACGTTCCCGACGTCAATTATTTATTTCAATAGAGTAAAATATTTTATCACATAAATCAGCAAGTTATATGGACCGCGTTGATGTATAAAATAATTTAGTAAATTATGTTTGATTGTGAACCAGTAGCGTTTGGCCTTGCACTCAGTAAGGATAAGTTTTTTAATTTGTAACAATTTGATCTATTTCTTTAGGAATGTTATTCTTATGCTGTTGGCCCTGGTAAAATATTTTACACTATATAAACTAAACGACGACCTGATTGGCGCAGTTGGTAGGGACAAGCTTTGTGTGATGATCACGAATGTTTGTACCCGAGTCATGTATATTTAATATCATAAGTATTATATACTGAGTTCGCCCTCAGTCCGTTGTACGGTACCCATAATATAAGTGTTGCTTGGTGTGGGATCGTATAGTTGGTGTGTTCGTCTGGCGATAAAAAAAACTATTATTATGACACCTTGTATAATTTCAAAGCAAAGCGAAATCCATTAGCTCCGCGGGTAAACTCTAGTACCTAATAAATAACATATACACAATAAAATTTGCAGAGAACTATGATAGCATTTATAAAAATAAAGGACAGAAAATCATTTTTAAAAAATCTGTAAATTTAATTTATTTATTTCTCGCATAGTCACGCATATGCGTATTATTTTTTTATACATGTTGTTGCTTATGCAACACGCATACGCATATGCGTAAAAAAACGGCACAACCGGGGGACTTTTTGGGGTCGAGTCACCTTCGTCCGTAGGAGAATTAAGTACCCTCGAGATACCCTACACGTGACCCTGGGTGGTGCCAACCAGGTGACAACTCTACTGGTGGTAGGCTTCGGCCGTGGCTAGTCACCACCCACTGAACAAAGCCATGTCGCCAAGCGGCCTAGCCGTGTTCCGGCATGATGTTCGGTGTTGCCATTCATGGATGGCGGGTCAGATCAGTTGCGCTGCATGTGCCTAGTGAATGTAGCGTCTCTTATCTACTGCCGCCTTCCTACCTAGGCAAGTATGCTCCATCGTAGATCTCATCGTCACTTACCATCAGGTGAGATCGAGATCAAATACTTGCCTATAATGTAATAAAAAAAAATAAAAAAAACCCACAAAGTTTTTTTTTTAATGTTTTGTAGTAGCCGTGCGTCCTAACTGATAAATGATTACGCATCGAATAGACCTGACCTGTAAAAAAAAATGAAGAGGCAGCAAATTCAAGTTTATTGTAATTCGCAAACACGGGCAGTACAGTGCAGGTAAATTACGCGTTACGCGACCTACGCACACAGAGTAATCTGAATCGTGACGTGCGTAAAACTGTGTTACATTCCTCGAATACTAACTATGCTTTGATACGACGACCTGATTATCTCAGTGGGTAGTGGCCCTGCTTTCTGGTACGGACAAGTTTTGTGTGATGAGCTGACTATTATCCTTAAATTGCAACCTACGCCGAGCATAATTTAAAAAAAAAAGGGTAACCGTGAAGTTTAATCTCCATAGGAACGGCATTTCGAACGGGTGGTAAAGTAGTAGCATAGTATTTTGTAGCTTTTGACGATTCATTCGTACTGTACTTAATGGTCTACGTGAATAAATAATATTCTGATTCTGAATCATCGCAGTTATGTAACAAAACCGCCGAATATAAAATCCTGAAATTACTGAAAGATTCCATTATAATCAAGACACCATTATTATTATTTTTCAGTAAAACAGCCGTTCTACCATATAGCTAGTACATTTGTGCCGCACTTTACACACACAAAGAGCATAGACATCAAAGAATCAAGTACAAAACCCCTTTTTATTACAGCGATTATTCAGGATTTTTTTCCAGTCCCCTTTTCAGCGGGCCGTTTGAACGGTACCAGTCGTCCCGGGACAGTAATTTAGGGCACTTACAATTTAGTCAGTCGGTGGGCGTCCCGCCCACCCACGGCAGGCAGGCCTCGTATGTATATACATTCTATATACAAATAGGAAAGGCCAGGTTGGTCAAACACTCGCCATTAATACGATTGTCGTAGGCTCAAACCCCAGTTCGCACCCCTGCCATTTCTGGATTTCATGTGTGAATATTGATTTCTTATATTTACGCGAATACTACACATTGAAATAAAACTATTTTTTAAGGATTTTATCGCGTTTATTTTTCGTTCTTACGTTCCCGACGTTTCGGCTGCTTTACAGCAACCATGGTCTGGAGGACTGAGGTGGTTGACGTCCTGGTGTCATAGTTATAAACGGGCTACCCTCATATTTAATTGTTGATCATGTGTGTCATGTGTGAATCTCATTTCTAAAGCATGATTATCACAACCTTGTGCCTCGGAGACTGCGTAGGGCTGTTAATCCTGCGCCTGATCTCTCTCTGGTCGTGACGGACTGCCGCTCCATTGGATAGGAGAGTGAGGGAGAGAGGGTGCACCACCTACACACTTGTGTACTATAATATATCCTGGGTATTTGGCTAGTCTCCTTTAAAATCGACCGCCGTGACCGAATGTTGGTCAAGAGGACATTATTCTTTTTCCTCTGAGTAGTTCGTTATAATGCGTTTATAATCCACTAGCTGCACCTCGCGCTGTTACCCGCGATTAAAAAGTATGTTCCTATGTAATTTTCTGACCCCTAAACTAACACTACCTATGCAAAAAATCATGTCGATCCTTTGTTCTGTGAAAAATTAAAACAAATCTATCCCACGGGAACCATACATTTCGGCGGGATAAAAAGTAGCCGATGTGCTATTCCAGACTATAATCTATCTTTATGCCAAATTTCATCCAGATCCGTCCAGTCGTTCTGGCGTGTCCATGAAACTTTCACATTTATAATATTAGTGGGATTATAACTATCAATAAATGTGGGGTTTCAACTTAAAAAGCACATTTTTTTTATTTTTTTTTATTACATTATAGGCAAGTATTTGATGTCGGTCTCACCTGATGGTAAGTGACGATGAGATCTACGATGGAGCATACTTGCCTAGGTAGGAAGGCGGCAGTAGATCGAGACGCTACATTCACTAGGCACATGCAGCGCAGCTGATCTGACCCGCCATCCATGAATGGCAACACCTAACATCATGCCGGAACACGGCTAGGCCGCTAGGCGACATGGCATTGTTCAGTGGGTGGTGACTAACCACGGCCGAAGCCTACCACCAGTAGAGTTGTCACCTAGTTGGCACCACCCAGGGTCACGTGTAGGGTATCTCAGGGTATTTAATTCTCCTACGGACGAAGGTGACTCGACCCCAAAAACCGACATAGTTAAAGGTATATAGAGCATTCAACTCTTTTAGGTTTCTGATGTCATTAATAAAACTGCTACTAAAACACAAAACTAATCTGATCAAGAGAGCGTACTCTCCCAAACACTAAACACATACAAACGCTACTTTACCCAGCGACATACTCCTAAGGCTCGGCGGGGCAAAGTATCGTATTCGCACGCCTAATAACCCGTGGAAATCGATTTGTACCGATGTATCGAGTCTACAGACGCGAGTTGTGTTGCCGATCTTTGTTCATGATATTATGTGTATCGATACAAAAGGGGAACTGATTTATGTACCGATTGGGGGGTATGATAAGGAATCTTGGAAACTGAATTACCAGCGGGCGATGTAATAAATATGGGCCATGTAAATTATACAGGTCGCTTTTTTAAAGGAGTATAGCAGCAGCAAGCAGTGATAGCCAATTTGGTAGAACGCTTGCTTCGGTAACGAGGATTGCAGGTTTAAACCCCGGCTCGCACCTCTAGGATTTCATGCGCGAATCCCATTTTCAACCATGATTATCACCTGCTTAACAGTGAAGGAAAACATCGTGAGGAAACCTGCATGTTTGAAAGAACCCCTCGAAAGAGGTGTCAAGTCCGCCAACCCGCACTGGGCCAGCGTGGTGGACTATGGCCTAATCCCCCTCGTATTAAAGGGAGACCCGTGCCCAGCAGTGGGACATTAAAAAAGGGCTGGAATTATTATTACTATTGTTGAGGGTATAGGGACCATTTAACGTACTCTTCTTTAGCGTACCTTAACTTACATAACTTTTTCTTCTTTTTTAACAAATGAAATGCGATGAAATAAAATGGATATGAATATGGCCTCACCCACAACATAGCGGGTATTTTGCCAATGTCAAGTTATTAAATAGCAATAACACATTAATAAATTAAACATTTTACATAAAATAATGGATGTGTCATGATGATATTTAAAACGTGACGAAACTGCAACCCTAAAATTTATAGATAATAGTAATTTATAGGTAATTATAGATAATAGCTTTATAATCCATTATAACTATGGATTATAAAGCTATTATAACGCAAGTTTTCGTCTGAAAAGTTCGTTATAATGCCACTATAATCCATTACAAATGTCTTTAAATTTGGGGGTTGGTCGATAAATGGGTTTTGGACTCTATTAATTGTCGTTATTAGGGTTCTTTTGGTAATGAGCCAGGTTTTAAATCAGTGCCACGGGCCTGGTTGAACCCAACCAAAGAAGCAGATAATGGCACGGCGCGTCGTCAATTCTATGAATGCTCTACATACTGAGAGCATTCACGAACCGCTCTACATTCGACCCGTTTGAAATATTCACGAGCTTGTACGTAGGTGGCTCTGAAAACGAACCTTATAGCCATTAAAAAATACGCGAACATCATTTCTGAAATATGGCATTGAAAGAAAACCTATTTTACAGATTTTATCGCGTTTATTTTATGTTTTTACGACTCCGATGTTTTGGCTGCTTTATAGCAACCATGGTCACGGAAAAGCTTGCTTGTTGGTTGCGGTAAAGCAGCCGTAACGTCGGGAACGTAAAAACATAAAGTAAAAGCGATAAAATGTGTAAAATAAGTTTTATTTTAATGTGAAGTGTTCGCGTAAATATAAGAACTCAATATGAAATTAGGAATTCAATTATTAGTCCATTATAGTTATATGATACTAAGGTCACACCATTCAACTTCGGGCTATTACCTCAAAAAGTACCATAACGAGACCTAAAAAAAAATACTGTCAAATGCATCAAAATGCGTGTCGGATCCTCCACAGGCAAAGTACAAATTGATTTTATAAATGCCCGTTTTGGTTGCGCTATATCTGGCTACGGTGGTGCCGTAGCAACAGACATGCTACGTCACTGCCGTAGCAAATCGTAGCGCTACAGCTAAGCATTGCTATACGAACATGAGTTTTAGGCATCCAATAACTTATGTCTGCGACAGTATCTATTTCAATGCTTACACAACACGGAAAATTCATTTCGGAGAACAGCAAAAGTTCTCCTTAAAGACCTATCAAAAACATCTAAGTGAGGACTTAATAAGAACCTTTTTCATATTGACATAAAGCCGGAATTTGGGGAACGTGTACGAGTTCTGTAAATTTTGAGCTCTAATACCGGGTAGTAAGATAGAAAATCGGTTGTCAATGCAAGTGATAGTAGAAAAATACATCTCTCAATAAGAAATTTAATTGTTTTTCTCGTAGGCCAGCTGTTACGGTTGTTTTTGTACTAACATATTTTATGTAGAGCGTATTCTTTATGTCAAAAATGGTATTACTGACGAAATATTGCTTTAGTTTTAATTCATAGTTACTTAGTAGGTACATTTTTTGGAAAAAAAAATAAAAATTGACGACCTTAACTTCTCCGCCAAAAGTCCAACTGCAAATCTGCTGAAATATTGCGTCAGTGACTTTGGAATTGTTTATTGATGGGCACAATCGAAATCCAAATAAATCGATAAACGTTAAATGACTTACGAAATAGATCGCTTAACCCTAATATTTCTGATGTCAGCTATGAGTGATGCTGCGTCGGTATCTTCGCTCACAGTGAAGGGATGATGAGTGGGTACAAACAAACGTGATCTGTGAGTAAGGGCCTTTAATCAATTGAAACGCCTGCGCAGATTTCGAGGTAAAACCGGCTTAGTCCATATTGATTTCTTATATTATCACGTATACTACATATTCGTCCCGATTCGGTCGTCTCATGACAATGGTTGCTGTAGAGCAGCCGAAGCTTCGTACGAAACGCGATAAAATCTGTAAAATAAAACTTATTTTAAGGATTTTATCGCGTTATTTTCTGTTTTTACGTTCCTGACGTTACGTTCAGTTTTGTTTAGATATGGTTCGACATTAACTTTAAATTAATTTAGTCGGCTATATTGATTTCTTATATTTACGCGAATATTACACGTTTCATTTCAAAACTAAATTCTAAGGATTTTATCGCTATATTAATTATTACTATTTTTGGTAACGTAAAATAGAAATAAAATCGCGATAAAATCCTTAAAATTTAGTTTCATTTTAGTCGATATTTGACATTTGTGAATATCCGTGACAATGTTCGCTCAATTTTCTGATATCCTAGATTTTTTCAGAACACTATTCAGAAGCTAGTTGGGGACATATAACTGACGTAAGAATCCTATTTTAGACCTTGATACTTCGTTAACAGGAATCAATTTTGGTAAACTGTTAATGAAACATTATAATATTACCATGCGTGGCCAACGAGCCCCATTCGAAGTTATACATAATTTCCTTCCCCCTCACCACATACTGGAGGCACCTAAGTTTTTCATCCTATTAACATACATCTTTGAATTCGTGATAATCCCATAAAATAAATAGTAGTAATAGTATCTGAATAAAATTACTGCAAACCTTGGCAGACGAAAAACCATAACTATTAACTAGTTCGACAACGGAACCCTAAAAAGTAACCACAGATTTGTATTTCAGAGTTTAACCTACCATTGCGCTAATAATTGATATTTTAAGTACCTTCTTAAAGAGGGTTCTAGATGTTTCGACCCCTAAAACTCGATATTAATTTACTATAGCATATCATTAAGTCGAGTACGGCATACATATTGTTAATAAGTATGTCACTCATATAAAACCGAATTCACTTACAAATATTTTGAAGCCAGATGTTTTACAAACTGTAATATAATAATAATACCAGCCCTTTTTAATGTCCCGCTGCTGGGCACGGGCCTGCCCTCAATTCGAGCGGGATTAGGCCATAGTTGGCGGACTTCACAAATCAAGTCAAGTTTGACTTTGACTTGTTTATCAAGTGATAATCGTGGTTGAAAATGAGTATTGCACTTGAAATGCAGAAATCTCAGAGGTGCGAGTCCGGGTTTGAACATGCTGTCTTCGTTACCGAGGCAAGCGTTCTACCAACTTGTCTATCACTGCTATATAGAACTTTAATATATTTATATATATTATATGACTTACTAGCTTTATAAGAGGTTCTCATTATCTACCAGTAGACCCTTAATCCTGTCTATTGTTAGCATATATGCATATAGTGCTTAAGTACCCAATGCTTGACTTTGGCCTCTTGCTCGACGACGCCTTTTATTGAGGTTTACCGACCTTCTAATGCTATTATAGTACCCACTACATATATTACATATAAGGTGCATCAAAACTGGTTTTACATGTGGTATCGCGTTTATTTTATGTATTTATGTTCCCGACGTTTCGGCTGCTTTACACGGGAACATAAAGACATAAAATAAACGCGATAAAATATGTAAAATACGTTTTATATACGTTTTATATTACCAGAAAAAAATAACAATGAACGCGATAAAATCCGTAAGATTATACATTATTGCTAAGTAATTTATTTAGATAACAATTAGAACGAAAATAACTGAAATATTTACAAACTAATATAACTTAAAAAGAGTATAGAAAAGCTACAAAATGTGTAAAAAATTTGGCCCATGCGGTAGCGTGCCCAAGATGCTGGCCGCATTTCCTCGCTGAATAGCCAAAGCTACTTGCTGAGCGAGGAAATACCCAGCCCTTGGGTCGCCGGTTGCGTCGACCAATCTTCTAGAAAGATTATTTCAATCTGTAAGATAAGTTTTATTTCAGTCGAGAATGTTACTTTTAAATTTAATGTCCGTTTGGAAATCTATCGATGGATTTGTTAACATATTTTACACTATTATTTTCACATATAGATATTATTTTTAATAGTCTCTCCCTATATCCAAATATTTTATCTAAAGTATGATCTAGTGTTATATGACAAAACGCCTTAACAATGACTGTGAGAGTCTATTGGAGAACGTTCGTAAGCAGCATTGTTGACTTTAGCAAGCTTTCCCGACGCCATTGTTAGATATAGATATTTTTTTATGTTTAATAACAGTCGATATTAAAAGTATGAAAAGGCCTATTTACATAGTAGGGACTTGTCACTGAAAAAAAAAGTACCGTCGGTAGTTTGTCTTTGAGAAGGTCGCGATTTTTGGACAAAAATGGCTGCTTAAAGCAGATTGTAATTTAGCTCAAATCTAACTTTTTAAGGGCTCATAAAAAATAGCATTTTCTTACAAAAAAAAAATATACACAACGACGTCCCACACCGAAAACTCAGACCAAATGGACGCTTATTTTGGTCTGAAGTTTAAGTAAGACTTAAATATTTGAGTAGCATTTGCATATTCGACCAATACTTAGTGGCTAGCAAGGAGGTCATGTCAAGGTCTCTTTTATCATTCTAACATCAACTACGGTCGTTACATCGTCGTTACGGACAGTTACGTAGACCGAGTGCCTATTAGTAGTCGGAATCCTAAAAAAATATGACAACTGGACTAACCCGTAAAGGGTAGGGTACGGGTAGTTTGAGACTGGCTGGAAGGTACCCAAATTAGAGTAACACCCCAACAAATTTGGAAACAGGCAATTAAAAAAAATCTATACTGATATAACGACTCCTCACTTGTTCACCTCTTTTGCATCCCACTAATATTATAAATGTGATAGTTTGGATGGATGGATGTTTGTTACTCAATCACGCCAGAACGGCTGAAGGGATCTGGATGAAATTTGGCTCAGAGATAGATTATAGTCTGGAATAGCACATAGGCTACTTTTTATACCGGTAAAAAGGGCATACTTTTTAATTGCGGGTGACACCACGGGGCGTAGCTAGTCTATACATCTATACATATAAATAAAATTGGAGTGTCTGTTTGTAATATTAAAATAACCGCATTTTACTAAATGCATTTAGATGTATACACGGTACCTATACCAAAACAACCTTTTTTAATTTTTTTGTCTGTCTGTCTGTCTGTTTGTTCCGGGTAATCTCTGAAAAGGCTGGACCGATTTTGACGGGAATTTCACTGACAGATAGCTGATGTAACAAGGAGTAACTTAGGCTACTTTTATTTTAGAAAAAAAAAGGATCTCTCGAAAAAAAATTAAAACCAATGTTGCAGTGCTGCGCCTGATTAAGTTTGATAGCATTAATCTGCGGGATCAGAACGCGCGAGCAGGCTATTTCCAACGGTTGAGTCTTTGTTAAATACCACGCGGACGAAGTCGCGGGTAACAGCTAGTTATATATAAATTAAAAACATAAAAAAAAAACAAAAAAAAATAAAAGTAACCATGCATCAACAAGACCTTGTCCGCGTGGAATGGTGGAAAGAAAGCTGGCTGCATTTCCTCGCTGTATTATCAAGCAAATTTTTAGCTAGAAAAGAGCCAGCCCTCCTGTGACCTTTGCAGATAATCAGCCTTGGTGGTATTCTGTGGATAAGCTCTTTAGCACTATGACTCCTTGAGCCTATTCTCTACGGCATTTCCATATTTGCCCTCCTTTAAACGTTTCACAGTTGGGCACGGGCCTCCCTTCAATGCAAAGAGGATTAGGCCTAGTGCGGATACAGACTTCACACGTCGAGAGATCCTCTCAGATATGTATATTTCCTCGCGAATATTTCCTTCACAGTTTAACAATTGATAGTCATGGTTGAAAATTAGATTTGACATATCCAAAAATTCCAGAGGTGCAAGCCGCGATTTGAACCTACGACATATGTTACCAATGCAAGCATTCTACCACCTTGTCTTTCACGGCTGTACCTCTAATCCCATTTGACATGACGACCTGATTAGCGCAGCGCAGTGGGTAGTGATCCTGCTTTCTGCGCCAAAGGCCCTGGTTCAAATTCTGGTAAAGACACGATATCCGGCTTGTATCTCTTATGAACGGTACCTACTACTAACCAAACGTTTTAACACGTTGACTGCGTTAGGAGATCTAAAAGATCTCTAGCGTGACTTTCAGCTGGTGTGGCGCCGAAAATTGTATTCTCCACCTTTGTGCGGGAAGTCGTACCTTCTCTCTTACTTTAGGAGATGGTTTAGGTCTCATACGCACTGGCTGAAAGTCCTCTGAAAATGGCACCGCACTCAACGTGTGTGTTGTAAGATAAGTCAAGTCAAATTACGTAGGATCATGACCTCAGCCACATTTGTCCAAAGGCTTACGCCCTCAACAGATACAAAAGTTCATTGTAACTAAACACAAAACTGCCCGCAAGTTAATTACAAGCAATGGTAATTAGACGCAGTTGTTCAAGATTAAAGACAACTTTTGTTAAGTGGGCATTTCGTTACTTTAACTTTTGCAATTTACTTCACAACTTTGATACACAATATAAAAATCTTAAATGTAATCTATATCTATACAAATAAATATAATTGGAGTGTCTATTTGTAATATTAAAATAACCGCTTTTTACTTAGTGCATTCGGATGTATACACGGTACATATACCAAAAATATTTTTTTTGTTTGTCGTACTGTCTGTTTGTTTCGGCTAATCTCTGAAATGGCTGGACCAATTTTGACGGCAGATAGCTGATGTAACAAGGAGTAACTTAAGTTACTTTTATTTTAGAAAAACTTTTTTGTAAAATACCACGCGGAAGAAGTCGCGGGTAACAGCTAGTATAATAAGATACATCGCCAGACGAAGAAACCAACTGTACGATCCCGAATTAAGTAACGCTTGTATTATGGGTACCGTCCGATCCTCGTTACCGAGGCAAGTGTTCTACCAACATGGCCATCACTGCTTATACGACTAAATAATACACTTCTTTTACCCCTCGTAACTAGGTTAAATGGGCCTGCTAGTAGTTGCCTAAACGGGCCGGATCTGAACTTGCGACCTTCCGGCCGGAAGTACACGCCTTCAGCACAATGCTTTTAGGCAATGCGATTTTCAGCTAATGCTGTTCTATTATTGGACTATTAGGGCCACTGAAAACCGCTGAAAGTTGAGGCGGAAGTCACGCTATACATCAACTCTTCATTAGGTTAGTTTATTTTCACTACTCTGAAAAAATATCAAGCTTTACTGTTAGTAAAAAATAATAATAGAGTTATGCTACTATTCAGGGCGGAGACAAATTAAAAAATTCGAAGGTTATAAAAATCAGTCCACCCGTTCTTATGTTACGACTGGTGTAACTAACACGGCTTTGTTTTACATATAAGATACTAGCTGTTGCCCGCGACTTCGTCCGCGTGGTATTTAACAAAGACTCAACCGTTGGCAACAGCCTGCTCGCGGGTTCTGATCCCGCGGGACGCATTGCAGATTGTTGCTATCAAACTTAATCAGGCGCAGCGCTGCTACATTGGTTTTAATTTTTTTTTCTAAAATAAAAGTAGCCTAAGTTACTCCTTGTTACATCAGCTATCTGCCAGTGAAATTCCCGTCAAAATCGGTCCACCCATTTCAGAGATTAAAATTCACAAAAAGAGGCTCTACGTGTTGGACCCATGCGCAAGCCTTCCAAAGATCCGAGTATAGCCCGTGTGAAGAGATATGATAATACTAATGCATATAAGTAATTACTCTATAAATGAGTTACAAAAATTTGCTTCATTTAAATATTCATTAAAAAACTGAACAATAGGTATTTTCTTGGTACACGAAAATGCTTGATTTTAGCTCGCGATAGAAATCGGATATCCGCTGGGAAATTTCGCTAGCACAGCAAATTTACATTGAGCTGAATATTGCTGTGTGTTTAGAATGCGCGGAAAACTTCTAGTATTTTTTTAATAGAAAAAAAGAGCCGAAAGAAGCCTGGTAGAGATCGCTTTTAGTGATAAGGCCGCCCATTGTGACACTCGCTGTATAAGTTAAGTTTGTGTAATTTTGTATTAATTTTATGTGGTGGAACAATAAAGAGTTATCTATCTATCTAAAGAAGCGAGCATGTAAATTACATTTTTACTTACTTTTTATAGAAGATATGCTTTCACCATTAGGTGGGTACATAATACTAGCTGTCCCGGTAGTACCGCCACAGAATCAAATGTATAAAAAAACAAATTATAAAGATAATTTGTATTATATTTATATTTAATTTTACCATATTTTAATAGTTATTCTGCTATTCGGGGAGGAGATTAAAAAAAATCTAATATCTCTCAAATCAGCCCACCCGTTCTCGAGTTATAATTGGTGTAACTAACATGACTTTGTTTTATATATATATATATATATAGATTTATACACCGGCTCACACTGGCTACATAAAAAAAATGTAAAAGTGTTGACGTAATATGAAACTAATTAAAAAAAAAAATCTTGTTTCCAAAATAGAATAATTAAAATCTAACCTACGTTATTGGATTTGAGAATAGCTAAATAGGTGTGTAAAATTTAATTTCCAAAATTATTCAAATGTCAAACTTATCTCCCCCCAAACTGTAAACCAATTTAAATCCAATCCGAACTCTGATAATCACATTCTCCGATTGTTCTTTTAATCACATAAAAACTTACCCCGCAATAAAACAAAACTTCCAAACAATATCCACAGATTCACAATAAAAAAAACACTTTTTAATAAACTTTTTTTTAACTACGTCACAATATAGCACAGGTATTTTATTCGAGTTTCGATCTCGATTGTAAGTTGACTCGATGTATCGATTTCAAGAGCGGCAACCACCCCCAACGGTATCTGATATGCTACTGAACTCGGTGGCGTGAGAGAGGGCTGTTTTTGCGAACAAAGTTTGGTGTCAAAGCCTTACGATCTTGTCTATTAGTTAAAATATTTAAAAAAAAATCTCCCGAAAGATCTATGGCACTCCATAACATTTTTCTTAAAAAAAGTGATTGCGGTAAATCCATTGTTATTGGATTAAAACTCAATAAGCCAACCCTCTAAGGGTTAAATTAAAAATGTTTATTTCTTTTAAGAATTTTGGACGCCATTTTTCTAGATATATTTGTAATACTAGTAAACTTTGACGCATTTGAGAAAGAATTTCAAAGCTGAAGTGGCAGTGGGCGGCATATAACTCGAAGAACCGATGACCGTTGGGGCAGAAAGGTTCTGGCGATCACGAACCGGAAGACGTAGTGTAGAACGAGGTCATTGGGGGAGGCCTATGTCCAGCAGTGGACGTCTTGAGGGTGATAGAATAGAAAACCCATCGGCAAAATGTGGATGCACAACTGTATACCGTATTTCTTTAGATATAGATTTGTAGTCATATTATTAAAATCTAAAAAGGGTCCCAAATACCTTCCGAATTTCGCTTTACTCTCGGTGCGCGATCAAGACATGCAATATCCCATTTTGTGTGTCCCAGGTATCTGAATTTCGAACATTCGAGTCACGGTCAATGGAGATTTTTTTTTGTTTTTGTCGCTACCGAGAAGCTTTTAACCAGTGAAGAGTGCTTTTACGCTACACACAAATAGATTTATTATCGAGTTTAAAAATTGGATTATAAAACACAAAACATTATTGAATATTGTTAGGGCAGCGCTGCAGCGTAGATATGGAGCTATAGACCTTCAGTAGTAATCAATATATGTAAAACAAAGTCGTGTTGGTTACACGTGAGTAACAATAAGAAAGCTTTTATACTACTAGCTGCGCCCGGCGGTGTTACCCGCGATAAAAAGTATGAAAAATTAAAACATCTATCCCACGGGAACCATACATTTTACCGGGATAAAAAGTAGCCTATGTGCTATTCCAGACTATAATCTATCTCTGTGCCAAATTTCATCCAGATCCGTTCAGCCGTTCGGGCGTGAAAGAGTAACAAACATCCATCCATCTATCCATCCATCCAAACTTTCACATTTATAATATTAGTATAGATACATTTACAAGAAGAGTAAAACATTTGGCCCATGCGGTAGCGTACCCAAGACGCTGGCCGCATTTCCTCGCTAAATATCGAAAACTACTCGCTGAGCGAGGAAATGCCCGGCCCTTGGATCACCCTTTGCATCGACCAATCTACCTGATAGATACCTTAGGTATTAACATGCAACGTAAAGGCGCCACCGGGATAACATCTCGGAAGCAGCCAGCCCGCCCTGCCCCCAACGAGGTCGGGGAGCCGCAGTCGATGGCCACTTAATGGTCGTTGTACGGAGCCTCTGGGCGGCAGACTCGGGGGAGTCTGTCGTTCAGCATAGGGCTCGTGAGGAGGCGCTCTGTTGAAGTGTGCGAACACATCGCCCCATGGCCGAAGAGGGTGCGCTACCACCGTGTATGGCATACCCGGAGTAGAGGTCTCACCAGACCGAAGTCGCGCTGGGGCTCGCGGAAGACTGCGTCATCGCGTTCCCGCGTCCCTAGCACTGCGACGGAGTGACGCACCAAGGGGTTTTAGTGGGTATAACGGCACTCTGCCGGGGAGTCCCACATACCCCTCTCGTCCCCCCGGGCGAGAGGGGATGCGTAACGCATTTCCACTTGTAAAAAAAAAAAGGTCTTAACATGCTACTAGCAATAAAAAATATATATTGGCACCCAACACGGGACTTATATTCAAACGCACTGGTTACAGCAATAACAATACTTATTTTATTGTAAGTATTCGCAATGACTCAAATGAAGTTATACTTTTAAATTTGCACAGACCTAGCGAACAGCGCAATAATTCACATTAATTGCATGTAATTAATTATTTTCGTCTAATTAATTATGAAATACGAGCTTTATAATTGTTCGTTTAACTGTGTTCACTGTGTAATTGTATTAAGATATATTTTCGTTTGGAGTTAGTAGCTGAGATAGTTTTACAATTTAATAAAACAGAATGGCGGTTAAAATTAAAATATTTTTGAGATAATAAGTTTTTACAATGTTATTAGACAAAAGATAAGAAATAGTACGATTTTGACAGAATATTCAATGAAAATAAGAATACGGAGACATTATTCTACATTAAATTCTTGTCCGGGCTTTAAGAAAGGTATCTTACAGAATAATTTGTCACAAATAAGCCATTTTCCGGACAGGTCATACGTGACATTGGAATATGAGCCATATGCAAGTGGTTTAACGTATAAAGGACATCGTCCACCGCTTAGTAAACTTACATATGCGTTTAAAACACGCTTTTAAAGTTTTCCGTTACTCCTATGAGTCCTGTGAAATGCATGTAGGTACCTAGTGGAATCTCATCTTAAAATTCTAAAGTAAATTCGGATTGAAACATTAAAAAAACCCATCATAATATAGGTACACAAAACAACAGTTCATTTTACCGACGTAATCTACACCATGTATAAATTTAAAGTAGGCTCGCCCCCAGTTCATGGTACGGTACCTATATATAAGCGTTGCTTAGTTTGGAACCTACAGTTTGTGTGCTCGTCTGGCGATATTTATTATTTATTCATCATCAAGACCACGATAAAACACGCCGGTAAGATTCCAACCAAGGTAAGGTAATGTACCCAATAATGTACCCCATAATGTACCCATTAATGTTCCCAATAATGTACCCAATAATGTACCCAATAATGTACTCGATAATGTACCCAATAATGTACCCAATAATGTACTCAATAATGTACTCAATAATGTACCCAATAATGTTACTTAGAGATAAGGAACATTATTGGGTATATTACCTTTTTCATATCGTGGTGAAATCCGCATGGATACTTGCAAGCCTCGGGGGAGGCAAGCGGGTTATGTCGGACTCCTACCGACTAAAATTCCACGGTGGCCCTTCTCCCGACTTATGGTCAAATGGCCACGGCAACGCTTTCGCAGCCGTCCGCAACATTTATTGGTCACATTACCTATCTGAGACTCAACCACGTATCAAAACATGCGTAGATTTCCCAGATGTTTTGGACAATTTCTAAGCTGTCACTGTGAGAGATGTCCTTTGTGAGCGAATCATATTTTAGGCTTCCAGAGAAACTAGTACATACCTACATTGATCTTTTAGACAATAATAGGCTATTTGAATGTGTTTGAAAAATTATATTAAACTGTTAATGAGTTTAATATGATACTAAAAATATCGTTCTTTCATTATAAATTCCCGTATGTTCTATAAAATTCGATGATACTGTAAAAAAAATACCGCCAAAATGCGGCCTCTGGGTCACGTGATTCTTGTGGAAAAAATGACTGAAAACGTATCAAAATCCCAAATATTACCAAACTCGTATTGACAACCTGACACTGATAACGACGGTGTGACGTCACAACGCATGAACCAACAATCCAGAGCGTGTTTGATCACGTGACCGAACCTAAAAAAACCTCAATTTTATGATTTTAAAGAAAAAAATCCATATTTTGACACAAAAATTAAGTCTAATAATTATAAAAAAAAATATAATGTTTTAAGATGGCCACAATTTAAAGTCAAAATCGACACACTCAATTGTCTTACGGGTGGTTTAATTTAAAAAAAAAGAAAGAACTAATCCGACCTTTTTGGGATTTTGGTTTGACGGTCATTATCTTCCATAGACGGTACAGGTGAAATGGAAATAGAATTTAGTTATTAAACTCTATCAAAAAGAATTTCTTTGGTATAGCCAGCCTATGGGCAGCACCACAGATCATTACTTTATAACTAAATATGACATTATGTTATGCAGCAGTTTGCGAATAGCCATTAAACGCGGTCGGCCACGTTCGCAATATGTTACGATTGTAGTGACGGGACATCTATCTATCGATAACTAAACAATCGATAAATCCGCATTGAGCGGTCATAATCACATGCTAGAATTTTTGGCGGGAAGTTGTAATTTTTTTTTATTTCCCCAAAATTGTGTTTGTTTGATAAATAATGTGTAGTATTAGTGGGTTTTAACCATTGTGTGTTCATAAACGTGCACGAGTGAAGGAAATTGAAATAAACTTAACTTTACAAGTTCTCCCACGATTTCCGGTAAATTGTTAGTAATGTATTCTTAGCTTTACTGATAGTCGTATAAGATCCTCATCAATATCAACATTATCATTAAGGGGTACTCATCATTTTGGAACAGTTATCAAGAAAAAATCAACACAGGCAAAAATTGTACCATTTTGTAGCCGATAGCCAGCCTAAAAAAAATAGAAGAATCATAAGATTTCTATACATTTATATATAATTTATCGAACACACAAACACCCTCAGCGTGCTAGCACAATTGACTGGCAATAGTATGACAATCGAGTGACAATTTACATTTTCCGCGAAAAAAGTTAAAATTTACTTTTATATTTTTTTTATTATGAAGCTGTCGTATTTTAATGATGAGTGAATTGTGTTGGAATAGTTCGGGTTCTGGTTCTAGTCTAAATAACGCCAGACTGACGAGTCCATCACAGATTGATAAGACAATAGACTATAGGTATCCATGATAAAACAAACAATGGTGTTTGTCCATGGAAATTGGAAACATATGTACGTATCTCGAGGAGTGTGTGCCGATGCTCGAATCCCATTTTGGATATTAAATCCGGTGGTCTACACAGAAGTGTACACCATCCTTCTTAAAAGAGCAACCATAGTTTCTCGTCCATTCGTCTTCGTAATTTAAAGTATAGTAAAGTAAAGTAAAGTAAAGTAAAGTAAAGTAAAATTTTTTCAGTTTAGACATTGGACATGGCAGGTTAAGTTGCGGCTCCAAACTAGGCGGAAGCCGGCATCTTGGGAACCTTTAGTAGTTTGCTTTATAGTTAAGCACATTATTATATTCTTATATTAAAAATAAAGTTTACGTATTAAATAAATATATAAGCTTTACATTCCGAATGAGCAATAGAATAATAATTCTGCGATGATTTTTGACGATCCATAAGTACCTACTGTGATGGCTTACATTGATAGCAGTGATACCCAAGTTGGTAGAACGGTTGCCATGGAAACGAGAGACGTAGGTTCAAACATAGGCTCGCTCCTCGTATTTCTGGACGTTATATTCGAATCTCATTTTGAACCATTATTATCACTCGCTGATGTCTCGGAGAGCACGTAAAGCCGTCGGTTTTGTGTGTGGTCTCTCTCTGGTCGTGTCTACGGACTATGAGAGTGAGAGAAGCAAAAATGCATTTATGCTTGCGAGTTTAAATTATACGTAAAGTATAAAAAAACAAGATCTATTTTAATACAACTTGGTACAGCGGTCCGTGGGCATTATTTAGCCAACGGTATATAGGTATCACGATTCATGTAATCTAATTTGACGAAGAAAAAATGCCAGACAATTAAAATATTTCTAACACAGATCCAAATCTAAATACCAATATACCCGCATTCCCTGAAGGGGTAGGCAGTCGTATACGAACGATACGTTGCAGTCTACAATCGGGGTACTTTTGTCACGTTGAGCAAGCTTACTGATTGAAGGCATTTACATTAAAAAAAACACATCAACTGTCCAAATACTGAACCTAACTCTTTATAATCAGCATGCTACAATGGATCAATAAAACTTTTATTAATCTATACAAAAAAAAAAACTGGAGTGTCTGTTTGTAATATTAAAATAACAGCTTTTTACTAAGTGCATTTGGATGTATACACGGACATATACTTACAAAACAACATTTTTTACAATTTTTGTCTGTCTGTCTGTCCGTTTGTTTCGGTTAATCTCTGAAATGGCTCACCCGATTTTGACGGGACTTTCACTGGAAGATAGTTGATGTAACAGGGAATAACTAAGCCTACTTTTATTCTAGAAAAACTTTTTTGTTAAATACCACACGGATGAAGTCGCGGGTAACAGCTAGTTAAATATAAATAAATAATTCGGTGTTTTTATACCTACACACAATTAATTTATTGTCTTAATAAATGTACAAACCAAAATCAACGGATTATTTTATCTGTTTCATTGTATATTTAATTAACTGGTTTACGCAAACAATTTGATTTTATTCGGAGCCCGCGGTTTCACTGGAGTTCATTACGGCAACAAACAAACAAACAGGATTATTCTATCTACCTATCTTTACCTAAGACTGTAAGAACATGCCATGCAGCGCCATTGCCGTGTGTGTGTGTAGGGAAGTATGCTCCATCGTAGATCTCATCATCACTTACCATCAGGTGAGATCGAGATCAAATACTTGCCTATAATGTAATAAAAAAAAAAAATCTAAATATTCTTTACGTATATTTGTTAATAAACACGTAGGTATATTAAAATAAACAATACTTTTTTAATGCGCAGTGTTTTAATTTATCTCTTACAAAATGCTTTTTTTTCTTTTGCTCCAATGTGTTGTTTTACGATGTGACAAAAATATTTACAAAAGCGCCACCTGTTATGACGTGATATCACGATAATTATTTACAGCTTATTGATAATATATGCTATGTGTTCTCTTCCGACGATGGAATACGACACGATATATTGACACCTACAATATAAATAACACCGCTGATTGGTCGACGGTGGCCGATGACGTAGTCTTGGGCCAATCACGTCATCTAGACGTCACGAGAAGATATAGTTACGTAGCGTATTTATCGACACAACCAACAAGCACATCACTAATATTGCGTTGTATTAAATTAATTTGGCGGTAAGGCGTGCGGACAGACTCAATGCAGCATAACCCGCCCGAATTTAGTAGTCTACGGGTTAGACCACTAATTTTGCTACACACAAGTTTAAACCTTTAAAAATAATATTGATTTCTTATGTTTACGCGAATAATACACATTGAAATAAAACATTTTTTTTTATTTTATCGCGTTTATTTTTCCCCACGTTTCGGCTGCGTTACAGCAACCATGGTCACGGGGGTTGACGTCCTAGTATCATAGTTTGATCTGGGTACCCTGATATTTTGTTGTTTCTTGCGGTGTAATCTACGAGGTCTTACAATGGTGCGCTTGGTCCGTGATCATGGATGCTGTAAAGCAGCCGAAACGTCGGGAACGTAGAAACAAAAAATAAACGCGATAGAATCCGTAAAAATAGTTTTATTTCAATGTGTAGTATTCGCGTAAATATAAGAAATCAATATAGGAAAAGTTTAATTTTTTGTCACTGTTATTTTACAAAATAATACATTCTTATATCACTAAGTTAAATACATCCGATTACAACATACACAATAGAACATGTTTATAGTTATTAATTTGAAAGCCAATTTATGATGCGATAAGCCAGAAAAACTGGGCGCTACTCAGCTCTAATAAAAACTACTCATTCTTTTGTATTTATTTTAATAGGGACATAGTTTTTACGACTTTTTCATTACAAATCAATAATATTACGTGTATACATTGAATCTACAAAGAATCCTGAGCCATAAAAAACAACGGGAAGGTATACTTACATTGGTTTTATGTTGTGGTAAGAGACACAGAAAAAAAATGGGGGCGTTGAGTAGAGGCTTACAATAATTAATTTAATTTGAAGTATAGTCGTTTTTAAGTAGGTGAAAAAATTGGGGCGCTAAAAAATAATTCATTCTCAAAGTGGGCAGTTGGCAAAATAAGTTTGGGCACCCCTGCACTAGATGGGGAAATGATGGATGATGTCATACCATAATGTAATATCAGGATATTACAATTTTCCATAAAAATGTCATAAGGAAGCAGATTGTATGAAATGAACTCCCACGGTAATATCGTTGTAAGAATAGAAATGGATAATTCTAGAATATTAGATACTGGACTTGATACCCAACAATGCCTAGTTATTTTTCTTCATCTTAACCCCTAAAGCAGTAATAGCCAAGTAGGTAGAACGCTTTCCTCGGTAACGAGAATCGCAGGTTCAAACCCCGGCTCGCACCTCCGGGATTTCTGGTATTCATGTGCGAATCTCATTTTCAACCACGATTATCACTTGCTAAACGGTGAATGAAAACATCGCGAGGAAACCTGCATGTCTGAGAGAACCCCTCGAATACGTGTGAAGTCCGCCAACCTGCACCGGGTCAGCGTGGTGGACTATGGTCTAATCCCCCTCAAATTGAGAGGAGACCCGTGCCCAGCAGTGGGACATTAAAAAGGGCTGGTATTATTATTATTACAATGGTTAAAAAAGTCGCGGCGCTATATCGAACATCTCCATCAACTGCTATATGCTGGCTTGGCATATACTGGCTATGATTTAAGAATATGATAGCCAAGTTGATAGAGACCTAGAATGGCAACTGAAAATATAATTTGGCAAAATGGAAGACAATACAATGTAAATGTAGTTTACAAAAATGGTAAAAGTTTCAATAACGACATGATACTCGTAAAAAGGAGGACTCTACAAAATAGTACTCAGACTATTTTTTAAACTATTATATCCTAAACACACTCATTCGGACATTCTCCGTAGAGTTGTCACGCTGTGACGGTATTTTCAAAGAATTGTCAGACATTCACCTGGAAATAATTTGCGTCTATAATATTTTCTGACCTAAATATCTCTTTAATAAGGAAAAAATTCTAAACCTAATATAACGCCTTCGGAATGAAAATATGATAATTCGTGTCATTAACATGCCAACGCAATTTGGTGGAGCAGAAAATGGAAAAATTTGTGCGTAAGATACATATTAAGTTGGCACACTTACTGCCTACTTTAAATTACTTTTTATAATTAGAACACCTTTGAGATTTATTCATGAAAACTTAGCTGCGCCGGCGGCGACGTCCTCATTCGATTCATTTGACTACCCGCTCCGATTCAAAACCTTAAGACAAGTCTTGTATCGAGCGATTTGGTTATTATTTAAAACTTGTATGACAAATATACTATATAAACATAATGAGTGGTCGAATCGAACCTTCGACTCTTCGACAAATCTTGGACTCGGTGCATGTAAAATCGTAATGTAAATGTGTCGTTGAAACGAGAAAATTTGTAATTGAATCAATTCGGATACAATTGTCCCGCAGGTTTGAGTCCCGGTAGATGCCTCTACCGGGACATACATTATGTGATGAGCACGACTGCTTATACCCAAGTCATAAATTTTCACAATTTATACAAGTAACAAGCTTCTGCACGCGCCTCTGCCTGCGGTACCTCATGGAAACATAACCTATAGCACTCAAAGATATGTAGCTTGCAATTAGTGAAAGAATTTCCAGAAGTGGATCATTAGCTCTGACCTTTAACTCTTTTTAACCGGCTTAAAAAAAGAGGTCCTTAATCCGATTGTAATTTTAATGAACTTTATATATCTAGATAAAAATGTATAAACGTTTAAATCTAGATGCTAATTCGCCATATAGGCAGTTAATATAATGCTAATAATACCAGCCCATTTAATGTTGCCCAGTGCTGGGCACGGGCCTCCCCTCAATGCGAGGGGGATTAGGCCATAGTCCACCACGCTCGCCCAGTGCGGGTTGGCGGACTTCACAAATCTTTCGAGGAGTTCTCTCAGACATGCAGGTTTCCTCACGATGTTTTCCTTCACCGTTTAGCAAGTGATAATCATGGTTGAAAATGAGATTCGCACATGAAGAATCCCAGAGGTGCGAGCCGGAGTTTGAACCTGCAATCCACGTTACCGAGGCAAGCGTTCTACCAACTTGGCTATCACTGCTATGAATCTACATTCTCATTCGCCGTTAAAACAGTTTGAATTTCCCAAGTCCACAAAATGAATTCGTGGCAGAAAATGTTTAGCGCTGATGCCCAGAGGAGCCGGATGTTATTAAGTTCATTAGTTACGATCTGAAGGGGCCAAAACTGCAATCAGCAGGAAACTAAGTTACCAGAGCGAATTACACCAATTTGGAAGCTGTATTCTATATTTACTTACAGAAATATAGTAGATACAGTGTTCTATAACGAGGGTCCTGGATTCGAATTTCGGAATCTAGGGGCAAACTTGGTTATGAGGACGAAATGATTGACCCTGAACCATGGACGTTTTATATCTAAACTAGCTTTTACCCGCGATTCCGCCCGCAGTACCTCAATACAACATACTCAATGTCAATACTCGGTTACTCTGGAATTAACAAATCTAAGTGTAAGTTCTGATTATGTTTGGAATAAGGGAGTTTTATTAATAACGCTGAGTGGGTGTTAGTGGCTTTGTAACGAAAGCTGATGCCGTGGATATAGCTCATGATTCACCCCCCAGAGTTGGAATTTTCCGTCGATCTTTTCATGAATATGTGTCACTTTTTCAGTTCTTTTTAATACTTACCAGTAATAAGTGAATACTAATTTAGTGAATTAATCTAATAATGACTAATTTAGACCTAAAACTGCAATGTAATTTTAAACGTCGATAAGCTTGAGTGCGCTCGACACTCGCACGCGTCAGGTAAAGCCCCGAGTGTTGTGTTGTGATCGCATATTTTACGATACATTGCGCGCTATAAAATATCAATTTTGTAACCTTCGATATAAATGATTTCTATAATTTTATTATAAGGATTAAGTGTAACCTTTACATCCTGTGTAACTTATAGCGATCAGCGGTAATGTAGCTTTACAAACTAACAAACTCCTCTTTATTATTTTAGTATAGAAGTGCCAACAGATAACTCTTTGATATCTTCTTTCTTTACGAAATGAAACGCGATGAAATAATATGGATATGAATATGGCCTCACCCGCATCTTAGCGGGTATTTTGCCAGTGTCAAGTAATTAATAGCAATATTAAATTCAACAAATACACATTATAAATAAAATAATGGATGTGACATGAAGAAATGAAAATGGCCTCTCTTTGATATATTGAAATAGCTATCTAGTGATCTATGCTCACTTGACAGTAGCTAAATACCAAAGATGCTGTTGGCAATTTTTTTTTTCAAAATACCAGAAGACTTGATTTTTTTCTCTGCGATTGTCATTATGACGATAGAGAAAAAAACTCTACGCGTTATGACAGACTGATGGTCAAAATTGAGTCAAATTAGTCAAAATTCGTGCAAAATCAATCAGTAAATAAAACTCAAATTATTTAGTATAGTCGAGGGAAATTCTGGTGTTTTCAATGAACCATGAAGCTGCTTGTAAATATCCTGAAAGATCGAATTTCGTGGCAGTCCAGAAGTTTGAACGGCAAGTGCTGTCCGTTAGTATCTTACCTATTTCATGACTTTATACCACTAGGTTTAACCCGTGGCTTCGCCCGCGTAACCATTGATCCAGATCAACTGCTGGATCCCCAATGGTCATAGCGTATGTAAACATAGACAACACGAGATAGTAAGACGGTTTTTTTTTTAAAGTTTTTTTAATAAAACGTTTCTTTATCTCTCCAATAGTTAGTTAGGGGGTCGAGACACCTTCGTCCGTAGGAGAATGAAGTACCCTCGAGATACCCTACACTTAACCCTGGGTGGTGCCAACTAGGTGACAACTCTACTAGTGGTAGGCTTCGGCCGTGGTTAGTCACCACCCACTGAACAAAGCCATGTCGCCAAGCGGCCTAGCCGTGTTCCGGCATAATATTCGGTGTTGCCATTCATGGATGGCGGGTCAGATCAGTTGCGCTGCATGTGCCTAGTGAATGTAGCGTCTAGATCTACTGCTGCCTTCCTACCTAGGCAAGTATGCTCCATCGTAAATCTCATCGTCACTTACCATCAGGTGAGATCGAGATCAAATACTTGCCTATAATGTATAAAAAAAAGTTAAGTTCCAGCACTAATCTTCACCAACCTTTATTCTTTGCTAAAATTGTACCTGGAATAATGATGTTTTACAGGCCCACAAAACCTCAACACCTGATCTGCTTCAAGCAATGGACCGCAAATATGGTGGTAGACATCATCATGAGCGCAATGAACTTGAAATATCGCCATAGGGACACTCACGCGACGAGACTGGTACGGAATTCTATCAGACTAGCTTCTTCCCGCAGCTCCGCCCGCGGTACCTCGATGAAACATAGCTCAAAACACTCAGGGTTTACGTATCTTCCCATTAACATTATCTAAATAGGATGAGAAGTTCTGAAGATTATATTCTCTTCTATTTTATTCTATCAGCCGAAAGATGTGCACTGCTGGACATAGGCCTCCCCCAATGACTTGCACACATCACGGTCCTCCGCCACTCGCATCCACCGGCTTCCTGCTACGCGTGTGATATCATCGGTCCACCTCGTAGGGGGCCGGCCTACACTACGTCAACAACATCTGTTACGATACAAAACGTTAGATCGAGAACATATCTAATGTTTCCTTTTAGATTTCCGAAACTTTACCATGTTCGTAGCACAGGCCTTCCCAGAAGACCAGGGTCCCAAGTCTGCTAACACAATCGATTCATAATCGAACAGCAACCGCATAGTAACTGTCACTTTTGACAGATATTGTATGGGATATCTGTCAAAAGTGACAGTTATCAGTCAGGGGTCCATCATGACGAGCTTAAACAATAGATTTTTCCACTGGCAGGATGTTTTATCAGACATCAAAGTGATGATATTGGAGGAAGTCAACCAGCCATTGCTGTCGATGGCTGTATCCAAGGCTGCGACACTCCTAGGAGCCTATGACGTCAGTATCGCTGATAAAATGGTCTGGGAGTATGACTATTTAGGCAAGTGAGTGTTTACATTTTTTAAACCAAAAAGTTAACGCCTATTTTGTTTTGTCGATATTATGTATTTGTAGTACAGATGCCAATCTATTTGCTTAGAGGCCTGTATGTATAATGGGGATGCCAGCCTACCACAATGGAGGCTTGACGGGTCTATACCAGACAACTGGCCTACAAAAAGCCATACTGTTTGCCATTTCTTACTGCATGACGGGTAAGGGGGTCAATTTCGCAAGCACCCAGTATAGGTCGTGTCGATAACAGAAGACAGCTTGTCGATAACGGACTATACGACGTGTTTGGAATTGTGGCACACCTTAAAAGCTCAAAAGGTCACCCCGAGACATCCTTAGTTATTCAGAACTCCAGCTACTTCACGGGTTCACTCCATCTATTTGTTGGAGGACGTCCACATCACGGCCCTTTTCGTAAGGGTGTGAGGGGTGAGGTCGCCTTGGGAGGAGGGGATATTAAACTGAACACCTAATTATTTCTTGGAGGATTTCCACGTCATGGACGGACCATGAAGTGGACATCTGTAAGTGTGTGAGGGGTCAGGCCATCTTGGAGGGGGGGGGGCACATTAAACTGAACACCTAATTGTTTTCAGGATATTCTCCTACATGGCAGACGTGATATTTGTGTCAACAGCGACCCACATGTGTGTCCAACGATTCGCGAATCAGTCCTGCGTGCCAGTACTTTGCATGAGCTCCAGGACGCATGCCAGTATCCAATCACTGGCAACCGTTATGGCGATTATGGTAATAATGACATCGATTTAAGGGGCGTTTGTTTGCATAGTTATACCTATGTCACAATACGTAAAATAATTAATGAAGACAATCCTGTGCATGCCTATTTGTGCTTATGAGCATCAGCATATAGGAATCAATGAATTGGACTTACGCAGAGCATCCATCAGTAGCCATCTTTGGCAATTTTAAATGTTGCGACCTATCTGTGCATTGCAGTGCACCCTGCTTACCTCTGGAATAAAGGGCCTGAAGGTGACTGTAAAAGGAGGCTATATTTTTAAATTATCATATATCTATGACGTCATATTTATACGCTTTCATAGCGTTCGACAATCGGCATCGAATGAAAGGGAAAATTCGCGGTTACGAGGGCGGCACCACTTACAATAGACCTAATAAAAGTACTAAGATATTATAATTTCTTGTTTTGATTTCAGGAGGAGTTTGGCACCATGGGATGCTTGAATATATCTTACTTGGGAGCACCGCATCCAGTACTAAACTCTTATTTATTGCTGTGCCCCATGCTTGGAGCTAACATCAAGTTTAAATGCTGTTGCGATGTAGGAAGTTATATATATTAGAGAACACGACTTCGTGCACGTAGACTTTACTATTTGGTTATCCCTCGGAAACCTATCCAATTCCCAGGGCCCCAAGTTTGCTAACACAATCGATTCATAATCGAACAGAAACCGCATAGTAACCGTCACTTTTGACAGATATTGTATTGATCTGCCAAAACTGACAGTTACTATGCGGTTGCTGTTAGATTATGAATCGATTGTGTTAGCAAACTTCGGGCTCAGGATATAAGATAGGTATAAGACACAGGCTCGTGAGGATTACTCGGGCAGCTATCGAGGCAAATAACAGATGACATCGCTCGGGTTAAGCGCGGCGAGCATTTGCCTCAAACGAGCTAACATTTGCCAAGTTTACTAACCAGAGCGAGGCAGCGCCGTAGCCTACGGCGCTGCCTCGCTCTAGTTAGTAAACTTTTACTACTACACTACACTACTACCTACGGTCGATAGGCCTGTACCTCGTACTTATATTTCTCAAGTCCTCAATATTGAGAAGCCAAAATCTCCTACCTACCCCTTTTCCTCCTTATTCCGCCAAACTTATCGTCACCCAGAAATGTCCAGTCAGCCCACTTCTCTCCAAAGCAAGCGAGGATATGACTTCTCAGACAGCGACACATTCCACGGCATGTTCCTCACTGGAAGAGGTGCTGCAGAACACGAGCGTTGTGATCGCTGGACCGACAACCAGCAAGAAAGATAAGATATCGGAGTTCAGGATAACGCCAGAGGTGAGGGAACCTTCTCGAAGGTCAGTCCTTTTGGATGTAACGCCATTTAAAGACCTACTACAAGAACTTAGAACACAATGGATGTAGCACAAACCAACCGAGCGCGCATTGGATACCTATGTTTTCGTACGACATGCAGTCAACCCACAGATATATGAGAGGAGATATGTTATGAAAGCGGTGGGCTTGCGCTCACATTTAGCCAAAATTACGCTAACATAGAGTTTTCGCCGTCAGTCGACTGCAACTGCACGTCGGTATCGGAGCTCTAACTTTTTTTTAAAATGCCGTGTTATTCCGTGGTTGTGTGCAAAAATACTAGCAGCAAAGTGAACTACGCGAAAGATGGAATCTCATTTCACCAGCCAGTATTAAGTATTTTATTTATTCGTCTTTAAAATCATTGAAAACAACAAATCAAAAAATATTTAATGCCTTTATTATGTTATTTAAGTTTTCATGTAGCACAACGACTTTTTTATTTTTGTACAAAATACATGGCTCTTTAAGTACCACCTATGTTCGCTACTGAGTGAATGTACGAGGCAATGTATAGATCGTCTAACGATACTTTGAATAAACTGGTGCGTCGCGTGGTACGGCCGCTGTATACGGCGGCGACGCAGCACGCACCGAAGAGACTTCGTATTGGTTGGTTTTAGAGAGTGGTGGGGAACAAAGCGGAGGCAGCGAGTTCCTATACATTTTGAACCGCAAGGCATATCTCTCGTGATCTGTGAGTCAACCTAATAAAAACGATTAAACACGATAGATCCCGACCCTCGAAGTACCTACCATGACAGCTTACTCGTAGATTAGATACTAACGAATTAATCTTGCGACGATGGTCAATGGCCATCGTCGTACGAGAATATCTTATACAAAGGCCCCAAGTCTGCAAACAATCGATTCTTAATCGAACAGCAACCGCATAGTAACTGTCACTGTTGACGGATATTGTATGGGATATATGTCTAAAGTGACAGTTACTATGCGGTTGCTATTCGATCATGAATCGATTGTGTTAGCAGATTTGGGGCCCAGGCGTAGCGTATCATTGTGCCATGTATACGACAAAAATCGTTAGCACTTCTGCGAAACAATTAAACTTTGACAGTTCGCATGAGAAAGATTTGAAAAAAAATAGAATAATCCCACAATACTTACCTATTTCGCCATATATATATTATACCGTTCAACTTCCTGCGTATCTTAGCTTAGGAAGTTGATATTGGCAGAAGAGTATTGGGCCTAGCCGCAATTTAAAAAGGCCAAATGAGAAAAAAAAGACAATGTATGGACTTGTGACTGTGAACACGCAATAAAATGAAAATGGCTTGATAAGCGGTTTTAGTTTATTATTATACTTTCAGGACATCTCAACACGCACTTGCAGCCACTGGATATTCTTCCACACGTGTCCGCGAGGCCCAGAGGTGGACGATAAAATGTTTTATCACTACAACGCAAGGACGTTTCGGGCTTTTGAAAATTTTCACTACATTGCCGCATCTTTGATGGCATACACTACCAAACAGCATACCTTTAGTTAAGCTGCTTATACTTCAGTGCGGACGGACCTAGCTGTGGGAAAATTATCGCGGGATCCGTCTGCGTGGAAGATCCGCAACGCTAATGAGTAACCACCCTTAGAAAAGACAAAATTCGTAAACATTTTGGAAAGATTTGCAATACTTTGTATGGTTTCATTTTATATTGGGGTCCAATGTTTGTGGCGTAAAATAAATTATTAGATTTGATTAATTTGTTTTATTATAATTATTTTAACATCTAATTATCTATCTACAATACTTATATTATCTGTCAAATTCATAGAGAATAGAATTCATTTTCTGTGGCATAAGTAATGATTTATTATGCCATAATAATATAGATAGTGATTTACTATGAATTTGACTGTACATATTTGGGATTGTTCCTGATGAGTAAGACAAGTAATCATGTTACAAAAACTTTGTAATGCCAGTTATAACTTTTTATGAATTCTACAGTTAGTCTATGGTCTATAGCTAATATTCAATCATCATAGAACCTTTTACACCATTGATCAATCGGACAAACAGATCCTAATACAACATCAACATTCCCTAATCCTTCTGATTCTTGTACTTTCCTCTCATGAACTTGGGAAGAGGAACAACACCTGGGCACGGCACCTGACCATAAACTTCACAGATGCAAGGCCTCTCGCAACCGATGCCAAAATTTGCTGGGTTGTCTTTCTTCTCAGCCGCTATTGCTTCAGCTTCTAAGACATCTTTTGATTTTCCTGAAAAAGTTAAGGTTTTGATGATAATAATTGGTGACAAATTGACAACCCAATTAGCACAGAAACTATCAGCTCTACTTTCTGTAAGTATCTATATATTGGAATCGGCCCCAGTCCATTATATGGTACCCATAATACAAGCACTGCTTAGTTTGGGACCATACAGTTGGTGTGTTCATCTGGCAAATTTCCTTTTTTTTATACTGTGGTCTATGGCAAATCTATAATAGGTTACTGACATCTCTTTTTAAGAGAACTGCAATAAGGCAACTCCAGTTACATGCTTATTTTTCACTTTGTTGTGTTTAACGCAATTCCTTATGTAATTGTAACATCATCAAGAAAACATGCCATCATCACTGTCATTAGTATTTATCAAATCTGTGGGGAACAAGCAACACAATTTTAGCTTATATAAGCATTTACGTTACACTCTGTAAAAGGATTGTGCTTGAGCGACAGTATAAACTAGCATGTCTAAAAACCCGGGCATAATAACCAACCAGCTTGCACAGTCATTAAGTTTTTTTTATTTTACAACTTCAGCAAGTGGCATTAAGGAAATCCCGTTATTTAATACCTAGCTGTATATTTGTATTTTCTGTATGCCTATGCTATACGAGATTATAATCAATGTTACCCACTCACCTACGGTATTAATTAAATGTTCCAAAATATCCTCCTTAGATCTATTGTCAATATCAACCAAAATTTTCCTTCCATCCTCGAAATAGCACTTTATAAATGGCGATGGTGTTAGATTCTTTAACGTAGCCACTTGCACATCAGGATTTTTGTACTGTATCTGCGGTAAATACCAGAATACGAACTCTTTAGCTCCAGTATTATTTTGTCCATTGATATTGTAAGCAACGGAAAATATTTTAATTTTATCCTTTAACACTAGTCGTCCGGCGTTTAAATATTCAAATGTCCGTCGAATGGGAGCTCTTCCTTTCATAAATGGCATCTTGGATTATTTTTATTAAGTTTTACGTGTTCTTTTCAAATAATATAGTGGTTTATAACCTAAAACAGTCTCTTCGGCTAACCTCAAAAGCAATTTGTTGTCGAAATTGTAAATGTCATCATGACAGCTTACGTTTCGTTAAACGTAGTCAAGCCTGGAGCCATATAATTCTATAATATCATTGTTTATTTTAATAAATGATGTACAATAGTTATTTACATGGAAAAACAAAAAACTAAAAAAAACTTATTAATAGGACATTGTATAACAAAATAAAAATAAAATTATTTACACAAAAATGACTCCACATCGTCGTCGATGCCAAAAGTGCCCAGCAGGCTGGCCGCGTTTCCGCGCTGAATAGCGAGGCTCACTCTCTGCGCGATTCTATATCATAGGTAGAATATTATTATGAAACGCACCACACGCCTGATAGAACGAAATAAAAATTATTCTGAGAACCTTTGTGTGGCTGGCTGTGTAAGTGAATATTCTATGTATAAAAACATGTAGATAAAATAAGATAATTAGCTACGAACTCATTTCGGAGATCAGAGTTTCAGATAAAACTAAACTTGGATTGTTTATGGAATGTGGCAAATATATCAAAATAATTTTATACCTATCTCGTACCCAAGTAGTTTTCAAAACATCCCAAAACATGTCGTAGCAACATAAAAACTGCTAAACGCCATGCAATGTTCTAAAACGAACTACACAATGCCAACAGATTCCTTCATAAATATTTAGGCCTACCATTTAAAAACATGAACGACAAGACGACGAACATACCTAAAGTGAAATGCCACAAAACCAAGAACCCATGTAAAATCTGCTTTCAACGAGTCAGCCACAAAAACGGCTTGCGATGCGAAGGTGCCTGCAAACGATGGGTGCACTTTAAGTGCTTAAATTATACCCCGGGCAGAATCGCTGACATAAAAGCTGGCTTCATAAAAGTGACTTGCCCGTGCCCTGATTGCGACCCAACAGGCCCGAGGGAGTTTCTCACAAATCCCCCTTACACGTGCGAAGACGATGAATGTCCAGCGAATAGTTTACCGAAATGCTCTTTTACGCGTTGTCCAGTGAACATGGAAGGGGAAGGAGCACACCTGCAGCCAAGACCCAACGACCAATCATGTCTATCGCCACCTCCAGAACCACCATGTGCCATCCCGCCGTGCCTGGCAAAAGCAATAGCGCAAAAATGCAAGTTATCTTCTACAGTGTCCACCCAATCACGCGGCAATAGATCCCCTGAAGAATCGCCGGAAAGATCCCCACGTAGATCCCCGAGAAGATCCCCGAGAAGATCCCCGAGAAGGTCCCCGAATAGATCCCCTCGTAGATCCCCGCGTAGATCCCCACGTAGATCCCCGAATATATGTCTAACCCCAGATACATCTCCGGATAAATCCCCGGACGAATCCCTGGATAGAGACTTGGATAGAGACCTTGATAGAGACTTGGATGGAGATCTGGATAGAGACATGGATAGAGACCTGGATAGAGACCTGGATAGAGACCTAGATAGAGACAGACAGGATAGAGCCCGGGATATGTCATATAAAGCTAAATTGATGGCTTTAAAAGATAAGATGTCCGCGTTTGCGTGCGGCCGGTTTTGTCCGGAGAAACAATGTTCTTCAGAGAATCAATGCTCTCTGTTGAATAATATTCAAAGCGCAGGCAAATCTAGAAAAAGAAAAAGCTCGCCTCAAGGTGTTTCCTTATCGAGTCAAAAGCAAACCGGATCCAATCAATCGATGACTAAAGTTCAATTTAAAAAAGCCGGAAACATGGGCGCTCCAAAGAAGTCAAAGTCGTCTGCAGGGCTTTTGGGCTCAAGGAAATCTAATAGTAAGTTGTATTTCATGTAAGTTTGATATGCACACATGTTTCAAACATTATCACGACTAGATTAATACTAGTTATGGATGGTTACAAATCTATAAGAATCTTTACACAAAAATCGCCATCCCTAGCACAATCATCGAAGGGGTGTATAGAAGCCCTTTTAATGTCCCTCTGTTGGGCGCGGGCCTGCCCTCAATACGAGAGGGTTTAGGCCATAGTCCACCACGCTGGCTCAGTGCAGGTTGGCGGACCTCACACGTGCATCCCTATTCCGATGGGATGCTGGTCTCAATGTAATAGGGGACGAGCCTATCGCCATTAAACCGGGCATACTTCTTTAAAATGTGAGGAAGATTCCGGCCTTAGTCCATCAAGTTGGCCCAGTGTGGATTGGTCAACTTCACATTGCTTTTCAATGACGCGCAGGTTACGTCACGATATTTGACATACCTACCTATTATCCTTTATGAGTAGCGAGTGATAATCATTATAAAAAATATAATTTGCAATTGAAATACGACAATGCGAGGTGCAGTTTGAACCTGCACACCTTATTTCAAAAGCTGTCGATCCACTTAGGTACCTAGTAATAATACCAGCCTTTTTTATGTCCCACTATTGGGCGCGGGCCTCCCC
Organism: Pheosia tremula; assembly: GCA_905333125.1. Classification (NCBI taxonomy): domain Eukaryota; kingdom Metazoa; phylum Arthropoda; class Insecta; order Lepidoptera; family Notodontidae; genus Pheosia; species Pheosia tremula. The sequence continues at coordinate 5,319,177 of HG995419.1, forward strand.
TCAATGCGAGGGGGATTGGGCCATAGTCCACCACGTTGGCCCAGTGCGGGTTGGCAGACTTCACACGTCTTTCGAGGGTGTCTCTCAGACATGCAGGTTTCCTCGCGATGTTTTCCTTCACCGTTGAGCAAGTGATAATCATGGTTGAAAGTGAGATTCGCACATGAAATCGATTAATCCCTGAGGTGCGAGCCGGGGTACCTAGTAGGGTACTATATTTAGGATTACATCAGATAAAAATTCATCCTTATTACTCCTATAATGTACAAAGAGCACACCCAAAATAAATTCTACCGTGTTACAGAATCAAAAAAGGCCCACGAATTGGACTGCCTAGTCTCGACATCCGACTCCGTGATTGAGGTATCTAAAGGCCAGGACTCATTGTTAACGGCATTAGACGAAATGTGCAAGACCGTCGGGAGGCTGGGTCTGCAAATCAAGGATATAATCTGCAAGCTGGATAGCGCAAAATAAATATTTTGCTGGAGAGCATCATACTGTTCTCAACACGCAATTATGGCGGCATTTTTTATTAGCTATTAGCACTGAACTACTGACATAGTAGGTCTGGATACAGAGGATCAGAATTTTTGGAACGGGTTTTTTTTTTATTAACAACATACCAGTCAAAATCTGTTTTGCAAAATATTGGTGACGCAGGCTGGAGGCAAACTCTTTCTTACGCTTTGTTCTTGAAAAGCTCGACCAATGAGACTATCCTCTATGCAGATATTATTGGCATATAACCAACTGACAGACAAAGAAAAAAAACAACATCTGTCACCCCAAAATTCACAATGCCTCTATGAATAAATACACATTCAAATGAAGAGAAAGCTCAATCATGCTAACTTCTATCCGGAGATAGGAGCACAGGCTTTGATTCACCATGTCAATATGCACCAAGGTAAAAAATCCTTGTAAGATATGCTTAGGAACCGTCACCCAAAAAACTGGACTGCAATGTCAAGGTGTTTGCGAGAGTTGGGTCCACTACTCATGTTTGAACTACACTCCAGGCAAGATTAGCGACATAAAATCCGGTATCATCAAAGTGACATGCCCTTGTCCTGATTGCAAGACCACACAAGCTAAGGAGTACAGAACAGATGAAGGATATAGCTGTAATAACCAACAATGCCCAGCGAATCGACCACCGAAATGCGAAAACAGAATGTGTCCCGTAAACTCTCAGTTCCCATCAGTGCCAGACTTACCTCCACCCCAGTCCTGCCCTTTGAGTCAGTGCGGGACTGACTGCAAGGGGCATAGCATCCAAAAGATTGCGCAACCCTGTGCGCAGCCTCAAGAATCCAATTATGGCAGCACTCCCCCTACATCATCTTCAGAAGGCTGTCCAACTCCTCCTTGCCGCGTGGGAGACACCAAGGTCTACAGTGTGACCTCACTGAGTGGGGTAGAGCAGATGTGTAACACAGTAGGTCAACTGACGAATCAAATTAATGGTCTCATGGCACAGATGAAGGATATAGTCGCTCAAGGACCAGGTTGCTATCCAAAGGATTACAGTAGGAGTTGTGGCCAAAGGGGGCCGAAGTCGAAATGCCCAAAGCCATGTTATTGCCCCGGAAACCCTGGTAAGAAAAGATAGTGATGACACGATCATCATATAAACAATTTAATCGCATAAAATAAATGTAAGTAACAATTTACGTGTTTGATTGGCCATTTTGAAACTAAGTACCTACCTTAAGATCAGCAGGATGTGGCAGCTAAAAATAGAAAGGACCTGGGACTGAAATTTAACATCTTTTAACATAGCTCACTTAAGTCGAGTTTCGCACTACTTTACAAATGATGCTGTTGATTTCCATATTCCCGTATTAAGCTTGAAGTTTTAATTCTTGAATTTGAAGAAGATATTCCTAATTTAGTATTGAAAGAGCAGACTGCATTCGCTTTCAATATATATCGTTAATCAGGCATATTATACATGGCAGGTACACTGGAAGTAGGTCCTACCTTGAATAAAATATGAATTAATCATAACATATTTCGCAATTCGAATGCCGGTACAAGATAAGGATATAATAGCCCATCACGAAGTTGTGTTCGATTGTTGGAATACAGATTCCAACTCACAGGATTTGGCTCCTCTGTACCGTGAAATTGGAGATTCAACGGTGTACCGGTCTATTTATCAATAGGAGTCCCATTCTGGACAGCCGGTATCGATACGGCATATAACAATAAAAACGTTCGCTAAAACATCCATCCATGGAATATTTGTATTTTTTCATTGCATCATATTACATTGTTAAGACGCCAAATTGACGTTACCTCGCAGAATACTAAGATGAGATATTAGAACATAAAATTAAGTTCAAAATGGCGTGATATGACTTCACGTTCTGTATTTAGTGGTTCGGTGACGTAATAGACGAGCATGTTTTTTTTAATGTTTTTAATTATTTAATCAAATTACTTAAAAGGATCCAAGTTGGTAGAACGCTTGCCTCGGAAACGAGAATCCTTGGTTCAAACCGCGGCTCGCGCCTCTGGGTTTTCGGGGTTTCGTGTGCGAGACTCAATTTCAACCATGATTATCACTTGCTAAACGGTGAAGGAAAACATCGTGAGGAAAGCTGCATGTCTGAGAGAACCCCTCTATAGACGTGTGAAATCCGCCAAACCGCACTGGGCCAGCATGGTGGACTATGGCCTAATCCCCTTGCATTGTGGGTAGGCCCGTGCCCAACAGTGCGACATTAAAAAGGGCTGGTATTATTATATCATAATCAAATTACTAGATAAAATATTTTCTAGAAATATAAATGGCTGTTAGCTGTTTTTTTTTTAACTTTGTAGGTATGTATTTGATCTCGATCTCACCTGATGGTAAGTGACGATGAGATCTACGATGGAGCATAATTGCCTAGAAAAGGTTGATTCAAACGTGCGACCTTTTAATAATAAATCCAGTGAGCCCGATAGTAAATCGCTTCCAGAATAAGTCTCCCCGCAAGTTCCAACATGTAGTCATTGTGTAAGTGTGATTGGCAATTAAACTCGCACCGAAGTTAAGGTCTCACTTAATGCACGAATATTAAGTCCGTGTAAACACTCCAAATTGTATGCATAAAACTTACTTATAACCTTTTGCTATAAGTGCTATTCCATTTTCAATGTCGTATCGCTCGCTTTTGACAATTATAATTTGGGGAACAATTTGATATTACTTTTTACAGATATCGAAATCCCGTACGATATCTGTCAAAAGTGATAGTTACTATGCGGTTGCTGATCGATTATGAATCGATTGTGTTAGCAGACTCTGGAAAATTGTCTTGTCCATGATCCGACATACTTCTTAAAATTTTCTGATTCTGATTAAAAATTGACGCCCGTTTTTTTTGTATTATATAATATTGGAGATAAACTTTACTTCAGGAGTACATAATATTGAGATTAAATAAAAAGCAGTAAAGTATATATTGAACCGACACGTTGCAGCGCTGTAATCAAAGTAACACAAACCGATGATACACAAAGGTGTATTCACAAACATATGTAATAAGGTTTGCATTGCCCTGTTCCAACAAAGATATACTTACCTAATGGTCTTGTTCAAGGTCTTGGTCCGGAATTCTATTCGGGGGTCGAGATTACTTCGGTGGTGCTCCAGCTCTGGACTAGAGACATTATGGGTAGTCAAGACATTCGGGAGGGGGGCGGGTTGAACCCCCTCCGTCTAGGGTCTCGATCTGACACTTACGTACCGTACTAACCAATAGACGTAAGGGTCTAATTTCTCGATCAAAATTATTAGGAAAATAATTTTTATCGATAAATTAGATCTACTCTGTGAGCTAGAATATCGTTAGCCCGTGACGACATTTAACACACTATAGGTTGTCAAGATCAAAACTCTCGTCTCTCCTTGACTCTACAGCTTGACTTTCAACCTAGGCTAAAGTTTAATAACCCATGCATGACGGCTGAAAATGGATTGAAACACAACAAATTATATTATCTGATACACTTTGATACAGATAAGGGATTTGATTTCACTGATAACGTTATCGGTCAAATACCGATAGACACAGCCTTTCCCAAAGTGAGCGATAACGCCCCCTTGTGGGCGCTGCAGGCCTAAAGAAGGCGGTAAGAGACACAGAAAAAAATGGGGGCGTTGTGTAGACGCTTAAAAGAATTAATTTAATTTGAAGTTATAGTGGTTTTTAAGTAGGTGAAAAAATTGGGGCGCTAAAAAATAATTAATTCCCAAAGTGGGCAGTAGACTAATGTCTGTATGGTCCCAAACTTGAAAACACATGTATCAAGAGCAAAAGGGGGCGCCTCTAGGATAGCGGCCAGACTAGGGACTAGGGGAAAAAAGTGCTACCACCGTCCTGGGATTCAGTCATTAATATAATTAAATCTAAAACAAAGCTCACTATTGCAAGACCTCAAGACTGTGAGCACTTTCTGCGTAGGTTGGACCGTCAACAACAACTAAATATGAGGGTACCCGTATCCATTTTATTTCATCGCGATTTCATTTCGTAAAGAAAGAAGAAGTTCAAACTATGACACTAGGACGTCAACCACCTCAGTGCTCCCGTGACCATGGTTGCTGTAAAGCAGCCGAAACGACGGGAACGTAAAAAAACATAAAATAAAAGCGATATAATCTGTAAAATTCGTTTTATTTCAATGTGTAGTGTTCGCGTAAATATAAGGAATCAATATTCAACAATCAATTTGATTATTTTATTTCGGCAATGTGACCTTTATATCCTACCAATGGACACCTTCAAATATTTTACACTGTTATTGTTAACGTTATATGACTGCAAGCATATTATCTAGTTAGATCATAATCGGGTAGGTATGTAATGCAATTTCTTTACTTCGTTCATTCACTTCGTAGCCACCGATCGTGATTGTGCATTGTGTAGTAATAAACATATGTTAATTGCATATTATCATTTGTTTAATGGATAATAAACACATATACAGCAGTTTGAGAATGGAGACGACTATAGCTAAGCAATTGTTGATAGTGGGTTGCAGTGAGTATATAAAATAATACTTTTTTTTATAACGAGCGGGCTTCAGTTGTTTGGCCATTCAGGGAGTCTTTGATTATCCAAAACAACTTTATAATGATTCCCGGGACTCGAGGGTGTTAATTGAACATCTTAGTTGATCATCGTTGTAGCTCCTGGCTTATTGGAGTAACAGGGGTGGGAGTCTGCGGCAGGCCTAATTCCGTATAAAACTATAATTATGAACTAGAATGTTTCATTGGAATCCGATTACTTATAGTTCGGCCGCCCCGAGAAAATGCGTTCCCGCACGTCAAGTGCGAGCTAACTGTATACTTTATAGTCTACCGTATTTAGACATTTTGTATGGAGAATTGAAAAGCGCCTCTAGCGGACGGTATTTAAAACTTTCAATTCCCCATACAAAATGTCTAAATACGGTAGACTATAAAGTATATAGTGAACTACGTATTCAGTAGCTCTCCACTCGGAGGGCCATCGAAAGCCAGATTTCTCTCTGCTCTTACCAGTGTGCCGTCCCTTCGGAATATGAGAGTGACGGAGAAGAGAGTAAACCAGCGCTTGCGCATACATTTGTGCATTATAATATCTCCTGCGTATTTGACTAGTCTCCATTTGAATTAGCCGCTATGACCGAAATTTGGTCAGGATTATAATTATTATTGTTTTCAGTAAACATTGGTCAGATAGTAGTTGGATACAGTGTGGGATGGTCAGCGCCCATTATACCCAAACTTCAAGATCTGGAAACCAGCCCGTTGCCAGAGGTAGCCAGTGATCAACAGATATCATGGATTGGCTCTTCGTTGTACATTGGTTCTGTTATAGGTAAGTTTCTATTAATAATAATTTAATATCTTCCTTTTTTAAATGCCCCACTGTTGGGCATGGGCCTCCCTTTAATGCGAGGGGGTATTGGGCCATAGCCCACCACGTTGATCCAGTGCGGGTTATCGGAGTTCACACGCCTTTCAAGAGGTTCTCTCAGATACGTAGTACGTTTCCTCACGATGTTTTCCATCACCGTTTAGCAAGTGATCATCATTGTTGGAAATGATGTCCAGAAACGAAACAGAATAATGGAAGATGTCACGGTTGGGAGTAACCCTGCTTTTGTAAACTGACGATCCCAGACTGGACTTCTTGTAGGGATGAAATAAGCCCGAATGATTGTACCAGTAATTGTTAATTATACCTACATTAGGTACGTCCCAAGGCAGTCCATTGTACGGTACTCACAATAGACAAGCGTTGCCTTAGTTTGGGGCCGTACAGTTGGTGTCTTGGTCTGGCGATATGATATTATTATAGGCAAAAAACAAAGATTTGGGTTTCTGAACCATTTTGATAATTGATAACGGGACATCTACGTTTTTATCGCATCGCTCTATGGGGTGGGGAAGCAGAGAGTTATTTTTAGTAAGGTCACTCTTCCACACATTTTTTATAACCTGACTAATGACATACGACTAACTGAAATTTAACTGAAATTTAACTGAAATTCACATACATCTAATCTTATTTTGACGGCCTGATTAGCGCAGTGGTAGTGACTCTGCTGTCTGCACCGAGGGTCCCGGATTCGAATCCTGGTAGGGACACAAGCTTTGTGTGTTGAGCACGAATGTTTGTACCCGAGTCATGGATGTTTAATATGTATATAAGAATTATACACTAAGTTCGCCCTCAGTCCATTGTACGGTACTCATAATACAAGTGTTGCTTACTGTGGGACCGCATAGTTGGTGTGTTCATCTGGAGATATTTATTTATTTATTGCTTCGCTCTATGTAGGGAAGCAGAGAGTTATTTTTAGCAAGGTCATGATTCCACACATTTTTTATTACCTTATCTTATTATTACGATTAACTGTAATGAACATACGTCTACTTTCAGGTCCCTACGTCACGGGCATTCTCTCCAACCTCGTCGGGAGGAAACCATGCCTGGTCATTGGTGGAGTCCTCAATATCCTAGCTTACATTCTAGTAGTCACAACCAGGAGTATATCCATGGTGTATGCTGTCAGAATCATCAGCGGTCTAGGCATGGGAATAACCACCGTTTGCAATATAGTCTATGTTGGAGAAATAGCGTGAGTGATGGAGGTCATGACTGACAGTCCATTATTTTATTTATAATGTATATTTATTGAATTTAATATTGCTATTAATTACTTGACACTGGCAAAATACCCGCTAAGTTGCGGGTGAGGCCATATTCATATCCATTTTATTTCATCGCATTTCATTTCGTAAAGAAAGAAGAAGAAAGTCAAATTCAGATTATTTATTTCGTATAGGCCCACATTCTTGATTTTTTTCATATCTTCATGTCACATCCATTATTTTATTTATAACGTGTATTTATTGAATATGTTATTGCTATTGATTACTTGACATTGGTTTGAACCTGCGATGCTCGTTACCGAGGCAAGCGACTCTACCAACATGGCTATCACTGCTACTCAGTAGGCATTTCTGTCATATTTATGTATCATGTTTTTTTACGAGATACTTCACCTTATATTAAACACTAGCTGCGCCCTGCGGTGTTACCCGCGCAAAAAATCATGTTGATCCTTTGCGCTATGAAAAATTTAAACAAATCGATCCCACGGGAACCATACATTTTACCGGGATAAAAATGCCTATGTACTATTCCAGACTAACATCTATCTCTGTGCAAAATTTCATCCAAATCCGTTCAGCCGTTCGGGCGTGAAAGAGTAACAAACATCCATCCATCCTTCTATCCATCCATCCAAACTTTCACATTTATAATACCACAAGTACAGTATAGTATTGATAGATGATAATAAATAATCATCTACCTATCAGTACCTACTACCATGCGTGCCACTGTGAACGCCGTTTCTCGCTCGCACTTACGAACGTAATATTTTCTTTCTCCACCTCTTTTCTACATCTCCTCTCTCTTTCAGGTCTACCCACATCCGCGGTATACTCCTAACTTCGACCTCTATAATTGGCATCAGTGGTACCCTGATGGTGTACGCCGTGGGTCCTTTCGTGTCGTACGAGGCCACGGGGTACATAGCATTAGTCGTAAGCGTCATCCATGTATTTGGAGTCATTCTGGTTGTACCCGAGTCACCGGTCTATTTTGCTATGAAAGGTAAGATCTTAGATTTAAAAAAAGAACGATCTCATCATCAGTACGGTTCCAAATGAAGCAACGCTTGTATAATATTATGGGCACCGTAAAATGGAACGGGGGCGGTCTTAGTATACAATGACTCTGGGGTCCAAACGGGGTCATCACAGAAAGCTGGTCCCTACCAGGATTCGAGGCCGGACCACTCAGTACGCCTGGCTGGGAGGTCGCTATATACAAGAGCATGTAACATATATATAAGAGAAAAAATGTCTATCATAAAACAAATAAACACGACCAGACATTATGACCTAAACACAAAATCATGATTATAGTCAGATTTCACTTTCAAATGTATAATACAACCCCTGTCATAAAAATGTATGTGTAAATTTCCGGTGACGTATGCGTCTAGCGACCTTGGCTGATGAAGGGATTGAGGATACGGAGCAACAATAATACGAGACCGTCGGCTCCTGATGTACACTTCCTTCATTAGAATGTTTACTGAGCGTTGGTCTATCTGTGAATTAATATTGATTCTGTCTAAAGAATATTATATAATACTAGCTGTTGCCCGCGACTTCGTCCGCGTGGTATTTAACAAAGACAACCGTTGACAACAGCCTGCCCGCCCATTCTGAGCCCGCGGGAAGCATTGCAGGTGTTGCTATCAAACTTAATCAGGCGCTGCGCTTCAACATTGGTTTTCATTTTTTTTCGTGAGATCCTATTTTTTTTTCTAAAATCAAAGTAGCCTAAGTTACTCCTTGTTATATCAGCTATCTGCCAGTGAAAGTCCCGTCAAAATCGGTCCAGCCATTACAGAGATTAGCCGGAACAAACAGACAGACAGACAGACAGACAGACAGACGGACAGACAGACAGACAGACAGACAGACAGACAGACAAAAATTGTAAAAAATGTTGTTTCGGTATAGGTAACGTGTATACATCCAAATGCACTTAGTAAAAAGTGGTTATTTTAATATTACAAACAGACACTCCAATTTTATTTATATGTATAGATTAGATATTAACATCCATGAGTCGGGTACAAGCATTCGTACTCAGCGTACAGCTTGCCCCCACTGGCACTCAAACCTGGGACCTTCGATAAAGAATGCAGGGTCACTACACAGGCATCGCTACCACCCTTAATAAGTATTATCTAATTGTTAAAACCTATATCTTTTCAGGTCACGACATCAAAGCGGCCAAGACGCTAAACCTCCTCGGCCGTGGACATGAATTCGAAAAAGTCATAGATACTGTCCCAGAGCAAACCGAAAGCATCAGCAAACTGAAAGATTGGACTGAAATCTTTACAGACAAAACCAACATCAGGTCCCTATTCATCACCTTCATGCTCGGAACCTTTCAGCAGACCAGTGGTGTGGCAGTAGTCCTGTTCTTTGCGACAAACATCTTCCACTTAGCTGGTTCTTCAGTTGATCCAAATATAGCCACCATCATTATTGGTGTGACAAGGTTACTATCAAGTTTGGTTGCACCAGCGTTTGTCGAAAAGCAAGGGAGAAAAGTTCTGCTGTTAATTTCTATGGCTGCTTGTGCTTTGAGTTTGGTAAGTAATGTAACTATTATGTGGTGCTTAGATGCTGATGATATGGTGTAAACACTATGGGTAATGCGAGCGTGCAGGTGAGTGCAGCCCAAACGCTCAAAACGAACTTCCATAAGGAAACGGAATGTGAGGAAATGCGTTCCGTTTGAATATCCCGGTGTCCTTCCAAAACGTTCTGAAGGTGGCTAGTAGGGTCTCAGCGGGTAAGAATCCCACGCACTCATCCCCTCTTCTTGGCAGAGGATTAGGAATCTTAAGAAGAGTTGGGTCTCAGATGGCAGATGGCAGCTACACAGTGTGATTATCTTGATCAGGCAAAATCTCCCTGAAATGGGAGAAAGGCTAGGAATTGGGAGAGAGAGAGAGAGATAATTAGTTTCGAGATACCCGGTTCATAATGTTCTATTAAGAATCAACAAGGTATAGCCCACAGGGTGGAAATTAGAAAAACTTCATACTACTACTACTTCATACAATTGGTCTTGCTTTATTCTTCTTTCTTTGTCTTGCTATATTTATAAATTTCTCTTCCGTGTTCACAGTCAGTACTCGGAGTATACTTCTATCTGGATAGAGTGAATAGCCCAGTGGTACCCACAATAGGCTGGTTACCTCTCGTGTCTCTGATCATCTATTTCTTCTGCTATGAAGCAGGTATGTATCTTTGATATCTAATATGAAAATCTATAAGGAGGAAGAGGATATAGGTTTTATATATGTTTGTTGATTAATCCTCGTGTCCATGCTATATGAGAATATAAATTAAATATTACTGTTGAAAACTTTAGAAATGGATTCTTGCAATCTCTATAGATAATATGATGAATATGACCCACCAGCCTCCCGATTCACGTCCTTACGAACAGTCTGCTATAGACCGATTCAAATATTAATTGAAACTTGCATTATGAGATGTACAATGTAGAAATAGCGAGCGGTCGAATCGAACCATTCTGTTGCGTAGTCGTATCGAATCTTTGGTTGGTTTGTGAGAAATGGCTCTGAAAGATCGACTTCGAAACGAGAACATTTATAATCGAATCGATTCGAATGGTTGTCGAAACGTTCTGAATCGATCCATTGATAATTTTGACTTATATTTACAGCATTGAAATTGTCATATTACCAATGATTTTTTTGATAACAACTAGTCGGTAGTCATGATCAAGATACTTTCCAATTCGCAGGTTTTGGCACAATCCCCAACGCGATCGTTGGAGAAATGTTCAGAACGAACGTTCGAGCTAACGGTTCCGCCCTCGCGATTACCCTCACTTGGTTGGTCGGTTTCGCGTTGACAACCAGCTTCACAACCATGGTTGACAACCTAGGCGGTGACGTCACGTTCTGGTTGTTCGGCGGATCTTGTGTGTTGGCGTTTTTGTTCACGCTTTTCTTCGTACCAGAGACGAGAGGAAAAACGTTGCATGAAATCCAGGAAATGTTAAGTTAGGAGTGAGAGATCTGTTAATAAATTAAATGATTAAATTCGACGTTTGTAAATAAATAAACGTGACTTAATTTTTACTTTTTATTTGCCTCATACTTTTTTAATATCGTATTTTTTGACAGTTACATAGCTACGGTGTCCTCTGTAGGTAGGTACCTACATAATCTAAGGCTCGCATCAACCAGCTATCATTGATTTGTCCACCTTATGGGGCATGCCCATTATTATTATTTTCAGCTCGTAGTTGTCATAAAGATGGTTCTAGAATGGCGACCACGAACCGGATGACGTAGTGTAGGACAGCCCCCACAAGGTGGACCGATGATATCACAAGCGTCGCAGGAAGCCGGTGGATGCGAGTGGCGGAGGACCGTGATGTGTGGAAATCATTGGGGGAGGTTGGGAGGAGGTGGACGTCTTTCGGCTGATAGATAGATAGTTGTTATTCTAAAACGTTTCTGTCCCTACCATCGAGGACCATGTGTAGGGTTGCCACCCGTACTTTATAATAAAGTATTGTACGTTATTTCAGGCAACTGTACTCTATACTTTATGAGAACAATAAAGTACACGAAAATACTTTATTTCGCATGATTTGATTTCTTTGTGATTTTGAAAAGTTTTGTTTAAGTATTTTTCATTAAGCTAATTGATCGATTGGTGCTGAATCGATCTCGCGACTCACTAGCGCCACATAACTTAAGCACTCGCTTTTAACAATCCCTTAACACAACCTAACCTCAAATGTCAACAATGTCACAGTCATTGTCACAATTTCTTGTTTGTTTTGTGCGGTTTGCGTCCAATAACTACACTTGTTGTTGGCAGAATCATGAGTTTTTTAATATAATAATAAAGAAAAAATTATTGTACTTTATTTTGTTACTTTGTACTTTTTTTTCTTACCTATAATAACAAATGTACTTTAACTGCCAAAAAAAGGTGGCAACCCTAATCCTGTGAGCTATGCGCCCCAACCAATGCCCCTTCAACTTTATTTTTCGGTGGCAGTATCATCGCTAGGTACGAGCCGAACTAACATTAATGAGGAGTGCTTTGAACTAAACACCGGAGAATTAGCATAAGTACCCGTATACCTTGATAATAATTATCAGAACTAATTAATCAGCTTCATGTACAGAATGTATTTTTAATTAATGCCGAGCAATGGTACTGTCATGGTAAAAATTCATTAGTCATAATCTTTACAGAACAATTTGTTTAGTTTTTTAACCTATACTATATAGTATGTATATAAAACAAAGTCATCGTCACTTACCATCAGGTGAGATCGAGATCAAATACTTGCCTATAATGTATAAAAAAAAAAAAAGTTTTAGTTGTACCATTTATAATTCAAGAATGAGCCGGCCGATTTTTTTAAGGATCATAATGGTTTTTAAATTTATCCCCGCCGCGAATTGCCGAATAACTATTAAAACATGGGAATAATTTACTGCTAAATAATAATAAAGATAATTTATTGTATTCTCATACATTTTATTCTGAGGCGGTGCGTATTCGACGGAATGGTTAGTTCATAAATAAATATTCAAATATGACTCGTAAAATAGCCAAAGGGGCCGCTTGTATTTGCCAATCGTCATTCTAAAATGTGTTTGAGTCGGAAGGTAGTGATTTATATGAACAAACATAGCGTGTAAAATAAGAATAATAAAACAATCAAAAACATTAACCTACGTGATAAATAAAAAAAAATCTGTGGCTTTTGTAGTACTAAAAATACTACCCCAGTTTGGCTAAATACCAACGGGGCGTAAAATCGTAGCATGAAAACTGGGCCCCAGTCTGTTAAAACAATCGATTCATAATCGACCAGCTACCGCATAGTAACTGTCACTTTTGACAGATATCCCTAGATTATCTGTCAAAAGCGATAGTTAGTAGGCGGTTGCTGTTCGATTAAGAAACAATTGTGTTAGCAGACTTGGGGCCCTGAGCGTAATTTAAACCGAGCAGTTTGGCCTCATATTCGGTTCGGTGAGTACTGAACCGAATAACGTTCGGTATTGGTTCGGCTTACTAATCCATGTTCGACGGATCGCTAGTTTTATGTTTTACCAACGTTTTGTACTCAACTCTTTTAAACCGGTAAATATAACAAGGCAACAGGTTAACGTTTTGAAGTTAAATTATAAACACCATTCGTAAGAAATGTCTATTATTTAATTTTCGTCGTGTCGATGTAGATGGTAAAACCGGTTTGAAATTCCACAAGCGTTTTTATATGTATTTTAAAAATGAAGTCCAACGTTAAAACACAAATTTTAATTGTAGGGTGCGGTAAGTTTACTTATATTGTATTTATTTAGTCACGCAATGTATATTCGTTTTTTATACAAAATATTTTCTAAATTTAAATATTGTATAAATTATTATACTTATTTTTGAACAAAACAAGACATTCCAAGGTACAAAACAAAATAGGCACCAAAAAAAAAGACGGACTGTCTTTTTTTAAATTGCCTTCTTTATATAAATAAAAACTTAATTTCAGTACTTACCTTTGTACATCAAAATGAGTTTAAATTTGGAATGATTGAATGAGTTACATCAATTATCTTTTTAACCGACGAAAAATATCAAGGAGGCTCTTATAGCTTCACTCTTAGCATTTATAGGTATATTATTATGTGTGACTACAGATAACTTTTTCCAGTAAACATAGGGCAACTCATAGACGGGTACAGCGTCGGGTGGTCGGCTCCAATTATTCCGAAGCTTCAAGACATAAACCAAACTCCCTTGTCAAACGCCATTACGGAGTTTGAAATATCATGGATTGGTTCCTTGCTATATGTAGGAGCCATAGTTGGTGAGTATTAAAAAAAAACCACACGATAATTAATCTATACTTCTATACTAATATTATAAACTAGCTCTTGCCCGCGACTTCGTCCGCGTGGTATTTAACAAAGACAACCGTTGACAGCAGCCGGCTCGCCCATTCTGAGCCTGCGGGACGCATTGCAGGTTGTTGCTATCAAACTTAATCAGGCGCTGCGCTGCAACATTGGTTTTAATTTTTTTTCGTGAGATCCTATTCACATCTATACTCTATACATATAAATAAAATTGGAGTGTGTGTTTGTAATATTAAAATAACCGCTTTTTTCTAAGTGCATTTGGATGTATACACGTTACCTATACCGAAACAACATTTTTTACAATTTTTGTCTGTCTGTCTGTCTGTTTGTTCCGGGTAATCTCTGAAATGGCTGGACCGATTTTGACGGGACTTTCACTGGCAGATAGCTGGTGTAACAAGGAGTAACTTAGGCTACTTTTATTTTAGAAAAAAAATTGGATCTCACGAAAAAAAAAAAAACAAGTTGCAGCGCTGCGCCTGATTAAGTTTTATAGCAACAATCTGCAATGCGTCCCGCGGGATCAGAACGCGCGAGCAGGCTGTTGCCAACGGTTGTGTCTTTGTTAAATACCACGCAGACGAAGTCGCGGGTAACAGCTAGTATTTTAATTAAAATGTAACGGCAATGTATGGTTACATAAAATACCTTTAGATCTCTTTTTGGTAAATAAACTTTACATTACATTAGTACCATTCCATTCCAGGGCCCTACATCCCAAGCTACTTATCCAACATAGTGGGCAGAAAGCCATGTTTATTTCTCGGCGGTCTTCTGAACCTTATTGCTATCCTTCTCATAATTACTACGAAGAGTATATCCATGGTGTTTGCTATCAGGATCATTAGTGGACTCGGTATGGGCATGGTGACTGTCAGCAACTTGGTGTATGTTGGAGAAATTGCGTGAGTATTAGTCTATAAATAAACTAGTTTTTGCCCGCGGCCCCGCCTACGGTACCTAAATAAAACATAGCCTACCCGCGACTTCGCCCGCGTGGTATTTAACAAAAAAGATTTTCTAAAATAAAAGTAGTACGGTCAAAATCGGTGCAGCCATTTAAGAGATTAGCCGAAACAAACAGACAGACAGATAGACAAAAAAAAGAATAAAAAATGTTGTTTTGATATATATACCGTGTATACATCCAAATGCACTTAGTAAAACGCGGTTATTTTAATATCAAAAACAGACACTCGAATTTTATTTATTTGTATGTGTTAAAGATTGAAATAAAACTATTTTTTAAGGATTTTATGTTTATTTTTCGTTTTTACGTTCCCGACGTTTCGGCTGCTTTACAGCAACCATGGTCACGGGAGGACTGAGGTGGTTGACGTCCTGGTGTCATAGTTTGAAATGGGCTACCCTCATATTTAGTTGTTGATTGTGGTCCGATCTACGCAAAAACGTCGGGAACGTAAAAACGAAAAATAAACGCGATAAAATCCTTAAAAAATAGTTTTATTTCAATGTGTAGTATTCGCGTAAATATAAGAAATCAATATGTGTAGAAGATGTTTTTTTAATATATTTTTTTCTAGGTCCTCCAACATTCGCGGTATCCTCTTAACATCCACATCCATAGTGGGGATATTCGGGACATTAATGGCATACAGCATCGGTCCTTTCGTGTCGTACGCGATGACGGGGTACATACCTTTAGTGATCAACATAATACATGTGGTTGGAATATATTTTATACCAGAATCCCCCGTTTATTACGCTATAAAAGGTTAGTACTTATCAATCTATATCTATACATACATACATATAAATAAAATTGGAGTGTCTGGTTTGTAATATTAAAATAACCGCATTTTACTAAGTGCATTTGGATATATACACGGTACCTATACCAAAACAACTGTTTTTATAATTTTTGTCTGTCTGTCTGTCTGTCGGTTTGTTCCGGCTAATCTCTGAAATGGCTGGACCGATGTTGACGGGAATTTCACTGGCAGATAGCTGATGTAACAAGGAGTAACGTAGGCTACTTTTATTTTAGAAAAAAATAGTATCTCCCGAAAAAAATTAAAACCAATGTGGCAGCGCTGCGCCTGATTAAGTTTGATAGCAACAACCTGCAATGCGTTCCGCGGGCTCAAAACGCGCGAGCAGGCTGTTGTGTCTTTGTCAAATACCACGCGGACGAAGTCGCGGGTTACAGCTAGTATAATTAATAAATTAGTATGTAATCAATGATAGCCAAGTGGGTAGAACGCTTGCCTGTGTAACGCGAATCGCAGGATCACGGGGTTTGATCCTGCAATCCTCGGCCTCGCACCTCTGGGATTCCTGGCTTTCATGTGCGAATCTCATTTTCAACCACGATTATCACTTGCTAAACGGTGAAGGAAAACATCGCGAGGAAATCCTGCATGTCTGAGAGAACCTGGAGAGTACTGGGCCAGCGTGGTGGACTATGGGCGGATCCCCTTCGCATTGAGGGGAGGCCCGTGCCCAGCAGTGGGATATTAAAAAGGGCTGGTATTATATGTTATATATACCTATGTTTATAACCACATAACTGCGTTTATGTAAAGCCATAGTAGGTTGTGAAGAAGATATTATATTATTAATGTACCTAAAACTTGAAAGAGTATGTAAGTTATGATCGCTCACAGCTCTAGTATATTGAGCCATTTCAATCCGACCATAATCCCCGCGTTCATACCTTTTCATGTGAATAACAAATGAGATAGGATTCGAGCTGACGGCTCGTTCATTACACTATGTGTCATGAACCCGAATACTACGCATTAAAATGAATATTTTTTTTGGGATTTTATCGCGTTCATTTTATGTTTTATACCCGACGTTTCGGCTGCTTTACAGCAACCATGGTCACGGAACGACCGCTGAAACGTTGGGAACGTAAGAACATAAAATAAACGTGATAAAATTCGAAAAATAGTTAACTTTAGGAGAAATAGTGAATATGGCAATCTAAAATTATAACTAGCTGTGGCCGGCTGGTTGGCTGATTAATTTTCTTTAGGCAAACAAACGGAGGCGAAAGAGACACTCCGGCTCCTAGGCCGATTGGAGGATCTGGACAACGTTTTCGAGTCAGTACGAGGCACGAGGCCTGACGAAGGCGTCAGCTGGAAGGTGTGGATCAAGATCTTCACTGTGAAGGCCAATAGGTGGTCCTTGTTCATCACACTTAGTCTGTGCACCCTCCAGCAGACCAGTGGAGTGGCAGCTGTGCTGTTCTTCGCTACAAGTATTTTTCAGCTGGCTGGATCTACTATCAGGTACATATCAGAATCAGAATCCCTTTATCATACAGATAATATTGTATCTCACGATAGCCAAGATGGTAGAACGCTCGCCATGTGAACTGAGCAAGCCCCGGGTATTTTTCATGTTCCATTTTTTTACTAAAATTACTTGCTAATTGGAGAAGTTATTGCTCAAAAATGTAAAAGATCTTTTAAAAAAAGAGCAATCATGGAGTTTCTCGCCCGTTCTTCTCCATAGGAACGGCATTCCGAGCGGGTGGTAAAGTAGTGACATAGTATTTATGTAACTTTTGACGATTCATAAGTACTGTACTAAATGGTCTACGTGAATAAAAAATATTCTGATTCTGATTCTAATAATTGTCCGCCAAAAGCTGTTAAAATTTCTTCGTTTGCAGGCCGGATCTGGCAACAATTATAATTGGAATAACAAGACTGGCGTCAAGCTTGATAGCTCCTACAGCAGTGGAGAGAGCTGGGAGAAGAATTTTGCTACTCACGTCTACTGCCTTCTGTGCTATAAGCTTGGTAAGGACTCCGGCATAGAGAACAAAACAAACGGTACTCATAATACAAGCGTTGCTTAGTGTGGGACTGTACAGTTGGTGTGTGCGTCTGGCGATATTATTACAATTTTTTTATTATTCCGTCCCCGTCCTGAAATAATTTTGCTGCCGTAGATTACAAATGAACCCAGATCTCAACTTACGAATATCCACAAAGAGGAATTTTCACGTGATATTTTACGGGAAAAATCTCTTTGCTCTATCTGCCCGCATAAGCCATAAAACCTGATTCGGGAAAGCGGTTTAGTGCATACGGGTTCAAGATAAGAATGCATTGGTTGGGTACGTTTTGCCGAACTTTTCTGAGAGGACAAACGTTGTTTTAGGGTTCCGATTATTTTTTTAAATTACTCGGCACTGGCAAAAATGGCTCTATTTTGTAGCCGATGCCAACCTAAAAAAAAGAATAAGAAACTTGATAAGCTTTAAAACCTGAACATGTTTTTTTAAAAGTTAACTATAGAACTATATAAAGAAAAACTTCGTGAATTGTCTGCCAGACCTAAATTCTGTCTAATTTCTTCTGAAACTGAAGCGACCGGAATTTAATTCTCTGGTTTTTCCATTTGCAGACGATCCTCGGTACATACTTCTATTTGACCAGGATACAAAGTCCGGTGATCGCTGACATCGGCTGGCTTCCCCTGATGGCTCTCATAATGTACTTCTTTTCATATGAAGTTGGTAAGATAGCAGTAGCTACTAAAATACTAGCTAGTAGTTCAGTTATGTACCAAAACCGACTACAAAAACCTTACACTAAAATAGTAGAACATATTTTTTATTACCTTTCTTATTTTAAATTATCCGAAATCGACCGGAAAACGGATTCGGAAACTTTCGAACGGCGACGAGCTCTTCCATAAATTGCGGCTACATCTTGACATTTCGGAAACATTCAATCGCAGAAATATTCGCATTTATAAAGATTTTATACAGCAATTGGAATGTGTCGATTCCATTCCCGGATTTGATTTTGAAAGATTTAAAATAATCCCGCTGTAGTCTGTACCGAAGCAAAAGATCTATCAAGAGTACCATGTGTTGTGTGAACGTAGACTAGCACATGAAGACAATTAACTTTATCCCGGGACTCGCCGAGGGTCAAACCTCGGTGTCTTCATTGGACACCACTGTAGATCCTGCTTACAGGAGTAGCAGTGGTGGGAGTGTTTGGCGGGCCTAGCACATGAACCACATTCACCAGCCATATTGTTCGCAGGGTTTGGCACCATGCCCAGCGCACTGGTGGGCGAGATGTTCCGTGGCAACGCTCGCAGCACCGGTTCAGCGGTTGCCATGACAACGGCATGGCTCATCGGGTTCGGAGTGGCCACCTGCTTCGGTTCCATGGTCATGACCCTCGGCGGCGACGTCACCTTCTGGATCTTCTCCTGCTCGTGTATCATCGCGTTCCTATTCACGTATAAGTTTGTTCCCGAAACGAAGGGTAAAACGTTGAATGAGATTCAGGAAATTCTTGGAAGGTCTGCGTCTTAGGAACAAGTCTGTTGTATTTGCACGTGACTTTGAGGTATTGTCTGATACTAGTTTAATACCCTTGCTGCACTTGTGGCAAGTAACGATCTCTTAAAATAAAAACAATTAAACTTTGTTAAAAGTTTGTCCAATATTTTTGTGGTTTCACAGATTCTCATCTAAACGAAAAATGGGCATCGTTTACTGATAAATCCTATCCACAACTTATTCCACAGTTTTTGTGTGATCAATCTGCCAAATACGATGTAGATAGGGTTCATCAGCTTAGTGTAAAGGAGGCCTTTAAAATGTGTATCTTGGTTGTTTATTAACTATTATGTAACGCAGTAACTATTATCTTATCGATAGAAAAGATAATGAGGATAAATTTTGGTAAATAAGTTTGGTTCATAGATCTGAAACAGTGGAAAATTACATCGCACTGATTTTCATTATGAAACAAAACCAAACACCGTGCGCGTCGTTAACAAAGTAAAATATAAGGTTCAAAAAAAAGTGTTAAATATTTTAAAGGGTTAGCAAGTAGGTGATGACGATCACGTTTATGTATAAACTATACGTGTATACAGTGTTTGATTTTAATTTGTGGGATAGCAAGCTAGTACAGTAACACCGCGCACTTAGTACATAGTCTTATGTTTTAAATTTCAAATAATTTAGTTTCTTTTTTTCGAGAATGTGACCTTTATAGCCGAGCAATGGATCGCTTAAAATATTTCACACTATTATTGTTATTAGTCGAGACGATATTTTGTATATCGTACCTTTTGTACACCGACCACCTCTTCAAGAAATAATCCTCGAAGAAGTGGCTCTTCTGGGATTATTTCATGAAGAAGTGGCTCTTAGGGGATTATTTCTTGAAGAGGTGGTCGGAGCTGAGACATATCTTACAAGTGAACTGATTTGAAATTACACATCGGTTGCAGTTCCTCAGATGATCCATAAAAACACGCACTTGGAACCCAACACTCATTTACTCAGGATCTCTAAAATTTCCGCGAGACTTTTGCCTTTAGTCTCTGGCACGAAGAAAATAGAGAAGAAGAAGGCAACAGCACATGAAGTGGAGAAAATCCAGAAGGTGATGGCGCCGCCCAGCGCTGGCAGCATGTAGCCGAACGCAGTGGACACTCCGAAGCCCACCAGATAGGACACAGTGGACACGAACACAGTCCCAGGACTCCGGACGTTGGGTGTGAACATCTCACCCATCAGGGTGTTTGGAATTATGCCGAAACCTGGAGAAGAAAATCATTGGATCAAGGAATCTGGAAAATTTGGCCGATTCGATTTTGACTTCACGAATCACTTGGAAGCTTATCTTCTTATACCCAAATTATGGTACATTCCTTGCAGCCATTGGTGCGCAACTGTTTATATTCCGCTTTTATACTTCTTTATTACAATAATATACATTGAATTACCCATTTATTAGATACATGAAGAACGCCTTTTAGAAAACAAAACTTAGGTATCAGCCTGATTCAATTGCTGATCTTAAGCCTCACTCAAGGACCACCATTCTTGGCTACGATCTAGTCCTTAAAAACCTCGTTGCAATATTACTCACTTCATCACCATCATCACCAGTTCACTACAAGTTGTTTTATTCTTAACCTAGTCGTAAATGACTCACCACCACATTCCACATTTCATATAAACATAAAAACAAAGACAAAACTATACGAGGTAACCATTCTCCCATGTCTGACTTACGGATGCCAAACATGGGCCTTACGGAAGGAAGATGAAGCTAAATTAGCTATCCAGCAAAGGAAAATGGAGAGAAGCATGTTAGGTATTAGACTTTCTGACAGAATCACATCCGAATTAATAAGGAGACAAACTAAAGTAACGGACATAATAGAAAGAATAAGACACTTGAAATGGAATTGGGCTGGACATATTTGTAGAATGAAGAACGATAGTTGGACAAAGAAAGTTACAGAATGGTTACCAAGAGATGGGAAAAGAAGGAAAGGTAGACCAAGAAAACGTTGGAAAGACATATTTATGCAAAGATGTGGACCGGACTGGATGAGACAAGCTAGAGATAGGGAAAAATGGAAAATTATGGGGGAGGCCTACGCCGAAGAGGCGACTTCTACAAATATTAATTAAACTTTCATTCATTTTAATTATAAATTCACGATTATGTAAGTTAACTAGAAGGATTAAAGGCTTTTTTATTTTTTTATTTTTTTTATTTTATTTAAATGACTCACCGACATCGTAAAACAAGAAAAATAAAATCAGAGACACCAAGGGCAGCCATTTGATTTTGTCAGCACCGGGGTGGCCCATGCTGTCCAGTTGGAAGTAAATACCGAGAACAGCCTGAAAAAAGAAGTTGAAACGGAATTTGCCCAAGCATTGCCAAATCAGTGTTATAATTGGATGGAGAAAGAGATAACCATATATAATAAAAAAATACTAACTAAACTCAAACTAGATGCCAACGTAGAAAACAACAGCAAAGACTTCCTGCCAGATCTCTCAACAAATAATGGTGTTATAGTACTAGAGACTATTTGCGTCACTCCAATAATAATCGTGGCAATATGGGGCTCTATCGAGGACCCGGCGAACTCGAATATCGATGTAGCGAAGAACACCACAGCCACCACTCCGCTCATCTGATGAAGGATGCTCAATGTCAATGTTATGAACAAGGTCCTTTTGTTAGTCTTCACCGTGAAGATTTGAACCCAATCCTTTTTGGAATCTGCTAGGTTTACTTTGGTTGTTACAATTTTGTCTACGTCTTCTGGTCTACCTAGCGATAGGAGGGTTGTTTTTGCTTCTTCTTCTTGACCTTAAAAAGGAATGATCGTGTAGACATGTGAATAACAATAGGCTTTGACTGAATACTTTTCTAGGGTTCTATTAACTTAATTTTGATTAGACTTACGTGATAGTAGTCAATGACTATTCAATATAACAAAACATAATTATGTACTTCAGAATTTAAGATGGACATCAGAGATATATTAAGGCCAATAAGAAGTTAAAACAGTTCTTACCCACTATAACTTGAAACACAGGTGATTCAGGTATGGTACAAATCCCAGCGATGTACAGTAAACTTAACCCTGCTCCCAGCCAGTTAACCCACAGGTAGGGCACGTAAGGACCAACGGAATACACGATGAGAATACCTACTGTATTAAATATCCCTGTCATGGTTAAGAATATGCCTCTGACATTTGTGGATCTGGAATAATAAGAAGAATAAGTACATATTCCAAAATTCGTAGACGATTTTTTGCCCTAAAGGATGCTGCTTTAGATTCTTGACTAAATAGCCTATTAGATAGAAAGACATCTCTTTCTTGCGAATTGTATGCTCTTATAACCTAATGTTACATTTATAACAAGATAAACCGTCAAGGATCCTTGGGACAGATGCCCCCCCCCCCCTAAGGTACCCGCCTCAACGTCCTGGAAAACGCTGAATTTTAAACCAGCCCCTTTAATGTCCCACTGTTGGACACGGGCGTCCCCTCAATGCGAGGGGGATTAGGCCATAGTCCACCACGCTGGCCCAGTGCGGGTGTGCGGACTTCACGCGTCTTTCGAGCGGTTCTCTCAGACATGCAGGTTTCCTCGCGATGTATTCCTTCACCATTTAGCAAGTGATAATCATGGTTGAAATCCACAAATCCCAGAGGTGCAAACCGGGGTTTGAACCTTCGATCCTCGTTACCGACGCAAACATTCTACCAACTTGGCTATCGTTGCTTATCTGCACGGGTTTAAGTATTTACTACGAATGACCACACTGCCAGAGGTATACCAGGTAGCCCCAGTAAATTACATGAGTACTATGAAGGGTTTGGTATTATGAGTACTGATAAAGTACAAGGTACTTACGCTATCTCTCCAATATAAACAAGATTCATTATAACAATTATACCAGTCCCAGCCCCGATCAGTATCCTGCTGATGTAGATCATGATGATGTTCTTGGCGAGGGCCAAGATAATGAAGGCGAAGAGGTTGAGACCTCCTCCTAAGAACAGGCATGGCTTGCGGCCTTTGACGTTGCCTAGGTAACCAGTCACATAGGGACCTGAAAGTTATTCAAGTAAGTCTATCTATATTCTTTTATAATTTGATCGTGTCATTACATTGAATATTTATGAAAGAATCATCTTTGGGGTAATTATTTCTAATACTGCGACAGAATCCGCCATTATTGGAATTGCTGTCTGTTTGTTAGTTGGCGCATCACGAGAAAACTACTTGACGGATTTGATAGAATTTGGGATGGTGATAGCTCATAATATAGGATAAAGGATACTTTATATCTCGGTTAACTGATGGGGGTTTTCGGGATATCTGTATCTCGAAATCCACCCGGCCGATTTTGATAATCTTCGGCCAAGAGTACACTCGAACGTTGCGCGACAGTAAATATTTAGCATGCTGCTTTAATAGCCATATCCATACCGACCGCGC
This sequence comes from Pheosia tremula, assembly GCA_905333125.1. Lineage (NCBI taxonomy): Eukaryota > Metazoa > Arthropoda > Insecta > Lepidoptera > Notodontidae > Pheosia > Pheosia tremula. The sequence continues at coordinate 5,343,031 of HG995419.1, forward strand.
AACCCCCTTAGGTTTACTCTGCAGACTGAGAATAAGGCATGGTGAATGACAGCGCTTGCGCGTGACACTCGGCTGTCATCTGTCATTTTAAAGCCTGGCTATCAGCCAACATGCAGCTTGTACCTGAGCCAATGATGCACTTAATAACACAACTAAGCAATTTACTCCTTAAAATCCGTAAATTTAGTTTTATTTCAACCGGAGGTATATCCCACTATATATAATATAATATCATAAATTTGGAAGTTTGGATGTATGGATGTTTCTTACTCAATCACGCCAGAACGGCTGAACGGATCTGGATGAAATTTACAACAGATATAGTTTATAGTCTGGAATAGCACATAGGCTACTTTTTATCGCGGTAGAAGAGACTTACTTTTAATCGCGGGTAACACCGCGGGGCGCAGGTAGTAATTCATAATGTTAGTGAAAAACATCAATAATCTTACCGAGAATGGCGCCCACATACAGCAACGTGCCCGCCCAAGCAGCATCTTGCTCAGTGATGGCCTCGGGCAGCGGTGTCTGCTCAGGGTCCGTGAGTTTAGGTATCACAGGTGCTGACCATCCCGAACCATAGCCTGCAAGGGCCTGGCCTACGTATACTAGAATCGACAATAAAAATATTAAATATCATATCTAAGGTCAAATTTATAGACGTTCTATAACTTTATCAAACGCCATATAGTACTACGCGAAGAAAAACTCTCGTGCGCAATACTATATGACGTTTGATAAAGTTATAGAAAGTCTATAAATTCGAGGGTAAGGCTTTGATTAGTTAGCGGACGTTTCACGGTGACTGCGGTTATTATAGTAGCGGCTACTTACCCGCAGTGCGGTTAACGGTGTTTTTAAATGCCACAGACTGCGGTCAATCCGACAGCAAGCCGTAACGTATGTGTAACAGCGAATCGCGTATCGGATGGTATGGGCACTTTGATATACTCACTGCATGATGTGATTAGAATCTGCTTCCTCAAATAGTTAACCATTTTTCTGTTCAATTTATTATAACTACAGCACAAATTATAATCTTGCTTTATTACGTAACTTCATTCATCTACTAGATTATTGTGATTAAAATTAAATTAAATGATATCTGTAACGATACCTACATTGTGTCTGTCTCAGCACTGGTTACAGACTTTACATATTCATTAATTGATTATCTTGATTTTTTATTTATAATATTATCGTTATTGAGTGGTCGTGGGTAATCTGGACAGTGTTAAACAAATTAAATGTATATAATATTACCTTGCATACCTACTGTATACCTACCTATCAATTTTATTACATTTGTAGCGGAAAAGGGAAGATCTTTCAGCTAGGCGGGTGGTATGCCTGGCGGGGCGGCCGCTATGCCCCGTTATGCCATGTTATTGTCGGGATCTTGTATATATATTACGTGCTCCGAAAACTCTCATAGCGCGTTTCAGGGTTGTATGGAGAATTGTCAATTATAAAGAGAAACGTTTGCAGGAGTTTTTTTTGGCTAAGCACGATTATTCTCTCAGCTATTGACATAGATATATATGGAAATAAAATGAAAATAAAAACTTTTTTTTTGCCAGGACATATGCACCTACCTAACTTATTAGGAAACGAACGTAAACCATAAGTAGTTTACACAAATTTAGCAAACTTCGTGAGACAATTCTCCCACGTCCAATTCACCCCTGTTTCCTCTTCGTAATCGGGACCATTTTAATCAAACGATAATGCACAGATATATTTTAGATAATAATTCTACCTAAATTGACGTAACTAATAAATAAATAAGTACCTACGTATGATAAAAACTGCATACATTTGCAATATATTTTGATGTCTTAATCTTGATCTTAAAAAAATTACACTACACGTAATTATTTTGATGCATTTGACCTCGAGCACAATCTTTTTAGGTAGCCTTACGATAGCGTGATCTGGTTTTGTTCCACTCTCACCCGACATTTTATACATAAGAAAGACAGTGACAGCATACTTTTTCTCGTAGACGATACAATGACGATATAATGTACGTACATAGTAGATCTTACGCTTGGCTTGGGAAAGCAGGTACTTCTAATTGTACCATCATTGAGAAAACATGCCATCACTGTCATACATATTTAAGACATCTGTGGCGTGAGAGGGATGGAGGACGCTTATTTTACCAAAACGTTGTGTAAAAAGGATTATGCTTGAGGTATGTGCGGTATGCCAGTTGTATTAAGGGATGATTGATGCAAGAAACCCAACATTGATATGTAGGTAATAAGCAGAGCTCCTCAAATTTCCTCGCTCAGCGAGTAGCTTTGGCTATTCAGCGCAGAAATGCGGCCTGCATCTTGGGCACGATACCGCATGGGCCAAATTTTTTACACATTTTGTAGCTTTTCTATACTCTTTTTAAGTTATATTAGTTTGTAAATATTTTAGTTATTTTCTTTCTAATTGTTATTTAAATAAGCAGAGATTACATGGTAGCCTACATTACGGCTTATAGAGGCAACACTATTTCTACATTCACGTGGTGGAAGCTTGGCATAGCCACAGGATAAATTAGAATCCGGAACAATATAAAAATACATTACATATTTTCATTTAAAAAGCAATTAGGAAAGGTGGGAACCATTTAGCCATTTACTTGTAATTATAATATACTTAGGGTTAGTACTTTTGTTTTTGACCAGCTGTTAAAGTCTGCCAAACCGTTCTTATATTGTTCTCACATATATATAACAATGTACTGCTCAAAAATGTAAAAGATCTTTTTAAAAAAGACCAACCATGAAGTTTCTTGTCTTTTCTTTTCCATAGGAACGGCATTCCGAAAGGGTGGTAAAGTTATAGCTTAATATTTTGAATCTATTTTGGCGATTCATAAGTACTGTACTTAATGGTTAACGTTCTGATTGGCACATTTGCTAGTCACCCTGTATTCTGTACCCATTCATGTTTATACCCGAGTCATGGACGTTTAATATATACACTTAGTAATTATATACTTGGATCACCCCAGGCCATTGTACGATATCCATAACATATAGGAGTAACGCATACGTGTCAGGTGGTGAGGCATCTGCAATTCCTAAACTGATGTATAAAAAAACGCAGTTCAAGTCGATAACTCATTTACTCAACATCTCCAAGATTTCCGCGAGACTTTTGCCCTTAGTCTCCGGCACGGAGAAAACAGAAAACAAGAAGGCGATAAAGCACGAGGTAGAGAAGACCCAGAAGGTGATGGCGCCTCCAAACGCTGGCAGCATGTAGCCGAACGCAGTGGACACTCCGAAGCCCACCAGGTACGAGACAGTGGACACGAATACAGTCCCAGGACTCCGGACGTTGGGTGTGAACATCTCACCCATAAGAGTGTTTGGGATTATCCCAAATCCTGCAGAAAAAAATCATTAGTTAAAGACGATTTATTGTGTTTTTCCTAGACTTTTGTTTTCACAAGTGTCAACGAATCCATCCTAGTAGAAGCTTATCTAAATAATCCCAAATTTTGTCATCTCTCTTGCAGCTGGGAGTGTGCACTATTGAACCCCACCAGTCCTCATTAGATAGGTGGTTGATTTTTTTTTTATTACATTATGGGCAAGTATTTGTTCTCGATCTCACCTGATGGTAAGTGATGATGAGATCTACAATGGAGCATACTTGCGTAGGTAGGAAGGCAGCAGTAGATCGAGACGCTACATTCACTACGCACATGCAGCGCAACTGATCTGACCCGCCATCCATGAATGGCAACACCAAACATCATGCCGGAACACGGCTAGGCCGCTTGGCGACATGGCTTTGTTCAGTGGGTGGTGACTAACTCCAGCCGAAGCCTACCACCAGTAGAGTTGTCACCTAGTTGGCACCACCCGGAGTCACGTGTAGGGTATCTCGAGGGTATTTAATTCTCCTACGGATGAAGGTGACTCGACCCCAAAAAAGTTGAGTCTCATTTCTTCACTGAATTTAAGCCTCTTACTCAAGAACCTTTGCCGTAGCTCAGTCTACTCTCTGACTACGATTTTGTAATTCCTGACGCCATCTTGATCGGTTACAATTCAACTACAAGTTCGAAATGTTATCTAAGTAACATTAGTTTTATGTGACTTACCAAGATCGTAAGATAAGAAGAATAAAATCAGAGATACTAGGGGCAGCCATTTGATTTTCTCAACACCTGGGTGACCCACGGAATCTAATTGGAAGTAAATGCCAAGAACAGCCTGAAAAAATACATGTATGATGTAAAATATAATTCCAAAACCTTGCCACTTAGATAAGAAAAAAATAATTAGGTAACACAACTCCTATCCTACCAATGTAATGAATGTTTAAGTCTCCTACATTGATAAAATCTATCGTAAAGATGTAAATGGTGAAAAAAAAAACGCCAGAGAAGCAATTGCGGATACGTTTTCTCATAGTTTTTGTTAATCTATCCTCTAAGCTCTTGGTCACAAGAGAATAAACATTTCGTGTATCATGCTTGTCATACAATTCCTACTTTTGGGTGTCCAAAAGTATCTCCGTTTACTGCTCAGAACGTTTATGGCTAGCCGAGACCATAGCGTTTTTTTATAACCAAGGGATAGCGAATCATAACATCTCAATGCACTAACCAAACTCAAACAAGCCGCCAACGTAGAAAACATCAAAAGAGACTTCCTGCCAGCTCTCTCAACGAAGAACGGTGTTATAGTACTAGCGACTATTTGCGTCACTCCTATAATGATCGTGGCAATATTAGGCTCTATTGAGGATCCGGCGAATTCGAATATCGAAGTTGCGAAGAACACCACAGCCAGAACACCGCTCATCTGCTGCAGAATATTCAAAGTCAGTGTTATGAACAAGGCCCTCCTGTTAGTTTTGACCGTGAAGATCTGAACCCAATCCTTTTTGGAGTCCGCTAGGTTTTCTTTGGTTGATACAATTTTGTCTATGTCTTCAGGTCTGCCTAGTGATAGTAGGGTTTCTTTTGCTTCTTCTTCGTGACCTTGAAAAGGATTTGAGAAAAAAAATACAGTATTGCAGGCGCGCGAGTTGAATCCCAAAAGCGTCTTCAACGTACAACGAATAGCATAAACTATATAATAATGCATCAAACATAGTCATCCATTTCTTTACAATGTGTTTTTATTAATTAATTTCATTTTTAATTGCTATAATTACATGACACTGGCAAAATACCTCCGGTTGGGTGGGTGACACTATTAAAAGGAAGAAAAACGACGTTCGTTCGTATTTGGTAAAAAAAGCCATAAAGAAGGTACGAAGGTCCTTACCCACTATTACCTGAAACACAGGAGTTTCAGGTATGGTACATATCCCAGCTAAGTACAATACACTCAAGCCTGCTCCCAGCCAGCTAACCCACTGGTACGGCACGTACGGTCCCACAGAATACACTACGAGGGTGCCAAATGTACTGAATATTCCCGTTATGGTTAGGAGTATACCTCTGATGTTGGTGGATCTGAAATAAGAGGTAGCTAATTTAAATAATAGCCCTTTTCAATGTTCCACTGTTGGGCACTGGCCACCCCTCAATGCTAGGGGTATTAGCACCACGCTAGCCCAGAGCAAGTAGGTGGACTACACACATCTTTCGGGAAGTTCTCTCGAGTCAAGATTCCTCTCGATGTTATCCTTCACTGTTAAGTGAGTGATAAACACGGTCAACAGTGAGATTCGCACAAGAAATCGAGAAATTCCAGAGGTGCGAGCCGGGTGTTGAACTTGCGACTCTCGTTACCGGAGGCAAGCGTTTTATTGTCTTGGCTATCACTGCTGAGATTGAAGGTGAAATATTGTATAAATCCGTGACCATAGACGTCTAAAAAGGTTCCAATTTGAATCCATAAGCTCACTAGAGTTTTTTAAACTAATAACTTATACGATTATTCGAGCGTTCAACTCTAGTGCGGTTAAGCAAATGGCTAGCCGCAGTCTTGGTAGGCGCAGTAATTTACTTTGAGTACTAGGTACTTACGCTATCTCTCCAATATACACCAGATTCATGATCGCTATTATACCAGCCCCAGTTCCAATCAGTATCCTGCCGATGTAGATCATGATGATGTTTTTAGCGAGTGCCAAGAATATGAAGGCGAGGAAATTGATACCTCCCCCCAAGAAAAGGCATGGCTTGCGGCCTTTCACATTGCCTAGGTAACCAGTCACGTAAGGCCCTGGAAGAAAAGTTACATCGTATTTGAATGGAAAATAGAAGGAATCCGATAAAAAATATTATATTGCATTCTGTTAGTGCACCATACCATAACATAGACTCACCAAAAATTGTTCCCACATACAGCAGCGTGCCGGTCCAAGCAGCCTCTGCATCACCAATGGCTTCTGGCAGCGGTGTCTGCTCAGGGTCCGTGAGCTTAGGTATCACAGGTGCTGACCATCCTAAACTATAGCCAACTAACGCTTGACCTAAGTATACTGGAATTAACAAGGAAATTTTAATAAAAATCGTCAGACAAACACATCAAATGTATGGTCCCAAACCAAGCAACGCTGTATCACAGGTACCACCGTACGATAGACTGGGGCCATAAAATTACTTGCAAAGTGAGTGCAAACATTCGTGCTCATCACTCAAAGTTTGTTCGTACCGGGATTCAAACCGCGAATGCCTTCATTGGAAAGCTGGAGATGATAAAGGAACTTTATACGTAAGCTGACTAAGTAGGACAGTTTAAAGGGAGTTCCACACGGATTCTGCGGTTGCGTTTTGGCGATAGCGATACCGCAGTGTGTTAAAATGTCTACTGCGGTTAACCAGAGAGCAAGCCGCATTGTGGGTACCCGCGAATTGCGAATGGGATGGGCACTTCGACATCAAAATCAAAATATATTTCTTATCCCCGTGCTTAGGCAAAGAAAGCACTAATAAACGATCAAAAGTTACCACCGGTTAGGAATGTTGGTTCCACTGAAAAGAGCCAGCAATAAATAAAGTGGTTACTCTTCTTTTTTTAAAAAAAAAACGAGCTTGTTTATGCCATACATACTGCAGGATGTGATTAAAATCTGCTTCTTCAAATAATGAACCATTTTTCATCACGATGTTTTATAACGCCGACACAAATTTATTAAATAACTTAAGTACTTAAAGTTATTAAAATTAAATTAAATGGTATTTATTATAAATACCATTCTGTCGGTCACAGAACTGAGTAAATAATATATTTGTGTCATTAAATTACAATGCAATAAAATAATTATCTAGATCGCAATACCAATTTACATAAGTCCTAATCTTTATTGAGTGGTTCCGGGCAAAATGGACAACGTTCAATAATATCTTTACTATTTATTGAACACTTTTTCGAATATTTTACCGGGAAGTTGAACAATGAAGTTATGTCAATTTTGTTTTATTTAAAAAAAATGTGTTTATGTGATATATAATGTGTAATATTAGTGGGAATATAAGTCTTGTGTGTACATATTATAATATAAGTATAAGACTAAGAACACGTTGGAAAGCGGTTGTCTCCTGCGACCTCTGGACAGGGGTAAAAAGTGTCATTTATCACTTCCAGGCGTAGAAAAAACGAGTCTGCAAAGTTTAGACAAAACCTCTATGGTTATGACTAGACAAAGTCTCTAGGGTGCAAATAAATATTTCTACACAAACGTGTCTACATGCGCGCGTTTTCTAGGATAATTTTATTATTTACTAGCTGTTACCCGCGACTTCGTCGGCGTGATATTTAACAAAAAAGTTTTTCTAAAATAAAAGTAGCCTAAGTTACTCCTTTTTACATCAGCTATCTGCCAGTGAAAGTCCCGTCAAAATCGATTCAGCCATTTCTGAGATTGGCCGGAACAAACAGACCGATAGACAGACAGACAAAAATTTAAAAAAAAATGTTTTGGTATATATACCGTCCTGTATACATCCAAATGCACTTAGTAGAAAGCGGCTATTTTAATATTACAAACAGACACTCCAATTTTATTTATTTGTATAGATAAAGATTTAACAATTGTTTAGTAATGTTTTACAGCTGATTCGGCAGCTACTAACTACCCTCCTTTCTGGCCAAATCAAACAGGAAACATTTGATTTCCATATTTCCGAATATCTAATATTTTCCGGACATTTGTCTCAAATATCAAAATCATAATATGAATACATGCCTGATTAACAACTTTTTGTCTTTTTAACATTAACATTTTTCGAAAATAAAGAATGAACAACTTACTTATTTTAGAAAAATCGCTAGGTTTTATAACGAATATTTATTCATAAAAATAATCATTTTTAATTGACAATCACGGTACAACTTCCCGCCAAAAAGTCCTATTATGTATTAGATTATTCAATGAATCAGTAAAACGCTAGACGAGTTTTTTTTTTATAAAAAATAACCAAACACCATAATATCATTGACACATGCATACTTCTTAAACTCAAACCTTTTAAAATATTTAAAAAAGGAATTCATTTACACAACATGTACAACGAAAATATAAATTTAAAATGAGAATAGAAATTTTTCTTTTTTGAACTTTTTTTATAGAATGTTCTGTGGTAATTCACACGTTTCATTTACCCCAACATCCCCTCATTAATCTTAATCATTTTCACAATACGATAAGATATTGATTTACGATCATTGATTAAGATTATACCTAATTGTGCCAACACGTGAGTCTGCCTCTTACACGAGTGATCCATGCAATTATAATAATAATAAATAATAACACCAGCCCTTTCAATGTTCCACTATTGGGCACGGGCCTCCCCTCACTGCGAGGGGGATTAGACCATACTCCACCACGCTTCAAGTCCCGGTGGCTCAATTCTGCAAATTTACAAACGCTTCAGTGGAGTGTCGATAGCGTGTTGATTAATGATTTTAGACATTTGGCAGTCTAATAGTTTTTAAGACCAGCGGCTTTCCACTGACCAGCCATTCAACTGCACTAGAAATATTTCGTATTGTGTACTTCAGTAGCGTCTCAATATAATGTAGCTAAGTAAAAGATCTGACGCTTCTAGCAGTCGACACACAACCATTGTTACTGAAATGAGACTCCATCATAAAAATTTTAGCAGAATAGCCAATCTGTCACAGTCGTAATGGAACTTCAATAGTGTGTCGCTGGAATGGCTATTGTATGTCATTTAATTTAAATTTAACAGAATTGGGCCCCTGATGTGATCTTAGAGCCCGCTTTCATACGCTACGTTTATGTCCGAACGTAATCCGAAGATGTATTCTAGGCACGTCACTTCCCACGTTTCCCAGTCGGCTTGTATCGTACGAGATCTAATTTTTTTTTTATTTTTTTATTACAATGTAGGCAAGTATTTTATCTCGATCTCACCTGATGGTAAGTGACGATAAGATCTACGATGTAGCATACTTGCCTAGAAGCTGTTCACTCTCGACTTGAAAACACCCAGATTATAGTCAACGGGGAACAAAGACGCCAGTAGCGTGTTCCATACCTTGGCAGTTCGCACGATGAAGGTAGAAGCAAAACGCTTAAATATTTAATAGATCATGAATTATTAATTATTTAATAGATCATGCAAACATTGTTGATATACCTACCTACATTGAACAAAGATATTGGGTAAGAATGGACCACCCTTAGCAGAACTGCGGAGTTATTTTCAACCATTCGAAATCGATATCGGAAACGGAATCGAAATCTTCCGAGCTGGATTACCGCAATCGCTATTAAAATTTTCAAAATTTGATTATCTTCGATGTCTCTTGATGACAATACCAAATCGTTTTTTTTTTAAGTTTCCGTCGGAAAGCTCGTCGGGAATGAAACCAACATCGGAAACTTTCAAATCCGTTTCCGATCTCGATTCCGAATGATCTAAAATAACCAACCTGAGGATTTTTCGAAAACACCTTATTTATATCTGACACGCGAGGGGGTTTAAACCAGCGACCAGATCCAGTGAGCCGAGCAGCCTGCTCTTAAACCCACTGTGCTACTCTGTTAAATTTTATCACATAGGTATCAGTTATCATTTTTTGGGGTCGAGTCACCTTCGTCCGTAGGAGAATTAAGTACCCTCGAGATACCCTACACGTGACCCTGGGTGGTGCCAACTAGGTGACAACTCTACTGGTGGTAGGCTTCGGCCGTGGTTAGTCACCACCCACTGAACAAAGCCATGTCGCCAAGCGGCCTAGCTGTGTTCCGGCATGATGTTCGGTGTTGCCATTCATGGATGGCGGGTTAGGTCAGTTGCGCTGCATGTGCCTAGTGAATGTAGCGTCTCGATCTACTGCTGCCTTCCTACCTAGGCAAGTATGCTCCATCGTAGATCTCATCGTCACTTACCATCAGGTGAGATCGAGATCAAATACTTGCCTATAATGTATAATAAAAAAAAAAACATTTCCCCGATGAGTAAATAAAATGACATAATCATTGTATTTAAGTACCTGAAACATGAATTGCATTACGATTGGTCTATTTGTTTTATAACTGTAAGATAAAGTTGCCAAGTCATTATAAAACTGCAGTATGCATATACATAATATCTATTGACACGCAATTTTGACCTTCAGCACTGAAATATTATTTTATTGCATTATATACGTATATATAATGATCGCAATTATGTAATTACTTTGATAAAACCGCGCATGCGCATCATATTGTTACGTGCGGGGGTAATTAAATGCCGATTACGTGAAAATTACTTTAATCGCTCTCCACACAGAAGGCAAAAATAGTACACACCAGTACACTAATTAGTTAGCACTCAAACAACAATACACCAAATCACTTTGTAACACAGTTGCCCAGAGTATTCGCTAGAGTCGCCGGTATAGTCTTCTTAGTTCGCTTCCGAGAGATGTGTTCACAATCGCTTTCAAATAGAAACTGTCTCGTCGCTGGTCCTGCACACTATTTATAATCCGAAAATAGCGAGGGTGGATCTTTCCAGAAAGGTGTCGATAAAAACCCACTAAACAGAAATGTTCCATAAGGAAAATGAACCTTATGTACACGGTAATAAGGAGGCGCTAGAATGTTCTAGTGTACGTAGCTGTATTCGTCTAATCGGTATTATTCCGAGAACTCGTAGTTCCAGGAATTGCATTGTCCTCGCCTTTTGTTTACTAATAATTTTAATAAAAATAATATGAGATATATTCTGGAAGCCGGTTGCAACATTGTTGACGATTCTAGATCTTTCTTCACAGATCGATAGGGGACCTTGGACGCAACAATGCGTTTTTGTTTCTAGAAGCTTCGATAACTATTTCTCGAGTTATCGATACCTCTTTTATACGCATCGTAACAATATATAACGTTCCATTTACCGCGAATTTTCGGACAAGTAGTGTGTAAGCACGGCGCTATGCTGGCCCATAATCTATACTTAATATTATAAATGTGAGAGTTTGGATGGATGGATAGATGGATGGATGTTTGTTACTCTTTCACGCCAGAACGGCTGACCGGATCTGGATGAAATTTGGCACAGAGATAGATTATAGTCTGGAATAGCACATAGGATACTTTTTATCCCGGTAAAATGTATGGTTCCCGTGGGATAGGTTTGTTTAAATTTTTCATAGAATACCAATAAATTCATTTTCTGATACATTTGATTCTGAGGCGGTACGAAGTTCGCCGGGACAGCTAGTTATAAATAAATAAATAAAAAAATATCGCCATACGAACACACCAACTATACGGTCCCACTTTAAGCTTAACGCTTGTGTTATGGATACCGTACAATGGACTGAGGGCGAACTCACTATGTAATATTTATATACATATTAAACATCCATGACTCGGGTACAAACACTCGTGCTAATCACACGAAGCTTGTGTCCCTACCAGGATTCGAACCCGGGACCCTCGGCGCAGAAAGCAGAGTCACTACCACTGCGCTAATTAGGCCATTAAAACTAATTGTATTCGTCCGCCCTAGACCATGGTTGCTGTAAAGCAGCCAAAACGTCAAGAACGCAAAAACCAAATAAACGCGATAAATTCCTTAAAATTAATTTACTTTATTAAAAACATTCACTTATCCAAAATACACTGAATTTCCGCAAACGTCTTTCCTTTAGTTTCCGGAACCGCTGCGATAGTGAACACGAACGCCGCTGCGCTTGCGCCGGAGTACATCCAGAAAGTGACGTGGCTGCCCAGTGTTGTGATCATGTATCCAAACATGGTGGAGAGGATGAAGCCGAAGAACCAGCCCGTGGTAAGCGTGATGGTGGACCCAAGACTCCTCACGTTGGATTGGAACATTTCGCCAATGAAAGCACCAGGGATCGCTCCGAAACCTGGAGAACGAAAATAAACTTAATTAACACGGTCTAACACGGCCACGCAGTTGGTAGTGACTCCGCTTTCTGTGCCGAGGGTACCGGGCTCGAATCCTGGTAGGGACAAACTTTGTGTGTTGAGCACGAATGTTTGTACCCAAGTCATGGATGTTTAATATCTATATAAGTAATATATACTGGGTTCGCCCCCAGTCCATTGTACAGTACCCATAATACAAGCGTTACTTAGTGTGGGACCGTATAGTTGGTGTGTCCGTCTGGCGATATTATATTATTATAACATCGTTAGACGAGCACACCAACTGCATGGTCTCAAAGTAATCAACTCTTGAATAATATACTACTACTGACACTAAAAAGATAAAGATTTTTTAATAGAAATATGTCCATACCCAAATTATATGACAGAAAGAATACTACTAATGAGATCACAGGAAGCCAATGCAGCTCAGGCAAAATATAATGATGTATGTGATCCAAATAAAAGTAGAATCCGAGAAGCATCTGGAACACACAATTAATGACATCGTAGAATCAGAATCAGAATCAGAATATTTTTTATTCATGTTAACCATTCAGTACAGTACCTAGGAATCGTCAAGTTACAAAATGCTAAGTTTAAACTTTACCACCCGTTCGGAATGCCTTTTCAATGGAGAACCGGCAAGAAACTCCATGGTTGCTAAAAAGATCTTTTACATTTTTAAGCAGTACATTGTTATAGGTATGTGAGAACCGTTATAATGTGAGAGCCATTATACTGAGTAACTCCCCTTGATACAAGAGGGATATCTGCCAAACCACACAGGTCCTGGGTGGGTTGGCGAACTTCACACATCTTTAAGCATGTGCAGGTTTCCTCAAGACGATTGCCTTCACGGTACTCCAAGAATATGTGATATATGAAATCTGAAAATCCTAGCGGCGGGGTACATACTAACACGCCTTGTTTCTAATCGGTTCTGTTTAAACGCAGGCAACTACTAGACATTCAAAACTTATGACTAGATACTCTTTATTCTATAAATACTTTCTGTGATTTCATAAATGATTCACATTCCTGAAGACGGTAAACTTAGCAGAAACTTCTATGGTAGTCATAACGTCATCGAGCAAGGATGCTGTCACCGTCGTCCTTATTTATAAAATATGTAGTGTGAGCGAGACAGAACTACGCGAAAACAATGTGCCTTAGCTGCTGCTCATATATCAGTGGGCTGTTTACCATACGTAGTCCATATAGGTACAGTTTTGCATGTGCTGACAGTTGTATAAATAAAAACTTTATTTGTAAATACACATGAAGATGTTATGCGTTAATAATATATGCATACAGTTAAAAAAATAATGGTTGTAAAATTTATATTTATATGATCCTTAAGGGGAAGCTCAGGGTCAGGGCGCGAAATTCAAAATGTCAATGGTTTTTTTTTTTACGAAAATTTGGAAATCTTTACTATGTAATTTAGTGCTTTGCGATACTTATTAGCATTTTGCATTGGATGTTTTGATGTATTAACTTTGCTTAAAAAGTACCTAATCCGATACAATACCATAAGGTTTGTAAAAACCGCTACTTTTACTAACTTTATGGTGGACATTTTTCGTAAAAAAATAAAAACCGTTGAAATTTTGAATTTCGCGCCCTGACCTTGCGCTTCCACCTTAACAGTGCATTGAGCACTTCTTTTTTTTTATTAGATTATAGGCAAGTATTTGATCTCGATCTCACCTGATGGTAAGTGACGATGAAATCTACGATGGAGCATACTTGCCTAGGTAGGAAGGCGGCAGTAGATCGAGACGCTACATTCACTAGGCACATGCAGCGCAACTGATCTGACCCGCCATCCATGACACTCTTAATATTACACCGTTACTATGGTTTATTAAGCATTTATTGTGTTTTATTGAATAGGATTCTATGGCGTTAAACTTTTCTCATTTGGCATAGTTTGAGGTGGCAACCCCAAGATGACAGGACAAGGGGAAAAACCAGAACGACACGCACTAGACTAAATATAGTTGGGTGATTTAAGTTTGTAATTGTTACTTTGTAGAGAGATTTAATATAAGACGCAAATTATAATATATATCTTTGAAGGAGACTGGACTTTTTATCATTGACCTTATACTCTTGAAAATTTCCTTATATATATCCTAACTTGATTTCAATCCTCGAGCTTTCATCATGCCAAATTTTATTCAAATCCATACAGTAATTTTCGTAAGCATAGACAGCGACGATCTGAACAGAACTCCAGGCCCTAATGCAATTCCTTTATACTTATGTATGTAACAACTTTTAAGTCAACATGAAGTACCAAAAGCCTGGCCATAAAACTATGGTCGTGAGTCCACTCCTCGCTCCAGCTTTAGCCTAGTTTGAGGGGCTAACGGCACTACTAGTCATATGGTTTAGTAATCTTATAAGTAAAAAAAACTTACCAAACTCAAACAGCAGACAGCTGTCGATATCAACAGTAAAATCTTCCTTCCATATTTCTCTACCACCAAAGAAGATAAAGAACTAGAAAACAATAGAGTCGCTCCTATAATTATTGTTGCCACATTCGGATCCACCGAAGACTCCACCAAATTGAATATGCTTGTAGTAAAAAACAAAACTACTGAAACGCCGCTGGCGTGTTCCAGTATACCTAACACTAATGTAATTGTTAAAGCTCTCCTATTACTTCGTACTGTAAATATTTCAGTCCAATTATGTTTTGCTGGTTTTGCCGGGTCTGCATTCGTTGCTATTAGTTCGTCTACATCCTTAGATCTGCCTAGTAATGTTAGAATATCTATCGCTAGTTTCTCCTCTCCTGAAATGAAAACAGTTTTTTGATAGAGCGTAAGACAATTACTGGTTCTGTGTTGATAAGTTTCTGTTGAATTTTATGGATATTCAAGTGGCTCTGCTTTCATAGAATGATATGTAGAGATTTCTCCAGAAAGAATAACGATGGATTCTGTCAGGATTCAGCCATTGCTTAGCAGTCAACGGTCTCACAATATATCAGTAAGCTATCCTTCTGTATAGACTTATATAACTAAGATTCCGTATTTTTGAAAAGTAATTATTATGAATGTTATTTTTCTCTCTCATTCTCTATGGTCGGTTCCTCGTGTCTGAGGATCGTGATCATCGTTGGATAGTCCACACTTGGATTGTACTTTTAGCCTCCATCGGTTTCTGTTCATGGCGCTTCTGACCACCGAGCTGAATTTGGTTGAAGATGAGTCCTTTACTTGATCGGTCCATCTGGTTGGGGACCGTCCTCGAGCTCTCTCATAATTTTACTAGTAGCGTGTAAAACCTACCTGTGAAAGTGTGTTTACCTTTTAAAATATAAAATATGGGTGACTCAGGTACCACCGATATTGCTGCTATGTATACTATCGACAGTGCGACAGCAATGTACGAAGTTATAGTGTATGATACATAAGGGCCGATGGAGTACATCAGGAGTGTTCCTGATGAAGCGCTCACTGCACACAAAGTTAACAGAAGTCCTCGGATGCTGGTGGATCTGGGGATATCATATTTTTCTGATTAAGTTAGCTTAGGTAGCCAGGGTAGGAGATCTTCAAGCTCACTGTCTGCGCTATGCCCAATTAAGGACCCTGAGAAAAACGGCGAAGGGGTGTGGCAGGTTACTGAATGAGGAGGAGGCCGCTGTCATGAACAGCAGCTGGTGAGGTCACGTCGAGTGGGGGTTTCCGTGACCCTACTATTAGCTAGCAGGAGTCCTAGTTATCCTTATTGCCTACCACGCTATGGCTTAGGGTGGTAGGCAGTAAGGAGTAACACAGAACCAATTTCAATTTCCCAGATCTTGCTGGTATCCACAAGCAACCGGAATATGCTCTGATTTCTCCCGGTCCGTTATTTTAGGGCACAAGTGGACGGTTTCTTTCAATGTTGTACGTATATATGTAGTTGGAAGCCGACAGCACGGAAACGAAAATCAGTTGGTTCCGGGCGCTTCCGGACGAATCATACAAACGAACATATTTCCATTCCATTTCAGGATCTGATTATCACAGTTGGTACTAGTGACCCTGATCCTGTTTTCTGTTCCGCAGGTCCCTGGATAGAAAATCCAGTAGGCAAACTCTGTGAGATGGGCAATAATATTGATAGTCCGGCTGGGACTATAAATTAATAGGACACAACAACGCTAAATCATCAGCGTAACAACTCACGCAATTTCGGCAATATAAACCAGGTTGATGACATAAATGATGCCGATCCCGACGCCGACTATAATCCTGCTAATGATGATCATCACCAGGTCGTTGGAGACCGCCAGGAGAGCTGATGAGACAGCTATGGTGGCGCCCCCTGCCATCAAGCACGGCTTACGGCCTATCACATTCGACAGGAACCATGTCAAGCATGGACCTGTAATCATTGATGAAGTAATATGATCAGTATAGTGAGGTCGAAATCGATAAATTATGTGACGGCATGATTAGCGCAGTTGGTAGTGACGCCGATTTTTGTGCCGAGCCGAGTCCTATAAAAATCTGAGTCATGTATAGAGTTATAGTTAGTTTAAAATATCACCCTGTATACCTGGTAAGAAATATTAGCCTAGTATGAGTACCTACTATACATTACTTGATCATTATATTTACCAATAATCAATCCAATGTACAGCACGGAGGCGATCCACGAAGCTTCTGTCTCAGTTATCAGGTTGGGCAGAGGGGTTCGGTCGGGGTCTTGTAACATCGGTATTATGGGAGCCGTCCATCCCCCAGTGAAGCCGTACAGCAGAGGGCCGAAGTATACTGCGATGGAATATGATACTTATTGTAATACCAGCTGCGCGCCGCGGTGTTACCCGCAATTAAGAAGTATGTCCATTCCTTCTATATCCATTTACATTTTTTATATTTTTTTTATTACTTTATAGGCAAGTATTTGATTTCGATCTCATCTGATGGTAAGTGACGATGAGATCTACGATGGAGCATACTTGCCTAGAAGGTACCTGTTCACTCTCGACTTGAACACACCCAGATTGAAGTCAAATGCCCGCTTCCTGTATGCTATCCCATAGGAACTGTGCATTTTCCGGAATAAGAATTAGCCATGTCATTTTCTGTGCCCTAAACTACCACTACGTATGCAAAAAATCATGTCGATCCTTTGCTCTATGAAAAATTAAAACAAAACTGTCCCACGAGAACCATTTATTTTACCGGGATAAAAAGTAGCCTATGTGCTATTCCAGACTATAATCTATCTCTGTGCCAAGTTTCATCCAGATCCGTTCATCCGTTCTGGTGTGGTTGAGTAACCAAACATCCATCCATCCATCCATCCAAACTTTCACATTTATAATATTAGCGGGACGTGTTTGTTAAGTACTTAGGTATTTAATTTCATACACAAACGAGTAAGTTAAATAAAGTTTTCGTAATTCGTAACAACGAAACATATATGTCAAGTAGTTATTCAACTTTAATTTAAATAAACAACAAAAAATATTATTACATATTTGAATACTTGACTCTTTAATTTAGCTTTAATTAAGCTCAGTTGGTAGTGACCCTGCCTTCTGCGCTGAGGATCCGGGTTCGAATCCTGGTAGGGGCACACTTTATGTGATGTTTAATATCTATGTACCTAAGTATTAGTTCGCCCTCAGTCCATGGTATGGTACCGTGGGACCGTATAGTTGGTGTGTGCGTCTGGCGTTATATTATATTGTATAATTAATTAAAAATAGTTACTCACAGCACCCAGCAATCTGTAATTGTTTTCTTGAATATAGTTGCATTCTCGCAAAGTATGTAAATCACATAAAATATTTACTTAAATACTGGCGATACTTATTTACAAATGAATTTCATACATTTTACAAAGAATAGGAATAAGGATGTTTTGGTATCCTTACCACGATCAATTATTACCACCTGGGGTGCAAACTTGTAGGTATTAGGTAGCTACTATATTTGGTGGGATAATAATAGTATAGATTTTTAAAAGAGGTTCCTCGGGAGTATATAAAATTGTTGTTAATTTATAAATGACAGCACATAAGTGCGCTGTAAAATATTACACTTTTGTTAGAAAAAAATAATACATTAAACATTATTGTTTTATATAATTAAACATGATCGATATCAAAATGTTTTATTTAAACATTGTTTGCAATACGAGCGAACGGTAATGTTTTTTTTAAAACGTACAAACATATTACACTGAACCGCATTTTTTTTATTCACATGAGAGTACTTATTTTATTAAATTAATAAAAAAAGTTATGAGTACTTGTATTGTTTCACAAAACACTTCCAGTCGTGTTAGTAATTTATCCAGTTGTATGTACCAAGTTGTTCGAACAATATTATTATTTACATTGAAAACAGACCGTGCATACATTTGTGACGTATTAAAATAAATATAATATTTTTTTAACGGCCCATTGAGTTTGTTTTCTGCTACTGGACAAAGGGTTACCCTTTACGTCACTATAAAACCCTATCTTATAGACTTGTTTATTATGGCTATGCTTACCCGTAAGGTGTCCCAATTCTCGCACAATCTTCGCCTTTAGGATCATTAAATGTGGATACCGCTTCCGATGAGCTGGCAAAACGCATTTTTTTTTATATGGCAGTTTGAAAACTTCTGTACGTCAAATACGAGATTATTCGTAAGCTAACCGTATACTTTATAGTCTACTGTATTTAGACATTTTTTATGGAGAATTGAAAGTTTTAAATACCGTCCGCTAGAGGCGTTTTTCTATTCTCCATACAAAATGTCTAAATACGGTAGACTATTTATAGTCTACCTAGTACTTCGTCGAAGTGCTGCAGTGCTATTCTGTTACGACAATCTCATATCATACGCGGGAGTCCAAAAGTGAATTGTAGAATTTTAATACAAATTTTACATTTTACCCGAGAATTCACGCGTGAGATGTAAGGTTGTCATTTTAACTCAAATCTCAAGCGTCGTCGTGTATGTAATATTTGTAGTCAAATTATACAATTCACTTTTGGACTCACGCGTGAGATGAGATTGTCGTAACGGAATAGCACTACAGATCACGGAAAAGTGGTACGTTGCATGTATTAAGGCACGCTTAATTAAATTAATTAAATTAAGCGTAAAAAATAAAAACCATTGTAATTTGGAATTTCGCGCCCTGACCTTGCGCTTCCACCATAATAATGAATTTATGTATCTAGCGATTGCGGAAATCCGTGTAGGGATGGTTTCCATTCCATTTCCGAAATCGATTTGCAATGATTTAAATTAGCTCCGCAGGTATTGACGATCTTTGCCTGCCTTTGGCCATTGAATGATTTCACAAAGCGACAATGCTGATTCGACATTTTGACAAAGCATTATTGCTGATTCGACATTTTTACAAAGTATTATGGCTGTTTGACGCTTTGAATAAATGACACTGCTGATTCCATATTATGACAAAACAATATTGCTGATACGATGTTTTTACAAAGCCTTATTGCTGATTTGACAATTTGACAAAGCAACATTGCTGATACGACGTTTTTACAAAGCGTTAGTGCTGATTGTACACTTCGACAAAACGACATCGCTGATTAAACACTTTGACAAAGCGCAATTATTGATTCAACTCTGCCATAGCTTAGTTACAAGTTTATTTACAGCACATCTGAAAAAGTTTCAGACAAAGGGCTTCACATGCCGTGAATTTAAATTGGATTTAAGATAAGAAGATTATTGTCCCGTCTTTCCCAATCAGAATGTGGGATATGAAATGTTATCCCTCTCGCTCATCAGTTCTGTAGACTTTTTCAATGGCGTTCATTAAAATACTATGCCCGAATGGTTTACAATTACACAGGAACCCTAACTTGTATCCTGCAATACTCATTAGTAACGTTCTTCAAAATATTTCGATATACAACGCTGGTTTCGTGTGCAACTGTATGTTTGAGAGCGTAATCAAAGTTGCGTTCAATATGAAATTATATGAAAAGCTTGTGTATCGCGTAGATTCGTCTCAAGTCATTGTACAAATCAGTTTCGTTCGGATTTTGTTTGTTTATTTGATGGAATTTATCTATTTTAATGACAGATGGAATGATTAAAATCCATTCAAAAATACAGGATTGTTTAATAGACATAAGTACATATGTACCTACTCGTGCAAGTTTATGAACACACAATGGTTAATATCCCGCTAATATTACACGTTTTATATCAAAGAAACACATTTTCAGAAAATAAATCAAATTAACAACTTCAATGTTTTACTTTCCCGCCAAAAAGCCCTAACACACCTAACTCACTACCTAATCTAACTCAAATTACGTTAAATTATACAAACCCATGGACTTATTAATGTACAACGGAACGCGTTGTTAGTCATGACTGTAGCGTACCGCCATCTTACGTTAATTAGATTACAACTATGAAGTTTATACCGTTGCTAGTATAACAAGCTGTTAGTAGTACTTTGACAAACTTAGTGATTCTGGGTTGAAATAAAAGAGGGCGCTATAATCAATTTTAAGAATAACAACATTTTATTTATTATCTCTGAGTATTAATTACCTATATAATAAAAATCATTATAAATATCCTTAACATTATTCTGTTATCTATTGTTGTGTAAAAGGATCTTCGAACAGCACAATTTTTGTCCCAATTAATAGAGCCGATTTATTAGCCATTGACTAGCCAAGTTGCCTATATAAATGTCAAATCTATACATATAAATAAAATTGGAGTGTCTGTTTGTAATATTAAAATAACCGCTTTTTACTAAGTGCATTTGGATGTATACACGTTACCTATACCGAAACAACATTTTTTTCAATTTTTGTCTGTCTGTCTGTCTGTCCGTCCGTCTGTCTGTCTGTCTGTCTGTTTGTTCCGGCTAATCTCTGAAATGGCTGGACCGATTTTGACGGGACTTTCACTGGCAGATACCTGATGTAAAAAGGAGTGACTTAGGCTACTTTTATTTTAGAAAAAATATAGGATCTCACGAAAAAAAATAAAACCAATGTTGCAGCGCAGCGCCTGATTAAGTTTGATAGCAACAACCTGCAATGCGTCCCGCGGGCTCAGAATGGGCGAGCAGGCTGTTGTCAACGGTTGTCTTTGTTAAATACCACGCGGACGAAGTCGCGGGCAACAGCTAGTTTATAATAATATCGCCAGACGAACACACCACACCGGTCCCAAACTAAATAACCCTTGTGTTATGGGAAATCGTAGAATGGAATGGGGGCGACCCCAGTACTTATATACGAGGGGGGATCAAAAAGTAGTGAGAATGACATACTCCTAGGTAAGAAAAAAAAAAATACTTGCAGGCATAGCTCAGATACATATTTGCAATATTAATAAACAAAAAAAACTTCGATTCTCTTTTGTTTTTTTCTGAATGTAGTCATTTGTTTGCTTCGTGTCGGAACGTGTTCTCGAAAATGGAGAAAAACGAAGTGCGAGCCGTTATTAAATACCTCTGTTTAAAAAGTTAACGACGCAAGAGATTCATTGCGATTTGGAGGCAACATTAGGAGAGTCCGCTCCACCGTATTCCACTGTCGCAAGTTGGGCTTCTCAATTTCGAGTAGGGAGAACGAGCACGGAAGACGAACATCGTTGCGGCCGTCCATCGACGTCAGTCACCCAAGAAAATGTTGCAAAAGTCGAGAAAATTGTATTGAGCGATCGAAGAGTTACCATCCGATACTTAATTCAAGAAACGGGCATTTCATATGGAAGTATTCAGTCCATATTGAAACAATCTTTGAATATGAGAAAAGTCTCCGCAAGGTGGGTGCCGAGAATGTTAACCGAGAGTCAGCAACAAAATCGACTTGACATTTCGAAGATATTGTTGGACAAGTTTCAAGAAGATTCTGAAAACTTTTTGTCTCGTTTCGTAACAATGGACGAAACATGGGTCCATCATTTTGATCCCAAGACAAAACAGCAATCTTCGCAATGGAAACGGCCATCATCACCGACCCCGAAGAAGTTTCGTGCTGTGGCATCGGCTGGCAGGGTTATGGCCTCAATATTTTGGGACTCAGAAGGGATATTGTTGATTGATTACCTGCAGCGTGGAACCACTATTACAGGCCAATATTATGCAGCTTTAATTCCCAAGTTGAGGAATGCCATCAAAGAGAAAAGGAGAGGGAAACTTCGAAGGGTCGTGCTGTTTCATCACGACAACGCACCCGCGCACAGGTCGGCAGTTGCGATGGCTGCCATTCAGCAAGTTGGCTTCGAATTGGTTGACCACCCCCCTTATTCAACAGATCTGGCGCCTAGCGATTTTTATCTGTTCCCCAAATTGAATGAATACTTAAGGGGAAACAGGTACGAAGACGATAGCGAGATGATGGATGCCGTGGAGAGCTTTTTGCAGGACCAACACAAAACATTTTTTTTGAAAGGGATTGAAGCCTTGGAAAAGCGCTGGACTCGGTGTGTAGAGAGACTCGGAGAGTATGTAGAAAAATAAATTATTAAGTTATCAATAGTCATTATATTCTATCTCATTCTCACTACTTTTTGATATCCCCTCGTAGATATTAAACATCCATGACTTGGGTACAAACATTCGTGCTCATCACACAAAGTTTGCCCTACCAGGATTCGATCTCGGGACCCTTAGTGCAGAAGGTAGGGTCACTACCGACTGTATTTGTGGGGAGTGGGGACCCTACCGATCAAATAGTGGCGTTCGCAGCGGCCTTAAGGGGGAAGCTCAAGGTCAGGGCGCGAAATTTAAAATATCAATAGTTTGCTTAAAAAAATACCTAAAGCGATAAAATACTCCAAAGTTTGTAAAAACCGCTACTTACACTAACTTTGAAGTATTGTATCGCTTTAGGACTTTTTTAAGCATATTAATACATCGATACATCCAATGCAGAACGCTAATATCGCAAAAAACTAAATTACATCGTTGAGATGTCCGAATTTTTCGGAAAAAAAACAAAAAAACCATTGACATTCTGAATTTCGCGCCCTGACCTTGCGCTTCCACCTTAAGCCTGTGCTTAGGCTTGGATATACAAATTAGGATTGAAATACAAAAATCAGTTCATTTTTTTGACCCGCCATCCATGAAATCTACAAAAACATTTATTACACACTGACGTAGACACAGGAAAGGTCATAGCGGCCTTCTGCTTGATTCAACGATGACATAAACACTACACACTTAGCATACGCTACACGACAAATTCAACATCACAGTATGAAAATCACTAAAATAGTGATCAAAAGTTTATGATCAACTATATAAATATAAAGTAATGAGATTGTAACTTTCTTGGATTTTTTGTTTACGCCACCTAACACGTGCCTTCAGTTGTCTTTGGAACCATGTAAAACTACGTGAGTTTGAATGTGGAATAGTACATATGACATATTAGTTTATAATTTCTAAGAAAGTTACAATGCACATTAAAACTATCACATAGAACATCCAGTATATGTACTATTTCTACACAAGATAACTAATAACAATCTATAAGCGTTTTTACAAATCGTATTGAAATTATATAGTTTAAAAATGTGTCGATAATATAATATATAATAATATAATTTAATCTTTTGACATCACTTAAATTTAAATTTACTAGAACAGCTAAAAAATTCACTAACACTTTGCATCATCATCTTTCTTCTCACTTTTCCCGCCCAAAATCTCTTGTATCTCCGCAAAACTCTTTCCCTTAGTTTCTGGGACACAGTATTGTATAAACAAACACGTGATAACACAGTTAACGCTGAAGATCCAGTATGTGGCTGCTGGGCCAATTAGCTCAGTCACTATGGCAAAATATTTCGTGAGCCCGAACATGAATATTGATGCCACGACCATCGTTATCGACATCCCAGTACCGCGACAGTGATCGTCGAATAGTTCGGCGCCTATTACCCAGTTTAGTGAGCCGAAACCTGAAAAAGAAAGTAAATAATTACTAAACGAACGGTGTTTTAATTTCAGCCTTACGACCAAATTATGAGGAGAATATCCTACACTGACAAACCAAGAGAAAATATCTTATCACATCTCAGGCTATTTCTCGTGGTAGTTGCTTTGAGATGCATCTAGATGGCGTTACTATGTCTTAGTGACATAAGCTCAATATGTTAAGTAAACGTAACGAAGGTCACTGACATTTAAGTATTTTGTGCACGTTATTTTTTATTACCTAACTCTGACCTTTTGCGCATTCAATCGGAAATGGTTTTGGCGAATTTAATAATTGAATTTTAATCGATTTCGCGACCAAATCATAATGTAGTGACTAGTAACACGTTGCAAAAACAAGCTAGAAAGACAGGTTTCGCTCGGTGACAGCGACACTACCATTACGTCAAGTGCGAGATTATTCGTAAGCTAACCGCGCATAAAGAAAGAAGAAGAACCGTATTCTTTATAGTCTACA
Organism: Pheosia tremula; assembly: GCA_905333125.1. Lineage (NCBI taxonomy): Eukaryota > Metazoa > Arthropoda > Insecta > Lepidoptera > Notodontidae > Pheosia > Pheosia tremula. The sequence continues at coordinate 5,367,789 of HG995419.1, forward strand.
TTAAATAGACATTTTGGATGGAGAATCGAAAGTTAGAATACCGTCCGCTAGAGGCGCTTTTCAATTCTCCATACAAAATGTCTAAATACGGTAGACTATAAAGTATACAGTTAGCTCGCACTCGACGTGCAGTGCCCTTGTACTAATCTCTTCTTTTTTTTCTTTTTAACCGACTTCAAAAAGGAGGTGGTTCTCAATTCGGTTGTATCTTTATTGGTTTTTTTTATTTGTTTTAGTTTGGCAAACAGTTACAAAATAGACCCATTTTAGCCGGTGTCGAATAATTCTCGATCATTTTTATTGAATGTTATGTACCCCTGATGATAATGATAATGTTGTTGACGATGATGCTGATGTAATTAATCCCCTACCCCTATCAGTAAAGCCGTGGATACTTTACTGAAAATTTACCGAACATCTTGGGAGAACTTGAAATGTCAAGTTATATGAATTTAATTCAATTTCCTTCATTCGTGCACGTTTGTGAACACACAATGGTTAATATCCCACTAACATTACACATTATTTATTAATAAAACATTTTTTTTGGAAAATAAAACAAAACTCCTACGTCGAATGTCTATGTCGCGGTGTGCACAATAATTGCTTTAGTCACTCTTTCATTCGTGTGACAAAAAAGTTACCTAGGTAAGTAGTAATAAAGTTTAAAATAGCACGTTTAACAAGTTCCGCGAAAATGTGCAAAGAACACAACACAGTTCTCTAGAATAGGTGCAATTAAATTGATATTACAGACAATACAATGACTTTGCACTTTAGACTTAAAATAGAAGTTGTTACAACTCCTTTTTTAACAACACCAAATGACTCCGAAGAATATAAAGATAATTCTAGGTATGTTGCATAGCATAATAGCGTCATGATAATAAGCATAGATAGAGATATATGAGCAGAAGCAGTGATAGCCAAGTTGGTTGAACGCTTGCTTCGGTAACGAGGATCATAAGTTCAAACCCTGACTCGCACCTCTGGGATTTTCATGTGCGAATCTCATTTTCAACCATGATTATCACTTGCTAAACGGCGAAGGAAAACATCGCGAGGAAACCTGCATGTCTGCGACCCCCTCGAAAGACGTGTGAAGTCCGTCAACCCGCAATGGGCCAGCGTGGTGGACTATGACCTTATCCCCCCTCGCATTGAGGGGAGGCCCGTGCCCAACAGTGGGACATTAAAAGGGCTCGTATTATTATTATGCTACATAGGGTAGGCAGAGTTCTACGCACCAGCACTATAGCAGAAGACAACGAGGATCAGTGATATTATTGGCACGTAGTTTAGGAATCCACTGACTGCCATTGTCTCTTTCAGCTTGAAGAACACACCGAGACCGAGCTGAAAACACAATCAAAAACCTTACACAAATACTCACATATAAAATATCCTTATCCACAAAATGCTAATTCTTTAAAATGTTGGCTGTCTATTATTCTAACATGCATTATGCGGAAACTACTGGATCGTTTTCATCGAAACTTTGTAGGTATTTATAGTGATTATTCATTGTTATCCTGGTTCGACATGACCTTTCCTTCTTAATGCGCGATGAATTCAGGCCATATTCACTGCGCTGACTCAGTGCGGAGATTGACGAACATCAAATGCCTTTCGAAAACTGCTCAGTAACTCGTCGGCTCCTATATTTGCGTTTACCGATTTGTACCGACGCCTTATTGAACCCAGGATTCAAATTACATTGATGTTCTATTTCTATCAACGTTTGATTGAGTCAGTAAATAACAGAAAAATATTTTTTGCTCACCATCCCCACGGCCATCCCCGCATTGGTGCATGTCATAATAGGTTTCCTTCCAAACCTATCAGTGACCAAAGTCGTGCAAAAACTAGCGAATAGCTGTATAAGCCCTATCACCACAGACGCGACTTCAGGCCTTACAGTCGTCTGCGTAGACTCCAAAATCGTTTGCAAATAAAACGACACAGCGTTGAAGCCGACTAATTGTGACGCAATTCCTACTATAACTATTACTAGTAGTAGAGACTTAAGGAACAGTCTGTTTGTTATGATGTCTTTCTTGTTGATTTTTACGTTCGCCTTGCTTGCAGCTTCGTATTCTTTGAGTTCTTCGTGGGCTATCGTCTCGGAGCCTCGGAGGAAGGTGAGTACTTTTAGAGACTTCTCTGTTTGTCCTGGAAAATAAAATATTTCAGTTTTTTTATCTAATGGCCTCTGTGCTTATACGTCACGCTCGTCTTGATTATGCTATGTCAATGTAGTGGTGAAGACGCAGTAGGTAATTCCAAGCCAATTTTTGGGTGATATTGGCTGGTGCTTGGTTAGTTGCTGGTCCGGCTGCTAAGATATATAAATGACCTTGTTCAAGCAGACTATTTAGATTTTGTTTTGTTTCTTTTCCTTCTTATTTTTATTTACAAAATTAATTTGTAAATGTGGGAACCATGTCGTCATTAACTTGTAATGTAATAATAGTATATTTAGAGTTAGTTTTTGTATTATTTTTGACCAGCTGTTTCACATACTCATAACAATGTATTGCTCAAAAATGTAACGGATCTTTTTAAAAACAGCAACTATTGAGTTTCATGCCCGTTCTTCTCCATAGGAACGGCATAACGAACGGATGGTCAAGTTGTAGCTTAGCATTTTGTAACTACTTTGACGATTCGTGAGTACTGTACTTAATGGTTTAAATGAATAAAAATAAAATATACAATGGGCTGTCATTCATATAAATCTGCAGTGATTACGACAGGCGACAGTAATTAGCGATGTGATTGAAATGTGTTTTGCTCGGCGACAATGAAGCTACCAGCTATATAATAGGGATTAATTTTGTGTGCAACTCTTACACTGGATTTGGTCACGACAAGTATAGCGCTAAAACCTGTATTTGACTCTTTCCTTCACTGTCTATCCGTCGCTTATCTTTGACGTGTACACAGGAATACTATCTATAACTTTTAGTTCAAACCACGAGGTGAATCATCTTCCATAATCATCATGTCACATCCATGTGTATTTATTGAATATTTTATTGCTATTAATTACTTGACATTGGCAAAATACCCGCTAAGTTGTGGGTGAGGCCATTTGCATATCCATTTTATTTCATCGCATCTTATTTCGTAAAGAAAGAAATAAAAAGTTCAAACCTAATTTTTTTAGAACAAGTCTCACCTCTCGAATATAAGAAGTAAGGGCTGTCAGGCAGCAGAATAAGTGGTAGCGTGGTCAGGGCTATCACGCATGTGAACACTATATTCAGCGTGATGTAGGACGTGAACGGGCCAATAGATAACATGATCAGCACTCCCATAGAGCATAGTATCTGTAGTATCGTGCCCAGACTGCCGCGAATTTCTTTCTGTAAAAAAAAACATTTTTTTTAAATAGTTAGTTATATAGTTTTATATAGTTAGTTTTTTATATATATTTGTATTTTATTCACATTTGTAGTTGTTTTGTTATATTATAAATGTGAAAGTTTGGATGGATGTTTATTACTCAATCACGCAAGAACGGCTGACAGGATCTGGATGAAATTAGGCACAGAGATAGATTATAGTCTGGAATAGCACATAGGCTACTTTTTATCCCGGTAAATGTATGGTTCCCGGGGGATAGATTTGTTTTAATTTTTCATAGAGCAAAGGATCAACATTATTTTAGCATAGCTAATGGTAGTTTAGTGCTCAAAAAATGACACAGGCTAATTTCTATCCCGGATAAAGGGCATAGAGGAGAAGGACATACTTGTTAATCGCGGGTAACATCGCGGGGCGCAGCTAGTATTCCATAAATTCACAAACAAAAACCTATAAATTTGTAATTCTCTCACGACAGCAGGTAGTATATAGCTTTATTGGCATTTTGCAAAGAAGGCGGGGACAAAGAAACATAGACTTTTTGCTTTAAATATATTTTTGTTCGGCATACTGCGACAAAATCAGGCGACGTAGACAGATGTCGCTATGCGAAAGAGTCTAGTGGGGGAGGTGGTTAAAATCGCCAGAGCGATGCCTTCTGAGTTTATTTATATACTAGATGCGCCCGGCGGTGTTACCCGCGATAAAAAGTATGAAAAATTAAAACATCTATCCCACGGGAACTATACATTTTACCGGGATAAATAGTAGCCTATGTGCTATTCCAGAGTATAATCTATCACTGTGCCAAATTTCATCCAGATCCGTTCAGCCGTTCGGGCGTGAAAGAGTAACAAACATCCATCCATCCAAACATTCACATTTATAATTTACTAGCTGTTGCCCGCGACTTCGTCCGCGTGGTATTTAACAAAGACTCAGCCGTTGGCAACAGCCTGCTCGCGTTCTGATCCCGCGGGACGCATTGCAGATTGTTGCTATCAAACTTCAATCAGGCGCAGCGCTGCAACATTGGTTTTAATTTTTTTTCGAGAGATCCAATTTTTTTTTCTAAAATAAAAGTAGCCTATGTTACTCCTTGTTACATCAGCTATCTGCCAGTGAAATTCCCGTCAAAATCGGTCCAGCCATTTCAGAGATTACCCGGAACAAACAGACAGACAGACAGACAGACAGACAGACAGACAGACAGACAGACGGACAGACAGACAGACAGACAAAAATTGTAAAAAATGTTGTTTCGGTATAGGTAACGTGTATACATCCAAATGCACTTAGTAAAAAGCGGTTATTTTAATATTACAAACAGACACTCCAATTTTATTTATATGTATAGATAATATTATTATATATTATATATATAAGTAATAAGTATAGATATATAATATATATATATAAGTAAATAAGTATATAAGTAAGTATAAGTATAGATCCCCGTGGTGTTACCCGCGATTAAAAAGTATGTCCTTTTCCTCTATGTCCTTTTGCAAATGCACGATTCCGTTGTGCTATCCCATAGGAACCGTGCATTGTTTTCGGAATAAAAATTAGCCTGTGTCATTTTCTGACCCCTAAACTACCACGACCCATGCACAAAATCGTGTCGATCCTTTGCTCTATAAAACTAAAACAAATCTATCCCACGGGTACCATACATTTTACCGGGATAAAAGATAGCCTATGTGCTATTCCAGACCATAATCTATTTCTGTGCCAAATTTCATCCAGATCCGTTCCGCCGTTCTGGGATGATTGAGTAATAAACATCCATTCAAATTTTCAAATTTATCATATTAGTGGGATAAGACTAGTTTTAATTAACAAGATCATTTCGGATCTCATTCGGATGGACATATTTGTCAGTGGCGTAGCACAGGTCATTAGCACCCCGTGCGTATTTCAAATTTGCCACCCTCTTATTTTTGCTATTCATTATAAAGAAATTGGGGGATGGTAACGACAAAAAATGACGAAAAAAAACGCTGAAATATTTTTTTTTGTTTTTACATTTTTTTTCATATCTTAATTTTTTTTCCTTTAACCGCCGCCGGTGCGGACCACACCCTCCGCCTCCCCCACGCTACGCCACTGATATTTTTCCATAATTCTTCGTTTCCTGCCTCGTTCGCGGCATTGAAAACACACACACAGTCACGGTATGCCGTGCGTGGAATGACCACCATACATCTAGTCGTATGCTTAAAGATGTCAAGGTGCATAAAACAAAGCAACAGATTAAGTTATTGTTATACAGTACGTGACCGAATTCCGTTTAAACAGTTGCACAGATAACGTAGAAAGATACTTATTAACAGGTGGATAGATATGGCTTTTGTGTGTGCAATTTATAAAACACACAAAGAGATTTTGGATCTTTTAGAGCAGGGATTCTCAAAGTGTCGTGTGTTTGTCGGTTTCTCCGCGGTCGACATAAACGAAAACTTTGGAGGGCGAAGAAGTCTAAAAATCGACCTCTATTAATTAACACAAGTTCTTATTTGAATCTTTCAAGATACTGTATAAGTTGTGTAACGTGTACCAACTTGTTAAAAGAATGACTAATATTTTAGTAGGAAGTATCTTTGTTGTATTTAAAATACACTCAATAAGTCGATAAGCGTGCACAAGTTCGTACAAGATGAAATTATCATTTTGTATCAAATGGAAAAAACAAACTAAAGATAGGAATTTCAAAGTAATTTGGCTACGGGGATCGGAGGTATCAGTTAATTTTGGAAAAGGGGTCTCTTGCCCAAAATACTTTGGGAATCACTGCTTTCATGGTTAAACGATACGGTTTGATTTTCCAACTACCATACATGGTTTTTAAGGTATATACCGTGCTGTTTGAAAAGACCATTGTATATGTTTAACTAAAGATAACTTCAAATTATGTATAGAGGCGAAGCGATAGCCAAGTTGGTAGGTGCCAGTCATATTAGTAAAACGCTCGCCTTGCCAACTAGATCTGGGTCACTCTAGCCCAGGGGTTCCCAAACTTATTTTGTCTACTACCCACTTTGAAAATGAATTATTTTTTTGCGCCCCCATTTTTTCACCTACTTAAAAACCACTATAACTTCAAGTTAAATTAATTATTGTAAGCCTCTACACAACGCCCCCATTTTTTCTGGGTCTCTTACCCTTTAGGCCTGCAGCGCCCACAAGTGGGCGTTATCGCCCACAAGTGGGCGTTATCGCCCACTTTGGGAAAGGCTGGTCTAGTCAAATACTTACACTAGCGACCTCTGATGCATATATGGGTACAACAGTGAACACCCCAGAGTCGGCCACGCCGAGGAGAGCACGCGCCACCAACAGCATCCACACCTCAGTAGCATAAATGAACATTATTCCGACTATCAGCTTCGGTATGCAGTACAGTATTACACAGTACTTCCTCCCAATTCGGTCCACTAGGTATGCTGTTATGAAGTTTACTGAAAAAAAATTGAGAGATTATTTAAAGGATAAAAAGCTAGAACAGCAATTATAGCAAACATGTTAGCTTTCCCCCAGCTTGGCTATCAGGCCAGGTTGGTGGCGTTCCATCAGCTATTAATTAACACAAGTTCTTATTCGAATCTTTCAAGATACTGTATAAGTTGTGTTACGTATACCAAGTTGTTATAAGAATGACTAATATTTTAGTAGGAAGTATCATTTTTGTTCTTTAAAAAAAACTCAACGAGTCGATAAGCGTGCACAAGTTTGAACAAGATGAATTTTTGAATCTATAGGAAATAAAACTAGAGATAGGAATTTTAAAGTAATTTGGCTTTGGGGGTCTGAGGTATAAGTTCATTTTGGAAAAGGGGTCTCTGGCCCAATATAGTTTGGGGATCCCAGTGCTTCAAATAAACCAATTACGTACCAAGAATTCCACTCAGCGAGCCAATGGAGACGATCCACGATCCCTCCTCAGCTGTGATTGGTCTGGACAGAATCGACTCCGTGCCATTACTAAGCTTCACCAGCACTGGAGATGGCCATACCAAGCCCATGCCAGTAGCTAGCACGCTCAGGTTTACTGTAAATAAAAATACAATTTTTGATGTCACTCGTTACTATAAAAGTAGCCTAAGTTACTACTTGTTACATCAGCTATCTGCCAGTGAAAGTCCCGTCCAAATCGGTTCAGCCATTTCAGAGATTAGCCGAAACAAACAGACAGACAAAAATTGTAAAAAAAAAATTTTTGTTGTATGTACCGTGTATACATCCAAATGCACTTAGTAAAAAGCGGTTATTTTAATATTACAAACAGACTCCAATTTTATTTATTTGTATAGATATAGATAAACATCCATGACTCGGGTACAATCATTCGTCCTATCACACAAAGTATGTCCCTACCAGGATTCGAACTCGGAACCCGCAGCACAGATAGCAGGGTCACTACCCACTGAGCTAATAAGGTCGTCAGAGTGTACAAAGGTAGAAAAAATTGACCACTTCCCGTTCTCCATTCATATCATACAATGTAGCGCGGTAATTTAATTTAGCACGTCAGCCATAATGCTTCGCTTATCCGTCCACACCAGACAAAGGCGAAAAAAAGATATACTACCTATTAACTAGTACCTATTTACGACTGGCAACTGTTAGGATATTTTATCTTTCTGGCGTAGTTACAACAACATTGAGATATGCCAAATAAAAAATGTTTGATCAAAAAACATGCCATAGTTTGCAATGACGACGATAATTATGGGAAAATTACGTCACAAAAAAACCGTTTTTTTTAAGTCGTATCATCGTCATTTTTTGTTTTTAAATCACGCCTAATCTGAATCAAACTTGTTTTTAAATTGCTGCGCGGGATTAACGTTGCTTCACAACCATATTTGGTTGTGTTTAGATCATAGCTTTTGCTAAATGCTTGCTAGTAAGATCATTAACTGGTAGACTATAGACATAGATCATTTTCGAGAAAAAAAAAACCTAAAACATAAGTCCCCAAATATCTAGGTATCAAAAAACTTACTTTAAAAAGATAGGGGATTTCTTTTTTTATTTCGCCAGACGAACACACCAACTATACGGTACCACACTAAGCAACGCTTGTATTATGGATACCGTACAATGGACTGAGAGCGAACTCAGTATATAATACTCATATAGATATTAAACATCCATGACTCGGGTACAAACCTGTAGCTGCCCCACGAGCAGCCCCGCCACATCCTTTTCGATGTCGGTTAAAAGACACAAACTGGGCACACTGATCAACTAGATTTAAGATTTAACCTCCCAAATCGAAACCAAATATTGAACGTTTACTATCAATGCACCAAGTTCATCAATTTTCATAAATGCGAAACCGAAAAATATAGAAAGTGCTCAACAAGACAAAATAGCTTGGGGGCCCCTGTTTTAAACTTATCTCATAAATAGCGATGATGATGCAGATTTATAGTACAAAAACTTTACAGTGTTGTTAAACAATAGTTACAATTACTAAGTTTAAATCCGGCTGGTATCAGGTGATCAGGGTTACCGCAACATCTAACTATATTAGATAATATCTTATCAAATTCAAAACGCAACATTACAAGGTAAGGTATTAGGAATATGCATTAAACGAATTCTAACCATTGTGCTTTTATCATACAAATTTTCAATGATTGTTCCGTGATTTTTAGCATATTGTTACGATGCGTATAAAAGAGGTATCGATAACTCGAGAAATAGTCATCGAAGCTTCTAGAAACAAAAACGCATTGTTGGGTCCAAGGTCCCCTATCGATCTGTGAAGAAAGATCTAGAATCGTCAACAATGTTGCAACCGGCTTCCGGAATATACCTCATATTATTTTTATTAAAATTATTATTAGTAAACAAAAGGCGAGGACAATGCAATTCCTGGAACTACGAGTTCTCGGAAAAATACCGATTAGACGAATACAGCTACGTACACTAGAACATTCTAGCGCCTCCTTATTACCGTGTACATAAGGTTCAATTTCCTTATGGAACATTTCTGTTTAGTGGGTTTTTATCGACACCTTTCTGGAAAGATCCACCCTCGCTATTTTCGGATTATAAATAGTGTGCAGGACCAGCGACGAGACAGTTTCTATTTGAAAGCGATTGTGAACACATCTCTCGGAAGCGAACTAAGAAGATTATACCGGCGACTCTAGCGAATACTGTGGACTACTGTGATTCAAAGTGATTTGGTGTATTGTTGTTTAAGTGTTAAAAAGTTAGTGTACTGGTGTGTACTATTTTTGCCTTCTGTGTGGAGAGCGATTAAAGTAATTTTCACGTAATCGGCATTTGATTACCCCCGCACGTAACAATTGGTGTCAGAAGTGGGATGCCGTTACTACCACGTGAAGACGAAGGGCGTACCCCACGAACCAGACGGCAAGTGGAAATGGATGCTGCACGTCAACGTAGCCGTGAAGAGGAAGAGCCTCGGGCTGGTGCTGAGATTCCAGCTGAAACTGTAGCAGCACCAGGGGTTAGTGCACCAGACATGAACATGTCGGTACTGCTGGCTTCGATGCAAAAAATGATCCAGGCTAGTCAAGAGGCCAATCAGAAAATGATCCAGGCCAGTCAAGAGGCCAATCAGAAAATGTTGCGGGCCAACCAAGAAGCCAGTCGGCAGGAGCTCAATCAGAAAATGGCTTCTATGCAAGAAATAATGAAGAATAACCAGGAAGCCGTAGTAGGAAAAATCGATGCCGGCATAATAGCTCTCGGAGATAAAGTAAAGTCTCTTGAAGACCGCGTGGAAGTGCTTGACAAAGAAGTTACCATGAAGACAGGGAGCCTCGAAGACCGCTTACAAAAAGTAACTCTCAAGAATGAGGCTATGGAAGACCGCTGGGAAACACTTAATAAGGAGGTGATGCAGCTCAGAACACATGGATCTATTGCAGTGGCTTCACCATCGTCTGCAAAAGTTGACCTACCACGCTTCGATGGGACTTCTTCGTGGTCAGCGTTCAAGTACCAGTTCCAGGTACTTGCAAGTGGTAATAGCTGGAGCAACGAGCAATCTTTTATGGCTCTTACGCTTGCTCTACGAGGGGATGCTTTAACAATTCTCGAAAATCTGCCGCTTGAAAGAAGGACGCTGGAGACACTTATGGAAGCATTAGACACGCGCTACAGTGATAAGCACCTGGAACATGTCTACCGAGTGCAACTCCGTGAGCGATCACAGAAGGCTGGTGAAAGCCTCCAGCAGTGGGCCCAGGAAATTGAAAGGTTGGTTCGTCGGGCTTACTCATCAGCACCAGAAGTTATCGAGGTGAACCTGCTGCAGGCATTTGTCGATGGCATAAGAAACTCCGAAGTTCGAGGTGTTGTAAAATTGGGACATCACCAGTCCTTGAAGAACGCACTTGCTCATGCTCTTGAGGTGGAAGCTGTGCAACAAGACACGAGGCTACATAAAGTTAGAGCCATGATACCAGAAGAGAAAAAGTCTCGGTTTGTCCCCACATGTTATGAGTGTGGAGACAAAGGGCATGTTCGGCCGGAATGTCCGAAAAGAAAAAGGAAGCTTCGGTTTGAGCCAACATGCTATGTGTGTGGAAGAAAGGGGCACATTCAGTTGGAATGTCCTAGAAAACGGAGGGCCGTGGAAGTTGCGACCCAAACGGAACGAGATTGGTTTGAGAAACAAAACGTCGTCAGAACCGTAAGGCAAGTGCGGGTTAGTCGGGATAAGGTTCCGAAAGTCACAATGACGGAAGACTGCAAGCACTGCCAGAACAATGAAGTGCAGGAAGAGATCAAAGTCATTAGGACTCCCGAACTTGACGATGAATGGACTGGAATCAGCATGAAGAAGGCCCAAGAAGAGGACGATGACCTTCGACCTATACTGGACTGGAAACGTCTTGGGAACAAACCCCAATGGAGTGATGTGTCTGCTTACAGTTCGACCACCAAAAGCTATTGGGCTCAGTGGGACAGCTTGACTCTGGAAGACAGTGTACTATGTAGAAAATGGGAGTCCAACGACGGGAAAGAAGTAACCATGCAAGTCGTAGTACCTCGGAGTAAGGTGGCCTCTCTTCTGCGGCACATTCACGATGGTGTTTCTGGTGGGCATCTTGGAGTCAAGAAGACCCTGGTTAAAGTGCGACAACGGTTCTACTGGGTCCGTTGTCGGGAAGATGTCGAGGATTGGTGCCGTAAGTGCACTGCTTGTGCTTCAGTGAAAGGCCCGCAGACAAGAAGCAGGGAAAAATTAAAGTCGTACAATGTTGGAGCGCCATGGGAGCGCATCGCCATTGATGTTGCTGGACCTTTTCCAATGACGGATGATGGGAACAAATACATCATAGTAGTGCAAGATTACTTCACTAAGTGGCCCGAAGTCTTTGCGACACCCAATCAAGAAGCTATAACTGTGGCGAAGAAACTGGTCCAGGAAGTGGTCTGTCGATATGGCGTACCCATGGAACTTCACTCAGACCAAGGGCGGAATTTTGAGTCTTCCTTATTTCAGGAAATGTGCAAACTGCTGGGAATCAATAAGACCCGTACGACTCCAGCGCATCCGCAGTCAGACGGAATGGTCGAGAGGTTCAACCAGACCTTAGAGAACTACTTGGCTAAAGTCGTGGACGATCATCAGAGAGATTGGGACCAATACATTCCGCTGTTTCTGATGTCCTATCGATCTGCGGTGCATGATAGTACGGGACATACTCCGGCCAAGGTAAATTTTGGTCGAGAAATAAGGCTCCCAGTCGATGCGATAACAGGCACGCCACCCGATAGTCCTAAGCCTGTTACAGACTATGTGAGTGAACTTCAAAACCAGCTGGATGAAGTACACAGAAGAGTACGGGAGAATAATCTTAAGACTAGTACAAGGATGAAGACCCGGTACGATCGGAATTCGAACACCAACGGGTTTGAGGAAGGAACACTAGTGTGGCTTCATAATCCGCTTCGCAAAAAGGGAAAGTCTCCGAAACTTCAAGCTCGCTGGGAAGGACCGTACACCGTCATTACAAGGATCAATGATGTTACCTTCCGCATCAAGAAGGGACTTAGAGGAAAACCAAAGGTAGTCCATGTAGACCGGTTAGCGCGATATCATGGCTCGAATAATGCTCGGGACGAGCATGACTAAGAGGGGGGTAATGTTACGATGCGTATAAAAGAGGTATCGATAACTCGAGAAATAGTCATCGAAGCTTCTAGAAACAAAAACGCATTGTTGGGTCCAAGGTCCCCTATCGATCTGTGAAGAAAGATCTAGAATCGTCAACAATGTTGCAACCGGCTTCCGGAATATACCTCATATTATTTTTATTAAAATTATTATTAGTAAACAAAAGGCGAGGACAATGCAATTCCTGGAACTACGAGTTCTCGGAAAAATACCGATTAGACGAATACAGCTACGTACACTAGAACATTCTAGCGCCTCCTTATTACCGTGTACATAAGGTTCAATTTCCTTATGGAACATTTCTGTTTAGTGGGTTTTTATCGACACCTTTCTGGAAAGATCCACCCTCGCTATTTTCGGATTATAAATAGTGTGCAGGACCAGCGACGAGACAGTTTCTATTTGAAAGCGATTGTGAACACATCTCTCGGAAGCGAACTAAGAAGATTATACCGGCGACTCTAGCGAATACTGTGGACTACTGTGATTCAAAGTGATTTGGTGTATTGTTGTTTAAGTGTTAAAAAGTTAGTGTACTGGTGTGTACTATTTTTGCCTTCTGTGTGGAGAGCGATTAAAGTAATTTTCACGTAATCGGCATTTGATTACCCCCGCACGTAACAATATCTAAACATACTCGGCTTATTGTTGAACTATGCTAATTTCGTTTTGTAGTTTGTATGGTCTTGACATTTCAATAGAATGAGCGCTTCACTCACGTTTAAGGCTATATAATAGTATGTTTATTGCCACTTAATAACTCCAAAACGGCTTGATCGGTCTGTGTCGCGCGATTCTTTATGATCATACGTCACTATGGTTTTTAGATAGGCACCGTGTCTGGAATACAAACTGGAATTTGGACTTTGTAGCGACCTATTCATCCCGCACACATTCTTTATACGATCCTGAAACGCGCTATGAGAGTTTTCGAAGAACGTAACATATATGCGACCACGAATCGGAAGACGTAGTGTAGGACGGCCCCCCACAAGGTGGACCGATGATATCACACGCGTCGCAGGAAGCCGGTGGATGCGAGTGGCGGAGGACCGTGATGTGTGGGGAAGTCGTTGGGGGAGGCCTATGTCCAGCAGTGGACGTCTATCGGCTGATAGATAGATAACATATATACAAGATCCCGACGATAACCGTGCAGGACAACGGCCGCCCCGCTAGGCATAACACCCGCCTGGCTGTAATATCGTCCCCTTTCCGCCAAAACTTGTAACATACTTATCAAAGACAGACGAGAGAGAGAGAGAGAGAGAGAGAGAGAGAGAGAGAGAGGATTGTTCTTTTGAGATTAGTCGGTTAACAGTTATATAATAGCTTGAAAGGCAACTTTCGTTTCGATATAGGTGTTATATATCACATCTTCTGGGTCAAGGAACTCGTATTTCGCCAGAAGGTATACCCAAAACCTGCAGATTGCAAAGGGCTATCTAATTATTCAATCTTCCTTAATTATGATTATAAAAATATGTACCTTGTTATTTTAACGCTAAAAACTAGTATTAAAAACCCGTCTGGTTCTTTGAAATCGAGGGTTGATTATTATTTTTCCCGATTGACAAGGGCGGTGTTATACATCCAGAGGACTCAGAACCGGAATTCATATTATCAAGCCAAAATTATATCACACTAATATTATAAATGTGAAAGTTTGGATGGATGGATGTTTGTTACTCAATCACGCCAGAACGGCTAAACGGATCTGGATGAAATTTGGCACAGAGATAGATTATAGTCTGGAATAGCACATAGGCTACTTTTTATCTTGGTAAAAGGACATACTTTTTAATCGCGAGTAGCACCGCGGGCCGCAGCTAGTGAATTCTACATCATATACATTCCCATTTTTTTGGGACTATGATAATTACAGATCGATCTGAGTGATTGTCATACTGTCGAGAGCTTGACCACCACCACCTTATTTGAGGTGTGAGGCCAGCATCCGTTTTTAAGATTATGAAATCCAGATTGTGAATTCGGGCCGCACTTAGACGAAGTTGGAATTTTGTACTCAGAAATATAGGTAGGTAAGTCGGTTAGATGCCTACTATAAATAATAAATAGTTGAATGTTGTTAAGTACTTACTATAATTTGGTATTTTTTTATTGATAGCATTATGTTTAACTCGAAGATAAACATAAAACATATTTGAAAATCATTTAAATAGGAAGACGATTATCGTTACATAATTATTTTTTTTTCGAAATCATACGAAGAAATTTAATTTCTATTTAAAAACAAAAAATAAACGCGATAGGATCCTTAAAAATAGTTTTATTTCAATGTGTAGTATTCGTGTAAATATAAGAAATCAATATTTAATTTCTATTTTTTTTTAATTTAATTTGTATTCTTAGCATGATAAGTTCTTTATATATTGTTTGTCTCAAGCACAATTAAAACCGCATATAAAAAAGAAATATTAAACGTTTGTTTGTGTTATAAAATGCGATCTCACTGAGTTATAAATCAAATATTGTTCGAATCAAGAATGGCTTGCGAAATTACGCGTATTTTAAAAGTGGCACTTAACCCGTTTTCTGCGAAATGTTTACACACGAAATATTAATATCAAAACCACTTTAAGTACCTGTAAGTAATTTAAACAGCTGTTTTTAGTAATAAAACCGGATACATACCAACAATAACGACAGCATACTGCCGTAATAATGGGTTTTCGAATATATTCAACATTGTTAACACAAAATACACCACCACGAAGTAACACTAGCACGATCACACACGCGGTTTAATTCGTTAAGACTACCTACATGAACGAGCGGCCATAGTGTTTTGAGACGAATGAATCGAATCGCAGCCTAGAATTCGCAGGTATAGCAGGAAAGTTTGATAAAAAAATGGCAACTAAAACCACGCTCTGCGGGGGGCGTATTACCAATTCTTTATTTGACAATTTTCGTCCGGGCCTTGAACTTGAACATATTATACAGATGATAACATAGTGGAGTCATTAGGTTTGAGGGCGCAGCTTCTTTCTTTATTTCTTCTTCTTCTTTATTCTTAACTAGCTGCGCCCCGCGGCGATTAAAAAGTTAAGTTAAAAAAAAAACACGGTTCCTATATACTATCCTATAGGAACCGTGCATTTTTGCGGGATAAAAATTTGCCTACTTATGTCGTTTTCTGACCCCTAAACTACCACTACCTATGCAAGAATCATGTCGATCCTTTGCTCTATGAAAAATTAAAACAAATCTATCCCTCGGGAGCCATACATTTTACCGGGATAAAAAGTAGCCTATATGTGCTATTCCAGACTATAATCTATCTCTGTGCCGAATTTCATTCAGATCCGTTCAGCCGTTCTGGCGTGATTGAGTAACAAACATCGATCCATCCAAACTTTTACATTTATAATATTAGCGGGATTATTTATTATTATATTTGTCATGTTGACAACACTGTTACGTCATTATAGTGCGACTGTGACATCTTTCCCTTACATTGTTCTAACATACCTATAACAATGTACTACTGCTCAAAAATGTAAAAGCAAAAAAATAAAAAAAAGCAACCATGGAGTTTCTGGCTCGTTCTTCTTCATAGGAACGGCATTCCGAACGGTTGGTAAAGTAGTAGCTTAGCATTTTGTAATTTTTGACGGTTCATAAGTACTGTACTTAATGGTTTATACATGAATAAAAAATATTCTGTTTTAAATTTTGAGGCTGCGTTAGAATATAAGATGATTTTCATATCTTCATGTAACAACCATTATTTCATTTTAATGTGTATTTAATGTGTTATGCTATTAATTACTTGACATTGGAAAAATTGCCGCCAAGTTGTGGGTGAGGCCATATTTATATCCATTTTATTTCATCGCATTATATATCGTTAAGAAAGACGAAGAATATAAGGCGTAAGAGGCATGGCAACGAACATTTTGGGTAAAGTCTATCTTGTTCGCGACACTCTGACTATATTTCCTCGTCTGAGGTAAGCAGGTACCTACATCATAGTACCTATCTATACAAACAAATAAAATTGGAGTGTCTGGTTGTAATATTAAAATAACCGCTATTTACTAAGTGCATTTGGATGTATACACGGTACATATAACAAAACAATATTTTTTACAGTTTTTGTATGTCTGTCTGTCTGTTTGCTTCGGCTAATCTCTGAAATGGCTGGACCGATTTTGACGGGACTTTCACTGGCATATAGCTGATGTAACAAGGAGTAACTTAGGCTACTTTTATTTTCGGAAAACTGTTTTGTTAAATACCACGCGGACGAAGTCGCGGGTAACAGCTAGTAATAAATAAACCAAGGCTGTAGCCAGGAAATCAGTTGAGCAAGTTCACTTCGGGGAGGTCAAGCTCTGGACTAGAGACGTTAGAGAGTACATATTATGTGTAACTTGCGATCTTCGTTAGCGAGGCAAGCGTTCTACCTACTTGGCTACCAAGTTGACTGGAAGTGGATTGCGAGTTCGTAATATGCCCCTCGGACGTGATATAATCACGTCTTGAATGGCTTTTAATAAAAGTACATTGGTACGAACAACCTAATTATATTATGTAAGTAAGTATGTTGGTGCTCAAGTATACATACTTATACAGAAAAGATATTAAAAAAAAAAGAGCAACCATGGAGTTTGTTGCCCGTTCTTCTCCATAGGAACGGCATTCCGAACGGGCGGTATAGTTGTAGCTTGGCTTTTTGTAACTTTTTTAACGATTCATAAGTACTTTACTTAATGGTTTACATAAATAAAAAATATTCTGATTCTGATTCAGAAAAGATATATCTACTAAGTCTTGTACCCGCAATTCTTAAGGACATTTCTAATCATAATGAAGGCAGAATTCGATAGATCAATTTAAAAAAAAAATCGTAGCAATCACAATTAACTATCACTTAATTGAGAACAAAATTATTTTTTGTAAATCGACATATCGAAATTCCAGTATGTTATGCTTAGTATACGCTTTCTGAAGCACTCTGTATTATTACACATTCTCCATTCTACACTGCCGCCATTGCTATGTATGTACTCCTAATTAAGGGGGAAGCTCAGGGTCAGGGCGCGAAATTCAAAATGTCAATGGTTTTTATTTTTTTACGAAAATTTTGGACATCTTTACGATGTAATTTAGTGTTTTGCGATATTAGCATTCTGCATTGGATATTTCGATGTATTAAGTTTACTTAACAAAATACCTAAAGCGATACAACAGCATAAAGTTAGTAAAAGTAGCGGTTTTTACAAACCTTATGGTATTGTATCGGATTAGCTACTTTTTTAAGCAAACTTAATACATCGAGACATCCAATGCAGAATGCTAATATCGCAAAACACTAAATTACATCGTAAAGATGTCCAAATTTTTCGTAAAAAAAAAAACCATTGACATTTTGAATTTCGCGCCCTGACCCTGAGCTTCCACCTTAAGTAAAGGCCTTTACTTGAGTCGTACCGTACGCAGGTAACTATTGATGTAACATCTTGCGAGAATTATCTAACTATTATTAGTAGATAAGTACTTAGGTGCATACTTACCGGTTTTGGGCAGACGAGGTCACGTAACCGCAAAGCAATACAAAAACAAAAGTATGGTGTGCCCCCAGTATAAGTTTGGTTAGGTTCTACTACTTAGTTAAAAACATGGCTACATCTTGAAGCGCGCTTCAATCAAAATATGTTTCAAGCCGCCTAAGATTAGTCAGTTCTTACCATCTGTCAAGTGTCACATTCCTCTTCAAGGTGCAGGGGTATACAAACTCGATTGTGAAACTAAAATATCAGTAAAAATCCGGGTAAAAGAACACATCGCTGAGGTAAATATGAGGTATTTTACTTAGGTACTTGACCCCATTAACATACCTACTTGATGTCTAATCGTATATAATCGGTATTGAATTTTAGCATCAAATACTTATTCGGTATTTGATCCGAAATCAAATTCGTACTTGAGGCATTTAGGTAAGTAGGCACTTGCCTATATTATGCAAAAAGTCAACAATGATCTATGACGCGTTTTAAATTTGGAATTTCCAAGGGGATTACTACATTATCATCTTATAACTAAAATCGCTTCAGTGTGCAAGTAAATGTCTGTGTATGTGTATAATAGACCTACGTCATATTTTAAGTAGTTAAGTACATACCTATGATAACAGATCATTGTGATGCTGTCTTTGATCATAGTTTCTCACAGTTTTATACTGGAAATATTCCGATTGATTGAATTACAGGCGTTGTTATCTTGATTTTTTGTACGATGCGATAGAAATACAGCCCTAGTGTTTATGTTGTACTTATGTATTTCGTGGTTTGCTAACTTATTTGGAGATATTTTTAAAAACCTAAAAGTAAATGTAACTTATTTACAATACTTAAGTATACACTTAAACCGAAAAACTTAGATAGCTATGTAAACAAAACGCAATAAGTATGACATTTTAGGTCCATCTGTCAGTGTCAGTTCATAAATGACGTTGTATGTTTGTTTGTTGTATGCATGTGTCGATCGTTCAATTTAAGCGATCTGGATCAATACTGATCCGTTGTCAAAACGAACCGGTTCGTACGACCCGATCAATTGATCGATTGGTTCAGTTCCGGATAGGAATGTAATCGATTGATTGATTTCGTTTCGGAAACCAGATTATAGTGTCAGATCCGATCCGACTGATCAATAACCGCAGGTCGCCGGGTCACTATATTTTTAAGGTTATAAAATTCATGATATTACGATACTACCTAATTTGCCAATTCCAAAAATAAACCTCAATGACGTTAATTTAAGGTAGACATACGAATTCGTAGTAATTTACAGTAATGCATTTTTCTTAGGTCACCCAAATTACAAATTTCGACCATGTTTTGTAAAACTTATTGCGTAGGTATCTACCTATTAGATTAAGCTCCCATTCAAGCATATGTTTGCTCAAGTATATATTTTAGGTATTATAGGTAAATATATAACTTTTTACCGGTTTCAAAAACACGACACGATATCAATGACCGCAGGTCGCCGGGTTACTAAATTGACGAGTAGTGCAATTGATTTGAAAACAATGAAATTGCAGATCGTTTTAACTATTTACCTATATTTTTATTTTAAGCTTTATTTCTAAGAAAATAAAATTCATGATTCTAGGATACTACATTCGCCAATTCCAAAAATAAACCTTAGGTTAGTTAATATAAGGTAGATTATTTCGTTGTAATTTACAGCCAATAATGCATTTTTCTTTGGGGCGGTCACATCGCGATCGGCTGTGGCTCGCTCTCGCTCGTTCAAATTAATCTGACCGACTGCTATCTCAGTCGCACGATAAGATCGCGATCTGTAGGATCCGTGACAGCGGGACTGATTGCAGCCGCGGCTCAGTTCAAAATTCGAATGAACGAATCGTATTCGCCGCGGCGACCCGATCATTCGCGTGGTTCTCGCGAACCGGATCATTTGATTCGGTCAATCGCGAACGACTCAAGGCTATTGTTGTCAAACAGTGCCTGGCTGGTTGTTATTAATTTTGGGTTTTTAGTATTGTTTGTGCTTATTTTTCATCAAATCACGTTATAATAATAGGATTCTATTTAATAAGGAATCATGGATGACGACGATTATTGGAACACAAGCGAAACGACAGCGAATCCGTTCAACTTTGATGACGATGTTGTACGTGTAACTTTAATTCAAAACTTAATTATCACTTAAGTGCCTACTTTATAAGTTGTAACCAGAAATAGCTTGCTGCAGCTTAAAATATATTTTGTGGACCCAAGTCAATGAGTACATTTCAAACAGATTTTTTTTTAAATTAGTTTCCTTGAACTCTGATATTGCGTATTTTTGTAATATTACCGTTTATGTGTTTATAAACAAGACACACAAATGTACACAAGGGAGGGTAAATTAATTTGAAGCTGTACCTATAACATAGTTTATCATGTTCCCCAAACAACAGTATTTTTTATCAGTTATTGTTTATTGCTGAGGATAGGGTAGGTAATTAGGACTAGCCAAAGGCCTGCTTGACATAATTTAAAATAGCTCTTTGATCCTTGAGAATCAAGAAATAACTGAGATGTAGATGCCATATTTTTATTAAAAATAGCCATGGTAAACTTATATTTAAGAACAAAATGTAGGTCTAATTAAGCTTAAAATGTTTGGTTTAGTTACTACATGTATTCCAGCTTTCACCGCAAGAGATTTTGGCCATCGGTCAGAAGCCCTGCTCAGGGCAGAGTGAGGATAGCATATTTAATAGCATCAACATCACTAGTGTGAAGACTGCCTCGTTACCGCTCAAGAGTCTGGTCTCGCCTAAAGTGTTGGATCTAAGTAAGCTGAGTAATCTATTCACAAATAAATAAAATTGGAGTGTCTGTTTGTAATATTAAAATAACCGCTTTTTACTAAGTGCATTTGGATGTATACACGGTACATATATCAAATCATCATTTTTTTAATTTTTGTCTGTCTGTCTGTCTGTTTGTTTTGGCTAATTTCTGAAATGGCTGGACCGATTTTGACGGGACTCTCACTGGCAGATAGCTGATGTAACAAAGAGGAACTTAGGCTACTTTTATCTGCAAACTGCACAATAACTTTTTTGGTAAATACCACGCAGACGAAGTCGCAGGTAACAGCTAGTAACATAAATAAATAAAGATTGTCCGAGGAACAGACCAATTTGGTGTCCTAAGCTAAGCACAACTTGAATTTATGGGAACGTTACAATAGACTAAAGCCTCCAATCCATTGTACAGTACCCATAATATAAGCATTACTTAGTGTGGAATGGCATGTTGGTGTGTTTGTCTACAAAAAAACCAATAAATATATAAATAACTTGTTTCTGTGCCCCAGTCCTCCTAGCCCAATCAGCAAACCCTTCCAAGGAGATACAACAGGAGCCTGAGGAGACGGTTGCTATGACCCTGAAGCGGCTGACGCTCGGCAGAAGCTGTTCCTTGCACGTGCATCGGAGTATGAAGAGTAAGACTGATCTTCTGGACGGAGCATTGGCCATTGGTGATGGGAATGCCATACTTTCTGTTACTATCTGAAACTTATTTTATCTACTGCCCACTTTGAGATTTAATTATTTTTTAGTGCCCCCATTTTTTCGCCTACTTAAAAACCGCTATAACTTCAAATAAAATTAATTATTGTAAGCCTCTACACAACGCCCCCATTTTTTTCTGGGTCCCTTCCCGCCCCACTTTAGGCCTGCAGCGCCCACAAGGGGGCATTATCGCCCACTTTGGGAAAGCTTGTTTTACATCATCCTATTTAATGATGATCTACTTGGCACAGTAGGTAGTGAGTGTAGTGACTCTGATTTTTGTGCCGATTGTCCCGTGTTTGAATCCCAGTAGGGCTAAACTTTATGCGTTGAGCACGAATGTTTGTACCGAGTCATGGATGTTCAATATCTATATAAGTACTAGCTGCGCCCGGCGGTGTTACCCGCGATAAAAAGTATGAAAAATTAAAACATCTATCCCACGGGAACCATACATTTTACCGGGATAAAAAGTAGCCTATGTGTGATTCCAGACTATAATCTAACTCTGTGCCAAATTTCATCCGGATCCGTTCAGCCGTTCGGGCGTGAAAGAGGAACAAACATCCATCCATCCATCCATCCATACAAACTTTCACATTTATAATATTAGTATAGATTATATATTGGTAATAGCTGATCCGGAAAACGTTGTTTTGCCATGTCACGATTTCTAGGAAATATTTGTATAGTTAAATATTTGCGATTATAAATTGAGATATTAACTATCCTATCTTTCAATTTGGATAAAACTGCACACAGTGTGCAAAATTTTATTTAAATTGGCTTAGTAGTTTAGGAGTTCATAGCGGACAAAACCCGTGTACACACGTAATTTATATATATTAAGATTGAACCCCGGCCATTGTACGGTACCCATAATATAAGCGTTGCTGTACCTGTACCTGTATAGTCAGTTTGCTAGGCTGGTAATTAAAAAAAAGTATTTCTGGCTGGTATTTACACACAATTTCTGGTAAATAATAACCTTCTCCGGCCTAGGTGGTGCTCTTCCTCATCCAGACCCTCAACAAGAACCTGGTCTACGAGCTCCTGTCCTCAAGACCCGTCGCCCTCAACCACTACATAGCGTTCTTACAGAATGAGGCGAAGATCACGGAGCTCACCGATTTGCTGACGTAAGTTCTTTACGACCATTGAAATAAAGGTTACACTAGAATAGCAAATCGGAACAACAATTATTATGTTCCGCTCGCAGTGGTTGCAAGGTGTGGGACGTGCGGCGCCCCGCCGTAAAAGAGAACGAGATAGATAGTCACTGTCTTGCTTACGCTGGTTGAGCGAGTCCATTATTGGACTTGCCCATGTGTAGATAAAAACATAAAATTGTTGTAATCTTGAATAATAATTTGTTCTTATTCATATTTGTTGTAGCATTTTATTTACCTACAATATCACTACTGTTTTGCATAATTTAATATTTTTTAAGTCAAGCTCCGCTCCGCACTTAGCTAATTTCAATGTGATACCAAACAAGGTGTGGTTCCGGAACCTCAGTACAGTGGAACACTGATATTCCGGGCGCTAGATCTAGTGTGTAGTACATTGATATCGATGCCTGCAGCCTTTTAAAATTGTCTTAATATATATTGTAATATTCCAGGATGCTAGGTCGGAGTCCGGAGGCGGCCGTGAGTGACAATTTTATTACTTTCTTTAGGTTCTATTTACAGGGAACATGTATCATTTCTTATATTTTTTATGTTAGTATTTTTTATGACTACAAAATATATTTTACATAATTTCGTCATCATAAGATATTCGCTGTCAAAGTTTGGTAAATGCAAGTAGTGGGATGAGGGAGAGATAAAAGATTGGGGCTTTACCCTTTCTCTAGCGCGCACGCACTGGCTGAAGGCTGTGACGTCACAGAGCTGTACATTTTCAAACGAGTTTATTTCTGGCAACTTAAAACGATATTTCATTATACAGAGTACTTATAATGTTTTTTTCAGTGTTCGTAATTTATAATTATTATGCACACAAATAAAATACGCACATTATATATTATATAATTATCTAGCTGACCCTGCAAACGTTGTTTTGCCATATAAAATAAATTGAGATATAAACTATCCTATCTTTCAAGTTGAATAAAACTGTACACAGTGTGCAAAATTTTATTAAAATCGGTGTAGTAGTTTTGGAGTCCATAGCGGACAAACACCGTGACACGTAATTTATATATATTAAGATTATATTACTCTATTTCTTTTTTTCAAAAATTCGTGTTTACCTAGAATTATTTTCATCACCATCAGATGTATCAATTTCAACATCTGGTCAAATCACAAGGGTCGAATGTGGATGTGCTGCTTCGGAAGTTGAACAACCTGATTGCCAACCACTTTGACCAACCCGGTGTTGATCAGACCCAGGCGAAGTTGCTCGCTGATTACGTCAAATTGTTAGGTACGTTTTTCTAAGAATACGTTATGTGATAATTTTACTATTCGGCCCTATGGTGCTTCTAGGTGCTAAAAACGTCACTTGTGACAGATATCCCATACAATATCTGTCAAAAGTGATAGTTACTATGCGGTTGCTGTTCGATTATGAATTGATTGTGTTAGCAGACTTGGGACCCGGTAGATGCCAGTGGCGGAGGACCGGGATGTGTGGAAGTCATTGGTCAAAGTCAAAGACAAATCATTCATTTCGTATAGGCCTACGGGGGCAATTACAAATTGTCATTTATAATATTTTTTTCGTAACTCTATAACCGGATCGGAACGCGATGTCAACTGAGAGGATCCGGCGAGGAACTCAGCGGGCTTGTCTTTTAATTTTTTTTAACCTTGTTTATATATATACATGGTGTATATCGGTGTAAAGTTGTAAAAGCAGTGACAGCCAAGTTGGTAGAACGCTTGCCTCGGTAACGAGGATCGCAAGGTCAAACCCCGGCTCGCACCTCTGGGATATCTGGATTTCATTTGCGAATCTCATTTTCAACCACGATTATCACTTGCTAAACGGTGAAGGAAAACATCGCGAGGAAACCTGCATGTCTGAGAGAAACCCTCGAAAGATGTGTGAAGTCCGCCAACCCGCACTGGGCCAGTGTGGTGGACTATGGCCTAATCCCCCTCGAATTGAGGGAAGGCCCGTGCCCAGCATTGGGACGTTAAAAAGGGCTGATATTATTATTATTTATGTATATTGGGGGAGGCCTGTGTCCAGTGGAGACCGTCTTTCGACTGATGAATGATTGGAACTTAAGCGTCTTATCTTCGGCTTTTTTTTCTAGAATGGCAGCGTTTCGTAAACAAGTCCGAGTTGGAGAACCGATCCGCTCTGCAGTGTCTGGCGTACACGTGCACACACCACTGGCACGAGGGCGCGGGCAACGCGATGTCCCCCCTCACTATATGCCAGAGACAACAGGTAGGTAGGTAACATAATGCCGTGATTCTTAATCTATGAAGGAGTAGTTTTTTTTTATTATTTTGCGTCTACTGTCTTTTTTTTTAGGTTGGCAATCGGATACAAAATAGTGGCATTTTACCCAGTGTCGTCTTCTTTCTTCTTTTTTTTAGGTTGGCAATCAGGTAAAAAATGGTGCTATTTTTGCCAGTGTCGAGTATTTCTTGATAATAGTTATTTAAAGTGCCCCTTGATGATAATATTGATGGCGATGATGATGATGAAATTAATCGCCTACTCCTATCAGTAAAGCTGTGGATAGTATACTGAAAATTTACCCGTCATTTTGGAGGAACTTGAAAAGTCAAGTTATACTATTTTATTTCAATTTCCTTCACTCGTGCACATCCCGCTAATATTACACATTATTTATTACATTTAGAAACACATTTTTTTGGAAATAAAACTAAATTTACATCTACCCGATTCAAGTACCCGCTAAAAATCTTTGCACGGCCCAAAAATTTACCCAGAACATCTCGAATGTCTCATAAATTGCTTTAGCTCATAATGTAATCGTATTATAATCGAGAAAGCATGCTGTCACTGTCATTCTCATTTATGAAATCTGTGGCGTGAGTGAGAAAGACCTCGTCAGCATATTTGAGCTACATATATCCGATATTTATAATAATAAATAATATCATCCCTTTTAATGTCCCACTGTTGGGCACGGGCCTCCCTCAATGCGAGGGAGATTAGGCCATAGTCCACCACGCTGGCCCAGTGCGGGTTGGCGGACTTCACACATCTTTCGAGGAGTTCTCTCAGACATACAGGTTTCCTCGCGATGTTTTCCTTCACCGTTTAGCAAGTGATAATCATGGTTGAAAATGTGATTCGCACATGAAACCCCAGAGGTGCGAGCCGGGGCTTGACCCTGCGATCCTCGTTACCGAGGCAAGCGTTCTACCAACTTGGCTATCACTGCTTCGTTGGTATTTTTCCGGTCCCGGTATTTATTGTAATGTTATTATGTTATTTTCAGATAAGTCCACTGCAGTACGACTGGGTGGTTCTTAACGTGCACGCGAAAGCGGGCAAATGGGAAATAGTTGAATCTCTTTTCACAAAAAAAGTAAGTTTGTGGCCTTCTTTATTGATTTCGTATACGAGTATTTACGCGAATACTACACATTGAAATAAAACTATTTTTAAGTATTTTTTCGCGTTTATTTTCTGTTTTTACGTTTCCGACGCTTCGGCTGCTTTACAGAAAAACTTTACATTACTTTTTAGCTGGTCTAAAAAAATACATTATTTTTTTAGTCAGAAAAACTAAATGCAGCCTCTGTTCTGCATTTAGTTTTTCTGACAATAAAAATAATGTATTTTATTTTAATAGCTGTTTCCAATTTTTGTTCACTGTTTCTATACAAAATATGCAATAAAAAATTCTTCTTCGCTTGGCATTTGGGGTCTTTGACATTAGGTAAACGTTCCATTGCCAGTATTCCTTTTTTTTTCAACTAATAACATTGTTCTCAGAACTGGCTGGGCCGCACCACAGTGACGTCTCACATCCCGATAGATATATTGCTCGCTCGGCTGAGCGAGCTGCAGGCGAGCAAGCCGTTGCTCGCCACTTGCATCAACAAGGTCGCTAGCAGCGATGACAGAATGAGACTAGCGCTTATGTATAAGGTAAGTTAATTATAACTTAAATGTACTTCTGGTATTCAGAGGTGCATCAAATATATATAAAAGTAGCTGTTAAAAAAAGTTTTTCTTAAATAAAAGTAGCCTAAATGACTCCTTGTTACATCAGATATCTGCCAGTGAAAGTCCCGTCAAAATCGGTGCAGCCATTTCAGAGATTAGCCGAAACAAACAGACAGACAGACAGACAGACAAAAATTGTATTGGTATATGTACCGTGTATACATCATGCCAATGACGAAACAGGACTTTATGGGGGTCCAAAAAGTCCTGTTTCGTCATTGGCATCGTCCTGAATGGTTTGTCAGTTTGACACTTGACAGATGACAGCTCGCACGTCATTGTTGACGTTTCTGATTGGTCAAGGCCGAACCGTGTCATAATACAAACGAGTGTTACCTATAAACCTTTCATCAATATCATCTTTTGCACCAGATACACTCCGTGGTGATTGAGAGTCTTGCGAAACAGAAGGACAGGACAGCGCTCACTAACTACAAAATGGCGCTCAATCCTCAGTCTGAAGAGTACATACTAGCCGAGAACACACTCAGAGACACTGTAAGTATACCCACCGTTTAATTTACAAAAAAAATAATTAAATAAAACAATTTTTTAAGGATTTTATCGCGTTTATTTTTAGTTTTTACGTTCCCGACGTTTCGGCTGCTTTACAGCAACCATGGTCATGTAAAGCAGCCGAAACGTCGGGAACGTAAAATCGAAAAATAAACGCGATAAATAAAATCCTTAAAAAATTGTTTTATTTCAATGTGTAGTATTCGCGTAAATATAAGAAAACAATATAAAATAAAATTTAGTATTTGGCGAATTTTTATATAATAATACCAGCTCTTTTAATGTCCCAATGTTGGGCACTAGCCTCTCCTTAAAGCGAGGGGGATTAGGTCCACCATGCTGGCCCGTCATCGGACATACCAACTGGCCTACTTATCAACTAGTAAGCCAGTTGGTAAGTATTTATAAAGTACCTAAATTAATACTTTGTTATTGTTTGCAGTCTATAAAATGGAAGAATTAATGGACTTAAGAAGATAGTCTCAAACAGAAATCAGAAAAGCATTCATTATTTGACGATTAATTAGCGCAGTTGGTAGTGACCCTGCTACTTGTGCCGAGGGGTCCCGGCTTCGAATCCTGTGTACATCTTTGTGTGATGAGCACGAATCTTTGTACCCGAGTCATGGATGTTTAATATCTATATAAGTATTATATACTGAGTTCGCCCTCAGTCCATTATACGGTACCCATAATACAAGCTTTGATTAGTGTGGGACCATATGGTTGGTGTGTTCGTCTGGCGATATTATATTACTTTAGAACACAGACCATATAGTATGGACATGGCATCTAAACGCGTAGCCCTGTACCAAAAACAGTGGTCATAAGACCATAAGATCTCTGACCTCTGATTTTTGACCTTCGATCATGCCAAAATCTTACACAATTCCAGGGTCCCAAGTCTGCTAACCCAGGTCATCGATTCATAATCGAATAACAACCGCATAGTAATTGTCACTTTTGACAGATATTTTATGGGATATCTGTCAAAAGTGACAGTTACTATGCGGTTGCTGTTCGATTATGAATCGATTGTGTTAGCAGACTTGCGCCCAGGTGTCCTCACGATTTGGCACAAAAAATCAGTACAGATTTTAACTGCAGGCGGCTCCATTAATTGAATATTGTAAGCTCTCGAATATCTAATAATTTTGTTTTATATTATAAGTATATGTTATAATTTTTATATTTCAAAAATTAACCTCTTTTTCTCCATAAATCTTTAGAGCTCTCGAGTCGACGCAGGCAAAGACGAACAGCCATGTTTACGACTCGGCGCTCGAGTAGTTATATAAGTATAACCTTCTTCAAACAAACCAGTTGTAATTACGAAACCAAGTTTATCTATACTCTATACATATAAATAAAATTGGAGCGTCTGTTTGTAATATTAAAATAACCGCTTTCTACTAAGTGCATTTGGTTGTATACTCGGTACCAATACCAAAACAACATTTTTTATAATTTTTGTCTGTCAGTCTGTCCGTCTGTCTGTCTGTTTGTTCCGGGTAATCTCTGAAATGGCTGGACCTATTTTGACGGGACTTTCGCTGGCAGATAGTTGGTGTAACAAGGAGTAACTTAGGCTATTTTTATTTTATAAAAAAATAATAGGATCTCACGAAAAAAAAATGAAAACCAATGTTGCAGCGCTGCGCCTGATTAAGTTTGATAGCAACAACCTGCAATGCGCCCCGCGGGCTCACAACGCGCGAGTAGGCTGTTCCCAACGGTTGTGTCTTTGTTAAATACCACGCGGACGAAGTCGCGGGTAACAGCTAGTCTCAAATAAAACACTAATTTAAACCATAAATGTATGTTTAATTGTTCGATTATCACTTAATTACAACTCTTAATCGCCATCGTCCTGACAGCAGTCGTCGTTTACTTCGAAACCGCACATTTTCGCTAAGAAAACGCATAGCGTGACGCACATAAGACATCTGAGTATCTTGCCGCAGGACCCGCAACCGCAGCTGCACGAACAACACATTGTACCAGCTGCTCACACGATTCTTATAGTTATTTACACAAAAAAAACTTGCAACTTGAGTTCTCAATACTACCGCTATTTTGTAGTAACACCCAATTTATATACGGTAAAGTTATTCAGTGTTGCAAGGCCAACTTTCCATTCAAATTGTTGTTAAATTATTTGTGATTATTTAGTGAACACTACGACTCTTGTCCGAGTTAAGAATACGTTTAGATGCGATAGTGCGGGCTTATTTTTATTTGATTTGTTATAGTGGAGGCGTGGACGTATAGTTTTAACAGGACTGCGCTGTTCGAAAAAGCGAGCGATCCTAAAAAACATTAAATTAAATATCCTAGAGCAATGTTGGCACTATTCAAAAAATTACGTAAATAGCCTACCTAATAATACCAGCCCTTGTTAATGTCACACTGCTAGGCACGGGCCTCCACAATGCGAGGATTAAGCCATAGTCCACCACGCTGGCCCAGTGCGGGTTTGCTGACTTCACACATCTTTCGAGGGGTTCTCTCAGACATGCAGGTTTCCTCACGATGTTTTCCTTCACCGTTTAGCAAGTGATAATCGTGGTTGAAAATGAGATTCGCACATGAAATACAGAATCCTAGAGGTGCGAGCCAGGGTTTGAAGATGCGATCATCGTTACCGAGGCAAGCGTTCTACCAACTTGGCTATCACTGCTATTACCTATAGCCTACCTACCTAGATACAAATCCACAACAATACAAGATCCCGACAATAACCGTCGGGGCATAGCGGCCGCCGCGCCAGGCATACCACCCGCCTGGGTGGAAGATCTTCCTTTTTCCGATAAAAGTTGATATCCAGGTACACAATACAGTCCAAAGAAACTCAATCTAAAGATTGAATAAACAATTTTTTAAGAGTACGCAGTCTAGTTAGTTAACAATTCCTGACTTTGTAGGTGTGCCTAGTTATCAGCAATTATGCTATCTGGTGGGGAAGATAACAACTACTTAGATTATAATGAAACATCGCCGGCGAATCGTAGCATATTGTTCAATGGATTATTTTTGTCATGGTCATGAGTCATCATTGCCTTAGTACGTTTGTATGCAACTATTTTGTCATGACTGTACAATGATGAATGAATGGGACGCCATTGCCATATCATCATGTCACATCCATAATTTTATTTATAATGTATATTTATTTAATGTTTTATTGCTATCAATTACTTGAAATTGGCAAAATACCTGCTAAGTTTTGGGTGAGGCCATTTTCATATCCATTTTATTTCATCGCATTTCATTTCGTGAAGATGAGAATATTGGAAGAATTTGACAATTTTTCCAATATTTACTGAAACATTATTTTTTCTCTGTGGACTAAACTTTCATATTCATGACTCTTTCGTGATATGTGATGTTTATATCATTTTATTCCTGTAATATGGACTTCGATAATGTAAAAGAGTAACAAGAGAACGTATAAAGAATTTCAGAAGACGAGAGATTCAGAAGAAGAATAAGCATTCGGATGTGTTGCTGCAACTTCTGCGGGAGTCTGCGATGTATCTTCTGCTTTACGTTTTGTGCTTACATGTTCCATTTGTGCGGGATCGAGTGTGACTGCGACTGCAGCCGGTGTTGTGGCAGAAGTGATGACGAAAGCTGACCTTCATCATCTTTCGGAAGATCTCTTACCGTGCCGAAACTGATGACAAGATCTTTATCATCGTTCAGAAGATCTTATATTGTGGCAGAACTGGTGATGAGATCTTTATTAACCGTCAAACGATCTTAAGTAGATCTTATATTGTGGCCGAACTGATGAACAGTTAATGATCAAATTTCAGAAGATCTTAAGCAGAAGGATCTTCTTAGATGATGTGTTGACAGATACTAAGTGTACTGGGGTTGGTTCCGGAGATTCTGGGATACGTGATTATGATCTGGATGCTAATGAAACGTGGCAGGCTGAGTGGAAATATATGTCTTGTGCCGACACATGAGATACCGTAAATGTAGGGTAACGCAAAGATTCCTACGGGATAGTCAAAGCCCAAAGTCCACTCGGAAAGAACAATGTAGCAAAAAAAAGCAACTCTTCGCATTACTAACCATTGTTTTTGCGTGGGGAAATTTTCATGGATACCGAGACCAAGCAAGACCCAGGGGTGGCAAGCGGATTATGTCGGACTCTTACGGCCTGGCCACGGGACATTCGCCATAGCGAAAAAACGCGCGGCGCGGAACGGCGCGGCGCCGGCCGCACTGTCCGCCGCCCGCGCGATTCGCCCGGTACAAGCCGCTGACCGCGCTGGCGTTCGCCGCGCCCCGTGGCTTGCTCAGTACATTTCTATGCGTTTGTTTCAATCGCAAGACGCGCCGCCGTTCCGCGCCGCGCGTTTTTTCGCTATGGCGAATGTCCCGTGGCCAGGCCGTTACCGACTAAAACCCCTCGGCAAAAACGGCAAAAACGGCGAACACATTTACGTACCTATATAAGTAGGTAGGTACGTGCAAGTGAGAACGGTCTGCGCTCAGGCATTGGTGCCTAATTAATTATTTTATTTATTTATTTTTATTACCATAATATGCAACACGTTATATGTATCTTTCTATTCTATTACTTTTATTTCTATTCTATACTTTATACATTTATTGTGTGTATCTGCGATTGCGTCTGAGTTTGGTTACCAAGCGATATGATTAATGTCCTACTGAGGAGGCTTTGGCTGAAAATCAGCGCTGGAGGAGAATCCGTTCCCCACCAGCTCATGCTGAGCCAAACGCCTTTCGGCACAGCTCACACTGAGATCCACAATACCTACTTTATGTTCCTCACTTTTTAATGTATGTGCCTATTTGTGTATCTTTGTGTGTTCTTTACTTCTACTTTTTCATGTAAATGTACCCATTTGTGTATCTTCGTGTGTGTGTCGAATAAACTTTTTCATTTCATTTTCATTTCATTTCCTCGGTGGTCTTTCTTCGCACACATCCCTGACCCCACCAGCTTCACTAACCTAAGCTAAAACGGACGATGAGCCGCCAGAAAATTTGAACACACAACGAAGGATACTTATTTGTTCCTTAAAAAAAGATTTATTATATTCTCTTTGAAAGAAGATTCAAAATTCGATGACACTCTCAAAATGTCATGTGTTCACGTAATCGTCGAAATTCGTAATTTCAATCAAAAAAAATAGGAAGGAGAAGAGAATCCAAATTACACGAGTATTAGTGTACCTAATATAAAATCTATAATTAATTCAGCCATAGGCTTAAAGTGAATTCAACGATTGCCCGATGAACTGCATTCTACCCTTGAGCCTCTGGTGCTAGTGTTGCGCCACTTGTTGCCCGACATTGTCTGTGTATGAGATGTGTTGCTTATGTTGCAGCAACGATTGCTGTAGGTGTTTACGTTGCATTTGCTGTATCACATTGTGTGTTATGATCGGTCGGATGTGTGGTTGCGACGTGTGCGAAGACTGCGCTGATGATTGAGGACCCATTTCACCATTTGTGACCAACGCCGAACCCAGGAACTTATTTCGGAGGGGTTAAGTTTACCTCATCAGAAGAGTTGAGCTCCGGACCAGAGACATTAGTGAGGACCTATGTATAAAACGGGGGGTTCTGTAAAGCATTTTTGGGGGTTTTAAACCCCAAACCCCCCTCCGTACGGTCTTGAAGTACAGGTATTGATGGAAGAAGGGTCGAGGGAAAATTGAGTTAATGTAAATACCTATTTTGTTGTACTACATGGTAAGTCGATAAATGTTAATATAATGATTGTGAAATTAAATTTGTATTATATATTTGTATGTATTCCTTTCAATACCATATCTTACTTCTGCCGTAATCTTCGTTTCTAAGTGGATGTCATCAGCCCCATTTGCTTGGCACATTGTAGCGAATACCCTCTATGAATTGATTGATATGTACCTACAATGTATCTCTACTTGCCTACGAATATATATGTATACTAGCTGTTGCCCGCGACTTCGTCCGCGTGGTATTAAACAAAGACAACCGTTGACAACAGCCTGCTCGCCCATTCTGAGCCCGCGGGACGCATTGCAGGTTGTTGCTATCAAACTTAATCAGGCGCTGCGCTGCAACATTGATTTTAATTTTTTTTCGTGAGATCCTATTTTTTTTTCTAAAATAAAAGTACTCTAAGTTACTCCTTGTTACATCGGCTATCTGCCAGTGAAAGTCTCGTCAAAATCGGTCCAGCCATTTCAGAGATTAGCCGGAACAAACAGACCGACAGACAGACAGACAGACAAAAATTGTAAAAAATGTTGTTTCGGTATAGGTAACGTGTATACATCCAAATGCACTTAGTAAGAAGCGGTTATTTTAATATTACAAACAGACACTCCAATTTTATTTATATGTATAGATGTATAGATATTCGTAGGCGTATAGTATATTTCATACGATATCTGTCAAAAGTGACAGTTACTATGCGGTTGTTGTTCGATTATGAATCGATTGTGTTAGCAGACTTGGGGCCCTGGTATAAGGTTATGAATAAATGAGCACACATTTACAAATATGTTTATATTATCATACAGCTGGTTTCTTCCAGTGTAGACTGAAGCCGGTGTCTTGAAATAACTGGGCGATATCTTCTTTATCCAGCATAAGTGATGCCTGGAATCATATCACGAGAATATATAAGCACACCTGTTGCGTACGCCGAGTCTGCATACTCAGAAATAAGACTTAAATATAGTCTATGGAAATATTGCGCTCTGTACATCTAGTACTAGTTGTGACCCCATATTTTTGTATATACATAATGTGTTTTGTTAATAAACCACGGCCCGGTGAAGCTGCAAAGGCCGCATCGGCCAGCAGCGTACTAATCCTTCAATACAATAAACCACGGCTATTGATATCAAGAACGAACGATATTTTATTTCTATAGTCGATTAGGCAAGAGAGAACCCTGAACACACACACAAGTTAGGATCTGTCAATAATGGGGCCAGACTAGAGAAATACAGCACATGCTAGTCGTCTCCGGTAAATTCACAGAAATTCCTCCGGCGCCAGAGACGATGGGCTTCTTAACCACTGAGAAGGATGTCACTACTACCCCCCCCCCCCCACACCTCCCTGCTCCCCGTTAATTTACGCAGGAATGTTGTAATTATCTTACAACGACGGGTTTCCGGGATTGTTTGGGTGTCGACGAGTACGACAGTAGTGCGTTAGCGCCGGGCCTGCAGAGGGCAAAAAAACCTAATTATTTTAAGGACAAATTATTCAGTCTATAAATTATAATATTAGTAAATGTTAATACACACCTCTGTGGTCGATTTCTACTCTGTTTCCATCGGTGCCGCAGCTCCTGAAATCATGACAGTTTTACATCGAAATATCAATATCGCCAGACGAACACACCAACTACAGGGTTCCACACCAAGCAACGCTTGTATTATGGGTACCGTACAATGGGCTGAGGAAAAAGCACAGAAAGCAGGTGACCCATCAACTGCGGTAATCAGGTCGCTTCTAGTCGAACAGGATTAAATCTATTGCGAAAAGCCGGTCCCAAAAGTGGGGTCATAAAGTGGAACCACAAGGTGTCAGCTCAATAATCTAAGAACATGCAGGCTTCAAGATAAGATAAGAATAAATACGGAATGGTCCCAGTTGGCGTCATCCTTTGATGATGATTGGTGGAACTCCTCAGATTTGAACGGTGAAGGTGATTCCTCGGGAGTCGTAGCCCTGGTTGGCACAATGTCATGGCCTTGCTCGTGGTCTTCGCTGGTAAACATTTACAAACAGTTTAGATTTTATAGCAAATGCAGGGGTACCCGAGCGTTGAGACGTCAGGGTGCCTCGTGCTCGGATCAGGCCTTCTAAAGGGGAATGCGTACCGAGGCTTCTATCAAAGGCGCTGGGGCCCGAGGAATTACTTTACAAGGCTATATTAGAACTCACGATCTTGGGGTCATAAGACGGGGGATATCCCCACTGGACTACCATGGCTTATGTGTGAATGGTAAGTGTTTAGTTGATATTTTTTCACGTAATAGGTAGGAGTCAACAAAATTCTGTCAGGTGGTCTCACTAGCCTCAAATAACCCGATAATATTAGTGTTATTCCATTTAAACCCTAATGAGACTTGATCGGACTGACGCGTGAACCGGACGTCCAGAACTGAGTTGCGCGATGATTACCCAAAATCTTAAACTACCTCCTTCCGTGTGGTATAGTGATTATATGAATCCTGGTCAGGGCTGTTGTGAAGTGGTATGTCTGAAAACCTTGCGGACTCAGCCATCCAGCCCCTGGAGCCAGCCTACGCCACATGCTAGTATGTAGGTACCGCACATGACAGACTTTGAACCCTTTAGTTTTGCCCCCCAACTTTTCCTTATCTCAAATTGACTGATCCCAGCACATTTCCATGCGACAGTAAGGTTCAGTACTCTGCGCGCGCGCACGGAATATTCGGATCGCACTTACCGCCATCTTTCAAAGTAAGTTTTTCTGGTCTGCCACTCCCTGCGAGCATCGTCTTCTCCTACCAGCTGGTATTTCTCCGTGTCGCTTGGCATTCCGAAATCCGATTCGGGATTTATCATTATGATCCGTTTTTTGGATGGGTCCACTAAAATATCAGAATCAGAATATTTTTTATTCACGTAGACCATTAAGTACAGTACTTATGAATCGTCAAAAGTTACAAAATATTATGCTACTACTTTACCACCCGTTCGGAATGCCGTTCCTATTGAGAAGATCGGGCAAGAAACTCCATGGTTGCACTTATTTAAAAAAAGATCTTTTTCATTTTTAAGCTATACATTGTTATAGGTATGTGAGAACAATGTAGGAACGGCTAATCAGACTTTAGCAGCAGGTCAAAAAAAAGTACTATCTATCAGCCGATATACACGTCCACTGCTGGACATAGGCCTCCCCCAACGACTTCCACACATCACGGTCCTC
Organism: Pheosia tremula; assembly: GCA_905333125.1. NCBI lineage: Eukaryota > Metazoa > Arthropoda > Insecta > Lepidoptera > Notodontidae > Pheosia > Pheosia tremula. The sequence goes on from HG995419.1 coordinate 5,404,032, forward strand.
CGCCACTCGCATCCACGGGCTTCCTGCGACGCGTGTGATGTCATCAGTCCACCTTGTGGGGGGCCGTCCTACACTTCGTCTTCCGATTCGTGCTCGTAAAGTACTAACTAAGTATTACATTTATAATAAGATTTATTACCCAAGTAAAAGAAAAATGTCTTCAGCAAATTTGGGGAAGCTTAAACGACTGTCAAACAATACATATAGAAATAGAATAGACTCGTTTATTGGGTTAAATATGAGAGAACAGGCTAATATACCCAATTCATATCTACCTCTGACTCTCTTCGGCACCTCCTCATCCTCATCACCGTGATGATGCACCGGCTTCATCACATTCACCCTGCCCGGTTTATGGTCCATCCTCACCCAGCTGCTTTGGGTGGATATTTCTCCCACTTCCACCCTGTCGTCATCGTCGTCTGAATCCATATCCTCAGAGTCGTCGTCTCCGTAGTCTGGATGGAACTCGTTTCCGTGTTGTACGTGGTAACGGACCTGTCAAGAATGTTGGCACTCATCTACCAGCATACGCCTCATTATCAACCAATCAGGCACATTAATAGCAGTGATAGCCAAGTTGGTAGAACGCTTGCCTCGGTAACGAGGATCGCAGGTTCAAACCCTGGCTCGCACCTCTGGGATTTCTGGATTTCATGTGCGAATCTCATTGTCAACTATGATTATCACTTGCTAAACGGTGAAGGAAAACATAGCGAGGAAACCTGCATGTCTGAGAGAACCCCTCGAAAGACGTGTGTAGCCCGCCAACCCGCAGTGGGCCAGCGTGGTCGACTATGGCATACCCCACACATTGAGGGGAGGCCCGTACCCAACAGGATGGTATTATTATTACACAGGCACATCAGTGGTTCGCGAGATTGTCTGATTGGTCAATTCGCCAATCGAACAAAGGCTCCTCGGCACAGGAGCACACAGCAGGACACAGAAGGAGCAGGGCTACTCAGTCTAGGATTAAACTAGAAATAGTGAAGCATGACTCACCGGTGCACAGAGGAGCGGGTACGGCGTCCTAGCCCGTCTGGCTGTGTGTATGGGGCACGGGGCTTTCGGTCCCGGCACCAGGGTGCGCTGGCCCAGCATGTTGGTGTGGGAGAAGTCGCAGACCAGCAGCATCCGGGCGTGGAAGGAGCCGTGGCGGACAGCGCCGCAGCCGACCGCTTGGAGGTTCCAAACCGAGAGCTGGCTGAAGTGACCCCAGACGGTGCCTCTAAAAAAATATTGGGTTGAAAGTGCCAAGTCAGGGCATCAAATTAAATTTAAAACAACGATCAAGAAATTTGACTAAACACTGGCTGGAATGGCTGTATTTTGTAGTCAAGTGCCAAAAAAATAAAAACCTGTTAGTGAGTCTGAAGGGGGCAGTGAGCTGGTTGGGCTGCACCCTCCTCCTCTCCCCCCACCAGGCGTCCAGCACGCGTCTGATAGCTCGCTGCGCAGTCAGCTCGTCGGATTCGCTTGTACGGCGCCAACGGACTTCCCCCACGGTTTGCCCAGCGTAGGGGTAACGGACTGGATGGATTTTATTTTTTTTATGTCTAGGTAGTTGTTGCCCAAAGTGTTATTGGTTGAAACATTGATCAACACTAGGTACTTATTGTGAAGCGACCTCTTAAACTTGCCATCAAGAAACATGTTTACTACGCCGCTACATTGATGGCGCTGTATACGACGTCCAAGAACAAAAATAAAAGTTTCTAAAATAAAAGTAGCCTACGTTACTCTTTGTTACATCAGCTATCTGCCAGTAAAAGTCCCGTCAAAATCGGTCCAGCCATTTCAGAGATTAGCCGGAACAAACAGACAGACGGACAAACATTGTAAAAACATGTTGATTTTGTATATGTACCGTGTATACATCCAAATGCACTTAGTAAGAAGCGATTATTTTAATATTACAAACAGGCACTCCAATTTTATTTATTTGTATAGATTAAAATGGTTATAATATAGTCTTGTGTTAATGTTACCAGTAGCACGGCAATCGTCATGTATGAAGTTGCATTGGTCAGCTAGCCTCTGTGCCAGAGAGGCTAGTTCGCGGTCCCATTCCTGAAAAATAATATAGATAGGTACCTTCTAGAATAAATGGGCAACTAAATGTACTTCAAACGGCTCGACGTATCTTACGTATATTTCGTTATTTAAGTTGATCTAAGAACATTTTAATTAATAAATGTATACTGCTGACTGCCACCTTGTTAAAAGACAGCTCTGTGCCTATATATTTAGACACTAGCTGCTACCCGCGACTTTCCGCGTGGTATTTAACAAAGACACAACCGTTGGCAAAAGCCTGCTCGCGCGTTTTGAGCCCGCGGGCGCATTGCAGGTTGTTGCTATCCAAAGTTAATCAGGCGCAGCGCTACAACATTGGTTTTAATTTTTTTTCGTGAGATCCATTTTTTTTTCTAAAATAAAAGTAGGCTAAGTTACTCCTTGTTTCATCAGCTATCTGCCAGTGAAAGTCCCGTCAAAATCGGTCCAGCCATTTCAGAGATTAGCCGGAACAAACCGACAGACAGACGGACAGACAGACAGACAAAAATTGTAAAAAATGTTGTTTTGGTATAGGTACCGTGTATACATCCAAATGCACGTAGTAAAAAGCGGTTATTTTAATATTACAAACAGACACTCCAATTTTATTTATTTGTATAGATTTTGTATGGAGAATCGAATAGCGCCTCTAGCGGAAGGTATTTACAACTTTCCGTAGACGGTAGTACGGCAGACTATAAAGTATACGGTTGGCTTACGAATAATCTCGCACTTGACGTACTGGCATAATGATTGAATTAATCTGTGGAGAGTTATCCCCAAATTTATAGACATTTTATAACTTTATCAAACGTCATATAGTGCAGCGCAAAGCAAAACTCGTATACGCAGTAGTACCATATGACGTTTGATAAAGGTATGGAACGTCTATAAATTTGAGGGATAGAGTATAAGTATAGAGTATAAATATAAGAAGTAAACTTACAACTAACATCATAATTTGTGGCTTGGGTAAGCTCAGGCCGCCACGGACCCTTTCGTGTCCCGCGGCTATTCTTTGACGCCTCCTTAAAATAATGTCTAACTTGATCACCTGAGTGACCCAAGTGGAATAAACCTGCACTTTCAACTAACAGGGGCAGGGTCTAGCGCGGGGTTATAATAAATTTGAGGCCTGTGTCTGTCTGTCTGTCCGTGGCACCCAAACGCGTGGACCGATTTCAACGCAGTTTTTATTTTCGTAACTGGTTTGTGAGTTGGTCAAAATCTGATCAGGTTTTTCAAGACTATCAGCTCTTTTCCATGTCAGTGTATGGATTTATCATACAACGGGTTATATTTATTCTAATTCTAATCGTCGGATCAACTTGGAATTTGGCACACTCTTGATTACACTGTGACCTCGACCTGATGGTGCAATCGGAACAGTCTGCGGACTACCCAAGTAGTTTGTTTTTGGGTTTTTTTAATTTTATATTCGTAGGTACTACCTGTGTGGTGGTTTAGGTGTTCCCGGGTACGCCCCCAGTCCATTAATTGTACCTATACAAAATATTTTACTACTTAGTATAAAACTATTTAACTTAACAGACTGGGCTAGTAAATAATGTAGGCACTAATCTATTTACCTGTTTATAAAATTTGTCACGAAATGTTTTAGTTCAACGCTGAATTGGATTTGCACGTATTTCCTGCACGACTGACCGGCGCCAGGCTAAAATTATAAATAAAAGTAATTAATGATTACTTGAGTGACGTAAAGACCAATGACGTTTAGATTTATCATTGCGACCATTGCGGGTCGAAATGCAAAGCACGATGCATTGATGGCTCCGAGGGAAAATACAGAGTGTAACATAATTGTGAAATAATGATAGCGACTAGATTTTAGAAGAGAAGCGTCGTCGGTGGGGAAAGTACCGGCGCGGGCGTCCAGGTGGGTTTTTTTAAATCATTCGGAATCGACATCGGAAACGGATTTGCAACTTTTCGATGTTGGTGTCGCTCCTGACGAGACGGAAACATTTTGTAAAAACGATTTGGTATTGCCATAGAGAAACATCGAAGATAATCAAATTCGGTAATTTTAATAGCGATTGCGGTAATCCAGTTCGGATGTTTTTGGATTCCGTTTCCGATATGAATTTCGAATGGCTTAAAATAACCCTGCAGGTGGAGGCAGGGTACATACATAGATAAGTACACAGCCCTGCACCTGCCCAGCAGTGGGACGTTTAGAAAAAAGGGCTGGAATTATTATATTATTTCATAATTTTATTACATCCTGCATAGTTCGAGATAAATTCAAAGACTGCTCACGTCAGGAAACAGGCACGCGACATGGCGTCCCTTCCCCTGGCACAGTCGCCGGTATCTGATGGAACAGTACTGATGCTCCTCCAGAATACCCAGGGCGAGGGTCACCAGCAACGTGCACAGCAATACGTGGAGATGCAGCATTTTTGAAACACTACAATGAGGGCGGAACGGGCACTAAGGGATTTAAAAAGGGAGGTTTAGAGTGGACAAATCAGGACCTCAATAGGATCTACATCTTTCGCAAATTTGTACCAACGGACTTCATCAAGGTGTCATAATGTTCGTGGTAAGGGGGAAGGCTTCCCATAGCTATTCTCCCCCCCCCCCCAAGGACCCTTAATAGGTTCTTAAAAAGAGCAACCATGGAGTTTGTTGCCCCTTCTCCTCCATAGGAACGGCATTCTGAACGGGTGGTAAAGTTGTAGCCTAGCATTTTGTAACTATATTGACGATTCATGAGTGCTGTACTTTACGTGAATAACAAATATTCTTGTTGGATGCATTCTTTAAAACTTACCATATACAAAAGTAAAAATTAAATATAAATTAAAACAGCATAATTACAAAATAAAGTCTATCTAAACACAAATAACGTTATAAATGTAATAAGATAACATAGCTTTCGCGTAAAAATATACAAAATTGGTACATGGAAACGTGGTAGGACCTAACAGCTGTTTCTTCTTCTTTTTTACGAAATGAAATGCGATGAAATAAAATGGATATGCAAATGGCCTCACCCACAACTTGGCGGGTATTTTGCCAGTGTCAAGTAATTAATAGCAATATTAAATTCAATAAATACACATTATAAATAAAATAATGGATGTGACATGAAGAAATGAAAAATCTAACAGCTGTTTATAAATCCTACAAGCGCATTGTCACAGAGATGATACGTATGCCTACTTCACTTTGCTTTTTAAAAACATTATGGTATCGTGTTTTTTTTAGGAAGCACTTTCCTTCTTTGTTTGTGAAATAAATTCTTCTTTCCTCAGGCTGGGAACTTTCTTTACGGTATCAAATGCGATGGAATAACATGATGAAATATAGCCTCTCACAAATGAGTGGGTATTTTGCCAGGGTCCGATAACAATAATAACGAATTACATAAATACGATAAATTCAAATAGGTACCTGAACCATTATATATGAGAAATGGATGATGACGTGAAAAGCTAAAAATAATTTCGTCATTGTGTTCAGCAACTTCTATATGTCACGGATAAATTAAATATTAAAACATTAGCAGGTACTTGATTGGGATCCATCTGGGGATATAGATTTTTGCTATCTATTAATACTTGACATTGGCGGAATATCTACCGCTGAGTGGGTGAGGCCATTTGAAAAAAGAAAGATGTTTTCTTTACTTACAAAGTTTAGTTCCTTGTACAGAACTAGATGACGCCATACCCGAATTAGAAAATCGGCGTGTTGCTCACTTCACACGACGCATTAAGGTGGAAGCTCAGGGTCAGGGCGCGAAATTCAAAATGTTAATGGTTTTTATTTTTTTTACGAAAAATTTGGACATCTTTACGATGTAATTTAGTGTTTTGCGATATTAGCATTCTGCATTGGATGTCTCGATGTATTAAGTTTGCTTAAAAAAATATCTAAAGCGATACAACACCATAAAGTTAGTAAAAGTAGCGGTTTTTACAAACCTTATGGTATTGTATCGGATTAGGTATTTTTTTAAGCAAACTTAATACATCGAGACATCCAATGCAGAATGCTAATATCGCAAAACACTTTTTATTTTTTCGTAAAAAAATAAAAACCATTGACATTTTGAATTTCGCGCCCTGACCCTGAGCTTCCCCCTTAACCAAGTTATATTTTTGGAGTTGAGAATGAGATAATAAAACATCAAAATACAGATCGATTATTTTTATTCTGGAATACAATAATAATTTATATTCAATGATATTTACAACGCTTAGCCTTATTATATAATTTTACATAAAACAGTTTACACACTTTACATAATATGAGTTCGTACAATGGCTTCTGGATCAGTACAGTTAGCATAAAAATTACAACACACAAAAAAAATGTGAGAACTAATTCCTTAAAAACCTCTGTACGAATACTAATAAAGCTTGGTAATACATTAAAATAATATACTCAGGATATTTAGTGCTTATTTACCTAAAAACGAATAAGTATAAATACGTCCAAATAGGTATTACTTAAGTTCTTTAATATAGCCACATACCTAGTTTGGACAATTAAAATAAAAGTGTGAGTGAACAAGCTATAATAATTATTTAATAATACCCAGATTACCTAGTATTATGCACGGTTTGAATGGAGATATGAGTATTATTATAAAAATAGTTTAAAATGTGGGTCAAGGTGTAACAAAAATTGTGTAAAATATTTTAACGAATGAATCAGTGAGTAAAGATCACGTTGATGTATAAAATAATTGTGTAAATGAAGTTTGTTTTTTTTTAAACAACGCGAACCGATAGCTTTTGGCCGTGCGCTCAGTACAGAGTGTAATTTTTTAAATGCCTAATAATTGTTTTATTTCTTTGGGAATGTAACGTTGGCCCTCAAAAAATATTTTACACTATTCTATTTACACTTTATACATCAAACATAATTCAGTAACTTTTATGCTGACTGTACCGAGTAACAAAATGGAAGGTAGGTACAAAACTAAATCATTCTATATGGCATCCATTTCATATCTAAGATTTCATACATGTTTTTTTTTTTCTTTTAAAAAATAAATAGGAATTTTAAAGATTAGCTGTGGATCGGTATTGTGAGTTATAATAAAAAAAATGTTTTTTACAATTATTATTATAACAAAAAACAAGTGTAAATAGCTGCGATAAATTATTTCGTAAACATTGATATCCCATTCTGACATAGCGCGTGTTTGTATGACATATTATATTTGTATGTGTACATGGTGTTTGTGGTTTCGTAACGAAAACTGATACCATAGATTCAACTCAGACTCTGGACCATAGAGTTGGAATTTTCCGTCGATCTTTTCATGATTTATACGCATTTTTTTTTTCGATATTTTTATCATTTCAAATGCATGATCCGTTTGTAAAGCTGCGTTGTATGTTGCGGTGAAATACAAAAACAAAACTTTCCACAGTATTTCGAGAAATGGATTTCTTTACACACAGTAGTGTTTATACACACTTATCTACTTAATTTAATTCCAGTAAAAAAGTAAAAAAGAAGACAATGGTGAATAAAATAGGCCTAATTTATTATTTTAGTCTATGACAATTCTGGGCACATTTTCATCAGCTTTAAATCATTGAGGCGTAATCTACCAATCCGATAAATAAATTAGTGCCAGCCGATACAAAAAAATGTGTGTCCGAAATAAAAAGTATTAATTTACAGGTGTACGCGGCGGCGACCTTAATACTAGTATAATTGCCGCAATCTCCAGCCAGAGATTGCAGGCACCGCCGTTATGAACAAGCAATAAATAATTGTGATGACCTAAACCTATGATGAAGCATAAAAAAGTTGCCAGAAACTCAATAACAATCAATCGAGGCACATGCGTTCGTACATAAATCCAAATTAAATGCCGTTTGTTGGTATGCGCATCACTTGAGAAATCACTAGCACGGGTTGACCGATTTGTATTTTTTTTATGTTCGTATTATTAGGTTTTTCGGGAAAGAACAATTTAATAGCTTGTCCGGAAAATTGGGTAGCACAACTTCCGTCGGCTCAGGTATATATAATATAATATCAGCCCTTTTAATGTCGCACTGTTGGGCACGGGCCTCCCAATAATGCGAAGGGGATTAGGCCATAGTCCACCACGCTGGCCCAGTGCGGGTTAGCGACTTCACACGTCTTTCGAGGTGTTCTCTCAAACATGCAGGATTCCTACCTATGTTTTCCTTCACCTTCGTAGGTATATATAAAACTACTTGTATATTTATAAACCCTATCAATGGGCCATCTCATCTGCAATCTGTATTTATTTTTTGCAGGTGCATTACTTTTAGAGACCTGGATCTCGCAGGCCGACCTTTGTCCCGAGGTGACACTTGAGTATGTAGATACATTTTGAAATATTCCCTGCAATCGTGTGTATCCCAAATAGCACAATAACCATTAAAACATGCGAAAAATACATTAAAAAAGAATACTGAAAATAATTAATTTTACGACGGCCGACGAAATAAATGAACATTCAATGTATAGCTTCTTAGGAGTGGACCCATTTGCCTCAAATTGACATTATCACTAACTATTATCGCGAATTTAAACAAAGCTATGAAGCTATGGACTGTTCAACGTCGATTTTTTTTTTGGATAAACATATGTAACTAGTGTCTATAATACATTTATGTGTAAACTAAACATGCAATCGTGTAAATGTTGTGTCTATTCTCAATACTTAAAAAAAAACATGAAAATAAAACATACACGCCTTTTATTTGACCAATTCTGACATGTAGACAAACGCAGATAAAATATCATAATATTCAATGTATATATTTTTTTAAACTAATAATTGGACATTGAACAGCTTATAAACTATATATACTTATGCTATAATTATTTATAATGTGTTCTTAATAAATAAGGTAAATTAAATTCGACACAACATCCACGAGCTAAATGCGTTCATACAAACTCAAATATGTATACACGTATAATAATTATTGTATTATTATTTTTTACATCATTTACACCTCAGTCGTAAGAAAAATATCAATATTATATAGTACTAGCTGTTACCCGCGACTTCGTTCGCTGGGTATTTAACAAAGACAACCGTTGACAACAGCCTGCTCGCGGATTCTGAGCCCACGGGACGCATTTCAGGTTCTTGCTATCAAACTTAATCAGGCGCAACGCTGCAACATTGGTTTTATTTTTTTTTCCTGAGATCTTATGTTTTTTTCTAAAATAAAAGTAGCCTAAGTTACTCCTTGTTACATCAGCTATCTGCCAGTGAAAGTCCCGTCAAAATCGGTCCAGCCATTTCAGAGATTACCCGGAACAAACAGACAGACAGACAGACGGACAAAATTTTTAAAAAAGGTTGTTTTGGTATAGGTACCGTTTATACATCCAAATGCATTTAGTAAAAAGCGGTTATTTCAATATTACAAACAGACAATCCAATTTTATTTATATGTATAGATTATAGAAGCCGCACTATTTACATCTAAAATTATATGTATAGAAATATGTATTTATGTTATGTATTATTTTGTTATTATGTAGGAAAATATCGTCGGATTAATAGTAAAACTTCCACAACTGTTGACATGCGTAATACTCAAACACTACTTAAATGTTGAGGACCTATTATTAAAGTACAAGGTCTAACAAAAATAGTGTAAAATATATTTTAAATTCTCCGTTTATTCTATAAATGTCAATTTTCCAAAGTATATAAAACAATCCTAGTATTTTGTGCACAAGCGCGAACGGTAAAGTCTACTTGTTAACACCTTGAGATATTTTACACTATTTCTGCTACACCACATTAAGGCTGTGTCCCCGCTCGGCAAACCGTCAGCGGCCGACTGAGTTAGCGGCGTATCGGTTTAGTACGCCCTTCCATCTATTTGAAATGGAGTGTTCACAGTTTGCTAGTTTGCGCTCACTCTACGCAGTTTGCTGTGTTGCGCGCGCCGATTGATTCAGTGAGCGGCCGACTCACAGCAAAACCGGTTCCAGTCGTCGGCGGCGATATGCTTGTTCGCCGGGCGTAGTGAGTCCGTTTGCCGCAAACTGTCAGGTATGACAGTTGACAGTGAAAATTCAGTCGGTCGGTCGACCTAAATAAGCCGCTAACACATAACAGTTTGCTTGTGACGCACGCAAATTGATCTGAGTTTGCAGCTAACTCGAATTTCAGTTCGCCACAAATTTGCGGCTCACTCAGTCGGCCGCTGACAGTTTGCCGACTGGGGGGGGGACACAGCCTAAGACACATATTTTTAATTTTGCAACGTCAACTAGAATATGGCCTAATCCCCCTCACAATTAAGGGAGGCCGGTGCCCAACAGTGGGTCGTTAAAAAATGGGTCTAATTATTATAACTAGAAAACTGAAACCTCTTTATCTTACCTTCTTGTGTGACTTATTAGTATAAAGCCGCCTAATGAATCGTGTTTGAATACTCAACATGTCATTAATTTTGAGAACAATAAAGGTTATAGTCATATTTTTTTTTTGTAAAATAATGGATAAAAAAAAGACAAGCCCACTGAGTTTCTTGCCGGATCTTCTCAGTAGAGGTCGCATTCCAACCCGGTTGTAGAGTTAAGGAGAACATTTAATGACAATTTGTAAGTGCCCCGTAGGCCTATACGAAATAAATGATTTGACTTTGACTTATATAATGTTCAGCGTACGAAATGCTGATAGGTAAATGCAATTCGGTCTACGCTTTAGGGGAGGTTAGGTGGGTAAATATAGCTCTAGGAAACCTAAATAGATGTGTGAGCTTCAACTTTGACTATGACAGCATCTAGAGAAACGTGTATAAGAGAGACCAGGACAGCAAGCTGTCACAATTTAAAGTTTTACTTATACCCCTAATAGATGGAGTTGATAGAACGAGGCGTTACTTGGCGGAAATCCATTGTTAAATAAATGCGGGAAGAGGAACCTATCACTGACCCTCGGCATGACATCTATGCCAATTATAAACCAAACAAGCTGATCGATGTTTAAAGAAACCAACAACACCGAAATCCTCTAAGATGTTAGTCGAGAAACTGTCTGTCACGAGTGTCGGGACCCGAATTAATATGCTATTCTCCGCGAAACGATGCGAATAGTATTCGACACGTGTTTCGCGTGTAAACGAGGCATCCTCAGGAACGGCTGGGCTACAGTTAGCCTAATAGAAGTGATACTCGTGCGATATTAAATGGCTGTCGTAAACTTAAATATCCATCCGATAAATTATACAATTTTATTGAAAAAAAGGCTTCTTAAAATATTTAACTATTATGAGAGATGCTTGTCTTTTTGTCACCACTCATACCAAACGCGACATCATTCGACAACGACCTCATTCGCGACAACGCAATCGATTTCCATACAAAACAAAAAATAAATCATACACTAAATCGATAATTATATAATCGAGTCATCATTAGAATCAATAAAAATAATCTAGATAAAAAAATGCAATGAACGCGGCTACCACGAAAGCCGTTTAGTGTTAAATGCCACGACTACCCTCTTATAGCTGCATAAAATAGACAAACTTGAAAGCTATTTCCATTCTTTTCATATTACGAATGTAAGAGTATGGCAGCATTAGACGTCTCAAATTTATAGACACCTTTTGTTATTTATTTACAATGGTATCCACAATTTTTTTTTTATTGTAAAACTAATTGTTAACTTGTAAATTGATTTAAACTTCTGTAAAATTGTGGAATTTTATTTTTTTTACATAAATGGTAATGTTATAAAACGGCCGACTTTTAACTGTGCCTGCGACAGACTACTAATAAAAAAACGAAATTTTACTATTAATTGTTTTCCTCGCAAGTGTGTGTAAAGTCGTATATCACGCGTGATCATAGATCATTACACTCTTAGATGTACAACGTACTCGCCGTCGGCTCGGGCCGCAATTCAGCCGACTGTAATGACCAACTTAGGTTACTTGTGTCATAAGCTACAATAGTGTGTGGGTACGTTTTGGGAATATTCATTGAATATGTTTTAGTGACCTGTCGAACTTCGAGGTAGACCCCCGGAACAGGTTTCAAAACGAGTACTTCCTATATAAAAAAAAAACAGTAGTGGAAATTATATATTATTTTGGCAACCATATAAACGGAAGTAAATACTTACACAATTATTTAATACTATTTGCTGTTATATTTATTTACACACATTTATGTTAAATGTTTTTTTTTTAATCATGTATAATTTGTTTGGACACAAATTCGAATTATATTTGTAAAACGCTCAAAATTACAACAAAAAAAAATGTTCGACTTATATCTAAAAATACACGGAAGCAATACAAAACTCGTGAACATTACAAGTGTGCCAAATTTGTATCCATACAAAATACCTGCACATTAAATATAATTAACCTCCGTAATCCGCAGTTAAAAATTAAATAATATAATTACTGAGTATTATTTATAACATTTTACACTTTGAGCAACGCACCGCAGGGTGTCCCATTGTTTGTACAACATTCCATACATACATACCTACACGTATTTACAAGCGATACGGCATCTGAAAACAAAGATACGTGAATTAGGACCTTATTACGCATTGTACAAGAAACAAAATTCATTAAGATTTCAAAAATTCACAATTTAATTAAATTTTAATATTTACAATTAAGGGGGAAGCTCAGGGTCAGGGCGCGAAATTCAAAATGTCAATGGTTTTAATTTTTTTTACGAAAAATTTGGACATCTTTACGATGTAATTTAGTGTTTGAGTGACGATTGCAGGATCAAACCCCGGCTCGCACCTCTAGGATTTCATGTGCTAATCTCATTTTCAACCATGATTACCACCTGCTAAACGGTGAAGGAAAACATCGTGACGAAACCTGCATGTCTGAGAGAACCACTCGAAAGATGTGTGAAGTCCGCCAACCCGCACTGGGCCAGCGTGGTGGACTATGGCCTAATCCCCCTCGCATTGAAGCGAGGCCCGTGCGCAGCAGTGGGACATTAAAAAGGGCTGGAAACATAATAATTTGTCAAAAGTGACAGCTACTACGCGGTTGCTGTTCGATTATGAATCGATTGTGTTATCAGACTTGGGGCCCAGGTCGGCTAGCGGTCGCATGCACTCACCAGCGGTCAGTGGTGGCGCGGCGGCTTGCCGGCGGCGTGGTGTCCGAGGGTGACGAGCGCGGAGGCGACGGCCAGCCCGCCCAGCGGCGGCGCGCGGCCCGTGCCGCCCGTGGGCAGCCGCACCAGCAGCGACAGCACGGCCGCGCGCCCGCCGCGGCACGGCTCTAGCGCCACCGGCGCCGGCACGCCGCCCGCTGACATACCACACATTAACACATACCACCAGACGAACAATAACCGTACCGTTAGTATAGACTAACCAACACGAGTATTTTTTTTTAATACAATATAGGCAAGTATTTGATCTCGATGTCACCTGATGATAAGTGACGATGAGATCTACGATGGAGCATACTTGCCTCGAAGGTACCTGTTCACTCTCGAGTATACAGTGCGTAACAAAAATATGAAGTCATATTTTAGGGGATGAATGTTTTCATAGAATCGAACAAGTTTCCCTTAGGGACCTAGTGCGAAATATAAAAAAAATAATACCATTCACATTAAAAAAATGTTTTAATACATATTTTTGACAACCCTATGTATATATTTGTAAAGCGCCGCCCTAATCTCAAAGCAACTACGCATGTTCATGATTGTCATTGTCACGATTACACCGTAGGGTTGTCAAAATTTGCAATAAAATATGTTTTTATTGTATTTTAATTTCTTTGGAGCAACAAACAGCTATACAATATATGAATTAAAGTTGATTAATTTAAGATCGACGAGTTATAATGTACTCTACCTACTTGTTAACTCCTTAAAATATTTCACACATTTTTTTGTTAAACCCTATATTTCGACCTACGTTCCTTGGAGAAACTTGTTCGGTTTTACGAGTACACTCATCGTGAAAAGTGTTATTAATTATATAAGTTAAGCCGTTTGTAATAATAGTAATATGGTGTAGTACCGTCGCACTCACCGGCCGCGGCCTTCTCCAGCTCCACGCACACCTGGCTGAAGGGCCGCGAAGCCATCTGCTCCATCTCCACGAATAACCGCTGCCGCCGTCTGTACATGTCGTATTTCTGACGACAACACACACATAATTAATATTTGCTAGATTGCCACATGACCTCACTCAATTGTACGTCCAAAACTAAGATTTCATCATGCTTGATTTAAACTAACATCAGCCATCTACAACTGTTGATTTCTTATATTTACGCGAATCGCTCGAAATGCTCGATGCGAATATTTGTTTTCAATAGGTATATATTTGCAGCTACAGTAGTCCACCTCAATCACGTCGGGGTCATCAATTTAGCGGAAAAGGGCAGATCTTCAAGCGAGGCGAGGCGGCCGCTATGCCCCGACGGTTATTGTCGGGAGCTTGTAAGTTGTATATATGTTACTTGCTCCGAAAACTCTTATAGCGCGATTCAGGATTGTGATGAGAATTGTCTATTGTTCTGAATGCGTCCGCAGCGCCATCTGTGTAGCTTGTGGTGCGGTTGAAGTGGTCGCTACAAGGTGTTGCAATGGTGCGCTTGGCAAAATCCATGAAATTAGTTGTATTTCAGCATACTGTATCCTTACAAATTATGATAATAAAACGACCTGTTATTTAAACTAAAAGAAACTACAATCCTCACCTGTTTTATCTTCCAAAGCGCGGCGGCGACGAGAAGAAGCAGCAGGAAACACGACGAGAAAGTGATGAAGAACTGCTGCAGGTTGAGCTTGGGGTACTGCGAGAAGGATATCTGGATCCACAGCGGCGGCCGGAAGTCGTACACGTACACAAAGAACGTGGTCAGCGTCATGTTGTCCTCAACGCCGAACGCGTGCTCGGACTTGGCGAATCTGGAACCAAGTCTTTTTAGACTACACTCCATATTGATAGGGTGCACTCGACACGTGCCTGATCGTGACTTAGAAACTACCGGTCGAATTTATAGACACTGTTTATCATATTGATTTCTTATATTTACGCGAATACTACACATTGAAATTAAGCCTTTTTATTTTTGATTTTACGTTCCCGACATTTCGGCTGCTTTACAGCAACCACGGTCACGGGGTCCTCCCGATAAAATCCTTAAAATTATTCTCATTCAATGTGTAGTATTTGCGTAAATATAAGACATCAATATGATAACCAATGTCTATAAATTATAGAGAGAGATATAAGATGTTAATCGAGAAACTATTTATCACGAGTGACGGGACCCCAAATAAAGTGCAATTCTCCGCGAAACGAAGCGAGTCTAAAAAAGTATTCGACACGTGTTTCGCCTCTAAACGAGGCATCCTCAGGATCGCTGGGCTAAGAATGAACCTAGACCCAACTGTTTAGACTTTTGTTAAATAGGATGATATTGAACAGGAGTTATGTCAATGCTAGGTATACTAGGGGACATCCATGAATTACATCACACGTGAAGGGGGAGGGAGAGGGTCGACGAAGTGTGACATTGTGTGACAAGGGGCGGGGTCGCAAATTTTATGACATCACATTTTTTCAAAATATAATATTTTATATCTAAGTACTATCGGCCAAAGTTCCGCATGACCAGTCTAAAGGCGATAATTGTATACACGGCTCTCGGCCGACACTGCAAAGACAAACGCCTTCCGACCAATAGGATGTGCTAATATCCTTAGCTGTGTGCGTGTGAATATTGTAATGATTTTTAATAATGTGGCGCATGCTATTACTGTAAACTTTGCTTGTGTGTGTGATAAGTTCTTGGAATGTGAAACATGAATGGGAATGGCTCATGATTTTTACGTATTGTTCCCATGTTGTTAACATTTGGAATTCTTTTCATACGCAATTCATATATTTAACTGTTTCGTCTAGCAAAATGTATTATCTTGGTTTTCTAATATTATTCTTGATTATGTATTTAATATATGTGTAACCAGAGATTATTCAATAAATTATAAAATACTGTTGAACACATATAAATAAAACATTTAAAATAAATCAATATACCTAAGTGAAAAATACACAATGGATTTAAACATACTTACTATAGTATTATACACAAATATTTGCATTGTTTGTAGAGCAAACTGTCCAGGTAAAATTTGACTACTTCAATGTGTAATTTGGTTAGTCTTATTAAAATATACTAAATTTTCAATTAAAAAATTTTAAGCTATAGATTTTTTTTTTCAAAGTAGTAATTATTTACCATAATTATAACAACAAAATAAGCAAATAATACAATATAACTCACTTGCTAGTTATGAAAATGCACTTTGATGGTTTTGCTATAAGGTTGAACTTGATATATTTTTAATTCTGGCGACTGGTAGAATATAGAGTTGTTTTAGTTGTAATAATATTAAGTTGTAAAGATGGTAATCTAATACAATAATCGTTGTCCTTTTTATACCTTTATCGACATTGTATAAGACACCCTGTCAAGCGATACTATGCCTTTAACAATGTAGATAAGGTTTTAAATGCAATGTAATGTTCGCTTCCATTTCAATCGCAATTGACTTATTTTAATTCTTTATCGGAACCATAAAAAAAAATAAAAGCTCATAAAATAGGATTGAAGTGGGGATGATTTTTGAGGATTCGGCGTATAAAAGAAAACTATTTAATTCATTTAAATAATAATTTACACACGTTATTGTTTATTAGTGTCACAAACCATTTTAAATATAACACATTGTTTTATCGCATACATTTATTATAAATCAAATTCGTCCTCATTATCTAACTGCGGGTAAACAATTTAACAACATAAGTATAGTTTATATAACGCAGGTAAATATTATTTTAAAAAAATCATAACAATAATTATATAAACGTGCTTGGTAAGAAAGTTAACATAACATAATTATAGTTCATACAACGCAAGTAAATATTATTTGATAAATTATGTAAAAATAATTATGTAAATGTGCTAGTTACAGTAGGCGCTATACGCATTCAGTGTAGTAGCAGAGAGATCGACAAGACGGCACGGACGCGGTCGTCAAGAACTCCTTCCTGCCGCACCGGTTGATCGCTGCAAAAAATGTTTTGTTTCATCAGTCAGACACAATTGATTGCAAGCCGCTCGTCACTTATCATTATTATTGCACCTTAAATTAAAAACAATAATGTGATTTGGAACATTGATATTTTCTAACTGAAGGGTAATAAAAGCGTCGGCTGTTACAAACAAAATGTGTTTTCGAATGCCACCACATTTTTTTAAACAAGGCATTGTCGGCAACTTTATTAGCCCATTATAAATCTTTTAAATATAAACAATGGCGCTTCTGTTCGAGTAGATATATAGAATAAGTGGGCCGCAGATTTCATTATGAAAGCATTAACGCACTTATTGGGGTGAAATAAAGCGTAAATTTGCTTGGTAGCGTTATACACCGTGTATGTGATCTAAGGAAAAACACATTTGTTTGTAGTAAATTCCATTGCATTTAGGGTTATTTTAGAACAGTGGTCGTTATGTTATAAAAAACATGAATAGAGTTTGATAAGAACATTCAGGATATAAAATAGTGCAAGTTTCTAAAGTAAATATTAATAATGATATTCAAAGACTCGGTGCATATTTTTTATATCATTAAGAAAAGATATGAAACCGTAAACGTATTAAACATTTTGCGTTATTAATACGGTATTATACAGTTCACACAAAATATATTAAAGAATTTAGAGGGTTTTTCAAAATGCAATGATTTAGTTTGTATAGTAACATTACTATAAAACAAAAAATGGATTATAAAACAAACCAAATGATAAAATATACATATAACAACTACTAATACTAAAAGCAATTTATTTATTTAAACAAAATAGTACTTACTTGCATATTTAACTCCACTGCTGTCCGATGGATATAAACAGTTCGTAAAAGCAAAAAATGGCGATAACACGGGACGCGTCAACAATTAGCAGGCGCAAATAGCGACTGTCTAATGTTTTTACGCAATGCATTCACACGAACGTGTAACGCATCTGATTGGCGAAAATCGGAATGGGGCGTGGTTTATCACCTGCTTCGCTTTTAAGGGAAAAATTTCTTAACTGGGCATGCTTAACTTTGGCCGATAGTACATATTACAACTATTTATTTTATTGAAAAATAATTTAAGGACATAAAAACAATTTCGGACCACTGCTGTTTTAATTTCATAAATTTCCAAATGTAAAATTGCAAAATATGTCACATCACACTAGGTAGAGGGGGGGGGGGGGCTCACAAATGTGACCAGTTGTGACAAGGACGGGGGACGGGGTCAAAAATGCATGGAATTCGTGTGCCGTAATTTATGTTTTTTTTTTATTTACTCACTTGTATCTAAAGCTGGTGCAGTTGACGTCACTGAATAATGTCCGCTCGGCGGGCTCGCTGCGCGTGCGCACCGTCAGGTTCATCCGCGCGTGCGCCGAGCACGTGATGCTGAAGTCCGCGTCCACGTCCGGTTTCAGGGGAGTGTTGCGGAAATTGATCGCCGAGAGGTGGCGGTCCTCCTTCTTGGAGAGGTTGAAGGTGAACTGATAGTCTACCGCCAGGTCATCTGTGAGATGCGAGATGCGGGATGAGATATCGTTAAGATGTGAATAACAAAAAGGCTTAGGTTTTAACAGAATTTTACAATTATATATATAATACATATAAATATAAAATTCTGTCCTTCGGATTGCGATTTCCCAAAAAAAAATTTTTTTTGAGTTGAGCACCTATTGTTGTGAGGGTGCGATATGTGTACTCACAGTAGCAGGCACCCTTGTTGTACATGTCGGCGTGGTAGTGGTTGGTGTTGTCGCACTTGTCGCAGCGGTCGCCGGCCAGCCCCTTGGTGCTGCAGTAGCAGCGGCCCGTGTCCGCCGCGCATGCGACGGCTTGCGCGTTGCACTCGCACGCTGTTGTATATCATCCCACTTATATTAGCATGTGAAAGTTCGTATGGACCGATGGATGTTTGTTATTGTTATAAACTAGTGATGTTCATGTTATAAACACTCGTAATAAGGATAAACTATCCGTGCATGTCACTCGTCTCCACAGAATAAATAATTCTTTTATGGGGCAATGTATACGCTTCTATAATAAACTTCCCAAAGGAATCCGAGATCTGCCCATTAATAAATTTAAAACAACTGTAAAAAGTAATCTTTGTCGTAAGGGTTATTACAGGATCTTGGATTATTTGGATGACAAAGCAGCCTGGGACTGATCGCTTAAATATCAATATATATAATGTTAAAGTGTAGCGTGTGTGCGCCCCGCATGGCAACACACTGGAGCTTACTTTTATAAAAATAATCTATTTTGTAAAAATAATGAATTTAAAAAAAAGACAAGCCCGCTGAGTTTCTTGCCGGATCTTCTCAGTTGAGGTCGCGTTCCGATCCGGTTGTAGACTTAAGAAAAAAAAAATGTAATGACAATTTGTAAGTGCCCCCGTAGGCCTATACGAAATAAATGATTTGACTTTGACTATTCAATCACGCCAGAACGGCTGAACAGATTACGAAGCGTCAAAAGTTACAAAATACTATGCTACAACTTTACCACCCGTTCATATAGAAGAACGGGCAAGAAACTCCATGGTTGCTCTTTTATTTAAAAAGATCTTTTACATTTTTGAGCAGTACATTGTTATAGGTATGTGAGAACAAACATACAAGACTACTGCTAGGTGTTCTTTAAATTATTTTTTTCAGGATTTATTTATGTTCTCGTCACTCTTTATATTGTGACAAAGTCAAACTCAAATCCTTTACTTCCTATAGGCCTACGGGGTCACTTACAATTTTTTTTTTTTCTTGAACATTATAAATATTGATATTTGAGCGATCATTCCCAGGCTGTTTAGTATGTGTTTAATATTGTTACTGTGTGTCTGAGATTCTGTTAAACTGGTGCTGGTGCATTCGAAATCGATAACGGAAACGGAATCGAAAACTTCCGAGATGTATTACCGCAATCGCTATTAAAATTTCCGAATTTGATTATCTTCCACGTATCTTGACGACAATACCAAAATGTTTTTTCAAAAAGATTCCGTCGGAGAGCTCGTCGGAAGCGACATCAATATCGGAAAGATTCAAATCCGTTTCCGATGTTGATTCCGAATGATTTAAGGTGGAAGCTCGGGGTCAGGGCGCGAAATTCAAAATGTCAATGGTTTTTATTTTTTACGAAAAATTTGAACATCTTTACGATGTAATTTAGTGTTTTGCGATATTAGCATTCTGCATCGGATGTCACGATGTATTAAGCTTGCTTAAAAAATACCTAAAGCGATACAATACCATAAGGTTTGTTAAAACCTCTACTTTTACTAACTTTATGGTGTTGTATCGCTTTAGGTATTTCTCTTAATACATCGAGACATCCAATGCCGAACGCTAATATCGCAAAACACTAAATTACATCGTAAAGATGTCCAAATTTTTCGCAAAAAAAAAATAAAAACCATTGACATTTTGAATTTCGCGCCCCGACCCTGAGGCTGCCCCTTAAAATAGCCCTGCCGGTTCGGGTCCGGGCGGTGCAGTGTGTACCCACGCTGGCAGTGTCCGCCGTTGAGCGGGTTGCCCCAGTGGCCGGGCGCGCAGGCGCCGCAGTGCGCGCCCAGCGCGCGGCCCGCGCACGGCTGCACGCAGCGCGCGCGCGCGTCGCACAGCGCGTGCCCGTTGCACTGGCACGCCGGGCACGCCGTGAAGTGCCAGCTGCGGGCACGGAGTCACACACTGTAGCGCGTACCCGCTGAGACCACGTTTTACTGGTGGTAGGCTTCGGCCGTGGTTAGTGAACCACTGAACAAAGCCATGTCGCCGAGCGGCCTAGCCGTGTTCCGGCATGATGTTCGGTGTTGCCGTTCATGGATGGCGGGTCAGATCAGCTGCGCTACATGTGCCTAGTGAATGTAGCGTCTCGATCTACTGCCGCCTTCCTATCTAGGCAAGTATGCTCCATCGTGGATCTCATCGTCACTTACCATCAGGTGAGATCGAGATCAAATACTTGCCTATAATGTAATAAAAAAAAAAGACCGACTGCTCGGTCAAAGCGTTGCGGTAAGAATCGTGTTTAGTAGGCAGAACTAGTCCCTAAACATGGCAATGCTTGAAGAAGGCCGCTATGTCATAAGTACTAAAACTAATGTAAGACCAATGAACACATAGTTTGCAATAAATGTTCGAGTTTGGGTCAAGCTTTTAGGTCAAACAATGACTAAAGACTTTGGTTAGTCGATAAATTAAAAGAAATACGTAATAATCATATAGTTTAAAGTAGTGTTTTGATCCAGAATTACAAAGTTTCGTGGTCTGCCGTCGTCGCACCAGCCGCACGCCGGCTCCGTCTAGTGTGTACCTGTGCTGCGCGCAGGTGGCCGGCGCGTGCGGTGCGCGCGCGCCGCCCGGCAGGCACGAGCCGCGGCCGGCGCCGCTGCCGTCGTCGCACCAGCCGCACGCCGGCTCCGCGCGACACGCGCCGCACGACGCGTGCGCAGCGCATCCACGCGCCGTGCCGCACGCCACCGCGCCCCCGCCCGCCCCGCTCCCGCTCCCGCCCCCGCTCGTCAACCACGCCCGGCACCCGCCCAGAGGGAACGACGCGCCGTACGCGTTCTGACCACACGGTACATAAGCACTTGACATTAACATTTGCCCTATCGATTTGCCAGTGTGACGCACGGGCCTCCCCTTAATGCGAAGGGGATTAGATTAGATCATAGTCCAACACGCTGGCCTGCAGGGTTACTTCAAA
This sequence comes from Pheosia tremula, assembly GCA_905333125.1. Classification (NCBI taxonomy): domain Eukaryota; kingdom Metazoa; phylum Arthropoda; class Insecta; order Lepidoptera; family Notodontidae; genus Pheosia; species Pheosia tremula. The sequence continues at coordinate 5,425,898 of HG995419.1, forward strand.
CTATTAGAAATCGATATCGGAAACGGAATAGAAAGCTTCCGAGCTGGATTACCGCAATCGCTTTTCACATTTCCGAATTTGATTATCTTCGATGTATCTTGATGACAATAGCAAGACGTTTTTTCAAAAAGTTTCCGTCGGAGAGCTCGTCGGGAGGGACATCAAGATCGGAAAGTTTCAAATCCGTTTCCGATGTCGATTCCGAATGATTTCAAATAACCCAGCTATGCACCAATGACTATCAAAGGGACGCCTCAGTCATGCATATTTGTTCGCTACGTTTTCCATAGCCGTTTGACAAAAGATATAATAAACATTAAAAATTAGATCCGCACAGAAATTAAAAAATCCCAGAGATGCGAGCCGAAGATTAAACTTATGACTCATGAACAAAGGCGAGCGTTCAACCAACTCAGCTATGGGAACGTTCATGTACTACATAACGCATTTTTTTTAGATTTTTGACCCCCCCCCCCCCCACTCCACCCCCCATGTAACGCGCCGTGACGTTTTTCTTCCCCATCCCCATCACCCCCAGTAAAACGTAAAGTCTCTACGCGACCGTTCTGAAGTGTTACGTAACGCGTAGTTCAAACTCCTCCCTCCCTCCTGCCCCTGTAACGCATCGTAACGTTTCAGAAGCCCCCCTCCCCCCCCAAATTCATTACGTAATACTTGAATGCTCCCTATCAGTACTTTTCACACCTACCTGTAAAAGCAGCTATACACACACACAATCAAGAAAGTTACAAGTAGTTTACAATACATTTACAAGTAAATAAAGGGTACATGCGCAGGCGCCGACCTTGTCGATGCAGCGGCCTGCGCTCGCGCACCAGATGCACTCCTCGGTCGTGCAGTTGATGCACGTCTGGAACGTCGAGCACGGAGCCGTGCACGGACCAGCCGCGGCCACGCTCCTGATAGATAGATAAATAAACAAATAAATATTGCCATACGAACACACCAACTATACGGGCCCACTTTAAGCTTTAGGGGGAAGCTCAGGGTCAGGGCGAGAAATTCAAAATGGCAATGGTTTTTATTTTTTTACGAAAAATTTGGACATCTTTACGATGTAATTTAGTGTTTTGAGATATTAGCATTCTGCATTGCATGTCTCGATGTATTAAGTTTGCTTAAAAAAGTACCTAATCCGATACAACACCATAAGGTTTGTAAAAACCGCTACTTTTACTAACTTTATGGTGTTGTATCGCTTTAGGTATTTTATTGAAATAAAAACCATTGCAATTTTGAATTTTGCGCCCTGACCTGAACTTCCACCTTAACGCTTGTGTTATGGGTACCGTACAATGGACTGAGGGCGAACTCAGTATATAATACATATTTACACTATTAAATATCCATGACTCAGGTACAAACATGCGTGCTCGTCACACAAAGCTTGTGTCCCTACCAGGATTCGAACCCGGGACCCTCGGCACAGAAAGCAGAGTCACTACCGCTGCGCTAATCAGGCCGTCAGTTACACACATACATACAACTTTGACGGCCTGATTAGCGCAGTTGGTAGCAACCGCAGTCAAAGTTAACGTCAAATCGTTTATTTCGTATATGTTATTTTTTTTTTACCCTAAAACCGGATCGGAACGCCATCTCTCTATGAGAAGATCCGACAACTCAGTGGGCTTGTCTTTTTAAAAGTATTTTTTTATTATATCCGACATAAAATATGACCTTATTTCAAACTTAGTGAAGCCTTTTGTTATCAGATGATAATAATAATAAAATATGATAATACCAGCCCTTTTCAATGTCCCACTGCTGGGCACAGGCCTCTCCTCAATGCGAGGGGGGCTAGGCCATAGTCCACCACGCTGGCCCAGTGCGGGTTGGCGGACTTCACACATCTTTCGAGGGGTTATCTCAGACATGCACGTTTCCTCACGATGTTTTCCTTCACCTTCACCAAAGCGATTAGTTTCAGAAATTTGCTTAGACACGTCATTAGTGACTTACCTAGCATCCTCTGACGAGTTCACCGGTTTACATTTGATGGTGTCATAGTCCCAGAAGCAGGCACGTTGTGAAGACTCTTCTGAACCCTGGCAAGACCATAGCATGATAGCATGAAGCATATTACAAGTGTCCCCGTGACCAAATTTAAATCTCAACGGAGACTAGCTTCTGCGCAGGAGATATTAGAGTTTATAATTGTGTGCGTAAGCGTAGGTGGACTCTCTCGTCCCTCTCTCTCATAGTTCCATGGGACGGTTATCTGACACGCTCGGAGAGGGATCTGAGCCCCAAGTCTGCTAACGCAATCGATTCATACAATATCTGTCAAAAGTGACAGTCACTATGCGGTTGCTGTTCGATTTTGTTAGCAGACTTGGGGCCTAGGCGCCGGACCAAACGGTTTAAGTGCTCTCCGAGACTTGGGCGAGTGATAATCATGGTTGAAAATGAGTTGGACCTGCACCTCTCATTGCTAAGGCGTGCGTTTCAACAACATGGCTATCCCACTTAAAGTATCCAGGATGAATTCTTTCAAGTGACCGTGGATGGCGAATTACCAAACTAAAGGGACTGACAAGAAATGCTTAAAGGACTCTCATGATCGATTTTAACGAAACCAAGGCTATCGTTAGATTTTTGAAAAATAAAATTTCCCTAGCCAGGAATTGAACCAGATGATTTAGAAATCTGTATTAAAAATGTGCACTTTTCTTCAATTTGCCTTTTATGTCCTTACTATCGAGAACTTAATCCATATTAGCGACAATCAGCAACTTATTCCTTATATTTTCAGATTTGGCCATCCACGCCCACTTGAAAAGATCTAAAGGTCGACCCATAACGCGTTCAAATGTGGGATCAAAGTTTGTATGAAGACTCTTTGTCAGGTTCATGGCTAGTCATAAATAAAAAGGAAAAGGAATGGAAAGGAAGGAGGAAGGAAGGAAATAAATGGATGAATATTCACGTATGCAAAGTATGCTAAGATGGTTTGGCATGTTGAGAGGATGGATGAAAGACGACTGACAAAAGAAATATACCGAGCAAACGTGAGCGGTAGTGTCGGAGGGCGCCCGAGGAAAACCTTTCACGACCAGATAAATGGTCTGTTCCAGACAGGGCAAGTCCGTAGTACATTCAACCGACGGAAGTGTATGAAAAGATGTATGAATGTGGATGTAGCGAAAATGGTATGCCAGGATCGTAGCATGTGGCAATCAGTTTTTTTTTATTACATTATAGGCAAGCATTTGATCTCGATCTCACCTGATGGTAAGTGACGATGAGATCTACGATGGAGCATACTCGCCTCGAAGGTACCTGTTCACTCTCGACTTGAAAACACCTAGATTGAAGTCAACGGGGAAGAAAGACGCCGGCAGCGTGTTCCATTCCTTGGCAGTTCGCACGATGAAAGTAGAAGCAAATCGCTTAGTACGTACCGAAGGAATGTCCGCAGTGTACGGATGAGACTTGTCCGTGTGTTTTGTCGATCAACGATAGACTGGAGATAGGGGAATTGTGGTGGAACAGTGGTCTCTGCCTACCCCCATGGGATACAGGCGTGAGTATATGTATGTATGGGTATTCACGTGGTGGTGGTGGTGGTGCGCGAGGCAGGCCGCGCAGGAGTGGTAGCGGCCGCACGCCTCGCGCGCCGACTCCCCCTCCGACCCGCACTCGCCGATCGACAGCGCCGTCTGCGCACACGCACATGCCACATTATACACACTCCCTGACCTGAGCTTCCACCTTAAATGGGAGTTCCATTTAAGGTGGAAGCTCAGGGTCAGGGCGCGAAATTCAAGATGTCAATGGTTTTAATTTATTGTATATATGTAATTTAGTGTTTTCCGATATTAGCATTCTGCATTGGATGTCTCGATGTATTAAGTTTGCTTAAAAAAATACCTAAAGCGATACAACACCATAAAGTTAGTAAAAGTAGTGGTTTTTACAAACCTTTGGTATTGTATCGGATTAGGTCCTAAATTACATCGTAAAGATGTCCAAATTTTACGTAAAAAAATAAAAACCAGTGACATTTCGAATTTCGCGCCCTGACCCTGAGCTTCCCCCTTAACAACGATGAATGAACTAACTCACTGGACACTGGCAAAAAATGGTACTATTTCGTAGCCGATTGCCAACAAAATAAAATAAACAGCAAGTTATATACGGTAGCGTCGGCAGTGTCGTGTCGTATGTCGTGTCGTACGCACCTGGTCGCGTCCGGCGCGCTTGAGGCAGTGCGCGGCGGCGGGCGCGCAGCCGCCGCACCACGCGCAGCCGGCCGCCACGCACGCGCCGCACGACGCCGCGCCCGCGCAGCGCCGCTCGTCTACACACACCGTACCATGTACCGGTACAGGGGGGGGGCAACTGGTGCTATTGCCCCCTCCCCCCTTTTTGACTCACGACTTGACTAATAAATTTCTTTGTTCTGGAATATATACTCAAACTAGCTGTTACTTACTTCGTCTGCGTGGTATTTAACAAAAAAAAGTTTTTCGAAAACAAAAGTAGCCCAAGTTACTCCTTGTTACATCAGCTATCTGCCAGTGATAGCCCCGTCAAATCGGTCCAGCCATTTCAGAGATTAGCCGCAACAAACAAGTATGTGCGCTAAGCACTATCTCTTCCTCACTCGCATATTGGTGTCTCTCGTCGCCGAAAGGACGGACCAATAAGACACGATCGGAGAAATTTTCGAGGATTGCAATGCAATTTCTATTTTAAATACATACCTGCATTGTCAAAGTATCAAACCGTACAAGTTTTTTTTCATTTAAAACCAGGATTTTTGCTGGTGTGAAAAAAACCTATTTTTATTTTTCTCTATAAAATCATTAATGCCTTGAATGAAACACACAAGTAATGTCACAAATAATCACTCACCTTTACCGTACAGCGGTTCGGTGAGGCACGCCTTCACCGAGCCGTCGAAGGATTCCTTCCACCCCACTTCTTCTAGCTGCAACGATATAACGTGGATTAAGGTTTTTTTTTCGAAATGATAAGTGCTTGAAATAAAACCAATTTTTAAGGATTTTATCGCGTTTATTTTTTATTTTTACGTTCCCGACGTTTCGACTGCTTTACAGCAACCATGGTCACGGGAGGACTGAGGTGGTTGACGTCCTAGTGTCATAGTTCGATGGGGGTACCCTCATATTTAGTTGTTACTTGCAGTCCGATTTACCCAGAAAGAGCTCACTGTGTCTTGAGGTCTTGCAATGGTACGTAAAAACTCAAAATAAACGCGATAAAATCCTTAAACAATAGTTTTATTTCAATGTGTAGTATTCGCGTAAACAAAAGAAATCAATATGACAAGTGCTGTTGATCACAGATGACTTCGCCCTCGAGCTTCACCGGAGGAGAGTGCGAGCTCTAAAGGCGCTCAAGTCAGAAAAGTAGGGGGGCAACTAGCTCAAAAGCGTTTTCGGAGGCAGGACCTCGGCTTGGGCTATTGCCAGTGTGGGGGTTGACGACGGACGAGTGCTCCAAGGTGCGAAAACGCACCTGTGGACAAAAGATCGGATTCGTCGGTTGGGAACAGGCCTCCCATCGATGTGAGGGGATTAGGCCATAATCCACCACGCTGGCCCACTGCGGGTTAGATGACTTCACACGACTTTTGAGAAGTTCTCTCAGATATGCAGGTTTCCTCGCGATATTTTCCATCACCGTCCAGCATGTGATAATCATAGTTGACAATGAGATTCGCACATGAAATCTGAACCCGCGATCTTCATTACCCAATACGGTTTTAACGGTGACATATATGTTTTTTAATGTTATCCAGGGAATTAGTAAAACTGCAAGATCTATTTCCAAGGGAATTGAGACAGGACAATGTACGTTAGCTCGGCTGGTGATGAATTTAAAAACGATCAGATAAGAACATTTGGTATTGGTGATGAGATATGTGGTGTCTCACCGGCACGCAGGCGTGGTCGGCGAGGCGCCAGGCGCAGGCGCGCGCGGCGAGGCGCGAGGCGGCGAGGCAGGCGGCCTCGCCCTCGTGCCTCGCGCACTCCGCGCCCGCCTCCAGGACCAGCGCGTCCGACCGGAGACGACCGTCGAAGCTTTACAAACGATTTACACAGATCAGGCGCAGGATCAACAACTTTACTTGCTTACAACTTTATTTTCACATCATCAAATTAGTCGCTCAATTGATTCACGTAGTAGCGAGAGTAGCGGGGGTAGTGGGGATGGCGGTCGGTTGCTTATATAAGGCGCGCGTGCGGTGCTTCGTCGCTCATTCGTAGCCCAGCGGTCCTGAGGACGCCTCGTTTAGAGGCGAAACACGTGTCGAATACTTTTATAGATTCGCTTAGTGTCGCGGAGAATTGCGTTTTATTTGAGGTCCCGTCACTCGTGATAGATAGTTTCTCGATTAACATCTTAGAGGAGTTGGGGTGTTGTTGGCTTCTTTTATTATCGATCAAACTTGTTTGGTTTTTAATCGAAGAAGTTGACAAGCTGAGGGTCAGTGGTGGGTCCTCTTTCCCCATAGGTTAACTTTACTTGCGTTCCAAGAAACGAGCGAGCCATAATCACGACAGAAAATGAGATTCAAACACGTAAAAATCCCAGGAGCCGACTCAAGGCGAATGTTCTACCCACTGAGCTATCACTGATTATATGGAGGTTGGGTTAGGTTACACATTATTTTACTGTACAATTTAACAGGCATTGGTTTATATAACAACTAGCGGCGCCCTGCGGTGTTACCCGCACAAAAAAACAAGTCGATCCTTTGCTCCATGAAAAATTAAAACAAATCTATCCCTCGGGAACCATATATTTACCGGGACAAAAAGTAGCCTATGTGGTATTCCAGACTATATATCTCTGTGCCAAATTTCATCCAGTTCCGTTCAGCCGTTCTGGCGTGAAAGAGTAACAAACATCCATCCATCCATCAGTAACAAACATTCTACTGGTGGTAGGCTTCGGCCGTGTTTAGTCACCACCCACTGAACAAAGCCATGTCGCCAAGCGGCCTAGCCGTGTTCCGGCATGATGTTCGGTGTTGCCATTCATGGATGGCGGGTCAGATCAGTTGCGCTGCATGTGCCTAGTGAATGTAGCGTCTCGATCTATTGCCGCCTTCCTACCTAGGCAAGTATGCTCCATCGTAGATCTCATCATCACTTACCATCAGGTGAGATCGAGATCAAATATTTGCCTATAATGTAATAAAAAAAAAAGAATCCAAACTTTCACATTTATTATATTAGTATAGATAGTATAGATGTGTGTACATACCCGCCGTATATAAGCACGGTGCGTTTTGATTGGACGTGGAGCGGCGCGGCTGCGTGCGCGCCGCGGGCCGAGCCGGCCGGCGGGGGGGCGGCCCACCACGCGCCGCACCTGGTAACATCATTTAAGGGGGAAGCTCAGGGTCGGGGCACGAAATTCAAAATGTCGATGGTTTTTATTTTTTTACGAAAAATTTGGACATCTTTACGATGTAATTTAGCGTTTTGCGATATTAGCATTCTGCATTGGATGTCTCGATGTTTTAAGTTTGCTTAAAAAAATACCTAAAGCGATACAACACCATAAAGTTAGTAAAAGTAGCGGTTATTACAAACCTTATGGTATTGTATAGGATTAGGTACTTTTTTAAGCAAACTTAATACATCGAGACATCCAATGCAGAATGCTGATATCGCAAAACACTAAATTACATCATAAAAACGTCAAAATTTTTCGTAAAAAAAAATAAAAACCATTGACATTTTTAATTTCGCGCCCTGACCCTGAGCTTCCCCCTTAAACTATTAAAATCAATAGTAGATTGTACAGCAAGTGCAGTAATAATAATGAATTTAAAAAAATTCAAGCCCGCTAAGTTTCTCGCCGGATCTTAGCAGTTGAGGTCGCGTTCCGATCCGGTGATAGAGATAAGAAAACAAAGTGTAATGACAATTTGTAAGTCCCCCCGTAAACTATACGAAATAAATGATTTGACTTTGACATAAATCGGAGTTTTTGGCGGTAGACGAAGATAAATGTAATAAATTTTATTTAATTTTGTGAAACATGTTTCTTTGAAACATAATGTGTAATTCTGATGGAATATTAACCGTTGTGTTCATAAACGCAAACTAAATAGTAAAACATAACTTTTCAAATTCTCCCGAAAAGTCCGATAATTTGTCCGCTAAGCATCCTCAACTTTATGATAGGGTTAGGGGGGCGTATTAGGCCATTGGGGAAGACCAATGTCCAGCAGTGGACGTGTTGAGGCTGATGGAGGACTCACCTAACGTCGTACAGATAGGCCCCGGCGGAGTAGCAGCGCGAGCCAGCCGGACTGGACACCAGCGCCGCCGCGCTGTCGTTGTGAGCGTTACCACCGAACACCAACATCACGCCTGCAAAACAATGACAACAATCTATGGGAGCGTTCAAGTATTACGTAACCAATTTGGGGGGGGGGGCTTCTGAACCGTTACGATGCGTTACTAGTGCAGGAGGGGGGGTTTGAACTACGCATTACGTAACATTGTTTTAAAATCTTTCGGAACGGTCGCGAAGATTTTACGTTTTACTAGGCGAGGGGGGTGGGGGGGGGGGGTAAAGAAAGAAAAAAACGTTACGGCGCGTTACATGCGGGGAGGGGGGGGGAGGCTCCAAAAGTTGCGTTACGTAATACTTGAACGCTCCCTAAGAGGGCAGAAATGGGGGGATTGGGTAGATATTTCATAGTAGATATACGATGGCCATGTGGGGTGTCATATGAAACGACTTCATTTTCACAATAAAAAACAGTCTTTTTTTATTACACCAACCTGGCGATATAAACGTGGCCGAGTGTAGATATCTGGGTGTAGGCGCTGATTCCAGGGGGCGCCACAATCTTGTTTCAGGATCGTATTCGTAAAGCGCCGCCGATGGCGCCTGAAAAAAATATTGTTTGATATACATGGTAAATGGTCCCGAATGTTACAAAATCGCACCATTGCTGGGCTCATTCGTAGCCCAGCAGTCCTGAGGATGCCTCGTTTAGAGGCTAAGCACGTGTCGAATACTTTTTTAGAGTCACTTCGTTTCGCGGAGAATTGCATTTTATTTGAGGTCCCGTCACTCGGGATAGATAGTTTCTCGACTAACATCTTAGAGGAGTTCGGTGTTGCTGGCTTCTTTAATTATCGATCAAACTTGTTTGGTTTATAATTGGTAAAGTTGACAAGCCGAGGGTCAGTGGTGGGTTCCTCTTCCCCCATTTGTCGCACCATTGTTGTCAACGCGGCGGTTTCAGTGCCAGTTTTGACGCATTTTGGCGTCCGTAAGCACCCAAAAAAAAAATATAGTGCCAATTCTAACGCCAAACATTGTCATCGAAAACATGACAACATGACGAGTTTTGTATTATCTATAAACCGTACACTGGACTGAGAGCGAACTCAGTATATAACACTTATATACATATTAAACATCCACGACTCTGGTACAAACATTCGTGCTCATTACACAAAGATTAATATTAATTAATTAATTGTTTTTAATTTAAAATTAAAATTAATTAATTAATAAATCGATATTATTATTTCTTTATGAAGTGAAATGCGATGAAATAAAATGGATATGATAATGGCCTCACCCACAACATAGCGCGTATTGTATTCAGCAAAACGGGAAGTGACAGATAAGCAAATGAGATAAAGGTGACAGATATACATTTAAAATAAAAACATTCAAATAAAGATGCGTTCTATTCCATCACCTACGGTATTTTTGTTGGCTAGAGCTGGCAACACTGACTGAGGCCCAACGTGTCCGTCCCGCAGTGGTGCCGGGTACGTACCTGCGTGGCCTCGGACTCGGACACGAGGCCGGCGTGCACGTAGACGCGGCGCGACAGCGCGTCCCACGCGGCCGCGTGCGCGAACCCGCCGCGAGCCGCCCACCCGCGCGTCGCCGCCACGCCCCACGACCCCTCCTCCACGTAGTACTCCTGGGTAAACTCACGTCATCAATGGGGCGTCCATAAATTACGTCACACGTTAATCACGCGGCGGCGCGGGAGCGGAGCTCGTTGGCCGCCCCGCGCCGCTGCCCGCTAAATTCGAGGCTGAGGCCTAAAAGGCAGGGAGGGGGTCGACGAAGTGTGACATTGTGCGACAAGGCGCGGGGAGGGGTCCCAAATTTTGTGATCACATTTTTTCATAATATAATATTTTATATCTAAGTGTTACAACTATTGATTTTATGGAAAAATAATTAAAATGGAAAATAAAAACAATTTCGGAACACTGCTGTTTTATTTTCATTAATTTCCAAATGTAAAATTGCAAAATATGTCACATCACACTGGGTACAGGGGGGGGGTCTCACAAATGTGACCAGTTGTGACATGGACGGGGGTGGGGTCAAAAATTCATGGAATTCGTGTGAAGTAATTTATGGATAGCCCCTCATCATCGTTACACTATATAATGTCACACGGCCAGTCTCCTACGCTAGCTAATGTAAATAGATCTACACAGAGCGTGTGATTCGTGGCATCGCAACGAAAACTGATACCATAGCTCAACTCTCGATTCTGGAGCCCCAGAGTTGGAATTTACCGTCGGTCTTTTCATTAAATTGATGTGCGAATGAAGTCATAATAAAAAATCTATCGCAACGTGATTGACAACAAAAATCTACATAATCATTTTGAACTAAAACTGCAATGTAAATTTGCGCGAGCGCGCTCGTAAATCAGCTGTTTTACCCGCATGTCAGATGTCACATAGAACGTGTTGTATTGCGATCGATTACCACATGTCTAAAATCATTCAATACACCCGCTATACTGACAAAAACTGACTCCGTGCTTCATAAAATATAAACATGAAGAATGAAATCTGATTAGACAACCGTAAATCTAGCATGAACATGTTGACATATCGTTCCGTCGGGTTCGATTTACGTTTTACAACTACCAGTTAACGTGAACGTAATGATTGGATTTCTTTCTGATGTTTATTGGTGAAGCAAATTGATGTTAAATTGCTATTATTTACGCACAAAGTGTCCGTAACAACTCTTGGTCCTTTTTTAACAGGAATACGGATAAAAGTTGTAGAATACCTTATAAATTATTCGTAATCATGTAAGGCATTTTTCTCAGTGTATCGACACTCCACTGAAGCATGTGTTAATTTCATTCCTTCGGTTCGTACTAAGCGTTTTGCTTCTACTTTCATCGTTCGAACTGCCAAGGAATGGAACACGCTACCGGAGTCTTTGTTCCCCGTTGACTACAATCTGGGTGTTTTCAAGTCGAGAGTGAATTTTCTAGGCAAGTATGCTCCATCGTAGATCTCATCGTCACGTACCATCAGGTGAGATCGAGATCAAATACTTGGCTATATTTTAATTTAAAAAAAATGCTGAATTGAGCCCCTAACCGCCACTAGCTATGTTTTATCGTGGTACCGCTGGCGGAGTGGAGCAAAATTTAGTAATTATAAAGGTTTTGTTAATTACCTGTACAAGATGCAGGTACCCATAATGGGGGGAGTGTCCGAAGAAGACGAGCATCACCGGCTTCTTGGTGGCCCCCAGGTGGACTAGCACTGCGGTATGCCCGGACACGTGAAGACCGCCTTCAACAAATGCCAAGGTCAAAGTCTCTTCGTAAAAACTAATAGTACACTCTGATGTCGGAGTTTTCAAGCTTTAGTCATGGCTTAACTCCCTGTAACTATAAGAGGAGAAGATAAAAGAAATCTACCAAAATGGTAGTTAGTAAAAGTAGCGATTTTTACAAACCTTGGAGTATTGTATCACTTTAGGTATTTTTTTAAGCAAACTTAATACATCGAGACATCCAATGCAGAATGCCAATATCGCGAACAACAAAATTACATCTTGAAGATGTCCAAATTTTTCGAAAAAAAAAAAAAAATACTATATTGGACTTTTTGGCGGGAAACTGAAAAGTCATGGCGTCAGTTATGTTTTAATTTTTTAAACTAGTGTTTCTGCGAGTTATAGTGATTGATATAAGTGGAATATTAACCATTGTGGGTTCGGTAAAGTGCACGAGTGTAGGTAATTGAAACAGAGCGACGAAACTTGGCTTTTCAGTTACTCACAAAAAAACCATAAAAAATATTTCAGTAAAGCATCCATCACTTTACTGATTGAGGCATGGGGGGGTATTTTACTAGGGCCTAGCATTTGGGCCCGTGCATATGCTCGAAAACGGAAATAATTTATATTACTTGACACTGGAAAAATAGCTATGGTGATGCCAAATTAAAAAAAAACTTGAGAGGTGTCAAGGGACACCGGTTGGAACGAAGTTCCTTTATTATTTATTATGTACAAAAAAACCTGTATACACTCAACAAAAATAATCTTCGCGACACCACACTGTTCAATGCGAAATAGAAAGACGAAACGAAAATATCTGGCTTGCTTTCTATAAGAGAGAGAGAGAGACCGACAGAGAAACATGCGCACGCCGCACAGCTTACAAATAATCATGTTTATAATCGGCCTATACATAGGAACTGGAGTTGGGTTGAGAAAAAAGGGTCGCACGAGAATTGTTTCATTATCATCCATGAGTCCATTTTATTCTTCGAATTTGAACCCACTGAGTCGAAGTGTACCGGCTCTAGAAGTAATTTTATAGTATAGTTTACAATATAAAAAGTCAGCGATAGATGTCGCTAGCATGTTTTTGAACAAGGTATCGTTATGTTTTTGGGTTTTATATAGTAAACTATACTTTCATTCATAAAAAAGCTTACAATAGCTCGTTACAACTTTTCATCTTAATTTTTCGTCTGAATTTTTTCTAACCTAACCTAACCCCCTTTCGTAACGCGCGATAAGGAACTTCGTTCCAAAAAGGCGATAATGGCGTGTACAAGGTGTTGACTGACCGCAGTGCTTGAGCGGCGGCTGGCGGTGCGGCGAGCAGGCCTGCGGGGTGGCGTTGCGCCAGTGCGGCCGCCCCCCCTCCAGCCGCACGCGCCACACCTCGTTGCTGGCCTCGCCCGCGCGGCCCTCCAGCCCGGCCAGCCCACCACTGCCGTAATAATACACGTCATAATAATAATAATACCACGCATATTGATTTCGTATATTTACGCGAATACTACACATTGAAATAAAACTATTTTTTTACGGATTTTATCGCGTGTATTTTCTGTTGTTACGTTCCAGACGTTTCGGCTGCTTCACCTCAGTCCTCCCGTGACCATGGTTGCTGTGAAGCAGCCGAAACGTCGGGAACGTAAAAACGCGATAAAATCCTTACAAAATAGTTTTATTTCACTACCAGCCCTTTTAATGTCCCACTGCTGGGCACGGGCCTCCCCTCAATGCGACGGGATTAGGTCATAGTCCACCACGCTCGCCCAGTGCGGGCTGGCGGACTTTAGCAAGGGACCGTTTAGCAAGTGATAATCATGGTTGAAAAATGAGATTTGCACATGAAATCCAGATATCCCAGAGGTGCGAGCCGGGGTTTGAACATGCGATCCTCGTTACCGAGGCAAGCGTTTTACCAACTTGGCTATCACTGCTTCCGACACGTCATACCTTCACTGAGAAAAAAGATAGGTAAATGCAAACCTAATAATGTAGGTAATGCAAAAAATAGTTGAATACAACCTAATTTAGGTTTTCTGAACCTAGTGTAGGTAAATAGTTTTACCTTCGATTGGGTAAATACAACCTACAGTGTTTGGTAGCGTACTATATTACGTAATTTTAACCTATTTTACGTTAAAGAAACCTTTTTTTTTACCTAACTGTTACGTTAACGGGCCGTCACCTAATATACACATTTAATTTTACCTATCACTATCAGTGAATACTACCTAGTATGATTACACATAGCTTAAAAACACCTAATAATAGGTAGCTTCGACTAAATTGTACTTAACCTAAATAATTATTTGGAATTAAAATTGTACATTCGGTTCCTATAACCTGATAAAAGGTTGTAATAACCAATAAATTGTTTTGTATAAACCAACTACATTAACATTTTCATAAAGTTATCGCAACTGATTGCAGTTGTCTCTAATTAACCTTGGCAGTAGGTTAAATAAGCCATTTTAAAGGTTTTCGTAATGAAAACCTGTGGTACTAGGTAAATATGCAAAACAAAAGTCTGTTGAAATAACACAATCCTGTTATAATATATTTGTTATAAGGTTTTAAGATAAAAAACCTAATAATACCTAGTTATGCACAAGTTAAGTAAAACTTACTCATAGGTAAAATATATAAGATATACATTTAAGGATTAAATGGAGATGGTGCGGCTCATTAGGACCACGCCATGGCCTTATTTATACCTACTTACTCTGTGGCAAGAGCATAGCAAAAATCACATTTATACATTATATGCACAGTCACAGATTATCAAGTAGGTACATAATTTGGAGAGCACATATTTTTTATGCTATGTTTTTCTTTTGGTATGTATTTACCATGCTAATTTATTTAGACGGCCAATCTCGTTACACAACATTTGACGCCAGTTTTTTGGCTATTACCCGAATTGTGTGTTGCCACATCTCTATTAAATTTACCTCTATATACAACATTTTGTGACACTAAATAAATGATGATGGATAGGGCGCCACAATGGAATAGACTCTATGCTATCTTTTTTTATTATTGAAATACTTAACTAATACATATTTTTTTGCTTTAAAAGTATTACATAAACCATGATTGATCTGTAGTGCATAAGTCATTTTTTGTTATAGCTTTCTTCCCGAAAACAAAACAGATGTAGTTGGTTCAAGTGGCCACATGACATAATCCATATTTATTATTGGCGATAAAGACATGTTTCATTTATAAAATATGGTTATAATTACAAGAATAAGTTTTTTACGGCGGATCTGGCCATCTTTTAAAAATTGTGCTAGCAACACTGGCCACTGTATAGACAGACAGTCATTTTTGCGTTCGCTTCGGTCGGGCCGGCTGCGACAGCGCGCTGTGCTGTTGTGGCGCCTTTTTTATTGCTTTCATTATACTGGGTTCGTGAAAATATGTACTGGGTTTGTGAAGTGAAGTCATGGAAGTGCTACTCAACGATTGGCAAATGCCAGAAGAAATTATTGTAAAATTACTGGTAAGCTATTCACAACCAATTACATTTAGCCCTAGTTGCGTTAGATTTACCTATTTTGTAAATGTTGATAGGTTATTGATGGTAAAATATGATTTGGGTATTGATTATATGGTTCAATTTATATTGGTATCTGCTAATATTGATGTGGTTTTAGAGCAGCAAACTCCAACAAATATTACGCGTCATCTTATCGGATGGTATGGATGGGGTCTTAGGATTTAACCCCGGTACATCAGATACCTCCTGGGTTTGTCACAAACGTCTGCGTAAATAAAAATATGGCATAGGTAAATTAGGATTCCAACAATATTAGCTTTATATGGCTTTATTTTGGTTGTTTGTAGGTTATTTAAATTTTATTATAAAGCCTGAGGTTTTGGGATACTTATTTGTCATTGCATGGTTTCTGCATTGTTCTTGTATTTGCTGTTTACAGAGGAAAATATTGAATTGAATGCAATAGAACACCTTATCGAGGAAGATTTGGTAGCGCTGATTCCAAGCACCAGAGTACGGGCTAAATTACAAAACGAATAGAGAAACAAAAATTTGATGTTGGCATGCTTTCTTGTTTATGATGAGATTGTGACAGCTGGTGTATACATATTTAATTGATTTAATGTGATTTCAGAATATTAGCAAAAGTACAGCATCTTCAACTACTGAAGAAAATCCAACATTTGATTAAGATGTAAATATGGAAAATATGTCAATAGATTTAGAGAAAGCACGAGAAGTATTTGAAAATGTGATGCATGAAAAGTAAGGGGCTGAAGTTAAAAATGCAACCTAAATTATTATTTTACTTTTATTTTGTGTCAATTAAACACAACTATTGCTGTTTCAGAGAAAATAAATCTATTTTAAAAATAGTGGAAGACTTTAAGGCAGGGAAATACTTAATGGATTATCTTAAAAAAATGTGGAAAAAATTAATTAGGTACATAATACCTATCATGTTGGCATTATTAATGTACTTTAACGTATCCAGTTGATTACCGTTACCTATTAATTATTTTGCTATAATCAAGTAAATAGTTAGTTACTACCTACTACCTATGTACCCTACACCTATCGATAAGGTAACTCTAACGCAACTAAAAAGGTGCAGACAATTCTCAGTAGGTTATATTAAAGCACTTATTAGGTATCCAATACCTACGCAGTACACTACCGGAAACTATAAATTAGGTTATTTATACACATTGAAAAGGTTACAGACATCTAACCATCATCTAGACTAGGTTTAATTAAATCATTTATTAGGTATATATCAAAATTTATTTGGTCAAGTTTAACGTATATTAAGGTAAAATTAACGTAAAATACTAGGTGTTATTAAATGTTTATTAGGTTATAGTATCGAACCTAATATTAGGTTTTTGTCGGACAACCTAGTCACTACGTAACTTTAACCTACTATTAGATGATAGTTACCTTACTAGAAATAGTTTAAAATAACCTAATGAGTCGGTACAACATAAGTTTATGTAATAACTAGTGCACTTGGTTGTTGTTACCTAATGCACTACGTTGTCCGACAAATACGCAATATTAGGTTAAATATTAGGTAACCGGGACCTAATTTTTTTCTCAGTGTTCGTAGGCCGCAGGCAGGGGGGTTTGAAGATCCCCCCCCCCCTTCCTGATATACCTTAGCCAATCTAACGTTTAAACATAGGTGTGTTGATTTGATTAAAACTAAAACTAGTGGTCCCGGCGAACTGTGCACGGCGTCAAAATAAAATGTATGAGATTTTTTTGTTGTTTTTAAAATTGATCCTCAAACATTTTCATACATACACAAATTTCAATATAGGGTTGACCAAGAAAAACTAGCAATCATAAGATACGTTTTTAAACGTTTTTTGTTCAGAAATTTGTTCAATTTTATGAGTACGTTTTTCCACTAAAATATTATATCACACTTGACACCCTGTTAAGATTTGAATAAAAACGGTTTAGGTTTCAACAGAATTTTACATCTGGCCATTGAAAGAAAAAAACATGTTTTTTCTTAGTTTCAATTTGACTGTTGTATTGTTACTTTTATGTCACCCGTGAGAAATATCAGTTTTGTGAATAAAGCAAGATTCAAAGAATTTCTTGTAATATCATTTATACGCTTGAACACAGCCTATTTTTTTTTTTACTGTCCGGGCGCTATCAATCCCGGCCCGCGAACACCTGTGACATGGGGGTCAGAGACTTTATTTTGTCTTAAAATTAGTGACATGTGTAAAATGAATTATAAAAAAAACAACACAGTCTATTGATGCTTAGAAATTAATACACCCTGTACACTCACCCCCTCTCCGGCTCGTCGGAGATCACCACACCCCCATACACGATCAGTTCGTGGCCGTACAGT
Source organism: Pheosia tremula (assembly GCA_905333125.1). Lineage (NCBI taxonomy): Eukaryota > Metazoa > Arthropoda > Insecta > Lepidoptera > Notodontidae > Pheosia > Pheosia tremula. The sequence continues at coordinate 5,443,378 of HG995419.1, forward strand.
ATGGCGGAGTGCGCGAACCTGGCCGCCGGAGTGTCGAACGTCTCCACAACCTCCCATTCTTCGTCCTCAGTCTTATACCTTGAAGGTAATTAGATTAAGCGCATATAAAAACCACCCAATATTTTGAGATACGGTGTTTTAATAACAGTGCGATATTAAACATGATGTGTGTTATGTGTTCACAAACGTGCACGAGTGAAGGAAATTCTAATAAAATAGTATAACTTGACTTTTCAAGTTCTCTTAAGACAACTGTTACATTTTCAGTTAAGTATCCACAGCTTTATTGACGGGGATTGTGCATTTCATCATCATCATCATCGTCATAATATTATAACAACTATCATATATCTATATAATAAAAATCAATTGCTGTTCGTTTGTCTCGCTAAAACCCGAGAACGGCTGGGCCGATTTAGCTGATTTTGGTCATGAAATGTTTGTCGTAGCCCAGGAAAGGTTTACACGGTAAGAAAATATGGAAAAGTTGCGAGGATGAAAAATAAGCCTTTATTGTGCTTTATTTTTTCTTACTGTCAGTTGGTATGTCCAACGTCAGACGAAGGGAGAGTTTTAATGTAGTTAGGATAGGTGATACGAAGTACAGCGGGTCATCTTGTTTAACATAACTTTATAACAACTATCAAGAAATACTCAACACTGGCAAATTTCTAACCTAAAAAAGCGGACAAAAGCAGGTCAACCTTTTTTTGAATAGCACCTAGACTAGACCTTTGTAGCTATGGCATTCTTCACTATACAAATGCGTCAAATTTCATAATGACACAATTCAAATAGTAGGTATTGAAATAAAACGGATGTGACCTAGGCAGACAGGCTGACAAACGGGCGATCAACTCACCTATACAAAAACTCAGAGGGCGCGAACGTCTCACCGCCAACCCTCAGGAGATCGTCCCCATATGCCAACAGCACATGCCCTGCCACCGCTGGGGGTGGGGTTTTGGGGCCGCTCCCGCCAAGTTGGTGCGAGTTTGGGGTGGGCGGTGGTGGTGATTCCCCCGGCTCCCGCCAAGCCCAGCCCCAGCTGGCTTTCCAAGACTCCTGGGAGCAGTCCACGCCACTGCGGAGCGGGTGACACTTGCAGCCTGATGGTGTGCACGTGCCAGCTCCGTTGCAGTCATCTGGAAGAAGGTGGAAGAATGTTGATGCTCTACTTCTTGGATCCAAGTATGTTACCACAATTGCATCGCAATTGACTGGCATTGGTAACTGTGACAACCACGTTGCTATTGTCATTCCATTGCGAGTTAGCAGACTTTGATTTAGTTTCGATAGCATAATCATCATATTGACTTCTAATATTTACGCGAATATTACACATTGAAATAAAACTAATTTTACGGATTTTATCGCATTTATTTTATATTTTTACGTTCCCATCACCTTGACGTTTCGACTGCTTTACAGCAACCCCAAGGTACCCCCAGGTACCTAGGGAGGGCACCCCAATACAAACTATGGCACTAGGACGTCTATCACCTCAGTCCTCCCGTGACCATGATTGTTGTAAAGCAGACTTGGGGCCCTGGTCCATTAAATGGTACCCAAAAACAATGCTTAGTTTGGGACCATACAGCCGGTGTGGTAGTCTGGCGATATTTCTAAATACCTGGACACAGAGGTCGGTCGCACGCCACTCCGACCCAGCTTGGCTCGCATCTGCATGTCCCGTCTTCGCATTCCCCATGATCTGCAAACATTATTATAGTTTTTTTACTACCAAACTACTGTCACTTTTGACAGATACTGTGTGAGATATCTGTCAAAAGTGACCATTACTATGCGGTTGCTGTTCGATTATGAATCGATTGTGTTAGCAGACTTGGGGCCCAGGCGCGGTGTTTAAGGCAACACACACGAACACAAAAGCATTTTAGTTAATTGACTATTAAATAGAACTAGTTCGTTTTAGTGTGTATATGTTATGCGCTTAATGATCACAATCATGTTTGTTTACACAACCAACCATTTACCAAATTACTGTAATTTACATATGAGCACTGATTCATGCTAATTTCATAGATAATAGATCACACAAAAGTTATTATCGAACAACAATCACTGGAACATTTTTCATATTAGGACGACCTGACTGGCGCAGTTGGTAGTGACCCTGCTTTCTGCGCCGAGGGTCCCAGGTCCGAATCCTGGTAGGGACAAGCTTTGTGTGATGGGCATGAATGTTTGTACCCGAGCTATGGATATTTAATAACTATATAAGTATTTAGGGGGGGGGGGGGTGTTACCGTTATACTGGCCATATTCCACGTCAATATGACAAGAATTTACGCCCTAGACCACACACGCTGGCCCAGTGCGGTTCGGTGAAATTGACACAACTTTTGACAGTCGTGCAGGGCGCCAAGTCTGCTAACACAATCGATTCATAATCGAACAGCGACCGCATAGTAATTGTCATTTTTGACAAATATTGTATGGGATATCCGTCAAAAGTGACACTTACTATGCGGTTGCTGTTCGATTATGAATCGATTGTGTTAGCAGACTTGTGGCCCAGGTTTACTCACGATGCCTTCACCATCCAACAAGTGATAATTATTGAATTCGCACATGACAATCCGCAAATCCCGGGCGTGCGAACCGGAGTATGGGGCTGGACCTGGGGTCATACACCTGCTATCGTATGATGACTAAGGATAATTAGTGGATCCCATAGAATCACATACTCACCAGAGCAATTAGTCCGATGGTCATTTGATGGGCACGAATACGCCGCATACGTCACATTAAACCCCTCCATTGCGTACGCGTCGTCGGAGAAGAAGTGGAGTAGAACACTCCCCGAGCGAGCGATCACTTGGCTGGTCCACCCAGATTCCTCTGGGTCCAGAACGCCGCTGGAAGAGAGAAAGGTTTACCTTAGCACGTCATGTGGTGTACGAATTTCCTGACAAATTTATACTTGTAGCTTTCGAAGCTGAAAACTGCTATATAGAATCAGAATAATTTTTATTAATGTAATCCAGCCTTTCCTAAAATGGACGATAACGCCCCCTTGTGGGCGCTGCAAGCCTAAAGGGGGGCGGTTAGAGACCCAGAAAAAAAATTGAGGTGTTGTATAGAGGCTTGCAATAATTAATTTACTTTGAAGTTGTAGTATATTTAAGTGGGTGAAAAAATAATTCATTCTCAAAGTGTGCAGTAGACAAAATATGTTCGGGAACCCCTGATGTAAACCATTAAGTACAGTACTTATGAATCGGCAAAATAGCTACAAAATGCTAAGCTACTACTTTACCACCCGTTCGGAATGCCGTTCCTATGGAGAAGAACGAGCAAGAAACTCCATGGTTGCTCTTTTTTTTTAGAAGATCTTTTACAGTTTTGAGCAGTACATTGTTATAGGTATGTGGGAACAATGTAGGAACGGCAAAGCAGACTTTAGCAGCTGGTAAAAAAAAAGTACTAACAAGTATAAAATTATACGTTAATGGATACATGGTTCCCACATTGACTTCAATCTGGGTGTTTTCAAGTCGAGAGTGAACAGGTTCCTTCTAGGCAAGTATGCTCCATTCTAGATCTCATCGTCACTTACCATCAGGTGAGATCGAGATCAAATACTTGCCTATAATGTAATAAAAAAACATTATGAGGCATTATAAGGTATAATGAGGAACAGTTAGTTTAGTTGGCAACCCTGACGTGCACCCAAGAAAACTCCTCACCTGTACACAGCAAGCAGTTTCTCAGCCCTCACGCTGTCGCCGTCGTAAATATACAGGTGATCCCAGCCGCATTCGGTGGCGAAGCTCTCGAGGCGCACGCGCAGCACCGGCGGCTCCGGGCCGAGCCACGGCGGGGTCACCAGCCAGGTGCACTGGGTGCTGACACTGTAGTTCCCAGGGCCATCGGTAATGATCCCGGTGGGGGCAGTTAGGCTGAAAAGAGATGCGAATAATTAATATACCTACAGTAACTAAGTAAGTGTATTAGTTAAGAGGCCGCCTATGCTAATTTTCTTCCAACTCCTCCTATTTTTATCTTTGGATTTATTTCGTGCGGGTTCCAAGACAATTAACTTTATCCCGGGACTCGCCGAGGGTCAAACCTCGGTGTCTTCATTGGACACCACTGTAGATCCTGGCTTACAGGAGTAGCAGTGGTGGGAGTGTGTGGCCGGCCTAGTCCCATAATAAAAGGCCGCCTATGCTGGGTCGCGCGAAAGGGATAGCATAATTTGTTTCCACGGGTAATAAACAGGGAGAGATTAGATTGATGCGCCGAATCTTAAAATTATGTTATTGATACTACACACTACTATAACTTTTCATAAATTATCAGAGGGTTTGGATAATCCTATTAAAATCGCGTAAGTAACATGTCAACAACATTGTTTTCACCTTCTATTATGGTGCTGGAATAGCAACCACGAGCCGGAAGACATAGTATAAGACGGCCTCCCAAAAGGTGGACCGATGATATCACAAGGGTCACAGGAAGCCGGAGGATGCGAGTGGCGGAGGACCGTAATGTGTGGAAGTCATTGGGGGAGGCCTATATCCAGCAGAAGATGTCTTTCGGCTGATGGATGGATGAATGAATGGTCGTTGTTGTTTGTTAATGGCGATTTCATACATCAGTAACCATATCTATTATGTGTTTGATTATAACTTTGGGGTCGCGTCACCTTCGTCCGTAGGAGAATTAAGTACCCTCGAGATACCCTACACGTGACCCTGGGTGGTGCCAACCAGGTGACAACTCTACTGGTGGTAGGCTTCGGCCGTGGTTAGTCACCACCCACTGAACAAAGCCATGTCGCCAAGCGGCCTAGCCGTGTTCCGGCATGATGTTCGGTGTTGCCATTCATGGATGGCGGGTCAGATCAGTTGCGCTGCATGTGCCTAGTGAATGTAGCGTCTCGATCTATTGCCGCCTTCCTACCTAGGCAAGTATGCTCCATTGTAGATCTCATCTTCACTTACCATCAGGTGAGATCGAGATCAAATACTTGCCTATAATGTATAAAAAAAAAGTGTTCAAGTTTCATGGGTCCAAATAACAAACTCTTAGATCGCATATGTACCTATAAATATCACCAGAATAAGCATATGCGCTGAACTAAGTAAGACCCTCCATAAAATAATATGAATATGGCATACATATCAAGTCTATAAATACATGATAAAGCTTGTTTGTTTGCCTTTTTATTAAGATTATACCGACGCTGGTGGCCTTCGGAACTTGCGAGAGCTCAAGGTCGATCGAACTTCTGTCAGAAGGGCGAAAAATTACTTCATAGGGATTTTAATAAGATTTATAGATTGGAGATCGTAGCTATGGCAACAAGCTAAAAGATAGATATATATATATATCTCTCTCTTCATTAGTCTCATCTGTAAATAGTCCTCAGACGCTCAGATAATAATGGCTGTAAATTAGATTTGGTCGGAGTTTGAACCTACGATCCTTATTTCCAATGCGCGCGTATCACCACCAACTACTTCGGTTGTACTACGTATTGCTAGGAATTTTATTTAAGCTATGGGACCCGAAATGACGAGGTCGTCGACCCCACAAATCGGATACCAGATTAAATTCGACAATAGTACTGACATGTGAATGAAAATCAACCGGAAATCATGCACAATAAACACATGTGGGAACATACGTACTTATTGTGATTTACATAAAACAATAACATGATGTTTGTAGCTTGTCAACTGATTCATCACAGGACTCGGTCACATTATCATATATGCAATTACTAGCTGTTACCCGCGACTTCGTTCGCGTGGTATTTAACAAAAACACAACCGTTGGCAACAGCCCGCTCGCGCGTTCTGAGCCCGCGGGACGCATTTCAGGTTGGTGCTATCAACCTTAATCAGGCGCAACGCTGCAACATTGGTTTTATTTTTTTTCATGAGATTCTATGTTTTTTCTAAAATAAAAGTAGCCTAAGTTACTCCTTGTTACATCAGCTATCTGCCGGTGAAAGTCCCGTCAAAATCGGTCCAGACATTTCAGAGATTACCCGGAACAAACAGACAGACGGACAAAAATTGTAAAAAATGTTGTTTTGGTATAGGTACCGTGCATACATCCAAATGCACTTAGTAAAAAGCGGTTATTTTAATATTACAAACAGACACTCCAATTTTATTTATATCTATAGACTATAGATCTATAGATAAAAGGATGTAGGTACACAATGCTTGACCGGTCATGGCTGGCATGTCTAAATTTAGGTATCATCACAGACTGAGGATGGCTATTTCTCCATTTTCATATCATCATTGCACATCCATTATTCTATTTATAATGTGTATTTATTGAATGTGCTATTGCTATTCATTACTTGACATTGGCAAAATACCCGCTCAGTTGTGGGTGAGGCCATTTGCATATCCATTTTGTTTCATCGCATTTCATTTCGTAAAAAAAGACAGGATGAAAATAACGAGATAATAAATACATAATCGCAAGGCCGGATTCACATTGATACAGTAGCTGGGGCGAGTTGCGATGCGCACTGGTGGTAGTGTGCCCCTGGATCAAACTAAACAGGTTACTGCCTTGTCCGGTGTCGAGTGGGGATACAAAAAAAACTAGTTTCCAGGTTGGATACTAAACTGCTTTGCAATTTTATATTTTGACTAAATAATTTAAATATCGCCAGACGAACACACCAACTATACGGTCCCACACTAAGCAAGCTTCTATAATGGGTACCGCACAATGTACTGGGGCGAAGGAAGCTGCCTACTTTTCAATCCAGTGACCTCTTTGTATCATGCCCCCCTTGACAGCATGGATTCATATACATTACATTCATATAAACATGATATGACACTAAAAACCAAAATAATGGTCAAATAACTGGACAAATGTTAACATTGATATCCAGTCCAGGTCACTAGCAGTATAGGCATCTAAAAATAGGATTTAGCTACTGTAGCAATGTATATCTGGCTTAATAGAAAATTGTATAGCTCTAACACTAAGCTAACCTCGTATTATAGGTACCATACAATTTACTAGCAATCCTAGTAACACCCAGACCACATACTTTAGAAAAAAGCTTCATGAAAGCATTGTAAATTCATTATCATTTCAATAAATTCCTGAGCTTTACTAAAACTCATGTAAATAGGTAAAAATAATTAGCCATAATTGCGGTATAATAGTTAATTAATTAGTTTCTAATTTCATTAATGTTAGCAAGTTAATGGACTTGTTAAACACATATTTATGATAATTGCTTCGAAGGCTGGCAGACAAGGTGAGGGATAATGTCACATACAGTTTTTGTCATGTAACTGTGCCTCCCTGAAACCCGGAATGTCAAATAGAATGGTAACATTGACTTCTATGAAGTCATTTGCAGTCTACTTTAGACGGGTGTTAATTTTCTTGAATCTAAAATTTACCTAGTATAATTTCAGACAAACACAACAACGGTAGGGTCCCAAACGTAGTAATCCTTCAATTATGGGTACCGTACAATGGACTGGGGGCAATCCTAGTATATAATACTGAAATGTTAAACATCCATAACTCGGCTTTTGTGCTGATTATTACCATCTATTTGGATTTGAGACAGTGTTTTGATAATTTATTACCTTATTTTAGTAAATTGTGACCTCATAATAAACAGCTGATAGTGATTATAATAAATATCACTTTTGAGCTTTAAAAACATTGCACGTCCTACGTGCCTTTCGAAATTCAACTATTAACAAACAATATACATGAGGTTATTGTCTCATTGTTCAGAATCATGTCATTATTCTATTTCCTACTACAACGTGACGCGTCCTTCACACTCCCAGGACCGAGCACAAGAAGCCAAACTGTATAATTGGATAATCCTCTAAGGCTTTCTCTTGCAAATTCTACCTACTCAGTACTAGGCGCGTCTCGGAAAGAGGTCACTGAACTATACCGTTCCAAGCGTATTTTTCAATAATACAGGAACTCTCAGGATACTCACTTGACTTTCCCGCCGCAATACTGACACTCGGGACCCTGCCAGCCGTCGTAGCACAAGCACAAATCATTTTTACACACTCCATTTACACAACTAGCATCACTACATTTTGATAGAACACCGTCACAGAACAATAACACTATGATAACTGAACACAGGAATGGCGAGAACCATGAACATTTTCGTCTGTATTTAGATTTGAAGAGAAATAAAAACATTTGTAGGGATTCTACCATTTTGATGTATGCATTTTCAACGAGTTTTGTTATCGCAGACGTAAACGCGGTTTCGACGTCGCCTAGTTTCGTACGGTACTAAATATGGAGTGGTCATACTTTTGGTTAAAAAGTCCCATAATTCCGACAGATTGTAACATTGCATATTTAGTTTTTTTCTTATCATTATTTCTCTAATTTTTCAATTATATAATCAAGCACTTCAAAATAAATAAAAGTAAGATACCTACATAAACTTCCACTAACATTTATTTAAAGCCTGCAGCAATAGATTAACAAAAAAAATTGAGTGTGTTATAAGACAAATAGTTCATAAAATATGTATTATTTCAATCAAAGTTTATTAATAACATCGCATTTATAAATATAACTAGCTGTTGCCCGCGACTTCGTCCGCGTGGTATTTAACAAAGACTCAGCCTGTGGCAACAGCCTGCTCGCGTTCTGATCCCGCGGGACGCATTGCAGATTGTTGCTATCAAACTTTAATCAGGCGCAGCGCTGCAACATTGATTTTAATTTTTTTTCGAGAGATCCAATTTTTTTTTCTAAAATAAAAGTAGCCTATGTTACTCCTTGTTACATCAGCTATCTGCCAGTGAAAATCCCGTCAAAATCGGTCCAGCCATTTCAGAGATTACCCGGAACAAACAGACAGACAGACAGACAGACAGACAGACAGACAGACAGACGGACAGACAGACAGACAGACAGACAAAAATTGTAAAAAAAAATGTTTCGGTATAGGTAACGTGTATACATCCAAATGCACTTAGTAAAAAGCGGTTATTTTAATATTACAAACAGACACTCCAATTTTATTTATATGTATAGAAGAAGTGTAAGCCCTCAAGGGAAACTATTAGTGAGGGCGACCATTTAGATTTACGTTTAAAAATGTATTTGATTTGATTGTATGTATGTATTTATTTATTTATACATCCGTTTATATGCATGTTTAAAAAAAGCAATGAAATAATTTTATTTCCAAGCAGATTGAAGAACCCTTGGATGTATCCGCACTTTGTGGGATTATTTTATCTTATGGTAACACTCATTTGACATTTATATGTCACCAAGACAAAATACAGATACGCTTACGCAAAAAAATTTTCAAAAAATATATATAATTATTGAAATTTACACGTATATAAATTATTGAATAAATACAAACAATACCGCAGAAAATTTACTTTATTCGAATGAACAATAATATGAATTTAGTAACCATACCACCGTACTACCGCCATCTAGTAGCTTATAATGTTACTAATACACAACATTATTCAGAAATAACAATAGATGTCACTGCTAGTTCTAATTTGAACAATAAAGTTACCAATTTTATTTATTTCGTAAAATATCTCTATCGCTCTATCTTTTTCCATGAACTTCCGTAAGTAGGTACCAGAAATTCCAAACGTCCAAACATGTTGCATCTGCTTACGAAAAGTTAGATTGGTAATTGAGAACATAAACTATTTGGTAGTAGAGTTACAGCCAGTGCCTCATCTTTTTCTTTTTTTAAAGTCCCGGCAATATTTTTTTTTTAATGTCCAGGGTGGGAATCGAAACCACAGAACCTGTTATACGCAGCTATTGCAATTCTATTATGCAAGTATGATGAGTCGAATCAGTTAGTAGACTTTGGGCCTAGGAACTGAGTCCAGAATAGTCATAGTTTCAGTAATAGCTATGCATTTTCAGAGACGAAAATAGGTGAAGATAATTCATGCAACGCGCTTCGATAACAGTAAAAATTTAATAGTGAATTAAATCGATTTTTACCAGACTGCGGAGGGTAATGTGTTTATCAGCTATGTATGTATATTTGTTCCTTTCTGGCACTCTAGAGACAAAACGGGTGGGCAAGAATTCAATGATTTTTATGTCAATCGATTTGTCTTAACAGTTTGGACCCATTTAAAATCAAGACCGGCTCAATGCTTCGCTATGGGTTATTTTAAATTATTCGGAATCGACAGCGGCAACGGATTTGAAACCATCCGATGTTGATGTCACTCCCGACAAGCTTTCCGACGGAAACCTTTTGAAAAAACGATTTGGTATTGTCATTAAGATACATCGAAGATAATCAAATTCGCAAATTTTAATAGCCATTGCGGTAATCCAGTACGGAAGTTTTCGATTCCGTTTCCGATATCGATTTCGAATGGCTTAAAATAACCCCGCTGGACTTGTGTTTTCTTTTGGTTTTTATTCAGAGTTCACTTAAAACGCAGTTCGGTTATTTATTTTATAATCTATCTTTTTTTGTAATGTCTTTATTTATACTTCCACATATTTGTTCGTCTAAGTTTTTATAAAAATATTTGTAAGTAAATTTCAACCTTAATTTCATGAGATTACCTTGTAGTTTCAACGAAAATACACCATTGGTGCTAATGCTTGAAGCGCCTGCGACTAAAATCACTGGAACCTTAGGGTCAACCATTAGTTATAAAGTGACTAAATTGTAGCTACCCGCTGTGGTATTTCGTTTCGAAAAATATCTTCTCACTTATAGGTCATCAGAAAAAGTATCAGACTGAAAAAACTCAACATATTCAACTCGACACTGGCAGAAGCTGTTCATTTCAGTGGTTCATAGACAACAGCAAAAAAAACCCGTGATTCCAAGTCTAGAAAAAAAATACACCAACACAATGAAACATCATATTTATTTAAAATTTTCAAAAATGGAAATGTCAAAATCCAAATTTTAAAATTAAATATCGAAGGCCGCCGACGCTCGCCGAATTGGCGGGCTGCGCGGTCCCCCCACGGGCACGCAGCTGCAGTGGCCAAGGTCAGTGCTATTGTACCGGCCGAGTGCATTGCCCAAAGACTGCGCGCCGCGAAAAATACACGCACACTACGTTACATTGCACCGTGTATGTACACTAAGTTTCGCATGTGTGTGTGCAAGCACGAACGCTCGACAAAAAGTATCCGAATTGCGCGGCAAAGAGTAAAAAATTAGCGAAGTTAAAAGAAATGTGATGTTAATCATATATAATCTACCACAGATTGAGACCTATTTATTGGAAATATGGCTATATTTTCAGAGTGCATTAAGTAAGTAGATAGGTAGATAACTAAATTTATCTAGCGATGTCCTGACGTCTCCATTCTTTATGTGCCCCATTTCAATCATATGTGTATAAGTCTCCAGCGATTGCGCAGTTACTGGAAACGTTCTTTTTATTACCTAGTCTGTTTTTTTCATAGAAAGAGCGAAAGATAGTACGACTAGACCCGTATACATCGGATGTCTTTGTCTATGCAGCGTTTATTCCGCATTGAACCATCTTGAGGGCCCAATGAAAGACACAATTTGACTCTAAATCGATAGGGTTGGTTAAAATTGTTATGTATAGATACTTACTCTTTAATTGGATACTACTAGGGCTTACAATTCGAATACTCCGAATATTCGACCACATTTATTATTCGAAAATTGAGTGAGGTTCAATTCGAATAATTCCTTAAAAAAAAAGTATATTCGATTTTTTTTTATTACATTATAGGCAAGTATTTGATCTCGATCTCACCTGATGGTAAGTGACGATGAGATCTACGGTGGAGCATACTTGCCTAGGTAGGAAGGCGGCAGTAGATAAGAGACGCTACATTCACTAGGCACATGCAGCGCAACTGATCTGACCCGCCATCCATGAATGGCAACACCGAACATCATGCCGGAACACGGCTAGGCCGCTTGGCGACATGGCTTTGTTCAGTGGGTGGTGACTAGCCACGGCGGAAGCCTACCACCAGTAGAGTTGGCACCACCCAGGGTCACGTGTAGGGTATCTCGAGGGTACTTAATTCTCCTACGGACGAAGGTGACTCGACCCCAAAGTAATATTCAAAATTATCGAGTATTTGCAAGCCCTACTACCTACCATAGGCTGTCAGATCTGTTAAAATATCCAAGATTAATCTTTGAGCAAATACAAATAAAAAGCCAGTCAAAGTACCCGAATTACATTGCACACACACATCGATGATGTAAGTCAAGAGCAAGAGAGTAAGGTCATGGCTACTCTTTTGGCAGTGGTTCGGGTGTTTTCGGATGTTTTCGGGCGCGATCGGCGCGTGCGCAGGGTCAGGGTTGGACGCGGTTTGCTTATTGAGGCAAAGGAAGTCTTTTGTGAATGTTGAGGTAGGTAGTATACCTATATACCTTATGTAATATTGTTTAGGTGAGGCAATGAGGTAGATATGTATAATGTTTTACTTATGTTGTATTAGGTATAATATTTTTAAGAGTTTTGAGGTGGTAGTGTGAGGGCCTACTTTTTAGGCGATTAATGAAAGTAGGATTTAGCTTGGGTTTAGGTAACTAGTAGGTATGAGTAGGGCATTTGGACGTCTAGTACTTATGAAAGTGATTAGGTATATAGACACCTAGGTACTTAGGTACCTAATCAGTAGTCTACGTATGTACCTACTTAATAAGTTCCTACCTACCGGTCTTTACTTTCTAAATATAATTTTCTATTGAAAATATATGACTTCCAAGGACGTTCTCACCTATATTAATTTGGTGTTTTTTTCTGTCTTTAGAAAGTCATGTGCTCTGGGCTAGCGTTATGGACTGACAATATTTTTTTTATTTGTTTTTGCCAAAGGGTTTTTATGTTATTTTAAATTTTACTTTTGGGCTTATGTTAGTACAATTGATTCCGTAATTGTGCTTAATATATCTTGTCTCTCTGGACTGACAACATCTTAGAGAAATTCCATATTGTTGGCTTATTTAATTATCGATCAACTTGTTTGGTTAATGATTGGAAAAGCTGACAAGCCGAGTGTCAGTGGTGGGTCCCTCTTCCCCCATTTGTATCTACTTCCTAGCTCTTTTTTTACAACCTGATATTAAAATTTCTAGCCCGTTTTTAGCTTCGTACTATATAGCCCTGTAAAAAGTGGGGTGGCAACACTGTTTACATAGACTTCTCCCTTTATAAGGAAATGCATAAGGAGGAGCTATAGTAGAATTGCTAACCAACTATTATGTATCCAAAACCGCATTGTAGTAGGAAGTATTATTGTATCGTGTCCCCAGGATCCACCCTACCTATTCACTACAAAATATAGGTTATTTAGTTGACTAATTTCGAATGAAATTATGTACCTAAGTTACATTTAAATGGAGGCATGTCATCAATTCATTTGCCCTGTTTATTGTTATATAAAAATAACATAGGCAGGTAAGTAAATTCAATTATAAAAACCGCAAACCGCATATCAGTACCTACCTACAGATGCCTTAAGTTAGCATTTTTCTTCCATTCTTGGCGTCATTCTTGTATTTTGTCAAGACCAAGACTAAAACAAGAATCTTGCAAGAATTGTGTCTACAATCACTCGGCCATTGAAGTTGCACGTCGAGCTTTAGAATGAGACTGCGCTAGAGGCAAGAATGAAAGAGACGAAGCTCTACAAAGCCAGTACTTTTTCTATTGCCGATGTGTAATATTTATGGCCGGATACTGTAGGTACGGAAAATTTTATGGTGTTTATAATGTTTGATGGAGTTATGCCAAAAGCAAAAAAAAACGTTTTAAACCTAATTCAATTCTATTTTTATCTATTATTGTGTGGTTTTTGTACTAAGAACGATTTTGGATAACACTGGTTTGGTTCTAAACGCAAACATTCAAATAAACGATTTTATTTTCATTCTGCGTTTCGGACTCCGACCGCTGTCATCTTGTTTTTTTTTTACTTTTTTATTGAAACCTCGGCCTTCTACACAAGTGCTTTTGTCCGATGATGTCAAAAATGGCGCGCGGGTCGAAATAACATTTTTACTTATGGCAGCCCGTTATTTATTGTGGTTGAAATTACTGAGCTACTGTTTATCTTTTACTAAGCCGATGTTTTGCGGTTTCGTGTCGTATTTATTCCAAACTGTTGGAGTGGGTACGTACCTGCGAAGAAAATAATTAAGATGGTAATAATAGAATATTATTACTTACTTAATTGAAATAAAACTTATTTTACAGATTTTATCGCGTTTATTTTATCTTTTTACGACCCCACGTTTCGGTTGCTTTACAGCAACCATGGTCACGGGAGGACTGAGGTGTTAGACGTCCTAGTGTCATAGTTTGAACTGGGGTAACGAAACGTTGCGTACGTAAAAACATAAAAAACGCGATAAAAGTTGTAAATAAGATTCATTTCAATGTGTTGTATTCGCGTAAATATAAGAAATCATTATACTTACTTAATTGATTACAACAACACAATTATAATATAATTGATGCACTTTTTAAAATATAAAACCAGATGAGTTGAATTTAATTTGTAGGTTGCCTTTTTTCTTGTCTGTACTTTGCTTAACTCTGACCGAGTAGGTAATAACTATTTTCAAGTAGACTGTACTGCAGTATGACCACGACTATTCTACGTCGCATCGGCTAGTGTTGCCATGTCAACTATTTCGCTTTTCTGGCTCGTCTACATTTTTTAAATTTATTTAACTATCAACTATAGTCGTAATAATAATATTATCAATCATTTTTTCCATAAAAAGCGGTCATCAAGCCAAGTAGGTAATCACAGTTCGTTTGGTAATTGAGGGAAGTGGGTAGAAATATTGATTTCCAATCATAATACGAATCATACTTACTTAGTATTTGTTTCTAAACGAGAAAATTGTTATTTAATTTTCTCATGAACTCGTCGCGGGTGAGACGAGCAGGTCTGAGACCGTTGTTGATCCTGTTCTACTTATAAAAGTCATAGGAGCTTGTCATAACTCATAAGTCATAACAGTCGTAGCCCAATGCGTGGTGTGGTAGGTACTCTTTGCAAATAAAACAATAAAAACTTCAACAAATGAAAGAAATTTATTGTATACAGGTTTTAAATATCCTCGCACATTATTACACCTGCCTAACCAGCCATTTCATTATGTTATTAACGTAAGGTATAAAGATCCTATAGATAAAGGACAGTACATTATGAAAAAACATTTTGTGTTTTTTTATTTCCACTTCAAACCATCCTATCCAAGTTACAGTATAAGTAAGAAACAGTATTCCTTGTAAGTAATGCAAACAATCGTTCACAATTCCACATTTTCAAATCAACCTTTTTTTAAGTCGCCTGGCGACGTTTTTGGACGTTTATTCAATTTTTTTTATCAAAATTTCAGTCAAATCGTCGTAAGCTTAGCTTATGTTTTTCACCGTTCTAAAAATTTGACTAGATTTAATACGATAGTGTGTCAATAACATTTCTTTTTGCCAATTTTGTTACGATAGCCGTTTATAACTCGCGCGGCCGTGAATAGCCTATGAACACCATATTTCTTACCGAGGAAGTGATAGTTATAATATAATAATAATAATATGTATTTTTATAATTTATAATAAAAATAATTATGAGTCGCTTAAATAACTCGAAAATGTAATCATCTGTTTGACGACATAAACAATAATAATAAAACTAAAGGAACAAAATAACAAAAATAGAGGCGAGTAAGGTATATTGAAAAAATATTTCATTAAAACTTGTACTCAATAATTAAATAACAATATTTATAATTTGATCTTGTCAGCTCAATTCGCATTTTGTACATCGTGCTTTATATTCGATCTTTTTTAAAAACGATATCTGTCAAATACAAAAACTTTCTCTAACGAGGGGAATTTTAAAAAACCATAATGTCTATGACATGGATGTAGGATTGATGAAATATTTCAGAATAAATGATCGTAGATACAGTCGCATGTCTCAATTAGAGTATCATATAAATATGACGTTCTAGATCTATTTCATAGATATATGATGACGCCCCTGTAACCATGTGGAAATCAAGGAAACATAATTGTACACACATTAAATCTGTTCGAGTGAAATAGTATGGAATTTATTTACAAGGATGCCATAGAGAAAGTAGAAACACGCTTTGATGACAAAAAAAAACGAATATAAAACACAGTGCATACTATTTAAAAAAAACCTGAGCCATTCTCGACATAGTTTAGGGAATAACAGTGGTACTATCTTATAGATTGGTCCGTTGCCTACTGATATCGTTTTTAAATCACAAAAATAAGAATCCCAATTATGAATGTGTCCAAGACAACATTTATTGTAAAAAAAATTCCCCCCAATAGTGTGATGTAATTTCTTTAAGCGATAATTTAAAATAAATACATCGAGACAGCAAACCTTGGATCTACCATCGCGCGAATAAAGTTATAACATTATATTTAATATTTCTAAAATTAAATGCTTCTTGTTGTACATAATTTTTATAAAAAAAAAACTCGCCACGAATCAACATTCGCGACCTTCGCCTAGCAAGACGTTAAAAAAAAACTTTCATTCAATATTCTATACCTTTCCACGATAATTCTAAATGTCAATAATAATAAGTCAATTATTGTAATTATAGTACAATAATTATATAATTGTTTAAAAATTAATCATCCAGAAGTACATTCGAGATGTAAAAGGGAAAACAATTAGTGACGATAATAGGGTGATTCTTACATTTATAGAAACTCGACGAAGGTTTTTGCAGCCGCACACGGCCGAGACAAACCCTCGACTTTATAGAAGTATACCATGGCATTACAAAACATTGTTCAGAAGAAAAGCCCTTTGTAATACTATTTTAAATGGCCGGTATACATTCTATAAATTTGGGGGACAGTGCATAGAGATTACTTATTGCACGCACCGAGTGCAGCTGAAAAACGTTACACAGTTAGGTACAGTCACACAAACAAACAACTTGTGTCCACAAAATGCTTAGAAATTAACATTCTGGCAATGTCTTTTACGCATGGGCAACCGCGAAACCGCGACGTCATTTCAAATTCAAAAATCGAATTCCACGATTCGAAAGTCGAATTTCGAAATTACTGTTCTATTATCAAATTTACAAGAGTACCGGTTTGAGGTGCGTTCGTGAAGAAAGTCTCCACTGTGCTCAGTTTACTTTAGGCTTCAGGGTTGTCACACACGTTTTTTTTATTTTTAAAACTTTAATTCTTGTAATTCAACATGCCATCGAACTGCATCGCTATCCAGCATTGATCGTACGGTATGTGAAAGCAATTAAAATGCCCATTAAATCGTGTCCACGTCAAAATTGTTTAAAGACGATAACCAGTATTTATACGATCACAATCTCGCGGATACTTACCCCCATATTTAAAATAAAAGATTTAATCCATTTACAATGGCATTACAAAGCACTTTTCCACTGAAAATGCGTTATAATGCCAGTGTTTGTAAATTGTTTAAAACTTCTATAAATGTAGGGATTATATTTCTATTATTTTTAAATTAGAAATGCAACTTTCGTCCACTGTCTTTTGTTCCTGGACCAGTTGAGGACCGTTCAAGACTAACCTAACCTTGCGGAGAATTTATCATATTTACGAAAAAAAAAATTAACAAAATTAAAGAATCACTACGGACTACCTATTTCATTAAAAATTACACTACAATATTAACTAAAATGCTTAAACTATCTGGAAAAAAATATTGAACAATATACAATAAAAATGATTCACTAATAAACCAGTGACCTCTTCAATGTACCTATGTACCAACATAAATTGTTGTATTTCACACTGAGTTCTTCATAAAAAATGAGCCAAAAAGATTTCCAACCCTATTTTTTTTTTGTATTCGTCTCTCCTTTGGTTTTGACAACCAGTCTTCAGGTTTTTTTTTTATGAAACACCCAACGGTATAGAAGATTAATTGAACTTTTAATTTGATTACTAATTAAGTAATGCTTTTCGTTATCTGAACTCTACCTCGCTGGCTCAAGTATTGGAGAGATCACTGTCAATAACATTTTAAGTGTTAAGGCGGCGTAGACCCAATGCTTCAAGCACTCGGCTATTCTCTACCACATATCAGTCGCAACTCTCTTATTAACCCGGGAATAGAACCCCAAACACTTTGCACAAAAACAATGACATGTATAACATCTCAATATAATATTATAATCAATATATAGGGTTATTTAAAAAAAATAAAGCCACTTAAAAATTAACTAACGTTATGAAATAAGATTAAACAACTTAATGATTTGTTCCCGATGCAAAAAATAGTTTACATTTATTAATTAAAAAAAAATCTAGTAACATTCTAAACGGAATGTTCATTATTATCTAAATTCTCTTTGCAAATTGTCCCATCCTATTTCTGTACAAACTTATACAAAATAACATTTTGTTATAAGCTATCAACAAATGTCAGGCATAACACACAGATTCGCGTACGTATTTTTTGAGAAAATAAACGTTGTTCGATTTTTAAATTTTCAAACTTCGAAATGCGGTCTGCCAGGGCTGTCAACACGACGGTAAATAATCACATGATTTGTTTCGATATACAAAAGTTTCCATCACTCAGATAAATGCACATAACGTTTAAAGATTAACTTTCTCAATGATTAAATGCTAAAAAGACGTCGAAAATTATGCACAGATAAACAAAAGTGAAAGAATGCTATCGACTAGTTTTATAATTTTGAATATAAATTTTTCGTTTTTTTTTTCCTTTTCATGAGAACGTTTTCGACATTTCGGCATCGGCGATATGTATTTTGTTTTAGATAATGCCTTGGAATATCACGTTTTTATAATAAATTGTTTTGCAACTGTCTACAAAAAATCGAAGTAAGAAATATCATGTCGAAATGCCGAGTCCAGGCTCATGAGGTTCTATTTTGCACATCACTGGTGGTCTCCGAAGAAAAATGCACGACATTACATTTTAACGTGTATATAATATAATTATGTATATTTTAAATATTACATACATAATACAAAGACTTCTTAATTTCCATGAGGCGCACATGTACACATGACTTACAATAATTAGTATCGTATGATAATTTTATATCCAAATAGTTTTTACTTAAATTTATTCTGGGAGAGCGTATACATTTTCATCTCGTACTTCAATAATATATTTTTATTGAACACCAAAAAATTTTACAAATCTGAAGATATCATTTTTTTTTTGAGGATTTTTGGGCTAGATTATAATTTTAAAGTTGACAAGAATATAATAATGATTATCCACATTTTTGTATAGTCGATAAAACATTTAAAACTTGGACCATGAAAAATAAGAATATTATTTTCTTAAGATATAATAATAGTAGGTACATAAAATATATAAGTTCCCTAGATGTATTTAATGTACGTACGTGTATATAATGACGGGGCCGGCGGTCCCGCAGCTCGTCCATCAAACCGCACTCGCAACACCTAAATATCACATTCAGTAATATGGAAATCCACGTGTTAGCTTAGACACAGTTAAATTACTATTTTTTATACAAAATAATAATTGCACATAAGTCCGAACGTAGCTTCGTATACAGCGAAGCTCACATGACGTTGAGACGCATACCTGTCTGCAACTAGTGCCCGCTTTGTCACTCATCTCACGTTGGAGAGAGACAGTACCATAACCGCTACCCACCAATAGCGCTAATAATTTCATTCAATATTATTACCTATCTAATTATAAAAACACCGCACAAAATCTGCAATAGTTCACTTAAAAATCGATAACATTTACACTCATAGCTAGCTTTATAATTAATTTGTTACATTGTTTTTTTTTAATTACTTAAAATTATTTTAAATAGTTGATTTTATAATGTTAACTTTTGGTTGTCTTTTACTTAAAAACAAGGTCAAAATCGAGGTTCTCTGGATTTGCGTGAATTTTGGACAACCCTAGCGTAACTTGTGGCGTGCAGTGTTGCCCTAATAATGTTGAAGGTTGCAAATGAGAAAATTAAATATAGTAAGTATATGGAATGTCGTTATTTTAACCCAATCTTTAAATTATGGTTAGCCAGAAAAAAAATGTAGAAGTTTGAAATAAGAATGGAATGAGTTACTTTCCAAATTCAAACGCTATTTGTTTTTAACGAACAGCATCGCAAGTCACAAGCAACGGCATACAATCCGAAAATCTATCATGGGACCCTTAGCCTAACATTGTGATATTGTAAAGCTGTGATATATTGAACTGGTTGTGACTTTTAGGTAACTATTGTGATATTTGGTGATCTGTGTCGATGTGTGTGTAGAGGACTGTCTGGACTGGTAAGCGGAAACGCAAAACTGGAGAAGAAACACTATACCGAATACATGGAGAAGTTGCGAAATGTCGATTAAGTGCACGCCCAACCGACATCGACCCTCAGGAGTCTGGACCAAGCTGGCGAAGCCTGCAACTATTATTGTCACTACAACAGTAAACACGGTGAACACTCGACAAACTACAGCGCTCTTAACACGAGTTTACATAGACAAACATCCGTTAGCATCAGTTCCACTGGTTCTCCGCTAGGGGCGCTGGTGTTTGGATACCAATACTCGTATTAGCAACGCCGGCAAAGCAGCGTGTTTTCGGCGAGCGGCCCGGCGGAATGTACTTTTACATAATATTATCACAAAGGCTGAGGAGATCGGAGCGGGCGGGCCACTAGGCGCGGTCGGGGGGCGCTGCGGGGGGCGCGGGCGGCGGGGAGGGCGCGCACGGCGCGGGCGGCGGCGTCGGCGTGCCGTTGCGCGGGCGCAGCTTGTCCGCCCGCAGCCGCTGCACAGCCTCACGCATCTCCGCTGCGAGAGCCTGGTCTGAGCTGTCGAGGCGAGGCCGCCTCGCCGGCGGCTCATCAACGTCCCCGGCCAGTCGCCTCAAAAGACCGGGCGTTTCGGTCGTGGGGCGCGGCTCGGCCGTCAACCGCTGCAGCAGCGCAGCTCCCGGTCGTTCCAGACTCGACCTGATGATGCCTTCGAGGAACGACCCGTTGGCTGGCGGCGGAGCTTCCTCGCGCAACCGCCGCATCATATGCGACGCGTAGAGGTCAGGCGCGTGCGGCGCGAAGCCGCCTCCCGCCCAGAACGGATACCCGGCTGGGTACCCTGACGTCTCGGGGCCATTCATGCCGTTCGAAAACGGCTTAATTGGTGGTTTAGGCGGCGGCGGCTTCGGAGGAGGCGGCTTTATGTCCTGAGGCGGCTTCGGCTCGCGTTTTCGTGGCCTCATCAAATGTCGCTCCTTGACTTTATATTCTAGGGTCGAATGAGGTACTCCGTAGTAGGAGCCGGCACGATGCACAGACATCTCGCCCCGCTGGACCGCTTTGACAGCTTCCACGAGGCTGTCCCGGTCGTAGTTCCTGTACTTGCCACGTTTGGGCCTGGTACCTTTCCCTGTCGCCGCCGGCTGGCCGTTGTTGTTCGACATAGCCTTAGAATTACCAGGCATCGAGTAATTTCTCTGATTGTCTGGTGGAGTTTTGATCACGGACACATGTCGGTCGGATGCTCTCATGAACGGGTGTTCGGGGGCTTGATGGTGAGACCTATCAAGCGGCTGCTGAAACTTCTGACTGATACTTTTCGCTATCACATCGCTCAGCGAAGTGAACAGGTGCTGTGTTGACGGTTGATCCGCAAACACTGACTGTGACATCAGCAGTTGAGATGTATGGTTCAGCGAAGGCTGTGGCGGCGGGATGAGCGGGGTGATCGGAGTTATAGGCGTGGCAGGAGATGGGCTCTTATCGTCTGGAGGTGGGAACGTTGGTATTTTGAGGATGACTGAGGGAGGGGATTCTGGGCGTTCAAGATCACTGTCCGGTTCTGATTCGGGGCGGTCGACTGGGCCTGTTTTGGTGAGCTTGTTGCGGAGGGTGGAGCGGGGTATGCCGTAGAGGAGGGCGGCGCGGCGCGTGCCGAGACGCCCCGAGTGGATGTCACGCAGCGCCGACTGCAGCTCATCGTCCGTGTAGGCGCGGCGCGGCACGCTGTTGCCTGCCGTGTCCAACCCGGCGCGTTTCAATCTGCAACAATAATTTGAATATTTGGAATAGTTCAAAAAAAGAAGCAGTGATAGCCCAGTAACGAGGATCGCAGGTTCAAATCCCGGCTCGAACCTCTGGGATTTCTGGATTTCAAGTGCGAATCCCATTTTTAACTATTATTATCACTTGCTTAAAGGTGTAGTAAAACATCGTGAGGAAACCTGCATGTCTGAGAGAACCCCTTAAAAGAAGTGTGAAGGACTGGGCTAGCGTGGCGGACTATGGCCTAATCCACTTCGCATTGAGGGGCGGCCCGTGCCCAACAGTGGGACATTAAAAAGGGCTGGTAGTATTATTATTATAAAAAAGAAGGCACGGTTGACAAAAGACTAGATAGTTCTAGAAACGATTGACCCTAAGATGGAAAATCTGCCTACGTGAAATTTTATAAAATCAACTGATCACACTAAGGCCAGTGAATCAAACCTGATGAAGAAAATAAGGTCGATTTTAGAGACACTTGATTGACACTTAGTTAAATGAATCATTCTGATGAAGCAGTTATGCATTGAAATAAAACTAATTTTATGGATTTTTTCGCGTTTATATTTTGATTTTACGTTCCCGACGTTTCGGCTGTTTTACAGCAACCACGGTCACGGGAGGACTGACGTGGTTGACGTCCTGGTGTCATAGTTTGAGACGGGGTACCCTCAAATTTCAAATCAAAATATAAACGTGAAAAAATCCTTATAATTCGTTTTATTTCAATGTGTAGTATTAGCGTAAATATAAGAAATCAAGAAGCAGTTATGCTTTATTTTATAACACCTTATTGTTGCCAAGGCCAGTGAGTCAATCCTGATGCAGCAAACATTCTTAAATGTCCTGATGAATGTATATTTTACTGCTAATACTCGATAAGCTACGAGATATCGTCATAAAGAGTACAATGAATCTTGAAATCGCCACAGTCAACGGCCCACAATCGTCTAAATTCAATATTTCAAAACTGCACGTCGCAATTTTAATCCTAGATAACGCTAAATGCGAAATATTTACTCTCGGTCTCGCCGATAACGGTCACTATGAATGCATCTTTATCATAGCCACATGACCGACCGAATACCAACTTTATATTCGGTCGTTAGAGTATACATTTGTTTAAAAACAACTACGTTCTTCAGTTTCATCTTGAATTGTGCTTTCTTATTTTTTGAAAACGCATCCAAGCGAATAGTTGTCATATTTGTGTGACGATAAGGTTGTGTATTGGACGGGTGGCGGTGTAGGATACAAGGTCGATGCACCAACAGACCATTGGTGCATTTTTATTTGTTTTGGCGAGTCATACGACCCAGATCGCGACTCTACAGAATGAATTTATTCTGTTATCGATTGAGTGTTGTGTATATTATTATCGGTGTTTGAACGATGCCTTTTTTATAAGCACGTTGGGTAGGCAAGCACATATCTAGATTGCTTATCGTGGTTCAATAAGAATGAACCATGTGTGTGTACAAACATACTTAATCGATTGAGCGAACTATCCCTCTGTTCCACTGAACTCGGCTACGAGAACCATTAACAAGATTTTTTTTTCTATAATTATTTTAAGTGCGATAAACGTATTACTAGTCTTGTTAGCCCCGCCGGCTAAGCTAAAGCTTGTAGGTCTCTCAGTCTTGCATTTTCTTAACACTGAGTCCATAGTACAAGTTTCTTAGAGCTTTAACGCAAAATCTACAAGGAGCCAGGAGTGATGACACAGTTCAATGGACAGGGTAGAGATTGAACCCAGAATCTTTGGGATACGAGCCTGGCCTATCTTATCTTTAATAAAAATCTTAACACTGATTGACTGTCAGACAACGCACGGCTTAACACAGTGGCCCTAGAGAATTGCCCTTGAATTTTTAGACGTTTTAAAATTTTTATCAAACGTCATATAGTACTGCGCACAAGAGATTTGCTTTGCGCAGTCCTATATGACGTTTTATAAAGTTATAAAGCGTCTATAAATTCAGGGGTTAACATTTTGAGAATATATTCTTTGAGTACCTTAGAGGGGCATTTGGAAATTCGACCTTAATGTGAAAGAACAATCATTTCTTTTTAAATAACGATCGGGCACATTGCTTTTAGTTCATACAATATCACTCGAGTTCTGTAGCTAAGCCTCGTTGCTTTTAACCGACTTCCGAAAAAAAGAAGGAGGTCGGATTGAATGGTTAGACTAAGAGAAGAAAAAGACAAGACAGCGAAAAATAATGAAATAGCGATATTAAACATTACATTCGCACTTCCGCCACATTGACCAACGCGCGATCATAACAATTTGATCGACATAAATCAACGTGCAATTGCATTACAAAGTCAAGGAACTCATATCTGAGGCAATGTCAACGCACTCTTTAGCTCGCAACTGCATTGCGAAAGGTACAGCCGGTTTATCGCGCAGGACCCGCGCGTTCACAAGACTTTTATTATTTACGGTGATTCATTCTTGTGATGAAATTGAAATTCTTAAAATAGTTTGTTTAAAATGATAACGAGTATGTACTCGAGTTGTTTCCTTATTTTACAACTGCGCAGTTGTGTGTTTCTTTGTTTCGATTGTGTTTCGAGTTTAAAAATCTGTGAATCACAGACAAAACACAATTGTTTTTAAGTATAGATCCTTCGTCATATTTTTAGGTTGGCAATCAGCTACAAAACAGTGCCATCTTTGCTAGTGTCGTGTAAAATATTTCTTCGTTATATCAACCTCTAAATAGCCCTGATGATGATAATATTATAATGATGATGTTGATGACGGTGATGATGATGAAATTAATTACTTACTCCTATCAGTAAACCTGTGGATACTTTACTGAAAATTTGCCGGACATCTTGCGAGAACATGAAAAGTCAAGTTATATTATATTACTAGCTGCGCCCGGCGGTGTTACCCGCGATAAAAAGTATGAAAAATAAAAACATCTATCCCACGGGAACCATACATTTTACCGGGATAAAAAGTAACCTATGTGTGATTCCAGACTATAATCTAACTCTGTGCCAAATTTCATCCAGATCCGTTCAGCCGTTCGGGCGTGAAAGAGGAACAAACATCCATCCATCCATCCATCCATCCAAACTTTCACATTTATAATATTAGTATAGATTAGTATAGATTTCAGTTTGCTTTAGGTACTTGTGCACGTTTACGAACACACAATGGTTAATATGCCACAAATATTAAACATTAATAATTAGATAAACACATTTTTTGGAAAGTAAAATAATTTGACAACTTCACGTGAACTTGACACTTCAACTTCCCGCCAAATAGTCCTTAGATTATAAATCCTACTGGCTGGATCGGCTAGTTTTTTTTACTTCGAATACGCTTCGAATCATTTAGTTGACAGTATGGCCTAATACCGTAACTATATTAGCTTCTCATGTGTCGTGCGTCCTGCAATGGTACCACTGCAAGACCTCAAGACACTGTGAGCACTTTCTGTGTAGATCGGACCACAAGCAACAATTAAATATGAGGGTACCGCGTTTCGAACTATGACACCAGGATGTCAACCACCTCACTCCTCCCGTGACCATGGTTGCTGTAAAGCCGAAACGTTGAGAACGTGAAATCAAAAATAAAAACGCGATAAAATCCTTAAAATTAATTAATATTTCAATGTAGTATTCGCGTAAATATAAGAAATCAAGATGATGTAGGTAATTAACATTACCAGATTATAATTATAAGCCTACCATCTTAGAGGAGTTCGGTGTTGCTGGCTTCTTTAATCATCGATCAAACTTGTTTGGTTTATAATAGGAAAAGTTGACAGTGGGTCAGTTGCGGGTTCCTCTTCCCCTATTCGTATAACAATGGATTTCCGCCAAGTATCGCCTAGTTCTATCAATTATAATTATAAGGCTAGTGTAAATGTTACACGCCTGCTTTGGAGTTGAGACAAAATGTCCTTAAAAATATTGATCTTTGCTCAAATCATCCGATGCTAGATAAGAACCAAAGAAATGTATCACAAAATTAACCGCATACCTACATTAATTACAATGACTTACATTATTTTTAAATGAACGCAATACGATATGAAACCGAGTCGAATTAACATTTTAAAGTCGCTGCCGTCGTGGCGTCAGCTGTCAAAGGTTCGTCGACCCCGCGTCGATCGTTCAAAGTTTCGTTTTCATGATTTAATGGGTGCATTCACATTACTATTGTTTGTGTTATCCAAGTCGCGGTGTAGGAAGTGAGATTATGTGAACGCGTCCGTTGCGAATGTTGCGAGGTTAATATGGCCGGTGGTCCTGCGCGCGTGGCGTCGACGCACTGAATTGTTAAAGCATTGCTTGCCATTAATATTGCTATTATTTCAAATATAAATAACGTTCCAATACCCTTCTGATATTTTCTTAAGTCCGTTTTAAATTTATTCACTAAAATTCGGAACACAGATCGAAAGCTTGCAATGCTTATACCTGAGGACCTACTTAGATGCTTGAAATTTAGGAGATATATTTCTGAGTACCTTAAAACTGCACTAACAAAGGGCTTTTTAAATTCAACCCTTAAGAGGGTCTTAAGGTCAAAGTTTGGTCCGCTCCGTACTAAACCGATTCGAGATTTTTTACGTTTCGACAACGATCTTTGAGAACCATTCTTCATAACCAAATCGAAGATTCGATACGACTACGCTGCCAAATGGTTCGATTCGACCACTCGCTGTGTTTAAATGGCCAATTTCATAATGCAAGTTTCAATTAATAACCGAATCGGTGGATACAAGACTTGTAATGAGGTTGTGAAATGGGGGCTGTACGTCTAGAGCAGAGATTCCCAAAATATTTTGGGCAAGAGACCCCTTTTACAGAATGAACTGATACTACAGACCCCCACAGCCAAATTACTTTAAAAATCCTATCTCTAGTTTTTTGTCCTATTGATACAAAATACTTACATAATAATAATTTAAACTTGTACAAACTTGTGCACGCTTATCGACTTGTTGAGTTTTTCAAAAGTACAACAATGATACTACCTACTAAAGTATTAGTCATTCTTATAACAAGTTGGTACACGTAACACAACTTATACAGTATCTTGAAGGTTCAAATAAGAATTTGTGTTAATTAATAGGGGTTGATTTTTAGACCTCGCAGACCTCCAAAATCAGTTTTCGTTTATGTCAACCCCTGGTAAACAGATATTGACCCCACGGGGGGTCTTGCCCAAAGTAGTTTGGGAATCCCTGGTCTAGAGAGTAGTCTGCCGAAAATATGGTACTTACAGTTGGTATGGAGCAGACCAAATCTGTGTTCCTGCCCGTACCAAGTTCGATCGTCTGCTAACACTATGTAGCATTCCACACCTTTAAGCCATACAAAAAACTATATAGCTATATAGCGTTCAAGCTAATTGCGACCGTCAAACTGATCGATTAGCGTTGCTTTTATCATTTTAATCTAGCTAAACGACTAAATTGGATTACACATTAGCCCGCTAGCCTTATTTTAATGCTAATATTCAGTCGCATGTGCAACTAACCTAATTATATTGCAGTTATGGGGAGTGGACAATATTGTGTTAGTAAATTTATAGATTTACCCCCGAATTTATAGACGTTTTGTAACTCTATCAAACATATTGTACTGCGCACAAGAGTTTTGCTTTACGCAGTACGCAAAACGCGTACGCAGCAGTACTTACTATATGATGTTTGATAAAGTTATAGTATGTCTATGAGTTCGGGGGATAGTATTCCTATAGCGGGCGTCACTGTTGGTTGGTTGGTCATAAAATCAAAGTCAGATATTTCTTTTCAAAAAGGCCTAGGGGGCGGAATTGTATTTTATTTTTGTGCGTTTTTTTTTAATTACCATGTAGGCATACATATTTTTTTTAGCTCCAGTTTCGTGCCTATATCATCCAAATAGGTTATCCAACGTCCTGTAATGACCCTTTTGACATAGTTTAATTTTGAAGGTGTTTATCATTATTTCTATTGTAAGACTGTGCCACAATAAGCCAGTGCGAGGCCTGTTAGCAAATGCGCAGGGTTTGTTAGCAAATGCGCATGGCCTGTTCGCAAATGCGCGGGGGCTGTTAGAAAATGCGCATGGCCTGTTAGGAAATGTGCAGCCTATTAGCGCGGGGCACGTAGCATTTGCTAACGCTTGCTATATAGCTAGCTCCACTGGTCTGAAGTATGCGAGTAATTCATTTACCTGTTATCCAAGAGTCTGGCATCAGGCGGGGGGGTACCACTGGTGCTGGAGGTGGACTTGGCACTCAGGTCCAGAGGCTGCTCCGCGAGGCTGGGAGACGACGGCGCTGGCACCTTCTCCCCAACCTCCGATAGTCTGAGGAGGGAGGAGGAAGCTTTAGCATGATATTTTTATTCATGATCCTGATATAAGACCAGGAGATCTTTTAAAAAAAGATTGGAGTACGCTCACCCGGCCTCGTATTGAGGGGAAGAGTGCCCGGTATAATGGCAATATAGGCACACTCCTTATCACGTAATGCCGTCAGTGAATTGCGGACTGCAGAGCACTTTAACTTGCCCAGAATGTCTGCCTAGCCGTTCCTACATTGTTCGCATCTACCCATAACAATGTACTGCTCAAAAATGTAACGGATCTAAAAAGAGCAACCCTGGCGTTTCTTGCCCGTTCTTCTCCATAGGAACGGCATTCCGAACGGGTGGTAAAGTAGTAGCTTAGCATTTCACTATTTTAACGATTCATAAGTACTTCACTTAATGGTTTACATGAATAAAGAATATTCTGATTCTGATTCCGATTATATACCATACATTCATACAAACTCATAAATATAGGTAGATTTATATTATTACAATTACAAATTAATTTATGTAGGTTACCTACAACAGTCGCAAATGAAGTCGTAATAAAATAATAACAGAAAGGTTGCCAACTCATAACACACTATAGGTACTTGCTATAATTACTCCAAGATTAATATATTTGACCAACTTGAACAGTTTTTATAACTGTTTAATTCATTATTTTAATTAAGTATTTCAAAATTGTATATTAACAACATTACTATACAATAATAAGTCTAAATTGTATAGTTACAACATTACCACACAATTTGATCCTCATTAAAGATTTTCATTGGAATTCACCATCGTCGTAATGGTCGATTCTTTAAGCTTATTTTCTGCAGGTTTCTTCTTGCACTAACCGACTAGGTCTGACTGACAGAAAATGCACAGCCTAAGGCCGTGGACCTAGCGATTTTAAATTTGAAGGATATGCCTCTTAAGGACCCTCGTTGAGGAACGAAAACTAATTTTGTGGGTCGAGAGATGTCTAAAAATCGACCCCTATAAATTAATACAAGTTATTATTGGAAACATTCAAGATATTGTATAAGTTGTGTTACGTGTACCAACTTATCATAAGAATGACATAAAATATTTGTCATTCTTATGATAAGTTGGTTGGTAGGAAGTATCATTGTTGTACTTTTGAAAACTCAACAAGTCGATAAGCGTGCTCAAGTAAAAATAGAAGTGCTAAAATAGAGATAGGATTTTTAAAGTAATTTGGCTATGAGGGTCTGAGGTATCAGTTCATTTTCGAAAGGGGGTGTCTTGCCCAAAATAGTTTGAGAATCCCTGGTCTAGAGTCTGTTAATATTGATACACGGTACATTAATTTAACAATGTTTGCAGCCACAACGTGAGTTCAATTACGGTAGGTTAGGTACTATCTATGTAAACCTATAAACCCGTGTCATTTGCACAGGTGTGCTGAAAAGGTGAATATTGTTAGTGAATTCACATAAGTATTGCAAACATTATGCCATAATAATCTTAAGAGTTGGTGAGAAAAAAAAACAAACAGGAACCAGTCCGGTAACTTTTTAAAACGACTATTACAATATATATCTACATATACTAAAAATATTGCTGATCGCTTATGGAAGATATATGAGAAAAACCTTTATTGGGGGCCTTTATCAGCGCAATAGAACCCAAAATAATGATTGTTTGATTTTTTCCCTATTTGTCTGTGCGTTTGTAACTAATCTCTAAACTAATCTCAGAAACGGCTTCACCGATTTGGGTTGCGGTTTTAAGCTTCACTTAAAATGTTGTGTTTGGTTTTTTTTAAGTATTATTATACACAGTCCCATTGAAATGATGAACAAGGTTCACGAGTGATGAAGAGTGATAATGGTGGTCGAGGTGATGGTGATGATTGTGAAACATACAAAAAAGATAGGGAAAAATGTCATCACTACACCACGAACTACAGGAGCTGGTTTGGTTGATAACCAACCCATCCCTAAACCGACCTTGTCTGCAGCTAGCTTTTTTTTTATTACATTATAGGCAAGTATTTGATCTCGATCTCACCTGATGGTGAGTGACGATGAGATCTACGATGGAGCATACTTGCCTAGAAGGTACCTGTTCACTCACCAAACAGAGCAACGACCTCAACCACCTATTTAATTATCGTTAATCACTATTGACTTAGTATTTCGCTAATTGTTAGGTATTTTTTTTTCTTACGCGTCGACCTAGGCGCACCGAGCATATGTTTTCGGGACGTCCTCTGTGCCCTGTTTGTTTCGATCGTGTGTTTTTGTATGAACAAAGTACAATCAGCCCACTATTTGATCAGACACAAACCATTGTTGTATGTGATTAATCACAAAAAAGTCTGTTCGTTGAGTAATCCTTTAATTATGTTGTAAATGTTAATATTGTACGCCTTTTATTACTTTTAATTATGTTCACTCCCACTGCAGGGAAAACTTTTTAATAACAAAAATACCGTCTTCAAAAAACGAAATAGCAGAAAATAATCTAATCTCGAAATCTACCTTGTCTAACTAAATCGAATTGAGATCCTCCTTCTTTTTGAGGTCGGTTAAAAAATAGGGGTTTAGGCTTAGGCGTAGCCAGGGTTTCCTTCAGGGTAGGGCAAAGCAAGGAAACTCGAATTGAACCATTATTAAAACTTCGTCATAAAATCTGATATACACTCGTATATCTATACATACATACATACATATAAATAAAAGTGGAATGTCTGTTTGTAATATTAAAATAACCGCTTTTTACTAAGTGCATTTGAATGTATACACGGTACCTATACCAAAACAACATGTTTACAATTTTTGTCTGTCTGTCTGTTTGTTCCGGGTAATCTCTGAAATGGCGGGACCGATTTTGACGGGACTTTCACTGGCAGATAGCTGATGTAACAAGGAGTAACTTAGGCTACTTTTATTTTAGAAAAAAAACATAGGATCTCACGAAAAAAAATTAAAACCAATGTTGCAGCGTTGCGCCTGATTAAGTTTGATAGCACCAACCTGAAATGCGTCTCGCGGGCTCAGAACGCGCGAGCAGGCTGTTGCCAATGGTTGTGTCTTTCTTAAATACCATGCGAACGAATTCGGGGGTAACAGCTAGTATTATATATATATTCGTCCCACAATTGTGTAGAGTATTGAAGCGCAGCGTCGCACAGAACAGCGTGTCACAGTATCCAAGGACTCGCAAGCAGACGACGATTTCAACCGTCTCGATACTATCAATAGAAACCTTGTTGAACAGGTGACACGAGCGACGTGCCGATGTTGAAATGATATTGATTCGATACATCATTTAATCGACGAGAACTATCTAGTATACGAAATAAATACAAAAATAATGTAGTGTGATTATTTTGGAGGAATTGGAGATGCAAAGTATTAAAACTTTTAAGTTAGTAGCTACACAATAAGTCAAAAATATCACCAGGAGAACACACCAACTTTATGACTCCAAACTAAGCACCGATTGTATTATGGGTACCGTACAATGGACTGGGGGCGATCCTAGAACGGGACAAATTACGCAAAGTTTTTTTTCTATAATCGCCTGACGAACACACCAACTATACGGTCCCACACTAAGCAACGCTTGTATTATGGGTACCGTACATTTGACTGGGGGCGAACCCAGAATATAGTACTTGTATACATATTAAACATCCATGACTTGTTGACAATTTTCGAAATACGACCGGGCGGGAGTCAAATCTACTCCACCCGGCATCGTGAGCTGAGTGGACCACATTCAAACCACTGGACTAAGCAGTAATTATAACCCAATGTATATAACCCACGTTTAAATGTATTTGCACAAATAAATATATTTCTTTCTTCTTTCCTTTTTTCAAATTTATCGTTATATTCGATGTAATCTCATCTCGTTTTAATATTGTTTTAATATCGTTCCCCTGCATCGGTCCACTAAACTGACGTGTCTCTGTGAACGAAAAGCGTCATCAATAGGCCGCATTGAGATGTAGCGTCAGGCGCGTCGGCCACACAAAAGCCTCACCGCGATGTTATTGTACCCCACTTCTCCATACTTCTTCGGAAACTTTGCAAGTAGGTCATACTGTCAAGGACCATAAGCTTTATGAGTGAATATGGCTTATAAGTTCAATAAACTTACCTAATTTATTAACATTCCCTAAAGAAGTAGGACCTATAAAGCCATGTCGCCAAGCGGCCTAGCCGTGTTCCGGCATGATGTACGGTGTTGCCATTCATGGATGGCGGGTCAGATCAGCTGCGCTGCATGTGCCTAGTGAATGTAGCGTCTCGATCTACTGCCGCCTTCCTACCTAGGCAAGTATGCTCCATCGTAGATCTCATCATCACTTTCCATCAGGTGAGATCGAGATCAAATACTTGCCTATAAAGTAATAAACCTTTTTTTTCGCTGGGAAATGCATTTACGCTTACCGCCCGAGTCCGGGGGAACTCTAACGGTTATGTGGGGCTCATGGACTACTCCAGATTACCCACTAAAATCTAGAGCCGCCCTCTCTGCCTATTGTGGGGCGCCACGGGATCACTCTACGAGCACCCTACCGTGGCGAAAGAAGAAGGCCCTAATTTGGCCGATAAATTACCAATAGCACGTACTACGAGTATAATACACTGGGACCTAAAACCAAATTGTAACTGTCGTATAACTTTATAAGTTACAATCGGATTGGCTGTAAAGCTCTTATGCAGCTAGTTAGTGCTATTTGGGGTAGGTTTAAAACATTACTTTGCCAACCAATTCCAGTTAACACATAAACAAAATCCAAGCTTACACATCGGAAAGTGTTGCCAGATGTGATTTTCTATTTCTACCCAAATTTGAAATTATTTTTCTCCAAAATGATACAATTTGCTTGTGTTTTACCCAAAGGCAAAAAGTTCAGAATATCGGCTTAGCTTTTTGCCTTTTTCTTATTTTTTCCTTGAAATACTGTTCTAATTTCCAAACTGAAGTAGCAGAATGACCTTTTTTTTTACGTTACGCACCCCCTATCCCATTTTTTTTTACGTTACTGGGTTATTTTATCTCCAAATTTTTCTCCAAGAATATCATTTCTCCAGAGCCAAAATTTTTACCTAGAATTGCGAAAAAAAATACCCAATCTGGCAACACTGTCGGAATCACATAACACAAAATGAATTATTCTCGGTCGCTATCAACCGCTTCGAAGACGAACAACTAGCGTACAATAACTTCACAGCAGCCTTTTGTGGAGAGTGTACGTCGCTCGCGCTCTCAATAGCTTACATTGAGACGCGTTTCGTTCGCAGACACCCGACAGTTAGGCGGTGCGATGTTGGCCAACGAGATTGAAACGATTTTATACCGATATTATGTATAAATGCCTGTTACCCGCGACTTCGTCCGCGTGGTATTTAACATGAAAGTTTTTCTAAAATAAAAGTAGCCTAAGTTACTCCTTGTTACATCAGCTATCTGCCAGTGGAAGTCCCGTCAAAATCAGCAACAAACAGACAGACAGACAGACGGACAAAAATTTAAAAAAAAATTGTTTTGGTATATGAACCGTGTATACATCCAAATGCACTTGGTATTAAGCGGTTATTTTAATATTACAAACAGACAATCCAATTTTATTTATTTTAAATTATATGTATGTATGTATAGATTTGTCCTGTTGGATATGGGTTACAGGTGTGTGTGTGTGTCCACCACGGTGTTCCATTGCAGGTTGACGGATTCACAAGCCTTTCAAGAGTCTGATAGATTTCTTCACGGCGACTATAAGGAATGTGGTGGTAATATCACACTTAACGCACAGATGATAATTCAATCAATAACAACCTTACGTCATTTCGTTCTAACCCTACTAATATCTGTGTTCCCTCGCACAAGCCTATTGCTATATCTGTTTTTTCATAATTTCAAAGGAATGTATCTGTCCACAATATCTGAACGCACCGCAAGCAGCGACAAGTGCTGCCCTCTACAATATATTTTAACTTGAAAAACACGTAACCGACCGTTGCGACGCAGTTAGCGAGCGCTCCGTGTAAAATACCCAAAAACTTTAACAATTCGTATCAAAACCAAATAAAACTAGTGCCCAGTGCGAGACCTAAGGTTCCTAGTGTAGCAATCAGCGATCTAAGCCACCATCTCTGCCGGGTAACCCCGAGGAAGCTGATCTTCAAGTGCAGGTGAGTGGTGGATACATTTCCAACTAAATTCACTTTCCCATACAATCTGTATTAATTGACGTCCTCAATGCAACAGGACGAAATCTCGCGGCATAAACGGCGGAGTCTGGAGCGGAACCCGGATTGTCGGCGGCACATCCGCCCGAAGATCCGAGAGTACTCGGGTCTATTTGTTTGAGTTGTATTAAGTAGTGTATGAGATTGTACGAAGATTGGGTTTTATCTTGTTTTTGACGATTTAACAATATGGATGGACAATGATTTAAAATGTGTGTCGATCAGCACGTCAAGTGCGAGCTAACTGTATACTTTATAGTATACCGTATTTAGAGATTTTGTATGGAGAATTGACAAGAGCCTCTAGCGGACGGTATTTAAAACTTTCAATTTTCTATTTCAAAATGTCTAAATACAGTAGACTATAAAGTATACGGTTAGCTTACGAATAATCTCGCACTTGACGTAGTGAGCAGTTTTTATTTTTAAAACGAATGATATAAACAAATGGGGGAAGAGGAACCCACCACTTTACCCTCGGCTTGTCAACTTTTCCAATTGTAAACCAAACAAGTTGATCGATAATTAAAGAAGCCAGCAATACCGAACTCCTTTAAGATGTTAGTAGAAACTGTCTGTGCATTGTGCATGTCTGTGGCATTTATAACGCGGGCGTGCGGTGGTTCGTCGCTCATTCGTAGCCCAGCGGTCCTGAGGATGCCTCGTTTAGAGGCGAAACACGTGGCGAATACTTTTTTTAAATTCGCATCGTTTCGCGGAGAATTGCATATTAATTGGGGTCCCGTCACTCGTGACAGACAGTTTCTCGACTAACATCTTATAGGAGTTCGGTGTTGCTGTCTTTTTTAGTTAAAGATCAACTTGTTTGGTTTATAATTGGAAAAGTTGATAAGCCGAGGGTCAGTGGTGGGTTCGGTTCCCCATTTGTTTAAAAATGGATTTCCACCATTAATTGCCTAGTTCTATCAATTATAATGTAATATAATATGGTAGTTAAGTTTAAACTTTTAAGTTTAGCGCAAATTTTACCAATAAACCAATTTTTTATTTTATTTTAATTTTAAATTGAGCTAGTTAAGTAGAATGTCGATATATATAAATAAAAAAAAATACCTAACAACTTAATACGTACAAGTAGGTTTAATGAGATATTATAAGTTACTAGAATTTATAGAAACAATATAAACTTCAATGTTGTTGCAAAATTAAGTATTGTGCTAAAAATGCCAATTCCATTTGCATAACCCACCACGGATATACGTAGCTGTACACAAAAACAACGTTTCATTGCGTCACCTGTCATCTTCATACACAGCCAAGACGTAGTCGAACAATAGCACGAATACCCAACTAAACGCATTTAAATAACAAATTGGTCCCAGCACGTTGCCTTGAGGCACTCCACCTGATACGGACAGATACGCACTAGGCCAATGTTTTGTGTTGCCGTGGATTATAGCTGGGCTTTATTTAATGGCAAACTGACGGGCTGTGATTAGGAAGATCCGTATGTTGTGGTCTTAGGAGTATTACCGTGATGTATATCTTATCAAAAGGTAATGTGTAGACTATTTTGTTTGTACAGTGTTTTTCTACGCAGTATATATATAATTTGAGGTATCATAGGTTCGATTTGAATGCTTTTTTTTTGTTTGGCAAGTATTCTAGATATATTTTATAGTTTTTTTTTTAAGTCATAGTTTCCATGACACACCGGACCGCACGGGAGTTTTTTTTTTGTTTTTGTTTAGCTATTAAAGTTTAATATATTATTAAATATTAAGTAGGTACCACACATAGACGAGGCTAAAAATAGTATACCTATTACATATTACATTTGCTGCCTTGACATACTTTGGTTCTTGAATTATTAAGATCAAGAGATGGATTATTAAAAGTGTAGTTATTATAAGTTAAAACGACCTGATTGGCGCAGTTGGTAGTGACCCGGCTTTCT
The DNA here is from genome assembly GCA_905333125.1 of Pheosia tremula. Taxonomy (NCBI): domain Eukaryota; kingdom Metazoa; phylum Arthropoda; class Insecta; order Lepidoptera; family Notodontidae; genus Pheosia; species Pheosia tremula. Next base: position 5,479,945 of record HG995419.1, read on the forward strand.
GCGTCAACGGTCCCAGGTTCGAATCCTGTCAGTGACAAGCTTTGTGTGATGAGCATTAATGTTTGTACCCGGATGTTGTTTAATATCTATATAAGTATTATATACTGAGCTCACCCTCAGTCCATTGTACTGTACCCATAACACAAGCGTTAAGCTTAAAGTGGGACCGTATAGTTGGTGTGTTCGTATGGCGATATTATTATAATTAAGTAAATATCCAGCCCTTTTAATATCCCACTGTTGGGCACAGGCCTCCCCTCAATGCGAGGGGGATTAATCCATAGTTCACCACGCTGGCCTAGTACGGGTTGGCGGACTTTACACGTCTTTCGAGGGGTTCTCTCAGACATGCATGTGGTCGACAGCATTGGATTTAAATTCGTTATTCAGCCCACCTTCTTCAACGATACAATGATACGCGATACAACTCCTATCGATAAAGGATGGAATAGACTTATAAAGATCGTATAAAGGTTCCAATGTAAGCTAGATAGTTATATAACTAGACGCGAGTTTCGCAAACCACACACAAGTGCTGGATGCCTTATAACTGAGGATTCTGGTTGCGTTTAAAGAGTCATGTTTATTTATAGACACGTGTTCACCGGGCGCTGGAGCTGGGTTACTGAGGTATTGGTTTCCGTAAATGTAAATATCTATAGTACATAATAATGACACATATTCAGACAAGACCTACATCCTTTCCCGATGTTGTACTGCATCAGGGCCCCAATTCAGTCAGCGGCTTTCCACCGACCAGCCATTGAACTATTTCAAATTGTGTACTTCAGTCGCGTATCAATATATAATAGTATTCTACTCGTTATATGACGTTTCTAGCAGTCGACACACAAACATTGACATCGAAATGAGACTCCATCGAGACGACATTAAAGTTTTAGCAGAATATCTAATCTGTCACAGTCGTAATGGAACCTCGATAGTGTGTCGCCCCTATTTTTTTTTCTTCATCCATAGAAAACCTACATTGAAAGTACGATCGAGCTAATTCACCTTAAACTTTATCCCAATGCCATTAGAACGGTCGCCCTTAGCTATACAAGTTTTCAAACGATAATTTTGTTTAGAGTCATCATAAATCCGTGAGACCTTGCCGTGTCCTCAGACATTTCTAGGTAAAACGCTACTTAAATTTTATTGGCGCGAATCTGTGTAGCCTACATTCAGACTAGCTTTTCCTCATAATGTTGACTTTATCTCCGATTATATTGGACTGGCATTGTGAGGCCGAATTAAATATTGCTCTTCAATATTTTCAAAAACATGTACCCTAAATCTTTGCTGGCTAGATACCTACTTATTGATCTATATGTATGTTGGCAACCGGCCACAAAATAGTGCCATTTTGCCGGTGTCAAGTAAAATGTTTCTTCGTTATTTTAGATACATACACTTGTAGCGACCTCTTCAACCGCACAACAAGCTACACGGATGGCACTGCAGACGCATTCAGATCAATAGACAATTGTCATCACAATCCTGAATCGCGCTATTAAGAGTTTTCGGAGCAAGTAACATATATACAAGATCCCGTCAATAACCGTCGGGGCATAGCGGCCGCCCCGCCAGCCATACCACCCGCCGGCTGGAAGATCTACCCCTTTCCGCTAAACTCTATTTAGGATGTTCTTCGTCTTCTTAGAAATAGAGAGTAATTCAAGAGAGTCTCCTTGGATATATATGTAGTTGGTTTCTCACCTATCCGCCTGCTGCCGGTGGACGAGGCGCTGCATCATCCAGGGTTGGGAGATGGGCGGCGGCACCAGGCCGCTCCCGAGCGCCGCCAGCGCCGCGATCATCTGCTGAAACTGCACACACATATTCTTGAATTACTGCTGACTCACGCAGATTATAAAGGTAAAGCTCATTGGGCAGACAATGGTCGACAAAAAAATACATCGAATTGATAATAATAATAATATCGCCAAACGAACACACCGACTATACGGTCCCACACTAAGCAACGCTTGTATTGTGGGTACCGTGCAATCAACTGAGGGTGAACTCAGTATATAATACTTACATAGATATTAAACATCCATGACTCGGGTACAAACATTCATGCTCATCACACAAAGTTTGTCCCTACCAGGATCCGATCCTATCGAACAGCAACCGCATAGTAACTGTCACTTTTGAAGGATATTGTATGGGATATCCGTAAAAAGTGACAGCTACCATGCGGTTGCTGTTCGATTATGAATCGATTGTGTTAGCAGACTTGGGGCCCAGAACGTGCGGTCTATTGCATTCTAGCAAAGCAACATTGCCTAAACAAAACTATATAACAATAAAGTATTTCTGCTTTCAGAAAGGCGACACACACACACACACAAGAAAGCAAATACTGAAAGTTGATGCAGCAACCAAATAGTGGATACTGTGTTTGTGGTAAATCCTCGGATAATTCTCAAGTTTATCAAAGGTATGACCATGATTACACGAGTAAAATAATCCCTACAGAGACTATGCTACATCTAGCCGGTAAAAACCGGTTTCTAGCATCCGTGAACGTGTCGATGAGAGCTCGTACGCGCCCATCGCTTTACTATGTGTGAGTGGCCCTCCAGCGGCTGTTTGTATGTAGCTTGGTCTCTGTAAGGATTTTTTACTCACGTCCTATAAGTACACACACACAAAAGCACAGGAGAAAAAAAACCCTACAGAGACCAATCTTTAATCGTGTTCCTCTTACTTGGGCTATAGTCTGCGGGCTTTGAGCTTGCAGCTGCAGCAGGTGTTGCAGTAGCGGTGGCGCGGCCGCCGGGCTCTTCGCGCCCGACACCGAACTGCTGTCAGACTCCGACGCCGGACTCTGGAACAACGAGAGAGAGAGAGGAGATTTAGTACGATGAGGTATACTCGTGTTACTATTCTGATGGTAAAAAAGAGAAAAGCAATCCCGTAGACCAGCCTTTTACCAAAGTGGGCGATAACGCTGCGTTTTGGGCGCTGCAGGCCTAAGGGGGGCGGTATGGGACCCAGAAATGGAGGCGTTGTGTAGAGGCTTACAATAATTAATTTAATTTGAAATTATAGTGGTTTTTAGCAGGTGAAAAAATGGGGGCAAAAATAATTCATTCTCAAAGTAGGCAGTAGACAAAATAAGTTTGGGAACCCCTGCCCTAGACGAAGAGAATATAAATCAGATGGTTTCGGTCAACAGCAGAATCGCGCTCTTATGCAGGTACTACGAGGACTATATATACTGACTGGGCCCACCTATAATCGAACCCTGAACTCTTGGTAGGTGCAGAAAACAGAGTCACAACTACAGCTGTGCCATGACAATAGATTTTTCAAATGACAGATGACAATCATCGTTTTGTAATTAATTATTATAACAATTAGCGATCGTGATTCGATCAGCTAGTTTCCCCAGTCGGTTCCGGTATTCCAACATTTGTGACCTCTAATAACAAGGAAATAGGAGTGACTTTGCGATAGACGAGTTGGTCAATTCGCCTTGGGAACCTAGAAAATTTCTAACGTAGTAGTAGTAAAGGTAAAAAACGTAGAATAAACGCGATAAGATCAGTAAAAGTAGTTTTATTTAAATGCGTAGTATTCGCGTAAATATAAGAAATCGACAATAATAATGTCAGTGTGGTTCGATTATGAGTTCATAATATTAACAGCCAGCAGTATTTCGTAATAATGCTTCGTCTAATATTGTTGATCTATGGTTGCGCAAGATTCATAGCGTCGACGTTTTTCCTTCGAGGTAGCGAATGAAAATTATTGTCGACAACAGGAAAATTGATCTATAAAACACGGCCTAGGTATTTCCTAGTAATAAAATAGCAGTTGGACGTACGCCTAGTTGGTTAAATGTGATGAAAATTTGAATATTCTAGGAAGTAGGAAAGGAAAAATATGATTAATTACTATAGTGTTAGTTGACTAGTAATTTTCCGTGAAATGTCTTAGGTAGCATACATAGGACGTAGTCTTAGGACTTTGAACCTTACATTCATCACATCTTTTTCATTTTCTACGAAATCAGATACGATGAAATAAAATGGATATGAATATGGCCTCACCCACAACTTAGCGGGTATTTCGGTAATGTCAAGTAATTAATAGCAATAAATACACATTATAAATAAAATAATGGATGTGACACGATGAAATGAAGATGGCGTGTCCCATCCCATCTAATAAAGGTTTCATTTTGACTGTGCAACACACTGACGTCCATGATACAAGTACGCTAGACTAATGATACCCTTTAAAATGACAGCTATCTATTATGCCTATTTGAAGCGCCCCCATCGTGGGGGAAAGGAACTAAATCTGACGTAAAATGCAAATGGCCGTTGTTTTGTTTACATTGTCTCCGTGTTTATAAAGTGATTTTGAAGGTTTAACGCGATTAAACTTGTTTATTGTGTCGTATTAATATAGTTAATACATAAATAAGTGGTGTTAGCTAATAGGGAAACCATGAAAGAGTGCGTGTTATGCAAAACTCTTTACCAGAAGGGAAGTGGGGTTACATTCCACAAGTAAGTGAATTTACGGCTAATATTCAAGAAATTAAAACTTCTATTGATATTATAGGCACTTAAAAATATGTTACTAATCTTATTAATACGTGATTACAACGCATTTGTCTTTGTATTATCGGTTTTTTATAAACAATAAAATTCAATAGTGCTGTAAAAGTTCCTTGTCGATAAAATTTATCGATATTTTTTCTATCAATATCTTAAATAGATAGAACGTTCAAGAACGTAAAAATCGCCGAAGACAGATTTGTATTATCAAATACATATTATTTTAAAACAATGTTTACTAATTCACAGGTTTCCGACTGACAATAGAAGACTAGAACTATGGCTCAAAAACATTGCAAAGCCTAGTTGGCGTGCGAAAAAATATGATTACATCTGTTCAAAACACTTCTCTGATGACTGTTTTATTAAACATAACTCATGTCCTACTTTGATGATTTTTATTTTCTATTAATACCTTACCTACTCCATTGCTTCCCAAACAACATTACATTACCTCATTTCTAATTAAAAAACGATCCTTATTTAATTAGGATCTAGCTAGTCACACACCACCCTTTAGTCCGGTTTCGGCTTATCCTAAGATTACCTACCCTACCCATGAGGGATTCGGCTAATCATTATCATTATTTGCTTCATCTTAGTATTAACCACTCGACTATTTTGGACATTAGCCATTGTTAAAGGAATGGATCATAATTATTTTTATTTTACTGCATGGGTAGGTTTAAGCATAAACATTTTTATCGATGTATCATATCACTGTCCCATCTCTATTATTAGTTCCATTCCCCCTCACTGCCGCTATCAGCGCCCAAATGGCGAAAATCAAATAGGCACACGATAACCGGGCTTATCATTAGTCCAGCGATGTATACCATAGAGGTCAGTGGTGCAACATTAAAAACAGATCCACTTTATTTTTATTTAGTTTTACGGCTTTAGGTACTAGCCCTTTGAAGCCCCTCAGTTGGAGGAGTAGATTTTTTCCAGTTTCCATAGATAGTTTTCCATTTAATTTTATAATGGTTAATAATCTATCGACATAGTAATTCAAAGAAAATCTTTTTCCAATATAAAAAACCGGTAATTCACTTTCACCTCTCCATTTCCCGTCCAAGTGTCTCATTCAGTACAATTGTTTTCCCGCCAACTTCTGTAACTTTTTTTTTACCTAGCTTTATATATCATAGACACACAACCGTACATAGTCTAATATAGACGGCGTCGCTCGGCCGGTTCGGTCCACCTTGACGTTTCGCTAATCACGTCCACCTTGAATATTAACTAACGGATTGTTTAGCCAGCGCATTGTGTACCTACTAACCGCTATATAATATGTAAATTGGAAAATATATAAACGTGTTAACAACTATTTTATTATTCGCCATTGTGCACACAGATCACACGTTATCTGTGGCCAATTTTATAGGGTTATGGGAAGGAACAAGGCCGAATTTTCCGTGACGTAGAGTATCAGAGGCTGCCATTAATCATTGCATATAATATTTCCCGTGACTTGAGTATACAAAGCCAGTTCCTATATTACGTCATCTGACCTATACTATCCACCTTTTAATTAAAAAAAGACTTAAAAAATAAACAGCAAAATTATGCCGGCATTTATGACGTGCTCGCGACAAAAAACGGCCGATAAAAAACATCTGCTATTTGAACTTGGAACATAAAAACTGGCAACATAATTCGCCGTTCGCAAAATGGTGGGGTCTACACATTCTAATTCTAAACTGGTGGCCTCGACCAATAGCGGGCGAGGACGAGCCAACATGGCCGACGTGGGAACCGGCTAATGGGCCGTTAGAATTTAGAATAGTATTTTTATTAATGCGTTCGAAAACAATTGCTATTTTTTTTCTGTTTCGTTCTAAATTATTCAGGGTCTACCTACAGTAGATGTTTATTTATAATTTTGTAGTAATTTAAATAATGGTCATTGATTAGTTTATTGTTAAAATAATTTATTGTTCTTGCGGAGTCATTGTGATTGAGTGAGGTTAATTGTTTGACATTTAACATAAGGTGGAATAATAATAGTGTAAAATATTTATTAGAGGTCGATCAGTATAAAGATCACGTGCACGAAGAAATAAATAAAAATCTTAAAAAAATTGAAAACGTATTCACGTATTTAACAAAACATCAAACATTATATACATATTTATTTTATATACATAAACGTGATCGGTAGGACGTACTCATTAGTCTGTTAAATTTCAAAATTTTATAGGTATACAAAAAAGCAGTGATAGCCAAGTTAGTAGAACGCTTGCCTCGATAACGAGGATTGCAGGTTCAAACCCCGGCTCGCACCTCTGGGATTTTTCACGTGCGAATCTCATTTTCAACCAAGATTATCACTTGCTAAACGGTGAAGGAAAACATCGTGAGGAAACCTGCATGTCTGAGAGAACCCCTCGAAAGATGTGTGAAGTCTGCCAACCCGCACTGGGCCAGCGTGGTGGACTATGGCCTAATCCCCCCTCCCATTGAGGGGAGGCCCGTGCCCAGCAGTGGGACATAAAAAAAGGGCTCAAAATATAAATACAAAAAATACCTTTGTTTATACCATAATTGATAGAACTAGGCGATACTTGGCGGAAATCTATTGTTAAACAAATGGGGGAAGAGGAACCCACCACTGACCATCGGCTTGTCAACTTTTCCAATTATAAACCAAACAAGTTGATCCATAATTAAAGAAGCCAGGAACACCGAACTCCTCTAAGATGTTAGTCGAGAAACTATCTATCACGAGCGACGGGGACCCCAAAAGAAAATGCAATTCTCCACAAAAAAGAAGCGAATTTAAAAAAGTATTCGACACGTGTTACAAGGCATCCTCAGGACGTTTGTTTATACCGTTAATAGACGATCGAACTTAATATTAGAAGGACCAAGGACTTGGTCCGCTTCGTAAGGACGAACCTTTCGTGTCATTGCAAGATGTCGGCGGACTGCTCTCTAGACAATCAGATTTGGTTGCGGAGTGAACAAAATTCGAAATACGATCGTCTTTTAACACTTTAACTGTAGGTATTTTTAATCAAGAATCATGTATAAAACCCTGATAATATGAATTAGTTTATCAGCAGTAGATAGGTAGGTACTATTACTTTTAGCTATTCTGATAACCCAACAATGGGATATTCCTGTTAGAGCACTGATTTGAATATCACCAATACTTATTACGCTTAGAGAATCCGACGGGTGCGCTAGAAATAAAACATAAAAATATTTTTATTCCATTCCTCTTAGCCACACGTTGATAGTTCATTTATGGATTTTTATTCAGGCATACCCATCTATACATATAAATAAAATTGGAGTGTCTGTTTGTAATATTAAAATAACCGCTTTTTACTAAGTGCATTTGGATGTATACACGTTACCTATACCGAAACAACATTTTTTACAATTTTTGTCTGTCTGTCTGTCTGTCCATCTGTCTGTCTGTCTGTCTGTCTGTCCGTCTGTCTGTCTGTCTGTCTGTTTGTTCCGGGTAATCTCTGCAATGGCTGGACCGATTTTGACGGGAATTTCACTGGCAGATAGCTGATGTAACAAGGAGTAACTTAGGCTACTTTTATTTTAGAAAAAAAAAATAGGATCTCTCGAAAAAGAATTAAAACCAATGTTGCAGCGCTGCGCCTGATTAAAGTTTGATAGCAACAATCTGCAATGCGTCCCGCGGGATCAGAACGCGAGCAGGCTGTTACCAACGGCTGAGTCTTTGTTAAATACCACGCGGACGAAGTCGCGGGCAACAGCTAGTATCTATATAAATTAAGATTGTTATTGAGCTAAGTGGAACAGATTAAAAAATATTTTGAATTTATGCTATTAGCGCACGCGTCGTCCGCGTCGGGGGCTCCAAGTGGAATACTATTTGGTGATATTCAAATCGATGCTCTAACTGGAATGCCCAACATTTTATCTATGCCAAGGTCGCGATAACACAGAATTAGGTATTCATTATGGCAACACTGTATCTATTTATTTTCCAAATTGATGTAACGTCATGTAAATAAATGTATCTAATACTCATTTTTTTTCTAAAATATTTCTAATATTTGACAAATACCTCATGTTTTGTTTATTTAAAGCTTTATATGTCAAATGCAAATAACGTTTGAGAGTTAATAATGAGTACCGCAGTTCGTATTATGTAGCCATTTGCTAAATTATCTTATATTAGTTATATAAGGTGTAAAAAAAATATTTTAAAATAGTGGATTTTAACAGGCTTACTAGGCCATTGCGACTAAGTTTATGAAAAAAAAAAACGTTGGAGATGTTTTTTTTAAAGAAAGCAAAATTGTAACGATACTCTGTGCACACTTCTTCTTTTTATATTTTGGCAATTGGCAACTAAATAGTGCCATTATGGCCAGTGTCCAGTAAAATTATGTTTCGTTATTTTAAATGTAAGTATTCTTTTTTGTAATTATACTTTTTTTTAAGATCCATTCCGGACTTATGTTGTCCTATTTGTAATCTGTCATTTTAGCATGGTGAATCTTTGACTTGCCTACGTCAGAAATTTATATCCTAGAGTACCTAAATATAGGTAGTAAATCTGGACTATATATGTACTGTGCTCGATTTATAGTAGTAATACCATAGATACGTTATAGATAAAGAAAAAATATAATTCCACTTAGGTCTATGGTCCAGGTACCAACGCACATCAAAGTTATAGAAAATTATTTCCCACGAGAACGGCCACATATCCGACATTCACATTTTTTTTTTCAAACCTACCCACTACTAAAGTGCTTAGAGTTATTTCTGTTTATCTTTGTAACACATCGGTAATTATAAAAAGGTTAAAAGCTACGTAAAAAAAAATAACATAGAACCCATAAATCGTAAACTGAACATAGTATATTTCATGTTTCAGACTAATAACTCCAACTAACCATGAAATCGGCTCATGTTACGTTTTCCATTTCACACTTTATAAAAACCACTCGTATATGTACAAAGCGAGCACTCGTCTTCAATGTTCACGGCTGCTTAAACCGGAACGTTGCGTTTAAAAAAAAACTTCACACAGTTTGTTGTTTGAAAATTTGAAACGTCAAAAATCGCGCGCACTTTTTTTTTGTTTTTTTTTCGCGAGCCGCAATGATTAGTAGAGGCGTTCGTACTACGGGGCTATTTGGCACGTGCTACGCCGAGGGGTGGGTCTTGCACGTGAATTTTCCCAGGTTTCCACCCCCTGCGGACCGCCCCTATAGGCTTTTCTGTCCGGCCTATGCAGTTTAACCGATCGCCTATCGACTGCTATGGAGTCGCGCGACATCTTATATATAATTTTTCGAGGTGTCATTATTTTTATTAATAATATGCTTTCAGTATTTTATAAGTTTGTATAAAAATAAAGAATGTTGAGACTTTGATTTTAAAATAATTATTTACTATACACTAAAATGAGGTCAAAATTATGAAATAAGAAAAGCGGGGAATAGTAAAGTTAGACTTTTTTTGAACTTGCCATAGTAAAAATATTGCTTTCTGTGCTTTCTGTCTCCATAGGAACGGCATTCCGAACGGGTGTTAAAGTTGTAGATTATCATTTTGTAATTATTTTGACGATTCATGAGTACTGTACTTAATGGTTTACAGGAATGAAAACTATTAAATAATTGCCGGTTATTTGAACGTTATACATCTCGGTAATAATATACTTCTCGGCCATCTTTTATTTATGAGCACTGATGCACAATTATTTTACACCTACTTATTACACGCAATTATTAATCAGTTAAGTACCTACGGTACCTACCTAAGTAGGTTAAATTTGCATTCAAAAGTTACCAAATATTTTTCTCTGATTCTACTATTACTAACGATAAGTTATGATACAAGTAAGTACCAACTTAGATAAATAAAAAAAACTTAATAAATCTTAATTAAAACCACTCCATTCGACAACTTTCGACATTAAAACGACTCCATTCGAGAACGTTCGACATTAAAAACAACTCTTTAAAATAAAACAAAGCGACAATGTCCACTCCACCCTCCCCTCTGTTCCCACTGCCTACTTTTCATGCTCAACGCCTACACATTCACTATTTCAGTAACAACTACACTATTAAAAGTGGAAATTTCGACTTTATTACTGGAACGACAGAGTATAAAATCGTCGCATGTACATACCCACGCACCCCATCTCTTTCGCGCGTGTATTAATCAAAACACGGACCACTTTGACATGGAATCGTAGAAAATGGATAAGCCATTGTTTTCTAAATTGAAACTATGGTTTACCAGGCCGATGTAAAATGACCCCTTTCTATTTTATGGCCAGTAGATTGGTGTACGGCATAGTGCTGGATGTATGGGACTTAAGGGGTCTGTGTTGACTGGTGTTCGTTAAGCTTGTTTTAGACAAGGGATATAATTGCTATGAGCTGGGTTTATAATGAAATGGACGGATTATTAGATGTTTACATTGTTTTAGTATAATAATTATAGATACAACAAGTAATAGGTATTTCCCGCGGGGTGTATTCTTGTACACCCACACTTTACTACTGGTAATTAATATGGTCTTCAATGTACCATGCATGGTGACTTTCCAATCCGAGCTATTTGTCGAAACTTCTTGCTTGTCCGACCCGGGCAATGAAACCAGGAGCTATGAAATATACGGCGTTTACCACCACGAGGTAATGATGTATAGGTACATATAAAAAAAAGGTTTAAAATGTAAATTTTAAAATATTTTGACATGTATACTCCGCGAGTAGGTTATACTGATCCCGTTTATCTATAAAATAAATGTGTAAATGATGTCAGATTTTCTTCAAACATCCCTTCCTACCTACTCAGAAGTTAATTTTCTATACTATCATGTACTCGTAGGTATATAATATCATTATAAAAGTTGCGTATCTTAAAAACCTGTCGATGCCTACTCACAATAATTTTACACTATTCGTCTTACACTTTGTATTAAATTGCCATTAAATGTAGCAATTAATGTCAGGTAACTGGCAACCCAAGTGCCTACGGAGTATGGCAATACAGCTGGGCCATAAATTATATGTAAAAGAAATGCATTTCATGCATTCGCAGTGAGTATCTTATGTAGCTTGTGAGCTTTTTTTTTAATATCGAACAATAGAAATATTTAGATTGCTTGCGAGTTTCCCATTGATCTGAGCAAATGGACTAATAAAGTACCCCCTATAGTAAATTTAAGCTAACGATAGTTTGGTCTAAGGTTTAAGTCTAGTGCGCTAATCAAGTGCGGGTTCGATTATCCTATATTTATATTCCTTTTAAAAATATATATATATTGTTGAGCGGTACATTGTTATAGGTATGTGAGAACAATGTAGGAACGGCTAGGCAGACTTAAGCAGGTGGTCAAAAAAGGTAATAACTCTAAGCATAGAATTACAAGTTAATGGCTACATGGTTCCCACATTTAAAAATTACTTTTGTAAATAAAAATAAGAAGGAAGAGGAGAAAAATTTAATCTTAATAGTCTGCTCGAACAAGGTCATTAATATTCCTGAGGAGATAAACCAGCATCTAACCAAAAGGTAAAAAATCTAAGTGATTCAGAATGACAGCGACAGCTGGTCAAATAAAAAGTGCAGAGTCAAAAGGCAGTGTAGCGACCACTTCAACCGCACCACAAGCTACAAAGATGGCGCTGCAGACGCATTCAGAACAATAGACAATTGACGTCACAATCCTGAATCGCGCTATAAGAGTTTTCGGAGCAAGTAACATATATACAAAATCCCGACAATAACCGTCGGGGCATAGCGGCCGCCCCGCCAGGCACATCACCCGCCTGGCTGGAAGATCTTCCCTTTTCCGCTAAAGCAGTATACCCTTACTGGATCAGGCTGTATATAGTCTGTGGTATAGACAGATGAACGAGGAGTCAAGTCGACCGTCGATGTCGCAAATAATATCAGTACGCGGTGAATCACCGCCTTGCAAAGGTGAAGGACGAATGAACGGAACAGTTCCACGAGGCGCAGGCGCATGGAAGCATTTTGACGTAATACCGTGAAACTCAGCATACCCCTTGAGTGTCATAACAACAAAATAATAGAATAATTTGGAAGCTGATAAAATTGTATACCTACCTAATTATATTTCACGTTTTTTTTTATTGTCGATTGTCTTTTAGCTAATTTTATTTGTGAGTGGATACTATATATTAAATATTGCGACATATTTGAGATTTTACTTCAGGGTTAAAAAACTGTAGTTACGTAATATATGCACTTATACCGATGCTTAGATTTAGGGTTTTCAGTATATTTCACGAACCCAAAATAGCGGTCATAGTACAGATTGACAGTACGTCGACTTAAAGACAATCTATACAAATATTATAAATGTGAAAGTTTGGATGGATGTTTGTTACTCTTTCACGCCAGAACGGCTGAACGGATGAAATGGATGAAATTTGGCACAGAGATAGATTATAGTCTGGAATAGCACATACGCTACTTTTTATCCTGGTAAAAGGACATATTTATTAATCGCGGGTAACACCGCGGGGCGCAGCTAGTGTTATATATAGAGGTAAAATATTTGTCTAATAAATTACGTCCATCGCGTTATCAATCACGCCTACACTGAGGGCACGCACCCAACACCCGAAAATCCTTATCAAAAGTAGGCGTATCTCGCTCCGACACCGCCCCCTCCACCTTCCCTCCTTGTCGGCTGTCGGCAAACGCGACCGGGGACACAATCTCTAACACCTTGACTTAGAAGTCTGTGCTTTTTTATTTCGGATTGATGAGGGGTCTGTGCCACGAAATACGCATCAAGGCCGCAGGCAGGGGGTTTTAGGGGTTGCCCCTTCCCCAAAATGCCTTAGCTTCTTCTTCTTTTTTTTAGGTTAGCAAACAGCTAAAACATAATGCAGTTTTTCAGCCAGTGTCAAGTTTATATATAATTTCATAGAAAGCTTGCTTCAGTAACGGGAATCGCAGATTCAAACCCCGGCTCGCGCCTCTGGGATTCCTGGATTTCATGCATGAATAATTATCACCTGCTAAACGGGGAAGGAGAACATCGTGAGGAAACCTGCATGTCTGAGAGAACCGGCATGGCATGTGAAGTCTGCTATCTCACACTGGGCCAGCGTGGTGGTCTATGGCCTAATCCGCCTCGCATTGAAAGGTGACCCGTGGCCAACGGTGGGATATTTAAAAGGGCTAATATTATGTTATTTATTTATGTAACGTCTTTGTATTGTAGATATTAAAGCGCTTTATAAGTCATACTTCAAAGCTTCAATGGACTCTCCAAAGAAACTCTCTGATCTCCACAGACGGAAGAAGAAAGCTTATAAAGATCTTAGCAAGGTGAGTACTCACCGTGGCGCCCCCCGGCCTCGTCTCCCCGCCCCCCTCCCGCTCACCATCCGTGCAGAAGTAGCATTTGTCTTGTGGCTTCCAGTCCATGGGCTCCTCAACTGCCTCCAGCTTCGGCTGCGTCGCTGGCCTTTTTATTAACGACTCTAGGATGGTCTCCGGACGGCGAGCTGGCTTGGCGTCCGGGCCTCCGTCCGGACGGTCCGGACGGTCCGCACGTCCGTCCGGGCGGCGGATCTCTCCCCCGCCTTCGTCCTTCCTGTCGTCGTCGTTTATCTGCTGTATGGTTTTGATTTTGAGCGCGGGAGGGGGGTCCGCGGCCGGCACGGACTCCTCCTCGCTGGACTGGTCTGCTTCCCCCCGCTTCGGTATTAACGCGTCCTGATATAGTTTCCATTTTCTTCGACCCATCAACTCCTCCGCCACCCGTTCTAGACCTGGAATTGATTACACTAGTTTAGTTTTTGTTACATTTTGACACAGGCATTTTAGAGGTCATTGGTTTAGAGGCATTTCGATGTAAATACTCTTTTTCGTTAATTCTATATGGTTTATATCTTTGATACAGACCCAAACTAATCAGTGTTCGTGTTAAGGGAACCATACAATAGATTAGGCCTAATCCCAGTAAAACCAAGACTAGGGTTGATTATGAAACCTATGTCTAGTGGTTTGAGTTCAAACCAAAAAGGTCTCGTGGCCTATTCAGGCCATTAATTGCACGATTGAAAGTTTCATTCCGATGTGAGCAGATTTTGGAACAATCCTTTTGTATATTTCAAACCAATTTAACTGGGCCCCAGTCTGCTAGCTAACACAATCGATTTATAATCGAACAGCAACAGCATAGTAACTGTCACTTTTGACAGATATTGTACATTGTACGGGATATCTGCCAAAAGTGACAGTTACTAGGCGGTTGCTGTTCGATTATGAATCGATTGTGTTAGCAGTCTTGGGGCGCAGATGAAGCGAATTGAAATGGTTTAACAATAAATTCTTAAAAGAATTCAAACGAACGTCGTTACCAAGATGTCATGTAATACCCATTAAAAGTCTTTGATCTCATTCATAAGAGACATGGGTGGCCAAGACGTCATTTATCCCATTAACATCAGACGAGGATGTTAAATATAGCGGTGTGTTATAATGTTGATAATACCTGTCGGGGACGTAAACTGATAAGATAATGGGTTAGTGGCGGCGGTTATAAAGGTTTTATGTGATACTAGCTGCGCCCCGCCGTTTTACCTGCGATCAAAAAATATGTCCTTTTCCTCTATGTCCTTTTGCAAATGCTGGGTTCATGTATGCTATCCCATAGGAACCGTGCATTTTTTCGGGATATAAATTAGGCTATGCCATTTTGTCACCTCTAAACTACCACTACCTATGCAAAAAATCATGTCGATCCTTTGCTCAATGAAACATTAAAACGAATCTATCCCACGGGAACCATACATTTTACCGGGATTAAAATTAGCCTATGTGCCATTCCAGACTTTAAGTTAATAATATTTGGGATTTTAATGTGTTTTTAGTCATGTATCATGTTTGTTTTTGCCATTAAGCTGCGAGTAATGAGCGTGAGCGCAGAGAGAAACCGAGAGTTGCCAACTCCACACATAAATATTTTATAACTAAAAAATAATACTATGTAAGTTGTATTTAGTACCTATTTACTTTGTAGCAGTTATGTATAAGTATACGACTTAATTTAGTATATACAAGCGTATTGATTTCTTAACTTTATAACAGAAGGTAGATTCGTCTACCATGCGTTACCTACGTAAAAGCGTAAAAAATGCGTAAGATTTGAATAGAAAAAATAAACTCGCGCGCATTTCATACGTAAGGCGCGGCTGGTAAAAAACTGAACGTCGTATAGCCAGCCAATGACGTTTGATGCAGGGGTCACAAACATTTTTTCAAATTTATATTGTAATATAAATGACGAAATTTTAGTAACATTAATATAGTAGGAATTCTATTGTCCGATTTTTATAATACATATGAATTGTCTTACTTACAATCTAGCTTCATAGTTATAAGAATGAACAAAAAAACTAACTTTTTTTTTTTTTTTATTACATTATAGGCAAGTATTTGATCTCGATCTCACCTGATGGTAAGTGACGATGAGATCTACGATGGAGCACACTCGCCTAGGTAGGAAGGCGGCAGTAGATCGAGACGCTACATTCACTAGGCACATGCAGCGCAACTGATCTGACCCGCCATCCATGAATGGCAACACCGAACATCATGCCGGAGCACGGCTAGGCCGCTTGGCGACATGGCTTTGTTCAGTGGGTGGTGACTAGCCACGGCCGAAGCCTACCACCAGTTAAACTATGATCGCTTAACGATTTTTCCAGCTCATTGATCACGACAAAACATCAAAAGTATATAATTTTCTATTCATTTTGAACGTAAAACTAGCAAGCCAGTACAGCTAACTGAAGCGAGACCTTTACATGTTAATATTGTAATTAATGCACGGCGTTGAACTCCCACGGCATGAAATAATAAAAAAATAATTACACATTAGAATCGCTTCCAAGTAAATCGTAGCGGCTAATGTGTTTTGGTAACGAGAATTATCTATGGACCGTATGTTCCGCAGCGCCATTTTATAGAAAAAAAAATTTATATTCTGAAATATATTGTATGCCAAAAACAGAGAGAGATATAGAGGAAGATGTCGGGTGAGAGAGAGATACATTAAAACAACGTTCGTATTTCTTCAGTAACATGAAATAAACCGCCTGACAAACAGCAAATAACTAATTGAATGACTCGTCTTTTTAGTAAAAATATTAAAAACACTGTATTTTATTAATAATATATATATAAAACCACGTCGTGTTGGTTACACAATTTATGACTCAAAAAACAGGTGGGCCGATTTTTATGTTCTTCGATTTTTCAAATTTGTCTCCACACCGAATAGAAGAATAAATATTGCAAAATTGGAAAAAAATTAGATTTTCTCATACATCTGAGGCGGTAAGTGGCTGGGACAGCTAGTCACTTCATACGAGAATATGTTTTTAACAATTCAAAGTTAAAAACTATAGAATACTTATTAACAAAAGGGTAATTTTGAAGAGCATGTCGTCTCACTGATGATAAACAAAGGCTGGTGTGTACGGACTACTGATTGGCTAAAACTGCGATTAGACTGGTCTATTTCAAGGTCGACGTGAGTCAGTTCGCGTTTGTGTATGCATGTTTTATCGTTTGATCTAAATAATAAGATATAGCGGATACACTTTTATAAAATAAGATAAAATATTTAAAAAGTCATTATTTTCTAAACGCCATCCATGAAGAATATTTAGCAAAGTCTTGATAAAAAAATCTTTTTGGAGCTTCCCTTGTTCAGGGCAAATAATCGTTGAACTTCGACTGGTGGTAGGCTTCGGCCGTGGCTAGTCACCACCCACTGAACAAAGCCATGTCGCCAAGCGGCCTAGCCGTGTTCCGGCATGATGTTCGGTGCTGCCATTCATGGATGGCGGGTCAGATCAGTTGCGCTGCATGTGCCTAATGAATGTAGCGTCTCGATCTACTGCCGCCTTCCTACCTAGGCAAGTATGCTCCATCGTAGATCTCATCGTCACTTACCATCAGGTGAGATCGAGATCAAATACTTGCCTATAATGTAATAAAAAAAATAAAAAAAATAGAAAAGGATCATGAAACGTGATTTTGTAAATTATCCCCATGCTTTACTAGTTACTCTGCTATTCGGGGTGGAGACAAATTCGAAATATCACAGAACACAAAAATAGGTTTACCCATTTTGAGTTATATATAAATGTTGTAACTAACACGAATTTGTTTTTATTCATTGATATTATTTAACAACAACACCAGTTCATATCATAAACTCAACATGTACTGTGTATTTAGGTCTTTAATTTCAATAATTCAAGGAAGATTGTAAGATAAGACCAGCATAAGAAGATGCTTTTAAAATAACTAGCTACAATGATGTCACCAGGACCAGGAGATAGGCGGTACTTTAGATCCTATTCTGACATGATTTGTATTGTTAGTTTAATGTATTCCTACATACTTGGGCGTTACCCAGCGTAATGACAAGGCGGTTACAATTTTTAACTAAATCAATTCTGACTCATGTAGGGTTTTAACTAATCCTGATTCATATTATTGAATAACAAGGCTCTATACTTGGAGTGACACGAGTCATCTATTGTTCTCATTACGACTTAAAATATTTTTTAGTTCCATACATTTTTCATTTTCACATACATTTTCACTAGCTACTTATCACACTTTATCTGAATTAATTATAATATATTCGAGTTTACATAACAAATGTTGGTTAGTTGACAAGTGGGAAGTCAACTAGAAATCAATTTACAAATTGCTGTGGTAAGATACTTAGGTACTTGTCAACTTGTTAAGCTTTCAATTTTAAACTAGTCAAGTGTCCTTGTTGCTTGTTAACTTGCCAATTTCAATCGCTTACCCTTGCCAGCTCATAACTTGGACCACTACAAAATGATTCAACGCGGAAACGGCCGGTGTCCTTGTTTGGCACACCGCGAATATGCGCATGGAATAGCGCAAATTAATGCGCTTTTAATTATCATTATTGAACTTCTCTGGTTATGCCAGTTAGATTTGCAATTTTTTATGTCTTTAAATAATTATATGACATGTTTATACCGTAAATGGATTTGTGAAGTAATTGCGCAACAAAATCGTTTGTGACTATATATCCGTGTTTGTATAGTAGGGATGGTTTTTACATGGATTGGTCATTTAATAGTATGACACATAAGTAGGAAGATGGACAAATGGACTGTGAATCAGTATTTGACTTTGCACTGTTAAAAGAAAAGTTTCTTAGCTTGCTTTTCAGCATTATCAATATTTACACAAATTATTTTCCGTCAGCCATCATAGATTCAACTAATAGGTTACTGGTATATGGTTGGACCAGTTATCAGTTTTTTTTAGGATTAAACGGCTTTTAAAAATAATCATAGTTGCTAGAATTACAACCGGTCTCATCAACTGTGCAGTCCCACGAGTGTTAGCGGTAAATGTCGATAAATATAAATACAACTTTCTTTTCTTACAAATAAATACGAGTCCGTTAAGCCGACACATAAATAACGCACAATTATTTTATAATCACGAATGAAACAATCGTACAAATAGTAAAAAGCGAATTCTTCAAAAAAATATGAATAAAGATAATTCAATGTCTCATACATTTGATTCTGAGGCGGTTCGTAGTTTGCTGGGACAGCTAGTAAATAATTTAAACCAAACGAGAAACAGGTTTTGCGTCGCGGCATGATAACCGGATGCTGTACATCGAATACGACCTCCAGCAACTGGTGATCTTAATTATTGGATTTACAATAACCACATTCTTAGTTATAATATGGTATTTTTTTGTATACCTACTTAACAAAAAGTACTATGAACGATATAATACGAGACGCATTTAAGTTAAGTCTAGCATAGGAACCACACTTTGAGATGGAAGAGTAAAACTCAATATTTAAAATTATACTAATAATGCGCACCATAAATTGGATAACTGTGGTTCATAATGTATGACGGTACCTATTTTATATTTATTTTAACACCAGCTAAATAGATTATGAGAAATGGTATCTTTATAAACTTCTTGAAAATGGGATAGAAGCCTACCGCAGAAAACCCATATTCTTACCGTTAGATAGTTATAAATGTGGGTGTCACTTGATATAAGAAAAGCTATTTTCTTTGTAATTAATCGGTCATTAAAATATATTTTGACATGAATGCCCGTGGAAGTATTTTGCAAACAAAATACGTTTGGTTTTCTCTTAGGTAAGTTTATTTGTGAATTGGTTAACTCATAAAGAATATTCGTGAGTAATTATAATTAACATCGTATAAGTACATATATAAATATGTGACTTGATATCATGATAGATATGAATAAAATTGTCTACTTCCGGATATTGATGCTACGACCTCGCCTTTTAATATTCGATTAAATTAATAAAACAAAATTAAAAATACAAAATTAATAAAACATAACAAGAATTGACTAAAAAACATAATAAAAGCATGAACCATTTTTATCAATGTTTCAATCGCACTCGCGGCTCACGCAACCACGCGCAACGTGGCCACAGAAAAAAATAAACCCATCGATCATTATCTATGATAAAATTATAATTATAACTAAAAAAACATGCGTTACACATTGAACTCAACCGAAATGAACTTCAAGAAAAAAGTATAAAAAAACAATGATTGACATAACAGGTTACGGACCCCTGGAATCGAACGCCAGCCATTTGAATGAGGAATTAGAATAAGATGGCAAAAAATATGAGCATTAGAAAGAGTAGAGCGACCGCGCAAACGAAAGAGACGGCAGGCGTTCGAGTCGCGCGATTGGTCGGCCGCTTTTTATGCCTTCGTTCCCCTAATCTTCATTTCGAACAACATCTGCTACGCTAATGTCTATTCGAAATGGTTCTTTAAATTTATTGTGTTAAGATCTCATTTGCAATTTGCTTATCATTACTTTTGTAACTTTTTAGTGGCTGTCTATCGGTGGGTCATTGCACGCGAGTTGTTATTTCAATTTTTATACATATCCCATCGAATGGGTTCCTGTTAAGGTCAACGTTTGATCAAAGGAGGTTCGCGATGTGTTTTTTTTAATATAATTATTTTTTGCTCGGCAACTATTGGTCGGCAGATGGGCAGTATGTAATAACCAGTCTTTGGCCCCGAGGGGTATTTTAAGTACATCATAGGGACAGTATACATATATTATTCTGTTTTTTTTTATACGGACAATTTCTTTGGTTACTTCATTGTATTTACGAGTCAAATGTTTAAATGATAGATACGCTGAATATTCTGAAACTGATTGGTTGTGAATATAAGTTATGCATAGTTTAGTCTCTGATAAATACTTGAGTTGTAATTAGATAATTATAAACGTGTTTCAAATAGAGCATGCAGCTTTTTAATGTAAATAATCTAGATCGTTTAACGTTTAATTATTTTTTGTTATAACGAGAACGCTTATCAGTTGGCTGTTGAATACTCATATTATTGATTTCTTATAATTACGCGAATACGATACGATCGAATACGAATATAATAAAAACTTATTTCACAGATTTTAGCGCTGGTTGCCGTAAAGCAGCCAAACGACGGGAATGTAAAAAACATAAAATAAACGTAATAAAATCTGCAGAATAAGTTTTATTTCAATACTGATATTTAATATTCGAAGTGGCAAGCACCTACGTGCTAGGAGAGTAATTAAATGTCCAATTAAATAAATCTGTACGTATAATTTGTCCTAATAATGATTGGGATTGCGATAACTCATGATCCAATTCTTTATCCGGATGGATTGCAGCTTCTTATGAGGAGATGAGAGCACAAAAACGCTGTCAGATGAATTGTGGTACGTATAACAAATAAAAAAAATACCTACACATGTCTACATTGAGCTCGTAATCGAGAACTATTTAAATATTTACACAATCGATTCTATTACATCAATACCCATATTTAGTTATACCTTATTTATCTACACAAATTAATTATCACACGTAAAAGATAAACTTTATAAATATTTTAAAGTAATTGCTTATCTAATTAGCGTTACATCCGTTGCTAGCTATTCCACGAATTGTACCTGTATAATCGAATGAATCGATAAATGGCGGCGGCTGTTTATCGATAATATCGGTGAATCGATACATGGGAAGGAGAAGTATTTTTATTTAATTATTACGTACAAAAGGTTGCACGCCAATGTCTGTGAAGCATTTATTAATACTGGAGTGGTTAGAGGTAGCTTTATTATACGTCTCTAAGCAAAATATGTTTATTTTTTTAGATTGGCTATTGGCTGCAAAAAAGACGCATTTTTGCCAGTGTCAAGTATTCCTTCAAAATTAGTAATAAAAAAATATAGACGTCAAAATTTTCCGATAGCAAAATGGAAAACAGTAAAAAGGTGACGGGCCATAAGACATCACGTGTGCGACTGAGAAAGAGCTTGACACTTGTCTCTCCACACTACTTGTTTTTAGCAAACTTACTTCTTTCTTTACGAAATAAGATGCGATGAAATAAAATGGATATGAATGTGGCCTCACCCACAACTTAGCGGGTATTTTGCCAATGTCAAGTAATTAATAGCAATAGCACATTCAATAAAAACACATTATAAATAAAATAATGGATGTGACATGATGATATGAAAATGGCTACTTATCTATCTGCAATTAATATGACGTAAAAGAATCAGTAGGTAGGTATATATACAAGGTGTAAAAATAATAGTGTAAAATATTTTAACAGGGCCTTAACGTAGGTTTAAAGATAACATTCCCAAAGATATAAATACAATTATTCGACATTGAAAAAATGACAACCTGGTATGTCCTCTTTAAAAAAAATGACAACCTGGTGTGTCCTGTTTAAAAAAAATGACAACCTGGTATGTCCTCTTTAAAAAAAATGACAACCTGGTGTGTCCTCTTTAAAAAAAATGACAACCTGGTGTGTCCTCTTTAAAAAAAATGACAACCTGGTGTGTTCTCTTTAAAAAAATCAAACATAATTTACACAATTATGTTATACATCAACCTGATCCATATAACTTACAGATGCATCGGTTAAAATATTTTACACTTTTTTGGTTTGTTTGTGCTTTATACAGTGAAAAGCAGTGATAGCCAAATTGGTAGAACGCTTGCCTCGGTAACGATGATCACAGGTTCAAACCCCAACTCGCACCTCTGGGATTTCATGTACGCATCTCAATTTCAACCATGATTATCGCTTGCTAAACGGTAAAATAAAACATCGCGAGGAAACCTGCATGTCTGAGAGAGTCCCTCGAAAAACGTGAGAAGTCCGTCAACCCGCACTGGGCCAGCGTGGTGGACTATGGCCTAATCCCCCTCGCATTGAGGGAAGAACCGTGCCCAACCGTGGGACATAAAATGGGCTGGTATTATTATTATTATACTGTTTTTGTTATACCTTATATAATACTTTAGTTATAAACTCGATCAGTCTAAATGGACAAAGGAATTAAGTGCACAATATTATTATTTATCATCTAATAATTAATGCGTGAATGCGGCCATTAAGGAATTCGCCATAATTCTAACGATTCTAATATTCACAGCTTTTTTGCGCCACAACGCCATAACATAAAATCAATAAGTCGATAAAACTATTCTAGTCTAGTTGGTTTTGCTATAAGTATCTACCCTGTTTTACGTTTTTGCACATGGTTGTGCGTCCGCCAAGTTCTGCCTAATAAAAAGTGGCAGCATTAAAAATTGTATTCAACCATTTTAAGTTGGCATAATGTGATTACCATGCATGAGTACCTAAAAAGCGGCTAAACTAAATATGAAACGTTTATTGTAAATATGTATCGATATCTAATTTACGGGATTGTAAATTTGTTATTTATTTTACCCTGTAGTCTTAAAGGACTAAATTTAAGTTGCGGTTTTACAATAAATTCTTAGTTTATTTTTTTACGTAGCACAACCAAACTTGGCGAGAACTACCGTTGAAAAAACTAAAATATAAAAAACAAGCTATCTGTTGTTCCATGAAAGATATGCATGTTAAAAACATAGGTAGGTACTATGTTAAGTATAGGCTGTAGCGATCCGATTCTCACGGTGAGCGGTTCCCGCCAGGTGGGCCGTGACGTGACCGCTACCTAACGTCAATTGTGCTTATAGAAAAAAGAAGTATGGAGCTGAAAATTGAAGTCAATTTAAAACACATATCTTCACGATGTAATACCATTGCGAATTAATTACATTAATGTCGGATCGAATTGATAATATGCTTTGTACTTTTCGGACGATTACTGAAGGCAGGTGAAAAAATATGTATGGATATAGTTAAGGCTGGGAATCAATGGAGTATCGTTAGCGCGAGCTTTTAACGTGAGCATTCGTTCGTAAGCCTTTCTATTGCAATATTCTGATAGAAACACTGCTCAACGCACTCACTTCTAGAATCGAAAAGCCATATTTCCAAACAGTGATTCAATTATTACTTATAAAAAAAAAATGTTTATTGTAACCATTCATAACAGATTGCCAGAAACAAAACATTAGTATAACTAAAAGCTTAATCAGACGAAAAACATGAATAGAGTGAGTAGGCCACAGGTGCGGGTTACGCAATAATTAAAAACATTGAGCACAAACTATTTTAATATAAGCATCCATTGTGGTGCCCAGCCGTGGCGCGGCCCACCCGGCGGCCATTGACAACAAAACCCCTCAGAACTATTTTCATTGAAATTGTTTCGGTATTTAACTACGCGATATTGATTTTATAAGAATGCTAGGAGGGCATAAAAATGGCGGTGCGGCGATCTGATCTTTTTGGGGAAAACGTGGCCATAAACAGCCCGGGTATATTGTGGAAAGTCCGGGGAGGCCTTTGACTAGATGTGTAATATCCATTAGGCTATTTAAAGTAAGACTTACTAAGGCACTCGGCAGTGGGACTTTAGAAATGTAAAAATTACGATGCCATTGCCATTGAATTTTGAGTCTATTGAGTTAATTTTAAGTCCATTGAGTATCAGAGTTGAAAAGACAAATCTGACCTTTATACACTAACGAATTAAAGACTTAACCAAAAGACTTTAAAATTATTCTTTGATATCTCTTAAAGTACTTTATAACCAGAAAAAAACTATGCTCACACACACCACAATTGCAAGCTATAAGAGTAAGACAGAACCCATAATTTAATAGTTGAACGCGACTATAACTCGTAATTTAAAAATGTTGGCATCTCTGCCTAATGACAGTTGGGTTGGAAGCGCGCGCAAATTCCAAAATGGCCGTCGCCATAAAGAAATGATTATGCATTTCGAATCACAACGAATTGTTCTTTCAACGTGAACTTATTGTAGAGGAAAATCCTAGTGTTGGGAAATCTATTTGTAACATAAATCAGTGATCAAATACGTAAGTACCTAGCTAGGCGATGATTCTAAGAATTATCTAGAAGTAATAAATTCGATACATAGGTAGATTGGTTAAATGTTGCGTAATGTAAACAGGAAAAGGTTACAGTTACATAGTTGGACAAGTTATAAAATCTTAAAAAGGTAGCTAGCACGTCAAGTGCGAGCTAACCGTATACTTTATAGTCTACCGTATTTAGAATTTTTTATGGAGACTTGAAAAGCGCCTCTAGCGGACGGTATTGAAAACTTTCAATTCTCTATACAAAATGTCTATATACGGTAGACTATAAAGTATACGGTTAGCTCGCACTTGACGTACAGACAAAAATATCAGAAAAGATTTGGTTTCCATTATTCAATAGCAGGTAGTTTACGGAGACTTGGTGGGCGCACTTCCATCGTTTTATTAGTTAAGCACCTTCTGTTTTCTATAGTTTTATAGGTTGATAAAATTCTCAATTGAAGAAGCTCATTAACTGCAATAGGGTCGTAAACACATTGACAGAAATGCCTTCAATAAACGGCTAATAAACTTTTCTAAAGAAACATAATATTATTATGTTAAAGTTAAGTTCGTATTATACAATTAATTCCTAACAATACAAGTACAAATTGATTTCTGATATTCACGCGAATACTATATGATTTCTGATATTCACGCGAATACTATATGATATTGAAATAAAACAAATTTAACGGATTTTATCGCGTTTATTTTGTTTTTACGTTCTCGACGTTTCGGCTGCCTTACACCAAACATGGTCACGGGAGGATTGAGGTATTTGACATCCTTTTGTCTCGGTTTGGTACCTTCAAATTTAGTCCTCAAGACCTCAAGACACTGTGAATACTTTTTGCATAGATCGGACCGCAAACAACAACTAAATATGAGGGTACCCCAGTTCAAATAGTGACACTAGGACGTCAACCACGTCAGTCCTCCCGTGACCATGGTTGCTGTAAAGCAGCCGAAACGTCGGGAACGTAAAAACATAAAATAAACGCGATAAATTGTGTTAAATTAGTAATAAAAGTGAAAATTATTTACCAAGCAAAGTTCAAATTAAATTTGAATACTTTTGCTTGGCACTGTAGGTCAAATGCGAGATTATTCGTCAGCTAACCGTATACTTAATGGGCTACATATTTAGACACATTGTATAGAGAATTGAACAGCGCCTCTAGCGGAAGGTATTTCAAACCTTCAATCCTCAATACAATGTAACTATAAAGTATACGGCTAGCTTACGAATAATCTCACACTTGATGAACTGACTTTAAAAAGTATGATAAGGTAGGTAGGTAGTTTCTAACCCTCGAATTTATAGACGTTTTATAACTTACTATACTACTACTATATGACGTTTGATAAAGTTATAAAACATATATAAATTCGGAGATTAATTTGTAATCAATCATATTTTTTTTTTATTTTTTAGGGCACCTTATTGAAGTCACCAAAACGGAATTTTTATTTTCAACTGAATTTAGTACAAATAAGATATTTAGTGTTCTCATACCAAATACTATTGTAGAAACAATCGTTTGTATTTGTGGGCCTTAATGGTGCACAAGCACATTGTATCCAAACAAACGATAATGTGAGATAAACAGCCAAAGATTAGAGATCAGCGACCTACACTTTCTACTTACCTAAATAGTGAAACTTATACGAAACATGGCGATTCTATCGATCGAGCGTTTGTAAGGTTTTATTAGCAATGGCTATTGAAATTTGACATGATAGCAACATTACATTAATGATGAGAATTATATAAAATATATTTTAATTATTTGAGTTTTTAATGCCTGCATTAGTAATCCATAGTTAAGAAAAATTTTTTTTTCTTTTTTTTTGCGTGTGGAAATTCTCCTGGATACCAAGAACCGCGGGAGGCAAGCCGATTATAACCTAATTTTTTCGTTACGTAATTTCGTAAAAATATATAGATTATTATAGAAAATAGTACGTATTTCCGTTGTCTGAGGGGTTTACGTTAGATTTATAATAGAAATTTGGTTCCTGATCATACATTCTATAAAATGTGTGTGGTTAAGTACCTACGTGTTATATACATACACTAGCTGACTCGGCAAACGTTGTTTTGCCTTATACTATACATTATTTAGTATTTCTAGGACATATTTTTATAGTTGATAATTTGTAAGTAAGCTGTAGTGGCCGTAGGCTTATACGAAATAAATGATTTGACTTTACTTGACTTGAGTTAAATATTTGCAATTATAAATTGAGATATAAACTTTCCTATCTTTCAAGTTGGATAAAACTGCACACAGTGTGCAAAATTTTATTTAAATCGGTTTAGTAGTTTAGGAGTCCATAGCAGACAAACATCGTGACACGTAATTTGTATATATTATTAAGATGACCGTTGCAATAGGTATGTGTTGCCGGAAAACCCGACTGGTCACATGCAATTAATACAAATCACGTTTGTATTGCTATTGCATTTGAAATTCACATACTTAATAGGGATTTGTTATTGCGGATGAAGTATTAGTAAAACATGGCGGAAAATGTTGTTATTAAATACAATTAAGCAGGATTGATCTTTTCAAAATGTTTTTTTTTGAACTACATCTACTATATGCTAAGGTAATTTTACAATAAATATTATAATAATAATAATTCCAGCCCTTTTTTTATGTCCCACTGCTGGGCACGGGCCTCCCCTCAATGCGAGGGGGGATTTAGGCCATAGTCCACCACGCTGGCCCAGTGCGGGTTGGCAGACTTTACACATCTTTCGAGGGGTTCTCTCAGACATGCAGGTTTCCTCACGATGTTTTCCTTCACCGTTTAGCAAGTGATAATCTTGGTTGAAAATGAGATTCGCACATGAAAAATCCCAGAGGTGAGGTATAAATATTATAATTTCTGCAATATACAAGGTGTAATAAAAACGGTGTAAAATATTTCAAGGGGCTAACAAGTAGGTCATACCGATTAGCTTACGTATAAAATATATGAGTATACACTGTTTGATTTTTCTCTGTGAAAGAGTTCCGTTTCAGCACGCACTTAGTACGCAAAGTTTTGTTATAAATTTTAAATAATTTGATTGTTTTTTTTTCAGGAAAATGAGCTGTATAACCGATGGACCTGTTAAAATATTTTACACTATTATTGTTACAGGTTATATAAATATCATACCATGTCTTCTATACCGATGCGCGTGCGACGTAGCTAGAACACCGCGCACAAGTTTTCACCGCGACCAAATTAAAACTTAATAGTGTTGCCCAAAGTTTTGGAAATACCAAAAAACACTTACCCCCGAATTTATAGACGTTATGTAACTATATCAAACGTCATATAGCACTGTGCAATAAACTTTTGCTTTGCGCAGTACTGTATGACGTTTGATTAAGTTATATAGCCTCTATAAATTCCGGGTACGTACTTATAGCAAGAACTAAGAATAACTTCACGAGACACGAGCGTCTCATAGTTACGACAAATTTAAGCATTTTGTAATCATGTTTAATAGAACATAACCCTGTGACATTGTGGCCTTTGAGACTTTGGGCATCAGTTAAAACAATCGCTGCCGAATCACTAGCAATCGTTAGCAACAGCAATCGATCCGCAATTGCAGTTAGGTAATAGCCATGCCACTAGTAACCTTCGCGGTACACAAGGGTGCGAGTGAAACAGACGGTCGTACGATAAAACATAGATATATTCGCTAGCTGCGCGGGCGCAATTGTGTGTCACGGCCGCGTAAGCGTGTGTGCGTAGCGTGGACGGCGCTCGGCCGATGTGTAGATCGAATAGACGAAGTTTGAGATCGATATTTCCATGATAGCGGTATGAAATAGTATATTAATAGGCGATTGACGATTGATTTTCGCTGGTGGTAGGCTTCGGCCGTGACTAGTCACTACCCACTGAACAAAGCCATGTCGCTAAGCGGCCTAGCCGTGTTCCGGCATGATGTTCGGTGCTGCCATTCATGGATGGCGGGTCAGATCAGTTGCGCTGCATGTGCCTAGTGAATGTAGCGTCTTGATCTACTTCCGCCTTCCTACCTAGGCAAGTATTCTCCATCGTAGATCTCATCGTCACTTACCATCAGGTGAGATCGAGATCAAATACTTGCCTTAATGTAATAAAAAAAAAAATTGAACTTGGTACGGTACCGCAGACATGGTCCACTCTGTACCAAGTCTGTTCGTCTAGAGCAATGATTCTGAATGTGGTCAATATCGACCGTAAAGGGTCGATATTGGTTTCCAAGGGGTCGACAAGAACTAAAACTGATTTTGGGGGTCTAAAAATCGACCCCTATTATTGAACACAAGTTCTTATTTGAAACTTTCAAGATACTGTATTAGTTGTGTTACGTGTACCAACTTGTCATAAGAATGACTAATATTTTAGTAGGAAGTATCATTGTTGTACTTTAAAAAAACTCAACAAGTCGAAAAGTGTGTACAAGATGAAATTGTGTGTTTGTACAAGATGAAATTATTATTTTGTAATTCTTTTATATCACTAGGAAAAAACTAGAGATAGGATTTTTAAAGTAATTTGACTGGGGGTTTGAGGTATCAGTTAATGTTGGGCAAGGGGTCTCTTACCCCAAAACGTTTGGGAATCCCTGGTCTAGAGCATAGTCTGCCGATAATACGGTACGGACAATATTGTACCAACCGGACCAAATCCATGCTCCGGCCCGTACGCAACCAATGATCGAACTTGGTATCAAAAGATCTTGGGTCTTGTATTTCTTGGATTTTTTTTATTCATGCAAACCATTGAGTACGGTACTTATGAATCGTCAAATAGTAACACAATACTAAGCTACAACTTCACCACCCGTTCGAAATCCCGTTCCTATGGAGAAGAACGGGCAAGAAACGCCATGGTTGCTCTTTGTAAAAATATATTTTACATTATAATTACATGCATTCTACTTATAATATTAATAAATGTGTTTAATTAATAATACCACTCACGTTTTCCTTCAATAAATAACGCGAAAACATATCCAGGCGCACACCAATCTAAGCACCAACTAGGTATTCTATAATTGTACAAACTAATACGCCCATTTTATCATACCAAAACCGACCAATGCCATGTCAACTGGCTTGACGAACATCATGCAGTTACACCGCAGTTAACGCACTTATCGCAAACGGCATAAAGTTCACAATACTACAGCGCAGTGTTTCCAATCTGTTTGTTGATGTGATCGTGTGTGTTGGGTTGTACACTACTACAGATGCAATCGTATGAATGGCACGCACACAGACGCGGGGACGTGAATGTCACGAAATCTAGCCGTTTCTAGGTTAGATCATGCGCGGGCGCATGTAGTGTGACCATGAGGGGATCGGATATTTTTTTTTTGTGTTTTCCTTGTGCAATCGGAATTTGTTGAATAATGTTTTGCGCGTGTATTTTAATTAGTTGTTTTTGAGGCTTAATTAATAGTTGACGGTTTGTGTTCTAAGTTGACAACCTTGCGAGGAATTGGATGATACAATCATTTAGGTAGTTTAGGTAGTCTGTATAAAAAGTCTAGCGATCTGGTACTTAGTGAAGAAAGCACTGAAACGGAAACAGAGATATGCCAGAAAGCAGGCAATAGACAAGTTGTTTGGTTTTTATATAGCTTTATAGGTAAGTAAGGAGTATATAGACTCATAAAAAAATCTGAACAAAATAATACTTTGTAAATTAGTTTAGGTGTTGTAAGCGACGTAATATTAATATTTCCCAAAAAGTTGTTGCTACCTATTTGTATTTTTTTTATAATTAAATATATGACGGTGGGTTTGACAGTTACGTGACAAACGTCAAACGTCACAGATTTTGAAGTGTGTTTATGGCCCGCTGTTACGATTGGTCAGCGAAGGCAGTCTCTTGTCAACCACCCCTGTGTACGCGCACGTTTGCTACCCATGCAAATCAACCGTCTAAAAAAAAAAAAGTTGCTTTTATTCTGACCATCCTCAACAGGTGTGGTAATTGATTCGCTTTGTATTGTTCTAAGGTTATCCAGTAATAATCCCGATAAAAGATGAAAAAATAAATCGTAAGAAAGTTAAAAATTAATCAACTTGATAAAAAAAAAATAGGTCGTTTGAAGTTTTTTTTTAAATTCAATATCCTCAATAAAAATAAACATGTTATTTACAGAGTCCTTAACTATTAACATAACTCAACTTCAGCACCAACGAAAACTTTTGGCATGTTTAGGGGTAATGATATTAACCAAGAATTTTTATAAACACGTCCGTCTATCCCGAGACCGCGATTGGCACGGTCACCTCGCAACAATGACCTTGCATTTGCGCAGGCGCAGCCTAGGCCAGACTCGTTTATTTATTTGACACACCGAGAGGCTGCGTTCGGAGCAGTCATGAGAGCAGCTAGCTCGTTTTGTATGGACACTTGATATGGGTTTTATGGGCAACGTGCATTACAAGTTCTTATTGCACGCTTTTATCAATTTAACTAAAATTCTAAACATTCACTGACTGAATTCTTATATTTACGCGAGTTACACATTGAAATAAAACATTTTCTTCGGATTTTATCGACCTCCGTGTCCTTCCGTGACCATGGTTGCTGTAAAGTAGCCGAAACGTCGGGAAAGTAAAAACGAAAAATAAACGCGATAAAATCCTTAAAAAATAGTTTTATTTCAATTCTCTGACTCACTGACAGACATCGTAGAGCCTAAGGTGCTTGACCTAGAGATTTGATATTTCGAGAATATATTCCTTATGTACCTTAGAGATGCTGAGGGAGTTTTTTTAGGGATTCAACCCTTAAAGGAGTCAAATGGGGGTCAAATTTTAGGTATGAAGATTTTTTTTAATTATGACTGAGGAGTGTCTACAACGAAGATAAGTTAAAATAAACTTTGAATCCATAACAAGTTGTCTATTAAAATCATCTATTTAGTAAATATGTACAAACTTCTTAAGTTAATAGGTATATGTCTAAGTAAAAAAGGGCCCTGTAAGATTAGGCACACACTTAATTGTTTATCTAAACAAACCTTCAACTGTGGAACATTATTGGCACTTAGCACATCATAAAATAACCCCGTGCCAGAAACTGGCACGTTCATAACATACGGATTAAATAGTACAACTAATTAGTTAATTATTCATTTCGAAGTATTGAGCCTTTGGTTTTATTATGTGTGAGGTTTCACCTACAAACTATAATAAAAGTAGGTACTTCACCTGAAATCGATAAAATAAATGCTCAGTCAATTTTATTTTGATTTCTATGTATTTTTCAACTGAAAACATCTCTAGGTACGTAGGTACAATTATCGTAACTTGAGCTAACTATTTTGAATAAATACTCAAAAGTTAAATTTAGTTGAAATGTATTTATTCATATGGTATAAGAAAAACCAAAAAGTTTATAAAACTAACATACCTGGGGGTGAGCCCAGTATATAAGTAACTATCTACAATATACAAAGTATATACAATTATATCTACATGAAAAAACAAAAAAAAATATCTACAATAGACAATTGTTTGAAATGAGCAACTGTGCCAATCAGATAGTGTTCCGTATTTAATGGTGCCTCAGCGAAACCAGAATCTAAAAAATTTTTTTTTCATGTAAACCATTAAGTTCATTACTTATGAATCGCCAAAACATAGAAAATGCTAAGCTACAACTTTACCACCCGTTCGGAATGCCATTCTTATGGAGCATAACTGGCAAGAATATTTTATTTTTTTGAGTAGTGCATTGTTATAACACTCTAAAGCTATGTCCGCGGCTTCAGGACAATAATAGTCTTGTTTGTACCCTACTTCACTGCATACCCAACAACAATTATGGGTCGTTAATCAATCTGACAGCTGATAGGGCTCGTTAGGATTTATCGTACACTAGTCAGGTCGAATCGAAATCATATTTCAGCGTGAAAATGAAAATGCATGTAACAAATTATTAATAATTAATTAATAAGTAATTAATTAATCGTAGTAAATTATTTATTTATTTTTCTTTTAAGATTTGATTGTTACACCATTTGCGACTATCATAATCTATGTGGGTATCTCAAACTCCTACCTGCCCTATAGTAGAGGCACGAGGGTGGATATCCGCGCGGCAAAAATTGTGTTCGCTAAATGTTAAAAGCGTTCATATCGTACATCTAATGATGTCAAGGCGCTTACAATACAAACTCGACATACACATGACAACTATGACTCAACCAGCGAATAGATTGTTACCTAAAAGGCCGGTAAGTTAAACGAGTGTTTGACGACCGGTACAGTGGCCGAAGAGGACAAGAGAACAAGCCTTGGGTTGTCAACTTCGCTTACCTATAGGTACAGGGTCAAGATAAAAGGGTATACCTATTAACCTTTGAACATTTGTCTTTGGCGCACTTCTATTCATTATTTGAAGTCCGAATTTCGATTTTAAAAAATATTTATGCTACCATGACAACTGTGTTATATTGAGCATTTTATTTAACATATCTATCAAAGTTCTGATTACATATAACTATTACAATTGCGCTGAAGATGTGCAGATTGAAAAGTTAATCTTTTAATATGGGATTATTTGTTGGGACGGGCGGCTTAACCAGCAGTAGATGAAAACTCTAACCCCCGAATTTATAGACGCTATATCACTTTGTCAAACGTCTTATTTTACAGTACTTATGAATCTACAAAATAGTTACAGAACGCTAAGCTATGGAGAAATACGGGCACGAAACTCCATGGTTGCTATTTTTAAAAAGATCTTTTACATTTTTGAGCAGTACATTGTTATAGGTATGTGAAACAATGAATAGGAACGGCTAGGCGTACTTTAGCAGCTGGTAAAAAAAAAGTAATAACTCTAAGTATATAATGGCTACATGGTTCCAACATTTACAATTTATTTTTATGAAAAAAAAAAGAAGGAAGAGGAGAAAAATGTCTGCTCGAACAAGGTCATTTATATTTCTGAGGAGATAAACCAGCATCTAACCAAAAGGTAAAAAAATTATGCAATTCAGAATGACAGCGATCGGGAGCGAACTTATTTTTTATATACAACTTGTAGTCTTATGGCTACTGTTTTTGGTAGAGGGGTACGCCTTTAGAGGCCATGTCTGGGCTATTTGATTTTTTACGCTTGACATAAAAGATTCAGAACATATAATGCTTTCACTAGCTGTGCATATAGAATCGATGGTTGCGCTCAGGCAAGCAGAGTAACGGGCAAGTTTAAACATACGTAAATGGTAATTCATTAACATTTAATATATTTATCATTGGTTGCCAATAATTGTCAAGATGTTCAGGAAAATATTGCAATATCTCGGAATGCTAGTCGCGTCCAAGCGAAGGCTCAAGGCGATGGCTATTTCCGTTTTCGATTTGAATTATATCGATTAGGTTCTTCGGCTCTTCCTCATTCAAATTTGTATTGTTTGATTCGATGCAATCGGCCGTGACTTTTTTATAGCCTTTTAAATGTACTGGACGAGGTTTCGTCATAAATCTCGTCATGGGCTCAGAATCGGATTGTCTATATAGCCAATATAGGCGTCTACGGGCCGCCTGGGCCCCCCCCGGCCTGTGATAAAACTATCAGTTTTAATTTCTAGCTCTCATTGTCGTTTTACAAAGGTTTTCGGTTGAAGACAAATTATTTAAGGTTCTTAAATTTCTTCAATCAAAAATTTTAAATATATTATGATATTAACTTTGAAATAAAACTAATATTAAGGGTATATCGCGTTAATTTATGTTCTTGACGTTTTGGCTGCTTTACAGCAACTATGGTCACGGGAGGACTAAGGTGTTAGACGTTCTAGTGTCATAGTTTGAACAGGGGTACCCTCATATTTAGTTGTTATTTGCGGTCCGATCTACGCAGAAAATGCTCACAGAGTCTTGAAGTCTTGCAATGGTGCGCTTGGTTTATGATTTAATTATATTAATTACTAGATCACAACTTGGTGGAGTACCCAGCCATCCCTTATGAAATTAGGATGTTTTTTTAATTTCAATGGCCTCACGTATCATCCTTGGTCGGAATCGGTATTCTTTTGCGAGGATTTGTGGATGATCAAATCTGATATATATACATATTACATACTTCGTGGGGCGCCGGTGTTTCACATCAGTGATAAAATCCTTAAAATTAGTGCACTGATGAGAGGGTTTTGTGGGGATTAACTATATCTAACAAAATGTTTAACCCTCACTTTGTTTAAACATTTTCCCCCGAATTTATAGACGTTTTATAACTTTATCAAACGTCATATAGTACTGTTATAAATTTATAAAATTTGGGGGTTTGTTTTAGGAGGACGCCTATCTATGCTAAATTGTGGTAAGAGAGAACTTCTAATGTAATCGTAACGTCGTCAAGAAAACATGCCATCACTGTCATACTTATGTATTTATGGTATCTGTGGTGTGAGATCCCACGACACGTATTGTTCCATCCCTAAACGATACGTTGCCGAAACGGTACGTTAAAAGAATTGTGCTTGCGGTACAGGTGGGTTGTTTTAAATTATTCGGAATCAACATGGAAACAGACGACGGGTACTTTAAAAAAACGAGGTTTGGGGTCGAGTCACCTTCGTCCGTAGGAGAATTAAGTACCCTCGAGATACCCTACACGTGACCCTGGGTGGTGCCAACCAGGTGACAAGTCTACTGGTGGTTGGCTTCGGCCGTGGTTAGTCACCACCCACTGAACAAAGTCATGTCGCCAAGCGGCCTAGCCGTGTTCCGGCATGATGTTCGGTGCTGCCATTCATGGATGGCGGGTCAGATCAGTTGCGCTGCATGTGCCTAGTGAATGTAGCGTCTCGATCTACTGCCGCCTTCCTACCTAGGCAAGTATGCTCCATCGTAGATCTGATCATCACTTACCATCAGGTGAGGTCGAGATCAAATACTTGCCTATAATGTAATAAAAAAAAAAAAACGAAAATCTTAGTACCGATCGCGGTAATCCAGTTCGGAAGTTTTCGGTTCCGATTCCGATATTGATTTCGAATGGTTTAAAATACCGGGTCTCGCTACCTAGACTGTAAACATAAAACGTCCGATATCCGTCAATATCTGATACTTTAGTCTATGTTCATGTTCGCGATGTTCGCTTTCGAAAGTGTGTTCGCGGGTTTAGGCATTTACCGGACGCAGGTGCTTATAATGAGTTCTATGTAGCTATCAACATATATTACCGAGCTAGTTGATACAATGATAAGTAATTCTGGATTTTATATAGCAGCTGTACGACTTGTAGTTGTTGTGTTGAGTTTGTAAATGTTGTAAGGGCTATTGATTTCTTATATTTACGCGAATATTACACATTGAAATGAAACTAAATTTTAAGGATTTTGTCGCGATTTTAAAATAGAAATAAAATCGCGATAAAATCCTTAAAATTTGGTTTCATTTCAGTTGTAAGGTCTATTATTTTGAGGCTTCCATATTTGATGACCCGTTTGGCATAGTTGGTTGGTGGTGTTAGTGACCCTTTTGCTAGGCCGCGCCAAGGGTCCAGAGTCCGAATCCCGGTAGGGTGAAACATTGTGTGATGACGAATGTAAATATACACGAACAGGAGAAGGTCTTTGGTAAACTATATGTATCTGTCGTAGGCTTAATTCGGCCACGTAAACTATAATAGTTAATCAAACTAAAACTGCAATAAGTTTGACAGGAATCTGCGCAAACGCAGCGCAGAAGTAACGCGATCAGCGACGCAAGGCTGCGACCTTGCACCAATAGGCTGCCTATTCCAATCAACACCCAATGTATGTAATTACATATCTAATTAACATTGATATTTATAGCTTAGTTGGTAGTGACCCTGCAATCTGTGCTGAGAGCCCCGGGTTTGAATCCTGGTAGGGGCAAGCTTCGTGTGATGAGCACGAATGTTTTTATCCAAGTCATGGATGTTTAATATCTATATAAGTAATATATACTGGGTTCGCTTTTAATCCATTGTATGCCGTACCTATAATACAAGTGTTGCTTAGTATGGGACCGTATAGTTGGTGTGTTCGTCTGGCGATATTTATTTATTATATAGTTTCAAACAACCAACCAGAGATCCGCGTTAATTCCTATTAAATAAAAAATACCGAATTCAAAATGGCGTCCATTGAGGAAACAGTTATAGTTTCATACGTTAGGTTATTAGATTATACTGAGTCAGATACTGACGTAATACCTAATGGTAATTACGTCATAGTATGGTCAATAAAGATGTACCTACGTACGTATATAAGGTGTAACAAAAATAGTGTAAAATATTTTAACAGAGCATTCAGTAAGTTATACGGATAACGTTGATACATAAAATAATTGTGTAAATGTTTGATGTTTTTTTAAACAAGGCGACCCAGTAGCGTTTGGCCGTGCGCTCAGTACAGGGTGTAATTTTTTAAATATATCTATCTATTTTTGGGGTCGAGTCACCTTAGTCAGTAGGAGAATTAAGTACCCTCGAGATACCCTACACGTGACCCTGGCTAACTAGGTGACAACTCTACTGGTGGTAGGCTTCGGCCGTGGCTAGTCACCACCCACTGAACAAGCCATGTCGCCAAGCGGCCTAGCCGTGTTCCGGCATGATGTTCGGTGTTGCCATTCATGGATGGCGGGTCAGATCAGCTGCGCTGCATGTGCCTAGTGAATGTAGCGTCTCGATCTACTGCCGCTTTCCTACCTAGGCAAGTATGCTCTATCGTAGATCTCATCGTCACTTACCATCAGGTGAGATCGAGATCAAATACTTGCCTATAATGTATAAAAAAAAATCTAATAATTTGATTAATGCATTTGGCAAATGTTATCTTTACAACCTACTGTTGGTTCTGTTAAAATATTGTACACTACCTTATAATGGTACAACACTGGTGGAGACGCGATCATAGGTTAGTTAGTATGAAAACAGAAAAAAAGAAATACAATATACCAGAGAGAAATACTTATTCCAGATTTTTTTACAAGCAACTAATTTTATATTTAAACTAGCTGTCACGGCGAAGTTCGCACGGCTTCAAAATCAAATGTATGAGAAAATGCCTTTATTATTATTATTTCTTGTGATTTTTTTTTCATGTCTTAGTAGTTATTCTGCTCTTTGGGGCAAAGACATTAAAAAAAAATTAACTTTAAAATCGGTCCACTTGTTCTTGGGTTAAAAATTGTGTAAATAACACGACTTTGATTAACATATATTTAGTTATCTAATTAACATTTCTGATAGGTAAAGTAAACTGGTAAGTATAATTAATAAAATGTTAACATCCGATCATATTAATTGGGGTCCCGACACTTGTGACAGACAGTTTCTCGACTAACATCTTAGAGGAGTTCGGTGTTGCTGGCTTCTTTAATTATCGATCAACTTGTTTGGTTTATAATTGGAACAGTTGACAAGCCGAGGGTCAGTGGTGGGTCCCTCTTTCCATATTGGTTAAACAATGGATTTTGGCCAAGTATCGCCTAGTTCTATTAATGTTATCCAATCAAATACTTACTAACTCTGTTTTTTTTATTACATTATAGGCAAGTATTTGATCTCGATCTCACCTGATGGTAAGTGACGATGAGATCTACGATGGAGCATACTTGCCTAGAAGGTACCTATCTCGACTTCTTTCTTCTTTCTTTACGAAATGTGATGCGATAAATAAAATGGATATGAAAATGGCCTCACCCACAATTTAGGCGGGTATTTTGCCAATGTCAAGTAATGAATAGCAATAGCACATTCAATAAATACACATTATAAATAAAATAATGGATGTGACATGATGATATGAAAATGCCGTGTCTCCAGTCTCGACTTAAATTCCCTGAAGCGGTTCTTTATTGTCACCAAAAGTCAACATCGTTAGGCGGAAAAGAGTTTAGATGCGACCGTTTGAACCGTTATCTAACCGTGAAAAAAAACCCAACCGCGCCCGCCCACCGGCTCTCTCGATTACGGTATTTCGAACGTGCAAACGGGATAGATGATACTGTTTGCGTGGGTGCGAAAGAGTCGGCTGCATTTTCGTTTATTCGCCGCCAACGATGACTGTAGTTTGTTTGACCTAAATGAAGGTTTTATTACATAATATACTAATTGCTTTGAACCTTCTGTGGCTGTTTTAGGTACTACTTAATAAATAAACAGGTACACACATTCGTGATCATCACACAATGTATGACGCTGGGATTCCAACCCGGGACCCTAGGTACAGCATGCAGGGTCACTACCAACTATACCAATCGAGTTGCCACATGGAAAATCAAGTATTTTTTTTAATTTTCTCAAAAGTATTGTTACTTAATGTTTGTGGTAACAAAGTTAGTTGAAATAGTATGACACCAATTTGTTATATAATTGTTACCAACCTTATAAGGTAACGGTCGTGGCTTTTCTGAGTCCTTAAACTCTTGACGACCTGAGTAGCGCAGTGGGTAGTGACCCTGCTTTCTGCGCCAAGGGTCCCGGGTTCGAATCATGGTAGGGTAAATTTTTTGTGATGGGAATCTTTACACCTGGGTCATGGATGTTAAGTATCTATATAAGTATTATCTACTGAGTTCGATCTCGCAGGCCGTTGTACGGTACCCATAATACAAGCATTGCTTAGTGTGGGACCGTATAGTTAGTGTGTAGGTCTTGAAAAGGGAACTAGCCAATACTATGTCTCTGCTAACCTATGTGACGATCTATCGTGATACTAACTAGCACTATAGACCTTGTAAGTCCGACCCCCGCCGTTATCAGTGCATAAGGGTTATCTTATCAGTGAAGCTGGCAGGAATTGATAACGTGATTGTGGTATTAGGAATTTGTAATATAGTGGCATATTAGTGTTATCTGTAGTGGTTGAAGGTATGTAATTAGAAGCATTATTATACTGATATGCAGGTATATAAGGTCTAACCAAAAGTTGTGTAAAAGAAATTCAGAGATTGATGTCTTATATTTACGCGAATACTACACATTGCAATGGATTAAATATGAGGGTACCGCCGTACAAACTGACACAAGGACGTCAAACACCTGAGTCCTCCCGCGACCATGGTTCCTGTAAAGCAGCCGAAACGTCGGGAACGTAAAAATATAAAAATGTAAGCAATAAAATCCGTTATTTTTTTTTTTTTATTACATTATAGGCAAGTATTAGATCTCGATCTCACCTGATGGTAAGTGACGATGAGATCTACGATGGAGCATACTTGCCTAGGTAGGAAGGCGGCAGTAGATCGCGACGCTAAATTCACTAGGCACATGCAGCGCAACTGATCTGACCCGCCATCCATGAATGGCAACACCGAACATCATGCCGGAACACGGCTAGGCCGCTTGGCGACATGGCTTTGTTCAGTGGGTGGTGACTAGCCACGGCCGAAGCCTACCACCAGTAAAACCACCACCACCACCACACCAGTAAATAAGTTTTATTTCAATATATTCAGAGATCAGAAATTTAGGTACCCATTAGGTATTGGTCACTTTTCTGGCCCGACCAAAGCATTATAACAATTGGGCATCTACATACTTATTACTTATTTTATGTAACCTGCGTGCTAAATTATGTTTGTTGATAAGCGCCTCATCTCAGAAGCGGCTGGGCAAGTTATCTTGAAAGTATGGCATTGTTTGTCGGGTTATTATACGAGTATATATTTAAAATCTCAACAACCCTCTAAACACCTACACGATAGTTAAACCTTATGTTGAGAAATTATAAACAATAATCTCAATGCTAATCTATACTAATATTATAAATCTATACTAATATTATAAATGTGAAAGTTTGGATGGATGGATAGATGGATGGATGTTTGTTACTCTTTCACGCCCGAACGGCTGAACGGATCTGGATGAAATTTGGCACAGAGATAGATTATAGTCTGGAATAGCACATAGGCTACTTTTAAACCCGGTAAAATGTATGGTTCCCGTGGGATAGATGTTTTAATTTTTCATACTTTTTATCGCGGGTAACACCGCCGGGCGCAGCTAGTAGATCAATAAAAGCTTCACATAAAATCTGGGTCAGTAGAGATATCGCGTCAAATTTTCAGCGATTTATTCATGTATACAACAAAAAAAAACACACATACAGACAGACGAACAAATAAAAACAATGACACGACATCAATGCATACAACACACAGTGCATTAACGATTAGGACTGCGCTCATACAAAGCGATGCTATTGCGATGTAGAGCTATTTTTTATTATTCTTTAATTCATTGATCTAATTTCTATTTGAGCATTGCTCAAAATATAAATCGATTGATACTCAATTAATGAATATTTTAATAAATAATATACATTTAATAAATAGATAACAATACATCATTTTGACGAGTTGCACAGTTGCTGGTGACCCTGCTTTCTGCGCCGAGGGTCCCAGGTTCGGATCCTGATGATGTCAAGCTTTGTATGATGAGCATGAATGTTTGTATCCGAGTCATGGATGTGTAATATCTATATAACTATGATATACTGAGTTCGCTATCAGTCCATTGTAGGGTACCCATAATAATAAGCGTTGCTTAGTGTAGGACCGTATGTAGGACCGTAGTGTAGGACCGGATATATAATTTGATCCTATTGCTATCGCCATTATACCGGCCACATTTTAATACAAAGAAAAAAAAAAAGAAAATTAAGTTATGTTCCTTACATACTGAGGGCTAAGTTAGCTCAGAGTAACTTTTTTCTTGTATGTGTTTCCATACATTTCGTTCAATAGTACCAGTCCAAAGAACCAATAATTAGAAAGCTCTCGTATAAGTTAACGTTTTAACGATCAAATTAATAAAGTAGCTGACATTCTAACATTACTTTCACCTTGTAAAGTAATATCTGAGTTGAAATAGAAAATTTATCGCGTAAAATGTTCAATGTTGAAAATTGTTTGAAAGTGTTTTTGTTAACTTTGAAGACCGAATCAACTGAGAGATTATTTTGGACTTGTTATTCTTTGGAAAAACAAGAATTCACTATTTTAGCCAACGAAATTAATTAATGAACCCGGGACCCTCGGCGCAGAAGGCAGGGTCACCACCAACTGGGCTAATCAGATTGTCAAAATATGTTATATTTCTTGCTTTGATTGATTGCCTACTTTTATAGGTTAA
Source organism: Pheosia tremula (assembly GCA_905333125.1). NCBI lineage: Eukaryota > Metazoa > Arthropoda > Insecta > Lepidoptera > Notodontidae > Pheosia > Pheosia tremula. The sequence goes on from HG995419.1 coordinate 5,522,048, forward strand.
ATTGTAGATTATTTAGACAGACATTGCCTAAATAACATTAAAATAGAATATATTAAAGAATACTAAAGACCAATCAATGTAAGTAATTCAATGTTTTCCACAAATTCCATAGCTTGGAATAGCTATCGCTTGCAGTGCGTCGTGTGGCTTAACAAAAAACAAAAGTGTCGCGTCCATGAACCTTCACTTCACGACTGATGTGGGTCAGGCAGACGTTGTATAATTCGGTGATAAACGCCCGCCATGACTCATAATGCACTCTTGATGTTATTTTGTAACACGGAAATATTTGAATTCATTTCCCTTTGTTTAAAAAGTTGCCAAATTTCGTCAACAGATGGCGGGCAACGTCGCAGATAGAACTTACAGAAGTATAAATATTTTTGAAGTTTTAATTTGAGGTATTATAATGACAAATTCGCATCTTGTTATTATATTTTCCATAGGACTATATCCTATTTCGCACCCATAATACAATAATTGCTTAGTCTGGGACCGTGCAGGGCTCCAAGTCTGCTAACACAATCGATTCATAATCGAACAGCAACCGCATAGTAACTGTCACTTTTGACAGATATCCCATACAATATCTATCAAAAGTGACAGATACGGTTGCTGTTCGATTATGAGTCGATTGCGTTAGCAGATTTGGGGCCCAGTTAGTGGTATTCTTCTGGCGATATTGTATATTTTTAGTTATTTATAAAGTACACCTACCCGAAGCCATTTAAAACTTTCCAAAATGGCTGAAAAACAAAACGAGCTACAAGTTAGCGCTACGGCAAGTTAGCGAACACCTAGATTGGTACAGAGAGAGGAATATTGCTAGAAAAATGTCTGGCGAAAGAAAATGAACTTTCTTAAAAACTAGAAGTCGGACCTACGAAATTACTTCCCACGGACAGCGCAATAAAACTCTTTGGGGATATGGTGGGGCGGCAGTCACGGCGGTTGGGTGAGTGCTTTATACCCAACCATTTAGCGGGTTTAATACTACTTTAGCGGAAAAGGGAAGATCTTCCAGCCAGGCGGGTGGTATGCCTGGCGGGGCGGCCGCTATGCCCCGACTGTTATTGTCGGGATCTTGTATATATGTTACATGCTCCGAAAACTCTCATAGCGCGTTTCAGGATTGTATGGAGAATTGTCAATTGTTCTGAATGCGCCTGCAGCGCCATCTAGGTAGTTAGTGGCGAGGTTGATGAGGTCGCTATACTACAATATGAGCATTCGATCTCAGTACAAGTTTTAAGATTGGTAGGTTGATGTCCAAGTTGCTGAAACGTTTAGCAAATTAAAGATGCTGCTTCAAACACTGCGATCGTTTCTCGCACTTCTTGGCTTTTCGGATTTCTCTCATTATTCTTCTATCTCTCTTAAAAAAGAGCAACCATGGAGTTTCTTGCCCGTTCTTCTCCATAGGAACGGCATTCCGAACGGGTGGTAAAGCAGTATCATAATATTTTTGTAACTTTTGACGATTCATAAGTACTGTGCATAATGGTCTACGTGAATAAAAAATATTCTGATTCTGATTCTTACGTGTGAATCTCATTATCAACCGCGATTATCACTGAATTGACATAACTAATATGCAATTCTCCACGAAACGAAGCGAATCTAAAGAAATATTCGATACGTGTTTTGCCTCTGAAGGTCGGCTGGGCTACGATACTTGCTTAGCGGTAAACGAAAACATGGTAAGGAACCCTGTATGTCTATGGGCTTGACCGTCTTAACTATGGTAATAAAAATAGTAACATTGCATTATCTTCTATCACTGAGACCCTACAGCACCGTGCGAAAGGTCGTCGTAGGAATGGGAACAGCGTCAGGGTGCCCCCACCGCTGGGGGGTGGGGGTTCGCCCCCGAAGCGTAATTGGGACTTTTTCTTTGGACTTTTAGCCTTTTGTTTTGCAAGTGACTCTTTCTTGTCTCGGCCACTCGACGCAATCGATTGTGAGTAGCGTTTTGAATCATTGAACGATATTTAATAATGTCTAGTATTTTGTCGAAATTTCTAGACTAAGTGCTTATATTTTTAGGCACATCACGAATTACTAGTTTAGTGTAAACTATTTGCAATCTAAATTTTGAAGCGGTTTTATGGGTCATGTTAAGATCTAATGTATTTTCGTGTTCTTTCTTAGATACCTACTGGTATCTTTAGATACCTTAGTAGGTAGGTACAAATCATAGTTAATTTGTTGATTTTACAGTGCCAAACTATATTACTTATAGGTACACAACATTATAAGCGTATGTTGAATCTCAAGAATATTCTGTGATATTGGCAATTTTTTTTTTCCAGATTAAAAAAAAAATGGGTAGCCACATTTATTATGACTACCCATTGTTTTTCTCAGAACAAATTTCGACATATTCATTTATTATAAATTGATATGCAGATCAATTTTCTCAGTCACTCGCGCTCTGATTTATGGCAGTGACGTCACATCCCTGTAGTTGCGCACTCTTTTCGTGTTTATAAATCGAAAACATGACATTTTTGTTTTTTTCTAATTGTTAGAGTAGTCTTTAGTAACCAATCTAATATGTTATAATTAAGGAATCAAAACACAGCAACCCAATATTATGTAGTTATTATTTTTATAATAAGAGAACCCAATTGAACAAGCATTTACACAATACTCATACACATTTATGCTAATCTAATGCACATTGGAACATCAGAACGAAACAATATCTATTGTAATATATATAATGAGCCAATTCCGATGCAACTTTTGCACTCTAATCCCGACTTCATTTTTAGTGTAGCGGCGGGACATACCTACTTGTGTGTAATTTCGATAAGATTATTATTAAGGGGGAAGCTCAGGGTCAGGGCGCGAAATTCGAAATGTCAATGGTTTTTATTTTTTTACGAAAAATTTGAACATTTTTACGATGTAATTTAGTGTTTTGCGATATTAGCATTCTGCATTGGACATTTTGAATTTCGCGCCCTGACCCTGAGCTTCCACCTTAATATTTGAGCATTAATAGACTCTGTTCAAGCGTATAAATTCAATTATAAGAAATTCTTTGTATCTTGGTTTATTTACGAAACTGGTAGTTCTCGAGGGTGACATAAAAGTAACAAAACAGCAATCAAATTTAAACTAAGATTTTTTTTTCTTTCAATGGCCAGATGTAAAATTCTGTTAAAACCTAAACCTTTTTATTAAAATCTTAACAATTATGTATATTTAGTTTCTACGTATGTAATCTAACCCCAAATTTATAGACGTTTTAGAACTTTATCAAACGTGATATAGTACTGGGCACAAGAGTTTTGCTTTGCGCAGTACTATATGACGTTGGATAAAGTTATAGAACGTCTTTAATTCAGGGGTAGGTAGATATACAGAATGATTCAGAAAGGCTATAGGTACTGACTAAACCTTAAACCTGAGCTTCTTTAGCGTATTTTAATTTCATTATTAGTGTAATGATTATAATTACTAGCGATTTGGATCACGTGACCAATCCAAGAAAAAACATTATTCTATTTTATGATTTTATGGAATCCATATTTTTGCAGAAAAATGAAGACTAATAGTTATAAATTGTTATATCTTTAGTATGGCCATATTTTAAAGCTTATTTTACATACAGTCAAACATCCTGTTGTACTGTAATTGAGAACAACTCCTTTCCGAATCAGCCTGTATAATTTTTGGCAGAACAATTACGAATTTAATAACCGTTTTGAACCATTTGCTACGGAACTATAAAAGCCACTTCCTACTCACACATACCTAAAATAACATAGGGCAATGTTATAGTGTATGTATAGACTCCCCTTGGTATTTTTTCGCCTAGGTCGATATCTAGCCCTTAATGAACCTAGGGAATAGGGTGCGCCTAGATAAAAGTACTGATGGCATAAACGAAAACTGATTTATATTTAAATACCAGCTGCGCCCCGCGGTGTTACCCGAGATTAAAAAGTATGTCCTTTTCCTCTATGTTCTTTTACAAATGCACGGTTCCTGTATGCTATCCCATAGGAACCATGATTTTTTCCGGGATAAAAATTAGCCTATGTGCTATTCCAGACTATAATCTATCTCTGTGCCAAATTTCATCCCGATCCGTGGCGTGATTGAGTAACGAACATCCATCCATCCATCCAAACTTTCACATGTATAATGTTAAGTAGTGTTTAATTAAACATTTTTTTCGGATTTTATCGCGTTTTATGTTTTTACGTTCCCGACGTTTCGGCTGCATTACAGCAACCATGGGCACGGGCCTCCCCTCTATGCGCGCGTGGAGACCCAATTCCCCTGGCGAGGGGAATTAGGTCATAGTCCACCACGCTGGCCCAGTGCGGGTCGGACTTCACACGTCGTTCGAGGGGCTCTCTCAGACATGCAGGTTTCCTCACGACATTTTTCTACACCGTTTAGCAAGTGATAATCATGGCCGAAAATGAGATTCGCGCCTGAAATCCCAGGTTTGAATCTGCGGCTTTCGTTACCAAGCCGAGCGTTTTATCTACTAAGGTCGTGCTAATCTAAAACTAATGTATATTTTATGTGTATTGTAAGACAATTGTGATTCCCTCATTTGCTATCTGTACTGAAACCGAACCCTTTCTACCAACGATTTGTTTTAGAGGTCGTCGCCCTCGCGTTCGCTCTTTCTTTCGCAGCATTAAGGGCATCCGTTGTCTCATTCGCACGCGCATAGGGAACGCTACCTACGGAACCGTGGTGAGGAAGACTTTTCAGAACGGATGTTGGGATTTTTGGATGTGTCTGTCACTAAAAACTGTGAAACGTGCAGTTCTACACGAATCAAATGCTTGGTGTATTCTATGTTGGGTTTGGTAGAAGTTGGCTGATGATTCCTTTTGTATATTAACTATATGAAATATAGCTTCTCCGGTCCGAACCTCCTTGAAACGAGAAAAATGTTAATAATAGCTCGATTCAGATTTTGATCAATGCAGACACTATAATTGACAGAATAACTAAATAATAAAATAAAATAGAAAAAACAAACGAAAAAAAAGATAACCTACCTAAAAAAATTAGGTCCAATAACCCACAATATAGCCTATAACACTCAGGGAATATATAGCTTCTTCTTAGTGAGAGTTTCTTTTAAATCGAATCAGAAGGTCCGATGATTAGCTCTTACATACAAACTAACATACACACTACTAATACATAGGTATTAGTAGATATGTATAGCACATATATAGTTTGTCACTAATTTGGTAAGATACAGGATATTTTTCCATTAAATTGTAAAAAAAACACATGCTTTTCTCAACGTAAATTGATTTTATAACGGCTCATAGAATAACTATAATATTACATGCAAATCTTACACGAAAAAAAATACTGAAATAAAACGAATGTTACAGATTTTATCGCGTTTATTTTATGTGTTTACGTTCTCGACGTTTCGGCTACTTTACAGCAACCATGGCTGCTTTACAGCAACTGGTCAGGTCAGTTTTATTTCAATGTGTAGTATTCGTTAATAACTTTCATTGTTCATATACAATGTAAATCTACCCGCCTCCCCCCATCCAAAATCGATCCCCAGCCCCGTTAAGGAATCTTATTGCCAACAAGCATTCCGACAGACACCACGGCTCTACCTTAATCGGTTAAGGCTCTATGTTGATTATCTGTCGGTCAGTGGCCCTGTCTGCTAAAACAATTACCACGCAATCGAATTATCTCTGACAAAACTGTCAAAAGAAACAACAACATTTGTTAATTTTTTTTTATAAAAATAAAACCAGATGTAATATTCGGTTTATTTGAAAAAAATCTTACTTTTAAAAGAGGAACGTCCGCCATTGGCGTAGGTCAGTAACCTAACCGTCATTCATTCCAATTTCAAACTTGGAATTCCGAGCGAAGAAGTTACGCACACATTTGTAGCTCACGCACACAAATTGGGCGGCGCTGTGTTTAATTTGTTGTATTTATGTGGGGCACGCACACACCGCCGTTTATATGGGTCGACACACAAACACAAAGGCGACGTTTTCGACGAGTCATAACAGCCTATAATTTATAACAGATTACTTTTAAATGGGGATTAATTTAATTGTTTAATTAATTGATGTTTTCATTCCATTGTAAGAAGCTACGCACTTAAACTCGTATGTTATCATATATGAGTAACTACAACAAGTGTGTAAGAGGCTCTAAAATTGTTGTAAAAAAAGTAGGTAGGTACTTAAATAGATTTCAGAAATTCCAAATGAGATGTAGTATTTTTTTTATTATATTAAAAATAAATAGGCAAGTATGCTAAATAATGTAAGGGAAAATGAACTTTTGAAGCGATACAAATATTATATTTAAGTAAGTACAAATAAAGAAAAAAAACCCTAGAAAATATGGTATGTTGGTAGTCTTAATATAGCCCGTTTACGCCATTCGACCAAGTCGTGACTTAAATTTTAAAGTACTTTTGGTATCGTTCGAATTTTTGCGTGTGTTTACCTGGTTTTTTTTTTCATCTTGATCTTCAACTGTGGAGTGATACAATTCTTTTGGTTGGTAAAGTTCATTTTGCGCTTCACGATTTATTTAATATGCAAGTTTACCTATTATTATATTTATTTACTAATAAAGGTAATAAAGTATTTATTTAGTGCTAATTTCCAGGTCTTAATTACAAAAAATGTTTTAATCAACGAGTGAATGAATCACATCAGTTCAGTACGTCAAGTGCGAGATTATTTGTAAGTTTACCGTATACTTCACAGTCGTAGAGAATTGAAAGTTTTAAATACTGTCCGCTAGAGGCGCTGTTCAATTTGCCATACAATGTGTCGATATACATACACTACAAACTATACAGTTAGCTTAAGCTCTCACATAAGAAAGATTCAAAAATAGAACCACAATTTTTAAACAAATGTAAGTACCAATATATACATATAATAAAAATGTAACTGATCGCTGTCTGTACATGTAAAATATATGAGAAAAACTATAATTGGGGCCTTTGTCAGAATAGAATGATTATTCGAATCGTTGGGTGTCTGTTTGTCTGTCCATTTTTGCGCGCTCATCTCAGATGCGGCGTTACCCATTTGGGTGCAGGTTTCACTATTGGTAAGTTTCACTTACAACTTAATGCTTGTATTATTCAGATCAGTTCATAAATAATAAATAAAAAAAAAAACAACCGAATTGAGAACCTCCCCCTTTTTGAAGTCTGTTAAAATAGATATACTTTGGTAGGTATCAATTTAAAAACGCTGAAGAAATCGCAAGCAACAGCTAATCTACTATATAAAAATAAGTCGGGTTTTCCTTCCTGACGCTATAACTCCAGAACGCACGAACCGATTTCCACGGTTTTGCATTCGTTGGAAAGGTCTCGGGCTCCGTGAGGTTTATAGCAAAGAAAATTCATTCATCTGGTGGCGAAACGGAGTTCGCCAGGTTTGCTAGTCTTATATATAAAAAAACATTTCCATAAATACGACAGTGCCTTATTTTAAAAAGTAAAATAGTACCCATTTCAATAATAAGTCGGGTTTTCCTTCCTGACGCTATAACTCCAGAACGCACGAACCGATTTCCACGGTTTTGCATTCGTTGGAAAGGTCTCGGGCTCCGTGAGGTTTATAGCAAAGAAAATTCATTCATCTGGTGGCGAAACGGAGTTCGCCAGGTTTGCTAGTCTTATATATAAAAAAACATTTCCATAAATACGACAGTGCCTTATTTTAAAAAGTAAAATAGTACCCATTTCAATCGTCATTTCAAAAATAGAATCCTCACGTTCGGCAATATTCGGCAAAGTTTGTGTACGCTCGTGTGCTACGTCACGGCTCACACCGCCACGCGGCGGCGCACGGTGCGTTCATTTGGGGTAGGTTAGGGACGGAATTGGGGTGGTCCCACCGAGCCGAATCTTTCGTCGTATGATTGCGACATACAAAATTGGCCTGTGTCGACATTTTCTTACAAAAATAATAAACTTTCGATTTTTATCACATTTCCTTCTTTTGCCGATTAATAATAAACGGTGTATTTTCGTTGTCAATGACATTTATAAATAAAAATACTTATAAATACAAGAGCAATAAATACATTTTAATATTGTGAGTCTAAAGTCTTTTTCTGATGAAAAAGTTTTTTGTGGAAGGTCAGATGCAAAGGTAGCATGGTGCGTTCGGTTTGAACAGATTGAGCTTGTGTAGATAAGGGTGAGTTCACCGCATCAAGTACCTGGCTGTTCAAGGTTGTTTACTTCAATTAGCTGTGAAACGACAAGCTCTGTTGTTCTGTACGTCAAGTGCGTGATTATTCGTGTGCTAACCGTATACTTTATAGTCTACGTATTTAGACATAATTGTATATAGAATTGGGTGTTTTAAATAGCGCCCGCTAGAGGCGCTATTTAATCAAATAAAACGGTGATTTAATTTAATAAGTTAAAAATTGTAATAAGGAATGTGCGTCAAAGTGAAATTAAAATTCGACAACATATATTCAATGCGTTCGACAGGAATAGATCCAAAGCTTTACGAAAACAGCTTTCAAAATTTAAACTCACTTCTTGTTCAGCATTCAAATGTCACAAGTGCATTAAAGGAACGTAACGGCGTTAAAAACTGGCGACCGTTTCGATCCGGTTCAAACGGGACAAGTTTCAACCATCATTGGTTAGCGCGCTATTAAGTACATTCAAAAGAAACTTACTTTAATTTGGTGGGGACTGACATGTTACTATGATTATATTTTATAGCCGTCTATATATTTATCTTAATTCAATGAGCTTTACACGAGCTGGCGGAAGATGGAAATTCATGCAATAAAAATACAAGTATAGATTTCTTATATTTACGCGAATACTACACATTGAAATAAAACTAATTCAAAACGGTCCAAACTATGACACTAGAACGTCCAACACCTCAGTCGTCGAGTGACCATGGTTGCTGTAAAGCAGCCGAAACGTCGGGAACGTAAAAACATAAAATAATCGCGATAAAATCTGAATAAATTGTTTATTTCAAAATACAAGAAAATAATATGCTTCAATTTAGTATTTAGTGGTACATACTATGACGTAAATAAAATTATAATTTAATAAACCACTATACTCAACAACAAAAAAAAAGAAGTAACCGTGTAACTTATTTCTGAATGCCATTACACAAGACTGGCACTTAATTGAACCATGTGGACGCACCATTACACTTTTAACAGGTACTTGTGGTGCAGGTTGATAGACCGATAGCCTCCCGTCCGAGAACTGACTTGTCATGTAACATTCATTTATCTGACAGCGTCCATCAATTCACTTGAAGCATTGAACGATGGAATGCTTAAGATATGTTCGAGATTTAAAAGAACATTTTAAACATCAAGCCGTTTATACAGTTGTTGTTTTAAACACTAGGTACAATTAATTAGGAATAAAAAAAGATATAAAAACAAATGTCAAATAGCATTTTTAAATTAAGAAAACGAGCGATCAAAACAAACGATATATAAAACGAACCGGTCGCGTTAATAACAAAACGACACTAACACCGTATGCCTATTCCCACACGCAAAAATAGCATCAAGTATCGACTGACGAGAGGGAACGATCTTTCGGAGTTCGAAAAAAAAATATTAAAAAAAATGCAGCGGCCAATGCTCGCTGTCGGTAGTGTAGTGTACGGAGCTGTGGCAAAAAACTGAGGTCGATGCTCTCGCCGCGTGTCCTTCGGCCGGTTGCGTGTGTGTGCGTGCGGTGACACACACACCGACGCACGCTCGCATTTTTCGTGACCGCATAAGATTTTCGTGTGTGTGCGTAACGCGGATGCCTTTGAGTGCGTTAACACGTTGGACTCACGCAAAAAAAGCGTGCGTTAGGTCCGGCGCACACGGAGACGAGGACGGAACGCATTGCGTCTGCTATTCCTCAATGTTATTGGTTCATTCATTTTAGTTTTAAATTACAAAGAAAAGAAAGAATGAATGACTAATTTTTATGCCGATGTGACTGTCGATATTGTGAATCGCTTGGTCTTATTAGTGGTTTGAGCGTTCGCCGCTCGGTTTACTACACCGGTTTCGGGTTCGAATACCGTTGAATCTTTCTCAAATCTTCGATCTTATCGTATTGCCATCGTATGTGTATTACTGGGATCGCCGCCAATCTATTATAGGGTTGCCATAAAACAATATATTTAAACTGTCAAATTGTAGCAAGTTAACTCAATTTAAAATGGCATTACACAACATATTGTACACGATGAAAAGTACTTTGTAATGCTTTTGTAAATCTACCAAAAGTTTTCACAAATTTGGGGTATATAGACAGGATTTTATTCGGAATGTTTTTCAGCCAAATATTACCCTTGAGTCAGCTATTTTTTTTTCGTGCTCAGACACGAGCAAGCAAAGCTATGAACCATCACATAATAAACGTTGCGTCACACGTTCGCTCGTCATCGCGTTGCGTGCGACAGGCGAGTCGCAGGCGCAGTCGATAAAATTGTCATCAGGATAATACACTGTGCGCTAAATTACCGACGACGCACTGATTGTACGCACTTTTGCCATTTCTCATAGTCGGTAAGTATTTTAAAAAAGGAATTGTAGTTCATTTTTTCAAATTGCGAACACAGATTTCCCATCGTTGGTAAGTATTTTAAAAAAGGAATACCTAGTTATTTTTTTCAAATTGCGAATACGCATGGTTTAGCTTTCGTTTTGATTTCGAAAATAGAACGTTTTTGTTAGTAAATTGAAGTCAAATGGTATGCAATTTATTTCAGTAATATAGGTAGCTTTCCGCCGCTTTGCTGATAGATATGGGGGATTTAATTTCATCATTATCATTGGGGAAATATTTAAACAACGAACAAACAATTCTGCTCAACACTGGCAGAAGTGGCTCAATTTTGTAGCCTGCCAGCTAAGAAAACAAGAGGCTTATTATTGTTGTTCTTTGTTTTTTTTTTAAATAAAGCCACAGCGGCTTATGTTTTAGACGATGCTTCTACAATTTTATTACGCTAGGTTTTGTCCATTACAATTTCTATTCAATTACTTTTAAGCCACTGGGAGGTTAGGTATTTACTTTTATTGAGAAAGGCTTAGTTTTGGTACCTCAATCCTTACAGCTTAGGATATCTTTGGATGGTTGCTGCGAAAAACAATGACGTACCTTTAACAACAATACAAATACCTCTACGTATATTTATTGCCATGACAAAAAAAAGTACAGCAAAACGTCAATTATTATAAAGGCGCACACATAACAAACATGGCGAGCAAATAAAGGTGGGTTCACATGGCATGAATGCGGTGGGCGCGGCCCGTGGGTGTTGGACTAACACTGTTTATAGGTCAGGAGACGAGTGAGATCCAATCACAGGAATGAAGTGTGTAATAATAATTCCAGCCCTTTTTTTCCCACGTCCCACTGCTGGGCACGGGCCTCCCATCAATGCGAGGGGAGATTAGGCCATAGTCCACCACGCTGGCCCGGTGCGGGTTGGCGGACTTCACACAACTTTCGAGGAGTTCTCTCAGACATGCAGGTTTCCTCACGATGTTTTCCTTCACCGTTCCTTCACCGTTTAGCAAGTGATAATCATGGTTAAAAATGTGATTCGCACATGAAAAATCCCAGGTGTCCGAGGCGGGGTTTGAACCTGCAATCCTCGTTACCGAGGCAAGCGTTTACCAACTTGGCTATCACTGCTTTGCATGAAGTGTGTATAAATCTTAAAATTAGAATCCCGATGCACGTAGTAGGTACTGTATCATTATAAAACATTGTTACTGGTCGATGGGAAATAAAAAAACATTATACTTAATTGTTTGGCAATCGGCTTCAAAATATGGCACTATTGTGCCAGTGTCGAATAAAACATTTCCAGCGTTGTTCAAGTTAAGTATCCGATGATAGTGATGATGTTGATGACGATGGTGATGATGAAATCAATCCTACCCTTATCAGTAAAGCTGTGGATGATTTACTGAACATGTACCGGACATCTTGGGAGATTGATGCAATACAAGGAGCTTGCGGGAATTCAAACTGACTGTATTCTGTCATTCAATTCTGAATGAGTTGAACGAATGAGTGATGGAATATTGCATGCTTATATTCAACACTATTTCTCGTAGGAATATACTTATAACGTATATCTGTGCGTATATAACATCGTATGCTGATATTATTATTAAACAAACTTAAATCTATACATATAAATAAAATTGGAGTGTCTGTTTGTAATATTAAAATAACCGCTTTTTACTAAGTGCATTTGGATGTATACAAGTTACCTATACCGAAACAACATTTTTTAAATTTTTTGTCTGTCTGTCTGTCTGTCTGTTTGTTCCGGGTAATCTCTGAAATGGCTGGACCGATTTTGACGGGACTTTCACTGGCAGATAGCTGATAGAACAAGGAGTAACTTAGGTTACTTTTATCTAAGAAAAAAAAATTGGATCTCACAAAAAAAAAATTAAAACCAATGTTGCAGCGCAGCGCCTGATTAAGTTTGATAGCAACAACCTGCAATGCGTCCCGCGGGCTCAGAATGGGCGAGCAGGCTGTTGTCAACGGATGTCTTTGTTAAATACCACGCGGACGAAGTCGCGGGCAACAGCTAGTTAAATATATTTTTCTTTAATTTCAAGTTAAATTATAGGTTTCTTATCTCGAAATTTATATAGGCTCGACCACAATACGCAGTATTTATCGAAAAGTCCGACTTCGGAACTGACACGAGGTACTGCGCCTGCGCACCGCCACATTTGAGTATTTATAGTTGGGTATATCGCATGAACAAGGTTTTCCTGTTTTCGACTTGTTGCATTGTGCATTTTCTAATTAAATGTTCATAATAATTATTTTGTATAACCTATTTTGATAAAGGCCAACTAATAGTATAACTTCCTGCGTTGCTATTGATTGAGCTAATCATTGCCTGTTGTGGCCGCGACCAAGAAACTCCTCTATCACGTTAAGGTTGAATATCATTACGGCCTGATTAGCGCAGTGGTAGTGACTCTGCTTTCTGCGCCGAGGGTCCCGGGTTCGAATCCTGGTAGGGACACAAGCTTTGTGTGATGAGCACGAATGTTTGTACCCGAGTCATGGATGTTTACTATGTATATAAGTATTATATACTGAGTTCGCCCTCAGTCCATTGTACGGTACCCATAACACAAGCGTTAAGCTTAAAGTGGGACCGTATAGTTGGTGTGTTCGTATGGCGATATTTATTTAATTATCATTTGCACATCGTGAAATCACAAGGCCTATTTTTGACAATTATATGAACTTAGGACGTATCAAATATGAATCTCAGTAATAAAGTATTAACTAGGAATTTTTACATAAACCTTATTTTATAGATTTTATCGCGTTTCTTTATATTTTTACGTTCCCGACGTTTTGGCTGCTTTACAGCAACCATGATCTCGGGAGGACTGAGGTGGTATTAATTTCAATAGGGAAAATGGCTGGGTGCTACCACCGACTTGGGATCCAGTAATTAATATTATTAAATCCAAAACCAATTGTACCATTGCAAGACCTCAAGACACTGTGAGAACTTTCTGCGTAGATCGGACCACAAGCAACAATTAAATATGAGGGTACTCCGGTTCAAACTATGACACTAGGACGTCAACCACCTCAGTCCTCCCGTGACCATAGTTGCTGTAAAGCAGCCGAAACGTCAGGAATATAAAAAGTATAATAAACGCAATATAATCCGTAAAATTAGTTTTATTTCAATGTGTAGTATTCGCGTAAATATAAGAAATCAATATAATAAAGAAAAAACATTTTCTTATTAATTTGATTCTGGCTCGGTGCGAAGTTCGCTGGGACAGCTCGTACTTAGTAATTAAATTATATCCACAAAGGAAAAGGCAAATAAATTACTTGTAGAACCTATTCTTTGATTAAAATGAATTGTCATAATTATTCAAATGGGGCAATCACGAAATATTATGGTACGTATTTCTGTTACGGGGAAAATATTTAAAATCTATACATAAATAAATCTATAAATATAAAAGGAAGGGTGATACCCCGATAAATAAATAGGTGGTCGGTGTCCATTTTAAAAATATTAATAATAATTATAACTGGTCGGTGTCCATTTTGAAAATATTAATAATAATTATAATGTAGCGACCACTTTAACCACACCACAAGCTAAGCAGATGGCACTGCAGACACGCATTCAGAACAATAGACAATGACGTCGCAATCCTGAATCGCGCTATTAGAGTTCTCGGAGCAAGTAGCATATATACAAGATCCCGACATTAACCGTCGGGGCATAGCGGCCGCCCCGCCAGGCATACCACCCGCCTGGCTGGAAGATCTTCCCTTTAACGCTAGAATAACTAACTGCACTAGCAATTACCAGACTTTTAAAATATGTAGATACTACATATCTTAGTTGTTACTAGTGTTGCGTAATATTGGTCTTGGGTCTTGCATTTTCGCAAGACCAAGACCGCTTTATTATTGCAAGTACAATACTAATTCTGCAAAACTCTTACATCTCATAGTTACCTAAAAGCATACATTTTTTAATAATGTTCAGCAGAGACAACCTTCTACGACAATTTCTTGTTGTCTTTAATTACCGCCAGACGAACACACCAATTAATTAAATAATCATAGTCTGGATTTTACGAAAATGCAAGACTGCAGGTCCAAAACCAATTATGCGCACTTCTATAAACACAATATTAGGGTAGGTAGTAAGAATGTCATTCATGAAATTGAAATCATAATTTAAAAATAATAAGTCTATGGAAATCTCTATGAAGGCTGCCAGTCATAATGATAATGAAATAATGATAATGAACTAGGCTTGTCCTCAATTATATTGGGGCAAAATGCCATCGGAAAAATGAGGGAACACTGAATCTATGCCTCACGAGTTGATGCTTAAAAATAGTGTAACTGAAGTAAAATTTTCCCATAAAAATGGTTGTAAAGTGGTTTTCCATGGTCTCGGCCATAGGGTGTGTTCCCGGTGCCATGGTCCTATCTAATTAGAGTGAGTGCAACACGTGTAAGTATTGCGTCACGATAAAAGTACAGCATTGGAGCTTCTGTTATGCGATAATGGGTTTGTGGTTTTATTTATAGCAGGTTTATTATTTATTTCTATTGAAAAGAAAAACAAATAGACACATTATGCACTGACCTATATAAAATTGGCCAAAAAGCCGCACCTACATGGACAGAGAAGCATGAATAGTAGAAAAATAAGAATTGTATTGAACGTGGAATGTCTAGTTAACGCTCAGTAGTCTCCCCTTAATACAAGTGGGAAACAGGGCCTAAAAAGTATATGTAAAATAAATCAACTACGAATCAATACTACCTATGTGTTGTCTTCAAACTTGATAGGTGGAGAGAGAATCTCATGGGGCAATATAGTGCAGAAAATATACGACTTCGAACCATCGTTAACCCATTTTCCCCCCACTAATTGGGTGACCATAGTTGTCCCAATGTAATTAGATTAAAAGCGATTGTCCCAGTGTGCGTTGCACTTCATTTACCTTGCCAGATAATGTCCAGTTGGATTGTGAGTGGTTTTAAATGTAATTGAGTGTCACATTAACCTATTTAAATGTTCGTGACTTTATCGACTATTTTGATGTGTCATGGATTCGACTTGGACTGATCTTGTTTGGTGAGGGAACTTTGCATCGGTATTAAAAACGGATTAGTAACAATAAGTTTTCAAATAAAAATTGTAATCCCATATTAGATAACAAAATATTAAGGATATAATTGATGGAACTAGGCGACTAATCTCATTCGTAATCGAGCCGTCATCAAGATACCTCGTCGAATTATTTTTAAGATTCGCTTCGTTCTGCGGAGTATTGCATATGCAATGTCGGGACCCTAAGTATATACTTAGGGTCCCGACATACTCTCGACTGACATTTTAGACAAGATCGGTTTTGCTAGCTTCTTGATTTGTAACAGTGTTGCCCAAAGTCATGGTCTTGAATTTAGCAAGACCGAGTCCAAGATGTAGTCTTGAAGAATTTTTGCAATAAAACTCTGCGAGACTCTTGGATTCGGTCTTGCTAAATTCAAGACCAAGACTTAGGCAACACTAGTTTATAATTAAGAAAGTTGACACGCCGAGGGTCAGTGTTGCCCTCCCCCAATTGTTTATAAAGAATGAAAATATACAATAGGAAATTGAATCATCACTGAATTGAAGTTAGTAAGTGCATCTACAAATCAACAAATCATTATGTCGTCCCGCCATAACTACCTAACCTTAAAATAACCAGAATCATCGTGACAAAAAAAAGGTCATTGAAGTCAGCGGATTTCGAAGCCCCGCCCGCGCGCGCCATTGGACGCACGCACATCGGAATTTTAACAAAAACCCCTCCGGCGGCGTAGTTCCGCCTTCTAAAATGTTTTTTTTTTGCCCACCTCTCACCCAAAATGGCGGACGAACTATTCGAACGATAGAACGATTGAATGTTCGATTTGAATGACTCTTTTTTTTTTATTTGTGCCGCAGGTTTTTTATTGTGGTATGTGCAAACGCGTTCACTGTTTATTCGAAATTCGAACGTATTTTAATTGATGCCAAATCGGGTTTATGCAACTTTATTATATTCATAACAAAACAATTTTGATTTTATTATTTCCTTTTATAATTTTAGGCTTTCTAAATTATTTTAGAATGGAATAATAAGGCTTTATTTTTAATCTAAGAATGGCATCTACTAACCAAATTTAATTTTAAAAATAGAACATAGACATATTCTATATTCAAACTATTTAGCACTAGCTGCGCCCGGCGGTGTTACCCGCGATAAAAAGTATGAAAAATTAAAACATCTATCCCACGGGAACCATACATTTTACCGGGATAAAAAGTAGCCTATGTGCTATTCCAGACTATAATCTATCTCTGTGCCAAATTTCATCCAGATCCGTTCAGCCGTTCGGGTGTGAAAGAGTAACAAACATCCATCCATCTATCCACCCATCCAAACTTTCACATTTATAATATTAGTATAGAGTATAGATTTCATATTTTTCTTTACACCAAATTCGTATTTTCGCTTCTCCATACATATTCAAAGTTAGACTACGTGATCTTTACATCAAAGATGTAATTATAGGTATAGTTTATTTACCGAGCTAAGTAGACAGTTTAGCGTGATAAACACGTGCTAAAGTCACATGTGCGACACGTGTCATACTAGCCAACGCTAAATAAAGCAATAGAGATTACTTTAAATTGACTCTGTCCATTTTCATTTACATTGTAATTTCGTCTTGTTTGGAAGTCAAAGGTAGGTGTAGGTATTTGTAGACAAAAAGTAACTAAGTGCTTTTAATTTAAGAGCATTTTTATAAAAAAACACATATTTTTTTTTTGTTGTTTTCAAATAAATTTCTTGATAACGTTGTGCTATTTTCGAGCGTAGTATATAAAACAGAACAATTTTAATTATTGAGGGTCATTCTATCTTTTTATGTGTTCCGTGAGTTGTAGACCGGCTTTTATTCACGATCTGATCAACCACCCAACAGAGAGAGACAGAGCTGTATGTAAAAATGAACATTAAAGCCATATTGTTGACGATATTAAGAAAGTAGTTACCAAGTAGTTTGGCAGATAATTAAAAAAAAACAGATTTTTAATCTTATAATAATATCACCAGACGAACACATAAACTAAACAATCCCATACTAAGCAACTCTTGTATTATGGGTAGTATGGGTATCGTGCAATGGACTGAGGGCGAACCCAGTATATAATACTTATATAGATATTGAACATCCATGACTCTGGTACAAACATTCGTGCTCATCACACAAAGTTTGTCCCCGCCAGGATTCGAAACCAGAACACTCAGCACAGAATGTAGAGTCACTAACAACTGCGCTTATATAGTTACAAACGTTCGTGCTCATCACACAAAGATTGCCTCCAACATAATTCGAACTCGGGACCCTTGGAACATAGAGCAGTATCACTACCAACTGTGCCAGTTAGGATAAATATGATGACACCTCAAATATCTCACACAAAGCTTCTCACAGTTTCAATCTCGGTGCAGCATCTCTGGCCGCGAGCCAACGCAACAAATTAGTGACTATTAGCGACTCATTTGTATGTTTGTTTGTTTGTGTGTCACTCACGCGAATTATATCGTCATACTTAGAATGTGTTGTTACTTGTTACGTAAACTTCGTTGATAGTCTAGTAGTTAGAGCGGCTGCCTTCGTGATTGAGTTTTCGGGCTCGGTTCCTGGCTTAGCAATTGAACTGCTGCCATGAACCTACTTCTAGCATAAGAAATAAAACTTATTTTGCAGATTTTATCGCGTTTATTTTATGTTTTTACGTTAAAACTATGACACTAGGACCACAAACACCTCAGTCCTCCCATGACCATGGTTGCTGTAATTCAGCCGAAATGTCGGGAACGCAAAAATATAAAATAAACTCTAAAAAATATGTTTTGTTTGTTCAATGTGTAGTCGTCTAGCACAAGATTTAGCTAAGTTGGAGGGGCTAACAGAACTATTTTTTAGTAATGAGGTACTATCGGCCAAAGTTAAGCATGCCCAGTTAAGAAATTTTTCCCTTAAAAGCGAAGCAGGTGATAAACCACGCCCCATTCCGATCTTCGCCAATCAGATGCGTTACACGTTCGTGTGAATGCATTGCGTAAAAACATTAGACAGTCGCTATTTGCGCCTGCTAATTGTTGACGCGTCCCGTGTTATCGCCATTTTTTGCTTTTACGAACTGTTTATATCCATCGGACAGCAGTGGAGTTAAATATGCAAGTAAGTACTATTTTGTTTAAATAAATAAATTGCTTTTAGTATTAGTAGTTGTTATATGTATATTTTATCATTTGGTTTGTTTTATAATCCATTTTTTGTTTTATAGTAATGTTACTATACAAACTAAATAAAAATTCATTGCATTTTGAAAAACCCTCTAAATTCTTTAATATATTTTGTGTGAACTGTAAAATACCGTATTAATAACGCAACATGTTTAATACGTTTACGTTTTCATATCTTTTTTTAATGATATAAAAAATATGCACCGAGTCTTTGAATATCATTATTAATATTTACTTTAGAAACTTGCACTATTTTATATCCTGAATGTTCTTATCAAACTCTATTCATGTTTTTTATAACATAACGACCACTGTTCTAAAATAACCCTAAATGCAATGGAATTTACTACAAACAAATGTGTTTTTCCTTAGATCACATACACGGTGTATAACGCTACCAAGCAAATTTACGCTTTATTTCAGCCCAATAAGTGCGTTAATGCTTTCATAATGAAATCTGCGGCCCACTTATTCTATATATCTACTCGAACAGAAGCGCCATTGTTTATATTTAAAAGATTTATAATGGGCTAATAAAGTTGCCGACAATGCCTTGTTTAAAAAAATGTGGTGGCATTCGAAAACACATTTTGTTTGTAACAGCCGACGCTTTTATTACCCTTCAGTTAGAAAATATCAATGTTCCAAATCACATTATTGTTTTTAATTTAAGGTGCAATAATAATGATAAGTGATGAGCGGCTTGCAATCAATTGTGTCTGACTGATGAAACAAAACATTTTTTGCAGCGATCAACCGGTGCGGCAGGAAGGAGTTCTTGACGACCGCGTCCGTGCCGTCTTGTCGATCTCTCTGCTACTACACTGAATGCGTATAGCGCCTACTGTAACTAGCACATTTACATAATTATTTTTACATAATTTATCAAATAATATTTACTTGCGTTGTATGAACTATAATTATGTTATGATAACTTTCTTACCAAGCACGTTTATATAATTATTGTTATGATTTTTTTTTTAATAATATTTACCTGCGTTATATAAACTATACTTATGTTGTTAAATTGTTTACCCGCAGTTAGATAATGAGGACGAATTTGATTTATAATAAATGTATGCGATAAAACAATGTGTAATTTAAAATGGTTTGTGACACTAATAAAAAATAACGTGTGTAAATTATTATTTAAATGAATTAAATAGTTTTCTTTTATACGCCGAATCCTCAAAAATCATCCCCACTTCACTCCTATTTTATGAGCTTTTATTCTTTTTTATGGTTCCGATAAAGAATTAAATAAGTCAATTGCGATTGAAATGGAAGCGAACATTACATTGCATTTAAAACCTTATCTACATTGTTAAAGGCATAGTATCGCCTGACAGGGTGTCTTATACAATGTCGATAAAGGTATAAAAAGGACAACGATTATTGTATTAGATTACCATCTTTACAACTTAATATTATTACAACTAAAACAACTCCATATTCTACCAGTCGCCAGAATTAAAAATATATCAAGTTCAACCTTACAGCAAAACCATCAAAGTGCATTTTCATAACTAGCAAGTGAGTTATATTGTATTATTTGCTTATTTTGTTGTTATAATTATGGTAAATAATTACTACTTTGAAAAAAACAATCTATAGCTTAAAAATTTATAATTGAAAATTTAGTATATTTTAATGAGACTAACCAAATTACACATTGAAGTAGTCAAATTTTACCTGGACAGTTTGCTCTACAAACAATGCAAATATTTGTGTATAATACTATAGTAAGTATGTTTAAATCCATTGTGTATTTTTCACTTAGGTATATTGATTTATTTTAAATGTTTTAATTATATGTGTTCAACAGTATTTTATAATTTATTGAATAATCTCTGGTTATACATATATTAAATACATAATCAAGAATAATATTAGAAAACCAAGATAATACATTTTGCTAGACGAAACAGTTAAATATATGAATTGCGTATGAAAAGAATTCCAAATGTTAACAACATGGGAACAATACGTAAAAATCATGAGCCATTCCCATTCATGTTTCACATTCCAAGAACTTATCACACACACAAGCAAAGTTTACAGTAATAGCATGCGCCACATTATTAAAAATCATTACAATATTCACACGCACACAGCTAAGGATATTAGCACATCCTATTGGTCGGAAGGCGTTTGTCTTTGCGGGTCGCGCCGAGAGTCGTGTATACAATTATCGCCTTTAGACTGGTCATGCGGAACTTTTGCCGATAGTACATGCCTCGTAATTTTAATTTAAAAAAAATACTGGGAATGACACACAACATTATACGGTATGTTCGGTAAGTTGTATGGACCACGTGGATATATAAAATAATTGTATAAATGATGCTTGATTTTTTTACCATTATCGTTTGGCCGTACGCGTGTACTGAGCGTACGGCCAAACGATAATGGTGGCATAAATGTCGAATATTTTAATTTATTTCATTGGGAATATCATCTTTATAACCTACTGTTGGCACTGTTAAAATTACATCTCTATCTCACACTTGACGTACTGTAATAAGTGTCATAATTCTTTACCGCGAGTGTGACAAAGGAGGACTTTTTAGTGATTATTAGATAATCTCACTAATATTATAAATGTGAAGCCAGAACGGCTGAACGGATCTGTATGAAATTTGGCACAGAGATAGATTATAGTCTGGAATAGCACATAGGCTACTTTTTATCCCGGTAAAAAGGATATACTTTTTATTCGCGGATAACACCGGGGGGGGGGGGGGGGCAGCTAGTATATTATATTATTGTCTGGGTAGTAAACTATCAATGTATGGTCAGGCTGAAAACTTCATTTTGGACTTCTCCCTCCCACCCCGCTGCATTGTCCGTGTGGGTGTGCAGGGCTAAAACTGAGACGCGCCACCCCTAGCGGGATCTTTGACCGTCTATGATACTACGATTAGATAAGCAAATGAACGTTTGGATATGGCAATTGTTGTGGTTATAACAGCATTATGTAAGAAAAAACGAAACGGTAATATCGTTAAAATACCGGTTAATATATCGATAGATCATTAGGTTTTTTTGGCGGGAAACTGAAAAATCATGGCGTCAGTTATGATTTAATTTCTTAAACTAGTGTTCCTGCGTGTTATAGTGAGTGATATAAGTGGAATATTAACCATTATGGGTTCGGTAAAGTGCGCGAGTGTAGGTAATTGAAACAGAGTGACGAAACATGGCTTTTCAGTTTCTCACAAGAGTTCCATAAAAATCTTTCAGTAAAGTATCCATCACTTTACTGATTGAGGGACGGGGGGTATTTTACTTGGGCCTAGCCTTCGGGCCTGTGCATATGCTTGAAAACGGAAATAATGTATATTACTTGACACTGGCAAAATACCTATGGTGATGCCAAATTAAGAAAAAAAAATATGATCTCGGTCTTGCGAATATGTAAAACCAAGACCTTGGGAAACTCCAGTGGAAGGCATTGCTTGGATGAACTGGAATCGATCCAGCCTCGCAGGGTTGCGCGGTTTTCGCCCACCGGAATGTAGGTATGTATTCATTAATCAAAGAATTAACATGTCTCATCCATTATTTAGTAGCTCCCCCCCTCTCCCCCCGCCCACCACCCCAGCATCTTACCGGTTTTATAGGTCGCCTGTCGAAACGTCCACTCCATTATCGATCTACAGCTAACCGACTATGCTCGTTATTCGGTTTTTATTTAACGAAAACCGTTTATGCGATGTGTTTGTAAGATATTGTATAACGTTACTACTTGCTACCCGCGGCTTCACCCGCTTACCTTGATGAAACATAAGCCTATTCAGGCATATGTAGCTTCGTATTAGTGAAAGAATTTACATCCAAGCTTAAGTACTTATATTTTGAATAACAAAGACACATTTTACTTGACACTGGCACAATGCCACAATTCTGTAGCCAATTGCCAGCATAAGAAAAATAAAGAATGACTCACGCCTTCTTTCTTATCCAATCATGGTTAATCATAGTGATTAAATTTGATGACAAATTAATAAATAAAGCGAATGCTGTCTCGTTGTTTGTAAACACATACAAACATACAAACAAACACAAACCACCGGAATTCCGCGTTTGATACTAATGATTAATCCTGATCGCTGTTGATTCACACGTGATGTGACTAAAACATTTATTGAAATAAGTACACTCATTGAGATTATATAAATTCAATATTTGCTTGTCTGTGTTGTGCCACTTCGAATATGAGAACTGTCTTTCTCTATTGAATGTGACAAATAGTATGACCCAAGCATATTTCTTACCTATGGTTTACTTAAAACGCATCCACTCAGGCACAGATACAAGTAGATATTTAGGTAACATATTACGAGGAAAAGAAAATAATTGAAGAACATTATAAACTATACCTCCTAATTATTTATAAAACTGTCAAAATTTTATCTGAAAATATTTCAAAAAATTATGGAATACATTTTGAATTCCGAACAAGACACCACGAAGGTATTACTTTCGTCAAAAGAAAACATGTCAAGTTGCCAGTGCTAAATCAAGAGCATTCTTTTCTTGAAAAAAAAACTATTTAAATTAATTGTAGTTTAAAGAAATAAGTTGATCAATGATGTCTAAGACCTCAGTCACAAAGTGCACCAACCTCGATAATAATTGCGAACAATAACATTATAGTTTGACGTTTTATAGTTCAAAACTGACTCACAACGCGCTCTACCTACTGATAAAAATGTGACCTTACCCGACGCGAGGCTAAAACAATTCATATAATTTATTATTTTGTTTTGTTACATTTAATTGTTTCGGAAATTATTATGAAAAAAAACTTAGTTTGAAAAGGCGTGTATAATCTGTTGTGAAGATCTTACCTAAAGCCATAAGTAGGTAACTAATTAAATAACGAGCAGTCACGATAGATCAAGAAAATGTTAGTAGGTAGGTAGGTAATGTCAAATGAAGGTGTCACAAAAAAAAACGATTTTGATATTCATAAGATAAAAATATACATAGTTATCTATGACCCCTAACCCATTTATTCTTCACGAAATGTATAATATCAACTAAATTTCCAATGTACTTATATCGATGTATTTCTTGCGTATAAAGGCAACTAATTATAATTAATACAATTGAAGTACCGTCCTCATTTTGCCTTCAACTTGGCAAACGAAAAAATAAATAAATTCAGTGCAGGAATAACTGGCAACCTAAGCCAATCGAATTTCAAAATAAAAGTATAAGTACTCTACGCCCACAATTCAAAATGCGAACGCACCTCAAAAGCTGTCAAACTGCCCGCGCTGACAGCACGACGTAGGGTTGTCAATATTATTGTGAAATTCTCATTGTAACTAAATAAATATTTATTTCATTATATACAGTAGAGGACATTATGTTGTTTGCATTGCTGTTATCAATGTCGCTATATCGGCATTGAAATAATGTATTGATATCTTTTGAGGATTGTTCGTGACGCCTTCCAACTCCATGCCACGTCGCATATTAATATTACATGCTATTACTTGTCCTTACTATAAGCAGTGATAGCCAAGTTGGTAGAACGCTTGCCTCGATGCCTCTGGGATTTTTCACGTGCTCATCTCATTTTCAACCAAGATTATCACTTGCTAAACGGTGAAGGAAAACATCGTGAGGAAACCTGCATGTCTGAGAGAACCCACGAAAGATGTGTGAAGTCTGCCAACCCGCACTGGGCCAGCGTGGTGGACTATGGCCTAATCCCCCCCTCGCATTGAGGGGAGGCCCGTGCCCAGCAGTGGGACATAAAATAGGGCTGGAATTATATATTACTTGTCCTGGATATTAGGTGCAAGTCAGCCCTACAAGTTGCCCTGCCTCAAGCGCGAGGCCGTTCACCGGGTTGGTGGATTTATTTTGTTTTTTGCCCGCATACGAACTAAATGCCCGGTACGCGTGGTGCGTTGTAATGTAGGGTGAAGGGCCTAGTTGTTATACCTTTAGGATGCTGTTAAAATTGAATGATGTTGCACGACCAATGTCTCTCTTTAAAAACGTTCTTCGGGAAGTTAGACAGATTGTACAAACTAGACTGGTCTTGTGTTACTTAAAATGTTGAGTAAGTAGTGAGATGTTCTGTGATTATTAGGAGCTCTAATTAATACAAATATTATAATTAAATTATGAAGTAGGTACTTACCTAAAATATTGAGCAACCTCACATGAGGAACTTATGCAAAAATTACACAATCATTTCTCAGGAATAGGATAACATATTTTTATTATATTCTAAAAAAGCCGACAAATTAATAATGGGCTAGTTTAAAGAAACATAGGACAGTTTAAACTATTCCTAGGAGAGCCCGCAACAGTCGTGTCCACCCTAATAATAACAGCTTCGATATAAATATAACATAATTCATGTATCAGGGCATCGCAACTGGTTCCCGGCCGGATTCCCGGCTGATGCACGTCGGCCGGTAGCTTCGGACGCGCCGATTATCTTATATCAGCCAATGGGAACATAATAAGAAAATTATTTGTAATAGGAAACTGTAAAAGTATGTAATAAATGAAGGATTATGTAGGGTCCTTCAGTATAATAAATATACTAATATAACTGGGTACCTAATAGATATTGGGAAGTATCTACTTCGGGGTGAATAAAAATAATGTACATTTAAAGGGTCTATTGTTACTACCTAAAACCATCTTAGACTGTATTTTTTAATATCGGCCTTAAATGTTATTTTTTTTAAATGCCATGGATTTAATGATTTTCAAAGATAAATGTTCTCAAAAGTGTTAGATTTTGGACAACTTCGTCATCAACTTTAGGCGTAACGTCAGAGTGGCTGCCAACTTGTGCTGTGACCTTTTTGCAGGAAATTTTAATTTACAAACCAGCCAGCTCTAGGTATACATTTGAAAACAGCACACAAATATGTACTTCGAAACTGCAATTCCAAAACGAATTTAAAAAAACCGGCCATAGACAAAATAAAAAACGAGGCAACAAACGAGTATGGCTTAGAATCGGGCGCAAGGGCTTTTTGTCCACGTCTTGTTTCTCGTTTTAATCTGTAAACGGATGAGGTGCATCAGTTTTTACTTGGCAGAATTTATTTTGCACCGCGATAGATAAATTATTAACTGCGTGCAAGCCGCCATTTTGATTTTAGTATAGCTACTTAAAATTATGTCGGGCTCAGTTGATTTTATTTTTATTCTGTAGCACGATTCTTGCTTATTATTTGAAATATATTTTCAAAATTTTGATAAAACAGAGGTAGCTACATAGAATTTAACAAGATTAGAATGCTACCCTAGATAGGCAAAGGGGTTGACAACTCTTAAATTTTTTTTCATTGTTCCTAAATCAAATAAATTCTTAATCATTTTAAATTAAGAACGGCAATCAATCAAATAAAACTCGAGAAGAATACAAAATATGACAGAGCTATAAATAAATGAATGTCAAAAAAGCAAACGTCAAAAAAATTAGGTCATTCAATTTCTGCCCGCAGCGAAAGCGGTGTAAGTGCGTTTTTTTATGTTTTTTCCACGTTTATTTCATTACACCCGTCTCGAGGACGAGCCGGGTCGCGCTTATTGTTTGTCGTCCGTCCGCCAAACAGATGTTACTATGGGTTTTAATTGAGTACATCATAATTATATTTTTTGGAATTTCGTTTTGGTGTTTCAAATGTGTGGGCTCATACAACGTACGTACTCTGTGTGTTTAACGTATTGACATAATATATATTTTACGCAAAATCAAGTAAGATTATATTTTCACCAATTTTAAGTAACAAACACATGTCTAAAATATTATTTCTGGAGTGTCGTCGACTGTTGCATTATTACCTAAGGGCAATAGTCCCATTCATATAAATGTCAAAATACAGCAAAAAGTTTGTGTTTGCTTTAACGTAAGTCGAAAAATAAAGGAGCGATCACATATTTACGGTAAAGACGATCGCAGGGCGAACCAACCGCTTACTAATCAAGATATAGGTAAAACGAATTGAGATAAAAATCCAGATAAACCTGTTATATAATAAGCTGCCGTTACTATCATACATATATAGGTACCTGGAATAACAGCAATAGCAAGCGAAGAATTTAATAAAAAAAATTTTTTGTATACATCTTCATGTACATCGGTCTTAATGAAAAAGTATATAAGATGTTTTCTGGTTGATCTTTCTAGAATGTATGTTCTATGGTAAATACCAAAATCACCGATTAAATTACAAAATTGCATGTAAAACTATAAATCACGAAATAACGATAGTCGTTAACAATTAATTGCTCTATTGACGCAAACCCTCCGGCGATATTATTAGTAAGACACGGCGTTGTAAGGCTAATAAAAATATAATTATGGGATATTTCAAATTTTAATGATGTGTGTAACGCACGTAAAACTATAAAAAAAACTATAGACTAGTTTGAACTAAAAAAACTGCGAATCCGTTGTTACAGGCGAATGAAAAAATGCAAGTGTGTGGGGGTGGTAAAGTAGCATAGTATTTTGTAACTTTTGACGATTCATAAGTACTGTACTTAATGGTCTACGCCAGTGATTCCCAAAGTGGTCTATATCGACCCCTAGGGGTCTATGACAACCTGCAAGGGGTCTACGTCAGCGAAAAAAAATTTGGGGGTCCATGAAATGAAAATGGGGGTCCACGATAGTGGATCGCAACACATACACTGATAGTACCTATTTACTTACATCATACTATCTTATAATATGAAAACATACATTATTTATAAAAGCACCTATGAAGTAAAAAAAATATTATATATGTTTATAAAATTGTGTAAGTTGTAGGATGTTGGTATTCGCTTTGTGGTCGCAATACATTTTGAACTTGTAAAAACCTGAGAGTCGCAGTCTCAGAGCTTCGCTACCTTGCACTGACTTGTTCAATTCGTCACTCTATAAAGGACGGAAATCAATAGGATATCAATATCAGGAAAGTAGGGGGTCTACCCAACACGGAAATACATGGCAAGGGGTCTACGACACAAAAAAGTTTGGGGAACTCTGGTCTACGCGATAAAAAAAATATTCTGATTCTGATTCTGCATATTGTCTTATATCAAATCATATTTCATACATGGATATCAAATAAATAAACTTCGAGTCTCCCCTATAGCTTTAATATACTTCATAAATCATCTCGGAACAATAAAAATGGCCAGATATTTTTAGATCTGTCGAGATTTCCGTAAACCACAAATTCAATTTCAACAAGCAAAGAACTTGTATGGTATTACTCTAATTGGGGCGAGGATCTTACGAAGGCGAAATATTACATAATACTCGTACTATTTTCTGTTTTGCTTTCAAGGGTAAGGGACTGTAGTTGGGCCTTATTTGAGGAGTAAGGGACTTTAGTTTGGCCTTATTTCAGCGATAAGGGCCTTTAGTTTGGCCTTATTTCAGGGGTAAGGGCCTTTAGTTTAGCCTTATTTCAGGGGTAAGGGCCTTCAGTTAGGCCAGTTACTTTGTTGGAGTTAAACATGTTTGTGGTAAAATACTGAAAACTATTGAAGATTACTGACACCTAAGGCTGGTGCAGAAAGCTGATTTCTCATATCAAAACTTTAACACGGTGGAGAGAAAAGGGCAGTAGATTATTGTAGCAATTACGTATCAATAGAAACAATCACTGAGATTTCAAATACAAATTTCATACAATTATAATAGTTAGCTGAAGTATTATTCAATACGGCGACTGTATGAAATCAATCACTCGGTAGGTATAGCGACACATTAATATCATTTCATTGCCACGATAGGCAACGTTTAAATATAAATACCTATCTAAATGCGTTGGGAACAAATACAATATGGCCGGCGGCAAATGACATTGACCGTAGTACCACAGGATAAACAATGATTTTAAGTGTACAAAATTGTAGAGAATTATTTAAATTAAAAACAGCACACAATGTTGCGTTTAGTTGCTTAAGGGGGAAGCTGAGCTTTTGAATTTCGCGCCCTGACCCTGAGCTTCCACCTTAACGTAAAAATGTGGGACAACATTTTGTATGTCTATTCGTTGGGTTTGAAAGGCCTTCGCATATTTGTTGTATATTTAGAACTTACATATTACTTTGTAGGGCTTACCTTTTATTTGCAAGCAGTAATATCCATGAATTGCCCGGTAATATTAATTTCAAGTCAATAATACGCCCCAAAGGCTAGCATCCAGGGCCGTAAACCAAAATTTTTCGATAAAAAACTCAATAATACATATCTACCTACAGACCGTTCACCGTTAGATGTCCCCTGCCGTAATGCTCCCAATACCCAAGGCAAGGGACATCTTATGGTGAATGGTCTATACACATAATAGTAAAAATACCAGCTTTTAATGTCCCACTGTTGGGTACGGGCCTCCCATCAACGCGAAGGGGATTAGGCAAGAGTACACCACGATGGATCAGTGCGGGTTGGCGGACTTCACACGACTTTCAAGGGGTCCTCTCAGACATGCAGGTTTCCTCGCGATGTTTTCCTTTACATTTTAGCAAGTGATAGTCATGGTTGAGAATGAGATTCGCACATGAAATCCAGACATCTCAGAGGTATTTGTTACCGAGGCAATCGTTCTAGTAACTTGGCTTATCACTGCTTTTGACTTAGCTACTTATCTACTTACCTACTTATTCTAATAAATAAAACTATCTTGTGTCCATACGTTGTCGGTCAAAATTACAATTATAAACGGAGTCGATGTACTGTTTAACGGGGATTTATATCAATAACATACCTACCTGTAGATTATGTTTTAGGCATTAATTTTGGGACGGAGAATGATTTATCTATTCACCTCCCAAATTTTTAGGCGTTTTATAACTTTATCAAACGTCATATAGTACTGCGCACAAGAGGTTTGCTTTGCGCAGTAGTAGCTAGAATAGAACAGGGCTATGAAACTTTAAAGAACCATCCAACAGATGGCATTCAAACTCATAATAGACACGGCTAATCAATTTATTTTTTTATTACTTGCACTGAACGCAGCCGCAATGTGCTACAATTAGATAAAATATCTAAATGCGTTGGGCGGGAATATATTCAAGATGGCGGCTGCTCGACTCACTCGATAGTGACATTGACCGTTTTTCAAAACACGCTGGTGTGCGTATTATCTAGTTTATATTAAAACGTTGGTGATATTAAGTTATCTGGTTCGATTTATGTAGATGTAAGTACTTAAGTGTGTACCCAAGTATATTACAATTACAAATGACGATTCACTTTAAGGAATTGGAGGAACCAATTAAAAATACCTTTTTGTATAGTACTTTGATGGATTAATGCAAATATTTGACTAATGGTAACGTACTAAGTACTACGCCTTTTTCTTCGAGGAATAAAGACGTGCTTATGTTGATATTCGCATAACTAAATTTATTTTGCCAGCCTCACCATCGCCATCTATCGCCGTACAAACGCATCCCTGGTCGGTTGTAAGCGCAACTTTCGCCTTGGCCGCTGCGCGTGCGCATAGAACCTGCCCTCTGAAGCTTAATGCCACGTCCCTAATTACGCTTTACGTCATATTGAACTAGTTAAGTTTCGGATAAGTTAATAAAATTAATAATTGTAGGAATGTTGGTGGAAGATTTTGTATTTGCAGTGCTACGACAAATAGGAGTAAGTACTTATACAATTTTGGAGAATTTAGTAAATTAGTCACCTAAGTATTTGATGAATTCGTAATTATACTTAACTGTGTATTTTTTTAATATATTTTTCTAGCTTTTATAGTTGCATGCACGTCCAATCCAAAGACACGAATGCTTCTTAAAATGATTAAAATAAGGATCATCAAAATTAAGTTTCTTTTTTAATTTAATTCACATTTAGGTAGCTATGTATCTAATAGTTTTGATACGTGTAAACCTATTCTACTATAGCATGTTTAAAATAAATATTCAAAATTTTGATTTATTAAGTACTATATAATCTGATAATATTGAAATACTAAAATCCATTTAATAACCAACTAAGCTATTATACACCTTACACCATTAAACGATATTATTAATACTCGCAGCTTGAAACGTCAACTATGCAGCCTTCAAACAACTTCTAAATCCAAAATGGCGGCTGCAATCAAGCCATGTTACTAGCTACTAAAGCGGTTGTAGGTTATGTAGTAACATTGACAGTCGGCGCTGGAGTTGTGTAAATGCTTGCCTTGGCCGAGCGCACGCGCAAGGACTCGATGCTAGAATAGCAAACGTAATTCGGTTTGAAGGGCGATGTTTGTCTATGACCGATCGATGTGTTCGAAGTTTAAATTATTCTTTTTTATAAAAAAAACAATTTTGACGTGTAGGACGTTTATATTTTTCTTGTAAGATTCCATATTTATAGACAATAATACCAGTCCTTTTTAATGTCCCACTGCTGGGCACGGGCCTCCGCTCAATGCGAGGGGGATTAGGCCATAGTCCACCACGCTGGCCCAGTGCGGGTAGGTGGACGGATTTGTAGATAACAATAACTAAATTCCAGACAAAACATCACACTATAATCATAATAACAATAAGAATACAACTATTTTTGCAATGCGTGTCAGAAGAACGATAAAAGTCGTAGCTAACTATTGAAATATCACGTATTTAAATAAACATTGTTCCGTAAACGTCTGGCTGATAATCTAATTAAGGTGGAAGCTCAGGGTCAGGGTGCGAAATTCAAAATGACAAAGGTTTTTATTTTTTTACGAAAAATTTGGACATCTTTACGATGTAATTTAGTGTTTTGCGATATTAACATTCTGCATTGGATGTCTTGATGTATTAAGTTTGCTTAAAAAAGTACCCAATCCGATACAACACCATAAAGTTCCTAAAAATAGCGGTTTTTACAAACCTCCCCAACCCAAATTCGTAAAAAAGAAAAACCATTGACATTTTGAATTTCGCGCCCTGACCCTGAGCTTCCCCCTTAAGTATGACGGTATTTATTTTTATTGTGTCAAATACCTTCGATATACTATATATAGGTCAAACGAGCATGTCAATGGACACTCGTGAATAAAATATCTCCTTTCCTGAACACAGACACGACCTTCTTTTTTATTTTATTATAAATAACATGTTTTTTTTTATAAATTTTCAATTGATAACGGGTATGATTTGTGTATTTAAAAAGTTATGTTTTATTTATGACACACGGTTGTTTTCGATTGTGATGAATAACATAATCAGGGTCTAGCAGAAATATAGGTTACTGCTAATCATTTTTTTTTGTGGCTATTAAGAATAAAATAGTGATTCACAGCTAATGTAGCCTTTTCATTCTGAGGAATAACTAACTAAATACATTATTTTTGACCCTGTAGGGGTTTCCCTTTATAAAAGTACTAGTTGCGCCCGGCGGTGTTACCCGCGATAAAAAGTATGAAAAATTTAAACACCTATCCCACGGGAACCATATATTTTATCGGGATAAAAAGTAGCCTATGTGCTATTCCAGACTATAATCGATCTCTGTGCCAAATTTCATCCAGATCCGTTCAGTCGTTCTGGCGTGAAAGAGTAACAAACATCCATCCATCCATCCATCCAAACTTTCACATTTATAATATTAGTATAGATTTATAATATTAGTATAGATTATTCTGGTACTAATTTGGATAATATTAATTTCTGATTACGTCTACGACAGTAGTTATACAAATTTGATTTCAGGAATTGTGTAAATAACGCAATAAGTATTACTTTCGTAGTATACAAGCCAAATGAGTTGTTTATGTTGTTTACGTAATCAATTTAAAAAGTTGGAACTTTTTTTGTAAAATAAATCGATCAGCCGCTCGTCAAAGTTCCGTCGGCTTTATTTTAGCCTACGACGCCGCGTAGATGTTCATAGCGGTTTTATAATGCAATTATTAGAACGACAAAACTACTTTTTGACACTGTTGTCATTTTATTATGACAATTAAAAAACTACTAAACTCTAGCCATAGTGATTTCTGAGAAAATGTCCTAAATACCATGATCCTTGTCAGTACTGTAATTTTTTTAATTATTGACATGTTAAAAAGAAAAGCCTAACAATAAACCGGGGTTTGAAAGTAGAACACAAAAAGAAATTTGAAAATAGAATCGGTTTTCTCTATTCTGTCATTGGCCTTCGATCAAAATATAGGTTGCAATTTATTAACGCACACGCGTGCACGAGACGCACACTGACGCAGGGTTGCAGTGTACAGCGGTGTATTCATAGAAAAAGAGGGGGACGGATAAACGATAACCAGTATAGGTGGGGCGCGATGGAGGGGGATTTGTAAGAAAACACACAAAAAATGTGCGTGAACCCTACGCACACCGGCGACCGTTACGCGTGCGTTTACATACGCACGGCACGCACACATGCGCCGCGCGTTAAGTCAAGGCGAACGGAGGATTAAGGGCACATACGATTGACTTTGGCAGAATTAAAAAAGCTCTTTGTTCACGGCAAACACTGGTACTCACATGCGTCAGAGGTGGTCGGTTCCTCTTCCGTCCAGTTTGACACTTGGGTGGTAATTTTTGTGAAAAAAAAAGAAAAAGGTCCCAACAACAAATCGGCGTCACCTCATGTAATCACAAATCCATTCAGCCGTAGTTCGCAGCGACCACACTGTCACACAATAATATACCGTAACACATCACAATCGGTCACTTTCCACAAAAATATTCCTTTACTATCTTATCGCTAAATAAAAATATAGTTCGGGTCCTAAGTTTTCATCTGATATGTTTGCATCGCAGAGCGCAATGATATATCCACACTTAAATTTATTTAGGAAAAATTCGCAAAAAACTCACTAAATCCCAAAATATGATTTCTTATTTTGTGTGTGTTTGTTGATTCGAAACCACTGCGCGCGAATGATATGAATATATTATTTTTTGTTTTTTTTTTATTTATTTTTTATATAAAATATAGTCTGATCAAAATATGTTGTTTTTGATTAGGGTTCCTGTTATTTTTTCGGAGGTTTTTAGCGGTTATGTCGCGTGTTGTGGTCCTGTTGTGCGGCGGGAGCGGAAATGCGACGATCCACCGATTGTGCATAGGCGGGACTGCACCGACCGCGCACACCGTACTAGACCGCGTGCGTACTTAGCCATTACCTTGTATTTACTGCGACCGAGGCTAGCCCGACACTTCTTGATACTTACTACACGGCGCGGACGCAAACAAAAAACCATCCAACGAAAATTGGGCGCTTTTACATTTATAATAATTGAAATGGAACTAACTTTGAGTATCCTTAAAATTGGATATTTCAATGTGTAGTATTCGCGCAAATATAATAAATCAATTTATCAATTATCTTATTAGATGATTTATCTAACAAAGATGTTACCATTACGACACAAGAAACCTGACCTTTAAGCAAACAAACAAGATATGGGAATAAGAAGAATTACAATAAACGACAAAAAATCATCCAAAATAATATAATCATAGATAATAATTAACGTTTAACGTAAATCGTTACAAAGACACGTCAATATAATGTACACATTTGTTCATTCCTATCCATCGGGTCACTTAGAAAATCCTATTTTGCTGTGCTAGTTTTCGAGATTTAATCGTTTTTATTCGAATAAAAGTAAACGTCACGGCATCTCTTATCTATTTTAAAACATCATAATATTAATTCTGAATGATAAGAATACGAAAATTAATAGTCTAAATTAAAGACAATATTTTTTTCTTCAATCAGAGACTGCTCGGCTCAAGACCGCGCGGTCGCGGTGTAATACTCCTACATACACAAAGTGCAGTGTCGTCTGCACATGCGCGCGCGTGTGTGCGCCCGCTGTTGTACGAGCCTCGTGCATTTCAAATAATATTTGCCAACTTAATACTCAACTTCCATATTCAAATTTACTTATGAAAAAAAATATTAGTAACGAAAATGGTAACCCAATTTAAATTTACTTTTTTTATTTTTCAGTATTTTCTCGCTCTTCGTCTATCGTATCACGAAAGCTGAGTTTGTGTGAGTTTTTTTATCGTTTTTTTCTTCATCGTGTGGGTGGGTTCGATTGTATAGTTGCGAGGGTGTGTGCGTCAAGTGCATAAAGTTTGGTTGTGTGTGTAATTCTTATAAGAAAATGGTTCAGTGAAAAATTTTGCTGGCAGCCGTAGAGATGGCGCTGTAGTATGATGGATGGAACATCAAAAAAATAGTTACGTTCCATTTTTGCTATTATCAATGTTAACCACGTAGCGATAAGGTCGATTTTTCGAATAACTATCTAATAGTGCATTGTAAAATTTCGGTTCAAGGGACTTTTCTTGTATTTCTTAGTTTGTGTGAACTATGACGAACAGAATGGCTGTTCACAAACTAATTGACTAACCTAAATTGATTGCTGTCGTTTTCATGGTCGTTGTGTATGAGCAGGATAGCAATATACTAATTTGGTTGTGTCAAAAGAGAATGGGCGTTTGGTCTATCGGTGGTCTTACATTAAATGGAGCCTAAATAACAGCTCATTCGCTACAGGCAAACAGTAGAGTTGCCTCGCCTGAGTACTGTGCACATGTGCCTCCCGAGGATGCACAGACTATCTGGACACAGCCTTTTTTGTAACTACCCATACACATCCTGCACGTCCATATTTTGAATAGATTTTACTATAATAGGGTCGTACACAATATTTTCGAAATGTTACAGCTTTAAGTAATCAACTACACAGAAAAATAGTTTGTTACATTTTTAGCAGTATTTTTATAAAAAAAACGAACAATGGCTCATGGGTGCTGTACGTAGAACTATATCGTTTGCAAAATGACGTAATCTTCAATTTGAATGAACATAGACTAAGGGTCTAAGATTAAACGTCACAAATGGCGTGATGTGACTTAACTTTTTCTAATTAGGTTTGCCACATTGTTTTTTTTTTATTAGAATTCAAATAATGGAAACACCATGCCATTCCGAATGGCCGACAGAAGTTTATTTTAACATCATTTTGTGTCATATCTGATGACTCATATATATACCTAAACCAACCTGCTGATTATCGCAGGTTTACAGCAGGGTTACATTAATAAAAAAAAAACACTCCGAATCTGAATTAAATTAGGGATATTTTTATTATAAATTAAAATAAACAATTTTTTTTTCACTCACCATAAAGTGTCGAAAAAAATTATGCGTAAGTATTTGTTTGCACACATTGTGCATAATCCTATTGATTTAATGTAGGTTCGCTGGAGGTAATGTCTTGCTTATGGCAGTTCAGAGATGCTATTCTTATAATCATTAGCTTAACTAGTTGGCCAACTAATCTCTTAACTTGTTATGTAAACTTGTACCTACTGACTTAATATTTTTAAGGTCGTTGATATCAAAACAAGGTTCGATGTGATCGAGGTCGCAGACCGGGGTTGCCAGGAATTCGGTTATTAACCGAACTGCTCGGTATTTCAGCCGCTTGTTCGGTGTTTGGTGTATGACATTGATATGAAGAAATAAAACATTGAAATAAAACTACTTTTAAGGATTCTAACGTCGGGAACGTAAAAATAAAAAATAAACGCGATAGAATCCTTAAAAATGGTTAGATATATGTTTAAGCTAATTTACATCTCCATAATTAATTCGTTGATTTACAAATTCAAATTAATAAACGATTGATTGGTCATGCCCGCCCGTGCGCGCTGCGTAAGTGATTGTGACGTTTGACCGTCTTCTTTCTCTTTCTTTCTTTGCGGTTATCGCCGCCCACGTCCATCTGCTTAAGGCCGTCAGTCAGTTGGGTTTCTTTATATCGCGACTAAATGTGCGGTGCCCTTTTAGCATTTTTGCCAAATTCGTCTGGCAGCCCTGGGTCGGACTCGTCATTTAATCCAGGGCCCCAAGTCTGCTAACACAATCGATTCATAATCGAACAGCAACCGCATAGTAACTGTCACTTTTGACAGATATTGTATGGGATATGTGTCAAAAGTGACAGTTACT
The DNA here is from genome assembly GCA_905333125.1 of Pheosia tremula. Classification (NCBI taxonomy): domain Eukaryota; kingdom Metazoa; phylum Arthropoda; class Insecta; order Lepidoptera; family Notodontidae; genus Pheosia; species Pheosia tremula. The sequence continues at coordinate 5,558,926 of HG995419.1, forward strand.
ATGCGGTTGCTGTACGATTATGAATCGATTGTGTTAGCAGACTTGGGTCCCAGAGCCACCTTCGTGTGAGTAGTGTCGTGTGTGAGAGAGAGACCTTCGTGTCTGCGCGTGCGTCGCTGTCCCAGGAACTTATTGTTTTGACGACCTATTTGGCACAGATGGTAATGATCACGCTTTCTGTGCCGCGGCGCCCGGGTTCGAATTGCGGTAGCGATAAACATTGTGTGATGAGCACGAATGTTTGTATGCGAGTTATGGATGTTTAATATCTATACTGGGATCGGCTCCATCCTGCGGTACACAAATAAAAAGCTTTGCTTTGCTTGGGACCGTTTTTTTTTTTTTTATACATTATAGGCAAGTATTTGATCTCGATCTCACCTGATGGTAAGTGACGATGAGATCTACAATGGAGCATACTTGCCTAGGTAGGAAGGCGGCAGTATATCGAGACGCTACATTCACGAGGCACATGCAGCGCAATTGATCTGACCCGCTGAAATAAACTATTCTTATTTACTGATGGTAGAGGATTCATTCAATCATCATTATTATCGTCATCGATATGATCAATCTCACTAATATTATACATGTGAAAGTATGGACGAATGGATGGATGGATGTTTGTTAAAAATGTATGGTTCCCGTGGGACGGATTTGTTTAAATTTTTCATAGAGCATAGGATCGACATGTTTTTGTTTTAGTTTAACGGTCAGAAAATGACAGGCGAATTTTTATTCCGGATAAATGCACGTTTCCCATGGGATAGCATACAGGAACCGTGCATTTGGAAAAGGACATACTTTTTAATCGCGGGAAACACCGCGGGGCGCAGCTAGTATCCAATAAAAAATACTCGACACCGGCAAAAACCGCAATATTTTGTAGCCAATTGCCGTCCTAAAAAAGAGGACAACGAGTATTCGTTGGCAACATTAATATTGGAATATACTGAATTGTTTTTTTTTTACCCTCGGACGCACAGATGCCACGCACAGGACTGAACCCACGTATTTCTGGCAACGACTGGTGAAATGTCACTCGCCGTCTCAATGTATTTACGGGAAAATATTGAGCATTTTTAGGGGACCATCGTTTTGTATTTATTCGCAGTGTTTTTAATTATTATGTACAAGTATAATGTGTGATAGCCAAGTTGGTAGCACGCTTGCCTCGGTAACGAGGATCGCAGGTTCGAACCCCGGCATTTCTGGATTTCATGTGCGAATCTAATTTCAACCATGGTTATCATATAACATCGTGAGGAAAGCTGCATATCTGAGAGAAGCTCTTGAAAGTCGTGTGAGAATCCGAAGAGGTACGAGCCGGGGTTTGAGCCTGCACACCTTGTTTGAAAGGCAAGCATTCTGGCAATGGACTAGACCAGGAATTCCCAAGGTAATTTTCCAGTTTTCCCAGTCTTCCCGTGATGCGCTAACAGACAAACAGACTAATAAAAAATCAAAGATGTCGGATTCGACCATCTAACAAAAATAATGATTTCAACGATTTGTTTGTCCAAAACCACGATCAAGTTCCGTTAAATTATTACGTAACTAAGTAATTATAACGTTTGGTTTAGTCGGAAAATACTTAAATATTCGAGCTTTTCGTTGTCAAGTTAAACACCTACATGCATGTTAGTAAGTAGGCAAGTATATTTGAACATCGAACGCACGAGAAACAAAACATCTTACCAATTTAATCTAAGTGGAAAATAACGAAAAAAAAACCTAAGTTTAATTTACATAACACATAACAGAAAAAAAGGCAACGACGAAAATATGCCTCAACTACTAATTCACTTGGCTATTTGATTATCAATAAAGCTATATCTCAATTGAAAAGTTATATAACATTAAAAACAAGAATCTCGGTAACTAGAACAAAAAACTTCAATACCCGACGCCATGACACTTTTTTGTCGACTTAAGATGGCGTGTGATATCGGAAGCCGTCTAAAACAAAAGAACCGCCCCGCCCACTAACCAAAAAAAAAAACGAACGCACAAAAATAATACATAAAAATAACGGTTGAAAAAAAAAACTCACGATTATAAATAACTAGCGCGAAAAAGGCACGTACGTGTTGTATCAATACGGACGGTAAATCAACAAGGAACAACGAAATCCCGAATCCAGTGCAACGTAATCGTGGCGAAGCGGGCATGCAAACTGGTAATACTGCCACATTTACCGGGGAACCCATCAGACGAACACTTGTTGCTTGCGAATGCCAAGTTCTCGCTCCACACGGACGCCGCAAAACTTCCAGCCGCTACAGTTATTCGCACAACCGAATTAGAATTCGCGTTATCTTCAACACTACTTACCTACTTACTTGGTAACAACAACTTTTACAACTTGATAAAAAACTAACGTTTAAAATAATAGTTATCGTTTAAAAATTGTTCTATCGATTATTCGTTTACGTTATTAATAAAGCACCTATTTCAATTTTAACACATCACTTCACTACCGTCTTAATCTCAAGACGCGACGCACTTACAGAACAATGTTCCAAATTTGAATGCAGAAAATAAATAATGCGGTTTTTCGATTTAAAATTGGAATATACTTCTTTCTGAACGTTAGCTTTAGTGTTTTTAATTATTTTCCGATCCTTAGCTATTATTATATGACTTGATATTGAATAATTTAGCTCCCGAGTGCGGAGGAGAGTTGCATTAGTGCACGCCGGGCCAGTTGCAACAGGTTGTTTGGCAGAGAGACTGAAGGGCGCATGCGCGATGAGTCCGACCAATGCACCCCGCCACAGTGGGCTCACAGCTGTTATCATATTTTGTCATCGGTTTTTGATACCATATTGCATATCCCGCTGTATTAGCAATTGGCTACTTAGTAAAAACACTGAGTTTTCTTGAGTTCACCAATAAAAACAAACTAAGTAGGTTTTATTCAATCACAAAGCACACAGCTTCCACCTAACTCGTAGAATTTCTGATTAATTTATATAAACTAGGAGATTACATTAAACATTTCCATGAAATAAATCAAATTAATAGAAATCTAAAATTAACACTTACACGGGAATCGTTACGGAAGCGATTTATTGAAAAAAAAACAAAAACTATTTTTTTTGTATAAAAATGACCTTTATGACCACTTAATCCTTAAAAGCCTAGAGTTTCAATTTTGATACCAATCTTTTAAACCGAATGTTCACATTACTATTAGTCTTTTTTATAGGTTGGCTGTACGTATTTTACTGTTGTATAATATTCTTTCCAACGAAATTAAAAAAAAATCAAATGTCATTATTATTAAACACAGTAACATTAAACACAGTAATATTAAAAATAAATCACTTTCGTAAATCAGGCTACTAAGGGTTAAGGTATATTACACACTTTTTGATACACCTTTTATATTCCGTGTGAACTAAATCCATAATTCCTTTACACATTACACGTGTGCCCACTGTGCAACAGCCGTTGCAGTTCCTATACTATGCATAGCATTAGGAGCTGCCTAGCGCCTTATCTGTGTGCCGTGCCGAATTGTAATCACTTTGGTAACTTGGATAGTGATCTGAGATGCTCTTCTGCCTTTCCACTGCTGCTTAATAGCTTTTAGTAAAACCTTCCGCGTCTAAATTGTAAGTATACTATGTTACATACAGCTGATCGATAATTCATTTTTTTTAATGTAATCCTTGTGAAGAAACAAGCTCGTTTTAAAAAGCCGCGTGAAGTTCACCAACCCACACTCGGCCAACGTGGGGGGCCTTTAATCATAATAATATACCCAGACTAATAGGCCAGGTCTTGGTAAGTTCCAAAAAAAAATTGAAAAAGTAAGTGGGATTCGACGGAAAAAGAATGGTGATATTGCAAATATTGATCTATTTTCCAACAGAAATCACCGTAATTGGTCAAAGAATTTAAAAAGTTTGGAGATTTTTTGCAATCATAGTCATCGTCATGGATAGCGATATGTGAATATTTCAAAATCACTAATATCACAATTATAACTGAAACACTTCAAAAGACTAGTGCCCAAAACCCTAAACCAAATAAAAAACTCAACAAAGACCATAATATAGCTTAATTAAATCTCGTGAAATACAACCAGGTAAAAAACATAGTAACATTATTTTCGATCCGATTTTCCTTAACCAACCTGAGTTTGGGAAATATTAGTTTGTAGTTTAGTTTTTGGCCACGCATCACCCACATAGGGGACCTGCCTGACTAACCCACTTCGACCGACCGACGTTAACGTTACATGCGTAGGAAGCTAGGAATATATAAATTGCTAGCTTCTGCTCGCAGCTCCGCCTGCGGTACCTTACACATAGCATATAGCATTCAGGGATAATGTAGCTTTCGATTAGTGAAAGAATTTTCAGAACCAGATCAGTAGATTTAAAGATTACGCCCAACATCTAAACTCAAAAGTAAATTTTTTGGCTATCCCGTGGCAACTTATCCATTGCCCGGGATAAAGTTATCCCCGATGTTGATCTTGTTTCAATTAAGTTCCGCCTAGTGGATTTGGAGGTACCGTTTTTAGCTATCCCACAGAAACCCTTCCTTTTTCCGTGATAAAAAGTGCCTTATAATAATTTTGACTACGGTTATAATCTATTGCCGTGCCAAGTTTGATCAAAATTTGTTCATAGGTTTCCTCGTGACAAATACGCTATGACGAATTTGGCCTCCGGTATAATAAAACTTATATATCATATCATATTTTGTTAACGCATTCCAATTACAGAGTACATATACGACCAAGTTGCGGACTTGTTATATGAAAAAATAAATGTACCTTTAACTATCATTTTGACGCTGTCAACTGCAGTCAGGCTGTCAACATTTTCCTGCATTCCATGCATTCCATGCAGGAAAATGTTGACAGCTAAATAAGCCTAAAAACAAAAATCATTTTTCACATTTGACAAAAAAATCTATGTAAATGAAACACCGAACGGCCGACACCTCAACCTCTAGACCAAACAATTATCAAAAGCGATTTTTTTTTACCAAGAATTAGCAAAGATTTTCTGTCTAGAGTTTAGCACACGCTATCTACAAAATACGAGCGTCCGAACGCGCAATAACCCTTCTAACTTTATATTTGCAAAGTTTATGTCTACTGCTCATCCCTAAAACTCAATCTCAGGCGCAATATAAGGCTTAAAGCAAACGAAACAAATTCCATACAAGTTGGTGCACAAAATGTTCGCGGTCAAACACTTTGCTTAGAGCAGAGTTCCGTAACATGAACAGACTGAGGTTTTATGGAATACTGTTAGGTGATAGAGACTAGTACTGTTTATATACTGTTGAGTAATAATAATCTATACATATATAAAATAAAGTCGCAGAATAACTATTAAAACAAAGAAATATTTACAAAATAAATAAATAAATATTATTCATTACATCATATGGTTGATTTTGAGGCGGTACGAAGTTCTCCAGGACAGTTAGTAATAAATAAATACGTTACGTTACAATGTTAAGCTTATTTGGACAAAATAAAGAAAATAATATTTTTTATTATTTCAAATATTTCTCTAAACGCAAACATATATCAGAATGATTTGTAATAAAACAAGTTTGAGAGAATAAAAATAGTTAATCGAAAAATATTGAAAATAATAGAATCGGCGAAAATTATTTACAATTTAGGGAAAATATTTAATTTCATAATAGAATGTAAAGAACCTAATTTGAATATAGAACTTAATTCAAAACGCTAGGGTCGCTACTCACCTAGTATGTAGACCATGTTCTTGGTCCAACGCTGGAGCTCCTTGCGTATGGCGCGACGTTCCTGTTGACAGCGCGCGAACGAGCACTCCGCCATGGCATACGTGCGACAACCCTGCACAAAGAACACACCCATTATTACTCATAAACAATAAAAAAATAAACTTGTAAAAGGCAATATTATGGAAAACACTGGTATATCACTTCATTCCATTTATTTTTTGAATGTTGAGAATCGAAATACCTAAGTACCTAATACCTACAAACTTTATTCATGATTCATTTAGTAAAAAAGAATTTTTGACGTCTTCCTTCCTTAATGTGTGATTTTTCCTCTTATGAGTAGGTACATAAATAAAAGACACCTATCTCAAAGTTGAGCGAATCATTCTAAATATACATGAAACATGCCAAGCCTACTAACTAAGTATTCAATTTTAGAACTATTCACATGCAAACTTTTCAAAAATTTTGATTATAGAACACAAGAAAGAAAAAACAATATTCAAAAGTACAATTAAAAAAAACATAGTTGCATCGCCTTTATAGATTAGTAAGTTGGAACGTGTTAGGCTAACCTACATATTTAAGCCAACCAAACCCAGTGACGTAAAAATCGATTATCGAGATACGATTCTTGGAAACAACATCCATGTATACATCCAACTTACATGTATGTATATCATATACATATATGTAACGGGATACCATAAGGCTGAGCACATGAACAAACGCATGATTCATTTCAAGGCTTATCATACAAACGCAACAAGTGTTATTTTTCTAGAACTTATTTTGAAAACGTATCGATTTTTCTGGCTTTTGTGTATGAGAGAATACAATCAGCAGTACGTCTACGCATTTTGGCGGATCGACTTTATCGAATCGCAGTGCGTGATAAGCCTAATTTCCAATTTCCTGCAACTAATCTTGAAACGCATCTTGGACTATTCCATACTAAAGTTATAAAAAAAACCTATCATTGCCCAGAGCAACGCCGACAACGACTCACGACTTAGTAAAAATGGCGGCATCTCGAAAAAATTGTTTGTAAAACGCAATAAGCTCATTACAAATTCCCCAACACTGTAAAGTCAATATTTAATTCAATCTTCTCCGCGTGCCGACGTCCGACTAACTAAATTTCATTAGCCACCGTTTCCTGATCGAAGACTATCTTCCACATCTATACGAGTCGGCACCTACAGCGAAATAAAAACACCAGACGCGATCCAATTACTATAGCTTTCATCGAGCAAGTATCGACTCCGCCGGTCAACGCCCCACCGAAAGCAGCTAACAAAATTCTACGAAAAACCTCCGATGCTCATCAAGTAATACCCCGACACCCACCGAATATGCTCGAGCACCCCCCCGAATTCTTATTTCAAACTCCAGACGAACGGGGGCCGAGGGGGGCATTGCCAAACTATTCTTATTTTAAAATCTCTCTCCACGGAATATGCCACGAAAGAGGTTCTTATTTTAAAAATATAACGCTCCACCGAAATTTTCTTATTTTAAAAACTTGAGGGGGGTGCGAACGTTCTTCCGAAATCCACCACCCCGACCCCCCGACCCCCAGTGGCCAGTTATGATATTCTTATTTTAAAAATCGCCCGAAGCGTTCCGATTCTGTTATTAAGATGTTGGTGGTGGAAGCTTTTATGTAGCTCGGGCGCAGACTGGTATCATATTAAGACACGAAGGGTTGTTTCGCCAAACGTACATAATTACATATTATAGAAGTTGTGCTCCCTTATCGCGAACGGTGGATGCATATACCTATATAAAAAATACGTAATAAAATCTCCATTCGCGATCCCTGACCTACATAAGTCTCTCCGCTCGCATACATAAATTGTAATTCCTAATCCCATGCATCGGGATGACGCGAATTCGATTCGAATTCTAAATTTGAAATTCTTAAAAAAACAAAAAGTGGATTCTTGGCAACCAATAATGTTTCCCGCCAATTTCCATCGCTGTCAAATTTGGGGCCGCGTCGCGCTCCCCCACCGGGCCACCCCCGCCCCAGATCAATTTACGATAACTCGGTTTCAGCGCTCCGTCTCACTCGGCCTTAAGACGCGACGCTATCCCCGTCTCCCGTGGATAAGTTCTAGAACTGGGCAAGTGTTCACGGCTATAACAGAATATCTGTATTACTCATTTTAATATTCATAACTAAAAAAATAATAATTTCGAGATGGCGTGTCTTGCATATTCATTCAATTTTAATTTATCATGTTAATCTGATAATATCACATAAGTGTTTTTAGCTTTATTAATAAAATAAATTAAATTTTTATAATCATAACCCTTTTACCACGAAATGTTGTTGTCTTTCGATTATATTTTTATGAAAAAAAACTTAGGTAATTATTATTACCCGTTCACCAATCTCAGTAATTAAATTTTATAATACTAAGTTATCTAATGTCTTAGTAATAAGAGTCTATGTACGCGACACCAATTCGTACTTCAGGGACAAAGATACAAGTGTGACCTTTACTGTATTCTGTCGTTGGGCAGTCGCGGGACCATTCTCTTGCGCGGATATGGTCTGGGACTTATTTTTAACTGTTGTGTGCGTGTCGGCGTGTGTGTGCACGGGGGTGGGTGTGCGTGTGTGTGCGTGCGTTTGAAATATTCCCCCGTAGCCGTAGCGCGCGCAATTGATGTTTTTAATTAGTTTCCAACGGTTTTCGTCGGTGGCCAGTATCGTTCTTTTTTATTATTATTTATTAAATTTATTTTTTATCTTGCAACCCCGATGTTGCGAGGTTTTACATTAAGAATCGCATGTAATTAAAAATACTTGCATAGACGCGGAGTAAAACTTTAATTGAATGCGCTGTCCGTTAAACAATTTGGTCAAAGTTGAAGTGAAATATAAAACAGGGAGAGTGCGGGGCTGGTAGCCGGTACGTTTCCTGAAAACTTTCCTTTGTGGGCGAAAATTCAATAGGCGGGAAGTTCGGTCGCGTCTGCCGACCGAGCGCCATTGTCGGACAGTTAGCCGACATTAAAAGGTCCTAATAAAAGAATTAACACTACCCATCAAAATAAACGAGTCCAAGGAAATTCATTTTCAGTTTCGTAGTAGTAACGCTACGAGTATTATCTATTTTATATTTCTGTGTCTTCAAGGGCAATGACGTTGATATTAATACTATCACATAAGTCATTAAGAATGAATCTAATTTTATATAAAAAAATAAAACTACACAAAAGTTTCATATGCGGAATTTAAAAGAATTCCATTTTTGAAATTCAAATACCGCGACCCAATTCACCTGTTCGATTTGAATCTCATTTGTTACTAATACATATTTTAAGTTACCGTGTTTATGCAACACAGTTTTATTTTGACCCGGACATTTGACTGAACGTGGAAATATAACATTCATTTTAACATTTTATGGAGTATATCGATTAGGTTTAGAAGCTGTTTGAATAGCATTATTGTTTGATTCAAAAGCGATCTACTCAGACAGAAACCACCATTAAAGAGATGTTTCACAGATCCTAATGTATAAATTCCTCGCCAAAGAGTGAATAATATTCCATGTATGGTATTGGACTACTGTTATTTCCGAGGAGTATCGTCCGGGAGTTATCTAGGCTGTGGCGTGTTTGGTGTTAGTATATTTGTAGGTTGGACCTGTTGCGCGCTTCGGTCGCTTTTGTTTTTGTTGGTCGCTAGTTTTGGCGCTACCCGCCCGTTTGGATTTGATACAAGTTTATTATGAGGCCGCTTTATGGCGACTTTATGTTTCCAGTATTTTTAAATTTCGAATGTGGCGCTATGAACGTTAAAATATTCGACGTTCGCAAATTGCGATTAATGATTTCGATTTGGAATATTTACTTTTTTGGCTGTTACTGCAGTTTTGAATTTGGAATCGCAATCCTTTTTTTGATATTAGTTTGGCGTTATTTAGGCATTAGGATGAGTTATGGTTATTTCTCTGACTGAAACTAGAGGGATACATTTAGAAATAAGCAGAGCATTGTAACGAAAAACCATTCAATAAAAACAAATTATTCGACCATAGATTTGCACTCAGCCAGTATTTTTAGTGTACCCTCCCCTTTTATCTATCCTTATCGAACAATGATGGTGATCTTAAGTCAGTAACCATTTTTAATATCTTTGACAGTGGTTTTTGTTGTTGGTTCATTTTGATTGGCAGTCCCACTAGTTGTGTCTCAGAGACGAGTAGATAGCAAACACGACATATTAATATCAATAATCAGCCAACACAGGGTACACCGAAGCCAAGCGCAATAAAAAAAAACACACTTGGTTCAAATTTCGAAATTGTTTCATAATTTTTCTTCACTTACACGCCTTCACCTACATTTCCGTTCCACTTTTGAATTTATCATTCAAACACTCGTAGTTCGGTACATTTAGCTCGTTGTGGTAAAAGTTGGGGTAAGCGCAAATTTAGTATTCCAAAGTTGAGCGGGTAGGCTTTACGAAATTTGCATGTCCGCCGCGCGACCTGTTGCGCACTTGCGTCTGTCTGTATAGAGCGAGCAGTTGCAGATCTATTCTTCGGGGATGTTACCTAGCCGTAAAATAAACACATGTAGTGGCATTGTTTGATCGTACCTACATAAGATCGCTTCTTACATAAATTTAAGTAGTTGGCCAGTACTAAAACTTAAAAAAAAGAATAAAGTTAATTTATTGTTTGTGATATGAAATAAAAAATTACAACAATTATAAATGAAACAAAGAAAACATGTCGCTAGACGAGCGCGACGCTGTAAACTATAAAAATATTATTTAAAAACGCTACGAACTTAAAACTCGATTCGAAAAACAATAATCTATTCAAGTAAACACGAATTCTTTATTCAAAAAAATTATAACTATCTCAGTAATTACGTTTCCTTAGAACAAGTAAAGGTACTTAAATATTTTAAACACCCAATTAACAGCTCATTTCGGGTTCATATCAAAACATTGTCCACGACTGTCCCGAAAAAGTCTTATCCGAGTTTATCCCAAGTTCCGGTGGGGGGACAGCCGGGGCTGGTGGGGGTGGCCCGGGGGGCTTCTCCGCGCCTGTGTGAAAGAATGCCGGGGAATCAATACAGCGGTGCACGTTAAATTGGCCAGGGAGGGGGGGTCCCCTACCCCCATCTATTGCCGATTTTTTTGGGATATTTCGAGAATGGGGTGTTATTATAAAATAGGGGGTAGCTGTTATATTGACAGATATATATACATGTGTTGGTAGTGAAATAATTATAATGTGTTGCTATGCATGTACCCGCCTCGTGAACTTTCAGTTGACAGGGTGTTGACGCACAATGACAATGGCATCGTGATTGGCACTTTTAACAATTATTTTACGAAATTTATTGCGTTTATTTTATGTTTATACGTTATATTAAAATGGAAAAAAAACATCTTATTTCAATAGGGAAGATGGCCGGGTGCTACCACCGACTTGGGAACCAGTAATTAATATAATAACATTTCCAGCCCTTTTTAATGTCCCACTGGTGGGCACGGGGCTCCCCCCATGCGAGGGGAATTAGGCCATAGTCCACCACGCTGGTCCAGTGCGGGTTGGCGGACTTCACACGTCTTTCGAGGGGTTCTCTCAGACATGCAGGTTTCCTCACGATGTTTTTTTTTCACCGTTTAGCAAGTGATAATCATGGCTGAAAATGAGATTCGTACATGAAATCCAGAAATTTCAGAGGTGCTAGCCGGGGTTTGAACCTGTGATCCTCGTTACCGAGGCAAGCGTTCCACCAAATTGGCAATCACTGCTGTTGAGATAATGATATACAATACCCATATCCAGCTAAGTGATGGTGACTCAGAATAAAAGAAATAAAAAGTATAAAATAATATAATTGTTTTTGTAATTTCCATTTTCTCAATTAGCCGCACCTACCCTCATTGTACACTCTGCTAATTAGCGCAGTATTAAAAAAAAAGGAACTATCTCCACAAAACCCGACCTATTTTCATTTCTTAATTGTCACAGCGGAGGAGAAGCGGGCGAAGCGATAAACAAAAAAAAAACACACAATTTTCTTCCGCGTCTTGCAAAAACTTTTGAAAGGGTAGAAATGAGCCATTGGTAGACAATGCTAGGAAAAACTGTTGGGTGAAATTGGTCATAATGGGTGTCTTCTGGCCGCGTCTCCCCGCCGCCCCGCCAACCCCTTTGGGTCAAGCGGGGAAATTAAATTTTAAATTGAAGCCGTGAAAATACAAAAATGTTATACCGGCGACAGTTACGCGGGGGTACACTGGGTATCCCACTAGTATGCATGGATGGATGGATAGATGGATGTTTTTACTCAATCACGCCAGAACGGCTGAACGGATCTGGATGAAATTTGGCACAGAGATAGATTATAGTTTGGAATAGCACATAGGCTATATCCCGGTAAAATGTATGGTTCCTGTGCATAAAGGACATACTTTTTAATCGCGGGTAACACCGCGGGGCGCAGCCAGTTTCATATAATTGACTCTAATTAATCTTGATAAAACAACTATGGGTACAGGCTACTAACGCAGTCTACAGTTTGATTCCAGAGTCGTAGCAAGCTTTACTTGTTTTTTTAAGAGGTAGTAAAGTCCGAAAGTGTTTCCGGTAAATGGAAACCGGCTCTTTTTCTCCCCGTCTCCTTCATTCACATTCTCCCATTCATTCATTCACGCTGCTTTCTGTGCTGAGGGACTAGGGTTCGAATCCTGGTAGGGACGCTTTGTGTGATGAGCACTAATGTTTGTAACCGAGGCATTGGTTGTTTAATATGTATATAAGTACTCGTATTATATACTGAGTTCGCCCCTAGTCCATTGTACGGTACGCATAATAAAAAAGTTTTTCTAAAATAAAAGTAGCCTACGTTACTCCTTGTGACATCAGCTATCTGCCAGTGAAAGTCCCGCCAAAATCGGTCCAGCCATTTCAGAGATTAGCCGAAACAAACACACAGACAGACAGACAGGCAAAAAATTTAAAATATGTTGTTTTGGTATATGTACCGTGTATACATCCAAATGCGCGTAGTAAAAAGCGGTTATTTTAATATTACAAACGGACGCTCTAATGTTATTTTTTGTACAGATGTGCATAAGTAATAAATAATTATTTTATTTGACTCAGTGTGCAACTCTCCTTACAAGATATGAACGTCACGCGAGAGACAGAATACTATTCCATGAAGTAAGTACGTGCTATTAACATACTAAATCTTTATTTTTACTATTTTTTTTTTTTACTACAAATACTACTTTTTTTATTTTTATAAATTATATACAATAGTTATATACATGGAAAAACAAAAATCTAAAAAAATACTTATTAATAGCATTACTTTTACTAATTAAATTACTAATTATAATATAAACTGATTGTAACTCAAGAACGGCTGGGCCAATTTTGATTATCTTTAAAAAAATGTTTATTGGGTCTCCGCCCCGAATAGCAAATAGCTAGAAAATTTAAAAAAACAAACAATAATAATAAAATTTTTTTTTTATATCGACATATCAAAGAAGCGCACGTCGACAAGGTTAGTATGCCCTAGCTCTGCCTTTCCCAAAGTGGGCGATAACGCCCGTTTGTGGGCGCTGCAGGCGTAAAGGGGGGCGGTAAGAGACCCAGAAAAAAAATGGGAGCGTTGTGTAGAGGCTTACAATAATTAATTTAATTTGAAGTTATAGTGGTTTTAAAGCAGGTGACAAAATAGGGGGTGCAAAAAAAATTCATTCTCAAAGTGGGCAGTAGACAAAATAAGTTTGGGAACCCCTGCCCTAGCTGAATCATCCTGTATATACATAATAGTAAGATCAAAGTGTATCAATTTTGATACATAGTTTGTTGTCATACTATTTTTAAGTTTTTTTATTTTCCTGTTTGTTAATATTTAAGTTATTTTAGATCAAATACTTTTTTTTTTTTTATTACATTATAGGCAAGTATTTGATCTCGATTTCACCTGATGGTAAGTGACGATGAGATCTACGATGGAGCACACTTGCCTAGGTATGAAGGCGGCAGTAGATAGAGACGCTACATTCACTAGGCACATGCAGCGCAACTGATCTGACCCGCCATCCATGAATGGCAACACCGAACATCATGCCGGAACACGGCTAGGCCGCTTGGCGACATGGCTTTGTTCAGTGGGTGGTGACTAACCACGGCCGAAGCCTACCACCAGTAGAGTTGTCACCTGGTTGGCACCACCCAGGGTCACGTGTAGGGTATCTCGAGGGTACTTAATTCTCCTACGGACGAAGGTGACTCGACCCCAGTACTTGCCTATAATGAAATAATAAAAAAAAAGACGAAAAACGTATAGAAATGTAGTTTAGAGCAAAATTGACCTTCATGTTAGAACTAGATAACTAAGCATTCGCTAACTGGATGTCCTCAACTGAAGGTTAGAATTATTTATGTTTAGAGCAGCTGGTTGTGACATGCCTACTGTTATTATATGTTTTGTAAACTATTTATAATCGCATTGTATCGTAGAGTAGCAATCTCAGTAATACCCAAACCGGGTCAAATTACTGTAACATAATCTTCCGGATAGATCTCACGCTATTATATTTATCACACTAATATTATAAATGTGAAAGTTCGGATGGATGGATGTTTGTTACTCAATCACGCCAGAACGGCTGAACGGATCTGCATGAAATTTTTGGCACAGAGATGGATTATATGGATTATAGTCTGGATTAGCACATAAGCTATTTTTTATCCCGGTAAAATGTATGGTTCCCGTGGGATAGATTTGTTTTAATTTTTCATAGAGCAAAGGATTGATATGATTTTTTGCATAATTTTTATTTGTTGTTGTTTTTTGTTGTTGGTATTGTTTTAATCGCAGGTAACACCGCAGGACGCAGCTAGTTATATATTGTTAAAAGCCCCTCTGCTCATTCCTTGGTCGTGTTAACCAATCATATGTCGGTTTGTTTTTCAGGTAAGCATTTAAAAAGAGCAACTATTGCGGCATGCCCATGCTTCTCCATGGGAACGGTGCCCACCATGGAGTTTCTTGCCCGTTCCTCTCCATAGCAACGGCATTCCGAACGGGTGGTGAAGTTGTAGCTTAGCATTTGTAACTTTTTTGACGATTCATGAGTACTGTACTTAATGGCTTACGTGAGTAAAACATATTCTGATTGTTATGCTCATAATCTCAAAACAGCTATGCGTGGAAAAACTACAAAACAAACTCGAAAATTAATATTTGCTTCTCAGACGATTTTGCCCAGATCTAGTATACTTTGAGGTATTTTAAGATCACCTTTGCTTCCAAGATACATTCTTGATTTCGATTATAAAACTTGTTTATTAATATTGTAAATCAAATGATAATTAATTAGTGTACCGAGCTCCGAGATACAGACATTGTCTAGTTTGGAGCTCAGAAATACTTTTTTTTTTTTTTTTTTTTATTACATTATAGGCAAGTATTTGATCTCGATCTCACCTGATGGTAAGTGATGATGAGATCTACGATGGAGCATACTTGCCTAGGTAGGAAGGCGGCAGTAGATCGAAACGCTACATTCACTAGGCACATGCCGCGCAACTGATCTGACCCGCCATTCATGAATCAACACCGAACATCATGCCGGAACACGACTAGGCCGCTTGGTGACATGGCTTTGTTCAATGGGTGGTGACTAACCACGGCCGAAGCCTACCACCAGTAGAGTTGTCACCTGGTTGGCACCACCCAGGGTCACGTGTAGGGTATCTCGACCCCAACGATGCTACTTGGTAATAAACTATTCTTATTCTTATTGTACTTCTCTTCTCAACAACCGCATATTTATTTCGGCGCCACAATATAAACGCGCAAAGAACTCTGTCGCTATTTCAACACGCGGAAATACCTAAAACACACTAAACAATATCACACTGAGATGCCATAGGTGAGGTCTTAATGAATACACATAAATGTTATAGAAGCAATAAATTAAAAACCTCATTACCAACAGAATAAAATAGCCATGACCAAAGACAAAGAGTCTCCGCCAGAACCAATCTAATATCCTCCAGACTAGCTGGTATATTCGTTTGAAACCACAAAATTCAATTTGTAGTCAGAAACCATCCTTAGAAGAGCAAAATGAAAACACTACGCGAAAAAATAGAGGGGGGGGGAGGTGCAAGGAGGTGTTTTGCGAGGAATTAAACTTGGCTAGGGTGGGGGGTGTCGAGGGTAAGAAAAGTAGGGGAAGATGCCGGATGATTAATTATTAGTTTGTGTGTGTTTCAAAGATGCTCCGGTGTGTGGCCGATAGGGGGCGCCGGCGGTTTTTATTAATTACATTGATATATTTTATGTTGGAGGATAAATCTGTACATCACACACAGTACCTATGTTATGTTGAAACAATGTTCCTATGTGTGGATATTAGACGATTTGTCTTATTATGTATCATTTAAAATACGGAGTACCTTAAAATATCGATATATTTAGAGGGCAGTTTTAACGTACGAACAGATTATAATAATTCCAGCCCTTTTTTCAACTGTCTCACTGCTGGGCACGGGCCTCCCCTCAACGGTAGGGGGATAAGGCAATAGTCCACCACGCTGGCCCAGTGCGGGTTGGCGGACTTCACACATCTTTCGAGGGGTTGTTTTCCTTCACCGTTTAGCAAGTGATACTCGTGGTTGAAAGTGAGATTCGCACATGAAATCCCGTGAAAGCCGGGGTTTCAACCTGCGCTCTTCGTTACCAAGGCAAGCGTTTTACCAACTTGGCTATCACTGCTTGAACAGATTGTGAAAGTTAAAAATTGCGGGAAAAAGTATAGCCCTATGTTATTGTCAAATGGGTTGCGTTTCATTGCACAATAACACTATGTTTATATATACAGGTGATTCATAAAGGCTTGATTAACCCTTGAAGCGGTGCTTGTTTCGCGCATTTATGACTTTTAAGTACTTCACAATTGAAGTCAAATTTTCATATAAAAAAATATTAATCGAAATAGAAATTCCACTTCATATGATGATTACTAATGCGATACAGAAGCGCAGGTTCACCGCTTAGTATACCCTTTCTGCATTCAAGGCAGTGACATGAAAATCTAATTAATTACTTTCATGTCCAAAAATCAAAATAACAAGTTATATCAATCCCTCATATCTCGAGCAAACGAACAAAAAATAAAAACAAAATTATTCCGGGAAAAAGGTCGAAAGGTTCGCGAAACAAACTTACCGACACAGAAGCCAAGCCCGTGCCTTGGATCCATAAATTTGTCCGCCCGCTTCAATATCATTCACCAAACTTTCAAGGGTAACATTTGTAATGTTGTATAACATGTTTATTTAACTTTGTTTACTCGGCTCTAGAACGGCTATATTGACTAATATGCTCGACTCCTAGATGGCAGAACGCCAAGACGGTCAAGTGCAACGATACATACACTATCATATAACTATATATACCAGACGAATCTGTACAACCTGTAACACGCTACAAACTCTAACTAGCTACATAAGGGGTTCGGGTAGAGCTAATTAATTTTAGGACATTTCGACCCGGCGCGCGTTCGGTGAATTATTTTAAGGTCTGTGGAATTTATGGTCACGCCAATCAATAAATGGCATATACTGACAGACTAGACTAGACAACCAGATGACAACTCTACTGGTGGTAGGCTTCGGCCGTGGCTAGTCACCACCCACTGAACAATGCCATGTCGCCAAGCGGCCTAGCCGTGTTCCGGCATGATGTTCGGTGTTGCCATTCATGGATGGCGGGTCAGATCAGTTGCGCTGCATGTGCCTAGTGAATGTAGCGTCTCGATCTACTGCCGCCTTCCTACCTAGGCAAGTATGCTCCATCGTAGATCTCATCGTCACTTACCATCAGGTGAGATCGAGATCAAATACTTGCCTATAATGTAATAAAAAAAAAAAAAAAAGACGATTATAAAAAAACTTGTTACTTGCAGGGATATCTTTTAACCTGTAGCGACCACTTCAACCGCACTACAAGCTACGCTGGTGGCACTGCAGACGCATTCAGAACAATGACAATTGACATCACAATCCTGAATCGCGCTATAAGAGTTTTCGGAAGAAGTAACATATATACAAGATCCCGACAATAACCGTCGGGGCAAAGCGGCCGCCCCGCCAGGCATACCACCCGCCTGGCTGGAAGATCTTCCCTTTTCCGCTAAAAACCCTTTTTATGGATGGGCCAAATACGTTGTATGAAAGTCATCTAATATGACTTTCATCCAAAGTATTTAGCCCATCCATCCAGAGTTATAAGAGAGAGATAGGTATACGTATCTCGTCAAGGCGTCTATTTTCATAAATATGATGACATTTCAAACCAGCATTTCAGTAAATAAATAAATGGCATATAAAGGAGCTCTTATAAGAGCGTTGGGTAACTCTAAAGACAGCAAAAGAGCAACATGAAAACATTGCTAAACATATTCAAATTAAATCAAATATCATTTTTTTGTCGCCAGACAAACACACCAACTATTCGGTCCCACACTAAGCAACGCTTTTATTATGGGTACCATACAATGGACTGAGCGCGAAGTCTACATATAATACTTATATAGATATTAAACATCTAGGACTCGGTTACAAACATTCATGCTCATCACACAAAGATTATCCCTACCAGAATTCGAAGCCGGGACCGTCAGCGCAGAAAGCAGGGTCACTACCAACTGCGCCAATCAAGTTGTCATTCACTCATCATTAAACCCTATTCGGGATGTAACCCAAAAGTGAATTGTAGTAAGTTAACAAAACTGAAAATTGCGAAAAATCTTGTATAATGACTCGAGATAATTGAGTCAACAGCCTCCGAGAGATCGATTCGCAGACAGTATACCTACTAACCCATATCCCAGACAGGGTGGTTGTACTTTCATGCCCTAACAGACATTGTTAGGGTTGGCACCTACTCGAATAATCCGTCGGGACAATGGGCGGGGAAAACCTGAAGTATAATAGCGAATACTACCTACAAATTGCTGTATTGTAGCTAATAAATCAACATTATGAAGTTTTACACAATTACTCATGAGTATTGAAATTAGAACAAAACTTATCTTATCGCGTTTAATTAATGTTTTTTACGTTCCAGATAAGTGGCAGAACTCTGGCACTTATTTTGGTCTCCAGATGTCTCCACCGGATGTTTTGGAAGCTCATAGAAAACCCAAGGGGACCCGTTCCTCACGGATCCAATGACTCTACCCCAAACACCTCAAATATGTACCCTGCACAGAGGGTTTTTTTTTTAAATTATAAGCATTATTATATAAAGACCTTTTTTAAAAAAATCTAACCCTTGAGCCGATTAGTATGATTGACAGCCCTACTCTGTATCTTGGTGCCCACTTTCTTCCTTAAAAAGGGCCTGTTTCACTATGTGTTGATAAACCCTATTCACTACTTATCTGAATGATGGCCCATACAAATTCTTTCAAATAAGTTGTAGATACGATATAACAGCACATTATGAAAATGGCCTTACTGGGCTGTTCAGTGAAGTAAAGTAATACACAGCTATAATATCATTAATAAAAAGAATATACTAATTAATTGATATAGATAATATTTATTTATTTCTTATATTTACGAGAAGACTATCCAATTAAATAAAACTAATTATGCGGTCGAAACGCGATAAAATCCGCAAAATTAGTTTTTGCCATGCTAAGTGCTGCGTTAGTAAAAAGCACTAAGGCTACTACAGTGGCAACACTTAGCTAAGTATGAACGGTTTGTTTTTGTCATGTGTACCTTACAAACGAACCAGCAAGCAGTTTCGGTATAAAGTCCTCAAAGAAGTACCTAAATAACATATAATATTATTTCCTAGAAATGGATCTAGAAGTCAAACTTATGCTTAGCTTAGCTATCTTTCGCTGTTACGATATTGAAATTAAATTAAAAATCCCATATGCCAACCAAAACCTAATTAACCCACACTGCTAACAAAGAAGCCTTTGTAACATCTTACGTCCGAGGAAGAGAGAGACGCAGCGCGAGAAAAATGCATCCCCACCCCCCAGTGGGGGAGACCCACCCTCCCCCCAATGGGGTGGCTGTATACATTTTTTCTTTTCCTTTTCTTAAGACGAAAATTTGTTACGCTTTTTATACTTATACACCGGGGGTGGTTCGGCGGCCCGATCGATAGCCGGGGGGGGGGTGGGGGTGGAATGCACCCCTTATCACAGCCACCCTTATCAATTTTTCGTGCAGTTTTTTCCCTTATGATATTCTGTTGCTTTAATTATACCGAGAATTAAATTAAATTCAACTTTATCTGAAACTATATAATAGTTTATTTTCGTTATACATATTTTTACGCTATTTTAATATAATCGATATTATTTATCAAAGCTAATTGAACTCTCGCTTTGCGAACACGATCGTACAGGTTTGACTCTTGCCTTGTACCACTGAAAATTTCAATCTTTATTTGGAAATCGCATTTTAACGATAATTAACATTACGTGAAGGTAATAATAATAATACCAGCCCTTTTAATGTCCCACTGTTGGGCACGGGTCTCCCTTCAATGCGAGGGGATTAGACCATAGTCCACCACGCTGGCCCAGTGCGGGTTGGCGGACTTCACACGTCTTTCGAGGGGTTCTCTCAGACATGCAGGTTTCCTCTCCATGCAGGGTTCCTTCTCCAAGTTACGTGTAAGAACCTAGAGGGAAACGTTGCGAATATGTTTAGGACACGTAGAATCACTTATCAAGATATATGGCAGCATGCAAGGCAGCATGCTTTGATTTTATACATACTACCAGCCCATAGTCTGGGTGCCAGATTAATTTTCGCAGATCCCCTATCACATGGGTACATATTATCTGAAATGTGGGAACAACACACCTCTGCCTAACCCTTTGAGGAATACAAGCATACTTGAAAAGTATCCCGTTTCAAACATCAATCTTATATCCTGCCACTAATTTGGTCGCCATTCCAAAATGGATCGTCCAGCGGGAATTATCTTAAAGTTCCCCTTTAAGGGGTAAGTGGCGTATCTGTACCACTTTACCCCTAGCCGGTATACTTAAAAGTCACTGTAGTGAATTATTAAAAGATATTTCTTGCCCCATCCTTGCGGTGAGATAGACGTTTTTTGCCCCGTCGCAAGATAGGTTTAAGATTAATGACGTATTTTTTTTCCTTATTACAGTGTAGAAATAAATGACCGATGTTACCTTGTCTTGATGTTGGTCTTGTGTATTCGCAAGACGAAAATGCAAGATTCTCGCAAAGTTTTTGCTATGAAACTCTGCGGGATAAGCAAATATATAAAAGTACTTAACAGCCGGTGAGTATAATGTTGCCCAAAGTCTTGATCATGTATTTGCACAAGACACAAGACCACCTGAATATGGACAACGATAGGTCGTCGCTGACGTACGCATCGTCCTAATTGGTTAACGATCGCACGAGTAAGTGATGCGATTTCGTCGCCCAATTAAAATGATTCCTCACTGCTCCCGCGAGTTTTTGTGTATTTAATCTCGCCGTGCGACGAAATGGTATCGTTTAGGGTGCCGCCATAAGGTTCTGTTTCACTGAAATAATGCTAAAGTTGCACGAACTGCGAGACGCGGGAGTATAGCAGAATTAGTCTTTATTCTTGCCATATATTATAATTAGGTGGTCTTGCTCAAGACTTTGGACATCACTAAACAAAAGTGACACGGTTTTATTTTGTAAATAATAAAATTCTAAATTTGAATTCCTGTTTAGAAGCAGAGAATTGTGTAGATGGCTATAATAATTACTAATACAGACAATAAGAAGTACAATAAATCAACAACGCTGCTCAATGCCATCCCACACGAATTAGAATCGTTTGAAAAACGCACAAAACCGGTCATCTAATTATCTCAAACAATGACACTGGTTGCGCTAGCGCCGGCGGCCATCTTGGAATTTAGACCAATCACAACGCTCCCCGCCAAGGTCGACACCAATGTCAAAACTGCGTGGCTTCCTAGTGCAACTCTAGGCCAATAGTTGTTACCACGATAACATTTGGAAGCCATTTTGGTTTTCATATCGTGTTTTATCGCATTCGTGATAAGCGATTATAGAAGGCCGTTGAGTAAACGTTTTGTGTTTAGTTCCATCTTGAGTAAATTAGTTTGTGATATTGACATAAAACTAATTTTGCGGATTATATTGCGTTTGTTTTATGTTTTTACGTTCCCGACGTTTCGGCTGCTTTACAGCAACCATGGTCACGGGAGGACCGAGGTGTTTGACGTCCTAGTGTCATAGTTTGAACTGGGGTACCCTCGTATTTAGTTGTTGCTTGCGGTCCTCATATTTAGTTAGTGTATATAAGAATTGGTTTATCTGACGATATCACTGTTATACGGTGAAGAAAAACATCGTGAGGACACCATCACGTCTGTCCAAAGTCGTGTGAAGTTCACCAAACCGCATTGGACTATCGTGGTGGACTATGGCCTAAATCATACCCTCATTTTGAGAGGGAACACGCCCGGTATATTAGCAATAGTCTAGGCCCCTTATACATGGGACCAAAAAAAAAAACATCGACAAAATGTGTGTGCCGTCAGTGCACCTCTGCCTACCCCTTTAGGAATTAAAATCGCGATGGTGTATTTATTTGATCATTTATATATCAACAGCTAGAAAATTATACACAGTACGAGAGAGGGTTCCCATTGTATAACTGAAACTTGTTAGTTAACAAAAAGGCATTTCTAGGAGAGAAAGTTTAACCTATGCCCTTAGAAACTAACCGCCTATAGCGGTGGATCTGTGATTTGTTGTGTGTGTACAACGCCCTTGGAAGCTAAGGGCACAAACACACTAAAATAAAATAATTGATACTTGGCGGAATCACATTGTTAAAAAAATGGGGCTTGTCAACTTTTCCAATTATAAACCAAACAAGTTGATCGATAATTAAAGAAGCCAGCAACACCGAACTCCTTCAAGATGTTGGTCGAGAAACTGTCTGGCATGAGTGTCGAGACCCCAATTAATATGCAATTCTCCGCGAAATTATGCGAATCTAAAAAAGTATTCGACACGTGTTTCGCCTCTAAACGAGGCGTCAGGACGGCTGCGCTCATGTTTAACAGTAAAATAAGCAAGGTTTAAACCATTGGGACGCAGTAATAGCTAAGTGGGTAGAACGCTTGCCTCGGTAACGAGGATCGCAGGTTCAAACCGCGACTCGCACCTCTGGGATTTCTTGATTTTATGAGCGAATATCATTTTCAACCATGATTATCACTTGCTAAACGGTGAAGGAAAACATCGCGAGGAAACCTGCATGTCTGAGAGAACCCCTTGAAAGACGTGTGAAGTCCGCCAACCCGCACTGGGCTGGCGTGGTGGACTATGGCCTTATCGCCCGCGCATTGAGGGGGGCCCAGGCCCAACAGTCTTTGTATGTCTTATTCTCTTCTCTATGTAGAGAGGCTTAGGACACGATGGCTGGACGTAGTTTGGCAGTACAGTGTTCTAAGAGCCATGCAGGTTTCCTCACGGTGATTGCCTTCACCGTTTAACAGATGATAAAGGTTGTCGCCCCGATTGGTACAGTAAGTAGTGACTTTGCTTTCTGAACTGAGGGTCCTGGTTTTGAATCCTGGTAGGCGCGGTTCGATTTGCCATACGCTGTGTCTTATACGTAAACTATAAACTATACAGTTAGCTTACGAATAATCTCGCATTAGACGTACAGATATAGTACGAACCGGGGCACGTTCAAAGATTAACCCGGGCACAACGGCAGTTTACGGATAAAATGCGACCCGGTCAACCGGGTAGTGAGGGGAAAAACATCGATACCTGCTGCTTTATATCGACTAGTGTTTCTCATCGAGAAATCGAAATTGATTACGAATGTTGAATATGAGCCGTTAAGTTAAATAGGTACATCTTTATCCAAACTTTCACATTACCGTGACTGATGATTTCCCTTGAAAGTAATAGAAAATAATAATTGGTTAACAATGGCATTACAAATGACGTTAAGCTTACAAATTATTTTTCTTTAATAAAATACTTTGTGATATCATTTGTAAATTCTATGAATTCAAAGGACAGTTAGTAGATACCTATTTACCTACAAAGTTTTATAAATGTCATGTTCTTACAAATTGCTCTATGTAGTTAGATAATAGTACAAATGAAAATTAACTTTCCAAAATAATTATACAAGATTGTATTAAAGTTCAATGCGTAGGGAAAGTTGTAACTACATTCAATACATGAATAGGTCATTAACAAGCTATTGCAATACTGTTACAATACAGTTTTGCATGGCTGGGAATCGAATCAGTACCTTGAAGAGCAGAGCATTCAAAAGAATCACAACGCCGTTAGGGATTCGGTTTCTCTAGGATCTATCGAATGAGACTATCAAACTAATATTATAAATGTGCAAGTTTGGATGGATGGATGTTTGTTACTCAATCACGCCTGAACGGCTGAACGAATCTGGGTGTAATTTGGCACAGAGATAGATTATAGTCTGGAATTTATCTCGGTAAAATGTACACTTTTTAATCGCGTGTAACACCGCGGGGCGCAGCTAGTATTATATAATTCATAGCACTTATCGATAAGTATGTCGATAAGTACTATAAGAAGGTATATCGATATTCTTTCTCTCCCTGTTTATTTTAAATCGCGTTATATTACAATCAGTGTATACATCACGGCGGTACATTTCCTACGCTCTGAAACTTTCAGTGCAGCTGACAAAGAATTTTCAGCCTCGAAACACTTAAACTAAAATATACCTTAACATATTCCGTTTAAAGTTTGAATTCCTTCGGGAGTATCTCGAAGGTTTTCTATTTTGTTTTCGGATGCAACTTATTTGTGAAAACATGAGCGAAGGAGACGGGTATAACGGTTGATGGCGGGTGTGAGGGGGATGAAAATACACTAAATTTACGAAGCCACAGGTGGTGTACCTCGAGTACAGGGGCAGGGCAAATTGGATTCGGATTATTTTTTTGAAAATAATTTATTTTTAGTTGTTAGCTGTGCACGTGAGTTTGATGTCGTCGTAACTCTTGTTTTGTTTGACAGTTCTACACCCCCCTTAATATTCCTACCCACCCCCTCCTTAATATTCCGTGATGATAAAATCATGGAATATATTGACCTAACATAACCTACGCTGCGTGCAAATACTCGTATAATAATAATGTCAGACGAGCACACCAACTATACGGTCCCACACTAAGCAACGCTTGTATTATAGGTACCGTACAATAGACTGAAGTCAGTATATATTATAATACTTTTGACTCGGGTACAAATATTCATGATTATCACACAAAGTTTTTCCCCACCAGGATTCGAGCCCGGGACCCTCGGTACAGAAAGCAGGGTCACTACCAACTTCGCTAATCAGGTATTTGTATCTAGGACTTTTTGAGTGATAACAAAAACAACTAAATTATTAATTCCCGTTTGGCATTAACAATGCAAACACATAAACTCAATATCTCGCCACCCTTTTTATGTTTTGGGGTCGAGTCACCTTCGTCCGTAGGAGAATTAAGTACCCTCGAGATACCCTACACGTGACCCTGGGTGGTGCCAACCAGGTGACAACTCTACTGGTGGTAGGCTTCGGCCGTGGCTAGTCACCACCCACTGAACAAAGCCATGTCGCCAAGCGGCCTAGCCGTGTTTCGACATGATGTTCGGTGTTGCCATTCATGGATGGCGGGTCAGATCAGTTGCGCTGCATGTGCCTAGTGAATGTAGCGTCTCGATCTACTGCCGCCTTCCTACCTAGGCAAGTATGCTCCATCGTAGATCTCATCGTCACTTACCATCAGGTGAGATCGAGATCAAATACTTGCCTATAATGTAATAAAAAAAAAATGTTCGTAGCGTACGAGCGAGACAGCAGTATTATAAATATGCCTCGTTAAGTGCTTCTAATGCCTTAATTTTTTTTATCAATACAAAAGTCTAATTTGAGGAACAACCTATAAATTCAGCATTCTATAGCTTTTAAAAACAAAGAAATCTATGGGAATATGGCAGATGGTTCTAATCGCTACAAATTATAGCTTGCAGCAGTTAACTGTAGTTTTTAACTATCCAAACTTAAACCCGACTATGCGTTCGGCTTGACATTCACTTCTCGCCTTAGAACTGTTGTCATCTCTTTCATATTAACGACATAAGACAACGACCTGATTAGCGCAGTTGTTAGTGGCCCTGCCTTCTACGCTGAGAGTCCCAAGTTCGAGTAGTCCCTGGTAGGGATAAACTTTGTGTGATGAGCACGAATCTTGGTACCCGAGTCATGGATGTTTAGTATGTATATAAGTATCAGGCGCCAGTGCATTGTACGGTACCCATGATACAAGCGTTGCTTAGTGTGGGACCTAGTATCACCTAATTTCACCAGACAAATACACCAATGTATTTGTCTGGTGATACTATTATTATAATAAGAAAATACGTAATATACCCTCTGTTATTAATTGAATAAGGAATTATCGAATAAATAGAGAAATTATAATATATATTACAACGCACGGTGAATAGCTTAGGTATATCCTAGGTCAATATAATAGGATGCATTCTACCCTGGGAAATGATAAAAATCCCACGTTTACCTATTGAACCTTCGACGAAATCCACTTGAGGAAAATTGCTTAATCTTTTAGTAAAACTACGTTACGTTTCCACGCTGAATGGCAGAATAACTATTCAAAAAGTTGACTAAAAACTAAATAATTCTGTTGCATTGAGTTGATATTCACCTTTTAAAAACCTCTATCGGTTAAAATCGTGCCGTCCAAATACATTTATTTCGAGAATCGATCGCTCGTTCGGTTTATAATCGCTTGAGAATGAGGACAAATGTTGAATACATTAAACAATCTTTGCATGCCTCCATTTATTGTTACCTATGACATGGGCCTTTTATACTACTGTTTGTGTCACTTTATTTGTTATTTCGGAGGAAACCTTCCAATTTCTGGTATAGTAGGTATATGTATTTGTAAGCCGTTACAGCAGTTAGCATCAGTGATAGCTAAGTTGATAAAACGCTTGCCTCGATAACGAGGGTAGGGTAGTGCAACTATATATATTATTATTGTTTTTTATTTTTCTTCCAACTTATCTTTAATTTTCTTCCAACTCTTCCTATTTTCATCTTTCGATTAAATTCTTGCAGGTTCCAAGACAATGAACTTTATGCCGGGACTCGCCGAGGGTCAAGCCTCGGTGTCATCATGGGACATCACTGTAGATCCTGGCTTACAGGAGTAGCAGTGGTAGGAGTGTGTGGCGGGCCTAGTCTATATTATTATCGTCCGCATTATAAATTGGCCCTAGTTTTTATCCCAATTACCATGCCGCCAATGTCTTGCGACGGCTCAAGGTCGGTCTCTTTGTCTCACATACTATTATAATCTATTTCAATAAAACTGTTACTGAGGAAAACTTACTGGCTACTATATATATATTTTTTTATTACATTATAGGCAAGTATTTGATCTCGATCTCACCTGATGGTAAGTGACGATGAGATCTACGATGGAGCATACTTGCCTAGGTAGGAAGGCGGCAGTAGATCGAGACGCTACATTCGCTAGGCACATGCAGCGCAGCTGATCTGACCCGCCATCCATGAATGGCAACACCGAACATCATGCCGGAACACGGCTAGGCCGCTTGGCAACATGGCTTCGTTCAGTGGGTGGTGACTAGCCACGGCCGAAGCCTACCACCAGTAAAAATTTTCTGTACCAGAGTGTTTTAATTATTTATTCTATCCAACGATAATAGGTCATTGACAGAACTAGACAGTACTTGGCTCAAATTCATTGTTAAACAAATGGGGGTACTTGGGGGAGCTGTCATGACAGGTAGACTCTCAACCGACATCTTAGAGGAGTTCGGTTTTGTTGGCTTCTGCAATTATCGATCAACTCGGTTGGCTTATAAATGAGAACATTGGCAAGTGGAAGGTAGTTTACCCAACGCAAGCATTCTCACAAGACCAAGACGCAAGAGCACACTCTCGCACAGTTTTACCTATAGCAAACTCTCTGCGAGAGTCTTGCGTATCGGTCTTGGTCTTGCGAGAATGCTAGAGCAAGTGTTTGCGGAAAAGGGAAGATCTTCCAGCCAGGCGGGTATGCCTGGCGGGGCGGCCGCTATGCCCCGACGGTTATTGTCGGGATCTTTGTATATATGTTACGTGCTCCGAAAACTCTCATAGCGCGTTTCAGGATTGTATAGAGGATTGTCAATTGTTCTGAATGCCCGTCTGCGGTCGCTACAAGTTCCTTTCCCCTATCTGTTTAACAATAATATATTTGATGGAAGTATTTTTATTTTTTTTGTAAATCTAGCGCCACTTCCGCCTCCGAGTGTACGCTAACTGTTGCTCCTCAGTTCCGTAGCTACGTACACTCATACAGACGAACGTACAGGGTTAAAACACCTTCTATTGTATTGATTTTCTTCGATCCCAAGCGGAGACGCGACGCTCTTGAAAAACATGGTGTATATTTTAAGAAAGCGTTTTGTCTGTCTGTCCTATTCATGAGATATCAGGATGATAATAGTTACAGATAACGTTCTGTTACTTTCTCCAATTCTACTAATTATTAGTAGTACTAGTAACAGTTCTAATTATTGTTTTTAGTGGCTAGAAAGTAATCGTAGATAATTAAAGCGAAACATTTCGTCGGTCAATCCATACGCGAATTATATAAAAACTAATGGATTGAATTTAATGCAACTTTGCGTAGGGATAGCTTAGGTAGTCCATGACCGTATATAACAGTATGTAGGCGTTACAATGCAAGGCATATAACAATTAACGAAATTTCAAACGCACCAAATTACTGAAAATGTCATCAAGAAACAAGTTTTAAACGCGATTTGTCTTACTGTGCTTTGAGTATCCATGAAAAAAAATAATGTTAATTATAATCTATGCGAAATGTTCTGTACATAATGCACTCTATCGAGTAATCTATGGTTTTCTCTCTCTTCCCTATGGCGCCTCCTCGACGACGGTTGTTTCGAAAAAAGTGTTCTGAGTATTTAATTAAATTATCTACGTATATATAATAATACATTACGTGTGACTGTGTTTGTCCGCTATGGACTCCTAAACTACTAAACCGATTTAAATATTTTTTTTGCACACTGTGTGCCGTTTTATCCAACTTGACAGATAGGTTAGTTTATGTCTCAATTAATAATCGCAAATATTTAACTATAAAAATATTTCCTACAAATAATGTATTTGGCAAAACAACGTTTGCCGAGTCAGCTTGTAATTATATAAATACTAGCTGCGCCCGGCGGTGTTACCCGCGATAAAAAGTATGAAAAATTAAAACATCTATCCCACGGGAACCATACATTTTACCGGGATAAAAAGTAGCCTATGTGCTATTCCAGACTATAATCTATCTCTGTGCCAAATTTCATCCAGATCCGTTCAGCCGTTCCGGCGTGAAAGAGTAACAAACATCCATCCATCTATCCATCCATCTAAACTTTCACATTTATAATATTAGTATATCTATCCATCCATCCAAACTTTCACATTTATAATATTAGTATAGATTAAGAAGTCAATAACTAGCGTTTGTAGCTAATTTCATTTAAACGGATTCAAAAGTGTCCGTGTACTCAGTCTTCAGTCAAACTTACAAATTGAATAACGCATTAATTATAATGTAGTAATTAGGTTTTCATAAATATTATGTGGTACTCACAGAGACCCTGACCTAGGATTCCAATCAGCACTTCTAAACAAATCTCCCAAGTATACAATTCAAAAGAGTGGGCGGTTTTGTGTCTTGAGAGTGGGCGAACAAAATCAATAGGGGGGATTGGGGGGCGCTAAGTGAGTGAAACGGATAGCCGGGATGACTGGACAGGCTATTTCCTGGCACAAGTACCTATACTAATGCAATCGACTCATCATCGGAATGCAATTGCATCGTAGTTGTTACTTTTGACAGTTGTTCTGTAGTTATAATATCGCCAGGAAAACCCGCTAGCTGTATGGTTCCAATCTAAGCGTCGTTGTGTTATGGATACTGTAAATTATAGCTCGATAGCTCAGTGGAGGTGAAGAAAGTGGGGCGCCATTTCAGACTATTATCTATCTCTGTGCCAAATTCCATCCAGATCCGTTCAGCCGTTCTGGCGTAATTGCGTAATAAATATCCCATCCCTCCAAACTTTCAAATTTATAATATTAGTGGGATATAAACAAAATCCTTTATGTAATGGTTATACTTATTCGTATGATATTTTTAGTTTATTATGCGAATAAACATGAATATGTTACATCAGAACGTTTGCGAAGCCTCCCTGAATCAACAAGTATGAGTCCACTGCCGACTCGTATTCATAGCCTTGGATATAAAATACTTAACTGAGCATATTGCACAGAGTTTGAGATCAGCACGTCAAGCGCAAGCTAACCGTATGCTTTATATTCTACTGTATTTAAACATTTTGTATGTAGAATTGAACAGCGCCTCTAGCGGACGGTATTTAAAACTTTCAATTCTCCATACAAAATTTCTGAATACGGTAGACTATAAAGTATGCGGTTGGCTTACGAATAATCTCGCACTTGACGTTCAGTGGTCTCTCATCAAAGTTTAAGGACTTCTGGTAACAATGATCAACCATTTGCTTATAAATTGAATGGAAATGACGTCATAATTATAATTTTTCGCCGATATTCGATACAAAACCTATGGAAAATAACATCTGCTATCCCATTAAGCTTCTTTTATGAGTCTTTAGGTATTCTTTTATGACTTGGAGCTTAATATGATTACTCTATAGTTTCTGGCAACCACGTAACCTGACAGAATTGTACAAAGAAAAAAAAACATAGGTTTATAAACGACTGCTTTTTATAGTGTTGTCTTTTTCCATCTATATATAGTCTACTAGCTGCGCCCCGCGGTGTTACCCGCTATTAAAAAGTATGAAAATTTCAACCAAATCTATCCCACGGGAATCATACAGTTTACCGGGATAAAAAGTAGCCTATGTGCTATTCCAGACTATAATCTATCTCTGTGCCAAATTTCATCCAGATCCGTTCAGCCGTTCTGGTGTGAAAGAGTAACAAACATCCATCCATCCAAACTTTCACATTTATAATAATATATTAAGTATATTAAGTATAGATTAGTATTAGTATAGATTACATTAGATGTACTGTTTTGAGTTTTTTGTGAAGACAGTTTGAATATGTCAATCGCTGAAGTCCTTATCGCTTCTATTTATGTAAAAGAAAGACGAAGATGATCTTTTTAAGATTAACAACTTCATAACCTCGACTATGAATGCGGCCCATCACCCTTGGCTGCCGGCAATGCACACATATGCAACTATATTGGATTTTGTTTATACAAAATGGCTTCTCTGGTCCTACCCCTTACAGCGTCGAGTAACGTTTAATTTGATTACTCAAACTAATTAGTTTCAGTTATTCAGGTGTTAGGAATTTACCCAATCAAGTTAAATTTAGGACTCGTATACGTTAAGGCGAGTTCAGAACCGAAGTTATGTACGTGTACGATGTGATATAATTTTCTTGCATGGTACATAAATAGCAACACTGCTAATGTTTCTGCGGATGACGTAAAAGGCAACTATATGAATAATATACAGGCTGATCCAACAAGGATATACTTAGTCTTCTGCGCTACTTTCGCGTATTTGTTATGACGATGTAAAGTCAAAATTATTATAAAAAAAAATCTTATAAAATTTCTAGTTGACATATTTTTTTTAATATCGTCTAATTGAAGTTCTGACTACGCATATCCAATGAATATAAGTGCGCTAACGAAACCCATATTTAAGGTTTAACATCGGTACCATTTGTGAATCATTACTATACTATCAGCCGAAAGACGTCCACTGCTGGACACAGGCCTCCCCCAATGACTTCCACACATCACGGTCCTCCGCCACTCGCATCCACCGGCTTCCTGCGACGTGTGTGATATCATCAGTCCACCTTGTGGGGGGCGTCCTACACTACGTCTTCCGATTCGTGGTCGCCATTCAAGAACCTTTCTGCCCCAACGGGCATCGGTTCTGCGAGCTATGTGCCGCCCACTGCCACTTCAACTTTGAAATTCTTTGAGCTATGTCGGTTACTCCAGTTCGTCTACGGATCTCTTCAATTCTGATTCCGTCGCGTAGCGAAACCCCGAGCAAAGCTCTCTCCATTGCACGTTGAGCGAACTTGAGCCTTCTTATGAGGCCCATAGTCAGCGACATCCCATAGTACTTTCGCACATTTGTTATGATTACGTGAATTCAGAATTTGGATTAAAAAAAAAATCCTATCAAAATTCTAATTGACATGTTTTTTTTAAGTTCTGACTACTCATACCCAATGATTCAAGTGCGCTAACGAAACGCATATTTAAAGCTTAGCACCGATACCCTTCGTGAATCATTCTGTATAAAAAAGGTTATACCGGAGACACTGTTAGCAACATACTCAGCTGTTCATAAAACGGCACGTGGTGTATGACGTCAGCACCCACCCATCAATTCGCAATCCCCACAATGCCCAGCCGAATAGATAATATAAACATGACCCATTATATTAAGGTCATTATGCATGCCACTTGTTTTTATAATCCACCTCTGTGAGAACACTCCTTTGTTTGGTTAGTCAAAAGTTATGCCAGTCAAATGAGGGCATAATGGATGTTTTCATACCCACATCCTTTGGATATAGCACTCTGATGTCATTATAAATGTATTGTAATCCAATTTCCTCTTCTATTCATAGATATTTGATTTAATTGTTTCAGTTGAAAGGGTATGCGGTGGACAATTGAATGGTGTAATCTTTAATGGGATGGCTCTCTTTCCTCGCTGCTTTTTATGGGTATTTTTTATGTTGAAACAGTTTCCACTTTGATTGCAGATAGCAAATAAAATGAAACCTTTCGGCACACAAATTCATCAATTATACCTACAGTATCAAACTAAGCAACGCTTGTATTATGGATATCATACAATGGATCAAAGACGACTTTTTTTTTTATTTTTTTTTTTATTACATTATAGGCAAGTATTTGATCTCGATCTCACCTGATGGTAAGTGACGATGAGATCTACGATGGAGCATACTTGCCTAGGTAGGAAGGCGGCAGTAGATC
Source organism: Pheosia tremula (assembly GCA_905333125.1). NCBI lineage: Eukaryota > Metazoa > Arthropoda > Insecta > Lepidoptera > Notodontidae > Pheosia > Pheosia tremula. The sequence continues at coordinate 5,591,924 of HG995419.1, forward strand.
GAGACGCCACATTCACTAGGCACATGCAGCGCAACTGATCTGACCCGCCATCCATGAATGGCAACACCGAACATCATGCCGGAACACGGCTAGGCCGCTTGGCGACATGGCTTTGTTCAGTGGGTGGTGACTAGCCACGGCCGAAGCCTACCACCAGTAAACTCTCCAACCAGTAAACAAGTAACCAGTAGACTCTAATGTATAGGGTGTAAGGTGCATAATAACGAAAACTTTGGGTAAAGGTTACACTTTTGGGGTCGAGTCACCTTCGTCCGTAGGAGAATTAAGTACCCTCGAGATACCCTACACGTGACCCTGGGTGGTGCCAACCAGGTGACAACTCTACTGATGGTAGGCTTCGGCCGTGGCTAGTCAACACCCACTGAACAAAGCCATGTCGCCAAGCGGCCTAGCCGTGTTCCGGCATGATGTTCGGTGTTGCCATTCATGGATGGCGGGTCAGATCAGTTGCGCTGCATGTGCCTAGTGAATGTAGCGTCTCGATCTACTGCCGCCTTCCTACCTAGGCAAGTATGCTCCATCGTAGATCTCATCGTCACTTACCATCAGGTGAGATCGAGATCAAATACTTGCCTATAATGTAATAAAAAAATATAAAAAAATACACTTAATCCCGTTAGTAAAATTATAGAAATCGTTTATGTCGAAACATATGGGTTTTAAAGTTTATGAATTTTGAGCGCGCAATGTAACGTAAACAACGCGATCACAACACAACGCTCTGCACGATACACGTCACGTGCGAGTTACGAGCGCGCTCGAGCGTATAGAGTTTTAATTTACATTGCAGCTTTAGGTCTAAATTGGTAATTCTTGTATTTTTTATTCATAAACAAATGGAGATATACTGCTATTGTAATTTCATGGTATGATTAATTTAAAAATATCTGAAAAATGGGTAAAATTAATGAAAAGATCTACGGAAAAATCCAACTCTGGGGGGTTCAGAATCATGAGTTGAATCCATGGCATCAGTTTTCGTTACGAATCCACTTAGAGCCTGTGTAAGAACTTATAACTTATTAAACGCCCATGACTCCGGTACAACATTCGTGCTCATCACACAAAGTTTGTCTCTACCAAGACCCTCTCGGTACAGGAAGCTGGGTCACCGCCAACTCTGCCAATCAGGTCGTCACCCAAAGTCAACTTTTAAGGCCTCAGCCTTGAATTTAGCGGGCAGCGGGGCGGTGGTGGCGGCGCGGGAGCGGAGCTCGTTGGCCACCCCGCGCCGCTGCCACGCCGCTGTTTTCGAGAACCGCTCCATTTCATTTTACGCATAAGATCCTGCCGCCGCCGGCGCTACCGCCCCGCTGCCCGCTAAATTCGAGGCTGAGGCCTAACAGATTTAATAAAATTCCCCGGATTTACAAATATGATATCATTGCCATAGAATTACGATTCTATTGTATATTACAAACTATGCATTGATCTCTACCATAAGAAGCCAAATTAGATGTTGTAGCATGGTCGACTTTGAAAACCATGCACATAGAATGTTCTAGATTTTTTTAGGAACAGCTATATACAAGCCTCTATAAATACACGGAAATAAAAATATTATATTACAACAGAGACCGCTTAGTGACCATATTTATTTATGCTTAAAAAAAACGATACCAATCCATTGCACGGTGTTATATTAACATTCCACTTACTATTCGTCTAGACAAAACTGCATTTTGACAAGGTCACACCAACGACGTCACTCTGTGCATAGCGCTACAAGCATTCGAAATGAACCTACCGGCATTTACACAAGGGCTGGCTGAAGTTGGGGTTGCCAGGACCAAGGAACCAAACGTGAGACCATTGAAATTAAAAACATCCTAATTTCAATAGGGAAGATGGCTGGGTGCTACCACCGACTTGGGATCGAGTAATGAATCCAATTAAATGAAAAACCAGGCGCACCATTGCAAGACCTCAAGACACTGAACACTTTCTGCGTAGATCGGACCGCAAGCAACAACTCAATATGAGGGTACCCCATTTCTAACTATTACACTAGGACGTCAACCACCTCAGTCCTACCGTGACCGTGGTTGCTGCAAAGCAGCCGAAACGTCGGGAACGTATAAACAAAAATAAACGCGATAAAATCCTTACAAAATAGTTTTATTTCAATGGCTTTTACTAAAATAAAATATTATGATGTCATAAAAAAGTTGCCAACCCTAGCTTACTTGCTCCTCAATTTTTTAGTAATAAAAACAAAATGACCAGCTGTTCTCCTGCCTCCAAGTATCAACAAAGCCAAGGTTCAGGATGTAGGTTACAACTCGTAAGTAGGTAGCTGCTATCTGGGTTACCACCTACGGCTGCACTCAGCACCTATTTTTGGCAACCTTGCTATTTTAGTTGTATAAACATTATGCCAGTTTGAACTTCGGAATCTATCAAATCGTTGTAAGGTATGTGTCATCTATCTTTTCTCAGCTTGTAGTAGGAGTTTGAAAGAATTCAAACACCGACCGGAAAATTTAAAGAAAAAAATTGTTATATATTTCACAGCAGCGCCCAAACCTTCCCAAACCATGCCGAAAAACATTCTGTGTTTCCGGTAAAATGGAAAACATTGATTGGTAAACATAAATATGTTAAACACGTATATTTAGAGCTCAGTGCCATTGGGTTGGCAGACCTGGAGTTAATTCCTGAAGACTTATGAAAAATAGTATTGTATTAAATATTCCACGAACAGAATATAATATATTTTTACTGCCTAGACGTGTGTTTAGATATCACGCGACCGACCTCAATAATAATTCTACGAAATCTACTGGAACACGTAACCGCATGCGCCTGCGCCGATCTACCTGTTTCATTTCTTTCGCTGACTTTATGTAACACTACACTGGTCACATTTTTCTTTGGCTATAATTTCTTTAAGTGTTACGTGACTTAATTATGTTAATTACCTATTTAAATGTATAGACAACTTCAATGTTTTTATTGATTATCTTGTTTGATATAGTAGTATATAATAGGTAGTGACCCTGCTTTTTAATCCGAGAGTCCTGGGTTCGTTCTGAGGGGCGAACTATGTGGATTACCTATTAATTATGATCCTCAACATTTTTATATAGAAGCCGGCACATATCTTGAGTTTTCAGTGAATGTGTGGAGATCGCGGCAGTGACTTCACGTTAGATGCACCAATCGTGTATTCTAAAACGTTACTTCCTGCCGCCCCACTTGGCAAACTGATCCAAAAGTTAATAATGCGCAAGCGATCGATACAAGGAAGTGTATATAAAAAAACGTAAAAGTACCAATTGGTATTGGTAAAACTTTATATGAATTAAGGAGTGGCTGTAGGGGCAGAAAGGTCATTAGGGGAGGCCTATGTCCAGAAGTGGACATCTGTTGACATAGATAGATAGATTGAGATATATATATATATAAGGCTCACTTAACGTTAACATTTTATTGATCTGTATTTACGCGAATACTACACATTAATAAAACATTTTTTTCGTATTTGAAAAGCAACCATATTTCTATATAGAAGATGGCTGGGTGACACCACCGACTTGGGATCCAGTAATTAATATAATTACATCCAAAACCAAGCTCACCATTGCACTACACAGTGAGCACTTTCTGCAAAGATCGGACCCCAAGCAACAACTAAAGATGAGGATACCCCAGTTCAAACTATGTCACGAGGACGTCTAACACCTCAGTATTCCCGTGACCATGGTTGCTATATAGCAGCCAAACCTCAAGAACGTAAACACACAAATAGAACGCGATAAAATCCGAAAAAAAATAGTTTTGTTTATGGTAACATTTTAAAGTGCAAAGTGATGGGATACTATAGTAATAAATAAGTCTACTCGCATCTCTGATTACATGCGAATTAATTTAGTTAGGTTTTCACACGGTACGATAACGATGACGCCCCGTTATCTGATACTGAAACGTTTTCGTTTATAATTCGTATTAGATATAACTAATGACCTGACCCTTGACATGGGTACACCTTGAGGTGCATCACAGACGATGTGTTCAGACATCGGAGGCAACCTTTAATATCTCCATATTACCCACATTTTATTTTTGGGCGTAGCCCGGCAGACTCCACCGCTGTTACTCCTGTAAGCCAAGACCTACAGCGGTCACCACCGAGTTCTGATTGTTATGGAGCCCGTATAGCGAAATTATCTGAAACTAAATAGTAGTCAAAAGCATAATTTTTGGAGTAAATACTACACATTGAAGTGAAACTAATGTTATAGATTTTGTTTAGGACACTAGGACTTCAACCACTCAGTCCTCCCGAGACCATGGTTGCTGTAAAGCAGCCGAAACGTTGAGAACGTAAAAACATAACTGGACTGAGGTGTTTGAGGTCCTAGGTTCAAAGGAAGAACTGGGGTGCCCATGGGGGTATCATAATTGGTTGTCGCTTGCGGTCCGATCTACGCAGAAAGTGCTCACAGTGTCTTGAGGTCTTGCAATGGTGCGGCGCTTAGTAATCCGTAAGATTAGTTTTATTACAAAGTGTCGTTTTCGCGTAAATATAAAAAATCAATATCATTACTTTATTTTTATGTAGGTGAGCTAAGCAATGCAAGGTTGCGAGAATCAAACCGATAACATGTACTGGAGGTGTGACCTAGATAACTAGAGCAGGCTAGGTACCGAATTACAAGCCTGGCGACCTAGATCATGGACCTTGAGGTCATACCTAACTAGGCGCGATTGAGTGGCCCGTGGCTTTATTTGATGCAGTTTTATTTGTTTATAAATGTATCACTAATGTAGCTATTTGCACTGTGGCGGTAGTGACCTTGGTTTCTGTATTCTAAAGACGGATTCGAATCCCGGTAGAGAACAACTTTGTGTGGGATGAGTACGAATGTTTAACCGGAGTCGTGGATGTTTAATATTATTTGACAGAGAAGGATCTTCCAGCCAGGCGGGGTGGTATGCCCCGACGGTTATTGTCGGGATCTTGTATATATGCTACGTGCTCCGAGAACTCACATAGCGCGTTTCAGGATTGTATAGGGAGTTCTGCAGCGCCATCTGTGTAGCAGTTTGTGCCGCAGTTGTCGCTACAAATATATTAGTATTATAATACTGGCATCGCCCCCGATCCATCATACGGTACTCATAGCGTTGCTTAGTTTGGGACTGTACAATTGGTACATCTGGTGATATATATGGATGCACTGAAGGACTCTTAAATTTCGAAAGGATTTTGGCCCCAATGCAATTAATAATTATTAAAGGCTCCAAATTAAGAAGCGAGCCTATCACCATTATACCGGGCACCGAGAGTCGAATCCAAGTCCACCACACCGAGCACGGCGAGTTGGATCCAAGTCCACCAGGTCAACCCGTGAGGGTCAACGTTAAAAAAACAACACGGAACATCGCGCACCAAAGTAATATTAAACCAAATTCGCTAAGTAAGCTCAAAAATGTAACAATTCTACGTAATTCGACAAAAAAACCAGTCGAAATTACGAAATACTACATAAAGTAGGTGAATGCTTACTCCGCCGAGACACGCCACTCGGCTATTACTGAAAACCTAGACGAGAAATCCATTCGGGGTTCCGTGATTTATAATAATGGTTGACAAAAAGTACAGCCGAACTGAGAACCTCGTTCTCTTTGAAGTCGGTTAAAGTGGGTTAACGTTCATCTATACTGACAACTAGCTGCGCCCGGCGGTGTTACCCGCGATTAAAAAGTATGACAAAATCAAACAAATCTAACCCACGGGAACCATACATTTTACCGGGATAAAATGTAGCCTATGTGCTATTCCAGACTATAATCTAACTCTGTGCCAAATTTCATCCAGATCCGTTCAGCCTTTCTGGCGTGATTGAGTAACGAACATCCATCCATCCAAACTTTCTTATTTGTAATATTAGTGGGAAGTGGGATAGTCGAACTCACAACTCCGTTTAAATAGTTTCAATGTTGATTTCTTATATTCGCGCGAATACTACACATTGGACTAAAACTTATTTTAAGAACTTTATAGCGCACTATTGCAAGACCTAAAGACACAGTGAGCACTTTCTGCATAGATCGGACCACAAGCAACAGCTAAATATGTGGGTACTCCGGTTCAAACTATGACACTAGGGCGTCAATCACCTCAGCCCTCCCGTGACCATGGTGGCTTTAAAGCAGCCGAAACGTCGGGAACGTAAAAACAGTAAATAAACGCGAAAAAATCCGTAAAATTTGTTTTATTTTAATTTACACAGTTTTTTTATACATCAACGTAATTCACATAACTTACTGATCAACCTGTTAAAACATTTTACACTATTTGTGTTACACCTTATTCATTGGGAATAGAGCTAAAAGTCCAACGCCCAAATTGTGTCGTGAAAAGGAAATAAACAAAACTTCGAAAGCTGAATCGAAATAGACCCAAGTCAGGTTTAAATGCTAGCTTGCGGGCTCAACACGATACTACATAGTGCTCGTTTTTCGTCAGTATAGCGATTGTTTTTCGCCTTTTTTTGTTTCTTGTTTCTCGTTTTTTCTCGTTTTCGGCGGTCGGCTAGTGTCGGCGGCGGCCGACGGGGTTTTTCAGGCCTTTTTCCACCAATTTCAGAGGGCTCTACATTGAAAAACGGTGAAATCGTATAAAAGAATACGGAAATGCATAGAGAGGATGTTGTTTGTAGAAATATATATATTTTTATACGGATTTCAAAAAGCAAGCACATTAATTTATAATAAAGTATTATTCTTAGCTTTCGCCCTCAGCTCCGCTCGTGCAATAAACGATTTTCATTGCATTTCAATCCCCTATGGTCATAGCGTGAGGAAAAATGTACTTAACTTTAAAGACAACCAATATAGGAAACAAAGTAAAAATCTTTTCTCCGTTATGCTAGAATAAACAGACACATCAAAAAAATCAAAAAAATTGTTTGGATTGAGAGACCTACTTAAAATAAATAGGTATATTCTTTTTTAATTTAAAATAAATACGCTATAAGTATCGAAATATTATAATACTTAACAGTCTTCGACATGTAACTTTAGTAATAAAGTCCACTCCATTCCTTGTTCTGTCTGCATCAATTTCAGCTAACTAGCGGGGACAATATGGAGTGGTTATTGTCACGTTAGCGATGTTTGCTTGACACGAAGTGACGGACTCAACTGAATGGCGCGATCACTTTTTTAGTTTTAATTTTATTCTAAAGACTATCTATGTGCATACGCAATCTATGGGATATGCTATCGACTATTTTTTTTTTATTGAATAAAACCACTTTTGCCAGTGTTATTATACTTATATTAAGTATACCTCGTATCTCTGATAATACTGATGATGTTGACGACGGTGATGATGATGGTAATAAGAATTTGATAAGAATAGTAGTACTCTTAGTAAAACTGTGGATATTTTACTGAAATTTCACCTTGAAAACTCACACAGTTTTATTTTAATTACCATCACTCGTGCATGTTTATGCGCAAACAATAGTTAATATCCAACCAAAAGTAGTAAATATTTAACTTGTAACATTTATTTATACAGAATCTTAACTTATTTTACAACGTTTTTATTTTATCTGTGGACATAAAATAGGTACCTCTATCGTTCGGCAGCACATACCGAAATTTTAGTATTTCTAAATATCACAAGAGAATCATCCCTAATATATAATAGGTAAAAATGTATATTGGGTAATCCCTCCGAATAGTTTAACTACTCCTATTACCCACAGATTAAGCTCAGGCCAAGCCTCGGCTGAAATTTTCAGGACAATTACGGATAGCACAGTTTTACGGATGAAGTATAGACTTAAATACTGTATACGCCAAAATGGCAGGAATGAATTGAGTAAAATAGTTAAATGCCTTTTTATGGGGCTATCTATACTTGATAGAACTAGGCGATACTTGGCGGAAATCCATTTTTAAACGAAAGGGGGAAGAGGAACCCACCACTGACCTTCGGCTTGTCAACTTTTCCAATTATAAACCGAACATGTTGATCGATAGCTCAAGAAGCCAGCAACACCAAAATCCTCTAAGATGTTAGTCGAGAAACTATCTGTCACGAGTGTCGGGACGAGCCATCCTCAGGACGGCTGGGCTACGAATGAGACCACCGTCCTGAGGATGCCTCGTTTAGAGGCGAAACACATGTCGAATACTTTTTTAGATTCGCATCGTTTCGCGGAGAATTGCATATTAATTGGGGTCCCGTCACTCAAGAAAGAGAGTTTCTCGACTGACATCTTAGATGAGTTCGGTGTTGATAGCGTCTTTAATTATCGATCAACCTGTTCGGTTTATAATTGGTATAGTTGACAAGCCGAGGGTCAGTGGTGGGTTCCCCTTTCCCGATTTGTTTTTTATATACTATCACTATGCGGTTGCCGTTCGATTATGAATCGATTGTGTTAGCAGACTTGGGGCCCTGGAGTGTTTATCAGGCGATATTAGTATTATAAAAAGAAAAGAAAGAAAGAAAGAAAAAACATTTATTTGTGACAAATACAACCGAACACTACACACAACACAACCCATCTTTGAGCATCACCTCAGGTAGACGCTCAAATGCTTGTCACAAATCGGCCTCCACTCAGCGTATGCTGGTTGTGCGAACAACCAGCATAATGGGGTGTCCATCTATGTGGAATACTCTATGACAAGCAACACACGGAGTATTTAATTGCCTTCAACATATTGTCTGTTACCAATTGAGTGTCTGCTCTGTACTTATAATTATTCTTTGGCCTACAACAGGTGTCTGTATCGAATGAGACGTGGTTCGGGTGTAATCTCGCCAGATTTCGCTGACGCCGCGGAGCGGACGGCCGCCTATCCGACGGGTACAGCCGCACACAACGCTGTTACGATTATAATAATAAAATAACTTTGCTATAGAAGCAAAATAACCATTACAAAACATGGAAATATTACATTTATAAGCTCAGCAACCCAATTTAGTATCATAATATTTGTCTGAAGGTTGTGAATTGAAAACAAATAAATATGAGGGCACCCCAGTTCTAACTATGACACTAGGACGTCAACCACCTTACTCCTCCCGAGACCATGGTTGCCGTAAAGCAGCCGAAACGTCGGGAACGTAAAAACATAAAATAAACTTTTATTTCTAATTTTAATGTTATTATAACGCACCTTTTCCTCTTCAAAGTCCGTTCAGTGCCATTATAATCTATTATAACTGTCTAATAAATTTGGGAGTTAGAATATAATATAATTAGAAAGTTCGTATAAGTAAACACTTGTCTAGTCGCCATTACTGTGATTTCCGGCGTCGTTCGCGCAGTGTTGTGACTGGATCGATTTCGATACTCCCCCGTTACGGTCTGGGCTTTATAGACTGCCAGTGCGTGGGTACTTGCCGGTCTATAATGGACTGTAGGTATTCATTGAATAATCTGGTTACCAGAACGCTGGCACATATTTTGGACAACACATCAGCATTGCCATTCAACGTGCCAATGCTGCCAGCGTATTGGGCCAGCCGATGTTGGTGGGGATTTGTTGAGTGCATTTTGAGATCAGCCTAATTTTAATTTTAGTTAATAGGTTATTATATTCTATAGCTGTATTTCATTGAATTAAATCTATACTTAATATTATAAATGTGAAAGTTTGGATGGATGGATAGATGGATGGATGGATGGATGTTTGTTACTCTTTCACGCCAGAACGGCTGAACGGATCTGGATGAAATTTGGCACAGAGATAAATTATAGTCTGGAATAGCACATAGGCTACTTTTTATCCCGGTAAAATGTATGGTTCCCGTGGGATAGATTTGTAGATAAATTTTTCATAGCGCAATAGGTCGACATGATTTTTTGCGCGGTTAACACCGCAGGGCGCAGCTAGTCTCCCATACGTCAAGTGCGAGAATATCTCTTGATAACTATATAGTTTATAGTTTACGTATTTAGACATAATGTATGGGAAATTGTAAGGCGCCTCTAGCGGACAGTATTTCAAACTCTTAATTCTCCATACAACGTGTCAAAATACGTAGACTATGAAGTATACGGTTAGCTTACGAATAATCTCGCACTTGACATCCCGAGCTTCCAGAAATCTTCATTTACCGAGGGAAATACTGTAATCATAATAAGCCCTTTTTTAAAAGTCCCACTGCTGGGAACGGGCCTCCCCTCAATGCGAGGGGTATTAGGCCATAGTCCACCACGCTGGCCCAGTGCGGTTTGGCGGACTTCACACATCTTTCGAAGGGTTCTCTCAGACATGCAGGCTTCCTCACGATGTTTTCATTCACCGTGACACAAGTGATAATCAAGGTTAAAAATGAGATTCACACATCGCAAGTCTTGCTTCTGTGAAAATTTGTCTGTACCTGATCATTTTTGTCTCGCGCTTCGCAATGGAGGGAAATGGATAATTTTCTTCCAACTCCTCCTATTTTTATCATTCGATTAATTTCGTGCGGGTTCCAAGGCAATTAACTTTATCCCGGGACTCGCCGAGGGTCAAGCCTCGGTGTCATCATGAGACACCACTGTGGATCCTGGCTTACGGGAGTAGCAGTGGTGGGAGTGTGTGGCGGGCCTAGTCCCATTAAAAAGCGTCGAGTAGAAATATCAAAACAGCAAACAAGACGGAACTTTAATTTCCTAACGGCCGGTTAACCGACGGCTGACGCGGCTACAATACACCGTTTGTTATATAATTTTCAATTAAATAACAATTGTTTGTCCGTATAACACCGCCTCGTTTACATTGTACAACTCAGTGTGTGTGTGACGTAATATTACTACAATACAACTAACATAACACTGACACATTGACATAAAACTATTTTATTCAGATTTTATCGCGTTTATCTTGTGTTTTTACATTTCCGAAGAAGCAGTGATAGGCAAGTTGGTGGAACGCTTGCCTCGGTAACGAGAGTCGCAATTTCGAGACTGGGCATCAGTCTGCCTGTGCGAATCTCATTTGCTTGCGTAACGGTGAAGGAAAACATCGCGAGAAAACCTGCATGTCTGAGAGAAACCCTTGAAAGACGTGTGAAGTCTGTTAACTCGCACTGGGCCAGCGTGGTGGACTATGGCCTAATCCCCACGCATTGAGGGGAGGCCCGTGCCCAATAGTGGGACATTAAAAGGGCTGGTGTTATTGTAATTACATTTGGGGTCGAGTCACCTTCGTCCGTAGGAGAAAGTACCCTCGAGATAACCTACACGTGACCCTGGGTGGTGCCAACCAGGTGACAACTCTACTGGTGGTAGGCTTCGGCCGTGGCTAGTCACCACCCACTGAACAAAGCCATGTCGCCAAGCGGCCTAGCCGTGTTCCGGCATGATGTTCGGTGCTGCCATTCATGGATGGCGGGTCAGATCAGTTGCGCTGCATGTGCCTAGTGAATGTAGCGTCTCTATCTACTGCCGCCTTCCTACCTAGGCAAGTATGCTCCATCGTAGATCTCATCGTCACTTACCATCAGGTGAAATCGAGATCAAATACTTGCCTATAATGTAATAAAAAAAAAAAAAAAAAAATCCGACGTTTCGGCTGCTTTACAGCAACCATGGTCGTGGGGGGACTGAGGTGCTTGAAGTTCTAGCTTGAATTGGGGTACCTTCGTATTTAGTTGTTACTTGCGGTCCGATCTACGCAGAAAGTGCTCACAGTGTCTTGAGATCTTGCAATGGTGCGCCTGGTTTTGGATTTAATTATATTAATTACTGGATCCCATGACGAATTCATTTTTTTAATTTCAATGTGTAGTATTCGCGTAATTATAAGAAATCTAATATAACCTGTTAAGATTGCTATGCAATTTTAATCAGGTTCGGATGTCCGTGTCAGAGAATTTCAGATTTCATGTGTTAGGGTCCACCGCTAGCCTATCTAGCTTAGGTGCATGAGATAATTATTATTAATATCACCAGACGAACACACCAACTGTACGGTCCCACACTAAGCAACGCTTGTATTATGGGTACCGTACAATGGACTGAGGGCGAACTCAATATATAATACTTATTTAGATATTAAACGTGCATGACTCGGGTATAAACATTGGTGTTCAAGTGTGTGTCTCTACCGGATCTCGAACCCTGGACCGTCAGCGCAGAAGGCAGGGTCATTACCCACTGAGTTACTCAAGTCGTCACGAGCCACTATCCACTGAGCTAGGGATATATGATTAGCTGAGTGGGTAGTAACATTGTATGGAGAATTGAATGTTTTAAATATAGTCCGCTAAAGTGTGTGCCTGCCAGTTTTGAACCTAGGACAGTAATTACCAACTACGCTAATCACGTCATCAAATTAGAATTTTTTCAGCCACCTCTTTACCATCACAAAAGCCATATTAATCACAAAATAGCCTTAATTGCGTCGTTAAAATGACCACGTTGAGCGCTTGGCTACATTTATGTAGTACTGCTCTTATAGCTAAACGTTTAACGTCATTATTAATTATCATAATTAGCGCACTAAGCCACAGATGTGGCAGTAGCATTATGACACCCGCAATCCGTTTAAGTTTTCAGAACTAGCGAGTTTGTGTCACGAACGTCGAGTATCAAAATAGTCAAAACACGATTTTGACGGAACGTAAACTCATCGGTGTTCGCCGAAAGCGTTCTGAATTCAAACAACAGCGGCTCGTGTGTCCTTCGCATGAATTGGCGCGGAAATTTTTGTTATCTTCTCGTGTTCCCCGAACGGATTTTAAATTGAGAACACAAATGTGGGGACGCTAAAATGTGTTATGCCACTTTGACAGTTCTTCTTTTGAATTGTCAAAATCGGATGTGGCCAAAAATTGTCGCATATTCTCGCCAAAATATCCCATATTAGGGAATATTATAAACAATACACGTTGGAGTAGGAGACGTCTTATAGTCGAAGACAGATCAACAATGTCAGCCACAAAGGGCATCCTGTCAAAGCATAGACAAAATTTTTACATAAAGGCCATATACTACATTCCTCCGCCAACGGATTAGCACAGTTGGTAGTGACCCTGCTTTCTGTGCTGAGGGTACCGGGTTCGAATCCTGGTAGGGACAATCTTTGTGTGATGAGCACGAATGTTTGCACCCGAGTCATGGATGTTTAATATCTATATAAGAAATATATACTGAGTTCGTTCTCAGTTCATTGTACGGTACCCATAATACAGGCGTTGCTTAGTATGGGACCGTATTGATGTGTTCGTTCGGCGATATTATTATTCATTATTACAAAATTATTGAACCATTTTTAAGTAGGTACTTAACATTTAATTGATTAACTCTATGATATGAAATTCAGAGAGGAAACATATTCATTAAATCTAATGTTCTATTGTAACACAAACAATAGGATTGTATTTTCGGAATGTCCCACAAAAAATACATAAATTTTACCTATTTCAATTTAAAAACCCCAACAAAGATATGAATTCTAGCGCGTTTGTGTTTCACACTTTAAATTGTATCGTTCAATTTGCGTGGCTATATATATTTAATATTAACAAAACTGAAATATATTTTTTTTCGGATTTTACATTTTTATGTTCCCTCCGATAAAATCCGAAAAAAAAAATTTCAATGTGTAGTATTCGTAAATATAAGAAATCAATGTCAATAGCACCATATTATTATTTCCTATATTAGGTTTAAACCACATAAAGATTATATTTAGGTACTATGTAGGTGCTGTTCTGGTAACATAACATAAAATAAGTACTAAAAAAAAGTTAATACGCTCATTTCAAGAGCATAGAGTTCAAGGATAAAAAGTAGCTTATCCAAATATCATTAAAACCCGTTCAGCCGTTTTTGCTCCTCAATAAGCACCTACTCAATTGTATCTTAACTTATTAAATATATCTAAGTTATTTTTGTATCTTTCTTGTGTGATAGTGACCTGTGGTGTCCGTCCGAGTCCGAAGTATATACTTTCTAATAACATATTATATTCTATTCAAAACATATTTTTCAATCAAATTTATATAATAGCAGGTAAATGTAAAGTTTGTACAAAGTTTAAGGTCACTGATCACAGATGATATAAGAAAGTGCATTTCGCTCTTATGTCATCTTTCAGTGTTATGACATCGGTCAGTAAATTTCACAGCCTGGGATTATATTGTCTGGAGTCAAGATGTTTTATTTATTCCGTTACACGAAGCGATTACACCCACTCCTTCAGTATTCTTCAGTAAAGACTGGAGCGAAAACATAATGTTATAATATGGTCATAAACTGGGACGTGTGGACAAGTCTTAGGACGGCCTTTTGTTTAGGAATGGGCCATTTAATAGGCTATAAAATATATAATATAGGGAAAGGCTAAAAAGCTTCATACATCAAGCAGCATTTTACCGGCCCCGTTTCGAGTTGCCACCATAACCGGCGATTGATAAGAGCGCATTGTTTTATATTACGTAGGTATCGATTCGCCGACGATTCTCGGACGCAACCGATCGATTCTCGTACAATCGATCGATTTGGAATGACCGAATTTGTCATTGAGAGGTTTGTTTTGGCGATAACGTCAGTTCACATGCCTCCCCCCCCCCCATGAGGGGCCAGTCTGTTAGATTTATACCGTCATGTCGATATTTTTAATCGCCATTCAAATATAAATCAAAATATAAACCGTGAAGGAAAACATCGTGAGGAAACCTGCATGTCTGAGAGAACCTCTCGAAAGATGTGTGAAGTCCGCCAACCAGCACTGGGCCAGCGTGGGCCCTCTCATTGTGGGGAGGCCCGTGCCCAGCAGTGCGACATTAAAAAGGGCTGGTATTATTATATTCAAATATAAAATATTCGAATCAAAACAGCTTTTTTAATTAAAGCAATATGAATGGAGGGGGTCCTTATTAAATTGGGCACAAATACCATCGCCGAGATATAGATGCACCTCTCTACCTACTCCTTCGGGCATTAAAAGCGTGAGGGTGTTATAAATTTACTATCCATCTCCCTCTTTTCCATGTAAAAGCCTTAAACATAGACAAGAGAGAAGACATAGACAAACATAGGTACTTAGATATAACATAAACCTCACCATACAAATTCCTTCATTACAAACCTAACCGTCTAATTAGGAAGTACGTAGAAACAAAAGCCGTCGACCCAGCGCAAAAAGAGGTTTAGCAGTCAACTATAACTATAGTTCATTAAATAACGAAGCGAACGGATCCGTGAGAACAACGCATGCGCGCACAACAGCTAAATACGCGGCAGCCGCGAATTCAATGCAAAGATCAAGACCTTTTATTACGACTAGCGTAAAATGACAAGCCACTGCGCGCCATTTACTTACCACTCGTAATTGACACGCAATTACGCGAAAATTAACTCTAAAACAAGCGATTACGGGTTGCGGCGATGGCAAATAGTTTTCGCTTGAGAACAGTTGGAAATGTCAAACCTTAACCTCAAACGTGAAGCGCTGCCATGTTAGATGCGTTCGGGTTTGTTCGGCGCAGCTCGGCAATCGTCGTGTGTAAGTATTGCTATTTTAAATTGAGCTCCCCGTTTGTGGTGAGTTGGTTTTTTAGACTCGATTGAATGGAGCGCGGGAGGTCAGATAACGCTGGTTTATCGGAGCGAAGGGTGCTATTGAATTAGATAAAGACACCTTGTAACTTGAACTATTTGATAGCGCGCAAGATGCTTAGTATCCTTGTAATGGATTTTACTGTTACACATATTACTGCTTTGATTTCATTTATGTTGAGTTTAACACGAAATGTACACTTTTTAAAAATAGAACTCAGTCGCACAAGTTTACGATGAGGATATAAGAGGATGTAAGATTATTACTTTTATTTTTTTATAATTTAAAATAAGTATCAATTTGTTATATCTTTTTTTCGGTGGCAGTTGGCTACAGAATAATGCCATTTGTGCCAGTGATGAGTAAATGTAGTATTAACTGTTTGAATTATTAATTGTAAACTAAATATACGTACTTAAATATCCTCGTACCCTAGATAAGTCATATAAGTTTATACCTATATAGGTATCGAAAATAGATATTCCTACGTCTACTCACCGAGTTGTTTAATTTGAATTGAGTAGCTAAAATACAAATTGAGTAAATAACTTATAATCAAATGTCCAGCTAGTATACAACATAAAAATAGAAACCCACCATGTAGAGCAATTTACCGTGCGTTGCCATCGCGCGCACTAGGAGGGGACGGACTGCCGTGTGACGAAAATCTAACGTCAACTACGTAAACGTCAAATCTACGTTCCAATCACAATAAAAAATCAACTTTATACATAGATCAGTAAGGTTGAAGATACAGTGTTCATATAAACCAATATGGCGTCTGATTCTAAATTCAAAAATGACTTGGCGAGCCTAATGACAAGGTTAAGTGTATGAAACGCAAGAAACTGGTTCTAACATTCGCTCGGCCGTTAGTGAATAGACAAAAAAAAAGCTAGCGGCCATCTTGTGATGAGTTTTTGCTGGTAATTTTATGTTGCGATAATAATGCTACTCTTTTAAATTTAATTACGTACTTAAGGTCTAACATATTAATTATTTCTATTATTATTACTATTTTGGTGGGAAGTTGTCAGTTTTGTTTTATTTTACAAAAAATATGTTTCTTTGTTAAATAACGTGTAATATTAGTGGGATATTAACCATTGTGTTAGTTAGTGATTGCAAGAAATTAAAAAGAAAAAGTATAACTAACTTGACTTTTTAAGTTCACCCAAGAAACATGACAATTTTGAGTAAAGTGTAAAGCTTTACTGATAGGGGTAGAGGATTCATTGTATCATCAACGTAGTCATTAACATCATAATTTTCATCAGGGGTACTTATCATTTTATAATAATTATCAAGAAATACTGGCAAGAATGGTTTCATTATGTAGCCGATTATCAACCTTAAAAAAAAGAAAAAAATATAGACCTCTATATTGCAGTTTCATGAGCGGACAGCGCTTATTATCTACGGGTTTATAATCTATGCATCAACAGAAGCATTTAAAAAAATGCATACCAGTTACTATGGTATCAGCGTGACAGTGCAGCACGCTGGTTTAGTATTTAAGTAGTATCGATTGGAGCACGCCAGCCCAAACGAATTGACCGCTTCAAATTATTTAACACGCTATGGACAAATTTGTTCAACGATCGATAATACGATTTGAATTTTGTACTTATAATACAAAAATTACCTGTTCCTAATCTATACTAATATTTGGTATATAAATAGTATTGATTTCTGTGCCAGTCTGCCTTATACAGTACCAGATGTTGCCCACGACTTCGTCCAAGTAGAAAATTGGAACATAACAATTCCCATGTAAAGTGTGCCCCCTCTTCTAGCTCTTTAGGGGTTGAATTTTCAAAAATCAAACTCTCGACTGTCCGTAACGACTGTCAAATACGTTAGACAACAGGGCCCCAAGTCTGCTAACACAAACGATTCATAATCGAACAGCAACCGCATAGTAATTGTCACCTTTGACAGATATTCCATACAGTATCTGTCAAAACTGACAGTTACTATGCGGTTGCTGTTCGCTTAACGTACCCTCTGAAGTGCGGAGTAGGACAGATATCATAATAAGGTCACCCATCCAAGGTCCGACCGAGCCGAACTTATCAACGATCACCTCTCTCCTAAAATTTAAATATACCATCACGCCTGTAACCCCCAAAGTGCTAGGCAGAGGTACACTATGCACCCACAATTCGCCCATAGAATTTTGGTGCCAAGATTATAGAGTGCGAGCCATTGTACCGGTCACTAAAATATGAACAAAAAATATCTGAGCCGAAAATTAAGATATAATTAAACATTTATTTTAAATTAAAACAACACCGATTTTTTTTTTTATTACATTATAGGCAAGTATTTTTTATTATCTACGATGGAGCATACTTGCCTATAGGTAGGAAGGCGGCAGTAGATCGAGACGCTACATTCACCAGGCACATGCAGCGCAACTGATCTGACCCGCCATCCATGAATGGCAACACCGAACATCATGCCGGAACACGGCTAGGCCGCTTGGCGACATGGCTTTGTTCAGTGGGTGGTGACTAACCACGGCCGAAGCCTACCACCAGTAGAGTTGTCACCTGGTTGGCACCACCCAGGGTCACGTGTAGGGTATTTCGAGGGTATTTAATTCTCCTACGGACGAAGGTGACTCGACCCCAAAACGACCGAACTTCATAATGACGTTTTTAATATCCGATATTGTTTACATTGGAGTAATATATTTTTTATTGTACACGTTTTCAAGTAGGTATTATTAAAAACTAGATCAGTGAAAACGCTAAGATAATCAGCGAATGACATCATTACGGATATTCAATACGTTTGGTGGATATTAAAAAACTTCAGGATAATTTAGGACGCCATTTTCACATCATCATGTCACAATTGTCACATCCATTATTTCATTTATAATGTGTATTTATTGCATGTGTTATTGCTATTAATTACTTGACATTGGCAAAGTACCCGTTATGTTGTGGGTGAGGCCATTTTCATACCCATTTTATTTCATCGCATTTCATTTCCTAAAGAAAGAAGAAGAAAAACTTTAGTCCTAAAAGGTTATTACAACAGTCCATATTATTTTTCTGCAAACTAAACTCACATCACGAATGACGGCAATTGTCAAAGTGACAGCATAAATCCTTTGATTTTCCCTCCAATTACCATTCTATTTCTTCTTCTTCTTTTTAGGTCGGCAATCGGCTACAAAATTGTGCCATTGTTGCCATTGTCGTGTATAAATTATTTAGCGTTGTCTATACATATAAATAAAATTGTAGTGTCTGTTTGTAATATTAAAATAACCGCTTTTTACTAAGTGCATTCGGATGTATACACGTTACCTATACCGAAACAACATTTTTTACAATTCTTGTCTGTCTGTCTGTCCGTCTGTCTGTCTGTCCGTCTGTCTGTCTGTCTGTCTGTCTGTCTGTCTGTTTGTTCCGGCTAATCTCTGAAATGGCTGGACCGATTTTGCCGGGACTTTCACTGGCAGATAGCTGATGTAACAAGGAGTAACTTAGGCTACTTTAAAAAAAAATAGGATCTCACGAAAAAAATTAAAACCAATGTTGCAGCGCAGCGCCTGATTAAGTTTGATAGCAACAACCTGCAATGCGTCCCGCGGGCTCAGAATGGGCAAGCAGGCTGTTGTCAACGGTTGTCTTTGTTAAATACCACGCGGACGAAGTCGCGGGCAACAGCTAGTTTTAAAATATAAATACCCCCGATGATAATAATGATGTCATTGATAAAATAAATCCCCCTACCCTTATCAGTAAAGCTTTACTACACACTTTACTATACATTTACCGGTCATCTTGGGAAAACTTGAAAAGTCTAAGTTATACTATTTTATTTCAATATATTTTATTTCAATATCCTTCACTCGTGCACGGTAATGAACATACAATAGTTAATATCCCACTAATATTACACATTATATATCACAGACCAGAATTTACTGAAAATAAAACCTACTTCACGGTTCAACTTGCCGCCAAAAAGTTCTGCCATTCTATTTTGTCGCCTTCTATATTTAAATAATTAAACGTGCACGAGTAAATTAAAATTAAATAATGTAATTGGACTTTTAAAGTTCTGCCAAGATGTCCGGATTTTAATCCGCAGATTGACTGGTAGGGGATTCATTTCGTTATCATTATCATCAAGGGTACTCATACTTAGTAACGACGAAGACATTTTAATGGACACTGGAAAAATGGCACTATTTTGTAGCCAATAATTAATTGAAATAAAACAAACTTTACGCAGAAAGTGCTGTGTCTTGAGGTCTTGCAATGGTGCTTGGGATCCAGTAATTAATATAATTACATCCAAAACCAAGTGCACCATTGCAAGACCTCAAGAGTCAAGACACTGTGAACACTTTCTGTGTAGATCGGACCGCAAACAACAATTAAATATGATGGTACCCCGTTTCTATGACTAACTATGACACTAGGACGTCAAACACCTCAGTCCTCCCGTGACCATAGTTGCTGTAAAGCAGCCGAAACTGCGGAAACGTAAAAATATCTCTCTCTCTCTATGATCTGATCATCGTTGGATAGTCCACACTTGGATCGGACGATTAGTCCGATCTCTGATCCTGTGTCCGACTCTGTTCATGGCGCTTAAAATATAATAAACGTGATATATCCATAAAAATATTTTAATTTCAATGCGTAACCTAAAAAAAATGACGATGCAGATGAAAACAAACGCGGTGTTTCTCCGTATTTTTATCTCTTACCATAGATATGTTGCATATCCTATTTGCTGTTGACTATTGTGTGTAATAAACTTCAACCAACATTGGGCTTTGTCACGACAGCCAAATGCATTTTAGTCCATACCCCACATTATTAACCCACCCGTTGTGGGTTTTTTTCAGTAAATAATTCAGTGCAGTCAGGCAACACGGTCGTTAGGTATTTTTAATTGTTTTTTTTTGGGTGAGCCTAGCTCTGTATATATATATACTAGCTGCGCCCTGCGGTGTTACCCGCGAAAAAAATTATGTCGATCCTTTGCGCTATGAAAAATTTAAACATCTATCCCACGGGAACATTAAACGTGGCCTATGTGATATTCCAGACTATAATCTATCTAATCTAATTCTTATGTAAATACTAAACATTCACGAGTCGGGTACAAACATTCGCGCTCATCACACAAAGTTTGTCCGTACCAGGATTCGAACCCAAGAGTCTCGGCCCAGGAAGCAAGGTCACTACCAACTACGGTAATCATGTCGTCATAATAAATGTTATTATTTCCTTATTTGTTGTAAATTTTGGTAGGTTTTCGGTTAATTAGTTTGCTGTAAATGTATTTACCTCGTGTGGGTTTTTACCCAACGAAAATCTTAATTAAATTAAAATTAAACTGTCTGGTGGTGGTGGTATGGTATTAATAGGTATTAATACCATACCACCACCACCAGACAGTTTCTCGACTAACATCTTAGAGGAGTTGGAGGAGTCGGTGTTGTTGGCTTCTTTAATTATCGATCAACTTGTTTGGTTTATAATTGGAAAAGTTGACAAGCCGAGGGTCAGTGGTGGGTTCCATTTCCATTTGTCTATTTATTTATAATTATCCAGTTTAAAGTCAGTAGGAAGGAAGCTAGTGAACACCAAATTGGCACAGTTAGTTCCGACCCTGCCTTTAGTGCCAAGGGTCCGGGTTCAAATCCCGATAGGGCCGAACTTCGAGTAATGAACACTACCTACCTACACTGAGAGAACAAAACAGGTTAAAATAACCAAAAGTGCTTCGGTTGATTTTTTTTCGGTTAAATTTACTAGACATAGGTTAAAATTACAAAACCGACACGCTTAAAATAACAAATTCACTTTCGTTGTGCTTACTAGTGCCCATGTAGTTAAAACAAACAAAATCACATATTAATATTACAAAACCTATTCGGTTAATTTCTGTTTTGTTAATTTTACTGCTTATTTGGTCAATTGACAAATCTTTTACAAAATATATTGTTTGAATTAACAAACATGTAGTTTTTTTAATCAACCCGCATGCATTTAGTAGTTTTAATAAAAAAATATGTTAGATATCAACAAATAATTATGTAACTCAACAGTAATTTCTACTAAAAAAAAATTGTTTCATTTCGTCATTTCTTCAACAAACATTTTTAGTAATTTGAACGCAACACGTTGGCTGATATCACTAAAAGTTACAGGTTGTCACAACAATAGCTGTGGTTTAATTTGTCTTTGTTGAATTTACCTTATTTATGCTCAATTATACAAAAGTATTGTGGTAAGAATAACTAATTTAACGTCATCCAATTAAACTGCACTCAGCTAGTAAAAGTAACAGAATAGTAGTTTAGATTTACAAATTGACGTGGTCAAGACGAACTAGTAGTTTTGGTAAATTCAACAAACATTTTTAGCAAATTGAACAAACACTTTTAGTAAATTGAACCCAACACGTGTGCTAAAATTAATAAAAGTACCAGGTTGTCATAACAATAGCTATGGTTTAATTTGTCTTTGTTGAATTTACCTTATTTATGCTCAATTATACAAAAGTATTTTGGTAAGAATAACTAATTTAACGTCATGTAATTAAACTGCACTCAGCTAGTAAATGTAACAGAATAGTAGTTTAGATTTACAAATTGACGTGGTCAAGACTAACTAGTAGTTTTGGTAAATTCAACAAACATTTTTAGCAAATTGGACAAACATTTTGAGTAAATTGAACCCAACACATGTGCTAAAATTACTAAAAGTACCAGGTTGTCACAACAATAGCTGTGGTTTAATTTGTCTTTGTTGAATTTACCTAATTTATGCTCAATTATACAAAAGTATTTTGGTAAGAATAACTAATTTAACGTCATCCGATTAAACTGCACTCAGCTAGTTAAAGTAACAGAATAGTAGTTTAGATTTACAAATTGACGTGGTCAAGACTAACTAGTAGTTTTGGTAAATTCAACAAAAAAATTTAGCAAATTGAACAAACACTTTTAGTAAATTGAACCCAACACGTATGCTAAATTTAATAAAAGTACCAGGTTGTCATAACAATAGCTACGGTTTAATTTGTCTTTGTTGAATTTACCTTATTTATGCTCAATTATACAAAAGTATTTTGGTAAGAACAACTAATTTAACGTCATGTAATTAAACTGCACTCAGCTAGTTAAAGTAACAGAATAGTAGTTTAGATTTACAATTTGACGTGGTCAAGACTAACTAGTAGTTTTGGTAAATTCAACAATCATTTTTAGCAAATTGAACAAACACTTTTAGTAAATTGAACCCAAAACGTGTGCTTAAATTACTAAAAGTACCAGGTTATCACAACGATAGCTGTGGTTTAATTTGTCTTTGTTGAATTTACCTTATTTATGCTCAATTATACAAAAGTATTTTGGTAAGAATAACTAATTTAACGTCATCTAATTAAACTGCACTCAGCTAGTATAAGTAACAGAATAGTAGTTTAGATTTACAAATTGAGTGGTCAAGCCTAACTAGTAGTTTTGGTAAATTAAATAATAATAATAATAGATGCTAAATTGTAATGGGGTCCACATATTAAAAAAAAATCTGGTAGGCTGAGTTTGGCAGCTTATGCTGTTAAAAAAAATCGACTATTAACTGATATAGACACAGCTAGAATTGTTTATTTCAGTTATTTTCATAGTGTTATGTCCTATGGTATCTTGCTCTGGGGTTGCTCTGCAGATCTTAATACTATCTTCATTGCGACGGTCTGCCGCGCGCGCCTAGAGTGGGACGCAATAGCAACAACATATCGCAACGTCTGGCATGGTTCGCAGCGATCATCTTTACAAACTCCAAAACCTACCTACAGTGACAATGCATCGCCGTGTGTACTAGACCAACAAATAGTTCAAAATTACAATGAAAATTATTACGATATTCGAGAAAAAAACAGAGCCTTAGGTCTGCTAAACAATTATTTTATACATACAACATAAATCTTTAAAATGATACTTCTTGGTTCTTATCCGTCTTCGCATGCTGCTAATAATATTGATAGATTGTTTATCAGCTAATATAATTGTATAATCATTGAGCTTACAGCAAACATTGTTAAAAAAAAAAATATTTATCTCTATTTAAAGAGCCCCAATTCTCGTTTAAATAGAGATATATCTCGAAAGAGAGATTGCGATTAGAGACGTATCTCGAAGATAAAATTTGGAACGCCAAACCTATTTTCTCGAATCGTGTATTCTCAGTCGCAACCGAAACAAATCTCATTTCCAAGGACAAAGTTGCCACAGCAAATGATACACGACTTGCGATGCACTTCGTTTCACGTAAATGCGTTACACGTAAATGCGTTTTTAATGTATGCAATGCACTATACCTTCATGGTAAAATATATTAAAGAAAGCTTATAAGTCTATGTTTAATGTTACAAACAACATTCTATACATATTTCAACAAAATGTATATGAATAATATATCAATTTTAGAACTGATACTTATGAATCCCGTCCCGTCCTTCCCGTCAAGTTGTTCAATGTAGCTGCAGTCGTTGAAAGGGTTACATCATTCAGTGTCATAATATTGTATGTCGTGGTGTTATTTTCTCTATAGTCACATCCATTCAATACTAAGAGCAAGAAGAAATATCCAAAGCATATTTCTGTTGAGTAGATAATATTGTTAAAAAAGAAAGGAATCACCATGAGTATTTATCTTAATTTGTTTTAACATGCTATCTTATTTAAAAAAGAGTACAAATAAATGTATCCCACACCGCTGCAATTGCTCTAATTCGAATGCGAAATGACGTCTCGATCGGTCTTGACCACTGCTTTCCTTTCGGATTTACGGCTTTCCTTCGAAAAATACTTGATTTGGCACTCGAGAAAATTCACGAATTCGAGATTTTATTCGAATCCGTGATCAATTCGAGTGCACGAGAATTGGGCCCGGTCTAAATTATAAGGGCTCGTTTTTGCGATTTGGCTACGAAACCCTAAAAATTGGTCAGAAACATTCGTCAACTGTGAATTCACCCCCAGGACCTGAGGATGAAGTGGGTAAGTTGTCACAGGAACTACGTACTTAACAGCAAACCCACCATGTTTGAGTTCGTCTAATATAATGTTTCCACGAGTTCGTCGTTTTACATGTATTTCAAGATAAGAGATATATAATTAAATAAGTTGGTAATGATAACCGAGTTAAATTGTATGGTGAAGCAATTTTTTTCGTAGATGTGTGAGCCAGAGTAATCACGATTCAAACATGGCGGCTGTGAAGTTAGACGCGAGTTAGGGCAGGGGGGTGTGCGCTGCGTTGGCCTACGTAACCGCGGCGCCCAGCGCGCGGATCTTGAGTGTGTGCGTTGCGCTTGCAGCGTGCGGACGTTGCGCATACACTTCGGGCGATCAGTTTCATATAATTTTATTCTATATCATTGTATTCTATTATATTCCCTTTTGAAACAATACATTCAGAAGAAAATTAATGTTTATAGTTAAAATAGATTGTTAGTGTTGTTATTGTGTCTTTCCCCTGAGCAAATAAGGAAGACTTATTGACTTCGTGGGGAGTATCACAAGATACTATAGTTGTCTTTCATGGTAAGTACAATAATTAATAATCTGATAGTTTCCAATTGGCGTTTGTGCCAATAGCATGTTACACGAGTGGGTGGGAATCATACTCGTAATAGGTACAGATAGATTCAAGCATAAATGGCGGCTTTGAAGTGCGCTGCGAGCGCGGTTACGCGCAGCTCCTCATCCATCGCCCGCGCGTACATATTTGCTATTACGCAGCGACCAGCGCTTATTTCACAGCCGCTATAATTGTTGAATCCATCGGCATTAGAAACTGAACGTTACGAAACCAAATGGTAATATTAACATGTAATTATTGTATATGGAACGTGGTATAGCTGTTACTCGCGCCAAACACTGTCACTCAAAGTTGGTGCCACCAAGACGTCCGATACCGCTGACACGCTGCCCCAGCCCCTAGCTACAGTTTGCATATAACTACCTTCGATAGTTATTATATAATTGATAGAATTAGTTAGTTATAGTTATTATGTTAAACTTTCCGTTTGGTTTTAGTAAAATCTTTTATTAAGTAAGTTGTAATGGCTTTATAATACACTTTTGCTCTGAAAAGTATTTTATAAAGCCATTATAACTTTCTATAAATCTGGGGGTTAGTTTCTAGAAGTCAGTACGGATATTTCGATTCCGTAACAGCATTTAGCACGCCACCCATGTATATGGGTGTTTTCTTTTTCGCAGGTTGATCCCGCATGGGGGGCATCTTAAACGAACCAATCATGCGACCACTGCGATCAAATCCCTGCCGGGGAAGACCAAAAGACCACTGGTGAACCATTGGAGGCTCGGCAGGTCGGTCACCAGTAGGCGACGACATCCCTTGGCTTTCTTTATTCGGGCCGTTGCGTGTTGAAGTCTTAAACAATAGGTACCCAGGGTACACACGACCCTGGGAGGTCAATGGCAGCTTGCATTTAATGACATCCAATGCATATGACCCAGACATACACATTATGTAGGTACCCAAGACCTTAACTAGCCTAATCCTAACCTAATCTCAAATAGATAAGCCATTATTTCTAAAATTGCTTATTTGACTGCTTAATAATTATATTAATATAATTTTAAACATTCCAGATAATAATATCGACATAGCGTATCTTGATAGCTTAGGAGAGGAAGAACATCAAATGTTGATACCGGATAACTAATTGAGAGACTGCATCAAATTCAAAATGGACTATAAAAATTATAAGGCCGAAATAGAGACCGTGCATAATGTAAGTAATGATAATATTTTTACTGGTGCTTAGGTATCCTTTCATCCTGTTAATTCACAGACATTGAGATGCTGTAAGCATTATACTTTTATTTGGGTTCCCTACCAAAATAGAAAAAAGGAACCCTTATACTGATACACCGTTGGTGTCTGTGTGTCCATCTGTATGTTACATCCGATTTTCTCAGGAAGTATTTTAGCTATCGCCTTATTTTATCTTTTATTTTCGTTTTCTTGTAGCTTTTCCTCAAAATTGGGCCTTACACGTCAATATTGTTGAGTCTTATGAATGGTCATAGTGTAAAACTTATATTATAAAGAGAAATGATATTTCTTTGTTGTTTGTAATGGATAAACTCAAAAATACAATCTTGTTTCAGGAAACGTAATATATTCCTAGTAGAACTATAAGTCCCAAAACTACGATGCCAGCAAAAGGAAAACTTGTGGACAGATATTATAATCAAATACGGACTCCCAAAAAATGTAAAATTGGCACAAGCAATAACAAAACTACTGATAAGGGTAAGCAAAATACATCAAAGCAAAGGCAGTATTGTGCAATTTGAAAGCTTGATATATAAATATGTTCTAACAGAATTTACATTGTTTAGGGTTCCAAACCAAAATGGTGAAACAGAATTCATATACTCCGGCTGAAACTCTGGTGTCTGTCTGTCAGACTGTATAACGCAGTAGATTTTCTCAGGATCTTTAAAAGCTATCATCTTGAAATTTGGTATAAATCTACATAATATCACTTGTCCACACATTTTGCCACAATTTATTTATTTATTATTTGTTAAATATTACAGACAACAATGAAAAAAAAATGCAATGGTTGAAATTTAACCGAGTCCCCTGGCCGCTGGTTGAAGAAACATGGACGGCGACGTGCGATTATTGCAAAAAAAGGACGACACAGCAGATTAAATATGATGATTAGTGAATGGCCATGCCTGAAAGCAACCAACGGACATCGATTGGTATGTTTATTTTTGGTTTAATTTAATTTTAGATATTTATCTCATTCTGTTTCAAGTATACCTACTCTGATGGTATTTATTATTATGGACTTTTTATTCATTAATCTGATTTGTTTTAGAATTATGCTGACATAGAAGAAGCATTGCAGAACAGAAGCAAATCTATGGCAAAAAAGGACTTACTCGCCAACCTATGGTTATAAGTGTTGGCGCACCTGCAGCACTTGAAGCTTTTTATGTGGTCATTGATGACGTAAAGTACAGGTTTGATTCTCTGACCAAAGCTCTCGTATCTGTATGTTTTGTATCGTGTATGATCTAGCTAATATATAATGTTTAAACGTAGGTTAACCACACTTGATAAATGTCATTAATTATATGCTAATAATCAACATGCAATAATTTTGTTCCTTCCTGTAGGGTATAATAATAGGGTATAATAGTATATAATAATATAGTCTTTGTACTGAAACACGCCCATACTTTCTAGTATGTTTCAGTACCAAGACTACCCATACAAAATATTCAATGTAATCTACTGGGATATTGAAAGCTTGAATTTTTGTCCTATTGATTTTTAATAATACAAAGTAACACCGCGAATCACCTAATGCAATGATAGTTATCGCATGCGATAAATATTTCTGAGAATCGTATGCGACATTTATTACTGGATTGATGATTTCCCAAAGTCATTGTGATCACTAATAATCAGTAGGATAAAATAATTCATGCTTTCAAAATTCCGGTATATGAAATTTCAAATATGTTGTATTAATGGAGACTGAGCGCACATGCATGCGCCCTTTTAAGTGCAGATTTTGCACTTTTTTATTGTATGTTAATATATATAAAATAAAAATTCTTATTTGTTCATACACTTACTTTTTATTTTTCTACAGAAATCAAAATTCATTAATGTTCGACTACCCAGTAGCAGTGACTAGCTTAATTTAACTGACACTTTTTGTTGTGCAATGATGTACTTTTCTATTGTACCTACATACCTGTTTTATTTCAGATATTGCAAATTTGTTACAAGCTATCTAATATTTAATATATAATATTATTAATATTGTTCCAATCATTTACTGGGTAGTCAATACTGCTAAAAAATTTGTTGGATTTTATATATAGGATTTGCTAAACTTGTGATGTAGTTTTGGTTTACCATATTGGTTTTAATTATATTGAATGTAAAGCGGTATACTTATATAATCGTATCCTGTTAATTATGTAAACAATTGTGTTTTACGAAGTGTCTAACGTTTTATATTTCAGTGTACGAAGTACTTTATTGTATTTACTTTTGGCTTTTTAATGACCAAAAAATGACTTAATTAAATTAAGGCGTGAATTACTGTTAAAAAATATACTTGGTATAGGTGTTTATTAACCAACATTATATATTAAAGTAACTACGTTTTAGGCAGGGCATACTAAACATATGTGTTGTATTTATTTTGGGATTTTTATTAGAATAATAGATTTACTTTGTAATCTAAATCCCAAAAATAAATTCAACATACTGGTTCAGTATGCCCCACATAAAACGTTTTAGTTTAACACACCATATTGGTTATGATAAACACTTATACTAGTATTATTAAACAGTAGCTTTGACGCCTTATTGGTTGTTCTAACCAAAATCCAAAAGTAAATCCAACAAATTTATTCTCGTATACCCTACCCAAAGCGTTTGTTACTTCTACAGACAATATTGATTACAATAAACAGCTGTACTAGTATTTTTAAACGGTAAATTTAAAGCCCTATTGGTTGTTGTTACCCAAATACCTAGGTAAATCCAACAAATATATCTAGTATACCCTACCCAAATCGTTCGTTACTTTTACAGACAATATTGGTTACTATAAACAGCTAGACTAGTATTTTTAAACAGTAAATCTAACGCCCTATTGGTTGTTGTTACCCAAATACCTAGGTAAATCCAACAAATATATCTAGTATACCCTACCCAAAACGATCGTTACTTTTACAGAAAATATTGGTTACTATAAACAGCTAGACTAGTATTTTTAAACAGTAAATCTAACGCCCTATTGGTTGTTGTTACCCAAACACCTAAGTAGATCCAACAAATATATCTAGTATACTCTACCCAAATCGTTCGTTACTTTTACAGACAATATTGGTTACTATAAATAGCTAGAATAGTATTTTTAAACAGTAACTCTAACGCTTTGTTGGTTATTCTAACAACCATTATCAATGTACATCCGACATGTATTTCGATATATACTACAAAAAGATTTTTGTAAAATTAAACAACTATTGATACATACAACAAAGAGCTGTTGTATATAACACAAAGTAATACAGTAGTAGGAACCATAACAGGTGGTGAGCGCTACAAATATTTCCGGTATGAACTACCGTAATGATTGCGTTACTTTAACACTATTTGTTATAATGATTACAACAATAATAGTATTTTCTACGAATTATTTTGGTTTTACTAACCCAACTAGGTAGTAAATTCAACATCTCTTTTGGTATATTTGACTTACCGTTTATGTTACTCTTAAATTGAAATCCTTTACTAAGAAATGATAAAATCAACAAACATGAAATTTGTTATATCAACCAATGTTATTTTGTAAAAAATAATACCAAATAAAATTTGGTTGTCTCAACAAACAAGAGTTCGTTGTAATTACCGTGAATAATTGTTACAGTAACAAATAAGCAATTGGATCAATCAAATTCTCTGTTAAATGTACAATTTTCAAACATAAAAATAACAAAGTCAAATTTGTTACACTAACAAATTTCTCGATTGGCGCTATTTTAACGTGTAACTTTTGTAGGTTTTTTGTTGGGCCAACCAATAATTTCTCTCAGTGTAGTGTCTGTACCCGAGTCATAACAATAATATACAGACGAACATACTAACTGTACGGTCCCATACCAAACCACGCTTATATTATGGGTATTGGGTACCGTACCATGGACTGATGGCGATCCCAGTATATTATACTAATATAGATATTAAACATCCATGACTTGGGTTCAAACATTCGTGCTCATGACACAATGTTTGTCTCTACCAGGATTCGAACCCGGGACCCTCAGCACAGAAAGCAGGGTCACTACCCACTGAGCTAATCAAGTCGTCCATGTCATGGAAGTTTAATAATATAGGTAATTTATTATATACTAGGATCAGCCACAGTCCATTGTGGTAGGTACCAATATTACAGGCGTTGTTTAGTCTGGGACTATACCGTTTGGCGTGTTTGTCTGGCGATATTATTATTAAGTATCTATCTTAAGCTTTTGGAATATTATTTTACTTAACGACCATCATTGTTTTTCCTCAAAATATACTTGTAATATTTGTTCACATAGGTACTTATGTAGTTACCTACTTTCCAAGCGATAAACGCACCTACCTACTTACCTACATCTAAAATTGCAATTAAAACTGCAGTAGCGACTTATCAGCTATAAATCTAGACAGAACAAGTAGGTAGGTGCCTTTAGTTGATAACCCGAAGGCCAATGGTCCCCAAGGCGTCTACAAAAATATGCAACCAACCCAGCAAAAATAAATTTTCACGAATTCGCCGACCAAAAAATTCACAATACACGCACGCAATTCCCACCCTCATTCAACACACATACGTAACCAATAAGGGTGTGTTTCGCGTAACCCGCGCCGAGTTAATGACACTGACATGAGTGAATTTGCCGTCGCAATCTAGGAATGCAACTCACTCGGCGCTAACTTCGCGGTGTTCCAATCAAGTTCATAGATTAAGATTGGCGTTCATAGAAGCAACTCGTAAATCATAACGTCCCGTTGACAAGGATTTATGTTCCATATTCAAATGCCACTTACCTAAATTCCATGCAGCGTCTGTCCATACGCCCGCGATGGTCTCAACTTTGTTTTCTTATATTCAAATAAATAGTTCACTAACACATTATACATGTACTTACTAGTTTTATCTTATTTTGCACTATGACAATCACTAAATTCCATGAGTTTTGTACAGAGAAGGCACTGTTGTCTATGGCTACATCACAAAATTGAGCAGAGTGAAAGAAAAAAAATAGTTTCACTTTATGAGGTCATCGAACGCGCGGTCGCGACTATTCCGCCGCATTCGAAAATGGAACGTTCTGAATACACTCACATGGAGTTCGGAAAGTCAATTCGGCGGTTTTCGCAAACCGCTCGGGGTCCATTCGGTGGTTTTTCGTGGATTTTCGCGTCGGATCGACCGCGGGGCGCGTGCGGGGACAGCTCGCGCGCAACTGAAGATCGCCGTAGGTTAAGTTTTGTAAAAAACACCGCTAGCTCAATTTTACGCGTTATGAGCCCGCCACCGTTTCACTGCGCCAAAAACTAGTCGAAACGTCACTCATCTCGCCGTGCTCCGCAGAGGGTGGGTCCATCGGAACGGACTCACTCGAAATCACTCGATCCACGAGGTCGCTTTTGTTTTGACAGCTCCATGAAATACAACCATGTGTGCCTGTGACACGGGCAAGTATGGGGGAACACAGAGGGCGCCACCCGTCGTGGAGAAATTCGCCACCGTACAGAGAAACGAACCACCATTAACCAAATAAACCACTACAGCGCGTAAACACAACGAAATTACTGAATGCCACTTTTCATTATTATTTCGCTATGCACCGTCCGACGTCACCGAAATAGCGGACGGTCGGATATATGTTCGTCTCTTTCGCGCACGCGAGCGGGCATTTCTAAATTCGAACTTGACGGATTCGAATTTGAACTGTCATGTTTTGGTGTTTTTAATTGGCGTTCGATTATTATTATTTTTTGTTTTTTATTTATTTTTTAATTCACGCGGCGTATAGGTGTAGACTTGCACGTGACTGCAGTTGCACTGAGCCTAGATGACATTCACAGAGGCTTAAACTCCAAGTTCAGAGTGATGCGGCGTCAACACGCCTAGGTACTGGGCAATGGTGCGTTCGCAATGTGCGAAACACGTAATTATAAATCGTATCGGTATAAACAATATCGGGGACCTTATTCCAAAACGACGATAACCTGAACGCACCAGGTACTTATAGTTTAATGTAAACATACAAGAATATTATATTAATAATACATTTAATGCATGCTCAGGGCTGGTTTGACAAGACGCGATATGGTTTATTTATCAAAGTATTGAACGTTCAAATGAAGAGGTCATTGTTTTGTTGAGAAGGATGTACTGTCTGGATGTAAATTATCTACAGTTTAGTTTAACGAAGGCAGATGAATGAATAAGGTACTTTTTAGGTCTATTTACCAGTAGCGCCCCTAGTATGCGGTGTTACCGATTTATGAACACAGAAAACTCGTACCACTTAAATCTTTATCCACCAATCGAACGCGCATAAGCACTAAGTATCCGTACGTGCCTATTCGCTTACTTTCGCGTATAATAACAGTTCAAAAATATCTAAAATTATCTAAACATGCTCTTAAAGAATCAGCAATTATTATTTAGGTCGTAACAATCTCATGAATAGCAAAATATAATTTTTGTTTTCTAAACAATAACTGGCCGAAAAATTGCATATTCACATTTTACCAGAGAAGAATAAAACCGATTGACATACTTTTTTTTAAATTGGTAAGTATATACTATGAACCGTTCGATGTGCGTTCTACCATTTGGAGTATATGGTTCCGTACTCTATAATTACTGTTGTGTTTTTCTTAAGAAGTATAAATAATCGTAGAATTATAGTTCCATCGATCAACCGAAAGAGGTCCTAGGACATAGGCCTCCCCAAAAGAAAGGTTTAAGGAAAGTCTGGAAGAGGAAGACCAAGACTAAATATGAGATTGGTGTCAATTCAACGAATTCTCAGAGGCTGCTCTAGATTAACACATATTTTTTTCTTATTGCAAAAAGTTTTATTGATATTTTTTGTATATTTATGTGTTATTTTTTTTTCTTTAAATATCCTTGACTCTATAATCTGAATAGTTGTAGCATAGTTATGTTTTTGAAAGGAAAATAATTGCTAAATCCCTCTCGGCGAACTTCGTACCGCAAAATTAATTATGAATAATCTTTATCATTACCAAATTAGAGAACGTTGCCAATGTTTTAATAATTATTCTACGATCAGGGCGGAGACAAATAAAAAAAATTAAGATCATAAATATCGGGCCACCCGTTTCTTGAGTTATCAATGGTGTAACTAACAAACACGACTTTGTTCCATATATATGGATAAGAAAATTATTCTCATCGCTTTTAAGCTACGGTACCCTAAATGTTGCGAAATGTCCACAAACAATATTAGCAAATTATAATTGATTGTTATTATTTCGGGGCGCGCAAGTATAATAAATAATACAATACTTATTTGCGTAGGTACCTACATAAGTCGTACGGGACAATCCCGTGACTAACATCAATTGTTCTAAATATAACAAATAAACCCAAATAATCAAATGTTGTTCGGTACTCGTGTTATTTTGACGACAGACCGCTAGGGTGGGGCCTTACATCTGCTAACATAATTGATTTATAATATAATATTATAAAAAACAGCCTAATTAGCGCAGTCGATACTGACCCTGCTTTCTGTGCCGAGGGTCTGAGGTTCGCACCTGGTAGGGTCACAAGCTTTGTGTGATGAGCACGAATGTTTGTACCCGAGTCATGGATGTTTAATATCTATAAGTATTATATACGAGTTCGCCCCCAGTCCATTGTACGGTACCCGTAATACATGCGTTGCTTAGTGTGGGACCGTATAGTTGGTGTGTTCGTCTGGCGATGTTATTATTTACATTATGATCGTACTACAATGGCATCGTAATAGTATTGCGAACCTATTTTTATTGTTAAGGCTTATTCGTTTATTCAAGGCTTAGTATTCACTTTATGGATCCCTCTGTAAAGGTGGGAACTACCTAATATTTTTTATGATAATCAAAAGTAAAACAATTTATGTAAAAACAAAAAAAATCTTAAAAGTACTATTGCTGGAAAAGTCCGATGAGAAAAAAAAAACTGTAGCATTGATAGTGTTATATGACATCACTGGCAGTGTCATGTGACGTCACTGCCACTAGTGAGCACGGGTGCGACAAAGAAAAAGGATAGCTCAATTAACTCCTCATCACTCGTGTTCTCTTAATTATGGCAATTATGTAGGTAACATATTTCGAAAATTATCGAAAGCACTCCATATATATGGCTTCATTAAGCAGTTTCCTCATCATAAAACTGTCAAATACAAGTAACATTTGAGTACTTTCGAAAGTAATTTCGAAAATGAAATTTTCATAATTTGTCTTTGTCTGCCGGTCAATCGCGCTTGGAATGATAATCTAATTGAAACAGAATCAAATATGGATGAAGCTATGATCACAGACCACTAATTTTGTCTATGATCACGCGCCTGTATGCTAATATGAAAATAATGCAATAAATATAGGATTACACTTACGACATAGATATTGTGACAATGAAGACTTCCGATAAGAATATGTCAATGGTATTTAATTCTCGGAAATCTGGGCTTACAACAATGCACCGCTATGACTTCTTTTTTAAAAAACATGCCGCCGATTTCAAAATGCGAAATGGAACGTTCTAAAATAAATTAAAAAAACGAATGCAAGTTTCAATTTGAATTTCGCGAATCACTCTTCATTTTCATGCACAGAGAAAGTGATCCGTGTTATTTTTTTTTTATCAACGAATCCTGCCGAATGCATCGTGCATCGGCCTCGGTGGCGGGTCGTCGACCCCTGTATTCGGGCGTCGCCTCCATTACGTTGGGAAAGGTCAGGCTTACGCACACACAGCCATGTGCAATTTGTGTGTGTATTGAGCTTTTACTTTCAATTTTGTATTGTTGTTGTTTAAATTTCGAATTCAGGAAACAAAAGTAGGTGTAGGTATTGTATTTTTTTTTAAATGGCAGCACTGTTATCCATTGTGTGCAGTGCACATCCATGTCTTTGGTAAATTATTAAAACAAAAATACTCAAGGCTTTGAAATGGGGTCGTTCTCCCACAAATGGTATTCCCCAAAACCTTGTGGCGGTTCATTGATTTTCTATCGGTCATAACACAGTATTGAGTACTAAGTAATAAAATATTACTCACCCAATAATAACAATTCAACATAAAAAAAAGAAACATTATTTCGTACTTGCCAAGTTGATTCCATCAGGACACTTGCTGCTTGTTACTTGCATACTGCCCTCGTGTAAGCCGAGCGTAAGGGTCACTGGTCTAAAATTTCGAATTCAGAATGCGACTTTTATCAACAAATTCTTAATTCAAAAATCGGTCGTTAACTTTATTATCTATTGTTAACTATAGCATTAAGTCATCTTCGACTCGCTTAACAACTCAATATTATATTACGACTGCCAAATTTACAAAGAGCAACATAATGATAACGTTATCAGTCACTTATTATCACTGACCAAGTGAATTCGGCACGTTGTCCGAGGTCATGGTCTTGTGTGTCTCTTTCGCACTTACTATTATCGGTATGTGCGTCTCTTTCGCACGTGCACAATGCACTGTGTTTATACAGATGCAATGTACGACATTATGTACTTACTTTTCAAGTTAATTTATTGTGTTAAACGTTGTTTTTAAGTTTAAGTTCACTTAACCACTGGTTGGGTCTCAAGGTTACCGGCTGTTTGGTGACGCGACACGTAGATGCATTGTCGCGTTAAGTCGTGTTAGTCCATATTGGAATTGGATGGGTGGACGCTTGCGAAATTCTTCTCAGTGATTTGGAGCTAATAATACTTTACTGAAAATTTACCAGACATCTTGGGGGAACTTGAAAAGTCAAGTTATACTATTTTATTTCAATTTCCTTGACTCGTACACGTTTATGAACACACAATGGTTAATTATCCCACTAATATTACACATTATACATCAAAGAAACATAGTTGACAGAATATTGATTACTACACTGTTTAAGTTCCCGCCAAAAAGTATTTAATTGGGTAACAAAAATGTGTGGTGTGTAATATAGCATCCAAAGAGGATAATTTATAGGATTTCGAACCTAAAATGGCTATCTGACTGACTTGTGGTTTGTGTTATAACTATAATACGATTAAACACACAAAGAAAAATAATAATATGTTTAACTAATTTCCTTTATAAACTTATTATTGTGAACGTCGAATTTGACCGCAATTGAATTGAATTGAAAAAAAAAAATGAGAAGCATAACAACTGCTGATTATGTCTTTATAGCTGTCTCACTCTGTCGGGTGGTTGATATGCCCGTGTAGAAACCTTCCTATTATGGAGCGAATTTGGGGGGGGGGGGGTCTTCTGAAACGTCACGATGCGTTACACGGGCGGGAGGGGGGGTTGAACTAAGCGTTACGCGAACGGTCGCGTAGAGACTTTGCGTATAATTTGAGGGGGGGGAGAGAAAAACGTTATGACGCGTTACATGGGGGGGGGGGGCTCAAAAATCTCCAAAAATTGCGTTACGTAATACTTGAACGCTCCCTATAACGCCGGTAACGACATAGTACCTACTTTAGTTTGTCTGCTGCTGCTCTAATTATAAGAAGCGTGATATAGTAACATAATAACCCTGAATTTTAATTTGTTTGGTTTTCCTTATTTGCGAATCCGACCGAATTCGGTCGCGTTCATAAGCCGCAGTCTGATAAAACAAAATCACAATAAATTTTGGCAGTTTAAGGTAAAACAAAACATTAAAATTAATAAACATGTAGCCGGATGTATTGTTGCTTATTTATTATATTATTATGTGAAGTTCGAATTTCGATATGTTGATTTTTTTTAAATATTTTTGTTGAAAATATGATAAAATAACATTGAAATTAAACAGGTATCAGTAAGCACACTGCAAATCTCATACACTCTCGGCCGGTAGGGTGCCCAAAACGCTGGCAGCATTGCCACGTTGAATGGCAATGCTGATGTGTTGGCCAAAATAAGTGCCAGCGTTCTGGCCACCAGATCTTTTGAAAATTAAAAAATTCTATCATAGAATTTAGACGTCAATAGCCTACAGATTAGCGGGACTGGTCTCGTATTCGAAAGGTTTCTGGATCGATTCCCACCGTGGCCATTAAAATGGAACTAGAAAACATAAAAATAGATGGGTACCAAAAAAACATTGGGCCCGTATCCCAAGTCTGCTAACACAACGGTCTCATAATTGAATCGCAATGGCATCTTAATTCCATCCTCATACTGAATTTTTCATGTTTTAATCACTTTTCACTTGATGTTCTGACTCTGTACCCACTTACCGACAGTCCTGAGTTTGAATCCTGGTATGGGTGAAAATTGTGTGATGAGCACAAATAATTTGTACCCGAGTCATGGATGTTTAATATCTACATAAGTATTATATACTGAGTTCACTTCTATATACAAAATATGGTACCCATAATACAAGCGTTGCTTAGTGTGGGACCATAGCTGGTGTATCCTTCATTCACAGTACACATTATAATTATTGTTGCCAAATAAAAAAGGGAAAATATAATTATGATGTTATATCAACAGGAAACTTGAACGAGGATACACAAATAGAATAGATTGGAGATAGATTCATTAGTTACATAACTAACGTGACCCCCGCAATATATAAACTCCAGTTAGATGCATTATCTTTACGCTAAAATTTATTATAACCGACGAAAATATACCTAGAAAACAGATATAATAGTGCCTTAAGGTGGAAGCTCAGGGTCAGGGCGCGAAATTCAAAATGTCAAAGGTTTTTAGTTTTTTACGAAAAATTTGGACATCTTTACGATGTCATTTAGTGTTTTGCGATATTAGCATTCTGCATTGGATGTCTCGATGTATTAAATTTGCTTAAAAAAGTACCTAATCCGATACAACACCATAAAGTTTTGAATTTCGCGCCCTGACCTGAGCTTCCCTCTTAAGCATATATATTTTTTTTATTTAGAAAATTACGTCACCCACCTTTTGGTAGATATTTTGCCAACGTCAAGTGGTATGGTTTTTTTTAATATCAAATATGGGAGATTCTATGCAGGCCTAATCCGCAGACTAGGCCTAATAAACCCCCCCTAACCCTATCAGTAAAGTTGAGGCTACTTTACTGACAAATTACCGGACTTCTTGGGATAACTGGAAAAGTCGTGTTTTACTATTTAGTTTTATTTTCCTATACTCGTGCTCGTTTATGAACACATAATGGTTAATATTCCACCCAAATTACATACATTATATTAAAAAAAAACACATTTTTCTCAAAATAAAACAAAATTGATAACCTTTCTCTTCGACTACCCCCAAAAAGTCTATTAATAAGTTTCCATCCTTCCATCCATTGGAGGAATGACGTGTACGTCTGGACATAGGCCTCCCCCAACGATTTCCACACATCAATTACTTCCATACAACTTAACCTTGATGACAATGATAAAGTATAAAACGTAGTCTATGACTAACCTTCAAACGGTGCATAGACAAAATGTGAACGGCATCCGACCGAATAAAACTGAAATGTCAAAAGATGATTGACCCGGGCAAACCATCTGGGTCAATATCACACATTTATTGATTTCGCTCAACAATAACAAGCAAAATATTTCTAGTACCAAATGTTATAGATTACAAAATAAATTGGACAGAAGAGACAGTGCATTGGGGTATACGTCTTAGCTGTTTGTGCCTAAATCCAACAGCTTGAGTCGAAATTAAATTAAAAACTAAACTTGTTTGGGTTTTAAGGTTCCGGATAGTCAATCCAACCCTCATAATGCGTCTGGCTGTATGTCTTACGTTTATGAAGTACAGACTCCGCAGTGTTTTTTGTTTTTTGATGTAATAAGTGCATAGATATGTAAATAGGTACCATTGTAGGTACAAAACCTACAATGTTACCTATTTACATATCTATGAACTTATTAAATGATCTGCATCCATCCATCAGCCAATAGACATCCACTGCTGGACACAGGCCCCCCCCAATGACTTCCACACAACACGATCCTCCGCCACTCACATCCAGCGGCTCCCTCCTCCCTTGTGGGGACCGTCCTACAAGCACAGACTTGTGTAAAAGTTCAGACGTAACGATGCCACTAGCAAGGTTAAGCAATTTTTACAATGCTTTCGTTGTGGTAAATGTTTTAACATTGTCTAGTAGCTTGTCCAGCATAGACTAAGAAGTTCTGGACATAGTTTTTTTATGTGTGAGTACGTGCGTTTACATGCTAGACCAGCACGTCAAGTGCGAGCTAACCGTATACTTTATAGTCTATCGTATTTAGACATTTTGTATGGAGAATTGAAAAGCGCCTCTAGCGGACGATATTTAAAAAATTCAATTCTCCATGTCTAAATACAGTAGACTACAAAGTATACGGTTAGCTTACGAATAATCTCGCACTTAACGTACAGAGTTGTTTTTAAACTCCATTTGTAGCGCACGCCGCGTGTTATTCTAACAAGTCTGTGCCTATAGGTAATAAAAATATGTACAATCCTGTCCGTTCTATTTTTTATCTTAATCTACGTATTATTAACCAAACATTATCGCGCAAACACAGTTTGGCTGAACATAACGTGTTTTTTAACATTGACAGTCTACAGACCGCGAACTGCTGCGGGTAATCAGTTATTATATCTGTCTACTGATAACAAATTGGATAAGGGAGGCCGATGAACCCTATATATGACGACGTGATTAGCGCGGTTGGCAGTGAACCTACTTTCTGTGCCGATGGTCTCTGTTCGAATCCTGGTGGTAACAAACTTTGTGTGATGACCACAAA
Organism: Pheosia tremula; assembly: GCA_905333125.1. Classification (NCBI taxonomy): domain Eukaryota; kingdom Metazoa; phylum Arthropoda; class Insecta; order Lepidoptera; family Notodontidae; genus Pheosia; species Pheosia tremula. The sequence continues at coordinate 5,632,072 of HG995419.1, forward strand.
TGTTTGTACCCGAGTCGTGGATGTTTAAAATTTATAAACCTAAGTATTATATGATGGCTTAGTGTGGGACCGTACGGTTAGATAAGTACAAGACTGATCATGATCATGGTCATGGTAATGATCATGGTGAAACTTGCATGTTTCAGAGAACCTAACTAGTTCTTAAAATTCGTGTGAAGTTCGCCATCTTATATATTACTAAACCAAATCATTCACGGGAATAACAGGCCGGTTTTAAACAGTTATTATGAACTTTAAGTAGGTATACTATTCATTTCTTCAACCGTTTTCCTCAATATTGTGATATTAAAGACTACTGTTATATCCACTGAAATGACGAAACTATTCAAGGAAATTCAGATTAGGCAATACACATAAGGTAAGATTTTGCTTGGAACTCTTGTGACAAACTGGACCCGGAGTCTGTTGAAACTGACTAGCAAAGGATTATACAAGACGAACTGCGCCCCGCGCTGTTACCCGCTATTAAAAAGTATGTCCTTTTCCTCTATGTCCTTTTGCAAATGCACGGTTACTGTATGCTATTCCACAAGAACAAAAAGTCATATGTGCTATTGCAGACTACAAACTATCTCTGTGCCAAATTTCATCCAGATCCGTTCAGCAGATCTGGCGTGATTGAGTAACTGGTATAATCTGCTCTGGTATAATTCAGAAAGAGTAATCTTTATATCTGTCTTGTCACTTGGCTATAACCTTATTGTACCTCGAATATGTCCGCGAGAGGTTCTTGCCCAGCTGCGGTACACATTGAGGATATAAAATAAAAATAATAAATATATTATTTCTGTTCTGCTAATTGTCACAATACACCCGTCATTGGGTGGGTCAGTGCGGCGCTGATAACAAACGTTTGGCGCACTGATAAGACCCAGAAATGGAGAGGCTACAAAAAAAAAATTCGGCAACCGTCTGGGTAAAAGTCTGCGAATACAATTTTCTCTAAGTTTAAAAGTAATAATAGTTACCCTTTTAATGTCCCACTGTTGGTCATGGGCCTCGCGTCAGTGGGAGGGAGTTTAGGTCATAGTCTACTACGCTGGCCCAGTGCGGGTTGGCGGACTTCACACGTCTTTCGAGCGGTCCTCCCAGACATGCAAGTTTCCTCGCGATGTTCTCCTTCACCGTTTAGCAAGTGATAATCATGGTTGAAAATGTGATTCGCACGTGAAATCCAGAAATCCTAGACGTGCGAGCCGAGGTTTGAACCTGTGACCCTCGCTACCTAGGCGAGCGTCTCTCAGTATAATAAATAACACACAATCACGCCTGTAATCCTGAAAAGGTAAGTAGGGGTGCATTACAGTCCACCCACATTTTGCCAATATTGTTTAGTCCCAATGTATGAATTTGGGCGCCATTGTACCGGGTACACACCTCTCAAATTTAATAAGAACTTATATGTCATTATACTAACGACTGTTATTTGGTAGTGACTCTACTTTCCATAACCAGGGGCCAGGGTTCGATTCCCGATATGGGCAAGGTTTTGTGTGATGATCACGAATGTTTGTAGCCAGGTCATGGACGTTTGATTCAGAAGAAGTATAGGTGCCTTGACTCTGCGCTTCTTAAGTGCATTTGTAATTAACGTAATTATTTGGGAGCATTTTTTTTTAATTGCCGTATCCAAACTCTGACTTCGCATACTAAATGATTACAAATTCGCAATAGAAGCGCCGGTTCAAAGCTGAGTATACCTTTTTTGAATCACCCTATATATACTGGAATCGATCCCAGTCCATAGCACGGTACCCATAGCCGTCCTACATTGCTCTCACATACCCATAACAATGTACCGCTCATAAATGTAAAAGATCTTTTTTACAAAGAGCAACCATGGAGTTTCTTGCCCGTTCTTCTCCATAGGAACGGCATTCCGAACAGGTGGTGAAGCTTAGCATTTTTGACGATTCATAAGTACCTACTATATGGTTTACATTCATATTACAAGCGTTGCTTAGTTTGGGTGTGGGTTCGTCCGTCGTACAAAAAGTAACTAGGTACTGAAGACCTGGGGCTCTCATTAGCTCAGTGGGTAGTGACCTTGCCTTCTGCGCTGAGTGTCCTGGGTTGGAATCCCGGTAGGGACACACACTTTGTGTGATGAGCACGAATGTTTGTACCCGAGTCATGGATGTTTAGTATCTATATAAGCATTACCAACTGAGTTCGCTCTCCGTCCATTGTACGGTACCCATAACACAAGCGTCGCTTAGTGTGGGACCGTATAGTTGGTTTGTTCGTCTGACCATATTATTATTACTTAACCAACCCAGCTGTTTTTTGCTATCCTTACAGAGGTACTATAATTATATTATTGTAAGTATATATACCTATGTATGCATCGATGCATCATCAAAACTCAAGTTCATTGCACTCCCGCTGATTCATGTCTAGCAATTTGTATCGTGTCGTCCTTGTCACACCCGCCTTATCTCACATACCCCTCTCCCATTCTTGACAGGACAAATTGCATGTCACGAGATTTGATGTTGGCTAAATGTTTTGCAAATTATTATTTGAATAAAGAATAATGAACGCTTCCGTTTGGTTGTGGATTTGAATAATATATAACCTCTAGGTATAGTGTATATAAATGTGTCTTGAGGGGGAAGCGCAAGGTCAGGGCGCGAAATTCAAAATGTCAATGGTTTTTATTTTTTTACGAAAAATTTGGACATTTTTACGATGTAATTTAAAGTTTTGCGATATTTGCATTCTGCATTGGATGTCTCGATGTATTAAGTTTGCTTAAAAAAGTACCTAATCCGATACAATACCATAAGGTTTGTAAACATAAAACCATTGACATTTTGAATTTCGCGCCCTGACCCTGAGCTTCCCCCTTAAAGACGACGAAATGTTTTATTGACATAAGCAGACACCTCCATTTATTGCGTTTTTCAAGTGTATTGCTGTCAAATATTATTGATTTTTCCATTTAATATGGCGCATCCCTAGATGTTGCGCTAAAAAAACATACAAAGTCATCGTCAAAATCTTTGGTATAATATCCTACCGACTTCTTCTTCTTTTTTAGGTTGGCAATCTGCTCCAAAATAGTTCCTCTTTTGCCAGTGTCGAGTAATTTTTAATAATTGTTATTGAATTATATGTACCCCTGGTGGTAATGATAATGTTGATGATGATGAAATGAATCCCCTATCAGTAAAGCTGTGGAAACTTTACGCAAAAATTTCCGGACATTTTGGTAGAACTTGAAAAGTCCAGTTATACTATTTTAGTTCAATTTCCTTCATCGTGCACGTTTATGAACACACAATGGTTAATATCCCGCTAATATTACACATGATTAATCAAAGAAACACATTTTTGGGTAAATTAAACAAAACTGACATTTCCACGGTTCAACTTCCCGCCAAAAAGTCTCACCTACCGATTTCAATATGAGAAATAGGTTATATAGTGTGTTTTAAAACGGTCAAAGTATTTTTTTTAATTGCAAAGTAAATAATAAAATCGTTAATATCAGTAGGTACAGCAAGCCGTCGACCCGGCTACTGATAACAACAGGTAGTAAACAGCCTGCCCCAATGCCACTTAGTTTTTATGATTAACGATCTAAATATAATGAGGAATATAAATAAACATACATTGAACTACACTTTTATCCTTGGCTTATAAGAGGTCACAGATCGTTCTGGACTTGTATTTGTTGGTATATTCCTACCTACACTGCAAATTTCATAAATAAGAATGACAGTGACTTGTCACTGCTCTATCGATGACGATACGATTGCGTTAGGAGTTTGTCCTACGGTAGGGCACTCAAGTTGTCATTCTAATATCTATCACGGCCGTCAAGTCTTGGAGGGTAAACGGCGGTCGTTCCGTGTACAACCAAATCAGGGCTATTAACCTAATACGAAATAGATAAAAGACTAAGACGACGTAGTTCTATTCTATCTGCTTTATAATCAAAGGTGTAGGCAATATCTAAGCTGCAGCCTCAAGAGATTTTTCCATAAACATTGCGAAACTAATACAAAAAAAAACAAGTTCCAAATTCGAAATTCAAATTCAATTTCTATATAGCGTCTACATGGCTCCAATAATCGGCCAGCCAGTACCGCAAACGAACATCAACTCAAACGTTCCAAATTCAAAACCGGAACCTCATTACGCCATTGTTTGGCTCCCCGAAACCGGGACAGCGACACAGCCAAAATACTCCGCGCCAAGGTCACCGTGCGGCAGGTCAGTGCTGTGACGTCACCGGCGCCCTCCAAATCGAGGGGTCGACGACCGCGCGGCCATCGCGGAAACTGTGCTGTGCGCGCACCGAATGCGAATTGGGGGCTCGCGGTGGTGTGTGCGTAACAGGGCGGGGTTATATGTCGGCGGAACTTTTTCAAGATATAAATTAAGGCAACACCTTGTTAGGCAGGGTATAAGTGGCGTGACGCTACAGTAGTATGCCACGATCCTGTGGCACCCCACTCAAAGGTGGTAAAGGCAGACCGTGGGGTTTTAGCCGGTAAGATTCCCCGTGGCGGTGTGGTATCCATGAGGATTTCCCCACGTAAAAGGGTATAAGTGGCGACGGATCCGCGGATAAGACGATTTCTCATGACGACTTCTCTATCGAAATTAAAATTTGGGCACTTGCTTGAAAAGGTTTTTTTTTCGCGGAACCGACGAGAATCTTGATTGTGTTCTGCAATATTGTCTATTAGGTTTATAATAACTTTAATGGGACGTCTATACCACAGTCTGAAAAAACATATCAGTTTTTTTAAGTTATTTGTGCACTGTTAGGTAAATTTTATTTTTCGGCTTCCCTTGCGCGAATATTCACCTTCGCGACTAAAGGGCACTTACTTAGAATTGTAGCACATCATGTGATACTGTATAAATTCACGTACTCACTGACGTTGGTGTGAGCCACGTATTAATGGGTTTTTGTTTTTTTTACTGATACAAATAACAGAGACAGGACTGAAGAAAAAAGTTTAAATAAAGTTAAATTAAATTAAAGACAGCTCGTCGCGAGCACTCCGGATTCGATGGCTCGTAGCTGGGCCCCAAGTCTGCTGACACACTCGATTCATAATCGAACAGCAACCGCATAGTAACTGTCACTTTTGACAGATACCCCATACAATATCTGTCAAAAGTGACAGTTACTATGCGGTTGCTATTCGATTATGAATCGATTGTGTTAGCAGACTTGGGGCCCTGGACACGCGGTGACTTGTGGGCGAGACAAACTCAATTGTAAATCGATATAATATTGAATAAATTCAGGTTCACTGACAACTGTGCCGATCGAGTTATAAAAAAAATATAGCCAAATCAGATCGCTTTATTCCTATACCCGTTTTTTTTTTATTAATATAATTATTAATTATTCCGCCGACATGTAATGCCACCGTTATGGAGTGTTCGTACACAGTCACTGTGCGTCGACTGTCGTCTGCGTGAGCGTGTGTGCGTGCAATTCGGTGTACGGGGGGGGGGGGAGTACCCAGTTTTTAACAAGCTTTCTTGTAACCATACCGCACATTTTGTGTTTGACATTAAATATATTAAACATTTTTGGTCCGTTTCCTTGTTTTTATAGCTTTTCCGTGACCTAACCAAAGGTTGGTTGGTTATTTTAACAAAATTAACGTAATGTCTGCCCTTTTTCGGTGACAAATGATAATTATGATACGCAGTCAAACTTTTTTACTTATTTAATATTTGATTTTTATTATTGCTGGCGCAGGCGGCTGGCCTTACAGAGCTGATAAGCGACGTATCATTTTCGGTTTAACGAACTTTAGTTACTTAGGTACCTACCTATATCTACAAAGAAAATACATAAATACCTACCAACACTAGGATTATTTTGAGAATTAATAATAATATTGTATGGGGTTTTTTTAGGGGGCCCAGCTAAAGAGCGGCGAGTCGCCACCTGCAAATAGTAATTAGAGAAAAGCTGATTATGGCAGGTGTCCGCAACCCTTGCAATATTCCCATCCCATATCCATCCAATCCTCAATCCATAGTCCCAATTATCTTTCCATATTCCTGCAATAGTTCCTCCGCGTGCTGTGGTCGATTCGCTGTATATGCTATCATTTTCAGCAGTTGACCCCAGCAGGTGGCTAACATAACATTAAAATTCTCAAAAAGGGCCTCTACGTGTTGGACCCAGGTCCCCGCGCAGGCCTTCCAAGGATCCGAGTATAGCCCGTCTGGTGACAGACATATTGATAATATTATCGCCAGACGAATACACCAACTGTACGGTCCCAAACGAAGCGACGTTTGTATTAGGTACCGTTGACTGTGGGTGAACCCCGTAATTACTTATAGGTATAATAGTTGAATCAGCGTGAGGAAGTGTGCACGGCTGATGAATGTCGTGTGAAGTTCACCAAATCGCACTAAGCCAGCGTGTTGGACTATGTAGCCTAAATACTCCTCGTATTGAGGAATGTGGCCAATATACGTAATGGTACTAGGCTCGGCCCCAACATTAGAACCGAATAGTGTGTGCATTGTAGTGCAACTCTGCTTACCTCTTCGAGGATCGCGAGCGTGATGGTGTATTTATCGTTAAATTTCACCATGTCGCTATTTCGTAATTAATATATCGCACGCTTACTAATAGACTGACCTAACTCAAAAAAGCTGTTTGTTGGGAAATCGCAAAAACGTTTTGTCATTTACAACTTGTCTGACATTATTACTTATATCTCAATGAAAATAGCGTAATAATAATAAATGATGTATTGTAAGAATACTTGATTATGTAATTATTGATACTAAAATGTAATTTTGAAGAAATTTTATTATTATTTATAATTATTTATAGCTTTTAAAATGTTGTCCCTGAGATACGTCTGCTTATGAATAAAATCAATGATATATTGCTGTACTAGCGATGACACTTTTTGTTATATGTCTGTATTTTATTAAACATTTCACTAAAACCCTTTCTCTTTTATGTTATAAGTCTATACTTGATAAAATAATAACATATTATTTTTATGTAGTATTGATTTTTAAGTTCAGAAACATGAATGGGTCACTATAATATAAAAGCACCGCGAGTTGACCGTCGCAATCTCAGACGCATTATGATTTATGTCACTTTCATGTTAAAAGTTTTGTCAAAATTTGTATAAGTAAAAGAGACAACATATTCGTTACTCAGTCTAGGAATAAGATATCGTAAAAATTCTGAGATTGGTAGATAGATAACGTTGGAATAAATCTATCTGTGTGCTTATCTCACTTTGGGCTTAAACCCTAATCGGTCAGTCTATTATTAAGCGTGCGATATGATATTTACGCGAATATACTACACAATGAAAAAAAAACTATTTATTCGGATTTTATCGCCTTTAGCACTTTCTGCGTGGATCGGACTACAAGCAACAACTAAATATGACGGTACCCCGGATCAAACTATGACACTAGGACGTCAACCACCTCAGTCCTCCCGTGACCATGGTTGCTGTAAAGCAGCCGTAACGTCGGGAACGTAAAAACATAAAATAGACGCGATACAATCCGAAATACGTAAATACGTAAATAATTTGAAATTATGTTTGTATCACAAGGGAGCTAGCGAATTAATAATATCGTAAATAATATTGTTGGCATGCCAACGACGCCATTCCACAATAAAATATGAATAAAAAAACGTCTAACAACTCCCGGCTTGTCTAACGGGTTATAAAAATTCAAGATGGCGGTCGGCCAATCGCGGTTCAAATTTCGGATGCGCGGGAGTGGGGGGACGAGTGCGTTAGACGCACACAATGACATTAATAGGTGTGTGTATGTGTGTATGGAAATTTAGGGTCCGTGTGCTTTGTTGTTTTTTTTTGTAATATGGCGTCTCCCTTAGTTTATAGATATATTTATGGTTCTGCCTGCATATGTTATTATTTATGCGTTAATGTTTTTTTATTATTGAAGTGAGAATTTATCTATTGCCAGCCTATTAAAAATATTTATTGCGTAGGTAAATACTTTAAATTATTAGAAATAAGTATACATTTGAGGGCGTCTTCTTTAATGTACTGATTCAATTCAATTCAATTTTTAGCGTAAATGGCTCCACCGACCTTGGGTGATTTTGCCAGTGTCAAGGTGGAAAAGGAAAAAAAAACGCATATTATGTCCGATGAGCAATTAAGATTAAATTTGAAATGTACTGATAAAATCTCTATCCGCAATTAATTTGACATAATTTCTTAAGGTCAATATGTCAGTTAAAATTATTTTTTAAAACAAAGAAGGTTAATTTTACAAGCCCATTGCGCATAGAGAATAATGTAAAAACATACATCGACAAATAAAAAGCAAATAAGATCTAATCGTTCCAAAACTCTCCAGCCAGTCACGTTCACTGTTCTATTTTTTTCTAAAACAAACCGACCAATAGCGTCGCTTTCAAATTTGACGATGCGCAAGAGTGGACGAATTTTTAAACGAGTTAGACGCACACACGCAGCGGTAATGGGTCCGTGCGTCTACGCTGTGTTGGTGTGAGTGCGAATTAGCATTCAATGAATAGGTGTCAAGTGCGCAAGCGTTGTTTGTTCGTTTAGTTTTCGGTGTTAAATTATGTGTGTGTCTGTGTGTGTGTATTTGTATGTAAATTCAGTAAATGTTTGTATGTTAATTGTGAACAGTTAAAGATTTTACTTTATTTAACATGGGTAACTGATTTTGTGAAGTAGTTATATTTAGATAGGTATATTTATTTGTTTGTTGGATTTAATTTAATAATCCAAATAATTAAGTTACTGCTTAGAATTATGTATACCTACATTAGTCGTTTGTATACAATATTATTGGACCATAAAGATTAACTACTTACATACCTAATCAAGAAACAATATTTATTTGAGATTCGACGATGGGTGACTTATACACATATCTACAGGACGGTATTTTCGTATTTATATCACAAATAATAATAAAATAATACCAGCCCTTTTCAATGTCCCACTGTTGAGCATGGGCCTCCCATCAATGCCAGGGGGATTAGGCCATAGTCCACCACGCTCGCCTAGTACGGGTTGGCGGACTTCACACATCTTTCGAGGGGTTCTCTCAGACATGCAGGTTTCCTTACGATGTTTTCCATCATCGTTTGGCAAGTGAAAATACGATTCATAAGTGCTGTACTTAATGATTTACATGAATAAAAAGATATTCTGTTTCTGAATACCTGCTAGGTACTCAATCAATTATTCCACTTTTTTTTATTTTTATTTCATTATAGGCAAGTATTTGATCTCGATCTCACCTGATGGTAAGTGACGATGAGATCTACGATGGAGCATACTTGCCTAGGTAGGAAGGCGGCAGTAGATAGAGACGCTACATTCACTAGGCACATGCAGCGCAACTGATCTGACCCGCCATCCATGAATGGCAACACCGAACATCATGCCGGAACACGGCTAGGCCGCTTGGCGACATGGCTTTGTTCAGTGGGTGGTGACTAACCACGGCTGAAGCCTACCACCAGTAGAGTTGTCACCTGGTTGGCACCACCCAGGGTCACGTGTAGGGTATCTCGAGGGTACTTAATTCTCCTACGGACGAAGGTGACTCAACCCCAGAAAAAGAGAATGGGAAAGGGACCAAGCCATTAATCTAACATATACAATAAAGGTTCTAGAATGGCGACCACAAAACGAAAGACGTAGTGTAGGACGGCCCCCCACAAGGTAGACCGATGATATCACACGCGTCGCAGGAAGCCGGTGGATGCGAGTGGCGGAGGACTGTGATGTGTGCAAGTCATTGGGGGAGGCCTATGTCCAGCAGTGGACGTCTTTCAGCTGATAGATAGATACAATAAAGATCCAATACAAGATCTTTTAGTTAAATTAACAAAGACTTCCTCATCCCCAGACAGCATAGCGTTAGGATTGAACATATCCCAGACCTTTTTGCCAGTCTGGCTAGCTGATACAATTTAGTGTCTTGCACTGTACACTGCTGGCCAAGATAACTGGCACACTCACAATATAAAATTACGACCGAACTGATAAGATGACCTGATTATCGCAGTTAGTAGTGATCCTGCTTTCCGTGTTAATGGTCCCGTGTTTGAATCCTGCAAGGGACATACTTTGTGTGATGAGCACGAATGTTTGTACCCGAGTACTATCTATCGAACAAAAAATGGCGTGCGAATTGGACAATTTATTCGCGAGCTACCACTCTACAGACAGGCATAGAGGTAAACCTATTAAAACCCTTTTGGGTTCGGTCAGGAGTTTAAAAGGAGTGTGCCATATACAGTGCACGTAACATCCCCTAACGGCGCGCAATTTTTAAGACTAATTATCTTCGTCTGTCAGTGTCGCGGGGTGAGGCGCGGGCGCCGGACATAATATTTCCAGCGAGTGTGCCTCGCCGCTTGCAGCGCACTGTACGACCAGTATAACTATATTACCGAAGCAATATTTTTTTAATCTTGTAATAATGGTTAAGACTGAATTTTCTACCGTGTTTATAATACTAGTATTATCACGGCAATGTAAATGATAGAAAAAATAATTATTGTGGTAATTATAGTATACCTAGTTTCGTTGCTATACATTACTGATTGATCGTAGAGCTCAATTGAACGGCTACAGCGTAAAACAGCAATGTATATATGCCAGGTGCCATGCATACGACGACTTGTTTAGCGCAGTTGGTAGTGACCCTGCTTTTTACGCTGAGGGTCCCGGGTTCGAATCCTGGTAGGGACAAGCTTTGTGTGATGAGTGTGTGTGCCCGAGTCATGGATGTTTAATATCTATATTAGTATTATATACTGAGTTCGCCTTCAGTTCATTGTACGGTGCCCATAACACAAGCGTTGCTTAGTGTGGGACCGTATAGTTGGTGTGTTCGTCTGGCGATATTATTATTATATTAGTGGCACCGAATAGTAAGTGTGATATTTATTTATTTTAATAATAGTTACATGAGGTAGTAGTTACATGAGGTACTAGATAAATTATAGTTTTAATAATTAATTATACTCATAGACCATTGAAATCAAAATACGGGCGCGGCTCACTAAAATTCTAGCGGTTAATATGTCTACTAGCTGCGCCCCGCGGTGTTACCCGCGAATAAAAACTTAAGTTAAAAAATATACGGTTCCTGTATGCTATCCCATAGAAACCGTGCATTTTGTAGGGATATAAATTAGCCTATGTAATTTTCTGACCCCTAAACTACCACTACCTATTCAAAAAATCATGTTGATCCTTTGCACTATGAAAAATTAAAACAAATCTATCCCACGGGAACCATACATTTTACCGGGATAAAAAGTAGCCTAAGTGCTATTCCAGACTATAATCTACCTCCGTGCCAAATTTCATCCATATCCGTTCAGCCGTTCTAGCGTGATTGAGTAACAAACATCCATCCATCCAAACTTTCACATTTATAATATTAGTGGGATAGTGGGATTATAACGCTATTATGCAACGCGGAACGTCCGGCTGGCTCGGTCTCACTGTGTCACCAGTTATTTGGTGACACCATCCTTCTCAAATAAGTGTGGACTATCCCGATCACTGTATCGCTATTTTTACTGAAGGCCTGATTAGCGCAGTTGGTAGTGATCCTGCTTTCTGTGCCGAGGATTCCAGGTTCGAATACTGGTAGGGAAAAACCTTGCGTGTTGAGCACGAATATATGTACCAAAGTCATGGATGTTTATTATCTACATAAGTATTATATAATGGGTTCGCCCTCAGTCCATTGTACGGTACCCATAATACAAGCGTTGCTTAGTGTGGGACCGTATAGTTGGTGTTCGCCTTAAAAAAAATTTGTTACAAAACTGTCAAAAGAGTCAACCAGCATATTGCTCTACCAGCTCCCAGTAGGTGCTGTACCAGTTATAGTAGAGTATTGCTATATCTGTTCCCAGTACTGTACCAGTTATGAAAGAGTACTGCTCTACCAGTTCCCAGTACTCTACCAGTTCCCAGTACTCTACCAGTCATGGTAGAGTGTTTCTCTATCAGTTGTGCCACACAAAAATATAAACATCCATTTACCTAAAATAATAACCATAGAGTTTTTCTTGTCCATTCTTAGGTATTAAGTTTACCTACATAATGAATTCGGTAAACAATATTTGGACTTCAGCATTGTACGTGAGGCAGGATTGTCCGCTCAGCATCCAGAACCATGGACCGCCATCATTTGGGTGAAAGTCGTGACAAAACCACCCAATTAGTCTGACCACTGATAGACCCCGCGCGCTACATACAACCGCCTAAGGTTGCCTACACAACGCGCGTTTTCCGTCCAAACCCAGCCACATATCTTCTTCACGAGCGTTGCGTCTGCAGCGGGTTTTATTCCGACCCACTTGGAATACCATTACGCCTTCAATCGCCGAAATGATAAGCAGGGGTGCATTACAGCGGACCTACATTTTGCTGATAGTATTTGGTCCCAATGTACCTGATAGGGGGCGAGCCTATTGCCAATAATGGCAATCTCACCCCCTCATTTTGTGGAGGATATAGGCCATACTTCGCCTCCCTGGTGATAACCGAGATAGTAGAACGCTCGCCCTGGTAGCAAAGTGTGTAGGTTCAAAGCGCGACTCCCGCCCCTGTGGTTTTCAGATTTTAATGAGCGAATGTCATTGTCTATAATGATTACCCATCACCTGCTGTACGATGAAGGCAAATATCGCGAGGAAAGCTGCCAGTTAGTCGTGTGAAGTTCACTAAACTGCGCCGGGCCAGCGTAGTGGACTGTCCTAAGTCCTTCTTATATTGAGAAGGGGTGCAGCCGGTATAATGGTTTAGCGGAAAAGGGAAGATCTTCCAGCCGGGCGGGTGATATGCCTGGCGGGGCGGCCGCTATGCCCCGACGGTTATTGTCGGGATCTTGTATATATGTCACTTGCTCCGAGAACTCTAATAGCGCGATTCAGGATTGTGACGTCAATTGCCTATTGTTCTGAATGCGTCTGCGGTGCCATCTGTGTAGCTTGTTGTGCGGTTGAAGTGGTCGCTACAATGGCAACAGGCTCGCCTCCTATTACATTAGGACCAAACATTCCATCACTGAATAGTGGCTGCACCGCAGTGGATCTCTGCCTTCTCCTTCTGGGTTTACTGGCGTGTAGGTATATTTGACCAGGTTTTTTGAAGAATTATTTTAATGGAGTAGCATATACCAATGAACAAGAGACGTGTCTACTTACGAATGATTGTTATAATGTTCCATATTATGTTGGCGAATCGTCGCCTCCCGCGCATCCCAATAGCTGTCTCGTGTTTCCACGAGTTGCGCATTAGTTGACTAGTGGTGTGGCACAGTCGAAATTATCATGTCCAAGATATTATATTCTTGGACACAGAAATACTGAGGTACATCGGTTTTTATTCCAGTTGAGTATTTATTAGTACCTTTTAGTAAGCAGTTTAAAGATTTGATTTGTACCTAAAACGACTTTTCTTCAAATCATGCAGTTCTTAATAGATGGTTCACGCAGATATCTTATATAAGGTGTAACAATGATACCGTAAAATATTATAACAGAGCCAACAGTAGGTTATGAAGATAGCATTCCCAAAGATATAATTCAAATTATTAGACATTAAAAAAAAAACAATCTTGTACTAAGATCAAGGCCAAAGGCTACTGGTTCGCCTTGATTAAGAAAAAATAAACATCTCAATTATTTTATACATGAATCGGATCCAATAGGTATAACTTACAGATTCATCGGTATACAATATTTTACACTATTTCTGATACACCTCATATAGTCACCTGTAGCGACTGGCTGACAAGACTTTTTTTTTATTTTTTTTATTACTTTATAGGCAAGTATTTGATCTCGATCTCACCTGATGGTAAGTGACGATGAGATCTACGATGGAGCATACTTGCCTAGGTAGGAAGGCGGCAGTAGATCGAGACGCTACATTCACTAGGCACATGCAGCGCAGCTGATCTGACCCGCCATCCATGAATGGCAGCACCGAACATCATGCCGGAACACGGCTAGGCCGCTTGGCGACATGGCTTTGTTCAGTGGGTGGTGACTAGCCACAGCCGAAGCCTACCACCAGTAGAGTTGTCACCTGGTTGGCACCACCCAGGGTCACGTGTAGGGTATCTCGAGGGTACTTAATTCACCTACGGACGAAGGTGACTCGACCCCAAGACTGAGCGTATTAGGCCTCAGCTCAGCCTCGAATTTAGCGGGCAGCGGGGCGGCGGCGGCGGGGCGGTGCGGGAGCGGGCCTCGTTGGCCGCCCCGCGCCGCTGTTTTCGAGAACCGGCCCATTTCATTTTACGCATAAGATCCTGCCGCTCCCGCGCCGCCGCCGCCGCCGCCCCGCTGCCCGCTAAATTCGAGGCTGAGGCCTTAGATATTCCCCGGGCTAGACTATTTCAGAATCAGAATATTTTATCAATAGGTACTTATGAATAGTCAAAAATATCATAAAATTGTCTGTATCAAACTAACATGACTATTGATTTTTCCTCCGGCAATAATCAGTTTAAATTGACGGCTAAGTGGATAGTCGGATAGACTTGTGTCGCATCACTATTTATTAGGACAATGTGGGCGCTACATCGTCGACATTCCAGCCAAATTAATAGCCTACGCGCAACACTATTTTTAGATAAACAATCATTTAAACTATGTTAACTAGTTTTCAAGGTTCTTCCTGCATTGGCTGGATTGATTTGGTTTCTATTAAGGCTATCAACAAAGTTGGGTGACGACGTCGCGATGTTGTAGATGCGCGGGAGTGCCCAAGAGCCGTTGTAGCAGCGGTTTGGCTTGTTTTTTTAATTTCTCGTTTGCCAGTAACAAGAAGACAACATTTTCGGAGTTGTCTATGATTTCAACAGGGTTGACTAAATATGTACAACGCAATTATCATTAAAAAGAGAACAGAAATGCTTACCTACTAAATTTACTAAGAGTGTAAAAAAATTGGCCTATGCGGTACCGTACCCAAGATTTCCGCATTTCCTCGCTGAATAGCCAAAGCTACTCGCTGAGCGACGAAATGCCCGGCCCTCAGGTCGCCGGTTGCGTCGACCAAAATAAAAAATTACAAATTCTAGTCTAGGTATGTTTTTCTGAGTCTATGGATGAAGAAAAGGCGGGTGCTATATATTATAAGGTAAGAGGCTGTTCTTGATAGATACATGCACTTGAGAAGAGGTTTATAAGTTACACCAAAATGAGTCTTAAATGTAGAGAAACAGAGTTTAAACAGGTCAAAGTATGACTTTAAACTGTTTCTTTCTTTCTAAAACCATTTCCACTCATGAGTCACGCGAAGGCCGGTCCCCACTACCAGTATTGCATAATTCACGTCACTCGCTAATAAGATTTTGTCGCACAAAATACTGCTAAACAGTAGACCGTAGGGTTCAGGGGGTAATATGCATGATGAATCATCAGTTCGATTACTGGTTCAAAATATCAGTGAATTTTGGCCATGGTGTTCAAAGCAATCACAGATTAGCCAACTAAGCAGGAGAAATTATATATAATATCTCCATCAGGGTGCAGCATGCAGGGGTGCAATCTCTATTCACAAAATACTCACCTTCATACCACGGGATAGAATAGGGCCGATAAATTGAGCTGCTCTCCGAGATACGAGCAAGTGATAATCATTGTTGAAAATCCAAAAATCTCAAAGGTGCGAGTCGAAATTTGAACCTACGACACTCGTTGCCAAGGTGAGTGCTATACCAACATGGCTATCACGGCGTCTATATACAGGTAACAGCTATTACATAATACTGCTACGGTGAAGCTAATGAAATGTTCGGAAGCTCGCGAAATAAATTGACTTAGCACTGAAGCCCCAGCAGTGCGGGTAATGCCGCCGAGCCGCGGTGTTTACCCCCAACATTAACTAATGTGGGTGCACTGGAATCTGTGACGTCACACAAAGTACATAGCATAGAGTAACCAAGGAATTAAACGTACCTATGATTGGAGTCTTAAGAGTACACAAAGTACAAAGCATGGAGTTACCAAGGAATTAAACGTACCTGTGATTGGAATCTTAGGAGTACACTAGTACATAGCATAGAGTAACCAAGGTATTAAACATACCTATGATTTGAGTCTTAAGAGTACACAAAGTACATAGCATAGAGTAACCAAGGAATTAAACATACCTATGATTTGAGTTTTAACACAAAAAAGTTGAGGAGTCCTCTCAATTCCTCATGGATCCCAAGATCAGAAGAATTTAAAAAAAAAAATGGGACCAATCTGTAAGCATATTCTTTCATATAAAAAATAATTTACCAAATTGGTTCATAAATGACGGAGATCTGAGGTAACAAACTTAAAAAAAAATCTTAATAAAAAAAAAATACAACCGAATCCGAAGAACCTGCTCCTTTTTTAACCGTCTTCAAAAAGGAGGAGGTTCTCAATTCGGTTGTATTTTTTGAAGTCTGTTAAAAAGAGCGTTCAAGCGAGTAATCTTTTCCACGTTCAAATATAATATGACTGTAAATAAGACGCGGCCTGTATTTTGAAAATTAAAAAATATATCGTCATATGAACACACAAACTGTACGGTACCTAACGAAGCTACGGTTGTATTATGGTTATTGCACATGAACTAAGTGCGATTCCAGTTTATGAACTTAAATATAGGTATATATAAATATTCGTGCTCATCACGCAAGATTTGTTCCCCATC
Source organism: Pheosia tremula (assembly GCA_905333125.1). NCBI lineage: Eukaryota > Metazoa > Arthropoda > Insecta > Lepidoptera > Notodontidae > Pheosia > Pheosia tremula. The sequence goes on from HG995419.1 coordinate 5,648,811, forward strand.
AGGATTTGAACAAGGTACCCTCGGTATAGAAAGCGGAGTCACTACCAACTGCAATAATCGGGTCGTAAAAAAAAATTGATATTATTTTATAGGCCGAATCCGCTATTATAATTTCGCACATCATTGGACATTTATACCGGACGAGATTTGATGAATCTTCGCAATTTCAGTTTGTCTAATTTAGGCCGTAAAGCTCTTATGAACAGTCAAGAGTACCACCAGCCCGAAAGATTGTCCCGGCAAATGTTAAAAAACTAAAATCCAAACGTATGACATAAGCATATACTTATTTTTTAAAGCTATATTTTTTAAAATAACATTCTGTGTTATGTTTTTTTTATTATATTCTGTAGCTGTTACAATTAGAAAGTATATATCGAAACAGATGTGATACAAAGCCGGCTAACTCGATATTCATTTATATGTAACACATATCGACCGACCGCTGGGAAAACTACGGATTGCACAGACATGGATATGAAACAATTATATCCTACTAACAAAAAGTGAATAAATTGAAATAGCAGTCTCATATGTCGTAAAGATAACATTTCTTTTTTGTAATATACATGGTTGTTAAAAAAATAAAGAGTTACAAGAGCAATATTGTAAAAAGACAAGAGTTTCTCGCCAGATCTTCTGAGTTGAGGTCGCGTTCCGATCTGGTTGTTGAGATTAGAAAAAAAAATGTTACTGACAATTGGTAATTGCTCAAGTAAGTGTCTATACGAAATTAAATGTTTTGACTTTTACTTTCACCTTGATGTGAATAAAAAAAACACTTTGAAACCCATTAAAATATGATGGTATCCAGGCAAAATACACAAACATGACAATCATCACGATGATAATCCCCATATGGTTGATTGTAGATATTCCAAACAGTTTTTAGCACTTTAGAGACATTCTCAGCGACTTAATCAGATCAGAGTAGCCCCTAGCCCTTTCCCTGCATGTGCCGCAATTCGCAGTTGAAAACTATACCTACCTTACTTAACTTAACTGTACTTTAGTCGATGTGGAGGCATTTTTGTGTATATAATTTTATTTTTATTTTATTTTTAAATGTGCTATTAATATGTATTGTTTAGTTTTTTGTTTTTCCATGTATATACCTACTGTACCTAAATTATAATAATCCACTCAGTCTTATCCACACCTAGTTAATCCACGATGTCCTATTACGTACATACCATAGTTTAACGGCGACTATTTTCACTGGACATTATCGGCTACTGTCGGATGTCGTCGCGCAACTTCGTGCGTTTCCGTACGTCGAGGGTGGGGGGCTGATCTGACCAGCGATGAGTAGGGGGAACGGGTGTAGTCATAAACAGTTATTATTATTTTATCTGTGGGATTTTTGTTGAGCTAGAGCTAACTAATTAATTCTTAGGATCCAGTAGGCACTAGGTACCTGAATATTAACAGAGATTAGGCTGAGGGTCTCGACTGGGTCATCAGTCCAGCAACTGGAGAATGTCCTGGGCCTTCTTCAGACTTCCAGATTTCCCGCATTCCTTGAGCCACGTGTGATTTCAGGAGTCAACTTTGTGGGGAGCCACGCCCTACACATAATCTTTCAGGCAAACGAGAGAGAGTCGAGAGTGAACAGGTACCTTCTAGCCAAGTATGCTCCATCGTAGATCTCATCGTCACTTACCATCAGGTGAGATCGATATCAAATACTTGCCTATAATGCATTAAAAAAACATTAGAGAATCAATAAAGAATAGCGAGGCCCATAAGTACAGTCCTGATGCAAAAAGTTCTTAAAGAAAGAAACGTTTATTATAAATACACCATCACGGCTGCAATCCTTAAAGGGGTAGGCAGATTTGCACTCATATTTCGCTGATCGTTTGGTCCCAATATAATAGGGGTCGGGGCCATTATACCGGGCACACTCCTCCTTAATATGAAAAGAACGTAAGCCACGGTGTACCACGCTGGCTCAGTGTGGTTGGGTGAACTGCCAAATTTTTCCTTTTCTTATATTTCGCTTTTCCCCGGACTCGCCAAGGGTCTAACCTCATATCTTAGTTGGCCACTATTATGGATCCTGTCTTATATGTAACTGTAGTAAGAGTGTGTAGCGGATCAAGTCCCAAAAGACTTCAACAGAATGCAGATAAATAGATAAAACTATCGTTTCCAAGACACCTAATATCGAAGTTTCGTTTCGGGAAACCTCTAAAGGTGCTTTAAAAATGTTTACGTCGGCCATAGAGCATACTACTAACGTTCTTGTTTCCATTTTATATCTCGATTGACTCGAGCATTTCGAGTTTCTAAAGTGACGTTGAAGAATTGGTAACACGCTTAACTTCTTGGATGTTTTTTTCCGTACTTGGGACGACATGTGAAGCTGTCGGTGCCATAAACATTGGACAATCCAAAACTCTGACCACCGGCTTCTTTAATTATCGATCAAACTTGTTTGGTTTATAATCGGAAAAGTTGACAAGCCGAGGGTCAGTGGTGGGTCCTGTTTCCCCATTAGGTCTGACCACTGGCTTTACCTTAAGGAAACCAGTAGACGCAATGGGTCACGGAGAGCAGACGTCAGTGACTCCTGGTGACTGTCGGCAATCAATCAAATCAGGATAGACTGGTAATTAAACAAAACATCTACGTCAGTATTGTTCCATCGGTTTGCTAGCTAGGATGTTGAAAACATAAAAAACATTTTATTTTTATTATTATTTTTATTGTTTAATGTTTTACGTTTCACCTTATCTTATTTTTAATTAATAATGTTTTATTTTAATTTCATTTGTGTCTTGTTTCTTTATTTAACACGTACGCTTTATGTTTGATATAAGAATATAATAATGTGACTAATCTATACATCTATACATATAAATAAAATTGGAGTGTCTGTTTGTAATATTAAAATAACCGCTTTTTACTAAGTGCATTTGGATGTATACACGTTACCTATACCGAAACAATATTTTTTTAAATTTTTGTCTGTCTGTCTGTCTGTCCGTCTGTCTGTCTGTCTGTTTGTTTGTTCCGGCTAATCTCTGAAATGGCTGGACCGATTTTGACGGGACTTTCACTGGCAGATAGCTGATGTAACAAGGAGTAACTTGGGCTACTTTTATTTTAGAAAAAAAATAGGATCTCACGAAAAGAAATTAAAACCAATGTTGCAGCGCAGCGCCTGATTAAGTTTGATAGCAACAACCTGCAATGCGTCCCGCGGGCTCAGAATGAGCGAGCAGGCTGTTGTCAACGGTTGTCTTTATAAATACCACGCGGACGAAGTCGCGGGCAACAGCTAGTAATAAATATATAAGCTAACGTGGATTAAGCAAACTAATAAGGTAACCAAGATACAGGCTTCCGCCTAGTTTGGATCCACTACTTAACTGCCATGTGAAATGCCTAAACTGAAATAAACTTGACTTTACTTTATAGGGGTGAAACTTCAAATGCTCCTTCGGTGATTTATTGTTGGTTAAAAAGGGGACCAAGTCGATCGAGTTCAAATAGTACGACGCAGCTAACGTAGCGGCAGTTACGACCACTCTCAGTTTATAGTGGATATAAACCTGCTGAGTCGCGCCTAAGGTACCACCCTGCGCGTAGCACCCTGCAGCCCTGAGCTAGCCGAGGAAGATGGTCTTGACACATTATTGAATAGTTTACTCATATATTCCTCGAACGTTTTACTGGTGGTAGGCTTCGGCCGTGGCTAGTCACCACCCACTGAACAAAGCCATGTCGCCAAGCGGCCTAGCCGTGTTCCGGCATGATGTTCGGTGTTGCCATTCATGGATGGCGGGTCAGATCAGTTGCGCTGCATGTGTCTAGTGAATGTAGCGTCCTCCCTAGGCAAGTATGCTCCATCGTAGATCTCATCGTCACTTACCATCAGGTGAGATCGAGATCAAATACTTGCCTATAACGTAATAAAAAAAAAAAAAAACCTACTCGATAACATTGACGGCCTGATTAGCGCAGTTGGTAGTGACTCTGCTTTCTGCGCCGAGGGTCCCGGGTGCGAATCCTGGTAGTGACAAGCTTTGTGTGATGAGCACGAATGTTTGTACCCGAGTCATGGATGTTTAATATGTATATAAGTATTATATTATACTGAGTTCGCTCTCAGTCCATTGTGCGGTACCCATAACATAAGCGTTGCTTTAATGTGGGACCGTATAGTTGGTGTTTTCGTATAGCGATATTTATTTATTTATCATATTGGGAGTATTTTAGAACCGGCGACATATGAAGTGCACTTCTGCTTAATCGCTTTCGGAGTTACAGGCGTGAAGAAGTTTTATTCTCATACTATATTGTTACAGTTGTAATATGCGTTTGTAGTGTTACAACGATTCAACTTGGTACTTTAGATCATTGGAAAACCGTATCGGAAACGGAATCAAAATTATGCTGGTACGGATTTCCGCAATCGCTAAAAGTATTTTTTTTTTGTATTACATTATAGGCAAGTATTTGATCTCGATCTCACCTGATGGTAAGTGACGATGAGATCTACGATGGAGCACACTTGCCTAGGGTACCTGTTCACTCTCGAATTGACACATTGTGTGAGTGTGAACAGGTAGGAAGGCGGCAGTAGATCGAGACGCTACATTCACTAGGCACATGCAGCGCAACTGATCTGAACCGCCATCCATGAATCCATTATTCGTAATAACTCCATCTTTCCGCAATAGAAAGATAGATGACGTTTATTCGAAATAATAATGTGAAATCAGATCCAGGTACCTAGTAGGTATACTCAGCAAGTCAAGACGATAAATTATTGTCTAGATGTAACAGATTAAGATAAACTCGTATTTAATCACAGAGCTTTTAGATTAATTGACAGTGCCTTACGTATCCGACTACGACTGGAGGATTTCTTCGCACTACAAAAATAAATGTCTAATTACTGTTTACCTTTGTTTATTTATTTTTTGTCTGTGATGTTATGTGTTATGTGTTGATATGTTATTTATTGAGGGATCGTCTGTCAAATTTGCATTAGAAGTAGCGGAGCGATCGGAGCGGGCCGGAACAGGGTGGAACGGAGTGGGGCCAAGTAGAGCTAACCGGGGCGAGGTGGAGCAGGATAGAGTCGGGTGGAGAGGAGCGGAGCGGGTCGGGGCGTAGCGGAGTGAGGCGTAGCGAGGGGAACAGAGTGGAGTTGGTTGTAGTACAGAGCAGTGTGGAGCGGGTAGGAGCGGAGCGAGGCTGAGCAGAGCGGATTGAAGTTGGAGCAGCGCGCAACGAGATGGAGCGGGTAGGAGCGGAGCGGGGCTGAGCAGAGTGGATTGAAGTTGGAACGGCGCGAAACGGGTTAGAGTGGACCGAAGTGGGGAGAAGTGGGTCGGAGCTGGAATGTTGTCATTAAAGTTCTTGCACTCTTGCATGCAAATATCAACTTCGTGGTGACAAACCGTTTCATTTCACGATTGAACATGCTTCCGACAGTGTTACATTAATCAATAAAAAAACACTTTTTGAGCGTTAACCATTTTTTTACTTAATCATCAAAGCGGTTGGTACGCTCAATTTGACTGCTCACACCGAATGAGCGAACAACGAGCGGTGTTTATGGCAAGCTGTCTATGGTGCTGACGCGACGGTCAATTTGGCCAGTAACCCAGTGGGGCAGGCGATCCTATGATCAGTGTGCGGAGCGGTATTGCGCAACACGTGTCGTTGCACACACCGTCAGCAACACTGTGGTTATACAATCATATGCGATGGTCGTTATTGGGCCTTCAGTTTAAAAAAAAATAAGTTTTAAATGGCCATTATTATTAGGTCTCGAAAAAAAACAATATTTTTTTACATATCTTTTTGCGGTCAATTCGTCAATTGTTTTCTTTGCTAGATTTTTTTCGAATTTCGAATAAGTGTCAAAAACGGTGAAATATTTTGAATAGAGGCTATTCTTTTTTCAAAAAATAGTATTAAATATAAGTATAGCGTAGTATCACAAGACTTTTCAAGTTCTCCCAAGATGTCCGGTATTTTTTAATCAAGTATCCACAGCTTCAATGATAGGAGTAGGAGATAATTTCATCATCATCATCGTCATTCACATCATCATTGCGATCAGGGTTAGTACTTATAATTTTATATTAATAACTTATCAAAAAACACTCGACTTTGGCAAAATACCTCTATTTTGTAGCCGATTGCCAACATAAAATGAAGAAGGTTTAAAAAATAAAAGCTACTTGACTTTATCTGCCAACGGTACATATCCTAAATACATGTAAGCGTGGTTACTTTGCATCGCGATATCACACTATGTAACTAAACAGGACACCGCGTTGTAGAGAAAATGTGCCTACACCAATTAAACAGCGTGATTCAGAACAGGTATACTAAGGCCTTGAACCAGGGCCCCAAGTCTGCTAACACAATCGATTCATAATCGAACAGCAACCGCATAGTAACTGTCACTTTTGACAGCTAATGTAAGGGGTTATCTGTCAAAAGTGACAGTTACTATGCGATTGATTGATGAATCGATAGTGTTAGCAGACTTGGGGCCCTGGTAATCATTATATGAGGTCAGAATTATGATGGGTAAATTTTTGACGATTGTTATTTTTGTGAGCATTATTTTTTACTGACCTTTTAGCGGAAAAGGGAAGGGAAGGGACCTTTTAGCGGGAAAGGGGTTCAACGGATCTTGTCGGGATCTTGTATATATATTACGTGCTTCGAAAACTCTCATAGCGCGATTCAGGATTGTATTGAGAATTGTCAATTGTTCTGAATGCGTCTGCAGCGCCATCTGTGTAGCTTGTGGCGCGGTGGTGGAAGTGGTCGCTACAACCTCTACATATAAAAATTAAATGCGCCAAAGGAGCAAAGGTTTAAATGTTAGTAGGTAGGTGTACGCTTTCTGAATCACACTGTATTTAATACTTTTAGCATCGCTTATGTAATAACGCTATCACCACTTCTTCATAAACAGTGATTATGAAAAAGCAGTTGGTGGAACGTTTGCCTCGGTAACGAGAATCGCAGGTTCAAACCCGGCTCGCACCTCTGGGATCTCTGGGATTTTTCATGTGCGAATCTCATTTTCAACCATGATCATCACTTGCTAAACGGTGAAGGAAAACATCGTGAGGAAACCTGCATGTCTGAGAGAACCCCTCGAAAGATGTGTGAAGTCCGCCAACCCGCACTGAGCCAGCGTGGTGGACTATGGCCTAATCCCCGTCGCATTGAGCGGAGGCCCGTGCCCAACAGTGGGACATTAAAAAAAAGGGCTAGAATTATTATTATCTAATACCCGAGTGTACCTATGCGCATGGGCATGGTAAGTACACCTGCAGCAGATGCAAAGCCTAAGTCAGACTAAACTTTACGCCATACGCGGTGTGTAACGACGGCTGTCCCGTAATTGATGAGAAATTGCAACCTTATAGGACGTTAGCCTTAAAGCGAAGTGGTAGTATGCATGCGGCAACCCCTGGATACGAGTATCCCGGGGAACCCTTCCATTTTACAGACTAAAAGTTGACTTGGATGTTGATCTTGTAGCGACCACTTCAACCGCACCATAAGATACACAGATGGCGCTGCAGACGCATTCAGAACAATAGAACAATTCTCATCACAATCCTGAATCGCGCTATAAGAGTTTTCGGAGCAAGTAACATATATACCATGTACCGTGGTATGCCTGGCGGGGCGGCCGCTATGCCCAGACGGTCATTGTCGGGATCTTGTATATATGTTACGTGCTCCGAAAACTCTTATAGCGCGATTCAGGATTGTGATGAGAATTGTTCAATTGTTCTGAATGCGTCTGCAGCGCCATCTGTGAGCTTGTGGTGCGGTTGAGAAGGTCGCTCCAGTTACAACAAAACTTCATACAAACTATGACCTTCTTAGGGTTTGAATTTCCAAAAAATCCTCCATACGTTATATAAGGAACTCAAATGACATGCTTCTTGGTCCTCCAGAAATCGAATTGAATAGAAAAGAAGATAGATGAGTGATGAGCCGGGTTTTGAATCTGCATCCACCTGGTATCGAAAACGAGCAGTCGACTAGTTTTGCACTCAGCTATGTGATGTAGAAGCATGTTTTTTTTATGGTCACTGTCATGAACCTCTCTTTAATATACGTTCACTTCAACGTGGCATCATAGCACTGCGACATGTGCACGAGAATGCTGCGAATTCGCCGCGGCCTTGGCGCCGGTCGCCGACATGCGCGGGAGTTGAACCGCAAGAGACGAATGCACGAACACGCAATAGGGAATATTTATATAATATTAACTTAGATTATAGAAGCAGTGCATGCATTTTTATTGACCTTTTGGCGGAAAAGGGAAGGTCTTCCAGCCAGGCGGCTGGTATGGCTGGCGGGGTGGCCGCTATGCCCCAACGATTCTTGTCAGGATCTTGTATATAATATGTTACGTGCTTCGAAAACTCTCATAGCGCGTTTCAGGTTTGTATTGAGAATTGTCAACTGATTCTGATTCTGAGCGCTGGTTCAAATCGTAGTAGGTGTACGCTTTCTGAACCACGCTGTATTTCATTTTAGCATCGTTTATGCAATACTGCTTGTGAAAAAGCAGTTGGTAGAACGCTTGCCTCGGTAACGAGGATTGCAGGTTCAAACTCCGGCTCGCACCTCTGGCATTTCTGGATTTCATGTGCGAATCTCATTTTCAACCAAGAGTATCACTTGCTAAACGATGAAGGAAAACATCGTGAGGAAACCTGCATTTTTGAGAGAACCCCTCGACAGATGTGTATAGTCCGCCAAACCGCACTGGGCCAGCGTGGTGGACTATGGCCTAATCCCCCTCGAATTGAGGGGAGGCCCGTGCCCAGCAGTTATTTCAGACTATAATCTATCTCTGTGCCAAATTTCATCCAGACCCGTTCAGCCGTTCTGGCGTGATTGCGTAACAAACGCCCTCCATCTTCACATTTATAATATTAGTGAGATTAGTGAGATTAAACATCCATGACTCGTTTACAAACATTCGTCCCCATCACACAAACTTGATTGTCCCTACCAGGATTTGAATCCGGGACCCGATATCGCGTTTATACTGTATTTTTTTCGTTCCCGAAGTTTCGCCCGCGTTACAGCAACCATGGTTACGCGAGGACTGAGGTGTTTGACGTCCTAGTGTCATCGGATACGTTGCGTTACGTCGGGAACGTCAAAAAAACATAAAATAAATGCGATAAAATCCGTAGAATTAGTTTTATTTCAATGTGTAGTATTCGCGTAAATGTAAGAAATCAATATGTCTTTGTTTGCGTTCACTTTTGGTACCTAAATATTTGAAAATGGACATTATTATAACATTTATGGACAAAATCTTTAGGTACCTACAAATATAGGGGTAGGTAGCCTGTTTATTTTATATTTGCGATGTAAAACCACACCAACTTATTAAAACTATAATTTAAGACGACATAACCTCCTCATACATTTATTCATGTTCATGAACGAGTCTATTTTATTAATCAATTTAATGTCATAAATAATAATTAAAATAGGTACGTGTTACATAAAATAAATAATAAAATATTCCACAGCCACTCTCCGACTAGTCTTTAAATAAATAAAAATAAGTTTTAAAAAAAAACTTTAACCAACGAAACTGACTCCACCCTGAGGTCAATAGCCTTAGAAGCGTCATTCTTATATTGGCCGCATTTTGGCCGGACGAAACAACGGAAACGCATCCATCCCACTCGCACTTACAATAAACACTACACATTTTCGTGTGCGCAATGAATACCGATTATCTCATTCGCCGTGTTCGCTTTTTGAAATTTCACATCGGTGTGTGTGTGCGTTGTGTCGATGTGTGCGTCACGAAAATTATCTGTCCCGAGCGCCTTGTTGCATTTTGAATGGCTCGTTCGAACCGAAAATAATATTTTTTATTATGTTTTTTTATTACATTCCGTATTCTGGACACGTATGTTTGTATCCATTCTCGTATATTTAAATGCCGATAGATTTTTTTTTTGTCGATGACGTTGTGATAGGTCGTGATTATTTAAAAGTGTTTATGTGTGCGTAGGTATCGCGAACGCGTTTTGAATTTTGGGATTGTTTGCAATGAAACCGGATTTGAATATTAATACATAAATGTACATACCTATTAACATACGTTATACGTCGTATTATTGGCTGTTAAGTTATTTATAGCAGGTGTTCAAAAATGGCTGACTAATGTCTAAGCAGTAATTTATTATATTTTGTTATAGTTTTTTTTTCTTAATGATTAACAACATAACATACAAAATAAACATTTGTAAAACACTTTATATAAGTATCTGCTTCTTTTTTAGTTTGACAATCGGCTACAAAATAGTGCCAATTTTGCCAGTGTCCAATGAAAGATCTTCAGCGCTGTTTTAAATATAAGTACCCCGGATGATAATTATGATATCGATGACGATGATGATGATGAAATTAATCCCCTACCCCTATCAGTAAAGCTATGGAATCTTTACTCAAAATTAACCAGACAACTTGGGAGGACTTGAAAAGTCAAGTTATACTATTTTATTGAAATTTGCTTCACTCGTGCACACACAATGGTTAATATCCTACTAATATTACACATTATATATCGAAAAAAGACAATTTTCACATAATAAAACTAAATTTATAATTTCACTGTCCAATTCCCCGTCAAAAAGTCCTTATTTACTTATTAAGTATCCATCGAATTAGTTTTTGTTTACAAGTTTACCAGTACAACCACTTTTTTCCATTTTCCAATTCCCGCCTTTTTTCCTCCACAGACTCCGAACTCCCGATTTGCTGCTGTGCTGTTTCTTTTTTTTTTGTCAAAGACAATTTTAATGTAAGAAACAAACGCGCAACCAAACCGTTAAGTAAAAAAAAAGTCGATCTGTTACGGGTGATCGGAGAGCGCACATAAAATCTCAATGTATAACATAACTCGTTCACATAAGGTGGATGACCCAAGTCAACAATAAGAAGAGTGGGTATCCCGTCACCTGCCGCCACAAAAACACACCTTCGTCCAGGACCGGACCGGTGGAACCGGACCAGCCGCGCACACGGCTGACTTAATGATAGAAAAGCGCGGTTTTAGAATTAGCCCCGAGATTGCTTGTCTATGACCATCGGTAATTCTTGTGCCATAAATACAAAAAATGTAAGGAATGTGAAAAATAAAGCGTAATTTAAACTTTTTTTTGCTTTCATAAAACGAACGATTTAAACTTATTGCAATACATTTGTTTGAATAAACAATTATTAACCGCAAAATATTTTTTTATTAGTAATATAATTGTAGTCACAGATTATATAAACGTTTATATACCTAACAGTTAATTACTCAATTAAATGTATGCTAATAATTAGTATATAGTTAATAAGTACCTATGATGCCAAAGTACTTGAGCGTCAATTGCGAAAATAGCTACTTATTCCCGTCCCGGTTCATTACCCCATAGAACTAGAACCCACATAGATTAGAGGGGAGAGAAAAAAAACTAAAATGGCGTATTGTTTTGTTTAAAGCCAGTGTTGGCACAAAGGGTGGTATTTTCATGATTTTAGTTGGAAAACCGGCGCTAGGGCTCCACCAATAGCCATCGCCCCTGTCAGCAATAGATAGGGGGATGATTTCTTATAGGAAAGCGTAAAGCGCTTCATAGATAAAGTTAATATCGTACGATTCGCTCGCACGAAAAAAAAATTGTCACAATTCTGGTAAAAAAACAAAATTCAAAAATCGAACCCGAGAAACAAATCCACAAATTACATTGTAAAAAAGAACATTCAAAAATCGAACGCGAGAAATAAACTCACATATATTGTTAAACAAAATTTTCAAATATCGAACGCTATTAGTAACAAAAAAGAACTCAACTTCAATTATACAACAAAAATCGCTTTTGAGTATCCAGCTGGTCTATAAAGCGCTTTGTCGCTGCAGGGTTGCAACCTCCCCTAGTCCGCATCTAGGTTCTATCCCGGGCCGTTTACACACATTATTGTAGTTTGATGAATTGCATCGCACCGCACCGCGCTGCCAACGAGCCCTCGGTCATTCAACTTACAAATGAACTGGTAAAAATATAAGAGGCTGACTTGTAATCGTAATTATAAGAGCGTTTATAAACATAAAAACTGGCCAAGTGTGTGAAGGGCGCATAGTTGTAGGGTTCCGTCCGTCCAAAACTTTTATCTCAGCATGTCAGTGAGACAGGACAATGTCTGTTGGGTCGGCTGGTGATGAATTTAAAAACGATCAGATTAGAATATTCCGTATTGGTGATGTGTGTTGCCAATGATAAAATATGCTACCGAGACGTGGTCGAATTCTATGGGCCTCATAGGAAAGCTCAAGGTCGCTCAGCGCGCAATGGAGAGAGCTATGCTCGCGGTTTCGCTACGCGATAGAATCAGAAATGAGGAGATCCGAAGACGAACTAAAGTGACCGATATACCTAGCTCAAGGAATTTCAAAGTTGAAGTGGCAGTGGGCGGCACCTAGCTCACAGAACCGATGCTCAAAAATGTAAAAGATCTTTTTAAAAAAAGAGCCACCATGGAGTTTCTAGCCCGTTCTTCTCCATAGAAACGGCATTCCGAACGGGTGGTAAAGTAGTAGCATAGTATTTTGTAACTTTTGACTACAAGTACTGTACTTAATGGTCTACGTGAATAAAACATATTCTGATTCTGATGGCCGTTGGGGCAGAAAGGTTGTAGAATGGCGACCACGAACCGATAGACGACCCCCACAAGGTGGACCGATGATATCACACGCGTCGCAGGAAGCCGGTGGATGCGAGTGGCGGAGGACCGTGATGTGTGGGAGTCATTGGGGGAGGCCTATGTCCAGCAGTCGACGTCTTTCGGCTGATAGAGTAGAGTAGAGATTCGAAACGAACTTTAGCGGAAAATGGAAGATCCAGCCAGGCGGGGCGGCTGCTATATGCCCCGACGGTTGTTGTCAGGATCTTGTATATTTGTTACTTGCTCCGAAAACTCTCATAGCGCGTTGCAGGATTGTACTGAGAATTGTCAATTGTTCTGAATGTCGTCTGCAGCGCCATCTGTGTAGCTTGCGGCGAGGTTAAAGAGGTCGCTACACGAACATGATTACGATGCAACCTTAAACTTTAGACGTTAATTTATTGGTTCTTATATTTTTGATTTCTTATATTCACGCAAATACTACACATTGAAATAAAACTAATTATGGCAACTAAATATGAGGGTACCCTGGTCAAACTATGCCACTAGGACTTCAACCACCTCAGTCCTCCCGTGACCATGATCGCTGTAAAGCAGCCGAAACGTCGCGATCGTAAAAAAACATTATATAAACGCGATAAAATCCGAAAAATTCGTTTCATTTCTTATATTTTTTTCATTTTATACCCTAGTTAGGTACTTCCATTATTATTACGAGAGATTATATCTATGCAGAGGACAAAATTACATTTTGGTATATTTGTACACACATCACCCGGAAACTAATAGGCAAATTTCGATCAAACTCAGCACACTGATAGTATAAATCTTGCATACGATAGAGCATCTTATGCCCAGAAATGAAAGTGTTCCCAAGGATCAAAGTCGCAAAGCAAGCTTTTATAGTATAAAAATTAAAAAAAATCTCGTTCAACGAACTTGCCTTAGCATAACTAACCTACGGTAACGTGTCCTGCGTTGTCTGTGTGTGTGCGAGTGTATACACGCGTGCCTGCGCGTGTGTGCGTTCATTTCGTGAGTTCGTTCACCTTGCCAGTTGGGGAAGTTGGGAATACGGGCGGGCGTGGAGTAGATGTTGTATCAACATTATTATGAGTAAAAACAAAAAATAAACGCGATTAAATCCTTAAAAAAATGTTCTATTTCAATGTGTAGTAGGTATTTTCGTAAATATAAGAAATCAATATTGAGTATTTCTTTTTTTTTTATAATATATTACGTCATCGTAAATGTGCCATAAAAAAAGCAGTGATAGCCAAGTTGGTAGAACGCTTGCCTCGGTAACGAGGATTGCAGGTTCAAACCCTGGCTCGCACCTCTGGGATTTTTCATGTGCGAATCTCATTTCCAACCAAGATTATCACTTGCTAAAACGGTGAAGGAAAACATCGTGAGGAAACCTGCATGTCTGAGAGAACCCCTCGAAAGATGTGTGAAGTCTGCCAACCCGCACTGGGCCAGCGTGGTGGACTATCGCCTAAACCCCCCCTCGCATTGAGGGGAGTCCCGTGCTCAGCAGTGAGACATAAAAAAGGGCTGGAATTATTAAATGTGGCATAAAATTACGGAGTCGTAGGAATATCCTATATTAAATCTTCTTGGGATAAAATCGTATGGGATACGCGGCGATAATTGTCCGATTTTCCAAGCATAATATCAGATTAGCTAGTATCTTTAAGGGAAAATACCGACTAACTGCACGACTCTGGAAATAAAACCTGTAGATATAAAACCACTATAAAAGTTGCAATTTAAAATCGTATTTTGAAGACTTTGTTATGTCTTTGTAAGTGGAAGCTCCTGTGTGTTCCGTTATTTTTCCTTTTAAGGTTCAAAACCAGGCGCGGACACAGGGGGGGGGGCGCAATATAGGGGCGGCAATGGGTGCAGATGTCCCCCCTCCCACCCGCCTCACATCCAAATCACTTAATTTTTAACCAATTTCAAAATTGAAAAACAGTTGGGTATTTTTTTGCCACTTTTCACAATTGCCACGCCTGAACGAAATCAAGTATCCATAATCTACTTGCTTGAGATCATAACTATTATTGAAACATCAACGTCAACTCCACCGCACCCCCTGTTCGTCCGATATTTAACCAAGTCGCGGAGTTGCATTTTTGCCATGCACGCACTTAGCGACGCGGTGTGCGTCTCACACACGCACCAGTGTACACACCCACGAGTGCGTGTGACGGACGATATTAAGTATATTTTTTTTTATTCGCACACTCGACTCGCTAACGCGCAATGTATTTTTGAAATTCGAAAGGATGTACTTTTTAAAGTTGAGAGGAATGAGGACGTTGCCTTCTAGATGGTAGGGTAGGCAATCCGCTGGCGTGCTAGCTCAGTTTGCTTTTTGGATGGGTTGCTAAATTAGGTGGATACCAAATACCTGTCAGAGGTCGACCACAATTATTCCTCTGTGGTTTTTTTTGTTGCTATTTCAGAATAATGCTTCTATTCTATCAGCCGAAAGACGTCCACTGTTGGACATAGGCCTCCCCCAATGACTTCCACACATCACGGTCCTCCGCCACTCGCATCCACCGGCTTCTTGCTACGCGTGTGATATCATCGGTCCACCTTGTAATGCTACAGGCGTATTGAAAGTATTGCGTAAGTACTTGACTGTCATGAGTGTGATGCAAGTCCTGGACAGCCCTGCGTGGCCTCACTCATCCCAGGGGATGCAGCCTCCAGCCCATTTGAATCATCTTCCTCAGATGGGATAATTTTTCAGACCGAGGTTGGTAGTTGATGGTTTAAATATAGTGATTTCCCCGAACGAAATCCTCTTCACATTGAGGGGACGCCCGTGCCCAGCAGTGGTACCATTAAAAAGGCCTGATATTATTATTTTATTATTGTTATATAACGAAATTCTGCCTTCAAATCAAAATTACAATTGCGCTAAATAACCACAGGTTTATTTATTTATTTATTTATTTATTTATTTGGCTTACTAACGATTGTTTACACTGATTCACTTATTAATATAATCATTATCTGCTTATTTGCTAAATGTAACAATCCCTTATAAGTAAGCACCACATGCACTAATTACTTACATCTATAGACACTACTTATATTATTACAATAATAATATTTATGAGCTAGCTACACCGTACTGTACAATAACTGTTTGAACTCGTATAAAGAATTGGCGTGCACGTCAGGTTCGAGGCTACAATAACCGTTTCAGAATCATCCTATACGTGAGAAAGTTAAAGGCACTGCCTATTAATTTTAGGACAATAAACTACACGCCTCAAGTTTTTTTTTGTGCCCCCGTGCCCCCCCCCCCCCCACCCCCACGTGCTATGAAGTACACCCCCTTGCAGCCATGCCTACGTAGGTATAGTAAAGTCATATTCTATAATCCCCGATCCAATACGTTAAACACATCATTAGCATTATCGTTGACAATCGCGTAAACTTATTCAGCCAATAATGATCGTACCGTGTATCATCTGAGCGTGATATCCGTTGCGTCCGTCCGGTGCAACACTGCCGGTCGGCGCTTGCGCACATACACACCTACACACACATAGCTTCACGACTCTGAGCCCCGATGGGATAGTCAGTGACATTCCGAACGATTGACTCTCGAATTTGAATGACACAACATATTTTTTCTATACATCAATCGGCGCAATGATATCTATGCAAAAAAATTAAATTGGAGTGTCTGTTTGTAATATTAAAATAACCGCTTTTTACTAAGTGCATTTGGATGTATACACGGTACGTACCAGATTTTTTTTTTTTCAATTTTTGTCTGTCTGTCTGTTTGTTTTGCTAATCTCTGAATTGGCTGGACATACTTTGACGGCACTTTCACTGGCAGATACCTGATGTAACAAGAAGTAACATAGGTTGCTTTTATTTTAGAAAAACCGTTTAGTCAAATACCACGCGGACGAAGTCGCGGATATCTGCTAGTATATACAACATAAAATATCGTATGAAGGATCGATATTAAACGCTATTCTTATATATTCTCGCAAAGGGTAGACAGAAATGCTTCTCCAATTTACCTCATTGTTTTCCAATCTCAACATTCATGACATAGGTACAAACATTCGTGGTCTTCACACAATATTTGTCCCTGCCCGGATTCGATACCAGGACCCTCGGCACAGAAAGCAGGGTCACTACCAACTGTGCTAATCAGGCCGCCGTTCTGCATGTGCTAGTTATTTGTTTAGCGTCCTCCCGGTGACCATGGTTGCTGTAAAGCAGCCGAAACGTCGAGAACGTAAAAACATAAAATAACCACGATAATATCCTTTAAAATGGTTTTATTTCAATGTGTAGTATTCGCGTAAATATAAGATATTAATACATTTTATTAGCGACATAAATGAGGAGCCTAAGTCCAAGTCAAAGTCAAATCATTTATTTCGTATAGGCCTACAGGGGCACTTACAAATTGTCATTACATTTTTTTTTCTTAAGTCTACAACCGGATCGGAACGCGACCTCAACTGAGAAGATCCGGCACGAAACTCAGTGGGCTTGTTTTTTTTTTTTAAATTCATTATTTAAAAAAATATATATATAAAAGTAAGCTCCAGTGTGTTGTCATGCGAGGCGCCAAAGATAGGACCCAAAGATTCGCGACCGTCTCTATAACCGCGGGACCACGAGTGCTGAATAAATGTAATATACTTACAGCGCCATCTCTTATTCAATGCACCAACTTTTAGCTCAACAAGTACATTTTATGTAAGTAGGTTGATGACCCGACAGAAGTTTTGCTGTCTAAAATCTCATAAGAAAAGGCACTTTTAGCTTCTCCTGAAATTTCCAAACAAATTTTTCAGTTTTTCGTTCCCTAAAAACCTTATTCGGACTACTATGAACATAATATAAAAAAATAATCCAAATAGTTCCAGCCGTTCTGAAGAAATGCGCTTCAGCGAACACCATTTCATTTGTATTTATACATCTATAGACAACTTTAAAATGTATTTCAAATGCTTTACATAATAAATAAAAATATACCTCAGAAAATTCTGTATTACGGAGACGGATTTGAACCTACACCCGAGAATAAATCTTTGCAATCACTGAACGATGGTACATATATACTATTGAGTTATTTGTAATACATTCGCTGATTGAGATGCAACGAGAGCAAGGTCGTTATACTTCGAGCCAATGATTAGCAATCTCTAAACAATTGCGGTTCGTCAATAGCCGTGTTCAAACCGACCGCTTCGCGAGGCAAACGCTCCCGCTGCCTCGCCCCAGCACATTCTCATATACCCATAACCATGGTTTAATAATATTCTATCTACGCCAGAAATAAAAGTAATTTCGCAGATTTATCGCGTGATTTGGTCCAGTAATTAATTATAATTAAATCCAAAACCAAGCGCACCATTGCAAGACCTCAAGACACTGTGAGCACTTTATGCATAGATCGGACCGTAAACAACGACCTAAAATGAGGGTATCCCAGTTCAAACTATGACACTAGGACGTCAAACACCTCAGTCCTCCCGTGACCATGGTTGCTGTAAAGCAGCCGAAACTACGGGAACGTTTTAAACATAAAATAAACACAAAATGCGCAACGTTTGTTTTAGTTTAATGTGTAGTATGTAAATTCGTCTAGGTAAATTTGGAAAACGTTTTATTTGTGATTACTATACGGGGTGTTAACTAGGAGTGACCCCAGTCGATTGCTGTTACACTAATCTTCTATCCATGCCTAATGTATATGAGATCATACATAATTTATAGTTTTTTTTTTATACATTATAGGCAAGTATTTGATCTCGATCTCACCTGATGGTAAGTGACGATGAGATCTACGATGGAGCATACTCGCCTAGGTAGGAAGGCGGCAGTAGATCGAGACGCTACATTCACTAGGCACATGCAGCGCAACTGATCTGACCCGCCGTCCATGAATGGCAACACCGAACATCATGCCGGAACACGGCTAGGCCGCTTGGCGACATGGCTTTGTTCAGTGGGTGGTGAGTAAGCACGGCCGAAGACTACCACCAGTAGAGTTGTCACCTAGTTGGCACCACCCAGGGTCACGTGTAGGGTATCTCGAGGGTACTTAATTCTCCTACGGACGAAGGTGACTCGACCCCAAAAAGTTTAAAGAGGAAAGGAACTCCCCTACAAGGCATGCTGTCCCTCAATGCGATTAGGGTCGTCGTACACCAGCACTACACAAGTGTAATACCTACACAAATTTAAATAATAAATTTGCTACCCAAAAAAAAAGCTGTCTGAGTTACATGTGTACAAACACTGGTGTAAATTACATAGTTCGCTGTAATTAAAACGCGCTGAGTGGAAGCCCTGTAGGTACGTCTCATTTGGTCTGGTTCAAGATATGAGCATAGACAGGAATCAATTGGAAGAAACAGTTACCTTCACAAGTAGTGATACAGACTAATACATCACACCTACATACCTGGGTACAAAAAAATGCTGGATATTCGATCATTATTTAGGAAAGCTTCATCGAGATAAATCATCTTTTAGTAATAGGTAGATTGAAATAAAACAATTTTACGGATTTTATCGCGTTTATTTCATGTTTTTACGTTCCCAACGTTTCGGCTGCTTTACACGCGTAAGGACCGTAGCAGGTAAACCAGGTCTTACATTGTAGTCAAATAGAAAATATAACAGTTGAGTTTATATCAACACGAAAATATACTTACTAGGTCCTTCGGTTGTAACGATAAACACATACTTATTGATCGTGACTGTTACGTATTTAGCGGGACTAGGCAGACTACTTAGTCTGGCTCGTAAAGCAGACTAAGTGGTCTGCCTCATCCCGCTATCTTCTACGGTTTGCCCCACGCCCCCCAAACCCTTTATTTGGGCGCCCCTCGTATTTGGCTCCTCCAATTATGTCCACGACGTGTCGTCGAAGGGTTCTGAATTTAATGAATTCCAACACCTACGCACTCACCAAGCCACCCGTTTGATGTCATTCTGAACTATTGTATAATTGATGAAATAGTTTTCGTGATAATGGGGGGATGCTATCTGGATTCTGATGGTAGTTCTTAGGTATGTATCGATCAATCATCTGCCTTGGGCTGTCTCAATCGCACAGTTCTTCACGCAATATACAAATTCCCTCAGTGTCTTAAGACATATTTCGTGATTAATTTCGTGCGGGTTCCAAGACAATTAACTTTATCCCGGGACTCACCGAGGGTCAAACCTCGGTCTCTTCATTGGACACCACTGTAGATCCTAGCTTACAGGAGTAGCAGTGGAGGGAGTGGGAAAAAAAGTGTCTTAAGACGAAGCCTAACAATCAGTGTGTGCTGCCAGTGATGATATATCATGGCACCGAGACGTGGTCACTTACTATACGCCTCATAAAAAAACTCTAGGTCGTTCAGCGCGCAATGAAGAGCTATGCTGTGGTTTGGGTGCGCGAAATAATTAGAAATAAGGGAATCTGTAGATGAACTAGAGTAACAAACATAGCTCTAAGGATTTTCAAAAGTTAGCAGACTGGGTAAAGACCATACCAGTAGCCAGTCTTCGAACTCACATACTTAGTATTGCGACTGTCGGAAAGTGTCGTGCGTAATCGGAATCTATTCGGACGACCCTAGTAAGAAACTATAACCAGCCAAAGTGCGATCGGCCTTGAAAAGTCAGAAAAACTTTTTTTGGCTTTAAAGCGGCACTTTAACGTATTTTTTTTCAGAACGCAATTATAAAAACAATCTGTCAATGTGTCGACGTTTTGTTAGGTTATGTCATGGTTATAGGTTACAGCAAGCTCAGCATATATATATTAGACTGAACAAGATTCAAAGAAAACTTGGACTATTTTTTAATATTGTGTTCTAAGCTCCCAATAACATAGCATACTTTGTTTTGCATCATCATTATCATCTTGAAAAGCAATCATGGCCACACGCCAGATAGAGGTTGCCCACACCAGTATGCTGGAGAAGCTGCTTGATGACAGTGGAATGCAGTGCTTCAGGACTGCTCCAGAGTCCACCGAGTCCTCAATAGTATCCGGGGAGGCTGAGGAGCAGGGTATGACAACCAAAATCCAATACTACCGTTGGTGTTGTTCCCTGAATACGTACTCTACTTGAGATAGACAAAGGCGCTCCACATTTAAAAGCTCTTCGCGTTTCGCCGTATGGTTATAATGAGGTTAAGATAAATCTTACCAAGACATAGGTACCTTTCCGTCCTGTCTAAGCCGTCTCTGCCACGCAACTCACGAAAAAAACTTAGGCGCTTTCTTAAAATCCACTCAACAAGACCTTATCATATTACAGGACCATGCGAAGAAGAAGGGGAAGCTGGCCCCGAAATCACCCCAGAAGAAGAGATCAAACCGCTCTCAGAACAGGAGATCCCAGAGGAGTTGCCGCTCGTCTTCCCGACGCCATCTCTCCGCCGGGTCCTACCCGACAGAGTCCGGCAAATCGAGGAGCAGAACCGAATCCATGTTTTGCCGGTTGTGTTCAGAACAGACATAGATCCGCGTGCGATCCCGAAAATAGCCAGCACAGCACAGCAGAAGTATATTGATGCTCTAGCGGAGATAGTCGGGTGTCGAAGGTATAAGAGCAGTTTGGCTGAGTACTGGTTCCTGGACACTTTGGCCAACTTGTTGAGAAGGGCGCAAGAGGATGAGTTGGATAGATGTGAGTAAAACCTGATGATCAGTGATAGCTAATCTTCTGATCATCATGGGGAATTGTCAAGGGCGACCAAGGCAGCGCCGTCTCTAGGCCATGTAGCGCTCTGGTGTAAGAAATATCCCTTCTACGTCATCGCCATTGTGGTAATCTCTTGGGGGGCACAAGGGTTGAGTATAATTTGACCACTACCGCTGTGCCGCGCCCTAGAAATGCGGGGCGGGGTAGGACAGTTCTTAAGTACGCGTTGGCGGCGGACTAACGGCCGATACTCCCCCCGCCTCGCCGCGCACATACCCAAGGCACGGTACAGTGGGAGTGGTCAAACTATAGTACGCTAAATAATTCTTCGCCATTTCTCACGCCCTGTTGCCCTTCTGGTACACTCATGAAGAGGACCATTAATAACTTGGTGGGCGCGCTGCCGCGTGCTATTTTACTTTCAACAATGCTCTGCAACACGAGGTGCTCTCTTGAGACATCTTCGATGTATGCCCGAGGATATAGTAGAAAGTAGAATTCGAGCTTTTACCATAGAGCATAGAAGTACTGTCATGGCGCTACACAAACGTAGGATAAAGGTGAGACTTTCGCTTGCTAACACATGGCCAAAATCACATTACAATGGCGTTGTAATTATGCCGCTTTTGACGTTACTTGGGACCCCGATGTGGTTGGTCAGCATGGATGACAGCTTACCAGTGACCAGTGATTTTTTGGGAATAATGTTTTGTTGCAGCTACACAAGCGGTTCTGATCATGTGGTTTTGCGAATGGATGAAGGAGATGCAACATTTTGATGCCGCTGACAGAGAGCGTATGCTGAGACGCTTTCAGGTACACCTCTGACATTATAGATAGACTTAGTCCTTTTTCTCCAAATAAACTAAAACGCTTGTACTTTGCCCCCCCTGTAATTTGCCGTAACGTTTTTCTTTACACCCCCCCCTAGTCAAACGTAAACTCTACGCGACCGTTCTGAAAGGTTAAAACAATGTTACGTAACGCGTAGTTCAAACCCCCCCTCACGCCCCTGTAACGCATCGTAACGTTTCCGAAGATGCCCCCCCAAGGGGGGGGGGGTAAAGAAAAATGTTACGGTGCGTTACATAGGGGGGAGGGGGGGTCAAAAATCTCCAAAACCTATCACTACTAGTATAGGATTATGCTTTTAGGATAACATGCTAGCCGCAGCCCGGTTCATAGCAGAAGAAGACCACCTTCCTACCCCCGCAGACATTGGGGTGTATTATAAGGCACAGGAGGAGACTTCTGGGACTCTGAAGTCTGTGATAGCGGTCGACGACTCTAAACGCTTGGTCACCTTCGAAGGAGCCGCCTATGAATGCTCGATGAGAGATCTAACCAAGATTATACATTACATATTTGACTTGTTAGTATTTATTTGTGCCAATTCAAGAGGGAATTGCCAAGATGGTAGAGCGCTTGCTTTGCAATCAAGGAGTGCAGGTTGGACAGGACCCTGAGCATCCGCCCTAAGAAAGTATACATTATACTGTCAAGTGACGTCACCATCGTACGCGCGGGTGCGACAGAGAGAGAGTACGGTCCCTCTCTTCCCACTACACGCTTTTACCAAGCTTGAATAGTGAATATCTTTGAAATTATAAAAGTAATATATTTCGAAAATCGGAAGAAAATTAAGTGTTTTTTTCTATGGGATTTGGACACATCAACGTTTGTGGAGTTAGCTTGTTAGTACTCAATGAAATATTACATAATATGTTTTTCAGATTCAGCACAGACCACCAATACAACTTAGTTCGTTCGATCTTCACGTTCACCCCTGAATACGTGCTGATCGACTCTCCCTACCAGATACAGACCCCTAAGAGGCTGTTCGCACCTCTTAAAGCCAAAGGTAAAAAGGAGAAGTCACCAAAAAAGGACGCCAAAGCCAAAGGAAAGAAGAAAGACATCGACACAGCGGAATTCTTGGCGCTGATGGAGGTACATTTTTACGACACAAACGACAAAGAACCATTGTTAAAGAGTTCTGGGCCCCAAGTCTGCTAACACAATCAATTCATAATCGAACAGCAACCGCATAGTAACTGTCACTTTTGACAGATATCCCATACAATATCTGTACCTGGGATTTCTGGATTTCAAGTGCGAATCTAATTTTCAACCATGATTATCACTTGCTAAACGGTGATGGAAAACATCGCGAGGATACCTGCATGTCTGAAAGAACCCCTTGAAAGACTTGTGAAGTCCGCCAACCCGCACTGGGCCAGCGTGGTGGACTATGGCCTAACCCCCGTCGCATTGAAGGAAGGCCCGTGGCCAACAGTGGACCATGTATACACCTCTCTTTTCCCCACCAGCTAAAAGCTCGAGAAGAGAAAGAGCTAGAGGAACGAGACGAGCGCGACCGCGAGGTGTGGCACAAGAAATCAAACATTCTCCCCCTAGCCTTCGCGACCACTGAGGAGTACTTCAACAAGTACTGGCCGCCCCCGCCGCCGGAACCGGAGCCTGAACCTGAACCGGAGGTCAAAACTAAGCCGAAGAAGGGAAAGAAGTGAACTAAGGCTTATTGGTCTAAGTTAATTTATTAGCCAACAATAGCTTTTGGTCTAGCTTAGTTTACTCGCTTTTAGCCTAGCAATAGCCCTGGGGCGTAGCCTTTTAGGCTCTGGCTACTTTACTAGCTTATTAGTCAACAAAAGCTTTTGGTCTAGCTTAGTTTACTAGCTTATAGCCTAACAATAGCCCTTGGGCGTAGCCTTTTGGGCTACTTACTAGCTTATTAGCCTAGCATTAACAATTTTGTTTAGCATAGGCAATTGGTTTAATTACCTTTCTGGGCTACTTTATAAGTTGTTTCTCTTGGTTTTCCCTACGAGGATTTTAACTGAACTAGAACCTTATGATTATTTTTACCCAATATATGTTTGGCTTTATTTATTTTAAATAAATAATCTTTTATTTGGATTACACTTCATTTTATTATCTAATAATTTACATTTACTGACAAACTGGTATTAAATGTACAAGAATATTGTTTTTATAGACCCAATCAATACACAAAAGATGTTTTATTATGCATTTACGCATATATGGTAGAGCGAAACGAAAGACACGGAAAATATAATATATAATATATATATATATATAATATATAATATATATATATATAATATATATAATATATATAATATACTAGCAAACCTGGCGAACTCCGTTTCGCCACCAGATGAATGAATTTTCTTTGCTATAAACCTCACGGAGCCCGAGACCTTTCCAACGAATGTAAAACCGTGGAAATCGGTTCGTGCGTTCTGGAGTTATAGCGTCAGGAAGGAAAACCCGACTTATTTTTATATAGTAGATATATTATATATAATATAATAATATATATAATATATATAATATAATAATATATATAATATATATATATATATAATATATAAATATAATATATATATATATATATATTATATTTACCACGGTAAATGTTTAAAATTATACTAGGAATTTAAAAAGAAAACTAAAGACGCGAACCATATTATTTTGGAATGTTATATTTACGGATCCCGTAGAATATTATATTTAAACTGTTATTATTGCAAAATTATTAAAAATAATGTCGAAAACGAACCGATTCTGGTTTACCGCAGTAATTAATTTTTTTTTTGTTCGCACAGTTTACCTCGGTAATTGTATCTTTCGCTCAGTCACATAAAAGTATACAATATGGCAATTATACATAAAACCTTTAATTAATTTAAACAAGTATTTACATCAGCCTATATACTAGTTTTTTTTACGAAATGAAATGCGATGAAATAAAATGGACATGACTATGGCCTCACCCACAACTTAGCGGGTATCTTACCAATGTCAAGTAATTAATAGCAATAGCACATTCAATAATTCAAATTATAAATAAAATAATGGATGTGACATGATGATATGAAGATGGCGTCCCTCAGCTTATATACTAACATATAACACTATAGATGTCTAGCAATAGATGTGCACACAGAGACATTTGACACTAGACATTCAGTCTATTAGACCGAGTGTCGCAGTGTACACATCCCCGACACTGAGGGCTACAAGTGGTGACAGTTCTTGTCACTGCACCGGCTGTTAGCAGGTTTAATTCCAGTTCGGGCAAATTTCTGAAATTACTTTTCATAATGTACCCCAGTTTGATGGTACTGTACGGCATCCGAGAATTTGTACGTTTGGGACTACATCGTTGGTGTGTGCCACTGGCGACCGAAATAATTCGCCGCACGTACTTTTCATTTAAGATTTACCACAGTAAACTATGCTTAAAATAAAATTATAATAGGAAAAAATGTAATGACAATTTGTAAGTGCCCCCGTAGGCCTATACGAAATAAATGATTTGACTTTGACTTAAAAACATTAAGAAACATTTTATAACAAAGGGAGGAACATTATTATAATTATAATAAAATATATAAGCCCTTTTTAATGTCCCACTGTTGAGCACGAGCCTCCCCTCAATGCGAGGGGGATTGTATAGTTCATTTTATTAGTTAATAGTAAGACATGAGATAGATGTTGTTAAAACATGGGCTCTATTTAATTAAATAGAAAAACGTTTTCTTGACACTCTCGTTTAATATAAGGATTAATTCGCATAAACTTAATTACTAACTCAACTTTTGATCGTAAAATAATTATCTGGCACTTTAAGCTACTTAAAATTAACTTTTATTTATTGCACTATGTTATTATGTATGTGGAAGTCGATAATTATAAAACATAATAAGTTATTCGACGACCTGATCAGCGCAGTTGATAGCGACCCTGCTTTCTGCGCCGAGGGTCCCAGGTTCGAATACTGGTAGGGACTAGCTTTGTGTGATGAGCACCAATGTTTATATCCGAGTCATGGATGTTTAATATCTATATTAGTATTATATACTGAGTTCGCCCTCAGTCCATTGTACGGTATCCTCAATACAAGCGTAATTTAGTTCGGGACCGTATAGTTGGTGGGTTCGTCACCCACTCCACTGTACGGTCCCACACTAAGCAACGCTTGTATTGTGGGTACCGTACAATGGACTGAGGCGAACTCAGTATATATTACTTATATAGATATTAAACATCCATGACTCGGGTGCAAATATTCATGCTCAACACACAAAATTTGTCGCTACCAGGATTCGAACGCGAGACCCTCGGCGCGTCATCAGGTCGTCATACATACATCTTTTATGCGAGTATAAAATAAAGGTGTAAATTGTTTTTTTTTAATAACTCATATAAAAAGCTCGATACACTTTATTGAATAATCTGTGTACTAAAACAATGTACTAAATTAAGTGTATATACATTTTGTTAATGTTGTATTTCCACAATACCGATTGTTTTCTTATAATATTTTTCACAATTCATGTTAAATATACGATATTTTTATGATAAAACAACACAATAGCAAAGTTTAATAACAATGGCCCCTATTCCATATGGAAATAGGGTCGATGTTTAAGCGTTTTTGTCGATAGATTAGGTACATTATATCTCTTCAAAAATGTGATGTGTCGTGCGCTAAATGGAATGTTGCAATCCTGAATATATTCAGTCTTATATTCACCCTAATAGAGTTCTAATTACATAGGCTGTATGTGACTAAGTAACGAAAACTGATACTATGGATTCAACTCATGATTTTTGACCCCCAGAGTCGGAATTAACCATAGACCTTTTCAGGACAATACCAACATTACTAATTAAGACTTAACACAGCAATGTAAATTAAAACTCTGTACGTTCCAGAGCTCGTAAATCAGCCGTTTCACTCGCACGTCGGTAGTTAGTAAAAGTAGCGGTTTTTACAAACCTTATGGTATTGTATCGGATTAGGTACTTTTTTATGCAAACTTAATACATCGAGACATCCAATGCAGAATGCTAATATCGCAAAATGCTAAATTACATCGTAAAGATGTACAAATTTTTCGTAAAAAAATAAAAACCATTGACATTTTGAATTTCGCGCCCTGACCCCGAGCTTCCACCTTAAGAGAAAAAATGTAAAACAAAATTGTCACTAGTTATCTAAATCATTATGAAGGAAGATATTCTGATAATTATCAATTAAATTATTATAATTACAATTAGCGGAATGCACGTGTGATCTTACATATTACATATTCAAGTCGAGTATACAGAGTGATACAAAAAGGGAAGGTATGCTAAGCTTTGAACCCGCGCTTCTTTATTGCGCTTGCATTTGTAGTCATTATGTCAAGACAAAAATTAAAAAAAAAACACCCAAAAAGTCACTATTGTCATTTTGTTGGGAACAAAATGTTATTTTAACCGACTTCACAAAGAAGGAGGTTCTCATTTCGAATGTTTTTTTTTTTTTGAAAAGGACATCAGGCAAAGTCGCTTAAGAAAATCAGGTTCAATGTTTAGTATGCCCTATCTAGATCACATTGTAAGTGCCAACAACTTTTGCACAATGTCATCACCTGGGTTCCTAATAATATATATATAATTAATTAATTGAACTAAACTAATAAGTATGGCAACAGAAATAACGATACGACAGCACCACTAGGCACATATCCATTGACGCATTGCAAAACCACTGGTTATTATTCCAATATACGTGTGCGTCAATGGATAACGAGTTCGAAATTATTGTCTCTGAAACTCCGTGGCGTTAGTACAAGTTTTGACAACATCGAAAGTTATATGATTCGATATCGAATTGAGCTGTCGTAAACTATCAAAACTTGTATTCGTGTACCCGAACGAAACGTTCTGTATTGAGATTCTTATTTAAATGCACGTTTGATTAAAATTTAATAAAAAAAAAAAGTTTGTTGCACGTCATTACTTCACAGAACTTGATCCTTATTAGCGACATTATCGTATAGTGCAATAATACAATATGTTTCATTTTCAAAATTAACTCCTTCAATTCCTGGTTAGGGAAATAATTAAAAAAAAAAAAATGATGCAGTTTTAGTTTAGGGAGCGTCAAGTATTACGTAACGCAATTTTTGGAGATTTTTGACCCCCCCCCCCCCCCCCCCCCGCCCCCCTCTAGTAAAACGTAAAATCTCTCGCGAGTGCTTAAAACAATGTTACGTAACGCGTAGTTCAAACCCAACCCCTCCCGCTTCTGTAACGCATCGTAACGTTTCAGAAGACCAACAAATTCGTTACGTAATACTTGAACGCTCCCTTACATCAATATCGATCTCGAGAGACCTTTAAGCGTTGTTCGCTATTCCCTTTAGTTTCCGATTTGGCCATCCATGCCTACTTGAAAAATTCATTCTGTATAATCCACGCTCCATATGAGTAATACATCTCTTTTACGTGGGGATAGCTGTGATTGGTCTATCATATAATAAAAGAGCCAGCCTGTAATCGAAACTTGTTTAAGCCGTTACTACCACAAACAGAGATAAAATAAAAATAAATAATAATACTGGCCACTAAGCTCGACGGGGTTATTTTATATAATTCCAAATATATATATCGGAAACGGATACAAAATGTTTCCGATTCGGATGTCGCCACCGGCGAGCTGTTAGAAGACTATTTGAAATAACGGTCGGATGACAGTGCGAAAATGTTTCGGTCGCAAAGAATTTATACAAAATTATAAAATGGTACTGAAAGGCTATACACAAAGCCTAAGCCTGCGTTTACTTTAGCGTATTTCTATTCATTGTGTGAACCCGGGATGTCAATAAACAACTACATTACAATTGGGAATTTTTGGAGGGATTTTTTTTTTTTATTAGACCTCGAAATTCTGCTTTGACATAACGACTATAAATGCGCTAAGCAAGCGCAAGCTCATGGCTTGGTACACTCTTTCAGAATCAACATGTATAGCGATAGAGGAAATACGTCTTCGGAAATTTCCGATTCCGTTTCCGATATCGAGATGGAATGATTTAAAATAGCGCCGTAATTTGTCTCTAATCATGGGCGGGGCCACAATGGGGCAGAGTGGGGCAGCCCCCTAACTCATGGAATTAAACGAAAAATATAAGACCATATCCCAAGTGATGTCAAGAAATTATGCGCCACTTAAGTATCTTGGCAATTGACAGCAGTGACTTCAGGGAAAGAGCGACTTTCTACTGAAGTCAGATTTTTGACGAATAAACAATAATAAATATCGCCAGACGAACACACCAACTATACGGTCCCACACTAAGCAACGCTTGTATTATGGGCACCGTACAATGGACTGGGGGCGAACTCGGTATATATTTATTTATATAGATATTAAACATCCATGACTTGGGTACAAACATTCGTGGTTATCACACAAAGTTTGTCCCTACCAGGATTCGAGCCCGGGACCCTCGGCACGGAAAGCAGGGTCACTACCAACTGCGCTAATCAGGCCGACAAAGAAAATATAGTTCAACTAGCTGCGCCCCGCGGTGTTACCCGCAATTAAAAAGTATGTCTATCCCACGGGAACCCATTTTACCGGGATAAAAAGTCTATGTGCTATTCCAGACTATAATCTATCTCTGTGTCAAATTTCATCCAGATCCGTTCAGCCGTTCTGGCGTGAAAGAGTAACAAACATCCATCCATTGATCCATCCAAACTTTCACATCGAGTATTCGAGTTTTCTTGCTTTGCCCCACCCTGCAACAAACCCTGGCTATACCATGACTCCAACTGTGGTTATATCATACTTATAATACAACTGAGTTATTGAGCGACGAAGTACTTTAAATAAAATCATCATAAAAAATAAATCTAAAATAAA
This sequence comes from Pheosia tremula, assembly GCA_905333125.1. NCBI lineage: Eukaryota > Metazoa > Arthropoda > Insecta > Lepidoptera > Notodontidae > Pheosia > Pheosia tremula. The sequence continues at coordinate 5,678,991 of HG995419.1, forward strand.
CATGAATTTTATCGGCACTAAATGGTACCAATTCACAGATAATTATAGTGATTACAACTCCATCAATTATCACTAAAACCTTACACTAAGCGCATAAAATGAGCACAAATGTAGACTATATATACGACATTTACAAAATATTTTTTTACATTTGACACGCAACTGAGCATATAAAATGGAAATTTCATAAAATTTTGAAGTATGAATTATACTGGCACTACCTAACCTAACACGGAAATTCTTATTTAATGACACTTAAAACACATTGTGAGCACATCATATAAACTATAGTACATTTTCATTGAATTTACACGTTGGCGCTGAACGGTACCTTATATCAACAACACGAAGTCAGAATCACGATACTGTTGAATTCCTTATGAAATTCCATGGAGGAATTTCAATGGAACATTTTCGTTCCATTTGGTTCCATTGTCAATACGCTTTGCACGTGTATATGTCGCGATACGCCGCGTGGTGTGTGTGGGTGTGTGCGCGCGCATGTGTGTCGCCGCGTGCGAGTGCGGAGTGCCGCTACAGCAGAGCTCTGCGGCACTCGTCGCGGTACCCGCCCAGGCTGCCCCTGTTTCATGTTTGCCATCTGCAATTTGTATGGTGCCATTCAATTTACTTGTATCCGATTGGAACAACAAACGAATCGCACCCTGAAAACGGGCTATAGGACAATAGGGGCTCAACTCAAAATTATGAATTCAAAATTGTGCTTCAAAATTATGGTTTTAATGTATGTTTTATCCGATGAATATTAAAACAAAGGCGTTCTCATGATAGGAAAAGCTTATTATATGTCTTCGAAAACGCACAGCATAGCATTGAAGAAGCAGTCTTATATTTCTTCCGGATTATTGAAATAAGTGGGTATCATACCTTTATATGTCCATCATAAGTCTCACAATTCTGTTACCATAGAGTGGCGTGACGTCCAGTTCCCGCCATCTTAGCTGTCAAGTGTCATAGCTTTCTTGTATTTCGTTTGAATACCACGAAAACTTTTCTTTCATCTTTTAAATTGCAGAAAAGTTTTGTTTTATCATTTTAAACCATGTTATAAATAGTTTAAATGTTTCGTGTGAGTGTTAGTGGAGTTTTTTATAAGCACAGCATTGTTTTCGTCGTAAAAAGTGGAGCCTGCAGGTAACGACGCTGAGTAAGCCGGGCGAGATGTTGCTCGGAATGGAAAATAATGTCGTTTTCGAGGTCAGGGGTATCTTTCAGGATGCTAAACCTCAACCTCGGAGGTGTGAGGAAGGCCTGCACCACCCCTGCCCTGCGTTAGCGTACCTCGGCTCGAAGAGTAAGTTTCTTTCAATGTATAGAAGTACCTTACAGGTCTGCTTAGCGTCTAGGGTTTTTGTACGCTGAGATGAATATTAAATGATGTATCTCGGTATAAGAGTAAGGTTCATATGACTGTTACTGAGATCTTACAAATATGTGAGCTTGGCTCACCAAGATATAAGACTTATAAAACCATTTGGTATGCAATTAATCTTTGGCCTATGTTCCCTCTGAGGGCCTCAGGTCTGACTTAATGTTCAAGTTCAGTCATAAAGAAGTAGAGCCCTGTAAGTTAATATGTACCTAGATAGAGCTCTGTTTGGTGTGTATGGGTGCGGAACCCTTAAAATCATAGGCACCATGATAAAGCCCCATTTATAGTGTTTGGGTGTGAATCCCTTAATACACAGGCAACATGATGAAGCACTGTTTTCAGTGTTTGGGTGCGGAACCCTAATAAACATGGAAATAAATCCAAATGTGTGGTTGAATGTAAAATATTATTTCATACCAATACAGCTTAAATACATTACACAGGTAATTGTAGCAGTGAATCAGAGCAGGATTTTCTATTCTAGTGGTATATTATTAGACATGACAAATTTTTACAGGAGTGTAAGTTACACAGGAGACAAATATTGTAAAGTATGTACCTCTTGAGTATGTCATTCGACATACTAGACCGGAGAGCTGTGCGGGTCTAACTACCCCGGCACCTCCAGTTGCATTTGAGCAGCTGATATGATTACATAGTTGTGTATGGGCTTGCACATTACTTACATTTTCGTACCTTTGGTATCCGTGATACACAACACATACAAGATAGTCATATCATACAAGACAGTCCGCTGTTTTAGTTTATCATTGAGACAAATGTACAGCCACCCAGTACCTATTCTAATTGAAATGTGGATGAAGTTGAATAATATAATAATAAGATATACACCATCACCCCTTCAATCTCCGAAAGGGGGGGGGGGGGGGGGGCAAACCTGTAGTGTGTCCACATTTTGATGATGACCATTATAATAAGATGTATAGTTGAATGGTACATAATATGATTGTTCATGATCAAGTTGGTCAAATTAGATTATACTTTAGTCACTTAATTACTTTTCAAGAGAAATCTTCTGACATTATTTATTTATTATATATATAAAAAATAATAATAATAATTAACAAAAATAAATAATAATAATAAAAATCATAAGGAAATTGCACATATTCTTTACATAGTGGTTATCAATCTTAATAACAATAATGAGAATATAATTTCAATAAAGCACCTGTTGTGTGGTATTCTCTTAAACCTACAAGAGGCCATGCCCGTCTCATGGACCTAGTATTCTTTGGAACATTGTTTTTAAGAGATGTGTTGTGACCAATTCCTGATCTCAAGGATTATATACCTACATATAGAAGTTACATTTGTATTGTATATCCCAGGTACATGTAGTACCTACTTTGGGTGAGCCCAAGGATTATCTTATCAAAAGAGAAATTCCGTGCATTTTATTAGAGTATCACTGAGTTATGCTTGATATAAATCATTTATAATCAGAGGACCCTTTAATTAACAGCATTCTGAATGGCTGATGTAATTTAACTCATATTGTTTTGTGGCAGCTCTGATGATCAAAAGTTATATAGTGGTGTTAATATTGAATACAAAATATTCTAATTTGGGTTTGACAGTCCAATCATTGAGTCTTTTTTGGCACCCGGTTGACAGTGTTTTCATTTGCGTTGCGGAGACGATTTGAAACTGTCGTATATGGTCTGGTGGTGTACTTGGTACCCCGTGGCCTAGCCCCCCAAGCATGTGGTGAGGTTGCGGAAACGCTTGCCCGCTTGGAGGCCCAGAGTTAGTGCATGTAACCAAGGGTGGTAACCAAGGTTCCTCACGATTTAGAATACCTGGGCCTGTCGAGGGCCGTCCGGAGCCAGATGTTAGCCTTGCCTATAAAGTCCCCCACTGGATGTGTTTAAAAGGGTTTTAAGGGTGTTGTATTTGAACAAACATGCAGTCACTCGAGCCAGGCTAATGTCGTAAAGCACAACTCTTTCTGGAAAGTTGACCTAGAGAGGCCAGAGAAGAGAACTGTGCCCCATCGTGCAACAAGCGTTGCGGTGGTGATTGGAGGTAGTAGATTGCTATCCTACTCCACAATATTAAGTGACCCGGGAGACCTATACAAAATAAATGAGAGTAAGAGAGATATTCTGATGACAAGTAAAAACAGACGCAGCGGATGCGAGCTGGTAAGCATGTCTATATCAGTAGCCATCACGAAGATGGTGAACAACTTTAAGTGCTTAAGCATTTCATAGTAGGGTGATGTTTATTCTCTCTGATCTCATCAGGTCGCAAGTTGTACGGAATTTCGGTTGTAGAGTGCCCAGAGAATGTTTATACTGTCAATTTGACCCTGGCAAGCAGACTCGGGATCGAGACAGGGTTTGGTCAATAAGGTTGCTCTGACTAACAGAGGCTCCAAGTTAACCCAACCAGGTGGCTGGCTTTGACATATGCTCAATATAACAATGAGCATCCTATTTACTGAGAGATCTAAATTGAATTCCAGTTGGTCTTCATGAGGAAGATGTATACTAGAACAGCTTTATGCTACATAGAACCACTGAGATAATAATTTAAAGTTGGGGTCATTTATTAAGTAAATATCTGAGCTTGTAAGTCAACCATGTTCACATATTCTAAGTATGTGCCATAATGTTATTCATAATCATTCTAATCCAGTGAGAGAATTATGTACTACTTTCTATACTAATCATCATAGTAATATGAAATCTAGAAGTTTCCTTATTTGCAATATAAGAGGCTGCTGTTCTAGCCTATGTAAACTAGACTTCAGATGTTGAAATGTGTCTGTTATTCAAGGCTATAGTAGTTGACTGAGAAGCTGGTTTTTTGTGGTGAAGATTTTAATATCAGATAAATGAATCACTTTGAGAATATATATATATATATATATATATATATATACATACATCATTGACGGCCTGATTAGCGCAGTGGTAGTGACTCTGCTTTCTGCGCCGAGGGCCCCGGGTTCGAATCCTGGTACGGACAAGCTTTGTGTGATGAGCACGAATGTTTGTACCCGAGTCATGGATGTTTAATATGTATATAAGTATTATATACCTACTGAGTTCGCCCTCAGTCCACTGTACGGTACCCATAACACAGGCGTTGCCTAATGTGGGACCGTAGATTTGGTGTGTTCGTGTGGCGATATTATTATTATTATATAACAATAATTATTAATTATAAGAACTTAAACACACAGTTTGGATCACATCCATTTACATATATGTTGCCATATATATTTTTTATAATAATTAAAAAATAGTATTGTTGGGTTGCCAACAAAGAAATGGGACTGCTGCTTGATAATGCCTTTAGCCACAGATTAAATTATCAAATAGTGTGAGTGTCACCACAATACAGTAATGGTACTAATGAACACAAAGTTTTTGGTATTCAGACCCCCAGGTAAGAGTGCCAACCAACCCCTTAACAGTACATGTAAAACTTGTAGAGGGTTAAGCTGGACTGAACAATAAGATAAAACCCACCACAGGTAGAAAGATTGTCACTTTAAATTTTGAAAGTTAGGGGGAGGAGAATTGGATACTAAAGGATTCTAATACCCTGATGGCACCCTTCCACTCTAAACAACAGTAGTGCCACTTTAAAATAATGGGTTCAGTAACTTAGAGTTAACAAGTTAAAATTATAAATAATACAATAAAAAATAAAAAATCCGTATATTCAGTACAATATTGTTAAATAATTCTTTTATATCAAAACCGTGTAATACCATGGGCAGCTTAACAGATTATTTAATTGATAAAAGTAGAAGCACAGCCTTCAAATTCTGTTGCTAGCTAATGGCTGTAGATTACATAGACTTGCCCATTTGTTACTTTGAACACATGTACAGAGAAGCATTTGTGATTGGGTTAGAATAGTTTTATGATTGTACCCAGAGACAATCAAACTGGCTATTCACAGCATTAGGATCGAAATTTGTCTAGTGACTCATGCATAAGGGAGTTTATTAAAACATAGGAAGTAAAATGCAACAGGGAAAGATTATCAGATTTCTAGTGCAGGAGTTGTTAAACCAGGTTTGAGATTTGTGATCACTGATTTATGCCATCAGTTCTCAACAAGCTTATGTTAGAACCTCTCCCGAGTAGCTGACTGGACCAGCTTTACCATCTCGCAGATAGCTAAATACTCTGAAATGTCCTGGACAGAGAGAAACTTGTAGTATTTATTTTTTCAAAATATTACAGAGGTTTAATAGTTATTGTACTGGTTGTAATATGGCAGCTTTAAGATTGTTTATTCTTCACATTGAGGTTGTGACTTTACTGTTAGATTATAGTTTAGCAAATTATTTCTTTTATGAATGAGTTAATTAATTGGTGATAAGAGTTGTTTAAAACTCGGAAGCTTTTATTATTAAATTCATGGATTCTTTAGAAGTTCATATTCGGTTTATTTGTTATCCAATTAAAATAACCAAGATATACTTTCTTATTACAATGTGTTTACAGGTACTTAATAGGAGTTGTGATATTTTATGAACCATATTAAGTACATTCACATAGCTTTCTTGTGTTAATTCTGTTCACCAGCAGAGATCAAACAGGTCTTCAATGCTATGCTGTGCGTTTTCGAAGACATATAATATAACTGTTTTGCATTAAGACAAAACAGGTATTATATGTTGGAGAAAACGCACAGCATAGTTTCAAGGAGCTTGCTGATGATGAAGACTATGACACTTGACAGCTAAGATGGCGGGAACTGGACGTCACGCCACTCTATGGTAACAGAATTGTGAGACTTATGATGGACATATAAAGGTATGATACCCACTTATTTCAATAATCCGGAAGAAATATAAGACTGCTTCTTCAATGCTATGCTGTGCGTTTTCTCCAACATATAATACCTGTTTTGTCTTAATGCAAAACAGTTATATTATATTTCCGTCTCTCTGACACCGGTACTTTTCGCCTTCCCCGTTCAGTCTTCTTTGATTGCGATTTTCCAAAAATGTTGATTTTTGACTTGAGCCCCTATCGTTCTGAGGGTGCGAAATGCGCAATAGAAGTTTATCTTATCGGAAAAATAATAAAAATACATGGGTGATTAGGCATACAACCCCGTTAACTAGAACTCGTACGCGTAAATATACCAATACTTCATGTTTTCCATTGCGCGGTAATAAGCGACGCCAAAGAAAAAAAACTTACCAAAGGGAAGATATTTCAGATCAAAGTGGGCAGTACGGCAAAACGCCAATTTCATATGTAAGGACCTAATAACAATTCATTGTGGAATTTGAGTGGAACATTAGGATTTTTTTTTTTGCTTTGACAATTGCTGACTTAAGCAGTGTTTTGTATTCGTACACAAAATCGGAAATTTACTGTTTCCATTACTAATTTATTCGGAATTCTCATCGTATTTGGTGATTTGGTGTGATGATCAATATTTATTATAACAGACATTTGTGTTGACGAGTACTTGTCCTGACCAACACTTCGTCATATATAAATATTTTTATGACAAACCCTTGTTGCAACTAAATATTTTTATTACATATTAACTTTATGTTATTATGACAAGACCTTGTCATAACTACATATTTTAATGACAAATCCTTGCCATAACTAACACTATTCATAACCAACACTTGTCGTAACTAAATATTTTTATGACTAACACTTGTCGTGACCAAATATTTTTATGACAAATCCTTGTCATAACTAACTCTATTCATGACCAACACTTGTCATAACTCATTCGTTATGACCTACATTTTTATTGTAACATCCACTGGAACAAACACGGTTAATATACAGGGTGTAAACAGCGTCGTAACAAAAACGAATACCATAAATTCAACACATGATTCCGAACCGCTCAGAGTTGGATTTTTCCATGGATAATGTTCACGAATTATATTTTGCATTTTGAGTATGTTAAAATTGATAATAGTATGAAAAAAAGAAGGCTATCTCAACGTGATTTTTAATAATAAAAAAAAACAATAATTGGTAATTGAGACGTAAAACTGCAATGTAAACTAAAACTCGATACTCTCGAGCGCGCTCGTCACTCGCACGAGTCGGGTATCGCGCGGCGCGTTGTGTTCTAATCGCGTGGTTTACAACACATTGCGCGCTCAAAATACAACATTACAAGTGTTGTAATTTACTAACAAAAAATATTTCTATAATGTTATTACTTATAGGCATTAAGTGTTTTTACCCAATGTTTAAGTAACCACCCTGTATATCCTTATAACATGGTCACCGTGTCTCACCTGGCTTTCTGCAGCTCTATCTGCCCCTCCAGGGTCTTGGCCAGGTATATGACGAAGAGTTGCGACAGAGCGACGCCGAGGGCCACGCACGCGATGGTATACAGGTTCCGTTCCGCCCAGGACCGCACGATCTCTATACAACCGCTGGTCCATATGCGCTTGCTCGCTTCCGCCACCTGAAAATTAATATATATGTCTCTCAAAGATAATTCTGACTTCCCGATTCGCATAGTTCAGGGTACCAAGTCTGCTAACACTATCGATTCATAATCGAACAGCAACCGCATGGTAACTGTCACTTTTGACAGATGTCCCATACAATATCTGTCAAAAGTGACAGTTACTATGTGGTTGCTGTTCGATTATGAATCGATTGTGTTAGCAAACTTGGGGCCCAGGGGTCGGCAACCTGCGGCGGCATAATGATTATCACTCACCGGATATCTAAACAGGCATAATGATTATCACTCACCGGATAACTAAACAGGCATAATGATTATCACTCACCGGATAATTAAAAAGGCATAATGATTATCATTCACCGAATAACTAAAAAGGCATAATCATTATCACTCACCGGATAACTAATCAGGCATAATGATTATCACTCATCGGATAACTAAACAGGCATAATGATTATCACTCACCGGATAATTCTGTAGTCCGTAACCGCACATGATGTTGACGAGGCCAGATGATATGTCCGTCGCGTTGATGCAACACGAGAACGGAACCCCGCACCGCTCCACCGACGGCGACGTGCAGTTGAAGTACTCGTTCTTAGCCCAGTCCATATACCCGTCCGATGTCAGACCGCAGCAGTTGAACTGGGGATGGGGTGGGTGTTGTGTTTTATTAACACGAGTGAATCCTTTGAGTATGTATATTACACTGGAGGGCCATGAATCTGAGTCACTTAAATAATTTTTAATATGTAAGTAACTGAGAATGTTGGCGTTATAAATAAAAAAAATATTATCTCTGCCGAAAGTCGTGTCAGGTTCAAACAGCACTGGGCCAAAAACTTTACGGCGCGTTACATGGAGGGGAGGTGGGGGGTCAAAAATCTCCAAAAAATGCGTTACGTAATACTTGAAAGGTCCCTTAGGTACCTATAAATATTAGGGTAGGTAGGTAGGGTGGGCTCCCTAACCGCTTTCTTATAACGATTTCAACATTACTCACATCGCGTTGCGCGAAGTCAATGAAGTTTTGCAGATCGGGGTCGTCCCGGTACGCGTGAACGACGCGTTCCGTGAAGCTTTGTTCCACGAAGCCGTGCAGCGAGCGCGGGAACACGAAGCCACACACCGCACCGCCCATCTCCACCAGGAACAGGATGAGCAGACACAGGGAGTACTGGGAACAGTAATCAAGTACAATAATATTGCCGGACGAACACACCAACTGGGCCCCAAGTCTGCTAACTCAATCGATTCTTAATCGAACAGCAACCGCATAGTAACTGTCACTTTTCACAGATATTGTATGGGATATACAAACCCCAAACAAACAGACAGACAAAAATTGTAAAAAAAATATTTGGTATATGTACCGTGTATACATCCAAATGCACTTAGTAAAAAGCGGTTGTTTTAATATTACAAACAGACACTCCAATTTTATTTAATTGTATAGATTATAAAAAGGTAAATAGAAAAAAAAAACGATGTCTTCCTCATGACAGGGGGGTTCACGTTCACTCCCTCGCACCCTCCTCCCGGTGACCATAGAGTAAAGCTAGATATAAAAGTACGGAGTACGAACTTCATACATTTGACAACGTCAAATCATTTAGTCATCAGTCATCGCTGTGGTGTCGGTAAACGCACTGCAGTCAGACTGCACTTACCGACACAACAGCGATCTAAATTTAAAACTTCCACGTTTAGTTATACGTACAAATTTGAGCAGACACGTGTTCTCGCGAAGTGCGCCCACGCAGCCCGCGAAGCTGACTATGAACACGACGCCACCCAGTATCGCTATCAGCAGACTTATGTTCAAAATTAAGTCGTACATGGTGTCCAACTGAAACATACATACTAATTATATAATATTATTGACTTCAATCTGGGTGTTTTCAAGTCGAGAGTGAACAGGTACCTTCTAGGCAAGTATGCTCCGTCGTAGATCTCATCGTCACTTACCAACAAGTGAGATCGAGTTCAAATACTTGCCTATAATGTAATAAAAAATAAAAAAACTATAATATCGCCAGACGAACACGACAACTGTACGGTCCCAAGCTAAGTAACTTTTATTATTGGTACCGTTTAATAGATTGGGGACAATCCTAGTAGCAGCCAGACCTTTAATAATCGGACCACACAATTAGCACAGCTGGTGGTGTCCATGCTATCTGTACTGTGGGTCTCAGGTTCGAATCCCGGTAGAAGCAAATTTTGTGTGAACCAAAGTCAGTGTCAGTGAGTATGTTCCAAGTAATGATATACTGGGATCATCCCCAGTATAGTTACTGTGTTCCTGTGGATATATTATTATTATTTAATGTTTTAACTTAGTTAGTATCCTGACTTTATACAACTAGACCAAAAACATGCTACCAACCTAAGGAACATCACTCAGAAATATGATGTAGAAAAATAAAATTCAAACTCAAATGGGGACGAACAGGTCACATAATGAGGGCGCCCCCCCATTATGTGACCTGATGTAAGGGGAATCCGACATACAAATTAACTGCATGGACACCTTGATATACACACAAAGGGGAAAATAAGGAGACAGAGGAATAGATAGTCTGACCCTATCAAAACGGTGGCAGGCCCCTTGTGGCTAAGAATAGCTAGTCATAGGGCCGACTGGAGCATGCTGGGGGAGGCCACTGTGTCCACGAGACACTCTGACGATTCCGTAACTTAATTAAAATTCATAATTATTGATTTGTATTGTAAGTATTTAATCAATATTTTAATAACTTATTGTTAATTATGTAATACAATGGTCAGCAATAAGGCATTTATAAATTAATAAATTATAAACATCCAATTTATAGAGATTTTATAGCATTATGAAACGTCACATACAGAACTATATAACGTTTGATAGATTTATAAAATGTCTATAAATTGAGTGGTAAATGTTTTACCTTGATGAGTCCTGTGGCTTGCCATTTATCTATGAATGCATATAGTCCAACTGCCACCAGCAAGCCTCCCATTAACTGAAAGATTAAAAAACTAAATGGCAATAGAGAACATGTATATTTAATTATTATACTGATTGTTTTATGGAATACTGTTAAAGAATTTACGAAATATGTAACGTAATTTTGAATATATATACGCCTAGCACAAAGTAGGTATTACAGGTTCACATTCTTGCTCTACACACACAGAAATATTTATAAAAATTACCATAATAGCAAGATAGGTACATAAAACTTGCTTTAATATCAATCCTAAGTTATTTATAAATTTGCATAAATTTTAACCTATTTTATTACAAGCCCAAAAAGATATATGAGAATAATTTATACATATATTCATGAACTGACATCATAGATAAGGTCAACTTGCATACAAAATGTAGTCAAATAATAATTATGTGGTTAGAATAAGAAACAAAACTTTTAAAGGCAATTCACTATAGAATTGTGTAGATAACACATTATTTTTTTGTAACATATTATTATTATTCATAGGTATTGACCATCAATAATTTATAGTTGAAATATAGAACATTACATTACTTATTTCTTATATGATGGTATTTAAAATTAAAAGAAAGCATTACTGTTGACTTTATATTATTGTCTTTTATGTGACTGTTTTAATGCTTTGTAAAGCCATTGTAACCTTCTACAAAATCAGGGAATATATATTAAAGGGAGTTAGGGTTCAAAAAAATAGTTCACGGCTAGTTCCCACACGAATGTAAAGTCAGTACTATTATCAGTAAAAGAGATAACAGAAGTCACTAACTTTTATTCACTGTAACAATATAATATTCTATTGTCACCACCACAAGAAACAATAAAACGGATGCAGCAGGGAAATCAGAAATCAAGAAACTAACTTGTATGCGTTAAATTCCCACATCATTCGTGAATCTCGTACGAATGATTCATGGGTCACACACGAACAATGATGAATGAAAACTTCATATTTTTACATTCTACACGCAAAAAAATGCGCTTCTAAAACTTAATCTGACTTGAAATAGTATTGATGTCATTTCAAAAGCCTTTAAAATACAGAATTACTCACCCAAAATACGAAATTTAATACAAATATCATATATTTCACACATCCGCTCACGTAAGTGAAGTTAGGTCCCCTGCGTCGATGCATATCGTATTATTTTGCCAAAGAACACTTATAAAACGTAAACTACACAATTCACTGCATATAATTATTGTTTATTAGGAGTTATTATTAAACTAAATGCATAACATTATTGGGGAATGAGTAATCCGTCCGCCTCTGATAAACTCGGATTATTCAACTGTCAAAACAAAATCAATCAATCTGTCACTGTCACTGTATGTCAGACAGTTTTATTCGCTTTTTTAAGGTATTTGGCTACAAAATTGAGCACATTCTACCAGTGTTATATGAAAAATTGTAACTCGTTCGTTGTGTGATAGAAGATGATTTTAATGACTGTGAAAATGATGAAATTATTTTTCCTACTGCTGTTGCAACATTATACACTCAGTATACATAATGAATATCCCACTGTGGGGCACGGGCCTCCCATCAATTCGAGGGGGATTAGGCCATAGTCCACCACGCCGGCCCATTGCAGGTTGAACATTTTACACGTCACGTAGGAGAATCATAGAACGAACAAAATAACAGCATAATATCATTCAATAATTTAATCTTAATAATAATTTAACAAAATCATCCACGTATGTCATCAAAATCATCAATTGCCTTCGTCAATAGTCATTGTCATGGTTTCGGGCTCGTACTCGTGATCGATGTATCGGTTCTTGACGATGTGCTTGTAAACGAAGGCCGACTTCCTGGGCGTGCGGGTGCGGGCTGGATCTTCGAAGTCCACATTGTAGAGGCCAAAACGTTCTCTGTAGAAAAAAAATGTGGGTGAGTGGAAATTATAGGCATTGACCTAATGGACATACATAATAGTAACAGCTTGATTGCACGTAACGAGTAAAATGTCAAGACAGTACTGTCCCACCAAATGCTCGGCCGAGTAAACAAAGTTTATACGTATCGAGCACAGTTTACAACTACCGAACAGTCGACCAAGCAAGCACTGTTTCACCTTTACTGCTTACGTCACAATCTTTTAAAAGGTAAGTTCCAATTTGGAACAGTTATTGAGGCTAACGTGCGAGCACGTGTACTCGTCATATCTCCTACATTATTTTGAGCAAAAAAACCATAAAAATCTTACAAGTATCCCTCCATCCATTCAAAGTTGTCCATCAAACTCCACGCCATATATCCCCTGAGATTCACTCCAGCATCCAAAGAGTCCAGGACGCTCTCCAAGGCTGCTCTGTAGTACGCGATCCTGTCGTCATCCACCAGGTCACGGTCAGGGGATATGGACCACCCGTTCTCGGTGATGTAGAACGCTGGGCTGTTGTACTTCATTTTAAGATGCGTCAGCGCATTGTAGATGCTGTTGGGTGCCAACTGTGAAGGATTGGTTGAATTAGTCACATTAACTGCTGCTCCCACCTCTGTTATTCTTGCTAGCTAGGATCTACAGCGATAAGCACCGAAGACGCAGAGGTCTGAACCTCGATAAGTCCGTGGGAAATTTGTTTACAAAAATAGGAGTTGGAAGAAAATTTTCCATATTCCTCTATTGCGACACACAAAAAGAACTGCATAAGAAGGTAGATTACCACAGAAAGTAGAACTACTATAGAGATGGAATACTCCTTTATTTTAGCTTATACTTATTCCTGTTTAATGCACGGCTAGGGCTGCGGTATTATCTATTGGTTTGTGATCTTAGCCATAGGTATAGGAACTTTTAAAACGAAAAAAAAGTAAGGCAGCTAATAGACCTGCTGGAAAACGGTTCCGCTCTCATTAAATCAGTGAAGTTATAGTATTTTTTTAAGGGATGCGTATGAGTATGAAGTGACTTGGATCCACTCATACCCTTTAGTTTTTTTCGAAGATAGTACTCACCGTCAGCCATGTGGAAGCAGACTTAGGCCACTCCTCAGGCACAAAAGCACCAACGTCAGCGTCATCAAGCAGCGATGGCACGGGGTGTTGAGTCTTATATTCCGAAGCAGAAACCAGATAGGACGTGTAATGATTGACTCCGAAGAAATCCGAAGCACCCCTGACGAAGTCTCTTTCTTCGTCTGTGAAACCAGGGATCCGGGACCAGGGGTAGCCTTGCTGGGCGCTCTTTTCTGCGATGCGCTCTGACAGCTCCTTGGGGAAGCCACCTTCCGATGAGAAGATAGGTTCGGCGTATAGGCCCCACTGGAATGAGATATAAAGGTCATGTAGACAATGCTATGTAAAATGTTTCGCAACAAACTATGTTTTTAAATGATAAATAATTAAAAAAAAAATGTATGAAACCTATGAAAACATTAGTTTCATTTCAATGTGTAATATTCGCGTAAATATAAGAAATCAATATGTATGAAACCTATTTTATAATATTGACTTTATAGTTTTCTGCTAGTTCTAATGAGGGTGATACTGGATGGTGCTATAAAATAAAACCGCGTAAATCTATTAGAAAGGGAACTTTCTCTCTTCGGTCGTTCCCTCATGACTGAGGATCGTGATCATCACGGCAGTTCTTTGGATCGGACGAACTGTCTCCATCGGCTCCGGTCTGTGGCCATCCTCACCGCGGCTTTACACTTTAGGGAATAGTAAGGAAGGTATGGAAGTAGTAGGGAATAGAAAGGGAACTTTAGGGAATAGTAAAGATATCCATCAGCAAAACCTATAAAATATATCCTTAAAGAGTCTATTTCCACTTATCCTATTTATTCATGAGGTCTACAATCCACTAATGTAGAGAGTGGCAGAAAAGAGAAGAGATGGTAGACAACCAATAAGGATTTCGCTACATCCACATATTCTCTTCAAATAGCTTCAGTGGTCAAATAAAGCCGTGGGGTAAAAACTGTTTCAGTTATGAGCGGTGTGGTATGGACGGGTTGGCATGCACAGAAGACTTTGCTGGTGCGTGCTAAAGCGTGCACTCTTTACTCTTTGCCATAAACACTCTACCTTCCCCACTCTCGTCCTCTCTTCTCCACTCGTCTCTGCTTCAATGGAAACTGTTTGTTATACAAAAGTTATGCGATCTTACCTCAGCCTGCCTTCTCAGTTCAGCAGCGAAGTGATCCTCAGGAGTATCAGTCAACGGCCCGATCCAATTCACACTAATAGTGATACCGCACTCTCCACCCTGAGTCGGCTTGAAATCTTGAACATACGCGTGGTATGCTTTGGCGTGAGCTATCACCAAATTTTTAGCGCACAAATATGTGCCGACCGCTGTAGCATTCAAGATCGGAGCTTTAGATGTAGCTCCGTAGCCTTCGTAGCAGATTTCTCTTGGCTCGTTGAATGTGATCCAATGCTTGACTCTATCACCGAAAGCCTCATAGACAACTCTAGCGTACTGCTCGAACCAGTCAGTGATGTAAGGGTTGACGAATCCACCTAACTCCTGGAGTTTTTGAGGCAAGTCCCAATGGTAGAGCGTGATCATCGGAGTGATGTCGTATTTTATCATTTCATCGATGTAATTGTTATAGAACTCGATGGCGGCCGGGTTGACTTCATTGGCGAAGCCGGTGGGGAGAATTCTGGACCAGGATAGCGAGAATCTGTAGGCGTCTAAGCCGAGTTCTCTCATCATTTCGACGTCGCGTTTGTAGTTGTGGTAGGAATCTGCTGCGATGTCGCCGTTGGACTGGTCTCTGATGACCTCGGGTGTGTTGTGGGTCATATGGTCCCAGATGTTCTCGCCCTTGCCTAGAATGTGGCAAAATATTAATGATTGATGAACGAAGTCATTGGTAATTTAATGCGAACTTAAAAATCGATCACCAGACAACGTAGGTATCAATACTAAGTAATTCATGTCTTATGGGTACCGTACTATATACTCGGAACCATTGTTAACACCCAGACCAGGACAAATCATGGACGGATGATTTTGGAAATGCGCACCGAGGGGTATCAAACCCGTCATAGAAAGCCGAAGTGATGAGCCGAAGAAATATAGTGATTAAAATGGAAATATATAATCTTCTATATAATAAAAATCAATTGCTGTTCGTTTGTCTCGCTAAAACTCGAGAACGGCTGGGCCGATTTAGCTGATTTTGGTTTTGAAATGTTTGTCGAAGCCCAGGGAAGGTTTACCCGGTGAGAAAATGGGGAAAAGTTGCAAGGACGAAAAATAAGTCTTTATTGTGCTTTATTTTTTCTGACTGTCAGTTGGCCTGTCGAACGTCAGGCGAAAGGTTATCTGTCATTCTGTCACCATTATACGTTAGGTACGAAGTTCGCCGGGACAGCTAGTTTAAAAATAATAATACCAGCCCTTTTTAATGTCCCACTGCTGGGCACGGGCCTCCCCTAAATGCGAGGGGGATTAGGCCATAGTTCACCACGCTGGCCCAGTGCGGATTGGCGGACTTCACAAATCTTTCGAGGGGTTCTCTCAGACATGCAGGTTTCCTCACGATGTTTTCCTTCACTGTTTAGCAAGTGATAATCGTGGTTGAAGATGAGATTCGCACATGTAATCCGGAAATCCCAGAGGTGCGAGCCGGGGTTTGCACCTGCGATCCTCGTTACCGAGGCAAACATTCTACCAACTTGGCTATCACTGCTATTCATGGAAATAGACTTGTCAAAATGTTACCGTCTTCATTCCACGCGCCCTCGATCTGGTATGAAGCAGTGGCTGTGCCGAACAGGAAGTCATCAGGGAACCGTCTCTCTTGCCTTACGGCAGCCTGGCAGGCCACCACTACTAAGCTGCAATGATAACGGTCAATCTAATTATCTGAATATTTGAAGGATTATTATTTTAAAACTTTTCCCTCCTTCTGGCGTAGTCAAGTTATAATCATAACTTATAATTATAGTTATAAGTTATAATTATACTGATTTCTTATATTTACGCGAATACTACACATTGAAATAAAACTATTTTTTAAGGATTTTATCGCGTTTATTTTCCGTTTTTACGTTCCCGACGTTTCGGCTGCTTTACAGCAACCATGGTCACGGGAGGACTGAGGTGGTTGACGTCCTGGTGTCATAGTTAGAGACGGGCTACCCTCATATTTAATTGTTGATTGTGGTCCGATCTACGCAGAAAGTGCTCACAGTATCTTGAGGTCTTGCAATGGTACGCTTGGTTTTCGATTTAATAATATTAATCACTGGATCCCAAGTCGGTGGTAGCACCCAGCCATCTTCCCTATTGAAATTAGGATGTTTTTAATACCATTGCAAGACCTCAAGATACTGTGAGCACTTTCTGCGTAGATCGGACCACAATCAACAATTAAATATGAGGGTAGCCCGTCTCTAACTATGACACCAGGACGTCAACCACCTCAGTCCTCCCGTGACCATGGTTGCTGTAAAGCAGCCGAAACGTCGGGAACGTAAAAACGGAAAATAAACGCGATAAAATCCTTAAAAAATAGTTTTATTTCAATATAATTATACTGTTTAAATTTAACATAGTTGAAATAACGGATTTTGTCACGGTGGTGGTACAAACTATGCAACTAGGACGTCAACCACCTCAGTCCTCTCGTGACCATGGTTGCTGTAAAGCAGCCGAAACGTCGGGAACGTAAAAAATCATCATATAAACGCGATTAAATCCTTAAAATTAATTTTATTTCAATGTGTAGTATTCGCGTAAATATAAGAAATCAATAAATTTGGTTTATCTTTAGCTTAGCTAGATATTGGTTTAACTAGCGATATCACGTAGTTAATTACGTATTTTAGCTGGTTACTCAGAATAAATGGTTCCACAAACCTTAGCACGATAGTCCACTTCATGTCGGAGCTATAACTATATTGGAAAACAATGTAAACATTACTTATATACGTATTTTGCTTATCAAATATCGCCGGGTGGCCATTATCTCTACCGTGGGACATCTCGAACCACTTTACAGATATCTTAAACTGATCTGTGCGCGGTGGATTCTGCAATATTAAGACTGCACGTGTGCATCGCAGTGCGAACGAATTAATGAGAAATAATAAGAGATGGATGCTGTGAATTACTTCCGCGTGTGCAACAGAAATGCAGAGTGCTTGTGCGCTTGCGTCGAATCAAATAATTGTTGTCTAGCAAAATTGAGCATCATTACAAAAAGGGAACGGCTGAACGGATCTGGATGAAATTTGGCACAGAGATAGATTATAGTCTGGGATACACATTCACATTCACACGCACATAGACTACTTTTTATCTCGGTAAAATGTATGGTTCCCGTAAGATAAATTTGTTTTAATTTTTCATTTTCATATACATAGAGGAAACGGACATACTTTTTAATCGCTGGTAACACCGCGGGGCGCAGCTAGTGGTTTATATGAATACAAACTATTCTGATTCATATAGACAGACACTGGATATGTGAATTGTGTCGATCGAAATGGAATCAGCGAATTAATTTGCATAAAATGATCATGATATGCAGAATAGTCCTTGTTTGTTGGTTGCAAATCCACTCAAATGACTTTGATGTGAATATCTATGAGTATGTACCTCACCTACCTGCCTGCTTGTTTACGATATAGGTATACATCGGTTTTGTTACATAAGGATACAGTTTTTTTATATTAATTACTTGACATTGCCAAAATACCCTGTAAGTTGTGGGTGAAGCCATATTCAAATTAATTTTATTTCATCGCATCTCATTTTGTAAAGAAAGAAGAAGATTACTTACTATTGGCCCTGTTAAAATATTAATCATTTTTTATCCCATTTTCGCATAATATCAGTTTCAATGTCGCCAATAATATCACCAGACGAACACACCAAATGTACGTAATCAAACTAAACAACGCTTGTATTATGAGTACCGTACAATGACTGAGGGCGAACTCAAAGTCAAAGTCAAATCATTTATTTCGTATAGGCCTACGGGGGCACTTACAAATTGTCATTACATTTTTTCCTTAATACTACAACCGGATCGGAACGCGAACTCGGTATATAATCTCAAAACGTCTGGTGGAGACATCTGGTGACCAGAACGCTGGCCCATATTTTGGTCAACACATCAGCATTGCCATTCAACGTGGTAATGCTACAGCGTTTTGGGCACCCTCCCGGCCGATGGTGGTAGCGATTTGTTGAGTGCATTTTGAAATCAGCCTAAATTAAGTAAATAAGTCTGATACTAATATAGTATTTATATAGATATTAAACATCCACGACTCGGGTACAAACTGCCCCACCGGGATTCGGACCCGGGACCCTCGGCACAGAAAGCAGGGTCACTACCAACTGTGCCAATCAGGTCATCACACCTTTATGTTATTTTATTCCAATAGCACCAATACTTGGTAATGGCCTCGCTTTGCGATCCAAAGGTCGTGGGTTCAAATCTGGTTATCGTGCACCAAAGGGTATTACACTCAGGAAAAAAACTACGCGAGTGTACTACGTAGCGCAAACAGAAGTGCTCGTGGCAGTTAACACTTGGATGGGTGACCGTTAGGCCCGCCTCACACTCCCAACACGGCTACTCCTGGCTTACAGCCAGGATCCACAGCGGTGACCAACGAAGACATCGAAGTTTGACTCACAGCGAGTATTATTATATATAAGGTGTAATAAAAATAGTGTAAAATATCTATACTACAAATACATAAAATTGGAGTGTCTGTTTGTAATATTAAAATAACCACATTTTACCAAGTGCATTTGGATGTAGCCACGGCACATATACCAAAACATTTTGTTTTTAAAATGTTGTCTGACTGTCTGTCTGTTTGTTCCGGGTAATCTCTGAAATGGCTGGACCGAATTTGACGGTACTTTCACTGGCAGATAGCTGATGAAACAAGGAGTAACTTAGGCTACTTTTATTTTAGACTAGCTGTTACCCGCGACTTCGTCCGCTTTTTCTTAAATACCACGCGGACGAAGTCGCGGGTAACAGCTAGTTTTAATATATAGATTAGAAAATTATATGGATCACGTTGATGTAGAAAATAATTGTGAAAATGAAGATGGTTTTTTTTAAACAAGGCGAACCAGTAGGGTTAGGCCATGCGTTCGGTACCGAGTGATTTTTTATTTTTCCAGGCGAACTCACCAACTATACGGTCCCACACTAAGCATTGCTTGTATTATAGGTACCGTACAATGGACTGGGGGCGAACCCAGTATTTATGACTTATATAGATATTAAACATCCATGACTTGGGTATAACATTCGTGTTCATCAGACAAAGTTTGTCTCTACCAGGATTCGATCCCGGGACCCTCGGCACGTTTCGGCTGCTATACAGCAACCATGGTCACGGGAGGACTGAGGTGGTGGACGTCCTAGTGTCATAGTTGTACGTCGGGAACGTAAAAAAACATGAAATAAACGCGATAAAATCTGAAGAAATATTTTTATTTCAATGTGAAGTATTCGCGTAAATATAAGAAATCAATATATAAACTACAAGGCGTAAAACAATAGTTTACGAAAATATATAAAACAGCTTCCAAGGAGATCGCGTTGTTAACAAAATCGGGATAAATTTAAATTAAACGGGAACCATACATTTTACCGGGATAAAAAGTAGCCTATGTGCTATTCCAGACTATAATCCATCTCTGTGGCAAATTTCATCTAGATCCGTTCAGCCGTTCGGGCGTGAAAGAGTAACAAACATCCATCCAAACTTTCACATTTATAATATTAGTAAGTAATAGTAAGTATAGATATATAGTTAGCTTACGAATAATCTCGCACATGACGTAGGTACAGATTCTGTATCTGTGCCCATATGCAGTGGCCTTGAATAAAAACTGCAAACGATTCCACGACAAGAGAGTAAATAAGATAAAAACTCCGAATGGTTATCAAAGAGATAACTTCACGCGTCAACACGTGCCAACAAGTGTA
Organism: Pheosia tremula; assembly: GCA_905333125.1. NCBI lineage: Eukaryota > Metazoa > Arthropoda > Insecta > Lepidoptera > Notodontidae > Pheosia > Pheosia tremula. Next base: position 5,699,772 of record HG995419.1, read on the forward strand.
AGGTAGGTAATTCACCCGTCAATGGTTTGTTCGATTCCTGCCCAGCACCAATATACAGCCTGATTCAGAAAGTCCACCACTATACTAACCTTTGAACCTACGTTTCTTTGGCGGTTCAATCATTACGTGAAGTCATAATTTCGATATGTCGATTTTATATATTTTTTTATTTGGGGCAAATTTTAAAAAATATTGCTTGTCGGTATTATGACTACCTAGGTACTTATAATTATTACAAATGGGTTAAAAAAGTCCAGGTTCAAATGGTATTATACTTTTACTGTGATTCCGTAAAAGTATAATAACATGTGCTGTTAGCTGCTATTGCTGTTAGCTGTATATCAAAAGGCACTCGAGGTGTTGATTGAGGTGGTTGACCATGGTTGCAGTAAAGCAGCCGAAACGTTGGGAACGTAAAAACATAAAATAAATGCGATAAAATCCGAAAAAAATGTTATCCCACTAATATTACGAGTATAAATGTCAAAGTTTGAACGGATGGATGTTTGTTACTCAATCACTCCAGAACGGCTGAACGGATCTGGATGAAATTTGGCACAGAAATAGATTATAGTCTGGAATAGCACATAGGCTACTTTTTATTCTGGTAAAATGTTAGGTTTCCATGGAATAGATTAATATGGTAGCATACGTACTTTTTAATTGCGGGTAACACCGCGAGGCGCAGTATATTTGATAAACATATTTGTATTGTTACTTGGTGATTGGGCCCTATGTTGTAATGAGTACTAGGGCCTCTACATGACTCAAGACGGCCCTGAATATGATCAACTATCTTACATTGAAATCAGATATCTGTGGAACAATGGACGAAGGATCAAACGACTTATTTCCTTTAAATAAATCAAGTAAGATTGTTCTCTTCATAACCTATCTACAGGTGTATGTGTCTTCGTAACAAAAACTGATACCATAGATTCCACTCATGATTCTGGACCAGAGTTGAAGTTTCCATTGAACTTTTCATGAATTATACGCTATTTTTCGGTGTTTTCAAATTTATTGTAGCTTGAATTCATAATAGAAGTCTATCATCACGAGATTTTAAATACAAAGAACCCTAATTACTAATTTTGACTTAACACTGCAATGTAAATTAAAACTCGATACGCTCGAGCGCGCTCGTAACTAGCACGTGTCGGGTGTGACGCGGAGCGTTGCGTTCTGCTCGCGTGGTGTACGATACATTGCGCGTTCACAAATCACAACCGTTGTATCCCATGACTTTCGACAAAAAAGATTTCCATAATATTATTATAGGCATTGAGTGTAACTTTTAACCATGCCTTTACCTTTATTCAACCAGTATATTACTTTGAACTTTATGCATGATGCAAATTGGTGCCGTTTAGGGTCATAATCCTTCGGCGTCATGAAATTTTAATTTAAAAATATATTTATTATCGCACGCCTAATTTGCAACGTTATCACCACAAACACTGATAAACACTAATATTATAGACTTATATTTAATCGTCTGATTAAATACATAGCGACAATAATATGTTATTTAAATTGTGTTAGTTAATTATCGGATAGCCGACATGACAGTCTTACTATTGCCCCTCGTTACAACAGTGTAAGTATTGTTTAAATTATTTTATTACATTATTTATTGTCGTCTGCTTTAGTCAATACACTTACTTATAATTGTGTTTCTTAATTAATTTTATATTTACTAGCTGCGAATGCAATAAAGTGTTGGTTTTTAAACAAAATTTTCATTCTCCGGATTAAACATAATTATGCAACGGTAACCGTTGCATAATTATGTTTAGCCGGAATGTCAATTATAACTTGGTCATATTTTAATATCTTATATTTACGTGAATGCTATAAATTGAAATAAAACATTTTTTTCGGATGTTATAGCGTTTATTTTATGTTTTTACGTAGAAAAAGTTAGGTATTAGACTTGAAAGAATTTATTTAGGAACAAACCAATGTGCACGAACGTAACATACGAATAAGTTTTTTCGTATAAACTTTAAGCCCTCTTAAGGGTCGAATTTCCAAAAAATACCCTTAATCACCCACTAGGGTACTTAAGGAATATATTCTCCAAATTTCAAATCTCTATGCTTTATGCATTGTCTGTCAATTAGTCAACGTTATGAATTCCATCAAAACATGTCTTTTGCATATCTGAGATGAACGAACGAACCTCTCGAAAGATGTGTGAAATCCGCCAACTCGCACTGGGCTAGCGTGGTGGACTATGGCCTAATCCCTTCGAATTGAGATGAGGCCCGTGCCCAGCAGTGGAACATTAAAAAGGGCTGGTATTATTATTATGTCTTTCGGAAGTATGAGAGATTTTGATGAGTTACATTATGGTATTTCAGTTTGTTCTCCGGCTGCGATGGGTGGGCGGACACGACGCAGAGGAGCTTCCCCCCCAACTTCATGTTCGGAGCCGCGACGGCTGCGTACCAAGTAGAGGGAGGCTGGGATGCTGATGGTAGTTATATACATGATCAGGCCTGGGCCCCAAGTCTGCTAACACAATTGATTCATAATCGAACAGCAACCGCATAGTAACTGTCACTTTGGACGGATACTGTATGGGATATTTGTCAAAAGTGACAGTTACTATGCGGTTGCTGTTGCTGTTGGCCCTGTAGGCACAGGTGCGCTGCAGTGAACCCACATTGCGCTCATGGTATATCGGTTCCAATGTAATTGGGGGGCGAAGATATTGGCCTTGTACCGGGCAACTTTCTCGTCAATATGAGGAGTATTTAGGGCCCCGTGCGGATTGGTCAACTTCACGCGGGATTTCAGCAGACGTGAAGGTTTCCTTACGACGTTTGCTTCACCGTACAGCAATAGAGAATCATCATTGAAAATGAGAAGGGTAATGAAAATCTGAGATATGCGATTCGAGCTTTGAACTTGCACTCTAATGCATACCTTATTTCCAAGGCGAACGTTCTACCAATATAGCTATATCACTATGTTTACAGACGGTACTGATGGTAATTAAAATTTAGCGGAAAAGGGAAGATCTTATAGCCGAGCGGGTGGTCTGCCTGGCGGGGCGGCCGCTATGCCTCGACGGTTTTTGTCGGGATCTTGTATATATGTTACGTGCTCCGAATACTCTTATAGCGCGTTTTAGGTTTGTATGGAGAATTGTCAATTATTCTGTATGTCCGTCGGTAGCGCCATCTGTGTATCTTATGGCGAGATTGAAGGGGTCGCTGCAATACTAATGAATACTTAACATCCAATTATCAGGCAAAACTGACCTAGTTTTGCAGTTATGAGACACCGTACATTCATACTACCGTGATAAAAATATTAATCTCTGAAGTAATAGCTTTATCTTAGGATAACGATAAGATATGTAGTTACTTATCAACAAACACCTAACACTAATATTTATTAATTAACATCTAGTAATCATTATGATAAATTATTTAGGTATATTTCTATTCTATTCTATTCTATCAGCCGAAAGACGTCTACTGCTGGACATAGGCCTCCCCCAATGATTTCCACACATCACGGTCCCCGGCCACTCGCATCCACCGGCTTCCTGCTACGCGTGTGATATCATCGGTCTACCTTGTGGGGGGCCGTCCTACACTACGTCTTCCGGTTCATGGTCGCCATTCTAGAACCTTCCTGCCCCAACGGGCATCGGTTCTGCGATCTATGTGCCGCCCACTGCCACTTCAACTTTGAAATTCTTTGAGCTATGTCGTTTAATTTAGTTCGTCTACGGATCTCCTCATCTCTGATTCTATCGCGTAGCGAAACCCTGAGCATAGCTCTCTCCATTGCGCGCTGAGCGACCTTGAGCTTTCTTATGAGGCCCATAGTAAGCGACCACGTATATAGGTATTCTAAATTGTATCATGTTTATTGACTTGGTGAACATGAAACAACCAAATGACAAACATTAACCCAATAAACACAAACTGGTTTTGTCCGAAATCTGTCGCGATAGCATACCTAAAGGTGAATGGCATTCACCCATCTTGACCCTTAAGACAAGCTTTGTGTGGTGACCACGAATGTTTGTACCCGAGTCATGGATGTTTAATATCTGTATAAGTATTATATACTGAGTTCGCCCCCAGTCCATTGTACGGTATCCATAATACAAGCGTTGCTTAGTGTGGAACAGTATAGTTGGTGTGTCCGTCTGGCGATATTATTATTCAGTACAGGAGTAACTAGAAATAGAATCCAAGATAGTTGGAGTAACAGTAGTAGGAGCGTGTGGCAAGCCTAATCCAATGTGCTCATAATTTTACAGGCAAAGCTTTGAACATCTGGGACAAGTACCTTCACGAGAACCCCGACGTGATAGCAGACGGCAGGAACGGCGATGTGACCAGTGACTCGTACCACCAATGGGAGAGAGACGTGGAGATGCTGAGGGAGCTGGGTGTGGACCACTACCGGTTCTCTATATCCTGGAGCAGGGTGCTACCTACAGGTAACTATAATAATAATAATAAAAAACTTTATTGAACAATCTTACAAAATGAAATTAATTAATTATTTGTCACCGGTACTGAGATTGTCTTGCGTTTCCGCAAAGGCCTCCTCTAGAGCCTGCCACACTTTCCGATTCTGGGTCCTCCTTCTCCAAGTAACTCCGGCTATTCTCCGAATATCGTCTTCCAATCTAAGACGCTGCCTCCCTTTCTTTCTTTTATTTTGTCTTGAACACCATTCTGTTACATCTTTAGCCCATTTGTCTTTATTATTCCTCAAAAATACCTAAAGCGATACAACACCATAAAGTTAGTAAAAGTAGCGGTATAAACAAACCTTATGGTATTGTATCGGATTAGATACTTTTTTAAGCAAACTTAATACATCGAGACATCAAATGCAAAATGCTAATATCGCAAAACACTAAATTACATCATAAAGATGTCCAAATTTTTCGTAAAAAAAATAAAAACCATTGACCATTTGAATTTCGCGCCCTGACCCTGAGCTTCCACCTTAAGCCAGCGCCGTCGCTAGTTAATCTGGCGCAGGGGTGCAAACCCAAGCTAGGGGGTGCTGATTTGGTGCGTATACATCCCGACATCATATTAGTGTAAAATAATTTATGGCTCTTTTGCACCCACAGTGTCCTGCAGTTTGCATCCCTTGCACCCCTGCACCTTGTAGAAACAGTTCTGGTTCAAGCTACTAGCCTGAAATACTTATCTCTTTCGCTTCATCCCACATTCATCTCCTTTTAAGCCTTGTCCCCTCTTGAGGATCTACGTGCAGTACTTGATTCTTCTTCTTATTCATTCTGCCATCGATGAGATGTTGCAGGGATTATGTTCTTTGTGACATTGTTCCACCAGTTGTCGTCTGCTTAAGAGTTTTACATGTATAATAATGCTACCATTCAAGAGGCCTTTCTGAATGTGCTCATAATTATTGATCCTGAAAGCTTCGCCCTTTGGGTTTCTCTCTTTCAACTTCTGTTTGATTGGCTTAACTCGTGGAGACAAAGGGAAGATCTTCCATCCAGGCGGGGGATATGCTTGGCGGGGCTAGCCGCTTTGCCCAGCGGTAGTTGTCGGGTGCTTTTTAGGTTCTGCGAAAACTTTCATAGTGTGTTTAAGGTTTGTATGGAGAATCGTTGTTTCTTTGTGTATGTCGTATCCATCTGTATATCGGCGTAGTAAACATGTTTCTTGTAGAGCGTTCTAAGAGCTTGCTACATACTCTAAATTCCCACATGGCCGTCACCAAACTTTACTCAATGGAGAGCTAGTGTGTGTATAATGGGTTATCGCACTGCACTCTGTTATCTCTAGGTTATTGCCTTAACTCGGGCTCATGTATTTTTAGTTAACCTACAAAAATATTGTTAATTTTATCAGTCAACCCGATAGATGCGTCATTTGCTTTGACGTTTTATTTATTGATTATGATAATGGTGATGTAAAAATATCGACAACTTTGTGACAAACAAAGTTGTTTGTGAGCATTTTGGTAACGGTATTAAATCTATTTTTATTGTGTTTAAATATTTTCATTTAATGAACATACAGGCAAACTTTTGATTGCAACAAAATTTCTTGCGGAAAATAGAATGGGAAATTCTCCAACAGACAACATTTTGAGGTTTCTTTCTACACTTTTCCATATGATTATTGGGTCGTCTTCCAATCTAACCTTGAATTGAATTGAATTGAATACCGAAATCAGGATGTTACCAATATTAAGTTCAATCTTACCGATGCTACAAAAAGACTGCTCAACTCCAAGACCCTGAATACTAAAACTACCAGTACCTAGGTAAACTAAGACTTAGACTTATAAGGAGTGCTGAAGTCTGTGATGCGACGACTATCCTCCAAATAGATAGACATGCAACATTGAAATAAAACTAATCTTACGTATTTTATCGCGTTTATTATGTGCTTTTTACGTTCCCGACGTTTGCGCAGCACACCATTGCAAGACCTCAAGACACAATGAGCACTTTCTGCATAGTTTGGACCGCAAACAACAACTAAATATGAAGATACCTCAGTTCGAACTATGGCACTAGGACGTCATACATCTCAGTCCTCCCGTGACCATGGTTGCTTTAACGCAGCCAAAACGTCGGGAACGTAAAAAACATATAATAAATGCGATAAAATCCGTAACATTCGTTTTATATCAATGAGTAGTATTCGCGTAAATATAAGAAATGAAAACATGCACATTATCAAAAATTCGTTTTCAGGTTTTGACAACGTAAAAAATGAAAAGGGACTCCAATATTATCACAAGCTAATAGACGAGCTTCTGAAATACGGCATCCAGCCAATGATCACAATATACCATTTCGACTTGCCACAGAACCTCCAGGAATTGGGTGGTTGGGCCAACCCATTATCAATCCAATGGTTCGAGGACTACGCACGAGTTATATTCGATCAATATGCCAGTAAAGTAAAGTTTTGGATCACCTTGAACCAACCGCATAGTATATGTATGGAGGGGTATGGAAGCGATATAATGGCTCCCGCGCTCAATATGAAGGGATACGGGGATTATTTATGTGTAAAGAATGTTTTGTTAGCCCATGGGAGGGCTTATAGATTGTATCAGAAGGAGTATAAAAGTAAATACCAAGGTGAGTGATGAAGTGAAGGAGTATAAAAGTAAATACCATGACAGAATTCTGATTAAGACTATGGACTAAATAATGTGATAAAAACCATCTAGATCAAGATATGCATCCAGAATAATTGTGCATCATAGAGCAGGTTCTGTCAGTAGATATTTTTTTTAGAAAGAAAGAAGGAACGTAGTCTTTCTTCCTTTACAATGGCCTCACCCACTTAACGGTAGGTATTTTGCCAATGTTAAGTTACAAATGATTCCCAACAACGCAAATTGGGAGATTCTATGCAGGCCTATTCCGTTGATGAGGCCTAATAAACTCCCTAGCGCTATTAGTAAAATGGCGGGTACTTTACTGAGAAATTACCGAACTTCTTAGGGAGAACATGGAAAGTCCGGTTTAACCGTTTGGCTTTATTTACCTACACTTGTAGACGTTCATGAACATATTTAAAAGAAACACATTTTTCACAAAATAATACAAAGTTGATAACCTTTCCCTCCCTAAAAGTCCAAGAGCATGCTTTGTATGGATACTAACGTTTTAATAAGTTACTTTAAGACATTAACAAATCAAATACTTATACTCACTTAGTAATAATAAAAAAGCCTATTGATTTAGAGATGCTATTACACATAGCTAACTCCTTCCTCTTTGACTTAATCTAATTTAATTTAATTTTGGCCTCCCCTCCGCCTCGCCTCTGGGATCGCACCTATGTATATGGTACCCACAATACAAGTGTTGCTTACTTTAAGAATGTAGGTCGATGTGTTCGTCTGGCGATGTTTAATTATTCATTGTTTTCAGGATCCGTTGGCCTAAGTATAGCACTGAACTGGTACGATCCTATCGACAATAAAACTGCAAATGTAGAGGCGGCCGAGAGAGCCAGGGAATTCCAGGTAATGCAACCTTTAAACATTACAACAATTTGTCTTTGCATCCTACAACTAGGCACGGGGTGCCTCTCAATACGAGGGAGATTTAGACCACACTACACTTCAGTGACCCAGTGTGAGTTCGCGAATGTAGGTATCAGGTCTAACTAACAATTGGCGACTTGCAGTCTTTTCGTTTCCCCCCACAATATGACGAGGCTTCTTAAAACCTAGTCCTGAGGAATTCTTAAAACCTAATCCCGGTAAAACTCTACGCTATACTTGCCTTAGCTTTTTATATAGACACAGTATACGAGTACAGTTTGCTCAGAATTGATTGCAAGTTAAAACCCGGTACCTTAATATGCTTAAATATCAAATAATATCGAACCTACATTCATCTTATTTTATTCATAGATTGGCCTATACATGAATCCGATTTGGTCTAAAGAAGGCGATTTCCCAGATTTGGTGAAAAAAATTGTAGCCAAGAAGAGCTTAGAAGCTGGGTACACTACATCAAGGCTGCCCAAACTCAGCTCAGAGGATATAAAACTATTGAGAGGTAATATCACTTTGATTTTTTTTTGTTAATCTTATGAAAGAACTAGCTGTTGCCCGCGACTTCGTCCGCGTGGTATTTAACAAAGACTCAGCCGTTGGCAACAGCCTGCTCGCGTTCTGATCCCGCGGGACGCATTGCAGATTGTTGCTATCAAACTTTAATCAGGCGCAGCGCTGCAACATTGGTTTTAATTTTTTTTCGAGAGATCCAATTTTTTTTTTCTAAAATAAAAGTAGCCTATGTTACTCCTTGTTACATCAGCTATCTGCCAGTGAAATTCCCGTCAAAATCGGTCCAGCCATTTCAGAGATTACCCGGAACAAACAGACAGACAGACAGACAGACAGACAGACAGACAGACGGACAGACAGACAGACAGACAGACAGACAAAAATTGTAAAAAATGTTGTTTCGGTATAGGTAACGTGTATACATCCAAATGCACTTAGTAAAAAGCGGTTATTTTAATATTACAAACAGACACTCCAATTTTATTTATATGTATAGATAATACAGAATACTCCTTTACTACAATTTCATCAGCACCTCAGGGGGCGTTCAAGTATTACATAATGAATTTGGAGGGGGGTGTCTTCTGAAACGTTAAAAAATCCTCCCATTTTTTTTTAATAGTCCTGACGACTAAATATGCGCAAGCACAGATGCACCATTTTACCCCTCTCTCACAGTCCAATGGGAAAACACAACGACATGATAGGAGCAAGATCAAACGCTGGACCGACAGCTTCATACGATCTCAGACTCTCGCAATTCAATGTACAGATACGATCAAGTTACAGATTTATTATATTTTTAGTTAAATGAAGATTTTGTGTTTCCAGGGGCGGCAGACTTCTTAGGCATGAACCACTACACCACACACCTGGTGAAGCCGACGAAGCAGCAGTATGCTGCACCTTCCTTCGAGGACGATATGAATGTTGAACTCTCTCAAGGTGAACAATGGCGACCAGCAATATCCCCATGGCTGAAGGTAAGAGGACTGGTAGACCAGCGTTGGTGGCCTTACAACCAGCACATGCTGAGTTGCAGCCGATTTGTCACAAATATTTGGATAGGTGTAAACTACGGGTTGGCGGACTTCACACGTCTTTCGAGGGGTTCATCCGACATACAGGTTTTCACGATGATTTCCTTCACCGTTCAGCAAGTGAAAGTGAGGTTGAAAATGAGATTAGCACATGAAATCTATAAATCCCAGAGGTGCGGGGTTTGATCCTGCGATCCTCGTTACCGAGGCAAGCGTTCTACTAACTTGGCTATCACTGCTTCGTGTCTGTCACAAATGTATGTTTCATTCCTTATCCTCTCCGATGTTTTGTCTTTTCAGAGGGCACCCTACGGCATCTACAAAATCTGTCTTTACTTAAACAAGAAGTATGATTATCCTACCATCATCATCACAGAGAATGGCTGGTCCACGGAAGCTGGTCTTCGGGACAAGAGCAGAGTTGACAATATGAGGGAGTACCTGGGTGCTTTACTCCTGGCTCTGGAAGACGGAACCGAGCTGAAGGGCTACACGGTGTGGAGTCTTATGGATAATGTGGAGTGGATCGCTGGCACGAGGTTGGTTATTGAGTACTTAGTTTAGTACTTAGTATAGGTAGCTAGTTGTAATTATATTTGATATTAAAACATATATTAAGGTGAGGAAAGGATAGATTTTACAAGAAATTACACGAATCCTTGGGTTATTGGTTAATATCGCTAGAGATTATTTATGATTACAGCGATAGGTTTTGGTAGAAAGCGGTAGATTTTGGAAGAAAGTAGTAGATTTTGGGAGGAAGCGGTACATTTTGGTAGAATGTAGTAGATTTTGGTAGGTTGCGGTAAATTTAGGTAGAAAGCAGTGGGTTTTGGTAGGAAGTGGTAGATTTTGATACAGAATGGTAATGAAATATTCACACTCACACTTAATTTTCGTTGTAGTGAACGCTTCGGTCTCTACGAAGTGGACTTTGATTCAAAAGATAAAAAGCGAACTGCCCGGCTGTCAGCACTGGTCTACAAGCACATCATCGAAGCCAGGGTCGTGGATGATGAGTGGACCACTAAGAGTTTGAAGATCAACATCACCGAGAAGAACAAGAAGAATGTTAAAGGGGAGTTATGATGATAACTGATCTTGCACAAGTATTTTTAGTCTATTGTAACTAAATTATTTATTTATTTAAGATAACTTAAGTAGTAGAAATTTAAATAAAACTTAGTCAATAAATTATACTATTATTACGCACATACTGTATTTGTTTATTTATAGGCTTGATAAGCCGCAGTTCATAATCCTACTCAATACCCGGAAGAGTAGTAATTTTATACTAAAAAAATATTTTTCAACGCCATCTGTTGAAAGTAAGCAGCAACATTACAAACTCAACTAGCACGTTGCCAACACTGGTAAAACATTGTAGTTTATAGAGGCACTGTGAAGATGGCTCTGGCATTGCTGTTTTAGTTCTGTTTATCATTGTTAGATGTCATTACTGGTTCCGTACGCCGGTTTTGCAAAATATTTTAGTCAAATTTATTTAGATTTTAGAAATGATAAATGTATTGTGAAACTTTAAATAATTTATGATAATATTATAATGATCCTTTATGCTGAAGCAAAATTAAATCATAGCCGAAATTGTGATCGTATCTACAGTTTTCTGATGACGTTTTTTCCGATTTAGTGGATTGAAGATTTTTATATTTTACTAGCTGTTGCCCGCGACTTCGTCCGCGTGGTATTTAACAAAGATAACCGTTGACAACAGCCTGCTCGCCCATTCTGAGCCCGCGGGACGCATTGCAGGTTGTTGCTATCAAACTTAATCAGGCGCTGCGCTGCAACGTTGGTTTTAATTTTTTTCGTGAGATCCTATTTTTTTTTCTAAAATAAAAGTAGCCTAAGTTACTCCTTGTTACATCAGCTATCTGCCAGTGAAAGTCCCGTCAAAATCGGTCCACAGACAGACGGACGGACAGACAGACAGACAAAAATTGTAAAAAATGTTGTTTCGGTATAGGTAACGTGTATACATCCAAATGCACTTAGTAAAAAGCGGTTATTTTAATATTACAAACAGACACTCCCATTTTATTTATATGTATAGACAATGTTATTGATGTGACTTTGTCTGATATTTCAGTCGCGAGCTCAATAATTCATAGAAAATTTATGACAATGTTTTTACGAATGAAAAACTGTGATTGTATCGATATAAGGTGTAATAAGTAAATCGTGAATGATCGCTTCCACTTTGGCGTTCAAATCCAACTTTTTTCTGAGCAAATTTGACTAGCTACCTTTATCACAAAATAAAAAAAAGTTACCTAATCGTATTTCGAAATAACAATTTTTAATCTTTCAACATCACCAACAATGGGCGAACAAACAAACGATCCCCCGATCCGATGTACAATCATTATGTACGGTATTTAGTTTAACTAAATAATAGTTATAAAAAGATCGCAACAATGGCGCTACTGAGCGCGAAACGCGGGATATCTTCAAACAAACACCGCGGGTGGTAAAACATAGACTAGGAGCCAGAATATATTAAATACTAGCTGTTACCCGCGACTTGACGGCGTGGTATTTAACAAAAGAGTTTTTCTAAAATAAAAAGTAGCCTTAGTTGCTTGTTACATTAGCTATTTGCCAGTGAAAGTCCAGCCGGAAGCCTGAAGAATTCGGAAAATTTGTCTTAACCTTAGGTAGCCTGCAGTCCCGCTAGGTTGTGTTGTTTCGTATTCCAGTGGCCTTCCTACCCCTAGCGGGATTCGAACCCGAGACCCTTAGCACAGAAAGCAGGATCGTTACAAACTGTGCTGATCAGGCCACAATCAATATTGCCATCCAGACACTGGCTCTTAGACTACAATAAACAAAACACTCCAGAATAACATACTAACCCAAATAAAACCTTATCTCCAAACATTATAGTTTATTTTCGATGTCCCTTTTTAACAAAAAACAGCGTGCAAAATTACTCGATTATTATGAAGTTTCGCTTAATAAGATCAGTTAGATTCGTTTTGGTTTGTAAGAAGCCATATTATCTTACACGTTAACAAATACCCGCCCTTTTAATGTCCCACTGTTGGGCACGGGCCTCCCCTCAATGCGAGGGGGATTAGGCCATAGCACGCTGTCCCAGTGCGGGTTGGCGGACACATCTTTCGAGGGGTTCTCTCAGACATGCAGGTTTCCTCGCGATGTTTTCCTTCACCGTTTACCAAGTGATAATCATGGTTGAAAATGAGATTCGCACATGAAATCCAGAAATCCCAAACCTGTGATCCTCGTTATCGAGGCAAGCGTTCTACCACAGATCACGAGAGATATGCCGTGCGGTTCAAAATGTATGGGAACTCGCTGTCTCCGTTTTGTTCCCCACCACTCGCTAAAACCAACCAATACGAAGTCTCTTCGGTGCGTGCTGCGTCGTCGCCGTATACAGCGGCCGTACCACGCGACGCACCAGTTTATTCAAAGTATCGTTAGACGATCTATACATTGCCTCGTACATTCACTCAGTAGCGAACATAGGTGGTACTTAAAGAGCCATGTATTTTGTACAAAATTAAAAAGTCGTTGTGCTACATGAAAACTAAAATAACATAATAAGGGCATTAAATATTTTTTGATTTGTTGTTTTTAATGATTTTAAAGACGAATAAATAAAATACTTAATATTGGCTGGTGAAATGAGATTCACTTTGCTGCTAGTATTTTTGCACACAACCACGGAATAACACGGCATTTAAAAAAAAAGTTAGAGCTCCGATACCGATGTGCAGTTGCAGTCGACTGACGGCGAAAACTCTATGTTAGCGAAATTTTGGCTAAATGTGAGCGCAAGCCCACCGCTTTCATAACATATCTCCTCTCATATATCTGTGCGTTCTACCAACTTGGCTATCACTGTTTTTTTTAGCATCATCTACTTACATATATCATTGCCTTTTATATGTAAGTAGATACCTACCCAAAGCCGAGGGAGGAGGGCGAGCCTTTTATTATATTTACAGATTTGTGTGAAAAATGTATGAGATGATGTAACGAGAGCGTGGCTGCCTGCTCGCATATTTATATGATAATACATGGCTCAGTTGGTACGGAACAAGCTTCATTTCGAAAAGAAATACCATGACGACCACGACCTGGAAGACATAGTATGGGATGGCTCACACAAAGAGGACCGATAACATCACACGGGTCGCAAGAAACCGGTGGGTTTTTTTTTTATTACATTATAGGCAAGTATTTGATCTCGATCTCACCTGATGGTAACTGACGATGAGATCTACGATAGAGCATACTTGCCTAGGTAGGAAGGCGGCAGTAGATCGAGACGCTACATTCACTAGGCACATGCAGCGCAACTGATCTGACCCGTCATCCATGAATGGCAACACCGAACATCATGCCGGAACACGGCTAGGCCGCTTGGCGACATGGCTTTGTTCAGTGGGTGGTGACTAGCCACGGCCGAAGCCTACCACCAGTCAGATGCGAGTGGCGGAGGACCGTGATGCGGGAAGTCTTTGGGGGAGGCCTATGTCCAGCAGAGGACTTTCGGCTGATGGATGGATGTGATGCGACCTCTTCAACCGCACCACAAGCTGCACAGGTGGCGCTGCAGCAGACATTCAGAACAAATGACAAGTCTGCATACAATCCTGAAACGTGATGCGAGTTTTCGGAGCACGCAACATATATGCAAGATCTCGACGATAACCGTCGGTGCATAGCGGCCGCCCCGCCAGCCATACCACCCGCTCGGCTGAAAGATCTTCCCTTTTCCGCTAAAGATGGATTCATTATTTTTTTTTTTTAAATTATCCCTTTGGGTCCAGCAAAAGGTCGTCTCTCGATCCTACTAGACGTGTATACGTCGTTGAATGATTCTGCTTTTCAATTAACGGGTCGTGCAGCCGTCATATCCATAGAATTTTATAATTATAATATACTTAAATAAAAATGTTTTATTTGAACATACAATTATACAAAATAATGATTTAAAATATTAGGGGATATTATAAATAATACACGTTGGAGTAGGAGACATCTTATAATCGGAAACAAATGAACAACGTCAGCCACAAATGGCATCCTGTCATAGCATAGACAATCTTAATCATGAAGGCCATATACTACAGAATTATAGATTTTTGTCAAATTTCTGAACTGCAAACTTTGTACAAATACCTGCAGGGCTAATAACTCTATTTCATCATCTTGCATATGTCCATCGACTAATGTAGTAAATATAAATACATGACATTATAGTAATTGAGGTACATAATAGGTCTGCTGTATCTTAGGAGTCAGGTATCTCATGTTATTTGGTATCCCATTACCAAGGATTTACTTAGTAGCTTTCCCAGGCTCTATAAGATTTTGACATGAATTTGTGCTATGCTATGCTTTGCTATCCGAAAGACGTCTCTCATGATTTCCACACATCACGGTCCTCCGCCACTCGCGTCCATCGGCTTCTGAATTTGTAGTGTGCTGAAATGCCAACGACAGCCATCTCCATGTTAGGTTAGCCATATCTCAGCCGGTATACAAAGATATACCCCGGCAGTGCCCGCGCCTTCCAGCACTCACTCCCCTCGCGATCCCCTCGAAACATTCAGCCCGTAAGATATCCGCTAAGTAGCTGTTATAACATCACCCATTTACTGTGTTTGTCTGTTTGTTTGTAGTATGTATTGGGCCTTCCAATATCATCGATACAAATAAATACAATTGGAGTGTCTGTTTGTAATATTAAAATAACCGCTTTTTATTAACTGAATTTGAATGTATACACGGTACATACACCAAAACAACATTTTTTAAATTTTTTGTCTGTCTGTCTATATGTCTGTCTGTCTTTTTGTTCCGGCTAATCTCTGAAATGGCTGGACCGATTTTGACGGGACTTTCACCGGCAGATAGCTGATGAAACAAGGAGTAACTTAGGCGACTTTTATTTTAGACTAGATGTTACTCGCGACTTCGTCCGCTTTTTGTTAAAATACAGATGCTTTAGCTTCAGCACAAACTTAAGTACAACTTGTCCCACACACCTTGCCGTAACTTATTACTGGTTTGGATAAAAATACTAGCTTTTGGAACTATATTTTCCAAGCCGGGATTGAACCTGTTGATTTTGATAATAAACTATTATTGCACCATCTGATAATGTCGCTAGTAAGCATCGGGTTCTCACAAGCATAATGCCATACTGTACCATTAATAATATGATAATAATACCAGCCCTTTTAATGTCCCACTATTGGGCACGGGCCTCCCCTCAATGCGAGGGGGATTAGGCAGTCCACCACGCTGGTTCAGTGCGGGTTGGCGGACTTCACACGTCATTCGAGGGGTTCTCTCAGGCATGCAGGTTTCCTCGCGATGTTTTCCTTCACCGTTTAGTAAGTTATAATCGTGATTGAAAATGGGATTCGCACATGAAATCCAGAAATCCCAGAGATGCGAGCCGGGGTTTGAACCTGCGGTCCTCGTTACCGAGGCAGGCGTTCTACCAACTTGGCTTGCTTCAGTACAATTATGAAGTGGTAAATATAAGAAACGCAGGTTCAAATGGAAACATCATGGTAATTTTTCTGCGTCACGCCGTATAAATAAATTCCCCGAATAAGTGACCGCGAGCATAGCCAACCCTCACAACTAGTGTTGTCAGAACTTGCAAATCCAATTCAGTAATGCAACATTACTCACTATGAAAGTATCGTCTTTGATCATCATATTATTATTTCGCTTTTGTGGTTAAATATTCATATTTTTGCTTTCATATGAACAATTCCGATTGAACCTGTTTTTATCATTTCATATCGCCAGACGAACACACCAACTGTACGGTCCCACACAAAGCAAAGTTTGTATTTTGGGTACAGGAATCTAATTACATAATATCATTGACTACATATACTTATTAAACGTTAAAACTCTGATACAACGTTCGTGCTCATTACATAATGTTGCCTCTAGCGAACCTTTGGTTCTTCGACCTGATCGTAATAAAAAAAAACTTCATACAAGCTTTCACCCCCAAATGACGCCTTACGGGAGGAATTTGCACCTCTAGGGTACCCAAAGAATACCATATCGTTCAAATCTCTAGTCTGACTCTAGATTGTCCTCAGGTCAGACAGATTGCGGTTGTATTTTCTGAGTAGATCGGACCGCAAACAACTACTAAATATGAGGGTACCCCAGATCAAATTATGACACTAGGACGTCAAACACATCAGTCGTCTCGTGACCATGGTTGCTGTAAAGCAGCCGAAACATCGGGAATGTAAAAAACATAAAATAAACGCGATAAAATCCGTAAAATTAGTTTTATTTCAACCGCTTAATCTTTGTCTTACTCTTCCACACTTTCATTATCCTTCTCTATTTTAAAGGTATCATATCGAATGAGGTATCTCATGTACAGAGTACTACTTCACTATTTTGTGTAGCGGTCTCCTCAAAGAAAACCCTCAAAAATCGATGATACCCCAATAATTTCACAAGTACCCTTACAGTAGCTCTTAATTCCCTTTAGCTGTGGTCACCCTCATTGTGTTGCGTTGTAATAATAAGTACAAAAGCCCCAAAGTGTTACTGGAATCACTTTGTCCGTGTGTCCGTCGATCTTAAGCTGTAGTACGTAATCTTATTGATATTTTTTTTGGGTTTGCTAAGGTGTTTCACACATCTGAAACTTGTGCGATTTTTAATATGTAAGTATTGTATACTTATTGATTTCCAAGTTCGATCAGATATGGTATAATAATTAAATGAAAAGTTTTATAGGAATCTTATTTTTTTTATACATTTATAGGCAAGTATTTGATCTCGATCTCATCTGATGGTAAGTGACGATGAGATCTACGATGGAGCATACTTGCCTAGGTAGGAAGGCGGCAGTAGATCGAGACGCTACATTCACTAGGCACATGCAGCGCAACTGATCTGACCCGCCATCCATGAATGGCAACACCGAACATCATGCCGGAACACGGCTAGGCCGCTTGGCGACATGACTTTGTTCAGTGGATGGTGACTAACCACGGCCGAAGCCTACCACCAGTAGAGTTGTCACCTAGTTGGCACCACCCAGGGTCACGTGTAGGGTATCTCGAGGGTACTTAATTCTCCTACGGACGAAGGTGACTTGACCCCAAAATTCAAACAATTATTATCATTTACTGAATGGTAAGGGAAACAATTGTGACAGAAGAATGAGAACCTTTTACGTAGGGTTACAGTAAGTGCGAATCTCATTTTCAACCACGATTATCACTTGCTAAACAGTGAAGGGAAACATCGTGAGGAAACCTGCATGTCTGAGAGAACCCCTTGAAAGTTGTGTGAAGTCCGCCAACCCGCACTGGGCCAGCGTGGTGGACTATGGCCTAATCCCCTCGCATTGAGGGAGGCTTGTGCCCAGCAGTGGGACATTAAAAAGGGCTGGTATTATTATAATAAACTTAAGAAGGCTATCTATCCATATTTCGAATAATTGATGGTTAGTCTGGTAATTCCCAACCAGTACATATTAAAACTGCGGCACCTTTAAGTCGCAGCGGCGGAATCTGTCTGAACCACCTTTAAGCCCATATTTTCTATCATTACGCAAGTACCCATTGTGCGTAACATCCATTGAAGATTACATTACTACCCAGTGATGCGGAGATTAACGCGATGTAACTACTTATGACAATGTACTTATCAATTGAGTTTGACCTTGTACCTTGAAATAAAATAGCTTTTACGAAGCCGACAACAAACTCAAATATTGACCGCTCGTCTTTATTGATTACTTATATATAGGCGAGTACTACACATTATGATAAAACAAATTTGACGGATTTTATCGTGTTTATTTACCTAATTTTAATAGGGAAGATGGCTGGGTGCTACCACCGCCTTGGGATTAAAATATTGAAATCTAAAACCAAGCGCACCATTGCAAGACCTCGAGACACTGTGAGCACTTTCTGCGTAGTTCGGACCGCAAGCAACAACTAAATATGACCCCTAAAGACCCCTAAATATGACCCTAAATGGTACCCCAGTTCAAACTTTGACACTAGGACGTCAAGCACCTCAGTCCTCCCGTGACCATGGTTGCTGCTGTAAAGCAGGCGAAACTCCGGGATCGTAAAAACATATAATAAACGCGTGAAAATCTGTTAAATTAGTTATATTTCAACACTCGTTGATGATACTAGGATTTTCCTAGTCAACTGATTATTCATGTAAGCCAAAACAACCCTTATGAATAGTCAGAAGTTACGGTGGTAACTTCTGATTATCTAGAATGTTGTTTTCACTGCGGTGCGTCGGCAAGAAACCCAGTGGCTACTCTTTTAAAAATATGATGTTTTTAGATACATTCTCAGGGAAATAAACGCGATAAATTTGTAACCAGGCAGCACTATAGTCTCGATGATAAGTAGTACTTAAGCAGTAAGTACTTAACTCGCACGAAACCGTCGCGGCGATGGAGGCTTGCGGGCACTTATCAAGTAAAGATTGAACCTCTCTCCCTACTCTACAAAGAACCAGTCTTGATGATAGATTACTTCAGTAACTCTACACCCCTGTTTACCGCGTGTCGGTGTTAAAATGGTGACAATTTTCTAACAAAAGATTAAGAGATTAACTGGAACGAAGAAGTGACGCTTTGTCAACAAATTCCTGAGGAGATTGACGCAATCCTGACAAAAAAAAATGGCGGCTGGAGTGATAAATAAAATGTGGCTATTGAATTACGTACTATTGTCATTTTGCAAAGCATATTGTGTTTTATAATAATCTACAATCTGGTTAAACGCTGAATCTGGCAGTTTAATTTACAATGTTTTTTTATTCACTAATGATAATAAATTGTCGATGGATATAATAATCCTTCAACGTATGTGAAGCTTATCAGAACATAAAGAAAATAAAAAAAGAAACAGAATAATAAATTTAATTAATATCCTTCAGGTGGCCACTCGCCGTGGCAAGATAGGGCGCCCAGAGAGATTTCCCGGGATCAACACGATATAAATAAATATCGCCATACGAACACACCAACTATACGGTCCCACACTAAGCAACGCTTGTATTATGGGTACCGTACAATGGACTGGGGGCGAACCCAGTATATATTACTTATATAGATATTAAACATCCATAACTTGGGTACAAACATTCGTGCTCAACACACCAAGTTTGTCCCTACCAGGCTTCGTACCCGGGACCCTCGGCACAGAAAGCAGTGTCACTACTAACTGCGCTAATCAGGCCATTAAATCTTATACATTAACCGAGTATGTGCTATTACCTTACCAAATTTTATAAGTGCCCTAAATTCACATACAACACAAAAACTTAAGCCTACCGAACTTAATCTCCAAAAATCTGATAAGTGTCTTACACAATTGTCGTTGGGAAGCGTAAACATTAGTGTTGTGTTACAAAATAATGTCGGCGCGAGTGTCGGAGTGTCCGCGACACCGATTGACAGATAACGTAAACAGGGTGCGTGGAGTGGTTCTTGGATCTTGGTTTTCTTGGTAAATCGTTTAAAAATAAGATTAATTTAACAAGAGTGCTTGAAATAGTTAGGATGAGTGACGTGCGAGGCCTGTTCTAACACAAATAGCACTACTCTTAATTTGTTTCGGTCATTAAATGCACCTTTAAAAAAACAAGAAAATTGTCCAATTGACAACCACCTACGTGTTTTTTTCGGGTAAAATAATAATAATATAATACCGCAAGACGAACACACCAACTATACTCTTACGCTCTCACACTAAGCAACACTTTTATTATGGGTACCGGTACAATGGACTGAGGGCGATCTCAGTATAATACTTATATTGATACTAAACATCCATGACTCGAGTACAAACATTCGTGCTCATCACACAAAGTGTGTGTCCCTACCGAGATTCGAACTCAGGACCGTCGGCGCACAAGGCAGGGTCACTACCCACTGAGCTAATCAGGTCGTCATAAAATGATTATTCATCAGTAGACAGTGAGGTTACATCTGGCCAAACCGATTTTAAAAGATGTCTATTTAACTACATCAAATATTTCATATAATTTCAAGAATCACCTCATTCGTTCCGGAGAATACTCCACGCATCCAAACTCACAAACTGGGTGCAATCACCCATCGGTACCAACTGGGCCCCTCACCCTATTTCTGGTCAGAAATGTCACTGGACCGTGGTCTCTATTGGACGCAATTTCATTATGCGCGTGCGTCGAACCGTCGCCAATGTTTTCTAAGATTAAAGCTTTTAAAACGCATTCATAGATCTTAAGTGTTCGGCTCTTAAGTATTGAATGTAAGAACGTATATTAACGCTTCGCTACTAATGGGATAAGTAGACTTTGTAGCTGAGTTTATTTTACCCGAATTATTTGTGAATAGGGATGCGCCGAATATTCTGTGATTATTTGGCATAATACTACTAACTAACTAGCTGCGCCTCGCGGTGTTACCCGCGATTAAAAGGTATGTCCTTTTTACCGGAATAAAAAGTAGCCTACATGCTATTCCAGACTATTATCGATCTCTGTGACAAATTTCATCCAGATCCGTTCAGCCGTTCTGGCGTGATTGAGTAACAAACATTCATCCATCCAAATTTTCACATTTATAATATTAGTGTCATCACCAGACGAACACACCAACTATACGATCCCACACTCAGCAACGCTTGTATTGTGGGTACTGTGCAATGGACTGGGGGCAAACCAATATAAAATACTTATATAGATATTAAACACCCATGACTCGGGCACAAAGTTTGTCTCTACCAGAATTCGGACCCGGGACCCTCGGCGCAGAAGACAGGGCACTACGATATGAGATGTTCCATATTCGGACTAATATTTGGTTAGTGTGCCGAAAATTAACTCATCTTTTGGCCTTATAGGACCAGCAAGATTGTTTAAAAAATATAATTATGAAATACTATACCGAATTACTGAATATTCGATGCATCTCCATTTCTGAGGCTAATAAATGTACTAATTAAACAATAAAAAGACAGAAGGTACTCTCTGTCTGTGCGATTTAGTTTTTTTTTCTGCTAGTCTTATAATATTTAAAACAATACGTGAGTATTGATTTGAACTCGACGTTGTTTTTTTTTAATTTATTATCCAATATATTACTGTGCCCATAAAAAAAACTTACATCATTACAATGAAACCCAAACCTATTAGCAACAATTAAAGTAAAAAAAACAACATTTTCATCAACCACTCAACATGTGAACCATTGTTGCGCGCGCGCACGCACTCACTGACGAGTGGCTGCGCGTGCGATCTATTACATGTAATTAAGAACGTCCGAACATACGCAACCCCGTGTGAAACCGGCTTAATGTGGGGACTGTAAGTGCCTATAGTCTGGTGGTTAGTGGGTCCGTCCCCGTGACCGAGCATTTCCGGGTTCGATTCCAATTACAACCATTAACTATAGAAGTGCGTGTATTACGTAGGCTTTGTTAAAGGGGCTAACAATACCTACTAGAATAATGTTTATCGCATATACAGAATGATTCAGAACCCAAACCCCTCGAAAGACGTGTGAAGTCCGCCAACCCGAACTGGGCCAGCGTGGTGGACTATGGCCTAATCCCCCTCGCATTGAAGAGAGGTCTGTGTCAGTGAGATATTAAAAAAGGCTTAGTATTGAAATAAAACTAATTTTGCGGAATTTATCGCGTTTATTTTGTGTTTTTTATGTTCCCGATGAACTAAATATGAAGTGAAACCAGATCAAACCATGAAACTAGGACGTCTAACACCTCAGGCCTCCCGTGACCATGGTTGCTGTAAAGCAGCCGAATCGATGGGAGGGTAAAAAACATAAGATAAACTTGATAACATCCACTAAATTAGTTTTAATTAGTTTTAATTCAATGTGTAGTATTCGCTTAAATATAATAAATCAAGAGTCTAGTATTATTTATTACTTTGTAAATTCATTTGTCAATGAATGTTTCAATATATTACCAAACTAGCTGCGCCCTGCGGTGTTACCCGCGATTAAAAAGTATGTCCTTTTCCTCTATGTCCTAAACTACCACTACTATGCAAACATAATGTCGATCCTTTGCTCTATGAAAAATAAAAACAAATCTATCCCCCGGGAACCATACATTTTACCGGGATAAAAAGTAGCCTATGCGCTATTCCAGACTATAATCTATGTCTGTGCCAAATTTCATCCAGGTCCGTTCAGCCGTTCTGGCGTGATTGAGTAACAAACATCCATCCAAACTTTCACATTTATAATATTAGTGGGACTTATTCGTAGATATTACCCCACTGGTAGGTAGGTATACGGCCACGTGGCCTCTGATACCCCACTCGGAGGGCATTGTTACAGTATCACTTATAATTAAGGAGTGTACTTGTTAGTGCATTGTTATCGGGATAGTTTTGTTATAACTATGTTAAATTTTAGAGCGGCAAATCGTTCTGTCGAGACAACGCAGAAGTGGGAAACGAAAAACGAAAAGCTGTACATTACTATTATAAACGTGTAAATGAGCTGTTTCTCAACTATACAGTCCCACACTACGCAACGCTTGTATTATGGGTACCGCACAATGAACTGAGGGCGAACTCAGTATATAATACTTATATAGATACTAATGATCCATGACTCGGGTACAAACATTCGTGCTAATCACACAAAGTTTGTCCCTACTGGAATTCGAAGCCGGGATCCGCAGCACAGAAAGCAGGGTCACTAGCCACTGAGCTAATCAGGTCGTCAGGATTTATTTATCAATGCACAAAATCAATTATAATCTACTAATCTATCTACTAATATTATAAATGTGAAAGTTTGGATGGATGTTTGTTACTCTTTCACGCCAGAACGGCTGAACGGATCTGGTTGAAATTTGGTACAGAGATAGATTATAGTCTGGAATAGCACATAGGCTACTTTTTATCCCGGTAAAAATTACATACTTTTTAATCGCGAGTAACACCGCGGGGCGCACCTAGTAAAATATATATAATACTATTCAATTCCGTACCTATAAATAATAATCGTTTGTCATTCCTCTGAAACCCACAGTAATAGTAGCGAGCAACGTTTTGGACTTTATGGTAAGTATATTGTGAGTCTAACTTAAGTTATCTATGTGTAATATTTTTTTTTATGTGTCTATCAACAAATTGTCCGCGTCGTAGCCGGGCTTAATTGGATTTTTTATGTGACAAGTATTCAAAAGTTTTTTTTTAATATTGGTGCTGGCACCCGCAAGCATGTTACCCAATATTATCGGTTTATAAATAGCAAGCAGTTCAAAATATAGCTGAATCCAATAAATATCGTTCCCAATCTCAATTTCATTTGCACTAAAGAGGTTCTCGCTGCCTCCTGAGGCCTCGAAAAACCCCTAAAAGGACCCCTACCCACCTACCCGATTACGCAATTTGCGTCGCGAATCACCGGCACTGTAGCTATCTCAACGAACCCTTACATAAGTATGGTGACACCCCAGCGTTAGTTTATGAGACATTCTCAAAAAATACATAATCATTAGTTGTATTTTTTTATTTCTTTAATTAACAATGTGAAAAAGTATGTTCAAAATAATCATCTGTTCAAAGTTTGTAGAGACAAGATGACGTATTATGACACAGCATGTTTTTTTGCAGTTTCGTATCAACGACCACACTTAATTTATATGAAATGAGACAAAATCCAGTTAGTGATAATATAATTCATCATATCTAGGATCTTTTGCATGTGTCATACATGTCGACACATGACACGACACGACAATCCCGCTGTCTCCTATCAGAGATTAAATAATGTAGTCTGTGGCGGTTTCAAGCATTCAAATTTACGTTCCAAATTCAAATAGTCTCAAATTGTAAAACGTTCCGCCAATATGTTATTGAAATTTTAGTACAGTCCGAATTATCTAATTTATTATGGTAGCCACACTCGTAGGGCTGGCATTACGCGGTTCCAATTTAGTCGGTAATGCTCGTGGCTTTGAAGAGAATCAGTGTTATTTGGCGACCAGATGAGAGCGGTGTTGCCAGCTACTTGAAACAAAACGACACGCAATGTTTATTTGTGATGTTTTTTTTCAGTTTATTTTTATAAGGTATAATTTAGGCCAGGTTAGTAGATAGTTGGTACCCACCACTAAGGTAAGTAGGAACTACTAATGTAATCGTAACGTCATCGAGAAAACACCATGAGGAAACCTGGAACTTTTTTTAAAGGCGTATTAAGTTCCCTAACGCGTATTGGGCCAGTGTGGAGGACTATGGCCCTAATTCCACTTGTGTTGGGACTAAAATACTATGAACAAAATGTATATGAACTACTCTACCCTTTCAACCGAGCTTTTCGTCTTTTATCATAGTTAGAGTGAGAGATAAATAATTCTCTGTGTACTAGTTTTAGTGATGATTGTCCAATAGTGGCCTGCAGCCTTGCAACCTTCACCTTCCTGCACCCTGCAGGTTCATGCCCCTGCTGCACTCACCTGCACCCTGCAACCTCCTGAACCCTGAGCAACAAAATTAAAAGTTACAAGCCATATCTATTTTATTTTAAACACTGTTCAAAACGCAAATGCGTTTGTCGTAATATTAAACGGGCTTCGGGTTCGCGCCGTCGAGTAGTTTTATAACGGCGATATATTCAGGTCGAATATACCAGCGCGGGATTTGTGTGAATAATATGGATCTGACTGTACTTTTCAACTGACTGTACTTTTTGACTGTAATTTTTAAGTTGTGTGTACCTTAAAGGGGTTCCCCATTTAAGTAGTTAAGTGCCTATAATCTGTTGTCAAAATATGTATTGTTGTTTAAGCCAGTTGTGAGCCTAAATAAATAAAAAGTGTGTCTCAGTATTTTTCTTCTATTTTTAGGTCGCAATAGTGCAGTGCAATAGTGCCAATTTGTGTGCCAGTGTCATGTAAAATATTTCTTCGTTATTTTAAATAATATAGGTACACCTGATGATAATAGTTATATTGAAGACGATGATGATGATGAAATGAATCCCCTGCCACTATCAGTAAAGCTGTGGATATTTTATTGAAAATAGTACGGACATTTAGGAAGAACTCGAAAAGTCAAGTTATCCTATTTTATTTTAATTTCCTTCACTCGTGCACAAACATAAACCCACAATGGTTAATATTACACATTATATATCAAAGAAACACAATTTTCAGAAAAAAATAAAATGACAACTTCACTGTTCAACTTCCCGCCAAAAATATTGCCACAGAACACACCCTCGCATGTCGCCTTGTTGCTTCTAGCACCAATCTAGTTTAAATTCAGAAAAAAAAATCATATTGTTTATAATCTGAATTTAAATTAATTTTTCGATTATTATACATAATTTCTAATCAACTGTCAAGATTCAAATCTTCTTCTTCTTCTTCTTCTTAGTTATTGGCAAGATTCAAATCAAATGACGACATAAAAAATAATTTCCAATCAAAATTCCAAATACAAAAAGAAACGTCCATTTCATATCAACACTAAAAAGAACACGTAATAAACACGAAATGAAATAAATAAATTCACACCTAACTGGCAAACGCGGAGACACCGAGGTGAAAGTTAATTTGAAAATGGAATAACCAGAAACGGGCCAATGGTGTGCGCGCCCGGGGGACCGGCGGCCAATCGCGGCGGAGGGATTTTCGCGCGCTGAATTTTTATTAGCCGAGATAATAACGCGCCATTTTGTGACAGCTCCCTTTTCCGTTTAGGATTCAGTTGGTGTATGAACTGCGAATATTGGATCCGTATTGATAAAACAAATATGTTATTACAGTACTGACGAATTCGTGAGGAAACATAACCTCACCAGTTCTAAGTCAAAGTCATATCATTTATTTCGTATAGGCCTACGGGGGCCTAAAAAAATATAAACATAATTTTGTAAGTACAAAATTATGTTTATATTTTTTTCATAACTTTACGACCGGATCAGAACGCGATCATAACTGAGAAAATCCGGCGAAAAACCCAGCAGCATTGTCTTTTTTTTTTCTCAATTGACGTGTGAACTCCGCGAACTCCCACCGGCCTAGGATGGTCGTCTATGACCCCAAAGCCCCCTCGTACTGAGTGGAGGTCAGTGTTTAACGGTGAGACTTTAAATAAAGGGCACAGTACCTACTACTTTTGACAATTATACAATTTTAATAAATTGTATAATAAAATTACTACGGAACCACTTCTATATACATACCTTACACGTCATGCAAGTTTTCCGCGCCATTTGCAGTGCTGCCTTCATGCTTCATTCATGGATATTGATAGACATTTACCAATTAAGAAAAGTTTTAATTCTATATTTGAATTATTACTCTCAAGCATCGATGACAACCACGAACCAGAAGACTTCGTGAAGTTTCCCCAAATGGTGGACCAATGACATCGCACGCGTCAGGAAACCGGTTGATGTGATTGGCTCCGGAGACCTATGTCCAGCAGTAGACGTGCTTCGGCTGATGGATTGATGAGATCGCCCCTTCTTCTTGAAGAAAAATAACGGTACGGTTTTAAAAAGAAAACTGGTCAAAACTTACTTAATATCGATTTTCCCGTCAAATTCAATGAATGTCGGGTGACACAAAGCACTGGAAAACGCGTCTGGGACTAAATGGAGCTAATAGTGAGCGAAAAAAGCCTTTTTTTTTATAAAACATATACAAACAGATAAAAATTGCTTTTAAAAACTAAAGCGTTTGGATTATGATTATTTAGCTATCTAGCCCTAAGAATTTAAAAACATTTTTTTTTATAATTGAATCCAATTTGTTGTCTGTATATTGCGGATATTTGGACGTCTCGAAATCCCAAGCTAGTGTTTTTGGAACTCTTGTCAGTTTATTCAAGCATCACGGGAAAACTACTGGACTAATTTCAACGGGGTTTTCACTATTGGATAGCCTTTAGTATGGTTAAATATATCTATCTATATTACTATGAGAGGTTGAGCGGCAAAATCAATGTTAACGCAAAGCTAAACTATGCTGTGGGCAAAAGATATTCTTATAAACATGTATTTATAAAAAAGTATTGTTGACTAACGCCATTAAAAATTAGCTCGTTATTAAAAAGAAATATGATTCGTTTAAATTTCTAACAGCCACTCGCGGCGCGGTTACAGCCCGGCTGTATAGCCAGTTTCCTTCGCCTCGGGCGCGCTCAGGCGACGGCTAATTATTTCCCGCCCTTCCCGTACCCGTCCGATCGTTCGAATGTTCGAAATACAAATTATCAAATTTAAATGTAGAAGGTGAGATTATTTTGAAATCAAGCATTATGACAAAGAATCTGTTCGATTCATGAATAGTACCTATCTGAGCATTCACAATTAGTCACTCCATACTTGAAGCGATGTGTTACCCGTTCGCGGTGCTGATGCCTTTTTGGCTGAAACTTTATGATCGAAGTTGTCAGTTCAGGGTATATAAAAAAAAGTGGAATATAATAAATAAATATAATAAATATAAATATAATAGTGGTATGTAAATAATATTGGTGGTATATTGTCAACCTTCTGAATTATTATCTGTTACTTGTTAACTTTTCCATAAAAGCTTCAGTGTGTCATACCACGGGAAATCACGGGCAAAGTTTCCCACCCCGCCCGGCGGGAACAAAGCGCAGCAATTCGGGACAAGACGAGTGATCAGCCCCGCGACGGGGACTCATCTCAAGACCGCGGCGGATGTAGGATTATTGCGCTTTCAAAACTTGTCTTATTGTACATTTTAGTTTTAATCTATGCTCCATGCTGGCTGGTTGATAGACTTTCTTTATGGCATGAGAATTGTTCAAAATGTCTATAGAATGATTTTTGTTTTTTTTCCAGAATCTATATATATAATATAATATAATATAATATAATATAATATAATATAATATAATATAATATAATATAATATAATATAATATAATATAATATAATATAATATAATATAATATAATATAATATAATATAATATAATATAATATAATATAATATAATATATAATCTATACTAATGTTATAAATGTGAAAGTTTGGATGGATGGATGGATGGATGGATGGATGTTTGTTACTCTTTCACGCCAGAACGGCTGAACGGATCTGGATGAAATTTGGCACAGAGATAGATTATAGTCTTTAATAGCACATAGGCTACTTTTTATCCCGGTAAAATGTATGGTTCCCGTGGGATAGATTTGTTTATTTTTTTCATAGAATACCAATAAATTAATTTTCCCATACATTTGTTTCTGAGGCGGTACGAAGTTCGCCGGGACAGCTAGTATACAATAAAGCGTACTTTAAGATTCTTAATTTGAATATTAAATTGCTGTTATCATTCACAATAATATTTAAATTGATAGTAGGTAGGTACCGAAATGTTTAAAAAGGCACAATTTCGATGAATAATAGCGTATATTTATATTAATTAAATAAAATAAAAACTAATCTATGATTACCAATATTAATTAACCCATAATGCAACTTCATAAAATGGTTTCTTGTATAAGGTTTAAGTTTTTTAAAATAAATTATACTGCTTAGCATTAAAAATATTTAAATAAAACATCGAAAGTACCAGATTTTCATCAAATTTTCGTTAACTTCATAATGTGTTTACTAAAAGAAAACCTTGTCTCAATTAGTTATCTCGGAAAATACTAAATTTCGTACTAATTCGTTATTTAAAAATAACATAATATACATGTGAGGTCCTCAAACAGCATGTATAAATAGTATTTCATCTTAAGTGTATAAGTTGTGAGTAAGTAATTAACGAGTCCCTCTCATAACAAGTTTATTTATTTCGGCGGGTCGCCAGCATCTCTGATATCTTACAGACTACTATACAACAGCTAATATATCTTGATACTTTAAAGCTGATATTCCCAAACTATTTTGGCCTAGAGACCCTTTTTCCAAAATGAACCGATACATCATAGACAAATCAAAAAATAATAATTTCATATTGTACGAACTTGTGTGCGCTTATCGCTTTGTTGAGTTTTTAAAAGTACAACAATGATACTTCCTACTAAAATATTAGTCATTTATATAGTACTAGCTGCGCCCGGCGGTGTTACCCGCGATAAAAAGTATTACATTAAAACATCTATCCCACGGGAACCATACATTTTACCGGGATAAAAAGTCTAAAGCCTATGTGCTATTTCAGACTTTAATCTATCTCTGTGCCAAATTTCATCCAGATTCGTTCAGCCGTTCGGGCGTGAAAGAGTAACAAACATCCATCCATCCAAACTTTCACATTTATAATATTAGTATAGATACTTTAAAGTCTACCGTATTTAGAGATTTTTTGTGGAGAATAGAAAATTTTAAATACCTTCCGCTAGAGGCGCTTTTCAATTCTCCATACAAAATGTCTGAATACGGTATACTATAAAGTATACGGTTAGCTCGCACTTGACGTGGCGGATTCTAAACCACGATGTACGAGTCCTACGACCCTCTGGGCTAGCAGTAAGAATTGCTATAGAGCTACAAGAGAGTCTTAAGTTCGGTATAACAATCGTATGTGACTTCACGTGTTATATGAGTGCTTTATAAGCTGATTTATGAAACATGTTAAATGTTAATTAATTAACCAAGTATCAAGTGCTACTGGTTCTAGTGCAAGAGTTTATTTCTGCTCTTTGGAAGAATATCTCAAAGGTGTAGCTAACTTATAATATGCGTACATACGAATACAGAAGTGTTAAAGGTTATAAATTGTTAACTTACGCCTGTAGGTACTTTTGATCATCTTAATTATTATTTTACAACTGAACATTCCGTTGCTAATGCTACACAATTGTGAGTCAATTATGTTATGCATATATATAAATGAATTTTATGTATTCCATTGTAATACGTACCACACAGCGTCAGTAACGCATACAAATAACATAATGTGGAATACATATATATTTGTATGGTATGCATTTGTATGCCTCACTAATAAAACATAGAGCAAAACTGCCTAACTAATGTAAAAGATCCATTTTGAAAAAGAGCAACCATGGAGTTTCTTGCCCGTTCTTCTCCATAGGAACGGCATTCCGAACGGGTGGTAAAGTAGTAGCATAGTATTTTGTAACTTTTGACGATTCATAAGTACTGTACATAATGGTCTACGTGAATAAAAAATGTTCTGATTCTGATTCTGAGCACTAAATTGTTATTATAAGAATTTAATTTGTAACTATGTTTGACTTTTATTATTAAATTCCATTCGCTTCTGCACGCGACGGTACGTCGCTAAGACGTCGCACCACAAATTCGGGCGGGCGTTGCTTAACATTTAAATGTTGAATCATACTTCGTACCAACCCCCTCCCGCCCCTCCCACCCCCATCCCCAAAGAGATGATATTAACGTAGACCGTGTTAAATATAAGGTGTAAAATTAATAGTGTAAAATATGTTATAAAATCCATCAGTAGGTTATGCACATAACATTCCAAAAGGAAAAAAAACTGTTCTTTTTTAAATTCTCGATATGGCATTGCACCATTGCACACATACATGTGTAAATTCGATACCGTCAATTAAAAAAATAATCTCGCATAAAGTCATCATTTTTATTTTGTTGGGAGCAAAACTCATAATTTTTCAATTCATTACTTAATCTATAATTTCTGAATCATTTTGTTTTCTTCATTAAGAAGCCAATATATTTTTTTTTATTTTTTTATTACATTATAGGCAAGTATTTGATCTCGATCTCACTTGATGGTAAGTGACGATGAGATCTACGATGGAGCATACTTGCCTAGGTAGGAAGGCGGCAGTAGATCGAGACGCTACATTCACTAGGCACATGCAGCGCAGCTGATCTGACCCGCCATCCATGAATGGCAACACCGAACATCATGCCGGAACACGGCTAGGCCGCTTGGCGACATGGCTTTGTTCAGTGGGTGGTGACTAACCACGGCCGAAGCCTACCACCAGTAGAGTTGTCACCTAGTTGGCACCACCCAGGGTCACGTGTAGGGTATCTCGAGGGTATTTAATTCTCCTACGGACGAAGGTGACTCGACCCCAAAATTTGTTTGATCAAAATAGTTAAAAGAATTGTATTTAACCTTATCCACGATAACCTCGTCGTATACTCCACTTTGCCGCTAAAAGCGTCGCAAGAAAGTAAACACAAGTAAATTTTAAGTAATAAGGAACCCCGCTAATCAGGCAACAGTTGCTTAATTACGATGAATTCGCCCCTGATGTCCGAGTGGAGCCGAACGGAGCCGAACGTTGCCGATTGTCACCGAACTATAGCGAACTGGAGATGTTTATCGTTACCTAGCAAATTCGTGTTCTATTTGAATTTAGATCATGTAGGTACAGATGTGGCCAGTTAGAGGTTAATGCCTAATTCGGATTAAATTAATATAGGTACATAATTTAGTTTTAAACGGTGCTTACAGTTTAAATTATGGTTTAGTAAGTAATACAAAGACGTGTGGAAATAGCCGGGGCCTATTTCTGTAACATATATAGTGGCGAAAAGTTTGCTGGGAAAACATATAATATTAATCTTAATTTACAATTTCATAGGAATAGCCATATAAACAAGAATGTTAGAATAAACGTCTTACTGACATACAAAAGCGGCCAGATATTTCTCGCGGACATATAACCTCAGCTTAATACATAAAGATCATTCATTGGCACGTTAATAATATTACCGGGCCAGTGATGAAAGGGTCGAATTTCCCGTACGGGGAAAATTTCCGAAATCCGGGAACGATATGTGCCTAGTGCCTATTCAAAGTCATTTCTACATTTTATTCTATGAGCTCAGCTAGTTCGTTCCAAGTTTAAATTTGGAGCCCCCCGTTTGAATGATTGGTGGATTTGAATTAAGAAATTGGATTGGTGTTCTCTTGTTTTCGTGTAATCAAAGGGATCGCGAGGCGGGATAGCGCTCAGCACCCTAATCTTGGGGTAATAGCGATGATTTTCTTTTGATATTAAGTATAAGGTCGAATCTTTTTATAATAAAAATTAATGTCAAGACGCCCGGGACTGGTCGTGAGCTTGTTAATTACTCTATAGGCGAAGTTTTTAACAGCTTCAAATACCGATTACTCTACAATAGGAACTTATGTGATCGTTGCGTCATCGCGAAAGCATGCTGTCACTGTCGTACATAGTTTTGAATCCGGTGGTAAAAGTGGGATGGAACACGATCACGGTACCGTAGCGCTACGATTTTTACGTAGCGCTACGGGAAAAGCGTAGCGCTACGATCTTATGATATCACGTACTCCTATACGTATTAGAATCAATACTCGAACAGATATATTACTCATTTGAGTGTGGAGTTAGACGGATCGGTGGGGAATGGATGTGAGACAGACGCGCCGACAAAGAGCCGAACACGGGAACTCCATCAGTCGTCGGTATTCGTCGCACGGCTGGTATTAGGTATCGCGATACTGGGAGGCAAAGATTTGTGAAGCGTTTTTTATTATTGTGAACATCCTTATTTTTGTTATCCGGGTCATTTTAGTCAGTACAATCCCGTATACTCGGGTATATTAAAAGTGAAAATATGATATGAATGTATAACATTAGGTAACAAAAAGTTGTATCTTCCTAAGTATGAAATCTAGGTACTTATAAAAACGATTTTATTTGTCGCACTATTACACTTATAGCTTACTATAGCTTTGGTTTTGGTGGAACTACACCTTTATACCATCTCGTGGCTTGCA
The DNA here is from genome assembly GCA_905333125.1 of Pheosia tremula. Taxonomy (NCBI): domain Eukaryota; kingdom Metazoa; phylum Arthropoda; class Insecta; order Lepidoptera; family Notodontidae; genus Pheosia; species Pheosia tremula. The sequence continues at coordinate 5,733,138 of HG995419.1, forward strand.
TTAGGGATATTTATCACATAAATATTTGTTATGAAAAATTCGGGAATAAAGTATTTGACGTATATCCAAATAATAAGCGCATTACGAATTATTACGACTTTTGGGAATGTACCGTGATAATATCAATGTTGTCGTAAATATTCATAGATAATAAAATCTTTTGAATTATTGATCGCCAGGTTGTTTGCATATTTTAAGTCCTAAATATCTACGTAGATAGTGTCATAAATTCAACAAACAACGTAGGACTTTTTGGCGGAAAACTGAAAAGTCATGGCGTCAGTTATGATTTAATTTCTAAAACTAGTGTTCCTGCGAGTTATAGTGAGTGATATAAGTGGAATATTAACCATTATGGGTTCGGTAAAGTGCACAAGTGTAGGTAATTGAAACAGAGTAACGAAACTTGGCTTCTCATTTTCTCACAAAAAAATCATGAAAAATCTTTCAGTCAAGTATCCATCACTTTACCGATTGAGGGATGGTGGGGTATTTTATTTAGGCTTAGCCTTTGGGCCTGTGCATATGCACGAAAACAAACATAATTTATATTACTTGACACTGGCAAAATATTTATGATGATGCCAAATTAAAAAAAACCGCAACATACGTGTAAAATGTATGTGGTTAAACTTCCACACATAGGTCTATCATTTAGACCTATTTCGTTAGGTACATTTGACGCCGAGTAACGGAACGCAGTGTTGTATCGTAGTCTTTGAGCTGTTTGAACATCGGATACCGGACGAGTCAATCAGTCAAATTGGTGTTCAGCAAAGAACGGAACGCAAACCGATGGGTACGACGAGGCAGTATTCGATAGTCAAAATTTGAATTTCGAATATTGATGATTGAATGAATGCACCTTTCTGTTTCTTTTTCTTCTTTTTTTTAGTTGGCAATCGGCTTCGAAATAGTGCTATATATGCCAGTGTCGAGTATTTCTTGATAATTGTTATACATTATAAGTACCTCTTATGTTTATGAAAATGTCGATGATGATGAAATTAATCACCCACCTTTAGCAGTAAAGCTGTGGATACTTTACTCAAAATTTACCGGACATCTTGCGAGAACTTAAAAAGTCATATTGATTTCTTATATTTACGCGAATACTACACATTGAAATAAAACTAATTTTAAGAATTTTATCGCGGTATATTTTTGATTTTACGTTCCCGACGTTTCGGCTGCTTTACAGCAACCATGGTCACGGGAGGAATCAAAAATAAACCGCGATAAAATTCTTAAAATTAGTTTTATTTAAAAAGTCATGTTATATTTTATATACTATTTTATTTCAATTTCCTTGACTCGTGCACGTGTCCGAATACACATTATTAATCAGAGGACATTTTTTGGAAAGTAAAACATAATTGAAAACTTCACGGTTTAACTTCCCGCCAAAAAGTCACCTTTCTGTTTCACCTTTGTGTTTTTTTGAATTAAATTTATTAACATTTGAATTTGGATCTCATTTTTATTTAATGCCAGCATCATGGTTATCTTTGATTTGAATTAATTTGCATTTGAATTTGGAACTAATTTTTATTTAATGCCAGCATCATGGTTATCTTTGATTTGAATGAATGTGCATTTGAATTTGGAACCCATGTTTGTTTTATGCCAGCATCGGTCGAGTGTGTGTCGCATTATATCTGACAGTTCACAAAGGTACTTGACAATGCCACCCCGCGAACTAGTATCGTAAAGTCATATGGATGACGACATCAATGCTATCAGAGTGATTAACACTTCAAATAATCTCTAATCCTGCCGGCAGCGCAGCAATCAATCACACGCACATGCGCCGCAACATGGCGAATCGCGACCCCCGCCACTGCGAATAGGGCAACACTAAATTAACAAATAACTACACGACAAAACGCTTTTCAATCCACTAACAATATATCGTAGATGTTACGCCAACAACTGGACTGTGCACTGTCATGATAATATTATTTATATATAATATAATAATACCAGCCCTTTTAATGTCCCACTGTTAGGCACGGGCCTCCCCTCAATGCGAGGGGGATTAGGCCATAGTCCACTACGCTGGCCCAGTACGGGTTGGCGGACTTCACACGTCTTTCGAGGCCTTCTCTCAAACATGCAGGTTTCCTCGCGATGTTTTCCTTCACCGTTTAGCAAGTGATAATCATGGTTGAAAATGAGATTCGCACATGAAATCCAGAAATCCCAGAGGTGCGAGCCGGGGTTTGAACCTGCAAACCTCGTTACCGAGGCAAGCGTTCTACCCACTTGGCTATCACTGCTTATATTATTTATACGCCACTTTTGAAAGGGTGTCTGCAAATTGATGGCAGTTTGATCAGGTGGTTTGACTAAGTACTCCGTTCATTGCATTGCGTGGTTCCAGGTTCGATTCCCGGTATTATCGGAAATTGTCTCTAGGTATATTTCCCTGGTATGGGATAGTCTCCAGCCCATTATATGATACCCATAATACAAGCATTGCCTAGTATGGCATCATACAGGTAGTTTATGTGACGTCCATAATCAAGTACATATCATTCAATGCTCCAGTAGCGTCCTCCAGTGTTGTATCTACTACTTTTAGTTTTATGCTAGCATAAGACAAAACGTAATTTTAGTCTATGATTCTTATACACTGATATTGTCTATATGTATACCTAAATAATTATTCGATTTCTACCGAAACTTGTTTCGTAGTCATTAAAATCAAAGTTACTGTTACTACTTAAAAGGGATTTCTTTGGTTGATTTTTTTTTTTGTAAGACAACATTTTCTTTGTCAATTAATTAACCCTCCAAAATATTGAACCATTCGACTACAAAATAGTTTTCGAGATTTCTTAGAGCACACAAGTATATCAGTCCCCAGTGTACTAGGGTAGTACGTAGTCCTATCAGTAATACATCATCCGTGTTGCCTATAGATCCCCCATTTCGTATTTCGGCCACCGAATGCCAATCTTGGCAGATTGCTTTTTTTTTCTTTTGTCAGTTTTGAATACTCGCATGTGAATACGAGGCTTTTGTCAATGATTAAATACCCAACATAATAATATTGGTAACATTGAAAGTGTATTATCAGTCTTATGCGTATAGTAATAAGGTCGCGATGTAATTTATTGTATGTTAAACGTTAAGGGTGCGTTCACAAAGTACGGATTGGTTATTTAATGGTTTCTTGATTCGGACAGATTTTGTGGTGATTAATTTTTGTGCGCACTCGCTTTATGGGTGTTTTGATCTTTTGCGATTGATTTGATGTTTAAAATGAAAGGCAAGGGAGCCTTTTTGACGGCATGAAGTCCGATATAACTTACTTTGTACTTAAAAAACACATTACATGACAATAATACTTAACATTTAACAAGTGAAGATGACGAAATAGATTTCCATACTTTTTTATGTTTTTTACTTGTTACATGCGTACTATACTCGTGTAAATCGAGCATAATACATAATATACCCCTTGTTTGCAGTTGGATAAATAATCTCGCATTGCGATACTCAAAAGCTCAAGGGAATATGTAAAGAAATAACTTTTAATATGAAAAATGGTATTATCATAACAACAACATAACGTTACAATTCAATAAATCATTATACGCGAAAGTATACCTTATTTGTCGAGATAAAAGATGAGATTTACAAATGGATAGAGATATTGACAGCAAACATAACTTTGCAATAAATTTACTTCGACAAAAGACATTTGCAGTCGAAGAACTTTTGAATTTCGAACGAGCGTAGAATATTTGAATGTGATCGTACAAACGTGTTTAATATATCAATCCATTTTCAACGTTAACACAAACGTATAGAGACGAAATTTGTTATTGCAAACTAAGTTTAATTCACATTACCATAAAGGTGTATACGTGTTTTCTGAAGTGTGAAAAAATAAAATTGTCTGTGTTCGAATCTTTCAGCCGTGTTGTCACGGTGTCACTTCGCAACAGAAAATTGTTTAGCATTCAGTGGGCACGGTCTTTATTTCAATATAAATATTAACGAGATCGAATGTTATTGGATATATTTTTTATTCTGTTTGTTACATTAAAGTTTTTTGTTATTTTTTTTTGTGACGAGATGGGAAACCGCCTAAAAGTTGGTTAAGAGGACTGTAGGCTACTCGGGTCATACAGAACACGGATGAGGGGTTCGATACCCGGCTGGGACAATTTATTTTCTTAATTTATTCTGCTCTTGGGTACCCACAATACAAGCGTTGCTTTGTTTGGGACCATACAAATTGTGTATAAGTCTATTATTCCAGTTCAGAGTTTGGTCTTCTTATTTTAATTGTCTGATTTGAATAACTAAATAGTACATTAGAGCAAGATGTTTCTTATTAATAAGTATATTTTAGTTTTTGTTTTTTTCATGTATATATCTTTCTAAATAACTATTGTACATAATTTATAGCAAATAAAAGATTTATTGAGCGAGACTCAATAATAAAAAGAAGATAACCATTCGATAAATCAATTTCAATGTTATCAGCGTTGTATAAACTAAAAACCATTGGCATTATAAATAAAACTACTCTGCAACAAAAACAAAAGTCAATATTTTTTATAAAAAAAATAAACACCCGCGAACACACTACCGATAAAAAAGTTTTTTTTTCTAATCCATGACAAAGACGCGCTCGTCAAATGCCATTGCTTAAATGAGAACTCAGTCATTCGCGAGTGTGGCGGGATGGAAAAATCATCCGAGAATCGCATCGGGACGAGAATAATACGATCGGAGTGAAAGTAGAAAAAAAAAAGTTTTGAAATCTGTGATCTGATTTCCTTGAAATATGGATATCATCTTGGTACCGCATTAAAATCTTTATCCATGCCGGAGATTTTATTTGAAAAAGATACTTAATCTTAAAGCGTCAAAAGGAACTGTTTTACTAGGCTTAGACCAATATTTTACACGTCTTTTTGGCGGGAGGTTGAACCGTGAAGCTGTAAATTTTGTTCTATTTTCCATAATTATTTATTTCTTTAATGTAGTATTTAATGTTATTGGGATTAACCATTGTGTGTTTATACACGTGTACGAGTCAAGGAAATTGAAATAAAATAGTATAACTTGACTTTTCAAGTTCTACTAAGATGTCCGGTACATTTTCAGTAAAGTATCCACCGCTTTACTGATAGGGGTAGGGGATTAATTTCATTATTATCATCGTCATCAACATCATCATTCTCATCAGGGGTACTTATCATTTTATAACAATTATCAAGAAATACCCACTAGACACTGGCAAAATGGTTCTATTTTGTACCCGATAGTAAACCAAAAAAAATCATGACGAACAATGACATGCACACATTTTTTAAAGCAAACGGTATTGCTACGCTAATGTAGCAGTTTAGTAGTAGTTGACGTAGCAGTCCGCTACCTACCGGTAGTAGACGGAACCTACTACGCCTACGTTCAACAAATTTTATCCTTATATTTGTAAAATCTTTTCGTTCATTTACATATCTTCTACGAAGCCCTTCTTTAGAAAAACTTCTATAAATTTTACATTTAGTTTAGCATAGACAGTATTGGCACAGCAATACTACGTTAGAACCATTGGACACGGAACCTTAAAAAGAATAATAGGTATACTTTCAAAAATTCAAAAATTCAATTTTAGAACTGTGACATTCCAAATTTAAAAATGTCGACAAGGGCTCGTGTTTGAGGTGCGCTCGAGGCGCGGTGTAAAGAGACGTCCTTCGAAGTGAGCGCTGATTAGAGCTGAGCCGAGTACTACACCGAGTACACTAGGGTTGCCACAGTTAAAGCAAAAAGCTATTGGAAAATTATAGTCTACCACCTCCCGCTGGATATAGGAGTGACTAGGTATGTGTATGATTACGGGGCGGAGTAGATGGAGCAGATAGTCTGACTATTTATAGATAAAATTTCTTAAATACCGATAATCAGCAGGTATTCTGTGGTTCACCGAGGTGAATGCCGAATAAGATTTTCGAGATTTTGATGATAACTCATATTAAAGAAACTTGTCCCTACTAATACGGATTCCATTTTTCAAGAGCACGTTCTAGATTTGAATTGCGCGGCATCCCTATTTCACGGTGGTTGCACGGGCGAGGGAGGGGGGCGCACGGCGCTGTGATTGGCGCTCGGCGTGTCACGTGCCGCTGGGAAATCAGCGGCGGTCGCGCGACGTCGCGCGTATTTATTCGCACCGTTATCAGGCGCAACACAGAGTAGAGTCAAATATCGATGTTATTTTATATTTGCCGTGAAGGACCAAGCCCATATCGCACCCTCAGAACGATAGGGTTTCAATTCAAAATTTTTTTTTTTTTGAAATCGCAATCAAAGATTTTTCCTACTGAACGGGGAGGACGAAACGTACCGGTGTCAAAGAGACGGAAATTTAATAAGCTTTTTCTGTCATAAAAACGTCTTTGTTTTAATATTCATCGGATAGAACATACATTAAAACCATAATTTTGAATTCATAATTTTGAGTTGAGCCCCTTTCGTTCTGAGGGTGCGATATATGATATGTATCAAAATCAAATTAATATACTTATATGTATGTATTTCAAAAATTTTTACAATCATTCGCAAAAAAAATGGTTTCATCAATAAGTATCTCCACTGTTTTGTTACGTTTTAAATCGTATTCCTAAACCATTAACATTGAATTTTAAATACATTTTATCGATCGATCGATAGGTTTAATGTATAAATATCCAATATATATTGTATTTTGATGTAACTTGATACGGGAGTCATAGTTCCATAAGTATTGTCCTTTATACAAAAAACTGTCAATTTACAATGACATTACAAAGCATTTTTGAAATGAAAAATACCTTAAGAATAATTTACACGTTTTTTATGTAGGTTTCTAATATGGATATTCACATAAAGCTTAGTAACACTAAAATAAAACCAGCTCCGTTGATACCAATTACTAGATAATAATTTACAACTTTATTATCTGTATAATATGTTTTTTAAAGTTTTTAACCTGTGCTTCTACTCTGTGCAATATCCGCGGGTGAATTGTCGCGCCAAAACATCGCGTCATTTCGCGGTGAATTCGCTTCAAAATTATATACACAGTTATTTAGCGCGTCGACGACACCTCCCCGATGGTGAAGCGTTCATAATTTGAAAAATTAAAAATAAAACAACATAAATATTAAAAGTCTATGACTAGGGTACAAACATTCAGGCCCATTACACAAAGTTTGAATCATACTGTTTTGGCGGGAAACTGAAAAATCATGGAGTCAGTTATGATTTAATTTCTAAAACTAGTGTTCCTGTGAGTTATAGTGAGTGATATAAGTGGAATATTAACCATTGTGGGTTCGGTAAAGTGCACGAGTGTAGGTAATTGAAACAGAGCGACGAAACTTGGCTTTTCAGTTTCTCACAAAAATCCATAAAAAAATATTCAGTAAAGTATCCATCACTTTACTGATTGAGGGATGGGGGGGTATTTTACTTGGGCCCAGCCTTTGGGCCTGTGCATATGCTTGAAATCTGAAATAATTTATATTACTTGACACTGGCAAAATACCTACGGTAATGCCAAATTTAAAAAAAAATCAAATCAGGCAACAACTATGCTAATTTTATCGTCAAAAAGCAATTGTATCATACAAATATGACGTCCTAGATCAACAGACATATGATTACGTTATATCCTCTCTAATAATATAAGCCCGGCCCAATCCATCGGTTTTACCCTAAACAACCAATCAACTAACGCCATAATAATAAAACAAGATTTATTGTATAATTAAACGCCAATTTGACGTTAAATAACAAAGTTAACCCTCGCCATGGCGGTCCCAATATTTGGCCGATCGTATCACTGCAAATATCATAAGGGAGTTTTTGAAGGGTTCAGTCGTCTATTTGTTTATAAATCTTGACTTTGGAATATCGGTGTACAGCCATTTATTTATTTTTATACGATGTGTGAAGGTCGGTTATATATTTTTATTCCTGTAGATTGACCTATTCCAATACGTTCTTCTTTTTTTTAGGTTGGTTATCGGCTACAAAACCGAGACATTTTGCCAGTACCGCGTATATCTTGATAATTGTTATAAAATTATAAGTATCCCGATGATATTGATGCTGATGATGAAATGAATCCCCTGCACCTATCAGTAAAGCTGTGGATACTTTACTGAAAATGTACCGGACATTTTGGGAGACCATGAAAAGTCAAGTTATACAATTTTATTTAAATTTCCATCACTCGTGCACGTTTATGAACACGCAATGGTTAATATCGCACGCATATTACACATTCATTATCAAAGAATCACATTTTGGAAAAATAAATAATAACTTCTCGGTTCAACTTCCCGATGGGTTAAATAAACAATTAGTCTGATATACATACATATAAACAATTAGTCCACTGGTGGTAGGCTTCGGCCGTGGCTAGTCACCACCCACTGAACAAAGCCATGTCGCCAAGCGGCCTAGCCGTGTTCCGGCATGATGTTCGGTGTTGCCATTCATGGATGGCGGGTCAGATCAGCTGCGCTGCATGTGCCTAGTGAATGTAGCGTCTCGATCTACTGCCGCCTTCTTACCTAGGCAAGTATGCTCCATCGTAGATCTCATCATCACTTACCATCAGGTGAGATCGAGATCAAATACTTGCCTATAATGTAATAAAAAAAAAAAAAATTGATGCTTTTAAGAAGACTTTCTGATTAACATTATTTACCAACTCAATTGCACTAATCGCTGGATCCGAACAAAGAACCAATTCCTTTTGACTGCGGAACCCTAAAAATCATTACTTTGCCAGCCCTTAGAATGTTCATCCGAGGGACATTTTATATTGCACATGTAATATCGACAGTTTCCGAAAAAAAACCTCTATTGCAATGGACATAAGTATCAAATTTAAATGTTAAAGGGTTACTCGTGTTGTGAGAATGGTGTTGCCGATATATTCAGTGTTTTTTTCTACTATTTTTATGTAGAAATATAAAAATCATTGTATGTTACAAAGTACGTGGAATGTATAAAGCTCAATGCTACTGTTTGTTAAAACATTTACAACACTGTTTAGTAGGTTATTTATGACTAATTCTATTCACGGGTACCTACGTATTTGGCTATGGCTATCATTTACAGAAATTCAGGTAATCGGTAAAACATGAAAATTACTATATTATGTGCCCGTAAATGATTCGACATTAAATATCGTAAAGAAACGCATTGGGTTGTATTTTCTTAAATATTTTTAATTTCTTTAATAGTCCATGGCTAATATAAACACCACACTAACCCCTAATAATTCTCCTAGTTAGTTTATGGGCGGGACCATAAACTAACAGTTTTTTTCATTGATTAACATAATTTTTTTTTCACTGACAACACACGAAAATCACTCCAAACCAAATGAAAAAGGTGTCAAAGATCGAATTTACGATTCATTATACTTAATCCGTATAAAAATGGGGGTGGGTAGCCCTAGCTTATGACACTGTAAAACTAACTTTACCAACCTCATAATAAAGTTAAGTTTCATGTAACGAGGTACGAAACGCGATGGGATATGGTAGAATTCTAAAATCAACTCTATTTTGATAAAGGTAAGGTTTTGTGTGATGTAAGTAGGGTATGGAATTCGATTTGGATAATATAGTGAGTAAGCTCACGCATGTAAGTGCCCATTGAGGCGACAGATGGTCCGAATAGGGAAGAGGAGAGGTTCCGTACCCTCTGGCAGAGTTTTCATTTGGTCATGTTTAATAAAAAATGTTGTAAAGATGGTGTGTTCAGTAGTTCCACTAAAATGTAAAGTGATTTTCAAATTATATGTGCGAATCTCGTTATTCGATTCTCAATGCAAAAATATTGATGCTGTCACTTAGAAAAGCATGTCTACGCTGTTGCATATGCTTTTAGACTCTACAAATTAGAGCGAGAACTACAGCGATTTTACAGCAACTTGTAAGTTTGTAAAGTCTTTAATAAAGTTAGGTCTTGTCTCTTAGATTTTTATAGACTTTATGAAGAATAACCTCCAAAGTTATAAACCGTTTCCGCCTATTTACAAACATGGCAGTACCAACACTATTCCCGTGCAAAATGATATGTCACGTAATTGCAAATTGATGAAAACTGTTACATTGTTTCGATAAATCTTTCACAGTGGGTAAGTGTGTCATACAAAAATATATTTTAATGACGTAATATAACTGGAATAAACATTAAAAAATATGAACGTTCCCCAATGGAAAACCAGCGAAACGGTAGTCACCCACACTAATAGTAGTTAAGAGGTAACGCGAGCCAAAAGGCGCGGTGTAATTTTATGATGTTTTTGTCATTCACCGTTGGGGATTGTGATATCTGTTTAATGGACCCCGTTTTGGGGTTCCTCATAGAAATATTATGCGCTATTAACATTGGCAGGGCCCTTTGAGATACGCATTAGGGTTCAACGCGGGTAAATAAAATTATTTTATTAATTTCCGAGCGTCTACTTTTCGTTTATATTATTTTTTTAATGATTCTTGTCGAGAACCATAGACATTAGATAAAAAGATATGGGTGACAGAAACGACACTACACGAATCCGAAAAGTCGATGTCTGACGATCGGGTGGTTGGATCATTGGTTATGCCGTTCTGGTTTATATTCAAACTAGCTGTTACCCGCGACTTCGTCCGCGTGGTATTTAACAAAGACACAACCGTTAGCAATAGCCCGCTCGCGCGTTTTGAGCCCGCTATCTGCCTGTGAAAGTCCTGGCAAAATCGGTCCAGCCCTTTCAGGCATTAGTCGGAACAAACAGACAGACAGACAAAATTTGTAATTTTTTTTGTTTTGGTATATGTACCGTGTATACAAAATATGCACTTAGTAAAAAGCGGTTATTTTAATATTACAAACAGATACTCCTATTTTATTTATTTGTATGGAAGATGTTTGTCTATCGTTATCTTGATCTGCTTTTCCTCCTTTTTCTATGTCTAGGTGGTAAGATACGGAACCTTTAAACAATATCCGACCTTCACTCTCCCCTCGGCCATCAAAGATGAATCACACAGAGAGCAAGTCACAACAGCGGGGGTGGCAACACTAATTAACCGGTCGTTTTGATGCTGGCAACAATTACTTTGGTGATTTTATTTGACTATTGATAGGCTTCAAAGGGCTAGCATCCAGAGCCGTAAACCAACATTTTAAAATAAAAAAACAACAAATGATTTTATTTTATCGTCACAGTGCTTGTTTCGATAACGGAGTTTGTAGTGTTTTTGTTTAAAACGCCGGTCAGACCTTGGATGGGTGACCGTTTTGCGGAAGCTGGCTGTCCCAGTTTTCTTTCCAGTATCTTTGCCAGTCGTCACGGAAAAAATCTTATAAATGGCTTACCCTTAGGTTACCGCATAGCGGTAGTCCCACTAGTTATGTTTCGGAGGGAAGAAAAAAAACTTCAATAAAAAAATGAAATGAAAAATCTATTAAAAAAAAATACACTGACTGTCTGACAGACAAAGCACCGCCAATACCGACGGACCGAAAGATTATAAATTTGGAAAATAAATAGTTTATTGCGCGGGTAGAGCCGCATGCTAAAGCTAATATTTACTAATCTTTTTATTGATTTATTTGGGAATTTTATGTTTATGTAACCTACCGAAGGACTACATAAGATATTTGACATAATTTTTTGATACAACTTATACAGGTGACATCAGCTAACATGTGTACAGGGCTTAACATTCCTACACTAACAGTTTCCACAAACAAAAGCATAGATTAAATGAACAAATAGAGCAACCTCGTTTCCAGCAAATAGGCCGCAATGTTAATGTTATTGTTTAGTCTGTGGAGAGCACGCGAGGGTCGGGTTTCGCGCCATTTGGCCAACCGGTCGTGTAATAGCCCAGTTAAGGAACAACGTACAGTGGACGGCATATATTAAATAATTTATGACCGAAAAATAAAATACAATAAATAGTTTAGTGATAAATACAAGTAAGACTCTTTTAGTCTGAAAATTAAGTAACTAATTATAGCCATGCTACTCGTAATATCTTGCACGATTATCAAGTTATGTACAACGGTAAGTTTGTTTGTAATCCTATTATTCCTGAAGCAAGAGTAAAGAGTCATTAAGGATTAATAATATATATATGATGCATTGCTTTTTGCAATGTTGTGTTAACTTTGAAAGCAGACTTGGGTACTTAAATTATTTTAGATTTCATAACTTCATGGAATTGAATGTAATAAAATATTTTAAGGGTCCCCTGTGCGTCGCTCTTTCAAATCTCTAATGTTCCTCTTCAGCCAGCGTTGTCTATTTGAATTTAGAATAAGCCGGCTTGAAATTCGAATTGAGATGTTTGTTTATGATTCAATGGTTTGATTTGATTCGCCGCCGCTGTGAATGGGGAGAGTGTCCGATTGCTTTGGCGCGAAACGTATTTATTTGCGTTTGTAGTTAAGCCAATAAAAATAGGATTAAGTACCTATTACTTACTCGTATATTGATGTTTGAGATTATAAGCGAATTAATTTACAAAGCTTAGAAGTTATTAAATTATAACAACAAACAAAGCAAATGAAAAAAAATAAATCCATAGACTGTTTTTTTTTAATATCCGTGTTGCTTCTGTGTGGAAAATGCTTATTCAAATTTTCCAGAGTGCAAAATAAACCTTAAATCACATTGTAAGTATACGTTCCCACAAACATACTGAGCTTAAGAGTGATTTTTCATACACAGAAACCGCAAGATCAAATAAGCTATCCCCAAATAACATCCAAAGCTCTGCGCGGGCGGGCGGGGGCAGCGGGGCGGGCGGGGCGGGTGATTACTCCATTACCGGCCAATAGACAACATAAGATGCTTTTTGTTTGCGAACAATGAGAGGGGGACCTAATTGGACCACTAGTGGTGCCCTGAGGACTTTGGACTTAGAAGGGGTATAGAGTAGCGACCTTTCATTATTTTTAGCTATATTTTATCGATTAAAGAAATTTGTCTATTGCTTCTATAGTAAGGTATGTCGATTATACAGGTTGTTGAAACTCTGTTCGGTATTATTTAATTTAATTAATTGATTTTGTATCGGTGTCAGTTTCCAGAATTCTTCTTCTTCTTTTTACGTTGGCCATCAGCTACAAAATAATGCCATTTTGCCAGTGACGAGTAATTATTGATAATTGTAATTGAATTATGTAACATGCTTATTGAATGATGGGGTACATCCTGAGGACAATGATAATCTTGATGATGATGAAAAGAATCCCCTAACCCTATCAGTAAAGCTGTGGATACTTTACTGAAAATGTACCGGACATCTTGAGAGAGCTTGGATAGTCAAGTTATATTTATTTCAATTCACTTCACTCGTTCACGTTTATGAACACACAATGGTTAATATTCCCCATGGTTAATGGTCCCATTAATATTATGGTTAAAGAAACTTAATTTTTCCTCAAAAGAAATACAGTATTTCACTTAATGAGAAACTTAAGATTATTTATTTTTACAAAATATATAGCCGATGAGCAATTCAAACAGAGTTAAACAAAATCAAGTGACTAAAGTAAACATTTATAAAAGTAATAATTATCAGTAAGAATGAAGGTAGATCGACAGAAAAACTGCCGTAACACAAGACACACACAAATTTTATTTGTAGGCATTAGATAATCGTAGTGGAAAAGAATTTTGATTATTACACATTAGTTCACAAAAAAAAACATTTTTTTTTAAATAAATCGAAATTGCCAACTTCACGGTTAAACTTTCCGCCATAAAGTCCAATTTTCATAATTATCACGTATAACTTTACGAAGAGCGACGGCCCTACGGCATAAAAACAATGGGATTTTGATCGCGGTTTATTTTTGATTTTTTTTTTATTACATTATAGGCTAGTATTTGATCTCGATCTCACCTGATGGTAAGTGATGATGAGATCTACGATGGAGAATACTTGCCAAAAATCAAAAATAAACCGCGATAAAATTCTTAAAATTAGTTTTATTTCAATTATTTAGTTTATATACAATTTATATTCGACCACATGGCCAATCTATCTTACCGACATTAATAAAACCACAAAGCACACTCAGCATCATAAAAAGATTGTCAAAACAACTGGCCCTTTGCAATTTCACAGACACCAGAGATGTCAGGTGGCCCATCCTGTGGGACCGAGATGGGCCGCTAGGGATGGGGTCGGGTCCGGGCTCCGTAATGATCGTAAACACCAGTTAAATGATCGAATGTGGCTGACTGTACTGAGTTAAGTAAGCATTTAATGCGTTTGTGTGTTTAGATTTGGTTGTACTATTTAATCTAGCCATAGAATATAGATAAAATAGTCTTGTTTATGTCCTCTGCACTAAGCACTTTTTTTTTTACTAAAGGTAAGGGTAAATTCTGCCGTATTTAGTGTTATGGGTATGGTTCTTACATACCCATAACACTATACACAAATGTATAACATCCTTATAAAAAGAGCAACCATGGAGTTGCATGCCCGTTCTTCTTGATAGGAACGGCATTCCGAACGGGTGGTAATGTTGTAGCTTAGTATTTTCTATAATTTTTGCTATTCCTATGTATGTACCTACTGAATAATTTGCTGTATGTATGTAATAATAGCTGCGCCCCGCGGCGTTACCTGCGATTAAAAAGTATGAACAATTGAAAAAAATCTATCCCACGGGAACCATACATTTTACCGGGATAAAAAGTAGCCTATGTGCTATTCCAAACTATAATCTATATCTGTGCCAAATTTCATCCACTTCCGTTCAGCCGTTCTGGCGTGATTGAGTAACAAACATCCATCCAAACTTTCACATCTATACTCTATACATATAAATAAAATTGGAGTGTCTGTTTGTAATATTAAAATAACCGTTTTTTACTAAGTGCATTTGGATGTATACACGTTACCTATATCGAAACAATTTTTTTTACAGTCCTTGTCTGTCCGTCTGTCTGTCTGTCTGTCTGTCTGTTTGTTCCGGCTAATCTCTGAAATGGCTAGACCGATTTTGACGGGACTTTCACTGACAGATAGCTGATGTAACAAGGAGTAACTTAGGTTACTTTAATTTTAGAAAAAAAATAGGATCTCTCGAAAAAAAATTAAAACAAATGTTGCAGCGCTGCGCCTGATTAAGTTTGATAGCAACAACCTGCAATGCGTCCCGCGGGCTCAGAATGGGCGAGCAGGCTGTTGTCAACGGTTGTCTTTGTTAAATACCACGCGGACAAAGTCGCGGGCAACAGCTAGTTTATAATATTAGTGGTATAGTGGTATTAGTCAGTATCCCATTCGTAATGTAGGTACCATGATAATTGAGTCCACATACAACGTAATCACTTCGAATTACCACAAATATGGCGAAAGCATTAAGCACAGTTAGCGGATGGTCGCGGGGGGGCGCGTAATTGCCAAATCATGTAACCCTACCGTACCCTGCCGTGGGCCTACCCCCGGCCCGGGGGCGTATGCTTGTATTTAAGGGACGATTTCTTGGTTTATTCATGACTAGCTATGTATCCAATCATAACTTCTACAAAGTGTTTTTCTTCATACCAAATTTGACCCCCATTTAACCAATAATCCTTAATTGGTGCACCTATAAGGTACACCCAAGGAATATATCCTTCAAATTTCAAATTTCTTGCGGATCCTCGGTGATATTATAGTTCCGTATACATAAAAAAAAGAATAATAAAAATCAGTGAACACCAAAATTAGTGACAGCCAAGTTGGTAGAACGCTTTCCTCAGTGTCGAGGATCGCAGGTTCAAACCCCGGCTCGCAGCATTGGGATTTCTGGATTTTCGAAGTGTTCTGATACATAATTCAAGAAAAAAAGTCAAGTTATACCATTTTAATTTCAATTTCCTTCACTGTTGCAGGTTTATGCTACCTATAATCTGGGTGTTTTCAAGTCGAGAGTCAACAGGCACCTTTTAGGCAAGTATGCTCCATCGTAGATCTCATCGTCACTTACCATCAGGTGAGTAAAAAAAAAATAAAAAAACACGATGGTTAATATCCCACTAATATTACACGTTATTTATCAATTAAACACATTTTCTTAGAAAATAGAACAAAATTGACAACTTCACGGTTCAACTTCCCGCCAAAAAGCCAATAATAGGTATTGACTGAATTTGTTTGACGTCTAAATTTTTTTTTAACTTTTTTGTGTACTTTGTGTGGGCAGAGCCGCGGCCAAAAGTTGATCACAAATAATTATAGAATAGCTAGAGGCATTTTATAAAAACGAAGGCAGCTACATTAACGTTTGTGCCTCATACGAAGTTCAAGTGTTCGAGGCATAATGAGCCCATATTTGTGTATTGTAAAGTAGCTTTTACACGTGATGTACTTCGCAATAAATATCGCCAGAGAATTACTGTTAAAACTGTCTGTAATAACTGTTAAAACAAATAATTAACCAATATATTCGCCTTCTCACTTTTGTAGCCAGTTAAAGCCATGACTAACTAGTTAATTTAACCTCGTAGAGATTTATCTCTCGAAGCCCCCATTGTGAACTAACCTTTATACCGCCCACATTCGCAAATCAAGCAGGACCAGTAACATACACCCTTAGGCCACGATAATTAACGACTTCAAAAGCGTACCGTACGGGGTCTCGTTATATTAACTACTCATATCATTATAACTCGTATGTCTACTTTTTAACGATGTAATTGATAGCCAGAGTTTTTTTTTTGTTACAATTAATTATAATGAGTCGAAAGATAAGTCGAATAATCGGTTTTATCTCGAATTATTTTAAAAAATATGTTTTAAATTGCATTATGTAAGGTTAAAATATTTTAAGGGTTCATCGGTAAGGGTCACATTCCCGAAAAAAAAAGAATTTGAAATCCATTGTTAAACAAATTGGGAGAAGAAAAAAAAAAGAAATTTAAAAAATAATACTACGTACTAAGTCCGTGATTAAACGGTACTGTCTCGTTTTCTCACAGAAAAAAATCAAGTTTTTATACATAAAAGTGATCGTTATCACCTACTTGTTAACAAATTAAAATATTTACACTCTTTTCGTTAAACCTACAGACATAGTGTATGTACCTACCTCATGGTACGTTAGGAATGGAACCTATAAATTATTGCTTTAAAAAAAACAAAAATAAAAATATAAAAATATAATTAAGTGCCTATACAATAACTTTAAAACATTAGTATGTGAAGCCGTCTTTTTTTGCGGTAAAATGGAAAACTTCCATCCTATAACTGGCAGTAATTACTCAAATGTATTGCCATTCGCAAGAACAAAAAGAAGAAATGGGACGCCATACAGACTAGCCCATAGACAACATCACTCTGATTCCCGTTTACAAGTACCTTATATGGTAACCCTTGCAAATCGAATTAAAACCATTATAGTAATTCACACGCCATTGCTCCGTCCAAACAATTATCACACTACAATAAATTACAATACAATCGTCAACAAATCGTTATTATACCAAATTACCACCATCTGCTACCGTTTGACAGATCCCAAAGGGTTTTGGCGCGCTTTCACCAAATGTCAATCGGCCATCTTGCGGCCATAGAGTAAAATTTGCAATTTCACGCGCCATTGATTACGGTTTTGTTAAATTAACCGATTAATCCGTTTATTGGGTTTAACAATGGTTTTTGTTTGTTTGAAATAACTGTAACCTTTTATTTTAGGATATACGTACGTTTATTTTTTGTGTGCATTCGGTAGTAAATATCGCTAGTTGTATGAAATCATGTGGAAAAATTACGTTTCTGGGATGTATTGAGGCATGAAAGATGTATGAAAAAATTGGCGCCACTGGCGAAGTATTATTAATTTTGTTGTAAGAATATGAACCAGGTATAAGTACCTACTTAATAGCCTATTTATGTATCGCATTCTTCAATATAGGAAAGGAACACATTAACTTTTCTAGCAACTTTAGACGACATATATTTTACAGTTGCATTATATCATGGATGGCGGGTCAGATCAGTTGCGCTGCAAGTGCCTAATGAATGTAGCGTCTCGATCTACTGCCGCCTTCCCACCTAGGCAAGTATGCTCCGTCGTAGATCTCATCGTCACTTACCATCAGGTGAGATCGAGATCAAATACTTGCCTATAATGTAATAATAAAAAATAATAAAAAAAAATTAATCAACCATTGAAATAAAACTAATCTTACGGCTTTTAGCGTGTTTATTATGTTTTTTTACGTTCCCGAAGTTTTGGCTGCTTCATCGCCACCATTCCTCCCGTGAGCATGGTTGCTGTAAGGCCTCAGCCTCGAATTTAGCGGGCAGCGGGGCGGCGGCGGGGCGGCGGCGCGGGAGCGGGGCTCTTTGGCCGCCCGCGCCGCTGCCGCGCCGCTGTTTTCGAGACATTTGATTTTACGCATAATATCCTGCCGCTCCCGCGCCGCGCCGCCGCCGCCGCCCCGCTGCCCGCTAAATTCGAGGCTGAGGCCTAAAGCAGCCGAAACGTCGGGAACGTAAACAACATATAATAAACGCGATATAATCCGAAAACAAAAAAAAAAAATTATTTCAATGTGTAATATTCGCGTAAATATAAGAAATCAATATGTTACTGAACCATTGATTAAACAATAATGTAATATTTAAATATATTAATATCTCTCTCACGAGTTAAAACAAGATTCTGAAAAAATATTCTATACTTAGGTACATATATCTTGAAGCATCTGAATTAATAAAAGTCCGTGATAACTTCGAAAGAACATTATAATAAGTTCGTATTCCTAACATCAATACTCGAAAATTGAAAATAATATACTCGAAACCTTTTTTCAATAGCTACTTGAAAACAATTGATCTTAGCGAACGAGCCAGCGTTACAAACACTAGCAAAAAACGGCAGACGCCATAGACAACAAGCTTCCAACAATGAGATGCCGCCGGCCTCCGACAAAGGAGCCGATCGAAGGATGGATATAAAATAACATATTTCATATCCATCGGTTTTAAACGATGGCGCAAGTGATACACAATAGCGACAAAATATTATTGACTATTTGAGTAATTTAGGCTAATAATAGGCTTTGTTTGGGTTCACAGGAGTGCACTTCTGCCTACGTCTTAAGAAAATACCGATATTAATATGCTTCACCGACGTGAGGCCTGGCACACACCGCCCTTGTGCGAAACTACAAGTACATCGGCGGGCCCGCCTTGGCGGACTTATTCAATGTGTTCGCATCAGAAGTATGAGAGTCACGCAATATAAAGAGCGATGACTTATAGGCACATAATGGAGTAGAAGTACGTAAGTAAGTATATGTATATCAATAATCTGTTGTATATATAATTATGGGAAAGCAGCGTTGTCCAACAAGAATTGCACTTTATTGCGTTAGCGCAATGAGTCGCTATTTATTGAAATGAATTTGCGCAGTGATTCTTTTGTACGTGTACTATAAAGTATTTTACACTCTCGTCGATAAAGATTATATATCATAGCATATCATGTTATTCCAGAGCTACAGTGCTATTCTATAACGACAATCTCACATCCCACGCGAGGAAGTCCGCAAGGGAATTGTAAAATTTGTATTAAAAAAATACGATTCTCTTTTTGACTCACACGCCAGATACGAGATTGTCGTTACTTATGTAACGACAATCTCACAATAGCACTTCAGGATCTTGAGAGGTGACCCGTTCACAATAGCGGGCCATTAAAAAGATAACGAATTATGTAATCCGTTCCCGCCCTTGCCTTGTACCACAGCCCACACGTTAAGGGTGCTTCACACAAGTTATTAGCCCTTTTGTGTAGTGCTCTTATATTTCACACACCGCTGCGCTCGGCCCGTGTGGGACAGGCCTTTGTAACCGCTGATTCCGACGGAATAGTTTATAGATTTGCTAATAAGTGTATATTTATTATTAACATTTTTATTATAAACAACTAGCTGTGCTCCGCGATGTTACCCGCGATTAAAAAGTATTTCGATGCCTGTGTCATTTTCTGACCCATAAACTACCACTACGTATGCAAAAAATCATGTCAAACCTTTGCTCTATGAAATTTTAAATAAAATCTATCCCACAGGAACTATACATGTTACCGTGATAAAGCATATGTGCTATTCCAGACTATAACCTATCTCTGTGCCAAATTTCATCCAGATCCGTTCAGCTGTTCTGGCGTGATTGAGTATCAAACATCCATCCGTCCATCCAAACTTTCACATTTATAATATTAGTGGGATAATTACAAATAAAATTACTTAAATATTTACAAACTAACATAAATTAAAAAGAGTATAGAAAAGCTACTTAGTATATTATTTATTGTTACTCTTCGTGGAGATGCTTTGTTTTAATTAACACCCGTTTGCCGATTTCATTGGCACAGTTGGTAGTGGCCCTGCTTTCGGTACCGAGGGTCCTGTATTCAAATCCCGGTAGCGGAAAACTTCGTGAGGAAACCTGCGTATATGAGAGAACCCCTCGAAAGATGTGTGAAGTCCGCCAACCCGCACCGGGCCAGCGTGGTGGACTACGGCCAATCCCGTCGAATTAAGGAGAGGCCTGTGCCCAGCAATGGGACATTAAAAAAAAGGGCTGGTACTTAAAGGTTTACATGAATAAAAACTCATCTGTATCTGATTCAGGTTCAGACCGAATCGAACCCTAGCTATAGGCTTTCGCTTTTAAGCCTCTCTGAAAGCCGGTCGTTAATAACGTTACTTTGAGGGCGCGCCGCCGTTTTTTGCGCCCCCCCCCCCCCCCCCCCCCCCATCCGATGCAGGGTGGGAGCACTTTTTAATTCTTTTGACGCTGGCTACTGCGGACGTATGTGATGAGGAGCATACACATTAGTCTGAGGCACCAACATCAGTGACTCTAATATATTCACGTAGCCTTACGATAACGTACGCGTTTTTCGTCCAGAGTCGCAGTGCGAGTTTATTCGTAAGCTAACTATAAACTTTTTTGTCTACGTATTTAGACACATTGTATGGAGAATTTAAAGTTTTAAATACTATCCGCTAAAGGAGCTGTTCAATTTGCCAAAGAATATGTCTAAATAAGTAAACTATACAGTTAGCTTACGAATAATCTCGCACTTGACGTACTGAGTTTATTTGTAAATAAGTTACAACAACCATGACTTAGGTACATACTCGTGGTCATTACGATATTAAAAAAATATCCTAATTAATATGTAGGTACGCTCAGTATGCCTATAATTGTAGAAATAGATATACTACATAATCGTTATGTAGATTATTAAAATCGACTAAAACCCGATGTATCCCATCCCTATAAGCTAGTGAGCGCGCATTCTCGCATCAACCGGCGGCGGCGCGGCGCCCATCATATTTCATTTTTATCATTTTATCCAATCCTTTGCCGGGACCGTACTTTCAGAAGCCGAACTCTTTTTTAATTCGTTTTACAATGATAGCGGACTGGTACCAGCGGGTTTTTATTCGCAGAATATTACTGTATGGACGGCGTTGTATGGGTTCAGTGTAAGGGTTTAGTCGATTTAATGTCAGCGAGTGTAAACCACTCAAACAAATTTTCGATTGTATTAATGATTTTATTGTATTAATAGCATACATGAGTATGCTATTAATACAATAAAAATTATGAAACTACATACAATGAATACCTTAATTCTCCACATTTAAATAACCTAATAGATATACCCCAAATTATAAAATAAGTAGTTTATACGAGCTTATATATAATTGAGATCAAAGTGACATACAAGTAGATCACTACACATAAATTAAACTAGGAGTACCTATTTGAGACTAGACTATGCCGAGTACTCGTTGTACGACATGCAACATCACGCGCACAAATTTAAAAAATTTCCCTCTATCTTTTTTATCTATGTGGCGCCGGATTCCTACGTTCTGATGTATCTTTATGTCACTTTTTATAAAAACAACAGGGTCGAATCTCCGGACATTAACGGCAGTGTGCACCCAGAGGGCGCCACGCGTAAATATCAGTTATGCAGTCATTAGGCTGACGCGTTCTCGCCGTTATTTTATTTACGGGCGCTCCTATGGACGTGCTGGCTTGCGTCACAGTGACGAATGACGTAGCTAGCAATACGGTTTTGAATTTAGAAAATAAAAAAGAATTTCGTAAAAATATATTTTAAGCAAAATAAGCTATGAATTTTAAACGGCATATCGAAATTTGCCGCTTAAAAGATTAAGAAAGTGAATATTTCCGCTGCTCATTTCAAAATTCGAAACGTTCTCAGAGTGATCGACTAAAATAAATTCTCATAGCAATAAACATCTCTAAAAAATATTATTTTTTAATCGTCTAAAATTTCAAATTTCGAATGCCTATACACAACTAATATATGGCACCCTAACTAAGTAACGCGTCCGTGGCTCCCCCTGTCCATTATCAGTATCATCCTATGTCGCCATTTAAATAAAAATACAATTAGGGCAATGTCGCGGGTGTTGTGACCGCTCGCGACTGCTTTAGATTAATTTAGTTTTAACTGATAATTATTATAGTTTGAACGTGTATTGTTGGGAGTTGAGAACATTTGTGTAATGTTATGAATTATATTCGTTAATAGTAAGTAGTTGGTTGCCTTGTCAGGTTTAATTGTAAAATAATAAAAATAAACTGTTTCCGTACTTGGTTGTGTTGATATGAATACTTTGTTTGTCAATTTTTCCGTCTATGGCATCGTAGCTCCCAAACGGATGGGATTTCAATGCATTATTTTTTTCATTTGAAGGCTATTTTGGTTGGTTATCAGTCTCGTTTGATGGAAATAGATTCAGCGGTTCTTTAATTACACAGCTGATGCAGGAATCTCAGTCGTACAAAGGGTAAGTCCGTAACTGCAAGTGCAAATGACTAGACATGTAATATAGAATTCCGTTTCAACGTTATAAAAAGGTGCAAAAATATAAGCAATTTAAATTAATCGACACAAAAAAAAAACTTTTAAAGAATATAAACAATTGAACAAGTATAATTAATTTTACATTTGTTTTCAATAAGTACGTAATTTGTTTGTGTGATTCTTTTTTTTTGTTTTATTACATTATAGGCAAGTATTTGATCTCGATCTCACCTGATGGTAAGTGACGATGAGATCTACGATGGAGCATACTTGCCTAGGTAGGAAGGCGGCACTAGATCGAGACGCTACATTCACTAGGACACATGCAGCGCAACTGATCGGACCCGCCATCCATGAAATCCATCCTACCCATCCATCCATCTATTATTAAATATATACTTATGAACGTTGAAAAAGTTTGTAAAGACATATGTGAATATCGATATATTGGACAAGTTCACATTATACGTGATCTTCTAACGTAGCATAACTCGTGGGGGCTTCAAAATTAATGTGCTCAGACATGGTGCGCGCATTAATTGTTAAAAAATCACCCATTAGTTAAAATACAGATACGGTAAATTTAGTTTATTACATAAAACTATCTATTGCGTTATTGCGGGGTGTTAGTTCGAATTTCGTATGTACACTTACCAATCCCGCGAAAAATGCGTTTATCCATAACATTGTTTGCAATTCTATGTTAGGTTACTGATTGGCACAGTAGGCAGTGACCCAGCTTGCTGTACCGAGGCTCCCGCGTTCGATACCCGGTAGGGGCAACCTTCGTGTGATCGTACCTACCTTAAGTGTAGCGTGTGTGCGCCCCGCATGGCAACACACTGGAGCTTACTTTTATATTTTATTTTGTAAAAATAATGAATTTCAAAATAAAAAGACAAGCCCGCTGAGTTTCTTGCCGGATCTTCTCAGTTGAGGTCGCGTTCCGATCCGGATGTACTTAAGAAAAAAAAAATGTAATGACAATTTGTAAGTGCCCCCGTAGGCCTATACGAAATAAATGATTTGACTTTGACCCGAGTCATGTTTACTTAATATCTATATAAGTTTAGGGAAGATCTTCCAGCCAGGCGGGTGGTGTGCCTGGCGGGGCGGCCGCTATGCCCCAACGGTTATTATCGGGATCTTGTATATAAATGTTACTTGCTCCGAAAACTCTTAAGCATTCCACCCCCACAAGATGACTGGCGAAAAAAGGTTACATTTAACATTTAATGTTCATATTCAAATAATTAATACGTTTCTCTCAATTGACTTTCTACAATTAATATGTTAAAAGTCACCCTCGACAGATGCCATATGACGTCACAATTATACATTAACTACGAAATGTCACCCTGTGTGACGTTTGACATAAATTCTGTCAGTTACTAACTTTTCGATACCGCTGACCGTTCCTCGATATTTAAAAAAACGGGATTGGGCTGTATCTATGCATGGAAGATATATAAGAGGATCGGAATCTTTGTGGAATTGCCCCTAAGAATTATTTTGTTAATTGGCTACAAAATAGAGACATTAGGCCAGTGTCGAGTAAAAGTACCCCGGATGATAATGATGAATCGAGGATGATGATGCATTGAACACCCTAGTCCTATTAGAAAAGCTGTGGATAATTTACTTACAATTTACGAAACATCCTGGGAGAACTTGAAATGTCAAGTAAAACCAATTTTTTTTATATCCTTCACTTGTGCGCGTTTATGAAAACAGAACGGTTAATATCCCACTAATATTTGAATTTATCAAAGAAAAAGATTGTTTGGAAAATAAAACAAATTTACTAATTTTTTGTTCCTCGCCCTAAGACTTTTAATAACACCTCAAATTATAATACTACTTTAAACTATTCTCACGCCAGTAATCTTTGCAAACTTATACTCCACCATTTATTAGTCAAAAATACTGAATAGATAAAACATCATTATTCGCGTTCACTGATATTTTAGATGATATTCATCGATTGTGCCCATATCACAAAGAATCTAAAACATCCAACAAAAAAACAAACTTATACGGTTTAAAATATAAAGTGTTTGGTCTCCAATTTCAATCGCTGACTCTATTAAAGACCTTTTGAGTTACAATTTATTTTTAAATACTTATTCATTCGACCCCTTAACTTACTAAACGCACCCTTATTGCAATAAGCATAAGAAATGTCACTAAATCTGTAATCGACTAAATACCTATGATTTGAAAGCTTTGTAACACGACACAACACTATTTACCTATTCATTTTTCGAAAATGGAACTTAACGCCCAAATCGACACGTTAATACTCGACAAAAGGAAAAAATAAACGGCTTTGTATAATTCGACAAAATTGAATTTGCATTCCAGAATCTCGGGCATTGACTTTTATTTATTAGAACATAGAATTGAATATTGAAATATACTTTATTTTTCAGTTACATCTAGTTAAAAGCTTTGTGTAATTCTGCAAAGTTACTCATACCGGCAAAAAGCTATAACTCTTGTCTTATTCCTTTGGAATAATGTTTATTTTATGTTAAAAGTAGCTCTAAACAAACGCAATAATAAGTTTGTTCTAAACACAAGTAAAAAAGAAAAGCGCTCCCTACTTTTTTAAACATGTAATTCGTAGTTTCGTATTGCAAACGCGGTGTTCTTATTTCAAAACAGCGAGGTGTCATTGGACACTCCCTCGTGGGTACAGAAGCGAGAAAGTGCAGTATCTTAATTTAAAAAAACCTTACAACCAATATTATTTCTATAATATACCTACGGAGTATTATTTAATTTCGTATATCTCAAGGAAATATTACAATCTACAATCCAAGTAATTCCATTTAAAATAATTATAACTTAAATGTATAGCAATAACAATCAATACAATTAAACAGTCAATCACTGGTCGGCCTATCGCGCGAATAATTAATTGAAAATGAACAAACGAAACGCCAGTTAACCAACAGCCGCAGTGAATCGCGGATTAATTACATTAAACATTACTTGAACCTTTTATTATGACGTTTAACTGACAATTGGTTAATTTGTGAATTGATTTAAATATACATTACAGATTCACGTGAATTGCAATTAGTTTTATTGAGTACCCAAGTGTACACCATTCGTGGATGGCGGGTCAGATCAGTTGCGCTGCATGTGCCTAGTGAATGTAGCGTCTCGATCTACTGCCGCCTTCCTACCTAGGCAAGTATGCTCCATCGTAGATCTCATCGTCACTTACCATCAGGTGAGATCGAGATCAAATACTTGCCTATAATGTAATAAAAAAAAAAACACCAATGTGCTAAGGCTTTTCAAAGTTCTATGCTTGACATCGTATGTCAGAATGCTTAGTTTTTTAGTAACATAGATTGAGGATCACATACTTATGTGATTTTATAGAGAATCATATGTCTGAATTAAGTACATTATCATATTAATAGACGGTTCAAAATCTAACGTCATTCGCATTAGAACTTTTTTTAACAATTCTTTTATTTATTTTTTACGTAAGTATACTCAAATCAAAAATAATATAAAACCCAAGTAATTTCGCACCGCCGTACATCTAAGACTCAACATTTTGAAATTGGAATCGTATGTTTTTAAATCGAACGCGTTAAATTGCGAATAAATGGATTGTCATTCATTCATTCATTCGTCGCCCGGCAGTTTGTCGGATCGGACGTATCTTTCTTTACACTGCTTCGGGTTACAAGATGGTATAAAACTTTAAACTTATTTTAATAATATACACTTAATAATGGATATAATCTTGTGCTAACTAGCCAAAGTATTCCATTATCTGTATTCAACATAAATTTTAATTAACGTGTCGTGTTTGTAAATGAAATACTTGGTAATCGTAAGTTTAACATAGCATTAGCTGTTTTCGATTAATTATTAAGGTTTAGGTCGTTAGACATGTATCTATATTCAGTAACACAGGTTATTTATTAACCGACTTCAAAAAGGACGAGGTTCTCAATGCGGTTGTATTTTTTTTTTATCCATTTTTTTTATTTTATTGCAGGAACCTCCCTTTAAGCACATAAGATACCAGTACAGGATATTCCGCTGTGTGTGTTGTGTGATATTTAATGTACACTTTTTGAATAGTTTATATTTATAGTCATATAGTACAGCGCAAAGCAAAACTCTTGTGCGCAGTACTATATGACGTTTATAAATTTGGGGATTAGTTTTGTATAGCTAATATTATTTAGTTTTCTTTGCTCACAGCGTACACTACCCATCAGACGACTAGTATTTTTAATAATTGGATTTGAAACCACCGACAGTGAGGAGCTTACATAAAATAAACATTAGTTTCTGAACGCACCCGTGGAATGGGGCGCACGATCAATTAATGTGCACCATTTGCGCAAGGAAATAATTGGTTCGTAATTATTTTTGAATATGCATGAGTAATTAATATCGTCGCTTATTCTGATACCTATTCCATTTTTTTTAATGCACGATGTCATATGTGGCTTCCAATATCAATAAACTGAGGTACTTACTTAAGGGGTACATCTCAATATTGATCAAATTACGCGAACACTACACATTGAAATAAAACTAATTTTAAGGATTTTTATCGCGTTTATATTTGGATTTTTCGGGAACGTAGGGAACGTAAAAATATAAACGCGATAAAATCCTTAAAATTAGTTTTATTTCAATCAACATAATCATTAAACATCCATGACTCGGCTACCAACATTCGTCACATCACACAAAGCTAGTTACCGGGCTACGAACCTGAGCACAAAAAGCAGTAATATTACCAACTGTGCCAATCGGGTCATCATATAATTGTACAGCACGTCAAGTGCGAGCTAACTGTATACTTCATAGTCTACCGTATTTAGACATTTTGTATGGAGAGTTGAAAAGCGCCTCTAGCGGACGGTATTGGAATCTTTCAATTCTCTATACAAATTCTGGGTGTTTTCAAGTCGAGAGTGAACAGGTACCTTCTAGGCAAGTATGCTACATCGTAGATCTCATCGTCACTTACCATCAGATTTTTTTTAAATGACAATATGCACTGCCCTTCCTACGACCCATTTTCATCATATTTTAGCTGATCGAAAAGTATAACGATTTTTAAATAAATCAATGTTTTGTGTTTTCCCTAAAATTACGAAAAGTGGATTTATCGGTTTTTGTTCCGGACCTCCTCAAATACTTGCCTATAATGTAATAAAAAAAAAAGTTAGGTTACGAATAATCTCGCACTTAACGTACTGTACCAGAGTTATAAAGCAACACACAGTAGTTTAGTGCGTGAAGTATAACAAGCGGCACGAGTCAACTTATCACCTCGTGGATCGCTTATAAGCAACTTAATTTATTGTCTAATTACACAAATATCTGTCTGTCCGTACGTCCCGACTTAAATATGCTAAATTATGCGCCAAACACCAAAACAACGATTCGGTGCCGCGTTGTAACGATTATAAATTGTTTTTGTTTTGTTTATGGCCGGTTGGTTGCGTTTGTAAGATAAGATTAGTAAGTGAATTAGTAGAATTATCAATTTGGTATGGTATCACCTGCTTGGTTTAGCATTAATTATAAAAAAAAAACGCAAATTTGAATTTTTGTAGTCATCTTTCAGAGGTAACAATAAGTTTGTTATATTCTGTTGAATACCACCGAATACTCATTGCCAACTCGAATATAGCTCCTGGGCTGTTGCCTAAAATCGTGAAGGGCTGTGACGTCACTGCCACTGCACGTACTCTCCTCACTATTTTTTTTTTTCATATTTGTTATATTTTCATGTAATACACAGGCACTCACACATTCGATCACACATACACATTCCGGTAACACAACGAACACAACATGCACACATTTCACAGTTCTCAGTAAATAATAAAAAGCTAATTGATAATAATAACTATCTCGCCTCCTCATGACAGCTTCCGCCTAGTATGAGGACACTGGTATATCTTTTGTATGTGATTTTGAATACATCTCTATGACTTTTATGACTTCGCATGGCAACAGACTGGTGCTTTTTTGTAATAATCATGAAAAAAAAAGGAAAAATAGACAGGCCCGCTGATTTTCTCGCCGGATCTTCTCAGCTGAGGTCGCGTTCCGATCTGGTTGTAGAGTTAAGAAAGAAAAAATTGAAGGGTTGTAATTATAAAGGGTCCAAGTGCCAAAAAAAAACTATATTATTACAAAAATACGATCTATGTGCCAAGCCAAGCAACTTTTTGTTGTTATATCTCTTACAAATTAAAAATGGCACTTAGACCCTTTAACTTACAACCCTTCAATTGTAAACGGCAATTTGCAAGTGCCCCGTAGGCCTATACGAAATAAATGATTTGACTTCGACTTTGACTTTAAATATGACTGTATGAAGTTATATTAGTTCAATGATAAAACATTTTTTTTTACATAAATATGCAAACATTAAATTAATAACTACAGCAAAACTCGTGTTTTCAAACATCACGTGATGATCGCCCGTAATTTATACGAAATAATGTTCAAAATGTTACGCGTGGTACAATTTAACGGGATATTAATTAAAATTCGTCCGAAATTTCGTCGGTAGGGTTGCCATATGTTGGGAATTCCCAGAATTGGTGGAGATAGTATCTGAATCTTACAAGATCCTTGATGGATAAACAAGGCACTTCATTTGCACTACCGCGTTGCCCCGGCTGGACACGTGTCAATTACCTGAGGTAACAGATAGATGAAAAAAAATACCTTGTAAAATAGTTGTCTGTATTAGATTTTTTTTTAATTCACGGTAATCTGTATAATAAATCTAAAATAAAAACCATTACGCCTGCATTTCGTATAAGGTAGGGAAAACAGCGTCTAAGAGGAGCCAAAAGTCTTGTCAACTCGACCACTTATCTACATAAAATATAAACAAAACATACAAACAAAACATATAAACAATACATTATGGAATGTAAAAATTAAAAAGTACCTAGAGGTACCAACCAAATAATAACGGCAAGTTTATTATTTATAACTGACACCTAAGGTTTCGTAATTAAATCGAACATCATAACAAATTCACAAAAAAATACTGTTTTAATAATTATTAGGTATCAAAGCATCGTTAGCCAGCCCTGCCGCGCATCAGCCCAAAACCGGCGCGCGCGCACTCGCCCCAAATATTCATTATCGCCGCACCAATGAATTAGCGATCTAACCGCCAGATAGCGGGGTAATAACCGTCGGACAGCGCGTCTGTTTGTATTGGGGGTTGTAGATAGTCGAAGTTAAATTGGATCATCATCAAGTTAGAGTGATAGATAAATACTTAATGGCTTAGACTTGGCACAGTTGTAACGAGGGTCCTAGGCTCGAATTCCGGCAGAGGCAAATATCTATCCCACTAATATTATAAATGTGAAAGTTTGGATGGATGGATGTTTTTTTGATCACGCCAGAACGGCTGAACGGATCTGGATCAAATTTGGCACAGTGATTATAGTCTGGAATAGCACATAGGCTATGCATGGTTCCCGTGGAATAGATATGGTAGCATACAAACTTTTTAATCTTTAATTTTTTTTTTTTTTTTATTTAATAAAAAATTAGCTAGTAAGTAATAAAATATTAGAATACTGCTGGAGGCGTCCAGCCCATTGTATAGTACACATACAAGCGTTGCTTTGTTTGGGACCGTACAGTTCGTCTGTCAGGTCATTGGATATAGGACAACTTAGTTTATGCCTGCTGGCAACCCTTTCGCCATAAATCCAATGGCTCCAATCTCCAATGGCTCATGATTTTGCATCTTAAACACATTGGGAGCTGTGCTATTTAACTCAGCACCCATGGGTGCCGGGAGGAGGGTGCAAAAGGGTGCAGTGGGTGCATCACTTGTTGTGAAAGAAATTTGGTCCATATAGATTTTGTTTCATTTTGTATATAACCTTATTCTATAAAATAGACTTTAAAACCGTCCCCTTAAAGGCAGTAACGGTGATCATAAACACAGCACAGACACGACATTCGCTCGTTACAACAAACTAATACCTTTCCGCTCTGTAGTCTATGCACTTACCATAGACAATGGGTTACGCCCACACATCAATTATGGGATTAAGTTATTAACTTTTGAAAGGAGATCCCCGTCGAGTAGCGCTCTTCATGTATACATCTGTAGTTTGACGACCAGGGCCCCAAGTCTGCTAACACAATCGATTCATAATCGAACAGCAACCGCATAGTGACTGCCACTTTTGACAGATACTGTATGGGATATATATCAAAAGTGACAGTTACTATGCGGTTGCTGTTCGATTATGAATCGATTGTGTTAGCACATTTGGGGCCCTGTGGAGTAGTGAGCTGGGGCGATCCAACCGCCAGCCCGACTAGCCAACTTACCTAGCCATGCCAATTTTTTAGGGTCAATCGATCGGTCCTACCGATCGGGTGTCATGTTGTGCCGTTCGTAGATACTTAAAGCCACCCATTCATCTATGTGTCGAGTTCTAGGTCTTCCTCAGAATTAGAATCAGAATATTTTTTGTTTACGTAAACCATTAAGTACAAGTATTTATGAGGCTTCAATAATTTCACAAAATGCTAAGCTACACTTTACCGCCCGTTCGAAATGCCGTTCCTATAGAGAAGGGCAGGAAACTCCAAGGTTGCTCTTTTAAAAAATATCCTAAATACATTTTTGAGCAGTATATTGTTATAGGTTAGAACAATGTAGGAACGCCAGCCGTTCCGGCTTGCAGGCTTGATTAGCTGATCAAGAAACTACTAACCCTCAATATATGATTGCATGTTCAGGGCTACATGGACACTTTATTTACAAACCACTTTTGTAAATGAAGTACATATCTCGGCGGTTTTGTCTATGGTCCGGCCAATTCTTAAATACATATTAGCAATATGTAAGGTATAACAAACATATTGTAAAATATTTTAACCGATGAATCACGTTATATAAAAAAAATGTGTAAATGATGTTTGTTTTTTAAAGAAGGCGACGCTGTAGCATTTGGCCATGCTCTCAGTATAGGTATAATTTTAAAATGTCTAATTGATTTACTTCTTTAGAAATTTTATCTTTATAACCCACTGTTGGCCGTGTTAAAATATTTTACACCATTTTTGTTACACCTTATACATTATATTTCTCCTGGCGTCCGTGTACTAGAACTCAAAAATACGTGAGTGGTAATTAATGACACCATTAAAAAGTTAATTATAAGTATCATTGTATCTCGCGCGTCATTAACTCAAATAATTGTAATTAAAAAGAGCTTTTAACTAAACAGATCATTAACTTCTGTGTTGCGGTTATAATGGCCTAACATTCAAATTGTAAAAACATACCATCACGCTACTATACTACGAAAAGGGTAGGTCAAAATATAGACTGGTAACACATATTGTTCATGGTATTTTGTTTTTTTTTTTAAGTTCCAAAGCCATGTGCGGCAAGCGACATATAATTTATTTTTTTTTGAAAATTACAATGCAAAGCAATTGACAGACGAAAAAAAATCATTTTGGAGCAGTGAATAAACTGTTCATAATTTTTTTTATTTTTAAATAGGACGTCCAAGATTCTATGTCATAGATACTTTATAATAAAACTAGTAGGTTGATCGTTGGTATATGCGTAAAAATAAGGAACGAATTGTTATCTTGGCCAATTTGAGACATCGATTTGTCTATGAAGACACCAATATGCATAAATTAAAATTATGTAATAACTATAATTATGATCTGTAAACGCAAAGCAATAAAGTCCTTATTTAAAGAATACGTTTCAATGTTGCTTAATTAATGTTGTCGTACCTACACAAAATCGATTATCGCTCACAAACGCATCTGCCGTTCTAAATTTGAATAATTACAAGTTTTAAATACAAACACGAGGCCATCGACAAAGTTATGTTGCTGTTCACAATGGCGCTAGTGTCTTCGTTTACATAGAAATTTATATAAGGATTTTTAGTTCTATTTTTGCCCGCTATTTTTTTTTGTTTGTCAACCAGCCATCACGCTTGTCCCGTCACGTGACCTGTTAGAAAAACTGACAGTTTACGCAGCTTACGTGAATTACCTCTTAACATGTTATTAATTGGTACCGGTGGCCATTTTGGACGCTTTTAAAGCAATTAATAGGTTAATGTAAACAATATGACACTCTTGGGGGTAATAATGGATATTTTTACTAATGTTTTGGCTACAGTAGCTTGGTGTAGAAATGAAAATAAAAAACTAAATTTGAAAAAAAATAGCTTGGGGTGTAGAATAAAAAAACGTTATATTACTTACTTATTTAATCAATACTTTATTAAAATATATTAACATCACGCCTGTAGCCCTGAAAGAGTAAACAGTGGTGCACCCACATTTAATTGTTAGTAAGCTACTACACCGTAATAAATGCATCCATCAATAAAGTCAGTAAATTCCGACGATTCCGAAATAAGTATTGTCATTAGCAAATTAAAATCGAAGAAACGAATGCGTTTCATAAAAGAACTCAAAAATATGGGGCCCGCACGCGTGCAGAATTCAATTTCGATAATTAAGTGACAGTTAGATAAGGACAACAAAAATCCGACAATCGGAGCGTGGCAACACTTGGACGCACGCGCGATCCAACGATAAAACCGACCATTTTTTAATTAAATTGAGATTCTTCGACGCACTTACTTGATCTAACAACACGATAGATGGCGCTGTCACATTAAATTTAACATTCGACTTTAACTCCCTAGAAATTTAGTCCTATTTCCATTGCAAGTTCCTCATTTAAATGACGTAATTAACGTTTTGTTGTTTCAATTTTTGAAATGGTGTCATAGCTTAATAGTTTTAAGGTCGATTTTAATGTGAAATGATAGCATAGCGTGTCCGTTCCGTGGACGCATGTCGGTAATTAGGGTAAATTCGTGATAAACCAATGTAATCTCTATCACGTGGCGATAAAACTCAAATTGGTTTATGGTAATGCGTAGTGTCGTGATGGCACGCCGTTTGCGCGGCAAAACGGAGTGGTTTGTAACATTTTTACGACAAGTAATAATCGAATTAATATCGCGAATCGCTTAATTAAATTGATATATTCCTGCTGGTGGGCTTTGATGGCGTACGGTGATGATAATTAATATAGATAATTGGTAAAATAAGCAGACATATTGTGATATATAAGGTGTCACAAAAATAAGGTAAATAAATATTTAAAATAAAATAAAATACATATTGGATATGAATATGGCCTCACCCGCAACTTAGCGGGTGTTTTGCCAGTGTCAAGTAGTTAATAGTAATTAAATGGCGTGGCCATAAAATACATGTGTAAACAGTGGTTGATTTTTCGTTCAGAAACAAGCCAGTACTGTTTTGCCCCACAAATTGTATGTATTTTTTTAAGATTTCAAATAATTAAAAAAAAAATTTGGGAATTTGACCTTTATACTGATTCGGACGTCTTCGAGAATTTTACACTATTATTGTTACAACCTAAACATGGAAATTTTATGGTTATGTGTGTTTTTTTTTTTAATATTGGACTTATTCTGTCACAGTTTTCTCATAATAGACACGATTTTAAAGTAATTTGATGGTCATTTTTGATTGGAAATGGAACATGAAGTTTCATTTTTTTAATGGAGAATGCTCTAAGAAATGGTACCATTTATGACAAACTTAATTAATTAATGTGTATGCGATTGACAACCTAAAAAAAGTAA
The DNA here is from genome assembly GCA_905333125.1 of Pheosia tremula. Taxonomy (NCBI): domain Eukaryota; kingdom Metazoa; phylum Arthropoda; class Insecta; order Lepidoptera; family Notodontidae; genus Pheosia; species Pheosia tremula. Next base: position 5,767,754 of record HG995419.1, read on the forward strand.
GAAGAAGGGATATACCTCCCTATAGGTTTGGAATAGGGAGATCTAGCGAACTAAACTTGGCTTCGAAAGATGTGATGGATCCCTCAGGGTGTTCGCCTACACAGTACTGCGAGTAACAGGTACCAAATCATTTAAGAAAATGAGATTCGCACATGAAATTGATTTCTTATATTTACGCGAATACTACACATTGAAATAAAACTAATCTCACGGATACGAAACGACGGGAACGTAACAAACGTAGAATAAATGTGATAAAATCCGTAAGAGTAGTTTTATTTCAATTCGCACATGAAATTTGAATATCCAATAGGAGCCAGCCAAGGTTTGAACCTGTACACCTTGTTTACGTACAGATGGTTTGAATAATATGGCATTTTTTTGTAACAAGTATACTTTAGTAGGTACTTACTAGTCTGAAGACTATTCCATAGTTTACGCTTCGTAAGAATTGTCTATTGGCTAGTTTTTCTTTCAGCCCAAAAGACATAGCACCATGTCCAACATAACTGAATTTAAAAAAAATATTCAACCGCGAAAAATTACCCTCCACAGCCTGACCGGAAATGCTCGATTCCGAACCGGAAACACCGGATGTGGCCCGTTAGGCGCCCACCGCGCTTAACGCCGTTACCCCAATTTCAAAATGGCGATGGTACGATAAAAAAAATTGTTGGCATTTGACACGCAATTATAGGGTCATCTTGCTGGTTTTTTAAGTATTTAATTAACTAAGTACTTACGTAATAAAATTTCACTGGTGGCAGGCCTCGGCCGTGGCTAGTCACCACCCACTGAACAAAGCCATGTCGCCATGCGGCCTAGCCGTGTTCCGGCATGATGTTCAGTGTTGCCATTCATGGATGGCGGGTCAGATCAGCTGCGCTGCATATGCCTAGTGAATGTAGCGTCTCGATCTACTGCCGCCTTCCTACCTAGGCAAGTATGCTCTATCGTAGATCTCATCGTCAATTACCATCAGGTGAGATCGAGATCAAATACTTGCCTATAATGTAATAAAAAAATAATAATAATAATAAATGTCCCATGATGACATCATGTCAAATTGGTAGTAATAAACTATTTTCAAACCGTTATAAGAATAAACTTTGTGTGATGAGCACGAATGTTTGTACCCGAGTCATGGATGTTTAATATCAATGTATGTAATACTGGGTAGTATTCAGTTCATACCATTGTACGGTACCCATCATAATAACTACCAGATACTGATTATGGCAGGTGTCCGTAACCCTTCCAATATTCCCATCCCATATCCATCCAATCCTCAATCCATAGTCCCAATTATCTTTCCATATTCCTGCAATAGTTCCTCCGCCTGCTGAGGTCAATTCGCTGTTGATGCTATCATGTACAGCAGTTGACCCCAGCAGGTGGCTAACATAACATTAACATTCTCCAAAAGGGCCTCTACGTGTTGGACCCATGTCCCGCGCAAGCCTTCCAAAGATCCGGGTATAGCCCGTGTGGAGACCACCAAACAAACCAGCTTAGTCTTTTGTGCTTCTATATCTATACTATGTTGTTCACGTCACTTCGTTTGTATTATTTCTTCGTTTGAGATAACGACCATGAAGAATTAAAATCGTTAAGAGTTTTTTTTTTCTCATTGCTTCTCGCGTCTGGCTCTTAGGTATTTCAAGGTTAATCTTATAAAAAAAAACTAACAAATACTGCGTATGCCTTTTATTTCGTCTGCTTACCCCAGCATGATCATAATACTTACCTATTACAATGATGAAGATACCTCAACTACTATCAATAAATAACATTAATATGTATAGAATTAAGCATTGTTTAATTTAGTTTTATTTATTTAGTCTAGCAATATTACAGAATTACATTGAAGCTACATGGCAACACAGGCAATAACATGAAAAAAAGGGGAATCTACGGAAGTGAATTCTCTGAACTCTTGTTAGTGAGTTCACCCAAAAAAAGTAGGGATGGTATTCCTTTGATTATGACGTTTTACCAAAAAAACTGCTGTCACAAACAATATTGAACGCTTACGATAAACATTATAAAAAGCCATAATCAGTTCTTTGAATAGCTACTATTTACAAACTTACGCACGCAATAAATAGTTACAAGATTAAGTTAAATATTCTTATTTACATTAATATACAACATGGAATGACATTGATCTTTGTACGTTTATATTTAGTCGAATTATTCTTACTTATTATTCGATTAGAAAAATAAAAACACCGCGCGGTTTCCGTCACTAGAACTGGCTGGATATAATAAAAAAAAAACTGCCAATTTGACAGCATCGGAACAAAATGGTGGCCGTTTTATTTTCCTTATCGACTTAAAAGTTTTGAGATCGTTCACCTTTGTAAGTAATACAAAGTAACTGAATTCTTCATTGCCCAGCTTCTAAAAGGCTTGAAGTTTACATAAGCTTCAATTTCCCTCATCTCTGCGTCTCCAACCCCCAAAACTTAAACGAACCTACCTACATACAATTACATTTGAACGATTTGGCATTTAACATTCATGATATGACTAGCCGGTAAACACTGATCACATTTGAAATGGTCCATCCTCCCTACGAGGGTCCAACGTACACTACACGAGGCTCGACAGGGGGGCTCTCGAGGTCACTGGCGAAGCTGGTAACGGCTGCAGTTGCTGAGGAGCTTGCGGTTGAAAATAAACACCAGGTTCGTTCGAGAATTGCGGATGAATTGGCATCGGTGCGTGAGGCATGTTCGTCGGTCTCGACTCATGGTACAGGATCGGTACCCGGACCAACCTCTGGGCTGCATGAGCCATATTAGCGGCTTCCAACTCCGCTGCCAATTGCCTCTTCCACTTATTCCGTCGGTTCTGGAACCAGATTTTAACTTGAGTCTCTGTTAAATGGAGACTGGCCGCAAGTCCGGCTCGTTCTGAGCTGCTCAGGTACCGCTTCATATCGAAGGTCTGCTCAAGTTGGAAGACTTGGGAGCGAGAGAAGACTGTTCTCGTCTTCTTCTTCCGTTTACCTAAGTTCGCGTTCGGATCTCTCTTTTCGTCTTTGTCAAAATCATCGCTTTCGTCGACGTCGGGGTCAGAATCTTGAGGGTCTTGCTGTTGGGGGTAGAGGGCGGGGTGCAGTCGTGGGGAGCGGGGGGAGGAGCGGGAGGGTGACGGGGGTGTGGGCGCGCGGGGCGGACTGCGGGGTCGCGGGGACCCGGCTGCTGATCCATCGTCATTGGTTGTGGAGTCTTCTGTAACAAGTTTTTTTGGATTAGAATGGCTGATCATATGTAGTAAGCGGTTTGGTTGGATAGTATCAGGCTCTTTTAAGATCTTTGATTTTTTTGAGAATATGCGTAGTAGACTTCGTATAATTCAGTATGTAATAATAATTCATAATGAAACCAAGTTATAATAATAAAATACATTTAATACAATAGAACCTCAATTTCCCTAACAAATAAGGATTAAAAGTAAATCCGTCAAATTGCCCAATCGTAGGCGTTGTAAGATTAGTACGGGATTTTAAAAGACATTACGATAGGTAATTGGATTTATCGATTCCGAGTCGATACTATGTCGACTCGGTATGCAGGGAAGCCCCACATGTGAACTAGTGCGATTCGTTTTCAAGCTCTATTGAAGTTACAAGGATGCCAGTTTAGTGATTAAGCCAGTAGTTAAAAGTACCTACACTAATTTAAAAATAATTAATAATAAACCTTGGTTGCTGGCCAGTAAACAAATAAAGAATTAACTCTTCTATCTAACGAATTTGCTGTTACACAAGGCCAGTAAGATTCGCTCGCTACTTGTATTACTTTTATTTTGCTACATGTATACCGGGCATTATAGACAGTGCAATCTAAAAACCACATTTATATCATTTGATTCCTTTTTAAAACTCTGCGGTTTAATTTCTTTTAAATCGAAATACAAAATGCCAGATTCAAAAATAGATTGTCACGTGACCGCTCGCTATCCGATTAGGGCTAACACTTACGAAAAGTGGAGTTGCCTATAATAATTGTCTGGACTTTGAGTCAATAACAAATTGCCATATTATAAATATTTTAAATTCAATTACAGGTCTTCATTAGAACTACACCCTTTTTTTGTCTTTCGACATTTGACTTACACTTTATCATACATATAAAACTATGTATCAAGGTTACAACTTTATTATCTGGGCGTGTTACCTCCTCTCTGCGCACTCATATAATATGTACCTGCTTATTTATTTAATAATAAAGAGCCTAACATATAATAAAAAAATATAATATGACAACCCTATAACTGAATCACTACAATAAATTAATTATTAACGTTGTACGCTCATTTAAAACTAAACCTAACCGTCTTAGCCATTGAGTATCAGTTTATTTGCATGCAAACTACAATGCAACATTCCATTTTACAAATATCTTTGTATTATACTGTCGAGGATTAGTTCGAAAGCTTTTGTTAACGTAAAACATAGGCTGCTAGTTTAAGAAGACCTCTCGTGTCACGGTATGTGTAAGTTAAAACGTGTCTACGTGATTCTGTCGCGTGTGACGTGTGATTTGCATTGATTTTAGAAGCCGTGTCGAGTAATCCTTTGTTTAGTTCTGTACGCTGTTTACACAAACGCTTACCATTTAAGTATTTTATGTGTAAGTTTAGTGTGAATACTATGTATAATATGTAACTTGATGAAGTTTAAATAGATACCTACTTAATTGACAGTTGGAGAGTATCGTTATTATAAAAACTGAGTAGGTACGTAGGTATACTTCATTATCTATACATATAAATAAAATTGGAGTGTCTGTTTGTAATATTAAAATAACCGCTTTTTATTACTTGCATTTGGATGTACACACGTTACCTATACCGAAACCACATTTTTTACAATTTTTGTCTGTCTGTCTGTCTGTCTGTCCGTCTATCTGTCTGTCTGTCTGTCTGTTTGTTCCGGCTAATCTCTGAAATGGCTGGACCGATTTTGACGGGACTTTCACTGGCAGATAGCTGATGTAACAAGGAGTAACTTAGGCTACTTTTATTTTAGAAAAATAAATAGGATATCACGAAAAAAAATTAAAACCAATGTTGCAGCGCAGCGCCTGATTAAGTTTGATAGCAACAACCTGCAATGCGTCCCGCAGGCTCAGAATGGGCGAGCAGGCTGTTGTCAACGGTTGTCTTTGTTAAATACCACGCGGATGAAGTCGCGGGCATCAGCTAGTTCTTAATAATAACCACATGTAAATAGTTCTTCATACGTATCTAATTTCACCATAATTTAGTACCGCGTAATTTTGTACACAAGTCATGATGGAAAATAATTATCACCGCTCTTTTTTTGGCTCGACAGCGTAAATACTTGTGTCAATAATCACGAATATTGAAAAAAGAAATGAAAAAAAAATCTAAAAGGGCCGAGCAATCAAACAAAACAGCATTCCGAACAAACCGCATTCGAAAATTAAAACGACCGCGCGCGCGACATCACCGCCAACATGCCGGCGTCAACGCATTCGGCGCCAAACGATTCGTATGCGAAACACTCGAGTGCGAGCGAGATCGAGGTACTTTCGTTTGTTTGGACCGTAACATAACGAGGTATGCCATAACCCATCAACCGTAGGCGAAAATCTGAGATCATTTTATACTGTGCGCTGCGGTGTTAGAGTTGAATTTTCCGCGTGCAGATATAAAAAGTACAGCCGTTTTAACGTGGCGTCCTCAAATTGTACAGATGGCAGAAAAAGCATTGTTCGCTCGGTTTGGGCCGCGTGAAATGGCGTCCCTTTTGTTTTGCGTCAGTGAGATGGGTTTTGGAAAATTAATGTCGGGTACAGCGGGGTTGAGTGCACGTGATGACGATTGCTTGTTTAGCGGTGACGTATGTTTGTAGTTCTTTGAAGGCTTTGTTATGTCGTCACGAGCCGTGACGTCATCGAGATTAATTTGGTAAAATGAAGGTAAAAAAAAGATAAAATTAAGGAGTAAATATGTGACACTGGCTGGCTGTGAAGTTGAACCATGAAGATGTCAATTTAGTTTTTTTTTTCTTTCAACAAATCTGTTTCCTTGATAAATACTGGCACTAATAGCACTATTATGCAGCCAATTGCCAAACTAAAGAAAAAAGAAAAATAAGTAGAATTCCTAATTGGAATTTGGAACATATTGTAATAATAATAGCGTACTTGAAAGGACCCATCTTGAAAATGTAACCTACTTTTTCTATTATTAAAGTCCACTTTTTTCTCCTCCAAAGTTGCCCATCGACTATCAAGTCTCCGTAATAAGTCGATACATAATCCCTATAAACCGGACACCGACAAATCACGTCAGTAACTCGATACATCGAATGCCGAATCGATTAGGCGCCCCCATAGCTAGCCGCGACGCCCCTCTAGTGCTAATACGTATTCCAGTTTAGCTTGTACGTTGATTTTATTCACATAGAATCAGAATCAGAATATTTTTTATTCATGTACACCATTAAGTACAGTACTTATGAATCGTCAAAAGTTACAAAATGCTAAGCTACAACTTTACCACCCGTTCGGAATGCCGTTCCTATGGAGAAGAACGGGCGAGAAACTCCATGGTTGCTCTTTTTTTTTAAAGATCTTTTTAATTTTTGAGCTATACATAATTATAGGTATGTGAGAACAATGTAGGAACGGCTAAGCAGACTGTAGCAGCTGGTAAAAAAAATATTAACTGAGTATAAAATTACAAGCTAATGGCTGATTAATGGTTCCCACATTTACAAATTACTTTTTTAAATGAAAATATATTATCACACCTGTATTACCAGACGGGGTAGGCAGAGTTGCACCGCAGTACACCCACATACCACAAATGGTATTCTAACCGAATGTAATAGGATACAGCCTATTGCCATTATACCAGGGCCCCAAGTCTGCTAACACAATCGATTCATAATCGAACAGCAATCGCATAGTAACAGTCACTATTGACAGATATCCCATACAACATCTGTCAAAAGTGACAGTTACTATGCGGTTGCTGTTCGATTATGAATCGATTGTGTTAGCCGACTTGGGGCCCTGGCACACTCCTTCCTCTCGTCGTTTTTTTTTTTAAAATACTTAATTATTAGTTAAGTCATCGCTAATAGAGGTGCATAATATTACAAACTAGCTGTTACCCGCGACTTCGTTCGCGTGGTATTTAACAAAGACACAACCGTTGGCAACAGCCTGCTCGCGCTTTCTGAGCCCGCGGAACGCATTTCAGGTTGTTGCTATCAAACTTAATCAGGCGCAACGTTGCAACATTGTTTTTAATTTTTTTTCGTGAGATCCTATGTTTTTTTTTCTAAAATAAAGGTAGCCTAAGTTACTCCTTATTACATCAGCTATCTGCCAGTGGAAGTCCCGTCAAAATCGGTCCAGCCATTTCAGAGATTACCCGGAACAAACAGACAGACAAACAGACAGACAGACAGACAAAAATTGTAAAAAATGTTGTTTTGGTATAGGTACCGTGTATACATCCAAATGCACTTAGTAAAAAGCGGTTATTTTAATATTACAAACAGACACTCCAATTTTATTTATATGTATAGACTAGCTGTTGCCCGCGACTTCATCCGCGTGGTATTTAACAACGTCTCAACCGTTGGCAACAGCCTGCTCGCGTTCTGATCCCGCGGGTCGCATTGCAGATTGTTGCTATCAAACTTTAAGCAGGCGCAGCGCTGCAACATTGGTTTTAATTTTTTTTTCGAGAGATCCAATTTTTTTTTCTAAAATAAAAGTAGCCTAAGTTACTCCTTGTTACATCAGCTATCTGCCAGTGAAATTCCCGTCAAAATCGGTCCAGCCATTTCAGAGATTACCCGGAACAAACAGACAGACAGACAGACAGACAGACGGACAGACAGACAGACGGACAGACAGACAGACAGACAGACAGACAGACAGACAAAAATTGTAAAAAATGTTGTTTAGGTATAGGTAACGTGTATACATCCAAATGCACTTAGTAAAAAGCGGTTATTTTAATATTACAAACAGACACTCCAATTTTATTTATATGTATAGATTATGTTACCAAGTGTAGTAAGAGAGGATTAACACTAGAGGGGCGTCTCGCTCGCCGCTAATCGATGCACGATGTATCGAGTAACTCACCCGATTTTATACGAATGAAACCTATGTTATTATTCGCGTTGCAAATAGCTACCATATCATAATAATAATAATACCAGCCCTTTTAATGTTCCACTGTTGGGTACAGGCCTCCCCTCAATGCGAGGGGGATTGGGCCATAGTCTACGCTGGAACAGTGCGGGTTGGCGGACTTCACACGTCTTTCGAGGGGTTCTCTCAGACATGCAGGTTTGCGACGATGTTTTCCTTCACCGTTTAGCAAGCGATAATCATGGTTGAAAATGAGATTGGCACATGAAATCTGGAAATCCCAGACGTGAGATGAGCTGGAGTTTGTACCGATAATACCAAGACGAGCGTCTTACCAACTTGGTTGTGTGTCCTATGTAAGTTTTACCAACTATACAAATAAATAAAATTGGAGTGTGTTTGTTATATTAAAATAACCGCTTATTACTAAGTGCATTTGGATTTATACACGGTATATATACCATAACAACATTTTTTTCATTTTTGTCTGTCTGTTTGTTTCAGCTTATCTCCGAAATGGCTGGACCGATTTTGACGGGACTTTCACTGGCAGATAGCTGGTGTAACAAGGAGTAACTTAGGCTACTTTTATTTAAGAAAAACTTTTTTGTTAAATACCACGAAGTCGCGGGTAACAGCTAGTTAGTTATAAGAGTATACGATTCGGTACCAACCTCTGGGCGGTGTAGTCCTATCGTGAGGTCGCTGCCAGTACCACGGAGCCGGTACCAGGCCTCCGTACCGGCCCGCCAGCGCGCTCCACTGTGATATCAAACCCAATCTGTAACAAAAGATAAGAACAATTATTATCACCTTAGCTGTCAAGAAAAGAGGTAGGTCGTTTGACAAGCGAGTGCCTGGGCGAGTAAGAGAGTAAACCTTCGCGGGCGTGCAAATACGGTAAACTATAAAGTATACGGTTAGCTTACGAATAATTTCGCACTTGATTTTATTCCCTTTCCTTCCCTTCCTTCCCTTTTTATTCCCTTTTCCGCCAAGACGATTTAAAGCGATATATATCATTCCCGTACAAGAATGGGGGGGCTGAAAAAAAAACAATGTTGACTTTACCCTCCCCTCGAGTGAGGTGTTGTTGAATAGATAATTTTAAATTCATTTTGAGGACTCTGTGTTTTTTAAGCTTAAGTCCCTTTTACGAAATACTAAGGCTCTTGAGTAGCAATTTTGGCACAGCCGTTTATCAGAGACTCTTAATTAAAGACTCAGAACACTTTTCAAAACAAACGATGTCTTGGAGACGCCATATAGATAAGAGAGAGAAAACCATAGAGAACATAATGTATAGAGCATTTTCCATAGATTATATTGTCCACTGTAAGCGATTATTAAACACATCAAAATGCCGGATTAAAACACCAAAGGTGTGGGTTAAGCTGATTATATGGTGTCACTCTTGGTTGTTTATAAGCATATTTGACCGCCTGATTAGCGCAGTTGGTAGTGACTCTGCTTTCTGTGCCGAGGGTCTAGGGCTCGAATCCTGGTAGGGACATACTTTGTGTGATGATCACGAATGTTTGTACCCAAGTCATGAATGTTTAATATCTATATAAGTAATATATACTGAGTTCGCCCTCAGTCCATTGTACGGTACCCATAATACAAGCGTTGCTTAGTATGCACCGTACAGTTGGTATATAAATAATTATTACCAATCAAATTTATTTAAAATGTCCGACGGTAGAAAAAATACGACATTAACTTGCAACCCCACTACGCTAATAAAAAAAGCATCCGACCAACACAAATTAAGTGATAAATCGCTTCGCGTGAAATCGCTGCGGTTCCGTAGGCGAGCTTAGAGACTCGCATTGTCGGGAACAAGCTTTCTCGCTTACCGACCGATCAGCACCGAACGGTATAAATATCGATTGTTCACAACAAAAGGGATTGCGGCACTACGCGCTGGGAGCGGGCTAGTTATGTGTAGTGATGGGGATAGTATGTCGATAGTTTGGCGGTCGATAGTTTTTTTCGTCATATTAACTGTTGAATATCTTTTTATATAGTGCGAATCTCATTTTAAACCACGATTATCACTTGCTAAACGGTAAAGGCAAAAGCAGTGATAGCCTCGGCAACGAGGATCGCAGGTTCAAACCCCGGCTCGCACCTCTGGGATTTTTGGCTTTCATGTGCGAATGTCATTTTCAGCCACGATTATCACTTGCTAAACGGTGAAGGAAAACATCGTGAGGAAACCTGCTGTCTGAGAGAACCCCTCGAAAGATGTGTGAAGTCCACCAACCCGCACTGGGCTAGCGTGGTGTAGTATGGCCTAATCCCCCCACGCATTGGGGGAGGCCCGTGCCCAGCAGTGGGACATTAAAAAAGGGCTGGTATAATTATTATAATATAGAACAGATTTCCGCCAAGTATCACCTATATTTGGCGGAAATCTGTTGTTAAACAAATGGGGGAAGAGGGACCCACCACTGACCCTCGGCTTGTCAACTTTTCCAATTATAAACCAAACATGTTGATCGATAATTAAAGATGCCAGCAACACCGAACTCGTCTAAGATGTTAGTCGAGAAACTGTCTGTCACGAATTTTTTAAATGTCAAAAAATTTAATTTATCCTTCTTGGCCCAGCTAACATGCCTTAACGTCCACATATATCAAGATGTATGTTAATAAATATGACTCAGTAAAAAAATGAAGTTTGATTTGTTGTTCCTGAAGAAATTCTAATAAATTAACGATGCCATAATTGAAATAAAAATAAATATAAGAAATCCATACGATGCCATAAACTATAAAACAATATTTGTATTATTTTTACCATAATTCAGTAAAAATAAATGCATAAAAAATATACGTTTTCGTTAAAAACAACTAAATAATTTTTTCTACGAAACTCATATCAACTACGGAACTACGAACCCGCCTACGCGTCGTAGCCGTAGCCCGTAGCCATTTAACCGTAGCTTAGACGCGTAGTCTCTAGTGCTACATAATATCGATATATTGCCGAATAATCGATGCAATATCTTCCCATTTCGCGCGAGTTTTATTTTGTATCGATATTTGAAATAACAATAACGATAGCGCGCTTTTATAGGCGGTATTTTATTGTTAGCGACGCCACCGAGCGAAATAGTGATGGAGTAATGAAATAATATCTTTTTATTTTCAACTCACTATTATTATTAAAAATACACACGTAATAGCTTTTTGAGTATAGGGGTTGTAAGATAAAATCTAAAAAAAAAATACACGAATCCCTCCCAATCATTTCAAGTTTACCTGCTTAATCAAACTCAACAGAGATACTTACCTTAACTTAAACATTTAACACCATTACAGGCCGGCAACTGAATACCAAAACCAATTATCTCTAAAAATAGACGGAACAGAAAAAATAAAATCAATAAGAAATGAAAAGTTAAAAAGGCATTGCCGATTCGTCTCACCACGGTAATCCGGCGAGCATACTTCGCAGCAAATTCCATTACACGATAAAGCGTCGACGTGAAACGGAACGACGCCGCCGCCTGATTGGTCGGCACACCGCGCTCTGGTTGGCCGCCACGAGACCCCGCCTCCCCCGTGGGGTATAAAAATCGATGCGCGCCTGTTATTATCTCATTCTTTTTTGTGTCGCACGTCGCCCGACACTCTCCGGTTGTACTAATAATAGCGTTTGTGCTACCATTTTATGGTCTAAAGTGTTTAGTTGTATCTGTTGTCCGCTCGCGACGCGGGGCTCTTTTGTTACGGATAGGACACTGCTTTGAAAGCGTCGTATCTTTTCTTTTTAAAGATGATAGTAAGAGAGACTATTCATTGAGCCTATTAGCTTTTTTTAATGATACACGATTACACATATTGAGTAGTTTAACACCATTGTTTCTGGAACACTGAAATATGATACGAGTACCAATTGTTGAGATACTACTATAGACTCAGTATATTAAGAAGATTCATGGAAACGTTACTTGATCTACCACTGAACACTCAAAACAATTCAAATTTGAGAACAACTCGTCAAACAAAAATTGCTATAGATAGACAGCACTCAAAAAGTTTGCGAAAAAAACGATTTTACACGTACATGAGAGATTATTTTAACATATAAAAAACCCAAGGACCCTTGAATACTATAATAATTTAAGCGGAACCCTTCAAGGGCCCCAAATAAGTCGAGACACATTCCTTTATAAAAATCAGACCCTTATATAAATCTCTTAAACCGATAAGTACGTAAACACCCTTCACTTGAGGTATACGGAGTTCACATTGTATGGTCCATGTCAAAGCGTTGCAGCGAGGTCACGGAGTTGATTAAATGGTACTCAAACGTAACTTGACTAAATTAGGTAATTAATTATTAAAATTAGGCTGATTTCAAAATGCACTCAACAAAACCCCACCACCATTGGCCGGGAGAAGTTGTAGATAGGGTGTATTAACACATTACAGACGTACTAAATATCAATCGGTCATTACGAATTCACTAGCATACGATTATGACTCAATGGCAAGAGAGTTCTTTTTTGTTTTTACGTTTCCGAGCTTATTTTATTTTTTTATTTCCTGACATTTCGGCTGCATCCTAATTTCAATTAGGAAGATGGCTGAGTGCTACCACCGACTTGGAATCCAGTAATTAATATAATTAAATCCCACAAGCGCACCATTGCAAGATCTCAAGACACTGTGAGCACTTTCTGCGTAGATCGGAGCGCAAGCAACAACTAAATATGGGGGTACCCCGGTTCAAACTATGATACTAAGACGTCAACCACCTCAGTCCTTCCATGACCATGGTTGCTGTAAAGCGAACGAAACGTCGGGAACATAAAAACACAAAATACACGCGATAAAATCTGAAAAAAAAATTGTATATTGTATAGCTTATTAAATGAAATAAAAAATCGCTTAGATTGATTTAAAGTACGGAGCCAGCATAGTGAGGTAGGGCTCATTGCTAATATTGACATCGTACTTATAACGTAGGCAGGGATAAAAATTTGTTGTATTTCAATCTTCGGTATCGCTCAACACTTGTACCACACATTATAGCATTAAATAATTTGTATGTGCCGTGCCATGGCGGAGCGGAGTGCCTGTCTCCACCGACGTGTTCATACCGGGGGTCACAGCTACCATTAATCACTACCCTTCAAGAAATACACATTGCCATCGTAACTTTATTGGAACCGAATGCTTGAAATAAACACTGAATTGTTCAGGTATGAAAAAAAAAATGAGTTCGCGTTTCCGTAAGTTTTTGCATGTAGGTAGCATTGCCTTTTTTATACAATCAGAATTATTGATTTCTTATATTATATTTACGCGAATACTACACATTTAAATAAAACCAATTTTACGGAACGTAATAAACTAAAAATAAACGCGTTGAAATCCGTAAAATTAGTTTTATTTGATCGGAATTATGTTTCGATATACCTATATTTTAACGTTGGAAACGTGGTTTGAAATAAAACATTTTTTAGATTAGATTTATTGCGTAACGCATTTCTGAATCACTGTGTAGTGTAAATAAATGTCCATAGAGGGGTTGAAATCAACGCAACCCCGTGAGATTACAGGTAATGTATAAATAACTCTCGCGACACATAACATGGGATCAAGTCTGCCCCTATTCCATGGGGGTGTCCCGAATCGTGGGGAGATGACACAAAAACTTGCTTTTTCTACCTACCCTAAATAGGAAGGGGATGAAGTTTGGTGGGGTCCAAACATGGGGACTTACTGGCTTCATGGAGGGGATATGGTAGGTGAGGGCATGCTTACCTTTAATAAAAAATATAAAGTATTGCAATGTTATTTCATTTCGTAGATCTTTGGGAGTTAGGCTAAAATGTAATGTAATATTGTGTTAATTTAATATAATATCGCCAGACGAACACACCAACTATACGGTCCTACACTAAGCAACGCTTGTATTATGAGTACCGTACAATGGACTGAGAGCAAACCCAGTATATAATACTTATAGACTACAATCATTCGTGCTCATCACACAAAGTTTGACACTACCAGGATTCGACACCTGGACTCTCAGGTTAGAAGGCAGGGTCACTACCAACTGAGCTTATCAGGTCGTCGATGTCAAATCGCCGAGATGTTTTAAATAAATTCATATAACAAGTAACCACTTAATAATTACTCATCCTTTATAACATAGCAAAATAAATAGATCCAAATTCAATCACCCTTATTCATTCAAACAAAATCAATATGTTTATTTTTTAATTCGACGGCTAAATACCGCTGAGCCGTGACAAAAAAAAGTTAAAGGCAAGATGGCGGCTGCAGTGACAGATCGTTTACACAGATAACAAAATGTCCCGCCACTGTAAATTAAGATGGGGATGAAAAGCGGGAATGTCTTACAAAGTATTAGGGTGATCTTCTCACCCTTGTTTATTAGGGGTTGACGTTTAAAAATATGTTGTTTATTTTGTTTTTGTCTTCTTCTTGTCTTGTTCTTATAAGATCTATGTTTTTTTAACATGTTACCAACCTAAGTATATCACATACAGTATGACCAGCTTGTGTCTGTAATCGTTAAAGCTAATGTTAAGCCACCAATCATTATTTCTGAAAAAAATATGACCCACTTAGTAGGTAAGTAGCTAATTACTTAGCTTGAAAAAATGTGTGAACCCACCATAGCCAGTATGACTGAGTACATGTTTATATTTCGATCACAGTGCTTTAGCGGCGCCGCGATTTCGTTCGTTCCACTTTCCCAGGGAATTTGACCATTCCAAGACACTAAATTTATTTTCCTACATACTCGTTCACGTTTATGAACACATAACAGTTAATATTCCATAAAAATCACACATTATTTATCCAAGAAACACATTTACACGAAATAAGACAAAATTGATGATTTTCTCTTCGACTACCCTAAAAAAGTCCCTAACTACTGCATATCGAGATCAAATACATGTCTATATCGTAATAAAAAAAAAATATATATCCATGTATGTAATCAAACCGGGAAACTACCCTCAAACAAGGGTAACACAAATAATAAAAAGGGAACCCCTTCAGCCCTTTTATACTCTGACATCATTACCTCCGTCCATCTAATCAGGCGTCTTACATTCCCCGCTATCTACGACAGCCGTAAACCCCAGGAAATGGGGCAGGAATGGGGTAAACGAGTGGTAAATTACCCCTTGGACGAAATGTTTGACATGACAGCGGACTTGGGTAATTCTGGTTACGTCTTAAGTTTACGTGTTTCTGAGATTTGTTTGTGTCCGAATTGAAATGGGAGTTTGTTAATGTAATTATAATAACGGAACCCTTCCAATATTCCCATCCCATATCCATCCAATCCTCAATCCATAGTCCCAATTATCTTTCCATATTCCTGCAATAGTTCCTCCGCGTGCTGAGGTCAATTCGCTGTTGATGCTATCATGTACAGCAGTTGACCCCAGCAGGTGGCTAACATAACATTAACATTCTCCAAAAGCGCCTCTACGTGTTGGACCCATGTCTCCGCGCAAGCCTTTCAAAGATCCGGGTATAGACCGTGTGGTGATAGACATAATAATAACGAAATTTCGTCAGAAGAACTCAACAACAGTAGCAGTAACGTCAACGCAACAGTAACGTCATCGAGAAAACATACTTTATGAAATTTGCGGTGTGATAGGGATGGATGGACGACGCTTACGTACCGAAACGTTACCTAAAAGGGTTTTGCTTGAGGTACTGTACGCTATTATTGGAACCGCAAAATCGACTGGTGATCCTATTATTTATTATCTGTCGTCTATGGCTGGGGTATAAAAACTCGTGCGCATCACACAAAATTTGCACCTACCCGAATTCGAACGCGGGCGCTTAAGAAATAAAAGCAGGCAGCAGCGTTTTTGCGTCACAAGTTTAAACAAAACCTAACCAATACTGTAACCTTTCTGCACGTCAAGTGCGAGCTAACTATATACTTTATAGTCTACCGTATTTAGAAATTTTGAATGTAATATTGAAAAACGCCTCTATCGGACGGTATTTAAAACTTTCAATTCTCCATACAAAATGTCTAAATACGGTAGACTATAAAGTATACGGTTGTCTTACGAATGACTCGCACTTGACGTATCGACTACACATCGTTAAAACGAACGTTAAGATTGATTTATCAACGATAAATATTGTTTAAATAAACCCTTTACTCCTGAATAAGCTCGAAGCGAGTCGAGTTCAAAAGCGGTGGCTAATAAGCCGTGGTTTAAACAAACTTGTTGTACGTAGTTGAACCGGGTTTGAATCGATCTTAGTTAGTTTGAGACCCGTTCAATAGATACAACTGACTTGTATATGAAACGGGCAAATGAAGTTCGTGATATTTTTTTAAAGTATAAAATATTTCATTGTGTACAAAATATCTGAAAGATACTTGTATATATCTTGTGTGAAGTTCTGTTTAGAGCAGTTGGTAGGGAACCTGCTTTCTTTGCCGTGGATCACTGATACGAATCCTGGTAGGATCAAAGTTTGTGTGATGAGCACAAATGTTTGTACCCAAGTCTTGGATGTTTAGTATCTATGTAAGTATTATATGCTGAGTTCACCCTCAGTCCATTGTACGGTACCCATAATACAAGCGTTGCTTAGTGGGACCGTATAGTTGAAGTGTTCGTCTGGCGATAACATTATTATATACTTGTTTTTACTATTATTACAAAGAGGTTATGTTTGTGACTTTATCTGTTTAGATGCAGTGGAAAATCTCCGGATATGCTAATCTGATTTTTAAGATTCACTAATACGTAACTACATTATCTCTGAGTGCTTTTGATATATTTATATAATCGGAGTGCAAGTGCAGCCGCAAACAGAGACATATCAAATTTAATAATATAAGTCGATTCTAAGAAGTTCTTGATAACTTTATTGCAAATAAAATAAATACATCTGTAATCTGATTGTAATAATAATAATAGATCCTTTTTAATGTCCCAATGCTGGGGACGGGCCTCCCCTAAATGCGAGGGGGATTAGGCCATAGTCCACCACGCTCGCCCAGTGCGGGTTGTACGTCACACATCTTTCGAGGGGTTCTCTCAGACATGTAGGTTTCCTCACGATGTTTTCCTTCGCCGTTTAGCAAGTGATACTCGTGGTTGAAAATGAGATGCGCACATGAAGTCCCAGAGGTGCGAGCCGGGGTTTGAGCCTGCGATCCTCGTTACCAAGGCAAGCGTTCTACCAACTTGGCTATCACTGCTACAATCTGATTGTCACCAACATATTTATTATGACTCTAACTTTGATATGTATTCGTTGTAACGATAACATTGACACTTCGTGGTAGCTTCACAGTCAAGTTAAACTCAGTCCCTCGTTCTAAGTGCCACTATCTTAGACGAAGTAGCCGCAACAACCGCACCGGTCGTCTGATCGATCGATCCCGCCGTCATCCCGGCCCGCAAGTGGCCGCTCGCCAATAAATTACAGTGCTCAACACCAGACTGTACAAGTTATGCATTAGAGAACTGACCACTATATTCCTTTTCAAGAGTTAAAAAGTAATTGTTATATGTAGCCGATATTACGATGATAGGTATTGTTAACTAAATAACTGCAGATTTTTTGTAAGTTGTTAGAATTTTTAATATACTAGCTGCGCCCTGCAGTCTTACCTGCGCAAAAAATCATGTCGGTCCTTTGCCCTATGAAAAATTAAAACAAATCTATCCCACGGGAACCATACATTTTACTGGGATAAAAATAGCCTATGTGCTATTCTAGACTGTAGTCTGGCCAAAAAATGTGCCAATTTCAGCCAAATCCGTTCAGCCGTTCTGGCGTGATTGAGTAAAAAACATCCATCCATCCAAACTTTCACATTTATAATATTAGTGAGATAAACATTGTAGCGACCTCTCCAATCTCGCCACAATATATACAGATGGTAAACATCGCGAGGAAACCTGCATGTCTGAGAGAACCCTTCGAAGGACATGTGAAATCCGCCAACCCGCACTCGACCAGTATTGTCGACTAAGGCCTAATCCTCCTGGCATTGAGGGCAGGCGCGTGCCCAGCAGTGGGACATTAAAAGGACTAATATTATTATTACTATTGATAAACTCACCTGGATAACATAGCATCATTAGCACTCCCAAAATGATTAGCAGCCAGGGCTGCCTCCAGCACATTCGACTCTCTCCTCGGCTCAGCCCTATTCAATATAGAGCTTATCGAAAAACTCGTATAGGGGGCGCTACCAGTTGCCTTCTCTTCCTTATCCTTTTTGAGTTCGTAGAAGGGGCTCTTCTGGTCCTTCCTAGAAGGAGAAGATGTGATATCCGGGCTGCTGGCGCCGGAGACCACGTTCACTTCGATGTCTCTATCATCTTGGGAGGATGTGGGGGAGTCCATGTTGTGTGATGGTCAGTTCTTCATTGTATTGTGACCTGTTGGGTAAAGGGGGGACGTCAAGGATTTTTTTAAATATAAATAATTACCTTCGAATTTATACACGTTTTCATATAGTACTTTTGATAAAGTTATAGAACTGGAAAAAGGCCATTGGGGGAAAAAAATATAGAACGTCTATAAATTTGAGGGTTAATATATAGTTCAAAAACTTTAAGTCACAACAAACGATTTTTGACGTCAAAAAGATCAAATTCTTTTTTTGCTTGAAAGTCATAAGTCAAAGGTAATTATTATTTTGCAAATCTACCATTTTCTTTTGTAACATCCTACTATTTAGGTAGTATGTACGCACACCTATTCCTAGTTTAACTAAATCTGAGAGAATTTCATTTGAATTTTATGTGTCAAAGTCAAATCATTTATTTCGTATAGGCCTACGGGAGCATTTACACATCGTTATTAACATTTTTTTCTTAACTCTACAACTTGATCGGAACACGACCTCAATCTTTCATTGAAATCCGTTCAGCAGATTTCACGTTATACGCAAACAGACAGACCGACAAAAATTCAATGATATTTTTTCTCTATGACAACCAAGTTATACGTATATATTCTTATTATATTAATAACAAGGCAACTGAAGGCCTAACAACCTAACCAATCCCCCACAGCCTCCCTCGCTCTCATCTTTAAGACGTTTACTATCCATAATTCATAAGATTTAAGTGCATTATTGTTCTTATCCTCGTCGGGCTGGTCCCGCGGGCACCCAGCTAATAGCGGGGGTTGCTACCCTTATTGTCTGAATTAATAATGAATAATAAAGTATAACAGGTTTTTGGCTAATCGCGTTAAAGGCGAGTGAGATTTCTGATTATTTTTTTCAGACATTTTTCATGCGACCAGGGCCCCAATTCTGCTAATCTACAAACGCTTCAGTGGAGTGTCGATAGCGACTGGATGATTGTAGACATTTGGTAGTCGACTAGTTTTTTTAAGACCAGTTGCTTTCCACTGACCAGCCATCCAACTGCCGTAAAACTATTTCGTATTCTGTACGTGAGTCGCGTATCAATATAATGCCGCGGTAACGAGGATCGCAGGTTCAAACCCCGGCACGCACTTGGGATTTCTAGATTTCAAGTGTGAATCTCTATAATAATAATCTGTTACCCGCGACTCCGTCCGCGTGGTATTTAACAAAAACAGTTTTTCTAAAATAAAAGTAACCTATGTTACTTCTTGTTACATCAGCTATCTGCCAGTGAAAGTCCCGTCAAAATCGGTCCAGCCATTTCAGAGATTAGCCGAAATTAGCAGACAAACAGACAATTTTTAAAAAAAAATTGTAATGTACCGTGTATACATCTATTTGCACTTAGTAAAAAGCGGTTATTTTAATATTACAAACAGACACTCTAATTTTATTAATGTGTATAGATTATTATAAAAAATACCGTTGGCTAATATACACTAGCCGGGGCCCGCGACCCGGCCGCCGCCGGCCGAACTGCACAACCACACAATTACACAAAATCGCCGACAAAACATTGATTTAAATATGTTCACTCTCCATCGACACAATCATCACAAATTGATTGCATAGCAAATGATCTGACTGATGTTGCGCTTTGTCAATGAACGTTTATAAATGGGTATACGGAATTTGAATAAGTAAACCAAGCGCACCATTGCATGACCTCAAGACACTGTAAGCACCTTCTGCGTAGATCGGACCGCAAACAACAACTAAATATAAGGATACCCCAGTTCAAACTATGACACTAGGACGTCAACCACCTCAGTCCTCCCGTGACCATGGTTGCTGTAAAGCAGCCGAAACGTCGGGAACGTAAAAAAACATAAAATAAACGCAATAAAATCTTTAAAAATAGTTTTATTTCAAATACAACTTATGAACCAGCCAGTACGCACGGAAAAACACGGCTTCAAGCGCATACTGCCCGATTCACTCGCGTCCAACATAAATTGTTCTGATGTGAACACGCAATCGCGGTAGTTACAAATACTGTCATTTCAACGATGATTCAATACCTCGCCAAATGGACATTTTAAATAAATTGGTGGTCCATTTCGAGAGTTATTCGCAATGTTGAGCGCTTTATCGAGATGAGTGTTTTTTATAGCAATGATAGCTATGTTAAAGTCAAAGTCAAATCATTTATGCCTATGAGGGCACTTACAAATTGTCATTATAATTTTTTTTCTTAACTCTACAACCGGATCGGAACACGACCTCGACTGAGAAGATTCAGCGAGTGACTCAGCGGGCTTGTCTTTTTTTTAAAAGCTATAATTTTTACAAAAAATATAAAAAGTAAGCTCCAGTGTGTTGCCATGCGAGGCGCACACGCTACACTTTGACATTATAAATCTTGGTAGAACGTACGCCTAGGTTAAACCCCACGGCTCGCACTTCTGAGATTTTCGAATATTCATGTGCGAACTCTACGTCGTAAAAATATAAAATAAACATCTAACTAAATATTCATTACTTATATTTACGCGAATAGTAAACATTTAAATAAAATGGTCACGGTCCTCCCGTGACCATGGTTGCTGTAAAGCAGCCGAAACGTCGGGAACGTAAAATACAAAAAATTAACATGATAAAATTCGTAAAATTAGTTGTATTTAAATATCTAACTAAATAAAAAAATAACTCTATGTTTTTTTTTGTTTATCAACAGATCTGTGTAGGTCGTACGCGTGCGGCTATTATGGCCGCCCGCCGGCAATTATAGCCCGCCACTACTTAATATTCAATTAGGCACGTGCCGTTGCAATGTTGTAATTTCATATGGTTACCATCGTGTTTTTATAAAGCTTACCCACGTAGGATCAGAAGTAACATAAGACAATCTTTTTTTTTTTATTACATTATAGGCAAGTATTTGATCTCGATCTCACCTGATGGTAAGTGACGATGAGATCTACGATGGAGCATACTTGCCTAGAAGGTACCTGTTCACTCTCGACTTGAAAACACCCAGATTGAGCCAACGGGGAACAAAGACGCCGCCGGTAGAGTGTTCCATTCCTTGGCAGTTCGCTAGATGAAAGTAGAAGCAAATAGCTTAGTCCGTACCGAAGGAATGTCCACAGTGTACGGATGAGACTTGTCCGTGCGTCTTGTCGACCGACGATAGAATGGAGATGGGGGAATTAATTCGTGTAATTTTTGTTTCATGTAGTAAACCATTACAATACCTACGAATTACAAACCTCCCAGTGCAATTAGCCGAATGGCCTGCACATTTTTTTCTTGGGTTGGCAATTGTCTACAAAATTGTGGCATTTTGCCAGTGTTTAGTAAATTGTCTCATCATTGTTGCAAAATGTAAGAAGGTACCGAATACCGCTGATGATAATGATGATGAAATAAAATATCTATAAAAACTATTTTTTGGAGAATAAAACTAAATATCCCTGGCCTGCACTTATATCACTAGACTAAGCTATAATTTTCAAATAATTAAAAACAGTCGCGCACTAAAAGCTAAATTAAAATAAGTATTTTTTTTAGTTGGTAGGTACTTATTTTTTTCCCACATTGACTTTATTATATTTTAACCAAATCCTGAAACCAAATCCGACGAAACAGCGATCCAGCCGGGTGTTCGCGACGCATCGACGCGTAATCGATTGTAATCGATACTTTTTTAATCGATTCCTTGATCGAATCAATTTTTTTTCACGCTCGCTTTTTAAAGCATAATCGAAAGTTTACGTAAACATTTATTATATTGTCATAATAAATATTGTTGCGCCTGAGAGAGGGGTCGTAAAGTATGAATGTTTAGGCAGAAAATATCCTTCATCCGTATAAGGACTTATAGCTGATAGATCATCGAGATACAGCATGTAATCTTCATCAGAACTGTGATTACTGGTGGTAAGCTTCAGCCGTGGCTAGTCACCACCCACTGAACAAAGCCATGTCGCCAATCGGCCTAGCCGTGTTCCGGCATGATGTTCGGTGTTGCTATTCATGGATGGCGGGTCAGATCAGCTGCGCGGCATGTGCCTAGTGAATGTAGCGTCTCGATCTACTGCCGTCTTCCTACCTAGGCAAGTATGCTCCATCGTGGATCTCATCGTCACTTACCATCAGGTGAGGTCGAGATCAAATACTTGCCTATAATGTAATAAAAAAAATAAAAAATATTATTTCTAGTGAAAATATCTGGGAACTTTGACACAGTTAGCAGTGACTTTGCTTTCTGTACCGCGGGATCGTGTTGGAGTCCCCGTACGAGAAATGTGTGATGATCACGAACATTTATACCCAAGTCATGTACTGTAAATAGCTATATACTAGGTTCGCCCTCAGTCCATTGTGCGGTACCCATAATACAAGCGTTGCTTAGCTTGGAACGAAGTGAGTTCTCGTTTGAGGATGTCAGGTGGTTAATGTTATATATGATAAATACGATATATAGTTATCATAATTATACCTGACTTTATTATAAATCTATTGGTTGTAGCTTAGCATTTTGTAACCTTTTTAACGATTCATAAGTACTGAACGTAATGGTATTTTTTTCTATTCTATCAAGTGAAAGACGTCCACTGCTGGACATAGGCCTCCCCCAATGATTTCCACACATCACGGTCCTCCGCCGCTCGCATCCACCGGTTTCCTGCTACGCGTGTGATATCATCGGTCCGCCTTGTGGGGGGCCGTCCTGCACTACGTCTTCCGGTTCATGGTCGCCATTCTAGAACCTTTCTGTCCCAAAGGCCGACGGTTCTGCGAGCTGTGTGTCGCCCACTGCCACTTCAACGTTGAAATTCTTTGAGCTATGTCGGTACTTTAGTTCGTGTACGGATCTCCTCATTTCTGATTCTATCGCGTAGCGAAACCCCGAGCATAGCTCTCTCCATTGCGCGCTGAGCGACCTTGAGCTTTCTTATGAGGCTCATAGTACGCGACCACGTTTCAGTAACATATGTCATCACTGGCAACTCAGTTTTAGTTGGGCTTTGTTTGTACTCGTGACGTGAAAATGCTGCTGCCTGCTTTTGTTTAGTACCGCACCGTATGTCATCACTTCACTGAATGGTTACGATGAATAGAAAGTATTCTGATTCTGGTCAATTAGGTCTATAATGGCGTAAATAATGCCTTATATTTAACGTTGGTTAAAGCCAAAACGTTGTTATTTTACAGTCTACGTGAGTTTGTGTAAAGGCGGCATGTCACCAGCAGATGGCCGCTTCCCGATAACCATCTCACGGACGCCGTTAACTTTACACCGCACTAAAACCTAACCCTTCATGCTAATCGCGGACGAGTGTTAATACGGGTGGCTGTTACACCGTGGTGTAATTTGAAAATATAAAGTGTTAGGAAACATAGAGTATTCGCCGCTCTATGGCAGACGCAGTTTTTGCCTAAAACGTAATACATTTTAGTGTTCCAGTAGCTTCGGTATTACAATCAAAATTATTTATTTACATAAACATAAACGATTAGTGTTTTTTTTTTTGTTACATTATAGTCAAGTATTTGATCTCGATCCCACCTGATGGTAAGTGATGAGAGATCTACGATGGAGCATACTTGCCTAGGTAGGAAGGCGGCAGTAGATCCAGACGCTACATTCACTAGGCACATGCAGCGCAGCTGATCTGACCAACAATCCATGAATGGCAACAGCGAACATCATGCCGGAACACGGCTAGGCCGCTTGGCGACATGGCTTTGTTCAGTGGGTGGTGACTAGCCACGGCCGAAGCCTACCACCAGTAGAGTTGTCACCTAGTTGGCACCACCCAGGGTCACGTGTAGGGTATCTCGAGGGTATTTAATTCTCCTACGGACGAAGGTGACTCGACCCCAAAAATTGGTGTGGGTACATATAATTAATTAAATTATTAAAATATTTAATACATGTTTAATTATTTTTTTAATAAAATTACAAGTATCAGTTAATTGATTTTATCACATTTAATACTTGAATAGTACCTTTCTGTAGGTAGAACTGTTAAAAATCGGCAAATTTTCACGTGCTTGGAAAGCAATTTCGACTATATATAACCAGCTTCGCAAACAACTATGGACTTGACGATTATTAAATAAAGTATCTATTTTTTTAACGAATGAGTGAATACCTCCGTCAAGCATTTATCGCATAAGTTTGAAAAGCTATTCCCGCCGTCGAAGCAAAGCTCAAGATTTGATATCTATACATATAAATAAAATTGGAGTGTCTGTTTGTAATATTAAAATAACCGCTTTTTACTAAGTGCTTATGAAAGTATACACGTTACCTATACCGAAACAACATTTTTTACAATTTTTGTCTGTCTGTCTGTCCGTCTGTCTGTCTGTCTGTCTGTCTGTCTGTCTGTCCGTCTGTCTGTCTGTCTGTCTGTCTGTTTGTTCCGGCTAATCTCTGAAATGGCTGGACCGATTTTGACGGGACTTTCACTGGCAGATAGCTGATGTAACAAGGAGTAACTTAGGCTACTTTTATTTTAGAAAAAAAAAATTGGATCTCACGAAAAAAAAAACAATGTTGCAGCGCAGCGCCTGATTGTTTGATAGCAACAACCTGCAATGCGTCCCGCGGGCTCAGAATTGGCGGGCAGGCTGTTGTCAACGGTTGTCTTTGTTAAATACCACGCGGACGAAGTCGCGGGCAACAGCTAGTTTTTAATAATTTTACAGTTGGTAACCTTTTCTCTATGGTCGTTCGTAATGATGTTACACAAAGTCAAATGGTAATTGTATGCGTCGGTGTAATTAGCGGCCACGTTTACATGTTCAAACGCATCTTAGTTAAAGGGTTATAAAAACTGTACTTTGTAATTAAATTTTATGGTTTTGCTCGCGCTAACTGGTGGTTTAAATATTAAAATGGGGTAAACTGTAACCAGGCTTTCACATAGGTACTGAAGCGTTATGTTATGGGCATGTATGACTTGATGGATCAGCTCAGTTGGCAGTGAACCTGCCTTCTGCGCTGAGGGTCCCTGGTTCCTGGTGTACAAACTTTGTGTAAGCATGAATGTTTTTACCCGAGTCGTGGATGTTTAATCTATACATATAAATAAAATTGGAGTGTCTGTTTGTAATATTAAAATAACCGCTTTTTACTAAGTGCATTTGGATGTATACACGTTACCTATACCGAAACAACATTTTTTACAATTTTTGTCTGTCTGTCTGTCTGTCCGTCTGTCCGTCTGTCTGTCTGTCTGTCTGTCTGTCTGTCTGTCTGTTTGTTCCGGGTAATCTCTGAAATGGCTGGACCGATTTTGACGGGAATTTCACTGGCAGATAGCTGATGTAACAAGGAGTAACATAGGCTACTTTTATTTTAGAAAAAAAAAATGGATATCTCGAAAAAAAATTAAAACCAATGTTGCAGCGCTGCGCCTGATTAAAGTTTGATAGCAACAATCTGCAATGCGTCCCGCGGGATCAGAACGCGAGCAGGATGTTGCCAACGGCTGAGTCTTTGTTAAATACCACGCGGACGAAGTCGCGGGCAACAGCTAGTATCTATATAAGTATGATATACTGGGTTCGCCGTCAGTCCATTGTACGGTACCCATAATACAAGCGTCGCTTAGTGTGGGACCATACAATTTGCGTGTTTGTGTCGCGTTTGTTCAATTATTCAACTATTAATTTCCATATGAACATATTTAAATCCCCCAAGAGTTGATAATACCGCCATACGACGACATTTAGCCACATAACCCGCCACTACTTCGTGTGGCAATGGCTAATTAATTCCTAAACTGACGGCCGAGTTAATTAATAAAGTACTGTCCAATACACCTCGTCAATTGTGTGACAAATCGCTTTTTATAAACATTATGGCGGTTTGATGGAGGCCTTCGGGACCCGGGGTTCGTGAGCACAGGTCAAGGGTATACTGTCGGTATATAAAGGCTAATATTATGAAAATCTATAAATCGCTTTTAGGTATATAAAAAAATACCTAAAGCGATACAATATTCCAAGGTTTGTAAAAACCGCTACTTTTACTAACCTTGGAGTGTTGTATCGCTTTAGGTATTTTTTTAAGCAAACTTAATACATCGAGACATCCAATGCGGAATGCCAATATCGCGAAAAACTAAATTACATCGTAAAGATGTCCAAATTTTTCGTAAAAATATATAAAACCATTGACATTTTGAATTTCGCGCCCTGACCTAGCGCTTCCACCTTAATTATCTAACTTTATGTTTCCCAAATAACTTGAAATGATTTTCAAAAAAATCATTTTATAATATCGCTAGACGAACACACCAATTGTACGGTCCCAAACTAAGCAGCGTTTGTATTGTGTGTAGAGAGTGATATAACATTCATGCTCATTACACAAAGTTTGCCCCCTGCCAGAATTCGAACCCGGACCTTCGGCACAGAAAGCAGGGTCACCACTAATTGAGCTAATCAGGCCATCAACTGTATTTCTTAACTATTTGTATATTTTTTAACTATTAAATTAATATAGGTAAGTATACTTGCTTTTATAAGTCGGTTCCTACTTAATTAACACCGGTGAATCGAGGCTTACAACACTGTACCTTTATCTATAATTACATGAAATATAGTAATAAATATTTTTTTTATTTTTTATTTTTTTTATTACATTATAGGCAAGTGTTTGATCTCGATCTCACCTGATGGTAAGTGACGATGAGATCTACGATGGAGCATACTCGCCTAGGTAGGAAGGCGGCAGTAGATCGAGACGCTACATTCACTAGGCACATGCAGCGCAACTGAGCTGACCCGCCATCCAAGATCTGGTAAGTAAGCTTCATCTCCATCCATCTAGGCTTAGTCCTCTACGTTAACTATAATAATATGTTTTGTCAAAAGTTATAAAAAAAATATATAATTATTATCTTCTTCCATGAATTACGTGTATGAAAAAAAAAACGGCATTTCATTTGTAAAATCTCCCAAAAACTACTATCAGCGACCTAACTATACAATTTCCTATAAGGTGTTTTATCTAGTTTTTTGCAAAAGCTCAACTTCGTTGAACTCTTTTAGACCGAAACACATTTAACTTAATACAAGGTTCCAATGCAACTAACCATTCGTTTAGCTTGCTTGTCGTTAACTATACTATTCTATAATCAACGAATATTTACGACAAACACTGTAATGAACGGTGAACTCAGTATATAATACTTATGTAGATATTATAAACATCCATGACTCGGGTACAAACACTCATGCTTATCACGCTAAGTTTGTCCGTGGCAGGATTCGAACCCGGGGCCGTCTGCACACAAAGCAGGATTCCTACCATCTGCGCTAATCAGGTCGTCACTACGCAGTAAGGCATAATAAGTTATAAACATCGATCGCGGGCGCCCAAAATGCTATTTCGCCATATGCCATTTGGTATTTCTTTACCCTGTTCCACTTTGTATTCTACACGGGCCTTCCATCCTTATTCTTGTATTTAGTCTGAGATAACACATAACATATCTACCTGTTAATATATGTCAACCGCTTCCCATTCAGAGCACAGTCATATTAAAATCAACAACACCGTCACAACACAAGAAATTGTTTAAACACAGTCCAAACAATAAAAATAATGTTTTTAAAAGTATATTTATTTTAATATGAAGGTACAAATTTCACTTTCGAAGTAACCACTTAGATACTATTGCGTGCGCGCTGCGCCACTGTCAGCTCGAATACTGACAAAGCTACCCTTCGAAAATGGGGCGTAACATCCCTTACGTACCACCCCTTACGTTACCAAAGCGTTTGAAATATACCTGACTCTTTCTTACACCCAATACACGGATACAATCCAGTTTGTGTTATTACATTTTGAACTTTGAGCAGTTAGAATACGGTTGCTGGTTGCGGTGCATTAAAGTTGGTTGTCTGAAACCATCGATCGTGAAATTCAGCGCGCAGTGTAACGCAATTAAGGGCAGTCGCTTAGCTCTTAAATCGCTGAAACTGTTCTCGTGTTTTTGTTAAATTTGGTGAACTGTGGTTTATAATGGTTGCGGCTAATGCGCCGTTTCGGTTGTAGTCGCACTCACGTTTTATTCCAACCATTTCGGTGTTTATGGCTATATAAAATAATTGCTTCAAGTAATTAGTGGGGTTTTGAGAATTTATTTGGACGCGGTCTGAAACAAATTGAGCTTGGCAATAGAGTATGAAATACTGTTATTATATTAATTCAATTTTCAGTCGTTCATTGACTTCGACATTTGACTACTTATCGATCTAAAATCTACAGTATCAAGATCTACCAAAGGCGAGTCGTTTTTATATGAACTTTTGTAACAAGCTCAATAAATTGATGATTTATATAATACTACTAGCTGCGCCCTGCGGTGTTACCCGCGCAAAAAATCATGTCAATCCTTTGCGCTATGAAAAATTAAAACAAATCTATCCCATAGAAACGATAAATTTGACCGGGATAAAAAGTAGCCTATATGCTATTCCAGACTGTAATCTATATCTATGCCAAATTTCATCCAAATCCGTTCAGCCGTTCTGGCGTGATTGAGTAACAAACATCCATCCATCCATCTATCCATCCATCCAAACTTTCACATTTATAAAATTATATAATATACTAGCTGTTGCCCGCGACTTCGTCCGCGTGGTATTTAACAAAGACTCAGCCGTTCGCAACAGCCTGCGCGCGTTCTGATCCCGCGGGACGCATTGCAGATTGTTGCAATCAAACTTTAATCAGGCGCAGCGCTGCAACATTGGTTTTAATTTTTTTTCGAAAGATCCAATTTTTGTTTCTAAAATAAAAGTAGCCTATGTTACTCCTTGTTACATCAGCTATCTGCCAGTGAAATTCCCGTCAAAATCGGTCCAGCCATTTCAGAGATTACCCGGAACAAACAGACAGACAGACAGACAGACAGACAGACAGACAGACGGACAGACAGACAGACAGACAGACAAAAATTGTAAAAAATGTTGTTTCGGTATAGGTAACGTGTATACATCCAAATGCACTTAGTAAAAAGCGGTTATTTTAATATTACAAACAGACACTCCAATTTTATTTATATGTATAGATAATACTATGTAAGTAAATATAATATAGGCAAGCCCGCCGAGTGTTTGCTGGATCTTCTCAGTTAAGACCGCGTTCTGATGTGGTTTAGATAATAAAATCACATAACAATTTCAAAATGGCCCCTTAGGTCTATAACATACAATTTTATTGCACTATTTCAGCGGACATGATCAATGTATTGATATGTAGCTGTATATATATATACTAGCTGTTGCCCGCGACTTCGTCCGCGTGGTATTTAACAAAGACAACCTTTGACAACAGCCTGCTCGCCCATTCTGAGCCCGCGGGACGCATTGCAGGTTATTGCTATCAAACTTAATCAGGCGCTGCGCTGCAACATTGGTTTTAATTGTTTTTCGTGAGATCCTATTTTTTTTTTCTAAATAAAAGTAGCCTAAGTTACTCCTTGTTACATCAGCTATCTGCCAGTGAAAGTCCCGTCAAAATCGGTGCAGCCATTTCGGAGATAAACTGAAACAAACAGACAGACAAAAATGAAAAAAATCTTGTTTTGGTATATGTACCGTGTAAAATCCAAATGCACTTATTAAAAAGCGGTTATTTTAATATAACAAACACACTCCATTGAAATGGACCTAATTTTAAGGATTTTATCGCGATTTTATTTCTATTTTATGTTCCCGACTAAAATCGCGATAAAATCCTTAAAATTTAATTTCATTTCAATGTGTAATATTCGCGTAAATATAAGAAATCAATAAACACACTCCAATTTTATTTATTATATAGTTGGTAAAACCTATGTAAGTTTTACCAACTATATACACACAACCAAGTTGGTAAGACGCTCGACTTGGTATTATCGGTACAAACTCCAGCTCATCTCACATCTGGGATTTCCAGATTTCATGTGCCAATCTCATTTTCAACCATGATTATCACTTGCTAAACGGTGAAGGAAAACATCGTCGCAAACCTGCATGTCTGAGAGAACCCCTCGAAAGACGTGTGAAGTCCGCCAACCCGCACTGGGCCAGCGTAGACTACGGCCTAATCCCCCTCGCATTGAGGGGAGGCCTGTACCCAACAGTGGAACATTAAAAGGGCTGGTGTTGTTATTATTATGATATGGTAGCTATTTGCAACGCGAATAATAACATAGCTTTCATTCGTATTAAATCGGGTGAGTTACTCGATACATCGTGCATTTCAGAGATTAGCCGGAACAAACAGACAGACAGACAGACAAAAATTGTAAAAAATGTGGTTTCGGTATAGGTAACGTGTATACATCCAAATGCAATTAGTAAAAAGCTGTTATTTTATTATTACAAACAGACACTCCATTTTTATTTATATGTATAGATTACCTCTACATAGCTCTACATTCATATAGTCTATATACATATATAAAAGAAAGTCGTGTTAGTGACACCATTCATAGCTCGAGAATGGATGGGTCGATTTTTGTGATGTTTGATTTTTTTTATTTGTCACTAAATCGAATATGAGAATAACTATTATAACATGGAAAACAATAATTAAATAATACTAATAATAAAGATAATTAATTTTCTTATACATTTGATTTTGAGACGGTATGAAATTTGCCGGGACAGCCAGTTATACCAAAATAGATTTTACGTGAATCTCTCATTCTTCCAGCAGTATTCTACTTATTCTACTGGTGGTAGGCTTCGGCCGCGGTTAGTCACCACCCACTGAACAAAGCCATGTCGCCAAGCGGCCTAGCCGTGTTCCGGCATGATGTTCGGTGTTGCCATTCATGGATGGCGGGTCAGATCAGCTGCGCTGCATGTGCCTAGTGAATGTAGCGTCTCGATCTACTGCCGCCTTCCTACCTAGGCAAGTATGCTCCATCGTAGATCTCATCGTCACTTACCATCAGGTGAGATCGAGATCAAATACTTGCCTATAAATGTATAAAAAGAAAAGGTATGTACCTGTCTATCACTATGAAGCCGTCGGCATAGAGTTACTTTCGTCTCGTGATTTGTTTTTTACTATCCAAATGTAAAGCAAAGCAAAGCATAACTTTTGTGCGCAGTACTACATGACGTTTGATAAATTTATAAAATATCTATAAATTTGGGGGTTAGTAGATACATGGATAATAATCTAGTATTTTATCATTTTTTGTGTTTAGAACGAATTTTCTCAATGATTGGTAACATCACATAAATATAAACTCTTCCCCCCCCCCCCCCCCCCCCCTCCATAAGAAATCCTGTATCAACACCGTCAACAGACTCTTAACATTTAGCAGTCCCGAGTTGAATTTTTTAATCGGCAATTCTGGAATTCGACGTTCCCCCTTTTCAACATTCCCCGTCTTTCGCCTGAAGCTTTCGCAAACTGAAAACAATCAGAGAACTCCACTCCGAGCCTCCCCGTAGCTAACCATTGCTTACAAGGCCAATTATTAGCGTAAATTAGTCATAAGGGTGCCTTCACACCGAGGCACGCCGGATAGCCCGCGGGCAGTAGGTATACCTACTCAAATGGAAGCGTGGCGGGGCGGGGGGAAAAGGATGGAATATGTAGAGGGTCCTTTATAGACGGGTAGGGAAGTACCAACGGCATCCTGTAAGTGTCTGCCTGGATGACAATACTAAGTATACCGACTGTGATAAAATTTATATTATACTTACCTTCATATACAGAATGATTCAGAAAGGATATACTAAGGCTTGAACGTGTGCTTCTTTAGCGCATTAGTAATTAGTATGAGAAGCCGAATTTCGATACATCGATTTTATTTTTTATTTGTCTTATCGAAATTTTGAACTCAAATGCGCTAAAGAAACGCATGTTCAAGACTTACTGTGCCCTTTCTGAATCACTGTACAAGAATTTATGTTTTCCTTTATTGTTCGTATTTCTTAAAAAAACTTTTTAAAGTTGTACCTAGTGTACTCATCACAGAGACCGATGGAGGCTAATCGTCCGATCCAAGTGTGGACTATCCAACGATGATCGCGATCCTCAGACATGAGAGACCGACCATAGAGAGAGAGAGTGTACTCATATACTTTCCTTACGTAAGTACTATTTCCTTGAAGTAACCTTCTTCTATATAAGGTATAACAAAAATTGTGTAAAATATTTTAACAGGGCCAACAGTAGGTTATACAGTTAACATGGCCAAAAAATAAATCGAATTACTTGCCATTAAAAAAAATTACACCTGGAATGAGCGCACGGTTAACCTTGTTTAAATATAATCAAAATGGTTTACACAATTCAAAATTCAATTCGAATTTCCTTGCTTTGGCCAACCCTGAAGCAAACCCTGGCTACACTCATGCAAACTTGCATTAATAAATATCAGTATAACTATGCAATTATACTAGTATCAGGAATTATATTTTTTTACAAGCTAGCGACATCTATGTAATTTCGATAGATACAACAAAGCGACATCTATAGGCAGACACAATAACCTGCTATGTGATTAGTTTTCAGTTAGAATATATAGATGGCGGTAATTTGAAATAAACAATACCTTCGTCTTAAAAATCACAGATTTTAGTATTTTTCCATTTAATTATAAAATTATCACATTCGTGATTCAAATAAATTGAATTATTGCTTTTTTTTACATCTATGGATAAGGATATTCTACAATAATGTTGCTTTACCTTATAGTATAGGTAATACCACTAGCTACCCCGGCGTACTTCGTACCGTTCCAGATTCAAATGTACGAGAAAATAAATTATCTTTATTATATTTTTTGGCTACAAAATAGAGCCATATTATATATTCGCCAGTATGGAGTACCTAAGTCTTGAAAATTGATTTTGAATTATAAGTACCCCTGATGCTATTGATAATGTAGATGACGATGATGATGATGAAATGAATCCCCTACCCCTATCAGTAAAGCTGTGGATACTTTACTGAAAATTTAACGGTCATCTTGAGAGAACTTGAAAAGTCAAGTTATACTATTTTATTTCAATTTCCTTCACTCGTGCACGTTTATGAACACACAACGGCTAATATCCCACTAATATAACACATTATATATCAAAGAATCACATTTTTGGAAAATAAAACAAAATTGACAACTTCACGGTTCAACTTCCCGCCAAAAAACTCGATAAGTAGGTACTCAATTAAAACAAATTGTTTATGTTCAAAATACTTTTATTTCTCAACAGCATTAAGTATAAAACATTCTCACTATAAACTAGAGGCTAAACTACATTGGACTTTCAATTATTATGTACTAAACCCCGTCGTGTGGAAACTTTAACGAACTCCAACTCTAAACATACAAGCGGAAGGTACAGTTTAAGCTTAGCAAATAGACACCCGTATTTAAAAAATATCTAAAAACGTCGTAATGTCTCGCTCTCAGAAATTCCCTTCTATGCCCTCTACAAGAAAGTCTTATTTTGATTGTGCAAAAATATGTTTGTATGGTATTACTTTATACATTATTGTATAAATAATTTGTTACAAGAATATATGCAATGAACGGCTGACACTGAAAACTGAAAAGTAAACCTCCCAGTGGATTTACGAAGTCTTTTTTGTCAAATAGTTAGTCTATTACTTACATACTTTGTCAACGAAACAAATATGCGGGTGTCAATTTAACGAAGTCATAATTATAATTCATAATTTATACTTTCAGGTCTTTTGTTTGGTTTGATTAGATACATTACTGTTCGCACACATTATTTTACCACATTTGTATTAACTTTTCAATAATTACACGAAATATAATCCATATACATATCAATAATTCTATTTTTTTTGAAATGGGACTTCTTTGCGATGTAATTATGTTTTTAGCGACGGCAACATTATTGCAATAAACGTCTTTCCATATTTAAGTTTGCTTTAAAATTGATCTAAAGCGACACAATACTTCCATATTTGAAAAAAAAACCGCCATTTTTAAAAACGTTGTGCTTTTGTTTCGTTTATGAACAACCCTAAAGCAAATTTAAGGGGGAAGCTCAGGGTCAGGGCGCGAAATTAAAAATGTCAATGGTTTAGTTTGCTTCAAAAAGTACCTAATCTGATACAATACTATTAGGTTTGTAAAAACCGCTACTTTTACTAACTTTATCGTGTTTTATCGCTTTAGGTATTTTTTTAAGCAAACTTAATACATCGAGACATCCAATGCAGAATGCTAATATCGCAAAACACTAAATTACATCGTAAAGATATCCAAATTTTCGTAAAAAAATTAAAAACCATTGTCATTTTGAATTTCGCGCCCTGACCTGAGCTTCCACCTTAATGGATAAACAAATTCAATGCAATATGGCGTGGTCACAAACGAAAAAGTTACGACTCAATATTTTTTTTTTAATAAAAAAACTGACACGATTTGGAAATTATAATATTCTAACAGGATAGGATTGCTTTTATCACCCTTTTGGATCCCAACTGTTGGAACTAACTGGGCTTTGGGCTTGTATTTTTTTTAAGTAGTTCACATAGCTACTTTAATGATTGGCGAGTCACAAGGTACTGTAATGTCATAATGAGACAAAGAAAACTCAAATGGCAAAAACAACATTTGCGTAATACAGTTTGACGACATTTGGTCTAGAATTATATACTAGTCTATGATCTCATAGGACATTTATTTAACACAAGTTTAGACTGAATAAACTTATACTTAGAGTCAATGCTCTTGTACAATGTGATTCAGAGAGAGTATACTACGATATGAAAGTGCGCTTCTTTAGCGCGTTTAGTGTTAGTTTAGTGTTAGTATACCCTTTCTGGACCACGCTGTTTAATGGTACAAATCTTCATAGCTACCAAATAGGATTTAATACTTAAACAAAGTACACTCATACGATATTTTGTCATACTATTGGGTCTATGTCATTGGATCGTTTGCAAGTAAAACAGGTGACAGTAGCTTGCAAATGAATTGGCACGTGCAGCCCACTGTCGGACATTCACTTGCAAAAGTCTCCCAATGCTATGCTAACACGCAATGATCTTAGAATAACGAGTATTAATTACGACAATTAATTTCAACTAAATTTATAATTATGTACAGTGATTAGCTATGCAATAATAGTCTTTATTCGTAGAAGGACCATTCGTAGGTACCTGGGCCCCAAGTCTGCTAACACAATCGATTCATAATCGAACAGCAACCGCATAGTAACTGTCACTTTTGACAGATATCCCATACAATATCTGTCAAAAGGGACAGTTACTGTGCGGTTGCTGTTCGATTATGAACAGATTGTGTTAGCAGACTTGGGGCCCTGAAGTTACGTATCAAAATTGCGTGTACGTCAAAACCTGGTCTCAATTTACTTTATTACTGTTACTAGATAATTTTATATACAGGATGATTATATACAGGTGAATTTTCCAAGTGGGCGTGGAGCCCGAATTTGATGAAAACTATAACTTCATAATTCAATGACGGCCTGATTAGCGCAGTTGGTAGTGACTCTGCTTTCTGCGCCGAGGGTCCCGGGTTCGAATCCTAGTAGTGACACAAGCTTTGTTTGATGAGCACGAATGTTTGTACCCGAGTCATGGATGTTTAATATGTTTAGTATTATATACTGAGTTCGCCCTCAGTACATTGTACGGTACCCATAACACAAGCGTTGCTTAAAGTGGGACCGTATAGTTGGTGTGTTTGTATGGCGATATTTATTTATTTGTTTATCAATATGAAAAAAAAAGTCTATAGCCAGGAATTGAACCCGTTATCTAAATAAAAAAAATGATAAAGTCGCTGACAAGGATCAAGTTTTGGAAAGTAATGACATGCGGCAAACTAAAGTCAAGATATTTTTTTTAGTTTGTCATATTAGGTGCTATTTGGCATATTAGCCAATGTCGTTTCCCTATAATAACAGATTCGGCCATTCCCGCCCATTTGCAAAATTCATCCAGTATATTTACCCCCAAATTTATATAAAGCTATAATGGATTTTAATGGCATTATAACAAACGTTCAAGAGGAAAAAGTGGGTTATAGTAGCTTTATAATGCATTATAACTCTGTATAAATTTGGGGGTTGATGTATGTATTACCTACCCTACCTGTGCTCTGTCAAGATCAATGTACCTAGCTGCATCATTTTATATGTAGCTGTTACAAGAGCATACAAAAATGAACGCCAAAATCATAAAGTAATAAAAAATGACAGCTTATTTCATTCCTACATATTTTAATATAACGAGCAAGCATGGTATAATAATATGCTACGCCTGGTATTATCATCCCGTGACAGCTAGGCCACGTGATTGGCTCAAGACTACGTCATTTGCCGTGTTCGACCAATGAGCGGTGTTGATTCCATTAAGGTGATAGCGTTAGGCCAGGGCGCGAAATTCTAAATTGGAACATATACCTATGGGTCGTATATTTTTTTGTGTGCGACTACAGCATATTGTCATGCATTTATTTATCCATTAATTTTCCTTCAAAATTAATTTTAAATGAAACATCACTCCAAAGTTAGCAAAAATTGCGCTTTTGGAGTATATTGGAGTATAGTATTATGGAGTATATATACAAGCATTGGAGTAGTGTTTCGCTTTAGGCATTTTTTAACAAACTTAATACATCAAGTCACCTAATGCACAATGCCAATATCGCATAAAAACTAAATAACATCGTAAAGATGTCCAAATCTTTCGTAAAAAAAATAAAAACCATCGACATTTTGAATGTCGCGCCCGGACCTAGCGCTTCCACCATAAACGTCAAATAAAGGCAGCATCGGTCATGACGTAGGGCCTTCATCCATCGTGTTGGGCTTTAGGTCCAAGGTCCAGGTTAAGTTAGGTAGGTTTGGGTCTTGGGTCTTGGGCCATCGTCGGAATAAAATAAACGGCGTAGCATATTATCATACCACGATAACAAACTTGCCACAATGACCGCCATTTTATCTCGAGTTGTTATACAATTGCCATCGTATCGATTATAAAATATTTAAACTTAAAATTGTATAACTACACTTACACCTTATGTTTATAAATAAATTATAATCGTATAAACTAAATCATGTCTAGTAACATTGACTAGATAATGAATTCAAGCTAACTATGCCCCATCTTATTTGGAACAATTGGTGTGGGTATCTGTCAAATAAGTTGCGGATAAATTTACCGGCACATTGTGGAACCGACCTCTAGTCCATTTAGGGAGAGCTTTCGAGTGACAATTAACATGACATTGTAGTTCAATTGCAATTCAATTGAGTTATTACTTGGGTACCTAGTATCGTATGCTATAGCCAGATGTAAAAAGACAGGCTTTTATTCTACCCCTGCAGACAGGAAAAAAATGACGCTAAACGCTGAGAGAGAAAAGCGTCTAAATCAAACGCATTATTGCAGTCTCATAGAAAGCCAAGGAGAGGCAACCTAAAATTATTTTGTATGCCGTCTGCATTTCGCCAACTGAGCCAGCGTGGTGGACTATAGCCCAAATCCGCTCGCATTGAGGAAAATGTGCCCGGTATAATAGCAATAGACTCGCCCTCTATTACATTAAAACTGAATACCACTGTGGTGCTACTTTGCCTACCCTTTGGGGATTATAGTCGTAATGTTATTTCATCGTATAGTAGGTAGGTATTAACGCTAATCGCTGAAAGCTTACAGCGTAATGTAACGACAAGTAAAGTCATGGGTTTTATTTTGATGCTAATAACGCGAAGCGGTAACATTTCGTCGCCGCATAGTAACAATGTTTATAGCATTTCACTCAATTAAGGGTTCTAAAAGCGATCAATTAAAGGTCAATTCACACAGACGCAGAGTCGAATTGAAGCGTCAAATTCTTTAGGACGACGCGAGCGCACCGGTGTTGACCTTTGGCAGTTTTCGTCATACAAATATGTGCCGTGCTGTGTGGAGGTATAGATCAATATGGAGTGTCGCCACATGTGTTTCAAACCTGGGTAAATGTGAATCGACCAACGATAGTACATAAAGAAGAAAAAAGTTCTTCTAATTCTGCTCGAAATAAATGTTTCGGTATATCATAATCTGATCCATTTTATTCATAGCAATAGGAACAATTTTGTCATAATTTTGGCACTTCGAAATCTCATTGGAAGCTTTTAGATGGCTACCATTCTACTTAGACCAAGAAACAATACAGACTAAGTGTAGCGAACACCATAATGCAGAATAAAAAAAAGGCGATTCGTCTATAACACGCGAATTCGCGCGTATTTATTGAGCTGCATAAGGGGTTTATGCACGAAAAAATTCATTAAATTTGTCTATAACCGAGAAGAATATATATAAAAACAAATGGTTGAAAAAAAAAAACTAAATCTTGTATTGGGGTGTACTGGTGATGGAGGACGATGGGCAAAATATGAAAAAAAAAACTTTAGTATGAAAACGAAAATATTTATCTACAAGTCAATGCACTTACCTTGATAAGAGGTAACGTCAATGTACGCTTAAGTTAAAGTATTATTTACAAAAGCAACCAAAAACTAACTAACTAACTAGGTAATATTTACAACGCTGAGGTATTCTTAACGAACAAAATTAAACGTAACTAATAATTAACGAAAACAACTCTAGTGGCCAAAGTAGGAGTTCGATGTTGGTGAAATGAAATGTCGATATGGTCGATCAATCAAAAACCTTCGCCATCTCGTTTCCGCCCTCATGGCATATTCATGAGGTGGAGTGAGATGCACGTATCGCACGGCGGCTAGTTAGAAATTACGATAAACTGACGATGTAACGCATAAAGATTTATGGAAGAGGTGTTAGGATGTAGTTTCAAATAATTATATGCCCACATGAGCACACAATTAATTGCACACGACGCAGCAACTGTCAAACTGACAGCTGACAGCGGCTGTCATTGCACACTCACCCAGATTATACATTGAATTTATTAAGCCAATATATTGGCCAAAGATCATAATAATGAAACCACTTGTTCACATAATTCGGTTTAAAATTCTAATTCACATAATCTTACTTTAAGTAATGTATAATTTTAAGTCTCAATGTTGACGGGGTTGTTCTAGTAATTAACTTAATACGATGCAACTGAATTGTTCACAAATTATTGTAGATTTTTAAAAATAAAAGCAATGGATGTTGCATACATATTTAGATAACTTCTAAATTCGTAGTCTTAATCCATTTACAGTGGCATTGCAAAGCATTTTAAGAAAGGCTATGTAATACAATTGCATACGAATTAAAACTTTCTATGAATTCGGGGGTTTATTTATGGGTAGTATTTTGGCGACTTTTAGTACTTATTATGTTTAAGCGTATAATATGAGCACATGCTATTTTTTTAAACATATAATTTTTTTACCGATTTTTTTAATAATTTCATGATTTTTTTTAACTAAAAAATCTATTATTACTGAAACTTACGAGTATTATCGATCAGTGCAGAAGCCATCTGGTATATTCATCATACCTATTCCACAGCCTAAACAGCCTTTCGAGTTTTATACAACACTATCACTCAACCAGCACCCAACACTTCACTGTAGGCTGTACGGCCTCACGCCTTTGCCGCCGGAGAAAAAAACAACAAACTGTCAATTTGACAAGTGTCACTGTCACACTGACATCCGTCAGTATTGTGCACATTAGCGCCGCACGAAGAGCCCGGATGAGTAATCGTCAAGGCTTGGGGTCCTCGGTGCGTTTCTTGTCATTCTTTCGCTGGATCAGCTTCTTTTTCATCTCGAGAAGCATCTGCTCGAAGGACATGTCGTTGTCCCGGCGGACGGCCGTCGCGCCTTGTCCGTGGAAAGCGCTCTCGGTATATTTCGCTTCGAGACCATCTGGGATAGAGTTAATACAAACATTAGCTTAAAAAAACGAAGTACTTTAGAGTTGTGATAGTTAACAATAGCACCCTTAGCATTCTAGTAAATTTCGTGTGAAGACAAAAACCATAGAGCAAATCTAAAGAGCTGGAAATAATTGTCTATTATTTTAATTATGTGCCAATTCTTATCTTCATCTATTACTTATCAGTAAACCAGTCATAGTCAAAGTCACTAGTGGGTGTCATGATTTTCTATAAAAAAAGTTGTTTTATTTCTCTTTGTAATATTTTTACTCTACCAACCAAAATATCTTTTCTAACTCTGTTGTTGGCAAAATCATCGACAAAAAATTATGGAAGCCATAAAGTTTTAAAAAGTGGACTAACCTAAGTCAGCATAGCTCTGTCTGCAGAATGCCCTCCGGCCTCCAAAGCCGACATCGTACTGTGGGAACGAGCTGGCGGCCTCCACCGCCGACCAGGCGTCGCGGGCTCGCTGGTACGTCACGAATCCGTAACGAGAACTGTAAAGAAAAGTAGGCCTAAATATTCTGATTTAAATTATAATAATAAAATTATTATTGCCTTTTAGAGGGCCCACCTAAAGAGCGGCCAGTCGTCACCTGCCAATAGTAATTAGGGAGTATTACATAACGCAATTTTTGTAGGTTTTTGACCCCAATGTAACGCTCCCCCCCCCCTCCCTCCCTCCCCTAGTAAAACGTAAAGTCTCTACGCGACCGTAATGAAGGGTTAAAACAATGTTACGTAACGCGTAGTTCAAACGTGTTACTACGTGTTGGACCTTACTGAGGCAAGCGTTCTACCAACATGGCTATCACTGCTTCGATCTCTTAATTGCCAAGGAGAGGATGTATACTTTGAACTCTTAAT
Organism: Pheosia tremula; assembly: GCA_905333125.1. NCBI lineage: Eukaryota > Metazoa > Arthropoda > Insecta > Lepidoptera > Notodontidae > Pheosia > Pheosia tremula. The sequence goes on from HG995419.1 coordinate 5,809,057, forward strand.
TCTGTAATGATGCTCACCCATCCTCCTTGCTGTGCAGCCTGACCTCCATGACATGGCCGAACTTGGAGAACAGGTTCCTCAACGTGGACTTGGTGATATCCTTCTCCAGCCTGCCCACGAACACGATACGCCGCTCCTCCACCGGCGTGTTGCTTTCCCTTGTCACACAGAATAATACACCTTAAGATCACACTTTGGTTTGATTTTGGACATCCAATCATCCATCATCCAATATTATTAATGTGAAAGTTTGGATGGATGTTTGTTACTCTATCACGCCAGAAGGGCTGAACAAAATTTGGCACAGAGATAGATTATAGTGTGGAATAGCACATAGGCTACTTTTTATCACGGTAAAATGTATGGTTCCCGTGGGATAGACATGCTATTTAATAGCCGATACGAAACGAAAAATAAGAAATAAAATAAAATAAGAAGAGCAGCACGTCATCGAAAGCCGTCTCTGTCATACTTATTTATGATATCTGTGGTGCGAGAGGGATGAAAGATGCCGAAACGCTACGTAAAAATATTGCGCTTGAGCTACTGCATAATTTAACTAACCTGTCTTCGGAACTAAAACTCCTATACGCCTTCTTAAAATTCTCCTCCCTCTTGTAGGGGCTGCACGACCTCCGGGATTTCCTCGACCCTGAAGACGAGCTCGATGATGAGGACGAGGATGACGAAGATGACGATGATGACGAACTGAAACAGTCAATAATGATTAATATCAACAAACAAACATAAACCAACATTTTGAAATAAAACTACTTTTACGAATTTTATCGCGATTATTCTACGTTTTCCACGTTCCCGACGTTTCGGCTGCTTTAATAATAAATCTTTATTTCAGACCATTTGGATCCATATTGATTGTTAGTATGAAATGAGCCTTAACTTATTGTTAGTAATATCACAATGCTATGACACACGATATGTCACAGCGGGTGCATGAAGCTCTATCCAGTGGCCCACTATCGGACACTCCCATCTATCACTCAATGCTCTCAGGATGCTGTGAGAACTGGTACGCACTCTGTGGAAGAGGGAGGCACATCGTTTCCGAATGATAGCATGAAAACCATCAATTCCTGCCTCAGCGAACATTCCCGATGCGCTACAGAAACTAGGCAGCCCTAACAGCACCCTGAAGGCATTGTTATATTGAACACGCAGGGCGTTGCATGCCCTCTGCGTATACGAGACCCACAGACTACACGTGTAGAATGACTGACAGTATGCTCTAAAGAGTGTCATTTTAACTTGTGTGGTACATCGTGCAAATCTGCGAGCCAGCATATTGCATCGGACAGACAGCGCCCTACGCTCCCTTTCTATGTCTACATTATCACTTAGATTTTCGGTAACCCAGTGACCCAGGTACTTAAATTGAGTTACTCGTGTTAGAGGAACGTTGTACAGTGATACTTGCGGCACATTAGAGTTACATTTGTTTCCAGACTTGAACACAAGTAACTCACTCTTTTTGGTATTGTACCTGAGTCCATGAGCCGACGCATACATTTCACAGATGTTCAGTAGTCGCCGCAGCGCGCCGATCGTTGGGCTCAGCAACACCATATCATCAGCATAACTGATATTATTAATACACATCCCATCAATGTGACAGCCAATCTTGGCGTTGCTGAGCTCAACGATCAGACCATTGATGTACAGATTGAAAAAGCGCGGAGAGCTTATCCCCCCCTGTCTCACCCCGCATTCCAATCTGTACATGTCAGACAACGCCCCACCCCACTTCACGTAATTAGACTGATTGTTATACCAATATTTAAACAAGGATGTTACTACATCTTCCACACTACTGTCTCTTCGGAGCTTTTCCCACAGAATGTCATATGACACCAAGTCAAAAGCCTTCGATAAATCAAGGAAACAGGCATTTACAGGCGTCTGCCTTCTTGTGTAGTACTGTACAGTCTGCTTGACACATAAAATAGCACTCTCCGTAGATAGTCCTGGCCTGAAACCAAACTGACCCTCATGCAAATTTATACGAGATGCCATATGTGCGTCAAGAAGACTGTCTAGCACTTTAGCTGTAATTGTGGCTAGAGAAATGGGCCTATAGTTGGTGGGATCGGTAATATCACCTGTTTTATTTTTAACAATTGGTACTACTAAGGTTCTCATGAGATCGTCTGGCAGGTGGGAATGTCCCAAGCACAAAGTATAGAACATTGCTAACACCCTCGGCAAGTGTACACCGGCATATCTCAGATGCTCGACGCTGAGATGGTCGTGTCCCGGAGACTTTCCTCTTGACATTCTCTTGATTACTTCATCAACCTGTTTGACAGTAAATCGAACATTCAGCTCCGAAACAGAGCACCCAGCGTCGGGAACCATCGACGACGGCGGATCAGTAGACGGTGGTCTCAGCAATGGATCAACATTAAAATGTTGCTTAAAAACATTGGCTATAGCTTTGGGATCATATTCACCCGCCACACTGCCCGGAAGGCTCGGCTTGGGGTTCAATTTATTGGTGTTCTTCCAAAATTTTCCAAATTTTTTTGTGTTATGATTTTCAGCTATTATGTTCATTTTAATTTGTGTTTGGTTATTACGACACCATTTTAATTTTGCCTTAAATGCCTTCCTCGTTTCTCTCATTTTATCAAAAATACAACCGGATGTTGGATTACCGTCCATATTCCACATCTGAAACGCTAGCCGAGCCTTACTATGGGCCATTTTCACATATTTATTCCACCCCAGTAAAGGTTTATATTTCTTTACAAGAGTAGCTCTGGCAGTCATTTCAGCGCTTTCTGTAAGTACACAAATTATTTCTTTATACATATTATCCAATATAGCTTTGTGATTCGGATCGCCACACAATTTATCCGCACAATAACCGAGTTCTGAGGGGAAATTGATTTCTTTAAGTCGATCGTGGCAAAGTTCCGTAAACTTTTTGGTCTGACCTAAATCCCTCTCCCCCCAGATCACATTATTGCGACTTATATTAGGTAACACAATATTAGGTTCAATAAGTTTTAAATTACACTCTAACAGTATTGGTAGGTGATCGGACCAGTACGCATCGTATAATACTTTTACTTGACCGAGTGTGCGACGCGCGGCCTCGGTTACGACGCAATGGTCAAGCCAGCGCTTGCAGCCGTGCGCATCACTAATGTAAGTGTACGAGTCACCTGGTAGAAGTTCCATATCCGCGCAGTACCAACATTGCTCCTCACAAAAATCTAATAACTCCTTATTAAATAGTTCACCAGTATGCGCATTAAAATCACCTAGTATGAAAACGGTTTGAATGTTGGTACTTTCCACTATAGCATTTACAACAACCATGGTCACGGGAGGACTGAGACGGTTGACTAGTGTCATAGTTTGAGACGTGTTCAACGTGTAGTATTCGCGTAAATATAAGAAATCAATATACATATAAACCAACATTGTTTATAAAATAACCACGCTTATCTTAAGGATAGAAATGCTTGGTTAGATGCCACACCTCAGGAGTATTAGAGTATAAATGACCTTATTCCAACAGACTATTTAGATTTTGATTTCTCCTCTTGCTTATTAACTTCATTTACAAAATAAACTTGTAAATGTGGCAACCATGTAGCCATAAAAATTTAATTATATACTTAGAGTAAGTACTTTTTTGACCAGCTACTCAAGCCTACGTTGCTGTTCCTATATTGTTCTCACATACCCATAACAAGTTACTGCTCAAAAATGTTAAAAAATCTTTTAAAGAGAGCAGCTATGGTGTTTCTTGCTCGTTGTTCTCCATAGGTACGGCATTCCGAACGGGTGGTAAAGTTGTAGCTTAGCATTTTGTATCAGTTTTAACGATTCATAAGTACTGTACGTAATGGTTTACACGAATAAAAAATATTCTGATTCAGATAACGATACTAACAAAGAATAAAAACCAGAACATATTAACACAAACATCGCAATATGGTAATTTTATGAGGTTCTTGAACTCTTTAGAACCGGCCAATTTGGGTACAATTGAAGTGTCGGCATTAGCATTTTAATATTTAATTATGAGTTACAGTTTAAAAGTTAATGTAACTACAGTACGATTCAGAAATGGCATAAAACAGAATAATATACCTTAAGATCGCACTTTGGTTTTGGTTGTGGATTTTGCAGAATGATTCAGAAATTGTATTACTATTTTTTTTATAGCTGTCAATATTATTATTTTTTTTATACTAAACCTTGAACTTACACTTTTTAAGCCCGTTTGTAATGTTTGTAAGCAATATATCAAGTTGGATTTCGATATATCGATGTCAAATAAATATATAATATTAGTTCCAACAAAATGACAACTCTTAATTATTGTAAGCAAATTTATAAAACACAAGTGATGTATCGAAATTCAGTCTTAACACAACGATTAAAAATGCGCTTTAAAATCACAGATTCAAGGTTCAGTATACCCTGTCTAATTCACTGGCATTACTTTGCCAAAACATTTGGCTTGCCATTTAAAAGTGTATCTTGTAGACATTTGCATACGGACTTAGTTTAAGCGTGCATCATATATCTGGTTTCTTATCTGCATATAAAGATATATTTACGCAACTGTTGTCTGCATCTCCACCGTAAACATGAATTTCCCTTTGCTGTTCGAACCCAAATGACTATAGTTTAATTATATTATGTACCCTATTTTTAAGTAGTTTTACCGTAAAGTGAAACGAATTCTATAGACACCTATTTTGGACTGAAAGATGTCTAAGTCAGCCATTAAACTTTTTTTATGTCGTCAAAGTCATAGTCAAATCATTTATTTCGTATAGGCCTACGGGGGCACTTACAAATTGTCATTACATTTTTTTTTTCTTAAGTCTACAACCGGATCGGAACGCGACCTCAACTGAGAAGATCCGGCAAGAAACTCAGCCGGGCTTGTCTTTTTTTTTTTTCAATCAGACACATTACAGTACAGTTTTATTATCCTTTAGATAAATTCAGCATGTCTCACAGTATAGAGCAGCCTTTCCCAAAGTGGGCGATAACGCCCCCATGTGGGCGCTGCAGGCCTAAAGGGGGGCGGTGAGAGACCCAGAAAAAAAATGGGGGCGTTTTGTAGAGGCTTACAATAATTAATATAATTTGAAGTTATAGCGGTTTTTAAGTAGGAGAAAAAATTGGGGCGCTAAAAAATAACTCATTCTCAAAGTGGGCAGTAGACAAAGTAAGTTTGGGAACCCATGAGTGTACATACTTCACATTTCTCAAGTCAAGTCAAGTCTTGGGAGTAGTATTGTTTTTATCAAATATTATATTTTGGTAGCTTTATACCTTGTGACAGTGTGATAGCCAAGAAAGCAGTGATAGCCAAGATGGTAGAACGCTTGCCCCGGTAACGAGGATTGCAGGTTCAAACCCCGGCTCGCACCTCTGGGATTTCATGTGCGAATCGCATTTTCAACCATGATTATCACTTGCTAAACGGTGAAGGAAAACATCGTGAGGAAACCTGCATGTCTGAGAGAACCCCCGAAAGATGTGTAAAGTCCGACTATGGCCTAATCCCCGTCGCATTGAGGGGAGGCCCGTGCCCAGCAGAGGGACATAAAAAAAGGGCTGGAATGATTATACCTTGTGAAATAATAACTTTACGCCCACCAATCCCTGTAAAAAATATCATGTTACATGCTTATTGGAAATCGCTACTACAGCAATACTTACCTAGTCGACGAATCAGAACTCTCCGAGACTGTTGGCTTCCTTAACGGAGGCGTCAGAGATACAGCTGCCTTCTTCTCTCCTTTGAGCGGACTTGGCCTAGTCTTTTTAATAACAGGGCTCTTAGAGCGAGTCTCGTTTGGCCTCGACCTCGAACGAGACCGGGCAGACCTATCCCGTCTGACAGACGGTGATCTCCTCTTATGGTACGGACTTCTAGACCTCCGTTTCCTTTTGTAAGGCGAGTCAGACCGTCTATACCGGCGGTAGCGACCGCGCGACCTAGACCGCGAACGACTGCGCGACCTTCTTCTGCGACCACGCGACAGCGACCTAGACCTACGTCTGTACTTCTCATAACGGTCTTTAGACCTTGATCGCTTCTCTTTTTCCATTCTCTCTGGTCTAATTGCAGATCGCACTACTACCGTCTCGTCACTTTGCGTTTGCCTCTCTTTCTTGCGTGTGGGACTGCATTCGCTCGACATTGACATGTCACTGTCGTTTCTCTTCCTATTAACTATTACCTCCTTAGTTTGAATTACGGATAGATCAGCGAATTCGGGTAACGAGTCTGTTTGTACTATTATACTCGTTGATGTTGGTTTGCTTCTGTGTTTTCCTAAGTGCAGAATGACTTTATCTTCCCCATGGTCATTGGTGGGATCGTATTGCCTCTCAATTATGGTTTTAACGAATTTGAAACATCGTTTTTCAACAGGTGACTTAGATTTATGCCTATCGTCCACTTTTTCAACTGCATCAGGCGCTTTCTTCATAACAACGTCTTGGATGCTGGCAAACAAGGAATTGCTAGACATCTTAGTGTCTACCTGTTTCCCAACACTCTTCAATGTTGCCGTAATGTCTTTAAACCTTGCTTTGTCTATTTTTATTTCTGAATGCTTTTTGTCGTCATCAGTACACTTTTTGTCTTTCTTCACGTTGTCAAAGACATTGCGCTTAAGGACATGGTCGGATTTCTTGATTTTAAAGTTTATAAGAGATTTGGCGTCGATCGTCGCGTTGACCGTAGGCGACGTGACTTTAGCGTTTTCGATTTTACCAATTTCTTGGAACATATTCTCGTCAGTATTTGTACCAATACTCACTAAAATTATTTCCTCATAATCTGCCGGTAACTGAGGCTTCTCGTTGACTATTTGTTTTTGCAAAACCTCTGGTTGCGTCATTCCTACTATTTTCATCATCTCGGCGTCACTTATGAGCGGTTGCAATTGCAAGTTCTCTACTTTGGGTATCTTGCTCATAACTATATCTTCGTCTCTCTTTCTCATTGCCTCAGCCTTATGTTTCTTAGTGTTCATAAGAATCTTTCTAGAAGCCTCTTTGATTGGATCGAAAAACGTTTGCTCGTTATTCACTTTATCAGTCGTATTCAGCAAGCTGCTAGGAGGGGGCTGTGGTATTAGACATTTGGTAGCCTTGTCTAAGCCGGGACTAGGCATGTCGGGGAATATAGCTTCAGGACTGACGGTTGCAGAGCTATTATTCGAACAGACACCTCTCCTCAGCTTATATTCCTGAAGATTCAGTTTCTTCCTCTTCTGTGGTTGTTCAGACTCTTTTTTGATATCAGCCTCCATGCATTTGTTCAGCTCCTCGTCGAACGGCCTCTTTTCATTTTTGACCTGCATCGTCTGAGGTATCTGAACGTCTTGTTTATTACTAAACAGTGCTGTGTAAAAGTTCTCACTTTTATCTGGTTTCTCAGCCTTCGGACGGGGTTCCTCCTTCACAGTAACAGTCTCAACACTATGTACAGATTTACTTTTGTTCCTATCTAATTCTTTATTGTTTTTATCCTGTTTAACTACAACATTTGCTTTATCAACATTCGCCTTTTCAGCAACATCTGTTTTATCACTAACACTATTTTTACACTTGTCTATATGTTTGTCTTTCTGAGAGTCTAATAGATCACAGTTCAGTATAACTTCAGATTTATTTTTAATAGTTAACTTAATGCTACCGTTAGAATTTTGACTACAATTATCACTCGCTTTACAAGCACTTTTGATGATCACAGAACTGTTGGGTTTATCTTTAAAACTATCAGGTGCACTGTGAGCGGGCGAAAGTTTTTTGCGACAGTTCGATTGCACGGGAGGTTTCACACTCGGCTTGACACTTGTCTTCTTTTTAACGTCTATATCGTCGGGTTTGTTCAATTTCTTGTTTTTACCTTTAACACTTTCACTCTCATCGTCGCTGCTGAGGTGGTACACGATTTTCTTGCTTTTGCATGACCTATGCCTAGAGTTTAGGATTCTGCTGTTGCTAGACAGTACTTCGGGTTTGAGGAGGCTCTGCCCTCCCTTGAGGTTTGGCAGACTGTGTCGCTTTTTCGACGAGCAGTAGTCGTGGTCAGAATGCACGGGACTTTGCGACCGCCCGACCGTCGTGTTAATGGTCGACGGCATCTGTAATAACGTATTGCGATTGAATGTGTTCTTCAACAGGGGCTGTGGAGCTATCAAAGGATAATTGTACTTACCAGTATTTGCCGCATTTTGTTCTTGTTCAGTTGGACGGCCGCGTCTTGCAGCCGCATTCCGTTTGCCAGAGCGTTTTTGTTGAAGCTCTTCACTTTAGCCTCTTCAGTCTTCACTGGAGGTCGTTTTTTGGTGTTCAGCTTCTCCGTGGCCTCAAACTGTTCTAGTAACGAACTCAAGTTGTTCGCTTCGAGGACCGGGATGACTGTATCATTGCAAGATTCCACGTCAACGAAATCATCTGCGTCGCCCTTCGAATCACTCAGATTTTCTTTTTTAGTTGTAGTTTTTTCTACGCTAACATTTGGTGTAGTCTGCGCTGGGATGGGAGTGGACGTCCGTTTTATTGGTGAAATATTTACAGGTACTGGACCAGGGGTAGCGCTAATAAATGTTTCTATAGGCTTCTCAATTTCCATATCCTGCTGGCTCAGATCGTCTTCATCATGTCGGATAGCTGGTTTAGGTTCCGTTTTAATCAGAAAACTGTTCACATCTTCGTCTGTCAATGTTCTAGGGATGTCGCTGCTTTTATTGCTGCTGTCAGTTTTGTCTTTATCGCTGTCGAAAGCTAAGTCGGACAGGTCTAGGTTCAAATCTTCAAAGCTCAAGCATGTTTTCGCGTCATCAATGTCCATACAGATGTTTTGCATCGGAGACTGTGGAACTGAACATGATTTTTGTATATGCCTGAATTTAGTGTACGTCATATCTTCTAGCAGATAACGTTTCAAGTCTTCGATGTTCGGTAAAACTTCTAAATCGGATTCGTTTATTGAAACATCAGCATCTGCATTATTACCGTGGTCTTGTTCGGTATTTTCTTGAGTGTCTTTCTTGTCAGTCACAAGAAATTCATCTACATTGGGTACTGGTTCAGATGTACGATACTCTGTCCTTGCTTCTTTACGTTGTTCATGTTTAATGAAGAAATCGTCAACATTCGGTACGGTCACAGGATCTTTGCCTTTATCCTTTATGAAATACTCGTCCACGTCTTTGACGACGGGACCGTCTGTGTCCAATATGCTTTGATTTTTAATGAAGTATTCATCGACATTTGAAACTACTGGCGTATCGAGGTTAATATCTATACCACCGTGACATATATTTGGTTCTTGATAATTGACTTCTCTGTATGTGGGTGTATCGGTATTTAAGTATTCACCGTCATCGTCATCCCTTTCTATTGCGAAATCTACGTCTTTCTCGTCTTCCGACGAAGCCTCTATAAGATCCAAGTCAGGGTTGACTGTGTAGACAGTGATGACGTCATAATCGTGTCCTTCTACTAGGCTGTTCTCTTCTATTCCGTTGGTTACTATGGAGAGCTGATGGTGCAAGTTTTGGTGCGGTACTTCGACATCATCAACTTCTACATTTTCATCTTCATCAACATTAACTTCATGGACTATAATGGAGTCATCTAACTCTTCTCCGCTATCTTCTGCCTCCTCGTTCGCTCCATTCTCTTCTATATCTTCTACACTCTCCTCTAGAATGGAGCTCTCTTCATCTGAACTTGTGTCTTGACTTGATTGTGTCGTGTTGATCTGTAAAAAGTTATGTTCATTAACATTTTTATCCCTGATTCTACGTAACTAATAGCCGCCTAAGATTTTAAATGATGGGTATTAACTATGCACGACCAATCCAATATTTTTGGGCAAGGTTACTTTCCGCATGTGGCCTAACTAAAAATATCGCAGTAAATTTTGTAATACCAACTTACCTCAACCAACTGTCCTCATTAAGCCAACAAGCCTCAAATCGCGACAGGGATTAGGTTGAATATCAATTAGCTACAGCGACGCTACGAATTCATTATTATTCTATGAACTTATGTGACAAGTGTAGAGAACTGTATTTATCCTTGTCTTTACCGCATTGCCTGTCCTTGTCGCGATGTAAGAGCAGTACCTACAGACGCCCAAAACGGACTAGTTTTGTGGCAATTTGCTGCAATCAAATAGCCAAGTCTATATCGCGAACACTTGCCGCGCTCGCATAGTCTAGCCGGTCGGTATTGCACTTATAGTCTGATGTATCCACACCACGGTCGAAGTTTAGCTGGCTAGAATGCAAGTGATTTATCCTGCTTTATTTGACAATTGTCGCAATAAATACTGCAAGGTGTTGCACTAATGCACTGGGCCTTGACCAATAACTAAAGGGTCATAAACCTTGAGATGTCCGATACTCACAGTCTGATTCCGGCACCACCCCTCATTGCTCTCCTCCGACTGCGCACGCTGCGCCACAGTTATCTGCGCGTACTCCGGACTGTTCTGGTTGCTGCTCTCCGAGGATAGAGAGTCACTCTTCAGTCGGATCAGCTTGTGCCCAATGGATCGGAAGCGCGCCTGATGATATGTATTAAGGATGTGAGACTCCATCTCTGGAAAAGGAAATATGGTATGTTAAGATTAGCCCACAATTGAAAAGAAGGATCTTGCTTTGACGGAAAAGGAAAGATCTTCCAGTCGGGCGGGTTGTATGCCTCAACGGTTATTGTCGAATCTTGTATATATGTTACGTGTTCCGGAAACTCTCATATCGCGTTTCAGGATTGTACGGAGAATTGGCAATACTTCGGAATATCGTCTGCAGCGCCTCCTGAGCAGCTTGTGGCGCGTTTGAAGAGGTCGCTATATTGCCTTAAGCAACAGATGTATATGATATAAGAATAATAAATCAATCTTCGCTAGTTCATCACACACTGGAGTCAATTTCCAGACATATTGAAACAAATACAAGAATTAATGATGTAAATGGATTTCCCCATAAAACGAGGTGTGACACTGCGCAGTGCGAGGAGCACTTTGGACTTACACTCGTTTATTTTCCATCTAAGGGTGGTTAGCAAAAGCTAAACTTCATATATATCGACGATACCATGTGATTTAGCTATATGATACAAGATGTCTCTAGTGCCACTAGTGTTGGACATATATACAATGTGGCGCCATCTTTTATCGCGCATTATAACTAAAAGACAATTTAAGAACTTATTATTTCAGACTCCACTACTATTTTATGATTGTCATGGACTTTGGAATGACAAACAGCTTAGAACCCTTTGTACCTCAGTGGGATTGAATGATTCAGTAAGCAAATTAAGTTAAGCCATAACCAGACCACGAAATCCTAAAGACTATGCATCAATATGAGAATATTCTCCACTTTCCTCATCAATAAAATTGCATTATATTACTAATAACAGGTAAAGTTCACACTGTTTGAACAAGTGCGCACATTATTCAAACAATATTGTTTGAATTACATTATGCAACACTAAACCGTTTACCTACTGGTATTAACACTGGCTCATAATTGTATCTAGGTCATATAGCATACTCAAATAACCGTCGTTAAAGAGGCTTTGCGGCCGGCCGGCTTTTGACTCACTTACTTTATTATTTAACTTGATAAATACATACTTATCCTAACACATGAACTATCTTTTTCCATTGGTCGGTAAAATTACAATACCAGCAGCCATTCCCAAAGTGGGCGATAACGCCCCCTTGTAGGTGCTGCAGGCCCAAAGGGCGGTAAGAGACCCAGAAACAAAATGGGGGCGTAGTGTAGAGGCTTACAATAATTAATTTAATTTGAAGTTATAGTGGTTTTTAAGTAGGTGAAAAAATGGGGGCGCTAAAAAATACTTCTTTCTCAAAGTGGGCAGTAGACAAAATAAGTTTGGGAGCCCCTGATCTAGAGGGAACTTATGTGAAATAAGTATGTCGGACGCGCATCAACAGCGCGTGAAAGTCTTGTTTATTAACTCTGAATATTGAGATTCTGCACACTGTCACATTTCTACGCTGCACTGAAGCTGCACTGTACAAACCCGAAACACCCCTACATTCACATAAATAAGGTTTTAATTACAATGTCATTTGGTACTGGCTACTAATCACTGACATTAAACAATCAGCTGATTTTCTCTCATATTGACAGTGACAAAAAAAAATCACAATCAAAAATAGTCAACAAAAAAATTGTAAAATTATAAATATTAAAAAAATAACATTGTTTCTATACTAATATAAGACCTATGCTGACAATAGAAAAACACAAAGGTATAGTAATTTTAATATCCTGTAGTAAATTATAGTCTATGATGGACATTCAATATATAGAATAAGGGATTACATATATACTCTTAGAACATCTCATCACCTGCAAAATCACTGAAAGCTTACTGTACCTTCTGAGACCCAAAAACCAAACCTAATTCCATTAAAGTATGTTCAATATCTATATAGTTATATTCTGGGATTATGGTGTGATGGTGATATAGACATGGGCGCCGCCAGGGGTTGCCGCAGGGTAGGGTAAAGTAAGGAAACTCAAATGGCACCATTAACTTTTCTTCATCAAAAATCTGACGGCAATAAAAGGTTGCTTTTTCGCTTGACTCCATAAGTCAGGGATGGGGGGCAGCTGCCCCACTCTGCCCCATTGTGGCTATGCCCATGCCCCCAGTCCATATTACAGAACCCATAATTGAGTTGCCTAGTTTGGGACCATACACTTGTGCTTGTCTGGCAATATCATTATTATTAAGTCTACATCCAAACTAGTAGTACCTTTGTAATACAGCATTATCAGTGAATAAGAACGTTCCTATATTTACCAACAAAATTAACCTTTGAAGCTAAATTACTTCTATTTATTAATTTAAATATGTTTTGTTCGATGAATTGTTGAATTTTTGCTTTTCAAGTTGTTGTTTTAGTCACATTTTATTTCACACGAGATATCAGAGGGATGTCCCTTATCAAATAAGTCGCCATTTTCAGAATTTAAATCACAATTACGTTTTTAGTTATTTTTAGTTATCCTAACAACTTGCTAGAATATACTAGCCATAAACTTTATATACTAGCCATCCCGGTGAACTTTGAACCACCTCAGATGTCTATTATTATCTTAATAATTTTTTTTTGTGATTTTTTCCTGTTTTAATCGTCATTCTGCTATTTGGGGAGGAGACAAATTCAAGAAATCATAAAAGTCGGCCTTGACTTATAAATGGTGTAACTAACACAAATGTATGTCTAAAGTAAACTTAATACAACTGGAAGTGTTACTATCTTCCTCAAACATTATAGAAATGAGAGGGATGGTGATTGATTCAGTTTCATGTTTGTGCGCCAACAAAATTAACAGTACTGCAATACACTTAAAATGTGTTGTATTACTCTTGCAATACATTGTATGGCATTACAAAGCATTATCAAAAGAAAAGTGTATTTTAACACCATTATAGGTATCTTGTGTATGAAAATTTTGGGGGTTAGCTTAAGAAAATAGAAAAAGCTCTGTTAGTAAGCTTTTGGAATATAATGTTTACGTCTTTATTATTATCAAGACTGTTGTATACTTGCTCCAGTGAAATTCAAACTTTGATAAATTTTACAACAAATTTGTACCAAGAGGTTATACACAAACAAGACGTGAGTGCACAATGTTGTTGAGGAAGCAATACTGTTTATATTCAATGAAATGGAAACGAATCAAGGAATATTTAAGTTACTAACGATCATGATATGGTAATCTATTCACCGGGCGCCAAAACCCGATATCGTCAACGGCGATAAGGACCAAAATAATCTCCGATCTGTCAAAGCATGTGTGAAAACAAAAAAATTCACGTGACCAAGCATAATTGCAACCGATCGCGACCCGCGCAGGTTTATAAACTCTTAACAGCCGCATAAACAGGACCGCTACACCGAGATAACGGTTATTCCATCGTATCACCGCACTCGCAAAAAATGCACCAATTTCGATCGAGTTTTTAGGTTATGTTGCACGGAAACAGATTTTAACGATTTTTATCGTTTTTTCTCACAACAAATGCTATGTTATTGGATTCTTTAAGGTTTTCAAATGAAAATTGAACGCATTAGAACTCGTTTTAGGCTTATTATTGGATATTATGCCAAACGAAACGCCCGCGCGAACCTAACCTTGATCACGGCACTCTGATGAATTTCTAGTTCAAGGTCCTATGAAAAAACTGAAAAGTCACATGAAGGCGTTACACAAACAAAACTGAAATATCATTGCGACCCGCACAGAAATCTATTTTAAGACAAACAACAGACGAAAAAAGCACTAACCTTTACAACCTCAGGTGACGGCTTTATCCATGTAATTTGTGTTTCGATATTTGCACACGTATAACACAATTCACACACCACGCACAGCACAAATATACGTTTTTAACACTAATAGTATGCACCACATTTAATTTAAAAAGGTTTTTCTTAAAAAATTAACACTTCACGAAACATCACATGTTACGAACTTCACGACAGCACAAACTGGTGTTGCCAACGATTGCTTAAAAATCTACCCGTTAAAGTTGACATGTGGTTTGGTTTAACTCCAATCCAAATATAATAGTCCACATCCCAACCCGAATTGTTTTTTTCACTAAATTAGTCCCGAATACGTACGTAGGTACTGGTTCAACTAATCTAAAGCACAAGTTGTGAGTTACTGAGTACATAAAATAAGTACATTCATAAAGAAGTAAAAATATCCCCTACCACTTCCCCAGTATTATTACTATTGGTTTACCTGAGTTAAAACAATACAATTCTCATTTTGTAGAACGAGATCATAGTTCAAATATGACGGCTTATTGTTATATTCGGCTTGTAAATACATGGGATATTTTATGATTTATTCAATACTGAACGAACAAAGTAGTATGCACATTTTAGGTAAAAAACTTGCTGCTGGTTTACTGCTTGGTTTAAGGTTAAGTCGGTTTCCATCGGCTAGTCAAGGTTTCAATTTTAATTGAGATAAACTCCGCCATAACGAAGCGTTGCTTAGAGGCGGACCATACAATTGGTGTTTATTAGATGATATTTATCTAATGGTTATTTTATCCCCTCAGACGAATAATATAAAACAAACAGAGTGTCGCGAACTATATATTGAACCTCAATAAACTAAGCCAATTTGTGTAGGACACGCGAATGACATACATATTTAATTCATTCATCTAAGTTTAGAATTAAAATAATAACAATTTACTGGTATGTATCAGAATCAGAATATTTTTATTAATGTAAAGCATTAAATAAAAAGTATTCATAAATTAATGTTATATGGTTATGTTCGAATTTGCGTGTACTGCAAAAATCGGCTTAGTTTTTTGTCCTTCAACATATTATTCGCGACACTCTATCTGTCTTATTTCATTCCTCTAAGTTTATCACTAAAATGCTTCTTTTCAGATGCCTCGAGGTCTAGGTAATGAGTCTAGCCACAATAATGTCACAATAGGCGAAACTACGGAGGTTTTGGAAATCATAAAAGAAGAACAAGTCACGCCCAAAGACTCGAATACAAAAGTAGAGCATAAACCACCAGAAGAAGAACCCACCAAAGAAGTTAAATGTAATTGTTCTTGTAAAAAAAGTGACGAATCCATAAACAGGCTTAACCCTGAAGTCTTAGAAAAGATTTTGAAAGAAAGAGAGGCGGTTTTGCGCGAGGAATATGATAAACGCTTAGAAGATGAAATGGTTTTCATGAAGGATAGATTTGATTTTATTATTTCGTAAGTATAGTATGTATCTAATTTAAGTTAATTATATTACATTTGTAACGTAACAACATTCTTATAGAGGATGATTCAGAAAAGGAATACGAGGCCTGGAACCTGGGCTTCTTTAACGCACTTTTTTACAAATATTACAATACAGCAAATAATATTACACCCTGAATAATAGTTTTTCTAATAATAGAAATGAGCAAATGCGTGCCTCCTTTATGCTTCGAGAAGCGCATAGAGAGAGACAAGAGAAGATTACGGCGCTACAAACGCAATTAGAATGCAAAAACTTGGCTGGACTTATGTATGTTATGTGCTCAGAGAGGCGGAGAAGTAAATTAGAACGGCTCAGGCTAATCGAAGGTACTGTACAGATAAACCACTATTTTAAACTATTTACGCTATCTGTTGTCTGGAAACCACAACAAGTACAGTAATTTTTAGACATCTAAAAATAGTTTAGTTATATTTTATTTGTGGGTCAACAACATCTTAACCGTTGTCAATCGTTTCCACATGGTCGAGTTTGGAGTGAGAATTAAATATGGCAACACTAGTCAGATTTAAAAGTATAAACACATGCGTGCAATGAAACGAAATTCGCGCACATTTTCTATTCTCTATCTCTTTCTACACGTTATCGAAATAGATAAAAAAAATGTAGCATGCTAAGCGCGCACGTTTTGACTCGTGAAATTTACGTTTCGTTTTGTACTATTTTATTTCCCAAATTATCTTTTTCCATTGAGTATGGCTCAACGTGCGTGAAATGTATTAACCTAAGTATGTATCAGATTACTGTTTTTCAACAGAATATACGAATTATATACGTGCTTTACAAGAAATATTGACCGATGGTCAGGCATTGATCCTTTACCTGTCCCGAGGGTATAAGACAGCGACAAGGGTGGACCACGAATGGCGGGAAAAAATGAAGAAAATCGTTAAAGAGGTGTGCGCTAAAACTAGAGCTCAAAAAAGTTGATCAATGACCTGTAGCCGTTCAAAAGCTGTACTTACCCATCGAACGACTAGCTTAATATCGTAACTTTCCCTTATGAAGGGGTTTCCTAAATGTTTCCTGGGTTATGAATTGAAATTTAAAAAATCTATGAAGGACTATGTATATTATATGGGAAACCTTTTTGAATGGGTTTTGCATTTGACCTAGCCGAATCCAAAGGTATATAAGCAAAGTGAATGGGCAACCATAAGTCAAATTTGACAGCAGTTAAGTAGTTCAAAAACCCCATCTAAGCCCATTCATTGCTGACCGGGTTCCGGGCCATGGCTAAAATTAATAGCCTATAGCACTTAGGAATAATTTAGCTTCACAATAGTGAAATATTGTTTAGAATGGGATTAGTAGATAGATCCAGAGTTTAACCCTTACATCCAAACTCACAAACTAACCATAATTACTATTTTTTAATAATATACCTTTATACAAGGTATAACCAAAGTAGTGTAAAATATTTTAGCCGCTGAATCAATATTATGTAGATGATTAATTGTCATAGATTATTAGGAGACACAGATAAAATATAGCCACATTTTCACCAACAAAAAAATCTCAAACTTAATTACACAGTTCATGGCATTCATCTACAACTACACCGGTGGCCCCCCGGAATCGAACCAGTACTTCTTCGACCTGCCGCAGCTCTTGAAGACCGAAGCGCCAATATTAGACAACCCTAAGGAAGACCCTTGCGAAGCTGGGGAAGAAGAGGGAGAATCTATGAATGCTGGTAGATCACCCACAGTACATAAATAAATAAATAAAAAATAAATGTTGTCGTTTGTAAGCGCATCACTTGAGAACGGCAGAACGTATATGGCAATGTTTTTTTTTAAATTTCCTAATATTTCAAACCAGGTTTTTAGAGAATAAAAAATTAAAAAGCTGTTGGGAAAAACTGAATGTGCGTAATCGATGAAATTTGGACAGGGCAACGTCTATCGGGTCAGCTAGTTAATAATAAATATCGTCAGACGAACACACGCACTGGCCCCAAGTCTGCTAACACAATCGAACAGCAACCGCATAGTAACTGTCACTTTTGACAGATATCCCATACTATCTGTCTAAAGTGACCGTTACTATGCGGTTGCTGTTCGATTATGAATCGATTGTGTTAGCAGACTTGGGGCCCTGTACAGTCCCAATCTAAGTAACGCTTTGATATGCGGTATCAACAGACGATCGAACTTGATACAAGCCGGAGCATGAATTTTGGTACACAGATGACAGCTCTCTAGCTAGACCAACAGATTTTGTACAGAGCTATGTTACTATTATATATATTGCCGTATTGTACGGATTGTACGGTACCCGTCTGATGCGTACTGCTTGCTTGGTGTGTCGTCTGGCGATATTTATTCCTTGACCACGTTTCCCGTAGGGGCACTGCTGTGATCGGTATTTCTGTACCGTAAAAACGTACGTATAATAATACCAGCCCTTTTTAATGTCCCACTGCTGGGCACGGGCCTCCTCTCAATGCGAGGGGGATTAGGCCACAGTCCACCACGCTGGCCCAGTGCGGGTTGGCGGACTTCACACATCTTTCGAGGGGTTCTCTCAGATATGCAGGTTTCCTCACGATGTTTTCGTTCACCGTTTAGCAAGTGATAATCAAGAAATCCCAGAGGTGCGTGCATAAACCTGCGATCCTCGTTACCGTTGCAAGCGTTCTACCAACTTGGCTATCACTGAATCCCCTCAATTTTCGTTCCACCTCTACAGAGGCCCAAGGCGATCGTACTTGGTGGGAGAGTTTGGATGGCGATAGTCGTCCGTTCGTGATGTTCGGCGATATGGCGGAGTTCAAACCTGACCAGAGACGCGAAGTGCTGAAGATTGTTAAGGCGGAGAAAACTGCGCCGAGGAAGTGGAAGGAATATGGTAAGAAAACTATGCAAGGAATATGGTACTTATACATGAATGCAATTTAACTTAATTTCTTATTATTGCCAAGTTAAAATAATCTAGACCATCAGTATATACAGATATACAAGTAGTTTAAAATATTTCCAATCATTACGATTTCACTCTGTATACAGATAATTCTCTCCATAACCATAACCAATAACGGCCTGGTTAGCGCAGTTGGAAGTGACCCTGCTTTCTGTGCCGAGGGTCCCGGGTTCGAACCCTGGTAGGGACAAACTTTGTGTGCGGAGCTATATAAGTAATATATACTGGGTTCGCCCCCAGTCCATTGTACGGTACCCATAATACAAGCGTTGCTTAGTGTGCGACCGTATAGTTGGTGTGTTCGTCTGGCGATATTTATTTATAACTAGCTGCTACCCGCGACTTCGTCCGCGTGGTATTTAACAAAGACAACAGTTGACAGCAGCCTGCTCGCCCATTCTGCCCGCGGGATGCATTGCAGGTTGTTGCTATCAAACTTAATCAGGCGCTGCGCTGCAACATTGGTTTGAATTTTTTTTCGTGAGATCCTATTCTTTTTTCTAAAATAAAAGTAGCCTAAGTTACTCCTTGTTACATCAGCTATCTGCCAGTGAAAGTCCCGTCAAAATCGGTCCAGCCATTTCAGAGATTACCCGGAACAAACAAACAGACAGACAAACAAAAAGATTAAAAAAGGTTGTTCTGGTATAGGTACCGTGTATACATCCAAATGCACTCAGTAAAAAGGGGTTATTTTAATATAACAAACAGACACTCCAATTTTATTTATATGTATAGATGTATAGATTATTGATTCCTCTGAGTTTAGAAAAAGAATTTACATATGTACACGGCACTCCGTCTCTTTAATTTCTTCGTCGGAGCCCGCAACGTAACATTATTGATAAGCTTATCATGTCTATCTATTTTATAGTCTCAACTTACTACTTCGATAAGTAGCGTTCTCACTGACGTCATATTCTTATCTACATGCTACAAAGATTTAATAGATAGCGTGTATCCAGCGTATAGATAGTTTATCTATCTATATCATGAAACTTATCTCAACATTTTATCATCTACTTGTAGGTAGAAATAATACGTAGTACTGGAAAGTTAAGCAGTTATTTATGTTATCTATCTATCTACGAAAAGGGGCATTGTATTATTTAGTATCACAATTATTTGCTTTGTTATATTTTTGTTGTTGTTGTGCTCTTATATTTGTTACTAGCTGTTGCCCGCGACTTCGTCCGCGTGGTATTTAACAAAGACAACCGTTGACAACAGCCTGCTCGCGCATTCTGAGCCCGCGGCACGCATTGCAGGTAGTTGCTATCAAACTTAATCAGGCGCTGCGCTGCAATATTGGTTTTAATTTTATTTCGTGAGATCCTATTTTTTTTTTCTAAAATAAAAGTAGCCTTAGTTACTCCTTGTTACATCAGCTATCTGGCAGTGAAATTCCCGTCAAAATCGGTCCAGCCATTTCAGAGATTAGCCGGAACAAACAGACAGACAGACAGACAGACGGACGGACAGACAGACAGACAGACAGACAAAAATTGTAAAAAATGTTGTTTCGGTATAGGTAACGTGTATACATCCAAATGCATTTAGTAAAAAGCGGTTATTTTAATATTACAAACAGACACTCCAATTTTATTTATATGTGTAGATAGATGTTTTTTTGCAACAAAAACATGCGTGAAACCATCACCAATTTGCAAACAGCGTCGGTGGCTGGTGGTGGTGGGCCTTTGTTGCCTTTGTTGTTACGTACGACCTAGGGGCGTATCAGTCGAAAGGGCGTACTCATCTAGGGACGTTTCCGTCTAGCGGTTAACCGCCTAGAAAAGTGTTCATATTGGGGCTTACCCATTTAGA
The DNA here is from genome assembly GCA_905333125.1 of Pheosia tremula. Lineage (NCBI taxonomy): Eukaryota > Metazoa > Arthropoda > Insecta > Lepidoptera > Notodontidae > Pheosia > Pheosia tremula. The sequence goes on from HG995419.1 coordinate 5,829,674, forward strand.
TGCGTATTGATCTAGAAGCGTAACCTTCTTGGGTCGTCCCAGTCTAAGGGCGTACCGTTCTAGGGGCGTATGCGTCTAGGGGCGTACCAGTTTAAGGGCGTAGCTATCTAGGGTCGTATATGGGTGCACCATATAGACCTAAATGGGGCATTATGGTGAGAACTAAAGTTTACAGCGGTTCCTAAACTTATATTCCCGGGTGCCCGTAGTCACCGCCCCTTTAGTCCGATACGCCTTCTAAATGTTTCCTCTCTCAATCCCTCAGTGTTCAACGAGATGTTTCTGAAGGCCGATTGTCCTAACTCCGACGAAATCAAGGATGTGTACCCGAGCCGACTGCCCGGCGCACAGAAATGGGAATGCAGTATGGCCACCCTGCAAGAGGGGGGCACCTCAAAGATTCTGCGCGAAGTAAGCTGTAAACATTTTTCTTTCTATGCTCCTGCTCCACTTTCGTCCTGTCCCGAAGGTATTGATAAACGCAATCATAATATTACTGAGCACTTGTTGTACGTTGATGGTATATATGATAATCTATACTAATATTATAAACTAGATGCGCCCGGCGGTGTTACCCGCGATAAAAAGTATGAAAAATTAAAACATCTATCCCACGGGAACCATACATTTTACCGGGATAAAAAGTAGCCTATGTGTTATTCCAGACTATAATCTATCTCTGTGCCAAATTTCATCAACATCATTTCATATACTAATATTATAAATGTGAAAGTTTGGATGGATGGATGGATGGATGGATGTTTGTTACTCTTTCACGCCCGAACGGATGAACGGATCTGGATGAAATTTGGCACAGAGATAGATTATAGTCTGGAATAGCACTTAGGCTTTTTATCCCGGTAAAATGTATGGGTCCCGTGGGATAGATGTTTGAATTTTTTATACTTTTTATCGCGGGTATCAGCGCCGGGCGCAGCTAGTTATATAATAATTCCAGCCCTTTTTTATGTCCCACTGCTGGGCACGGCCTCCCCTCAATGCGATGGGGATGGCATATATGATAATAAATTGTGTCGAAGGACGTGTGAAGTTCAACAAACCGCACTGGGCCAGCGTGGTCGACTATGGCCCATATCCTCTTCATATATCCCACTAACAACTTAAAAAAAGCAATAAAAACGGTAATGTAACTTACACAATATTTTTTCCCGCGTATAATGTCGAGGGTACTGAGCCCCAAGTCTGCTAACACAATCGATTCATAATCGAACAGCAACCGCATAGTAACTGTCACTTTTAACAGATATTGTATGGGATATCTGTCAAAAGTAACAGTTAGTGTGCGGTTGCTGTTCGATTATGAATCGATTGTGTTAGCAGACTTGGGGCCCTGGCAGTACCGACCTTCTAACGCAAGTTTTTTCGTACGCCGAAATATACTGCATAGTTTGCGTATTTCTCGTTTATAGCGCCTCTAGCGGATGGTTTCCGAAACTTTTAAATCTCCATAGAAGGTGGTACAAACAGTATTATATGGTAATAATTATAGTGTTGCCCTCATATGTTATTTACAGTCCATATCAGCTACAGGCCGGCGCAACACTACTCAAAGTATCGATATCCGCGGTGCCATGGGCTCCTTACTAAAGATCATGTAAGCTTTATATACATACCTTATGCTTTAGTGTTTAGACCAACTACCTTCATGAAGCCCGCCCGCAATGGAATGACAATGGTATCGCAATTGTAACTAAAGTTACTCTATGACTAATCATAGAGTTACACATTTTACGTTTGCTTTTATGGTTTTGGATAATTTTAAAGGTGACATGGTCATTCGATCATCGGTCGATCATATGTGTAAGTAGTTTTAAGAGTCGTATATAAAACTTTCAATTCTCCCTAACAAATGTCTAAATACGGTAGACTATAAAGTATACTTGACGTGCTGAGGCGGTACGAAGTTCGCGACGACAGCTAGCTTTCTTCTTTCTTGACGAAATGAGATGCGATGAAATAAAATAGATTTGAATATGGCCTCACCCACAACGTAGCAGGTATTTTGCCAATGTCAAGTAATGAATAGCAATAACACATTCAATAAATTCACATTATAAATAAAATAATGGATGTGACATGATGATATGAAAATGGCGTGTCCACTGCTAGCTTTACTATAATTAACAGAACGTCAACGAACGTCAGCCAGCAAGCGCCGAAAACAACTCTACTTGGGGCGAGGGACTCTATGGAAATCCAATCTACTACTAAATTGGTATTTTTTTTGTTCCATCAACTTGCCTACTCTTATCCTTGTAATGAAAACTAACTTTTGCATCCAACGCCCATCGTGTGATCACAGACTTGTCAGAATATTTAGACAACACACGGCGTGCGCTACAAGATAAGCCCAAAAAAACTGGTCTAGCACGTAAATCTACACACACATATTATAAAAAAAATATGTCCAGAACTTCTTAGTCTATTGGCAAAAAGTATTTACCAGTAGCAAAATCTTTTCACAGGGCCCCAAGTCTGCTAAAACGATCGATTCATAATCGAACAGCAACCGCATAGTAACTGTCACTTTTGACAGATGTCCCATACAATATCCGTCAAAAGTGACAGTTATTATGCGGTTGCTGTTCGATTATAAATCGATTGTGTTAGCAGACTTGGTGCCCAGGGCACGTCTGCCTACCCCTTCCAGGAGTACAGGCGTGAACATTTAATACGTCTGCTAATATATTCTTCTGAAATGTTAACTCTTTTTACAAAGGTACTTCAGTTTCAGTTAGTGTGTTCGACTGGCCATATTATCTATACTAATATTATAAATGTGAAAGTTTGGATGGATGGATGTTTG